>OY728133.1:1136985322-1139945322 GCA_963277665.1 Viscum album | reverse complement strand
TATAAGGTAAATATATTGATAATGAACCTATTGGGGTTCTTTTGGCTTGTTATAGTATGTTTATTAACCATATAGTGTAAGAAAACAAGAAGACACGATAAAGGTTAAATTATTTCCCTTAGAGTTAAATCTAAATGATAAGGTTAAAATAGTAACCGAAACTTTTCTAAAACCTATTGGATGAGAGGATTTCGACCCATACCAACTTTAGTCTCGAAATAAATCAATTTTGAGCTATTATAAACCGAATATGACCTTATTATAAAATAATATTTTAAGTTTTTTCTAATGTGCCCCTCGCCTCCCTTATAAAAGGGCACCTCCTCCCTCTTCTCTTTAAACAATTTTGAGCCTTCAAGAATGACCAAAACCTACCCATTTCTCTTCTCAAATTACCTAGAGTCATTATAGAGGTTATGGTATCCTCAAAAGACCAACTCTAGTGCCTTAAGAAGAATCTTAAAAGAGGTGTGTCGTAGAAGAGGTAATCTCTTCTACCGATTCTTTCAAGATTCTTTCTTCTTCAACTTTTCCTATTTAGTTGTTTAATTATAAAGTAATAACATCAGTATCACTAATATACTGATATGTTATTATAAATATGAAACAACCCCATTTCACCTTCTATCCATCCTACAGAAAATGAAATCACCGCGTGTGCGTATGTACGGAATACCGTCTCCACACCGTGGTGTAATCTTTTTTCCACCACCCTTGGATGGGTATAATGGTGTAAAGAATAACTATGTACAATTATTATAACATCATAATGATTCTGAGATATTATATCATCCACTCAAATTCAATTCAAATATTATGGTAACGATATCATCGCTCATGCGTACGTACGGATTATCGTCTCTATGATGTGATGAGATTCATTATCCATGTTAACCACTCAAGAATTATTATAAAGTATATATAATGAATTATAATGAAATATATGAAATTATAAAGCTATTGGATTTAATTATATATATATATATATTTTATGTACCAACTTCCATTCAAGTCAATAAGGAATGGAAAACAGCGTTCATGCGTACGTACGGCCTAGTGTCTCCACGAACGGTGTATTTCATTTCATTTATCTATCTATTATATATATATATAATGAATATATATGATATATAAATCATGATTTACATTCTGGAATTATTTAAATCATGATATATGTAATAAAAATATCATGAACAACACGTATGATAAATAAAACGATTTTACCCAAAACGCTGCTTTAACATGAAATTTACAAATGAACAGCTAATATGAAGTCATAAGTGAACCATATATGATATCATAACAATGAATATTATTATTTAATAAGTCAATGATGTTATTTAAATCATTATATATGAGGTTCGGATACGTACAAAGCATATCAGACCTAAGATACGAGATAACTTTTCCAATCTCATTTTTATCCGAGATTATTTATTCGTAAGTATTTACTAGGGTTATATTTATCATCCATATCCCTATTTTATAAAAATGGTTTCATTTATTTTTAAAGTCCTTTTTACCCATTTTTGACTTTTACTACATGGTGTGTAAGTAATCTTTCTTTTTTTTCAACATATAAGGTACTTTTTGACTTTTCCGGGAAAAGTACGAGAAGAATGTTTTTTACGGCATGAACAGATTTTTACTATTTTATAATGCCTTATTTTCATGAAGCTTACTCAATAAGATTTCATTACTATTTTAAACAAAATCCTTTACTTTTAATATTGCTTGACATTTTGTGAAAAGAAAATTATTTTGAAGAAGAAATGATATTTCCCTCAAGAATTCATTTCAAGTATTTTATCAAAACCATTTTCCATTTAAGATGACATTATTTCATATGTGTATGTTTCAAGTATAAGTTCTCTATGATTTAAATGGTTTCACTTTTCTTATGATAAAATGATATCCATTTTTTTATATGGATTATGTTATGATGGGATGATGTTTATGAAACCCATTTTACTCTTTGGGTTATGATGAATGATTAATGTTTATTTTGTGGCACAAGTAAGAATGACTTCATTATGAGATGGGTGGGAACTATATCACCCTCCAATTCATTTGGTAAAGATTTATATCTCATGAGATAGGCATGGATGGAACGGTAAGTTAATCTAGTTCAATGACACGGGAAAGGAACGAGGACTGAACTCGATTCAGAAATGGAATTTTTTCACTAAGATGGTCTTGGAAGCAATGCCTTGGCTACTATGGAAATTATATCATACGCCTAATGGTTTTCCACAATTAAATGTTTTATTCCCATGCTATTTTATAATGATTTATGTTCTTTTATAATCTATTCCTTATGTACTACCAAGATTTATTTCACAAATCAAGAATTTGATGTTTAACCTTTATGTTTCTGTTTTAAAGTTCAATTGTATATAGTTTGTTTTATTTTCTCCATCCTTACCATTACTGAGAATTTGAGCTCACACTTTATATGTTTTCTTTTTCCAAGGATATAAAGAAAGGTTTTAGGTAAGAAAAAAATGGAAGATCTTTATGGGAGATGTTGAAGATCATTCACTAAGATTGGAATATTCTGTTCCATGTTTCCAAAGACACTAAACTATTACATTCCTTCGATGTCTGTTTTTTTATGTATTAAGTATTCCGCTAAATTAATGTAATGTCCATGTACGCCATGTTTTGGGTCTCTACAGTTGGTATCAGAGGAAATTTTTAGTTAACCTTTGTACACTAGGATGCAAAAATTTTAGTGAAATCCCTAGATACATTTCTATGGTATTCCTAGGAATGTCCCTAAGGTTAAATATAAGTATATGTTATAGTCCTAGAATTATGATAAAAATATTATAATTAAAACTAAGATGTTAGATATTGAAGGTACTCCCCCTTTATTGTGTTGTTTTCCATAACATGATTTTTGCCTCTCATACTGTCACGAACCAACCCGGGTCAACCCTGAACCGGTCACCCGAGCCGGCCCACGGCATGACCTGAGGGGCGTTCCCAATCCTCGCGGGCTGGAAACTAGTGTCGGGATCAAAAATAAATAGGTGGGAATTATTTGGCCCCAAAAAAGAAGAAAAATTAATTTATGAAGACTAAACAAAGAGAAATTAAACTAGCAGCGACAAGAAAACAAGACAGCACAAACCTCCATGTGACCTCTTGGTCACCTCCAATAACTAATATTTTGCATCGCACAGGCATACAAAATATGAACCTAAACCAAACAGCTGAACCTACATCTGAAAAGGTAAGATAGGAATGGGAATTAAAATTCTCTGTAGGAAAGCCCAAACAATCTATTCGCATATGCATTTCCTTTAAATAAAAGTTCCATCAATTTCAAGTTTTAAATACAATGTATAGAACTAGGTTTTATTTTACACATTTTCTTCTTTAAAATCAAATCACAACCCATTTTCCTTCATGTTTGAAACTATGTTCTTTTCCAAGTATTATGCTTTAAAATTTTTAGAGAAAGAGGGATAGTGAAGTGTAAAACATTTTAAAAACTTTTTCCCACACACTTAAAGATCAATTTTATCAATTTTAACAAAGAGATTCATCATAGGTGAAGGTAAAAGCAATAAACACACAAGGGAAATGGAAAAAAAATAACCAACAAGAGATATCAACCAAAAAAGAACCTCAATCATCTGCTGCAGATAACTTAGTTCCAATATACATGGGAAAACCTAGGATATCGTGAATAGTCTAGAACATAATATACATGTGACTCATCCCGAAGGTATCCCTACTCTTGATGACGTCATAACACCCTAAGGCTCGGTGTTTCCCTACATGGCCTAACCGAGCGGCCCGATCCCCTAGCAGAGTGTCATCCATACTAGGGGCCACTAGCCAGTGCATAGTCTAAACTAGTGGAGCAATCGTTCACTGAAAATTCGCTCTCTATGCTAGGTTTCCATGTTCAGACTAAAATGGGGGTGAGCCAACAATGTCAAAAAAGTATCCAGTCATAAGAATATTCCTCACACATAGTCAACACACACAACAAATCCACCCCTAAGTCACCCCAAGGAGTACGTCCCTCGCCTTTCAACCATTCGATTGTAGGAAAGTCCTACTCGGCGAACCTTCTATAACATATAATTCAACCAAAGCAAGGGGGGCCACATCCAAGGAGAGTTTTCTTAAGATAACTAGTTTTATAAAAGTGTCAATCAGGACTTACATAATTTTCTCATACCAAACCATTTCTTAAGGAATCACACCCGCACCACTTTGAAAACCAATAATACACTTTGAAACCCATTTAAGAAACTTAAACCCGCATTTTAAATATAAAACACATTCACATGGGCCAAAGGGGCATTTCATTAGGCAATTGATGTTGAAACAGAATCAAACCACTCCAATTCAAGATAGAAAATTTTACTAACAGTTCTATATCAATAATTAATATTAAAACTAGGTGTGAAATGCCAGAAAGAAACGATTCTTAAATTTTAAGGTTAATTCATAGAGATCCTACCTCAACCATGTCGTTATTCACCGATGACCACTTGAACCGACACTTGGAACATACACACATATTCATTTATACACACACACACACACACACACATATATATATATATATATACAGCCCTAACTGCATTGCAGATGTTCCCCATGCCATGAGGGAATATGTGCAAAGAGGGCATATATATATATATATATGCCTTACCCTATTCATGTTCTTGTAGGATACGTCGGCACCCACAGACCAAAACTATCATAGCGGGGTCCTGCGCACCACACATATCATTTAATAAATTAAAAGAACAATTTATGAAACACTTCAAAATTAGTACCACAAAATTTACACAATATAAACACACCCAAATTATATCAAACACCACTTCGAAAACATTTTCACATCTTAACCATGGAAAAAAATGAATCGCATCATTTATAAAAATTTAATAAACCATTTACGCAACTTATAAAACATTCTAAAAAGTCATAACACGACATAAAAAAACACACCCAAAAACCCCTTCTAAGGCCAAAGGCACATCGAAAAAATATCCAAACAAAAAAAATGCAGCCCTTGTATAATTTAATAAACCAGATTCATGTACTATAAAATGACCTCAAAACATTTTACAAACATGGTTTGCACCTTTTACACAAATAAAAAACACCATTAAAAAATAACTTATAAAGCAACTTCAATAACACCCCGAAATTCCTCTAACCCAAAGAGAACCCAAACCCTCTAAAAAAGGATCATCTGTATATAAAAGCCTTATCAAAACACAACTTAAATACAACACATAATTTAATAAACTACATGCATGATTTATAAAATCATAAGTTACGTGACTATGATTTCCACTAAAAAAACAACGTTTCACATAAAATCAGCACTTTAAAACCAAAACCACCTCAATTACTTAAAAAAAACATTTTCTCACCACCCAAACTAAACGTAGAACATGAAAAAACACTCAAGAAAGCATAAAAATTCATCAATTAAAAGATAAGCATGAAATCACCTACTACGTGTGTGTCGAAACCTCCAACACTCTATGTGAAACTTCAATCTCACACCAAATGCATCACAAGTGAACTCTAAGAATCCATAATTCATTCTAAAATGACAAGATTAAACCTTAACATGAACTCCATACCCACTGAAAATCTAAAATCCCATAATTAAGAACCAAAACACAAGGGAAAAGAGGAGAGAAGATTACCAGGAGGGAAATCGTACTTGGTGGAAGGTTTCATAGGTCGAGTAGGGGTGCGATGGATCCAGTGCGAGGCATACAGATGGAATCGATGAGGTTCACGCTGGCCGGAGGAGGGTCGCACAGTTGGGAAGGAAGGGTTTCGGGGTGGCACGAGCAGGCCGGGCGGGAGGGAGGCGACAGGCGAAGCGGTCTCTGCAGGGAGAGGAGGAGGCATGCCGAAGGTTCAGGAGGGAGGGGGAGGGCCAACGTAGAGCAACTAGGAAGGGGAAGGGTGTTTGTTTTGCGATCGGTAGAAGACGGGGGGCGACGCCCCCCTAGGGTTTTATTTTATTTTATTTATTTATTTATTATGATTAATAAAATTACACTATTATTAATAATAAATAAATAAGATGAATAATTATAATAATGATATTAACCACATTAATAATACTAATAACCAAATTCTTAATGAAAATATATATAATAATAATATTAATTATATAATCATAACATTAATAATAATTTAACCATAAAATATCAAGAACACTTAAGAACCCTTTAATGTTAACAATATTAATGAAAATTATAACATGTCTATTAATAATAATAATAATAACAACTAAACCATAATAATTAGGGTGCAAACATTCAACCCATTTTATTTTTTTTAATTTTTATTTTATTTTAAACATTAGATAGTTGCAGGGGTACTTGAGCCGACCGTGTGGTCACCGCCAACCATGCGGTGCCCGCGCACCAGTCTAAAACTTATCAAAAGTATTAAACATCAAAAATTTCAAATCAAGATCCCAAACTCAACATTTCCAACGATGTGTGACCCTGAGAAGAATAAAATAAAAGAGGTTCTATGGTTGGTGTGTGACAATTCTCCCCACCATAGACACTTTCTGCCCCCAAAAAGTCACCAAGCCAATAATTAACACAACACAAGTCCATGCCCATACAAAACCAATGAAAACTGAGAACCTTGGGTGACCATTTCCAACACAGGTCACACCCAACCAATTCAGGTAGAAACCACAGCATAACAAAGAGGGGAGAAAATGAGAGGGTTCTCCCCCCCCCCACAATAGTTCCACTAATACTAAAACCTTGAGACCCGAAGACACCACCCTCGAGGGGGCCTATGTGGGAACTCCCAAACCAAAGTCATTAAGTTTCTCCACATGGACCAAACAACATGCTAGAGATTTTAAAAATAAATATTGCCACGAAACAACCCATCAACCTCAGGATGAGAAACTAACTCAACACCTCCCACACCGACCAAAAAAAGGAATACTCGCCACAACCAGAGACTAGGGAATCCCTAGACCAAATTCAACCCACTTTCTCAAAGTAAAAAGAACAATCACACCATTAGGGATAAAATAATTGAGGGGAAAACCGGCACACCAGAACAATGGGATGGTGGAATCCCCTATGAATCTAAAACACAGTAAAGGAAATCCCAAGGAGAGGTGCTCGAACTAAGGTAGGGCCCAGAAACACCACACATTAACTTCACAAAACCAAACATTCCCCAAATGAACAAAATTGAGACCAATACCCCAATCTGGATGTGTCTGTTTATTCATGTGTCCAACACCCTTTGAGGAAAACAAACGATTCAGAAACCACCCTAAGAGCAGACAGTGCCGCTTGAATTAAGGTAGAAAGAGCTCATAAAACTACCACAACAAGAATGAGATTATGAAGACGATAGGAACAGAACAAGGAAACTTTGGATATTTACATCCCAAAGTTGAGAACAAGATCTAGACCGAGGTTCCATACACCACCATCAACTCCTAACTATGCGCGAGCTTCACCCCGAAACCTATGGTTGGGGCCCTGATTGCTGAAGCATCTTCTTCCTCACAGTCAGGCGTTTTCATCCTCCAGTTCCCAACTTCTTCCTCCTGATTATTCAAATGACCACAATGGTGTTAAGTTTTCAAAGAGGTGCAATGTGACATCTTTGAATTCTTAAACCGGCCATACCGATGGAACATCAAGATGTGGTATGACGAACTAGATGACAGATCCTGCGAGGAGAACTTATTATAAGCGGGTTCCTCTGGCATGTGCTCCTCACCAGACAGAGGACCCTCATGAAAGCCGATCACCACCAGCCGCACCCCAAACTCCAAAAATAGTAAGACATTCTACCTCCACTAGCCCAAAACTAGACCTACAACACAAACCTTAGAAACATCGGGAGTTCCCACCAACCTGAAGACACTCTAATTCAACCAACCACACAACCATCTATAATGAACCTAGACTAAATAAATTAACAAGAAACACTCGATTCAAGACAGAACTGGGTTTGACTCGTTAAAAATTTTTGGGGACTTTTCTGGGCGACACATTCTGAAAAACGCATAGGGAATAAAACCAAAACTAGAATCAAGCCAAAACATAATTGAATAGAACAACCCAAACCGAGAAAATCGGCTTGAAAGTCAAACAAATATAAATACAACCAAAATACTCTTCTTCAAAATCACCATTTTAATTTAAAATTTCAAAACAACTTTATCCCAAGGTCATTTTTCAAAACCAAAATCCACTTTTCACAGGCCAAAAATACATTTTTCAAGGAAAAACCAATTTCCAATTCCTTTATATTTCAAAAACTCACCCATGTCATCCCATGAATCATCACATGTGTGTCCATCCACATCATCCATAAACAAGTGCCTCACACACTTTTCTTACATACCCACACACATTTGATCCTCCTTAAAGAATATCAAGGGTCACACCAAGTCACCCTTTACCAATTCCAAATAAACACTAACTTTCAAACCAAATATACCTCAATTTAAAAACTCACTTTACCAATTTAAAACCATTTTAGGGAAACAATTTTATTTAAAAATACACTTTCATTTTCAAAATCACACTTACACTAACTAGAAGCAACAAAACACAACTTATAACGAATCATCGAAACGAGGAACTAGCAGTCATGCTCAACCTGGCGACATGGTAGTGAGCCACACCCCAAGTAAGCGTCAACAACTAGAAGGAACTTAAACCGTGCACTCAAACTCCACATGGGTCGCTAATCAATGTGAGGTCACGATGTGACACTAGATCACCCCCATTGTCATTCCTCAATCCAAAAACAAAAGCATAACACTCAAATCTCGGATTACCCTGGTAACTCAAGAACCAGTGTGAGCAAGAGTTCGTGATGCTCATCCCACACTTATCTCCCATGTCCCGACAGTCCTAATCTCCATCTAGCAAACACCCCAAATAAAAAGGGCCCCTCTGATACCATTTTTTCATGAACCAACCTTGGTCGACCCTGAACCGGTCACCCGAGCCAGCCCGCGGCATGAATCGAGGGGTGCTCTCGATCCTCGCGTGCTAGAAACTAGTGTCGGGCATCAAAAAGAAACAGGTGGGAACGATTTGGTCCCAAAAAGGAAGACAAATAAATTAATGAAGACTAAACAAAGAGAAAGAAAACTTACAGCAACAGGAAAAAAAGACAGAACAAACCACCATGTGACCTCTTGGTCACCGCCAATAACAAACAGTTTTCTTCGCACGGGCAGATGAAACGGGAACCTGAACCATATAGATAAACCAGTATCTTAAAAGATAAGATAGGAGTGAGCATTAAAATTCTCATTAGGAAATCCCAAACAATCTATTCTCATATGAATTTCCTTTAAATAAAATATCCATTAATTTTATGTTTGAAATACAATGTGTAGAACTTGGATTTTTTACACATTTTCTTCCTTAAAGGAAAATCATGATCCATTGCCCTGCATATTTTAAACTAAGTATATTTCCAAGGATGAAGCATTAAAAGTTTTAGAGAAAGAGGGATAGTGAAGTGTAGAAAATTTTAAACACTTTTTTCCACACACTAAAAGATCACTTTTATCCATTTTAACAAAGAGATTAATCATACGTGAAGGCAAAAGCAATAACCACACAAGGGAAATGGAAAAAAAATAACCAGCAAGAGATATCAACCAAAAAAACACCTCAATCATCTGTTGTAGATAACTAAGTGCCAATATACATGGGAAAACCTAGGAGCTCGTGAATAGTCTAGAATGTACTATACATGTGACTCATCCTAAAGGCATGACTACTCTCGATGACGTCATAACGCCCTAACGCCTGGTGTTTCCCTACATGGCCTAACTGAGGGGCCCGATCCCCTAGCAGAGTGTCATCCGTACTAGGGGCCACTAGCCAGTGCGTAGTCTAAACTAGTGCAGCAATCGTTCATTGAAAATTCGCTCTCTATGCAGGGTTTCCATATTCAGACTAAAATGGGGGTGAGCCAACAATTTCAAAAAAGTATCCAGTCATAAGAATATTCCTCACACATAGTCAACACACACAACAAAGTCACCCCCGAGTCACCACATGGAGTATGTCAATCTCTTTTCAAACATTCGATCATAGGAATGTCCTACCTGGTAAACCTTACATAACATATAATTCAACCAAATCAAGGGGACCCCATCTAAGCAGTGTTTTCTTAAGATAACTAGTTTTACAAAAGTTCCAACTGGGCCTCACATAATTTTCACATACCAAACCATTTCTTAAGTAATCACATGCACACCACTTTAAAAACCAAAAATACACTTTGAAACCCATTTAAGGAACATAATACCACATTTTAAATATAAAACACATTCACAAGGGCCAAAGGGGAATTTCATCAGGAAATTGATGTGGAAACACAATCAAACCACTCCAATTCAAGACAGAAAATTTTACTAACAGTTCTATATCAATAATTAATATTAATTATAGGTTCTAAATGCAATAAATAAATGATTCATAAATTTAAAGGTTAATGCATAGAGATCCTACCTCAATCACGTCGTTTTTCGTCGATGACCACTCGAACCGACACTTGGTGCATACATGCATATGCATTTATAGATATATATATATATATATATATACATCCCTAACTACATTGCACATGTTCCCTGCACCATAAGGAAATATGTGCAAAGAGGGAAAATATATATATATATGCCTTACCCTATGCATGAGCTTGTAGGATACCTCGGCACCCACGACCCAAAACTATTGTAGCAGGGTCCTATGCACCCCACATATCATTTCATAAATTAAAAGAACAATTTATGAAACACTTCAAAATTAGTACCAAAAAAGTTACAAAAAAGAAATGCAACAAAATTATATCAAAACACCACTTCAAAAACATTTTTATGTCGTAACCATGGAAAAACATGAATCACATCATTTATACAAATTAAATAAACCATTTACACCACTTATAAAACATTCTAAAAAGGCATAACACCACATAAAACAACAAACCCAAAAACCTATTCAACGGTCAAAGGCACACCAAAACAATATCCAAACAAAAAAATGTAGCCCTTGCATCATTTAATAAACCAGTTGCATGTACTATAAAATGACCTCAAAACATTTTCAAAACATGGTTTTCACCATTTACACAAATAAAAACACCATAAAAAATAACTTATAAAGAAACTTCAATAACACCCACAAATGATTCTAACCCAAAGAGAACCCAAACCCTCTAAAAAAAGGATCATCTGCATATAAAATCCTTATCGAAACCCAACTTAAATCCAACACATAATTTAATAAACTACATGCATGATTTATAAAATTATAAGTCATGCAACTAAGATTTCCAATTAAAAAAACAACATTTCACATAAAATTACAACTTTAAAACCAAAACCACCACAATTCATTTCAAAAAAAAAATTTCACACCACCCAAGACAAACATAGAACATGCAAAAACACTCAACCAAGCATAAAAATTCATCAATTAAAGGATAAGCATGAAATCACCTAGAAATTGTGTCGAAAACTCCAACACTCTATGCGAAACTTCAATCGCAAACCAAAAGCAACACAAGCAAACCCTAAGAAGCCATAATTCATTCAAAAATGACTAGATTAAGGCTAAAAATGAACTCCGTACCCACTAAAAATCTAAAATCCCAAAATTGAGAACCAAAACATAAGGGAAAAGAGGAGAGCATCTTACCAGCAGGGAAATCCTCCGTGGAGGAAGGTTGCGCCAGTTTAGCAGGTGTGTGACAGATCCAATGTGAGGCGTACGGATAGCGTCGATGCAATTCACGCTGGCCGGAGGACAGTCGTGTAGTTGGGAAGGAGGGGTCGTGGGGTGGCACGAGCAGGACGGACTGAAGGGAGGTTGCAGTCGTGGTAATTGCAGCAGGGAGAGGAGGAGGCTGACCGAAGGTTCAGGCGGTAGGGGGAGGGCCGACGTCGCGCAACCAGGAGGGGAAAGGGGGTATATTCTGTGATCGGGAGAAGAAGGGGGGGGGGGGCGACTCCCCCCCAAGTGTTTTATTTTATTTTTTAATTTTTTTCTTAATAAAATTACACTATTATTAATAAAAAATAAGAAGAATTATTAAAATAATTATATTAACCACATTAATAATACTAATAACCATTTTTTTAATGAAAATATATATAATAATATTAGTAATTATATAATCATAACATTAATAATAACTTAACCATAAAATATTAAGAACACTAAAGAACAGTTTAATGTTAATAATATTAATGAAAATTATAACATGTCCATTAATAATTATAATAATAATAACTACACCATCATAATTAGGGAACAATCATTCAACCCATTTTATTTTTTTTGTAAAAAAATTATTTATTTTAAACATTAGATAGTTGCACGGGTACCTGAGCCGACCTCATGGTCACCTCCAACCATGCGGTGCCCGCGCACCAGTCTGAAACTTATCAAAATTATTAAACATCGAAAATTTGGAATCAGGAGCCCAAACTCAACATGTCCAACGATGTGTGACCCTGAGAAGAATAAAATAAAAGAGAGTCCGAGGTTGGGGTGTGACACACACTATTCTTTTTGGGTTTTAGACGATGGTTGGAACCCGAAGGAACGATGTTAATCAATATAATGGGAAATGCAATGATTGCCCTCCTGAACAAACCAATGTTATGGGAGATGGAGTGAAAAATCTTATTTCTATACTTACACAAGATATAAATCATTCTGGACTTCCAAATGAGCAGAAAAGGGAACAATATTCTATTGAGTCCTTCATGAGTCAACATGCACCTTCTTTCAGTGGGTCTTCTAATCCACTTGTTGTAGAACAATGGATCAGTACAATTGAAAATATATTTTCCATACTTCGCTGTTCGGAACATGAAAAAGTCATTATGGCTATTTACTATTTATAAGGTGAAGCAGACCAATGGTGGACTCTAATTAATAATCTGAGGACCTGAGATGAAATTGAATCCATGGAATGGGATGAATTCAAGAACTTATATTTCAATAAGTACTTCCCTTGTATTCTTTGAATAAAGATGGAAAAGGAGTTCCTTGAGATTAATCAAAAGTATGATGAATCTGTTGGTATATACGAAGCGAATTTTACAAGGCTTGCAAGGTATGCATCTGGATTTGTCATCAAACCTGAAAGTAAAGTTGATTGATTCTTCAGTAGCTTAAAACCAAGTCTTCGATGGGCATTAGCAATAAGATCCATCAGTATCTATGAAGAAATTTTGCATTGTGATATCAAGGTAGAATTGGAAGTTGGTGTTACATATCCATCTCATGGTTTTGACAAGAAACGAAAGATGGAATTCAAGGAGAAATTTCAGAACAATGGTGAAAATAAGATGAATGTTCTTTATGCTCAAAGTGTGGAAAGAAGCATGGTGGAGATTTTCTACAAGGTACTAGAAAATGTTTTACGTTTGGAAAAGAAGTTCATCGAGAAGTTTAGTGTTGAAGTAATGGAAAAAATGTAGCAAATGATTTGAATAGAAAAAAGATTATCAAGGATGCTCCAGGAACACTTCAATACTTTAATTGCAAGGAAATGGGGCATTATGTTAACTGATTCCCTAATCCAAGGGTTAATGATGATCGACATCAATAACCTTTTAAGGAAATGGACAAAGTGAAGTCACATGCGATCACTATTTGTGATGTTGAATATGAAAATGATGTGGTGTAATGATTAAGTGTTTCTATAATGGGATTCTAAAATAATGTTGTATATAGTATCGTGGAATATTGAAATATTTATGTATTGGTCTATTGCGGTTTTCAAAAAAATTATGGTACCGATAACCATGAAATGTGATTTTGGAAAGTAGATGATATGATAAAGAGAAAATGAAATGTTTAATTGTATTCATGAGCTCATGACTGATATAAGGGTAATGTGATATAATAGTTTGAGTATATAGAAATTTCAGGATTTTGGTATGTGGAAAGAGTTAACTTTTGACAGCATTCATGTTTTCACTAAGGTTCTATGTTAATTCATATTTCAAAAGAATACATGATTAAGGTATTCACATGTTTGGAATGTGACCAATAAGATATATCTTATGATATATGGTGGATAAATGATGGAATTCACGTGCTTGTTATGTAACCTTTCAGGTAATCATTTTCTTTATACTATGAGCTTGGACCGAAGTATTTTGGATAAGCCTAAAGATTTGATTGAATTAAGTTATACGTAAGATAGTATTGTTTATGTTTATAACTTTTTTTGATATTATTGCAGTAATGTTATAATAATTTAGTTTTAGAAAAAGGGACAACCTGTAGGATAGGCGATAACCCGTCATGTCGGACAAGGATGCAGGAATCGAACCCACAACCGAAGTGCGACATGCCTTTATCACCTACCATTGGCCTATAAGAAGTCCATGGTTTGTCGAAATTAGTTTTATTTTATTAAGTGGTATGATAGATGCAGTATATGTCCTTTTATGGAACCGTATACGATTAATCTCACCATAAATGGACTTATGTTTGAGATAGATGGAATGACCTATTATTCTATCGCATGATCTGCTATCACTTCACGTAAGACAAATTCAACCTCATTTCTTTTAGAGATGAAGTGGAAATTGTTCAAGGCACGAACAACAGTGAGATAGTACCAAAATAATATAAGTATTTTTTTTAAATCAAAAATTCTTCATCATTAGAGAAATGATCTTGAAGACCAAAAATGTTGTCCTATTAACCTCATATCGGATGAATCAGATGGTACCTTAGATCATCACAAATTTATGGATTTTTTGATTGTTGGCTTTTTCATAGCCATGTTCTCTACCACTCTCCATCAGAACTTGATGGTTAGATTTCTCTTCCGTAACCATATTTTCACCTATGTTCTCCTATGTGGAAACCCAGTGATGAGTTAATTTGGGTAACTGTTACATTTCTTACATCAATTTTTAAAATTAAGTTTTAGTTTTTCATTTTACGATGTGGGTTTCTATGAAAGAAATTGTCAAGTAGTAAATGATTTATAACTCCGACGAATTTCGAGGGAGAAATTCATTTTAAGGGGGGTAGAATGTAACACCCTGAGATTTTATGAGATATATATTTTTTAATTTATTTGATGTCTTATATTGTACACTACACCAAGATTATATTGTACTATATGCAACACTATATTAGCTTGTAGTATACACAACACCATTCTGGGCTCGTGTTACACATAATTTCAAGTTCGTTTTGTAAGAATTTATTCTACGCAACATTAAGTATAGATTTTGTTTAATGTATAAATGAAATAAGTTTTGATTATATTATAAGAAACACCAAATAGAGCTTCTAGTACCCGCATTCCTGAATTGGCTTGCACTACACACAATCAAGACCTTCCTCAATAGCGTGTGTAGTACGCAATACTGAGTTTAACAAAACGAGATATTATTATAATATTTTTATGAACTATCCATTATGAATAGTAATACCCACTTTTTAAAATTTTATAATTTTTATCTTTCAAAATGGACTTCATTTTTGGATTCAGAATATTGAAATTAGCCTAGGGTGAATTTTTGGTATTTTTCTAAAAACTTTCAATTTTTGATGAATAGTGAAAACACTGGCTTACTATTTAAAAACAGACTTTTTATTTAAAAAATTATTTATTTTATTTAAATTTATTTTAGGAGAAAATTGATACATAATACATATATAAGTTCAATATTATTCATTAGAGTCATTTTTTAATAATTTTAGATGTATAAAAAGTTTATTGAAATTTTCACCGTCTTTTACCCACCTTCTAGGAGAATTTAAAAATTTACATAAAACATAATTTTACCGCTTATGTGGGTGGAATTAAAAAAATCCTAGAGACATGGTCAAAATCAAGGTTTAAAATTTGGTTCAATAAGATAAAAATAATTTTTGGTGAATAGTAACTTTTTACTTTTATTTACCACGGTTAAAAGTAAAAAGGGTAATTAAGGGTAAAAATGATATTATTATTACCCTAACACATGTCCTAATGATATTGGATAAGTTTAATTAGACCAAAAACAACCTTAGGAATAAAATATTACCCTTTAGGTCCACTTGGATTAGATTATTACATTTATTATTATTTTATTTAATGAAGAGTTAAAATAGTTAAAAGCAATGTTTAATAACTAAAATATTTTTAATATTGGGTTATACATAAGATAAATTCGACAATAAAAATTATTTAGAAATATAAAATGATTTACTACATAATGGTATTTTATTTATAATTTTTAGACATTAAATAATATAATTTATTTATGACACAATGATGATGCAGTAATTACCTTATTAATGAAATATTAACATAATTGATGTTATAAATACCCAAATAAATGTAATTTTAGACTTTTTATGAATTACAATAATTTTATAGGTTAATAGTATTGATTTAATTAACTTTTTGTGAACTAATAATGTTGTTATGATTTTCACAAAAATCAATTACTAAATAGTTTCAAAATTTCCATAAAATAGTTTTTAAAACAAATATTATATTATTAATTGATATTTTATTCCTAAAAATACAAGGTTATTCAAAATGACTTATATAAGGTTATATATATTAATAATGAACCACTTGGGGTTATTTTGTCTTGTTATAGTAAGTTTATTAACCATATAGTTTAAGCAAACAAGAAGACACGGTAAAGGTTAAATTATTTAACTGAGAGTTAAATCTAAATGATAAGGTTAAAATAGTAACCTAAATTTGTCTAAAACCTATTGGTTGAGAGGATTTAGACACATAACCACTTTAGTCTCTAAATAAATCAATTTGGATCTATTATAAACCGAGTATTATGTTATTATAAAATAATATTTTATGTTTTTTCTACGGTTCCCCACTCCCCCCTTATAAAAGGGCACCTCCTCCCTCTTCTATTTACACAATTTTGAGCCTTCAAGATCGTCAAAAACCTAACCATTTCTCTTATCAACTTCCCTATAAACATTATAGAGGTTATGGTCTCCTAAAAAGACCAAATCTAGTGCCTTAAGAGGAATCTTAGAAGAAGTGTGTCGAAGAAGAGGTAATCTCTTCTACCGATTCTTTCAAGTTTCTTTCTTCTTCAAATTCTTCTTATTTAGTTGTCTCATTATAAATTAATAACATCAGTATCAATAATATAATGATATGTTATCATAAATATGAAACAACCCCATTTCACCTTCTATCCATCCTATGGAAAAAATAAATCACCACGCGTGCGTACGTACGAAATACCGTCTCCACGATGTGGTGTAATCTTTTTTTCCACCACCACCTTACATAGATGGGTATAATGGTGTAAAGAATAACTATGTATAGTTATTATAAAATAATAATGATTCTGATATATTATATCATCCACTACAATTCAATTCAAAAATTATGGTAACGATTTCATCGCTCGTGCGTACGTACAGATTACCGTCTCCACGACGTGGTGAGATTCATTCTCCATGTTAACCACTCAAACATGATTATAAAGTATATATAATGAATAATAATGAAATATATGACATGATAAAGGTACTGGATTTATGTATATATATATATATATATATTTCATGTACTTACTTACATTCAAGTTAATAAGGAATGGAAAAAAGCGTTCATGCGTACGTACGGCCTACCATCTCCATGAACGTTGTATTTCATTTCTTTTATCTATTATATATATATAATGAATATATATGATATATAAGTCATGATTTACATTCTGAAAGTATGTAAATCATGATATATGTAATAATAATATCAAGTACAACACGTATGATAAATAAAATGATTTTACCCAAAACGCTGCTTTAACATGAAATTTACAAAAGAACAGTTAATATAAAGTCGTAAGTGAACCATATATGATATCATAACAATTAATATGATTATTAAATAATTCAATGACGTTATTTAAATCATTATATAGAAGGTTCAAAGATGTACGAATCATATCGAACCTAAGGTATGGGATAACGTTTCCAATCTTGTTTTTATCCAAGATTGTATATTCATAAGTATTTATTGGGGTAATATTTATCATCCATGTCCCTGTTTTCTAAAAACGGTTTCATTTATGTTTAATGTCCTTTTTACCCATTTTTGACTTTTACTACATGGTGTGTAATGAATCTTTCTTTTTTTCACCATACGAGGTACTTTTTGACTTTTCTAGAAAAAGTACGACAAGAATGTTTTTTACAGCATGAATGGATTTTTATGGTTTTATAACGCCTTATTTTCAGGAAGATTACTCTACAAGATTTCATGACTATTTTTTAAAAAAAATTACTTTCTTTTAAAATTGCAATAAATTTTGTGAAAATTAAATGATTTTGAAGAAGAAAGGATATTTTCCTGAATAATTCATTTCAAGTGTTTTATCAAAACCATTTTCCATCTAAGATGACATTATTTCATATGTGTATGTTTCAAGTATAAGTTCTCTATGATTTATATGGTTTTACTTTTCTTATGATGAAATAATATCCATATGATTTATATGGATTATGTTATGATGGGATGATGTTTATGAAACCCATTTTACTCTTTGGGTTATGATGAATGCTTTATGTTTATTTTTTGGCACAAGTAAGAATGATTTCATTATGAGATGGGTGGGAACTATATCTTCGTCCAATGAATTGGGTAAAGATTTATATCTCATGAGATAAACATGGTTTGAATGGTAAGTTAATCTTGTTTAGTGACACAAGACTGGAACAAGGAGGGAACTCGATTAAGAAAGGGACTTTGTCCACTAAGATGGTCTTGACAACAATGCCTTGGCTACTATGGAAATCATATCATGTGCTTAATGGTTTTCCACAATTAAATTTTTTATTCCCATTCAATTTTATCAAGATTGATGTTCCTTTTTGATCTATGCCTGACGTACTGCCAAGATTTATTTCACAACTCAAGATTTTGATGTTTAAGCTTTATGCTCATGTTTTAAAGTTCAAATGTATATGGATTGTTTTATTTTCTCCATGCTTACCCTTACTTATCATTTGATCTCACTATTTATATGTTTTCTTTTGAGGAGGATATAAATAAAGGTTTTATGTATGAAAAAAAGGGGAGATCCTTATGGGATATGTTGAAGATATTTCACCAATATTAGAAGATTATGTTCCAAGTTTACAAAGACACTAAACTATTATGGTCCTTTGGTGTCTGTTTTTTGTTATGTATTCAGTACTCCGCTAAATTAATGTAATTTCCATGTACGTCAAGTTTGGGGTCTCTACATATATCAACCTATTAAACTCTTACAACACGATAGTAGACATCCTATATTGAGAAATTGATACCAGTGATACTCTTGTCACTAGATCAATAGAGAAATCCTACTCTTAATCAAGCGGTAATAAAAACATTCAACCACAAAGGCATCCCTAAAATGATCTAATAGATGAGGTATGTCATTAGGATGTGTTCCTTAATAATCTGTATACCAGATAACGATCTGGTATTTCACACTACCCATCCCATGGAGCTCTGTTCTAGTGCTACATTCTTGGATGTGTCATTCACCCTTATGAATATATCTACCAAAATATATTGATTTAAACAATTCCATTTAACAATATCGTTCCACATAATCATGATAAGTGACCAAATAGTCTATTTGAAGAATGGAATCAGAACCTATCATCTAAAGTTTGAAGATGTCCCATAAGAAATGATAACTACCAACCTGAAGGGGGAATTCTTTATACTGGTGAAAAAACACACTCTGATTGAATTACCAATGGAGATTCATTTTTTAGTACACTTCATAAATAACCAATTTAAACCCTAAGGACTTCCATAATAACCACATAAATAAAATAATTTGCAACTCTTGTATCAAAAAGAGAAGATACTATAGTAGATTCTACAATGATTTTACCTCAAACTATATATGGAATGACAATCTATTCATTAGGTAAAAGTTTTGCAAAAAAATATATCCAGATCCATGTCCTACAGCTTCAACATAACTTCCTACAGTAGATCCGCTCAGATGGAATTTTTTATCCTAAGTTTGGTCTCCTCGACTATGTCCACCTCCTCATCCTATACGACAAGTGGTAGTATAACATCTAGACTGATATAGAACTACATATCTTTTCCTAGAGGATGGATCTAGTACATATATTCTTCCACCACAAACAGATGGAATGTTGTGGAGAAACGAATAAATATTACGCATTCTACTGCAATCTCTTCACTCAATTGGGTCTCAATTTTACTGAGGGTTTAAATGACTATATATCCCACACTAATGTCATATAATAAAATTACTGGTGTGGATAACCAAATTTCCACTATTTTTTCAATAACCCTATAGACGGTTCTTCCTTCATCTAGAGGAACTACTAAAATTTCTTCAAACTAAACTACAATATCCTATAAAATCATATTCCCAGATATTTTTCCCAGTAATAAGGTGTTGATTCACAATTTCTTATACAATATTCAGGTGGAAAACAATTACCTAAGACCAGATGGTGTACCAAATCTCATCCTCGTTCATATCACTCTAGAAATAACATTATTATATATATGAGGTGAAATGATATAATGATCAATAATGGTATCTGAATAATCAATAAAATATAGGGTTAATTTGCCTATATGAAATAACATCCATGTTATACATGTTCTCAGTGTCTCTGAGAAGAAGTAGCCATATATGGTTGACTGAAAATCCCTCCAAAACATATCTTGATGGTGGTATTCTGGAGTTACAATGTCCCACCCACATTTGTGAGAACCATGAATCATACATGCGGTTACCTTGGACCTCCCCACTAGATGTGTCTCTAGGTTCTCGAAGGTAGACAACATGGAATATGGCTATGTCTCAGTGCAATATGGACCACCATCCCTGGAAAACATGGGTGGATGTTGTTGTTTAATCTCTCACAGCCTCTCTTATACAGTAGGGGTAGGCCACATAGTTCCCTCAATAGTCTTCATAAACAAAATAAAACCCTCATTAATTTGGGAATCACCACCTATGTCAGGAATAACTGTAGGTTCCAAACGTGGCACTGTTGATGGGTTATGTCCCACCATTTCAAGAGACATGGTAGTTTCCTACTTTATGAAAATCAAATTGATGAAATCATGGTGGAATTATTATTAAAAGCACACACACCATATTCATATAATATTTAACAGGATAAAATCATATATATAAGTATAGGATATTTACAAGCCTTCCATTGTAATAGTACCACCCCTCTGGCTACTCATAAATCACGGTGTGGGGGTCATATAAAACCATGAGGAAATGATATCGATGATTCACACTACCAACTGCTACGGTCAATTCTATGTCAAGTTAACTACTTTATATAAAAATCATGGTATATAGTTTTTCAATATCAATTTATATAAGAAATTTCCATTTAAGTTACAATTGTAATTTCTATTTAACAACATCCACTTCTATTTAATCATATAACTCTACAGTTCTTAAATATGACATTATGTGTATCCACACACATAGATATATATATACATATATATCAAGGTCTTGTTCAATGAATCTATCATTCCCATGTTATAAATTATTATGATTTATTAATTGAAAATGGTACTATATGTAACCAAAACTATGATTTTACTATGGTCCAGTTAGAGAGATAACCATTCCCAATTTATAGAGGCACACACACTCTTTGACTATAAATTAACACACATATAAATTTAACAAACTAACATTCCATATCACCTATCTAATGGTCCATGGATAAAACTAAATATAATTAATTAATTAATGTTTCATCGTAAAACTATATGAAAAAACACAATTATAGTTGATAGATACACTTCAACCATAACAGGCATTATCCATAACAACAAATAACATCCTAGGAAATTTGGATACTCCCTCATATGTGAGTTACAAACTCATAGACATCTGTTCATTTCCAAATTATGTTATATCATAGTATTCTATCAATGAAAACAATAGTAATAAAAATGGAAAAGAAACCATTTTATAACAATTTGTTTTATCTTAGACCCATCTCACTCATAAGTATGTTGATATGGTAAGTAATAAGGCCTCCATTGTACCTCCACATACGCTAGAGCCTACCAAGTAGTTGTGAGGGTCCATGGGGGTAGGGTGTGGATCCTATACCCTAAAACTCTTATTATCATAGTACTAGAAATACATCAATAAATCATAGATTAATAATATTGAAAAATAGGGCATTAGAAATAAATCTTACAAATAAAAATAATATACAAGTCTTTGTGGAATAACATACAAAATGATTAGTATATAATGGAGATATAAAAAAGGATGGAATACATGTATGTAGGAATACAATAAATACATGTATAAAAAAATAACCCAAATGACCAAAAAGATCATCTCCATTATAATTACAAGCTAATGTTTGGTATCGTGCTCCCATGATCCCATGTTATAGTCAATCAATCATCCAATACTAGATGATTTCCCTAGTCCCTTCTTATTTGTTGAAATTCTTCCTGGGTATAAAATGGTGGACTGAATAGGATGTGATATATACTCAATAGGCCCCTACCACAAGAGTCAACGTAAATAAATTATATGAATATATAAAAGCAATAATGTAAAAATATAAGGATATTTAGTAGAATAAAATTGGTGAAATAATAATCATGTCAGGATTAGACTACTAATGGGATCCCTAGTTGGCCGTACATACATTGGATCATTCCATTATTTTCTGAAAATGTGACCAATAATTAGTTAGGGTCTTACCATGGTGTACTAATTTTATGTAATTTAAAAAAATGACCCATAGTGTAATCAGGGAATCCATTTAATAATCATAGTAATGTAGTATCAAAGAGGAATCAAGGAGTCCTTTAAAATAGATGGTTCAGTGAGCTTACCATATATAAACCTTAAATCCTAGCTATAAGGGACTTAGTTTAATACAATTGGTTAACCCTAAGACATTCCACTGGAAAGGTGTCTGACTGAGTCCATTGAGCATGTCCACAAAAAATCTTGTGTTAAGCATCAAAGTGGTCAAAGGAACGAGTCCAAGGAACGAACTCTCTAAATACTTCAACTGAATATTTGGGGTGTATCCAAGAAAATATAATATCTATAAATTTGGAAAGGGAATCACCAGTACTATGTTAAGGAATTAAATTATAGTAAGACATTAACGAATTCCATAGGTAAATATTTCCCTTGGTAAACAACCCAATGAATCGGGGTGTTTTCCTGTGAGTTCATTAGGAATTACCTACAGAATCCAAAGATGTATCATGTAATACCACTCATATAATAAGAAAAAGGACCCTATAAGAAATAAGAATTTTATTTTTCAGTAAATAACCAAATTCATGAAATAACCATGAAAATTCATTTACCTTTTACAATTCATATCAAAACCTTTTTAACTCATCAATAAAAAAGGCTATATAAGGTTTAATAAAATTAATCATTCGGTTCTAATTAATTATGATCTGAAAATAACATAATGTAACTTTTACAAACTATTAATTTATCCACTTGAATTAATTAGATTATTGATGATGTATAAAAAACACACCAATCATATTTATCTAATTAAAATAAAAAGATTCACATATGCATAAACATGTCATAATGAAATCGATGTCTCAAGTTGTGTTCCTTGATCACTAACTATAATAATATGGATAATAGTGTATTTATATTCCAAATTATTAAACCAATTTATGGGACATTTATTTTAGGGTAAAATTATAGGTGAAACCAGTGTAAAACACATTGGTAAAATTTTTATATAAACTTGACTTTATTAAACATAATATATAAGTAGATTTTTGGTGTCAGAGGAACATTACTATAGTATCATCCCTTGGTTTTTTATAAATTAGGATAAAATGGATGAATAGAGAATTTTCCTAAAAATAGGGAATGGTAGCTGACACATAAAAGAACCAAATATGGAGAGATAACTCACAAAAGAAAACATTGGTCTTAACCGCATACTGAGATAAATCCATCATAATATAATTTAGCTCAATTGAACATTGGATTAAAGTGATACTCCAAATAAAATCTTCGGCATTGGAGGAGCTTCATTTGGAGGAGTTGGTTGTGCATTAAAGGGGAAAGAAAAAAGGTGGGTGATTTATATTGGAAAAGTGGAAAATTATAAATTCACAAAAATTTGAGATGTTATAGAGTTTGGTTTCATGGTTGGAAAAACTATTTACCAACCATGAGAAAATTAATAACCCAATACACACCTCCCATGGGCTACAAATTCTATTTGGATAACTATGTGCATCCCAAGAAAAAAACCTATAAAAAAAGACTCCCACCATTATCCAAGTCTTTCGGCATAGTTAACCTGGTAAGGATAAGTAGTGTGTAACCATGTTGTGTACTAGAAAACCCTACACGGTTTAAATAAACCATGTATACTCGGTTTCTCAATTTATAAAAACCATGTGGCCCACAAGTTTCGTAAAAACAGATTGGGCTCCAGGATCAAAATAGGCCATATATACCCTTAAGAACTCCACAATTCCATTAGGCATTTATATTTTCTCAAAAACTAACATGAATTGAAAGGTTTTGTACCTTCATAAAAAACTGGGGTATTACACATTTCCTTTAATCACCATATGTGTTTTTATTCTCTATTTATTCTAATAAGTTTTATTTAATAGTACCATTTCTCAAATCATTGGTACTTAAAATGATTGATATAATGTTTTTAAATAAACATATACCACATTTTATCAATAGATAATGAAAATTTTCTCTCATATTTGTGCATATCACAATTTATTTCTAAAAGGTTTGACGTATAATTGAAATCTTATATAATGTTAATTTTCATTACCTTTTTCTATTTTTACATTCGTTTAAAAAGAATATTTTTAGAGAAACTTTTTCCTTTTAAGTATTTTTTTGGTTTTTTTAAAAAATAAATATAATGTTCTCTTTTTACTCATACAGTATGCAGAAATGTTACCCATTTCTTAACCATTATAGTTTTTTAAGATTTCATTAATGGTTTTCATGATTATTTCCAACAAGAATTGTTTTCGAAATATTTTAGGAATTTTTTGTTATATTATTTTCATAAAAATGATTTTTAATGCTATTAATTAAGAAATGTTAAAATGTTATTTTAAATGTAATTTAATCAATGACCACATCCTTTAATGATATTTTTTCTTCATTTTGAATCTAATCTTATATAGCCATACTCTTTGTTATGTTGATGTATTTTGATGATTTTTATTTCAGTTTTCTTTTGTGATTCTAATTTATTTTCAATGGTTTCTCCAAAGATGGATTTTTTTTGAAACCCATTTATTTTCTATAGGTTATGATGTGATGAAATGATTTAATTTTTATGAATCCATTTCCATTACATGGGTTTTGAAGTGATGAATTTATGAATGTTTTAGAATCTTATGGAATACATAGGATTGGATTTCCTTATATGGGGGGTGGACCAAGAAATATATATCCCTATAATGAATAGATTAATGATGAAGGAGTTGAGAAACCCCTGAGATATGAACTAGTTTATAAACACCAATGATACAATGAAGCTAACTAGAAAGAAGTTACTCCAATGAGAATTTTTTAAATGATTGGGTAAGAATTTCAATAATTGGACCGTACCAAATATGATAGTCTCATAAGTGATACTTTGTTAGGAAAATAATACAAGGGGAGTGAACCAAATACACTATGAGAGTCTTGGTAGGGATCCTTGACTCTGGATTTGATTTTCTATTCTTATCTTAATGCCACAATTTTTTGTCTTTTTCTAAAAATATTTTTTCATAGCTCATGACTGATTATTTATTATTACATACTCATATGCTTTTTTTATATTTTTATGAAAAAACCATAGGCTATGATTCACGGTTAAATTTATTTGACTGATTTCGAACGAATTTCAAAATCTATGAACATGTTCACATTGCCTTCTTCTAATGATCACATATTATCATTGTTTGATATATCTTATTTAACCTTACTGAGAATTTTTTCTCGCACTTTATTATGTTTTAATTTTACATTTTTATGAAGAATGTTACTCTGTATGATGATTCTTGAAGGGTACCTTATATAGAAAAAGTGATATGATAAAATTATTATTTTAGTTAAATAATTTATTCATGCATCTAGTCTCACAGTTCACTAAACTATTATAATTATCCGGAATGTTTACTTAGGAAATATACATAATATTCATCAAAATGAAATGATATATATATATATATATATATTATTCATGGATTATTATAGTTGGTATCAAAGAGGGTTTTAGTTATTTTTTTTATATTTATATTATAAATCCTCAATGGGAACCCTGAGGATAATCATATGTATAAGAGAATTTCCTAACATATTTTATACAAAGGATTATGTTTTTCAAAGAATATAAATCCCTCTCTAGAAACTAGAAAGTGGATATAGTTTAAAAATTTTCACCTTGGGGAAATAATATTGTAAAGATAAAATCATGTACTAAATCGACCTTTATTAGTTCACAATGTGTGGGCCTAATACTACACACCTTATTAGAAACTCTCAGGGGATATTCTTATGTTAATAAACATTTTAATTTTTAATCATTAGGGTGAATGAGATTATAGAACCGACTTAATCCTATGATATTCCATAGTGGAAATAGATAAACAAAATGCGTTATGGGTTGATAAGTCTATGTTTTATGATAAATTTAATGGAATTGAAAACACATTTTAGTTTTGTGGTGAAGGAAATTTAAGATGGTTAATAATATTTTGGGAGACATTTATTCATATTACGCCCTTTGGTTTAGTACATGTTTTAGTAAAAATACTATTTTATGAATAATGATATTATATTTTCTAGATGTAATTTTAAAGTTATTGATAACCTTTAGGGTTAAAATGATATTTTATGTTGAGGAAACTATGGTTAATTAGGATAAAAGCACTTTTACTTTTTTGAACATATTTTTATTTCGTAGATAACCCTTGGATTTAAAATTGACTTTTTGACTGAGTTTTTATTATTAATTGTTAATATTTATATAATATTGGTAACATTATATTATTATGTTAAACATAATTTTTGGAAGGGATATTTAGTTGATTTTTTTATTCATATATAATTAAATTGTGGTTTTTTGTAGATTCAATATGTTTTTTTATGGATTACCATATTTTAAGAGAATATATGACTACAATTTCAGGTGTTTGTATGTGAAATTATGAGACACATTATGTTGTTTTAGGATAAATGTTAAATTTGATCACAGAAAAAATTATGTGATCCAATCTTTTGGATTAATAGGTTTTGAATTTGGTCACACAGATTCTATAGGATTCTTAAGGTTTACAATTTATATAATTGTTAAAGTTTCACTTTGGGGATTATTTTTTAGGATTTAGGGAACAATATATTATTTTATTATATGAATATTTATCTATATTGGATATATTGTACTATCAATTTTAGTTTTGTTAATTATCTAGAGATAGAATAAATTACTTGTTCTCTTTTTTTGGTTCTTCTGATCTGATAATGATAATTTAATCACTTTATAAATGATGAATTAATCTTGAGTGTTCATTTATTAATGTAATAAATGATATAGAAGTTGAATTGGATAGATACACTAATAAAGGTTGAAATTGTTCTTATGGAATGAAAATTGTATTTTATCTCATATTCTCTACCTTGATGGTAAATGATATAGAGGTTGAAATTTATTGATACACAAAGGGTGAAATTGTTCTTATAAAATGGAATGAAATTAATTAATATTTTGTCTCATATTCTCTACCGCGATGGTAAATTATTTCCTTAACTCAGTTAAGATGATGATAAATCTAATGAATCTTTTGTGTAAATTATGGATTTTCTATCATGGTGTTTTTTGGGAATCCCATGAGTCTTATAATGAATCTTTTTTTAAAAATACTTAATCATGAACATCTAAGTTTCCAAATAGTGACATATAAATTATCCATCATGGTAAAATCTAAAACATATTTTGTATTATTACAAGGCTAACTAATTGAAGAAATTTATATTAAAAATTATAGGGGAAACATTTAATTAAGGGGATAGAACGTAACACCTTAATGTTTTAAAATATATTTCTCTTTAAATAAATTTTATGTTTTCGATAACATTCTTAACATGTGACACCGAGATTAAAATGGGCCAAATTGTATTAAAACCTATACATTAAGTTGATATGTATAAATATGATTAATAAATTTATGAAATATATATTGAAATATTATATATAATTCAAATGTATTGATTATTTTATAATTAATATGTACTCAATTTTTTTTGAATTCAATTTCTTCTTGAAATAATAGTTTTTTTCAAAAAAATGTGTTATTACATTTTGTGCATTGAAATTATGAATAATTTATGATATTTTAAAATATATTATTTAAGGTAATGAATATCATTTTTGAAATTAATATGTCAGTATTACCTTATGGTGAATTTTGGGATTTTTCTACAATGACTTATTTTCCAATGAATAGTGAAAATATCATAATTTTATTTAATTGTCATTTATTTTCATTAAATCATGTTATTTATAATATACATTATGTTCAAATTTAATTAAAAATTATCATATGTATAATTTCTTATTATATGGTCTTATTAATAAATTTTGAATCTTAAATATTTATTTATTTTTCTATAATACCATTTTAATTCTTAAAAATTTATTTCATATAAAATATTTTTCATTGTGTTTTATAAGTTTATTTTAAAATTGATTGCTTCCACTTTTAGAAATAGAAACATGAATAACAGATTATATATTTTTCATAGGGAAGTTAAAATATTTTTAATAGTTCCCTTTTATTTTTTCTTATTTTAAATAGTACTCATGGTAAATATTTTTGACATCAATAAGGGTTAACTGGGTAAAACTAGGTTATGAAAATTAATTAACATTAAAAAATAAAACCAAATTACGTCTTTATTTCATTTTATTTAGTAAATAGACTATATAAAACATTATTTTAAATATATGGATGTTTTTCAATTTCCTTCTATAAATAAATTTTTATTAATATTAGTATATAAAAAATATAATATGTCACGATATTTTAATATCTCTAAAAATTCTCCACATGATTAAAAATTGATTTAGTTAAATCAAAAGTGAAATGAATGTATTACTCATTCATACATCTGGACTACTTCTTCTGCGTGGCAATATGATTCATTTTCTATCACAATCCTTCATCAGAGGATATTAAGTTAGATTGAATGTTTATATATGAAAATTAAGAAACAATTATGATTCTATAATTAAAATGTATTACATACCTTCATTCCTTTCCATTTGTTGGAAAATGGTAACATCACTCATTCGTACATATGAATTAGCGCCTCTATGAAGTGATTTGATTAATTTTTTATTACAATATATATATATGTGTGGTAATTAGGATATATTTAAAGGATATATTTAATTAATGATATAATTATTATTATATAATTCTTAACTATTATTTATCATTACTTTGTTTTCTCCATTGAAAAGTCAAAACATTACTAATGTGTACATATGGACAACAATATCTGTGAGGTGATGTAATTAATTTTTCATCATCACCTTGTACGAGTGATTATAAAGAAATATATAAAGAATAGATACGATTCATAGGAAATTATTATTATTCTAGATATGATAAAACCCTGACCAAGGGGAATGTGAAAGAACCACCGTACTCCGACATGCTTAGAAAACAGACCAGTTTTCACCATAATATTCATTTTAATAAACAAATTATTAATCATTTGATAATTAAATATTATAAATGAATAATAAATAGAATGTTTTTTTAGAAACCCATGATTAAAATCCATGGACATTACATCATTTTAGATGAATATTCTGTACATTACAATAATACATCCACTAGGACCACAATAGTTTAGTGTCTTTGGAAACTAAAAAACAAAATATTCAATCTTGGTGAAAGATCAAAAACATATCTCATAATGATTTTTACCTATATTACATCTACCTAAAAACATTATTTGTAACCTGGGGGAAGGAAACATAAAAAAGGGTGAGCTCAAATGCTTTGTAAGAATAAAAATGTGATATATGTAAACATACACATGAGAATAATGGTTATGAGAATGTGATCATAATAAGAAAATATCATACCCTGCATATCAAAGGTAATCTTGAATCATAAGGAAATAAAAGAATATAATCCATATGATCATAAAATTTACACCAAGCATGATATTGTGGAAAACACATCAACTTGTAACTTTGTGAACATTTATAAATAGTTATAGGTTCAATCATTAAGGACGTGAAATCAGGTCCTTGTATAAACATATGGAAATGGAAACCATGTCCATACATAGTGTCACGACCCACCTTCACCAAGATGAGAGAAGGGATAACAGATTTCTAGACCCTTCCTTATTCTAGTAGAAGGAGAGATAATGACCCCTAAAACCCACCTTCAATAGGTGCCGGAGTGGCGACTAGCACCAAGGGAATATAATAACACACAAATGGAAGGCAATAACCTTATTATTTTGTGTAATAGGGAGATAAGAAGGTACATCCCTAATCAACACCAAAACTGGAAGTAAAATTAAGGCAAAAACAAACCATTCCCAAATGCATGTTCAAAAAGTAAGTGCTACAAAGGTACAAGAAAACTCCAAGGAAAGTACGAAATAAAAGAAAAACAACAACAAAAATTGTCCCAAAGTCCGAGCTAGTAAGGTCCCACATGATCTCTGATGTCCTCCTGGAAACCTGAAAGCAGTTTATATATGTAGGGTGAGTATACAGGTATACTAAGTAGGGAAAACTAAAGTCTCTCACGCACAAGTGTGGAGGCATTCTAATGCCCTGTGAAAAAAGGAGATCACCGGAGTACCTAGTAAGGAAACTATCCGCCCAAACCTTACCAAGGCACACTCCCCAAATAACGCTAGACAAGTGAAGTAATAGTAATAGAACATCGGTATTTGGGTAACCCATGCCACTTTTCCACTGGTTATTGAGTACATCCTACACATCAAACCACTCTTTCCATCCTCACAACATTACCACTGCCATCCCCCGCCCGCACGCACCTGGGCTACCACAATCACACATCCCTCCCTCAAACACCTGGGCAATCACTACCACACATCCTGCACACACCTATGTTGAAACAACTACTACCACGTCGGAAGACACCTTGACCTCATCCTAAAGACACTTTGGAAACAACCTACCCACACACACCTGGGCCATCCATAATCACGTACCCTGATCGAAGAATCTAGGGCTATAATGAAAATCAAGCCTTCACAGCCTGCCCGACAGATCTTGGGCTACTCAGGAAAGGGAGGAGAAAAGGAGCTAATAACCAGCCACTCATAGGAGTGTTCGAAAAAACACCCTCCCCCAAGAAATGTGGGTGTTCGGCACTAAGTTATTAACATAGGCAGGGCGCGAATAACAAACATAATAAATACAATAATATATATAGGTAATAAGAACTCATGTAACCTAGGTTTTCCAAAACCATCCCAAACACAAGCACCCTCATTATTATTCATTCATAAGAAGCATAACAGCCACAACCCTGTCACAACTCATTCCCCAAAAAACAATTTCCCATTGAAACCATTCATGTTTTCATATTCAAGTAATTTCATTTCAGTAAATTTTGAACTACTGGGCAACTAACAGGCATAACCACAAGACAAGGAAAGGAAAACATCCAAAAAAATTAAGCATTCACACCCGGTTCTCTTGTAAAGTCAAAACAACAAAAGGGATCTATGAGATACCTCGAAGTATTGGAACCAAAAAAATCCCCACGATACAGACCCACACAGCCTCAGTTCCAAAATCCAACCACTGCACCACAATAGAGGATCACATCCCCATCTATGTCGCTTCCCAAGAATCAACTGTCAACATCACCAGAATAGAGAAAGGCAGTTTTCAAATTTGAATATTCCATTCATTTAGTTCTTTATTTCTATTTGGTTAATCGGGGAGATCACACAAAGATTCTTATTCACTGAGAATTCATTTAATCAACTGATTTTACATGATTAACCAGTTTCCATGTTAGACCCATTCTATCACATAAATATCCAAAAAAACAGAGGTACATTAGAGAACAAGAAAATACCATCAATGACCATGATTTTTAGTGGGCATAATCCCATACAATTCACAAAACATAATCAAGGATAAGGAGTACAGCAGAAACATCAAGCACACCACCTTAATTCATTAAAATTACGTTTATTATCTTCATTATGGTTTGGCTTCATCCATCCCCATAGAAACAATAGCATACCCACCCCACATGATACACACTAAGGAGAGACAATGAAAATATCTACTTGAATGATCAAAGATCAACATTTTCTCCTGGCACCAAAAAATTGGGGATACACGACTTGTAGGGGAGGAACATGGAAGACTCTAATAATGAGCAGTAAAGGCTCCATCACAGGTGCACCACTCGGCTCGGGAAGGGGGACTCCAAATGTACCAAGAAAAAGAAGGAAAAAATACCAACTGGGAAGAAAGAATTACCATGCGATAAAAAGATGAGATCATGGAATTACGGGACATGAGAATCTTGAGCGATTTTAAAGGATGATCATGGTTTCACCTCACAGTTAGACGGTTACACATGATGGAATTAATTTTCTATTTAATAATTCTCATCAGAGGGGTGGCCAAAATAATTGTACGTTAAATAATATCATTTAAGAGAGGAAAACGGGTCAATTGAGGGTCTCCCCACTATTAAGAGATTTAAAACGTTGTTTATGGCACTAAAAATGGATTTTAGCCACATTAAAAATGTTAAAATACATAAAAGTAGCATTATGGGAGAAAATGGAGAAGGAAAATCCTGACACCCCCAATGGCCAATGGGTGAGACTGATAGTTGAAACTGATTGGTGGAGGTGATCGGGTGAAGCTATTCCCCTAAAGCTGATTGGGAGAAGCTGATACTATAAAGATCATCCTGTGAAGCTCATCCTGTGAAGCAGATCCTGTGAAGCCGATCATATGAAGCTGATCAGTGAACCGATCTGTGAAACAAATTTGGTGAAACTGATCTGTGAAACCGATTTGGTGAAACCGATCTGTGAAACCGATTTAGTAAAACCGATCTATGAAACTGATTTGGTGAAACCGATATGTGAAACCCATTTGGTGAAACCGATTTGTGAAACCGATTTGTGAAACCGATTTGGTGAAAATGATCTGTGAAACTGATTTTGTGAAGATGATTTGTGAAACAGATTTGGTGAAACCGATCTGTGAAACCAATTTGGTGAACTCGATCTGTGAAACCGATTTGGTGAAACCGATCTATGAAACTGAATTGGTGAAACCGATCTGTAAAACCTATTTGGTGAAACTGATCTGTGAAACCGATTTGGTGAAACCGATCTATGTAACCGGTTTGGTGAAACTGATCTGGGAAACCGATTTGGTGAAACCGATCTGTGAAACCGATTTGGTGAAACTGATTTGGTGAAACCAATCTGGGAAACCAATTTGGTGAAACCGATCTCTGAAACCGATTGGGCGAAACTGGTCTGTGAAGCTAATTTGGTGAACCTGATCTGTGAAACTGATCTGTGAAGATAATCTATGAAGCCAATCCTTTGAACTAATCTGTGAAACCCATCTGTGAAACTAGTCAGTGGAGATGATCTGTGAAGCAAATAAGTGCAGTTGATCAGTGGAGCTGATCAGTTGAGCTGATCAGTGATGCTGATCAGTTGAGATGATCAATGATGCTGATCAGTGACGCTGATCAGTGGAGCTGATCTATGGAGTTGATGGGTGGGACTGATCAATGAGTCCATAACACCCCAACACTTAGAATTTTGGAAAAGTAATTGACCAGGAGGTTCTGGGCCATGACATCAGATACCTCTCAGAATTATTCTTGCCCTCGAGAATACAAGAGTAAACCAAACAACACCTCCAGAAGATACCCCTCAGGGAAAAACCACCCCAAACAGCCATATGAATCCCAAGTATAACATTGTCCCAACACTTGGATCGGGTAGTTCTCTCCTCCACGTCAAGATAATATCCGCTTTGGGCAGCACTAACTCACCCGAACGGGTTTAATCACATCCACCTAAATGCATCTTGATTAGGGATCAGATCCTCCCTTCCCCACATATTAGGACATTTAATAACCATTCACAAGGTAAGGAAACAAAACATCTCATAAACCAATGAGGTCAGCATTACCTAACAATAGGTCAAAAAAACAAGAACATCAAGGAAGGCTCAGAACGGAAACTCAAAACATCTTTGGGTACTGGGCACACATCTGAGCTTCTCACTCCCGTGTACTCTCTTCGAGGCCACTGTTAATCCATAACACATGAACCAAAGGGATGGTTCATCCATGAAGAACTTTCTCCTTTCGATCCATGGTCCTCACTGGTCGCTCCACGAATGTAGCATCATCCCCTATATCTAATTCTCCCCAGTCAATGTCATGTGAATCATCATATAGATATCGACAAAGATGGGAGACGTGGAAAACATCATGGATCCTTTCCAACTGAGGTAGAAACTCAAGATAATATTCCAGCTCACCAACTGACCCCAACACTTCAAAGGGCCTGATGAAGATAGGAGAGAGCTTGCTCCCCTTGCCAAACCTTCACTACCCATGTCGAGGGGAAACATTTAAGAACAGATGGTCTCCAACCTCGAACTCCGAGGGCCTCCTCCTACGATTGGCATATGACTTCTTCGGGTCTTGGGATGCCTTCATCCTTTCACACACAAGATAAACCTTCTCTGTTGTGCTCTACACCACCTCTGGGCCAAGAAAACATGAATCCCCAAGCTCGGTCCAGCACACGGGTGAATGACACGACCTCTCATAGAACGCTTAAAATGGTTCCATTCCAATAGTAGTGTGATAGATGTTATTGTAGGAAAACTTTACTGAGGGAAAATGTCATTCCCATGATACCCTAAAGTGAAAAACACATGCTCGTAGCATATCGTCCAATGTATGGATTGTCTGCTCTGTCTACCCATCTGTTTGGGGGTAGAAAGTAGTGCTAAGACGTAGCTAGGTGCCAAAAGCTTGTTAAAATCCCCTCCAAACACGTGAGGTAAATCGTGCATCCCTATCCGAGACTATAGACCTCATAACTCCATGAAACTGCACCACCTCATCCACATATCTCCATAATAAGGCATCCACCACACTCAACACCTTGATCTCTAGAAAGTGAGCTTATTTCGTCAACCAGTCTACCACTACCTAGATAGAATCGTAGCCTCCTTGAACTCTAGGCTGTCCTGTGAATAAATCCATAGATATGCCATCCCACTTCCTCTCGGGGAAATATAAAGGCTTCAACAAACCTCCTGGGACATGGTTTTCAGCCTTCACTTGCTGACACACCAAACACCTTGCCATGAACTTTTCCACAACCCGTTTCTAATCGGGCCACCAAAACTATTCCCCCAGGCCTTGGTACATCTGGGAAACACTAGGGCGTACTGTTATGAGTGAGTTATGGAACTCATAGAGAAATTCCTATTGCATCATCTCTAGGAAAAACATCTTCCCTCGGAAAAGCATCTGATTCTGACCATCCTCTGACCACCCTTCTGGAGAATTGCCTTCGTTAACCCGATCACACATCACTTCACTCTCTATGTCTCCCCACGGAGACTCATCCAACCTCCGTAGTATGGAGTATTGCACTTTCATCTAAAACAAACAACCTCTACCACCATCCTCCCTTACATCCAGGTGCAGGGAAGCCAACTCCTCCATTGCATTCTAAGCATCCAAAGATTTATGAACGGCTTCCCTCCGTGAATTCCCGCTCAAGGAATCAGCCACAACATTCCACATACCTATAGTGTAAGAGATATCAAAGTTGTAGTCTTGAAGAAACTCCACCCACCTTCGTTATCGCAAGTTCAAGTCCCGCTCGATAAAGATATTCCTCAAACTCTTGTGATATGTGATTACCACAAAGTGCTCCCTGATGAGGTAATGCCTCTACAACATTAATTCGAACACTACTACGGAAAGAAATAGGTCATGGGTGGTATAGTTACGCTCATGAGGACATAACTGAATGGACCCATAAGATATCTCTCCCCTTCGCAGCATCAGCACACACCCTAGGCCAAGTCCAGAAGCATCAAAAAACACCTCAAACAACAGCCCTTCCTCTAGTAGCCTGATCACTGGGGAACTAACCATCTTACCTTTAAGATAATTGAAGGCTTCACAAAACTGCTCACTCCACACGAAGGTCTGGACCTTTTTGGTCAATGCTGTCAAGGGGGATTCAACTCAATAGAAGTCCTGTACAAACCTCTAATAATAGCCTGCCAGGGCCCAAAAACTGCGAACCTCCATCACAATTATGGGTGCTTCCAAAGAAACAACTGCTTCCACCTTTGACAGATCAACTGGTACCCCTTGTTGAGACACCACGAGTCCAATAAAATGAACTTCTCTTGTCATGAACTTACACTTGGACAATTTCCCAGAGAGTTTTTGATGTCGAAGGATTACCAAGACCATCCTTAATGATTAGTATGTTCCTCCTCGGATCTTGAGTAGATAAAAAAGTCATTGATGAACACAATGATGAACCGGACCACAAACTCATTGAAAACAGAGTTCATGAAGCCCATGAACATAGCATGTGTATTTGTAACACTGAACGACATGACTACGAACTCAATGTGCCCATACCTGCACCTAAAAGCAGTAATTGGAATACCACTATCCTTCACCCTTACTTGGTGATACCCAGACTGTAGATCAATATTAGAGAACCAACCTACTCCCTAGATCTAGTCAAAGAGATCATCTATCCTCAGAAGAGGGTAACCGTTCTTGGTCGTTATTTGATTTAGTCTCCAGTAGTCTATGCACAGCCTGAGACCACCATCTAACTTATTTTCAAAAAACACCGGAGCACCCCATAGCAACACGTTGGGTCGGAAAAAACCCTTCTTCATGAGATTTTCAATCTAGATACACAACTCCCACAGCTTATAAAGCGCCATCCGATAATTAGCCATGGAAATTAGATGGGCACCTGGTTGTAAGTCTATCCCAAAATCAACGTCATGTTGAGGGGGTAGAGTCACAAACTCCTCAGGAAAAATGTATAGGAACTCTGTAAAAACTCTAAGATAATCCATCATCTCAGCATCAACTGATTTTTCTAAAATCTTGTCCAACATATAAAGAAGAGGCTCCACACACCGTCTCCCCACCAGAAAACTCTGATTTCCAAAAAAATGAACACATTGGCCATCCCAATCAGAGAACATGACTCTTCTCTAAAAGTAGTCGATAACACCATGCACAGAAAACAACCTGTTGATGCCTAGGATTTCATCATATGGCTGCATTTTTATCAGAATAAGGACCCCACTAGACTGATGCATCCCCAACATCAATTTACATCCTCGATAAACATCAAACAGAATGGTATGACCCCCAACTGGCGTACTCAGCACCAAGGGAACAGAGAGTATCTCTATGTCTAGGCTCAAGGCATGGGCTAGACCAGGTGTAACAAAAGAGTGTGATTATCATGAATCAAATAAGGTTCAAGAAATAATGATAAACACGTTGATCGTACCTTGAATAACCTTTGACCCCACTGGAACTGCTGCCTCTGTGTCATGAAACTGCCTGCGCCCAGCTCCTTTGGCTCTCGGTTGTCTGTCGGCTCCCTGACCATGCCCGGGTCGAGGTCCTTGAGGAGCACCAGGGGGTTTCCCTCCTCCGACCACATCTACTCTCAGAGAAGCAGGAGCTCGCTGTCCCTGCTACTTCTGTTGAAAGGGTCTGGCTAGAAACTGCTGCTGCTGAGGTGGGCACAGAACTTCCCCACCCCCAATGTACTACACTCTGTCCAGGCACTAATTCTGAAGGTGCCCATGACTTCCATAGATAGAACACCTTAGTCTTGGGCTCACTTGGAATGGGCGAGGACTGGGAAATCGAAACTGGAACTACTGGGGCATGCTCCCCACTTGTCGAAACCTAGAAGTTCCTAACACTAGAGGCCTTCTTCGGATGGTCTTCCCCTTTGACAAACTCCACCGGCACCCCTCTCGTGGTACACCTCCCAGTGGGTGAATCGTTTCTACCACTTCAGACATCTTCTGGACCTCCAAGTATGTCGGTAGGGTGATGGGAGTAACAATATACGTAAGAGAAGGTCAGAGTGCCTCCTCTAAAAGTCTCACCCAAGACTCCTCATCCAGAAATTGGTCCATATAAAAATAAAGTAGATCCTTGAACTTGATCCCCAACTCCATCACTGACATGCTTTCTTACTGAAGAGAGATTATCTCCTACCACTTCTCCGCCTTCATCATGGAATAGAGGAATTTTTCCCAGAATTCCCTCTCGAAGTCGGTCTATGAAACCTCACCCTCCCTCTTCTCCCCAAAATATAGAGTTCACGATTGACAGGATGCTCCCTTCATCTGACTTACAGCAAGAGAAACCTGATACTCTGTCATAGCCTGGATCAAGCTGAAAGCTATCACCAGCTCCTCTAGCCAGCTCTCTGTCTCCATGTCTGAGGTACTTCCCTTGTATTTCCCGAGGGTCTGCTGCTGAAAAACAAGAAGCATCCTCTTCCACTGACTATCCTCCTCCTCTCGGTCAGCCCTCTACTGAGCAGCCAAGTCAACCTCCTGGGCCTCGATCACCAACACTACTCGTGGTCGTCATCCAGGTTCCATTGCTGTGAGGTAAACAAGTAATTCTTATGCCCGAGTAGTGTAGAAGATTGCTTTTAAACATTTCATAGACATATTATTAATTTTAATTCCAAAATATACCCAAGACACACAAGATCATAATTCATTATGATGCATGTACCTTTCCTAGGGTCTCTACCCTGCAATTAGTGTAGCCTCACTTGGTCGTTCGGTAGGCCCAGAGTCCTTGCATCAGATCACAGTGGGCCCTAACATCTCCTGTACTAGCCGGTCTTCCCTAGCCTATTTCACACACCAAGATTGCCTAGAACTATTTCCCTACCATCCCATGAAATCCTCACTATTCCTAACATTGAGCTCTATCCTATCTCTCCACAATCCATATTTTTATATTTTCAAATCACACTTTCAAGGCTTAGTGTGAACCCTAACACAATTCCAAGAAAATAAAATCCATTAAGGAAATACAACATCACAACCCGCCCACTTCATGATTCAAAGAGGAAAAATGGCGCGTATACCAAGTTCCCCAAAATTCAAATTTCAAAAGACAAAAAATCCTCATAACCGATCTTGGGCCATGAACCCACCCGCACCATGCACCTGCCAAAGCCTGTACCTTCGCTGACAGCCTCCATCACCATTGTGAGTCACACCAGATGACAATGCCGAGCTATCCTTCAACGTTATCGTCGTTCATCATCACACCAGTGCACCCGAGTAGCCATCCACTAGAGCCGATCAACACCACCCCATAGTTTCCATGAAGAAACAATAACCAGAAACCAATAGAAGATAACACCGAACTGCCATAATCAACCTCGCAACATCATACCTCCATCGCTGCCTCATGAGCCAGCTCCATAAAACCTCCTCCTGGAAAGCTGTTGGCCACCCAAACACCACTTCCCAAAGTACCGAGGAACCACCATGCCAGACCGACCGGGAGAGGGGAGGTGGGACTCGAGGCCAGGGCAGAGTTGGGCAGCTTAAGCTTCCAAAGATATTCGAGTCCTCCGGCTTGAAGATGCCTAGAAAACCTCGAGCCATGAACCTTGCGTGAAAACGAGGCCACACACCTCCCAGGTCGTCATCATCACTGCTGCTATGGATTTTGACACCATCGTTGCCGGAATCATTGCACTAATTCTGTAACACCAAAACGTCTCTTATGTTTGCCTAAGTCCCATCACCACATTATCACATCATTGGAAAGTCACTGCATTCAACATCACCGTCCAATCAACACAAGAAGCGCCATAGAAGACCATCACTGGAGAACGAACAACGACAAGATCACCATGACGCTGAACACTCGAACTCATGACCCAAGGCACCATCAAGACTACCTCGCAGATCCGACTCGGATAGAGAGGTGGAGTTTTGGAGCAAAGAGCAGAGAAACGATCGGACATAGACTGGTCATAATGTCAGTGAGACTCACTGGAAATAGTCATCTCCAAGAGACTAAAGCCACGCCATCGAACACATAAACTACCATAAAATAAAAGGCTATCAATGAATAAACCACCATCAAAGAAGAAACAGGACAAAACAATGGGGAAACTAGTGGGATGAAACCCTAAAAAAAAGACACCGGGAAGAACCACGACCGCTAAACCATTAAGACCAAAGCCTCAAACTATTCATCGCTCCAGATCCGACCTAGAGAGGAGAGGTGAGATGTGAGGTTAGAGAAAGGTTGCGGTGGTCGGGGAAGAAAACATAGCGCCTTCATCAGAGCGAAATCAAAGAACGTGGCGAGGAGCGGACCAACCGCAGGAGAGTGAGAGTTGGGAGAGAAAGGGATACGCCTAAATATGGAGACCAAGGGGATAGTAGAGAAGAGGAGAAAAGCCAGAGATATCTCTCGCCGCAAGTGGAGACGAGAGGGTGGGAGCGGCGACGCTGGGGGAAACCCTAGCGCCAGAGGAGGAATCCGGGAGACTCGGGAGCCATCTCTCACAAATATTATATATAGATAATGTCTATCCTATCTCTCAACCTCCTCTGATACCATTCTATCATGACCCACCTTCATCAAGATGAGAGAAGGGACATTAGATTGCCAGACACTTCATTTTTTCAGTTGAAGGAGAGATAATAACCCCCAAAACCCGCCATCAATAGGTCTGGGAGTGGAAACTAGCACCAAGGGTATAGAATCACACAAAAAATGGAAGCCATTACCCTTTTTATTTAGTATAATTGGGAGATAAGATGGTAAATCCCTAATCAAAACCAAAACTGGAAGTAAAATTAAGGCAAAAACAAACCATTCCCATATGCATATTCCAAAAGTAAGTTCTACAAAGGTACAAGAAAGCTGCAAGGAAAGTACCAAAGAAAAGTAAAACATCAACAGTAATTGTCCCAACGTCCGAGCTAGTAAGGTCCCGCACGATCTCTAATGTCCTCCTAGAAACCTGAAATTAGTTTATATATGTAGGGTGTGTATACAGGTATACTCAGTAGGGAAAACCAAAGGCTCTTGTGCACAAGTGGGGAGGCATTATAATTCCCTCTGAAAAAAAGGAGATAACCAGAGAACCTACAAAGGAAAGTATCTTCCCAAACCTTACTAAGGAACACTCCCCAAATAACACAAGTCAAGTAAAGTAATAGTAATAGCTCATCGATATTTAGGTACCCCGCGCCACTTTCTCACTGGTTATTGAGGGCATCCTACGCGTCAAACCTCTCCCACCATCCTCACCGAAGTCCAATTACCATCCCCCACCCGCACACACCTGGGATACCACAGTCACACATCCCACCCGCAAACACCTGGTCAATCACTACCAGACATCCCACACACACCTAGGTCCAAACAACTACTTCCACACCCAAAGACACATGGTCCTCATCCTGAAGACTCTTGGGGAACAATTTTCCTGCACACACCTGGGCCAACCACCATCACGTACCCTGCCCGAAGAATCTAGGTCTATAATGGACCTCAAGGAATCACAGCCTTCCCTAAGGATCTTGGGATACTTGGGAAAGGGAGCAGAAAAGGATCTAATAAACGTCCACTCATAGGAGTGTTGGAAAAAACACCCTCCCCCATGAAATGTGGGTGTTTGGAACTAAGTGCTTAACATGGGTGGGGCGCTAATAAGAAACATAATAACTACAATTATAAATATAGTTAACAAGCACTCATCCAGCCTAGGGTTTCCCAAACCATCCAAAGAACAAGCACCCTCATTACAATTCATTCATAAGAAGCATAACATCCACAAACCCTGTCACAACTCATTCCCCGAAAACAATTCCCCATTGAACCCATTCATGTTTTCATATTCAAGTAATTCCATTTAAGTAAATTATGCACTACTGGACAACTAACAGGCATAACCTCAAGCCATGGAAAAGGAAAAAACCAAATAGCAAACTAAGCATTCACATCTGGTTATCTTGTAAAGTCACAACAACAAAAGGGATCTATGAGATCCCTTAATGTATTGAAACCAAAACAAGCCCCACTATAAATCCCCACAAGGCCTCAGATCCAAAATCCAACAACTCCACCACAATTGGGGATCCCATCCCCATCTACGTCGCTTCCCAAGCATCAACCGTCAAAATCACCAGAATAGAGTAATGGATTTTTCAAATTTGAATATTCAATTCATTCGGTTCTATATATCTATTTGGTTAACCGGGGCAATCACACAAAGATTACTATTCACTATGCATGAATTTAATCAACCGAGTTTATGTGATTAACCAGTTTCTATGTTACATCCATTTAATCACATAAATATCCATAAAAATAGAGGATCATTAGTGCACAACAAAATATCACCAAGGAACATTATTTTCAGTGGGCATAAGCCCATACAATTCACAACACATAATCAAGGACAAACAGTACAATAGAAACATCGAGCACACCCCCTTATTTTTTTAAAATTCTGTTTATTATCTTCATTAAGGTTTGGTTTCATCCATCCCCATAGAAACAATAGCATACCCACCCCGCATGATACACACTAATGAGAGATGAAGAAAATCCCTACTTGAATGATCAAAGTTCGACGTTTTTCTCCTGTAACAAACAACTGCGGATGCGCAACTTGTAGGGGGGGAACTTGGATGACTCTAATAATGAGTAGGATAGGATCTACCATAGGTGCACCACCTTCCTCGGGAAGGGCGACTCCAAACGCACCAAGAAGAAGAAGGAAAAGAGACCAGCTGGGAAGAAAGAATTCTCATTTGATAAAAAAGTGAGATCCTGGCATTATGGGATATGAGGATCTTGAGTGGGTTTAATGGTGGATCATGGTTTCACCTCATAGTTAGAAGATTACATATGATGTAATTAATTATTTATTTAATAATTCACATCAGAGGGGTGGCCGAAATAGTTCTGCCTTATGGGATTTCATTTAAGATAGAAAAACATGTCAATTGAGGGTCTCCCCACCCCTAGGGGATTTAAAACATTGTTTATGGTGCTAAAAAAGGCTTTGAACCACATTAAAAATGTTAAAAGACTTAAAATAAGTGTTACGGGAAAAACTGGGGAAGGAAAATCCTGATATCTCTCTGTGACCGATGGGTGAGACTAATAGTTGAAACCGATCGGTGGAGCTGATCGGGTGAAGCTGATCACATGAAGCTGATAGGGAGAAGTTGATCCTATGAAGCTGATCTTGTAAATATGATCCTATGAAGTTGATCCTGTGAAGCATATCATGTGAAGTTGATGAGTGAAATAGATATGTGAAACTGAATTGGTGAAAACTATCCGTGAAATCAATTTGGTGAAAACGATCTATAAAACCGATTTGGTGAAACCGATTTGGTGAAACCAATATGTGAAACTGATTTGGTGAAACTGATCTGTGAAATCAATTTGGTGAAATAGATCTGTGGAACTGATTTGGTGAAGCAGATCTGTGAAACCCATTTGGTGAAACCGATCTGTGAAACCGATTTGGTGAAACCGATCTGTGAAACCGATTTGGTGAAACCGATCTGTGAAACTGATTTGGAGAAACCAACCTGTGCAACTGATTTGGTGAAACCTATCTGTGAAACTAATTTGGTCAAACCGATCTATGAAACTTATTTGGTGAAACCGATCTGTGAAACCAATTTGGTCAAAATGATCTGTGAAACCGATTTGGTGAAACCGATCTGTGAAACTGATTTGGTGAAAATGGATCAATGAAAGAAATCATTGAAGTTGATCAATGAAGCTGATCAGTGGAGCTGATCAGTGAACTTGATCTATGGATCTGATCTGTGAAGTTGATCTGTGGAGCTGATCAGTGAAGCTGATCATTGAAGCTGATCAGTGATGCTGATATGTGAAGATGAATAGTGCATTTGATCAGTGGAGCTGATCTGTGAAGCTAATGAGTGCATCTGATAAGTGGAGCGTATAAGTAAAGCTGATCAGTGTAGCTGATTAGTGGAGCTAATCAGTGAGGCTGATCGGTGGAGCGGATCAGTGAGGCTGATCTGTGGAGCTGATCTGTGGAGCTGATGGGTGGGACTGATCGATAATTCCAGGACACCCCAACCCTTAGAATTTTGGAAAAGTAATTGACTAGGAGGGTCTGGGCTATTACACATACAATTTTGTACATTAAAACTTGGTCCTCACATATAATTAAGAACATGAAATCCAAGGACACACATAGAATTTTGGAGATGCAAACCAGTTCCACACATAGAATTATGAACATGAAATCCGGCTCATGCATGACATATAAATATAATTAGTTTCCCATATATATCCAATGAATTTTTAGTATATATAGGTTCCACCCATATTATAATGAAATCATACAAGTATGTGGAACAAGATCATAAAAAATCATATCATAACCCAAAAAATAAAATGAAAATCATAAATGTGTAATCATAGCATAACCTGGGGAAAATATTTAGGTTTCATAATCATTTAATCAAAATAATAACACATGAAAAGAAGTGTGTTTCTTAAACATTATTCCATCAAAACATAAACCATTCAAATAAAGAATATGAATTATATTCTTGAACAATAAAAACGTTTGTCATCATAGGTGGGTATGGATTTTGAAAGATCACATGGAATATTAATTTCTCTTAAAAATAAATTTTTTAAACAAAAAAAAATTTCAAACCACTTTTTCTTGAAACAACTTTGAAAATATATAATGGAATAATAAAAATAATTAAAAAAATTTCTTTAGTAAAACATCCTTTCATTGTGGAAATAATTTTCTTTTCATAAAATGTAGTGCGCTTTTAATATAAATTATTTTATTTTAAAATAACCTTTTGTAATATTTTAGGGGAAGATTTAAGGAAATAATTCATTATGAAAGAGTAAAAATACTTTCATACCATATAAGTTAAAAAACATTCTTCATCTACTTTTTCTGGAAATGTCAAAAAGAACCTCTTTTAAAAAAGATAGAAAGATTCTTTTAAATCCATGTAGTAAAAAGTAAAAAATGGGTAAAAATGACATCAAACATCTATAGGGGAATAATATGACAATTTAAGAAAACAATTTTATAAAAAATGGACATGGATGATAAATATTACCCAAAAGATACTTAAATCAAAACAATCCCAAATATGGAAGAGGTTGTGTAATCAACACTCATCACTTTTAAATCAATAGAATTATAAGACTCGTGTAAAAAAGAAAATTATAATAACATGTATATATCATAATCATTTAGATAAGACTCATAAAAACCATTCACGGGTAGTATATACACCATTTAGAATAAAAAAAGTTGTGTACGAAGCATGTATCTCACAAAAATAAAGGTGAGACAAAAATAATCCCTTACATTTTATATTGACTCTCTTCGTACTCAAAAAATGTCTCTTGTTTAATAAATATAAGTTTATTATATATATTTTACATAATATAATTATATCTAATACCGTATATGGTTTTATTATGAACTTGTATAACCCACATCTTAATGATCCTATGTTAAGGTTTCAATTTGAGTAATATTCTCTTTGTTCTTTGCATGTGACTTCATTTGTCAAATCATTGGTATGTATTCTTATATCCTGATTCATAAATGTAAATAATGATATAAATATCATATATATCCAGAATATTTATATTAAAATAATTTATATCATAAATATTTATGAAATCAAAAAACCTGTTAATAGAGACGGTAAGTCGTATGTACGCATTAATGATGTTTCAGTTTAAATAGATGTCTTGAAAGAAAGTACGTAAATGGAATATGTATATATATGGGGGTGTGTATATATATCTCTTTATTCCAGTATAATTATTATATTATATCTATCATACAATTTCACTAAACCCATCATTACCACATTCTGTAACGCCACGAGTCCGGAGCCCCTCCACTGGTGCCTCATACCCGGTTCGCCACATGACCTCAAACGCATTTCCCCGAACTCCAGAGGCTACCGACTAGTAGCGAGGGCCTAGGTGAGTCGGTGGGGAAACTATGCCCTCATTTGGTAAGGTACACAAGGTAAGAAAACAACAATAAACAGTGGAAGTAGTAACAACATGCATAACATCAGAAACCAAACAGCGGAAGCAATGTTGATATATAACTATGATGACAAAGATGCAGCAGGTACAAGTATCTTGGGAAAACAGCAAACACAACAACGTGATGAAATACAACTGAAACCCAGTGAAAAAGAAAACAAAGTATGCTCCTCAGTATCACGAGCCACGGCTCAGTCCCATGCTCCCCAGCTCCCGGTGCAATCAAGGTCCTGAAGTAGAAGGGCTCTTTCCCTTATCTATACCTACAGCAACATAGTCTTCTTGGGCCCAAAATCATGGCCCAAACAAGGTGTGAGATACAATCCCAGTAGTCAATCACCCAAAGATCTGTACCTAACAGTCAATGAATACATGGCAGTACCATAACAAGAACCAGTAAAAAGAAAAGCACAAACAGCTACAATCCACATCTCTAACAAGTAAGGCACACAAGTAAGAAGTCGACAATAAGAAGTAAACAGGTAACCCCCTGGGCAGCTCTCACAGTCTAGCCCCTATGGTTCAATCTCTAAGTACAAGCAACCCTCTGGGAGGCACACACAGTCTCACCCCTCTGGTTCAGCTACGTAATTAAGAAGACTCTCTGGGGAAACACTCACCATCAATTCCCCCTATAGTCTCGTATCGTGTTCAAGGATCTCTGGGGAAGCACTCAACGTCAATTCCCCCTATATCTCACGTCATAATTAAAAGACTCTCTGGATAATCCATTCCATCAATTCTCCACTTGGTCTCGCATCGTGATTTAAAAGACACTCTGGAGAATCCCTTCCGTCAATTCTCCCTTTGGTCTGCTACTCTAGGTTCTCACAGTCCGGAGTAACTAAACATGCTCAGCGCGTGTGTATCATCCAAGTAAACCTCAAGAACTACTTGGCTGTCAAATAAGGCTCCACAGTAAAATAAATCAACAGTTCCACTATCCTACGACTAGGCATGAAAACTAGAAAACGCCAAACAGGAAAAAAAAGCATGGAAAAGCAAACTGAGCACAAACAAAACACTCTAATCACAAGAAATAACCTCTACTAAAGCAATCAAGAAAAGCAGGAAAGAAACAAGGGCAAAACAGGAAACACGCAATACCCTGTTCAAGGGGGTTGGTGGAATTTGCACAAAATACTCAAAGAATTTCTACAAAAAGACACAAAACACCTACCTCGGTCTGAGGAGATCGATATACGTGAACCTCGATGACAGATTCCCCTTATAACAACGTAGATCTGAGAAAACGCACAAAACGTTCATCCCACGATAACATGGAAATGAGGAGGAATCAAGAAACAAGGCTAAAGCAGAAAGAAGAACTCACTGCTGTGCTTCCAACACAACTGACTGTTCTCAAATCGGAGAATGAACGGTGAGCCGGTCGTCCGTCGAAGATCCGGCCGTACGGGTCGCTTTGGACGGCCGAAAACTGGAGAAGATGGTAAAAGTGAGGGTTAGACGCGACCCTAGTCCGTTTCATGAAAAAATAGAAAGTACACGACGTGTACTTCTAATTTTTCTGAACTCTAAAATAACTGGCCTCCACCTCGGCCTTACACACCGTGTGTGTGGCCCGGACATAGCCATCACACGGCTTCGAGCTGGGAAAGAGTACACGGCGTGTACTCAAAAAGTACACGGCGTGTACTTCTGAAATTTCCAGAAAATTCATTTTTTCTCAAAAACTCCAGAAAAAGAAAAACATACTGGAAAAGAGATCCGGGTTCTTACAAACTTCCCCCCTTAAAGAAATTCATCCACGAATTTCCCTAACGAGGTGGAGAAGGAGAAACCCCAGACAGCTCTAGCCACCGCGATCGAACATCGGCCTCCCTCTCCCAGGTCTCATCCTATACTCATCTATGCTGCCATAGCACCCGTACCAGAGGAACAGACCGCCCACGGAGAACCTTCGTACTACAATCGACAATCTGGATAGGATGCTCCTTGAACGACGCAGCTGCTTCAAGCTCGACTTCCTCGGGATGAAAGACGTGGGATGGGTCTGAAAAGTAGTGTCAGAGCTGAGAGACGTGGAAGATGTCATGCATGGCCCGATACCTCTAAGGTAGCTGCAACGGATAGGCGACCGGCCCCACTCTCTCCAAGACCTCAAATGGCCCGACATATCGTGGTGAGAGCTTACCCCGTCTCTGAATCCTTTTGTGTCCCAACTTCGGTGCGACACATAGGAAGACCTGATCACCGACCTCGAACTCCAGAGGTCTTCTCCGCTGATCAACATAAGACTTCTGTCAAGACTGCGTTGTAGCCATACTCTTCTGAATCAGCTCTATCTTCTCTGAAGTCTCCTGAACAAGACAAGGTCCCAGCAAAGATACCTCTCCTACCTCTAGCCAGCATAAGGATGATCGGCATGGCCTACCGTACAAAGCCTCGTATGGCGCCATCTGAATGGTCACCTAGAAACTGTTGTTGTAGGAAAAATCCACCAGAGGAATATGCTTCTCCCAAGAACCACCAAAGTCAAGGAAGTAAGATCGGAGCATATCCTCAAGCACCTGGATCGTGCGCTCGGATTGGCCCTCAGTCTGGGGATGGTATGCTGTACTCAAAAGTACCTTTTTACCCAAGGCCTTCTAAAATCCTTGCCAGAACCGAGAGGTGAAGCGCGCATCTCTGTCTGAAACAATAGAGCGTGGAACTCCATGCAGACGCACAATCTCTCTGATGTAAAGTCGTCCCAGATCATCGACACTGAAGGTCTCCTTGATCAGAAAGAAGTGAGAAACCTTCGTAAGTCTCTCGACGACAACCCAAACAGCATCATTTCCGCGAGGTGACCTCAAAAACCCGGTCATGAAGTCCATCACAACATTGTTCCACTTCCACTCCGGAATGGGTAACTGCTGTAAAAGCCCTGCTGGTCGTTGATGCTCTGCTTTCACCTGCTGACAAGTAGAACATCTAAAGACAAAACCAGCGACATCCTTCTTCATACCTGGCCACCAGTACTGGCGATGAAGATCCCGATACATCTTGTTGATGCCAGGATGAACTTCCCAAACTGAGGAATGGAAATCCCGCATCATCTCCTCGCGTATGTCTGCTGGCACCCATACGCGTCCTTGGAAATGCAAGATCTCATCCTCGCCCACTGTCCATCCAGGAAGAGGGTCCTCTCCTAACACACTCTCCTGTAGTAATAAGCCTTCTGAGTTTGATAGATGCCTCATACGTACCCGATCAAGTAGCGTGGAGGTAACAGCTACAGAAGATAGAAAAGTTTATCCCCGTCTTTCGTGCACCTCTAGATGCATATCAGAGAACAGAGCCATCAGCTGCCACTCACTACTGGCCTCCTGAACTACCTGAATTTGAGTTCTCTTGCTCAATGCATCAGCCACATCGTTTCCCTTTCCCGGCGTATAGGCAAGCTCGAAATCAAAAGAGTGAAGATACTCGACCAACCTGTGCTGCCTCAGATTCAGATCACGCTGAGTGAAAATATACCTGAGAATCTTGTGATCAGTGAAGACCACAAAGTGATCTCCCAGAAGATAGTTTCTCCAATAGTGCAAGGCATGAACAACAGCTGCCAACTCCAGATCGTGCGTAGGGTAGTTCCTATCATGTGGCCTCAACTGCCGAGACCCATACGCAACGACTCCATATCCCGGCATAAGCACAGCTCCCAGCCCGATACCCGAAGCATCATAGTAAATAGTGTAGCTCCTGCCTAGCTCTGGTAAGACTAGTATCAGTAATGAAATAAACCTTCCTTTCAGCTCCTGAAAGGATGACTCATAATAATCTGACCATAAGAACATCACCCCTTTCTCGGTCAGACCTGTCAAAGGTGCTTCTAGATGAGAAAAGTCCTGAATGAAGTGTCTATAGTATCCATCCAGCCCTAGGAAACTCTACACCACAAAGACATTCTTCGGCTGCTCACAGGAAACTACAACTCTCACTTTCTCTGGGTCCACTGATACTCCTTCCTCTGAGATGATGTGACCCAAGAAGTGAATCCGGTCCATCCAGAAGTGGCACTTCGAGAGTTTAGCATAAAGTCGATGCTCTCTCAGTGGACTCAGAACGATCTCAAGATGTGTGGCATGGTCGTGTCAAGTGTGAGGGTACACCAAGATATCGTCCACGAGGACCACGACGAAGGAGTCCAAGTAAGGATGGAACACTCAGTTCATCAATGCCCTAAAAACTGCATGCGTGTTCGTGAGGCCGAACGGCATTACTGTATACTCGTATAGACCATACCTGCTCCTGAAGGCTGTCAGAGGTACATCTGATGGTCTAACATGGAACTGATGATAACTAGACCTCAAGTCGATCTTCGAGAACACCCAGGCTCCTTGAAGATGATCGAAAAGTTCATCAATCCTCGAAAAAGGATATCGGTTCTTGACCGTCAACTAGTTCAGCTTTCGATAATCCACACAAAGCCGAAGGGTGCCGTCTGCCTTCTTCGCAAACAGAACAAGCGAACCCCAAGGAGAAGTACTGGGTCAGATGAAACCCTTAGCCTGTAGCTCCTCCAACTTCTTCATGAGCTCCTGCAACTCAGGTGTGTCCATCCTATAGGGAGGAATGGACACCGGTTCCGCTCCTGGCATGAGCTCAATAGAAAAGTCCACCTCACGCTCCAGAGGCAAACCTGAAAATTCCTCTGGAAAGACATCCCTGAAGCGATCTGCCACTAGAGGAACGTCCAACTGTGTAGTCCCCTGGTCATCCAGATAAAGACTAGAAATCTGGGCTGTCACCCCTCCTAGCCCAAGATGCTTGAGTCCCGCCCGACTCGCCCGAACGTCCCATTTACCTCTATGAAGGAAAGATTCAACTTCTGTTGAGATGAAACTGACTCTGCGGTGATAGAAGTCAACGACTGCCTGAAAGGGAATCAACCAATCCATGCCAAGGATGACATCATAGCCTGTCATCTCTAGGACATAGATATCCCATAAGAAGAGATACCCTACAACCTCGATAGGGCACTCTCTACACTGACGTACACTAGATGTCCTCATTCCCAAAGGTGTGTCTAGTGTCAATGAGTCGGCAGAAGAAAAGATGCAGTTTCTAAGGATCTCCACAACAGCAATAGAGACAAAACTATGCATAGCACCAGTATCGAAAAGGGATGAAGATAAAACTGAGGCTACTAAAATCGTACCTCGAACAGTAGAGGGGTCAGAATCTTGCTCATGATAAGTCTGCTCCACGGAGAAAGACTGGCCTGCACCGCGGCCCTAAGCCCATGAATGACCACTCTGAGCTCAACCTCCCTACTGGTGCTGAGGGACTGGTGGCTGACCACCACATCCTTGACCTCCACCTCAGACCGAATGGCCGGAAGAACTCCAGTTCCCTGACTGGTGAGAGACAGGTGGGGCTGCTCCTGAACAAAAAGTCATGGAAGAACCCCGGTCACCTGCTACTTATGGGAAAACCTGGAAGAAATGCTGAAGGTTACCCAACTTGCCGCAAGATCGGCACTCCATGGGGTATCTCTGGCACTGCGACCTCGTGTGCCCTGTCTAACCACACTAGTAGCATGTCACCTGGCTGCCTGATGATGTGTCTCGCTTCCTCAAATCACCGCGTATAGGCTCCCTATGGCTCTTCTTGCTGTCATCTGAAGGAAAGCTAGCTCTGGAAGCAGAACCGCCCTGAGTCGCAGCTCCAGAGTCTCCCAGATTGCACTTTGCAATCAGTTCCTAGTTGATGATGGAAGTAATGGAAGTCAGCTAGAAGATGTTCACCTGTGAGCGAATCTCCCTCCTGATTCCATCCTCAAACTTCCTCGCCAAGAACACCCCACTCCCATCCTGAAGGGGTGTAAAACGCTGCAGCTCAGTGAAACGAGAGGAATACTCTATGACAGATACAGTACCATGCTCTAAGCTCATGAACTCCCGGTCTCGATCAGCCCTGAGGGTATTCGGGTAGAAGTAGTCATAAAAAACGCGTTGGAACACATCCCAAGTCATAGCCTGCTACTGACCCGCCTGTGAGGTCACGTCCCAACACCTCTTGGCGGAGTCTCGGAGCATGTAGGTGGCGATCTTGACCCGCCTCTCTGGAGGCGTCTCCAGATGCTCGAATATAGTCAGCATGGCTTCCATCCATGACTCTGCAGCTTGAGGTCCTCCCTCCCCCGAGAACGTGGGAGGATGCTGCTGCTGGAAAACCTGCATCAAGTCTGTCATAGACGAGCCAGGAGGTGGTGCTCCCTGGAAGGCCTGCATCATCCTCATGAAACCTTCCCTGAACTGCACATCAGTGCCTGCAACTGGTATGACAACTGGTGCCAAGGCTGGCTCAGCTGGGGGATAGACAGGAAGTCCCTGATCAGCCATATCTGGCGTCTGATCACTGCCCGATGACAGATGTATGACCGGAGGACGTCTCAGAGGCATAGCTCTGAAAGATCAAAATCACACCTCAGATTAAGAAAAACAAGGATAGAGAACACAAGAGCACAAAACGAGAACAGAGGAAGAAAAACACAAAAGATTGAAAAACACGACTACACGGCATGTATAAAACTACATGGTGTGTCTTTTTAAACCCCTGACATGGGCGTGTAGCCCTGCCCTACAAGTCGTGTACACTTGAAACTATATGGCGTGTTGACCCCAACACACAGCGTGTACTTGAAAACTATTCCCCTGCCCGAGTCTCCTTACACGGCTAACCCACACGGTCCGACTCAACCCAAGACTACACGGTGTGTTCGAAACAAACACGGCGTGCACTAGACAAGGCTTCGGCGGCCCGTGTTTTTAAGCACACGGCCGTCTACATGGATAAAACTTACACGGCGTGTTCTGAAAAAACATGGCGTGTATAGTCAAAGGTGACATCGTCCCGTGTTGTTTGTGACACGGCTGGGTACCTGGGAAAGACATCACGGCGTGTTCCGAACAAACACGGCATGTGGAAAAGAATGTCACGCCAGCCCGTGTTGTTCGTGAAACGACCGGGTACCTGGACCAGACCACACGACGTGTTCCCTACGGACACGGCGTGTTCTACCTGAGCCTCCCAAGCCCGTGTTGTTAGTGACACGGCCGGGTACACAGCTCCGAAATCACACAACATGTATCTATGGAACATGACATGTTACCGAAGTTACTCCTATGACACCGTGATCTGCTCACATAGTCAGTGACACAGCCTGAAAACTACACGGCGTGTGCCCAAAAAGTACACGCCATGTATTCTAGGTTTTTTCTGGGCAGCACCTCAGAAACTGCGCAGAATTCCAGAAACACTAAAAACGAGGGAGAAGATGCCAAATTCCGATCCGTGAGGGCCCATAACACCTCAAGAACCAAAATTTGGCATTCATTTTAAGAAAAGAACAAGACAGATAGTTTTCTAACATAACAACAGAGAATCTGTCGAGCAACTATCACAACAACATGCATTATCTACACAGAACCTATCACAACAGCATGCAATTGCTAATGCTCCCTAGATGGCATGGGAAGAATGCATGACATGTGATTTCTAAAAGTGCCTATATGATGCATGAGATGGAATACCCTCATCTCATTGGGTTGCGATAGAAATAGAACTGAAATATCAAAACAATAACCGCACAAGTCATGTGAATAACTCTAGGTGAAAACATATCAACCATAAAACTCAAAACCAGTAACTGCGATCAACGAGGTAGTATGGCCTTTCCCTGTACACGGGTTAGCTACTCCCGAGCACAGCTTAATTCCAAGTACCAAATCTATCTTATCCCTATCTAAGGCCTCCAAACAGTAGATCAAGAGAAAAGAACCGCCTCTGATACCACTTTGTAATGTCCTGAGTCCGGATCCCCTCCACTGGTGCCCCGTACCCGGTTTTCCACATGACCTCAAGCGCGTTTCCCCAAACGCCAGAGTCTACCGACTAGTATCACTACTAGAATTTGGTCTTTTCCCAACAGTAGTATACCAACGGTTTACTTAAACCATTGGTATAGTGGGCCTTTGCCAACGGTTTAATAAAACCGTTGGCAAAGGGAATTTCAGTGGACCCTTTCCCAACGGTTCACTGGAACCGTTGGGAAAGGGGTGCTAAACTCACACATTTCCCAACGGTTCACTGGAACCATTGGGAAATGTGTGCCTTTGCCAAAAGTTTTTATAAACCGTTGGCAAAGGTTTCCCCCAAATTCCATATCGCGATCTCCTCTCCCCATTCGGACAGAGCCCTAATCGATTTTCTCCGCTGCTCTAGAGAACCCCATCCTACTCCACTGCTCTCGCGAATCTGAACACCAGCACCCCCCATCCCAACAGGTACACCCCCATACGAATATGTAAAATTTGATCTCAACCATATTGTTGTAGTTGTTTTAATGAATAGATTTTTCCAGGTGTTGGTGGTTTAATTGATTATTGAAATTAATATCTAAATAGGATATTGTTTGTGTTTGTGAAGACTTCTTTAATGTTTTTGTATTCTATGTTTGGAAGGAGAGTGTTCAAAACATGTAAATCAGAGTTGGGGGAGGCTATCGTGAACGTTTACATGTTTTGGATAATGGATTGTGGGAATTATGGATTGTGTTCAAACCAATTTGATATGTTTTGGATAATGGATTGTGGGGGTAGGGGGTGTCCACGGGGGTGGGTGGGTTGTCCACGGGGGTGGACGGGGGTGCCCACGGGGGTGGGCGGGGCTGTCTAGGGGGTGTGGGTTGTCCTAGGGGTCTGGGTGGGGTGTCCTAGTGGGGGAGGGGTGTGTGGGGTGTCTAGGGGGGGAGGTATGTCTAGGTGGTGGTGGTGGGGTTGCAGGGGAGGGGGTGTGGGCTGTTTGGGAGGGTGGGCGGGGCTATCGAGGGGGGTACGGGGTGTCCAGGGGGGTACGGGGGTGGGCAGGTTGTCCACAAGGGTGGACCGGCTGTCCACGGGGGTGGCCGGGCTGTCAAGGAGGGTGGGGGGGGGGGGTGTCCAGGGGGGTGGGTGGGCTGGCTATGGGGGGTAGGGGTGTCCAGGGGGTGGGCGGGCTATCCAAGGGGGTGGGGGGCTGTCCATAGGGAGAAGGGGTGTCGAGGGGGGTGGGTGGGCTGTCCACGGGGGTGGTTGGGCTGTCTAGGGGTAGGGGGTGTCCACGGGGGTGGGCGGGGCTGTCCAAGGGGTGTGGGCTGTCCTGGGGGTCTGGGTGGGGTGTCCTGGTGGGGGAGGGGTGTGTGGGGTGTCCAGGTGGGGTGGTATGTCTAGGTGGTGGTGGTGGGGTTGTAGGGAAGGGGGGTCTGGGATATTTGGGAGGGTGGGAGGGGCTATCCAGGGGGGTACGGGGTGTCTAGGGGGGTACGGTGGTGGGCGGGCTGTCCACAAGGGTGGACGGGCTATCCACGGGGGTAGTCGGGCTGTCAAGGAGGGGTGGGCGGGCTGTCCAGGGGGGGTGGGTGGGCTGGCCACAGGGGGTAGGGGTGTCCAGGGGGTGGGCGGGCTATCCACGGGGGTGGGGGGCTGTCCATAGGGAGAAGGGGTGTCGAGGGGGTGGGTGGGCTGTCCACGGGGGTGGTTGGGCTGTCTAGGGTGTAGGGGGCGTCCACGGGGGTGGGTGGGTTGTCCACGGGGGTGGGCGGGGCTGTCCACGGGGGTGGGAAAGGCTGTCCACGGTGGTGGGCGGGGCTGTCCAGGGGGTGTGGGCTGTCCTGGGGGTCTGGGTGGGGTGTCCTGGTGGGGGAGGGGTGTGTGGGGTGTCCAGGGGGGTTGGTATGTCTAGGTGGTGGTGGGGTTTCAGGGGAGGGGGTGTGGGATGTTTGGGAGGGTGGGAGGGGCTATCCCGGGGGGGTACGGGGTGTCCAGGGGGGTACGGGGGTGGGCGGGATGTCCACAAGGGTGGACGGGCTGTCCACGGGGGTGGTTGGGCTGTCAAGGAGGGGTGGGCAGGCTGTCCAGGGGGGGTGGGTGGGATGGACACAGGGGGTAGGGGTGTCTAGGGGGGTGGGCGGGCTATCCAAGGGGGTGGGGGGCTGTCCATAGGGAGAAGGGGTGTCGAGGGGGGTGGGTGGGCTTTCCACGGGGGTGGTTGGGCTGTCTAGGGGTAGGGGGTGTCCACGGGGGTGGGTGGGTTGTCCACGAGGGTGGGCGGGGCTGTCCACGAGGGTGGGAAAGGCTATCCACAGGGGTGGGCTAGGCTATCCAGGGGGTGTGGGCTGTCCTGGGGGTCTGGGTGGGGTGTCCTGGTCGGGGAGGGGTGTGTGGGGTGTCCAGGGTGGTTGGTATGTCTAGGTGGTGGTGGTGGGGTTACAGGGGATGGGGGTGTGGGCTGTTTGGGAGGGTGGGTGGGGCTATCCCAGGTGGGTACGGGGTGTCCAGGGGGGTACGGGGGTGGGCGGGCTGTCCACAAGGGTGGACGGGCTGTCCACAGGGGTGGTCGGGCTGTCAAGGAGGGGTGGGCGGGCTGTCCAGGGGGGTGGGTGGGCTGGCCACAAGGGGTGTCCCTGCTCTCGCGAACCCCCCGTCCGAACATCATCGACCCCCGTCCGAATAGGTACACACCCCATCCGAACTGGTAAAAATTGATCTCAATCAAGTTGTTGTAGTTGTTTTAATGAATTGATTTTTCCATTAATTATAACATAAACACTATGATTCCATTTTTATAAAATCTTACATGCCAATGGTGTACAATTTTATAATGAATATAGATTCTATTATTTTTAGATTTCTTCTCTTATGGATATGTGTTGGTTTTCCACATGGAATGCCTTGACAATCTACTTAGCATGATAGAGGGTTTCTTTTGGAAATTTCCAATTGAAATTACATGATCCTATAAACATTTTGATGAATTTTCCTAACCTAGATGGATTGTCTGATGTTTCTCTAATGATCAAGGACAGAATGTTTAGAGGACATCACAAGTCCTGACTGGTTGATCCTAGAAGCAATTTCATGATAATGGATGTAATGCCTACAGGGAATCTCTTGATTTTGGTGATCTTCTCCATTTTCATCAAAAGACATGTTTGACACACTGGGAGGGAAACTCTAGAGTCAGTGTGACATGTCTTGAAGGGTGATTTATGTCCATAGTGACATGATTTGAGGACATCACATGACCTAGTTGGTGTGCATGGAGGGTGTTAAGGGAGCCATCTAACATTCCTGACATTTAATATGAGACTGAGATAATATGTATTGATTCCCCTATATAGAAGGAGATACATATCTATTGGAAAACATGTAGTCTGTAAGGTGAGAATTAAAGGCTTTTCATTACAAGGGTGGCATATTCATGGGTGCCATCTGATTTTATTTGACATGTCAAGGGGACATCAAATGATCAAAATAGGTTTCCAATGGAATGTATTGTCAACAGGATGAAATTTCCTAGTGCAATAAAATTTCATAGGTGATGCATGTTATGAACATTAGGGTCAACATATATTTCCTTCACCTTAGTCTCCCATATTTTAGTATTTCATCCATCCTTTTTTCCCAAATTCCATAGATTTATATATTATTTTATTATATTATGTCTCAAATTATCTTAAATATGTGTTTGATGTTCTTCACGTGACCTATCATAATTCCTTCTCATAATCTATAGTGATCATGGGAAGATCCCATGCATGATTCATGATCACTCAAATTATTCTGCAGATCATACATAATGGAAGCCCTACAGGATGTGAGATGATTATATCTATTAAATCTACTCAGGTACCTGGTGAGGAAGTGAATATTAATTCAAAAAGGTAAATCACATATGAGGATACCATACTAATATGGTTATGGGATGAGGCATGCTCTGATGTGATAACACATTAAGTTCTTGTTGGTTTTACATTTTTTGAATAACACATTAGTATGTTTTTTTCACATGTGTAGTTGATACCATGATTATTTTCTTCCTTTATCGTTTACTTAAACGTATTTTCTATTAAAGTTCAATCATATTGAATTTTTTATGACAAAATGACTTATATGAATTCTTTTTACAGAATGGACAGAAGTTGGATGTATGAAACCGATCGTATCTCAAGCGATTTTCAACACAATTTGGAGAGCTTTATATATTTTTCATTTCACAATGCTTCAGATAGTGGTCGCATACACTGCCCATGTTCTAATTGTGTTGGTAGACCTTGGTTGAGTTGTGAAGAAGTCAGCTACCACATAACCAAAAATGGTTTTCAAGAAAACTACTTTGTGTGGTATCACAATGGGGAGAAAATGAAATCTCAAATTGGTGATGATCGAAATGAAAGGACTGGAATGGAGAATTTGTTAGATGATCGGTTTCTATTTATTTGTCATCATGAAAAAGAAAGGATTTCGACTCAAGAAGACGTCGATATGAGGAAAACTGATGCATCTAGTGAAAATGATGATATTGATAGGGTGAAAAAATTGAATGATGCTGCCACGACTCCAGTATATCGACAATGCGATAAAATGAAAAAGCTGAAATTTTTAATCCGATTGTTTCATGGAAAAACTATGTATGGGATTTCTAATACAGCAATCAATTACATTCTTACCCTCTTGAAGGATTTACTTCCAGATGATGCAGATATTCCCTCAACCCACTATATGACATGGAAGTTAGTTGAAGAACTTGGATTTTCCAGAAACAAAATTCATGCTTTCCCGAAAGATTGCAGTTTATTCTGGGAAGAAACCGCTGAACAAAATGAATGTATAAAATGTGGCACATCCCGCTGGAAGTCAAAATCTGATGGAACACCATCCCGCATTCAACAGAAAGTAATGTGGCACTTTCCATTGATCCCCAGACTCCAGAATCTTTTTATGTCTGATGACATATCAATAGAAATGAGATGGCATGATACCGAGAGAAAGAAGACTAATGATGAGTTGGTTCATCCTGCAGATGAATTTTCATGGCAGAGATTTGATGCTCGACATCCTGATTTTGCATCTGACGTGTGTAATGTGAGGCTGGGTCTTTCATGCGACGGTTTTAATCTGTTTGGGCATATGCTTACTTTGCACAGCACATGGCCAGTTTTTATACACATTTATAATCTTCCCCCATGGTTGTGTATGAAAAAATCTTTCACTTTCATGAGTATACTCATATCTGGTCCTTCTGATCCCAGCATTGATATTGATGTATACATGAAACCTTTAATAAAAGAGTTGAAACTTCTTTGGGATGTGGGTGTGCGCATATACGATGCATGTTCCAAAGACATATTTCAGATGCGTGCTGCGCTTATGTGGATGATCAATGATTTTCCGGCTTATGCAATGATGTCTGGATGGAGCATGAAGGGAAAACTGTCATGTCCAGTTTGTATGAAGAATACACGATCTAGAAGATTGAAACATCGTTGTAGTTTCAGTTTTATGGGACATCGCCGATTTTTTCCAAAGGATCATCCATATAGAATGAATCGTCGAAGATTTGATAATACTATAGAGATCGATGATCCACCTCAGCGTATGTCTGGAACTGATGTGCTTAATGAATTGAAAGATTTCAGTTTTTCATTCGGGAAGGGTCAAATGAAATCTGGAAAGAGAAAGAATGTTTCCACAGAAACCTGTTACAATTGGGGGAAGAGGAGTATCTTTTTTGATTTGCCTTATTGGTCAACCAATTTGCTATGTCATTTCTTAGACGTAATGCATATTGAAAAGAATATATGTGAAATGTTGCTTTCAGTTCTTCTAAATGTCAAGGGGAAGACAAAAGAAGATTTACGATCTCGACGGGACTTGGTGGATTGGGGCATCAGACCAGAATTGCATCCTGTGCGTATCAGTGAAAATAAATGGCAACTTCCAAGTGCTTCTTATGTGATGACACCTACTGAAAAAAAAAACAATTTCTGGAAGTATTAGAGACTATTAGAGTTCCCGATGGCTATTCAAGCAACATATCTAAACGGGTCAACAGAAGAGAGTTGAAGCTAAAATCTTTGAAGACTCATGATTATCACGTTCTACTGCATGAGTTGCTTCCAATAGCAATCCGTCATCTTTTGTCCAATAATGTAAGGGTGGGTGTTATTCGGTTTTGACATTTGTTTAGAGATCTTTGTGCTAAGAAGTTGTCCAAGTCTTTCTTGCAAAAAATGTTGACAGATGCCCCATTAATTTTGTGTGAGTTGGAGAAAATATTTCCCCCATCATTTTTCACATGCATGTTGCATCTGACTGTCCATATTCCAACTGAAATACTTCTTGGAGGACCTGTTTCTTTTCGTTGGATGTATCCAACTGAAAGAACAATGTTCACATTAAAGTCTTATGTTCGAAACAAGAATCATCCTGAAGGTTCTATCGTGAACGGTTACTTAGCTCAAGAATGTATGGATTTATGTTCGATGTATTTGTCTGATCTTACTACAAGAATGAACAGACCAATGAGAAATGAAGAAGAACAATATGAGAAAATTGAACCCAGTTTTCCATCACTTCCTCAAACAGGAGGAATTCCTGGATCATATACAGTGAAGACATTAAGCCATGAAGAGCGGGAGATGGCACATCGCACAGTTTTGTTCAACTGTGATTTGTTCGATGACTATATCAGGTAACAAAATTGAATATGTATATCTTACATATATATCTTTTAAACTATTCATATTTTATTATCTATAGGGAACATAAAACAATGATAAATAGGAAGAATCGTTCTTTATCTTTGAGAAGGATAGAGACTTTTTATAGCAAAGAGTTTTCTGCTTGGTTAAAATTGAAGGTAAAAATATTACTGTTTAAATTAATTTTTTCAATATTTACTTAAGTTTAACTTTCATTTATATTGCAGGTATTGAGTTTGTCTGCTGACTCTATCTTTGAGGAAATAAGAGCTTTGGCTTTTGGTCCTAATACTGTGGTTCGTGACTATAAATCAATTGTTATCAATGGGTACAGATTTATTGTCTCTGAACGAGCCAAAAACATGAGAACACAACATTATGGTATTATGGTTACTGCCACAACAGATTGTTATGCCAGTGCATCAAATAGTAGACCGAAACTTGAAAATGTGGGTTATTATGGGGTCATTGAGAAAATAATAATATTGGATTATTACTCTCATGGACGAGTCACAATGATGGAATGCCATTGGTTTGATTCGACGACGAGACATGGAACATTTATTGATGATTGTGGATTTAAAGTAATTAATATGACCTGCACTCTTGCTACCGAAGAACCATATGTGTTGGCATCAATGGCTAAACAAGTTTGTTATGTCAAAGATCAACTTCAACCTGAATTTGGTGTCATAGTTGAAGTAATTCCAAGACATATTTTTGATGATACTGATAATGGAATTGACACTGTCCCTATTGCCATTGGAACCAATACATTTATTTCTTTTGATGACTCCAATAGCTCAATTGTCAGAGTTGATTGTGAACCTGAAGTTGTGGTTGGAAATATATAGAATCATTCATCCATGTTCTCAATTCTTTTGGTTTACCTCGAGTTGGGTTGTTAAGGTTGGTAATATTCAAATTTATTTAGTATTGATCAAAAATATGTTTTAGCTGACTTGACCGTTATGTGAATTTTCAATGTTTATTGGTTGCTGTTTTATTTGAATTGCATTTTCTAATTTGGAATTGAACTGTATTCAAACCAAATCAAACAATATTTCTAACTTGGTGAACATTACAACTTGTATGTTTTATTAAATTCATTCAAGCTCTTCTAAAACAATTGATAGCTAAATTACCAATGAATCCCATCATTCCCTCATATATTTAGTTTTTTGGTTTACCCATTAATTTCCTTTTTTCTAATTAATTACATATTTGTTTTCAAATGCAGGAAATGCATCCAATTGAAGAGAGACGAAGAAAAAAAATGGCGGAGAACAATCGTCAGATGGAGGAGCTGGGCGTTCCACCATTAGTGCCTACAGTGAGTACTTTATTTCAAATATATATATATATATATATATATATATATATATATATTTACAGAATATATAATGTCATGTGATTAATTTTTTTGTAAACTTTTTTGTAGGATCCACCGTTATGTCGACAGTTATTCGTCGAGGAGCCTAGTACTGGTCCTAGTACTCAGGCCGGTCGTACGAGGAGGGTTCGTACCAGAGGTGGATGTAGAGCTGCGCATGACCGACTAGACCCTGCCCCTCCCACTGACGTTTCAGCCTTCCCACATTCTGATCCCGGTGTGTCATTAGGGACACACGAGGTATTTAGGCCTCCCATGTTTTCGCTACCTTCTGCATCTTCTGCCCCATCATTTTCACATCCCATGATGATTCCCACTCCCCAGTCGGCATCAGGTCATACAGCTGTTCCATCTTCTTTTCCTTCTACTTCTATCTCTCTGAGCTTTTATATTCCATCGTCTTCAAATCCTGTTCCACCAGAGGGTGTTCCATCGGGTTCTGTGGATCTGGCGCCACTCATTGATCAGACAAGCGCAGGTATATTTATAAAACCCTAACAAATTTTTATAGCAATATTTATTTTCATTATAACATGTTTTGATAAAATATTTGTTTTTATTTCATGAGAGATACATCTACTGATAAGAGGTGGGGGCGGGGCCGTACACGCATGCGTTCGGTGTGGAACCGTCGCACACAGGTTATGGTGGAATATAATGAAGACAATCATATGGTTGAGAAAACAGGGCAGCAATGTCGGAGTTTTCTGGCGACGCTTGCCAAATACTCTGACATCATTCCCGTCAGCCCACTGTCGTGGAGACATTTGCCACATGAGGTCAAAGATAGAGCTTGGGTAGAGATATGGGTAAAAAAATCTGTTGTATTTAATGCCATGAATTATTTTTGTATTTATATGAATTAATATTTTGATTTCAGCTTCGATTTAATTTTCCTGATGGTGAGGGTGCACGACTGGAACGTCTAAAGGATTCAGGCGAGCATTGGAGAGCCTACAAGCATGAGCTGTATATTGGCTGGTGTGCTAGAGTTGGCACTGAGTTAGAGGCGGTACCAGTCGTGGATGATTGTCCTATAGAGCAGTATCGTCAGATGATTACTCATTGGACGAGTACCCAGTTTAAGTTATGAATTAAATTTGAGGTATTTAAATATTAACTTTCATGTTTTTCATTAATATTATCCTTTAAATTATCGAATTTTATTTAGGAATCATCTGGAAAAAATAAAAAAACATTGACGCAAAAAAATACCTCCATACACTAGGACGCATGACGATGCCGGATCATGAGAGGCAGCAGGTATGACAATTGTTTATAAGTTTTCTTTACGACTTACATTTTCTTTTGTTTCCTAAATTATTTAATAATTTGCTAAATTTTTTATATAACTTTTGTTTTCAATGTCATTGTAGAGGAAAGTACAAAATATTGAAGGACGTGTGCCTCGAGAAAAACTGTTTTGCTCGAGTAGACGAAAAAAGGATGGAAGTGCTGTCAACAAAGTGACTCAACAGCAGATTGTAAGTTTTATTCTGTTGATTTTATATTTTAGTATCTATTTTGTAACTTAATAATATATTTATATTTCTAACAGGATGCTTTAGAGGCCCTCGATTCCCAAGAAGCAGAAAATTTTGGGACATCTGATCACTTATATCAGGTGTTGGGAGAGGATCATTCTGGAAGAGTACGCTGCCGACCTAGGATAGCCTCGATGAGGTATTGGCCTGCCTCAGGTACAAGTTGTAGTGCCACCGAGCTACAGCATGTTAGGGCACAGGCAGAACAGGCTGAGAAAAGGGCCACAGAGACGGCAGAACAGTCTGCTAGGGCAAACAATGCATTTATGAAATTTATTGATGTTCTACGTCCAACACTTCTAGCAGAGGCCATCCTAGCGATTGATGAATACATGTCATCGATACATTCTATACATGGTGCACCGGGTGGTAGTTCCAGTGGTGGTCAGGCCAATGTCCAGCTTGAAGATGATGATGGCGAGGAGTCTAATGCGGAAGAGGAGGGAGATGAGGAGGGCGAGGAGGAGGGCGAAGGTGAGGAGGAGGGCTCTATGGAGGGTGAGGATGATGAGGAGGATGATGAGGAGGGTGATGATGATGATGATGGTGGTGATGGTGATGCTGATGTGGTACATATTGATCCGTTACATTTTTGACTTATATTACTGAGATTTGATGTTTAATCTATTCTAGTTGTTGGTTTTATCTAGACTCGTAGTGTAGTATTAGAGTTGAGTTATTTTTATATATTATCTGTTTTTATGGATGTTGTTGTCTTTTAGTGGTTGTGCGTTTGAGAACTCCCTAGAAAACCCCCCTCATTCTTGGACCCTGGACAACCCCCCTCCCCCTTGGACCCCGAACACCCTCCCAAACACCCCCCAGACAGCCCCGCGGACAGCCCCCTGGACAGCCCCCTGTACAGCCCCCCATCCTCCACCCTGGACCCCAGATAGCCCCCCGAACAGCCCCATGAACAACCTCGGACAACCCCCTGAACAACCCCTGAACAACCCCTGAACAACCCCCTGAACAGCCCCTGAACAGCCCCCTGAACAACCCCGGACATCCCCCTAAACAACCCCCAAACACCCCCGGGCAGACCCCGCACAGCCCCCCACCCTCCTCCTTGGTCCCCGGACAGCCCCCCGGACACCCACCGGACAGCCCCCCCGGACAGCCCCCCGGACAGCCCCTCCACCTTCCTTAATTTCATTAGCTCTGAAATGTTTCATAGCACGATCAACTAAAATATAATCCATACTAAATATGATATAAAAATATTCTATATGAATTTCCATAAGATTTTAAGTGAAAACAAAAAGAGACATACGAAAAACTGACCAAACGCATTCGAAATGTGTTGATGCTTTAGGAAAATGATCCATGGGTCATATGTGACGTGTACGAATTAACCCCGCCTCAATCCGAGGCGCGGTGTGGCCGGAACAACTCAATGTGTATGTCTTTTGTTTCAAAAGGACATCATTTTAAGTGAAAAACATCAACTGGCATACGGAAAACTGGACAAACACATTCTGATTGTGTTGATACTTTATGACAACGATCCATGGGTCATTTGAGACGTGTACGAGTCAACCCCGCCTAAATCCGAGATGCGGTGTGATCGGGACCACTCTAAGTGACTTTCTTTTGTTTAAAATGGACAGTATTTTAAGTACATACGGAAAACCAACCAAACGCATTCGGTTTCTGTTGAAACATTAGGAGAACGATCCATGGGTCATATGTGACGTGTACGAGTCAACGCCACCTCAATCTGAGGTGCGGTGTGACCGACACCACTCAAAGTGTCTCTATTTTGTTTAAAATGGACTTCATTTTTAATGAAAAAAACAAATGACATACGGAAAACCGACCAAACAGAATCTGATTGTGTTGATACTATATCACAATGATCCATGGGTCATATGTGACGTGTACTAGTCAACCACGGCTCAATCCGAGGCGTGATGTGGCCGGCACAACTCAAAGTGTATGTCTTTTGTTTCAAAAGGACATCATTTTAAGTGAAAAACATCAACTGGCATACGGAAAACCGACCAAACGCATTCGGTTTCTGTTGAAACTTTAGGAGAATGATCCATGGGTCATATGTGACGTGTACGAGTAAACGCCACCTCAATCTGAGGCGCGGTGTGGCCGACACCACTCAAAGTGTGTCTATTTTGTTTAAAATGGACTTCATTTTTAGTGAAAACAAAAAATGACATCCGGAAAACTGACCGAACGGATTATGATTGTGTTGATACTTTAGAACAATGATCCATGGGTCATATGTGACATGTACAAGTCAACCCCGCCTCAATCCGAGGTGTGGTGTGGCCAGCACAACTCGAAGTGTATGCCTTTTGTTTCAAAAGGACGTCATTTTAAGTGAAAAACATCAACTGGAATACGAAAAACTAGCCAAACGCATTCGGATTGTGTTGATACTTTAGGAAAACGATCCATGATTCATTTGAGACGTGTAAGAGTCAACCCCGCCTAAATCCGAGATGCGGTGTGGCCGGTACCACTCTAATTGTGTCTCTTTTGTTTCAAACGGACAAGATTATAAGTGAAATAAACAACCGGCAGACGAAAAGCCATCCAAACGCATTCGGAATCTATTGAAAATTTAGGACAACGATCCATGGGTCATATGCGATGTGTACGAGCCAACTCGGGCTCAATCCGAGTCATGGTGTGGTCAGGACCACTCTAAGTGACTTTCTTTTGTTTAAAATGGACAATATTTTAAGTACATACGGAAAACCGACCAAACGCATTCGGTTTCTGTTGAAACTTTAGGAGAACAATCCATGGGTCATATGTGACGTGTACAAGTAAATTCCACCTCAATCTGAGGTGCGGTGTGGCCGACACCACTCAAAGTGTATCTATTTTGTTTAAAATGGACTTCATTTTTAGTGAAAACAAAAAATGACATACGGAAAACCGACCGAACGGATTCTGATTGTGTTGATACTTTAGAAAAATGATCCATGGGTCATATGTGACGTGTACGAGTCAACCCTTCCTCAATCTGAGGCGCGGTGTGGCCGGAACAACTCAAAGTGTATGTCTTTTGTTTCAAAAGGACATCATTTTAAGTGAAAAACATCAACTGGCATACGAAAAACCGACCAAACGCATTCGGTTTCTGTTGAAACGTTAGGAGAACGATCCATGGGTCATATGTGACGTGTACGATTCAACGCCACCTCAATCTGATGCGCAGTGTGGCCGACACCACTCAAAGTGTCTCTATTTTGTTTAAAATGGACTTCATTTTTAGTGAAAACAACAAATGACATACGGAAAACCGACCGAACGGATTCTGATTGTGTTGATACATTAGCACAATTATCCATGGGTCATATGTGATGTGTACGAGTCAACCCCGCCTCAATCTGAGGCACGGTGTGGCCGGCACAACTCAAAGTGTATGTCTTTTATTTCAAAAGGACGTCATTTTAAATGAAAAACATCAACTGGCATACAGAAAACCGGCCTAACGCATTCGGATTGTGTTGATACTTTAGGAAAACGATACATGTTTCATTTGAGACGTGTACGAGTCAACCCCGCCTAAATCCGAGATACGGTGTGGCCGGTACCACTCTAATTGTGTCTCTTTTGTTTCAAACAGACAAGATTATAAGTGAAATAAACAACTGGTAGACAAAAAACTAACCAAACGCATTCGGAATCTGTTGAAATATTAGGACAACGATCCATGGGTCATATGTGATGTGTACGAGTCAACCCGGGCTCAATGCGAGTCACGGTGTAGTCGGGACCACTCTAAGTGACTTTCTTTTGTTTAAAATGGACAGTATTTTAAGTAGATACAGAAAACCGACCAAACGCATTCGGTTTCTATTGAAATATTAGGAGAACGATCCATGGGTCATATGTGACGTGTACGAGTAAACGCCACCTCAATCCGAGGCACGGTGTGGCCGACACCACTCAAAGTGTCTCTATTTTGTTTAAAATGGACTTCATTTTTAGTGAAAACAAAAAATGACATACGGAAAACCAACCGAACAGATTCTGATTGTGTTGATACTTTATCACAATGATCCATGGGTCATATGTGACGTGTAAGAGTCAACCCCGCCTCAATCCGAGGCGTGGTGTGGCCGACACAACTCAATGTGTATGTCTTTTGTTTCCAAATGATTTCATTTTAAGTGAAAGACATCAACTGGCATACGGAAAACCGGCCAAACGCATTCGGATTGTGTTGATACTTTAGGAAAACGATCCATGATTCATCTGAGACGTGTACGAGTCAACCCCGCCTAAATCTGAGATGCGGTGTGGCCGGTACCACTCTAATTGTGTCTCTTTTGTTTCAAACAGACAAGATTATAAGTGAAATAAACAACTGGCAGACGAAAAACCGACCAAACGCGTTTGGAATCTATTGAAATTTTAGTACAACGATCCATGGGTCATATGAGACGTGTATGAGCCAACCCGGGCTCAATCCGAGTCACGGTGTGGTCGGGACCACTTTAAGTGACTTTCTTTTGTTTAAAATGGATAGTATTTTAAGTACATACGGAAAACCAACCAAACACATTCAGTTTTTGTTGAAACATTAGGAGAACGATACATGGGTCATATGTGATGTGTACGAGTCAACGCCACCTCAATCTGAGGCGCGGTGTGGCCGACACCACTCAAAGTGTCTCTATTTTGTTTAAAGTGGACTTTATTTTTAGTGAAAACAAAAAATGACATACGGAAAACCGACCGAACGGATTCTGATTGTGTTGATACTTTAGAACAATGATCCATGGGTCATATGTGACGTGTACGAGTCAGCCCCTCCTCAATCCAAGGTGCGGTGTGGCCGGTACAACTCAAAGTGTATGTCTTTTGTTTCAAAAGGATGCCATTTTAAGTGAAAACATCAATTGGCATACGGAAAACCGGCAAAACGCATTCGGATTGTGTTGATACTTTAGGACAACGATCCATGGTTCATTTGAGACGTGTACGAGTCAACCCCGCCTAAATCCGAGACGTGGTGTGGCCGGTACCACTCTAAATGTGTCTCTTTGGTTTAAAACGCAAAAGATTATAAGTGAAATAAACAACTGACAGACGAAAAACCGACCAAACGCATTCAGAATCTGTTTAAATTTTAGGACAACAATCCATGGGTCATATGTGACATGTACGAGCCAACCTAGGCTCAATCCGAGTCACGGTGTGGTCAGGACCACTCTAAGTGACTTTCTTTTGTTTAAAATGGACAGTATTTTAAGTACATACGGAAAACCAACCAAACGCATTCAGTTTCGGTTGAAACTTTAGGAGGACGATCCATGGGTCATATGTGACGTGTATGAGTCAACGCCACCTCAATACAAGGCATGGTGTGGCCAACACCTCTCAAAGTGTCTCTATTTTGTTTAAAATGGACATCATTTTTAGTGAAAACAACAAAGGACATACGGAAAACTGACCGAACGGATTCGGATTGTGTTGATACTTTAGCACAATTATCCATGGGTCATATGTGATGTGTACGAGTCTACCCCACCTCAATTCGAGGCGCAGTGTGGCCGGCATAACTCAAAGTGTATGTCTTTTGTTTCAAAAGGACGTCATTTTAAGTGAAAAACATCAACTAACATACGGAAAATCGACCAAACACATTCGGATTGTGTTGATACTATAGGAAAAAGATTCATTGGTCATTTCAGATGTGTACGAGTCAACCCCGTATAAATCCGAAACGTGATGTGGCCGGTCCCACTCTAACTGCGTCTCTATTGTTTAAAAGGGCCATGATTATAAGTGAAATAAACAACTGACATACGAAAACCTGACCAAACGCATTCGGAATCTGTTGAAATTTTAGGACAACGATCCATGGGTCATATGTTACATGTGCGAGTCAACCATGCCTCAATCCGAGTCGCGATTTGGCCGAGACCACTCTAAGTGTATCTATTTTCTTTAAAATGGAGTACATTTTAAATACGTACGAAAAACCAACCAAACGCATTCCGATTGTATTTATATTTTAGCACAACAATGCATGGGTCATGTGTGATGTGTACGAGTCAACCCCGTGTCAATCCGAGGCGCGGTGTGGCCGGCACCACTCAAAGTGTCTCTCTTTTATTTAAAAAACACTTCATTTTAAGTGAAAACAACAACTGGCATATGGAAAACTGAACAAACGATTTCAGAATATGTTAATACTTTAGGACAATGATCAATGAGTCATTTGTGACGTGTACGAGTTATCCTCGCATCAATCCAAGGCACGGTGTGACCGGTATCATTTCAGGTGTATGTATTTTGTTTAAAATGTATATGATTTCGAGTAAAAATATATGGTGTACAAAAAACCAATCAAATTATGAATTGAATTCCGGATTCCACATATGATTGTAATCTAAATTTTAAATTGAATTCTAAATGAATTATGTATGTTTATAATTATGTTATGAATTCTAATTTAATTATGGATGAGTATACTTCTTGGATGCATTATATGTGTTGGTTGGTTGGTTTGCATTATTTAAATGTGTTGGTTTGTTCTCTATATATATTCATTGTATATGTGTTACAGTTACAATAATTGGATTGAAAATTGAATTAAAAATGAAAATTGAATTGAAAATGAGCCCAAAACAGACCTGCTGTGCAAATTGCAGGATACTGTGCAATTTGCACAGCAAAGCCTATCCCAACGGTTTCAAACCGTTGGCATGGCCCATATGGAGCTATTTTGACCAACGGTTCATTAAACCGTTGGTAAAAACAGGCTATCCCAACGGTTCAAACCGTTGGGATACCTTTTGGAATTGGTGTTTTTACCAACGGTTGGTAGAACCGTTGGTAAAAACCTTTCCCAACGGTTTTCAAACCGTTGGGAAAGAAAATAGTCATGGGATTCCCAACGGGCCAAACCTTTGGGAAAGGCTTTTCCCGATGGTTTGGCACAACCGTTGGGGTAGGTTGAATTTTTCTAACCTATCCCAACGGCTTACTTCCCCACGGTTGGCAGAACCGTTGGTATAACATATTCCAACGGTTCTGCAGCCTTTCCCAATGGTTCAGAACTGTTGGGAAAGGATGGATTTCCAGTAGTGTAGCGAGGGCCTCGGTGAGTCGGTGGGGAAACTATGCCCTCATTCGGTAAGGTACACAAGGTAAGAAAACAACAATAAACAGCGGAAGCAGCAACAACATGCATAACATCATAAACCAAACAGCGGAAGCAATGTAGATATATAACTATGATGAAAAAGATGCATTAGGTACAAGTATCTAAGGAAAACAGAAAACACAACAACATGCTGAAATACAACTGAAACCAAGTGCAAAAGTAAACAAAGTAAGCTCCTCACCATCGCGAGCCACGGCTCGGTCCCATGCTCCCCAGCTCTCAGTGCAATCAAGGTCCTGAAGTAGAAGGGCGCTTTCCCTTACCTATACCTGCAGCAACATAGTCTGCTTGGGCCCAAAATCATGGCCCAAACAGGGTGTGAGATACCATCCCAGTAGGCAATCACCCAAAGTTCTGTACCTAAAATTCAATGAATACATGAAAGTACCAAAACAAGAAGCAGTAAACAGAAAAGCACAAACAGGTACAATACACAGCTCTAACAAGTAAGGCACACAAGTAAGCAGTCAACAACAAGAAGTAAATAGGTAACCCCCTGGGTAGATCTCACAGTCTATCCCCTATGGTTCAACCTCTAAGTACAAGAAACCCTCTAGGAGGCACACACAGTCTCACCCCTCTGGTTCAGCTACATAATTAAACAGACTCTCTGGGGAAGCACTCACCATCAATTCTTCCTATAGCCTCGTATCGTGCTAAAGGCTCTCTGGGGAAGCACTCAATGTCAATTCCACCTATAGCCCACATCATAATTAAAATACTCTCTGGATAATCCATTCCGTCAATTCTCCACTTGGTCTCGCATCATGATTTAAAAGACATCTGGAGAAGCCCTTCCGTCAATTCTCCCTTTGGTCTGCTACTCTAGGTTCTCACAGTCCTGAGTAACTAAACATGCTCAGCACGTGTGTATCATCCAAGTAAACCTCAAGAACTACTTGGCTATCAACTAAGGCTCCATAGTAAAATAAATCAACAGTTCCACTATCCTACGACTAGGCATGGCACCTAGAAAATGCCAAACAGGAAAAAAAGCATAGCAAAGAAAACTGAGCACAAAAAAACACTCTAATCACAAGCAATAACCTCTAATAAAACAATCAAGCAAATCAGGAAATAAACAAGGGAAAAACAGGAAACATGAAATACCCCGTTCAAGGGAATTGGTGGAATTTGCACAAAATACTCAAAGACTTTCTACAGAAAGGCACAAACCACATACCTCGATCCGAGGAGATCGATATACGTGAACCTCGATGACAGATTCCCCTTAGAATGACGTAGATCTGAGAAAATTCACAAAACGTTCATCCCACGATAACATGTAAACGAGGAGGAATCAAGAAACAAGGCCAAAGTAGAATGAAGAACTCACCACTGCGCTTCCAATGCAACTAACCGTGCTTGAATCGGAGAACGGACGACGAGGCGGTCGTCCGTCGAAGATCTAGCCGTATGGGTTGCTTCGGATGGCTGAAAACTGGAGAAGAAGGTGAAAGTGAGGGTTAGACGCGACCCCAGTCTGTTTCATGAAAAAAAAGTACACGGTGTGTACTTTCTGAGTACACGGCATGTACATTTAATTTTTCTGTACTCCGAAATAACCGGCCTCCACCTCAGCCTTACACACCATGTGTGTGGCCCGGACACAGCCAACACACGGCTTCGAGCTGGGAAAGATTACACAGCGTGTACTTAGAAAGTATATGGCGTGTACTTCTGAAATTTCCAGAAAATTCATTTTTTCTCAAAAACTCTAGAAAAAAGAGAACATACCTGAAAAGAGATTCGAGTTCTTACACATTCCATGAGGTGTGTGAATGAATCACATTTCTTTGAGGGGGAGGTAGTCCACACTTCCTCAAACGAGATTATCTTAATAAAACCAAATCGAAAGTAAAAAAGTTATGTGTTTCAAAAAGTAATAAATAATCTCAATGACATAATAAGTATTATATATACCACATATAGGCAAAGTGTATGTCATAATTTCCACCATGATTGGTGGTAATGGAAAAAATGAACAATCGTTGTTTCATGAGAGAGTATTTCACCATACATTAAAATAGTATTTTTGATATCCATTAGATGGAGGTGTGTGTATGTGTAGGTTGATAACATAGCTTAAAAACGTCCTAGTATGTTGAAGATACTATTTTTTTCGACAAACAATGAAATAAATAGAGTATAAGGGGTGGAGAAGGAATATAAATGAATTTTAATTAAGAGAATACATGACCTCTTAATCTGGTAACTACTTTTGGTTTGTGAAAAAAAGGCTTTCAAGAGCTGTATTATAACAAAGGGAATGGTTTTAAGAGGATTTTAGGGATTTTGGGAGATGAAATGGGTGGGTTTTGGACATTACAAATTTTTTTGTGTTATGAATTAAAGTGAAGGGGAGGCGCCATTTTATAAGAGGAATGAGGGGTAATTTAGGGAACTCCAATGTTTTTAATTTATTATAAATTGATTTTCGATATAAAATACCTAAAAAGTGAGTTATTTCAAATTTTATAAGAGGATCAATGTAAATCCCCTCAATCAATTATTTTGGGAAATGTTTATTTCACAAAATGAACATTATAGTTTTTCTTTAACCCTTAGTTAAACAATTTATCTTTTATTGGAAAAACGTTCTTTACACTGTAGGGTTAATATTTATAGTAAAATTCCAAAAGAACCCAAATTTAATAATTTATGAAATATTTGATCCTATCCAAGTTAGTTATCTGAACTATATATTCTTATGAATTTTATAACATTTAATATAGTATTATTAATTTTGAAATCACATTTATGTCATTTTGACACTATTTATTACTTGAATTTTAATAAAATCCTAAAAACATGGTTCCAACAAAAAAGTGACATTAAATGACCTCTAACATGTCATAGTAATCTTAAAAATTTGTGTTTGGCATCAAATATCTGAAATTATATTTGTTTTAATATTCTTAAAATCATTTATTTGATTCATCATTTAAGAAATCAATTATAACATCATCATAGTGTCCCAATAATTTTTAATTATTTAAAATATAAAAATCATAAATAAAGTATCATGCTGTATATAAATTTATTATATTTATAATTAATACTTGTTGTCTAATCTATCTTATTTATTACAATATTTTAAAAATGATTTAATTATTAAAATATTGATATGACACTTTGAACTAATTTTTAAATAAAATATAAAAAATGTTTTAATAGGACACAAGTATAATTAAAAGAATATTGTTTTAGACCTATGTATCAGTTGAGTCAATGAACAGTTATCTAATGAAATTAGGACACGTGTTATGGTAATTTTATTTTATAATAATATTATTTTTACTATTAATTACCCTATTTACCTTTCACTATGATAAATTAAATGAAGAGTTATTATCGAATAAAAATTATTTTAATCCTATTAGACCAAATTTTTCACTGTGATTAAAAAAATGGGTACCTATTTTTCAAAATTCAATTCATGGAAGAAGTATAATTATGCCTAATGTTAATCCAGCAAAAGTGTCTAGAAGTCTCGTAAAAGAGATATTCAAAAGATCAATAATTTCTCATATCAAATTCTATTAAAAAAATGATTATAATGAATTAAATTGAATTAATATATGTATTACTTATCTATTGTAACTTTTTTTCTGAAGCTTTCACGGGGGCGCGTGTATCCGTCTGTGGAGGACGAGAAACTATTTCCCCGCATTCCTGCTTTCCAGAGGCAGGCAACATCCATTCCTTTTTGACAGACGTTTGCTCCTTTATCAAAATGGGAGGATGGGATGTCGGTTCTTCCATCAGTGGATTCCTCCTCAGAACTTGTCACCTAGTCCGGGTCTCCCTCATAGATTTATGTCATGGTTCATGAATCTTGTTCTCGGTGCCATATCTTCATGGATTCCAGTTAATTACACTAATTCCGTGAGGACATTTCATGGGGTCTTGACATGGTCGAAACCTTTGGTCGGAGTAGATGACAACATCAGGCATGTCAGGGAATCTCTGGGTGCATGTACATAGGAGAACATGTATTCTTCCTCATAAGAGGGCATTTCAAAAGTGTAGAACCTGAGGCATCCCACCTCTGTTGTGGGGTATCTTATGCCTGGTGCATGTCTCTGAGGTTTTCCTCATCTTTACGTGTTTAAAATGGGGTAATCCGCGATTTTAATATCTTGCGGAGACGGTTATACCAAAGGCATGTCTTCTCATGTTTTCCTCCATCATATCACCTTTATCATGAGGTAGGCCGCAAGTTTAACATCTTGCGAAGATGGAATGAGGGTGATCAGAATGTCGCATAGAGATGGGTCAGATTGGTATATCCCAATGATGGAACACCTGGAAGATGGATGCATCAGAACAACAAATGAGGATGAATCCGAGGTGGTGCGCCCCATGGAGGGGAGATGTCACACCGTAATGGATGATTTGGATAGCACTGAGGGTGGATCATGGAGAGTGAACCCCAGAATGGGGAACACCACGTTTTACTATTGGATGGTATTGAACCTCACAGAGGTTTCCTACATACCCTGTATAGACGATAGGGATCAAAATCCATGTAGTCTGAAGTGGTGATGAATCGGGGTGTACGCAAAGGACAACGACCCAGAGACATTTTGGGGAATACACGTGGATAGTGGCCCATGTACTACTAGGAGCAGTGAGGAGGTTGATGGCATGATCCAATCGGGATGTGGTGGCCTGGGTGAGAATCGGGATGGTTGATGGAGAGTTGAATGGAGTGGAGGGGGAATGAGATGGGCCCGTCATGAAGATTGATGGTAGTGTTGGTATTGAGCCTCCATGAGATTTCCTACGTATCCTAGTGGCAGGGAATCAAAGTCTACATAGTTCAGTGGGACGATGGGACAACTGAGGAGGCGGCCCGTGAGAATGGACACAAGGATGGGACCCAAAGGAAGTGGATCCACCGAGTTCGAGCATGACATTCCCAAGACACATAGGCTCAAGGGAGAGATCATGATGAGACATGAGTGATGGTATTAAGCCTTAGGGAGGCTTCATATGTATCCCCATGGTAGGGAATCAAAGACCAACTAGTACATATGGTGGTAACTGACATGATGGAGGACCTAGGGTCCAACGATGGTGGCCTTGAACCTCATGAAGGCTTCCTACGTACCTTGCCTTGGCAAGGATCAAGGTTCTCATAGTTCAGATTGGTGGTCAGTGAACCAATTTGAAGGAGGACCTAGGGTTCAATGATGGTGGGCTTGAACCTTGTGGAGACTTCATACATACCTTGCCTTGTCAAGGATCAAATTCCTCATAGTACGGATTGGTGGTCGGCGAACCGATGTGAAGGAGGACCTGGGGTCCAACAATGGAGGGATTGAACCTTGTGGAGGCTTCCTACATACCTTGCCTTGGAAAGGATCAATGTCCTCATAGTTTGGATGAGAAAGGGGGAATTTGGGGCTTACGTTCTAAGGTAATCCAGAGTGTCGGTGAACCGATGTGGAGGAGGACCTGGGGTCCAATGGTTTTGGTGGGACTAATCTTCATGGAGGCTTCCTACATACCCTGACTTGGTAAGGATCAAAGACAACGTAGTTCCGGTGGCGTCAGTGAACCACCGCGAAGATAGACCTGGGGTCCGATGGGTGGTGGGCTTGAACCTCAGGGAGGATTCCTACATATCCTGCCTTGGTAGGGATCAAAGTCCACATAGTTTAGGATGATGGTGTGGGGTTACACTCTAGGCTGCCCAGGGTATTGGTGAACCAACGTGTAGATGGTTGGAATGACTAGGTAGTGGGATTGAACCTCAGGGAGGCTTCCTATGCACCCTGCCTTGGAAATAATCCAAGTCCTCGTAGTTCAGGTAGGAGGGTGGGGCTTACACTCTAGGTTGGCCAGGGTGTCAGTGAACCGACGTGGAAGAGGACCTGGGGTACAATGGATGGTGGTGGGCTTGAACCTCGGGGAGGCTTCCTACGTACCCTGCATTGGCAAGGATCAATTTCCTCGTATTTTGGAATTCTGGTGTGGGGATTACACTCTAGGCTGCCAAGGGTGTTGGTGAATTGATGTGGAGGAGGACCTGTGGTCCAATGGATGTTGGTGGGCTTGAACCTCGTGGAGGCTTCCTACGTACCCTACCTTGGAAAAGATCAAATTCCTCGTAGTTCAGAGGGAGGTGTGGGGCTTACAGTCTATCCATCCCAGGGTGTTTTCATGGCCGATTCCTACTACTCTAATCTCACGTGAGTCATGCTTGGTGTGAGAAACAAGAGGTGGCAAGGACCTGAAGATCACAATCGAAAGGTGTGTCCATTAAGGGTGGTGAATAGGGATTACGCAAAGAAGTTGTTTGTGTGCCACTATGGAGCAGCAATGGTGGATGGGGCATACACAAGGAAGCTGGCCAGGTGCCACTACAGAGCGGCAATGGTGGATTGGGCTTACACAAGGATGTTGTCCGGGTGCCGCTCTGGAGCTGTAATGGTGGTTGGGGCTTACACAAGGAAGCTGTATGGGTGCCTCTATGGAGCAACAATGGTGTATGGTGCTTACGCAAGGAAGCTACTCGGGTGCCGCTATGGAGCGGAAATGGAGGATGGGGCTTAGTAAAGGAAGCTTCACCTGATTTCTTCCTCATGTTTGGCTATGGGGGTATCCCTACTCACTGGTGGGTTGATGCCTTCAACTACGTGCTAGAGCACAAGTAGGATAATAACAAGGCTATTAGAATCCGTCCGAATAAAGGGAGATGAAGAGTGTTAATTACATGCCCGACATTCAGAATGCAATGACGGTGGCGTGGCGATGGAGGATAATAGTTGACCATGTTCAAAACATAGCATCCATATCAAGTTAGCCTGAAATGGGGATAGACAAATGAGGGTCGACTACTGACCATGTTCGAAACACAGGACTTGACTCAAAGTGTCATCCAAAGTCTTCCGGGGCGTTGGCCCAGTATGGTAGGTCAGCCGATGTAGCATGGGACCAGGCCGTTAGGGGGTACCTTCAGACATGTAAGTGGATAGAGATCTGAATTAAGGACACACAAAGCATGAGGTGGAGTGATGAAATGTTTGAATGGATTCCAATTCTCTTGAAATTATGTCACTGTAATCATGGAATTCGGATTCTTATGATTTTTACATAAGGCATCTCTTATTTGAAACAAGAGTCATCCTATTATTGAATGATAGGGAGTACTAGAGTTTATAGTCATGTAGAGAGGACTTTTGGCATCTTATGCTTCGAGTAGAAGACATATCTCGTTAGAAGCAAGAGGCATCCTATGTTTGGACCGTAGGGTTCACTACAGTTTTAATCCATGTAGATAAGAATATTGACATCTTATGCTTGGAGCATAAGGCATCTCTTGTTTGGAGTAAGAGGCATCCTATGTTTGGGATATAGGTCGTACTACAGTTTAGAGTCATGAAGAAAGGACTTTTGGGCATTAGGTGCATAGAAATGGATGGTGTTGGGTCGTACGCAAGGGCGGCCCTTTCTGGTTCGACCTGACATAGGAGGCAAGTGATAGGGTTTGGAGGAGTTTCCTGAGGAATGGTTCAACTCAAGGTACATTGGGAACTGATGATGAGAATATCAACTCACGACATGGGAATGGAAGCAAGAAGATTATGTCGACTCAAGGTGTTTCATGGTGTGCAGAGGAGTCTCCCAAATCAAGGTATTCCACAGGTGGAAGGTGGGTGCACATAAGGGTGCAATGGAAAATTTTGACATCCCTGTCTAAAAAGTTTGTGGTGAAACTCTCCATTTTTCATGGGGGTCTGTGATGGTAGTGAAGGTATGAGGTTTGCAAAGGATAGGTCTTCGAGAAGGAGCTTCGCGGAGCAAAGGGGCTCTGTGAGCAAGGGGGTCTCGCGAATCATGAACTCATGGAGCATGGAATCGTGGAGCAGCATCACAGAGCATGGACTCGAGAAGTATGGACTCGTGGAGAAGAAACACAATGGAAGCTGCTCATAGATCATAGCCTCACAGAGCCGCTTCAGGAAGGAAAGCGGAGCTCCGTGACCAGGGAGATCATCCACCCAAGGGGTGAAGTGGTCGTCTTTCCAAGGGTGGGGGTGGGGGGATGAGCTCTGTATTTATAAGCAAGGGGTGCCATGATGTAGAGCTCACTCGGTGTGATGATGGAGCTTTCTCTACGGCAGATCATGAACATCAAATGAAGTCGCAGAGCATCTCAACTCCTTGCTTCGTGGCGGGTCTTTGCGGTGGGTTGCGAATGTCAAAGGCGTTTTCAGACCATCCTGCCTCCTTCCTTCGTGGTGGGTCTTTGCGGTGCGTCACGAACGTCAAAGGGGTTCACAGAGCATCCCGCCTCCTTGCTTCATGGAGGCGCTCCACGATCATGGAGGGGACTTCGCGAACAGGCTTCACGAACCAGTTTTCCAGCCCAACTTCAAATGTCCATAACTCATAATCTGTAACTCCATTCAGGCTCTATGACCTACCAAATCGAATCTTGTGAAATTGGATACGATGTTGGATCATGTTTGGAAGCATTTAGAAAATTTTGGGGATGTGTTTTCTGGTGCCAAAAAGAAATATAATAAATTAAAATTAAAACATTTATTCAAATGAAAATATCTCTTTTTATCTACTATGCAGTATATTTCATTATTCATAAAAAATCGATTCTTTTTAGAAAAATACCAAAAATTCACCCCAATCTAATTTTGATATTCAGAATTCAAAATTAATGTTTATTTTATCAAAATCAATTTATATTTGTGTCTATAAATAATTTTATTATTTTTCCCAAAAGGACATAATTAGTTGTTCTTTTATAAAAATTGTAGTTTTAAACATATAAAGACTTACTAGAATTTATATTTTTCATTATCAAAACCATTATAACTAATATTTATGAATTATTTATTACTATTAATATCACATTTTTGAGGACTAGGTTATGACTATATTATTTAAATAATTATAATGTAAATGTTTTGTTTTAGAAAAACTCAGTGTTTTGTGTAATTCAATCCATGCTGGTGTTGTGTGTAGTGCAAGCTTCCATTACTGTTTCATATAAGATAATCCAAACAAACTTGATTTATGTATTAAAAAAATTCAACGTTGTGTGAAGTGTAAATACAAAAGGATTAAACAAATAAATTCAAAAAATCTTGGGGTGTTAGAGTTATGTATGAATATATTTCTATAATATATTTATAATAAATATATTGTTATTTTATAGTATATTTGAATATATTTTAATTAATAAGAAACTTGAGGTAAGGGTTTATTGTATCAATTTTGTTTCAATGATACATATTCTATATTCCCAACTTGTTTCCTTCATGTGGTTTGTAAACATACGATTTGATTTTAAATATCATGAATCCATTTATATTCAAGTTATTTAATGCCTCATTTCATATTATATCTTTTATGGGGGTTATGATTTTAAGAATAAAAATGTGTTAAGTGGTTTAGGTTATAATTTAAAATATTTTCGGGATTGGTTGTACTAAATTTCAATTAAGGTAAATTATATGGATGATATTATTTGAAACCCATATATTTTTTCACCTCTTATTATTTGTATAATTTGGATGTATTAGTACCATTTTCTATTCTATGGATTATAAAATTATTGAGAATTTTAATTAAAAGTAAAATTCATCTTATTTCATCATTTTTCATTGTATATTTTTGTCCATATCTATGCCATTAAAAATTATTATTTATAACTTTGTAACAATATGTAAAATTTTATTAAAATAAAAATTTAATTTATTTTTACTTTATTTAAATATGTTCAAAATATAATGATATTTTTCCAAAAAATATCGATTTTTGAAATTTTCCAAATGTATGAAAATAATATTATCTTGTAATTTATAAATTATGAATGGAATTTACCACCATCATAGCTGATATGTTATTTGAAAATCCCCTTACATTTTTTCATTATTATTTTCAATGAAATTGTTTTTAAATATTATATAAATTTCTAATTAAAATGTTTTTAAAATAGAATTTTATTTGTGATAGCTTTTAAAATAAATGTTTGAATGTTCATTTAAAGGTATTTTAATTAATGTCAGTATCATTTATTGATTTTTATGCTTCACTGGTTATATGACCATATGATACATATAGTTTATTTCTTTGGATGGATTATAAGGATGATTATTTTAGGTTTATCCTAACAACCCCATTTATTTTCCATGTTTTATTATTTGATATAATGTTTATGAAACATATTTATTTTCCATGGTTTATGATATGGAGAAATTGTGAAATATTTATAAAACCCATTTATTTTCTATGATTTATGTTTTCATGAATTTATGAATGTTTTATGATCAATTTGAACATAGATGAATGGATTTAATAATCCAATGGTTGGGCCTATATTTATATAGACGTCCACTGAATTAGGTAGTGATGATGGAGTTGACAAACAACAAAGAGATTATGGAGATTGTGAAATATTAATAGATGAAGGAGTTAAGTTGATTGAATTTAATCCTTTGAGAATATTGTAAATTACTAGGTATGTATATCTGTTAGGTGAGTAGGACCACTATTATATTCATGGGAGTGAATGTTGATAAAAGAAAAAATGGGATGGGTTATGATCACAAATCACTATAATAGTCATTGAAATGATTATTTACTAACACAATTATTCTATATGCTTATGTTTATTCCAAAAACTTATGTATTGTTCTTATGATATGTTGTAATTGATAACTATTTGTTATGGATAATTTCACACTCTTATTATTTTTAATGTTTTTATAAACAAATATTATTCCACAATTTGAAATGAAGGATATTATATATTTTTTTCTGAGTGACATTATTAATTTATAATTATATTCCTACAAACATATTATTTTTTTCTCACTTATGATCATTGATTTATATCTCATATGTATACTCATAATAAGAATATGAGCCCATCCTTAGGTTTTATATTTTAAAGAAGTAATGAATATGGGTTCTAAGTATGATGAGTCTAAAAGGGTATCTTTTGTAAATAAAGATGTATTTTATGATTAATATTTTGCTTAATAATTTTTTATTTATCTATTCCCATCAGTAAACTAATATTTTATGGTTCTTATGAATGTTTATTTGGATTATATATTGAAAATTCATTGAAAGATATTATATCTATTTATGAAATTCTTGGAACTCTCCATTAATCAAAGTTAAATCATCTTAATAATATAAATCATGAATTAAATATCATATAAATTCATTATAAAAATATTTATATCCTTCCATAATAGGTATGGATAGAAACATTAATTACACTATTCATAGAGATGGTACGACATACGTATGTATGTATCGTATTTTCATTTTCTATTAAAACAAAGGAAAGAAAGATTTATAATAATTTATTATTAAATAATCATAATTATATATGATATATACTATATTTTTATTATATATATTTTATATCCATCAAAGTGAGTCGGTGATGGAAAATGGATCATATTGATATGTGGTGCTGGTTGTCCACAAATACGAGCGAGCAATGCTTTCATCTCTAATGTAATAGAAAGGGGGTGGAAAATGGTTAACCAATACTAAGGAAAATATCTTAAAATATTAAGTAAACTTTATTATTTTTGTTAGGATGGATACAATATATTCAAAAGATGGATAAGATGAGATAAACATCGAAAGAATATGGTAAGATAATTGCCTCTTTTTTGAGAACCTCCTTTGAATTAGAAATTAATCCTTTTGTGGATGGTCTTTGGGTTTGACCTGAAAAATAAGATTAATGGTAGGGAAGTGAGGAAGGTTTTTTTGTAGGTACTTTTTTAGATAGAGGACTAGAGATTTCTGAAAATGGGTGTAGAAGAGGTTCTCATTTATAACTAAAGAGGTGGACATAAATGGAACTACTTACATAATTTTAATAAAATATATTATGATTTTAGTGAATGTGGAATATTATGAACATGAAGTTAATGTTAAGATATGATAAGGGCTATACATATTCAAAAAATATTATTTAGATAATTTTATGTTTTATTATTAAACTTATCATTTAGTTTACGATGTAGTATACTCTTTTAACCTTTATTATGGTACAAAATTTTATTCTTTTTAATAATAATTAGCAACAAAAATAATGTTGAACATAATACATTAAATTTATTATTTTAATGAAAAATTGGGAATAAATATTAAGAAATATAATTTCATGAATTGTTAATTATGTATTTTAATATATGTTCAAAAAGTGCACCAAAAATAGTTTTTTAAAAAATTCTTACATAAATATAAAATTGAATTTACTAAAAAATATAGTGTCATATTAATAAAAATTAAATTAATTTGGTTATATTAAATAAATGGAGGCTTATTTATCTTTAAAAACCCAAAAGTTAAACAAACAATGAAAATAAATTATTAAAGGATAAAATTTAAAAAAACATTTATTAAATTAAAACAGCACTTAGATTTCCAAAATGTGAAAAATATATTTGTAATTTATACATTTTATTTTTATATGAATTATATGAAGGCATGAATAAATATTTTTTTATAAAAAAAATATTAAATAGGAATAAATTTTATTATTATATATTTATATTATCATACGATTGATAAGTTTTTATGAAACATTATTTTCCAATCTTCCCCAAAAAATCATGTATTTATCCGAAATCTCCCAAATTCACCCAAAGATTATTTTGACATTTTTATTTTGAAGTTGAATTTCATTTTTGATAAAAAAAATATCATAAAATTATACATATTAATTCATATTATTAACACAGAAAAAACCTAAAACCAATTTTTATGATGATTTTATTCTAATGGAGTAAAATGATTCTACTATTATAAATTTAATAATAAAGATAATTAGACGAATAAAAAATATTTTTTACTAATTTAATTTATTTATTAGGATAATACTTTCAAAATATAATTAATAATTTTTTGATTCTGGGTTATACATTAAAACCAAATGGGTAGGATAAAATAGTTATATTAAACTAATGTTGTTTTTGGATTCATTCATGATTAGTGTTGTCTATGGTGCACACTATCAAATTTAATATTCATTTAATTAAAACAAAAATCATGGTGTGTTAAATAAAATGATACGTATATTTCTTAATTAATCCTCACAAATAATAATCTGAAAGGTATATATTATTTTTAGTAATGTTGGGATAATAATAAAAGAGAGATCTCTGAGATTCACTTAACAATTCATTCTTCAACTAGGAATCACAACAAACAACCTCTTTTTAAATCTCACGGCAGAATATTTTTCAATGTTACATTCCATATATTTATCCTCCATGACTAATTATACCCATCTATTCTAATAAAAATATCCATTTTTATAGTTATTAATTATTTCATTCAAAGTGGGTGGTACTGACACCTGAACCAAAATAGAGGGAGTTCCATCATGAAAAAATTTTAGGAAAATTTTAATTTATTCATTAACAATCGTGTCATGTTTCAAACATATAGTGGTTAACAATAAATTATCATTTCTTCAAAATTGATAAGAGTAATTTTTCAGTTTACCTACATGATAGTTAATTGTGAAATCATAATCCTTCATCACCTCTAATAATGTTCTATACCTCTTGTTCAAATCTTTTTTTGGATATATATTGTAAAATTTTATGGTTATTATATATTTATCACTTTACACTACATAAAATATTCCCCTAAATTTCGAAATCAAAAAACACCACTACTTGATCAATGTAATGTATAGGGTATTTCATGTCACTAATTTTCAATTAATTTAAACAATATGGTATTGCCCAATAATATTGCATCAAGAAATAACTATGAAAATTTAGATAGGAATCATTATAAATAAAAAATAATTATTTGTTATTAAAAATTCTAACATTAGAGAACTAACCAATCTAATTTCCAGTAAATTAATTGAATCGTCATTTTTGAATATGAAAATCAATTTTACTCTTTTTTGAGTAAACCTGGTTATTGGGATCTAAGAAAAATTTATAGTAATTTTTGAATTTTTTAGTGGTGATTTCCAAAGTAGATTCTAAACCCATAAATATTATTATTTTTAATTATTTCCCAGTGGTGCTTCAGGAAAGGGTCTTTAGATGTATTATATAGATTTAAATTTAATTTTAACTACAAGGAAACACATATTTAAAAGTATTTTTTATTAAAACCAATGCTTCCTATTAAAAAGAAATGCCCCTAACACATATCAATAATACCTGACCACACCTCTCCCTCAACATTGAATCTCCAAACCCCCATGGACTCAAAATTGAACCCTATATAATTCCCTCTTAGTCATGATGCATTACCATCTATGTGTTTTCCAAAAACCCAACCCTGATATATAGTTCTACCCTTTATGTCTCACATCGCTCTATTCATTGATATCTAAACCCCATGCCTGGATCACTATACTTCATCTCTATAGTTGTAACATCTCTAACCACACATTGACTCCATATACATTATACCATCATGGTGGTCTCAGATGGTATATTTCTTTGTTATTGTTTCCTTTATTATAATTATTTTTTATTTTTGAGATTCATGTATGTATTTTCATTATGTGTATTGTGAATTATTGACTGTATTTGATTTTCTAAATTGGATGAATTTAAAATATTGAGTGTGATTTTTTTTACTATCAAAAATGATTTGATCTAATTTATTTTTATTAAACCATTTGATTCTAAACAATTTAATTATATAAAAATTTAAATCAATTTTTTAATGTTTGTTATCAGGTAAAGGATGTTTTACTTTTATCATATTTTTTTGTGCTTTTGAGAAATGTGATTTTTAAATGACATTATATCTGGTAAAATTTGTAAATGATAATGTTAAAATAAATTACTTAACTACCAATATGGATAATAAATATGTATATTGAATTATTTGTTATTAAATATATAGATCAATAATGATAAATGATTTTATGTCTAGAAACAATGTAAAATATTAATGTTAAAATAATAAAATACTGAATTATTTTATTCAAGATAGATTTATATTGATACATTAAAATAATAACATAAAATAATTATGTGAACCGTATAGAAATTATTTTTTTAATTGATAATGTCAAATATGAGAAGTAAATAACATAACTAGTTTACGAAAAAATATGAGGAGTATCCTTGGAATAAATATTTTGGAAAATTTTGAATGAATATTATAACATTGAAAATCATTAGGTAAAAATTTTACAATAACATTCCATTTTTATAAAATATGAATTTATAAATAAATTTTCTTTTAAAAAATTATATCTTATAAAAATAACCAAATTCATGTTCGACGAGTTAGAAAATTTAGAATTATGTAATTTTGAAAAAAAAATTTAGAGTGTTTGTAAAATTTTCATTGTATAGTATAAATTTTTCAACTTGAAAATCAGAATACACTAAATATAGATAATTATTAACTTATCATTTTTATTATTCAATTATAACCATTCTCAAATGCAACGAATAACTATATTTTTATTATAATTTAAATAATGAGGATTTTCCTAAATTAAAAATCGAAATGTATTTTATATTTATATATTCAAATATAAACAAGTTTTTAATTTGAATGTATAGAAAATAAATTACATATGGATAAATTTCTTGTTACCTTACCTCGAAACACAACTGAATATGTTAGGGGTTTGAAAATGAATTAAAATATTTCAATTTCAAATCGATATTTGTTTGGGAATTAAAATCAGCATCTTCAAAATGAAAATTCATATCATAATTGAGGTTACATGAAGTATTTGATCACTTGATATTTAAACAATCTCCCCTAAATAATGTAAATAATATTTTTCATAAAAAATTAAAAAATAAATAAAATTAATTCATTTGGGTCTATAGTAAAAATGAACATGTTAATACCCTAATATTGTATAATTAAATTAAAAATATGTTAAATGAGGATTTTTCTAATTAGGGATTCACCATAAATAATGTAAAACATTAGTTGATCTAATGGTTGATGATTCATATATTAATGAATCATTTAAAAATTTGAGACAATGAAATCAAGATGATGATATAGTAATGTAATACAATGATGATAATAATAGAAAGGAAAACACAACTATGAAAATAGCTAATATTTCTATATTAATTGTAGAAAAAATAGATACCCTATAAACAATGTTCCAGATATTGAAAATTTTATTTTCTATTTATGATGTACCACACCAAGTGTTTAGGTGGAATTAAACATAATAAAATATTCATGATATTGGAATTTTTGCTTGATTCATTTCATAAACATAATATCCCTACATCATTTTATGATATGAATAACGTTTTTATTTTTCTAGGACTCAGTTATAAGAAGATACATGTATATCACAACAATTTCATTCTTTATTTGAATGAATATTGAAATAGAAAAAAGATAAAAATATGATGTTGTAATAGATGGAAGTCAAAAAAAATGATAGAATTATGAATTGGTATAATAAAATAGAAACGGAAAATATATTTTTTGTAGAATTAATTTTATATAACATTAAAACTGTGTTTTCAATGATTATTTATGTTATCTAAAACCACCAATATTATAAAGTGTAATACTTTTCAATAATAAAAATTATGAGATCATATGACATCAAATGGAGCTAAATATATGTTATTCCTTCAATACATTACATAAATATTTCACTTCTAATCCTAGAAATGCATTCTAGTGATTATTATCTAATGTATTCATTCCTTTTGGGACATTATATAGAAATTATAGCATATAGCTAGTTTTTAACCATTATAATCTACCTCTATGGAGGGGTATGAAATTGAATTTTTTTCCTTATATCAATGACTATACATGGAAAAAAATTCCAAGATATGACCTTTATGTATTCCTTCATCCTTATATTAATGAATTATAGGAGTTATTGAATTATTTTTAGATAAATAAATTTAATATACAGTGAAATTTGTTAAAATGTATGTTTCTTGTATATTGACAAATAGTTAATTTGTTGTACTAGGATATTTGTATGTTATGAAAATACACTTTTGGTTGTGTTGTCTAGATTGTAACATTGAATTGGAGTTTCAGTAGCTACTTGATAAAATAATGTTTTGTTTCATTTTCTATTATTGGTTCCTTGATGCACCTCAAATATGCTTGTATAACAAGTCACATTTCAAAAAAAGATTAATTGATCCATCCACCAAAAATATTATCAAGATAAATTCTTATTTAACAATTATAAAACTCTTTTACAATGTTTGGAAAATATTTTTATGTCAGTAGATAATGGAAACTAGTTTGAAAGTCATCAGAAAAAACTAGAGCATTGTTGTGGAAGAAAAAGATAATATTTTTTGGAATTATATATTTAGAATTTAATTTTTTATTTCATAACCATGATGTTACACACATAGAGAAGAATGTGTTGAAAATTTTAGTTCTTATATTTCATAATGATTTGGGAAAACAAAAAGATCATTTAAAATATCGTATGAACTTGGAATCAATCAATATCAAATGTTATCAATGGGAAAATTAGAATTATAATTTTACAGTCACTATTTTTGCAAAGAAAATTAATAAAAATAAAATTTTTATTTGATAGTTAAAAATATGAAAGTTATTGATGGAAATTCAAGTAATATTTGAGGATCTATTAAATTTTATTACTATAAAATATATTTATAAATATTTCAATCCTCACATGTATTGATGGGGAATTTCTACCATTGGAAATGCATAATTTGTTACCTGAATAAATCTACTTCATTATAATAGACTCTTCCACATTTTTAGATGGATTTATGAGAAAAAATTAATGCCTAATTATTTGGATAAACATTAAGAAATAATGTTTAGTTGAAATTTCTATTTTAAGATGATATTTCCCCTGTCATTTTCCACTATGATGATTCATCTGATGGTGCATTTGTCTAAGTAACATAAAATTTTATGGATCTTACATTATCTGAGGATGTATTAAATATATATTTATTTTATTTTAATATTTTTCTCATTAATGAAAAGTAATTTTACAATTCAATATTTCGAATTCTTAGTTATCTATTTCATACCTTTTATCAAAAAGAATACATGTTATTTGAAGTATTATGTAAAAAATGACGATTATCTATTAGGGTCAATTAAAGAATGTCACCATGAAAAAACATTAAAACAATACATTCAATTATTTTGGATAAAATAGTGACATGGTTAAATTAAGTGGTGTGTGTTTATGATAATACAAGTCAATTTCAGTGAGTAATGAATCATAAATACTTCCATAATGAGGTCTTGAGGATAGATAATTATTTTATTTTAGAATAAAGATATGTAGATAATATAAGAACACTAATATGTATTACATAATATTGGTATTTCTTGATCTATAATTTTAATAATTTACAAATAAATTATTCCAAATGGGTCGAACCTAGGATGAGAAAAATATAATAAAAGTTGTTACAAACAAATTTTTTTAATGGTTTACACATCCTGTTATTTCATAATCTAATAGGTATTTTGAATATGTTGAAAATTTTAAATTTTTTATAACATCTTTATCAAATTAAAGAGGTTATTAATGTAAATAATCAAATTGAACTATTGGATAATTTTAAGTATTTAACTTGTGTTTATTTAAACAATGGATTGAGATTAAATGATTAAAACATTTTTGGTTTCATGTTTTATACTATTCATCATGTGGAAGGTGATAAGTTGAAATAATGGTAAATTAATAGTTACTTCTCTTGGGAACTGTGGATTTTTTTTGATATTATCACGTTAAATGTTCATGGTAAATATGATGTTTTGTTAATTAAATTTTACTAGGATAGTATTAGTAGGGGTATAAACCATGATTTATTAAAAAAAATTGGATGATTTATATTGGATGATCAATACTACTATGTGGGAAGAACATAATCCATATATTTTCGATTCCAAATCAAAAATGGACTATTTTGATGATAATATATTTGAGGATGGGTGGAGTGTTATTATATACCAGAAACAGAAAGAAATGCATGATATGGGTGGTGAATGTGAGGTAATTTCTAATACTGATCCCCATCAAAAATAACAAATTGATTTTATTATACCATCTAATATTGAAAATGTTAGTCTTCTATGGAGAGTTAATAAGAAGACAACAGAATTTAAAAATTAGTGATGTTAACATTGGATCCTTATAACAATATGGACATCTCAATAGATAATTTTTTTATTTTTTCATATTTATAAATGTTGTGAGTTATTTATATTTATATAACTTCCATAAAAATTAATAAAGGTAGTTTTTTATATTTCTTACATTTATGTCATTCTAGAAGATGTTTATTGATAATACCTACTCTACGTCACCGAACTCTCATTATCCCTCTACTACTTAAGGTATACTTTTTCACACACCTTGCACACTTTTTTGGATATCATTTAATCTTTTCCTAATAATATTTTATTATCATTCTTAAATTGTACTAATGATATTTATGGATCAAACATAACACTTACATTGGATTGATATATAAATACTACAAATATTCAATTAGAATATTGTGGTTATTGGGGGTTCAGAGTCACTAGTATATAATTAAAAGTGATAACACTACATTCTTAAATAATGGTACTAATTTATTTTTTAAAATATTAAATAGATATAAATAATAATAGATTAGGTAAAAACATAAGCAGTCATGATGTTTTGAATTTCATTAACAATATTGTTAACTTCTATTTTTCATGAATATTGGGTACTCTCAAAAGATTTAGGGGGATCTTTTAGAAATTTCTAAGGTAGTTATGCACGTAAGGTGGAATCCTGAAATATTAATTATTCATAGTAGGGGAAAAATCATTTTTTCTAAAATGAGTTTTTTAAAAACAGATAAAGGTGATATCATCATTATGTATTCATATATGATTAAATTAAACATTTTTTCTTAATATATTAATAATATAATTCATTTTATGTATTTATTTATATGATATTCCAATTTACATGAATGATGAAACTTAAAATCCATGGAAATTAAAAAATTACAAAAAATGTAATATTTTCAAGGGGGTTTGTGGAATTAATTCAATAACATATCTCTGTCATTGTCATATATATATGAGAAGGTCCATGTATGAATTGCTAGTGTCCATTGGAAAAAATTCTCCTTCCACCATCATAATGAGTTATATTATAAGTTATATTATATTTTGAAAATAAATAACATTATTTTAATAACATGTATAGTTTTAATGATATATAATTTATTGAGGTTATTTCTATGATAAATTATTCTAATCAAGTGGAGAAAAAAATTCCCCACACATTGGGGTTGATCATTTTATTAATGAAATTTATAGAAAATGATCCATAAAATTTATTATAATAAATATCTAAAAAACCTTGAGTAACTTCATTTTATAAAATTTTAGTTATACAACTTTTTCAAAAAAGATAAGTTGGAAATTCATTCTATTATAAGGATAAGGTTACTTTTCAATGTTCACAATAAATAGATGGAATGTATGTCATTGACCCTATAAAAAAATTTGATTAGAAAATATTAATTATTATTTATGGTGTTATTAATACTTTATGAAATAATTATATTCAATATACAATTTAAAATCATGAAATTGTGGTATTCCAACCCCACCAAGCTTGTTTCAGAACCATCTAAGGACACTACTGATAAAATTTTTAGAGAAGATAATTACTATCATGTGATGGGTATGGGTTATGAAAAATCTCCATCATCAATCACCAGTGGGTCACATATATCATCTTTAGTGATTATGGAATTAGGGGGTTTAAATATTTTAGTGATCCCTGAGAAAAAAAAGGAAACACATTCACATAAAAGTATAATTAATGATAAAGAATCACTTATTAAAAAAATTATTTGGTCTCTATATTAGAGGGAAAATTGGGTATAATTATTCATAGGATAACTATATTTATACATAAATAAAAATAAACAATCATAAGAGGGTTTAGGATCCATAAATTTTATAATTTTATTATTATATTATTAATTCTTGTAGTCATTTTCTGATAAATATTAAATAATTTTTTTTACACAATACTAATTTCAAAAAATGTTGGTTTTTAAAATTTTAATCAAATAAATTATTATTTAACATTTTGGATTCATTTATGGAGTTTGAATTAAAATTTAAACTTTTATTTTCATTAAATATTTTCTCGAATGCAAATATTTAACAATATATTTTTTCAGAATATGATAAAGTTCACCATGGGAAAGTGAGTATTTTCAATTTTGTGATGAAGGATGGATCTCATAATGAGGGAATAAAGTTTTAAAGATTATATCTTTAATATTATCTCATTATATGAATGGTACTAGTTATTTTTGGGTTAGTTTTGAGTTTAGATTTCTTGAATATGAGATGAGCTAGTTTCAGAGAAGATTGTTAGAGGTTTTTTGGGGCTTGAACGGCACAATGAGTCAGATACATCATATAGCGCATCAATAAATCATCTATGAATTTACATGTAATCCTATGATTAATTTTTGTTCTACTATTTAAACAATGTTTCCATAAAATTATATGTTATACATCATGAAATTGGGAAACAATGAGATATAAGAGGGGTTTCATTGGATTTTTGGTGGTAAATTATTTGAAATGACTCATTATTAGAATAATCATAACATATAGCTAGTTTATAAAGGAAAATATCATTATTTTAATAATTAATAAATGAATGATGTTTCAATATGATTATGAGTACATTTTATTTTATTTCAGTTATTATTAGTGAGAATATTTCTCATTAAATTACCTATGATAAAAATTAATATTTTATGATCTTCACATAGTTTAATAATTATTTTTTATAATTATTTTTGTATAATTATTTTTCAAAGTGATTAATTATTGAAAACAATTATATATTATAATGGTTGTTAATGTCTTAAAGTTTCCCTTCAAAATGATGTGTCTAACATATAATTTTTGTGTTGACTTCATTTGTAAATAGTTAAATTCTATACGTCATCATTTGAAATTTACTTCATTTTTTATCATTGAATATTATTATTATTGAGGTTTGGTCGACTATATTAAATTAAATCACCATAGGTGGTATGTAGAAAAGGAGGTAATGATCAGTATACTGACTAAGTAATGGATAATGAGGTGTATACATCTATTTAACGTCTTTATATCCTAAAATATGTGTTTCTCTATATTTTTTAAAACATCACAATTTTTTCTTTATAATGTAAATTATTTATGTTGTTTCAAATGCAATGTTATTTGAGTTAGGGAAATAATTATTTTTAGAACACTATAATAGTTTCATGAATTTTTTATATATTGTTTATGTAGTTTTGTGATGGATTTGACTGGGATAATGTGGAACCCCAAAAAACTTATGGTATATCTCTTTTCAACTTTTCCGTCTTCAATAATTTATGCTTCATGAAAAATTATGTTTAAAATGATAATATACTGTTAAATATGACCTTTGTATTTTTATTGTGACCATTAAGAAATGTAATATGACAAATATAATATTAACTTCACCCGTTAAAGTATACATAAAATTTAGGTATCTTGTAAATGAAAATATGGTATATTTATACTTTGTAATAAATAAATAAATTCTTTTAAATTCATAAATGAAGTGTTTTAATTTTTGTAAGTTATAAATATTTAATGGAATTTTTTATAATTAATAAAATAAATAAAATAAAATATATCATCATAAAATATATTCATAAATTAATAATTTTTCTCCTGTGATTATTATGTGTCCTTAATTAGTTTTTCAAAGTGTCATAAATCCAGTTATAATTATAAAATATGTATTTTATTAATAAATGATGAATTTAATTGAAAAATAATATTATAATATAAATAAATTTATTGTAATAAAAATAATTCCATTTTTTAATTCTACACATTGAAAAAATGGTAAGGTTTAATTTTGTGGATTTTTCTAAATTAGTAGAATTTTTGTGAATAAGATAAAATAGTAATTTATTTATATACACATTATAAGTTAAATACATTATTCCATGATCCATAACTGATTTAAGAATCATAATATTGAACTATCCTTCTCTAGTTATTATATTTAGACATGGAATCATCATTATTTATTATCTTGATCTAAAATAATAAACTAGTGAATAAAATAATAGAAAATGCCCCTCTTATCCACTCTAAATACCACCCCACAACACCTCTTCTCCTATCACCTATTAAGACATTACGTGTGTCCAATTTCTAACCAATCATCTTACCATGTCTCTTACCCACATCTAATAGACTTTTGTGTCACCAAAAGGCCAATTCCTTTACACTTAAAGAGGTTCTTAGGGAGAATAAATTCAAAAGTAAAAGTCCTCTTTCATTTTCGTTCATTTTTATTCAATGTTATTAATTTTAAAATCCTTCCCTCCCCTATTCTATGAAAAAATTCATGATAAAACCATTATATAATATATAATATAATTCCTTTTTTTATTGTAATATTCATCATCAATCCCCCTTCACCTTTCATTTTCCTTCTAAAAATGAAAAAACATCGTCTGCGAGGTATCGATTTACTACTATTAGGGACGACATGTTTTCATTTAAAATTACGCCATCAAGGATGGTTATAATACCATTTTTATGATTAAAAATTATTATTATATATGTATTATAACTTTTTTAATCTTCTATAACTAGTATATTTAAATAATATTAATTATTGAATCAATACTTGTTAGTGATGATAAAAAAACCGCCAAAATAATCCAAATTATTATCACTAATGTCTTATCTAATAGTTATTCCTCACCCCAAATAACCGAATGATCTACATAATAATTTAATTTTATTTATGTTCATTAAAATAATATAATTTAAATCCTTTATAACTATACCCATTTTACATGATATTTTGTACTTGTATTCAAGTGAGCAAATAATGAAAACCAAGGAAAAGAACACTCCCAAAAGATATAATTAAATGTTATAACTCATCAAAAAAATAAACATAATAAAATTATAATAAATATGATAAATTTTCAAATAATATCTGAACTAATATGTTAATGAATCTAATTTTAGTATCGCAGATGTTAACCACAAGTGCAGACTACTTTTGGAGATAAGGTAATCCTTTCTTCCCTAACCTTCATTTTTATTTTGGGTTATTCTTTCTCTATATATAAATATATTAATTTATAATTTGTTTTTATATAATTTTTCAAAATTAAATTTATATGTTCCAAAATAATGTATCTAGATCAGTTCGTCTTTATTTTATGGGGGAATATAAGTTTTATAAGGTTCTTTGTTAAATTCCACTTAATAAGAAAGCCCGATTTAAGGGAGCTTTCCAATTTCTAACCCATTTTCAAGTACACCTCATGATATGTTTTAAGAAAAAGTTATTTTTCTAAAATAAATATTTTTATCCTGAAAGACTAGTTTAGTTATTTTCTATTATTATTCAAATAATTAATCCTCATCCTCTTTTTATACTCTAATATTTTCATTTAAACCACACTAAACTGGATCATTTCTAAATATACTTTTTACAAGTTTTTACTTCAATTGGAGATCAGTTATTCCTCAAATATAATTTCTTTTTTTCCTTCCCTTTTATTTTATTGTATGAAATTTATTAAAATATAATAAAAATCATTTCTTAAATGAAATCTTCATTCCCATGTAGAAAAGGTATTTTTTCTAAAAAATTACTTGATAATTCTATTAGAATGTTTTATCTATATAAACACTCTCTGTTGAATCTTATTCTTAATTATGATTGATAATTTATTATATCATCTATCATATTTTATTAAAAGTTTTATGATAATTTTTAATGTGGATTTTAAATCTTTATACCATTCACAATATTAATTACTATAGTGAGTGATTATGTTTTTTGATTGGTTAAATTTATTTAGAGTTCAAATGTATATGCTATTTATGTTTCACTCCATTCAAAAGATAAATGAATTAGACATAATAAGAAAAGTGAGGGGCCCACCATATCCACTATATGCATCAATAGGTCTCATGAGACAAAAAAGATATGGTCATGGTTGAGGCATTTCCCATTTATTTTTAGATATCAATTTGTTTGATGCATTAATTTTTTTTCAGATGTCTTAGTCAAGGACTCAACTATTATTTTTATATGTCCATCATAATTCATTCCCCAATTATGATTTTTGTAACTAATTGTCCATGTTATTATTAGACTTATATAATATCCATGGTTATGTTTAATGTGAATATTTATATGGCATTATTTACTTATCTTTTAATCTTTCTATATTCTTCTCAAGATTATGTTTTAATGGAATATATTTTTTGTTATTCAACTTGCCTTATTTTTTATGTTAGCTTCCATTATAATTCATACCCTTACTGAGCATCTGAGATCACTCATTTCATATGTTTTATTTTCCCTATGATGAGATGATGTTTATTATGAATGTCTTCTAATGATAATCTAAAAGTTTATTGGTGTTTTTAATGGAGTATCTTGGTTTTTTTTTCATGTCATACTGAAAGTATTATTTTTTTATATGGTTTTTCAAATATTCAAAGATATTCAGTACTTTGGGATGTGATGTCATTTTTATAATTCCAATTTAGTTAATTAAGGCACCAGATCTAGGCTAATGGGATCGACGTCTTTACAGTTGGTATTATAGAAAGTTTAGTAGAATCCTTATAAACTAGATTTTGAGAACATAGATTTTAGAACATTACCCTAAGATAGACTTTGAAGATATTATTTGAATAAAATTATAGAATTTTGGTTAGGCCATTATAATTTGCGTCTTCATTGAAATATATACATATCTGGATACTACAAGTGGATGTGGTTCTGGAACATTTGTACCTAGGGGTAACAACTCTCACATAGTTCATCAGGCCTCACTTAGTGCAACCTAGTACATGACAACAGACCTTACTGTGCACCTCATTTTAAACCCTCAGAAGATATGATTAAGATAATTCATATTAAATTACTAACTCTTATTAAGGATTTATAATAAACATGTTCCCAATGAAACCATGCTTATGATTATGAAATTATATATGCATAAATTTTAAATGCATGTTATATGTTTTTCTAGTTCAAAATTATGTATTATCATTCATAACATTATTTAGTGTATGCCATTGTATAGAAATAGATCCAAGTAGACATAATTTAATCTGTATCTACTAATGTATTCCAAGTAGATATTGTCATCCTACTAAAAATAGTGATGATGGGGAAGGAGCTAAAACTATAGTTTTCAATATATAACTATAATGAGAAAATTGGCTCTAGTTTGGAATAATAACCTATCCGGTGTGAAGCCTCCTGATCCAAAATGTGGATGAAAAATGTTAGATGTCATAATGAGGAAACAACCTCAATCATTCAATGGGACTATAAATCCAATTATACCAGAGTTGTGGATACTTTCTTTAGAGAAGATATTTCTCGCTTTGGGAAATAACGAATGGGAGAAGGTTATCATAAATTTTTATCATCGATCAGGATATGAAGATCAATGGTTGATATTAATTCAAAAAAATGGAGGATAAAGAAATTGAAAACATTGAACAGAAAGACTTTATGGATGTTTTCTTAGATAAAAATTTCAATGATGAACATCTATAATGTTTGAAGAAAAAATAAATTAATGTTAGATAGAAAGATGATGAAATGTTTTCCATGTATGAATCCAACATTACAAGGTTTGGAAAGAATGATATGGATCACGTGCATAGTCCAAAGAGAAATTTTGATCAATTTATTATTGGTTTGAAACCATTCCCATGACGAGCATTGGTCTGCCAAAACATTCTCATCATATGATGATATAGTATCATGTTCTATCAATAGAGAGAAAAAATTATCTATATCTTATAACATTAGGGGAAAATAAGAGTATAAGAGGGTGGTGGAGAAAGGAATGTATATAGGGAAGAATAAAAAAGATGTTTTTTCAACTCTTATTCTTGTGGAAGGAAACACCCTAGTGCTTTCTTAAAAGGAAAATGAGTTTTCTATTAGTGTGGTGAAAAAGGTCCTCATGTTCATGATTTCAAGGGAAATAATGAAGCTTCAATTATTCCATGCTACATTTTTAGGGAGATGGGAAACTATGAAAATGATTGGCTAAAATGTCAAAGAAACATACCTCAATAAAGGCCACTAGATTATGTACAATATTATTTGATCACAATAGATAAGGTTGATATTCTTAATAATTTGGCGGAATATGCTTTAATCATCTACACAAATTTATATAATAATATTTTTTGAATCTGGATAATACCATTCTTTTACATCTTCACGATTTTCATTAAAAATTAGATATTTCAATTTCACCTTAACAATGGAGTTTTCAACAAAGAATCTAAGTGGAAACCTTATTGCAACAAATATTTGTCTCCCAATTCTTATTAAGACACTTAAATATTCTATAATTGAAAATTTTCTCATCATACTAATGGTTTATTTTGATATAATCCTTGGTACTGAAATGATTTATAAATATAATGAAAAAATTTATTGAAAATTGAAGAAAATTATGATTTTTAATGAATGTATAGAATTTATCATCTTTAAAGGGGAGGCCTCATCATCTGATTTATATCTGGATATATCTCTTGTAGCTATTCTAAACGAAATTATTATCAATTAAGGGAAGAAATCATCTTCCAATGATGAAATAAAACATAAAATTAAATATGTAACTATTATACAAGAATAAATTGATGTATTTACAAATGATTTACCTAGACATCCTCTATAGTGGTAATTTTTGGTCTCTATTTATTTAATTCTTGGTCCAATACCTATATAATAGACTCCTCATAGAATTGACATTGTGTAATTTGTATAGATAATGAAACTACTATAGGAATTGAAAGATTTGTGTTTTATTTTTCATAGTGTTTCTCTATGGGGAGTCTCTCTTCTATTTATTAAAAAAGATGCATCATTGAAGCAGTGCATTTTCTATAGAAAAATTAATGATATTGCAATGAAGAACATGTATCCTCTACCTCACAGTGATGTTTTATTTGATCAACTTAATATATATCAATATTTTAAAATATTTACCTTATATCTAGATATCATCAATTTCATGTGAGGAAAGAAGATATTCCTTAGATAGAATTTTGAACTAGGTATTAACATTATGACTTTACAGTAATACCATTTAAGATGACTACTTCACCCTCTATTTTTTATGGATCTAAGGACATAGTGTTCAGGGAATATCAGGATGATTTTCTTGGTTTTTATTAATGATATCTTCATATATTCAAAAGTCTATGAGTAACATGGTAACTACTTACATATTGTTCTTGAGACACTTATAAGGAAAGAGTTGTATGTGAAGTGAAGAAAGTGTGAATTCTAGATTCAAATAGTTTTTTATTATCCCTATTGTCTCTATGGTTGGTGTCTCGGGTGTTCCAGTGAAGGGAATGGCTATTTAGGAATGGACTACAGTAATGAACATAACTGATCAATGTATTTTCATTGGTTTATCATGTTAACTCAAATGTTTCATTTTGGATTTTTCATGATTAGATAGCCCATTAACACAGCATACTCATAAAGGGGTGATGTTTACATAGAACAAATAATTTAATGAATGTTTTGAATAATTGAAGAGGATATTATTGAATTCTCTATTTTTACTCTACTATTGGAAAATGATATATTTGTGATTTATAGTGATGCATCAAGGAATGGACATGGATGTGTCCTTATGTGGAATGATAATATTGTTTCCTATGAATCAAGGAAGATAAAAAGTCATGAACAAAACTATCCAAATCACGATCTTGAGTTAGCTTCTGTAATATTATCCATTAATATATGGAGGCAATATCACTATGGTTAAATATGTGAGATATATATAGATCAAAAGAATTTTAAATATATATTCTGACATAAATAACTCAACATGAGGTAAATAAGATGACTTGAGCTACTCAAGGATTACGACTGTTCAACACACTATCACCCAAGGAAGGGAAATAAGTTAGAAGATGCATTGAGCTGGAAAGATAATGTATTTATAAACAAAATGATGATCAAAATGGAACTTTTTTTCATGGATCTAGTAAATATAGATATGATAATTATCATGGAAGTTAAAAAAATTACTACTTTATAAATTAATTTCTCAATATCTTTACTCGAAAGGATTAAAATTTCACAGTCTAAGGATGATACTTTACAAATTTAAATTAATGTTTTGAATGATGGGAAGTTGGAAGACGTCATGTATAAGGATGGAATTCTGAATTATGGGAAGAGGATTTGTGTTCCCATTATACCTGAGCTAAAATGGAATTATTAGATGATGGCCATGTTAGAGTTGGTGACCTAGAACCAACTTTTGTGTACTTTATGATAAATTTTATTCGTATTTTGGAATATTAATAAACTACATAGAACATAATGATTTCTCTTCTTTGTGACATAGTATGTGATAATGTCCAATGAGTATCTATCGCAATAAAAGGTCATAGTATCTCCCCACTATGATGAGAAGAGGGAAGTGCTACGGCACTATTATAAAATTTATGTTCTATATAAGGATGATATCATTTTGGGGACACTAATAATACATTCCATCAGGGGTGGAGGCTCATATGAATTTGAGGCACCTTCTCATGGTGTAGGCTCCAGTAATATCCATAAGAATATTTTGAAAATGGAAATAGATAATAGAAAATTCAAATTTATATGTTCCATTAGATATTTATTTCTACATACATGTTTATTGGTTTTTAAACGTTAAGATTATTATCAATGAGTATTATGAATTACATAATTTGATATATTGATGAAAATAGTGATGATAGATGTTCGCAGTGAATCAGTATATATTGGGTGTGACCAGAGTAATATTGCATTGATGAATAATGCGTGAAAGGATTTATCCCTTATAATCTTTAAATGGAGATATTATCTCAAGGCCTTTTATAGAAATGATATATCCTAAAAATATATATGGATATGGTGCTCAACAAGAAAGTTCAATTTCCATAAAGTTAGAGAAAGAGACATCAAGAACATTAGTTCATGGAATCGGCATGCAAACTAGTTGATTTGAGATATTGTGACAAAGGGGTTATATTACATAGTAAACATCTATATGAGTATTCATGTCATTGTGGCATTAACATTTTCCTCTATGGGCTAGTTGATATGTTTTTAGATGATAAATTTGGACATTAGGCTGCTTCTCATAATGCACCTAAGAAAGTGGACTTGATGGTTATACACTAAGTGTATCCTCAATGTCAATTAAATGATATGTTATTATTTATTATTTATCAAGTTAAATAAATATTTTCTTCACATGTGGTTTAATAATTTTTCATGTTTTCTTGATCTCATTTATACCATCACCAGTTATTTAATAGAATATAATGTGAGAAAAATATTTAATAAAAATTTATTTATTTTTAGTGAATATAATATTTAATTAATTATTTGAGAATAATATTCTAATATTTATTTAATATTTAAATAGTTAATATTCATGGTCTGTAAATATTATTGAAAAATTATAGATCAGGATTTTTTTCCAGTGAGAAAATAATAAATAATGAATATTATATGATTAAAATATATTTAATTTTAATTCATAAATTTTGAGAAATAATAATGATATTATTAATATTTGATGACGGGTTTTTTATACGAATAAATAGTTACTTAATATAACTTATGAAATTATGTTATTATAACTATAGTGATATATAAATTATGATGTGTTATTTTCTCAATAGAATAATTCTTTTTGTAATTGTTATGATGAACAGAATTTGAGAATAATTTCAACCCATTAGGATTTATCTTCTCTAAGATGAATCTAAATAATAGAGAGAAAACATCCTCAATTCGATCAATGAGAACTATTTGTAAGATATTGTTGAATAGATCAAAGGAAAACAATGAAAGAAAAGGGATCTAACATGGAAATACATGGAGATTATTTCGGCATTGTCTGGATATTTATGGAACACATGTGGATCACTGCTATAAGTAATCTATACTTGATTAATACAATGTAATGGTTGTTCATCCCAGATCTAATTCCATATCCATCAAGAAAGAAATAATTCCATTAAGTTAATTATTACTTAATTAAATTAATTATAAATAATATGTGATGATCCTCTCCCTAGTTCCAATGTGATTCATGTGGTTTATCTTCTTTGATTCAATTTAGTTGAAAAAAATGTTTAACATCACATATATATCATATTGATCATTGAACTTAGAAATAATAAAAGCTGGGAACCACACATGGCTTACTTTAACTATTCCCAGAACCTATACATAGAATCTTAGCAGTTACATAATTATCTATAATTATTTAAAGATCATTAATGATTTATGAATTTATGATTAGATTTTCGATTCAATTTTAATCTTTCTTTTGATCTGAATTCTGAGATATTCTTCCTCCTTCGTTTATCATAGATCTAATCTATGTGATTATTTTTTTTTAAAAAATAAAATCAAAGAACTCATCTAGAGGTTCCATGAATTTTGGTCGGATAAAAAAGGAGTATATCACATGTTATCAAGATTTCATGTCATGAACTTGTGGTCAATGTATCAAAAATTAAATTGGTAATTAATTAATACCATGTGAATTGATTACACATGGTGCATTAAATACCTTACACCTAGTGTTGGCCCATCTTGGGTGGTGAATGGTCAACTATAGAACACACTTTATTACCCATGTACATAGTGAGCAATCCATTTGAGTCATAGATAGGACATGTATCACCATACCTTACCAACCTTCCTTGAGACTGTGTAATTCGTAGAACACACGACGAGTATCCCATTAGCTTGAATGGATGAAATGCCTTATGTTTTTATTCACTTTTTAAAATCCCCCTTTTAAGGGCTGACTAGGAACCCCAACTTTCCCCTAATCATTGGGAGATTATGTGACTAGAATGACCTAGAAGAATTCATCCCAAACTATGAAAAATTAAGACTACCCCACACTAGATTCTACATCCTGATACTAGCTATCAAACTTCGCATGGATATTTGGCTAGATATCTTGTGCCAAGATACATAGGCCTAGTACCCAATGGATGTTTCCATTCCCTCTAATTCTTCAAATCATTATGCTCTACTATGGTGAAATATCCTACTCTGAAACCTCTTCTGGATCCAATTACTTGTAGTCTATAATGGATATTTCTACATATCATGTGGGCTAAAGGACATTAGGAGGCCCAAAGACCTTGATGTGGCCGGAAGTCCTTGAGGTGGTTGGAAGGACATGGGTGGCCTGAAGGTCTTGGGGAAACTGAGGGACAATCTGGTGGCCCAAAGGATGAATCAAGTGAATTTTTCTTACTACTATAATACATAAAAGTACATAATAGAGTACTTATATATTAACATGGAAATTTTCCTCTACCCAAATATGATTTCAGTTCTCTTGGATTCACTAATATTGTTACGCCCTGACCCAAGTTACCCAGAGTCGGTGCATTATTACATAATATTGGAATAATCACAAGAGATCAAGTCTCTAAAGACCAATTAGTTTAGTAGACTTGTAAGTACTATATATATACATAAGTTTTACATTACATTATGAAATAGAAAAACAACAACATTGTGTCCCATTTGAACACAATCATATCACTTAGCCTATTCCTGTATGTTAATCGTAATACACTTCTTTACATCCTGTGAAAAATAAAACATAAGAAAGGGATGGGCTCAGATGCTCAGTAAAGATAACAGTATAGCATAAACTATAATAAATAAGCATAAATATTTAAGGAAATGTATAAGAATAAAAAACAATCCTTTTTAACATAAAATTCAGCCTAATATGGCAAAGATAAATAAAATAATTCCGTTTACTTATTTACATGGATTTTATACTATTCAAATAATCAAATGTAAAATCAATAGCTAATTTTATAATGATGGAATTCATAATGTCGGACATCATAACCACATAGTCAAGGCCTCGTGCCAAGGCTAAAAATAATGATTTTTTCAAGGCCTTGTGCCAAGACACTAGTTTGTCTCATTAGACCTATCGATGCATTTAGGGTCTATAGTGGGCCCCACTCATCACTTACTAAGTCCAATGCATTCCTCATATGAAAAACTTGATATATAATATGAAAATTCCTATTAAAACTAGCATACTCAATGTCAATATTGTAACCATAAACCATGAATGGTATAAAAATAGCACATTCACAGTCAAAAATATCAGAAAAACATCAATAGAATATAGAATATTGTTTCATAATAAATCAACTTTATACAAACATAAAATCCAATCAAGGATGATGACATAGATGAAATCAATCCAAAAACTATTTGAGTGAAATATCTATTTTTACTTTGTATTCATTTAAATGTCACATAACAATAATATAAAATATTTATTTTGAAAATATTCTTATAATATTTTAAGGGAATCTTCTATGGTGTTATAATGGCGGATAATAGTCGCACCCGCCTTATATGTTAAAAACATTATTTTCTAAATTTTTCTGAAAAGGTCATAAATAACCTTGTTTAGAAAATGATTGAAAGATTACATTAAAAAAATTATTAAAATTCAATAATGGGTATAAATCTCTTTCACCAATAGTCTAGGATATAGTAAAATAGTTTGGATATTCATTTTTAAGAAACAAGAATGTGGATGATAAGGAAAAAGTCCTAGTAGATACTTACGTATAAACAACCTCATATGTTATAGAGATTGTAAAATTAACCCTCAACCTATAATTTTACTTATTCAAAGGGTATTTTGACATATTTTATAATGTTAAAATTATTTTTATTAAATTATGGAAGAACCACATACATAATGTGATATCTTATATGATCATTCAATATTTATTTGTTAATAATATTGCATTACTATTATTGTTTCGGGTGTTACTAATTCATTTTTTATATGTTTTGTTATATAAGTCTTGTTTGTTATTGATATGATATATTTTATTCATATCGAAAATGATATTATGTTCTTAATTTTTTTAATTTACCAAATTAAAATTATTCTTGAATGTTTACGGTGGGGAATGAATCTCATCACATTTGTGGAGATGGTAATCTGTACGTATGCATGAGTGAAAATATCATTCTATTTATGCTGAAATCTTATGTAATTTGATGGTATATTAAATATAAATAATCATTATCATGTTAAAATTATTATTTATATCATTTATACTCATTTTTATACCCATCTAAATAAGGAAGTTTTGAATAACAAACTACACCACAGTGTGGAGACGGTAAGTCATACGTACACACTTATGGTTTCATTATCATTAATATGATGGATAAAATGATAAATATAGTTGTACCATAGTTATAATAACATCATATTATGTATAAGGTAATGGAATTATTATTTTGGTATGGAGAAAAAATAAAGAGGAAGTGGAAGAAGAAAAGATCTTTGAAAGAGGTGATGAAATTATTTCCTCTTCTCTGGGTGCTTCCATTTTCATCTGATCAAAAGGGCTCATTAGGTTGGATTTATGATCAAATTAAGGTCTATAGGTTTCATTTATTGTAGTTGGGAAGATATTTGAGCTGTGTTTGGCCAAGCCAAATGGCTTTGGATGTGTGAGTTTTGAGATAAGGGGAAGTACCCTTTTTAAGAGAGGTCAGGGTCCCTTTAGGAAAAATTTGAAATATTGTATTATTATAAATTTATTTTCAGATTATAATGGCTCCAAATGGATTTATTTCGAGTATAATGTGGGAATGGATTTAAATAATATCAATAAATTGATTTTAGACATGTTTAGGTCACTATATTAACCTTATATTATAGATTTAAATCTTAGTTAAATAGTTTAACTTTTATAATGTCTTCTTGTATTTTTATATTAAATGGTTAATAAACAAACTATAAAATTCCAACAGAAATTAATGTGATTAATTAATGAGATATCTATCATTATATATGTGTTTTGGTCGTGCCATATATTTTAGTAAAAATATATCATTTAATAATATCGAGTTTGTTTTAAAAACTCATTTATGTAAATTTTGATACTATTTAGTATTTGGTTTTTGGGAAAGTCCAAAAAACATGATTAATTCTAAAAAATACACCAAATTTATCATAATAATTCATATTAACATAGAAAATTATTCTAATGCATCAAAAGTTTGAATTTAAATTTATTTCGATATTTTTTATATTAATTATTTTAATATTTCATTAATAAGGCAATTTCTGCATAATCATTATGTCATAAATAATCTAATTATGTCTAAAAATTATATATATAATACAACAATTTAGGAAATATCTTAATATTTCTAATTAATATTTATAGTCTAGTTTATCTTATGTATAAACCTATATTAAAAATGTTTTAGTTAATAAAATGTCAATTTAGCACTTTTAACTCTTCTTTAAATAAAATAATAATAAATGTCCTAATCTAATCCATGTGGATAAAAAATGATCATATTTTATTCCTAAGGTTTATTTTTGTCTAAATCCACTTATCCAATATAATTATGACATGTTTTAGGGTAATTATAATATCATTTTTATGTTTAATTACAATATTTACTTTTAACCATGGAAAATAAAATTTATAAGTTATTATTCACAAAATAATTTTTTTCTTCATATTGAACCACATTTTACTTACTGATTTCAACCATATCTCTTGTAATTTTGAAATTCAATTCACAGAACTAGTCAAATTATGTTTTATTTAAATTTGAAAATGTGCCAAAAAGGTTGGTAAAATATATTAAAAAGTTCAATAAAATTTTATAAATCTAATCTTATTATAAAATGACTCTAATGAATTAAATTTGACTAATATAGTTATTATGTATCTATTTATTACTTTAAAATAAATTTAAATAAAAAAATAATTAGTTAAATAAAAGTTGTTTTTAAACAATAACGTAGTGTTTTTCACTATTCATCAAAAAATGATGGTTTTTAGAAAAATACCAAAAATTCTCCCTAAGATAATTTTGGTATTCCAAATCCAAAAATAAAGAATTTTTTGAAAAATATAATTTATAAAATTTCAAAAATTGGTTATTAATATTCATATCTTCTTTTTAAACGGCTTGTTTGATTGGTTGTGGTGTGCTAGAACTTAATGTTGTGTACAATGCATGATATGGCATTATTCAAAGAGAAGCATATTGTGGAAGCTTGGGGTGATACATTATTTCCTCCATAAAATAATTTCATGCTTGAAATTACTAGAATATTACTTCATAAAATGATTTGGGTGGTTCTTCATCATAAGTTCCTCGGGTTTCCACGTTGTCTCTTCCACATTCTGGTTTATCCATAGAACTTTTTCCAGATGAGTCATCTTGTGTCTCTACACTTGTTCTCTCATATCAAGAATCTTAACTAGCTCTTCATAATAAGATAGATCTAGTTCCAGTTCTATTTCCTCCTAGGTGAGTACATGCACCGGGTCAGGCAAGTATTTTCTCAACAGTGATACGTGGAACACATCATGAACATTAGAGAGACATGGAGGCATTTTCAAACAGTAAGCTACAACTCCGATTATTTTTAGAATTTTAAAAGTTCTGATGTACCTGGGATATAATTTACCCTTCTTATCAAATCGTATGACACCCTTCCAGGAAGATATCTTCAATAAAATTGGATCTCCAACATGAAATTCCAAATCCTTCCTTCGGTTTTCGACATAGCACTTTTGCTTACATTGAGCTAATTTTATGTGGGTTCAGATAATCTTCACCTTTTCTATTGTTTCCTCAACAAGTTCTGGGCCTATGAGTTTTCTTTCACCAACAACATCCCAATAAGTTGGTGTGCAACATCTCTATCCATATAACGCTTCATATAATGCCTTCTAAATACTTTAACGGAAGGTATTATTATAGGGAAATTCTACCAAAGGAATATATTTACCTCTCATACATTGAATGTCATGTGAGAAAGATCTCATCTTGCTTCTAAGGTTTGAATAGTCTGTTCTGATTGTCCATCTTTTTTAGGGTTGTAGGCAGTGCTCAAACAAAGTTCGGTGTTTACGGATTTCTGAATATTTTTCCAAAATAATGATGTGAAATGGGGATAATGATCAGAAACAATTGATAGGGGTACTCCATGAAGTATTACAACTTCATTAATATATATTTTCTCTAAACTTTCAAGTGGTAAGTCTTATCTTATGTCAAGAAAAATCATTGACTTGGTAATACGATAAACAATGACCCATATTACATCATTACTTTTAGGATTCTTTGGTATCCCCATGACAAAGTCCTTCGTGATATCATCCCATTTGCACTTAGGTATCAGAAGAGGTTGCATGACTCCTAAATGATGTTGTCTTCCAACCTTCACCTATTGACAACCCATATATCTTGACACATAATTAGAAACCTCTCTCTTTATGTTTTCCCACCAAAAATATTCCCTCAAATCTCAATACATCTTACTACTACTAGGGTGTATAATGAAATTGCAGCTATGAGCACCTTCCCACAATTCCCTTTTTAGATCAAGTATATCAGGAACACAAAGTCTCTTCCCAAATTTCAAAATTACATCTTCATATATGAAGTCAATAAATATCCCATCATTCAAAACTTTAATTTTCTTTTGAAACACATCATCATTAGTCTGAGAACATTGTATCCTTTCTAGTAAATATGGTTTGGCAACCATTTGAAAAAGAATTGATGCTTCGCATTCCATGATTATTCCCAAATCTAGTTTTACTATATCAATGTACATAGGATCCCTTTCAACTCTAATCTTGTTCATAAATCCATGATCTTTTCTACTCAAAGAATATTCCACTTTATTTTCCTTCCCCATGTGGTAGTGTTGAGTGAAATCATAATTATTGAGTAGTTCAACCCATCTTCATTGCCTTATATTCTGTTCTTTTAGTGGGAAATTATACTTCTAAATCTTAAGATCAGTATATATCTCAAATTTTTCACAATTGACAGAGTGTCTCCATATCATCAAAGAAAATATTACAGTTTCTAGCTCAAGATAATGAGTAGGATATTTTTGTTCATGAATTTTTAGTTGTTGTAATGCATAGGAAATAACTCTATCATTATACATAAGGAAACAACCAAGTCCTTTCTTTAAAGAATCAGTATATATAACAAACACATCATTTCATGATGGTAGAGTTAAGATAAAATCATTGACTAATATTTTCTTTAGTTCTTCAAAACATTCTTCACACTCATTTTTCCAAACAAATTTAACCCCTTTATGTGTGAGCTTGGTTAATGGGTTATCCAATCGGGAACATTATGGAAAAAACACCAATAATAAATAGCTAAAATAATAAAATTGTGTACCTTAGTTATACTCATCAGTTCTGGCCATTCTTATATTGCTCTTTTTATAGAAGGATCAACCGTGATTCTATCTTTAGAGACAATATGGACAAGAGATTAAATATCCTGATTCCATAATTCAAACTTGATAAACTTCCCATATAACTAATTTCTTCTACGAGCTTTTATAATAGTTTTCAAGTGATTTTCATGATCTTTGTAGATTTTGAAGTATACAAATATATCATCTACAAATACAACTAAAAATTAATCAAAATAGTTCTTGAAAACTCTATTCATTTGATCCATGAAGATAGAGGGTGCATTAGTCAGTCCAAAGGCAGTACTGTAAACTCGTAATGCCCATGCCTGGTAGGAAATGCAGTTTTCAGAATTTCATCCTTGTTCCAACAAAACTGATGATATCCAGATCAAAGGTAAATCTTTGAAAAATATTGACCTCCATGAAGTTGATCAAATAAATTATCAATACGAGGTAGGGGATACTAGTTCTTTATTGTTAAATCATTGATCTCCCTATAGTAAATGCACAACCTCCAATATCCATCATTCTTCTTAAAAAAGGACATGGGTACCCCATGGAGAAACACTAGGGAGAATAAATCCTTTATTACTCAATTCCTATAGTTATTTATTTAGTTCCACTAATTCCACAGGGGCCACTCTATATGGGATATTCGATATAAGCCTTGAGCTAAGAATTAAATCAATGGAAAACACAATATATCGTTCTGGAGGATGTCCAAGTAAATCCTATAGAAACACATCAACATATTTTTGCACAATAGGTACATCCTCTATTTGAACATTCCTTTCCCCACCCATAGTTTTTTCACTCTCATCCTCCCCAATAATTCAATTTAGTAGGGCTTCTGGGGGTGGATCTAGATGAGAATCAATTGGTGATGTTTCTACTCTAAAGATAATGTATTATTTATCATCATAAAAAATTGTAACCTCCTTCTTCTTATAATAAATATTCACATAATGTTCCAAAATCCAATCCATACCAGGTAATATATCAAAATCAATCATGGGTATGACGATGATATCAATAGATAAATCATGTTTATATGCTATAATGGTACCTAATTTAAAAAATATTATTGCAATGATACTTCTCTTAAGATTTTTTACTAAAAAATCCCTTGCTAAATAAAACTATAAATATCTAATTTTTCCAGAAAACTGGGAATATATAAATAATGTGATAATCCAGAATCAAATAAAGAATTGGTTAAATTTGAGGAAATTATTAATGTACATGCCACCATGTCATTCGGAACTTCAACCTTTGTAGTTATGATCATATAAGCTTGGGCTTTCTCCCTTGTCCTTTTCTAAGGTATGTTTTCTTTGAAACTTAGTACATTCATTTGAATAATTCCTCATTTCTTTACAACTGAATCATTCATCTTTGACAGCCTCTTCCTTCCCATTGTAATCACGAGTTGGTGGATTTTTTCTCCATCCTTGTAATAGACTTCTATTCCCTTCAAGAAAGTGTCGGGGTGTTTCTTCCCACATTTACTATAGGATAAAAATTAAACTTTTCCATTCTTCTACTTATTTATATTTCTAGAGAGTTTATTAGTTCCCTTATTCTCTTTCTTTTCTTTAAAGTCATAAGACATAGAGAATTTATTTTCTATCTTGATAGCACATGAGACAATATATTCATACGATGAGAAGGATTGTGAGACTAATTCCTGATGAATAAATTTTTATAAACCACCAAATAATCGATCAATATTACCCCTTGTGTTAATTATATAATCTAAAACATGCCATACTAACCTTGTAATGTTAGCCTCATACTTTGTAAAAATTTCATCGTCCTTTTTCCTTAGACTCCGAAATTTTCTCTCATGTCTTCTCGACGGTCACAATGAATGTATTTTTATAAGAAAAGATCTTTAAACACACTCCATAACATATTTGATACTTATTCATCCTATTTTGGGTTTTTAATTAATGACCAACTTTGATCTTCATTTCCTGTGAGGCGATAAACTACCATGACCACTTTTTTCACTTTTGCTACTCTAAAAAGCAGGAAATATTGTTTATAAGGAACTTATCCATTTCTCACATACAAGTGGATTTTTAGTCCCATTGAATGTAGGTGGTTTTTTCCTCATAAATTGGAATAACATTGATCCTCCATGTTTTGGATCTGAGTGCCTCATACGGGTAAGGTTATTATTCATAACCGGAGTGATTTTTCCTAGTATGGTTATAAGTAGTTCATCACAGTTTCATCACCAAATCCACTATAATTATCTTAAGTAGGAGGGATATCCCTAAATGTACTATTTGAATTGATATGTTTTCCTTTCCTTCTACTAGGATCTATTTATAAACAATGGAATACACTAGATTAGTTTATGAATCGCAATAAATAATTGAAAACTAGTAAAATACCAAACATAAATTTGACAGTTTATGCATATAATCCATAATCATAAATAAATGTTTTATTTGAGGATGTATTTACTCATAAATCCTTCATAATGAATTTTAATGAAAATTTTAATTATCCTAAGAATATCCCCTGGGAGTGATGTAACCAAGAGTGTAGCAAGGCCAGTTGTTGTGCACCGGTTCCTGTTCGATTCTAGCTCTAAGTGTTGTTTTCAATTTTTACCCCTAGATACATCTATGCTTGAGGCGCCTCTACCAGTTCGTATCTAGATAGGGATGTATTTCTTGTAAAATTCACTAAATCTCAACATTAACAAAATTACTGGAAGTTCTTCTATACTAATCCTCAAAGTATATCTTAGGGTAATGTTCTATAATAAATTTTTTTCTAAATCTAATTGCCAGGGTTTGTACTAAACTACCTCTGATACCAACTATAACACCCCGACCCTAGTTACCCAGATTTAGTGCATTATTACATAACATTAGAATGATCAGAAGAGATCAAGTCATGAAAGGCCTATTAGTTTAGTAGCCTTTTAAATACTATATATATACATAAGTTTTACATTACATTATAAAATTTAAAAAAAACAAAATTTTTACCCCTTTGAACACACTGATATCCCATAGCCTATTCCTATAGGTTAATCATAATATAATTTTTTCCATCTTGGGAAAAATATGCCATAATAAAGGGGTGAGCTCCATTTTTCAGTAAAGATAACAATATAGTAGATACTATCATAAAAATGCATAAACATTTAACTCAATGTATAAGAATAAAAAAATGTCTATCAAACATAAACTTCTGCATAATATGGAAATGATAAATCAAATAATTCCATTTACCAATTTACATGGATATTATACTAGTCAAATAATCACATGTAAAATCAATATCTAATTTCATTATGACGGAATTCATAATGTCGGACATTATAACCACATAGTTAAGGCCTAGCTCCAAGAATACATATAAATATTATGTCATGGCCTTGTTCCCAGACACTATTTTCTATCATGAGACCTACAGATGCTTCTAGGGGCTATAGCGGGCCTCAACTATTACTTACTAAGTCCAACACATTCTCATATGAAAATATTGAAACATAATATAAACATTTATATAAAAACTAGCATACATAATGTCAATAATTTAACCATAAACCATGAATGGTATAAAAATAGCATATCCAGAGACAAAAATTTCAAGAAAACCATCAATACAATATGGAATATTGTATCATAATAAATCATCTTCAAACAAATGTAAAATCTAATGAAAGATGTCGACATAAATGAAATCAATACAAAAACTATTTGAGGGAAATATCTCTTTCTACATTGTATTTAGCTAAAAGTCACCTATTTATAAAAGAAAAAATTTATATTGAAAATATTCTTATAATATTTTAAGGGAATCTTAGAAGGTGTTATAATGGTGGAAAATAGCCGCATTAGTTGTATAAGTTAAAAAACATTCTTTCTTTAATTTTGTCGAAAAGGTCATAAAGTACCTTGTTTGGAAAATGATGGTAAGATACCATTCTAAACATTTTATAAATGGTCAAACAAGGGTATAAATTTCTTTAACCTATAGTCTATAATATATTAAAAAATTTATGAAATACATTTTTAAGGAACACAGATGTGGATGATAAGGAAAAAGTCCTTGTAGATACTTACGTATAAACAATCTCAGATATTAAAGAGATTGTAAAATTAACACTTACCTTGTACTTTTATATAGTGGAGGGTACATTAACCTCTTGTATAATGGTGAAATAATTGTTATTAAATTATAAAAGAACCACATACAAAAATATGATATCATATATTATCATTTAATATGGATTTGTTAATAATATTGCACTAGTATTATTGTTTCAGGTGTTACTGATTTGTTTTCTTTTATATGTTTTGTTTGGTAATTCATGTTTTTTATGGATAGGATATATTTTATTACTATCTATATTGATTTTCTTTTATTAAAAAATATTTTTAATTCATAAAATGAAAATTATTCTTGAATGTTTATGATGGGGAATGAATCCCATCACGTTCGTGGAGGCGGTAATCCGTACGTACACACGAGCGACAATACCATTCTATTAATCATGAAAACATTTGTAATTGGATGATATATTACAAATAAAGAATTATTAACATGTTATATTTATTATTTACATCAATTATACACATTTTTATACCCATATAAATAATTAAGTGTTGAATACCATACTACACCACGATGTGGAGACGGTAAGTCGTACGTACACATGTATGGTGACGTTATCTTTCATAGGATTGATAGAATAATGAATATGGATGTATCAGATTTATAATAACATTATAGTATGTAGATGGTACTAGATTTATTATTTTGGTATGGAAACAACAAATAAAGTGGATGTGGAAGAAGAAAATAACTTTGAAAGAGGTGATGAATTTATTACCTCTTCTTCGGGTGCTTCCTTTTTGATTTGATCAAAAGGGCTCATTAGGATGTATTTCTGATAAGAGTAAGGCCCTTAGGTTGAATTGAGGTTAGTTGGAAAGATATTATAGCTGGATCTGTCTAACATAAATGTCTTTGGTGGTGCGATTTTGAGAGAATTGAAGTGCCCTTTTATAAGAGAGGAGAGGGTCACTTTTGGAAAAGCTTGAAATATTATTTTATTATAAAATAATTTTCAGATTATAATGGCTCAAAATGGATTTATTTAAAGTCTAAGGTGGTTATGGGTTGAAATTATCTCAACCAATAGGTTATATATAAGTTTAGGTCACCATATTAAACATATCTTTTGGATTTAAATCTTAGTTAAATAGTTTAACTTTTACAATCTCTTCTTGTATGTTTATATTAAATAGTTAATAAGAATACTATAAAATTCCAAGAGAATTTAAATTGGTTAATTACTATCATATTTATCATTATAAAGTTCCTTTTTTTGAATATTATGTTTTAAGTAGTATTATATATTTTTATAATATAGTATTTGATTTAAAAACTCATTTATGTCAATTTTCACACTATTTAGTATTTAGTTTTTTTGGAAGTCAATAAAAATTTATTAATTATAAAAAATTACATTAAATTATTTCTAAAATGTCATATTAACCTATAAAATTAGTTTAATGCCTAAAAATACTCAATTTACATTTATTTGGGTATTTATAATATCAATTATTTTAATCATTCATTATTTAGATAATTATTGTATCATCATTGTGTCATAATTAAATTTAATTATTTAATGTATAAAAATTATCAATAAAATACCATGATGTAGGAAATATTTTCAGTTTTTTAATGAATATTTATAGTTGAATTTATCTTATGTATAACCCTATATGAAAAATGGTTTAGTTATTAAAATTTGAATTTAACAGATTTAACTCTTCTTTAAATAAAATAATAATAAATGTCCTAATATAATCCATGTGGATAAAAAAGGATCCTATTTTATTCCTAATATTGTTTTTGATCTAGAAACACATATACAATAGAATTAGGACATTTTTTAGGGTAATTATAATATTATGTCTACCTTTAATTTCCCTATTTACTTTTAACAGTGGTAAATAAAATTCAAAAGTTACTATTCACCAAATTTTATTTTCATACTCTTGAATCTCATTTTATATACAGATGTTAGTCATACCTCTCAGTTTTTTGAAATTCAATTCACATGAGTGGTAAAATTATGTTTTATTCGAATTTTACAATGTGCATAGAAGGTGGGTAAAAGACGTTCAAAAGTTCAATAAAATTATATAAATATAATATTATTATAAAATGACTCCATTGAATTACATAGGGATACAATAGGTATTATGTATCGATTTTGACTTTAAAATAAATTTAAAAATAATAATAATTATTTAAATAACTTTCGATTCTAAACAATTACACAGTGTTTTTCACAATTTATCAAAAATTGAATGTTTTCCAAAAAATACCAAAAATTCACCCTAAACTAATTTTGATATTCTGAATCCAAAATTATTGTCTATCTAGAAAAATAAAATTTAAAAAATTTAAAAAATTGGGTATTACTATTCATAATTGCATTTTTAAACGACTAGTTTTATTGGTCGTGGTGTGCTAGAACTCGATGTTGCGTGCAACACAAGCTATTTTTTTTATTCAAAATGAAGCATACCGTGGAAACTTGGGGTGTTACAAATATAGTCCTCACCAACCAGGATGAATATCAAGTACATGTAGCCCACTGGATAGGATGTTTATTCCAATTTTTAGAGGATTTATTTACACATCGAGTCCCTAGTCTTGTACCTCGTATAAAAGGTGAGAGATGTAAAAACCATATAGATATATTGTACACTCCATGTACTTATATGAAATTAAACAAATTTAAAATTTATTTATTATATTAAGTAAACCATGAGACATATTGTTTTCATTGGCCATCATGTTGATATGACTCACAATGTGATGGGTTATAATGCTTATATATAAAAATGATTAATTAGTATCTGTGTAATGTTCTGATCTTAATATCATGTATGGGTCATATTACAGTTTTACTCTATATGCATTAATGTAGGACCTGTTATAGAAAAAACATGTAATATGTGTAATTGTTAAGTTGATGCTACACATCATGAAAGTATGTGATATGTTGTGTATGCTATATTTCACAAAGAACAAACAAGTATACGAGTCCAAACATGATGGCTAGATTCAGACAGGTATTCACCATATTTCCACCAAGGTATATTTATATACATAGTTAATATTAAATAAATTTATTTTGTTTAAAATTATCATGGAAGAAAATATGAAGTAAATTTAGATGATAATTATGATAAATTAATTAATTCCTTAAAAATGATAATTAATTGATTCGAGGGTGATTTATCTAAAATAAGAACAATTAATTATTTAATACTAGTTTTTTTAAATGTGTCATATGTTTCATGCATATAGATGATCATGAGAAAAGGATGGACTTATTTTATATTGGTTTCCTTTTAATTTATTATTAAATTAAATTGTTGGCATGCGTACCTTCTCTCCTCTGATTATGTAGGGCATGTGTGCTCGTGGTTTTTTTTGGTAAACCTTTTTACCCTCACCATCATGTCAGTAAAATCACTTGTAATGTATGGAGATCCCAAGGTAGTGGATGTTGTTCTTATTTGGAGCCGAGGTGAGACCAATACATGAGAGAAACATTGGTGGATAGGTGGAAAGCTATAAAATGAACCTTAAATGATTCATAAGGTTTTACCCTTGGTTGTTGGTTAGTTTATAAAACTATAGATAAACTAACCACTTGTAAATTATCATGATCACACCACTTTATTCCTTTATTTTTGTTAGTTTTATACTCATTTGTTTATCTATGCTTTGTCATGATCACATAAATTAATTAAATTAATGAGAATGGAAGATATAACTAAAATAAATTAGATTATGTGTAAATATTATCTAATACACGGTTAATCACTTATGTAAATCCACTGAATATTATCAAGATTTTAAAAAATATAATAATAGAAAATATACATATAAAAGAAAAAAATTCATCAATTATATATATTATGTCAGTATAGCATTCCACTACTTCAGTTAAAATTAAACAATAAATCATTGTGATTGACTAGCCAAATTTGGGGTGCTATCAGTTATCATGGGATTATATCATGATGTTTTTTATTGACATATTTTATCATAGGGGTGATGTTGTGGTGAGAAGGGGACCGTGAAAGATATTGTGGTAGAACCCTTGACTAAAGGACTATTGTCACGACCCTTCCTCAGGGCCCGTGTCGTGACTACCCCAAGCTCACCTTCCATAGGCCAGGGGCTGGCGACTAGCACCAAGGCGTAATTACCGATAAAAAGGGAAGGCATTGCCTATATAAAGTAAATATACACACAGAGTAAGAAAGCAGAAGTAAACACTATGTAAAACTGTGTACAATAGTAAGTGAGGAAAAGTAAGTGGGCCAGAATACAAACCCAAACTGAAAATAAAGTACAACTGGAAAAGAAGTATAGAAACTAAAAAGTAAATTCGCAACGTCGAGCCGTCCACTGGATGTCCCACCTGAAGGGTGGGTATATATAGTCTCCACAGCTCCACGGGTCCGCCATCCACTCCATGTACGTCCCGCCCTGTGGTCTACCTCTAGGTACAGTCTTGCTCCACGAGCCTCAACCGCGATCACTGATGTCAGTCATCTACATCCAACACAACATAGTGCGGGCATTGCCCATGAAGGGGTGAGTATATGCTACTCAGTTGGGACCCCGAGACCCATAAAGGTCTCCCAAAATCCACAAAAGATAATCCAAAAAGGAAAGATACAATCACGAAGTAACATCCAACACTACTTAGGTATATGCCCATACATATACCTAAGTCATCAATTCCCGTTCAACTCTAGCATCAATGCCATGTTCGATCACATCCACATAGGAGTACAACCCAATCCACACAAGATAACATAACTCAATCCATATAGGAAATCAAGTCAATCATATCAAAGATATTGATTGAAATCAAGACTCAGCTCACACAGGTATACTTCTTCGTAAGACGATAGAGATGATCAGTTCTAGCCATTGATTCATCTAAGCCGTCGGACCCACACATGATCGATAGGTACTAACCCCCGCATTGACCCACACAGGATCTGAACCACAGAGGATCATTATGCACTGGCCCACACAGGACCGCTGAGTGCTGACCCACACAGGATCGGTAAGCACTGATCCACAGAGGATCGCTGAGTGCTGTAGTCGTCTCTGTCGAACCCACAGAGGATTTCTGTATAGTCGTCATCTTCGTCGTAGTCGCAGCCAGCTCTAGGGTTTCCGAACACAATAAGCTCGTTCGGGGAGGGTCTGCTCCACGAGCCGAGGGGATGATACATTAATTGACAGGATGTCCGGAGTTGATGTATCCCAATGTTCCGTATTGTCAAAAGGAACTCAACATGAAAGACAGCGCATCAATCGGACGCCGGGTCTGAGAGATATTGGCCTTTTCGTTCCAGGGGCCCGGTTGGTTTTTTAAGTCAAAACCAACCCAACCACACTACATATACATCCAAACCTCAAGTGAAGTAAGCCAAAAGAGCCATCTCACTAAGAGGAGTCCAACAAAGTAGACAGCACGTCAATCGGATGTTTGGAGCTCAAGTTATAAGCGTTTCTGCTCTGACGACCCGGTTGATTTCGTGTTCGAACCAACCTGGCTGAACCCATATATCTCCAAAACCTTGAGTTTAATATACCGAAACGACCGTCTCGATCCAAGGATCACATCTCAACTAACGGTGCGTCAATCAGAGGTCTTTAGCCTAGGTTATGGGCATTTGAACAGATCTGTCTGAAAATAGGGGGTTCGGGCCCGGTCCGACCTGACCCGATACCCCCCCCCAGGGTCGACCCGAACCTAGTCTGGGTCCGACCCATTAGGGCGCGTCCCGGCCCAGCCTGGTGCGCTTAGGCGGCCCGCGCGGCTAGCTCGGACGGTGCTGAGCTGAGCGGACAGGGGGGGGGGGGCGCTGCCCCCCTGTTTGTGTAACCACGACCCCCACGTGAGGGGGCCACTCCTTTAGCCAGCCGAGGGTTTTCACCCCCGGCCTTCCTCGATCGGCCGGCCCGGTTGGCTAGCCGTGTTGCTGCCGTGGGACCCCACGGTCCCTCCCCTTCGGCGTGCCGGCGGCCGGTGGTTCCGGCCGCCACTCCCTGCTCCGCCGCGGCCAAAGGCCGTGGCCTTGGTCCGACCAGCACAGCGTGTCGACACCGCACCCCTCCGCCACAGCCCCGCTCTGGCCGCGGTGTCTTTGACGTTTTCCAGCATGGCACGATGGCACTGCGCCCCTTCGCAGTGGCCCGACTCTGACCGCGGGTTCGTTCGGCCTCAACGGCGCGGCGTGACGGCGCCGCGCATCTTTCCCGCCTGATTCCACACGGTGTCGTCGCACCGTGTTGCCTTCTTTCGAACCTCAACAACACGACAACAAAAACGGGGAGGAGTCTTGGTCGTATTCGTGCGGTCCAAACTCCTCGGGATAATTTGATATCAAGCGGCTCAAAAATAAAGACAAATAACTACAAAGGATATTTCACGAAAAAAAAGTAATTAACCCCTACTTGATAACGAGATGATGTTCAAAGAGCGTCATGGAAAGCGGCATCACAGGGTGAGGTTCCGTACATGCTTGACAGAGATCGTCCGAGGTGGAGGAGCATCTCACACTGGCTGTGGAGAGGAGAAGAAAGGCTCGTCGTCTTTATTTGGTGTTGGCGTTCTTTGTCGGAGAGTGGCATTCTTCTCATTCTTCAACCTGGAAGATGAACTTCTTCAGAGGAAATATTTCTCCCTCTCTCAAAAACCCAACACAACAAAACAACCCCCAAAATAAAAAAAGGTTTATGCTTGTTTTATTATAACATTCCATGAATTTAAATTTTTAAAATTCAAATGCATAACTCTCAAATTAAAATAAGCATTGGAATGATTTAATGTGAAAGGAAGTCACATCATTTAATACAAGGGGGTTTTAAGGGGAAGAGTTATGAGGGGTTAGGGAATTTGATGGGGTGGGGTTCGTGTGGGCTCAAAATCACCTTAAATCCTCTCAAGGGAAATTTAGAACATCAGTGGGTCCCACTCCAACCACTTAGCTTAGGTTAAACTACTTTGAACAAAAATAAAATTTGTTGCACCATTTTATTTTATTCTTTACTTAACCCAAAATTTTAATAACCTCACCCAAGAAAACGCAACACCGGAAAAGGTGTTCCTAAAAAAATTATCGGCATTGTGGTTTCATCGGTGCCCTCAGATTTCGATTCTGAGCATCTGTTCAAAATTTAGTAAATCTCGCTCGTTCGTTCGCTGAACGTACCTGAGCTAATCTTCGGAAAATTATTCTGGCCGTACCGGTCCTCGGAATCAGGTGTCATCATAAAATATGTTCTTGTAAAATCCCAAAGAAAATTAAGAAAAAATTCCCATTGAATTTTACAGGTCTTTACATTACTCCAACCTCAGGGCTTTACGTCCCCATAAAGATACATCATAAAATAGGGAAACAAATGTGGGTACTGAGCACGCATCTGAGCCTCCCGCTCCCAAGTGCTCTCCTGGAGGTTCCAGTGCTGCCACCTGATGCGCACTAGAGGAATCGACCATCCATGTAGGACCTGCTCCTGTCGATCCTCGATCTCCACCGGTACCTCTACAAAAGTCTCCCCATCATCAATGTCCATCTCCCCATGGTCGATGATATGCATCGGGTCATGCACGTATCTCCTCATCTGAGATACGTGAAAGACGTCGTGCACCCGGTGCAACTGAGATGGTAGATCCAGGTGATAAGACACCTCTCCAATCCTACTGAGGACCTGGAATGGTCCGATGATGTGTGGAGACAACTTGACACCTTGGCCAAATCTTTATAATCCCCATCGAGGTGAGACCCACAAGAAGATGTGGTCGCCATCCTCGAACTCTAGTGGCCTCTGCCTCTTGTCATCATAAGATTTATGCCAGCTCGGAGCTATCCTCATCCGCTCATGGATGACTTGGACCTTCTCCTTTTGGGACTGGACCATCTCTGGTACCACTAGTGCTGACTCCCCAGGGTCTGTCCAGCACATCGGTGATCTGCAAGGTCGGTCGTACAACGCCTCGTATGGTGTCATCCCGATGGTGGAGTGGTATATGTTGTTGTACGCGAAATCCACCAAGGGTAGGTGATCATCCCATCTGTGACCAATATCGAGGACACATGCATGGAGCATTTCTTCAAGGGTCTGAATGGTCCTCTCCATCTGACCATCAGTCTGAGGGTGAAAGGCGGTGCTCAGACGTAGCTGCGTCCCGAATGCCTCCTCCAACCCCTTCCAAAGCCGGGAAGTAAATCGAGTATATCAATTGGAGACGATTGATGATGGCACACCATGATGCCGTACAATATCCTTAACGTAGTGACGTCCCAAGCTCTCAACTGAGACCTGCTCTCTGATGGGTAAGAAGTGAGCCGACTTGGCGATTCGGTCGACAATTACCAAAATAGAGTCATGACCTCTGGAAGTACGTGGATGTCCAGTCATGAAGTCCATAGATATACCATCCCATTTCCACTCTGGGACCTCCAAGGGATTTACCAAGCCTGCTGGTACCTGGTGCTCTGCCTTCACCTACTGGCAGGTGAGGCATCGAGAAATGAACTCTGCTACAGCCTTCTTCATACCCGGCCACCAGTGTTGTCTTCTGAGGTCCTGGTACATCTTCGCCACTCCTGGATGTACCACTAAAGGGGAAGTGTGGAACTCCCTCAGCACCTCATCCTATAAAGCAACCCGTACAATGGTATGTCCTCTGAAAAGGATGACGTGCTCTCCTCCCATAGAGAATCCATCAGGTGCCTATCCTGAGGATATCTGTGCACGCCGCATCTCACAGTCAACATCCCCACATTGTGCCTCTCTGACCTGCTGTAGAAGTGGAGGAGTGACTGTGAGTGACTAGAGAAAGGCTGCTCCATCACTATCCATGAAGGATATTTGCAAAGCGGATAGCTGCTCTGTCGCCTCCCCATGAAGCTGAATGCCTGTCCTCCTGCTGAGAGCATCGGCTACTACATTTCCCTTTCCACGAGTATAGACTATCTCGAATTCATTGTCCTAGAGGAACTTGAGCCATCGTCATTGTCTCAGGTTCAGGTCCTTCTGCAAAAAGATGTACCTGAGACTCTGGTGGTCAAAATAGACTGTAAAGCGCTCGCCCATCAGATAGTGTTGCCACATCTTCAGAGCGAAGACCACTGCTGCTAACTCCAGGTCATGGGTTTCATAGTTCTGCTCATGTTCCCTCAAATGATGTGATCCATAGGAGATCACTGACATTCCCACATCATGACACATCCGAGTCCGGTCCCTGATGCATCGTAGTAAACTACGTACCCTACTCCCTCCTCCGGTAGCCTCAAGATATGTGTTCATGTCAATCTCTGTCTCAGCTCCTAGAAGCTCTGCTGACATCTGTCTGACCATATGAAGCGTTTCCCCTTCTTCTTCAAAAATGAAAGTGGTGCCGCAATTCTGTAGAAGTCTGGAACAAATCTCTGGTAGTACCCAGCTAGTCCCAAGAAACTCTGCACCTCTGTCATGCTCCAAGGTGGCTCCCAAGCTAGCACTGCCTTCATCTTTGCAGGATCCACCGCAACTCCCACCGCAGAGATGACGTGTCCTAAGAAGTGGACCTCATGTATCCAGAACTGTCACTTCGAGAGCTTACCATATAGCTAGTACTCTCAGAGTGTGTCTAGTACAACCCGCAGGTGGTCGGCGTGCTCCTCCTCAGTCGTCGAGCATATCAATATGTCGTCGATGAAGACCACAACAAATCGATCGAGATAAGGCTGAAAGATCCTGTTCATGAGGCCAATAAACACTACTAGAGCATTGGTTTTGCCGAAAGGGATAACCAAGAACTCATAGTGGCCATACTGACACCTGAAGGTCGTCTTCGGCACATCCTCATCCTGAACTCTGAGCTGATGATATCCTGACCTGAGGTCTATCTTCGAGAACCATTGTGCTCCATTGAGCTGATCGAAGAGGTCGTCAATCCTCGGTAGCGGATACTTGCTCCTCACATTCACCTGGTTTAGGCTACGGTAATCGACACAGAATCACAAGCACCCGTCTGCCTTTTTGGCAAACAAAATTGGGAAGCCCAGGGTGAAACACAGGGTCAGATGAATCCCTTTCCCTACAAGTCCTCCAGCAGTACCCGTATATCTCGAAGCTCGGCGGGAGCCATCCGATATGCTGGAGTGGATATCAGGGTTGTCCCGGGGTACATGTCAAAATAAAAGTCTACCTCTCTGTGAGGAGGTAGTCCCGGAACGTTTTCGGGAAATACGTCTGCATACTGATCCACCACTGCAGGTAAGCTCGGTCTCCGCACGTAAACTGCTCCTAGTATGAGGCTAGCCAACTGATGAGTGATCAGCTATCCTCTCCTCTGTGTGAGTACATCCTATGCTGCAAAGGCTCCCTTCTCTTCGGTGAAGGTGAACCTTCTCCCATCGGTGCGAACACATCGTACCTTGCAGCAAATGTAGTCGATCTAAGCATGGACTATAGATAACTAATCCATGCCCAAGATAACATCGTAAGGCCTCGACGCTACAACAAGAAGATCCTAGCTGAAGCTGTCTCCTGCTAGAGTAAGCTCACACTGCTAGAACCAGTGCATAATCATCGAGTCTTCTCTCGTATGAGTCTCTATCCGTAAGGATCGAGCCAACGACTCCGTCGGAATATCTGAGCTCCGAAAAAGGGCTGCGACAATGAAATAATGACTCGCCCTTGTGTCTATAAGAACTGCATAAAGGGTGGAGTAGATACAGATAGTACCTGGAATCATCTCGGGGGCACCGTGGTCATAGGACTCCGCTGCCTGAAGTTGTGCCCGCCTCTGCCTGCCAGCTCCCTGTGGTCGGGGTGGACCTCCTGGTGGTGGTGGTGGTAGATCCTCAAAGTGTCGCCCACCACCTGCTGCTCGGCTAGCTCCTCTGCCTCGTCCGACAGCTCCCTGTGGACCGTCACGGTCGACCATCTTCCTCTGCCTGGGTAGTCCCTCAACCATCTGCTGCTCCTCCGCCCGGCGGGTCGGGCAGTCACGAGCCATGTGGCTCTGCCCGCCGCATGCGTAGCACTGTCTACCTCTCGAAAGACTAGCTCTATGCTGTGTGCCCCGCACCTCTGAGCCAGTGTCCTGAGGTTGTCCGCCTGAGGTTCTAGTCCACCTGGACCCATGTGTCATTCGTTGACTGCCAGCTAAAGAAGACTCTGCTACGTGCCGCCCTACGGTAGGTCTCGCTGCTGGTGTAGGCTCAGCAAGAAAGCTCTCAATGAGAAGGGCTCACTCCAATACCCCTGCCTGTGTCGGAATGCTAAGGGAGATCATCAATGCCCTGATCTCATGCCTTAATCCCTGCTCGAAGGTCCGGGCCTGGAAGAATGGGTCCCGTACCATGTCCGTCGAATAGCGTGAGAGATCGATAAATCTCACCGAGTACTGGACGACCGTCATGCTACCTTTCCGCAGCTGTAGAAGATCTTGGATGCGCACCGCACTGAGGGTTGCTTGGACGAACTCTGAGCGGAAGAGCCTCTCAAAGTCCATCCAGAGGAGTGATGCCTCATCGTGAATCGGGAGAATCAAGCTTCACCATCTACCTGTTGCCGCGTGCAGGAGGCTCGCTGCAAAGATCGCCACGAGGTCAGCTGGTGTCCCCACTAACCGGAAAACTCGCACAACCGCCTCCAGCCAATCCTTGATTTCCTGAGGGTCTGTCTCCCCGTGGGACCTGGGCAGTCTCTGAAGCTGAAACTCATGCAGTGCATCCAGGATACGTGCATTCTCAATGGCTGGGGCTGGTAGCATCAGTGGCTCGGCGGGTAGTGGTACCGCTGGTGCCTCCGCAGCAATAGGGCCCCTGCACCGAGGCCTCATCGCTCGGTGGGCTGTTGTCACGTAAAAAACTCAGAACCCTAGATGGATGTCATCGTGGGGTCATCCTGAAAAGATACAGGTGTGCCAAGGTCAATACAGTATACCTGGTGAGCTGACATAAAGTAATCACAAAGAAAACATGAAACACATATGAAATCAGTGTCTTCGTGCACTAAGTCAGAAATCAGAAGTCAGGGTCCTGGTGTACGAATACGTCGGCTGCCGCACCAACACTGGACTCCCTAGACTGACAACCACACTCAATACTCTTAACACTATTGCTTCACATAGAAAAAGATCAGAGTCTTGAGTTCTGCGGTAGAACCGAACTCCTCTGATACCAATTTGTCTCGACCCGTCCTCGGGGACCGTGTCGTGACTACCCCAAGCCCGCCTTCCATAGGCCAGGGGCTGGCGACTAGCACCAAGGCATAATTACCGATAAAAAAAGGAAGGCATTGCTTTTATAAAGTAAACAAACACACAGAGTAAGTAATAAGAAGTAAACACTACGTAAAACTGGGTACAACAGTAAGTTCGGAAAGGTAAGTGGGCTAGAATACAAACCCAAACTGAAAATAAAGTACAACTAAAAAAGAAGTACAACAACTAAAAAGTAAAGCCGCAACGTCGAGCCATCCACTAGAAGTCCCTCCTGAAGGGTGGGTACAGATAGTATCCACAGCTCCATGGGTCCAGCCGTCCGCTCCGTGTACGTCCCGCCCTGTGGTCCACCTCCAGGTACTGTCTCGCTCCTTGAGCCTCAACCATGTTCAGCGTTGTCTGTCGTCTGCATCCAACACAACGTAGTGCGGGAATTTCCTGTTCCGGGGTGAGTATGCGCTACTCAGTAGGGAACCTGAGACCCCCGAAGGTCTCCCAAAATCAAAAAAGGATAATCCACAAAGGAAAGATACAATCACGAAGTAACATCCAACACTACTTAGGTATATGCCCATACATATACCTAAGTCATCAATTCCCACTCGGCTCCAACATCCATGCCAAGTTCGATCACGTCCACATATGAGTACAACCCAATCCACACAGGACAACACAACTCAATCTACATAGGAAAGAAAGTAAATTATATCGAAGATATTGATTGAAGTCAAGACTCAGCTCACACAGGTATACTTCTCCTTAAGATGATAGAGATGATCAGTTGTAGCCACTGATTCATCTAATCCATCGGACCCACACAGGATCGATAGGTACTAACACCCGCAATGACCCACAAAGGATCGATAGGTACTAACCCCCGCAATGACCGACATAGGATCTGACCCACACAAGATCGGTATGCACTGGCCCACACAGGACTGCTGAGCGCTGACCCACACAGGATCGGTAAGCACTAATCCACACAGGATCGCTGAGTGTTGTAGTCATTGATGTCAAACCAACGGAGGATTTCTGTACAGTCGTCATCATCATCGTAGTCGCACCCAGCTCTAGGGTTTCCGCACACAGTAAGCTCGTTCGGGGAGGGTCCGCTCCATGAGCCGAGGGGCTGATACATCAACTGACACAAAGTCCGGAATTGATTTATCCCAAAGTTCTGTATCGTCAAAAGGCACTCAATGTGACAGACAGCGCGCCAATCGGACGCTCGGTGTGAGAGTTATTGTCTTTTTCTTTCCAGGGGCCCGGTTGGTTTTTTAAGACAAAACCAACCCGACCGCACTCCATCTGCATCCAAACCTCGAGCGGAGTAATCCAAATGGTCCGTCTCACTAAGAGGAATACAACAAATTCAAAGAAACATCAATCAGACGTCCGGAGCTCAAGTTATAAGTGTTTCCGCTCCGAGGGCCCGGTTGATTTCGTGTTCGAACCAACCCGACCAAACCCAATGTTCTCCGAAACCTTTATTATAATATACCGAAACGACCGTCTTGATCCAAGAATTTCATCACAACTGATGGTTCAATAATCAGTGGTTCGTAGCCCAAGTTATGGGCATTTGAACGGATCTGTCTGAAAATAGGGTTTCGGGCCCGGTCTGACCCAGCCCGATACCCCCCCTCCCGGGTCGACCTGAATCGGGTTGACCCGAACTCCGTCCGGGTCCGCCCATTAGGGCACGTCTTGGCCCAGCTGGCGTGGCCCAGCCTTGCGCCCTCAGGCGGCCCGCGTGGCCAACTCGGCCGGTGCCGAGCTGAGTGGACAGGGGGAGTGCGTTTCCCCCCTGTTTGTGTAACCGTGGCCCCCATGTGAGGGGGTCGCTCCTTTGGCCAGTCAGAGGATTCGACCCCTGGCCTTCCTCGATCGGCCGGCCCAGCTGGCCAGCTGTACAGCTGTCGTGGGACCCCGCGGTCCCGCCCCTTCAGCGTGCTGGCGGCCGGTGGTTCCGGCCACCACTCCCTACTCCACCACGGCCAAAGGTCGTGGCCTTGGTCCGACCAGCGCGGCGCGACGGTTTCACGCACCTCGGCCGTGGCCCCGATCCGGCCTCGGTGTCTTTGAGGTTCTCCGGCACGACGCGACGGTGCCGCGCCCCTTCGCTGCAGCCCGACATCGGCCGCGGGTTCGTTCGGCATCAACGGCGTGGCACGACGACGTCGCAAATCTTTTCCGCATGATTCTGCGTGGTGCCATTGCACCGCGACACCTTCTTTCGAACCGCAACAACACGACAACAAAAATGGGGAGGAGAGTTAGCTGTGTTCGTGCGGTCCGACCTCCTCCTGATAAGTTGATATCAAGTAGCTCAAAAATAAAGACGAATAATGACAAGAAATATTTCACGAACAAAAAGTAATTAACCCCTAATTGATAACAAGATGATGTTCGTAGAGCGTCGCAAAAATCGGCGTTGTGGGGTGAGGTTCCGTACACGCTTGGTTGAGATTGTACGAGGTGGAGCTGCATCTCACACTAGCTGTGGAGAGGAGTAGAAAGGAATGTCGTCTTTCTTTGGTGTCGGCGTTCTTCGTCGGAGAGTGGATTTCTTCGTGTTCTTCAATGTGGAAGATGAACTTCTTCAGAGGAAAGATTTCTCCCTCTCTCAAAAACCCAACACAACAAAACAACCCCCAAAATAAAATAATTGTTATGCTTATTTTATTATAACATGCCATGCATTTAAATTTTTAAAATTCAAATGCATAACTCTCAAATTAAAATAAGCATTGGCATGATTTAATGTGAAAGGAAGTCACATCATTTAATAAATGGGGGTTTTAAGGGGAAGAGTTATGGGGGGTTAGGGAATTTGAATGGGTGGGGTTCGTGGCGGCCCCACCTCACCTTAAATCCTCTAATTGGAAGTTTAGAACATTAGTGGGTCCCACTACAACCACTTAGATTAGGTTAAACATCTTTGAACAAAAAAAAATTGGTTGACCATTTTATTTTATTATTTACTTAACCCAAAATTTTAACAACCTCACCCGAGAAAACGCAACTCTGGAAAAGGTGTTCCTAACAAATTACCGGTTCTGTGGTTTCATCGGTTCCCTCGGATTTTGATTCCGTGCATCGGTTCAAAAGTTAGGAAATCCCGCTCATTCGTTCACTGAATGTACTCAAGCTAAACTTTGGAAAATTATTCCGGGCGCACCGGGCCTCGGAATCATGTGTTGTTAGAAACTGTGTTCTTATAAAATCCCAAAGAAAATTAAGAATAATTTTCCCTTTAATTTTACAGGTCTTTACAACTATCTCGGTAGAAGCATAAGTATCATGTGAGTGATGGAAGATAGAATGTTGTTAGCAGTTTTCTTTAGTAAAAGTGGGAGTCTTTTAGAGTTGGTTCCCTAGAACCAACTTCTGCGTACTTTATGAAAAATTGTATTCATAGTTTTTAATATTAATAAGCAATGTATAACATCATGATTGTTCTTATGTGTGACATAGTATGCGATTGTGTCCTAAGAGTAGTTGTCGCACAAAAAGATTATAGTAGTTCCCTGCTATGATGAAAACTCAGATATGCAATGACACTATTAAAAAAAATATGTTTTACTACTCATTGATATCATTTGAGGGACATAATTGATATAAGATATTGTGGGTGGAGACTGATTGGACATTGAGGCACCTTCTCTGGGTGTATTCCCTTGTTAATATCAAATAGGGTATTATGATAATGGGACCCACCAATAGGAAATCCACATTTCGTTCTATCATTGGATTCTCCTATTTGTTTATGTGTTTATTGGTCCATTGAATTTAATATTATTTTTAATTTATATTATGATTCATGTACTTTGTTGTATTGAAGAAACCTATAATGACAGATGTTCGTCATGATCTACAATACATTGGGTGCATCATGAGTAACATTACAAATAATGAATAATGTGAGAAAGGATTTATCCCTTATATTATTTAATGGAATTTAATATCCAAGACCCATTAAAGGAAAGTATATAGCCTAAAGAAATCCATTCCCATTGTGCTTAATAGGCAAGTTCAATTTCTAGAATGTTAAATAATTAGACTTCGATTCTATAGGTTGATGGTGCCGACAAGAAACCTGCTTGATTTGAGATATTGTGATAAAGGAATTTTATTAAATAGTAAAATTGTGTATTATGTATCATTTCCTTGTACCATTAACTACTTTTTATATTTGTTCTTTAGCATTTTGGTTGACACTAAAAACTAACTTTAGGCTGCTTCACCTAATGCCATTGAGAAATAGGCCTAGAGGGTCACACATTCTGTGTATCTATAATCCCAGTAAAATAATATATCCTTATTTATCATTTAATAAAATTAATAAATTTTATTCCCATATGGGGTAAAATAATATTTCATTTTATCATGATTGCATTTATTCTATTAACATTTATTCAAGAGAATATAATGTCAGTGGAATATTTAATAAATATGTATTGTCTATTTAATGAATATAATATTTATTTATTTATTGAAGAATAATGTAGTGAGATTTATTTATTTTAGAAGTAAAAATTATTCATGGTTTGATAAATTTTATAGAGGGATGATTGCTCCAGATTTTGTCTTGGTGAGAAAATAATAAATATTGAATATTATTTGATAACCAATATTTAATTTAAGTTCATAACATAAGTACATGTAGATAAATTACAATATTATTTTTATTATTTAACATGGGGTTTTCTCGTGGATAAAATAAATAATTATGTGAATTTTTTAATTTACTTTATTTTAACCACTATGATATACAAACCTCGTTATGTTAAGTACTCAATAGACTAATTAATTTTTTAGGGTTGTACATAATGGAATTATAGAATTAACTTAGGCCATTGTGATATCTCTTCTAACAGATCTCTCCCACAAACAAAGAGAAAAATCAATCCACTAGATCAAGGATAATTATTTGGATGAAATTATCATTGTGATAAAAGGTTGGCGATGGAAGCACTCTGATCTGTAATACTAGCACCCATAGATTTCTTTGATGATGTATGGAGACTCATGGAACATGTGTGGATCACCACTTGATGGAATCTTCACCTGATTCCTATAACTCAACGGTGGTGAATCCTATATCAATTTATAGATCCATCAACGATGAAATAATTCAATAAAGATAACTTTGATTTAGTTAAATTAATTATAAATAATAGGTGATGATACTCACTCTCTGGTTCCGACATGATTCATATTGTCTATCATCTTTGATTCCATTCAGTTCAACATGAAATTTATCGTCCTGTAGATCTTGGATTGATCATTGGACATGGAAAAATAAAAGTTGTAAATTTTCCATCACATGCTTTAGCTTCTCCTGAAACCCAAAGCCCATAGCTCAAATTTCCTTATACACCCTTGTAGAACATAGATGGATAGAGATTTGAATGAATATTTCTTGTGGGATAATATGATCTGAGAAATTTCTAATTATTTATCATGTTATTTATTATGTCAGTATAAGAAGGCTTAATAGAAACATCATATAGTATACATGCAACCTCAACCTATTACTTCATTGAAATTGGATGAAATTACTATGGATTTCATAACTGTATTACCAAAAACTTAATGACAAAATGATTCAATATGGGTAATAATTGATCAACATACCAAATATTCACATTTCCTAACAATAAAATGGTATTTTTTTAATAAATATCCTTTCACGACACTATATTAATGGATTTTTAAGACTTTACAGTTCACCACTTTCAATTATATCTGATCGTAATCCACGATTTACCTAAAAATTTCTATAAAAGTCATAAAAATATTTGGATACTGAGAAACATTTGAGTACTACTTATCACCCTCAATCATAGGGGTTGTTATAAAGGTTATTCCAAACTATATAATACATGTTAATATCATGCTCATGTTACATTCGAGGTATGTTGGATCATTATTTACCTTTGTTATAGTTTTCAAACAAGAACAGTTTCCATTCTAGAAATCAAATTGAACCATAAGTAGTATTCTATGGAAAAAGATTTTGTATTCCAACTTGTTGGAATGAAGTTGTTAAAAGTAAGATTTTAGGCCCAAAACATGTCACAGAAACAATAATAAAGGTAAATACTATTCAAACACATATCAAAGCATCTCAAAGTATAAAAAACAACTATCAAAATAAAATAATGACGGATTTCAAATTTCAAGTTGGAAATCATGTTTTCTTGAATGTATATCTATGGAAGGGTGATATATGATTTGGAACGAAAGGGAAAATAATCCCTACATACATATAACCATTTGAAATCCTAGAAATATTTGTACCTGTGGCTTACCATTTGGTGTTTCCACCTATCCTTTCTAAAGTACACGATGTGTTTTACATCTCTTGGATAAGATAGTACATGCCTGACCCACCGTTTATCCTCACTTATGAAGGAATAAAATTGGAACCTATTTTATCTTAATGTAAAGGGACTACTAAAATTCATGCTATTATATAACATGTGTTAAAGAATTAGATGACTCATCTAGTAATGGTACCTTGGAAAAATCCTAAAATTGAAGAGGCAACATGGGAACTTGAGGAATTTTTGATGAAGAACTGCCCAAATATTTTTATGAGGTTATATTCAAGAAATTTCAACGATTGAATATTTGTGGGATGGGAGAATTAAACTCTCTATTATCTCATGATATGAATCTTTTAAAATTTATCATATTTGATAGTTTACGATTTACACAACACTGAGATTTAAACCATAATATGTTATTAAATATGATAATTGTAATAGTCATTTCCCACTTTGGAATGGTAATATAACCAATATAATAGTTAATTAACCTATGAATGTATAAATAAAATTTAGGTACCTTATAAATGATTATATGGTATATTTTTTTATGTAATAAATAAATTAATAAATGTTTTAAATATGATAAACTAATAATTTCTATTTTCATAAGTCGTAAATATTTAAAAATAATTTTTTTAATATAATAACTTAAAAATATATATAATTTCTTAAAATAGAGTCATAAATTAATACTTTTTTTCCATTTGATTTTAAGATAATTTTATGAGACCTTAATTATTTTTTCAAAGTGTCATAAAACCAGTTATAATTTTGAAATCAGTTTTTTGAATAGATGATTATTTCAAATTAAAATTAAAATTCTAAAATTTATAAAATTAATTTCATAAAATGGAGTTACTTTTTTAATTCTTCACATCAAAAACAAGTTAGGGTGGTTATTTTGGATTTTTCAAGGAAGAATAATTTTTAGTGAATGATAAAATATTTTAATTTGTGGTATATATACAGTATAAGTTAAATACATTATTTAATGATTCATGGATGATGTAATAACTATAACATATACCTATCCTTATATCATTACTATATTGTTTTATTTAATCATTATTATTTCTTATTTATCCCCAAAATAATAATCTAATGAATAGAAGGATCAACAAACACCCCTCTCCTCCAATATAAAGACCAACCCTCGCCACCTCTTCACCTCATGCCTCATAAGCATTTAAGATTGTACAATTTATATAGAATCATATTCCCATGTCTCTACCCCATGTCTAGAATCCTTTGGTCATGCCAAAATACCCATCCCAATCCCCATAATTAGGTTTTAAAGGATAATAAATTCCAGAGGTAAAATAATATTTCGCTTTTCTTTATTTTCTTTTTAATTTCAATTATTTTCTTATCCTTCCATCATGTACTATATTAAAAAATTCATGATAAATAAAATATCATACATATACTAGAATTTTATTCTATTAATGGAAAATCCATCATCAATACCTTTCTCTTCTATGTTTTATTATAATAATTAAATCATCGTACTTGATGTGATGATTTACCGCCATGGTGGATGATGTCTTTTAATTTTTCCATTCCACCTCCAAGGCTGGTCATAAAAAATTTTCAATTGTTAAAATAGATTATAATATATGTATTATAGATTTTTTAATGCTTTTAAACCACTATATATACATAATATTAATTAATGAAATAAAAAACGATTGGGATTATCAAAAAACCACCAAAATAATATAAATGTTTATCATTAATGTATTATCTAATGATCTATCCTCACTCCATACGAACAAATGATATATATAAAAATTTAATATATATGATGTTTATTAATTACATATAATTGTAATTCTGGATGAATATTCTCATTTATATGATCTTTCATACCCGTATACACTTGAACTAATCATGAAAACCAATGAAATGAGCACTATGGGAAGGTAATGTTAGAGAACTTTATGAATGGAAAACAAGGTAAATAATGAGATCCATACACCACTGTTCTTTCAAAAAATTACTACCAATGGATCCTTTTTGTCTTCTGAAAATACCGAACTATCACTAAATCCGGTGTTATTTTATCCAAGTGATTTGGGTGACTTTGACTCATCACTACTGGAAGTAGGTAAAGCTGGTATAAACTCTATTCCAAGGAAAAGGAATTTGTTTTAAGAGATTAATTTTCAATATCATACACTTAATTCTTCATAATTATTTCCATTCTTCAAGGTACCATTTATTATTAAAACTTATTCTAAAGGTGGTTTCACAGTGCTATCTTTCTCAGATACTACCTTTTTAAAGCATCTGTGTACCTCCAGTAGTTGCTGGTCATGAGGATAAAGTTAGAGAATCCTCCAATAAACCTATTCAAAAGCTTTGTGGGTTCTTTGGATCTATTATTCCCATATAAGGTGTCAAGAAATTATCAATGATCATTATGTGTGGTCTTATATTTTCATGATGATTTCATCATGGTTGGTGCTTCACCTCCAGATCCTTTGGCCATTGGTAGTTTCACTTATTTAGCTGGTAGATGGCTTGTAATTTTGTTTGATTTTAATTGAGGGTGGTGGTTTTTATCTTCCTTACATTTATACCACTTATTCCTTAGAACCTCATCTTCTTTCAATTGATTGGGAATGACGTAGGGTCATTTATATACTCTGCGGATTGGACTCTCCTTCTCGAATATTCAGTAGTGGCCCAAAATTGACTTGATATTTACCTCTCTCTAACCCTTCTATAAAAGATCATATTTCGAGGTGAGGGTATAAAATATTCTTCCCAACCCATAGTTCATATGGATTTTCCACTATACTAAAAAAATCACCTATATGGGAACTCATTCCCCAGGTGCCCAAGATGTCATCAGAGTTTTCCTTCTAGTTATCAGTCGAAGATTGCTAATCAGGGTGAAAATTTGCATTCCACGATCCCCATTGGTTACCTATTGAATAATATGGGGGAAGTTAGACCACTTTCTAAATATAGGCCCTCATCATCAGCATATTCATCATTTTTCACATCCTTTATGGTCACAATTCAACCTAGTAGAGTATGCCCCTCATGCATGGGTTTAATTTATTTTAGGTCATCTAACACCAAAGCCTCCTTTCTCTCCCTTCATGTATCAGATCAAACTAGGGTGTGTCTTCTTATACCCTCAAATTTTAAAAGTCCATTATTACATTTGGGGCTATCCCCATCATGAAAAATGAGATGTAGGGTTTTGAAAAAGATGGTTGAAGACATATCTCAGCACACAGATTAGGAAACCTCATCAAGGGACAAGTTGAACTGCAACATCTGAAATTATAAGTCCTCTATAATTTTATCTTCCAAAATATGTTGCAGGATGTAGATGCTTTCTGCATTTTAGAGTCCCCTATTCCCCCTAGTGGCTCTAGGGGGTCATCAATGAATTCCATGAATATAAATTCTAGACATTTTACACAAGATCCTATGTTATGAGAGTGATGGGACAATCTATTCTCATTATACTACACATCACCGGTTCTCTAGAATGGATTTAGTTCTTTAATGTTGGTTTAGATACCATAGAAATTGTGGCTGATGTTATTTCTTCCTCTGATAATGGTGTTTTAACCAAGGCCCTTCCAAACCAAATTTGGTTACCTACCCTCCCATCTTGAAGGTGCTTTGATTCCCAAGGCCAAGTCTAGGTGTCTTTTCTTTCAATGATCTCTATTATTATTTTGAATTCCCATGGAATTAGCACCTATGTTGAAATGGATTTTTTTGGTATCTTAAATTTATCGTTAGAATGATTATGTGGTGGCAGTTCTAGAACAGAAGAAGCATGTTGTGAAGATTTTGAGTTTATTTTATAAAATGGTCTCTGTGGGTTATTTTGTGGTGATATGACTAACTAGCAAATTTTTTTCAGAAAAGAGATGTGGTCATTGATTTATTGGGTGCTTCCAACCAACAGTTATCAGTAGGGATCAAAGAAGGCAACATGCAGTTCTTTTTCCCCTTCTAGTGTACTACATCCAAGGATTAGAAAAGAGAGTTAATCTAAAAAAATAGAAATATTAAAACTTGGGGATTATGCCTGGTTGGTGGGGGGATTCAATTTTATCCATTACCCATCAGAGAAAAATAGAGGAAGAATATATACAAGAAGTGATTGCTATTCGTTTACAACATTCACCGGAAGAAACAACCTCCAATACGTGGGTTTCTCTGGGGGAATATTTTTTTAGTGAAAAATATTTTATTGATAGTATAATTAAAATAGGTGAATTATCCCAACCTCATAGTGGATGGAAGTGGTAGAGGATTAGTGCATCTCCGCATACAAAACTTCTTACAATCATTTGGTAAATCTCCCAATGTGGTGAATACAATTGATCTCTAATTTAGCCTACATTTATTATCTAGAACAACTGCCACATAGTCAACTTCTTTATAGATGGGCTTTACATGTATGCATTTTTTGATGAAATTCATGGATCATCTAATAAAATAGGAATTATCCAATGGAATTACCTCCTTATTTTTATAGATTCCAACCAACACTTCAGATTCTGATTAAACTTTACAAATTTTGATATGATGACCGTCAAATAGGATGAATCATATTTCCAGAGCCTGGACCTCTACCACAATATATTTTCCTGGATCACAGTGTATGTTGAAGCCAAAAAATCACTAACCCCCTTTTATCTATGACTATACATCCTCTTTTCATCATTATTTTCAGACAAGATCCATCCACAATCAGCATATATCCCTTTTCTGGTGGATTCCACCTTACTCACTACCCTTGCATATTTTTCCTGGTATCAGCCAATCTGTTACAGACTATCGAGTGGAATATCTTGAGAAATGGTGTCTCTAAAACACCCTTGATCAGGGACCCCATCTTTATTAGTAAAATATTTACACATACATCTTAAAATAACACCAACAATTTTCTCCCCTCTCATTCCACATTTTGATCTTCCCACACTATCCATCATGCTACTAAAAAATCCATTTCTCGAACCCTATTTTATATGTTGTACTTCCCGATGTCGATAATCCAATTTATTGGAAAGGTAATCGGCATAACTCATGTTGGCGGGACCTTTTCTTTTCTAATCATTAATCTATTTCAAACTTAACTTATAAAAGGGTTAAAAAACTTGTGAGGGATCTCTCAGACCATTCCCCTCTTCTCATTCATCATGAGAAAATATCAGGGGACAACAATCATTTTTCATATTCCAAATTATGGGGGTCTGAAAAAGACTTTAAATCTATGGTCTTATCCACCTAAATTATACCCATGTAGGTTAGTATATGGTTGAGGATACACAATAAACTGTAGATAATCAATGGTGAGTTACAGATCTTGTACAAAAAAACGAACCATACAGGGTATTAATCTATGGAGCACCAAAGATCAGATTGATTGTAGGGAAAATGAGTGGGAGTCCAACTAGGAAAATGAAACACTCTTCAATTTAGTGAATAAGAGGACCCAATTAGTCAATTTCATACAATATTAGTAGAGAAAATCTCAAGAGAAGACCAGGGAGACTTATCTCAAGGAGGTGAAAAGAACATGAACTTTTTTAGAATATAATTAAGGAGTAAAAGTGTTCTAATATCCCTAATATCAGAATGGGGAGTGGGTAATCTACCAAAGGCATGGAGGTGGTGGGAGATATGTCTTATCAAGGTTACTGGCTGAACTAAATCCCAGTATTTGAGTTAGGTTCCAAATTTATCAAATAGAATTCTTCAATTATATAATAAGGGTGTTTTCTAGTGTCATTAACAGGTTCTTTAAAATCATTTGGGATGAATTAGAAATATGGGAAGAATCTCATGCACTAAATATATATGTTTCTTCAGGTCTAGACTACTTTTCAAGATCCATTTAAATTACATTTTGGGATATTGTGAAAGGTGGGATGATTAGGTCCACTCAATACTTTTTATGAGGTGAAGACTTAACCAAAGATTATTGTCCATCAACCCTGTCCTCATCACAAAAGTAAAAGATCATTAATCTTTAAAACTTTATATGACAATTAGTATATGTAAATTTATAATCATGGTGCTGGAAAATTATATAAACATAATTATGTCTCTTCATATACCTCAATGGGTCTTGGAGAATCGACATGGATTTATCAAGGGGTTATCTACAAAAGAAACTATTTTAATGTTGCATGAAATGGTTGGGGATATCATAAATAAAACACCATTTTCAAACATCAAGATCAATGTTGATATGCACAATGCCTATGATATTATGGAATGGAGCTTTATGAATAACATTTTGATAAGAATGGGTTTCTCCTGTTGGATGATTGATCTCTTCCTCCGAGATTATAGCTCATCTTTGTTGGATTTGGTGTTCATTGGAAGGATGTTTGGTTTCGTAAAATATTCTTGTCACTTTGGAATGGACACCCACTCTCACCAATACTTTTAGAATAGTTTAGGATACTCATAGAAGATACCTAGGTCATAGAATTCTTAGCAGAACCATTCGAGCTTATCATGATAGGGCTTATACAAATGAAATTTCCCATTTATTTATTATAGATGACATTATTTTCTTTCAGAATGGTAATAGATGTAACATTATGTAAATAAAAATTCAGGGATATATTTTCCCGATGGAGCGGTCAAACCATCATCTGAAAAAAATATTAGTTTTTGTTTACTAAATAGTGTTCAGATATATGGAGGAAGAATATAAATGACTCCCTATGTGTGAAAAGTGTGTCATTATTCATGTATTACCTTGGGGAATGAGTTTATTCTGCAGGATTTTTTGTTCATCGTATTGAGGGACTCATTGATAAAATCACTTCACACATTACTAATTAAAAAAAGCTAGTTTATATCTTTTGGGGGTCACATCACTCTTGTTAACTATTTTTTATCCTCGATTCCCATAAACATATTTTTAGTACTCAATTTTCCAAATTCAATGTTGTGGAACCCTGAAATAATTATGAAAAATTTCATTACAGATTCCCACATAGAGGGTTATTACTATTGGTATTCATGGGGAAAGATAGAAAAGGGAGTACGAGTGGGTGGTATTAATATTATAAACATGAAGGAGGAAATCCGAATCTTGAAAATATTATGGAATGAGACTTCTTGGGGGATAAATCCCTCTAATAATAGTCTATCACCAAAATATATGGAAACCATACTATTGACATAATGGGGGGATGTCTTGTCTTTTTATTTCGATCATTGTATAGATTCTCACTCTTCAAAATCACTCGAGATGGATAATTGGTTACAGTAAAATTAATTTATGGATTGATAATTTGGAAGGATACACACTTGGTTTCTCCAGTTGTTCAACTCCAAATATCTCCCTCACCCAAGATAGAATGTTTGAGCCTTTCATTTTTGGATTTCTAAAACCACACCAAATGGATAACTTCATTATCATTGAGATGAACTCATATTCGGATAAATTTATTTTCAAGAGGACAAGACTGTGTGAATTCCTGGAGAAGGGATTCATCGTGTAATCTCAATTGAGTGAGACATAGAATGTTTAGAAATATATTTTTTAGTGTAATGAAATTCCATTTAAACTCAACTTCTTGATGTGGCGCATATGTCACTATGATGTTCCTACTGAAGAGAATGTCAGGAAGAAGTGTATTTCTTTGGATTTGAAAATTTTGTGATGTAGGAACAAGAAGGATGAAACCACTAATCACCTCTTCATTGATAGAGAATGGGAAGAGGGAGGGTGGAATAGCTTGGGGGATTTTTTTTCATGGGTGTTCATGGAATACTTCTAGATACTATTATATAGGCTTGTTTTATGGATACGAAACCCAACATGCATGAACAAAAGGATAGGGCCCGAATTCTGGTGGTAGGTAACTGGAGTCTTTTGAAAACAAAGAACTAGAGTCAATGTGATAACATTTTAAGTTATCAGTTGGGAATGAGGGTGAATTCCCAAGGTTTTGTGGCACATTTGATTTGTATTTTTAAAGTGTGAAAGCCTAATTATCTCTTAAAAGTATCATGGATAGCTATAAAATCCCATATTCTCCTAAGAATCAGACTATATAGGGAAAATGCGTGAGGTGGAATCCATTGAACAATGGTTATAAACTCAACGTGGATGGTTTTTTCTCTAGTGATGTCATGTGGTGGGGGGGGGGGGGGGGGTCGAGACCCCCAATAATATGTAATTTTATCTTTATTCATTGGCTTTGGAGGGACTGAATCACTTTTGGTGGTGGAAAGGACAATGCTGAACATTATTGAACTATGTAAGTTAAACAACTTTAAGCTTCAATCTGTTGAAACCGACTCAACGTCGATCCTGGGGTCACTATAGGGTATCCACCAAATTCCTTGGTCAATTATATATATCATCCAAAAATAAAGAAGGATCCTTAATTCATGTATTTCCATCTATCAGCCCTAGTAAGAGTGGAATAATGCATCCGAGTGCCTCACTTCTCATGCGGCTAATAGAAATCAATGGTTTTTTATTTTATGCCCCAGGGTCGCTCCCTCATGAGTTTGGTAGCTTTTTTAATGAATATTGTCTCATTATAAACTATTTGAAACCATCATGATTTTTTTGATCTTCTCCCAGGTATTTCCCTATATTCAAAAAACAATTTTACATTGGATGGATGGAGGAAAAGAACACTCCCAAATGATATAATTAAAACTTATAACTCATCAAAGAAGCCATAAATGTACATAATAAAATTATAATAAAAAAATAATTATTAAATAGGTTTTTACCTAATTTATTAATTAATATAATTTCATTAATTAAGATGTTATGTACAATTGGGTAATTCTTTTCGACATATGGTAGGGGTTTCTTCATGAACCTATATTATTCATTCAAGTTACTCTTTCTCTCTCCATAACCAATTTTTATTCATATTTGTTATTATATAATTCTTATAAATTGTATTTATATGTTCCAAAATCAGGTTTCTAGATAATTTCATCTTCCTTCTATGGGGAAATATATAATGACCCATACTTTACATACATTGTTATTACTTCAAAATTGAAGCATACTTTTTACAACATATAACAAAACCATTAAAAGACCATATAGGTATATTTTCTTTAGAAACTGGGAAACATAAACAACTTGTTCATAAAGGGTCTACACTGTCTCCCATTTATTTCATCATATATATAGTCCCTTTTGGAATATCTTACTTAATAAGCTTCTTCCTGACCTAGGGAAATAAAACATACAAAAGGGTGAGCTCAAATTCTCAGTAAGGGTAAACAAAAGAAATATCAATCACATCATATTCATAAGAACATAACATTTTTGAAATCTTAACCTGCAAAAGAGAGCATAATTTCATAACATGGGATAAATCATAGTAGTGAAATGAAATCCCAATAATCATAACTTAAAACATGAAACTCTGTGGCATACACACATAATCATAGAGAATCATTTTGTATTAGTCAAGACTCATTTCCAAGACTATCTTAGTGGACAAAGTCCATTTCTGAACCGAGTTCACTCCTCGTTTCAGTCTTGTTTCACTGAACCGACTTAACCTGTCGTTCCAGCCATGTCTATCTCATGAGATATAAAATCTTTACCCAATGCATTGGAGGGAGATATAGGTCCCACCCATCTTATAATGATACCATTATTATGTGTTCCACAAAATCATAAATCATACATCATTGCATAACCTATGTAATAAAAATGGGATTCTTAAACAACATGATTTCAAAAAAAAATTCATATAAGATAAAGAAATTCATAAAAATAATTCCATCACAACATAATAAAATCAATGTAACAATAGGGATAGAAAAAGAACCATATATTATCTTAGATGGAAAATAATTTTGATAAAACACTTGAACTCCATTCTTGAGGAAAATATCCTTTCTACTTCAAAAACATTTTCCTTTCTTAACATGTCATACAATTTTAAACTAAAAGAAGTTGATTAAAAATAAACTTTAAAACTTGTAAAGGAATCTTCTTTTAGATAATGTTTTAAAAATACATTCATGCCGTATAAGTTAAAAAAACATTCTTCTCATTCTTTTGTTGGAAAAGTCAAAAAGTATCTCGTACGAAAAATGACAAAAGATTCATTTCATATCTTTTACTAAAAACCCACCGAAGGGTAAAATTGGATTTAAACAATTGTAGGTGGATGGAAATAATATTACATATTGAGGAAACATGGATGTGGATGATAAAATACACCCCAGTAAATACCAAAGAATAAACAATCTCAGATAAAAATGAGATTGTGATATTTCCCCTTACCTTAGGTCCGATTTGCTTCGTAAGTGTCCGAACCTCATGTATAATGATTTAAATAATGTTATTAACTTATTACAGAATCATAATTTTTGTTATGATATCATATATGGTCATATTCTTAGCTTCTTATTAGTTATATTTAATTACTACTTGTTATTTGGGTGTTTATTACGTTTGGTTCTTATGCGTGTTTGTCGAATAAATTCTTATTATTCTATTTAGGTTATAGATACCTCATTTCCAGAATGGTATTAGTGTAATATATATCATATTCATTCATCCAATTCATTTATATAATCATTATTCAATGAATATCATGTAGAACGAATCGCATCACATCGTGGAGACGATATTCCGTACGTACGCAGGAGCGATGATATCCTTCCCATGATCGTGGAATTGTATTGGAGTGTATGTATTCTATTTCAGAATCAATAACACTTTACAAAAATTATATATATTCATTACATTCACCCTTATACCCATCCAATTAAGGTGGTGGTGGAAAATAGATTACACCACGACGTGGAGACGGTATTCCGTACGTACGCACGCGCGGTGATTTCATTTTCCGTAGGATGGATAAGAGGTGAAATAGGGTTGTTTCATATTTATAATAAAATATAAGTATATGAGTGATACTGATGTTATTACCTCATAATGAAATAACTAAAGAAGAGGGAGTAGAAGAAGAATGGAACTTGAAGAAAATGATAGAAGGTATTACCTCTTTCTCGAAGTGCCTCCTTTAAAAATTCTCTTAAGGCAGTAGAGTTGGTATTTTGATAAGACAAGTACCTCTAGTAGGTATCTAAGAAAGTGGGGAAGTGAAATGGTCAGGGTTTGGCCGAGCCTGAAGGCTCAAATTGGTGTGGGGAAGAGAGGGAGGAGGTGCCCTTTTATAAGGGAGGAGAGGGGCACCTTTAGAAATATAAGAAATATTAGTTTATATTAAATCCCAACTCCACTTAAAAACTTCTAAAATGACTCATATCCAAAGATTAGATGATATAGGGTTGTAATCTCATCAAAAAATAAAATTTAGACATGTTAGGAATTTATTTTAAACATTATCAACTTGATTTATCCTTATTTATCAATTTAATTTTATTTGTGGTAATAATTTTCTAAATTTTAAATTATTATATATAATTACATATGTGTTGTGAATTTTCCATAATTTGACACTTTATGCCATTTTAGACCATATAAATTTTAATTTATTATTTTTAAATATTTTTGTGATTTTTAAACAATTTTATAATGTGTTATTTTTATAAAATAACAATAGTGTCAATTTTGATACTATTCATTCATTTGAATTTAAATAAAATATATACAGAAGATATTTTCTAACTAAAAGCATTAATAGATTCATTAAATGTCAAATGTATCTAGAAAATTAGTGTATCACATTAAATAGTTCATATAATAATTATTTTAATATTTTTAAAACAATTTATTTGATATTTTAATTAATAAAGTAATTTAATCATCACTATTATGTCATAATATATGATAATTATTTAATACCTAAAAATTCTAAATAAATTACTATGATGTAGATAATTGTATTATATTTCTAGAGACTATTCATGTTTGAAATTTCATTAAGTTTATAACCAAATTAAAATTATTATACTTATAAGATTTAAGAAAGTGACATGTTGTCACATTCTTTGGTTTTAATAATAATTAAATTATTTTCATGGAAAAAATTTCATTAAATGAATCTAATCCGACCCTTAGGTGATATTGGTCGACTTTTAGTCATCAAATAGGATTTTGGCAGGTGTTAGGGTAATTTTATGATATTATATTACCCTTAATTACCCGATTTACCTTTAACTATGGTAAATAAAATTTACCATAGTTACTATTCATAATGCCCAAAAATAAAAAGTAGCATATTAACATAATTTGGACCCAATGATTATGAATATTGAATCCATTTTTCAAAATTCAAAACATATAAGTTGCAATAATTAATTTAATATAAATCTCGTTGTTAAGAAAATGGGTTTTAGAAGTTAAAACATTGCCAAAAATTGAAATGTTTTTACCTATGAATTCAATGTGAAATTAATTCTAATGACATACATTATATTAAATGGTAAAAATATATTCTATTTATACTTTAAAACCATTCAATATTATAATTTACCCATCTAATTATCTCAATGAAAAAAGTTGTTTTTAATTAAAAATTAGAGTATTTTTACTATTCATCAAAATATGAAAGTTATCAGAAAAATATAAAAATTTATCCAAAGTAAATTTGTATATCTTGATTCAAGAGGAGAATTTTATTTTGTCAAATTGAACTTATAAATATGTCAAAAACTAGATTTAATGTGGGTGGGCCATCAAAAACCGGAAAAGTTGTATTTTTTTAAAAATATTTCTTTTATCCAAAAAAACTGATTTTTCTTTTATACCTCATTCTAGAAAATGTATAAGTTGAATTAAAATTTTATAAAATTAAAAATTCAGTAAGTACTATACATAACGGCTAGTTTTAATAACATTTTAATAGCATATCGTTGTTTAGTGAAACTCGGTATTGTGTACGACGCAACCTATCGAGGAAGGCCGTGATTGCGTGTAAAGCAAGCCAATCTAGTTTTGTGTGTAGTGAAAGATTCCTTTGATGATTTAAAAACAAAATATTTCTCATAAAAGTCTCGGGTGCTACAAAATACATGGGTGATAAGCTTCTCTTTTAAATTATTCCTAATAATTAATCCCAGTTTAAGGGAACTTTCTATTTCCTACCTAGTTTCAAGTACACTCTATACAATGTTTTAAACAAAAAATATTTTTCTAAAATCACTCCATTTGAAATTAAAATTAAATTTAGTTCAGTTCTATTTTATAAAAATAATTAATCCTCATCTACTATTTACACTGTTTTATATTATCTCTTAAACCAAAATAAAGTGTCTCATTTCTATGGACTCTTTTTACATGTTTTCACATTAGTTGGACAACATTTATGCCTTAAATATAATTTAAATTTTCCTTAACATTTATTTTGGGATAAAATTGAGTATAATCTAATACAAATTAATTTTCAATAGAATACTTCCTTCTATTGTAAATAGGGTATTTCTCTAAAGAATTCCTTGATAATTTTATTAATGTAATATCATTTATTTTAATGATCACAGTTAAATATTAAGATTAATTGGGATTAATATTTTGTGATAACATCTACCATTTTTTGATATATTGTTTATGATAATTTTGACTATGGTTGTTCCATATTTTTAACATTTAACATATTACTCATAATGTATTGTTATTATGTTTACCGATTAGGGAATGTTATTTACATTTCATATGTATATGTTGTTTATATTTAACCCCATTAGTAAATTTGAATTAGTAAGTGAGGGGTGGGGTACACAATAGCTGTATTATGCATTGGTAGGTATCATGAAACAAAACTGATATTTACTTGGCTAACGAATTTACCATTTATTATTAGATATGGATCTGGTTGAGGCCTTAACAATTTATTTTCAGATGTACTGGTTGAGGCCTCAATAGTGTCTTTTAGATTCCTAACATAATGGATTACCTTATTATATTTTTTTAAATTTATAATTCATGTTATTATTGGACTAGTAAAATATATATGGTTACGTTCCTTTTTATTAATTATATGGAATTATCTATTCAACTTCTATTCCTTCCATAGTCTTCTCAAGATAATTTTTTAATGGCATGTTATTTTAATTATTCCCCTTAAATTATTTTTATGTTAACTTTTGATGTATTTCTTATCCTTATCGAGCATCTGGTCTCACCCATTTCTTATGTTTTATTTTTCCCAGAATGTGAAGATGTGTATTATGAAAGACTTATAGAGATAATTTTGGAGTTTATTAGAGTTTCTAATAGAGTATAATTATTATTATACATTTCATGTTGTAATGAAATGATTATGTTAGTATTTGGTTTTCCAAATATATTAAGATATTTGGACCTTTGGGATATAATCTCAATTTCATACTACCAATGTAAAAATGTAAGGCACTGGCTCCGAGATAATAGGGCCTCATTATTTATAGATAAGATCAGGTTTTTTCTAGGCTACCAATAGTCATGATATTTTTTACTTCCCAAATAAATTTAGTGGTGGATAAAACCATTGATAATCATTCGGATTTGTTTGAAACAACCATTAAATATGAAATATTTACCATATTTAGAAATGGTTTTTAAAAATACCTCGTAATTGAGCACTAAAAAGTTATATATGGTTTGAATTTAGTAGTTGTTTCAACCACCTTTATCCATTTAGAGGTGAATATAATTATCACTACATTAAATTTGTGGAATTAAAACTATCTTTTGATATGGTAAATAACAAATAATAAACCATATTTATTAGTGGTTTTATAAAAAACTACTAAATATTATTTATTAATTATTATTATATAGTAGTGGTTTTATAGTAGCCATAAATAAATAAAACCATCTCTAAATACAGATTCTTAAAAATTCAAAAAAATCACCATGAAGATAAAGAATCATTAGAACCCCACAACCTAGTGATCTATGGTGTTTTTTTAAATTGTTGGAAACCCATTTATATGTGGTTAAAAGAACCTCTAAACTACAAAAAACCATTATGAATAGGGGGTTTTTCTATAGTGGCGTGATAAAAAAAGGTTTAAAAAACATATTTCATAACCCACTAATCCAAGAGAACGTTGAATCTCACTAACATTTGTAGTTCATTTCCACTCTTCCATCACATTAGTTTTATCATGATTAACAGTTAAGACATATTTAGGAATAATATGACTAGTGAATAAAATCTATTGAAGGGAAAATTTATATATTATGAATTTTAGATACTAGTTCTTTTCATTTTTCATCTATAAATGTATACATAAATGTTTTTCATGTTCTTCAAAACATTGATAATAAATTAGGAAATAATAATTAAAAATCTGAAAAAGAAATTATTCAATTATGTAAGGAAATCCCTATTAATAATATCAATAAATTAAAAAGAGTAATTATTCAACATGAAAATCATAACCAAAAAATTTAATGTCCCTACCTAGTTCAAAAAACCAACTTCATAAAGTATTCATTTTTTACATTCATCGAGTGGTACCTAGACCTAAGATAAATATTTTTAAAATAACAAAAACGTATGATAAGATAAATGAATTCATCAATATGATGAAACATAAAAATATTCATAATAGTTTAATTTTTTAGTTCTCTTTAATCAATGAAACACATACTGGAACCATGTATATTTCAATCAAACAAAATAGATGCACCCTAAGGTGAAGTGCTTCTAAGAATGTAACCCTTATAATGAAAATCTTGAAACTACTATTAAATTTATTATTTTCTACTTGATCCATTTAATATGTGGGTTTTAAAATTAGAATATCCTCAAAGAATAAATTTAAAGTTAAATTAACATCCTGGTAAGGAATGACATGAGGAAAACCATCTGGAAATATATCCATATATTCATTTACTACTGTCACAACATTAATTTGAACAGTTACCTCCATTTACATAGTATGTGAAATATAACATATACATAAATCATTCTTTAATTTCTTAGATTCTTGATATCCTATCAAATTTATTAACTTGTTATTATAAGAAAACTAAAAAAATCCTGCAAAATAACCTCTTTATCTTTGTAACATATCATAGTCTGATAAACTGAAATGTTATCCAAAAAAAGCATAATATCAAACTCCAACAAAGCTAACAAAAAATTGTTTATAGGAAAAATTATTCAAAATATGTTTTTAGGAAGGTCCTTATAAATTATTATTACAATAATATACCCCCTATGTTTTTACCTGTATTTTTTAAATCATTTATTGAGATGGTATTTCATTTCTAAATGAAGTTTTCCAGAAAATAAAATAATGTGTGGATACAAAATCAAATATTACATTGGACCAACCTAAATAAAAATTTATATACCTAACACCACTTCATAAACATTTCCATCATCTACCATAGTATTATAAAAATAATTTTACACGCCTTTCCACATTCAATTTTTTTGATCACCACCAGGATAAACTAATTTTAGACACATGTTAGTATAATGACCCAACTCACTGCCACAAAAATAACTCACTATAGGCTAACTATTTTTTTATTGTTTTGATTAGAACTATTTTCTTATGTTTAAAATCAAAATGACTATTCTTACCACATAGACAACACTTCAATGATCCCATCTAACATATTTGAAAATAACTTATTTTAAATTTTGATCTTTTATTGGGATTACTTATGGATTTATTATTTGAATAATTATCCATTTCATACCACCTTGATCACTTTTTAATAATAATTTTTTGAAGTATGTAATTGTTTAAAACACCGTCCAAAATAACTTAACAAAATAACTCCCTCATAAATTTTTATTTTTTGATATGTAAACGCTCTTCATAATTTTAGTTTCAAACTAGTGTAAAAACAATATATTTTACATTTATGGTCCAAAAAAATGAAACACATGGATTTTATTATGAAATTTCCATTGTAAGAAGACACCATGTATTTTTTATTTGTCACAAACACTAGAAATTTCCTTTTACATTCTACGTAAATGAACGTTAGGAAAATAATTCTCATTATAAATATATTTATGAATGTTCACTATATAGAATAAATATAAATTTTTTTTACATACTATATTTAATAAAAAAACTACCATAAATAAATTTCAACTTTAATAAGAAAAAAAAATTAGGTGGAATTTTATTTTTTGTATATACAAATAAATAAAATTACATTTTTGAATAATTGATCCTTCCTTCAGCTTCCACAAGGTTTAAAGATCCCCTGACATTCTCAAGGTTCTATTATATTAAATAATACACTATATACATCATACACTATAGACATTTTGGTCTCTATTTTAAATAGGTCCCCAATTAATAGCCTAATCCAACATAGATAAAACTACTCAAAATTTATTTGCTCCAACAATTTAATGTGTTTTGATTTGGAAGGTTACTATAAACTTGATACTTTCCTAATTTAACAACAATTTTCCCTCCAATGAAAATCAGTCTAAATAGACATGGATTAGATTGAGCCACATTGATATCGTGAGATATTCTCTCATCATAATAAAACCCTAAATTTTATTCTCTATAATATTTATTTTAAAATTAGTCTAACCTCTAAAGATAAATAAACCTTTCATTTGATAAAAAGTATAAATACATATATCAAAATCAATACATATGTAGATGATTTATTACATGGGAATCACATTTATAAATATCCATGATATTTAAGGTTTATATGTTTATATAATTAGGAAAACAATTACATAATAGAGTGTAAATTGTGACACACAATGCATTTTTTAAAAAATAGGTTCTTAAAATAAAACTCTGGTTTCACTCAATACATATTTTAATATTTTAGGATGATTTACTATAATAGAATGATTTAAATTTCTATAGCTAAAATTCTTCTTTATATATCATGAATATAATTTGAAAACTTGGGTTGAGAAAAAACTCTTTAATATATATATAAATAATGGATACTCATTAGTCTAGGTAAAATCATTGAAACTCATAAAAATTAATCCATTTTCAAAATAAAATATCATGGAAAAAATTAAACATGTCCACATTAGAAAATAGTACATTTTTCAAATAAAAAAAATTAAAACTCAATTGTGGAATAGAAAATCATGAAATAAACATGATTAATAAAATATTTAAAAAATATTTGAGATGCATACCATTCACCTTGAAAATGTCATTAAATATTATATACTCATTAAATCAGAATTTTTATATTAAAACCCTAAGATGGAAAGGAATAGATGTCTTAGAGAAGCATATTCATAAACATTGTTCATTAATGTTTATTATATTTAGGATAATGGATTCCTAGTTAATTCCACAAGAGTAACATATATGGTTATCTCGCACATTTTTTTAGAATACCGATACTTACCCAATTCATTAGATATATATATAGGTCTCACCAATCATAATGGGATATATTAGGTTTATATGCCATCATATATAATTATCAGGTATAATATCATAATGATAAGAATTATCACTTTCAATTTTAATCAAAAAACACTTTAATGCACAATTGAACCCATAATCAAAAGAACATTGTATTTGATCAAAAAAATAATTAGAAATAATAACTTAATTTTAGAATCCTTTGTGTAAAATATTCCTAAAATTAAAATAATATGAAAGTCTTAAAAAACAAGGAAACTTTTATGTGAATATTTATAATGAATAATGGATATTATTTATGGAAAATTTGTTCAATCATAACATGTTGAAAATAATACATTTTCACATTGGTAAAAAAATTCAAAATGAACAGAATGGTAAATGTAAAAAAGATTCATATTTAACCATTTTAGTAAAAATAATTGGTAGTTAAATATAAAAATTAGTAATATTTTATGTATAAATAAAATTATTATTGGATAATTTTGAAGAAAATTTATATTGAGGAGAATGATCTGAATGGGATAATTTAAAATAATTTGTAAATAAATATTTTCTTACCATAAGTCATGACAATATTTGAATGTTCTATAAATCCTAAATAAAAAAAATATTTTTTATTTACTAGCTTCATTATATTTTCTACATTTATACCATTACCACTACTCTATTTGTTTCATTTATAAGTGTGTTTAATTTATTTTTTAAGATGTTTGACATCATGATGCTTGTGTGATGTCATTTGGGTTATGACATAGAAACATCGTCATTGCGTCACCCATTATCAAAGGGGCCATTAATCTATCATCTCCACAATCTTAATTTTTTTAATTAAAATGTTTACAGATTGAATATATTCTATTTACCATTCACTTATGGTGGTTAAAAAAAATAAATCACATCATTTCACTATGATGGTAATTCATATTGAAGCCTATATGGTGTTTTAATTGTTTGTTAGGTGGATGAAAAATATAGTACATAATATTTAAATCATATTGGATCATTATTGTGTTATAAATTTAATATTAACACATCATTTATATCTCTATATAATTCCACCTAAGTCTGTAGTAAATAAATCACACCTCTTCATCGAGGTGGAAGTCCACAGAAACAAACGATCAATGTTATTAGGTTCTAAAAAATCGATGGGTAAGAATCCAGGAAATATTTATTTTGAAATAGTCATAATCATGTCCTAAATATAGAATAAATTTAATTGAACCGTCAATTTACACAACCATATGATTCAGTGATAAAAAAAATAGTTATGTGGAGGTGGAAGTCCACACATACACATAAATGAAGTCTTCATTTCACACAGGATACAAACAATGACGAAAAGGGTTATGACATCAAAATAATTACATTTTAGTATAAGTGATATTTTTATTTTATTATATGTGAATGTTTGATAAATATTTGATGGATTTAAAAGATTAAATGTATAGAAAAAACAATTTTAAGAGTTATATGGAATATTTTGGAATCCCCCCTACAATTACACCTTAAGAATTATAGGATTTGTCCTTTGGTTAGAATAGTACCACTATTATATGGGTAGTGAAGATATGATGGTATTTATATATATTAGATTATTTAAATGGAACAATTTATATAAATAATATTGGAGAATATTTTCCCATTTATATGTGATGGTAGTGTCACCCTTGTATACATTCAATATTTTATAATATTATAAAATAATATTATTGCGTAAGTGGAACTAATGTAACCAAATATCAAATATAAGGTGATAAGGAAATCAATTATGAAATCTAATAATATATATGACTATGTTTTTTTATTACAATATAGAATTATTTTTACCCAAATTAACTTGTTTTACCCTTTATTGTGGTGATAACAATTTACGAGGGTTACTATTCACTATGACCAAAAAATAAAATTAACCTCCTTACCAAACACGAACTTCCTAATTACCAAAATAAAATAACTTTTTCAAATATCAAAATCTTAAAATGGCCAAAATAATTAATATACGAACACAAAATGTAACAAAACCCATTTTTTTAGAAAAATGTGTTTTAAGCTTGAAAATATATTTATATAAAAATGAAGTATAAAAACTATTTATGTGGACATAATTGTATTATGTTTAGTAACTTAGGTATACTTGTCCAGCAAGGTATATCCAAAATGTAATTATACATTTTTAAATCTTGAAAGTAAATAACAATTTTTATAGAAAAATGTATTTTTTTAATATCCACTAGAAATCATCCTTTTTTGAAAGATTCTAAAAAATAACCCTAAGAAAAATATGATATGATAATAGAAAGATTTAATTTAATTTTATAAAATTAAATTCCTAAACAACTAATGCTTAACTTTTAAATAAAACCACATAGTATAGGAAAAACATTTTTATCCAAAAACATTATATCTTTTTCAAACAAAAAATTACTTAAAATAAATACCGTGAATATGCTTCCATAAAATATAATAATTAATATTACTAAGACATTATATTAATAAATTTTTAAAAATAAATTTACTATTACATCATAATGATATACTTACATATTCATATGATTTTTTATTTTTATTTTATTTAGATAATATTAATTATTATCCATGTTAACACTTTTAGTTTTAATAAAAGGATAAAAAATAGAGGGTCTAAGTAAATAAAAAAAGAATTTTAAAACATGGTTACTGAAATAATGAACAAAATATGGTGGTATATGGTTTTAAAATTATCATTATTATTCTCTCCCATATTTTGAGTAATATCTTAAGACATTTTTTAATCATAAAAACACAATAGGACCAACTCAATATGGATTCATTATTTCAATTATGACCATCATTCTTATCTAAAAATTATGATCCACTAACAGTTATGAAATGGAAAAAATATTGAAGTTATTTTTTCCTACTTCAATTATTAGATCATGAAAAATTATTTTGTTTCTCTTTATCATTTAGAAGGTCATGTTGAATAATGATGGAATTTGTTTAAGAATATGGGGAAGACAGATAAAATTGATTCCATGAAATAGGAAGATTCTATGAAAATATTCTTTAGTAAACATTTTAATTGAACACAAGAATTAAAATTTTTGATATAATATCCTCATATTATGAAAATTGAGGAAGAATCATTTTTCCAAAAAATCACTATTCATGAGAATTTTATGTTACCACACTAGTGTTATTATCAATCCCATATGAAAAATAAATATCTTATTTGGTGTCGTAAAACCATATCTGTGAAATTTTTTAGTTTTAAGTGAATTTTATGGATATTAAGGAAATTATTGATGTGATATTAATGTGAAAATAGAAATTTTGAACCCTAATTACTCTCACTTATTTGTGTATAAGAATGGGAAAATTTAGTTTCAGTGAAATTCAGTTAAAAAATAGTGTGGAGGAAAAATTATTCAACTAGAAATTTTCAATTTTTGTGGGAAGAATCACACTAGAAATTGCCTCAAATTAAGGAGAAATGTTTCATGTGTGTGTAAATTACCCATAAATCACCCAATGTTGAAGAGATATAAATAGGTTGATAAAATATATCAGAGGAGAAATTTTCACAAACTATATCCCCTGTAGATCAATGTTTCAATTGTAATTAATTTTGGAAAAATGACGAATAATTGACCAATCCAAATAAAAAATATAATCAATGTAAATTACCTCCATACCCAAGGGAGAATAGAACAAATATTAAATCAAAAATATCGATGTCAATCTTAATAATAAAATATTGAAAGGTACACTTAATATAAATTAATTAGTTTCACAGATCTAAGTAGAAGTTTCTACTTCACATTCCTTCATATAATTCATATCTACAACTATTATTGATTCAACACCACAAAAATTAGATATTGAGTTGCCTAACAAAAAACCTGGTTGTGTGAAATTTCCATCCTATGTATATATCTCTTATGCAATTATGTTAAATGGGGAAAATATTCATATAAATTTTGTTATTTATACCTTGGTATATTTCGACTTGATATAGGGAATGAATAGGATCACTAAAAATTAATATCATACTAAATGTTGGGATATGGTAATATCATTTCATATCCCAAATAATCTTATATTAAAATGATAATGTGTGTATTATTAGGAATTCCCATAGAAAATAATTACATAATATGGTCCCCAATACCTATTAATGAGTAATATATGACTATAATTACGTTTGTAGAAACATGACATTGAAGAAATTCTAATTATACAATAATACGTCAATATACTTCCTAATAAGTTGGTTTATATTTCCACGTAATATTAGGTTAATTTTTAATTTGAAATCATTAATTAGTATTCATTGAATTCGACATGCTTAATTAGAAGATTTAAAGAATAAACTTATATAAAATTTGGATGGGGTTTGTATATATTAAAGTTATTCATATTAATGGGAATGATTCATATTTTTTTTAAAAATAAGTATGGATTAATGGGCGTATACATTGATTATAATTAACATAACATGATCACACTCAACAATAAGTGTCTATATCTTGTATTTATTTTATTTATAATCAACTTAATGGTTCCCAATTATAAATGAACAAGGATATCATAAACTAAATGTGAAAAGGGAAGATGAACCATAAATAACATTATATACAAGATATGGACACTATGAATTCATAGTGATTCCTTTCAGACTAACAAATACACTTTTCATATTAATTGATATGATGAATAATGAATTTTAAGTATACACTGATATATTTTTTGTAGTTCATTGATGATATTCTAATATATTCAGTCAATTAGGAAGAAAATGAATATTATTTAGGTATTGTTGTAATGAAATTATACAATTATAAATTTTATTAATTTTTTAGTTGGTGTTATTTTTTATACAATAATTATCCCTCGTAAGTCATGTAATCATATGAAATGGTAAATCTATGTATCCATTAATTTTATATTTGATTAAAGAATGGTATAGGAAAAGATTTATAAGTAAGATTCATAGATATTTTGGATTGCCAAGATACAATAGAAACCCTCTGATAAATTTATCATGATCTAAAATAATAATAACATATTTAACATAATAGTGTGTAATGATTATATATTCTAAATAATGTGAATAAATTGTTAACGTTCATAATAAAAAAGTTTCAACTACACATGTACTCAAACTACCATGTTAGGAAGAAGAATTTTTGATTTATAGTGATCATTCACATATTGTATTTGGCTGTATACTTTTTAGTAATGAAAATATGATATTCTTTTTACATGTATATTAATGATACATAAAAACATATTACCTTAATAATGCTCTTGAGTTCGTAGATGTTATATTTACGTTATGGATTAGAAGGAATTAGCTAAAAAGACTCTGAATCCTGTAACCCTAGACTCAAATACTACTTAATTACATTATCATAGATAAATGAGTAAAGTCCCAAAAGGATGATCATTTTAACAGTTTTTTTAAACAAGATATATACAAGAATCCCATTATAAATTGGGAAATGAAAATAAAAAAATAGTAATGAAATCATTTGGAATCCTTGAACACATTCCAAGAAATCTTCTTGACAACCAGGGGAAATGGAAAAAATAAGTGTGAGATCAAATTCATAGTAAGGTTAACAAAAAACTCATAAAATAATGAAATAATAATTTATAATAAATTTAGAAATGTAAATAAAAAACTAAACATTAGATTTAATCAGTAATGTGATTGTCATAATTGGATAACTCATAATCAATATGGAAAGGTAAATAACATAAAAACATATCATTTAATCAATTAATTGAGAATAAAATTCATCGATAGAAAATATTATAGTAAAAATATCATGGATAATAATAATAACTAAATTACAAAAGAAGGAAATGATTAATTGGATGATTTTATGGTCTTGGGCATCATGATACGATTACCGTTAGGGACTTTCTCAAGACAGTTTAAAAAAATAGTGTAAAAACTCATCTGATTTGACCAAATGATTTGTCTCATTGGACTAATCAATAAATTAAGGGACTATATATAATTGGGCCCTAGTAATAATATCATGTCCAAAACATTCCACATTTATCAAATAATAAATTTAATTAATGAATCAATACAACATATCATTAAATACTTTTATTCAATAAACAACACATATTTATCAATACGTTCCTACATTATAAAATTAACTTCAATGTAAAAGTGAATGTAAAAATAGCATATGGTTTAGGAAATAATAATATCCATCCACCAAAACATGGATATTTAATATAAATTTAGATTCCAATGATAAATGTTTTCAAGAATTCAATTGTTCAAAGATAAAGTAGACAATAAAAAAAGTAAGAGAGATTGTAAAATTATTTATTTTCAATATTGGTAACTTTTAAATTGAAACCCATTGAAAATAAACATGAAATAAAACATTAACATCTTGAAAAAATTATTGTTCATGTTAAAAACATCAAAGGGGTTGTATATATAGGATATAAAATTAAATAAGCGTATATTAAAAAATATTCCCTAATGAAATAGAAATTTATATGAAATCCAATATAAAGATCCTACAATAAAAGTGAGAATTTATGAATGAATTTATTTTTTGTATAAATTATAATTCCTAATAAAACAATTTCAATTAAAACATGAGATAATAAAAATTTATTACCCCTAAAATATTATAATATCAAATATTATGAATTAGTAGTGTAACCCAATTATAAGAAATTGAGTTAATAGATTCCTAACAACATGTTATTTTTCATGTCAAATACACTAGGATGGAATCACTAAAATATAATATTAATATATAATTCTTTATTAATGGTTCTAGATATTTAATGAATAAGGGTATCACATACACCATAAAAAATAAATTAGGTGCATAAAATTAAAAAATACCTCAAAGATATGAAATTGAAATGAAGTTCCTTACATCACACTTCTTTTTTGTTAAAAGTAAATTAAACTTAGGTATAATGGTTTTCTAAATTTTATTAATTTATAAAATGGCCATATTCATATTTAAAAGATCATATATTGTCCCTGTATTATATTTTACCACCCATATATTAACAATATTCTATTATTTTTATTATTTTGTGTGTTAATTGCCTTGTTTTATCATACTTATTTGTTCATGAATGTTCTGGTTCTTGCACATATTATATAGTCCCATAATTATATGAATGATATTTTTTTTATAAATATTATATTTTTTATTATATATTTTTTATGCCATTCTTTGAGGTTGGAAAAATAAAATTAATCGCATTGCTTCATAGATCGGGTAGGCTATACATATGAACGAGCGATAATATCATTACTTTTATGAGTGAAATGATAATAAAGTGGGTGATATATTAATCCTAGATAATTTATATCCCTTCATATATAACACATTTGTTCATTAAACCTATCCTTGTCATGTTCCATGTAAATCATAAGTGAAAAACTAATCATATCACTTTGTGAGGTGGTAGTATACTAAAAACATGGGTGACATTATCGTATAATAAATGGAATAGAAAGTAAGAAGAATTAAGTGTTTTTATAATTTTATAATTATAATAATGTCCTAAATATAATATAATTGTGTTAAATTCATCATTATATCTAGCATTGAATGGTGATGATAGAGATGAATTATATCTCTTTGTGTGGAGGTTGTCTGTCATTCACATGATTGATGTTTTTGTTTCCCATTTGTTTTAATTGGAGATCAATATAGGTTATACCATTTTAATAATGGTCGAACTCCATGGAATAGAAAATAAATTTAATATATAATACATTAATGAATAAGTCTCTATGAAACAAACACTTTGTTTTTTATAGAAGATAGTTATAAACAATCCATTAGACAAAATTTTTCCATTTCTGTGTTTTGAATTTTGAAATAAAGACATACAAGGTTCTGATTAGTGATATATTTATAGTCTCATAGGATCAAATTACATTATTGGTTAATATTAACTTGGCCCTCATAAATTGTAATATGAACCTTTTGATGTGTAACCTCACCCAGGTAAGTAAAAATAGAATTTCGGGGCCTTATAAATGAGAGTGAATATTTTAATAATTAATAATTAAGTTTTGATATTTTTGTGAGTAATAAATATTTAATTAAAAATTGAAATTAATAAATTTATTTAAAATAAAATTATTTTTTACAAAATTAATTCGAAAAAAAATATTTATTTTCCTCTGATTTTAGGATACTTTTATGAGACCTCAGTTAGTTTTTAAAAGTATTATAAAATCAATTTTAAATTTAGAATCTGCATTTTCAAGTAAATAATTATTTCTTTTAAAAATAAATTTCAGATATTTTGAAAATTATTTGATAAATAGGAATTAACTTTTTAATTATACAAGTCAAAAAATGGTTATGGTGATTTTTTTTATTCATCTAAAACACATAAATGTTTAGTGAATACTAAACTATGATAATTAATGATAACTGATAAATACAGGATTTATTGAGTCATATATGATGTATGGATGATGTAATCACACTTGGTTAAAACTCACATGCCCTTATTAATATTATTTGTCATAATAATCAACACTACTGCTTATCTAGAGAAAAATAACAAAATAATGAATAATATATGAAAAAAATCATTCTCCTCCACTATATAAGGAACCCCTCACTCCCACTTATCATCACTCCTCTAATCCTTTAAGATTCTACATGTTCATCCAAAATAATCTTCCCTAGGATCTACGCACATCCATGATCTATTTTTCTTACCTAATGACCAAAATCCCTTCTGTTAAAGAGGTTCTCAAGGATGATATTTCAAGAGGTAAACCATCATCCATTTTTATTTTATTTTCTATTATTATTATTCTATCCTCACCACCTCTATCCAAATGATCATGATAACTCCAGTATCAATTATATACTAGAACGATATAATTTTAATGGAATAACCATATTCAATCTATGTACCCTCAACCTTTTATATTTTAAAAATAAAATCATCATTCAAGAAGTGTTGATTTAAAAAATTCATGGATTATGAAGTGTCATTATTAAATTTCTACTTTAAGGCAATTAATTAAACCATTTTTATGGTTGAAACATATTTTAAAATCAGTTTTACAATTTTTTTCTGTTTTTTATGTAACATATTTATATAATATCAAGCAATAATACAAAATGAGCTCATTGTGATAAAAAACTACTGTAATAATCTAAATTATTATCAATAAATTCATTATCTAATTATTAATCCCCGTAATATATACGAAAATGATACAACTTATCAATAGGTCCATAAATGAACATAATAAAATTATAACGAATTAAATATATGTATATAAGTTTATTAATTAATTAACTAATGTATTTAATTTTATTATCTAGTACATTAAGGCCATGTATAGAATATGTTCGGACATATGGTAATGGTTTTCTACCAGAACCTCCATTTTCATTCAAGTTACCATTATTCTCTACATACCTCAATTATATTATTAATTATTATTTTTAATCATTATAAATTCTATTTGAATATTCTATATATTTTTACCAATAATAACCCTTCTTTCCTTTATGGGTCATTACATTTTTTTAAAGGATCTTTCAAAAATTCTTCTGGATAAAGAAGATCATCTCAAATGAACTTATCAAATTCTTAGATATTTTCAAATTCACTATATAATCTATTTTTAGCCACCAATATTTATATAAATCACTTATTTTATTAATAAAATACTACATTACTTAAATTATGGTTTTATGAAATGATTTTTTTAAAATAACACTTCTTTCTAAATTAATAGTCTATTAATCTCAAGAATTACTTGATGAATTTATATGACTATTTTTATCTATTTCAAAACTCTTCTTTATTCTTATATTTAAATGGGATTAATATTTTATGATATCATCTACCATATTTTTTTAAATTATTTATGATTATTTTTATTATGGATGTTCTATCATGATACCATTTACCATAATACTCGAAATGGTTAGTTTTTATCTTTAATGACCGGGGAAAGATAATTACATTTCAAAGGTTAGATTAAATATCAATGTATATGTTTTTTATGTTTATCCCCATTTATATGAGGAATTCATTGGACTTATTATGTTATGGGTGGGGCCTGATATAGCACCTTGATGCTTTAGTTGGTCTCATGTGGTAAACTAGTATTGGTTTTTATCCATTATGTATGGTGTCTTGGCTGAGGCATTGACTGTATAATTTTGTTGAACATAATTATGAAATTCCTTTATAGGAAACTATAAATTTATAGCCCATGTAATTATTCAACTAGTAGAATATCCAATGTTATCTTTTATGGAATAATTTAATCTATTTTTATTATGTCCATATTATGATTAGCATTATTTTTACAGGACTGTGTTTTGAGTTTTTCATCATACCTAGTATGTATGTTTATGATTACTTCCACTATATTATTTACCCTTAATGAGTATTTTATATGACCCATTTATTATGTTTTATATTTCCCTAGTATGTGAAGAAGTGTATTATGAATGACATGGAGGGATAATTTAGTAGTTATGGGAGTTACTAATGGATCTACTATAATGTATTTCATTTCATGTTGTAATGTTAAACCAATCTATGTATCTAGTCATCAAAAACTACTAAAATATTTGTTACTTCAAGATATGAATTTATTTAAATCATTCCTATTTAATAAAATAATGAACTAACTCTGGGAAACTATAGTCGGGGCATTAGAGTTAGTATCATTAGAAATTTAGTAGAAATCATTGAAACTAGATTTAGAAAAAATGGATTAGCGAAAACCCCTAAGATAGACATTGGGGATAAACATAAAAGAAAATCATAAAATTTGGTTAAGAAAGAGATTATATGGGTCTTCCTAGAAAATATATCCTTGTTTGGATACTATATATATATATGCTTCTAGTAAAAATAATCCTAGTAGTAACAACTCTAACAAGGTGCTTCGGGCTTGACTTTGCGAAACATTGTACACAAAAATATGCCTTGCTATGCACCTCGATTGAAACTCTTTGGGGATACTCCAAGGATAATTAAAATTTTCATTACAATACATTATAAAGTATTTATAAGTAAACATATCCTCAAAGAAATAATGTTTATGATTAATATATTAGCTATGCATGATATTTCAATTAATGTTATATATTTTTATATTTTAGATTATACATTAGAATTCATAACCCAATTTAGTGTATGGAATTATTTATAAATAATGCAAAGTGGATGAAATTGAAAACAAATGAATGGGCATATCCCATATAGGGATTTCCCTCTTTTGTAGGATAATGATATTGTGACTGGTGCTGAACAACTTATAACTATATTAGGATAACTAACTTATGTTATGAACAATAACCTTACCCATATAGATCATATAGATCCACATTGTTAATGACAGATGATATAACACATTATTTGTCAATAGACTCCATCATTTAATGGTACTATAAGCGCATTCATAAGAGAGTAGTGGGTAAGTTCCTTAGAAATGATATTTCTCACTTTAGGATGTAAGGAAAGGGAGAAGGTCTTCATGGTATTTTATCATCTATCGGGATATGTTGATCAATGGTGGTCATTGATTCCAAAATCAAAGGATGGGGAAGATATTGAAAATATGAATAGATGGATTTTAAGGAAATATTCTTAGAAAATTATTTTTTTCATGAACCATGAGAAGATATGGAAATGCAGTTTCTTAATTTAAGTAAAAAAGTGGATGAGAATGTTGGAAAGTATGAAGCTAACTTCACAAGGTTATTAATACATGTTGTAGAAAACATATGTAATCTAAGGGAAAAATATTGATCAAATATTTGATTCTTCAAAATAATTCCTTCAAAGGTCACTAGTCCCACAAAGTTTCTCATCATACAATGATATTTTCTCATGTGCTATCAATATAGAAAAATAATTCTCTATGCCTTATGACTTTAAAGGATTCTAAGTGAAGAATAGGGATTTTATACACTCTAGAAAATTTAATATGGAAAATGGGAAGAAGGGAAGAAATTATTTTTCATCCTATGATAATATTGGATAGAAACCCCCAGGTACATTCCTACAGGGTATTAGTATTGGTTAAAAATGTGGAGGAAAAAGGCCACCAATCCCATGATTTTAGGGGAAATAAATAACCCACCAATGTTCAATGCTAAAATTGTAATGATATGGTACATTAATAAATTTATTTTTCTAAGATTTATTGAAACAGTCCTTATAGAAGGCCAAAAGAGCAAGGCTAAGATTGTGTGCTCAAAACATCTAAGGTTGTGGATCATATTGATGTAGTGGTGGGTACTTTAATCATTTCCTCAAACATAACCAATGATTTATTTAATTCAGAATCATTACATTCTATTATATCATCCTAGTTTTTTATGAAAATGAGATATTACAAATTTAATTTAATAAAGTATTTGTAATTCAAAACTTATAATGGAATTATTACTGAAAAAATGATTTGTCAATCATTCCCCCTTATGGCACCCAAATATACCTTAGTTTCTGGACATATCATCATACCCATGATTGAATTTTATATAATTCATGGTATTAATTGAATTTAAAAATATGATGTAATAATCTATTTCAAGAAGTATGAGGTTACAAATTTTGAGAATGGTGTAGAATCCTATATATTTAGAGTAGAAAACTCTTCATTTGATTCTTATCTAAATCCACCCCCATAATCTCTACTGAATGAAATTATTATGGAGGGTGATAATGTAATATATATGGGTGGGGAAATAAATATTCTAATTGATTGTGTACCTATTTTGTAAGAATACATTTATGTATTTCCAGAAGATTTACCTAGACATCCTCTAGAGCTAGATGTTGAGCTCAATATTGATTTAGTTTCTATTTCATGACCTAGATCAAAGAATCCTTATAGAATGTCGATTGTGAAGTAGGTATAACTAAAGAAATAACTAGAGGAATTTAATGATGAAGGATTTATCCACCCTAGAGTTTCTCTATGGGGATACCATATTCTTTTTATAAAGATTAATGATGGTTCTATGACGATATGCATTAACTATAGAGAGATCAATGCTATTACGATAACAACACGTATTTTATTCCATGAATTTATGAGTTATTTGATCAACATCATAGAACCCAATCTATTTTGAAGATTAACCTTCGATCTGGATATCATCAATTTCATGTGAGGAAGGATGGAATTTCATAAACAGAATTTCAACCCAAGGAAAGGAATTATGATTTTATAGTAATTCCTTTTTTGACTAACTAATGAACACTATGTTTTCATAGATCCAATGATTAGAGATTTAAATGAATATCCTAATGATTTTTTTTTTGTATTTATCAATGAAATCTTAGTATAATCGAAAAGCTACAAAGACCATGAGAATCACATGTGTGTTATTCTGATGACTCCTAGAAGAAATGAATTATATGGAAAGTTAAGAAAGTGTGAATTCTAGATTCAAGCGGCTTCTTTTCTAGGTCTTATTGTATCTAAGGATGAAATTATAGTGGATCACGTGACGAAAAAGGTAGTATATGAATGTCCTATTCCCACAAACATTATCAAGGTATGTTTTTTTATTTGTTTATCATGTTAATATCATCATTTTGTTCAAAACATCTCCCGATTATCCAGCTCGTTAACCAAGCTTACTCATAAAGGGGATAAGTTCATATGAAAAAAATAATGTGATGAATTTTTTGAAGAATTGAATAATATATTAATGAATTCTCAGATCTTGAATCTACTATTAGGTAATGGTGTATTAGTGATCTATACTAATGCATCTAAGAATGTACTCGGGTGTGTCATTATTTAGAATGACACAGCTATTTACGATGCATTGAGGTAGTTAAAAATTAATGAATAGAACTATCCAAATCCTGATCTTGAATTAGAATATATAATCTTTTCTATGAAGATATGGATACACTATCTCTATGCATAAAGATATTGGATAAATATGGATCACAAGAGCTTAAAAAGTATCTTCTCATAGAAATAACTCAACATGAGGCAAAGGTGTTGGCTCAAGAAATTCATAGAATACTAGTTTTCTATACACTGCCACCCAAGAAAACAAAATAATATAAATGATGCATTGATGAGGAAGGATCCTGGAATTTTAAACAAAATGAGAATTGATAGGGATCATATGTACATGGATCTAGTGAGAATGGATATGAGAATTATTAAAGAAGGTGAAACATCATTAACTTTTCATTTGGTTTCCCAATAATATTTATTAGAAATAAATAAATGTTAGTAGTCTAATGATGAGAATATTTAAATGAAAATTAATTCTATGAATTATGGAATGTTGGATGACATCGTGTGTGAGTACTGAAATCTAAAATTTTGGAGTTGGTTATGTGTTACCTCTATACCAGAGCAAAAAAAGAGGATTTATTGGATGACTCCCATATTTCAAAAAAAAATTTATAAACCCTAGTAGCACTCAGATGCATAGATATTTGAAGGAATATTTCTAGTGGAATAACATGAAGGAAGAAATTGCTGATAATGTATCATGATGTTTAGTCTATTAAAAAGTGGTGTCCAAAAGACAATATACTAGAGGAGTCATGCAACCAATTTATATTATTACATGGAAATGGGATGATATTACAATGGATTTTTCCCTAGATTACCGAAAACACCATGTAAGAATAATGAAATATGGGAGATTGTTAATAAACATACCAAATCTACACATTTCCTCACTATAAGAGAGGATTTTTCACTAGATCACCTTGCATAGTTCTATATTAATGAAGTTATGAGACTTCATGTAGAACATATATCAATTTTTTTAATCATAATCAATGATTTTCATTCAAATTCATGAAAAGCATTCAAAAATATTTAGATGATGAGTTTTCATTGAGTACTACTTATCACTCTAAAAATGATGGGAAATCAAAAATGATGATCTAGATATTAGAAGACATGTTTATATTATTCCTGCATAATTTTCGAGATAAGTGTGATCATTATTTACCTAGGTGGATTTTAAACATAATTATAGTTTCCATTCTAGTATTAAAATGGCATAGTATGAAGCATTATATAGAAACATATGTCTTACATTGACAGGTCGGGATGATTTTGGTGAAATGAATCTTTTAGGACCAAAGCTTATGTAAGAAACAAAATAAATGTTAAAGAATATTCAAACCCATATCAAAGAATCTAAAAGTATAAAAAAGTGTTATTCAAATAATCTAAAGATTGATTTAGAATTTTGAGTGGGAGACCATATTTTCTTGAACATATCTCTATGGAAGGGTATTATAAGATCTGGGAAGAAAGGGAAACTAAGCCCCATGTACATTACCCATTTTTAAATTTTAGGGAGAATTAGAGATATGGATTATCATTTGGAAATGATTTATTCCCTTCATAAAGTGGAAAAATTTATCTACATATCTCTATTAAAGAATTACAGGCTAGACCCAACACATGTACCCAATTTTGAAGGTATATAATTGGAACCATACTTATCTTATTGAGAAAAGACTATCCAGATTCTAAGCACTGAAGAATTGGCGTTGAGTAATCAGAAAACTCTAATGGTAAAGTAACTTGGTAAAAATCATAAAATTGAGGAGGTGACATGGGAGACTGAGGATCTTTTAATGAAGAACTACACAAATCTTATTATGAGGTATCTTTTTGGTAATTTTGAAGATGAAATTTTTGTAAGGAGTGAAGAATTTTTCACCCAAAAGAATTGAAAATAATTTAAATAAAAATGAATGAAATATTGAGTATCTGAATAACAAAAACATTTTTATTTATAGAATATGGTTATAACCTAGCCATAAGAAATAATTTGTCCACATCATTGTTATGAATTTTAAAAAATAGATATACACTGTTGTGATCTGTAAGATATTTTTGGTCTAATTGGATCAATTTACATTTTGGATGAATATTAACATGACCCTTATAAATTTTAATGTACCCCTATGAATAGTAATATGACCCTTTTGAACTATAACCTCACTCATATAAGTATAAATAATATTTTGGCACTTTATAAATGAGAGTGATTATTTTAATAATTAATAATTATGTGTTGATCTTTTTTTGAGTAATAAATGTTTAAATAAACATTTAAATTTAGAAATTAATTTAAAATAAAAAAAATTTCATAAGATTTATTCCTAAATAAATATTTTTTTCTATGAATTTAGGATAATTATATGAGATTTGAGTAATTTTTTCAATGTATTATAAAAATTGTTCTAAATTTAAAATCTGTATTTTTCAAGTAAATAATGATTTTATATAAAAAGTAAATTTCACATACATAGAAAATTATATTTATATAATGGAGTCTATTTGTCAGTTATAGATGTTGAAAAAGGGTTATGGTGAATTTTTAGTATTTTTTTTAAATTTAATTTTTAGGGAATAGTAAAATACTATAATTAATGATAAATGCTCAATACAAGATTTATTGAGCCATGGGTTATGTGTGGATGATGTAACCACACATGGTTATAAATAAAATTCCCTTTCTACTATTATTTGTCATAATAATCAACAATATTCCTTGTCTGGATAAAAATAATAAAATAATGAATATGTTATTCATAAATCATCTTTCTATTACACTATATAATCCAACCCTCACTCCCTCTTCTCCTCACTCATCTAATCCTTGAAGTTTCTCAATTTTCTTCCCAAATACTCATCCCTAGCCTCTCCCCATTTCTATGAGCTCTTGGCCTTTCTAAAAGACCAAAATCAATTCCATTAAGGTGGATCTCATGGATCTTATTTCAAGAGGTAAACACTCTTCCTTTTTCATTTAATTTCACTTTATTTTATTTTATTTTATTATTATATCCTCCCATCATCTATCCAAATGATCATGATAACTCCATATACATTTTAATACTAGAATTGTATCATATTAATGGAGGAACCATCATCAATATTCTTACACACACTCTCTCTAATTTATTTTAAAAACTAAACATTTATCCTAAAAGTGTCGATTTACAACCTTCATGGATGAAGATGTTTCTTTATTCAATTTATCTTTAAAGGATTTAAATTAATTAACATTAAGGGTTGAAACATATTTTAAAATTAATATTAAAACATTATTATGTTCTGTATGTAATATATTTACATAATACCAAGCGATAATACAAAATGAGATTGTTATGATCAATAACTGACATAATAATCTAAAAGATTATCACTAAATGTATTATCTAATGATTCATCTTCTTAATATATAAAAAATTAATATATATAACCATTTACACTTATTGTATCTAATTTACAACATTCAACTCCAATTTTGAAGAATTATTCCAATTCTAAATGAACTTTAACAATTATAATCAAGCGAACCGATCATGAAATGAAGGAAACTAACACTCCAAAACGATGTAATTCAATCATATAACTTCTCAATAATGGAATTAATGAACATAATAATACTATAACGAATCAAATATATGTTGAAAATGTTCTGAATTAATAAATTAATTGATTCTATTTGATTACCCATGATGTTAAGGTCAAGTGTAGAACACGTTCGGATATAAGGTAAGGGTTTTCAACTTGAAACCCCATTTTATCAGGATACCCTTATTCTCTACTTACCTAAATGAAATTATTAATTATTATTATGTAATACTCATAAATTACGTTTTAATTTTCTATATATTTTTACCATTCATAATCCTTATTTCTTTTACAGGGAATTACATGTCTTAAAAGGATCTTTCAAAAATTATTCCCGATAAACAAGCCTGTTTCATAGGAACTTCTTCAATTCATACCTATTTTTATATGAACTATATAATCTTTATCTAGAAACCATTATTTTCAAAAATCACTCTTATTATTAGGGAAAAAATAAATTAATTTACTTCTGGTTTTATGTAAATATTTTTCAAAAAATTTTTTTTTTTCCAAAATAAATGAGTATTTATCTCAAGAATCAATCAATGTTTTTATATTAGTATTTCCATATATTTTGAAACTCATATAGATTATTATGTTTAATTGGTATTAATCTTTTATTATATCATCTACAATTTTTTTTTGTTGGTTTATAAGTAGGTTTATTTTGGATTTACAGTCCTAATACCATTCACCATATTACCCAGAATGGTTAGTGTTTACTTTTAATGATTGGGGAAGGTTAATTAAATTCCATATGTTATTTTCAATATGAATGTATATGTTATTTATTTTTATCCCAATTCATATTAAGAATGAAATGGAATTATTTTGTGATGGGTGGTGCCCTCTATATCCCCTTGATGAATCGGTAGGTCTCATGTACTAAACTAGCCTAGGTTTTTACCCACTATGTATGGTGTATTGGATGAGGACATGAATGTATAATTATGATTTCTGGAATTATGAATTCCAAAATTATGAAATCAGAGATTGATAGTCCAGGTTATTATACAACTAGTATTATATCAAGGGTTATGCTTTATGGAATTATTTAAGAAGTTTTTATCCTATCCATATTATGCTCAAGTTTATTTTTAAAGGAATTTTCTTTTGGTAATCATCATGTATAGAGTTTATGTTGATGAATACCTAAACTGTACTATTTACCCTAACTATGCATCTGAGATAACCCCTTTCTTATATTTTATGTATTAATGAATGTGAAAAAGTGTATTATAAATGAATTTTGGTGATAATATAGGAGTTATAGGAGTTAATAATGGATCTTCTATATTTCATTTCATTTCTATTTATAATGTTGAACTTATGTATATATGTAGTCTTCCAAAACTACTAAATTATTTTGTCCTTCGGGATTGAAATTCCTCGTAATTAGGAAAATGTAATAAAATAATGCACTAACTCCAGGAAACTATGTCCATGGTGTTATAAGAAGAAAATATAAATATATTTTATAAAAATATTTATCATTCTATCAGAATTTAATAATATTTTAAGGATGTGGATGAATAAATAAAATTAAAACGCACTTTTAATAATGTTACCTTATCTTTAAGGAATATTGTTTGTTTACAGAGAAAGACATCCTAGGATATATTTCTAATAAAAATCCAACTAGGATGTTGGATTGGGTGTAATAAAGTGATTTGTGGTGGTAATTCTCAATCATAAATGATTTTTAAGTATGAATAAGGGAGGATAGGTGTGGCCTTTAATACGTGCAGGAGAGGACACAAATAGAATTTTTGAATACAATAAATTACACCCATGGTTTTATTATTCCAAAATAAACTAAAATTGTTTATTATATAGCTATATATATTATTAGGTGGTAATATTTCTAGAAAATTAGTTTTGGACAATTTGGTAGGTCGTTTTAGCCCTTAGGGTATTAGTTTATGCCACGGTAAATTTGTTTTCACCATGACAGCTATAGTTAATTTTTATAAAAATTACTATTATTAATGATAAGAAGTTAATTTAAACAAATTATATAATAAAAATTATTCTTATTAAGAATAGAGAATCCAATTTTTAAAATTAAATTCAAATAAGTGTAATAATTCGATTTAAAATTATCCCTGCAAAAGTGACAAATAGTGGGATTTCAATGAGAAAGTTATCATATAAATAGTTGATATTAATATAAAAAGTAAATATTAAATTGATTAAAATTCCATAAATAGTGTTTATAATAATATCATCTAGCTAATTTTACTTCAATATATATTTAAAATATAATATATCATAATAAATAATTTAAACAAAGAGACATTTTTTCAATAAAAAGTTATATTTTTCACTATTTATGGAAAAATTTAACATTTATGAAAATTACATAAATAAAAACATAGATAATTTTGATTTGATTATTTCATAATTAAATCTCTTTTTATCAAATATATATTCCAAATGTGTTAAGAATAATTTTATCATAAGCTAATAAAGAGAGCTGAAAACATTTTCTTTGAAAAAAATCATTTTCTCAAAAAACATTTCTTTTTCATTCCAAAGATTCTTACATTATTTCTAATCACTGGATTACCATAATTATCAAAATTTAGTTAGCTTCACTCATACTTTAATCATATGTGTCTATCTTAAAATGTTCATTTTAAATAATATTTTAATATAGTATATAGTTTCATTTAAACCTAGTGTGGTGTGCATTATAATCCATCATAGAGACTGATTTTTGTTCCAAGGAATTAAATCATAAATTATTAGTTTGTTACATTATTATATAATAAAAAAACTGCACCTTGAATTATTTTGTGAACTACCTTATAAATATATGATGATAGTTTTTATCCATAATATCATTTAGTTCTCATATGACCTCCTCCATTTCATGACTCCTCCAAAGTATCTTAACTAACCTAGTTTTCTAAAACCTCAATATATAATCTCTAGTGTCAAGAATATGGATGGGTTATTAACATTAATATTCATCAGTTTATAATTATATATCATTATATTTAATAGGAAGTATTTTTTCTATCATTTACTACCTTAACACTGATATATATATATATCACATTAGGTAATTTTAAGACACTTGGTGGTATTGCTAAATGATAAACAAAAACTAAAATTCATTAAAGGATGGAAATGGGTTTGAAATACCTGGGGCATAGTTTCCCTTTCTTATTGAACCTTATCAAACCCTTCAATGGGCATACTCTCAATAAAACATAGTATTCCACTTAAATTTACATATCATTCTTCTGGTTATTGGCACAATTCTTTTTCCTTATTTGAGAACCTTTAATATTAGCCTAAATATCATTTTCTATTATTTTGGTATATTAAAAAAGTTATGTGCCTATAAATTTCCATTCACCCATTTCATCCCAAAAATTTTCCTTAGGAAATATTTTTCTATATAATCATTCCTGATATAAAAATTTATTACTTTAATGGAAAATATATTTACATGAAATCTCTAATAAGGGTAAACTATGATCCTACATTCCTTGAATGTAAAGTGAGAATAAACTAAATATATCTTAGTTTCATGAATATTTCATTCATAATTTCCCTTTGTTTGAGGATAGTAGGAAGTTCTGAACTAAATCTCAGTATCTGGTTCCCTCTAAATACACTTCTATAATTTCAATGTAAAATGGGAATCCTAATTAGACAAGATAAAATGTGGTGCTCCATAAAGTATTCTAACTATGTTAATATATATTACTATAAATATCATTAGAGGTAAATTATACCTTATTTTTAGTAGATATAATCATTTTATTAAGCGAGTAATTATAACCCACATGGAATAATTATTCATAGGAGTCTATAGTAGTCCTCTAAGAAATTACATAGTAATTTCAGCCCATTTTCACATTGGAATAATAACTGATTGCCTAAATTTTCTATGTTGTTTTCATATAGCTCTCACTTATTTAAAAACCAAAAATTTAGACACATATTATATAATTTTTAACATCATGTTATCCAACCAAAAAATTTCCATTATATCCTTATACATCATTATGCTACTAGCGTGTATAAATATTTTCTAGCTCTGAGAATTATCCCACAATTCCGTTTTCAGAATAGGTATATAAGTAACACATAATATCTTTCAAAACATCAGGAATACATTATAAAAAATGACGTCTTCTAATTTCTAATCATTCACTACATTAATTTTCTTATCAAAGTTATCATCATCATATTGATAATATTTTATCTTTTCTAAAATAGATGGTTTCACAAAAATATGAAATATTAGTGATGTATCTCATTTTGTAATAAATCTCGTATTCATCATTTCAATATTAATGAATATTATATCTCTCTCAATCCTTATTTGGTTCTGAACAAAATTATATATTCAACTCAATGCATCTTCCACCTTATCTAATTTTCCTTAGTGGTAGTGTATTGAGATATCATAATCGTTGAGTATCTTGATCTATAACCTTTTCTCATGTTGATATGTTTCTATTTAAAGATGTATTTTATAATTTTATTATCTATATATATCTCACATATTTCACCATACAGATAATTTATCCACATATTAAAAGAAAGAAATAGAGATTCCAACTGAAGACCATGGTTTGGAAAGTTATTATTTGTGAATATTCATGTTATATGATTTAAATGAAATAAATTTATCCTTTTCACCAAGAAATAGAAAATTCCATTATTCAATGCATCAGTATTAATAAAAAACCAATCATTTCCATATTGTATAGTCAAAATCAAAGAATTTAACAATATCCTATTACGTTACTCAAAGTTTCCATCACATTTGTTTATCTCAACAAACTTATCTCCTTTATGTATAGTCTTAATTAGAGAGATATCCAAATAGGAAAAATTATGAAAAAATCATTTCTAATAAAGTGTAAACCAATGAAACTTTTTACCAATGTTATGTTCATTGGTGTATTCAATTCTTAGATAGTGTTTCTCTTAACTAAATCAATAGTGAATCCTTCCTTAGAGACAATATGGCCATAAAGAGATACTTATTGAACTTAGAAATCGCACTTATTTAATTTATAAAATAATTCCTTGCACCTAAGAGTCTCGAGAATAATCATCATGTGATTCTCATGGTCCACAAAGAATTTATAATACAATAATATATCATTATTGAATACCTTAAAAAATCATAAAGATATTCCTTGAATAATTTATTCTTTAGATCAAGAAAAATAGACAGTGCATTTGTCAACCCAAATGGAATTACATTAAACTCATAATTTTTGTAGCTCATTTCAAAAGCAATCTATTAAATGAATTCCAAAAATAACCACAATTAATGACACCCCATCATAGATCAATCATTGAAAAATATTGGGCTCTATAAAGCCTATCGAATAAGTCATCAATGAAAAGGAGATGATACATGTTCTTTATCATAATAGCATTGATTACCCTATAATCACTGAATAGAGCCATAGATCCATATTTGTTCTTAATTAAAACAAAATGGTCTCCCCATAGTGAATCCATAATGGTGAATAAATACCTTATCTCACAGTTCCTCTGGTTATTCCTTCTTCTCGACTAATTCAACATTGGGTATTCGATTGGTAGTCTTTGATGATAGTATTACATTATGTAATATATCAACTAAAACAAAACATCATGCATTGGTGGATGTATAGTTAATTCCTCATTAAATTCTCCAATTTATTCATGTATTAAAGGTACATCAACAATTTCAATATTACATTGTCCATCCCAAGATTTGTTGTCTCTTCTTCCCTAATAATCAAAATCAATAGCGCTACATGGGGTGTATCTAGAAATGTCTAAAATGATGATGAATATGCTCAAAAGATCAGGAATTATATATCTTAATTAGGAATCATATTTTAATTCTTCTAGAAATAAGTTTTTGCATCATATTTTAAATATATTCCGTATCAAGGATTTTATCAATGTCAACCATATGTATGATAATAAATTAGAAAAATATAGCACATTTGTTTATCATAATGGTGACTTATTGAAACATTATTTTTGTAGTGAGACATCCACTAGGATTATCGACTGAAAAATACATTTTAAAATTTATAGGGAAAAATCTAATTTTCTTGGAAAACATCAAATACATAAGAGAGTTGAATGATCCCAATTAAATTAATGAATTTTCTAAAAACGAATATATGATTGAAGTTACTACCACCATATCATTGGGTACTTCAACCTTAGAAATAGTAATATCATTAGCATGGCCTCCTCCAATTTACCACTTATATGGTAGATTACCTTAATTACTAGTGAATTAATTTTCATCTTTCCCCATATCCCAATATCTGAATCATTAAAAACAAATGTTTTCGTTCTTCCCGTTCTTTTCTTTTTGCCAGTGATCCATATATATAGACATATAAAAAATGATCAATCCCTTTATCTATTTCACTATGTGATTTATTCCAAAGTTCTCCCAAGGTGGAAATTTATTCATTCCCCTCTACTTCTTTGACACATCCCCTTTTACATGGTGATCATTGGTCCTCTTATTTCCTTTATTTTCATTAAACATAAAGGATCTTGAGAATGGAATATACATTTTTTGGAACATAAATCTATTTTATTATACAAAAAAATAGAGTCCATCACAATACATAGACCTTTCTTAATCCCTTAAATGAAATGGAAATCCATGCACTCCCTATTGCATATGTAATCCATATCATACCTTGATAACACTGTATACTCATACTCAGGAACACTATATTATTCCTTTTTAATTAAACCGAGTAACATTGTCTTCATATTTTTCCCATGAGGGTAATATTTTTTTAACAGAGTCTCCTTAAAATATTTTCATTCCATTAGTCCAATTTTCTATTTGTACCTTGTATTCTAGATAACCGACCACCATTGATTAACATCTCCTTCGATATGATAAACTGAAACTGTATCCTTTTCCTACTTCTTTCATCCCAATGACATAAATATCTTCTCAAGTGATGTAATAAAATTTTCAAATACCTTTGTATTGTTTGTCACACCAAATTATGGGGGTTTTTGTCATATTAAGTGATCCAACATTTAATAATGATGTTTTGGAACATGTTTCTCTATCTAGGAAAGGCTATTTTTCATAACCTAATTAAGATTCTCTAATATTTTCATGTTATTCTCAGTTCCAATACATGGTTTATTTTCATTCCAAGAATATAATTCTCTATGATGACCATGATTATTAATATTATTATTATTTAAAGTCTCTATTTCTAGACAATTTCATATAATGTATTAGCTCAGATTATTATGAATTGTAAATCATAATTTATAATTCTAAATATAGTGTAACATTAAAAATAAATTAGGAAAATTATGAATTGTTAATATTAGAGTCATAAACATGGTTTCTTTTGGGATGTCATTTTTTCAAATCCTTCATAATGGTTTGTAATGAAATGTGAATTAACATAAGAATAACCCCAAGGAGTTTAAAACTATGTTCATATTAATTAACATTTTTATGCACCAAGAGATGATCAGATCAAGAACAATTTTCCCATTTTTTTATTACCCCTTGGTACATATTATCTAGAATCACATCCACTTGTAGTATAAATATATATATTTATATCTATTAAAAACCCATAACATCTTCCATAATAAAATTTTATGATTTTATAATATTATTTTCATCAAATTATGTCATTATTTTGTGTTCTCTATTCTATTTTCTCATTAATATAGTTCCAAATGTTTTAACTAAACATCCTTTAATACCATCTATAATGACGTAACTCTAGTAAACCCATAACTAATTCCTAATTCATTACATTATACTGGATTCGATAGCTAAAATCCGAATATTCTGATCAGTTTAATAGTTTTAGAAAACTAGATACACACTTTATATCCATTTTACAATTTGAATATAGAACACAAATCATATTAATGAAAGACATTTTTCATCCTTGAAATAATTACATGATTTCTTCTTCATATTTCAGGAAAATGAAAAAATAAGGTCAAGCTCAAATACTCGGTTAGGGTGACATACAAAAGAAACTATCGGAAATGAATAAATCATAATCAATATGAAAAGTTAAATATCTGAAAAGATATATAATTTAGTCAATAAAACTTATTCCATAATTATTTAAGGGCTAATAATTATTGAAAATTAAATAACTGAAAACTTATTCCATTTAATCAGAAAATTTATAATGAAATGAATTGAGATATAATATTATAGATTTAATATCATGAATAATAATAATAAATAAATCATAAATGAATTAAATTATTCATTATAAGACTTAATTGTCTTAAGAATCCCTATACATATACTATTACGACCTTTCCCAAGATAGTTTAAAAATACTGGTTAAAGAATAATCTTATATGACTAACTAATTTGTCTCATGATACCTGCCGAATAATTGAATGCATATCTATAACAAGGACCCACAAATTAATTCATTTCTAATTAATTACTTATTTATCAAAAATCTTATATAATTCAGGAATCAATATTTCTGGTCATCGAATATTTGTATTCATTAAGAGATACATATTTATCAATATTTACAAGGTTAATAAAATAACATTCAAAGTAAGCCCCATATGTAAATATGGTGTAATTTTACGAAATAATAATATCCATAGTTAAATAAATATTTAATATAAATTCTATTTCCATTGAAAAAAGGTCACAAGAAAGTTATTGTTTCAAGGGAAATTAAATAATGTAAAAGAAAGTTAGGTTGTACATTAATTTTTTTAACCTCGTTGGTAACTTATATATTGTAACCGATTGAATAATAATACTAAAACAAAACATAAATCATAATGGATAAATAATTATTCTTGTTAAAGACATCAATGTGTCAATATATATACCACATAAAAGTGTATAGTTGGATATTAACAAATATGTCTCAATGAAATGGAAATTGAGATGAAATACCTTACAAAGATCATACCACTAAATAGAGAATTAATAAATGAACATATTATACATATAAAATATAATTGAACAAAATATATAATTACAACATACGGTAATCAAAATTTACTAAACATGTAATCTTATAATGTAAAATACAATAAAGAAGTAAGGTAACCCAATGAAAAGACACTGATCTTTGAAGTTCTTTACCACCTGACAATTTTTATTTCAAACCCCCTTGGATGGAATAATAGAAATTCAGTATTAAAATAGAAATAGTTGTGAAGAAATTATAATATTAAATTAATAAGGGTGGAAAATACTCTACATAAAATAAATTTGGTGCACAAAATTTCAATATTACTCAATGAATAGAAATTGGTATGAAGTCACTCAGCTCACGGTTTTTTTAGGTTGACAATGATTTAAACTATGTTATAGTGGTTTTAATAATGTGATTAATTTATACTAGAACTATAATCATATTTATAATATCATATATAATCCCATAATATCATTAAACCACCCAATTGATTATAATATTTCATTATTTTCATTTTTTGAGTGATAATTATCTTCTTTTCTAATATGTGCTTTGTCATGAAAGATGTAGTTCTTTCACATGTTATAATATAAAATAATATAAATTATTATATAAATGTTATAAATAAAATATTGAATCATTATATACATTTTTATAATCATTTTTATGGTTGTACATGTAAAATGAATCGTATCGCATAGTAGAGATGGTAGGTCTTACATTCACACAAGAAATGTTATAATTCCACAAATGACTGAATTGGTAAGGAATTAGATATTTTATTAATAATAAATAATTTATATAATTTCATATATATCACACATATTCCTTAAATTTATCTTCATTATCATACATATAAACCATAACTAGAAAAAAAGCACATCACTTCGGGATGTGATAGTCTATCATATATGTGAATCATATTGTCATATTTTAAAAAAAGTATAGAGTTAGAAGGAATATGTGATATTATAATTATATAATTATAAAAATATCATAAATATAATATTAATGTGTTAATTCCCTCATTATATCCCTTATTATAGGGTGGTTATAGACTATAAATTATAATGGTTTGCGAGGTGGTAGTCAATTGTACACATGATCGATAGTTTTCATTCGTATTTGATGGATGTGGAGAAAAATATAGGTAATTACATTAACATAATGAAATATAATTATATAGTACATATTGTTATAAATTATACTATCATTTTCTAACAATATTTTGAGTTTTTGTAACAAAAAATAAAATTAAAATGTTATTTTAAATTGTTACCTCTTTGTCAGGAAACATTTTTTGGTTTCAAAAAAGGCCTTCCTAGGATGGGTTTATGATTAAAAAAAGTGATATAAGATATTGTAAGTGTATTAAGTATTTTTTTTAAACATATTATGCAATCCAAATTCGTTTTTATGTTTGAAGATTGCATTAGAGGGGGAGGCCTTTCGTTAGTTTGGGAGAGGACTCACAATGAATATTTTAAAAGAACTAATTAGAACCATATTTTAGTCATATGAAAAGCCTAAAAATGGGTAATTATAGACCCTTATAAGTTATAAGGTATAAATATATCAATAAAATGAGTTTTGAGAATGTATTTATGATATTTTAACCCTTATCTATTTAGTTTAAGCCCCAAATAAATAAGTTTTTACCTTAACTATAGTAATTACTTTTTTCTTCTTTTACAACTAAAAGCAGTCAAAAATTTATTTGACATTATCAAATGAAATAAATTATCTTTATTACAAATATATAATCCATTTTTCATAATTAAACTCATAGAAGTGGTAGAGTTAAAATTATAATAATACATATAGACATGATGACAAAGCGAGTTTTTAAAGAGAAAATTATCATAAGTATTGAAGTTTTTAATATAAAAATTCAATATTATATTGATTCAAAAAGAATAAATTATATTTATTATAATATAATTGAAAAAAAATATTATTTTAAATAAAATTTAAAATAAAATTTATCTTTATAAAACTTTTAAATGAAATGGATGTTTTCAATAAAAAAAGAAATATTTTTCACTATTCATCGAAAAAAGAATCTTTTTCAAAAAATACCACAATGATAATTTATATATTATTATTTATAAAATTAATTTAATTTTATCGAATAAATTATATTAATTTATAATAAAATTATTTTATCCTAAGGGTGCAAAAAGCGATGAAACCGTTGTCTTTATAAAATTTAGTTTTTCAAAATTCATTTCTTTTCAATTAAAATGAATCTAATTTTTTTATAATAATCATAGAAAAATAATTATCATGATTTATTTACTCAAATTAATTCCCAAAAACATATAGCTATGTTATAATGGTCAACTCGAAATATTATTTCAATAGAGTATCATGTTTTGTTTAAACATGATGTTATGTGCATTGCAATCCATCAGAGATACTAAATTTCATTAATAAAAATAAATTGTTAAGTATAGAGGTGTAATATTATCTATTTTGTTTAATTAATGAAATTTATAGATAAAAATATCATAAAATATATACACTTGTACGATTATTATAACATATAAAAAAATATAGATTTATAGTTAATCATTGATTATTATTACTCAATACACTACCATTGCTGAAGGAAAAAAAAGTGACATATTAGTTCAGTAGAAAATTCAGTGAAACATTATCCATGATGAAGATTTAAAGAGAACCAATGTTCATTTAAATTTAATGGGTTTACATAAAAATCATAGTATAAGGGTTAAAATCTACTATTTTCTAAACTAATACTATAAAATCGAACTATATTATGATTAAAAATACATGGATGGATGGTGTAGAGATACCTGAGAATATAGTGATTAATATAAACATAAGAATTATGAAAGATAGGGTTATAATATTTGGAATTAATATATTTGACCCACCATTTCCAAAACTAAAATGTATCTTTTAGATGATGACCATACATCATCATTTTCAATTAACATTGAAAACATAAATATTCACATAGATGTTAAAAGAGGTATTCTGATGGGACCACATGAAGAAGAATATTACAAAAGATAAATTTTTTCCAAGTATTACAATAGTATAAATATTGAGGTAATAAATCTAAGGAGTTTACATTATCATTACACATAATCATATTAAAATTGAGGAACATTATCGTTGATTTCTTCCTTGGTTTCTCAAAAACATCTAAAGGGAGAAGTTCTATATGGTTTAGATAGGATCATATTATAGAAGTGAAACACTCATTTTTTATTATGTAGGATTTATAAATCAATCATATTTTTGTGATATATATGAAGGAAGTTTTATAGAAATATGAAGTCCCACAATCAATTATATCAAATAAATACCAAAGGTTTATATCAATTATTTTGAGGTGACTCTAAAACGAATTATGTTCTCTAGTGATATTCTATTAGGATTATCAACCTCAAACAGATGGAAAATATGAAAAGACCATTTATAAATTGTGAGATGCATTAATATTTTTCAAAATTGATTTCATAGGATTCTAGGATAAAATCTTCCTTCAGTAGAGTTCTTATGTTAAAATATTTTCCACTTAAGAACTGAAATTTAACCTTATAAAGGTTCTCATTGGAAATGGCAGGGAAATATAATGTTTTGGGTTGAAGATTAAGAGAAAATGTTATTTCTATTATATAAATACTCATAAATGACCAAAAAGTTTACAAATATTTAAATATATATTAATGTCATTCAAATATGATAGAAAATATTTAGAAATAATCCTAAAAAAATATGGAATCGGATGTCAAGGACAATGTATTCCTTCAAATAAGTTGTGGGAGAAGGTTATGATATTTATGATGTTAGGAAATCTAATCCCAATAAAAATTAAATACTTTGAGATTTTTTATTAGATAAATACAATATCTTATCACCCGGTTTATCCATTAAACATACACTGAGCACGTTAAATGTTTTATGTTCTAATTTTGAAGAAGGGAAACCAAATCTATCACAATAATTCAACTTTGAGGTAATAGAATTGAAACATGATATCTCTTATGAGGAAAATTTATTATAAATTTTATATTATATGAATAAATTATTGAAAATATTACCACCCATATATTAAATTTTCTACGGATAAGTTATTGGTATAATGATGTGTAATTGGATCCTAAATATGTAATAAGACAAAAGAACCCTCATATATTTTCATCAAAGAAATTAAATTTTATGGGTCATTTTTTTAAGGTGATTGAATCTTACAGATTTTTTTTATTAAATTATACATAATTAAATTTCATGTAATTTGTTTTTTACATTAAACTCAACCCCAAAATAGGATGAAATTTTTTTATTATATTAAGGTATAATGATAAAATAGAATGAAAATTACTAAAGATCTAAATGAATAATTATTAGAAAAAAAATAAAAAAATGAATAAAACCATAAGTAAATAATAAAATTAGACTAAAATATTAATAAAAATAATCTCTCAGGAAGATAATTCTACCAATTAAAACTAAAAAGAACAAAAATCATTTAAAATAAAATTAATTTTTTAGTAAAAAATAAAGTCAAAATATGAATGATTTTAGAGTGGTATAAATGAATTTATAAAATAATATAAAAAGATAAATATGTCCATTATGTAATCATATTATGTATATGGTTGTTGGTTCTATTTTTCATTGGGTATATAATAATTAATAATATAGACATTATTAATTTTAAAGAAATTGGAATAAAAGTAGTTACCATTAAAAAGTAATACATTTCAATGAACTATATTTTATGTATAATTTATATTTATGTGAATAAATTTAATTTATTGACTCGAATTAGATAATATTAATAAAATATAATAAAGAGCTATTTATTATAAAAATATTAATAGATTAAAAATAAATTATTATTTAAAAATAAATTTTCAAAAAAGAATTGTTTTTTTATTTTTCATTTATTATTTGTAAATAATTTATTATATATTTTATATTCTTAATTTAATATATTGGATTTAATATTTGGTGTTAAAATTTCCAAATTAACTAAAGGGTTAAAATTTGTAATTTTTTTAAAAATTACTATAGTATGATAAAATAGGGGAATACTAATAAATATAGTAAATATGACATCATATATATATGTCTGTGTCTAGAGAAATTCATCCAAGATAGTGGTCATGGAATAATTGTTTCAATAACTATTATGGTAGAGGATTATGGTAGGTAATGAGAAACTATACGAGTAGTGGATGAATTGTGATAATATAAAAATAAAATATTATATAATTTATTCTAGGAGATTCCACTCCCCACACTTATAGACACACACACCTTCCTCATATATCAAGTGACAGAAATCCTTAGGAATCTTTTTGAATCTCTATGAAAATCCCCTTTGAAGAACAAACTTATAAGAATGATTCCCTAATCCATTATTTCAAAGGGGTTCCTTATGATATATTTAATTGATCATTGTAAGAAGTATTTTCTACTAAATATTTTTTATATCTTTTTCTTCAAAAACATACTAAGTATTATTCAATATAATAATAATATAAAATTAAAATCCTTACTATTCCATATAAGGGATATTAAATTTTTATGAAAATAAATTTTTCTGTATTCAGTCATTATAATATATTCCTGTTTGGTTTACTTTTACTGTCTGCATGAATGTTGATAAATAATTTTCATTATTAAGGATCATTAAAATAATAATTCATGTTATATTTTCTAATAATGATAATTTTAATATATTATTAAAATAATATATCGATAAAATTCATTATTATTTTATTTAATAAAATAAATTCTTTTTGGCGATTCAATATTCACAAATAGATGATCTTCTAAGATTTACCTATAAACATTTACATAACATATATGAAATACTCAATGAAATCAGATATTATATAAATCATGCATATATCATATCCATGAAAAATATGGGGAGATGGATATATGATATAACATCAAGACCAAATCCATCATATTAGAGAATTCATGGAAGAAGTATAATAATTGACACCTAATGATTTTTTTAATTATAAATGATTAAAATGGATTATAAGGAACATAAATGAATTTTATTTACAAAAAAATTATAAATATATCTATATTTTAGATGAATTATAATACAAAATTTATTCAATATGATGATAGAGTATGTAATACCAAGAAAGAATCAAAGGTGTGGTTTTTTATCTCAATTTCCATTCTACGAGACTTGTTTCTTATTATTCACATATATTATTTTATATGGTATATATTTTATCTTATATAAACATTTTAAAATTATTTAAATATGATTTTATTTCATCAATAATGAATTTAAATATTTATCTTTCATTATCTGTTCATTTATTCATTATCCATGTTGTAGGGGTTTTCCTGACACAATATTATTTTCATTGAGTTGTACACATTGTTATTTAACTTTTGTCTTCACATAGTAATATATTTTTCCCATTTAAAACTTCTTTTTTTATTTTACCATTCATCTACGAAAATTATATATTCCTAACAAAATCATAATCATTCATTACATTCAAACATCATAAAATGATGATTTTGTAAAAATCAGATACATCATCTACATCGACTGTTTCAATTCCATGCCCATATTCATTATGAAACAAACCATTTTTATTAATATTTTTAATGATAATTATTTATTACATTCAATACCGGTTGTTTTTATATTTATCTCTATTTAAATGAAATTTTTTTTATCACTTTTATCAATGTGTGTTATTTTATGACTCTTGAAATTCATAACAGCATTTAATTCCTATTTTTTATAAATTTATGTAATCAACTAGACATTTATTATAATTTACACTTTTTATATTTTCATAGTTCAATTATTGGGAAATATATTATTTAAATCATAAATTACAATTTATATATCATCTTCTCAATATTATTTTGAATGTGAATAACATATTTGTTTTCATAATAATTATAATAGCCCGAAACCCTTAAATTATATTATAAATAGATATTATTTACACACATACATTGATACAAAATTATTTAAACTAGGAACATACATCTATAGTAAAAATAACCAAAATTATCACCAACCAACATACATTCCCAATACCTTTTATGTTTATAGTTTTATATAATTTGAAAATCAATCACTTAACAAAGACCATTTCCTTCCTACCAAAAGGAAATTATTCCCTAAAAACTAGAAATTATTATAATATTCATTGACTCAATAACACCCAAAAAATTATCCACTCATAATATCCATCTATACATGTAATATGTAATATTTTCATCATAATTTGGGTATTAGAAACATGAGAAGTTTGATCTCAATTAATCAATAAGGGTAAATATAGGTTTTAAAGATCAAATATCCTAACTGATCATAATAGGATCATGTGTGTAGTATAAAATAATAAAGTTATATGAATATAGAATATGTAAATAATACACAATAATACTTACATCATTAATCATGATTCATTACAGAATCTTTGTATAATAAAATAATAAAATTAATGTGGTAGAATGAGTCAATAATTGTGATCCATGAAAACATAACCTGTATTTATTTCAACATCCAAGATCAATTATTTGAAAAATAAATTTTATAAACTAGAATAAAGGGAAAATAATTACCCTGAATTTTACATGGAACGTCATATTCATAATCAGTCTCATAATCACCCTAAAAATTGAATAACTTGGTTAATTACCATATATATTCTTCATAGAATAAGTAAAGATCCAATGTATTATAAAAAAGAATTATACTAGGCTCACACATAATAATATATAATTTAAATGATCTATATTATGATGAAAGCCCATAACGTTTTTCCTACTAAAATTTCATAATTGAAAACATTATTTTAAGCTAGTAAACACTATAATTTTTAGAAAACCTATTAAAAATTTCATTACTTCATAAACAAGTTAATAAATTATATATTGAGATGATAATAATATAGAAACATATATTTTTATGGAAATTCAATAAGTTAATAAAAAATAAGTATTCTATAAAGTATTATAGAGAGATTTGGGAGGAAAATCAATATATCTTATGGAAAGGTATCAATGAAAAGTCCTCATATTGTTAATAACTTATATCCAAAAAGGTAAATATTTAAAAAAATATTAAGAGTATTTTAGTTCAAAAAAATTAAAACTGATAATGGAATCTTAATAATTAAAAACATACATGATTCAAGGAAAAGGTTATCAGGATTTAATCTTTGGAAAACATTATCTTCAAAACATTATAATGAAATTAAAAAGTAATCATTAGATAAAATGTTATAAATTATCAATTTAACCATTCTAAATAATGTAAAATATAGTTGAATATTAATTTAAGAAAATCATTTATGTATTTATAAGAACATTATTTATGAAACATAATGAATATGGACAAGGAAGAGAAATAGTTTAGTAAAATAATTCAAAAACATTTAGTGCTATGATTTTAAGGAAAACCCTTATACACATATATATATATATATACCATGGAAAAATGAAAATGAAATGTAATATTAAATATCATTAAAAAATTGGAATAATATCAAATATTTCAAACAGTGAATATATATACTCAATAAAGAAATGTTTTTTCTTTATAAGAAATGTGTTTCAATAATGAAAAACATGAGATAAAAACCCATTACAACTTTAGAATCATTGAAAATAATTAATATAAAATGATAATCATGAAATAAAAAACAATATATCATAAATTTAAAATACTTATTCTTTGTAAATGAAATCAGAATGTAATTATACAGTAATAAATTATGTGGTCTATGATATGAAACATATCTCAAATAATTGATAGTGATACAAAGGACCCCTTCAATGATAATTATTTTAGTAATAATATATAATGAAAGATATTATTTGAAATTAATTTAAATCCACCTAAAAAATTCTAAATACTCCATAAAAAATTCATAGTTTATGTTTCTCATTATCATAAAATATCATAGTAAAAAAATAAATAATACCACATAATTAATGTTTATTGAGTTATGAATCCCCTAACAAAGTCATTTTTTATTATGTGAAAAAATGAATTATGTGGATGAAAGGAAATTTCCAAGAAATATATAATTATGAAAAGTATAATGAAATCATAAATTATAATATACCCATCTAATAATAATAAGGTTCAATAACAATGAGCATAACTCAATGAATAAAAATTGAGTTTAATAGAGACTTTACCTTGTATTTTTCCTTTGTCAGAAGTTCTATAACCACCTACATAAAAAACCCATTTATCCTTTTCAATATAACCTTAATCTTATTTATAACCATTTATTTTAATATTTAATATATATTAATTTCATTGTTATCACCTATTTTTAGTTGATATTGAGTGTCCTTATTAGTATCTTAAACAAATCCATGTCTTTTTAGTATAATTATTTTTAGTTTTCATTATATATTATAGAGTTTATTGTCTCCAAAATATTCAATATATTTTAAATTAGGTTTTATAATTATTTATGAAGTTTCTAGTTTATTCTATTACAATTTTTTTATGGTAATTTAAGATGAAATATATTATGACCTTTTTTTCATTATGAATTAATGAAGTAAATTCGAAATCTTAATATTGAGATAAAAATTATTGTAACATTTCCAGAATTGAAAAAACCTTATTTACATTTTAATATTATATTATACTAGTAATATTAAATTTTTAAAATTCAATAGATTTTATGAATAGATTTAAATAAAATTAGGACTCTCAATAAACAGGTTTTAATAATTTAAATAGAATGAAAATAATATATTTTTGATTTTATTAATAGAGTGTCCAAATTATAGTCCATGAACCTACTTGGGTGACCATAAAAAATTGTTCCAAACTAGGCAGTGACAATTTTGAGCGTTTTTTTCTAATCCCAATGGGCGTTGGACAACCATGCAGGCTTCCAACAACATCAAGAGGGAAAAATCTAAACCTATGAAAACAACATGGGATTCATATTGATTAATGAAAAAGGAATGGAAATATTCCCTGTATAAAAAATAGTATAATATGTGTAACTAAAAAAATCAATTTGATGGTTTATATCCATGAACAAAAGAAAAAGGGTAACTCAAACTACTAACAGTTTCTCTATGCGATACGTAGTAAACATGGCACTGGATAAACACTCACTACCCATTACTATCTGACTTAAACCCAACTTACATAGTTCAGAATACTTCCCCTACCTATATTAGAGATGATTGTATCCCTAAGCTGAATATTCAGTGTCCATGTTGTGAGAAAAAATCCCAATAGAATCCCACCAATGTGTTCCAAATAAATTTTATTCTATAGAATCAAATGATTTATAAGATATAGCATGATAAACAAATTTCAATTTTATCAATATAAATGTAATATATTTCCCATTTTTACAATTGAAAAAAATCCATATAAACTAGATAAATCAAATTTTTAAAAGAAAAATTTATCAAATCATGGATCATATTTAATATAAAATTAATAAAAAAATCAATAAAAATGAATAATGAGGATCACCACTAGGATAACATAGGATATGTCTAGATAGGTCTATCATTCATTAATAATTAAATCAAGAAATATTTTCTACTAAATTTTCCTCTTGTAAAAATTCCCATGGGAGTAGATAAACAACCCTGAGTGAACAACCTATAGTACCTGAGAAACAAGTCCCTGGAAAAACAATTCTTAGTGAACAAAGGACCACTCTATGGATGAACCACTAATAAAAATCAGTATAACTGCCAATACTATAACCTCTTCCAAGGTACCCAAGGTTCCCATGTTTATTTAAAAAAATAAAAGGGTTAATCATATTTCATATAGAATTCACAAAAATTTACATTTTATCTAAATTTTTCATTACAGACTAATTCCAAAACCCAATCCTTGGTTCATTGGGAACATCATTCTATAACCAAAACCAGTGGAAAATAAGATTTTATCAAAAAAATATTCATGAATATATGTTAATAAGAGAAAAGATAACACCAATCATATTTTAGAAAAAAATTAGTAATATTGGATCATGTGTGGTTCATCGAACACAGAATAGAGACAAAACCACATACCTTGGAATAATTATAATTTTCAACCAATTGAGGACAATCCAAACCCAACAAGGAATATGGATACAATACCAATAAGGGGAGGTAAAACATAAGGATTTCATATCAAGAATATAGAAGTCAATATTCTTGAGATCAAATGAGACAAATTAAATTACACACTATAATGGTTCTCATACAATGATCAAGGAAATAGAGCCTCTATCCCCCTTAAAAGTAAATCATAGAAAGAATAAATTGTAAATTTGTGAAGGTTCTGGACACTACATAAGCGTGGCTGGGATGCTGCCAAACTTTGATTTTTACTATGATCAATGATTATTCCAGGATCATTATGATGATTAACAACAGTCTCCACTGAATATAATCAACGATTTAGAAAAATAAGAAATAGGCCTGAAACATTTAGATATGATCTTTCACATAATGTTTATAATTAATTTAATTAATGTCAAAAAAAAAATCCCAGGATCTTCAGTATTTTCTTCATTGATGATGTTGATCATTCGGATTGACCATTCCAGATTAATAAAAATCCACTTGTGATGCACCCAACATACCCTTATTCATACCAACTGTCTAAGTGATGGTTTTCATCAGTAAATCAAAGTGCGTGAGTCATGACACGTATTAATGATAATACTAATGTCTATGTATCATTACCCATGATCAAAGATAGAAATATCTGATGATACTAAAACATGCGGAATTCCTACTAGAGGGTTTGTTTTGATAATCTCCTATCTTGAAGATTACAAAGTGAGAACATCAAGAGAGGAAGTATCATTTTCTTATAAGTAGTTTCACATGATGGTCTGCATGTTATGGGTCCCATCATAGTATGTCATCCAACCACAGAACTATATTTAAGAATATTTTTATAGCATTTCAAGGTTCTCAAAATAGTGGGAAACTTCCATGAACTTATCAATAAAAAAAATACTCTAGGATATTATTTCATCATAGTCATGAATTGAAATGAACAATATGTAATATTACATTAAATATCCATGTAATCAAAGTAAAAAAATTTGGTTCTAGGACACCAACTATTAAAAACTCTCACTTAGAATAGATCCAACTACCTACAACTTTCAGTCTGTTATACCTCACATGATGATCATGTTTCTACTAAGTCAGAGCCTTAGTCAAGGGGTCTTATATGGTGTTTTCCATGGAAGTAAAGGTCACTAAAACATCACCTCTTTGAGAAAAATCCCTCATGAGATGAAAATTCTAATGTAAGTGCTTTTTCTGCTAATGTGATCTTGGCTCTTTTGTGGGAGCAATCGCTACAGTATTATCACAGTACAGTGTGATGGGATCTTTACTGTTAGGTATCACATCTAGCTTCTAGATGAAGCTTCACATTCAAACTACATTTTTATCTACATAATAAGCTGTGATATATTCGATCTCTATTATAGAATATGCAACCACACTCTGCTTTGAGCTCTTCCAGCTCACTGTACCTATATTCAATGTGAAGAGGCATCATGTTTGTGACTTAATGTGTTCTTGATCAGTCTAGAAACCAGCATATGCATATCCTCTATTGACTAGTTCTTTATCTCCTCCATAAATAAGAAACATATCCATAGTACACCTCAGAAACTTTAGGATAGTCTTGACTGACATCCAATGGCGGTCACCTAGGTCAGCTTGATATCTTTCTACCACACACAATGTGTAGGCTAAATGTAGCATAGTAAATAGAATAACATATATGACTAACCAAATCACTGATGTGTATGGATTCCTTGCCATTATCTTTATTTCCTCATGTTTCTGAGGACACATTTTCTTAGAAAGTTGAATGCCATGTGGCACTGGAAAAAATCTCATCTTGGATTGTTCCATACTTAATATCTTCATTATCTTATCAATGTATGTACTTTTACATAGGCCCAGCAATCTCTTGGATCTATCATAATGGATCTTGATCCCAAGATATACACTGTGTTTCCCAATTCCTTCATGGAAAATCATTAATTCAACCAAGCCTTAGCGGACAACAAGACTGGTATCTCATTTTCAATAAGTAATATGTCATCAACATATACTATTAAGAAAATGATTTCACTCCCACTACACCATTTTTAGACATAAGGCTTACATTCATTCTTGATAAAACCAAATTATTTTATAGATTCATCAAAATTAATGTTCCATGACCATGATGACTTATTTAATCCCTAAATAGATTTATACAACTTACATTCCTTATTGGTATCCTTTGGAGTAATAAACCCTTCAGGTTTTGTCATGTAGACATCTTCTTGAAGGTTCCTATTATGGAATGTCTTTTTGTCAACTATTTTGAAAATCTCATAGTCATGTTAAGTCATAATAGAAAGATGTATTCAAATGTATTTCAACATTACAACTGGTGATAAGGTTTCAACATAGTTAATTACTTGATTTTTTTAATCCCTTTTGCAACCATGTGTGCCTTATAGGTACTGAATTGTCCTTCCATGTCCAGTTTCTTCATTAATACCCATTTGAAACCAACATGATTTACATCAACTGGAGGATCTTCCAAAATCTAGACTTGGGTTGGTACCTGGAATCAATTTCAGAAATCATAGCATCTTTCCACATGGAAGTTTTTGTGCCACTTACTGCTTCTTTTAGGTTAGAGAGTCATTATTATCAACTAATAATGAGTCTCCATCCTCTATAACTATAAAATAGTACCATTTCGGTTCTCTAACCTCTCTTGTACTCCTAGACATTACTTGTGTCTCTGGAATATATTCTACTACCACAGGGCTTTGTGGAATCTGTTCTTGTACCATCTCTTGTGTAACTTGATCCTCGACATCATCGAAGTCTATCTTGGTCCTACTATCTCTTTGGGAGATGTGCTCCCTCTCAAAAAATGTGGCATGTCTTTCCACTATAACCTTTTGGTCTGGGAGGTTGTATATGTAATATCCTCTTGTTTCCATGGGGTATCCTGTAAAGGTACACCTTGTGCCTCAAGGTGAAATTTTTCTACCTAAACAGGCCTTATCATATGCTTCGATACCCCACACATGTAAATTCTATGACATGGATTTTATTCAATTACAGAAGTCATATAGAATTTAATTTATCGATTTAGTTGGTACTTGGTTTAGTATGTGTGCCTCTTTTTTAACGCATACCCCAAAAGGATAATGGAAGACTTGCATGACTCATGATTGATCTCACCATGTCCAAAAACGTGTGGTTCCTTCTTTTCTTACACCATTCAATTGAGGTGTGTAAGGAGGAGTGAGTTAGGATATTGTCCCAAACTCTTGTAAGTAATCAATTATGTCCTAATTAAGATATTCTCCACCTCGGCCTAAGCGGAGTTTATTAATATTTTTAGCAAGATGGTTCTCAACTTCATTCTTGTATTCCTTGAACTTATCAAAGGAATCAAACTTATACCTCAATAAGTAGATATATTCATACCAACTTAAATAATCTATAAATTTTTTGAAGTATGAGTACCCAACCCTTGATTCTATTGGATATGTTCTACACCCATCAGTATGAACCAATTAAATAAGCACTTTAGCCCATTCACATTTCCTAGAAAATGGGACATTTGTCAGTTTTTCTTGTAAACATGCCTGACATACACCAAGTGGTTTTAGTTCAAAAGAATCTAAATAACCATCTTGATGTAACTTTTTCAATTTTCTCTCATTTACATGACCTAGTCAGTGTTTCCAGAGTTGGGTGTGGTATTATTCATGTGAACTATCTTTGTCATCGATTGTCATTGCTTGGTTTGTGTAATCCTACACATAAAGACTCTTATATAAATGTTCTCTAAAAAAATAAATGCTATCATTATAAAATAAGAAACATTCATTTGAAAAAATGAAAAAATCCAGCTATATCTATTTTAGATATAGAAATTATGTTTTTGGTTACAGAAGGCACATAAAAACAACTATTTAACACCATGATCATCCCAGTTGGCAACATCAGGTGGTAGTCCCCGATAGCTCAAACATAAAGTCTGGCTCCGTTGGCTACTTGTAGATCTACCTCCCCTCGATTAATCTTCCTAAATTTACATGGTTCCTATATTTGGATACTTATGTGAGCACCACAAGATGTATCTAATTCCTAATTTTTTATAAACAAATAGATTTATTTCGATAACAAACACACCTGAAGCTTCCCCTCACTTCTTAGGTTGGGTGCAGTACTTCTTCCAGTGTCCCTTCATGCCACATGAAAAACAAACAACCTTCTATTCCCTTGCCTTACCTTTGATCATCCTTTTCTTGGATGTCCGTGAAGAATATTTGGGCTTAAATCTCTTTACCTTACCATTCCTCTTATTCACCATAAGAACAAAAGGCTTTTCACGCTTCATATCTTTGTCCACATGGAGAATGAAGATAATAATATCAGGTAGAGACTTCTCAATGTTGTTCATATTGATATTGACAAAAAATGTTAGAGATGACCTGAGGGAGTGATATGAGAATGAGATCGGTGCCCAGTTCTTCAGGGAGTTTAAACCCTGAACCTCTATGCACTCAATGTAACCAATGAGGATGACTACACAAGGCCTATCTCGGGAACCTTCTCTAAGATTACTCTGAAAGAGTGCCTTAGAGATATGAAATAATTATTTTCTTTCTCTCTCCTGGTAAAGACCACAGAGGTGCTCGTGTAGGCTATAAGCATATATGTTTTCATGAGACTTCATGATCTCATAAGAAATTGATGATAAAAAAACATTGAATGTTGACCATGTCATTCATATGTTTCTCATAGACCAGGAAATACTCATCACTCAACTCTTTAGATGGAGGATCATGTAATGTTGACTCAAGAATGTAAGACATCATTCATGGAATAGGATAACCCGAAGGAATATAAACCATTCATGGATGTTACTACCAGTGAGGATGTTGTCCTAATCCTAAATTGATCACATGGATAGTTTGGTTGAAGAGCATTTAAATTTTATTCAACAAAGAAAATATCATATCATTATTACTTTCTAGATTACATTTTATTAGAAATAATAAATTTTATTAAGTCTCCAACTATTTTATCTAGTCCCAATGGCACTCACCATTGAGCTCAGAATGTCCAGTTGTCATGACATTACAGTGGCAAGGATCCATATTACATTTTATGTAACCCCAACAAGGGTTGTTCAAGCTATTAGATGGTATTTAGGTAGGCTAGTCTTTTCCAAATATTAGCTTGCAGCTCCTTGGTTTGTTGAGTGGACTCCATAATCTTGAAATCATGAATTTGGATTTACTCAGCTCCTGACTCCAATATTACACCATGTCTTGAAAGGGATACTCCTCTTGATGCAATATGGTTATGTTAACCCAAAACCTTTCATAAGGGCTTCCTATATAAAAGTAAGTGTCTCAAAAAGGTTTGGTCAATCATATAGTTTTATTGAGTTTTTTCCTTAATCATGTAACAGAAGGCTTAGCCTTACTTAATATTTAATTTGAGGAATTTTTCTCTCTTATGCATGAATTTATTATTATTACATGTTTGTTAATATTAAGTGGAACTTACTTAAGTGATTAACCATATATTCATATTATTTATGCATAAGTATACTTTATTTCAGTTCCATATTGCAGGGTGGTTTAATTCATAAATTATGTGATTGTAACAACACATCCATAATGAAAAACCATGAAAATGAAAGAAATAAAATAATGTTAATGGAATGATCATGACATTTTCTAATGGTTAGTTTATCTAGTGGTTGATAAACTAACAATGTCCTAGGGTAGAAGCACCTTGAACCTTTTGGGTTCATGTTTACAGCTTCCACCTATCCACCTCTGTATCTCATGTGATTGGTTTCATCACGGCTCTATCTTGAACTACCTCCACTAGCTTGGGAGTTCCATCCATTATTTATGCCTTTTTTAACTCACATACTGGTGAGTAATAAAAAGTGGTTTTACATAAAAGAAACCTTGGGAACACAGGACCTACATATTAATGAGGAGAAGGCTCAGAGGCAAACCAATTTAATTTATATAAATTAATTAAAAGAAACCATCCATATAAAAAGTTCTTGGTATAGATCGTGATCATCCATATATCCAATGATATTTACACATAAATAAAACTAGAATTAAATTCATTAATCATTCTTGTTTAAGATAAATCATGTTCGAATCAATTAATTAATATCTTAAATTAATCAACCCTTTTGTCTTAAATCTATTTCTAAATTTTCTTGATATTCTCATCCAGCATAATTTTAAACAAATAAATTCATTTAAAATTATCTTTGTGCTTAATTTTTACCTTGGAGTCAACCTGGTGAATTCTTATTCATAACTACCTAATGATTAGAAATGAACATTACACAGATGTTAACTTAAACACACATATATAAAACACCAGTCATGTATTTTGCCTCAACTTTATGCCTACATGATGGTACTTGTCTCAAGGGTTTGTATAATATAATAATAAATTTTAATAAATATACATAATTAGGATGTGTACACGATGTGTAGTTCCAATTACATGGTGTGTACTATTGTTCACCATCCATCTGAAGTACACACTCGGGGAAACAACGTGTGAGTGTACATCAGAAATCATCAGAGTACACGGTGTGTCTACTTGGCCACACGCCGTGTAGTTCCTCATTATATGGTCTCCAGTCGAGCAAGCCATGAACGAGGTACACAGTCAAACCCTAACTCGAAGAGACTACATGCCATGTACATTTGGTCCATAGTACATGTAATCCAAAAACCGTGTACCACATGCTACTAGGCAACACACTGAGTCGTTTAAGAATTATAAAGAATCCAACACACATCTTGGTTTGGTGGACTGGTCTAATGCATTTAATATTGATTACACTATGTGTACTACCGAATACATGATGTGAGTTTTTGTGTTTTACGTACATGAAGCTTTGGCACCTCCATATGAGATCTTATATTTTATTTTAATCAAAATTAAAATAAAGGATCATTTCTATAAGGTGAATCAGAAATGAAAACGGAGGAATAGATCTCGAGATGCAGCTTCCAAAATTATTAACTTAAATTGAAACAATTAAATTATTAAATGAGTACATCATCGACTAAATATTTATATAATTATAAACTATGTTATTATTACTTGGATACCACTCAAAGGTTACGGGCATAGAAGAAGTGCGGTTGGAACAACACCCAACATTGATTTTTACTAAGATCAATGATTATTTTGGGATCAATACGATGATGAATTCCTGCCTCCATTGAATATAATCAAAGATTTAGATAAATAATAAAGAGGCCCAAAAACTTTAGAGAGGATCTTACACATCATGTTTATAATTAATTTTTTTAATTTTTTAATGAAAATAATGCCTGGATCTTCAGTATTTACTTCGTTGATGATTTTGATCATCTGGAATGACCATTCTAGATTAACTCGTTTCCCTTGTAAGGATCTAAACTACAGTCCCTCTAGTAGTAATAAACACGTCCTCCGATGGCCTTAGATCAACACCGATCATTCTCTAAGTGCTATCACAGTGAAGCGAGTATCTTGTGTTGGCAGTTCTTGATCACTTGTTTTTTGGTATTGAAGAATGTCTCCCATTCTTTGGTGGGGAGAGAAGAGGATTCTAGATAGCAATTGTTTGGCTCAACAATTATCAATTCACCAGGCATATGGTGTGGTGTGTGGAAAAATAGTCCTACTTGTCTATTTATATACATGGTCTATTAGTTACAATATTTAATTGCATGGCAACAATTAAATACATTAATGAACTTATAGTAAACCCATGCTCATAAAAATAATACTGCGTAATTAATAATGGTGCGCCAACTTGTGAAAAAAGGAATTATAAAATAAAATTCCAAGTCACAAAATAATAGTAGTGTCATTATTATTTTAACTTGTGCCAACTTATTAAATAATTATTTACCATTGTGAAAATAAATTTTTTACTACCAGACTGACCTTGGTCCGCTTGAACTCCACATCCATTTATTAAACACCTCATTAAATAAATAAATAACTTATTCTCTTAAATAAATATTTTATTTAAAAACTTGTAAATAAATATTCATTAAATGTTCAATAAAATAAATTAATATATTTTATTTAATTTATGTGATCATTTTAACGTGACTAAAACTATTCCAAAATCATGAGAATAATATTTATTTCATTAATTAAATTCAAATTGAATTTAACTGAGACCACCAAAAAAACATATTATGTGGCCCTCTTGGATTCTTTCTCATTGGCATTAGGTGGGCTTTCTTAAAGTCCAGGAGTACAGTCTAGTTTCTGGTCAAGGCACCCAAGAGAAAGAATGTAATGTCGCAATAAATGAAATCCACATACGAACAATCACTGTGTAATATAATCCCTTTGTCACAATATCTCATCAACTAGGTTTCATGATAGTGTCATCAAAATTTATGCTTGATACATCATTCTTTGACTACTTGAAATAAACCCATCATTACACCATGGCCACGGAATTTCGCATGACAATTCTATTTCAATCAAAGGGTCGAGATATCAACTTCCATAAATGTAAGGGACAAATCCTTCCTTGACTTATACATTAATAACATTACTCTTGGGACACACCCAACATACCCTACATCCCACCTACTATCTACAAGATGGTTATCATCAGAAAATCATAGTTCATGTGTCATGACATGTATTAATGATATTTGAAAATTCTAAGAATCATCACACATGCTCGCAGATATAAATATAAAATGACACAAAAACATGAGGAATTCAAAATAGCGGGTCTGTTCTCATAATCTCTTATCTTGGAGATTACCAAGTTCAAAATTTGTGAGAGGAAGACTCATTTTATTATAAGTAGTTACACCTGATGGTCTTTATGCTATGTGTCCCATCATAGTATGTCATCCAAGTACAGAACTATATTTAAGAATACAGTTATAGTATTTTAAGGATCCCATCATAGCGAGAAACTATCATGACCTTATCCATGAAACAAATACTCTTGGACATTATTACATCATAGTCATGGAGAAAAATGAATAATATGTAATAATAAATAAAATATCCATGTAATCAATGCAAAACCAGTTGGTTCAAGGACACCAACTCTTACAATGAGCTGATAGGAACTTTATCACCTATTAAGGAAGCCAGAACGCACATGAGTCATCCAAATATCTCTTTCTGAAATACTTTGATTCAAAACCCTATAATTATAATGAATTGTATTGGATTAACATATATGGAAATAGAGTCACACAATCATTAAAAATCCCCTACATAAATTTTCACTACATTTCCATAAATGGCAAGTAATGCATTCCCAAAAACATTTATCTAATTTAGAATTTATAAAATCCCAACACTAATAATGAAACAATGTGGTTGATTTTCATCATGCTCATGGTGGTATCACATGCACCACACCATAAATCACCACACACGCACTGAAAATCATATGGCTTTAAAACCATGGTCATTTGGCAATAACCATGTATTTTCTCATGGGTTGGTTAACCGTTATTTCGATGTTGTGTAGGGACACCACAAAAATTACATTCTTGAGATCATGGCTAGAACAGTTCATGTTTCCATTACCACTAGAACATTGGCACTCCCTTGGAGAAAAACAGAATGGGCTATATCCTAGTGTGGCCATATTTTCAATTTGAAAATAAAAATTCACTTTACTAAGAAAATTAAACCTTATAATACATCTTGAACAAAGAAGGAACCATCCAAAATCTCAAAAATATGGCATACCTCAACATGGGGCATTCCAGCCTACCTACTATGTCACTTTATGTCATTAAGAAGTCATCTAGAAGAACGAATATCAAAAATGACATAAAGACATTTCTCCCTCACCTAGGATTACCAATCCGATTTCTGATGAGAATAAAATATATGATATAATAATTATTTAACCAACAAAAACAAATTATGATATAGAACTTCCTCATGATCTTCAATGATTCACATTGGCTACTCAATAATCTATGCACCGAGCACTAGAACCTCAAGCTCTAAATTTATAACATGGGATGGGATATAATTCCACTTTCAGATGTGAAATATTTAGAAAAATTCAAGAATACCCATAAAATAAGATGTTAAATCCATGTGACAAGATACTTATTAAATTTTCTCAGTGATCTAAAATAGTCTAACTTATCTCAGATCCATCATCCCCCCAATATGATAGTTCCCCAGTTGAAGGAAAACTATATTAAAGAACTTTTCATCAATAAAGAACTATAAAGGACTGTGTTGGTGATCATTATAATAATTTTTTATGACTCTAGTAAATAATTAATAATTGATTTATATCATGAAACCATTCTGGCATATCCTGAACAACACTCGGTCCCATGAGAGAGGCCTCTCATTGGAGTCTTTATATAATTGAATCAAATACATATTCTAAAAATTAAATTTTTTTAAAAATACCAAACTAAAATTATCTTCCAATGAATGTATATGAAAATATGTAAAAAAAAGTCCTATAGTATTTCACTCCTCATTTTCTTCCAAGAGGACATAAGAAAAAAATGCTGGTTTAGATAATCACTATCAACAATCTTATATTAAATGGTGTTTTTGATTTCAATATAAAACATATATAGTTAATCTACCCACAACCTCTACTTGAGGATCATTTAATTCTATGATATGGTATAACTTAATCACTTTCAATGATAATAAAAATTGAGCATCACTCTAAAGAAACTGTGTCGATAAAACATAAATTTATGCAAAAAAAGAAAAATTCTAATTCATGCATGTGAAAATTATTCTGTTCTGGATGAAGATTAGGAGAACCATACACTAGTACATAATCATCCAGTGTAAGAATGAGTTGCAGAAAAGCAACAAAAAAATAAAAATAAAACTCATTACATTTACTTGATTTCTATAATATTAGAATAGGAGATAGTGTTTGATATTATTTCAACTCATATTAAGATTCCAATAAATTTTAATCCTAATATAATTTTACTAATTTATTTGTAAAATAAGTCAATGGTGATTCTAGCTTCACCATTTAATGATCATCTAACATTCATTATTATGAAATAATGATCCCCAAAAAATTCACCTCTTGGATCCACAAATTTCATCTTTATAGCTTGACATAAATTTGTAGACTCACTGATATTCCCAAAAAATAATTTAGATGATCCAAATGGCCTTGATAAATTGTTGAATATAGTATAATATCATATACTAATACCATAAAAGTTGTCAGGATATTGTTATAATCTATGGTTTTTCCATCTCACAAACACTCTAGAACTTTTATTCATTAGAAATTTCATTAAACATTATTCAAAATGGGCATACCTACACTTGAAAGATTTCTTTGAGATATCTCATTCCTTAACTCTTAGTTAATGATATCCTGATTGAATAAAAATATTTATAAATTAAATTCCCCATTTTAGTTGATCTAGCATGTCTTTCACACTAGGAAAATGACACTTAATATTAAAAATTACCCGATTCCACATTCGATAATATACATAGATATGAATACAACCATCTTCATTATTAGAAAAGATCACAATGGAAACCCATGGAACCACACAATTAAGAAAAAAAATACTTTCTCTAATAGGTCACTGAACTATATCTTAATCCCTTTAACATAGTTGACGTCACTCAATAAGAGGGTGTAGAAATTGGCTATATTTCTAGAACCAGATGAAGGATGAACTTTAGTACCATTACAAGAGTAAAACATGAGAATTGTTCTAGAAATAAATAAGAAAATACTATAAATCATGGGAAGATTAGAGTGAGAAGATATATCATTGGACTTAATGAAATTAGTATAAAACATGATCCTAATCTCCTAAAGAGACAATCTTATATTATTGGACCTCATATCCCAATCTACCTAAATTACCCCATGGCTCCCATCAATAATAAACAATGATACACACTAATTATTACAATCATTATCAACTCAGTAAGAAACTGAATAATCTATAATTACGATAACATTTAAAAATTCCAAAGTGGTAATGGGAATATTCCATACTAACTCAACAATGACAATAGAAAGTGAAAATTCTAAATAATGAAACCCCTACACTTTCCACTTTCTATGAGGTTTTTATAGCTCCATAACATAGGAAAAAATCAACATCTTATTTTTAAACACATCCAACAAAATAATAATATATAAAATATGGTGATGAATTAATATAAAATAAATTAGTTATAGAATATTAAAAAAAATGGTACCCTAAACTATAGATGTTCCCACATCAATTTCTATTAAAATGTCCTCCGCTGTTTGAAATTTCTTCACTAAAAAGGCACTTGGATTATTCCACATAGAATTTTATACATCTTACTACTTCATTGTACCCTTTAGAATTGAGTATACCTTACATGTCAAGTTGAATACATATACTACAATAATATATTTTTTTATTAACTTTGAAACATCATTCACTAAATGTCACTATAGGTGCAAGTAAATATCCTCATATGTGCACTATCTTTGCACACTTGTATCAATTCAACGGTACACTACTAAGAAAAACTAATGGATTATAATGATAATTCCATTGATTACTACAACTACCACCTCTAAAATTATTGTTCTACATCCTTTTATTCCCATGAGTTTCATTGGATTTTCAACTGGGTTGAAGTGGAAACTTGAAGAAGCTAGAAATTTCTATTATATCAATCTCTACCATAGTTTCCTGATTGTCCATTTAAGGATGTGTAGTGAGCTTAACAATATGCAGCTAAAATTAGATTTCACGTTTCAATCCTTACAAATATATTTGAGTTTTCAACTTATTATTCATCACCACCTTAGTAAAAAACGAACAAACCTAGAAAAATGGATGGTTTACTCTATCACAAATCAAAATTTCTTCTGGATTTAATGTAACTATATAAACATACCTTCATCAAGAATTCAATTATGAAAATATAAAATAAAATTATTATGATGTCTTTCAATATGAATCACACATATTCTCTGAAACCAAAGAGTCCCACCACCACTTTCTAAGACCATCGAGAATAAATGTCACACACTTGACCTTAATATATTCATGTATCTATAGAATGTTAGAGACTAAATCAGTTTTCTCTATCCAATAATCTTCCTCCAAAGGTTCATTAATGCACTAAATAGAAAATGAATTTTTTTATAGGAATTATTTTCTCGATCTGTTTCTCCATCGTCACCACTTTTTACCTCATTATCTTATTTTATAACTTGATTCACATTCTAATACATAGAATGAAATACTCATATGATATCCCCAATGATATTTTAAACAATTAGATGATTCCCTTAATTTCCCATCAAACCATCATAATTTATCCTTTTAAATAGTATCAAATTCATGATTCGACATATAAAAGAAGAATTAAACTATCAACTAATGAAACAATATCAGTTAAAAAAATGTTACTATATTCATATATATATATATATAGATTAAAACATATCACATGGGACATGAATCCCAATATATTGAGGTTTCTTAAGTCTAATTACTATGAGAGCTGGATAAAATCTCACTCATAACATAAACCTTATGTACCAAAAATTAATATATCCTTTCTACCAAATAAAAAATACTGGAATTGTTTAGGAACAACCTAGATATGGTACCAAATTTATCATGATCTGAACCAAGAAAACCTTCAATCATGGACCCAAAAATGACCTAGAAAACTCTCGAATATCACTCTGGATCCCCATAAGATGGTGACTAGAACATTGGAATCCAAAAAATCAGATGGAATGATTCTCCCAGCCTAAAAAATAAACATGGAATACATATAGTTTGAAGGAAGAAAAAGAAAAATGATATCACTAAAAATAAATAGTGTTCTTGATATAACTATGGAAAAAACGAAAATAAAAGGTATATCTCAAATAATAAAAGTAAAAATGGATTTTGAAACGATGAACAACAACTCTATGTGATACTTGGGATGCATCCCACCATCTCACCTATATCTAAACATTCCTAGATGCTATGAATCCCCATTCCTCACTATATATCCTTCAACATTCCTACATTATGAAAAAATATGGTCTATACAACCTCAAGGGAGTTCCATTGGTGTGAGAAAAAAACCCAATAAGATACCACCCATGTCTTCTATTGTAACATTATGTCAAATAATACCATTACTCTTAATGTATGGAAAAACAGACTAAAAATCACATTTATATCAAAATTGTGGTAAAACATGTCCCACTCTCATATTTCTAAAATTGATTTCCTAAAAACTAGATCAAATCACCTATTAAAAAATCCCTTTATTAAAGCATGTATCATTCTTAATATCAAAGCATCAAAAAAATATACAAGGGATATTGTAGATCTACCTTAGGATTAAATTACTATGATATAACTAGTTATCCCACACATAAATAATTAAACAAATGTATTGTGTGAATTAAATTGGTCCATAAAATAATGAGTCTATGAGAACAGTGGACCGCCCCCTTACTAAACCCCCAATTGTTTCTGAAAAACAAGTCCTTAAAACAACATGGACTAGGGAGAATGGAAACACCCCATTGATAAACCCCCTATAGAAATAAGTATGATTCTAAGTCTTATAACCCAATCCTTAGTATCCAAGGACACCATGTGATTTATATGTCAAAAAAATTCAAAGGGAATATCACATTTCACATACAATTTCAAAACCCGTTTACATCAAAAGGATCATATAAAAACAAATTAAACAAACCATTCTATAAATCTAAGAAAACATATTTGTTTTAAAAAAACATGCATAAAACCCATCTTTTTTCAACATCTATTAAAACATTCATATCAAGAATATAATGGACTTTTCGATTAATCCTTTATAAAAAATGAAATAAATATCATAGCATGTGTGTTTCACTCAAAAAATACTTGATATAGAACAACTTACCTTAGAACAATTTGAATTATCTAACTAATTATATTGAAACCAAACCAAAAAAGAAGCTGAATCCAGAGTATGTATGAGGAGGTCTTAAATCCTGGACTTCATATTACTAGAATAGTGTTTAAAAACCTCAATAAAAATTGAGTGAAATTATTTTACATTCAATCATGATTCTCATTTAATGATCAAGGTAATATAACCTATATTTCCCTTACATAGACCTCCAAATAATAAATAATAGGAACTGAGCTAGGAGGTTTCATATAAAATCTTAATGGAGCTATAAAACACATGGATCACCTAAAGTAGTCTTCCCATTATAATCTCATTCAAAACCCTATCATTGGAATAAATATATAAGTATTAATAGTAGAGATAATATATTCAATAATCAATTTAAACCCCACCTAATAAATATCATCGATGTTTCAATAAATAAGTGTAACACCTTTCTCAAAAACTATTGTCCGATTATGCTATTTGAAATTACTAAAATAGAAACATCCAAGGATTGGCGTATATTCACTATACATATGTTAGTCTCAATATCTACCCTCTGTGTTGCCTAAAAACCCAAAAATGGTGTGGCTCCGAAACATTAGTTTTTTGGGACTTTTAACAACCTTTACCAAAATATGGTGAGGCCTTATTGGCCATAGAGTATAGGGAGACCAAAAACATGCCATGGATGACATTGCACACCAAACTAGGCATGATGGCTCTACTTATGGTGCACAATTTCTACCAAGGAGAATAATAGGTTGGATCGCAGCACGATTTAGGTCATTTTTCACTAAGAAAAGAAAAATACCATTCACTAATCCACTAGCACCAACCAACAAATCCCTAAAATGGAAAGACCCAATAAAAAGCTAAGAAATAAAACATTCCTCATGAATAGATGTCACATTATCAATCCAAGATAGTAATCATGTTATATATATAATGTTTGTTTATTAAATTTATTTTTAGAACCATCCATGTAAGGTGAAGATGAAACATGTAATTTTTCCTTCATAGAGGTGTTAGTCTATATGTAAAATGTGTGTTATTTTAATTATCCAATGGATGGGATTGATGTTTCTAATTTTTGTTTCATCAACCTATAAATATTTCATTATCTCATGTTACTCAAAGATTAATATTTTCTCATTGATAAATGATAATATTTTCACATGACCAAAAATTATCTTGAACCTTTGTTTTCATAACCTATACCTCAATTCAAATAAGTCTTATGCATGAAAAGTGAGTAATGGTAAAAGGTTTTAGGTGAAATGACACAAACCAAGAGTGTGTCTTAATCCAAATATGGACCAAGCATGTACCAATAACATAAAATGGGGAGAAGTTATCATTGGGGTTTAATATGGTTTTTTAATACTAGAGTGTGACGATTTTCATGGTGTGGTTAATCCTCTCATAGTTTGGGTGAATACTATGACCAGGGTCTCCCTATATTTAAAACATTATAACTATTCTCCCATCATTGTGGAATACAAAATATATTTTCTTCTCAAATTACTATGGGGATTATCTACCATCCTTGATTCTGCCATCTGGATCACTATAGAACATAAAAGGCTCATTTGGGAGGATATAGATATTATTAATACATGGAATGAGGGAATCATGGTGGCATTGGCTCTTATATCGATGGTTTCCCTTGTATTAGACTGCCCATTTATCATAATATTGATTACCTTCCCCTATAACTATATCTGTTGAAGCTCTTGATATCCGTCAATACATACACCAAAAAATTATCATTGGCATTTATCATCCTCTAAAAGAATTATTATTTATTAAGATATCATAAAATTTCAAAATAATAATGATACTTAGGTCATTATATAAGTATTGTGATAAGATAGTTTCAGAGTTTGAACAAGAATGATATTTTAAGAACCCAATTTAGAAAAGTACCTCATCCTAAAAAAATAATTTATGGGTTTATAATAATAATAAATATAAATATTAGTTCATATATTTATAAGTTTCTAAAATATCCATCAAATAAATAATGTATAAATATATCATAATATGAAATAATTTTTAGAAATGTTCTCTTATACTTAAATAAAAAATTATTTTTTCAAAACATAAATATAATAATTTCAAATTTATTATGAATATATTATTTTAAAATAACACTATATGACATATAAGATATATATATATATTGTAAAATAAATGTTTTAGAAAACAGGTATATTATTTATAATATACAGGATTATACATTCTCCCTCCTAATGAAACATTGACCTCATAATTGTTTTTCAATAATTGATTAATTAAATAAAAATAATTTATACCTTAAATCTATAAACAAGGGTTTTAATTTACATATTCTTAATTTAATTCTTCATTTTACATGATTTAAACCACTCATCTAAATAAATTTTGAAGCCCTTTGTTGAATCTCACATTTCAATTTAGATTATGGAGTTGTCATCCTCAAATAAAATAAAAAATATACCATAATCAATAAAATTTTTGTTGATTTAAATGATTTTTACATGTTATTCATATTTTTGAAAATATATTAAAACCATTAGAACAACATTTTACAATAGGAGGATTATTAAATCATCTATATGGGATAAGAATGTTTTGTGATATCTTATTACATCAATATGGATAAACAATATTTAATCTTTTTTAAAGAACATTATTAATAAATAAAATATTCTATTAAATATTAACATAATGTTAAAATAAAATTGTTCATGGGGGTTAAAAAAATACACATAGAAATTCTAAATCACATTAAACATTATAATGTATAATAATAAATATTATAACTAGTTCAAATTAGACCATTTTATGTTAAATCTAACCAAAAAATCAAGAAAATCTAGATAAAATGTTTTCTATAAAAATAAAAATTTCCATTAAACAAAAAAAATTGATCCTCAATAACCTAACATCTTCCTTAATATTTTATAACCTATTATATATTAATCCTTCCCCAAAAAAACATGACTCTATATAAAATAAAACGTTATGTAAAATATATCAAACCATAATATAAAAATAATATCAATAAACTTGACATTATATCATATATTATCAAATAATTAACTACACTTTAATAATATAATTCTTCGATAGGAAAAATTTCTATAAATGAAGTTTATCATCTTATCACAAAATCACCTTTCGATCCACTTTTTTTCACTGCTCAACTTATCATTTCGAAATAAATTAATCCTACATAAAAATCATGCATAATTATTTATACATGAAACTACATAACAACCCAAACAACCACATATATCATAATCATGTAATATCGTTAAATAACCTTTAATATTTTCAAAAATATAATAATTACCACAAAATAAAATCACATATGAAATTAAAAGTGAACTTATGACTCTGAATTTGTCACCGCCATTAATATTATTAACCCAAAATGGTATAAAAAACTTCTAAATTATACTAACGTGATAATATAATTACCACAGATGTCATCTAAAACATTATCTGATACTAACTGTAAAATATGAGAACCCACACATCCAGATCCAGTTCTAAAAGCATATTCATCATATAATGGTTATGATACTAGTGAATGTGACCCAGTCATAACCATTCATAAAAACATAGGTTATATTTAATAATTTGTAATATACATTGGTAATAACATTACGTTTTAATTTTTCAGATTATTTTTAAAATCCATTACATAATAATACCCATGTCCTTCCATTAAAAATGGTAAAAATATTTATAAACCAATAATTATTTATTTTATAATTAGCATTCATGATTTCCCAAAAGAAATATCCACAAATTATATCATTCTAGACATGTAATATGTAATAATTTTACTAAAAATATGGTGAATATAAATATGAGAATGGTGAGATAAAACATTCAATACGGGTAAATGCAAGTTTAAATGATTCAAAATAAAATGCCTATATAAGATGATCATGAGATATGAGAACATAATCAATTTACATGAACATGGAATCAGGAAATCATACTCATTAAAAAAATGGATCATAAATCTCAAGTCATAGAATAAGATTCACATAACAGATGAGTTAGATTAATTTGAATGAATTATTAAATAATCATGAATTATAATAAAATTACATAGATATATTTCAACTTCTTGATCAAGAATTATATAAAAATCTCTCATATGTATGCACAAATGAAAAATAATTGTCAGTAATGTTACCAAAAATATAAATTTCATAATCACTCGTACAATCACCCTTACAACCATATTTATAATGTAATTACCTACTCTCTTAGTTAAAATATATTTTCCCTAAAAATTAAACATTAATTAATGAAAAAGATAGTTATATGTCGATCTCACTGATCATTAAATGTAATTTAATAAAATCATAGTATCAGTATAAAACATATGGTCTTTACTTTTATGGTTTTATGGCTAAAAATGTATGTTTAAACCCCTAAAAAACTTTTGGTTAACTAATTAAAAAAATACCAAAAAAAAACAAGTAAACCCAGACCCATTTTAGATTAAAATGAAATCAAAACCTAGATTTTGGGTTAAATTAAATAAGAATATGAGAAATATTTTTTCTTGAAATCATTAGAGAGATAGTTGATAAAAATACATCAAAGTAACTTATGTAATGGTTCAAAATATAACATCTTTTTACATTAATATCCTATAATCTAGAAAAAATACCAAAAAATAATAGAACTGGGTTTTTCTTTGAAAATCTATAAAAAAAAATTAAACTAAGATTAATAATGATGAATGAAAATAATGGGGGGAAAAGGTGGTAGAAAATTAAGTGTTTAAAAAATATTCTATTCACACCATTATAAGGGAAGTACAAAGTAACACTTATAGAAAATACAATAATGATTTCTTTTCAATCTATTGTAAATAAATTTATTGATTGTGAAAATTGACATTAAAAAATCATTCATATATATATAAGAACATTTATGAAATAATATACTGAATAATGACATTTAAAAAATATTTTGGTAAAATACATAACAAAAATTAAGGTAATTATTTTAAATAAAAGAAATTATTAAATTTTAAATATAAATATCATTAAATAATAATCTGTAAATAGAAAATTAAATCCCACGAATTAAATAGAATATTTATCGGTGATATTAAAAGGGATTTATATAAGCCTTGAAAATTAATATTTTTTCCTAATTCAAAATATTTAAAAGACAGAAAAAATAAGATAAAAACCCATATATATTTTCCAAAAATTAAATAAAAAAACATAGAAGTTAAATTATTAAATAGAAATACATATATCATTAAATAAAATAGGTTTTTCATTCATGAATGATATTGGTTACAAATTTCACCATATAAAAAACATAGTGTAAAATACAAAACATCTTTCAAACAAATTAAATTGAGGAAAGATAACATTACAATGAACAAATATGAGATTTATGAATATATAGATATAAATATTATGTGATACAAATTTAAATAAATATAAAAATGTATACATAAAACATGAAACATTTAGAGGTTATAAATATTATTATTTTATAATATTATTGTCTTTGAAAAATGAATTTAACTCAATGAAAAAAATTCAGTTATGAATCCCAGAATAGTGTTCTATTTTATGTTTTTTGAATCAATAAAAATAATTTATTATGTAGAATAAATTAAAATTACCAAATACATAATTTTAGGTATAATATAATTTATTCAAAATTTGTACTGAATGATCTTTATGAGAATAAGTTTTGAGTTTAATGAACATAAATAAAAGAACAATTTACAAAATCCATTGCCTTATATTAAATATTTTTAAAATATTCACCATAATAATGCATAATAGACTAAGATTCATTAATAATTTACCTCAAAAAATTCTAATATTAATAAACATTTACATTGATATTTAATATTCTTTTATTACATATTTATTATCTAATTTTATTTAATATTGTCATTTTAGAAGCTTTGGTTGTTCCATGTCTACTTCATTATTTCTTTTATCATTCAATGGTCATGTGTTAATTTTAATTAGATTGTTAAAATTATTGTATTGTATGTTACATGGTTATTTATGAAGTCCTAAGTTCACCCCATTGGAGTATTATATTTCATAATTAACGATGAAACATGTAACATTCTTTTTTTAGTAATATACAATGAAATAAAGATGGTATATCAATAATGACTTAAATGTAAATATCACCAATACAGAACTGAAACAAAAAATTATTACCTATTAATATCATGTCATTCTCATATAAAAAAAATTATACAATTCAATTTGTTTAAAAAAATATATATAAAATATAGAAATTTGTTCCATTACGCTCATTTTAGTTTGTTAAATTTCATATGGACCATTAATTTTCTAAATTATTAATAGAATTGAAAAATAACATTTCTTTAAAATCAATCTTTTCATATATATAATAATTGTTCACTTAAATAATTTTGAACAACCATTTATATGAAAAGGTAATGAAAAATGAGATACAATTTTCAAGGAGGTGGTGCTCGGCATATAACATGGGTGACATGTCCATTTTCCGATTGACATGAGGGAGGTAGATAATGATTGTTATATAAATATATTAAAATTACAGTATGATATTGAAGAAAATTTCTTATTATTTGTGTGTTTATTAAATATTTATAACAGGTAGAAGAAAAATGAGACTTGAAGAACTCTATTAAGATAGTTACATATTCCTTGGATATTACCCTTTACAACACACATTAAGGCCTAATAGAATTGTATATTTGTTATACCCAGGCCACATAGATATGGAAAATAGTTCTGTACAAGGATTAGTTTTGGTTTAATTTAAATCTAGGCCTCTCAAGGTATGAGGATAATTGGATTTTTTATGGGGTCCTTTTATTTATGAGTGGGGTTACAATTTTGTGATATTAAATTCATAATATAAAATAAGAAAATAATTATAATGGAATGTGGATCCAACACTGATAAAAATAGAAACCTAATATGTATGTAGTCCATCAATCCCTTATCCATACCTTCAATGGCAGGTTTTTTTGATATTTTATGACCTTATATCTTAATGTAACAATTTTAAAACATTTTCCAATTTACCATGGTGAATAACATTTAATATATAAACATATTTTAATGACTAAATATTAAATAAATATTTTTATCTAATTTAAAAAAATTTATTCATGATTGGAAGACAATATTCTCGGATTTAATTTTTAGATGTTGAAAATTATAATTATAATTAATATTTTCTTCATTAAAAAAAGTATTATTTAGAAAACATATATTTTTCTCAATAAAATGATTCTACATAAATATCAATTGTTGCATAGATTCTAAAGAAATTACCTAGTTTATTATAAAAAAAAGATGTTTTTTTGGACATTATAAGAAATAAAAAAAATGAATGGAACCTTGTGAATACTCAGCCAAATAAAATTGACTAAATATATTTTTCAATTTGAATAAAATATCTCTTTAGTTACAAAATGTGAAACATTGGATTTAAATTTATAATAATTTTTTATATGATTTTTTACTCCATAAAAACATATTTTAATAGTAAAAATGTTATATAAATTTTTAATTCATTATTATATATTGATGAAATCAAAAAAGTTATGATATATTCACAAAAGGTTTTTCCCACTATTGACCTAAAAGTAAACTATTTGATAAAACCATAATAAATAACCATCACCTATTATTTAGGAGGTGTATCCAAAAATTAAGTCACTTTTTTCAAATTAAAATTTAAAATTTAAAAAATTTACCAATAAAAAAGAATCATATAACACATGGAAATTTTTTTATCTGTAATAAGAACTATTTTACTTCAATTGAAAAATGTTGTTCTTATTACATTTCCATATAAATGAATTTATATAATTATCATAATAGTATGTATAAATGTTAATATACATAGTTATCAATTTATAAAATATTAAATAATGAAATAATTTTTCGAATAGATCATAATAATAATTCTTTCAAAGAAAACAGAAATGAAACATAATTGAAACATTTTTTATAATCTAATCACAACAATCCTAAATAAAATAATGAGAACATATTTTGAAAATAACACTATGATATTTTGATAAATATATATATATATATATATATATTGAAAAATAATTCTTCAAAATGTTTTAATTTTTAAAATATATGGATTTTCTCAATGATGATGCCAAAAAATAATGAATTTTTTTTAATTAAATCACTTATACTTTCTTCCATACATTGGAAATTGAAACATTGGTTGAATTATAATCCATCTTTAAAATTCCACATCATATTCCGATATGTTTCTTTTTAGTGATTTAAATTTGTGAATCACCCTGTATAATATTATACCGTAAGGATAAAGAATATAATTCTACACAAGGTGGAAATTGTGAATTACAGTCATAGAAAAATACTAAAAAAATTCCAACTCAAGCTGTATGTTGATCAAAAAATTAATCTTCTATATATAATAACACTTCATCAAAGTAAAAAAATTAAATGAAATGAAAATTAAAAAATCAAAAATATAACACAATAAGAATAAATCAATATGCGTAGTTGAAATTCTGTTTGCTGTAAATTCAAAATATCATTAAAACTATAAAAATGAATAGGAATATGTGTGATAAAATTAATGAATAAAAAAACATTCAATATGTTTAAAGATACTAAACCTTACATAATGTATCTTTCGATGCAAAAAATATGTTCTTTTTTGTTTAAAGCTGGTCTTAAAAAAATTCAATCTAAAACTAATTATTTTATGAAGTGTTTAATATTATAACATGTCATAGATAAGAAAAATATTATTTAGCAAGAATATTCATCAATATTAATATATAATTTATCATTCATTGTATGGAATTACAAGGAAGTAAATTTTTTTATTAAACCAATAGAAAATAAGAATATATATATATATATATATATAAAGTGTTAGTTCAAAAACATTTAAAAATGTTTCCACCTGTCAAAAGTATTTTTTCAATGTCAGGATATATGTTAAACCAGATTTGAAGTAAAGATCAGTTAAAATTAATCTTTTTATAAATTTATTAAATATATTTTAATATATTATAATTTCTAAATTTAGTGAAAATACAAGCCACAAAATTTTTAGTATTATCACTATCTTGTACAATATATTATTATTTTGTTTATATATATGTATAAAATGATTTCTTATATCTGTGTTATTTTATTATTAGTGATTTACAAGGTTTATAAGAAAAAACTAGCCATAATTATATCATAATGAATTTCAGTTCAAGTAAAGTCATCCAAATTTAAATTAGTGTGTGTTACATCTACAACACTATGGCACAACATCATCCACCTGAAACATATTCCATATCATTTGTTGAGAGTTAAAAATGATTGTTTCATATTTCATGACTAAAAAACTAATGAATTATCTTGGAAATGATAATTTCTAAAAGTAATTTTCTTATCTAACCTATTACCATCAAAGTTACCCTCTGAGTAAATATTATGTATGAAGTCATTTATGGATGAAAAATATTCTATGATCCAATGTATATTTAGGAAAATATATAATAATGCTTAAATTATTTTAAATTTGATTCCTTTTTACATTTTAGTTATCTTACACATATTCATATGTAAAAAATTATTTTGTGTTGACTATATGATATGTATATTAAACTTTATATCATCTTTCTATATGGTTTTTGATCAACCAGTGCTTCACATTGATCAATATCATATTTGATTGAGGTTTCAACTAGATAATATATACTAGATTCATTTCCAAATAAAAAATTATATAATAAATATATGGTATATTTATGTTTTGTAAAAATATTTCCTTCTAGTGTTTCATTAATTTGAAATTTAAGGAAAAATTTATGCTCTCCCATTATTCGCATTATAGACACACATTTTATATGTTTCAGAAAATGATTAAATGTGATTTTTTAAGTTGTATAAAAAATAAAGAAATAAATGTATATTTGAATAATGATTCTGAAATTTAAAAACATGGTAAAAATAGTTGGATCACTATTGTACATAAAAAAATATTTTGATTTAAATAAATTAGTAATATGTTATACAAAACTCTTGGGGAATTTTTAAAGCCATATAATGGTTCGGTGAGTTTATATACATGTTCCAAAAATTTAAAAATTTAAAAACTAATGTTTATACAACATGTACTAACACTAGAATATATATTTTAACAAAACATTTAATATATGTTTAGAATAATTTAACATTCACATGTGTTGTATATCCTAATATGATTAAAATAGACATGAGCATAGAAAATATAGAAAAATTCTCTTCATTGACAAATATTTCCTCCAAAATATAACCCTTTTAAATAATATGTAATGCCCTGAACCCAGAATCATGGAGTCGGTGCCTTATTTTAATACATTGACATGATTACAAGGAATCAAAACTCAAAGGACCGATCGGTTTAGTAGTCTTGGAAAATAGATTACATACATAAATGATACATTATATATTCAAAAATAAAACACAACATACATAATCCATTGAGAATGCCATTATTACCATATCTTAACCCTCCATATCAGACAAAATACACTTCTTGGAATCCTGGGAAAACAAAACATAAGAAAAGGGTGAGCTCAGATGCTCAGTAAGGGTAAATAATTTAGTAGAAGCTATAAACTTTTAAGGCCAGATGTGTAATAAAAACAACAGCCTTTTAAACATGAACATGAACATAATATGGAGAAAGTAAATCAAACATTAGAATATAAACATCCTCATGTATATTCTTCTAGTCTAATTATCAAATTTAATAATTAATTTCCTAATGAGGTAATGCCTAACGTCAGACATAATTTCCCCATAGTCAAGGCCTCATTCCAAGATGGATTGTTTTTTCGAGGACTTATTCTTAGACACTATTTTTTCTCTTGAGACGTACCAATGCATCAATGGGCTATATCAGGCCCTACCCATAACTTACTAATTCCACTACATTCCTTGTATAAAAGTTTTGAAACATAACATAAACATTTGTATTAAAACTAGCATACAAAATGTCAATACTTCACCCATAAACCACGAAGGATATAAAAATATCACATCCATAGACAAACATATCATAACTCATTCAATAAAATATGTAATGTTGTATTATAAAAAGTCAACCTTAATCAAGAATAATATCTAGTAAAGAATGTTGACATAATTGAGAATGATCTGTAAATTTTTTTGAGAGTAATATCCCTTTTTTGAAATCATTTAAAATTCACTCATTTATAAAATAAGTCATTTAAAAGATATTTTTTAATCAACATGTACCATACCACTTTGAATCTTTTGAATGAAATTAATATTTTTTTAAAAATCATGTCCATATAAATAAATTCCTAAAACCATTTTGAAAACATAGACATTAATGAGAATGATTTAGAAGAATAAATATTTAAAACATTAAAATTGATATTTTAGTTAAATAGAACCTTAAATAAATCATTTTTAAATGTCTTTTATGAAACATGGACATGGATAATAAATATTTCCCAAAAAATACTTACACATAAACAATCTCATATAATAATTAGATTGAGGAATTAACCCTTACATTGCTCTTTCCTTTGGTCGAGGGTATGTTTAACCTCCTGTATAATGACCATAGTTTGTTATTAAATTATACATGAACCATATTCATATTTATTATATCTGACATGATTCATTTATTACTTTATACTACCCATTTAATAATTATTTCCATGTTAAATTAATATTTCGGGTAATAATCACTTTCTTTATCGTACGTCTTTTAACTTGTTATTCTTGATCGTATCATTTAGATCATGATTTAAATACTTCTAGAATATAAATCATGATTTATATATAATATGTATTTAAAATATAAATATGTATAATAGATAGATATATGAAATGGATAACACCGTTTATGGAGATGGTAGGTCGTGCGTACGCATAAACGTTGTTTCCATTTTCATATCGTATTGAATGAAAGTAATTGAATAAGATATATGTAAGTATATATATATATAACTATACATTATAATTATTTTTTCATATATTACATACTTATTAATAATATATAATTTCATAATCATTTTTGAACAGTGAACCTGGAAATGAATCTCATCACATCGTGGAGACAGTAAGTTGTACGTACACAAGAGTGATGATATCATTTCATTAATGATTAAAAGGTGTGGAATTGGATGGTATATTAATTATAAAGAAAAATTATCATGTTATTTTAATTATTTATATTCATATTACTCATCATTAAATCCATTCAAATAACATAGTGTTGAATAAAAAATTACACCACAGCGTGGAGATGGTAGGTCTTACGTAGGCATGTGTGGTGACATTATCATTCATATGATGGACATAATATTGAGTGTGGTTTTACCATATTTATAATAAAATCACATTATGTATAAGATACTGGATATATTATTTTGTTATGGAAAAAACAAAAAAAGTGAAAGTATAAGAAGAAAAAAACTTTCAAAGAGGTGATAAAATATTACATCTTCTTCAGCTTATTACTTTTAATTTGATCAAAAGGGCTCCATAGGTTGGCTTTATGATCAAATTAAGGCCTCTAGATTAAATTTAGGGTAGTTGGGAGGATATTTTAGATGGGTTTGGCTGAACCAAATGGCTTTGGAGGTGTGATTTTGAGAGAAGGGGATGTACCCTTTTATAAGAGAGGTGAGGGTCACTTTAAGAAAACAGTGAAACCTTATTTTATTATACAAACATATTAGGTTTATAATGTCTCCAAAATAATTTATTTTGAGACTAAGGTGGGGCTGGGTCTTAAAGCTCTCAAAAATAGGTTTTATATAGGTTTATGTCACCATATTAACCTTATCTTTTCAATTTAACTCTTGGTTAAATAGTTTAACATTTACCATGTCTCCTTGTATTTTTATATTATATGGTTAATAAACATACTATAATATTCCAAGATAATCCCAAGTGGTTCATTAATATCATATATATTTCTATATAAGTCCATTGGCCGAACCTTATATTTTTAGAACTATTATATCATTAAATAATATAGTATTTGTTTTAAAAACTCATTTATATCAATTTAGACATTATTAAGTTTTGGTTTTTGTGAAAGTCATAACAATATGATTTCTTTGAAAGAAATACTTTTAATCAACCCTACCATTTCATATTAACCTATGAATTTTTTTAATTCATCAAAAGTCTTAATTTACATTTATTTTAATATTTATAATATAAATTATTTTAATCTTTCATTGATAAGCCAATTACTGCATCATCATTGTGTCATAAATAAATTTAATTATTTAATGTATAAATATTAAAAATAAAATACCTTTTAGGAAATATTTTCATATTTCTAATGAATATTTATCTTTTAAATTAACTTATGTATGACCATATTTTAAAAATGTTTTAGTTTCTAAAATTTTAATTTAACTCTTTTAACTATTCTTTAAATAAAATAATAATAAATGTCTTAATCTAATCCAAGAGGAACAAAAAATCAAATTTTATTCCCATGGTTGATTTGGCTCGAAATAAACTTATCCAATAGAATTATGACATGTTTCAGTGTAATTATAATATCATTTTAACCTTTAATTACATTATTTACTTTTAACCTTGGTAAATAAAATTCCAAAGTTACTATTCAACAAAAATAATTTTCATCTCATTGATCAAAATTTGACTTATTTATTTCAACCTTTTTTCTCAAATTTGGAAATTAAATTCATAGAAGCAGTAAAATTAGGTTTTATGCAAATTTGCTAACATGTCTAGAAGATGGGTAAAAGACGTTAAAATATTCTATAAAATTTTATACATCTAATTTTATTATAAAATGATACCAATAAGTAACATTTAAATAATATATAGATTATGTATCTATTTTGGCTTAAAATTTTTTAATAAAATAAATATTTATTTAAATAAAAAGCCAGTTTTTAAACATTAACATTGTGTTTCTTTACTATTCATCAAAAAAATGAACGTTTTTTAAAAAATACCAAAAATTAACTCTAAGATAATTTTGATATTCTGAATCCAAAAATGATGTTTATTTTACCAAATTCAAAACATATATGTTTCATTAATTAATTTAACATTAAATCTCGTTGTTAAAAACTGGAAAGCAGATTTTTTAGAAGTAAAATCTATCAAAAGATTGATATGTGTTTATGTCCGGTTTAAAAGTGAAATTACATCCAATAACCAAAATTGGATTAAATGATTAAAATATAATCTAATTATACTTCAAAACCATTAAAATATATAATTTAACACTAAAAATTATTTTGATTAAAAAATTGGTTTTCAATTAAAATTTAATATCTTTCACTATTCATCAAAAATATAAAAGTTTTCAGAAAAAAATAAAAAAAATTATCCAAAATAAATTTTTATGTCTTTATTTTATAGAATAATTTACTTTTCTCAAATGGAATATATAGAAGTATCAAATATTGTATTTAGAAAGGTTTCTCCATTAAAAGGTCCAAAAACTAAATTTTTTAAAAACACTTCTTTTATCTGAAAAATTGAATTTATCCTTATATTATGTCTAAGAAACAAAAAAGATGAATTTTAAAATTATATGGGATATATATATAATTCAAAATTTGGTTATTACTATACATAACCGCTTTCTAAATGGCTTGTTTGATAGGTCATGATTTTCTTGAACATGGTGTTGCGTACATCATATGCTATTGTATTAATCAAAGAGAAGTGTATCGTGGATGCTCAGGGTGTTACATTCTTCCCTCCTTTAATAAATTAGGACCTAGAAATTTTAAATTGTTATTCATAAATAAATGTTTAAAAAAATACAAAATACCTTTGTGGAAAACCCAAATATGAAATACGGTTAATAAAATTTAGTCTTAATAAGAGGGAAAGAGAAATAAAGATGTCATCACCAAATTTGGATTTCGTATCGGAGAAAATTGGTGGAAATTATAATTAGTGGAAAATTGTAAATATTTATAGGGATTATTGATGTAATCAATCACGAACAAGTGAATGGAAAATTGAGGGCTGTAATGCCATAAATCTATGATTAATAACATTAAGGTATTAGGATAACACATTTTTTGGTTTAATATCCTTTCCTTATGTTTCAAGAATTAATTTCATCATAAAATAAGAGAGAGAAAAATACTTGATAAGTATAGTTCCATCCTCTAACTAATTTCTACCACAAACTCATATTTCACTCCAAACGATGAGTATTCAAGATGACTTGGTCACACCTGAAGTGCTAAAATCAAATTATATAGAATCAAATAATCCATAAAGGATGAACTATATATTTTCATTTTATTTAGAGATTAACCAAAACCAAAATGGTAAGTACAAGATCATATGATCCCCAAAAAGGATAATCCTTTAGAGAAAGAAATATTAATATTAATTTTTAAAATTAAACCTACAATACCTAGAGGTCAATAAATACCATTCAATAAACAATTGTTCTTAAAATCCTTCAATATTATCCAAACAAAGATTGAAACCCAAAATGTAGAGGAATTTGATTACGTAGTATTCCACATTAAATTTCTTCTCTAAATAACATCGACTACCCTTATAGTCACATACCTTAAAGTAATTAACCAAATCGCATATTCTCTATGATAGGTTATTAATTTCTATAAATAACCTAAATCACTATAAATATAAAATAAAAACGTAGATAAAAATATATCATTACTCCTCAAATGAAATACCATAGTATTCTATTTTCATTAGGTATATAGTGTTCCCAACAGAGTGACCGTCTTCCAAAATAACATTTATAACTTAATCACCAAATAATTTCTATACACTAAATAAATACATTTGATAAGACATAATATCTCAAATCAACTTATTATTGATCAATAAAATCATTTAACTAAAAATAATTAATCTCACTAACCAGGGACTTCACGTAGTCTAGTGGAAGGCGATAAATCCCCATTGAACTTTGGTTGTGGGTTCTATTCCCGCAGCTTTGTCTGAAGCAACAGGGCATCACATGGTCTACATGTTGTCCTTTTCAAAAACTATAATTTATAAAATTTAAAAAAATGTGATTAATTCCTCAAAATAACTATAAAAAATTTTAACCACAACTGGTATCTCATACCTCAAATTTTCATCCCAAAAATTAGTAACCTGTAATTTCAACAAATTTAAGGATCATATAATCTATAATTGTTATTTATAACTACATCCCCAAAAGAAATGATAAATCTTCCTCAAACAGCATTTTCATATAACAAACTGCCGGGTTAAACATACAAGAGAAAGTTTTTCCAATGTAATCCCATCAACAAAGATCACTAATACTTTTAATCATTTTTCCATACATTTATTTCCACATAGGTTCTTCAATGACTTATATGTTATCCTATAGAATAGGGAATTGACTCGGGTAATGCCTAGGTCCCCTAAATTTAAGGAAAATGACTGTAAATGGATTCTTGGGATCATTTTTATTTTCTTCCATAGTACTCTTCATTTTTTCTGGGAAATTCTTAACATTATGTCCTTCTTTCCCACACATAAAGAATTTATTTGTTCTATTGTCACACTTTCAATGGTGTCTCATTCAACATTTCATTCGTGATGGAAATTTATCTTTAATTTCTATATGGTGACCATTTTTGGAACTCATATCATTCCCCACCATTATATTCATTTTTGAGTCTGGGAGTTGGTTAATATATATGTTTTGGATCATATTTTTGGAAAATTGATTCGACATGAACATGATATCTTTTATGCCTATCAAAATTCCATTTCTTTGCTCATTTCCACCATTGTTCCCACCTAGTACATCATGTTCAATGTTGATATGACTTCATTTTAATATAGGAATTGACTAAAACCATAAAGACTTGTGTGAGTAAACATAGTCATAAAATAATTTAGATAATATCATGACAAATTATTTTCAATCTAAAACACCATAGGATTAACAAAGGATATTTATTATTATCTTATGTTAAAATCCCTCAAATCAATTTGTAATGAAAATTTGAATTATCTTAAGCATAACCCTCAGGAGTGTCGAAACCAAGAGTGCAGCAAGGCCCATTGTTGTGCACCAATTCCCATTCGAGTCTTGCTTAAAGCGATTTTTCTAGATTTACCGCTTGGTACATTAGTTTTAGAGCTTCCTTTATGTTCTCATATCTAGGTAAGGATGTATTTCTTAGAAAACCTAAATAATATTTACAATACCAAAAAAATTGTATGTTCTTATATACTAATCACCAAAGTCTATCTTTGGGTAATAGTCTCTAAATAGAGTTTTTTTATAAATCTAGTTACCAAGGTTTTTACTAAAATTCCTCTAATACCAACAGTAATGCCTCGACCCCTGAAGCCTAGATCCAGTGCATTATTTTAATACATTGGAATGATTAAAAGTAATCATGTCCTGAAGGACCGATCAATTCAGATGTCTTGGAAAATAGATTACATACATGAACGTTATATTTCAAATTCAAACATCAAACAAAACATAAATAATCTATTGAGAATGCCATTTTTTCACTATCTTAACACTGCATATCAATTGTAAAACACTTCTTGAAATCTTGAGAAAATAAAACATAAGAAATGGGTGAGCTCAGATGCTCAGTAAGGGTAAATAAGATAGAGGAAACTATAAACTTTTATGGCAAGATGTGTAATAAAATAAAGCCTTTTAAACATAATATAGAACATAATATTAAGAAAATAAATCATACATTACCATATAAACATGCACATAGATATTATACTAGTCGAATAATCACATGTGATAATTAATTTCATAATTAGGGAATTCTTAATGCAGGACATCATTACCATATAATCAATACCTCATGCCAAGACTACAAATAAAATTTTGTCAAGGCCTTGTTCCAAGACACAAGTTTGTCTCATGAGACCTTCCAATGCATCGAGGGGCTATAACAGGCCCTACCAGTCACTTACTAATTCTAATTCATTCTTCATATGAAAATGTTGAAACATAACATAAACATTCATATTAAAACTAACATACGAAATGTCAATACATCTACCATACACCATGAAGGTTATAAAAATAGAATATCCAATGTAAAATATATCAAAACTCATTCGATACAAAATGGATTTTTTTTTTATTATAATAAATAAACCATTATCAAGAATAATATCTAGTAAAAAAAGTTAACATAGATGAAATTGATCAGTAAAACATTTTGAGAGAAATATCATTTTTTTAAATCATTTTAAAGTCATTCATTTATAAAGGAAGTCATTTAAAAGAGATTTTTGAATCAATTTTTCCCATACCACTTTGAAACTATTGAAAGGAATTAACATTTTAAAACAATCATGTTCATATAAATAAATCCTCAAAACAATTATGAAAAGATGGACCATAATGAGAAGGATTTAGAATAATAAATATTTAAAACATTTAAAATGATGTTTTAGTTTAATAGTACCTTAAAATAATCATTTTGAAATTTATTTTAGGAAACAAGGACATGGATAATATATATGTCCCAGAAAATATGTACACATAAACAATCTCGGATAATAATGAGATTGAGGAATTAACTCTTACCTTGCATTTTCCTTTGGTTGAGGGTACGTTTAACCACCTATATAATGACTGTAGAATGTTATTAAATTATACCAGAACCATATTAATATTTCTTTTGTCATATATGATTCATTTATGAATTTATACTACCTATTTAATAATTATTTTGATGTTAAATTAATATTTCAGGTAATAATCGCTTACATTATCTTATGTGTTTTAACTTGTTATTATTGATCATGTCATTTAGATAATGATTTAAATACATCCATAATATAAAACATGATTTATATGTAATATATATTTAGAATATAAATATGTATAATAGATAGTTATATGAAATTGAAAACACCATTTATAGAGACTGTAGGTCGTGCATACGCTTAAACGTTGTTTCCATTTTCATATCGTATTGAATAGAAGTAAGTGACTAATATATATGTAAATACATACATATATATATATATATATATCCATTAACATTATTATGTCATATATTACATATTTATTAATAATATAGATTTTTATATTCATCGTTGAATAGTGAACCTGGAAATTAATCTCATCACGTCATGGAGACGATAAGTCGTACGTTCACACTAGCGGCGATATCATTTCTGTAATGATTAAAAGGTATTGAATTGGATGGTATATTAATTTTTCAAGGAAATTATCATGTTATTTTTATTATTTATATGCATATTACTCATCATTATATCCATCAAAATAAAATAGTGTTGAATAACAAATTACACCTTGATGTGGAGACGGTAAGTCGTACGTACGCATGCATGGTGACATTATCATTAATAGGATGGATAGAATAATGAGTATGATTGTACCATATTTATAGTAGAATCATAGTATATAGATGGTACTGTAGTTATTATTTTGGTATGGAAATGAAAAAGAAAGAGAAAGTGGAAGAAGAGAATAACATTGAAAGAGGTGATAAAATAATTACATCTTCTTCGGGTTATTCATTTTGATTTGATAAAAAGGGATCCATAGGTTGGTATTTTCATCAAATTAAGCCCTCTAGCTTGAATTGAGGGTAGTTAGGAGAATATTTTAGTTGGGTGTGGTCGAGTCAAATGGATTTGGAAATGCGATTTTGAGAGAAGGGGATGTACCCTTTTATAAGATAGGTGATGGTCACATTAGGAAAAACTAGAAATATTATTTTATTATAGAAACATATTCAGCTTATAATGGCTCAAAAAGAATTTATTTTGAGACAAAGGTGGGTTTGGATCGACAAACTCTCAGTTAATAGGTTTTAGATAGGTTTAGGTCCCCATATTAACCTTATCTTTTAGATTTTACTCTTGGTTAAATAGTTTAACATTTACCATGTATCCTTTTATTTTTATATTAAATGGTTAATAAACTTACTATAAAATGTAAAGAGAACCCCAATTGCTTCATTTATGACATATATATTTTTATATAATTCTTTTGGCCGAACCATAGATTTTTAGGACTATTATATCATTTAATAATATATTATTTGTTTTAAAAACTCATTTATGTCAATTTTGACATTATTTAGTATTTGGTTTTTGTAAAAGTCATAACAATATGATTTCTTCGAAAAAAATCATTGAATCAGCTATAACAGTAAATATTAACCTAGAAATTTTTTTATGCATCAAAAGTCTCAATTTACATTTATTTTAATTGTTATAATATAAATTAGTTTAATAATTCATTAATAAGATAATTAAGACATCATCATTGTGTAAAAAATAAATTTAATTATTTATTGTCTAATGATTATAAGTAAAATACGATGATGTAGGAAATGTTTTTATCTTTCTAATAAATGTTTATCTTTTAAATTATCTTACGTATAACCCTATATTAAAAATGTTTTAGTTATTAAAATTTGAATTTTACACTTTTAACTTTTCTTTAAATAAAATAATAATAAATGTTCTAATCTATACAAAGTGGACTAAAAGAATCATATTTTGTTCCTAAGGTATATTTTGGTCGAAATAAACTTATTCAACAGAATTATGACATGTGTTAGGGTAATTATAATATCATTTTTACCTTTAATGACCCTATTTACTTTTAACTGTGGTTAATAAAATTCAAAAGTTAATATTCACCAAAAATTATTTTTATCTTATTAAACCACTTTTTATTTTCTGATTTCAACTGTGTCTCTGGGATTTTTTAAATTGAATTCACATAAGTTGTAAAATTAGGTTTTCTACAAATTTTTTAATGTCCCTAGAAGACGGGTAAAAGATGTTAAAATTTTCAATAATATTTTATACATCTAATTTTATTATAAAATGACTCCAATGAATTAAATTAAAGTAATATAGGTTTTATGTATCAATTTTTACTAAAAATAAATTTAAATAAAATAAATAATTATTTAAATAAAAAGTCGGGTTTTAAACAATAATAGAGTGTTTTTCACTATTCATCAAAAATTGAATGTTTTCCGAAAAATACCAAAATTTCACCCTAAGATAATTTTGGTATTTAAAATCCAAAAATTATGTTTAATTTACCAAATTAAAAACATAGAATTTTCATTAATTAATTTAAAATTAAATCCCTTTGCAAATCTAGGAAGCGGGTTTTTGAGAAGTAAAAACTATTAAAAGATTGTAATGAGTTTATGTCTGGTTTAAAAGTGAAATTACTTCCAATGAACAACATTGGATTAAATGATAATACTATAATATATATATAACTCAAAACCATTCAAATTTATAATTTGTCACTATAAATTATTTTGATTAAAATAGTTTTTTTCAATTAAAATTTACTGCCTTTTACTATTCATAAAAATGTGAATGTTATTAGAAAAACACCAAAAAGATTATCCAAACTAAATATTTATGTCCTAATTTTATAGAATAATTAAATTTCATTAAATTTAAAATATCAATGTATCAAATATTGTATTTAGAAAGGGTTCTCCATTAAATGGCAGAAAAAATACATTTTCGAAATATAATTCATTTATCTGAAAAATTGGATTTGTACTTATATTATGCATAAGAAACATAGAAGATGAATGTTAAAATTATATGGGATATATATAAAATTAAAAAATTTGTTATTACAATTCATAACCACTTTCTAAACAACTTGTTTGATAGTTTGTGCTGCTCTTGAACATGGGGTTGCGTACATCGCACGCTATTGTATTATTAAAGAGAAGTGTACTGTGGAAGATTGGGGTGTTACATAATCCATTATTTATACCATAAAAAAGGTCTATATTCATCAAAATTATTTTAAAAAACACTTCTTACCCATATTACTTTAATATCTTTGGGTTTCTCAAATATTTTCTAAACATGATTTTATTCAAATTAATTATACACATATTGAATGGATTTAATAGTACTTCAATAATCCATGGGATAAACTATTTTGTTAGGTTCAAATTATGATAGGAATGAATGATACTCATATTAATTTATCGAGGAACAAGTTGTTTAAAATTTTAGTCTAATATATTTAATTATATTATCAATGAGATGGATCCTTGAGATCTAATTCATTATAGAAATATAATGAAATTTGATCAATAACTATTGGTTTTATATCTTTCATTGAAGTAGCTGTCAAATATTGAAAATCTCTAGAAGTTTCTAAGAATCATGAGAACAACTCATGGGGGTTTGATTCAGTAGTGATGTTTTTCAATTTTAATTATTTTGAAATTAACCCATGCACCTCATTATAGTTTCTATCCTTATGAATATTATACAAAAAAGTCATAATCAAGAAATGGTAAATGTGTAAATCAAGTAAGGTAAGTTTTTTAAGGTTTTAACTAAGTTTGGGTGACTATATCCTTCCATGGTGAGTCTTATCAGTCCATGGAAATACACTATTAATACAAAGTGAATAAGGCAAGATCCAACTTTGTTTCAGTTCTTCTGTCTCTCGATATGAAAAATTATATTGACTCTTTTAGGTTTCAAATATTTTCTTATGAAACTGATCCAACACAATGATATAAAAAAATGTAAAAAACTACCAATAATATCATCAGTAAATAAAACTCTTCATGTTCTCCATTTAGTATGAGTCTTTCTAATTCATCCTACCTACCTCTGGTGTCCACCATCTTGTGGACCTCACCAACCACACCTATGATCTGTGTTCAATTTAATGAAGTAAATCTATATTCCTCACAACCTATTCATCAAATTTATCTAGTATAAACTCTATCTGGTATAATCTAACCAACAACACTATTTTATGCCTTTAATCAACAATTATGCATGTTAGTTTCTAACAACACCTCTATATAATGTTTATTAATTTCAAACAACTCTTAACATGGTAAGAAACATCCACTTCTAAAAACCATTATCATATGATCACTTTCATAGGGGTGAATAGTGGAAATATAAGTTTTAATTTCACAAAATTTTTATAGGTGATCTCATGGGAGAATATAGAGGAACACAATTTCATTTCATTATTTTATGAAAACACAAATTCCATAACTCCCCTGTTCTCACTTTTTAGTAGATTATTTTTAACGTTTCTATAATTTTTTTTGAAGCTTTATGAAATCTCATGAATCTGTAATATTCTTCAAACACACTTAACCTCAGTCTTAGGTAAATTATTAAATCAATCAAAAACATTCTAGGTAAAAAAATTGAGCAAATAGCACAACATCATCACTACTATAAACTTCAACTACTATAGGTATAGCTTATTTAAACTCTATCTACAAGATGTTTGTCTGATTTATTAATTAAGAAATATTCTTAATAGTGAATTTCTTCTACTATTCTATTATTTTAATTGAACTAGTACTTCCGGGTGTTCTTATCTTCACTTCATATAGTTCTATTCAAATGATTCCTTTGATTGATATAAATTAGATAATTATTGTAACAAAAAAGCTTCTACGGTACGCTTATCTTTAAGATAATTCAGTAGCCTGGCATGTAAAAAACCCCGAGTTCTATCACACCACAACAAATCAGACTAGCTGTTTAAAAAGATTTTTTGAATAGTAATACCAACTTATTAAAAATTAATAAATTTTATTTCTCAAAATAGACTTCATTTTTGGATTCATAATGTAAAAATTAGCTTAGCGTGAATTTTTGGTATTTTTCTGAAAAACATTAAATTTTTTGATGATTAGTGAAAAACACTATATTGTTGTTTAAAATAAACTTTTATTTAAATAAATATTATTTTCATTTTAATTTATTTTAATTTCAAAATATATACATAATAATTGTATTAGTCCAATGTATTTCTTTGGAGTCATTTTATTATAATATTAGATATATAAAATTTTATTGAATTTTGTAACGTCTTTTACCCACCTTCTAGGAACATTTGCAAATTTGTATAGAAGTGTAATTTTACTGATTCTATGAATTGAATTTAAAAAATACAAGAGAAATAGTTGACACCAGTAAGTAAAATGTGGTTCAAGTGGATGAAAATAATTTTTGTTGATTAGTAATTTGGGAATTGAATTTACCAGAATTAAAAGTAAATTGGGTAATTAAAGGAAAAAATGATATTATAATTATGTAACACTTGCCCAAATTTTATTGGATAAGTTTTTTAGACCAAAATAAACATTATGAATAAAATATTATCCTTTTTTATTGACTTGGATTAGATTAGTACATTTATTATTATTTTATTTAAAGAAGAGTTAAAAGTGTTAAATTCACATTTTAATAACTAAACCATTTTTAATATAGTGTTATACATAAGATAAATTGGACTATAAATTTTAATTATAAAGATAAAATTATTTTCTACATAAATTTATTTTATTTATAATTTTTAGATGTTGAATAATTAAATTTCTTTATGACACAATGTTGATACAGTAATAACATTATTAATGAATGATTAAAATAATTGATTTTATAAATATCAAAATAAATGTAAATTGAGACTTTTGGTGCATTCCACTAATTTTCTATGTTAATATTGTTTCTTAATATTAATTTCATGTATATTTTTCAATGTTATCAAGTATTTTTTACTTTCACAAAATCCAAATACTAAATAGTGTCAAAATTAACATAAATGAGTTTTTAAAACAAATACTATATTATTAAATGATATAATATTCCTAAAAATATAAGGTTATTAAAATGGATTTATATAACTATATATATTTCATTAATAAACCTCTTGAGGTTCTATTAGCATTTTATAGTATGTTTATTAACCGCGTAATATAAAAATACAAGAAGACGTTGTAAAAGTTAAACTACTTAACTAAGAGTTAAATCTAATTGATAAGGTCAATATGGTAATATAAATTTTTCTAAAACTGATTGTTTGAGATTATTTAGACCTATACCCACCTTATATTCGAAATAAATCTATTTAGGGATATAATAAACTAAATATGATTTCATAATAAAATAATATTTCATGATTTCCCTAAAGTAACCCTCACATGTCTTATAAAAGGGTACTTCACATTATATCAAAATCACACCTCAAAATCCATTTTGATTCATCAAACCCAAATAAAATATCCTAAAAACTACCTTAATGTCAACCATGAGGCCTTACTTTTATCATACATGTAACCTAATGAGCTCTTTTGGTCAAATCAAATGGAAGCACTCGAAGAAGAGGTATTAATTTCATCCCCTCTTTCAATGTTCTTTTCTTATTACACTTCCTCATTATTATTTTCATACCAAAATAATAACCCCATTAACTTCCACATACATTGATGTTATTAAAAGTATGGTACCACCATATTCGTTATTAAATCCATCCAATGAATGACAAAGTCACTATATGTGCGTACATACGCCTTACCGTCTCCACATCGTGGTGCAGTTTGTTATTCAACACATAATTATTTGGATGGTTATAATAATGAGTATAAATGATGTAAATAATAAATATAATATTTTAATGAATCTGTATATGTAATATACTATCCATTTAGAAATTATTTTTTCATCAATATAATGGTATTTTCGCTCATGCGTACGTACGGGTTACCGTCTCCATGAACTTGATAAGATTCATTCCCCATCATAACCATTCAAGAGTAATTGTGATGTGATGAATTTAAAATAATTTTTAAGAAAATAACATCATTATGGATAGGAATCAAATATATTCTATCCATAAAGAACATTACTTACATTACAAAACAGATAAAGGAAAGCGATTCATTAACACCTGAAATAACAATACTAATGCAATATTATTAACGAAACCATAATAAAGGATCATATATGAGATAATACTTATGTATGTTGCTCTTGTATAATTTAATAACAATTATTTCACCATTATATAAGAGTTTAACATACCCTCTACTAAGTAAAACTACATGTTAAGGGTTAATTTTACAATCTCTTTAATATCTAAGGTTGTTTATACGTAAGTATCTATTGGGTATTTTACCTTATCATCCACATTCATGTTCCTTAAAAATGTATTTCAAAACAATTTTATTATATCCTAGGCTATGGTTTAAATACATTTATACCCTTTTTAATTTTTATTAGATCTTTTTAAAGGAATCATTCTGTTAGTTTCCAAGAAAGTTACTTTTTGACCTTTTTGACAAAATTAAGGAAATAATGTTTTTTAACTTTTAAAGTGGGTGCGACTCTTTTCGGCCACTATAACACCTTCAAATATTCCCTTACAAGTCTATAAGAATATTTTCAAAATAATTGTTTTCTTTTATAATTACGTGAATTTTAAATGAATTCAAAGAAGATAGAGATATTTCACTCAAATTGTTTTTGGATTTATTTCATCTATTCCCAAATCCATTGTTAGATTTTACGTCTGTTTCAAGTTGATTTATTATATAATCTTCCATATTGTATTGATGTTTTTATGATATGTTTGATTGTAGATGTTCTATTTTTATACCATTCATGGTTTATAGTTAAAGTATTGATATTACGTATGATAGTTTAAATACAAATGTTTATATTATCTTTCAATATTTTCATATGAGGAATGCGTTGGACTTAGTAAGTGACAGGCAGGTACCGCTATAGCCATTCGATACATTAGTATATCTCATGAGACAAAATAGTTTCTTGGAACATGTCCTTGACAAAATCTTTATTTGTAGTATTGGCATGAGGCCTTGACTATGTGGTTATGATATCCAGCATTATGAATTCTGCCATTATGAAATTATATATTGATTTTACATGAGGTTATTCAACTAGTAGAATATCTATGTAAATAAGTAAATGGAATTATTTGATTTATCTTTTCCATATTGTGCTGAATTTTATGTTTAAAAGGATTGTGTTTTATTCTAATACACTACCTTACATATTTATGCTTATTTATTATAGTTTCCTCTATATTGTTATCCTTACTAAGCATCTAAGCTCACCCCTTTCATATGTATTATTTTTTCTAGGATGAAAAAAATTATATTACGATTAACCTGTAGGAATAGGGTAAGTGATATGAGTGTGTTCAAAGGAGAAACAATGTTGTTGTTTTTTCATTTCATAATGTAATGTAAAACATATGAATCAAACTATACTTCCAAGTATACTAAACTAATTGGTCTTTTAGGACTTGATCTCTTGTGATAATGACAATGTTCTATAATAATGGAATGACTCTAGGTAACTGGGGATGAAGTATTACATTTAGTATTAGAGGAAGTTTAGTACAATCCTTGGATACATGATTTAGAAAAACACTAATTAGATAACATTACCCTAAGATAAACATTGAGGATTAGTATAGGATAATTTCATAGAATGTTTGTAATGTAGAGATTTTGTGAACTTTACAAGAAATATATCCTTGTCTAGATATGAGCAGGTAGACGTGGCTCTGGCACAAATGTATATAGGGGTAAAACCCAAAAACATCACTTTTAGCTAGACTCGAACGGGAACTGATGCACGATAATGGGCCTTGCTGCACTATTGGTTGTGACACCACTAGGGGATATGCTTACGACAATTCATATTTTCATTAAAAGAAATTATGAAGGATTTATGAGTAAATACTTCCACAGAGAAAACATTTTTTTATGATTATGTATTATATGCATTTACTATCCAATTTATGTTAGGTATTTTACATGTTGGAATTATGTATTTTGAATCATATACTAATATAGTGTAGGTCACAGTTTAGAAATTGTTCCTAGTAGATGGAATGGTAATTGTATCAATGAGAGTAATCCACAGAGGGATTTCCCTCCTACTAAAGATAATTATAGTGGAGTTGGTGATTCAACTGGTGTTGAACAGCTTATAATTATACTGGGGCAACTCACTCAGGTTATGAATAATAACCTTACTCGTATAGAGCATGCTAATCAACAACACAAAGGATCAATGTTAGACTGCTTCATGAGGAAACAACCTCCAACATTCAATGTTACTACAAATCCATTTGTATTTTATAAATGTATAAGTTCCCTAGATTAAAATATTTCATGATTTGGGGTGTAATGAAATGGAATAGGTTGTCATGGCAGTTTATCACATCAGAGGAGATGCAGATCAATGGTGGTCATTAATTCAAAACAAAAAGGAGGCTGAAGAAGTGTCAAGTATTGAATTAAGGGAGTTTAAAGCTATTTTCATAGAAAAATATTTTCCTTCTGAAAATTGAGTGGACAAGGAAAGAGAATTTCTTAGTCTAAGGAAAAGGAGGATGAGAATGTTGCAAAGTATGAGACTAACTTTACAAGGTTATCAATGAATATTGTAGATTATATACGTAAACTACGGAGTAATATTGATTTATTATTTGATGGGTTAAAACCATTTCTCTATTGAGAATTAGTCTCAAAATCCTTATCATCGTACGAATATATTGTCTCATCTGCTATCAAAAGTGAAAAAGAATTTCTAATTCTTACAAATTCAAAGAAAAGAAATAGAATAAGAGATCTGTTGAATAGTCCAAAACTATAATAAAGAGAAGAAGGGAAAATTTGAATTTCCATCCTTCTATAAATGTGGGACAAAACACCCTGGTACTTTCCTGAAAGTAATGAGAGTCTGTTACAAGTGTGGCGAAAAAGGCCACCATACTCATGATTACAAAAGGAAAAAATAGGTTTTCAATGATGAATTCTTATGTTGTAATGAAATGTGGAATTATGCAAATCAATGTCATAAGAATCAAGGAAACAAACCTCAGAAAAGGCCAATGGATCAAGGCCAATCTTATGTGATCTCCACTATAAAGGATGATGTTCCAAATGACGTGGTGGCTGGTATATTAATCATTTTCTCAAATTTAGCCAATGATTTATTTGATTCTGGATCTTCACATTCTTCCATATCTTCCTCATTTTTATTAAAAAATATATATATTGAATTTGATTTAATTATGGATATATCAGTAAAAACTCCTAAGGGAAGTATCATTGCAACAAAGTTTTTTGAATCAGTTACCACTATTGAATATAGACGTTGTTTATCTGCAGATCTCATCATCATACCCATGAGTGAATTTGATATGATCCTTGGTATGGATTGGATTTTAGACCATGATGTGAAAATTTTTTATAATAAGAAAAATGATACAATTTTGTATGATGATAAGGAATACCTTATCTTTATAGTAGAAACATCACCATATAATTCTCATCTAGATCCTCTCCCAGTAGCTCTACTAAATTCAATTATTGGTATGAAAAAGAGAGTGAACTAACTATGGGTGAGTAAAGGAATGTTCAAATAGAGGACATACCTATTGTGCAACAATATGCTGATGTGTTTCAATAGGGTTTATCCAGATATCCTACAGAATGAGAAATTGAGTTTTCCCTTGATTTAATTATAGGTTCAAGGCCCATATCAAAGACCCCTTATAGAATGGGCATTGTGGAATTAGTGGAACTAAAGAAACAACTAGAGTAATTGATTAATAAATTATTTATTCACCCTAGTATTTCTCCATGGGGATCCACTATTCTTTCTGTTATGAAGAAGGATGGATCTATGAGGTTGTGCATTGACTGCAAGGAGATCAATGCTATAATAATAAAGAACAATTATCCCCTACCTCGCATTGATTATTTATTTGATCAACTTCATGGAGCTCAATATTTTTCAAAGATTGAACTTCTATTTCGATATCATCAATTGTGTTTGAAGAAGGAAGACATTCTGAAAACAGCATTTCTGACTAGGTATGGGCATTACGAGTTTATAGTAATGACTTTTGGACTGACTAATGCTCCCTCTGTCTTCATTGATCTAATGTATAGAGTTTTGAAAGAATATCTTGATGAATTTGTAGTTGTATTTATTGATGATATCTTCGTATACTCCAAAATCTATAAAGAACATGAAAATAATTTGTACACTATTCTAAGGACTCTTACAAGAAATGAATTATATGGGATGTTTAGCAAGAGTGAATTTTGGATTAGTTAGATTTCATTTCATGGACATATTATCTCTAAGGATGGAATCTCTATTGATACTTCTAACATAAGATAAATACATGAATATCCATCATCGATGAGTTTAACTGAGGTACACAGTTTCATTAGTTTAGTAGGTTATTATTGGTGTTTCGTCTAAATGTTTTCTTGATTGGCTAACCCATTAACCCAGCTCACACATAAAGGGGTTTTTTATATTTGTTTGGATAAAATAGTGTGATGACTGTTTTGAAGAACAGAAGAGAATATTAGTCAATTCTCCTATCTATACTCTTCCATCGGGGAATTATGGGTTTGTTATTTATAGTGATGCTTCATGGAAAGGACATGGTTGTGTCCTTATGTGAAATGATAGAGTTATTGCATTTGTGTCATGACAACTAAAAATTCATGAACAAAACTATCTTACTTGTGATCTTGAGTTAGAATTTATAATCTTTTCATTGACGATATGGAGACACTATCACTATGGTGAAAATGTGACATATATTCTGATCACAAGAGTTTGAAACATATTTTCTCATAGAAAGAAATCATCCTGAGGAAAAGATGATGTCTTGAACAACTCAAGGGTCATGATTTCACTATAAACTACCACCCATAGAAGGTAAATAAGGTGGAGGATTATTTGAGCTGGAAGAATCATGGAGTTCTGAACAATATGAGAGTGGAATGGGATCCTATGTACAAGGACCTTGTAAAAATGGATATAGGAATAATCATGTAAGGTGAAACATCAATACTTTTTTAAATGGTTTCCAAACTAACTTTACCAGAAAAGGATAAAATGTTATCTGACTGATGATTATGAGTTTAAAAAGAAAATTAATGTTGTCAAAGATTGGAGATTTATTGAATTCAGATATGAAGATGGAATTCTGAAATTTGGAAAGAGGCTTTGTGTTCTCAATATACCTGATCTAAAAGGGAATTATTGGATGTTTCTCATAGAACTAATTTCTCTATACACTCTGGTAGCACCAAGATGTATAGATATTTGAAAGAAATTTTTTGGTGGGATGACATGAAAATATATATTACTGATTATGTGTCAAGATGTTTGGTTTGTCAACAATTTATGATTGGAATAAAACATCATGGAGGATTCATTCAACCCCTTCACATACATCAGTAGAATGGGATGATATTATGATGGACCTTTTCATGGGGCTACCAAATATTCCTATAAGGAATGATGCAATATGGGTCATTTTTTATCATCTTACCAGCTCTGTACATTTTCTAGCCATATGACAAGATTTACCACTTCAAGGTTTAGAAATACTATATATTAATGAAGTTGTAAGACATCATGGAGTAACCTCATTGATTGTTTCTGATCTTGATCCCTATTTCAAATCAATATTTGGAAAAATCATCCAAAAGACCTAGAAACTAAACTTTGTTTGATCACTTCCTACCACCCTCAAACTGATGGACAGTCAAAACGGACTATTCAAGCCTCAGATGAAATATTGAGATCTTTTTCACTTGACTTTCATGGAATTTAGGATCAATATTTAACTTTAGTAAAATTTTCCTATAACAATAGCTTCTATTCAAGTATTTAGATGGCACCATATGAATTTTTATATGGAAAGAGATGTCCCGCACAAACCTTTTGTGATGATGTTGGTGAAAGAAAACATATAGGCCCAGAACTTGTTGAGGAAACAACGGAAAAGGGGAATATTATCCAAACCAACATCAAAGAAACTCAATGTAAGAAAAAAAACTATGCCAATGACCGAATGATGGATTTGGAATTTCAAGTAAGAAATCATGTTTACATGAAGGTATCTCTATGGAAGGGTGTTATACGATTTGGTAAGAAGGGTAAATTGAGTCCAAGGTACATCGGACCTTTCAAAATTATAGAACAAATTGTATTTGTAGCTTGTCATTTGGTAATTATTCCATGTATCTCTAATGTTCATGAGCGGTTCCACAGATCACTGTTGATAAAATACAAGCCTGACCCAACACATGTACTCACCTATGAAGAAATAGAATTCGAACCATATTTGTCTCATTGTGAATAGTCTAGCAGTATTCTTGATACTATAGAACAAGTGTTGAGAAACCGGACGACTCGTCTCGTAAAAGTTATTTGGAGAAACTATAAAATGGAAGAGGAAATGTGTGAACCTAAGGAACTTATGATGAAGAACCACCCAAATGTTTTTATGTAGTAATATTCTATAAAATTTGTGGAAGAAATTATTTGAAGGAGGGGAGAATGTAACACCTCAAGCTTCCATGTTACGCTTCTCTTTGAATAATTCAAAATCTTTCATTGTACGCAACATTGAGTTCTAGCACACCACAACCAATCAAACTAGATGTCAAAAAAGTATTTATGAATAGTAATACTAAAATTTAAAAATTTTATAAATTTTATTTTTCAAAATATACTTCATTGTTGGATTTGTAATATCAAAATTATCTTAGGGTGAATTTTTGGTATTTTTCTAAAAACATTCAATTTTTGAGGAATAGAAAAAAAACACAACGTTATTCTTTAAAAATGACTTTTGTTTAAATTTTTATTAATATTATTTAAATTTATTTTAAATTTAAAATAATAAATAATACCTATAAAAGTCCAATTTAATTCATTGGAGTAATTTTATAATAATATTAGATATATAAAATTTTATTGAACTTTTTAACGTTTTTTACCCACCTTTTAGGCACATTTGAAAATTTTCATAAAATGTAATTTTAACTCTTATGTTAATTGAATATCAAAAATTGAAGAGACTTGGTTGAAATATGTATGTAAACTGTTGTTTAATAGGATAAAAATAATTTTTGGTGTTTACTAACTTTTGATTTTTATTTACCACTTTAAAAATTAAATTGGGTAATTAAATGTAAAAAATATATTTTAATTAACCAAACACATATCCTATTTCTATTTGATAGTGTTTGTCAACCATAATAAACCTTATTAATAAAATATAATCCTCTCTGATCCACCTGTATTAGATTAAGACATTTATTATTATTTTTTTTAATGAAAAGTTAAAAGTGTTAAATTCAAATTTTAATAACTAATCCAATTTTAATATAGAGATATACATTTGATAAATTTTACTATAAATATTAATTAGAAATATAAAAATATTTCCTACATAATTGTATTTTATTTCTAATTTTTAGACATTAAATAATTAAATTTATTTATAACACAATGATGATCCAGTAATTACCTTATTAATGAAAGATTTAAATAATTGATATTATAAATATCCAAATAAATTTATATTGAGACTTTTGATGAATTAAACTAATTTTATAGGTTAATATGACATTTTAGTATTAATATAATGTATTATATTTCGAATTAATTAAGGATTTTTGACTCACAAAAACTAAAAACAAAAATGTATCAAAATTGACATAAATTAGGTTTTAAAACAAATACAATATTATTAAATGATATAATATTTATAAAAATATATGGTTTAGAAGGAGAACATATAAGATGATATATAGGTTATTAATGAACTACTTGAGGTTCTCTTGGCATTTTATAGTATGTTCATTAACTGTGTAATACAAAAAATACAAGAAGACATTGAAAAGCTTGACTATTTAACAAGGAGTTAAATAAAAAAGATAAGGTTAATTTGGTGACCTAAACTTGTCTAAAACATATTATTGAGGGTATTTATACCCATACCCACCTTATACTCTTAATAAATCTATTTGGATCTATAAAAAACCGAAAATTAATTTATAATAAAATAATATTTCAATCTTTTCCTAAAGTGACCCTCACCAATCTTATAAAAGGGTACCTCCCCTTCTCTCAAAATTACACCTCCAAATTCATTTGGCTCAGCCAAAACCTACTCAAATATCTCCCCAACTACCCTAAATTTTAAATAGAGGACCTAATGTGATCATAAATTCAACTTAAGGATCCCATCTGATCAAATCAAAAAGGAAGAACCCGAAGAACATGTAATAATTTTATCACCTCTTTCAATGTTCTTTTCTTCTTCCACTTCCAATATCTTTGTTATTTCCATACCAAAATAATAAATCCACTACCTTATATATACTATGATGTTATTATAAATATGGTACAATCATTATCATTATTCTATCCATCCTATGAATGAAAAAGTCACCATACGTGCGTTTGTACAGATTACTATCTCAACATCATGGTGTAGTTTGTTATTCAACACTTTATTATTTGGATGGGTATAATAATGAGTATAATTGTTGTAAATAATAAATAAATTTTTTTAATTACTATTTATATGTAATATAACATCCAATTACATACTATTTCTCTTTCAAGAGAATGATATTGTCCCTCGTGCGTATGTACAGATTACCGTCTCCACGAATTTGATGAGATTCATTCCCCATTGTAACCATTCAAGAATAATATGGAATTGAAGAATTAAAAATAATTTTTAAGAAAATAAAATCATTCTAGATATGAATCAAATATATATTATCTACAACAAACATGACTTATGTAATGAAACATATAAATGAAAACGAATCAGTAACACCTGAAAATATAATACTTATGTAATATTATTAATAGAGAAATATTAAAGGATCATATATGATATCATATTTATATACGAGGTTCTTATATAATTTAATAAAAATGATTTCACCATTATACAGGAGGTTAATGTACCCTCAAATAAAGGAAAATTACAAGGTATGGTTTAATTTTACAATCACTTTAATATCCAATGTTGTTTAGATGTAAGTATCTACTGGGACTTTTTCCACATCATCTACATCTGTGTTTCTTAAAAATGTATTTCCAAACATTTTTACTATATCATAAACTATGGTTCAAAGAAATTTATACACTTTTTTGTATTTTTATAAAAATTTTTGAAAGAATATTTTTACCATTTTCCAAACGATGTATTTTATGACCTTTTAAAAAAAATTAAGGAATGAATTTTTTTCAACATTTACAGCGGGTGCGACTATTTTCTATTGTTATAAAAACTTCAAAACATCCCTTACAATATTATATGTATATTTTCAAAATAAATGTTTTCTTTTATAATTATGTGACTTGTAAATGAATACAAAGTAGAAAGAGATACTTCACTCAAATAGTTCTTGGATTGATTTCAACTATGTTATCATCCTTCGTTGGATTTTATGTTTGTTTGAAGATGATTTATTTTATGATCTTCCATATTGTATTAAAGGTTTTGTGATATGTTTTACTATGGATGTGCTATTTTTATACCATTAATGGTTTATGGTTAAAGTATTGACATTCCGTAATATAGTTTTAAAATGAATGTTTATATTTTGTTTCAATCTTTTCATTCGAGGAATGCATTGGACTTGGTAAGTGACAGGTGGGGCCTGCTAAACCCCTCGATCCATCGGTATGTATAATGAGACAAACTAGTGTATTGGCACAAGGACTTGACCAAATATTTATTTTTAGTCTTGGAATGAGGCCTTAACTATGTGGTTATGATATCTGGAATTATGAATTCTATAATTATGAAATTAGCTATTGATTTTACAAGTGATTATTCAACTATTAGAATATCCATGTAAATAATTAAATGGTCCTATTTGATTTATCTTTCCAATATTATGATGAATTTTATGTTTAAATGGATTTTTTTTATTCTTATACATTTCCTTAAACGTTTATTCTTATTTATGATAGTTTCCTCTATATTGTTATTCTTATTGAGCATCTGATCTCACCCCTTTTTTAGGTTTTATTTTTTCCAGGATGAGAAGAAGTATATTACGATTAACCTCCAATAATATGCTACGGTATATGAGTGTGTTTAAAGGAGACACAATTTATTAGTGATTTTATTTCATAATGTAATGTAAAACATTTGTGTGTATCTAATACTTATAAGGCTAACAAACTAATTGGACTTTCAAGAATTGATCTCTTGTGATCATGCCAATATTATATATTAATGCACCGAATCTGGGTAACTAGGGTTGGGGTATTACAATTCACTTGGATATGATTTGTTAGATGAGTCAGCATGACCACATCCAATCATTCTTCCTCATCTCAAAAACTTCATACAGAAATTGGGTAAAAAATCTCCACCTTTTAAAACATCTTATTATCATCTGTTTAGTGATATTTTGAACATCTGTAAGATTTTCACCCACCTAATGATCATCATATAAATCCATATAGACCCAATTTCATCTTAAATTTTCCTGATGAATAATTAAATGATAAATATCAAATAGAGGAATATTTGAATGATGGACACAATCTAAATCCTTTAAACAAAAATGAAATTCTTGACATTAATCTTTAAATAGTTTGAAATGAAATCATTGACAATTCATCATTATACAGATTTTCTGTCTTATAGACTCTTCAACCTCAGTTCAGTAAAAACAAGTCATTTACTCTATGATAACATTTTAGGGACTTCTAAAAACTCCTATCACAAAAGGAAGTCTCATTCATATTATCTTGACACAAAATTTTATATTGCTTTCAACATCCATGCATCATCTAGTATTATCCCTTCTACTTTGTAATTCTACCTAAACATCAAAATTCCCACATTATAGTACTATTTCCCCCATTATAAATCTCACACTATATATTGGTGTGTACAATCATATTGACACATAAATCATATTGTTTTTAATCTCTTAACATTGTTCCTGGTTCTCCTGGAGACATTGTGTGTTATACAATTGGTGACATTTTGTAACTATAATCTCAAACTTCTATTTTATTTTTATCTGATCAAATATGTTCAATGCTCTTTGTCTAATGATATATTTCTACTGAAATTATTTTACTTATCTCCACTAAAAATAAATTTTATAATATTATCTCAATCAAGACATTCTTCATCATGTTAGTAACATAATGAATGGAATAATATCACTGGACTTATGGAATGTTACCTATCAAGGTTAATTTAAACATCATTTGCCTCATCCATTATTTCAGAAGTGAAAATGTCTTAACAGGTTAAAAAAATCTTTCTCAGCTGTATCAGAAAAAATTAATAATAAATGCCTATCATAAATAAAAAACATGTTTAAAAAACATCCCACAGTATCCTAAATCACCCCTTTGGATGTTTTGGATAAATTTACAAAAACTATTAATAACTAAACAAATTTTCAAATCGTTCATCAAACCCCTAACTTTATCAATATAAATTTATTTACACCACACTATAGGGTATTGAAATGTTTTTGAAGTCAGTTCATCTTTTAGTGAAAATAAATTTTTATTTGTGATTAGATAAACTCCCAAAAAATTTCTCTCTTCCCCTTTTTATGAAAATAGATGATTTATATTCATTAAAAAAATACTATTACACCTTTTAAAAATTTTAATTTATCTCCCCCAATGACAATATAATAAAAATTAATGTGTGATACTTCCTTAAGAACACTAATAAGTATTCCTTGGAGGATAACCATGTATATGTAGCATCAATTCCTCAAATCTTTCACTTAGAATAGCTTGGATGAAAACATTAGCAATGGGAATCCTTTTTGAAATGTACACAGGCATAAAATCTCCACGAGTAACATCCCATTTTATTAAATGATACTTAATATCAATTTTATTTGGTCTTGAAAATTTTATATGAATTTTTTTGGATCAATGAGACATTAATTATCCCTAATGAAATTTAATATTTTTCAAAAATTACATGTTAAATCATCTAGTTGAACTTTCATCCATGTCATTTTTTTATAATCATGGGTCGTGAAAGAATATTATTCTTCTATTATATCTAATGTAATATCACATTGTCTCTTACTATGAAAATTCATGCAACATTATCCCTAGAAAAAATATCCTCTTAATTTTTTCCTTATGTCATTATTATGTCTCTCCCAATAAATATATTTTTATCTAATAAAGTTCATCTAAAAAAATATTTTACACAACATTCCATATGATGGTGTTTCATTAACATACTTGAGTATTCATAGTTAAGAATGTGAGATTCCATATGATAAATTTTATATTATGAAGATAATATAACATCCTGAACAATATATGGAATTGAATCAATGATATATAAAATTATTGTTCTCAAAATATTAAATACATTTTGATCCAAACATTTCATTGAATCATCTTCACACAACACTACACCATTAGATATCTGTGTAGAAACATCTTTTTATTATACCATACAAACCATATAACGCAACTTGTTAGAGTACATATCCTATGGTAGCAAGATATATTTTTCCACATTTTAAACTTATAATACTATAAAAAAAGTAAACCCTTCAATATTTGACATTATAATTTTTTTATTCATTTTATCAAAAAATCTTAACAAATTTTTATCCCTATAACCTAAAAAAATTATACCATTTATGTAAAAAATGATAATACGGGTAAATATTTTCACTTCCATAGTAAATAGATTTATATAAAAAATAACTTTAGTAAAAATCAACTATATCAAGAAACAGTAATTTTTAGATTACCATGCACGAAGAAAACTTTTCAACCAACAGAAAGCTTTAGTAACCATACACGCCACAGTTAAATTTTATAAAGTACTAACCTACTGTTTTTATTCATATGAAAATTATTCCCAAATTTATTTATATAAAAATTTGACTACATATACATATGATAGACTTCATAATAATAATTTATAGAAAGGTATAATACAATTTTTATATTTTTGAGCCCTTTAGTAGGGGATATTATTCTTCAAAATTAACACCTAGAACCTATGAATAACTTTTGAATATAATTCATCCATTTTTTATCTTGATTTCTCAAAATTCATTGGATTTATTTGTAAACACAAACTTTTTTATAATAATATTATTTCTGACTAGTATTGGAAAAAGATATCACGTTCTATTTTTCTCATTATGATATTTCTCTTCATTCATAACGTGTATCCAATCATTATATTCAACATCTTATAAAACTAATTTATGTTCAGCCTGTGAGATATGAAATTTATGATTCTCTAACATCAAAATTATTATGTTATCAACATGATATTTCTAATTTATAATTAAATTTTTAGATTCAAATATTTTTTTAAAGCATGAAATTTGAGATATTTTAATCATGTAACACATTATTCATCAAAAGACTCATAAATTAAATTTTATAAATTTTGTCTCACAGTGATCTTCCCATTTATTATCTTTTTCTAAATTCATCAATATATATTTTATGATATATTCCAAAACTTTTGTAATGGTAGTCTAACTTTTAATAAATTTCATAAAAAAGTAATAAAACCACTTTTATATGATTATTCTCACACTTTTGAATTCCTCTTTATAATAAATTTCCTATTAAAATTACTTTTTATGTTTTTCGATTAAACATTAAAATATTTTGATTTTTTATCATAGCAATAAAGGACTTGAATTAACTATAAAATATTTCACCATTTAACTTCCCTTATAATAAATATCATATGATATAATTTTAGATTTAAAAAAATATCTTTTTTAACATAACCATTTACACAAACAGAATCTCTCCAAAATAAATTGAATTTTTTTATTCTATATGCACGATACTTCCTATTTCTACAGAACCTATTTTTTCCCTTCTCTATACTCCATTTTTTAAGTCATGAATAGATCAATTTATATTTTTTGATACTACATTTCATATGATAGAGTTCAGAATAATTTATTATGAACACATTCTATTTCTAATTATCAAAATTAGAATATAAACACTCATCACTATTTCAATATACCTTCTGAAATTTATATGCATATTAGGAGCCAAGAATTTATACTATATAAAAATTGTGTTTTTTATATATGTTAATCAATAAATAAAAGTGTTAATGTAAATATATTATTTTTATGATTGTTGTATCAACATCCTATAAAGATTATAGTGAATGGTATCAAATGTCATGGTGGATCGTATTTCAATTTTCTATAGTCTTTTACTAAACATATTTCCATTTTGAACTATTGTAATTGAGGAATCATCCCCACATTTCAGTTTAGTTGGTTTCTAAAAGCATCTATATTAGAATTTTTATTCTAACGTTTTTAGATAAGTGGGACAATTATTTGATTCTATGCCTTATTTCCATCCTCATCACTTATTTAACCTTGGTTAAAAAGATCTTAACTCTAGAAAACATTTTAGAAGGTTAATTTACCCTTATTAAATAAATTTCCATATTTCAATATTTTTATGATCCAATAATATTTTATAAATATATATTTATTGAAATAATCACATTGTTGGTTAATAATCATTATGGTGTGCTTAATTCCAACTAGAAACAAAATATCCTTCAATTTTAGTTTCTATGAATCAATCAATACCATTCCTATTGCTATAATTTTTTAAGAAACAACATTTTCCAAAAGTTACTAATCCATCATAAAATTCCTAAATGTATTCCATGATTTTTATACAACTTAAAAATTTTGACAGACAGTAAATCTAAAAAATTATAGGTTTGTTCCTTTTTATGGATTTTACGGTAGTCTTAAACAACAAATGACTTTTTTCTCAATTATCTTATTTAAAACATTCTATTTCTCTCATATAGTATGAAACTATTCCTATAAGTTTTAATATATTTTATTCAATATAGTAACCTAATTGGTCACATATCCAATAACTTACTTCAAGTAATAAAATTGGGTTTTCATTATGAATTTTTGAGAATATGGTAAATTTTCTATTATTTATTCATTCAATATAAGAAACCTACACTATTTTTTCCACATTCACACCCCATTAGATCATGACTATTTTTAGGGTGATCCATGTTGTACCAAAAAATTATATTTCTTGGGCCTATATATATAAAAGAACAAAAAATATCTAGTTATTTTTTATCTTTTGTGTAAGTAAGATCATTCCATGTTAAAATTTTGTTGATGTTCATAACATCTTTCTATATTCATCACCCCGTGGTGTGGTTAGTTTTTATTTTAGACCATATCTTAAAATTTTATTTATGTGATATTTTTCCATATCATTTCTCAAAAAAAAATTCCAAATTTTTTTTACATTTGTATAGTTAGAAAGATCATTTGAATATTTATGTATGGTGGGTTTATATGTAACCTAGTTCTTCAGAAGATGATTCATAGTTACTCAAGATGATTCAACCATAACCACTAAATCCTTGATAAAATTTTCACTAATCATCATTGTTCTGGTTTTAAGATTAATAAATACTGATTCAATTTAATAAAACACAACTTCCTTTGTAGTTATATTCTTTCTTATATCTTTTACCATATTTACCTATATTATATCATACAGTTTAGGATTCTTAATATCATTTATGTATACATATTTACTTTTAAGAATATATTCTTTTCTTGTATTCTTTTTCCTATCCTCATTCTTCATCATTCTGATTTATTTCATCATTTTTAATTTTATAAATACATTCCTCATGTTATGATCACAGTTGATATTCTCTATTTGTTTCTTCACGTACTTCTTATTAAAAACTTGAGGAATCTTATTTTATCTCAAAAACTTCAATGAAATTTCATAAAATCTCTTAATTTTCTTATTCTTAAAAAATGTTGTTGTTAGATGCATATTCAACTTTTTTTTCGATATACATAGTATTTTCATTCTAGTAAACCTTTACTAACATCCTATAAATTTCTTTAATTCCTTAGATGTTTTTCTTCACTTCTCCCACAAAGTTTTTTCATCAGAATCATCTTCATATTTTCAATATTCTTATTAGAAAAAATCATTGAAAATTCTAAATTACTTCACACTCAAAAAAAAATTAGTTTTAATTCTCCCCCATATTTTTATGTACCTATTTGATAATTTTTGGATATAAGAGACATGATTTTTTCATTAATTGCATCACATTACTTGTCTTATGAGTGACTTAGTCCAAAAATACTATGATCACAATCTTAAATTTTCTTCTTATTATACCTTAAAAATAAATTTCCTAATTGATGTTATTTTTTATTTCTATATCTCTTATCATATCCTATGAAAGAAGAAAGTTATGTAATTTATTAAGATATGAAGAATATATATCTTTTATGAAGAAATATTAGAATCATGAATATATTAAAAGTTTCTCATGAGTCTCTAAAAAATGGTATAATTTTTTAATATACCACTCAAGTCTTTAATGTTGAATATAATTTCATTTACTCTAGTGAAGTACTGATCGATAGTTTCTTCATCTTTCAATGTGATATCATTGATCATGCTTTTCCATATTATTTTTTCTCTTCTTCAATTATATTGATATTTTCCTTGATGATAATATTAAGTCCATCCCAATTTTCCATAAATATCGTGAGGCCCATATCCTATAAAAAAATATTGTAATATAATTTCATTAGAATAGTGTTTCTATCTTTCTATTATATTACAAGATATCATTATTCATATATTTGAATTATTGAATCATTATCAAGTGGTGTATACTCAACTATAAATACAACGATTACCTCTAATAAAATAGACATATGATAGTGTGTCATTTTATTTCATCAACCATAATACTTTTTCCATTGAAGGATGGAATATATATGCTTCACAAAATGTTTAGATATTCCTTGATAAGGATATCACAAGGGTAAAAATACCTTTTATACCACTTGAAGTTCTTTTGGATCATGAAAACCACTATGAAGAGACTATTGAATCAATGTGGAAAATTTAAAATTTAAATTGTCTTTAAATTATCCCATACAACATGTTAGTGTTTTTATAGTTATCAAGTTTTATAATAACCTCACAAGAATTAAATTATTGGAATGTGATGAAAGGAAAAAAATATTTATAAGGATCCCCCATAGTGTAGGTGAATACATCATAACCATTAATCCTCCCATTAGACTATAGAAATACACTATTAATAAGAGGTTTATAAAACTTGAACCAACTCTTATTAGACAGGTTCTATCTATCAATAGTATTTTTATACTAAATTTAATAAGTTACAAGTTTATTCTTATAAAACATATTTAATAAATGTAAATCATGGTAAAATATCACTAAGTAATATATTCCAGAAATCACTAGTCTGATTTTCTGAAAATAATAAGAGCATGTTCATTATACTATAGGTATATTTGGTATACTCTGTCTAGTGGACCTCACATATTCTACCTCTAATATGTGTTCTATAAAATGAAAATAAACCATTATCCCTACCAAAATTTTTGGAAACTATATCAGATACAACATTTTTGTGATATAAATCGATAGATGACTATGTCTAATGTCTCTAATTAGAACATTAATTTGATAGCTTCTCACCAAACAAGGGTATGATCTATTAAACATCAACCAAATCTTAACCTATATATAAAATATAATTATTCAAAATTCATTAGAGGGTTATCACCTTTATAAGGTTGAAAATTTTTATAATGGGTAATAATTTCACCAATCCTTTTCATAGGTGTGATCACGTGAGAAAATGAAGGAACACAAATTCATTTTCCCGCTTAATGAAAAATCAAATTCCAAAACTACTTCTCCACTCATTTTTTGTTATATTCATCTCATATATTCCATAATTATATTAAAGCTTCATTAAAACTCATACATACATATTCTAATATAAACTTCCTTAATAGTAATGATATGGAAATTCTTGAATAATTATAATATTTAAAATTTAAGAAAACAATTAGTGAACAAAATATCATATTATATATTAGGTGAATTAGAAAATTTTCGTAAATCATGTTGAAAATCCATATAGTGAAATTTCATCATATGGATTCTTAAGGAACATCTTTGAGAAGTGAATCTTCTCAATTATTCCAAAAAAATTGACCAACTCACTCAATTAAGAGAACTTAATTTATATTTAATCGGTGCACTAAAAATGATTCCATTGAATAATGGTTTTTTGATATGTTCTTCCAACATGATTTTTGTGATTAGTAATCATGACTCCATTCAATCATCCTGCCTCGACTAAAAACACAAATATAGAAATTATATTGAAAAACTAATTCTAGTAAAACATCTTAGTACCATATTTATGATGAAATCAGTATCTCATTTCATATATTAATTTTTATAATGATCATTATAGAGATATAAATAAACATTACTCCACTAAAACCAATTAAATTGAATCTTTGGATGATGAATCTTGAACTGAGGAATATTTATCTGATCCAATCAATCATATTTATTCAAATAATAGTTATCAATATGGAATTTGACACCATACAACATTAAATGAAATTTTTTCCACTCAATCTACATAAATATAATATTTTTGAAGAAATCGTGTACCTCTATCTAAAAAACTAAAATCATTGATTATTCGAAAACATTTATGGAACATTTATATAATTCTTTCATAAAAGGACATTTATGTTGAGTTATGTTGACTTAAAAGTTGATCTGCCTCATTTTTTTAGTTTTAAAATTCTTATTTTACCTTGTATTATAACGTAAAATTTTTATTTTTTCTAAAACATATACCTTCTCTCACCATCATACTTCTTCTCCATTTAGTCATCTTACATGTTGTATATGTGTGAAAAAACTTAGTACCATAGACTTCTATTTTTTTCTTCATCCATTAACAATATTCCATGTTCAACCAATGAAAATATACATTGTCCATCTATTGACATTGTGAAAATAGTAACCTCAAACATCTAATGCTTCTTCATCAATCACATTTTTGTATTGGTCTTCATCATGGGATCTGCATCTGGTGGCATTGTTGTACATATATCCCTTTATAGAACAGTGTAATTAATTATCATTGAAATTTAGTTTCTTCAAGATGTTAGGAACTTACTTAATGACCTAAAATAAACTTAATTAATGTATGTTTCCTAACATGTTTAAGGAAAATATCCTTCATCTCATCGACTATTTCATAAGCCAATCCTTCTTAATAGCATTAGTAACTCTTTATCACATGTATGAAAAAAACATTCACTGTAAAATATGTGGACATAAAATTATAAAATTGATACAAAAACATATCAAATAATATTTTTTTGAAATATATTAAAGATTATTCAATAAGAAATGTTGTTATTAAACTTCTACTAAATGAATATATTATATTTCAAAACTATCCCTTATAGTGTTAACCTTTGTAAATTTTATGAAAATAGGTGGATCAATTTCATGAAATTATATGTGAATTATTTAAATAATGATATTATTTATTTTATTTAAAATTCATTTTCCATTTTTAGATATAGAATAACATAGAAAAAGTATATTTATTATCCTTTCCAGTTGTCTGACCATGAGTTGGGTCCTCACATTCCATGATTTCCCATTGGAATAGGCCATCAACATCAGATAATTATCTCATCCTAAATCTATCAAGAAGAGTGTAATTTACTTATAATGATTAGAGGAAAGTCTTTCCAAGAATATCCTAATTCTTTATGTGCATCTCTAAAAACAACATTATAATCTTTCATTCACTACTAGCCTCCTCAATCGCATATATCTGAGACCTCTTTCTCAGTACATCAAAAACTATATTTTCAGGTATGTAGGGATGATTGAAGTAAATAATACCATAGGTAATCAATCCATATTGATTTCATGAAATTCAATTCAAGCTATCTAAATATATACCTGATATTTTTGTTGTTTGTGTACACCACAAAATTCTCACCCTATAAATAGTGTCTCAATAAATTTATTGCATGGACAATTATAGATAAATAGATATCATGTGTCGATTAATTACTATTTCTTGGCCTCAACTGTGGATACTCACACACCAAAACTCAATCTTCCACTATCCAAACATATCTTAGCCCAATACCAAATGCATCACAATTCCTAGTGTATCATCTACCCAGGTCTATAGGAATCAATATTGACGTTAAATTCAGTCCCATTTTCAGCTCCTGAAAGAATTTATCACAAGTATATGAAAATAAAATTGGTCTAAGTAATTTTATGGTAATAATCAACTATTATGTTAACATAGTGATTTCCCCAATTGATCCCTTTTTTAGGACAAAATAAATCAGTATGCACTAACTAGAAAGCTTTAATAGTTGAAGTTTTAGCAACAAGATTACAATTTGACTTAGTTTTCTTACCAAATGGACTAGAATCCTAAATTTTAGATAAATTATACTTATGTTTTCATAGATTCATTAGATGAAATTTCAAGAAAATTGCCATATTTTGAAAGATACAGTGACCTAAAATTTTAGGAAAAATCCAACTCAGTTGTTTACTTATAGCTAACCAAGGTTAATTTTATTGTTAAAGGTATTTTTGATCTAATGAATAAAAATTATCAGGCTTATCAATAAGTTGAATGAATATTACATCCAAACATTTAAAAATAAATTTATCAATCCTAATGATCACAAAACAACATTGACACATACATTAATAATGTTGTTAAGTTTTTTCATAAGTAAAATAAGATACAAAAAATATAATTAATTTTTTTTCTAAAAAAATAAACATCTCTGATTCCAATGATCTATTACCAAGAATTATCTCCAAATGTAACTCACCCACCATCCAACTTGTTTTTCATAAAAAAATAGGAATTGGATCCTATAATTCATAATGAAAATAATTTTCCATGTACTAAATGTAATAAATATTGGAATTCATCCCCTTTTCTTAGAATTAATAAATCCAAATTACTTGAACTGAAATTTTCTTTGGTTGGGTTACATTAGAAAATAAAATATTAAGAACCCAAATTTGTTTGATAAATATATATTGAAAACAGATGAGGTTATTAGAAATAAATGAATCATTAAAACTAGAAAATTGAACTGTAATTAGATACTAATAATTCTTCTAGTGACCACCTATTGGACATATATTAAAAAATCATTCAATTATAGAAACAAATTGACTTGAAAAAAAATTAATTTTATTAAAGGATAAGATATTAATTTAGATTCTTTGTATGGATTAAAATCATTATACATCTAATAAATTTTCCTAAAAAACTATATTTGGAGATAAATTTATTCAAACTGTTGATTATTATTTATGTTTGAAAACTAATTTCTAATAAAAAAATTGAACTAGAATGATGCATAAACACTAAATTGGAAGAGTGTTTAGAAATTTAAATTATATGTTTAAAAATTATTATATATTTTTTTATAAAGGTTAGATTTTTAAAATAATATATATATATATTTCTTCTTTTTATTTTTTGATTATATTAGATTTAAAATCAATTACTTTCATCACTAGTAGTAAATTTTACCTCATTTTCTAATGAAAAAATATTTTTATCATCTGATGAAGTTGAATAATCATCATATAAAGTATAAGAAAAGTTATAAGTAATAGTTAAATTTTAAAAAGATTTTATGGTTACATTAGAAATGTGATTTTATTCTTAATTTTGAATAATCTCTTAGAATCTGATAATATCCTAACATTTGTCTCAATCATTAAATGAATTTTGAATTGCAGTATCTTCTTGACATTCACTATATATTACCAATTCATTTAAATGTTTTATTTAATTTTAAAATATATTTTTGATTTTATTTCATTCATATTTAATCTTAGAGAATAATTTATCATATAATCAAAATTCTTATAATAATAATATATAACTTCTTAATAATCCTCCCTCTCAGGTCAAACCCTTCTTTCATTTTATTTACTATAATGTAATATATTATTATTCATTTGTTTTTTGAGGTAGTTCATTCAAAATATCCAAAAAATAGCCATAATTATAATGATGAATCCACTTATTCTTAGAATCCTTTTAAACATTATCTCTATTACTAATAATACTTAATATAATATTCTCAAAAGTAGAAAAAAAATACACTCTATTCTCTCTTATATATTTCAAAAAATATCTTTTCATATAACATTAATATTTTATAAATTTTCTTATTAAATCATCAAAGATGATATTAGTCAAATTATTAGTATCATTAATCATAGTTTATTTAGACACCCACTCCTTTAAAATAATGTCAATAATTTTTTCAACATAATGATCATTAAAAATTGAATATATAAATTAATTATCTTTGGACATAAAAAATTATTTATCACATTATAGTTAGACTGAAACTCAGGCTTCTCATATCAAGAAAATTTTGAAATTTCCTTCCCTTGAATTTTATAATTTCTAATCATCATCTAATAATTCTCCACTCAAAAATATGTAATAAAATTATATATTAAACAATACTACTAATAATTATCATTTCCATAATAAATAAACTGATGATTTGGATTTATATTATCTATAGATCTGAGATGTATCCCTTCAATTAAAAAATTCATTTATCATGAAAATTGTTATTGTAGAGAAACATTGATATTTTTCATAAACTAATTGAAATAAATATATAATTATAAATTAAATCTAAACTATGGAGACAAGATATGATACAATTTATTTTCTAGTAAGGATAAGGTTTAGAAGTAATAAGATTGGGTGAATTGTTTTAAAAAATTAATATCCAATTTTCATCATCTATATAGTGTATGTTGATGGAGAATTTTATATTATGATCAGATAATTTTTTAGTACACTAAAAAATAAATTAATTGAAAATTAACATAATCCGATGAAAAAAATTACTAAATAAATATGTATACAATGATTTATTCATATTTCTAAAAATTCACAATATGAGAAAAATATTAAACAGAATGGGAATTAAAAATAAAATATAACCAAAACATGAAATATATTCTTATCTATAGAATCCCACTATCACATGGTATATGATAAACTTGTGTCTTTATATCCATGGGTTACAAATATATCAAATATCAAATTTAGACCAATTGTAATGGAAATATCTAAGTGTTTTCAATTATATTCTTCCAAATAGTACTCTTAACAAAAAAATAAAAAGAATATATCACACAGATTGACTATTATCTTGGAAACAAATATTTCTAAAACACTATAACAAATCGGAGAATTTAGAGTATTGTATTATTTTTCATAAATCAATTTTCCAATTTATAGATATTGTTGAAACCAGCTTCAATGTTTTAATTTTATTTTCTATTAGATTAATGATATTTTAATTTGATGCTTTATATCTATATTTTGATGAATTATGTATATATCATATATATACTGAGTCTGAAAATAAAAAAAATATTAAATTTATTCAATGGTTAAATTAATACATCTAATAAATAGTTAGATAACATCAGCACAAATAGTTTTATTATCATTGATACTAGCTATATAAAAAAATATTTTTCTATACTTTTCATCCTTTCTCTATAATTGACCAACACTATACTCATCCTAGGATCCTAATAATTTATAATAATCAACATAAATTAGTGAAATTAAATCATATGAAAGGGGTCACCTCATATGATTAGTTAGGTTAAACTTAATAGATTTCTCTCGAATATCCTTATATAATATAACAATACCTTATGGTTATATTCAATATACACAAGAAAATTTATACCCAAAAATATATATAACAAATGTTGGAAGATTTCCTTAAATAAAAATATATATTAGTCAAAATATTGAGTAAAAATGAGTTAAGAAACATGATCCTTGAGATCTTGAAGGAACCAGGAGAATATTTAAAAAAACTTTAAATCATGATTCTATGTTAGAATAAATATTTTGATAGGGTCCATTACATTCATGAGCCACCCATCAGTGCCCAAGCATTTAAAAAGATAACATATACTCATGAATACTTTTCTAATGAGATATAAACATTAAACCAATGCATTGGAGGGAGATAAATACCCCACCCACTATCTTTTACAAATATGAGTTCCCCATGACATCAATCACTAATCGGATCATAAACAACCCATGGAAATTAAATTAATCTCATAAAAACATCATAACAAATGAAAATAAAACGGTTTTATTATGGATTCTAAAATAATCATTATTAATTCCATCAATAATAAAATCATGGAAAACGAATAGAAAATAAATGTATAACCAATAACATCAAGTAATTGTCTAGGTGAATAAGATTAAATAAAGATAAACAAAAATATGCTATTTACACCATATAGTTAAAGGTTATATGATTAAATAAATATTTTACCTAAATAAATTGATGTATGGATCTAGATGAACAACATTAAATCAAATAAATCTTTTATAGGGTTTTTTGAATGGAAATTAATTGGGTGAGAAGTTAAGATGATGCATAATGGATAATTCAGAAAGACAAAGGTAGGGATATATCATACCTTAAAAATAAGACATTTTGTGGTTCATCCATATAGAAAAGGTGAATGGAAACATTATAAGAATTTATTTTATCAAGAATAATTTTAAAGAAAGTATCTACATGAAAACTATTTTTAAAATAATTATAAAAAATCTTGTTGGAAATAAGAAATATTCATGATATTTGTGAAATAATTATAAGTAAAAATATTTTAAAAATAATGGAGAATATTATTTTATTTTATAAAACCATACAATCTTTGAAACATTTAATCGTATAAAAAAATTCATAAATATGTGGTCAAATGGGAAAAGTAAAAATTATTTTTTTATACATTGATAAAAACCCCCAAAATAGAAAAAAAGTTAAAAATTTATTTCAATATTGTTTATGTATATTATTTAGTATAAAAAACCTTAATAAATTATTAATTTAAATATAATGGTATTTTAAAAAATAATTTTTTCAATTATGATATAAAAAAATACATTTTTTCCACTAAAAATAAAAGAAGTTGTTAGTTTAACTTAAAATAAAAACTTATTGTAAAATATATGTCATGGGGAAATGAAATGTTTAGGAGACATGTAAAACCCTAGGAATATATTATTGAAATGAAGAGTGATTTTATATTTAATTCAAGGTCCAAAAACATATTATCTATAAAAACAATATTTATTTGAAAATAAGAAGTGTAATAAAACCCTTAGAGTTTGAGTAACATTTTGATCAGAACCACTTTCATGATGGGTATATTTTGAATAAATGGAAATTTTTTGAAAGTGAGAGATAAGGATCTTCAAAACCATGAATATGGAAAAATATATTAATTAGTAAGATATAACACTATAATAAATGTATCATGGTAAATATTTATAAATAAGTCTAAAGAAATAAAATTTTAGATAAAGAATCCCCTACCTTATTTACCTTTTTTTTAAATGAAATCTATTACCATGTATATAAAAAATATATATCAATCAAAAATATAAAAAAATTCATATACATAAAATATTATAAAATTAATTTATAATTATTATTCATATACATTTTAGTTAGTTATTGCGTATTTTTGAAGTTTTATGATTGTAATCATGATCATTTTAAATTGGTTTTATAGGGGCAGTGTTAGTATTTATTCTTATTCCAAGTGTCATTATTCCAATTCAATTTCAATTTCTTTTATGTATAAATTATAATGTGTTATGAATAATAAATTACCTTTCCTGAGTACTTTAGTATTTTTCATAGAAAATTAAAATGATAAGGAACATATTTCAATTATTTTTAATCGATGAAGGGATTCTTATTAATTAACTAGTTAAATATTGAGTTAAATTCTCTAAAAAAACAAAATAATATATATAAATATTTATACCATATTATAATATTAATTATATTTTCATAATCATCTATGAACTAATTTAATTGTATTTATTACTGATGATAATGAGGTGATTTATTTACAATATCATTAATGAAGTTGTATAAAAATATCAATTATTATTTATTATTATATTATATTAGAATTATAAATGACATAAATGAATGTGTAAAGAATATGAATATACTTAAATGTTTAATTAAATATTTTCCACATATTATACTTATTTTAAACAATTGCATTTATAATAATTGTTTGTTAATAATATACTTATTGTGTTCCCTAATTTTTTATAAGAAAAAATTATTTATATCATCAATATTATATTTATACATTAATATCTTCTTCATGACTATCCATGTATAATTATTATTTAAAAAATAAAAATCAATCATGCCTTGGAGGTGGTATTCTATACATATACATGACTGACGATTTTAATTCCCATAGAACGAGACAAATGATTAACATGTTTTATAATTTTTGAATGAAAAATATTTTATAAATATCACATTAATTTATTAAGTTTAACTTCAGGACCAAATGTGTAATGTGGTTAATGCGAAATAAACATGGTTTGTTTTTTAGTGGTAGTCAATGCACACAAATATCATTTTCTCTTTTATTAGGGGAAAAGGTAAATGTGGTTATTGCGTGTACCATCATTTTAATAATATTACCATATAATTAGGATAATGATTTTCCCATTTTTATTAATATAAAAATATATTTTTGAACGAATAAATTAAAAGGATGAATAAAAACAGAAAAAGATAGGTTATGACCTTATACCTCACATCATGAATTATATCCTTTGTAAAGGGATATAATATCATTATATGTGGTCTTTTGAGAATACCAATGTATCATTATGGTTTATACGAGTTTAGAGGATATGTATGGTTATATTGTGGTATGAAATTAGAGTCCTTCTGTAAGGAGAAGTGATGACAGGAGATCATCATTTATATGTGAAAAAGAGTGGCAATTGTTAAATTCAAAAAACATTTCAATAATGTGAAGTCATTCCCATGAAACTAGATTTAAAATTATGAAATAATATATAGTAGAAGATGTGTGGTTGATCTATTCCTCAAAAACTCCATTAAAAAAATTAACTCATTTTCCCATTACCTCTTTGGTTAGTCATTTTTACCATTTTTGTATTCTTCAGGAAAACTTGTTTTATCCTACCCAATTTATCCTTTACACCCAAAAATTTCAAATTCTCCCTATTACATAATTTTTAAATAATGACTCCAAAAATTCAATTAAATAGATATTTTTCAATATTCACATAAAAATATATCTTTTTAGAAATATCCAAAATATTCTTTCTAAGATCCATTTATAAATATAAATAAAAAAGTAGTTACTTCTATCTATTTTAGATTCAATAATTTTTCAATTGTTTTATGTAAAGTAAACATATGAAAGAAATTTTTCTTTCATTGAAAAATGACATTCTTAAAAATTAAGTGTTCTTAATATTATTTGATATAAATTACAAATTTATAAAATTTGAATATGTAAGTTCATATATAAGAATAATTTAAAAGTGTTTAATTTAATCTTTTATGGTAAAATATACAATAATCAACAAATTTATTCTTCAAAAAAAAATATTAAATAAATTTGAAATAATACATATCCAATACAACAGAAATGACTTAATTATACTCTAAAAATTAATTTTACTTCTCCATTCATATTAAAAAATTTATTTTAATTATATATATATATATATTCTTAATAATAATAATATAAATATCTATATGTGACAAAAAAATATTAGTATTTTGAGATCATATATTTATTTCATTGTGAATTATATTATTTTAAATATACAAATTAAAAAAAACTTGATATCATTATACTTACTAAATATATGAACTACCACCATATTTCCCTTGAACATATTTATAATTACTATATTAGGGATGAAAATATTTATAATGGACAAATTTCATTCCAATACATAGACATACATAACCATTAAATCATTTCACTCTCACATCATAAGACACCTTTGTAATTTAATATTATATATTTTCAATAATAATTTGTCTTTTCATGGATATATTCATCATTATAGGTTTCTTTACCTATTGGTGGTTCATAAGGTCAAACATAAGATAAGTGAATTTCTATTTTGAATATTTTATTCATTTATATTTATTATACCCTATTTATTTATACACATTTAGTGGATTTATTTCATCCAAAGTGAGTAATAATTCACTGAATATAGTATACAGGTTTATGTTCATTAGTTTTAATGCCATGCTTCTGAATGAATAATGTATATTCAGTTTAGTTCAAATCTTACAGGGAACATTTTCTAATAATGTTTTAGTAAATTTGAATGAATTTAGACACATTTTTTAAAATTAAAGATAATAATAATAATAATAATAATAATGGTGATAATAATAATAACTTCTAAAACTTGGGGTGTTATATTCTCTTATCCTACCAAATTAAATAAATTTCATCATCACAATTTTAATTATCACATTACAAAAAAATAGACAAAAATTCAATATTATTGAGATGGATAGGGATATAATTTTTAGAGAGATATTATCCTTAAAAACATTAGATACATGTGTCTTTACTTAGGATCGTTGTGTCCCTATTATATATTTTTTTACAAAATATTTAGACTAAAGAATTTTAAATATTTGGTATTAAAATAATCATTATATAATTTGTTTCTGGTGGTATTTTATAATTATCCTTTTCTTAATTAATTATTATAAAATAATATTAAATGTGTTTTCCTAACACAAGATAATTTCTTCTCAAATTACAGGGAACCAATCCATCTATAAAATAAATTTAAATTTATTTAAAGGAAGGATAATATTATTTCCACAATGAACATTATAATAATATTCACATTTGGATATAGAAATCATACCAATATAATATTGATTCAAAAATAAAATCATCAAGCTGGTTATTAAATGATAATATAAAACTTATTTAATATATGAGAGTCTCGATAATATAATTTTAGACATACATATACAACTCTTGATTGGGCATATATGTATTTTAAATATAAGGATCCACTTAATAAGTAATTCTTGTAAACGTATTCTATTGTCCTCTTGGTCGTGGAGGTTGTTGATGCTCATCTTCATGGATATTCCTTATATTGGGGAATTGACTTGGATAAATTACCATGTTACTCAAACATAAGGAATTAATTGTTAATGGTATTTTTAAATGATATCTATTTTATAAATTTTTATTTACCAAAGTCTTCATTTGTCTTCATCATTTTGATTCTTGAGGAACCCCTCTTACAAAAGTAATGCATCCTTCAATCCCCATACAGAAATTCCATTTTTTTCTTCCCGCGATTTTAAGAGATGGTAAATTTTACATTCTTTCCCTTATCCTCAATGTATCCTGATATTTCATGAGATACCATAATTCTCTGATTTTTGGGTTTGGAAATTAGATTAGATTATAATTAATAATCATATTTGGTGATATCTGGTTTAGAATAATCAAAACAATTATCTTTCCTTCTACAACTTTGATGGGATTTTCATTGAGTTAATTTCCACATACTCCATTGAAAAAATGGTTACTTCTATTTCAACGCATTATTAAAACAAAAATGGTTTATATTAGTATCCAAACATTCATAATACAGATAAATTATTATAATCATTACTGGAATAAAAACCTTAAAACTCTTTTTTCTTTTATATTATCATATTGGCCTATAATTATCTTAGTTGAAACTATATAATTATAAGTGAAAAAAGGAAACCTTAATTTTTGTAAAATAATAATTCTAAACCTATTCCATAAAAGTAACTAACAAATAAATCCATCATATTGGTTTATAAAGTGAATTTGATCCACCAAGTCATATCCCTCAGGAGAGTCTATATATGTGTGTTTTATAAATCCCCTTTAACTTCCATCATGTTGATGATCGATTCAATGCGTAACTGATCTTTTACATAGTGATTACCCCGAGGCAAATATGTGTTATAACCACATATGCATGACAGTATCTAGACATAGATATTATTCAAGAAAAACCACATTCTAAAAACATTACAATCATTTCAGAATATCATAGAATAATTTTACTCAGGTCATGTGTTTTTAATAATGTTATATACTAATAATTCTCAAAAATATTTATTGTAATCCTCAAAAGACCTTAATAATACTTCGATAACAACTACACTAAACTAGGACAATAATAACATAAATATTATATTTATTTCTTGGTAAAATTAATATTTCTCAGAAGTAGTCTCTGAACCTGAGGACTGGTAGGTTTAGATTCATGGGTACAAGAAACATAGACATCTTATTTTAAATTACTTGTGAAAAAAATTATAATTGAAGCACATAAGAAACCATCCAAACATATCATATGTTATACTCGTATTCTTAACCTAGTGAAACAGAATCATAAGATAGGGTGAGATCATAGGTTTAGTAAGGTTTATATAAGTATTTAAATTTTATTTTCATTTGTAAATACAAAATGGGTATATGGGTATAATTAAGACATATAATAAAATTTATACCCCAAAAAATAAAAAACCTAAATCATTACTTTTGACATGGCGTAACATGAGACATGAATCAAAATATTTTAGTAACATGTGTCAACAAACATGATACATGAGTGATTAACGTAGTAATAAAAAATAGTATAAAACATTGAAATATTTTTCACCATTGGGTCAAACATAGATAGGGGAAAAATTACATTCATGAGCAACTCTATAAGATCCCATGTTTAAGAGAAATTAAAATGTACCTATGAATAATTTTTTCATGTGATAGAAATATAAAACTTATTCATTATGGGGTTATATTGAATGTGATTCATCATTATTCATACTTATTTTGGACACTTTAAATCAATCACATATCTGGAAATAACTAAACCATTGAAATAAAATTTGTTTCATCCCAAAATCATAATGAACCCAGGGAATGAAAATTTGTTTTATATGGATTCATATAAGGAAATCATTAATGATTCAATTTATTACTGTAACATGATAAACACATTGAAAATAAATGTTTATCCAATAAAATAATGTAACATTATTTGTAAATTCAATTCAATCAAGATAATAAATTATATGGTATTTACACCATACAGATAAAGGGAAAAAATTAATTCACTAATTAACCCAAATGATATGATGTATGAAATGTAGTTAAACACCCTTCAATCAAATGAAACAATAATTTGGTAATCACAAGGAAATGGATGTATGGACCCACCCCTGATAGCCCAAAGCTGGTGTCTGCTACGAGATATATTGGCATGATTATAGTGAATCAAGCCCCAATGGACCGATTAGCTTAGTAGTATTTGTAATCAAGATACATAAACGAGTATTTCATTACAAATGTATATATTGATTACAACATAATAATAACTTTCTTATTTAAAAATAAATAACTATATGGATAACTCTTATTAATCTAGTAAAATCCCCACATATCCTTCATAGTATTCTTTTCGGAATCCTGGGGAAAGAAACATAATAAGGCTGAGCTCAAATGCTCAGTAGGGGGAAGATATAACAGAAGCAATAATGAATAAATGAGAATAGTCAACATGGAAAGGTGAATAACTGAAAGCACCTTCCATTCAAATATCTCTATAATTAAATACCAATATCGAATTTTAGGAAATTGAAACACGTTCAATTTATTAAATAAAAAAAATCAGATGTATCTCTAGATATGTCGATGCATTATCTCAAGGATGAATAATAACAAAATCCAGAAAATTAAAAGAATCCATATATATGTTGATGAAAAATATCATGGTTGAATAATATTAGAATATAAATTAAGGAAACTCTTAACTATAGGAATCCATGTTTCATAGGTACTTGGTACATTTACCTTAAATACCATTCAAAATATTTTTTACAAAATGTAGGTTAAAACCCATCTAATGCATCTAGCCAAATTACTCAACCCATTAGACTACTGATGCATCGAGGGGATATCTATAATCAGGCTCCGTGAATGTTGTACCAGTCCAGAATATTACTAACCTATCAAATAATGGTTCTAACAATTTTCCTTATATAATATATTTATGGATTAAGAGATAAAATTTTATCAATATTAATCTAGATAATCGTATAAATTTTAGAGTAGACATCATATGAAAAATGGTATAGAGTTTAGGAAATAGTAATATACATGATAAATGAGATAGATAATTTTGGGGAAATTAAATGTTAAATAATCATAAGATATTGAATATTTTAAGAGGACTAACAAAAAAATCAATGAAATAAATGTGAATACTATCCTTGAAAAATTAGTCACAAACCATCCAATGCAAGATTAAGGATAGTATCAATATAACAAATCCCATGATGAGTAACAATAGAGTTTTTTTTGTCATTGATAAAATAAAACAATATATTTTAAAATATACTTGAGGAAAATATCCTTTTCTTTCATAGAAACTTTTGAAAATATTTTTCCTTTAAAATGAATCTTTTGGAATGGACACTTCAATGAAATGATGGGGGACTAATTCATACATGTTTTACGAGGTAGAAAAGAATATTCCTTTTGTATAGAAAATGGTTAAATAATTTCTCGCAAGTAAAGTGACAAGAACATTCCTTTCAAACATTGGTAAAAAAAATGGTGAAATTGTCTTTACCAAATCATTTTATAATTATTTTTGAAAACCTTTTAATAAAACATGTGTTTTAGGGTAAAATAGTTTCTCCAACTAAAGAGAGATATAAAGTTGGGTTTTTTGAAAAAAAAAATTCAAAAACACATTGAGTACCAAAGAGTCTAAAAATGTTACTAATACATTAAAATGGTCATGAATAACTATACTATAATTATTTTATTTATTGAAAAACTATTATGTAATTTCATCGAATGGAAATTCAATTGCATGAACATTAAGATTAGTCTTGATGAAATAATCAATAAACATTCAAAAGTGTCCCATACCACTTTGAAACATTTTTAATTCATAAATATCATGAATAAATGTTATTAAAAAATTAATAAATAAAATTAAGTAAAAATAATTCATGATATAATATGTCAAAATGCCTGGTAAGAACACCGCACAAAATAAGTAAATGGTGAATATGATATTTATCTAATGGATATAAAATGTGAGATAAAAATCCCACACATATGAATCGAAAGAAATAAAAGTAATAATAATAAAATGAAAAATCTAAATAACATGAATAAAATATGGTTCAAGATGTTAAATTTTAATTTTGGTGAATTTCACTATAAATATATATGAAATTAGGTGCACAACCATAAATTATGCCTCACGAAAAAAAAGTAAGGCCAGAATTCCTTAACATGTGTTTCCTTTCTGGTGAACGTAATTTAACATCCAATATAATAAATTTTGGTTAAATTTATAATTTATTTAGAAAATTTTTTATGTTTATAATTACTTTTATTTCACTTATTACAGTGTTTTTTACAACTACATAATCAATTATGTTTATGTTGGGTGTTTTTGACCAAATTCGGTTTATGTGTCAAAACAACTATTGTTGGTCAACTATGGTCAAAGGTGTCATTATATTACATCTCAAGAACTATAAACATGAAATAATTATCATATTTTTACGTCAATTATAAATTTAAAATCAATAATTAAATATGGTTATGAACATGAGAATATGTTACAATCAAGGATATGGTAGGTCATACGTAAGCATGAGTAACATTTCGATTTTTCAATGATCGTTGGGGAAAGAAGGTCGGTAACTATAATAATTTTAGAAGGAACATTATTTAAAAAATATAATATTATTTAATCATATATTATTATATATATAATTATGTGATGTAAAATGATTCGAATCATGTCGAGGAGGTGGTAGTCTATATATCCACGAATGACGTTATCTCTTTTAAAGTGTGTGAAGGGGTAATAAAAGAAATGATATATATATATATGTATATATATATATACAAAAAGTTAATTATGTAATGAAAATAATATATACGTTTTTTATCTCTCAAATTTTTAATTATCACCATCATTTATACATTCCATGTATCGTGTGAATGAATCACATCGATTTGAGGGGGGGTGTAGTCCACACTCCCTCAAACGATGTAATCCTATTAACATAAAATTTAAAGTACTAAATTTATGTATTATAAAAGTTTTAAACAAGTATAAATACATAATAAATATCATATATAACATATAGAAACAAATTTTACATTATAATGTCCACTATGAGAGGTGGTAGGGAAAAATTGAACCATCATCATTTCATTAGGCAGTAGTTCGTCGTATAAGGAAACATTATGTTGGTTACACATTAGATTGTGGTGTGTGTAATTTCAGGTATAACTACTAGAATAAAAACATCCTAGTATATTTATTATTATGGTTTTTTAATACAAGAACATAATAATAATACTTTAGAGGTTTGACAATGGAAATGAAAAAAGAGAGATGGAGAAAAGACAATACCTTTTAATCAGGTAACTTCTTTTGGTTTAACCAAAAAGCATCCATGGAAGGAATTCTGACAAAAGGAATACATATAGGTATAGAAGACAGATTTTGAGAGACTATTTGGGAATATCTTGTCTGAAATTAATAGGATGGATATGTGTGAGTAATTTTTAGAGTTAGTGACCTTTTATATGGAAGGAAAAGGACTCACATGGTATTCTTGAAAATAAGTTAGGTGCGCAAATGTTCTTACCTAAATAAATACACTAAAAACAACCCAAAATTATGAATTTATGGTTAATTTCCAAAATATGTACATAAAAGTGTTGTTGTAAAAGTGGCTATGTCATCTGGGCCCTTAAAGTTAGGTTTTATGTCCATTTTTAGCCTTATTACACCTAAAGCACTATTATTAATTGTAATCACCTTCAAAAATAATTTTTAAAAAAAATTATGTTGATCTTATTAAAACAAAAATATTATATTGATATAAAATTTTTGTGTAATATTTTTTAAATTCAAATCTCAAAAGTGGAAAAATTAAGATTAATGCTAATGTGAGTGACACATGGAAAACCGGTTTTTGTGGAAAAATGTTCAAAAGATTGTTATGTTTTTATATTAATTTTAAAAGTTATGTTGATTATAATGAAATAAATTATATTAATTGATGAATAATATTTCAAATGTGACTTTAAAAAAAATATAATATAAATTTACATTAATAATTATTTAATTGAAAGGGCAGTTTTTATCTAAAATGCTTTATTTATCGCTATTCACTAAAAAATATTATTTCCCATAAAAATGTCAAAAAATTATACTATGGTAATTTTAACAATATAAATTTAAAAATAAATTTTATATTATCAAATTAAATTCATAATAGTGTCAAAATAATGAATGAAAATGGGATCTCTATTAAAAGGCGGTAAATTTTCTTTTATTGAAATATAGGTTTTTCTGTGACATATTGGGTTTGGTCTTATCTTATGCATACTAAATAAAATATAATGATTATAAAAATTAATTTATTGAATATATGTAAATTTTTTATTCTATTAAAATAATTAACTAATTGTAATTACTTTTATTTATCATAGTAAAACTTCTTCGTGAGTAAAGAATAGTTTTCTATAAAAATGCCCTTTCAATATTCAATTGGATTGTATATTCTGTTATAATTTATTTTTAACCTACAATTTTGTAGTATAAACCATATATTTTCATAGGTTAGTTAACACAATTCATCACGGCTAGTTTATATCTTATAATATTTTAATAATATATCTTTCTTTGGTGAAACCTAGTCTTGCGTATAACACAAGATTTTGAGGAAGGTTTCTCTTTCATGTAATTCAAGATATAGAAGAAGTTCATCGTTTTGTATGATGTAAACTAACTCAGTGTCATGGAAATTGCAAGCTACATTGGTGTTTCATGTGTTGAAATGTATAGAATATATTTTAAATATTAAAAATATTATAATATGAATAGATATTGTATTACCTTACATGTTTATTGTCTTGTTTCATACACGTTATCGAATAAAAAGCTCTTATATTAGTTTTTTTTGGGTGTCACGTTTTCCCAAAATTATATATATTGTTTCCTAGCAATTTAATCTCACTCTCGGTAAAAGATTGTTTGATATTTCTAGCATTTAAATCCCACATCCAGAGAAGAGGTCATGAAACATCCTCTAGAAAAGTGAGAATGGAAAGTAAAAAGGTCACACGATCTACTTGAAACTAGTTCTCCAAGTATGAGAACATTATTGGAAAGTATGGATACATACTTGTAGGAAACACATAAATATTAATAAGAAGTTAATGAGGTCATCAATCACAAACAAGTGAATGATCATTGGAATGGTGAGGGCCTCAAATCCATAAATCTGTGTAGATTTAGGAGACCATAGTTTCAATAGAAATTAAGGTATTAAGACCACATTTAATTTCTAATACATTTTCTTAAAGTGTGGACATTATTTTATTGACCAAGAATATAATAAAACATTTTTTCTTGGTAGGTTTCAATTTCATATGAAAAATAATAATTTTTGGTTTCTCTTCGATCAAATTCTAATTCTTTCCATTACTATCATCAATTAATTAACAATAATGAATATTTATTCCTAATCCACTAAATGAAATTTTTAAATGGTTGTAAGAGTGATGTATATATCTATTTTTCCTTAAATATCTTCCAAAACTAATATGAAAAATATATTAATCTCTAATACTCAAAATTGATACTAATCATTGATCATTAACATTTATTCGTCAAATTTTTATAAATAAAAACAATGAAAATTAACTAAGAAATTTCATAGTTCAGAGGTTGGCATGAAACCATTATTATCTTTCAGTCATGTGTTCAAGTCCTATAGCCCTTCTAGATTTGATTGGTTTCCACCTAGCTTTAAGGTTGTACTTTTCTAAAACAATACTAACATAACTGCAAAATATAAAAATGATATACATACTTGAAATTAGTTTAATATCTAAATATCATTTTAACTGAGGTTTTTAATACATCCTCAATACATAAATAACTCATCCATTTTGTTTCTACATAGGACTTTCCTTGCATAGGGTTTATCTATAATATAATAAGTTGAATTTCTAAATCATGAAACTTTATCTTCAATATAAAACTCTTTAGTTTAATCCTAGGTTACATATTATGATTCCAAATACCTAAAAATAGTTTTAAAGAAAAATTTGATTATCCTATACATAAGCACGAGGAGTGTCAAACCATTTGTATAGTAATTACTATTTTCATGTACCAGGTTAGCCCAAGTCAATCTTGGAACACCTTTTCAAATTTGTTACTTCGGGGTACATCTATTCTAGAACAACTTCCACTTGTAGTATTCATACATGAATTTATTTATAAGAATACCCATATAATCTATACATTGCCAAAATTTTAGTGTTTTCATCTATAATTATTCAAAAATTCTACACTATGGTCTAGTTCTCCAATCATTGTTTTTATAAATCTAGGTCCCAAGGTAGCTACTAAACTTTCTTTGATACCAACTTTAGTGACATAGCCCCAGATATCCGAGAGTTGGTGTCTGATGCAAGATACTTTGTCATGATTATAGGGAATCAAGCCCCGATAGATAGATCAGTTTAGTAGTCTTGGTAAACGCGATACATAAATGAGTATTTCATTAAAAATGAATACATTGATTACAATATATTAATTGTTTTTCTTATTTAATAATAAATAACTCTGAGGATAACTCTAATTCATCTAGTAAAATCCATTCATATCTTTAATAGTGCACTTCTTAGATTTCAGGGAAAAGAAACATTGTAAGGGTGAGATCAAATGCTCAGTAAGGGAAAAATATAGTGTAAATAATAATTAATCAATGTAAATTGTCAATATAGAAAGGGGAAAATCACATTCCATTCAAATTAGTAGATATGAAAATATCAACATGGAATTTTAAGAAACTAAAACACATGAAATTTATTAAATGAACATAAAATGGGATATACCCATTAATATGTTGATAAATTATCTCATGGATGAATAATAACTAAATCTTTAAAATAAAACTCATCCATAGATATGTCATTGTAAAATCTCATGGATGAATAATATCAGAATATAAATGAAGGAAATTCTTAATTTTTTGATGTCATGTTTCCTTGGTACTTGGTACCATTACTATCAAGACCATTCACAATATGGATTAAAAAATGTATAGTAAAAATCCTTTTAGGGAATCTATCCAAATGACACGTCCCATGACACTATCGATGCATTAAGGGTATATCTATAACTGAGCCCCACCCATGTCATACTAGTACAAAAAAATTACCCATCTATCAAATAATTGATTTAAGAATTTTCTTTATCAAATATTCATATGGAGTAACAGATACAAATTTATCAATATTAACCTAGATAGTCAAAAACTGTCAAAGTAGACATTGTATGTAAAATGGTATATAGTTTGGGAAATAGTAATATCCCTGATAAATGAGAGAGATAATTTTGGGGAAATTCAATGTTCGATAATAAAAAAAGATTGAACATTTCTGTAACACCCCGCCCCTAACTCATTGGCTTGAGGAGGCGGTGAGGGCTACTTAGACTTAAGCGACATTCCGAGGATGCCAAAGGCTGTCAATAAATGCCGAGGGCTTCAAGATCAAGTTAGGGAACGATTTTCCCTTAATAAAAAACCAACCAAACAATCCAACAACATCCACTATATGATGCATGTCAAATAAATTGCAAAACCATGCATTCCCAAAAGACAACTAAGTTGTTCCACAACACAACTCAAAACCAACACAATTAGACATGTCCACACAACATCAGAGTACAAGTGGAAACTAAACAACCAAACCACCACGAGTCATGACACCTCTACAGCTCCACACCCAACTCCAAGCTCTAAGATCCACCAAGACATCACAATGCACCACTAAAGGAGGTTACTGCATTACCTTTGCCCATGTCACAGTACACGGCATCTGCAAAGACACCAACGTGTCAAATTAGGGGGTGAGTACAAAAAATCAGTAGGATTTTCCCAAATGAATTCCCCACACATGCCATTAGGATAAAACTGTTATCACATTTATATAAAGTAGTTTATATAAATTAATTCACAAGGGAAACCATTTTCATAAGCCAAACATTCCCTTAACAAGACATCACATCCAACCAAAGAAACCAAGGGAAAGCCAACTGAACAATCCAGAAAACCATTCCAACATTTACACATTAGCACAACAATTCCATCTCGCAAAGCAATGCAAAACCAAACAACCAAAGAAACCAAACGGTGGAGCTTCTGTCCAACCGGTTCACCCATTCACACCACACGGCACTTCCCATCCACTTATCCTTGATGGTGGACCTTTCATCAAATATCCATCCCATTTTTATAGTGGTACTCCTCAACACTTCCACACAACATGCAAATAAGACAATGCCAAGAATATAACCCACCAAGGTCACAGCCACATGCAATCAACCAATTCCAGTGCATCTCAATCCACTTCAATAAATCACCCATTTATGGAAAACCATTTTCCATGTCAAACAACATTTAAATTAAACAATCCTTTTATTGAAAACCCCTTCCATAAATTTTTTTTCACAAATCTACCATAGTATCCCATTTTAAAATCTCCATTTTAAAATCCACAAGAATAGCGTTTCACCATAGAACACCCTTCATCCCAAAAATCCCCAAAACATCACCCAAGGGACTTCTAACCAATTTTGCACATAAAAAAGATTAATTTCAAGCAAAAAATATTTATTTTAACCAAAAACATTAGACCTAACCAAGTGGAGTCAAGATAGAAGCAACCTACCGTTTGGGTTCCCGAGAAATCAACCCACGAACAAGTGCTCCTCAAATCTGGAAAACGCACCACCAAAACCTCCCTAGATCCCATTCCCTTACATTAATAATCCTTAAAAACATCATCCAAGGAAACCACAACCCTAGATCTACACAAAAAAAGTGTAGGTCTAGAAAACCAAGAAATATGGAAGAGCATATCTAGATTAAAACACAAGAGAAACATGCGGAGAGACTTACCCAGGAGAGACCACCTTCAAACCACCAAGAAACCTCTTCAAAATCCTTCCAAAATGAGTGGGAAAGCTCCTCCACCCCCTGAGAACTGAAGAACCCGAGTGATCCACGAGTGGGAGGATTTTTAGAGTGAAATAGGTTAAGCCTGAGGGAGCCCAGAACTTATAACCCTATTTTTAAGTGGCTGCACGGTTAGTCCGCACGGTTTGGAAAACCGGGCGCTAACTGTGTGCACGCTACTACCTCAAAAGGGAGGGTCCGCATAGTTTGGAAAACCGTGCGCAGGCCATGTGAATCCTACTATTTCCCTTTCATGGTTTCTTGGAGAATCCGTACGGTTTCCACTAACTGTGCTCAAACCATGCACCCCTTTAACAGCCTCCAAACATATTCAAAACCATTCCAAACTTTCCCAACCTCTTCCCAACTCATCCCATGAACTTTAAACGCATAAAGAAGAAAAATCAAAGGCTACGTACCTCAAACCAGGGGTACTACATTCTCCCCAGCATTGTACTTTCCGTCCTCGTAAAGTAGTGAACCTGCCCTTTGCCGAAAGAGCTCGGGCCACTGCCCGACCATTTCTTTCTCCCGCTCCCAAGTCTGCTCTTGAATCTTCCTATGTTGCTAGAAAACTCGAACTAAACCAATACTTTTACCAAGAAAGACTTTCTATTGCCTATACATCACCTGCACTGTCACGTGCACCAACAAAGCATATGTTTCAAGATCAACATGATCCCATCGAATGACATGGTCATGATCTGGCTGATACTTTTTCAACTATGACACATGAAACACATTGTGCACCGCACTAAACCATGGTGGAAAAGCCAAATGATAAGCCACCTCACCAACCCGCTCAAGAATATCAAAAGGTCTAATATACCTCGGAGATAACTTTCCCTACTTCCCAAACCGATGATGTCCCATCCTAGGAGAGATCCTCAAGAAAACATGATCACTCAACTCGAACGACAACATCTGTCGACGATGATCCGCATACGATTTCTGATGATTCTAAGTCGTATCCATTCTCTTCCTTATCAATATTATCTTCTTCATAGTCTCTTGGACAAGGCTCGGTCCAACCATCGAGGACTCACCCATTTCCACACAATATAGTGGAGAACGACATGGCCGCCCATACAATGCTTAGAACTGAACCATCTGTATAGATGCATGATAAATGTTATTGTACAAAAACTCAACCAATGACAACTGATCCTCCTATGAGCCACCAAATCCATTACACAATCCCGCAACATATCCTCCAGAGTTTGTATCGTCCTCTCAGATTGACCATCCGTCTGAGGGTGATACGCCGTACTCATTGTCAGCTTAGTTCCAAGGGCTTGCTATAAGGATTTCTAGAAATGAGATGTAAACCTTAGATCTCTATCTGATACAATCGAAACTGAGACACCATGCCTCTTTACCACCTCCTGGATGTATATTTTGGATAGATCCTCCACCGTATGAGAATAACGAATGCGGATGAAATGGACCGAATTCATTAGCTGATCCACAATCACCCAGATGGCATCGTGCTTTCAGACCATTCTTGGGAGACCTGTGACAAAATCCATCACTATTTTCTCCCACTTCCAAATAGGGATTTGTAAAGACTGCAACATTCCCGATAGCCTCTAATGTTCTACCTTGACCTACTGGAAAGTCAAGCATCTCGAAACAAACTCTACCACACTTCTTTTCATACCATCCCACCAGAATTGGGCTTTCAAGGCTTTATACATTTTTTGAATTCCAGGATGAATGTCCCACCTGGAATGATGATATGCCCTGAGAATATCCTCCTGAAAAGAAACCGGTAAGACCATCTGATTCCGAAAACACAAAATTGAATCTCCATTTAGTTTCCAACCCTCAATGGTCTCCCCACCATTGACTCTCGGCCCCATGGCCACACACTCCGAATCAGATATCTATGTCTCTCTAACCAGGCCAACCAAGTCAGGAATCAACGAAACTGGAAAGATGACCGCTCTATCGCCCGGGTCATCCCATTCCAACTGCATATCTACTATAACTGACATCAAATACCACTGGTCTTATGCCTGTTTTACCACATAAGCATTTTATTTTCTACTTAATGCATCTGCCACCAAATTTACCTTACTTGGTGTGTATATCAAGACAAAAGAAAAAATCTAGAGATATTCCATCCATCTCCTTTGTCTCAAGTTCAAATCCCTTTGTGAGAAAATGTGCTTAAAGCTCTTATGATTTGTATATACTGTGAATTTCTCATCGATTAGATAATGACTCCACACTTTCAAAGCATGGACCACCGCTGCCAACTCCAAAACATGATATTAGTAGTTCTTCGAATGCACCCTCAACTGTCGTGAGCCATAAACAACCACATGATTCCCTCGCATAAGAACACACCCCAACCCTGATCCCGATGCATCATAATACACCACGTACCATCTTCCTGGTTCTGGAAAAACAAAGATTGTTGCTGATGTAAGACGACCCTTTAGCTCTTCAAAACACTGCTGACACTGTTCATTCCACTAGAATGAAACATTATTTCATGTAAAAGCTGTCATCAGCAAATCCAAATGTGAAAAACCATGAAAAAAACACTGATAATACCCAGTTAGACTAAGAAAAATATGTATCTCAAACACATTCTTTGGAGGTTTCCATGAGATAATAGCCTCTATCTTTTCTGGATCCACTGAAACACCCCTTTCAGAAATCACATGGCCAAGAAAATGAACTTCCAATATCCAAAAGTCACACTTTGACAATTTGGCATACAACCGATGATCACTCAAGATCCCTAGCACTGTCACCAAGTGCTGCTCATGCTCCACCCTTATATTTGAATAGACCAGAATATCATCTACATACAACACCACAAATGAATCCAGATATCTCTTAAATATATGATTCATCAATTCCATAAACATCGATGGTGCATTCGTTAGACCAAAGGTCATAACAACATATTCATAATGGTCATATCTACTTCTGAAATCTGTTTTAGGAATATCCTCCTTCGTCACCCACAATTGATGATATCCTGAACTCAGGTCGGTCTTGGAGAACCATTGTGCTCCCCTCAACTGGTCAAAAAAATCATCAATTTGTGGAAGTGGATATCTATTCTTTATCGTAACTTGGTTAAGTCTACGATAATCAACACATAACCTCAAGTTTCCATCCACCTATTTCATAAACAACACAGGCACTTCCCCCAGAGACGTGATAGGCTGGATAAACCCTTTGTTTTCCAAATTTTCCAACTAGACATTCAATTTCCACAATTCCATAGGGGCAATCTGGTAAGACCGAAGTGAGATAGGACTGGTCCCCAGAAATAGATCAATCGTAATCTCTACTTATCTTATGGGAGGTAACCCAGTGAATTCTTCATGAAAAAACATCCATGAACTGATCCACAACTGCCGGAAGAATAGTCTTCTCAACACCCTCTACCGATTCCAACGACAACACCACCAACTGATATGATAACGTACCCACTGCCGGTGTCAACAAACCCATTGCACCCTTCCTTTCATTCCTCTCTCCTATAAAGAGATGTCTAACACCATAGTATGTCATAAAATTAACTGTTCATGCATCACAATCGATGTGGTTCTTAAAATCCACCAGCCAATCCATTCCAAGGATTTCATCATACCCATCCATCTCAATCATTCAGAAATTCCACACTGTCTCAACTTTTCCCACAACGATACAACAATCTCTACATATAATGGCTCGACACTCTCTTCGACCTAGAGGAGTTTGAAGTTTCAGAACTGAGGGAATCATTTCTACCCTTAAACCCAGCAAATCAACCACATGTGCAGCAATAAAATATTGTTAAGCACTCATATCAAACATCACATGCATCAAGGTAGAATTTAAAAGAATAGTACCTCGCACCATGGATGGTCCCGACTGATCATCCACCACAACATGCTCATCTCCGAACACATGTTTTCTTGACACACTCTCCTCTTTATTGCCTTGCTGAGGTGTCGCGGTATTCCAAGAATCACCAGGACCCACTTTACTCTACTGACGAGCGGTATGTTGATGTCCCCATCATGTCGAAGCATACAACATCGGTGATCCCTGAGGAGTGTCACACGCACCCGACCTTGGAGCTTCTGACAATAACACTACAGATACCCCATCTACTTACATTTATGACATGCTCGAGGTTGTGTCGTACAATCCCACTTGATGTGGCTCATAGAACCACACTGAAAACATCCAGGCTTTCTCTAGGTCTTCGGAGGAAGATTTACTGATCCTTCCGTCGGTTTATATTCCATATTCCCACCCTGGTAATAAGTGTACCTCTTCCGCTTGAACCCAGCGTTAGAGTTCCCACAATTCCCCATGGGTACCACCATGCTTCCCCTGCCCGGAGCTCCCAACAGATCCCGCTCAGTCACTGAGGCTCTATTCACCATCTTTGTATAATCATCTATACACAGTAATGCTATCTTTGAACAGATTGCTTTCCTTAACCCCGCTTAAAATATCCTTTCCTTCAATGATGTTCTACCTACCACCTCGGGTGCAAACCTCACTAAGTTCATAAACTTTGCTGGATACTCTGTCACAGACATAAGCACTTGCTTCAAACTAAAGAAATCTGTCATACACTGAATTTTGAACGTATGTGGGTAGAATTGTTTATTAAACAATTCCTCAAAGCCTTCCCACATCATACCCCGGTCCGTTCCATCTTGAACTACCAACTCCCACCACTAAAGGGAATGATCTTACAACATGTATGTGGCCAACTTTACCTTTAACTCTACCGGAGTTCCCAGGAACTTGAAGATATTGTTCATTCTATTAAACCATGCTTCAACCCTATCTAGCTCTAAATCATCCCTTAATATGGGTGGATTCTGCTTTTTAAACTGAACTGCATGATCCACATGCCTTGGTTCATTCACTTTATTCCCACTTTCCACAGCTTGGAAATTTATCACGATACTTTTCACTAACTGTTGGTTCACCTAGGGCTTAGGTGAAACCACATTCTCATTGGTCACCTCTGTTTGGTCTCTACGACACCTACCTAGTGCCATTTCTATTAACATAAAACACACAACCATGAGTCTCACTTCGGTAGACATTAAGAATTTACATTTCAAATCACATTACACAACACTATCACAACAAGGCTTTCCACAAGTTCTCATTTCCCATGTTTCACTATTTTGAAAACCAAAACATTTTCAAAATACCAAATGTATTCACATTAAGTTTCTCATAAAATCCATTTCTCAATTCAGCCCATAAATCATTATACCACAATGAAATATGCATCCTAGTGGGAAGTCATTTCTACCCTGCATGTCATGGTCATCTCATTGGCTACACCCACAAAAATGAGATATTCAATGCCTATAAGTGTCTCCAAAACACTTATGTACCCAACTCCCTGGTAACATGAATTTCAGCATAAAATAGTCAGCTACGTCCTTTTATGCTATACATTCTAAGTTCCAACATTCATACTCCTTTATACCATCCCAACTCAAGGAATGTACCATAATGAATGTCAAAACCAATTCCGAGAATTAACTCCAAAGGACCGAACAAACTGATACCACTTGTAACACCCCACCCTTACCTCATTGGCTTGAGGAGGTGGTGAGAGATACTTGGCCTTAAGAAACGTTCCCAAGACGCTAAAAGCTGGAAATAAATGCCGAGGGCTTCAAGATTAAGTTCGGGAACGATTTTACCATAAGAAAAAACCAAAAAAACCATCCAACAATAGCCACTATATGATGCATGTCAAATAAATTTCCACACCATGCATTCATAGAAGACAACTAAGTTGTTCTACAACAAAACTCAAAACCAACACCACCAGGCATGTCCACACAACATCATAGTACAAGTGGAAACTAAAAAACCAAACCACCATGTGCCATGAAACCTCCACAGCTCCACACCCAACTTCAAGATCCAAGCTCTATGAAGACATCATAATGCACCACTAAAGGAGGTTGATGCCTTAACTTTTCCCACGTCACGGTACACAACATCTGCAAAGATACCAACGTGCCAAAGCAGGGGGTGAGTACTAAAACTTAGTAGGATTTCCCCAAATGACTTCCCTACACATGCCACTAGGATAAAACCATTAGCACATTTATATAAAATATTTTATATAAATTAAATCACATGTGCAACCATTTTCATAATCCAAACATGCCCTTACCAAGCCAACACATCCAACCCAAGCCACCAAGGGAAATCCAACCAAACAATCCAACAAACCATTCAAACATTTACACATTTTCATAACAATTCTATCTTGAAATACAATGCACAACCAAACAACCAAAGAAACAAAAGGGTGGAGCTTTCATCCAACCCGTTCACCCATTCAAACCAAGTGGCACTTCCTGTCCACTTATCCTTGATTGTGGCCCTTCCGTCCACTATCCATCCCATTTTTATAGTGGTACTTCTTTCCACTTCCACACAACATGCAAAAAAGACAATTCCAAGCATATAACCCACCAAGGTCACAACCACATACAATCAACCAATTCCATTGCATATAAATCCACTTCAATAAATCACCCATTTATTGAAAAACATTTTCCATGCCAAACATCATTTCAATAAAACAACCATTTTACTGAAAACCCTTTCAATAAATCATTTTTACAAATCAACCATAGCATCCCATTTTAAAATCTCCATTTTAAAATCCACAAGAATAACATTTCACAATAAAACACCCTTTTTTCCAAAAATCACCAAAACATCACCCAAGGGACTTCTAACCAATTTTTCGCATCAAAACACAATTAATTTAAAGCAAAGAAAATTAATTGTAACCAAAACCATTATCTCTAACAAAGTGCAGTTGAGAGAGAAGCCACCTTCTTTTATGGTTCCTGAGAAAATGACCCACGAACAACCGCTCATCAAATCCAGCAAATGCACCACTGAAACCTCTCTATATCCCCTTCCATAACATTCATAAGCCTTAAACACATCATACAAGGAAACCACAACCCTAAATATACACAAAAAAAGTGTAGATCTAGATAACCAAGAATGAGGGAAGAGAATATCTAGAGGAAAACACAATAGAAACAAGAGGAGAGACTTACCTGAGAGAGACCACCTTCAAAACACCAAGAAACCTCTTCATAACCCTTAAAAAATGAGTGGGAAAGCTTCTCCACCCCCTGAGTACTGATGAACCCGAGTGATCCATGAGTGGGACGAAGTTTAGAGTGAAATAGGTTAAGCCTGAGGGAGCCCAGAACTTATAACCCTATTGTTAAATGGTTGCACGGTTAGTCTGCACGGTTTTTCAAACCGTGCATTAACCGTGCACACGCTACTGCCTCAAGTGAGAGGGTCCGCACGATTTCCTCGCATGGTTTGGAAAACCGTGTGCAGGCCATGCAAAGACTACTGTTTCCCTTGCACGGTTTTTGGAGCATCTACACGGTTTCCACTAACCGTTCTCAAACCTTTCACCCCTTTAATAGCCTCCAAACACATCCAAAACCATTCCAAACTCTCCCAAACTCTTCCCAACTCATCTCATACACTTTAAACACATAAAGGGGAATAAAAAGGCTATGTACCTCAAACTGGGGGTACTAAAATTTCAAAGGGACAAATAAATAAATCTTATAAGTGAACGTGAGTATTAACTTTCTCCAAATAAATCATAAACCATCCAAAGAAAATTTATGGATAATTTCAATACAATAAATCCCATGTGGAGTAGAAATCATAGGTTTTTTTCATAGTTGAAATAAAAAAATAGATTTTAAAAATATACTTGAGGAAAATATAATTTTCCTTTGAAAAATGTTTTAAAATATTTTTAATTAAATACAAAAAATTTGAAATGGAAACTTTAATGAAATGATGATGGGTGAATAGGTACATGTTATACTAGGTAAAAAGAATAATCCTTTTGTATATAATTTTTTTTTAAATGCCTCATTTGGGAAGTGACAAGAAGATTTATTTTAAACATTGGTTGAAGAAAAAAAGCGTAAAAATGTCTTAACAAATAATTTTACAAACTTTTTGGACAAACTTTTAATAATACAATGTTGTTAGAATAAAAAAGGTTCTCCAAATAAAGTGATATAGAAATTTGGGTTTTCGGAATAACTTTTTATAAAACGCTTTGTGTACCAAAGAGTGGAAAAATGGTACAAATACATGAAAATGGACATGAATAACCAAAGGAGGATAAAATATCTTATTGAATAATGGTTATTTAATTTCCTTGATAGGAAATTCCATTTAAATATCATTACGATTATTCTTGAGGAAACTAATCTTTAAGAATTTCAAAGTGTCCCATGCCACTTTGAAACATTTTTAAATCATAAAATACATGAATGAATAATATTAAATTAAAGTATTAAATACCATGAAGGGAAAATAATTCATTATATAATATATCAAGAAGTCCAAAATTTACACCACACAAAATAAATAAGCAATGAATATGATATTTATCCCACAGATATGAAAAGATACATGGAAATCACTTACATATGAATGGAAAGATCTGAATGTGAAAATCATCAAATGAAACATATAAATATCATGAATATAATTGGGTTCATGATATTATATTTCAATGAAGTTGTATTTACACCATATATATATATGTGAAATTAGGTGCACAACAATAAATAATGCCTCACAAAAAAAATGTGAGATAATAATTCCTTACCTTGTGTTACCTTTCAGGTGAACATCCTTTAACGTCCTGTATAATAAATTTATGTTAATTTTATAATTTCTTTAGAAAATTTTTCATGTTTTTAATTACTTTTATTTCACTTATTATCATGTTTTGTACAAATACTTAAACAATTAAATTTACATTGGGTGTTTTTGACCAAATTCAGTTTACATGTCAAAGCAACTATTGTTGGTCAACTGTGGTCAAATGGGTCATTATATAACATATCAACAATAAAAAGCATGAAATAATTAGCAAAATTTTACATCATTTTTCTTTTACAATCAATCATTAAATATGGTTATGAAAATGAGAATATGTTAAAATCTTCGAGATGGTAGCCCATACGTACGCCTGAGTAACATTCCCATTTTTAAATGATCATTATGGAATAAAGATAACTAAATAAAATATACCCATAATGATCATTATATAATAAATATAATATTATTTGATCTTATATAGTTAAATATAGAATTATTTAATGTAAAAGGAATCATATCATGTTGAGGAGGTGGTAATCCAAACGTCCATGAATAATGTGGTATGTTTTAAAATATGTGAAGGTGTAATAAAGAAAATGATATATATATTTATATATTAAAAAGGTAATTGTGTCATGGATATCATATATATATGTGTTTTTTATGTCTCATATTTTTAATTATAATCATAATTTATACATTCCATGTATCGTGTAAACGAATCACATCACTTGGAGGGGGTGGTAGTTCACACTTCCTCAATTGTTGTTATCATATTAACGTAAAATGGGATGTACTAAAGGTATGTATTATTGAACGTTAAAATAATTATAAAGAAATTATAATTTCCATATATAAAATATATAGTAAATACGTACATCATAATGTCCAATATGAGAGGCGGTAGGGAAAAATTTAACAATCATCGTTTCGTGAGGCAGTAGTTCACCATAAATAGAAACATTATGTTTGTTACCCACATGATGGTGGTGTCTATAAGTGTAGGTATAAATAATATAATAAAATTATCCTAGTTTTTTGGGATACATTTTTTAATATAATAACATAAAAGAATATTTTATGGGTGGGATAACAGAAATAAAACTACAGCGATTTAGAATAGACATTACCTTTTAATCGGGTAACTTCTTTTGGTTTAACCAAAAGTCATCCATGGAAGGTATTATGACCAAATGGATAATTCAAGATACAGGTTAGGGAATTTGGGAGACTATTTGGGAATATATTTTCCAATATTAAGAGGTTTTATAGGTGTATGGAATTGGTAGAGGTGGTGTTCTTTTATAGGGAAGGATAAGTAGTGAGATGGTATTCTTGAAAAGAATTTAGGTGTGCACTTGTTCTGACCTAAAAAAGACACAAAAAACATCAAAAACTCATTAATTTAAGGTTAATGTCCGATATATGTATATCCAATGGGTGTTGTATAAGTGTATAAGTTTATTTTGGCCTTCAAACATAGGTTTTTAGTCCATTTTTAACCCAAAACACCTTAATCACTTTAGTAAATTTTAATTACTTTCACTGATCATTTTTGTCAAAAACATATTTTGAACATATTAGAAAATAAATATTATATTTATTATAATCGTGTATGTTGGATTTTTGAATTTCAAATCAGAGAATTGGTATAATTATGATTAATTCTAATCTCGCAGATAGACGGGCTAACTAGTTTCAGTAGAAAATTTTTCAAAAGATTGTTTTGTTTTTATATTAAATTTAAAAGTCATGAAAAATATAATGAAAAAAAATTATATAAATGGATGTATAATTTATCAAATTTTATATTAAAATAAATTTATAATAAAATTTTAAATTAATAATTATTCAAATAGAAAGGCAGTTTTTAACAATAATGTAGTATTTTTCACTATTTACTAAAAAATGACGTTTCTTGAAAAAAATCCCAAAATAAATCCTAAGATTATTTCACAATTATGAATTAAAAAATAATGAATATTTCATCAAATTACATTTATAAGAGTTTCAATATTACTATTTAAAATGAGTTTTTCATTAAAAGGCTGTAAAATTGCCTTTATAAACATATAGGTTTTTTCGTAAAATATTGGGTTTTCTCTTATATTATTATTAACAAATATATTAGATGAATATATAAAATATTTTATTTAATATATAACATATAAAATCTTTTAAAATAATTAAATAATTTTAATTAATTTTGTTTATTATGGTAAATAGCTTTGTGAACATCAAAATATCCATTTAATGTTAAAGTAGTTCTTATATTCATTTATAATTTATTTTTAATGAAATTTTATTTTTCTAAACCATATATTTTATTAAGATAGTTAATAATACTCATAATAGATATTTTATGTCTAATAATATTTTTAATAATATATTATTGTGTGGTGGAACTCAGTCTTGAGTATAATGCAAGATTTTGAGGAAGGTTTCTCTTGCGTGTAATGAAAGCAATATATGAAGGTCGTTGTTGAGTATGAAGTACGATAACTCAGTGTCATGTTCATTTCCTGATAACATGGTGTTTCATGAATTGAAATGTATATAATATATTTTAAATAGTAAATATATTATAAAGTATAGGAATATTATATTACCTTAAATGATTGTTGTATTGTTTCATATAAAATATCAATTACAAGGTTCTGAATTTAGTTTTTTGGGGCATCCTAATGGATTTGGGAGAAAAGTTAGGATCATACATAATGATATTAGGAATTAAAATTTTATTTATAGATAATTCCCAAATAATAGAATGACAATACATTAGTCCTATAGAGAAAAAAATTGTATGATTAAAATAGTATAATATCCTTGATCCAGCAAAATGTAAGTCAAATGATGTGGATGGAAACATTTCTAGGAGGATTAGGAAAATATATTTTTTAAAATAATATACACATAAGATATTTTTGAAAAAAAAGTAGATAAGAATATTTTATAAACAAAGGGGAATATGATTTTCTTTTATAAAATATTTATACCCAAAAATTAAGTGTCATTGAAATAGAAAATTTTAGCAGAAAGAGGTGTTCATTTGAAAAATGTTAAAAATGTTATTCTTTTTATACTTTTATAAAAACATCAAATATAGAAAAATTTACAAATTTATTTACAACTTTTCGAAGAATATCAAGAAATAAAAACTAAAATAATGGGATTATTTTGGTATAAATATATAAATATACAATAGATTTAAATGAATTATGTCATTGTAAATGGAGTTTTGTGATCAAAAAGAAGATATAGGGTCTGCTTCACTAACAAGAAACACTTCTGGTAAAATATGGGTCTATATAAAAAGAAATATCTTGGGGACATATATATCCCTATTAATATAAAATGGAAATTATTAGATGTTTTATAAAGAATAAAATTCCCCATATGAATTATCATTCAAAAAATATTGACTTCAAAGTAATATTGGTAATGATACCCTTATGTTTTTATTAACATTTTTATCAGATATCACATTCTATTTGGGTACATTTTTAAATAATGAAAATTTAAAAATTATAAAGGATATAGTTCTTAAAACACAATGAATACATTAAAATAAATTAGAAAAGAAATAATCTCACCACATTAAATGTATTATGGGGAACATTAAGAATTAGGTATCAAGCAATTAAATTTATGAGAAAGAACCCAATACCCTTATCCCTGATTAGACGAATGAAACTAATATCTTATATAACCATAAAAAATACCTTAATAAACTATTTCATAACGTTTTTCATATACATAAACTTCTATAAAATTCATGTATAAGTATTCATTACATATATCTTAGTATGTAATTACTCTTTTTCGTGTTGATTGTGTGTAATGTTGATCATTTGGAACTATTTAGAAAGAACAGTGTTGGTATTAATTATTCTTAAAAATATCATGATTAAAATTCAATTAAATTTAAAACAATATAATACATATATTGATTTATGATGTTTATATTTTCATTCATTATAAATTTATTATTTATCTGATAATATGAAATTGACAACAAACTTTTTTTGATGGTTTTTAAACTAAGAAGGGTGTGTTATTAATTAATAAAATAGATATTTATTTATATTTTCCCAAACCAACACAATTATATGAATAATTTTATTATATTATATTTTTAATTATGTTTTTATAACCATCTATCATATAATTTCATAACATTGTTCTAGTAGGTTGTCAAACCATCAAAAAAATTAATATATCATGATTATGAAGTGATTTAGATTTAATATCATTACACACAAAGAATAATTGTATCATTTAATATTTATTAGTTTCATATATCATATTTATTTAGTACATTTAACAATAAGTAATGTATATTGAATAATTACATAATTTTTATTAGATATTATTATCTTTGTATGGTTGTTTTAAATGATTAAATTAACGATGAACATTTATTAATCATATCATTAGTTGGTTCTCAGTTTTTTCTAACCCAAAAATTAATGATATCATAAATATCATATTGATTAATTGAAACCATTCGAATGACCATCCATGTTTTTATATTATGAAAATAGAAAATGGAAATCAATCATACAATAGAAGTGTTAGTCCACAATATACATAGTTAACATTTTAATTTTTCATAGAACATTTGGAATGAATAATTTGTTTAATAATATTATAATAAAAAATATATTAAAAATATCATATTTAATTACTAAAAAGAACATTCAAACAATCCATGTAAATTGGTTAAGAAAAAATAATACATGAATCTTTGTGAAGTAGGTAGTCCTCGTACACAGAATTGTTGTTTTCTATTTTCTTAAGAAAAAGGGTATGGGTAAGAAAATCTTGTACCATAATTATAATACAATTATAGTATAATATTTAAAATTATGATATAATTTTGATATATTGAAAATAAATTTTAGAAAGAAAAAATGGATACAAAGAAAAATAAAAGAGAAAGAGAGGTTGGGAACTTATACCTCACTACTTGGATAATATTCATTAAAAAGAGTGTAAACACTGTGAGAGATGTTATTTTTAGAACACCAAAATATAATTAGGGAACAAAAGATTTTTAAGGATAGTTTTCATTAGACATTGGGAAGAACATTATGTCCTTTTATGTGAGGGTAACCGAGGATAGGAGATACCCATTTATAAGTTAAAAGGAGTGGCAAAATTGTAAACACCCAAAACATTTGAATATTTTAATGTGACTTTCCAAGAAAAATAGATCCAAAAAATGATAAATAATTTTTAGATTAAGATATTTGTTTAGGAAACAAAAAATCTCAATTAAAAAAAATTAATAAAGTTTGTCCCCTTACTTCTTAGGTTGCTTTGTTTCTTCATTTTTGTTTTTACCATGGTAACTAGTATTTACCAATGTAAATTTCCATTTTTTCTAAAAAAAATTGGGGCTTATTATGTTATTTATACATAATTATTCTCAATATTATATCAAAATATTTCTGACATTTTTAAAAGTAATAAATATAAATTATAAAATATGAAATGTATAATGAATGAAAAATAATTTTTTAGTTGATATAAACTAAAATTTAACATGTCAAATATAGGTCTATAAATTAAAATAAATATTCATAAAATAATAAATTAACTTACAAAATTAATTTTACATCTTATAAAAAAGAATTAAAAATCCACAAATTAATTTTTATATATTATTAATGTCAGAAAATTCACATTATTTGTAAAAATATAAACTCTCTGTATTCACCAAAAAAAATCTTTTCCATAAATACCAAAATTTAATGCTAAGATATTTTTGAAATCCTAAATAAAAAGTTGGTTTAATTTTATCTAAAATATATTCTATAATTAATTAATATAGTTTAAAAATGAAAATACCAATATAAAAATAACTTTTATTGAAAAATTATATTTTAAACATTAACTGTTCTTAATATTATATTATATTAATTTCTAAATTAAAATATATTTATATGTTATTTCATATATAAAATTATATTAAAAGTGTGAAATTTTATTTATTATGATAAAATATGAAATACAAAACAAAATAGTTCTTTTCAAAATAAAGAAATATTACTTTTTTTATTATGATTTAAAACCACCATTAAAAATAATTATTTATATTCAAAAAAATTAATTTACTACTCCATTAATATTAAAATATTTATTGGATTTTTATAATAATATCATATCATTTTTTAATAATAATTACCTTAAAATTTTCTAATTTACATATAAATACATATACTTATAATATTAGTTATATCATATTTTTATTTCATTATGAGTTATATTATTTTAAATTTACAACTTGAATATAAAAAAATCAGTATGCCTATTGACTATATTAAGAATGACAATATTTTCAATGATCAAATATATAGTGGTAATTTTTAAAAGAAAATATTTATAACGCCCTGATTTAATTCCTATATCAGGACATGGAAAATAATTCATTCATTCCCCAATCACTTCATAAGGCATAGTTGTTTTTTTATTGTAGATTTATAGTAATGCCTTCACATAGAATTATGTTATTCATCATTATATTTTATTTTTTTCTATTGGTGATCCTCAATGATCTATACAATCCATGAGATTTTCTAGTCAAGAATATTTTATTCAATTATATCTATTAACCCCTATATATTTATGAAATTTTAGTGGATGAATTTCATCCATGGTGAGTAATAATTCCCATTGTGTAGTAATTAGTTTGATGTGATTTTATTAATGTCCAACTTATAATGGAATAACTTTTTTTAGTATTGTTCATATCTTATAGGGTACATTTTCTAATCATGTTTCAATTCTATTGAATTAACCAAGAAGAATTATTTAAAATTACATACTTAAATAATTATTATTATAATTATAATTGATCAAAAAAAATTCAATGTTACAACTCCTCATTTTATAATAAATTATATCAACACCAATATAATACATCAAAATTTGTGAATATAATCTTTTCTGAAACCTTATTTCCCAAGATTATCATGTTTCAACTTAAAAACTTTGAAAATGAATTTATTATAAAATCATTCTACATGGAAAAAATATCTACAACATAACATAAAGTTACATAGAGTTTTTATTAAGTGTAATATTATTTTTAGTAAATGGTATTAATAATTCCTTAAATCAATAGTATCCCCCTTTTTGAAAATAAAATGACACACAACAAAAATTAATTTTTTACCTAAATTATAAAGAAATGTATCTTGTATGTTTATATGAAAAAAAATTTATTCTATTTACTAAAAATATTTAGAAGAAAATAATTAGTAAAAAACAATGAAGTTAAATAAATCACTGTCTCTATTAAATAAATAAAATATTGGAAATTTCAAAAAATTTCCCACTTTAAGAAAATGTGATAACTGTACAAATACTATTTTCAAATTTCTACTAATTTGTGATTTTCAGAAATAATTATTGAGGGGTATGAATAACCCAAGTTAATAAATAAATATTTTATATAAGTGTTTATTCATTAAACGTATGTCCCTTTTAATAAATATATCAATAAATTTATGCTATATATATCTTCCTTGAAGATAAAATACATTCATAAGAATATGTATGGAAACATACAAGAATGAAATAGTAGCCAATATGATTAAAGAGGTTGAACCTCTTGGAATATATGATTTGATTTATAGAAATGATATTTTTTATTTGATGATGGTTATTGAAATAATTCAAATTGAAACATATTATCTTCTATAGTGTCTATTTTTAAAACCATTGAATGATTAATAGTAATATACTTTAATTGAAATATTTATTTATTTTATCTTAAAATATAGCATCCATTACATGAAATTGTGATTAAATAAAATGATTTTTATTAAAAATATAGAATATATAAAAATATATAGAGATATATAACATGAAAACTGAGAAAAAATATCACTCCCAAACTTAAATATTTTTTCATTATTAAGAGGTAGATTAAAAAAGAACGCAATTGAATATCATTTTAAAATTACTCATTCAATTTTTCTTAATATTTATGATTCAATTAGTATTTAAAAGTTTGTTGAAAATATAATCATGGTTATTATTGTTTTCTATAAAATCAATGACTATATATGATTTTTAATTATGTTTGGTATGAAATATTATCATATATATATATATATGTTTGTGTGTGTGGTTGTGTGTGTGTGTGTGTTCATTAATAATGGGTGATGTGAGGGGTTTCTAGTTAAACAAATAATCTGAATTATATAATAATTATTTTTTGAGTGAAACTCATCACAAAGTCTATGATTGTTTTTTGCATCCATCAGATCATGAATGTGATAATTTATAGAACCTGTATATTCATCATTTTCAATGGGGAGTAATAACAAATTTTTCATCATACTGGAATATGAAAAATATCTCCTCTGAGGAAATGAAATTTTCATTAAGTAATTTTCCTATCTAACGTAAAACCATCAATGAAGAAATATTGTAAACTCTTAAATATTATCTAATTTCCTAATGAATAAAATAAACCATGTTTCAACACACCATTAAAAAATGGAAAATACACTAGACCACAACTAAATGTGATTCCCTCATATCATTTTTGTAATTATACTCATAAAAAAAGATAAAATAATTTATAGTCTAATATTTGTCACATATAATAAAATTTTGATTGTCACACATATATTTTTCTAGGTAGCATCTTCACAGATTCATCAAGACCATGTTTAGTTGAGGTTCATTCAATCGTACCTATAAGGGATTCATTTTTTAAACCAATTTGTTTTAATAAATCTTAATTATATATATGTTGAGTTAAATTATTTCATTATTTTTCAGTAATTTTTAAACATTGGGTATTTTTAAGCTCACCCACTACTCTCAATTCGAACAAAAATTACAAAAGTTCTAAAAACCCATTTGTAGGATGTTTTTAACATGAACAAAGAATGGTTTTCTCAATATAAATTTTATCAATGAGGACACCTTTAAAACATTTCATAGTAATAATGTTTGGATTAGAATTTACCATAACAAAATTATTATGATTTAAATATTTTTTTTAATATACCACATTACTCTCTTGGAGAGTTTTTAAAGTCATGTAATTCTTTAGTGAGATTATATAGATGTTATAATAATTTAACATCTTCAAAAAATGGGTTTTGTCAAAATATACTTCTATCTGATTATATCTATTATGAAAAAACATTTAACATCTATTTAGAATTTGATAAAATTTATTTATATGGTGATGGATAATTGGATTTAGATGTATTCAAGACTTGGTTATGGAGAATAAGCCTCTCCATAATATATTCCTTCTTCTTAATTATAACCTGTTCAAAAAATAATTGATTAAGTCCTTAAAATATTACTATATTTATAAAATTTATTTTTAAAATCATATATTACTACTATGCACTAAAGGCATAAGTTTTATCAACCATGGTCAAAAATTTCTCCCATTTAAATAAGAATAATCTTCTATTGCATGGAAGTTATCCATAATTCTTCACATAAGGCATTAAATACTATTTTACAATTCAATTATGATATGAATTCATTATATTCATAGTGATTTCTCATTTGAAATCTACTTTTAACCTATTCTCTTATATCACTAAATATATTATCTGTGGGATTACCCCTTAATATTGATTTTCAAGGTCCAATTGTATATTGATAATAAATTATTAGTTTTATCTTCCAATTATGTTTTTTTATTGAAAATATATTAATATAACGTTTTGTTGATTCTGCTGATCTTTTTGATTCATTATCTGATAATCAAACTACAGTGATTTCAAAACTATCAACTAGATGGTCAACTTGTGTATCATTTTAAAAATGGATTAGTTTCATCATATTTTTATCATAATTTTTTCCTAAAATAATTAGTTATATTATTGGAAACATGATAATACATACTTGTTACAAAATAACTTAAAAATAATTTTATAGGCCTTGGAATTACATTTCCATAGTTTACTTTTTATGTTCAAATAAATAATTTACACCCAAAGACTCTAAATTATATAAGTTTTTATTCTCATTCGACCCATCACCCAAAAAAGAGTTTTATTTAAAAAATTATTTTGTAAAAGGATTTAAAAAAATTACCTGAAATACTCATAGATTTACCCTAAAATTATTAAAATAGATTATTTAATTTTAAATGTTTGAGTAATTTATGAAATAGTTTTATTTTATCGTTAAACTATATAATTTTTTTAGTATGTTCTGGGTGATGAGAAGATATGATTAAAAAAATTTCTTATTATTCTTTTAAAAAAATTATGATTTATAGGTTCTCCAACATGATGAATCAGGAAAATAATTGATGATAATTTTTTCTCAGTTTTCTCAATTTCATTAATGTTTTTAAACCAATAAGGGATTGAAATTTTTTTATAAAATATGTCCATGTATATATTTGGAAATCATAAAATAGGGAATATAAATAACAATTTCACTTAATTATCCAATTTTTTATAGGACCAAATAAATACATTTTCACTAAATATAATGATTTTTTAGTGGATACATCACTGAGAGGTAAACATTATTGTATATGTATCTTACTAAATTGAAAAGTATCGTGGAATCATGAAGTGTTAAACATAAGTTCTAGTTGATTCCTAACATTAACATTTTAAAAATTTTACAAAATATTTTTAATTTAAAGTAACCTTATTTTATATTCCAACCCAAATACAAATCTTCAGTTACACAGTAATTGGTTAACTTACAGTGTTTAAACTACAAGAGATATAGTATATTACAGAGGCTATTTACTAGTAATTTCCAATGACGATGTTAAATCAAAAAAAAAATATTTTCAGCCCTATTTCTGGTGATTCTTGTGTAATTTCCCAGCAATAGAGATACAAAGTGGTGTTTTGTACTAATTTACTATGATATAGGATATTTAGTTGATGTTTTTATTAAACTTCCAATATTTTTTTTCAACAAACATATTTAACCTCACCTTCCCTTCTCCTCGAAAACCACTAATATAAGAATAAACCCGCTCAACATTGATTCAATCACCCCATCGATATATCCTGATGGTGTACCCCCTCGATAATGATACCCTATCACACGTAATTCCACCAAATTCAAAACCCCCTCCTTGATACTCTCTCATACTGACAAATACCCTATCGCCCACCCCACCAAACCCCACTTGAAAATACCATCTCCATCTAGCTGATACCCTCTTCCCAATACTGAATCAATCTACATTACCCAATGCTCGACCCCCCTTAGTGATTTCATATACCCCTAAATGATATATTCTCCTTTTTAATTAGGTTTTAATCTAAAATTTTATTCCCAAATTTTATTTTGGACTTTATATATATTAAGTTATTTCTTGTGTGGTTGAATGGTCCATTTATTTTATCTATTTGATTAATCATTGTTTGGAAGGGGGGTGTGTGATGGTCTCATGTCAATTTTTTTATATTTCAAAAATATATTTTTAATAAACCTCCTATGAAAACTTATAGTTCCAAGATAGGGAAATAAAGTGATAAAAACTACTATTTTGTGATTCAAAAATTAAATTCCTTATTTTCTACACAGTAGTGATTTAATGAAATTTAGGATATTCAGGATTAGGATTAATCTTTATATAGTTTCATTTTAGTACTTCAGTATATACTAGTTTAGTATTTCATTCTATCTAGTAATTGTTGGATACTTTAACAGTATACATTGGATAGTTTCTCATATAATAATGGTTGGAAGATTCTGTGTTGGGGTCCTTGAGATTTGATCCCTCATATGCTACGTACACTCCCATGATTCATTAAAATGAAATAAACTATAAATATATTATCAAATATGATTTTTAATATTGATATATATATATATATCAAGATATATATACATATATGTTAGTATAAATTTAGATTACATGTTTACCATTAAATGAATGGTGTAAATGTCATATTAAATTTTACATGGATTTCATAAAGTGTAATGGTACATTCATCAGGTATTTTAAATTGGTATAGTATATTCTATTCTATAATTTTACAAATAAAGAGCCTGGTGTGATCATACATTGTATCTTCACTTACATTATTCATAGAAAATGTATGTGTATATAGAATTGGTTTTGTTAATGCATTCAAGAGTAAGGAACAATATTTAGATGGGAAATACATGGTTTTTTCTATTTTTATTTATAAGAGATTACTAATGTGTGGTGCAATTGTTCGTATTGAAATGGTAACATTTTTTCATTAATGTCATAATTTTATATATTCATATTCTATATTAATATGTATTCAAAAAATTAAAATTAAATTCCCCATTATTCATCATTTTTAGACCTGTATTGGATATAATTATTTTAGATGGTTTTATGTAGTATTTATTCATTATTTTCAATTTCGAGGTATTTATGGTTTATATTTCATTGGGTATTCAATTTTTTTAATATTTATCATTCAAAATGATTCAATTTGTAATTTAATATATCAATATGGAATATAAAATATATCCAGAAGTCATGTAATAATATAATTAACATAACTATTTTTATTGTCATAATGTTTTTTGAAAATTAATTTAATGAATATATGTCATATATTTATTGATTTAAGCAGTTTTTAGAAGTTTACATACCAGGATATATATATATATATTTAGGATTCTTGTTCTATGATTTATAAAATATCCCCTTAATGTAAATTTATTTTCTTATTATATATTATAATGTGATTAAACTTTATATTTCAAAATGTATGATGTTGTGTACATATAGAAGAAATTTGGATTACCTTACCTAAAAATAGATTGCATAAAGTTATGGGTTTAAATATGTTTTTGGATTTTATAATTGAATATTGATATGTGGATGGAAGAATCAAATTTCCATGTCCTAAATGAAAATTCATACACTTTCAAAAGGGAGATGAACTATTTGGGAACTTTATATTGAAAAAATTTACTCTATGTTATGTGCTTTCGATTTTTCATAGAGAATCAAACATTATAGAAAATTTGAGAATTTATATATATAGTAAAAATAAACTTGTTAATCTTTTGATAGTGGACAATGATGTTCAAAAACTAAAAAAAATCCCTTTTAGCTCATATTGAAATTTCATCAATAGTGTGACACATCCGTTGATTCAGTTGTTGATATTTTTTATATTAATGCCAATTTTATAACTACAAGAGAACCTGATCAAGATGATATCAAATTAATGGGTGATTAGAATTTGGAAAATATAATGGTTAAATAATCTGAATAAAAAAACTGAAATTTATATGTTAGTTGTAGATGGAAATTTGGAATTATTTGAAAAATGTGGGAAATATTCAAAATTGTCTTTTCTAATGAAGTTGTATCACATCAAGTGTTTATGTGTAATTACAAATAAATAAATGTGCATGAAATTTTTTTTCTGATTCATTTTTTAATGCTAATATTCTTATAAAATTTTATCATATTAAGAATATTATAATCAATCTTGGACACAAATATAAAAAGATACATTCATGAACCAATGTTTATATGCTTTATTGTAAACAATATTTGACTACAGAAAAGTGAAATGGTGTATTTAATTATACATGTAAATCAACAAATATTGATGTTGGTTTGAATATTTCGACTACATAAATTAAATTGAAAATGAAAATTACATTAATGTTTATACATTAATTTCCTTTAAAACCATGGTTGAAAATATTATTTTTTTAATTTAAAACCACTTAACATATGATGTGTAATGATTTTTATAATAATAATGGTGAGTTCATGTGACCACCTAGAAATTAAAAAAAATTGAATTCCTATGATTCATGGAATCAATATTTCTCTAACAGTATTATATTTAAATTCATTAGATTGGAAACATGTGGATTTAATCCTCTTAGGACTTTTAGTACAAGATATATAATTTCGCCAATTATTTTTATCACTTTAATACACCTCTTGAGATGTGTATGGAATTGAATCCATCTAACTTAATAATCATTATTTTTTAAAAAAATTATTTTTTTATGACATTGATGCCGAAATTTAGCCACTTTATAAAAAAATTAAACCTTTTAGAAAAATGGTTTTAAAACATATGATACATCTACCACACAAATTTTAAAGATGAATATTTTCATTATGTGGGCCATTGTGGATTTTCTAATAATATAAAACTTTTACAATTAAAACATACTAACATGTTTCTCTTATTCAAATTATATATTAGAATTTGAGTCATTGTGGATATATTATAGTATAAATTTGTGTTTCATGTGACATCGTCACTTCCTTGATACAAATCAAAGATTTCATTTTAAAAATTCATGTTTTACTAGAGAAACTAATTTGAGGCTTCCACAAAAATTATTATTGAGATCACAGTTCTTGGTAGCATTATCAAATATTGGTATATAGATTTGAAAAATATATTTATCTTGATAGAAGTTGAGAAGATTTTAGAAAACCATCAGTTACAATTGAATCCCAACAATGCATAAAAAAGATAACATTTTTTGAACTTCTATATTTGGGATTTAATTTTTCACATCATAATATAGATGTTATCTACATTGTTAGGAATGTGTGTGTTAATGCGTTGTTCACATTACCAGATGATATGGGAAAATTAAAGTGCCACGTAAATACTTGAACATACATAGAAGAAAATAATATATAACATTATCTATGTCCAAATGAGAATGAAAAGTATCCAACATTAATTTTCATAATGAAAAATTATTGAAAATGTATTTTCATTCTAACAAAAAAAAAATATTGTTCTTTAGGTATATTCTTTTAATATGTCAAGATATATTAATTTTAATCATTATAAATTACCTTTATTAAAAATTCATGAGTCATATGTATTTATGGAGTGGTTTCAAAAATTGTAATTTTATAAATTTTTACCAGAAAAATAACCCCCATTCTAATCAATATTTAAACATTACTTAGAGAACATTTTGATAATACATTGAACCTAAATGATTTGAATTAAAATTAAGAATGAATTATAAAGAATATTTGTCAATTTAATATGTTTTATTCTATATAATTTTTCATTATGATGATTCATTTAACGGTTCATTTTTCTAAAGAAGATAAAATTAGTGGGATCCTACATTATTAATTGATGTATGGCATAGATAATTATATTATTTTAATATTACTCTCATTAAAAAAAATATAATTTTTATCCAATATTCAAAAATGTAATTGTTTAATTTATTATATTTTATAATAAGGTAAATTTTTAATTTGAATTATTTTGTGAAAAATAAATCACATATAAATGTTCCCATTGTTGAAGGTTACCTTTATTAAGAGTATATAACCTTATATTTAAGTTATTTTGATTTCATTGATATAATATTCAAAATATTGGAACATGTTGATGATAGGCCATATAAATTTTAGGTTAATAATGTGTCTTAAATTTTTCCAAGTTTAGTTCGATAAGAATAAAATGTATCATAATTTTCATTGAGAAATATATATTTAATTCTTAATCATAGATATTTTCTACTCAACTAATAATATTATTGATCTATATAATGAATAATTGATAACATAAATTAATTGATTCCTTATGCTACAAACTCACAATGATATAGATATAAAAATATTTAAAAATAAATTATTCAATACTTTATATATCACGTAATTTCTTAATCTAATTTTTAGTTTGAATATGGTAAAAATTATCTATATAAGGCCATATTTTTTATATAAAAATATATAGATTGTGAATGTCAATATCCAGGATGAACTTTGTAAATGTTTGGTGTTTTTTTCTTGATGTCCTTTAAATCATGTTATGAGATTCAATGCTTACAATATTAGTGGTTTCAAGTTATATACTATAGAATAAAAGGATTTTTGAAAATAAGAAATAGTGTAATATTCATAGTTGTTGATAAAGGATAATATGTGTGGTGGTTAATATTATCAAGCTAAGTTATCATGGGGATTTTTAGTTATGTTATTTAAATGTATGTGTGTAAATATTAACATGGGTATAATGAATGATTCATTACAATTTAATTATGTAAATTTATCTTGGTTGATCAATTATAGTTGGTAAGAGGAATATGCTCAATATATTATGGACTCTCAAGGAAAAATGTTATATTATGTTGATAATATGTGGATGACGGGTGGAGTGTTGTTACCAACATTAAACCAAGAGACATGTTTGATATGGGTGATGAAGGTGAATTAATTCGTGATATTAAACCCCATCAACAACAAACAAATGAATTATTTTTACCTAACAGTGTTTAAATTTTCATCCTCATAATAGAGTGTGAAGAAGAGGAATAATTATTATTATTAATGGATCCTGATAAAAACATTACCAAGAATAGAATTTGTAAGTTATTTTTCATATTAATAAATCAAAGGTATGTTTCCTTATTTCCATAAATAAAATTAATTATTTATATTAATAAATTTATGGAAGGTTTTTTTATAGGTACATATCACTATAATATGTTTAGGCATAGTACCTGCTCTACATCATAGGATTCTCATTCTCTCTTTTCAACCCAAGGTACTCCTAATCACATACCACTACCACTAATTTTGATATAAGTTTATATTATCCTAATGTACTTTTTTAGTAGGTTTGATTTCTATAAATGATGTTATGAAATCAGATAGCACATCAATAATGGAACCATATTGTAATCCATCTGACAATTAGTTTCCATCATTAGTTTGTTGGTGGGTAACATTCATCAGTATATAATTCACTGTGATGACATTAATTTCTAAAATATTGATACTAATTTTTTAATTGGTATTTTTAGTAAATGAAATTAATAATATATAGTCGACAAACAAGAATAGTCAAAATGCTTGTAATTTCACTAGCTTAAATTTTGTAGTTACTTTTGATAAATATGGGGTACCCATTCAAAGCACATCATACAATATTAGGATGTTGATAGGGAATTTAAGATGTGTAACAGAATCCCTCCCTATTCATTTTTCATACAGGATTCAAACTTCATTATCCTAGAAAAATGATATTTTTATTCACAAATAAAATAACTATCATTATTATGTATTCATATATGATTAAATTGAATGTTGTAAATTAATGTGTTAATAATATAATTCTTTTTATGTATGTATTTTTAGACATTATTCTATCTTGATGTTCCTGGTTCCATTTCACATCCAGGGAAAATAAAAAATAGGAAAAAACTAGAATGATTTCAAGTGGTGGTTATATAATTAAATCAATGACACATCTCAATCATTGTCATAAATGTTTGAGAAGGTCCTTAAAGGAATTTCGAGTGGAAATAGAAAACATTTGTTAAAGAGAATCATAATGTATCTCATAATGTATTTTTCTAAATGTATGTAGATGATAATTAATGGATTAACAAAATTTCATGATTAATTGAAGTATAATTTCATAATCTGACTTATGCAATAAATTCTATTAATCTAGAGAATCAACTAATTTCCCACACATCTCTCTTGATGACTTCATGAGGAAATGATAGTGAAAGGTGTCATTAAATTAATTGAAATCTATATCTATAACATTTCATGTAATTTAATTATTAAAAATATTATTTATTTTATATTTTTTGAAAATATGAAGTGGGTAGGTCATTTTTTGGAAGAATATAATTTTATTTGATGTTCACATAAAAATATGGATGTTGTTTCAATAATCCTAAAATAAAACATAAGGGTAATCAATTTAAATTAAATTTTTTTGAAAAATAATTAATTTAAAATATAATATTTTCCAATTTTTAATGAAAACACAAATAACCATGGGATTCCTACCCTAAAATTTCATTTTCAGTATCTTTGGAGGAACATTATGGATCAGTATCATAAAAAGAGCATTATGGTTTTGTCAAGGGAATGGTTTTTTGACTATATCACTTGAGGATTTTCAGTAGGGTATATACATATGAATCATCAATGTAAATATTCATAGGATTTAAAGTTTTGGAACTATTGGGGAAAAGATAAAATTTAACCATTGAAGAATTTAATGATTCAGAATTACATTTTAATACAAGTAACAGTTAGGTCTCATATTTGAAGAGTGTGCCGGATATTGGGTTTCAAAATTCTATCAAACATTTTCATGTGGACATAGAAACACTTATAAATGTTGAAGGAATAGTAAATATCATAAATTTACACTTATATTATCCACTTTAGTAGTTATTTTTTGTTCATTGACTATTTAAAATGATTCTTAATGCATAAATATAATTTCCACAACAATGGTTTATTATAAGTTTACAAAAATTATTTATTAGTTACAATTTCATATTACTTTATGAATTTATAATGAAAATATAGAAAATTAATTTCACAAGATATACTTGTGTATTTAAATATTTCTTGTTCTTTTCTTAATTTTATGAAGGTTCACAATGGGAAGACTGGACATTCCCATTTAAATTTCATAGTATCTCATTGAGAAGATCACATTGTAAGGATGTTACTAGTTATCGTTATATTAGTTTCTATTATTAAAATATTGATTATGTGATAATCTAATTCAAGAACAAACTATTAGATATTTTTTATGGGTTAAATGAGTAGTGAGTCAGATTCATCATATTGTGACTAAACTGATTTTCTGGGTTGATGAATCGCTACCAATTATTCTAAATTATACCATTACATAAATAAAATTAATATCATATCATATATATTCTGTATTTGACTTTATTTTTAACTCATTTAATATTCTCATTAAATATGTGTGGTTAACTAACTTAAATGCATTCCCTATAGGAGGAAAGTAGACAAAGAGGTGATCTGAAGTAGCATGAATATGTAATAGAGGATGAGGTGAATGCCTCTTAGTAGAGTTTCCATTAATCATGTTTGTGATGAAATTTTGTGACATGTGACATTACATAAAGAATGATATAATTCACTATTAAATCTTATGTAATGTAATTTTTTAATAATATATTAAAGTTAATTTTTAATTATACTATATTATTTTACTATTTTTTGTATTTTTTTCATGTGTATTGGTTTTGGATAGATCAAGTGGAAATTAATTAAACAGTTTCTAAAACTATAGAATAAGCAGATGTTATGACTACCACTATAAAATTAGTCACATTTTTTACTATGGTGTATAAAATATTATCTAATAAACCACTATAAATTTTTTTTAACTCTTTATATTTAGTGGATTTTTAAACTACCACTAATTGTGTTTCCCTAAAAAACTACTCCTAGTCAAAAAAATGGTAACACCCTAGAATATTAAAGGGTTAAAAGGCTAAATAATATGACTCATGTGAATAAGTTGAACCTTTATATTTGAGATCCTACCAAATTATAACTCCATAGTTAATAATTCTTTTCATTCTGTAGTGATTGGGATGGGTAACCTCTTGGGAAGATTCTCAGTGTGTGTGTTTGAGTGAGAAAAAGGCACACCAAAAGAACATGTGTTTTCCTATGGGTAGATTCATTATTCTGATGACTATTTCATGCATATGGCTATGCCCCATATAGGGGAACACATGCCTTCATGGAAATCTACGGTTCCTAGAGAGATAGTACATGATAGATATTTCAATTCAGAGTGTCTATGATTTCAGCAGGGCCCAGTTATTTCATAGTTATACAAGAAGGAACCTAACTAAAGGTGTGGTGTCACTACCTAGGTTAAGATATAGTTTCCAAAATGAGAAAATTTTTCTCTAATGGGGGTGGATGTAACACCCTATAATGATATATTTTTTAATGGATAAATAATAAGAATAATGTTAACAAGGTGCACCATTCTTTTTATAAGACTACCTGATTATAACTCCACAATTATTATTGTTTATCCTAGAGTAGTAATCTGGTTGGGTGACCTTCATAAAAGTTTTCCAAGGTTTTTATAAATGATGAAAAATCACACTTTATAGAACATTTGTTTCATTGTGGTCATATTTATTAGTCTGATGACTTGTTCGAGCTTGATGGTTTTTACAAGGGAGGAGATCATGTGATTACAGGGAAACTGTTGGAACCTGGTATGATAGGACCCAATGACCATGTTATGGTTGGGTATCTATGCTATCAATAGGATCCAGTTCTTACAAAAATCACCACTAATTTTTTAATTGGGGAAATATTCTTTTAATCTAAAAAATATATTATAAATTTTATTTGCTAAAAGTGATATAAGTGGTGAAAAATATAAAATGGTCATTAAATATTCAAAAGCACCACATTTAATGAATTTTTTGAAGTTCTATGTTAATCCCAACAAGTCACAGCTATATGATGTCTTTTATGTAATTTTATAGTCTTCTAGATCAAATTTATATACATTATCATGATTTGTCCTTTTATATTGTCTCTAAAAGTAACTCATTCATGGTTTACCAATATCAAGCTATATAATTTTAATCTTTCTCATATCAGGTGTCATGAGAAACAACTATACATGTTCCACTGGTTCATTCATCTCGACTTATTATCTTTTCTTGAAATTATTAAATCTATTTTCTTGATACCTAAACATTATTGGGTTTTGTAACATTATAAAACTAAAAATTATGAATCCATATTTTTTCACCTATTTTATGTTGAATAGATACAAGATCTTCAAAAATAAAGTATTTTTACAAAAAAAATATGGAAACTTATCTAATGAATAATTATTACTCTACATACAACAACTTTTGAATTTCATTCAATTTTGATCATTCCTGGGAAAAAATAAATTTGATTGAATATTTTATTTATTTTAGAAGTATAAAAAATTCCATTATATGTTCTAGATGGTTTCATCTTTTTTTATGACCCATTGAAATTTTCCCTATTGTAATTACATTTTGTTAAGTTTTCTTTCAAACTATATACATTATATTTTATTTTAGGAAATAATTTTTTACCATAATAATTCATAGTTGGAAAAGTATTAAACAATAATTCTAATAAACATTATGATATTTTTGAAATATTTTTTGAAATTATATTAATTTATTTAAATATATCATTTTTAGAAAAAATTATATTTATCTTTAATTTTTTTTTATTTTCTATAAGACTCACTATTTATTTCATTTCATCCAAATTAGGCCAATCCACTTCATTCTTGTAAGAAGAAACTATTTCATTATCTGATAAAGTTTATTAATCATTATATGAAACCTAAGAAATTTTATAATTCAAGGAAAAATTTGTGATAGATCTCAAAATCAACATTTAGATGGGGTATTTTTTATTTTCATAAATATTCATAAAGAATAAAAATATATTTTGAATTTCTTCACTATCATCTGATGAACTATTATAAGTAGTTTCTCCATTAATTTCACTCTAAGTTCTAAATTCTTTTAGACCATTCATTCATTCACTTTTATAAAATATATTTTCTTTTATTTATTTCTTATTTAATATTTAGAAATACTTTATTATATTAAAAAAAATATTACATTCATAACACATAACCTATCAAGAACTTGTATTATCATCTCTTTCCCTTCTTTCTTTCCAACAACCATATCATTTGATTTTATTTTTAGTAATTTCATTAATTCTTTGAGTAATTTTTGAAAATTTGGTTTTAATACCATTAAAATCATTATAGTATGATTTATTCTTATTCTTCCTCTTAAAATTATTAAAATCATTTGTAAAAACATTAATTTAATCAAAGTAATATTTTAATATTATATAGAAAAGAAAAACTATTTATTCTTATATCATATTCAACATATCTTTTCAACATACTATCAAAAATCATAATATTTCCAACAATATATTTAGAAAAATATGATATAATTGCAATAATAAATAGAAGAGCAACATGTACCCTGTGAAATTATGGCACACTCAAAATGATAAATGACAGAATTTGTTCTGAAGTCAATTTATGATCAATAAGAATTAAAATCTAGGGATAAAAATAACTAACTTATAATGGAATTTGGAAGAAAGATACCATTTTATTTGAAATTGATAATCAAATCCTATAAAGTTATGTTAGTAGTCCCTCATACCTTTAATATCTGAATATAATATTTATATAGAATGTCTAAAAGGGAACATCAAGTCAAAACAAAAATAAGAATAAATAGCATGGATAGAAAAACAATAACATAGGTTGATACATGGATCTAATGAAATATTGATTAACATGGAATATTTTATGAAAACATTGGACAATATGTAATTCTTAATTGAGAATATTATAGAATTTAGTGCAAAGAATAAAGAAATTACAATTAAATGGAGTCAACATATTTTGTGTGGAACAAATAATTTAAAAACCTTCTAGAATAGTATAGTAATTTCTTATTCCACTTAATAGTATGTTTTTTGGGATTTTATGTCACATCCTAACACCATATATTCTTTTATATTGTTATTTTATAAGTCTTGGATTGTTTTTTGCAGATTGGGGTTTGAGTCTTGGTCAAATTTTTGAGTTTTTTGAGTTTGGGGAAAGTGTTCCTATGGGAGAAATGTTACGACACAGTTAGTAGTAACTATGTGGAATGGTAGTGTGACTCAAGATAGTTGGGAAAAACTGACCCTGAGTCATATTCACAGCTGGGTGGTAGGTTCTAAGAAACAGTGTGGTAGTTTCTCATTAAGTAGAGAGGTCTTCATGATTACCATGTTGTTTTGAAAAATGTTCCATCAAATCGTGTGGACATGCCAGGTAATTAATATTTGGTTACCCTATTTCCCTCTGTCATCCAATTTACCAATTTTCAATATTCCCCTCCTCCCACTCATTTTAGTGCACCATGGGGTCCTCGCAAACCTTATTTCTTTTCTTCCAATCATCTGGGGTTCTCATCCCTAGAATTGAAGGTATGATTTTTGGGTTCCATTCCTATTTTCCTTTCTCTTTCTCTTTCCCCGCTTATTTTCTTGGTTTTTCTTTGGGGTTTCCTCCCTTTATAAAAACCCCAATACCTTGTGTTTTCTTTTGGTTCAGTTTTCTTCTGTCTAGGTTGTGTGGATCATTCACAAGTATCAGTTCTTCTATTTCTTGAAGTTTTATTCCATAGGCACACAATTAACATAGGAGTTTCCATTATTTTATTTTCTGAAACACTCAATGAGAACTTTTATATTATAATTTAATTTCTAAATGTTATTCACACCTCTAATTTTACTATAGATTGATGAAAAATGTGTTTATTTATTGTTATAATTCACTAGAATTTGATTTAAAGGATATTTATGTGAGATTACTGGGGTTTCGGAAACTGTGGTGTTTGTTTTAAATTCCATTGTCTCATTAAGATAAAATTTAGGGATTTTGTGAAATGTTGGGTTCTTTTTATGTTGTGATAGTATTGTGTGTTTTTGTATTTGGTTTGATGCATAATTTTTTTAAATATATTGCTTGGATTTTGTATTAAAATGTTTTGTGAAGGGTTTAATGGTTTCATAGTGATGGTTTGTGTAATTTTTAAATAATGTGAGTGATTGGATTTGGTTTTAAATAAAGTGGTTGTTTTTCTAAAAATGGGTTTGACTGTCTTCTTAGATAATTGTGTGCGATTGGATTTTGTCACTTCTGTTGGTGTACCAAGTTTACACATGGATGTGCCCTCAAATGAAGATGGTGCTTTGAATTGGTGTTTTTATTTAATAATTGGTTTTCTAAATGGATCATTCTTATAAACTTGGATTATTGAATGATTCTTTGTTTCTAAAATATATTGGTTCTCTTGTGAGGTTTCAATGAATTATTCAAAACAAAATCAAAGAGTCTGTGCCCATTTGGATATTGGTGTGTGTTTGGTGAATGTATGGCTTAACAGCCCTTTGGGCATTTTAAATTTATAAGCGATGTTTATAAGGTGTTTTTATATGTTCATTTTGACATATTGACTTAGAGTCTCATTTGGAACTACCAACTAAATAGTATCTTTTGGGTTAACATTTAGAAAGGATTGTGTTTTGAAAAATGTGTGTTCCCACTTGGAAACCCAAAATGGTTTGTGAAATAATTTTAACATCTATATTGTATAGCGGCTCGGTTGGCACTTTGTCTGATATGTAATGTATATGCATATATATGGGAAACCTTTATATGGGGGATTTCCACCTAGGGGTTATACTCTACTGGTGTCCGTGTTTAGAGTAGGCATGTGTAGTGAAAATAGAAAAGGTGAGTCACATGTGTCCTGGCCTCCTAATAACATAGTATTATTACTACCACTATGAGTTCCTAAGTGTATTTTAGATGATCAAGTGATGGTAGCTCACAATCACCAATTAGATGGTTAGGCACCCTCCGGGAGTTATAGATAGGATAGGTGGGATGCAACAATAGTGAGGCTAGGATTGAGTAGTCAGTTGGTTATCAACTTAGGGTATTCACCATACACTGGAAGGTGGTTGTGAATTGAGTACATACTGGGGTATTATAGGGATGCTTAAGATCACCCATATTTGATATCTATGTTTTATTGTTTGTATTTTTCTGATCATAGTTTTCTTTTTATCATATTTGTATATTTCCAGCCTATACATTTTACCTATTTTATTTTAGCACATGCCTGGTTTTCCTTATCATGGATTTTGATTTTGAAAGGGAAATAGATTTTGGAAATGGTATGTGTCATGATTCATATTTAAAAATGGGAAAGGTATTATTTAACATAAATGTGAAAAACCTACATTTATATTTATATTTGAAAATGGTGTTAATGGAATATTTTGGAAAATGAAACTCTTGGATTTAGTGGTTTATTTTTGGCATTCCTATGGAGCATTTCGGTGCCCACTTCAATCATATCTTTTTAAACGCTTTTTTTGTTTCTTTATTTGGTTCATGGTGAGTTATTATTATGGATGGAGGTGACCAAGAAGTCACATAGAGATCACTTGGTGGCTGTTCAGTTTTTTGTTTTGGTTTTTAATATATATAGTTGTATTTTGTATCTGTATCACTTGTGTTTTTTTATTTTTTGTTAGTTCAATTCCTCTTCTTGTCCTATTTACATTATTGATCCAAGTTTTTCCATTGGGATTAAATCATTTCCACTTTTTTGATTTTATGCCTAGTAATATTTTCCATTCCAGGGGGATCAGGAAGCCCTTCAGTTCATTCCGCAAACCGGGTCGGGTCCCGGGTTGGATGGTGACCCGGCTTGGTTCTTGAGAAAATGGTATCAGAGCAGACCCTTTTTATTTGGGTATCTTGTAGATGGATATTAGGACTGTTGGGATCATGAGGTATGTTGTGTGTTGGTTCCATATCACTACCATTCATGAAAAAACCTATGTTACAAAGGATAGTTAGGGTTTTGAGTCATTTTCTTTGTTTTGGATTAAGGAATCATGACAAAGGAAAGCTGGTGTCATGTCCTGATTTCACATGGAATAGTGACCCATGTGGAGTCTGGGTACATAGTTTGAGCTTATATTAGTTGATTTTTCATAGTTGGGACATATCATACTACTGTATTATCTTGTTAATCATGACTTTTAGTCCCTCATTCCAGTGGATCATTATGAGTTCTGTTGCATCTTGGTTTTGGTTGGTGCTAGTGTTCTTTTGGATAATGAACGTTGTTTTGAAAAATAGTAAGGGATTTCATTCAAACTATTTTGAAATTAAATTTTTTTATCAAAATTGTTTTTAAATAAATAAAGTGACTTCTAAAATTGGAAATGTTTTGGATTGAAATTTTGGTAAATGTTGGGATCTAATGAGAAATAAAGGATGTGTACCTTAGTATTATTTTGGGAGGATCACATGTGTGTGGGTATGTTTGGTAAGTGTTTGGGGAACATGTATTTAGAATATGTGAATATAAAGGTATGGATGCATGTGTGATGATTCATAAGATTCCATGGTAGAGTTTTTTAAATGAAAGGGGTTTGGAAATTGGTTTTCCCTTCGAAAGTGAATCTTTTACTTGTGTGAAGTGGCAATTGTTTTCGGATAATGGCCTTAGGATAAGGAAATTTTCATATTTAAATGAAAATTTTGATTTTGAAAAAGATGATTGTTGTTTTTTTTAGTTTTTTTGGCTTCCAGGATAGTTTTCACATCTTGGGGTGTTTCTTCAGGTTGGGTTTTCACTTAATGTCATTTTTTGATTATGTTCCTCATGTTGTTCAGAGTACGCCACCCAGAAATTTCACTAATTTTGATGATAAATCTTTCCCAGCTTTCTATTAATTTCATGTGTTGTCTATAAATTGAGGTGATCTTGGACTGTTAGAGGAATCTAGGTATCTTGAATATTTATAGTGTGCCTTTTTGTTGTTGGGAACTCCCGAGATTGTTAGAGTTCATATTGTCTCGAGTTTAGTGGAGGGTCTCGCCATGGAGAAATGGAAGTTTTTCACCCTATATTTGTAGAAGTTTTGGATGATGTGTAGGTATTTATTCGAGTCTTCATCCAATGGTTCATACCCCAGGAGGTGAAGGAAAAAAGAGGTAAGGGATCATTTGTATTTAACATGGCCAGTTGTTGATAATGGCATATGTTGATCACTTCAAGGAGTTAGATTCTAGAGCACAAGAAGATTGAAAATAAAAGGTACTTAGTTTCTCGTGGTGGTTCCCCATATATTGAAAGGTGTGTTCCAGATGAGCCTATTGTCAAGAAGTGTTCATTGGATATGGCCTTCGGTTCATTAGAACATTCATGTTTGTGTTGTCACTATGGTAGTATAGGTCACTGGGGGGAAGACATGTAGGAGATGTCTCCTGAAGAAGAAGTTCTGATCAAGGGATGCTAGTGTCTGACTGTGAGTCACAAGATTATTCTTTTATCAGAGCCCTAGTATCATTTCTTTGGGCGATTCTCACACACAATCAGGATTTTTCGAGGGTGTGTGGTACCTCAGTGTTGTTCAGGTTTCCATGTGTGGAAGGAAATGTCTGAAGTTTTCTTTTTATTTTTTCATAGTAGTAGTAGGATTTTATCTCATTGTGAAGGTGTGAGGGGAATATTCTATTATGATGTAAATATTTCAGTTCATTTGGATGTGGCTTTTGTAAATTTTATGATTACCTTGAGAGATATTTTACTTACGGATAAATAGGTTTATTTGGGTCTTGGTATTGGTTTTTTAGTTGTTTGGTGTTGGATTGATTTGTTCTTGTGGGTCTTCCCTACTATTTTGGGTTTAAGCCATTGTGGAGGATTTTTAATTATGGAGGTGATGCATTTACTCTTAAGCATAGGGTTATTTATTCTTATAGGAAGCTTCATCGTTTTAGTATCTTGTTAATCTGAGATGCTTTGTAGTGGGATTTTTATTTGATTTCTTGTGGTGGGATAGTTTTATTGGGCTAAAGAAGTTAGGTATGTTCGGTTTAAGAGTTCCCACATTGCACCCCCTGGGGGTGTGTTGGAGTTTTGAAGTATTCAAGCATGTTGAGTTCTTGTGGTTGGGAGAACCCTCTAATGTTCTCCCCTATCTTGGTCTTCAGTTTCTTTATGATTTGGTTGGGTATGTCCAATGGATAGTAAGATCATCCTAGGATTAATGGTTTTTCTCGGTCTTTATAGGGAAAGGACTTGAGTTTTGGTTAAAGTTTTACTTGGTGACTTTTTGGGGAAAGAAATTGTCTGTGGTGGGGATAATCACCACACCACGACATCAGATACTTTTTTAATTTTTCCTTTTATTAGTTTTGGATATTTTTTGAAGTTCAAGATTTATTACTGGTTGAATTTATGTTTTTTTTGAGTTTTTCATATGTTTTCCAATGGCAGCATAGTTACTGCCCAGTTAATAGTAATCGTGCGGGATGGTCATGCGGATCATGCTGGTTGAAACCAACTGACCACGCAGCCTAAGAAAGGTCATGTGGTAGGTTCCAGAAAACCATGATGTAGTTTCTCCTATGGTGCAGAGGTTTGTACGGTTACCACACGGTTTGGAAAAGCATGCGGCCAAACCATTTGGATGTGATAGGTCATTAAAATTTAGTTTCCTTGCTTCCATGTCTCCTCTTTTTTACCCATTTGGGTTCCCCCTCCTCCCTTTCAATTTGGCTCGTTATGGGGTCCTCCCAATACCTTCTATATTACTTCCAATCTTCGGGGGTTTCTCCTCAATTGTAATTTAGGTATGTTTTTAGGGTTTCATTCCCAGTTTCCCTCCTCTTTTTCTTCCTTTATTCTCTTATTGGGTTTTCTTTGGGGTTCCCAACCTTTGGCCAATCCCGAATATATAGGGTTTTCTTCTGGTTCTATTTTCTTGTGTTGAGGTTGTGGGGATTATCCACAAGGCACAAGACTTCTTCTTCTAGATTTTTTATTCCATCTACACATGGTTAAGGTAGTTGTTTCCAACCTTCTAATTTCTAAAACCCTCGATAAGAACATTTTATTTTTATTTTTATTTTTAAATGTTCCTAACGAATATAATATACCTATGTCTTGAGGAAAATGGTGTTTTCATGTTTTTATAATTCATAGAAAAAAGTATTTAAAGGATATTTATGTGTAATGCTAAGTGTTTCAGCACCTAGGGAGTTTATTTTATATTTCATCATCTCATTAAGGTGAAATTTGGGCCTTTTGTGAAATGATTTGTTTTAGTTATATTTTGATAGTATTGTGGGTTTGTTTATTTTGTTTGGTGTGTAATTTGTTTTGAAATTATATAGCTTAGCTTTTGTATTAAAATTTTTTGGGAAGGGTTTCAGGGATCCAAAGTGATGGTTTGTGTTATTTTTTATTGTTGTGAGTTATTGGATTTGGTTTTAAAGTATGTAGTGGTTTTTTGAAAAAAAAAATTAGAGTGTATAATTTGAATAATATGTGCCATTTTATGTTGTAACATCCATGGGTACACTTTTTCACACATGGATATTCCCTCAAAAGAGGATGGTGTTTTCAAAATGTGTTTTTTCTAAAAATTAACTTCCTAAATGGTTATTTATTAGAATGTTTGTTTTTTGAATGGTTATTGGATTATAAAATATTTGGGTTCTCTTGTCAGATTTCAAATAATGATTTATAATGAAATATTAGAGTGTGTACTAATTTGTCGTTTGGTCTGTTTTTTGGTGAATGTATGGATTATGGGCCCTTTTGGAACTGTAAATTTAAAATTGGTTTTCATGAGGTGTTTTGATATGTGCACTTTGACATGTTAACTTAAAGTACCATTTTTTCACTTATATATCAATGGTAATGTTTTGGTTGACTTTTCGAAAGGACTGATTTTTTACTAATGTGTGTGCCTGATCGGCAACCCAAAATGGTTTAGGAAATAATTAGAACATCAATAATTATAGAGACCCATTAGGCACATTGTGTGATATGTAATGTATATTTATCTATATGGAGAACCAAAATAAGAGGTATTTACCTTTATGGCTTATCGTATATTGGTTTTTGTGTTTGGGTAGGCAAGTGCGTTGACGACAACTGAGCTGAGTCATTTGTGTGCTGGACTCCTACTTACATAGTATTATTACTACCACCATGTGTTCCGGGGAATATTTTATATGATCGAGTAATGGTAGATCACCTACTTGGATTAGATGGGTTGGTTCCCTCCTGGAGTTACAGACAGACCCGGTGGGATGTGCCACTGGTGATACCATGATAGACCAGTGAGTTGGTTATTGACTTATGGGCTTCACCATACACTGATTGGTGGTTTAGAACAAAGTAAATCTCGGGGTATTATAGGGACGTTTAAGATCATCCATGGTTATTATCTAATTTTGATTGTTTTTATTTCACTTCTCATTGTTTTCTTTTTACCCCGCTTGTATATTTTTAGCCTAAATGTTTTCCATTTTTATTTTAGAATAGTCATAGTTTTCTTTATAATAAATTTTAATTTTAAAATGGAAATTGGGTTTTGAAATGCTATGTGGTGTGAGTTGGATTTTAAAATTGGACAACTATACTTTTTTACATAAATATAATAACACTAATTTTATTATTTTATTTAAAACTGGTGTTAATTGAATATTTTGGGAAATAAAACTCTAAGATTAAATGGTTTATTTTTTGAATTCCTATTGTGCCTTTCATTGTTCATGCCTATCCTATCTTTCTAGATGGAGGTTCCATTTCTGGATCTCATTTATGGTTCTGTTGCATAGTGTTAGATCAAGGTTATTTTAGTGGTTGGAGGTGACCAAGATGTCACATGGAGATCGTGTGGTAGTTGTTTAGTTTTGTTTGTTTTGGTTTTCAGTATGTTTAGTTATATTTTTTATTTGGATCAGATGTTTATTACTCTATGGTATGTTTTTTTCATTAGTTTGACCTTTTAACTATATTGACCCTGGTTTTTCATTTGGTCTTAAATCATTCATAATTTTATGTTTTTATTCCTGACACTAGTTTCCAGCCCTTGGGGATAGAGAATGACCTTCGGTTGATTCCATGAACAGGGTTGGACGACGACTTTGATGGTGACCTAGCTTGGTTTGAGACATTTAATGAGGGATCAAACAAATCCCATATAATTATTTCTTTCCAATTAATAAAAATAAATTTTTTCATATCCTTACAGTTCAAATGAAATCATCGAAACTTCAATTTTTCAAATGCATAACATCTTTGATCACAGCTCATTCAGACACCCACTACTTTAGAAAATTATAGATAAATTTCTCAACCATTTAATCATCCACAAATTCCTTACCACCATGGTATTAAAAACTATCATTATAATTATAGACCTTTGATTAATTTGAGAAATAAGTTCCCTAGGAGGATAACTAAAATCTTGATATTACGCATGGTCTTTACCTCTTCTAGTATAAAAAAAATTGGATGTTTTGATGTGTGTAATCTCCAGCTTATTCCAATTTCCTTATTTTATTTCACAAAAAGTTATCTATCGATATATATTCCTCATATTTGAACATAAAAAGGATATTCACACATTATAGTCACCCTAATACATTATAAACCCATATTTGAAATATTTAAAAATACAATTTTCTATAATTTTATAATTATAAAAGGATTCAAATAATTCTCTAGATGAGTCTTGATAACCAAAGTATTCATTATAATACAAATAATACTTATCATTTACTTTAAAAAGTAGAATAATTTTTGTATTCAAATAATCTACGGATTCATTAAGAATTTCTAACATCATAAAAAAATTCACTAATAAAAAGTTTGTTTATGTGAATTGAGATATTTCTAATAAACCAATGAAAAATAAATTTTTTTACAGATTTGGTCCCAATCATAGATACCATCAATGATACCAATTGTTATCCATGATGAATAAGGCCAAAAATGCTACAGGATGGGCATGGTTATTTTTAGTACAAATTTTAATTTAAAATATTAATCTATCTTTTGGAGTAAGTTGATCATAAATTTAGTCATATTATAAAATAAAAATATATCACAATAAAAAAGTGAATATAACAAAATTAGAAATTATTTGATGATGAAAATATATGAAAAAATTATTGTGTATAGTGGAAATTCAGTTTGTTAGAAACTCGCAATATCCAAAATATATTTAAAACCCAAAGAAATAAACCAAAAATCAATCATGAAAAAATTACATGGGGTGTGAATTACAATACTTAATCTAAAAAATTAAATTACCAATCCACACTTTTTATCAATAGTGTAATAATGATTAATAAATTGGATCCACGATATCATGTCTTCTTATACTCAAAATATATTGAATGTAAATCCATCAGAAGGTTTATTTGTCTTATAAATCATCAAATACCTTAATCATGTTGATCAAACCGGCACTAACTTCCAATATTTGAATTCCCTAAACCAAAAAGGATTATATAAATCTCTATCTTCAAATCCTTATAATCCCTCAATAATATCGAATTAAATCAAAAAAATAAGTTATAAAATTAAAAGAGTGATTTAATGAAAAAAATTATAATGGTAGATCCTAAAAAAGATATAAATAAAATATCAAAAAGATCAAAAGAACTTCCAATAATATGAAACATTACAAATTAAAATTTCTAAAATATTTTAGATTTTCATTTTTCTATTTTTTCTATTTGATTAAATTGGTTTTCCAATTTAAATATTATTTAGTTATTAACTCGAAATTTTGAATTATTTATTCATTAGGATTTGTTTCAACTATAATAATTGGTTCTTCATCAACTTCCAGTAAAATCTACATAACTCCATATCTTTATATGAGGACAATCAACTTCACCATAGTTTTATAAAATTTGGTGATTGCAATCAATCATGAAACCTCATTTCATTGGATTTCCTTGTTTCAAATTTAAATCACCGAAAATATATTTATTTAAAATTAATTCTACAAGAAGAAAAAGATAAAACACAACATAATGTATTTTTATTTTCTTATTTTGTGATTTTTGATTTTCAAAATAGTGGATGTATAGGTGTGATTAACTCAATATATAATTCTTTATTTTTACCCATGAGATACCTTATAAAAATATTATTTTACCAATATTATTTACTTGGTTAATCCAAATATGATTTTTGATTCATATCATGTGATATGTGTATATATATGTTATCATTAGGTGATGGTTGGGTGTAAAAGTTTATATACATCCACTGCATTGGGTAAATATTTATATATAATGATTTCATTATGTGATATGGATGGTTAGACATTGTCAAATAAGTTATGGGACATCGGTGGGCATCCAAATCCATTACATTATAAGAAAATGAGTTTAGACTAGTATACAATGATATGTATATGTTTTTGGTTAACCATTCCAATTTTTATGATTTTCAAACTTCATATTATGGCACAATATTATGTCACATTTCCCTAGATAATGACTTTTTTTTTCATTTAACACACATATTCCCCAATAAATATTATTCTCGCTTAATTATTATAATTATTTTGATTATCCTTGGATAATTTCTATGACCTTTTTATCATAATTTATGATTAGTTATTGTGATTCCATTATCTTATAAAGATAATATATTATTTCTGACATGTTAATATTTTATAATATTTCTATGATGTAATTATAAATACACTATAAATCATGTTTCCACCTTCCCAACAAAAACATATATAGGACTATTCCTTGAAAGAGATCATGTGTAGATTATTTTTTGGGGGATGTTGTAGCACTATTGTGTAATAAGATAGTTTTGTAGCTAACCTTAAAATTCATTAAACCTTTGTGTTCATAGAGGCCATATTATATATGGGAATTAATTAATAATTAAATAAAATATTTTACCATATATATATACATATTATTCATTGGATGAATTATTCAGTGAGAAAAATAATATTATATTTAGAACAATGAAATTAATTTAAAACTAAATTAGCCAACTCTATGTCAAAGTCACATAGTTAGATTAGTATATTGATTATCAAGGGGGTATTCATATCCATAGAAATTATTGATTTAAATATATAGAATTGAATAAGAAGAAAAATTATTCAATGAACATTATTCAATTGTTTATAAGGGATAAATAATGATTGATTACCTTCAATAAGATGAAGATACCAAGAATAAGAAGCATAGAAATGGACTAAATTATTGATCATTTATGATTAAAAAATTAGTTTTTAATGTTTTTATATTTGGAGGTCAATGAAAGAGTTGTAAGACGGTTGTAAAGATTTCAATACAATTTGAATAATTAATGCATGAACATTATGGAGAGAATAGAATTAGATATTATGGAAAGTAATTTAGGAATTAATAATTTTGTGAAAAGAACAATTGAATGTAAAATCATAGTAGAAATCATCAAGAATAATCATTTTGATTTATAAAAAAACTCAAGAGTTACTCTGAGACAGAAATTTTTTGCACTAAAAATACTAATTTAATTCACTTCATAGAATGATAATATTATGGTTACATTTGATAAACCTTGTTCTGTCGTACTGTGAGATGGATATAACATCAAGGTATGGAAGATAAAACATAATAAAATTGGTTGAGAACATATCCTTCACCTCAGTAATGAATTTTTTTATGGGTATTTTTTTCACCTATTAATATATGGTATAAAGATGAAACAAATATTATTTTTAAAAATGTTAAAAAAAATATAAATTCTAATATTCTAAAAAATATATAATATATTGGAATGAATATAAAATGGTAAATTTAATGCCCCACCCTGGTTAACTAAGAAAAGTAACCTGAATAGACCACCATGTGACCTCAGGCACACCCTTGCATATTCTAAAGGATTCAACTATTAGTTATCGTCTACGGTGGTATGGTTAGTAGACTATATCCATATATTAGAGTGATTAATAAAAGAAAAAAACTAAATAAGTAATAGGGTACACAAGAAATATATATTTAATAGCATGGTATAACAAAATGAAACTCATAAAAAAATAAAAATTTCATACAGGCATAATGGAAAATACATTGAGCCAATATGAATAAATTTTCCCAATATCCTAACCATCTGATGTTATCCACCTAAATCATGAAATCACATGGATCTTCCCATATTTTTCTTGTAAGAAGTTAGTGTGTTCTTAAGTTCCATCGTGAAATTGTGACCCAAACTGTGTGTGAGTACAAAACTAATTATGTAACCCTTAATGCGGACATATATATAACCAGAAATTCCATGATATGTTCATCAGACATTCTCACCCAAATTATGTAATTAATACACATGGAAATATATTAATAAATAAAAACATGCATTGATCCTTATTTCTGGAGCCTGATTGACCATTCCTTCTCTTGCTAGTTTTGGGGGTCTTTGAGCACGTCATGATTAACTTGCCTCTATATAAATACCAAATAATAGGGAATAAACTAGGTATCCATAATACATAGGATCAAACATCCAAAAATTTATCATGAAGTTCTTAATAGAAAAATCCAAACCATCATGGTAATCTCAACAAACCCTAATGTGATGATTAGCTAGAAGTGAATAACTTGGAATCCTAAATAATCATTTCCACTAAAGTTATCCCCATGTTAACTTATTAACCTGATAGATTCTAGTGTTCTTGGGAATATAAATAATCTATGTAACATGTCATATTTCTCACCTTGTTTGATCCTAGCGGTGCCCTAGAAATCATATAAAATAGTCTTTATAATAATAATCCACTAAACCTACAAGGATTGATCCTAGAGCTTCTAGGGATATTAATGAAATATGGTATCTTGAACATCCAAAATAGACACAATATCGTATCCCAACATTTAAAAAATTCATTATGTGGCCCAATAACCAAATCTCAGTATACACACTAGGCATCCATGGTGACATCAATGAATCTAAACCATCTCACGTATGTATCTTGTGGGTCGAACACTCACATTCCAAGATGCACTTATGGGAATCAAAATTGTAACCATTATATCATATAAGGTGTATAAGCATAATACTAGGAGGCATCGATAGGCATCCACTCAATACCATAATCACATCAGTCACATAGGCTTGGTTCCAAGAATCGTGTATGCACATATATCACTGCATAAAAAATAAATAATTGAAATAACAATTAAAATCTAGGGGTTAGCCAAACACTTACATCTATCATAATTATCTAGATACTATCAGGCTCACATGTTCGATATGAACTGAAATGTTACTCCCAAAACAATATCTTCTGAAATACATAACGAACCTTCCTAGAGCCAGTAGTCCATTAGGGTACCTCCTACAGATCCCTTTCTCTCATTAAAGGAGAGTCACCCTACTTTATGTTCCCATGGTAAATACAAAATTAGAGGAACCCCACACAGTTTCTCAATCTCAGTCAAGTCACGGGGTTCATAAACGATCACAATATTGATATCATTGTCCTTGGAACCATCACAACATAGCGCGACCTCAAGGAAATCCAGGGTATACCACATAAGAAACCCCTTGATGATATTTCCTAAAGACCACCATGAATTTAAAATTCGATCAAGGTTATTCACTCACACAAAAATTGATCATAATATGTTCCACCTGGGCCAAATTGATCTATTTCATTTCTTTCCACCACATGAATGGTTTATGGGTATCAAAACTAGAGACTCTCAACATTTTTTTATTTTTTATTTTTTTATTTTTACCCTTATAAATGTATTTTAATATCACATAGAAATAAATAGTCATGGTGTCGAAAATAAACATTCGAGGTAATAGGATGGTGAACAAGGACCAATATTCCCTCGATGCTTCATTCTATTCCAAGAAATAACATTTATTAACTAATTCATAAATAATTTATCCAGTTAATCTAAACTAATAAATAAAAAATTAAAAAAATTAATTCTAACATGCCAAAACCCAAAATAGAATGATTTTATGACCCATGAATCGTAATAAAAATGAATAAAATCAACAAATATTGTAATAAAACCCCCTTCCTAAAATTAGATGCATTTTACAATTAATTGCATATCTTGTCCACTACAATAAATAATTTTTGATTCTTTTTCAAGGCCGTCTTAGCACCACTGGCCACTACCCACATCCTTGGGTGCCTAACTCACACCAAGAAATCGCAATTCATTATTTTTAAACAATTATTATAAATAATTCCATTTATTTTAAAATGATATAATATTTTAATTCTCATAATGCAATGTAAAATCTTTGAATTCTCACAAAATAGGTACTGAACATCAATAACACACCCCAAAACATATTTTGGATCCAAACATCAACCTATGACACTAATTCCATAACAACTTAATTTTAATTTTATAGAAAAACCTTATAATTTCTTTGGAGTGACATACCTCTATCAAAACACCAAAATAATTTATGAATATGGTGTCTTTAGATACCATAATCCAAGGCACAATGGAATACCCAACACATTAAGAGGGTTCCATAATGATAAAAAAGAATTGGAATTGAAACCAATCCTAAAATAGAATAAAATTTGAACATAGGGTGGAGGAAATCAATAGAGATCATAAAAGTCAATAATGTCCTAAAAATACCAAAACATACCAAGAGGAGCGTCTACCAATCAATATAAAATAGATAGATAAAGGGGGAGATACACCTAGCCATGCATGCAATTGAAAATAAAGGATGGGGTTCCCCCATCTAATACATTTGATTGTAAAAGTCTCATTTAAACATTTTAAGGAACCATTTTTTATCTAGTACCTGTAAATCAGCTAGTCGATGGGATGGTATTAGAAAACTAGTGGTTATAGACAGCAAACCAGCTATCCTAATACCCCACTAGTGCTCTCCCAAAAAACCATCCACCACTTTTCCTCTATTAATTATATTATATTCAAAATTATAGAGGTTATAAATTTAATAAAATAATTTCTAAGCCCATTTCCAAATTAATATCAATAAATAATCAATTACTTGAATTCCTTCCAAAATATTCACCCCTACAAACATGGGATTTTACAATTTCCCCACAGTAACACTTATCATCCTTGAGAAGTATCAATGAGAATATCATCAATTGTCTAGACCAATATGGGTTATCAATTCCCATTAAAATTTCCTTGTTATATCCTATAAGACCCAACACATCTCTAAATAAAAACATAACACATAAGGAACTCAACCATTAGAATATAGTCAATCACTTGGATTTATTTTCCATAGTGTAGATATAGTTCTCCACGACTTCATTCCAACCCAAGGAAATCATTTTCTGTCATCTAATTGATCATTAGACCTATGGTGCTCCCCACCATAGTGTTTACCTCTTAAAATCCAAATTATAACACATTAGTGCATACTCGATTTGAATTTCATAATATATGAGGCAAACCATGAATTTCATAACAAAATATTACATCTTATAAGATGGATATCTAATAAATATCATTAAAATTCATTCCATAACCATAATGGTTTATTTTATTTGAAACAGTTGATATATAAACAACTAGTTCATAAAAAAACATTTTCACCAACAATCATCTTTCTAAATAGAAACATTCATAGACATATCAAACCTAAAACAATTACTCATATCCAATGGAAAAAAGAATCCTAATAATGGGTGATATTAAATGCCAATAATGGGTAAAAATGGAGATATCACATATCATCTAAGAATTACATTATCATAAGGGTGTGAGAACATGAAATTGATATTTCAAAACCACAACAAGTAGTTCATATATCATGATCATGATCCATTTCATAATTCTAGGATGTTCATGTGGAATGAGTCATAATTAATCACATAACATGATCCTTGAGAAAATAACATTGGAATATAACCTATCATAAATATTAAGAATAATTATCTTAATAATTATAATCATAGAAAAAATATTTGTAGGCTATACACTATGAAATTCATCCCATGTTAGTCTTGGAATAACCACCAATGTACGTACTTTAGAATTTGGATAGCCTCCTATGTAACAAATTTGGGGATTTGGATAACCAACTATGGGCCCTCATTAGGGTGTGGGAAAATATCCATGTAGCCTTGGAGATCATAAATCATTCATCATTTCCCAATTCATTGGATGTCTATTATGGATCCACATTTGACATAATAATAATCCATTCATATATATTCCAAAGTATCATTAAATCATTTAACATTTCATCATGAAATGAACCATGGAAAAGAAAACAAGGTTCACAGATATTTCATCATAATAATAATAAATAATCTATAAATTTATTAGTAATGGACTCATATAATAATAACCATCATGAATCATAAGTAAAATCAAAGGATGTTATCATAGATGAACAATTCTATTAAAATAACTAGAATATTTCATTATGAAAATAACATTTTTATTTTTAATATTTTATTAAAAATCATAAAATTTCATAAATATTAAGGAATATTTTTACTTTGAAATTAACCATGGAAACATTTCAGGGTAGCTTCAAATAATTTAGTGTTTATTATAGTTGAAAATTTTGTTCATGTTGTAATCATCAATAAAAATATTTTGTTCGTACCATTGGTAAAAGGGGCCTCATTAAAAAAACAAGAAAATTAATTTTAAAAAATCATATGGAAACTAATACATGGGTAAAAACAAATTGAATAGAAATTTTTTAATTGTAAAAATATTTTAATGAAAACATCTACATTGATAAAAATTAATTTTGATTGAAGAGAGAAATGATTACGGTTTTCCTTAATAAAATTATTTCGGTCTCATAAGTACTTAATGGGAGGAAAATGAATGAAATAATTGCATTATACAAAAAAAATATGGGAATAAATTCAATGAGATTTATATGATATATATAACATAATTTTATAATCTTATATTTAATCATAAATAATCCTAGTAAAAATAAGATTGTAACATAAAACTCTTATCTCATGTTTTTCTTACTACATAATCTCCCTAACCTCCTTTATAATAAATTTTTATTTTTTATATTTCCTTATAGGAACCATAATCATACATATAATATAATATATGATATAATTATAATATATTAAAATAAATTTATGTATAATTATGGTCTAAAATCACTATTTAGAAGTGTAAATTATTTTGTTTTTCATGAAATATTGCATTTAGAAGTTTCATTACTTGTAAATTGATCATGGTTATATAGTATACATAATTTTAATGATGATATTAATATTAGATAAATTTAGAATATAAATATTTATGAACTCTATAAAATCTAGATATATAAAATTGAATTACGCCATTCTTGGAGATGGTAGTTCGTACGTATCTATAAATGTTGTGTTTATTTTCTTATAAATAAAAGTAAAGAAATATACACAATATTTTGTAATTTAAGAATCATAATTTCATTATAAATATCATAAATATTAATTAAATATATCATTATAAACATTCATATAAGTTTTTTGTGGATAAAAAATTATCTTCCTATGTAGAGGTGGTAGTCCACACATATAAACAAGTGATAATTTCAATTTCCATTGAACATAAAAGATATGGAAAATGTTGTTCTTCCATAATAATAACAACTTTGTATTTTTTTACTATTTTAATCAAGAAATGATAGATAAAATAGGTTTATAAGAGATTTAATAATAAATTATATGAAAACTAATTAGATATGTTTTATAACTATCCTTTGAGATGCATCCATTAGATTGCAATATAATACATTAAATATTGATCATATGAGAATAACAATTCATATAAAATTATCTATAGATATATAAAAAAGTTTTGTGTCATGACTAATATGACATATAAGGCTAAACACTTGTTAATAGTGGAGGATAAATGGTTCCCTTTTAGGGGGGGAACAAAATTGGAATTACTTAAAAGGATTAAATATATTTTTATGTATTTCTCATGCATAATGATTCCAAAAGGACAATGACTCAAATTTAAGATAATATATGGTATAAATATCTTTAAAAATAATAATTAGACACATTTATCGGGAAATAATACCCTTTTCACTCGGTATAACCACCACCCATGGTAAACCCATTTTAACATTAACCATGGAAACTTTGTTTTTATGTTTGTATAATTAAAAAAGACTAAAAATGAAGGTTAAAATCTTATAAAATACTAAATTTATGATTAAAAATATAGAATAAATTTTATCAATTTAAATTTCGATAACTTGATGAAAATAATTTTAAAGTAAACACACAAATTGCGACCAAAATGATTTTACAAAAAAATGCATTTTTAAGTATAAATATTATTTCATAACAAGATTAAGAGTAATTTCTATTTAAATGAAATTTATTGTATTATTTTTTTAAAAAATATAACAAAAAATTATAAAAATTAAAATCAAAATGCAACATTTTATATAATTGAATAAAAATAATTTTTTTATAATTTTGCAATTTTATCATTATTAAATAAAAAATTATTATTTTTAAAAAGATCCAAAAATTTTAATTGTGGATAATTTTGATATGATGATTTAAAAAATGATATCTTATTTAATAAAAACTTTTTTAAAATGGAGTCAAATTAATTATAATATACATTTAAAAAATTCAATAAAACCCTTTTTTAAAGAATTTTTTTTTGAAGCATAAAATAACCTTACTAAAAAATGTATGCTTATTTATTATGATACAATAATTAAATTTCAATTATTTAAAAACCATATAAATAATTTTTGTAGAATTTTTATTTGTATTAATATAGCCAATTTAAAATCTATCTTATAACTATAATATTTAAATATTCATAATATAATAGTATATCATGGATTGTTTAAACTCAGTGTTTTATGTAAAAAATGATATCAAATTACTCTAAGTTAATTTAAAAGTAAATATATGTAGAATTTTGGGATGTCACATTCTGCACAACACAAAATTAATTTTCCCTCCAAATTCCACCCCTATTATAGAAACAAATGAGGGTATCTCTATTTCATCACAACCTTGAGTTCCTATATAGCTTTATTGAATATAATTACTCCAGAGAACATTAACTAGGAGAGTAGTCGTATTATACAGCACAATATATCTATGATGATATAATACTAATAGTTGTTCTATATAGGAAGGATCTCCATTTATTGGTTCAACCCATTATTTCAGTATATGTAATGGATCATGTATTACCTTCCTCGGAATATATTCATAGAACACATTGTAAACATGATATAAATTAGGTGGAATCACCATCCAATAATATATAGTCCTTACTCGATCAATAATCTCAAATGGACCAATATAACTTAGGATTATTTATCCCGAATTTTTGAATCTCATAACATTAATCCTTGGGAAATTCATAGGAATTCCTTCTTACCAACTTCCAATTCAAGATCTCATAGACAATTGTCAGGATAATATTTTAGTCCAATCTAAGTTGGTATTATTTGTTTTTGAATGGATTTAGATTTATCTAAAATTTATATTTTTATATCAAGTCCCAATTTCCTTAATTATATATTTTTTTTCATCTTTTCATATTTTTGGTATTCTTTCCATAAATTTATTTATAAGGATTCGTATGAATGCTTGAGTAAATGTTTTTCTTGTAAGAAAACTTTACTAGAGAAAGGTTTTTTCAATCAAATATGAAATATAAATAATAAGACCTTAATAAATCCTTAAAGGCTACAATAGTCTTTTCAGACTAATAGTATATTTGATGATGATAAGTAATGATCAAACAAAAATCTGTATCAAAAGCTTACTAAATACTTTTCTTCAAAATCAAGGTAAAATATGGATCTCAATCACATTGAATAGAATGTGGTAATCCATTAAACATTATAAATTACTTAACATATTTCATGGAAATTTTCTCAAGAGATAAATATACTCTAATTATAATTTTTTTAGTTGACTTAGTGAAGAAATCAAATAAAACTTAAACAACATTATAGCATTTATATATTCTCTGGAGTCTTAAGATAAAATCTATTATGATGTCTTCACTTTCAAATATTATTTTGGGTTGTGGTTATAACATAACCATATACGTCTATTTCTCATCCTTGACTTTATAAAATACCATGAACTACGATACATACTCAACAATATGTCTCTTTATGTTTCCCAATAAAAAAATTCCCTCCGATTTATATACATCATTTTACTTATAAGATGAATACTGAATGATGAGTTAATTTTCTTTTCAATAGTACCTTCCTAAATTCTATTATTAATGGGGAAAATAATTAGTTCTTAAACAACATCATTCAATCATATTCATTTTTGAACTTATTAGTATTTCTTACATTCTTTTACAGTTATAAATTTTCTTTATAGACCTCTTCAATTATCTTAAGGGTGAATGGTTGAAAATTCATCAAGGAAAGATGATATTTGTCTCCTTCTATAAATATTTCAATGTCTTTAATTTCAATATCAATAATTATTATATCTTTTCGGACACTTACTATACATAATATATCATGATATTTTTGACTATAAGCATTAGACAACTTTTTTCTCAAGGTTATCAATATATTTAGAATTCATAATCATTAATCAACAATAACCATATTCTGTTGTGGTAATTCAACTATTTAAGAGTGTTATGTGCTTTAAATTTTTTGATCTGTATATATGTCACACTGTTCGTTATGAAGATAATTCCTTCATATCATTGATGTAACAATTATTACATCTTAATCCATATCAAGAGTCTGTCAATTTTAATCAAGAACCCTCAATTTATATGAGGAATAAGATATCATCATTTCATTTTTCTTTATAAATCATCCTAGTACATTATTGAATGAAAATCTATAGATAAAAACATTACCCACTTTTGAAGTCTGTGATTATATGTTCACTAATGAACATTTTCCAGATTTTATTGAAATATTTCTCATATTCATCAGTCCAAAGGTAATTTTCTCACATATAAGTTAGACTACTAATTGGATATCATATCAGTGATAACTTATTCACATATAATAGAAAATATCCTTCTAGACTAAGAAAACTAAAAATATATGTCTCCATTTTTAGTCTAGGAAAATGTTCCCAAACTTCCATTTTTTATAGATCCGCTAATATATAATTTCATGAGAATATATGATCATAAAAAAAATTATCTTGAAAAAACTAAACTTTTTCAATTTTTTATACATATCCACCTTTCTTAAGGTCTTTATCGCAATCATTTAGACAAAAAAAATCAATCAAAAAATATATAAATATTATAATTTTTTAATCTATTAAGATAGTGGGGAATTAATAATTCCAAATAGAATCGTTATAAATTAAATGTTTCCATAACTTTTATGCAAGGTTGTGGTGGTAATTTCTTTAATTTTTACCCTAAATAGATAGTATCTAAATCAAAAATCAATCTATGAATAATATTGAGCTTCTAGTAATTATTCAAAAAAATATCTATATGGAAGATGATACTTGTTCATGATTTTGATCATGTTAACTTCCCGATAATCCAAATAGAGTCACATTGATTTATATTTCTTCTTAATAAAAAGAATAGTTTCTCCCCATGGGGATTCACATAGTCTAATGAATCTAATACTCATATTATTGTATATTTTCTTCTGTAATACCAACAACACAAATGGTTTCACTCTATATAGAGTTTTTCAAATTGGTGAAACAATAGATATTAGTTCTATTGAAAACTCATCTTCACAAATCAAATGATGAATAATAATCTAATCTAAAAAATAAATCATAAAATATAATCTAAAAGAATATCCTAATTTTTTAGCTTCTCCCTAACCGTATGAGATAAATACCACTTTCAATAATAATGAATACCCTTATAGTGGATGCATAAAAATTAAATATTTTTATTGCATGAAAAAACATTTATAGGGTATGTGTGAAACTGTCAAGGTGAAAAAATTGAAGGAGATGGATTGGACTGAAAAGAAATTAAAAGTACATTAAAATATAATTTTATAGTGTTAGATCCATGCACCCTATGTAAACTGCATTACAAGGTTGTTTCTATAATATCTACATAGTCATCAACTAGATCTGTAAAGTGGTAAGAAAATCACCAAGGGGGACGTACTCTTCCATGATAATATTCCACATATTGAAACTGGGATTAAATATAAATTAATGATATTTGATTCATTTTTCTTATTAATAATTCATGTAGACATATATCCCTCTTTTATACATTCTCATAAATCGTCATTTGTTCCCTATAAGAATTTACAGTTTATACTCCCACTAATAGGAAATAATTGTTTGGTTTTGGAATTTCTAAAGTAACCTTCCATTCAATTAATTAATATGGTATTTATATAAAATGTTTTTTTCCATAGAAAAAATAACATCAAATTCAACAAGTGGGATGGTGATGTGATTTAAAAGAAACACATTCCCAAAAACATCAATTGGAGAATAATCATAGATGTGAGATAGGGTCATTATTCTATTAAAAGTGTTTACTATTAATTCATCATCTATTAATTATGTTTTTATTATGATAACCTTTGAAAAATAATCAGCTATAAATGGTTGAGTAGATCAAAAATAAAATAAATCTTTATAAATTCTATAGTGTATGGTAAGTGTACATTTCACTACTTTGTTATCATTTCAAACATTGACAATAGTTATCACATGATATTACATTTTGTATATAGTATTGAGAGGTTTATAGAATAAGTAATATTAATTAACCATCTGATTCAAGCACTAGATAGCATAATTCATGTCTATGGGGAATTTAGTAGAGCTCTCTCCACATTTTCATTCTTAGAAAACTTCTTCCCATCATTCCAGCATTCAATTTCATGAGAACCTTACATCAAAACATAACTAACATAATATTACCCTTAGAATCATCCATGTTTCTTTCCACACTATTTGGATAAAGTAATATCCATTTATTTAATCAGTGTTTTATTATTAAAATTTCAATTTAATTTCATATTAGTTTAATTTTACAGCCCATAAGATTGATGGGTGAATCCACTTTATATTTTTTCCTTGAAAGAACATCATACAATTTTCTCAAAGAAACTGAAGTATCCAAAGTTTAACACTATAAAAGATTTGGTTTTAGTCCACTTATTAATATAATGTTCTCATATAGTAGTTTAATGATAAAACCAAAGGAATACCTCATAAGTCTTGTATAATTTTCCTCATATGTACAAATTGATTAATTGTCATCCTACATTAGGTCAATGAATTAATTTTCAATTTTTTATGAATAAATTGATTAAATTACTTATTAAAAATAACCTTCTATATTCATAGCAATCCATAATGTAAATTTCATAATTTTCATTATGTTCATTGTTAAAATTCCTTATTGGTCTACTTCACCTTCTAAATGATAAAAATCCAAAAAAAATCATGCTCTGAATCATAGAAAATGGAATATGAGTTTTTAGAAAACCTAATCTATTTTTCAAAAACTATTGTATCATTGTACCCATTAATTTAAAGTAATGGTTGACCCGTTATCAACTCAACTGAATAGTTTCCCTCCATTGTTCATTTGGATTATCTGAATGATTCATGGATTGAGAATTTTGTGTAAAAATAGAAATGATATTTTATATTATGTCACCCATAACATTTAGTTTCTCATGATTAAAATCATTAAATGGTCCATCCCAATTACTTTTAACTCAATACCTTTAGTTTCTAACCATTGACTAAAACCAAAATTCATAGTGTTTGAAAAAATAAACATAGTGATATACCTTATAATAATGAAAAAACATTAATATAATGATTTGATCAATATACTTTATTTTCACTCTATGACACCATAGGCTTAACCAATGACGCATTTGGTCATCATAAAATGAAGTCCATCATAATGGTTTATAATAATAAATTGAATGAACCTATGCATATCCACTGAGATATTCTAGTTAGGTGTGTAGTATTAGGACCACTCATCTTGCACTGGAGAAGATCAAGTTACATCCTAATCCTACCAATTTATATTTTTTAAACCAAGTTCAATCTCAACCATAACTACTTCCACTTTCTAGAATCTAGAAAGAGATGTATTAAATAGGAAAACTACAATCGTTTATTGAACATAACATAGTCTCATCATAAGGGCTCTTAATAAATTTTTATTGTGTGTATTGTAATGAATCAGGTTCACTAATAATAATGGGTTAGTTTCCTTGGAAATGAGGAATCATAAAAACACATCAATGATATAAATCATCTTACACTAAATTCATCACAAATATCACCATTCTAAAACATATTATACATAAAACATTCATTAATATATATGGAAAATATAAACATGATAAATGGTGAGATATGGTTAACAGTAATGGAAAAAATATTTAGAAATCAATAATAATTTAATCATTACATGATAATAAGGGTATCGGAACAAGATATTAACATTTGAAAACATTACCCAGTAATTCATAGAATATAATCAATTTTCAAAGAATATATATTGAGCATTCATAAAACATGAATCATTAAAAATGAAATAAAATAATCTATGATATCATAACATTTTATAATATCATTTCATCAAAGTGTGCTAAAAATTTTGGAATCGTCATTATAATAGAAATAATTTTTCAAGTATTCCGAAAAAATATCCATCACATGTTACATTGAGGATAACCCCCCATGTACCTACTTCTATCTTGGGATAGTTTTTGGTGTATACCCTTTTGGGCATGGGATAACCACATATATACCCTAATTTGGGAAAGAGATAACCTATCGTATAACCTTTGAGATCATACAACATTAGTATTTTCCAAATATATTGGAGGTAAATAATAGACCCACCCATAACATAATCATAATCAATTCATATGTATTCCATAAGATTATAGAAAGAATTATCATGTCATCAAATCATATCCGGTGGAAAATAAATTTTGTTTTCATTGATATATCATTCTCATTATCATAAATCATCAAGAGAAATTACAAGGATGATATCATATAATCATATCCCCAGTGAAACATGAGTAACCTCAAATGATGATCTCATATATTAAAAGTGCCTTTAAATTTTCACTAGAAATATTTATAATGAAAATTAATTTTTCAATTTGAAATCATTTATTAAAAATAGAACAAATTCACAAATATTAAAGAAAAAATTTCTTTGAAAAGAAACACGGAAACATGTAATGAAGGTTTTAAATAACTAATTGGTCATTATTTTCTGAAATTTCATTTTTGGTGTCATTGTTAAAACAAATATTTCTTTCGAACCATTTCTAAAAAGAACCACTTTAAAAAAATTATATAAAGATTAATTTTTAACCATCCTATTGAATGTAAAAAAATTGGTCAAAATGTAGTTAATTGGATAATTTCAAATAAATTATTGAAAACATTTTAAATAAAAAATGTACATGGAATAAAAATGTTTCTGATCAAATATAAAAATGAGTTCAGCTTTCCTTATAAATATTATTTCATTATCATGATTACATAAAAGGAGAAAATTGAAATTAAAACATGTATTAAACATAAATAAATATATAATAATAAAATATATTTTTTTATGATAGATATATCACATAATTTCATTATCATAAATTTAAGAATGAACAATCCCTAAAAAATTAGATTGTAACAAAAAACACTTCCATCGAGTTCATATTGCTTCATAAGTTATATAATATCATGAATAATAAATTAAAATTTATTATAATTATATTCTAGATATATTTAATTTCCTATGATATAATATAAGATCTAATTATAATATTTCAACATTGATTTAGTAATAATTCTCAATTAAAATCAATATTTTTTAGGTGTTATCTGCTTTAATTTTCATAAAATACTAGATTTGATAATTTCGGTCATTGTTCTTTGTTAATGGTTATAAACTCTCAATAATTTTTATCAGGATATTCATGTCATATTAATTTATTATATACATATTTATATCCATCCTTCAATGTTATATATAAAAAAATGTATTACGCAGTTCATAGAGATTGTAGTTTGTACGTATGCATGAACACTATTTTAATTTTCTAAAATAAAGAGGAAAATGTATATAGATAATATTTTATCACTAAATAATTATTAACAAATCATATATAATTTATATATTTATTAAATACATCATTACAAGAAAACATGTTAGGAATTTATGGATAATAATTCATATCATTATCTGGAGGTGGTAGTCTATAAGTACGTACAAGAAATTATTTCATTTCCCATTTGATGGAAAAATAGTAGAAATTGGTTTCTTCATAATAATAGTAACAACTTAATATATTTATTATACTATATTTATAAGGTTTTATATGGATATAATAGGTTTATATTTGGCAGATAAATAAATAAAATCGAAAGTACTCAGTTATGATTTACACTTCCGCTTTTAAATACATCCTTTAACTTAAACTTTAAGATTCAAAATTCTATTCATAAGAGAATAATATGGAATATAAAATGGTGGTAATGAATCTGTGATGTTTTTTGTGTAGTTAATGACTAATATGGAAGGATCAAAATTTGACCATATGGGGTGAGAATATGTTCCCTTTTATAAGCGAGGGAGAGGAAAAACATATAATTATTTGAATATAATAGATGTATTTCTCATGTATTATCTTTAATAGAGGCCAATTATTTGGTTTGAAGATAATATATGGTCTAAATATCTCTAAAAAATAATAATTATACAATTTAATATAGAAATCTTACCATTATCTATTGGACTTAACCACCTAGGAAATCCATTTTGACTTTAGGTGAGGTAACGAAATTAATGGTTAAACTATTTAATAAGATAAAAAATAAAATTGGAATCATTATAATTTTTCTAATTATTATTAAAATATATAATCCAATTTATGAAATTTCATTTTTATATTGGAAAGAATTTAATTTTTAAATAAATCCACAAAATATAATGAAAAAAAAATTAGAAAAATTAAATTTCTAGTATAAAACTATATTTATACCGAAATTATAAATAAATTCAATTCCAATGAAATCAGTATGGTTTTAAAAAATTAACTAATAAAAGGTTAAAATCATTAAAAATCACTTTTTAAATACATTAATGGATAAGAATATGTTTTATAAAATTATTAATTATCACTTTTCCCAAAAAAAATGAATCGATTTTGAAAAATCCAGAAATTTCAACATAAGATAATTTTAATATGGTGATATAGTAAATTTTATTATGTTTATAAAATAAAATTAATATTTTTTTTATAATTTAATTATAATATTAATGCACAACATGAAATAAAAAACATTTTTTAAGAAAACCACTTTTTAAAGTATAAAATGAGTTTACTAAAAATTAAATACTTTGTTACTATTCATTAGTTAATAAATTTACATTATATAAAACCATTAATAATATTTTTCATAGTTTTCTTATTATTATTAATATCTCCAATTTAACATTTAGGTTATTAGGATGAAAAATAAATAATAATAATTCCATAGTATATTTCATTTTTTAACTCAGTGTTGCATGTAAATTATGATATTAAGTACTTAATGTTTATTTCATAGGAAATAAATTGATATTATTGGGGTGTCATATATAAAATAAATGATGGCATCATAATGAAATTTATAGTGTTTTTTTCATCATACCACATATATTGTAACGACCCAATTTTTTTTTTTTGAGTAGTATATTAACTTACTCTTATTGATTTAATAAGATGTTAATGGTTAATGCAGAAAGAGGAGTCGATGGCTTCATCCAGTAGACTCAACCCTTATGAAGCCCACTTATCAGAGCTTGGGAAGGAGGTAGCATCTGTGGGCTTCGCTTTGGACCAAGCCCAAGCCGAACTCCAGCGTGTCAAGCTTGAACGGAAACGCCTGCGGGAGAAGTTCAAGTTAGTAGAGTTTACTACTAGGGCAATGTTATCTGAGCCTCCCTCAGATTCTCTCACCATAGCACACCTTACACTCAGGTCTTATGCCGGTGTTATAAGGGGCTATGTGACGAGACCCTAGCTTCCTTGTGTAGTCCTTTCGGGTGAATAAATCGAGATTTCTTCCTTTAGTGATGTTTGTGAAATTTCAAATGTCCGGATAATTTTAGAATGTATTTTATTGATGAATTTTGAAAAAGGGATATTTTGAAATATTTATGTAAACCCTAAATAACTAATTATGTGTAATGATTTTCAAAAAATGGTCTTCTACAAAAGTGTTCATTAAGGAATTTGGAGTCTAATAAGATCAACTTAATTTTTGATGAATAGTAAATAGTGAATAGTGATTTTACGCTTAGGATTAGTAATTTGACCAAATGGAGTAGTAATCTCACTTAAAGAAAGTTTTAAAATAATCTAGGCACCTTGATTAAGTAATGTGATTCAATAAAAGGGGTAAATAACAGTTTCATAAATTATTATTCAAGTATTAGTTTTTTCGGATGAATAGTGATTTTTAATTAAAAATAATTAGAAAATTATTTTTATAAAAATGACTTTATTTTTGAACTCAGAGCATCGATATTATGTTATGGTAATTTTTGGGGATTTTTTTGAAAAAATAAATTTTCGGTGAATAGTGTATTTATTTAAATATAAAATTAAAAATATTTATAAAATTATTTTTATAAAATGGATTTCATTTTTGAAATCATAGCATTGATATTTGGTTAAGGTGAAATTTTGGGATTATTCTGAGAAAGTTGAATTTTCGGTGAATAGTGAAAGTATAGTTTTTAAGTTACGGGTGTTTAATGACATCATTAAATGATGTATTAAGTATATATTCAATATGTTCGAATTATGAATAGTAAGATAAGGTGTGAGGTGTCCCAAGTGGCCAATACCATGGGCAAATACCATGGGCAAGCCCATGGTTTTGCCAAAACCACTAGTGAGGTGTCCCTTGGCCATTAATGCTTTGTCCCCTCACTTTCCCTATAAATACCCACCCTTTCCTCCTTTAGTTTTCACTCCCAACTCTCCCCCAACGAAGTTCGGGTCTTCTTACCTTCCAAGGAGTCCTCCCAAGGTGCCCCCAAGCCCTCAAGGTCCAATCCTTTGAGTTTCAAGAGTCACGTTTTAAGGTAAGGGATCCGACCCCTCTCTTTCTTTTCAAGCAATCTCTTTTATGTCATTTCTTTTATACTCCATGTTCTTATGTTGTAGGATGTTCTTTTATATTAATCCTACTTCCTATTTCATGTTTATATGATGAGAGACCCCCCTTGCTCTCATCAATTCGTTTTAAGAATGTTTAAGTGACGCCGTTAGGCTGCCGAATTTTTAAGGGATTCTTTCACCCTTCTCATTTTTCAAGTTCGATTTTTATGTCAAGTCTTTCAAGTTCCTTTTTATTATGTTGGGGTATGATCTCTATAACAATCATACTGATCTCTTATGATCATATGATGAGGGACCCTTTTTGATCTTGTCAAATCATTTTCTTTTGAATTTAAGTGACGCCGTAAGGCTGCCGAATTTTCATAAGAGAAATCTAATCTTTTTCCTTCCATGTTTTTCATTTCAAATGGTATGTCCCTAAAATTTCATTACCATGTCCATATGTCCTTCTTATTCTTTCACCCTACTGTTTTATGGATCATTTATGAGTGGGTGACCCATGTCCCCTCTCATTTCAATGTTTTCTAAAACCCTGAAACTTAGCCGTTATGCTGCAGAATTTTCCCCTCAAAATGCCTCTCTCTTTTCTCAAAAATTATTTTATGTTATAAAGTGAATACTCAAAGCTCTTATTTCTACAAGGGTATTCACATATATATCAAAATGTTCCATTTTAAATTCTGGGATTTACATACATGAGACCCGCTTTCCCTTTCCGTGGGTTTAAAGTGACGTAAAGATCATGTCTTTAAAGCAGTTTTTAAAACGTTATGATTATGAAATGAAACCCATTTATTTTATGCTATGTGGGTTATTTATGAAATGTTTGATGATGATATATGTGGCTCACATGATAATAAAGGAAAATTTAAGGGTGTGCCCTGATAGCGCTCCAATGCATTGGGTAATGATGTAACCACTAGAGATTACAATTTTCACGATACCTTGGTGAATAACCTTGGTAATTTTCAAATGACACCTTGGGGATGGACCTTGGTGATATGTTCATGATTGTCTATGTTAAATGATGTAGCCACATCTTCAAGTTATGAAAAATGTTATTTTTATTATGAAATGCCTCATGATTTCTTTCTCATGCCTTAAAGTTCTTTTCATGTCCTTATTAAAGTATATCAAGTTCACATGTAAAATGTTCCTCTTGTTTCCCTTACTGGGCTTTCTGCTCACCCTTTCTTTTGATGTATGTCCCCTGGTTATGAGATGCAGTAATGAACCTAGAATGAACTTAAGGAGACGCCTTGCAAGTGTTTAAGAAGAATGTTTTATGTTTTTTTTATGTATTATGATCCTTGTTTCCAAGACACTAAACCTTAACGATCCTCAGATTTGTGTGATGTAATGAAAGTTTTTGTTATAAGAAGGCGGGATGCCATAGTTGGTATCAAAGGACGGTTTAGTTATTTGTGGAAATTAGGATATAAAAACTTTAGGAAGAACCCTATAGAAAAGTTTAAATATAGGAAAACTTCCTGGTATTTTGGTAAGTATTGAGTAAGTGGTTTATCAAACAAATACATCCATGTCTGGATACGAGCAGGTAGAGGCGGCTCTAGCACAGATGTACATAGGGGTAAAACCCGAAAACACCGCTTTGAGCTAGACTCGAACGGGAACTGGTGCACGATAACGGGCCTTGCTGCACTCTTGGTTACGACACTCCCGGGGGATATGTTTGGTTAATCACAAGCTTTTTATGAATCATTATGAAGGAATTATATATAAGTATAATTGTTTAAGCATGAAGTCTTAGTTAAAAGATTCATAAATGAAATAAGTTTCTCACTAAGGTTTTATTCATTTAGAAGATGGCGGGCAATAGGAGGAACCGTGCCGATGGTGACCGCAATGCACCATGTGCTGATGGACCTCCGATGGAAGCTGGAATGGAAACATTTATGCGAATGATGAACCAACTGACTCAAGTTATGAGTAATAACTTGAATCAAGCTGAGAGGCCGACCTCACCACGAAGGGAACAACTTTCTGTTGAGTCCTTCATGCGTCAACGGCCGCCAACATTCAGTGGATCTACTGACCCATTGGTTGCGGAACAATGGATAAGCTCCATTGAAAAGATCTTTCCTGTACTTCATTGTTCGGAACAAGAAAAAGTCGCCCTTGTTGTTTACCGCCTAGAGGGAGAAGCTGATCAGTGGTGGTCACTGATCAAAAACATGAAGCCACGAGGAGAGATGGAAGCTATGGAGTGGGAAGAATTTCGGGGGATTTTCTTTAACAAGTATTTCCCTCGTTCCATGAGAACGAAAATGAAGAAAGAGTTTCTCGAGCTGAAGCAGAAGGAGAATGAATCTGTCGGAAGCTATGAGATGAACTTCACAAGGCTTTCCCGTTATACCTCAAGCTTTGTCATGGACCCTAATGGGAAGGGTGATAGATTCTTTGGCGGACTACGACCACATTTGCGGAAGAATCTAGCCAACAGGGACTACGATAGCTATGAAGAAATAGTTCGAAGTGCTATGAAAGTTGAACTAGAGTTTGGGGAGACACAGTGGTCTCACAAATATAATGCGAAGAAGAGAACTCTAGAACCGAGCCTGGGAAGAAGTTTTGATCAGGAAAGAGGTGGAAAGCATATGCAACATGCCACATGCAATAAATGTGGGAAGAAGCATCCGAGGAACTGCTTGATCGGAAGTGGCAAGTGCTATAGGTGTGGAAAAGAAGGCCATATTTCTCGGAATTGTCGTGGTGATGTGAAGCCTCAACTTCCCAACACTAACGACAGAGGAAAGATGGTTCTGGCCCAACCCGAAGTCACATGTTTCAAGTGTGGACAGCTTGGGAACTTTGCTAATCAATGTCCAAATCCAAGGGCGGTGGAGGGGAATCACCATCAACCTCAGCAGAGGCCAAGGGAGCAAGGTCGTGCTTTCGCTATCACAACAACTGAAGTTGAAGTTCCGAACGATGTGGTAGCAGGTACTCTTGTTTTCCTCTCAAAACTAGCAAGTGCATTATTTGATTCTGGTTCTACGCATTCCTGTATTTCCTCCAAGTTTGCAAGGAATATAGAATCAATCCCCGAACTGCTAGAGGTAGAGTTGTCAGTCAAGACTCCAAGTGGGATTATCCTTGCATCAAAAGTATTTAGAGACTCTAGTGTTTACTTTGGTGAGCTCAATATTATCTCAAATCTAGTAGTCATTCCCATGATGGAATTCGACATTATACTAGGGATGGACTGGCTCTCAAAGTATAATGCTAAGATCAAATGCAGAAGTAAGGAAATCTCAGTAGTCTTGAATGAACGACCTACAGTTATCTTCCAAGGAGAGATATTCCGAACTGATCCCTATCTAGAAGCACCTCCTATAGCTTTCTTTATGGAGTTAATCGGTGATGATGAAGAAAGAAAAGGGAGCATACAAATAGAAGATGTTCCGATTGTTCAGGAATACATGGATGTATTTCCTGAGGAGTTACCTGGACCTCCCCCAGAGAGAGAGGAAGAGTTCTCCATTGAACTCGTACCTGGGTCTCAACCGATATCAAAGACTCCGTATAGAATGGAAAATGTAGAGCTAGAGGAGTTAAAGAAACAACTCCAAGACTTGTTGGAGAAGGGGTTTATCCGACCGAGTGTGTCTCCTTGGGGAGCACCAGTTCTCTTTGTGAAGAAGAAGGATGGATCAATGCGGCTATGCATTGATTATAGAGAACTTAACGGGATCACAGTGAAGAACAGATACCCTCTTCCAAGAATTGATGATTTATTTGACCAACTTCGTGGGGCTCAATTCTTCTCTAAGATTGACCTTCGATCTGGTTATCATCAACTGAGGGTGAAGAAGGAAGATATTCCAAAGACTGCCTTCCGATCAAGATATGGGCATTATGAGTTTACTGTTATGCCCTTCGGCTTGACTAATGCTCCTGCTATTTTCATGGATTTGATGAATATATTCTTTAAGGAATACCTTGATAACTTTGTGGTAGTTTTTATTGATGATATTTTGATATATTCAAAAAGTTGTGAGGAGCATGAAAATCATCTGAGGGTTATTTTGAAAACTCTACGGAAGGAGAGGCTCTTTGGGAAGTTCAGCAAGTGTGAGTTTTGGTTACAACAAGTGGCTTTCTTGGGGCACATCGTAACCAATGAAGGAATCTCGGTTGACCCTGCAAAGACAATGGTTGTGGAGGAGTGGCCTCAACCCACAACAGTAACTGAGATTCGTAGGTTCCTTGGTTTAGCGGGATATTATAGGAGGTTTGTGAAAAACTTTTCACGGCTTTCTAATCCACTAACCAAGTTGACTCAAAAAGGGGTTAAGTTCATCTGGACAAAGGAATGCGAGGAAAGTTTCCAAGAGCTGAAGAAGAGATTGGTTACTGCACCTGTATTAACACTACCCTCTATCGGAGAATGATTCGTTATTTTTAGTGATGCATCTCTGAAAGGGCTTGGGTGCGTCCTCATGCAAAATGAAAAAGTAATTGCTTATGCATCTCGACAGTTGAAGATTCATGAGCAGAATTATCCTACGCATGATCTAGAGCTGGTGGCAGTTGTTTTTGCTCTAAAGATATGGAGGCACTATCTTTATGGGGAGAAATGTTATATATACACTGACCACCAAAGTCTAAACTATATTTTCACTCAGAAAAAATTGAACATGAGACAAAGGAGATGGTTGGAGCTTATTAAAGACTATGATTGTTCAATTCATTATCACCCTGGAAGAGCAAACAAAGTTGTGGATGCGTTAAGCAGGAAAGATCCTGTTGTTCTGGCAACAATGAGGATCCTGGGAGATCCCTTGATTAAAGATCTAGTAAAACTGGACATGGGAATTATAAGGAAAGGGACATCATCAACCCTATCCCAAATGATTTCTCAACCTTCATTACTAGAGAAGATCAAGAAGGCTCAAAAAGAGGATCCTTTGCTGCAGGAGAAGTTTGAGGCTGTAAAGGATGGGAAGTTCCCTGATTTCAATATTGATCAAGAAGGTGTATTGAAATTTCGTACAAGACTATGTGTTCCATCTATCCCGGAGATAAAGAAAGAACTGATGGATGAAGCTCATAGCTCTACTTTCTCTATACATCCGGGAAGCACTAAGATGTATAGAGACCTTCGTGATCATTATTGGTGGGATAACATGAAGAGGGAGATTTCCGATTACACTACAAGGTGCCTGGTGTGTCAGCAAGTAAAGGCAGAAAGACAACTTCCTAAGGGGGTATTACAACCGCTACCCATACCAGTATGGAAGTGGGATAATATCACCATGGACTTTGTAACTGGTCTCCCAAAAACATCCAAAGGAAACAATGCGATATGGGTTATTGTGGACCGTCTCACCAAGACAGCCCATTTTATCTCTATTCGGGAAGATTTCTCTCTGGATCAGCTTTCCAAGATATACATGAAGGAAGTGGTAAGGCTGCATGGGGTACCACTATCCATCGTATCTGATCGCGACCCAAGATTCACATCAAAATTCTGGAGAAGTCTTCAACATGCTCTGAATACTGAATTGAATTTTAGTAAGGCCTATCATCCTCAAACTGATGGCCAATCTGAAAGGACTATTCAGACACTCGAAGACATGTTGAGATTATGCTCAATGGAATTTAAGGGTGGATGGGATCAACACCTCCCATTAGTGGAGTTCTCCTATAACAATAGCTTCCATTCGAGTATTCAGATGGCACCCTATGAAGCTCTGTATGGAAAGCGGTGTAGAACTCCTACTTGTTGGGATGAAACTGGTGAGAGGAAGCTTCTTGGGCCTGATCTCGTGCAAGAGATGACGGAACAGGTTCATGCGATCCAACAACACATAAAGGCTGCTCAAAGTCGGCAAAAGAGCTATGCTGACAATCGTCGAAGGGACTTGGAGTTTGGTGTTGGTGACAAAGTCTTCCTTCGAATTTCTCCATGGAAGAGAGTCATGCGGTTTGGGAAGAAAGGGAAGCTCAGCCCTAGGTACATTGGCCCCTATGAAATCCATGATCGCATAGAAGCAGTGGCCTATCGTCTAGCACTTCCACCGAACCTAGCTCAAGTTCATGATGTCTTCCATGTATCTCTCTTGAGGAAGTACATACCCGACCCTTCGCATGTACTGAACCCAGAGGTGGTACAACTTGAACATGACCTCTCTTATGAGGAGCAGCCAGTGGAGATCTTGGACCATAGAGACAGGGTCCTACGAAACAAGACTACCCACCTTGTGAAAGTGTTGTGGAGGAACCATTAATATGAAGAAGCGACTTGGGAGCCTGAGGAAACGATGAAGCAAAAGTACCCTCACCTTTTCTACTAGGCCTCAAGTATAAATTTCAGGGACGAAATTTCTTAAGGGGGGAAGAATGTAACGACCCAATTTTTTTTTGAGTAGTATATTAACTTACTCTTATTGATTTAATAAGATGTTAATGGTTAATGCAGAAAGAGGATTCGATGGATTCATCCAGTAGACTCAACCCTTATGAAGCCCACTTATCAGAGCTTGGGAAGGAGGTAGCATCTGTGGGCTTCGCTTTGGACCAAGCCCAAGCCGAACTCCAGCGTGTCAAGATTGAACGGAAACGCCTGCGGGAGAAGTTCAAGTTAGTAGAGTTTACTACTAGGGCAATGTTATCTGAGCCTCCCTCAGATTCTCTCACCATAGCACACCTTACACTCAGGTCTTATTCCGGTGTTATAAGGGGCTATGTGACGAGACTCTAGCTTCCTTGTGTAGTCCTTTCGGGTGAATAAATCGAGATTTCTTCCTTTAGTGATGTTTGTGAAATTTCAAATGTCCGGATAATTTTAGAATGTATTTTATTGATGAATTTTGAAAAAGGGATATTTTGAAATATTTATGTAAACCCTAAATAACTAATGATGTGTAATGATTTTCAAAAAATGGTCTTCTACAAAAGTGTTCATTAAGGAATTTGGAGTCTAATAAGATCAACTTAATTTTTTATGAATAGTAAATAGTGAATAGTGATTTTACGCTTAGGATTAGTAATGTGACCAAATGGATTAGTAATCTCACTTAAAGAAAGTTTTAAAATAATCTAGGCACCTTGATTAAGTAATGTGATTCAATAAAAGGGGTAAATAACAGTTTCATAAATTATTATTCAAGTATTAGTTTTTTCGGATGAATAGTGTTTTTTAATTAAAAATAATTAGAAAATTATTTTTATAAAAATGACATTATTTTTGAACTCAGAGCATCGATATTATGTTATGGTAATTTTTGGGGATTTTTCTGAAAAAATAAATTTTCAGTGAATAGTGTATTTATTTAAAAATAAAATTAAAAATATTTATAAAATTATTTTTATAAAATGGATTTCATTTTTGAAATCATAGCATTGATATTTGGTTAAGGTTAAATTTTGGGATTATTCTGAGAAAGTTGAATTTTCGGTGAATAGTGAAAGTATAGTTTTTAAGTTACGGGTGTTTAATGACATCATTAAATGATGTATTAAGTATATATTCAATATGTTCGAATTATGAATAGTAAGATAAGGTGTGAGGTGTCCCAAGTGGCCAATACCATGGGCAAATACCATGGACAAGCCCATGGTTTTGCCAAAACCACTAGTGAGGTGTCCCTTGGCCATTAATGCTTTGTCCCCTCACTTTCCCTATAAATACCCACCCTTTCCTCCTTTAGTTTTCACTCCCAACTCTCCCCCAATGAAGTTCTGGTCTTCTTACCTTCCAAGGAGTCCTCCCAAGGTGCCCCCAAGCCCTCAAGGTCCAATCCTTTGAGTTTCAAGAGTCACGTTTTAAGGTAAGGGATCCGACCCCTCTCTTTCTTTTCAAGTAATCTCTTTTATGTCATTTCTTTTATACTCCATGTTCTTATGTTGGAGGATGTTCTTTTATATTCATCCTACTGCCTATTTCATGTTCATATGATGAGAGACCCCCCTTGCTCTCATCAATTCGTTTTAAGAATGTTTAAGTGACGCCGTTAGGCTGCCGAATTTTTAAGGGATTCTTTCACCCTTCTCATTTTTCAAGTTCGATTTTTATGTCAAGTCTTTCAAGTTCCTTTTTATTATGTTGGGGTATGATATCTATATCAATCATACTGATCTCTTATGATCATATGATGATGGACCCTTTTTGATCTTGTCAAATCATTTTCTTTTGAATTTAAGTGACGCCGTAAGGCTGCCGAATTTTCATAAGAGAAATCTAATCTTTTTCCTTCCATGTTTTTCATTTCAAATAGTATGTCACTAAAATTTCATTACCATTTCCATATGTCCTTCTTATTCTTTCACCCTACTGTTTTATGGATCATTTATGAGTGGGTGACCCATGTCCCCCTCTCATTTCAATGTTTTCTAAAACCCTGAAACTTAGCCGTTATGCTGCAGAATTTTCCCCTCAAAATACCTCTCTCTTTTCTCAAAAATTATTTTATGTTATAAAGTGAATACTCAAAGCTCTTATTTCTACAAGGTTATTCACATATATATCAAAATGTTCCATTTTAAATTCTGGGATTTACATACATGAGACCCGCTTTCCCTTTCCGTGGGTTTAAAGTGACATAAAGATCATGTCTTTAAAGCAGTTTTTAAAACGTTATGATTATGAAATGAAACCCATTTATTTTATGCTATGTGGGTTATTTATGAAATGTTTGATGATGATATATGTGGCTCACATGATAATAAAGGAAAATTTAAGGGTGCGCCCTGATAGCGCTCCAATGCATTGGGTAATGATGTAACCACTAGAGATTACAATTTTCACGATACCTTGGTGAATAACCTTGGTAATTTTCAAATGACACCTTGGGGATGGACCTTGGTGATATGTTCATGATTGTCTATGTTAAATGATGTAGCCACATCTTCAAGTTATGAAAAATGTTATTTTTATTATGAAATGCCTCATGATTTCTTTCTCATGCCTTAAAGTTCTTTTCATGTCCTTATTGAAGTATATCAAGTTCACATGTAAAATGTTCCTCTTGTTTCCCTTACTGGGCCTTCTGCTCACCCTTTCTTTTGATGTATGTCCCCAGGTTATGAGATGCAGTAATGAACCTAGAATGAACTTAAGGAGACACCTTGCAAGTGTTTAAGAAGAATGTTTTATGCCTTTTTATGTATTATGATCCTTGTTTCCAAGACACTAAACCTTAACGATCCTCAGATTTGTGTGATGTAATGAAAGTTTTTGTTATAAGAAGGCGGGATTCCATATATATACATATGTGAAAATACTATTCAAAATATAGTTTTACACCCCATTCTTGAATTTGAACCCAACAAGTCAAATCTCAATCATCCAAGAATAGCTCCAACATGTTTTCATTACCTTGACTGTCCTCATACACCACAAAAATCATATTATTCATGAAGGAAATGAAATTCCCAATCGAGATCATACCTCATAAAATCTGACTACGTGAAAAAATGATTATTGAATCACTTCTCTCCCACTTCATCCGAAAACACATAGCATCGACCACCAATGGTCCAATAATTTTCCAAATATAAATATATTTAATCTTGAAGGAATCCTTGGATAATTTTACAAACTCATAGATGTTTCACCAAAATCCCATACTAATTCCACTGACAAATACATTATCATTTGATCCCACTATTGTTCCCTATACACGAGCACTACCATATCATAAACCTGATCATGTTCAAACTTTCTAAATTCACCTTGATCATGATTTCAATTATAAAACTACATTAGATATATAATTTTAATTTATGACCAGAATTCACCATGGAATCATGATGAAATCAGATTCCCTCATCCGTAGGGATCAAATTTCTATAAGAACATTCAAATGACTGGTATCTTTCCTCTATGACCCCTATAGTGTGTGTATCATACCTCCATGACTTACATCACACTCCAACTATGACATCCCACCTTTTTATCACATAAACTTTCATTAGATGATACAAAACTGGGGATATTTAAGGTTTAGTGTCTTGGAAACCAGGAACATAATACATGAAAACAACATATAACATTCTTATAATACACTTGAAAGGCTTATTCATTGTTCATCCTAAGTTTATTATAGCGTCTCATAACCTGAGAGAATACATCAAAGTAAAGGGTGAGCAGAAGGCCCAGTAAGGGAAACAAGAGAAACATTTTACACGTGAACTTGATATACATCAATAATGTCATGATAAATAGCTTTAAGGAATGAGAAAGATATCATGAGGCATATCATAATAGAAAGAACATGATTCATAACTTGAAGATGTGGCAATAAAATTTAACTTAATCAATCATGAATATATCACCAAGGTCCATCCCCAAGGTGTCATTCGGAATTACCAAGGTTATTCACCAAGGTATCGATAAAATTGTAATCTCTAGTGGTTACATCATTACCCAATGCATTGGAGCGCTATCAGGGAACACCCTTAACATTGTATTTATCATAATGTTAGCCACATATATAATCATCAAACATTTCATAAATAACCCATATAGCATAAAATAAATGGTTTTCATTTCATAATTATAATGTTTTAAAAACTGCTTTTAAGACATGATCTTTATGTCACTTTAAACCCACAGAAAAGGAAAGCGGGTCTCATGTATGTAAATCCAAGAATTTAAAATAGAAGATTTTGATATATATGTAAATATACATGTAGAATAATGATATTTTAGTATTCACTTAATAAAATAAAAGAATTTGAGAAAAAGAGAGAGACATTTTGAGATGAAAATTCTTCAGTATAACAACTATGTTACAGAGTTTTAGAAAATATTGAAAGGAGAGGGGACATGGGTCACCCACTCATAAATTATCCATAAAAGAGTATAGGGAAATAATATAAAGGATATAGGAACATTGTGATGAAATTTTAAATACATACCATATGAAATGAAACACATGGAAGGAAGACAAAAATAAGATTTCTCTTATGAAAATTCGGCAGCCTAACGGCGTCACTTAAAACTTCAAAAAAAGAATTGACGAGATCAAATAGGGTCTCTAATCATATTAACATAAAATATCAGTATGATAGATATAGATATCATACCCCAACATAATAAAAAGGAACTTTAAATACTTTACATGAATGTAGAACTTTGAAAAATGAGAAGGGTGAAAGAATCCTTTAAAAATTCGGCAGCCTAGTGGCGCAACTTAAACATTCATAAAATGAAATTATGAGAGCAAGAGGGGGTCTCTCATAATATGAACATGAAAATGGAAGTAATATGAATATAAAATAACACCCTCAACATAATAACATGGGGCTTAAAATAAATGACATTAAAGAGAGTACTTGGAAAGAAAGAGAGAGGTAGGATCCCTTACCTTGAAGAGTAACTTTGAAATCTTTATGTTTGGCACCTTGGGAGGCTTTAAGGCACCTTGGGAGGAATCCTTGAGAGGTAAGGAGACCATAAATTCATTGAGGAAGATTTTGGAATGGAAAGGATGAGAGAATGGCTTGGTATCTATAAGAGAGGTGAGGGGACAAGGCATTAATGGCCAAGGGACACCTCATTGGTGGTAATGGAAAAACCATGGGCTTACCCATGGTATTTGCCCACAGTATTGGACACTTGGTACACCTCATAAATTATCTTACTATTAATAAGTCAACCATCCCTTAAAATATATAATGACATCATCATGATGCAGTTATGATGTCATTAAACATACGGAAGCCCTAAAACTGTATTTTTGACTATTCACTAAAAATTCAACTATTTTAGAATACTCTTAAAAATTTACTTTTACATAATATCAATGTTCTGAATTCAAACATAAAATCCATTTTATAAAAATAATTTTCTACATATTTTTAATTTAATTTTTAAATAAAAACACTATTCACTGAAAATTCATGTTTTCAGAAAAATCCCCAAAAATTACCTTAACATAATATCGATGTTCTAAATTCAAAAATAAAGTCCATTTTATAAAAATAATTTTCTAAATATTTTTAATTTAATTTTTAATTAAAAAACACTATTCACCTGAAAAAACTAATACTTGAATAATAATTTCTAAAACAGTTATTTACCTATTTCATTGAATCACATTACTTAATCAAGGTGCCTATATTATATTAATACTTTCATTAAGTGATATTACTAATATATTTGGTCACATTACTAATCCAAAGCATAAAATCACTATTCATAAATTACTATTCATGAAAAATTAAGTTGATCTTATTAGACTCCAATTTTCTTACTGAACACATTTGCAGAAGACCTTTTTCTTTGAAAATAATTACATATCATTAATTATTTAAGGTTTGCAAAAATTTTTTAAAATATCCTTTTTTTTAAAAATTCATCAAAATATATATATCCTACTTTAATCCGGACATTTGAAAATTTACAAACTTCTCCATAAAAAGAAAACACAATTTTATCTCCAAGGATTACACAAAGCAGTTACAGTCTCTTTACATAGCCCCTTATAACCCCAGCATAGGACCTAAGTGTAAGGTGTGCTATGGTGAAGGAATCCGAGGGCAGCTCGGCCAACATTGCACGAGTAGTAATTTCTATTAGTTTGAACTTCTCATGAAGGACATTTTGTTCTATCTTCACACAATGAATTTAGGCTTGGGTTTGGTCTAGAGCAAAGCCTAGTGGTGCTACCTCGTTCCCAAGTTCTGTTAGATGGGCTTCGATTGGCTCGAGACTACTGGATGAGGCCATCAAATCTTCTTTCAATATTAATTACCCAATATCACGTGTATTTAGAGACAATAATCGCAACATTTAGTTTCTAATGGTCATATTGAAAAATGGTCATATAACAGTAAAAACCCAAATGTCTCATTTTAATTATACTTATTTTATCATATGAAACAGTTTTGTTGAGTATAAAAAATAAAATAACACACAAAATTAGGAAACAAGATTTATTCAAAATTTTGGGTCATTACACCAACCACAGTATAATCCTCATAATCACATAGAAAAACCAAATTCATTTTCACCTTACCTGATACCTCATCCATCATTGAATATAATAACTGGAATGTCCAAACATGATCATAACCAAGCATCATCAGAAAAACCAAAAATGCATTAGTCCCTTTCTTGGGGTGATTCCACCAATTGAAATTTCCAAAATCCATCTTAGAAAACATTCATTGCCTCCAACTATCCATTGTTGTACTCCACATTATATAAATTTCCATATTCTAGTGATTAAATGTGAATCCTTGCTTGATTATTCCCTAACCGAATGATTTTCACCCCTTCTAATCCATTCTCATCATTCTGTAAATACCTAATCAGGTCCAAACCATATCAGTCATTTGACCATGATTGATCAAGTTTTGATGTCTCCTCTAACAAATAAGGACATTCCTCATTTTATCAAAACTCCTAGAAAACCATTCAAATATAATTTCAATAAAACTAACACCCCAGTTTGTACATGGAAACACATGAATCCAAATTAAACAACATCGTGTGTATCCAGTGTACACTAACTCAATCTCATATGAAAACAAATGGTCTTACACTTCATTTAAAATCAGTCACTTAACATATCTAAAAACTCTATAAGTCACACTCTATTAATTCAATGAGAAATTCCTAAACTAGTTAACATGATCTAATGTATTTCAATATCAACAAGCTTGATCTCCCTTTGAAATCCTCTTCAAACACTGACACTTTACTCATGATAAAATTTATCACATGACCACATACTAATAGACATTATTTCAAGTCCATTGGAATATTCCACAAATTTTTCATATAGCCTAAAATATTTGAGTCAATAGGGTTCGAGAATCAACTAGTCCAGAACTTGCTAAACTACCTCAATACCAAGTCACATTGACTTCTACACATATGAAGGAACTATCACTCCAAGCGTCATTCTCATAAAACCCCAAGGAATAACCATGCATATAATATGAACTAGATTGAACCTCTAGAAAATTTATCAGAAAATATTCCACGAGCCTATGTTTTTTTCCTCTAAGAAACTAATAAACTTAGTCTAGATTCTCTTGGGAGAAGCCTTTGATCACTAAAAAATTATCTAACACCCTAAAAAAGGTTCCATGTCACAAGGCCTCTGATACCTTCAAACAAGACCAAAATCTCCATCTCATGTGTAGGTCAAATCCTATAATAATTTACTAACTAAAACCTCCTCAAAAAACACATGGAATCTAGTTTACTGAACCAACAACTATATATTATCACATACAGAAGAAATCTCATGCCAAACTACCTACTATGGCATTGATATAAAAAACAATCCACTAAAGGGATTTTTCTCTCTTTAATACCAACATATTGGTTGTAACTGCAATACGAAATGACCTTATCCTAAAAGATCTATAATAAAGAAAAAGATACAATATTTTTAGTTACATAGAATTTCATTACATGCTATATGTGGAAACAATATATATGTTGTTATGAGAACTTCAAATAAAACAACCATTATGATAAAAACCAATAATGTAATTATCCCAATGGAATAAAAAGCCTTCATTATCCTACTAGGGTCACTCCATGTCACATAAACAAGGTTATTATTTATCATTGTCAAAGGATACTCACTGTTGATAAGAATTTCCTTTCATAAAGAGTACAAGTGTTGGTCGGAGTGGATACCCAAGAGGGGGGTGGATTGAGTTCCAATTAAAATTTCTCTTTTAAAAACATTATGATTAAGAAAAACCCCAATTAAAAAATATCCCAGTTAATTTAGGCAGTAGAAATGTAAATGTTCAGTTGGTCAACAGGTTTCTCGAAGGGTGATTAGTCCTCAGATAAATCAGTTTAGAACACTAATTCAACTTTTTAAACGAGTTTAATGAATTAAATAAATACACACACTAACCAAAACTGACTATCAAAGTGTAGGAAAAAATATTTTTATGTTTTAACAAATATAAGCAGTGGATAAAACAAAACAGATTAATTGAATATTAGCACAACAATGTAAAAAAGAGGTTCAGTCTCAAGAAGAGACTTAATCTGTTCTACTTGGTGATCACCTACCACCAAGCTGTTTATATAAAAAATCTTTTGATTTACACCCTGGATCGGGGTTTAAAACAGCACACCCAGTCGTCCAGGTCACACTTGACCTCTACCACAGTTATTCATGGGAAACCAAAATGTAATAATTGATTGAGTATGAGGATAGTTTTATATCCTCTAATTGTGCTCAAGAGATAGTGTGTGTTATACAAATAAATATTCACACTTCTCAAATAGAAAATATAAAACACAACAGATTTAAGGATGATAATAGAGTTAATAATTCTCTATGTGTTGTGAAGTGGGGATCTAGACTGAATGAATGTTGATAAACTGGTATTTGAATCTTATTCTGGAAAATATCTTCAGAAGAGAGTATCGCAGTTTCTGTAATCCAGCTTCAGGAAGTGAAAATGTTCAACTCATTGATGTCTCAATGTATATTGAGCCTTTTTGGTGAAGATATCTAGTATTAATCTTCATGTAGTCTTAATCACTTAGTTCTTATCTTTTTGTATTCGCACAGTCTGTGTATCAGCGTGTACTACTACTATTGTCGTTCTTTAACATAAAAGATGAGTTCCATTTATACTCCATGATTTCCTACAAATAAAGGATCTTCGCACATTCATGTACCTCGTACTTGTATACTGATTTTCCTAAAGACAACATTAAATAATTTCAGAAACATTTATTTGTCTACATATGACTGTTAGAAAAAAAATTTAATAAATAAAATTGAAACAGTTATTTATATCAATCAGTTAGTAATCTTCAGTCTTTTTTCTTCGGTTTGATAGCATCGGTCTTTCATCTTTGGTGTGTCATCATTGGTGTGTTGACTTCATTCTATCATACTTAGGTTTTTCATACTTCTATTTTAGTGTGTTGAACTTTAGTTTCGATGTGTTGGCTTCGGTTTCAGTGTGTCAACTTCGGTCTATCAAACTTTGGTTTCAGTGTGTCGACTTCGGTCTGTCGAACTTCGGTTTTGGTGTGTCGACTTCAGTCTATTGAAATACAGTCTGTCAAACTTTAGTTTTGGTGTGTCAACTTTGGTCTGTCGAACATCGGTGTGTCATAATTAGTTCTGATAACATCGGTCTTTCATACTTTGGTTTCGGTGTAAGGGAATCCAAGAAATATTTTGAAGAGTCTATCTTGCTTTTACCATTACAAGATGAATTTTTAATTAACATATATGTAAAAAACACACTTGTAAATACATTGATTCAAGATTTATAAGAAATATAATTATTTAAGTATATGTTGTTGTATGAAAAAATTTATTCACATAGAAATATTAAAATTGGCATGAAAGATATGAATCTGTATATTGACATTATTTGTGATTATGAAAAATAAATTATCATGAAGGGTCCAACAATATCCACCTTTTTGATAATAAAAAATTATGGTATATATAAAAATATATAGAGTAAACATGGATGAATATAATTTTCCAATATAACTAAAGTTTGATATTGCTAGAATTTATTTAAAACAAATCTCCCCCTCACTAGATGGATTAAGGAGAGTATATGCCACCCTTGTTTTCTTGTTATCCTTACTTTCTCCCCCTTTCTCATATTCCATACTAACTTTATCCCCCTTTTGGGAAAAATAAAAAGAGAAAATAAGAAAGGAAAATAAGATAAAAGAAAGATAGCGCATGAATTTTCATTCAAAATCATAAGAGTACAAGACAAAAAAAGGAGAAAACCCCTATAAAAATGAAACAATCCATCACTATAAAGGGTTTGGATATAGAGGAGCTTTTCCTTTGTCTGAAGGATTCAAAGGATAAGAAGAAGGTTTGGGAGTATCATAGGATGTAGGTGATCTTATGACAACACCAGTCAGAGCAAGTCTTGTAGGAACAGTAGCTGCAAGAGTAGGCCTTCTCTCTGACAACACATGACCAGGAGACTACTTAGTAATGATCGGTCAAATCTATGTAAGATATTAAGAGATAGTCATTGGATCAGGAGACCGAGAGGTAGTACCAATTGAATCAGCTGGAGGAACCACAATATCCTCGGCCTGAACATGAAATTAAGGTTTAAGCAGTTTGATGAAATCATTGATGGCTTCTCCTCCATATTGCATTTCCTTCTCAAAGTCACCCTTGTTCTCCTTAAACTTACTCAGTAGAGGTGTAAACCCTTTCAACTGGAGAACTTTCTTTTTGAAAGCTTCTGTGACTGGGGGAATTTGAAGATTTTCTGCCAGAAACATGAAACTATTGATGAGGTCATGCTTGGTATATATCTTAGTGAAATACTTATCCACATTTTCCCGAATTTCCTTCTGAGTTGCAGAGGCTTAATTGGTACATTATCTGACCATATTGTAAACCAGAAATGTATTCCAATGTACCTTTTCAATAGTTTTAATATCTGAAACAATATGGAGTTTTTGAATCTCCTCTCTCATCAAATTCTTGAGAGACTCTAAATCAGCAACAGTACTTCTCCCACTCCGGGAACTAGATGGGCTAGTCAACATTTTTTCAAGCTCTTCTTTCAACTTTTTTAAATCTACACAAAGAAGATGAGATACCAGTTCATAATTACTTCTAAAACACCACTAAAGGAGGTCTTGAAGTTATAGGTTAAGGAATTCATCTCATTGCTCATCTTTTTTACTTCTTCTCTCAATAAATTATTGGGTCTAATAATAGTTTATGCTGTAATAATAAGATTCAGTTGAATCTCATGAATCAAAATTCTTGCAATTTTTGATCCATCAACATCTGAGATACTTATTGAGGTAGAGGATTCATTTATGGATCCCACTGAAGCTAGCAGAAACTCACATATCTCATTCATAGTCTTTTACAAATCATCCTTAGTGACATAGTCACTAGGAACAGACTGAGCAACTAGGTCTACTACTGGAGATGCAACTGTTGGAATAGGAGTAGAAAGCTCTGGTTTAGCATCGACTTGAGGAAAAGGAGGAGGAGGTACCATTTCTTTATCTGAGTCATATTCTAAACCTAAAATAATATAGCTTGGATTACTATTCCATCCTCTATAAAATGTCCAATATATTGGATCAATGGTATCAATTATTACCCTTCTTCCCTGAGGCTCATGAGTAACATCAATATCACCAATTTCTTTATCTTGGTCTCTTTCCATAATACCTTGTTGGGGGATAGGAAGCAACCAAACTTCAGGTTCTACCTGAGCTTCAGCTTCTTCAGCTTCACCAAATATCTCCTCAATTTGAGGTTGTGGAACTACATCTTCTTCTTCCTGGCCATTAGAAAAAATATCATTAATTTCATAAATGATATCCTGATTTTCAGCAATGTGATGAAGTGGTTTGTCCTCATGTCCAACATCTCTATGATCATCAGCCTGTTCATCAGTAGTCTCTATTCTATCACCAGCTCCATAAACAGATTCCTCACAGGATTTTTCAACCACTTGTTGTCCCACTTTTAGAGAGTCACTCACATGCTCAACACTTCCTCCTTCGTCACCATTATAACCATCATCATCATCATCATCATCATCCTCAGATTTACTAACACAACCTTCAAATCCAATAACTTCGGTTTCTTCCACTTCTTCATCAACTAGAATAGTTTCTCTTAAAGGCAGTTCCATAGGTGGACTAGCAGGTCCATAATTTGTATTCTTGGGACTCTTAGCGATATCAGGATCACTCCTATCATCAAAATGAAATCCTTCTTCCCTGGGCACTTTGGCCTCATCTTCCTCATCAAAATAGATAGTAACTTCTCCAGGTTTGAGACCAAGATCAACATGGTCCTTTGGTTTAGAGGGATGGTCAACCAGATTGAATTCCTCAAATATAATTTCTTCATCTCTTACCCAACATCTCTTCCATGGGTTCCAAAAGATATTCATCCTTTTACAAATGTATTTTTGAAGACAAAAACAACTACACGCAGTTATCGTTTCATCTCTTTCTTCTACACAGCCTAATTTCTTCATCATGGTCGAAAGCATTCTCGGATAGTATAAGGAGGTTGCCTTCTTAGATGGCTTAATCAGCTCAGAAATATATATCATAAAATATCTACAAAGATTCACCTTTATTCCATGTTTCAAAAAAAATATCAAGAACACATCCTGATATTTCATAACAAAGAAATCTCCCTTCCTAGGGATGATTTGATGTTGAATGAACTTAAAAAGCAATCTCACTTCTCCTTCAAATTCGTTTGCAACAGTTCTTCTGGATTATTTATTTCCAGTAAGCTCTTTCAGAGCATCTTCATATGAAAACAAATATTATTAATGTCAAATATTACCAGGATAGTCATCATAGAAACCTTCCTGAGGTACCTCTAAGAATCCATCCCATTCCATTGAAGAGAAAACCACATCCTTTCCATTTATAATAGACATCATAATTTTTGTCTCAACTTCATCAAGTGATATACATAAATGCTAATATAATTAATCCACATGCTTGGGATAATGGGGTCTTTCATTGTTGATAAACCAACTGAACCACCCTTGAGATTCCAGTACCCTTAGTAGAAAATATTTGCGTGATAAAATCCACTCAGCAGACACTTCCTTTTATGTTGTAACAACCCAACTTTCTAAGATTGGTTTCCTAGTCCCACTAGTTTCACCCTTCTGATGCTTAGTAGGAGGATATTTTCAAGGCTCTTCTATTGCACGCTTAGTCCTTTCCATGGTGAAGCTGCGGATTCTATCTTTGTCAAGAGGTCGAGAGTCGAGAGAGAGAGTGACTATATATAGGAGACTTTACAGCTATGGAGAAGGTGGAAGGTCGGTATGGATTGGACTTAATATATCATTTAGGGATTGTAAATCGGAAAATATAAAATTTAAATGTGGTAATTTGAAATAAATGAAACATCATCATTTCCCTTAAAGCAAATTGAATTTAAAAAACATTCCTTAAATATATCGGTGTCAAAGAATCGGTTCCACGAATATCAGTTTCACAAAAAATGGTTTCATAAAAATAGGTTTCACAAAGATCAATTTTATAAACATCGGTTTTACAAAGATCAGTTTTAAAAAGATCGGTTTTACAAAGGTCGGTTTTACAATGATCGGTTTTACAAAGATCAGTTTTACAAATGTATCATTCCTAGTTCATGTATGATGTAATTCATTCTCACAGAATTTAAGGGTTTAGTGAATATATTAGCATGCTGATGTTCAATTCTAATAAACTCAAGAGTTATATCACCTTTTTGATAATTATCTCTCAGAAAGTGATGTCTTACATCAATATGCTTTGTTATAGAATGAGATATTGGATTTTTAGAAATGTTAATAGAACTTGTGTTGTCACAGTTAATGGAGACATGTTTGAATTGATATCCATAGTCTAGTAAAGTGTGTTTCATCCACAAAATTTGTGCACAACAACTACCAGCAGTAATGTATCCTACCTCGATAGTAGATAATTTAACAGAATTCTTCTTTTTTACTACACCATGATACTAGTGACTTTCCTAACATGTGACATGTCCAAAAGGTGCTTTTTCTATCTAGCTTACAACCAAAAAAGTCAGCATCTGAATAGTTTATTAAATCAAATGGTTGTCCTCTTGGATAAAATAGTCCTAAGTATGGAGTATATTTGAGATATTTGAAAAAACTTTTAATAGTATTTAAATGATATTCTTTGGGAATATCTTGAAATATAGCACACATGAATACACTGAACATAATATCAGGTCTGCTAGCACTAAGGTAGAGTAGACTCCCTATCATGCCTCTGTAGTTTGTTTGATCCACTGATTCTCTAGCTTAATAAGCATCCAACTTACAAGTGGTACTCATAGGTGTATCACTACCTTTACTACCATCCAAACCAAAACGTTTCAAAAGGTATTTTGTATATTTACTTTGATTTAAAATAATACCATCTTTATTTTGAAAATTTTGAAATCCAAGGAAAAATTTAAGTTCTCACATTAAACTCATTTCAAATTGATTTTTCATTATTTTTGAAAAATCAGTACATAAAGAATTTTTAGAAGATCCAAAAATTATATCATCTACAAAGAATTTTAATATCAAAACATCTTTGTAAATCCATTTAATAAACAAAGTTGAATCTTCTATTCCTTTAGTATACCCTTCTGAAATAAGAATGGATCTAAGTCTATAATACCAAGCTCTTGGAGCTTTCTTTAGACCATATAAAGATTTAGAAAGTTTAAAAACATGATTTGAAAAGTGGGGATTTGTAAAGCATGGGGTTGTTCAACAAATACATACTCAACTATATACCCATTTAGAAAAGAACTTTTGACGTCCATTTGATAAAGTTTGAAATTCAGATGAGCTGTATAAGCAAGTAGTATCCTAATGGCCTCTAACCTAGATATAGGTGCAAAGGTATCCTCGTAGTCTATCCCTTCCTCTTGAATATATCCTTGTGTAACTAGCCTTGATTTATTTCTAACTATATTTCCAGACTCATCAACTTTGTATCTAAAAACCCATTTAGTGCTTATGGTAAAGGTGTATTTAGGTATTTCAACTAGTTCCTAGACTTTTTTTCTTTCAAATTTATTTAATTCTTCTTAAATATCCATCACCCAAAATTCACCATTGATAACATCATTAATATTTTTGGGTTCAAGATGTGAAAGAAAAGCTTGATGTTCAACCTGTTTTCTTATAGAAACTATAGTTTTTGTCTCTCAGTTTAAATCACCTACTACAACATCTAAAGGATGATTATTAAGAGTTCTAATACCTCTAAATATATTCAAACTAGAATCCTAATGATTGTTTATTTGTTTAGACTCAAGTGGTGAAAATTCTAGAAGATTCCCAGAACTGGTCACGTTTATAGGGGATTCACTATCATTATCATTAATGTTCATAATTTACATATCTTCCCCAATATATTCAAGAGAGGTTTTGGGTTCATGTGGTTCATTCTCATAAAATTTGACATGAAATGACTCTTCCACACATTTGGTCTTCTTATTGAATACTCTATAGGCTTTACTGGTTATAGAGTAACCTAGGAAAATTCCTTCATAACTCTTAGAGGGAAATTTATCAAGATTGACTTTAGTGTTAAGGATAAAGATGTTGCAATAAAAAACTCTGAAGTAGTTAACCTTAGGATTCCTATTATTACAAAGTTCATAGGGGGTGTTATTAAGAATAGGTCTAATCAAGACTCTATTAATGGTATAAAAAGCAGTATTTATAGCATCAGCCCAAAAATAAATAAGTAAATTATATTCACTAAGCATAGTCCTCGTTGTTTCTTGAAGAGTCTTATTTCTTCTTTCCATGACTCCATTTTGTTGAGGTGTTCTATGAGTATAGAAATTGTGAATATAGCCATTGTGTGAGAAATAGGATTCAAACTCTGGATTTTCAAAGTCAAGTCCATGATCACTTCTTAATGTCTCAATTCTAATTCCACTAAGATTTTCTATAGATATGGAGTATTTGATAAAATAAGAAAAAGCTTCACTTTAGTGAGATAGAAATTATACCCAAGTGTACCTAGAAAAAACATGTACACGAACATAAACATAGTGCTACCCATTTAAATATGAAACTCTTGATGGTCCAAAAAAATCCGTGTGAACCAACTCAATAAGTTGAGAAGTAGAAACGTATTTCTTTGGTTTGAAAGAAACTTTGTGTTGGTTTCCCTTTTGACAAGGATTGCACACTTTGTTATGGGGGAATTTCAGTTTAGGTAACTCTCTAACTAAACCTTTCCTAGTTAGTTTCCTAAGAGAGTTCACATTTCAGTGTCCTAATATTCTGTGCCACAGCAAGGATTCCTTATGAAAAGCATTTAAGCAAGAAACATTTTTCTTAGCTAATTAATTTAAGTCAACAGTATACACATTCTCATTTCTGAGAGCAGTAAATATTAAATTATTTTTGGAATTAAAAACACTACATGAATCTTTTTCAAATTTGACATTGAAATCATCATCCCATAACTGAGAGATGCTGAGTAAATCGTACTTTAATCCATTAACAAAAAGTACTTTGGAAATTAATACTGTATTAGGGTTACCAATCTGGCCTAAGCTGATGATTTTTCTCTTTGAATTGTCATAAAAAGTTATGTGACCACCATTAACCTTGATTAGGCTCTTGAAGCATGAGTACTCTCCTGTCATATGTCTTGAACATCCACTATCCAAATACCAAAGAGTCTTACATGAAATCTTTTGGCAACATCCTTACAAAACAGATTAGACATGGGGTAACTTTGGTACCCTGATTTTCTTGGGTCCTGGGAGGTTAGCAAGTAACATTTTGGGAACCCATACTTGTCTCACAGATTTCCTATAATAAGTAGATATATTTTGAGACATAAACACTTTGTTTGGTCCTTTAGAGATTTTTTTTTCAAGAAATGGTCCAGTACATGAACTAGCGATGAATTGTACATATTTTGGAATAAATTTAGTTTTAATGATCCTTCACTGTCCAGGCTGATATCCTAGACCAGTTATATATTTTGGGGAAATCTATTTTCCTAGAAACTGAGTCAAGGTATCTCTTCCTGCAGTAAATTTCTCAAGGTATCTTCTTCATTTCTCATTGGATAAATTAAGTTTAGTGTTTTCCATTAACAGTTGAGAGAGTTTTTCTTTTTCAATATCTAGACTCGACTTATAGTTTTCATTTAAAGAAATATATCTCTTTAATGATTTATACTAGTCCTTGAGCTCATTAAAGGTATCCTAAAGCATTTCACAATATTAAAATAGTTTATCCTTGGCCATATCTTCATCATTCTGTAACTCACTCTTATTCTCAGAATAATAGGCTTTATGTATAAGAGAGTTAAGTGTTTCCTCAGATGTCTCTGTCATGAAATATAAGTTGGCATGATTTTTCTGTTCACTATTAGAAGCATCAGATCCACTAGAGTTGTCTTCTAAATCACTCCAGGTAGATTTCATAGTCTTTTTATATCCTTTACCCTTGTCTTCATATTTCTTCTTTAATTTCATCTTGGGACAGTCTGCCTTCACATGAACTTTTTGTTTGCACTCATAGAAGATTATTTCATTTGAATTGTCATTCCATTTTCTATCTTTCTTCCATTGTCTTTTACTATCATACTTTACCTTATAGTTTAACTTCTTAAAGAAGTTTTTTTTGGTAAAACTTTTTTAACCTTCTATCAAGATGATTCATCTCCTCATTACTGTCTAAATCTGACTCTTCACTAGTGGAGATGTCTACAAAAACTTGAACTTTTTCTTTGTTTTTTCTCTTTGAGGTAGTAGTCATGAATGCTACTGACTTATTACTTGGTTCCTCATCTACTTCATGATTTACCTTTAGTTCTTCCTCATACATCATAAGTTTTCTAATTATCTCTTTCACTGGAATCTTGCTTATGTCACAAGATTCTCGGATGGAAACATAAGTTCCACTCCATCTATTAAGTAGACATCGAAGCAGTCTCATAATCTGGTCTTTATTGTCCACTAGTTTTCCAAGCGGACTCATAGTGTTCACTATTTCATTGAACCGTAGATACATTTCAGATATAGGATCATCAGGATTCATCTTAAAATTATTATATTAAATATTGTATGTATTTAGTCTCATTTCTTTAACATTAGTTGTTCCCTCATGATAAACAGCTAAAGTATCCCAAATTTCATATGTTGTTTTACAAGAAGATATTCTATTGAATTCAACATCACCTAGAGAATAGTACAAGGAATTCATTTCTTTACAGTTATTATTATATGTATCTTTAGTCAACTGAGACCATGTGTCCCAAGCAGTAGCAAGTAATGTATGTTGTTCTTCAATTGTGTCCCATATTTCAGGTCCTATACTTTCTAGATACATTCTCATTTTTAATTTCCACTGAGCATAGTTATTACCATTAAAGAAAGGTGGCATGTTGGTAGCAGCACCCTCAACTCTAGTTTCCATCATTACTTAGAATTTAAAGAACTGAAAATTTAGATATGACAGAAATTTTAAGATCATTGAGATGAAACAAAAATCATAGTTGAAAATAATTTTAAAAACATGAAAATAAATAATCCTCTGATACCAATTTTTGGTCAGAGTGGATACTCAAGTGGGGGTGAGTTGATTTCTAATTAAAATTTCTATTTTAAAAACTTTATGATTAAGAAAACCCCCAATTTAAAAACGGCCCAGTTAAATTAGGGAGTAGAAATATAAATGTTCAATTGGTCAACTAGTTTCTCAAAGGGTGATTAGTCCTCATATAAATCAGTGTAGAAAACTAATTCAAATTTTGAAATGAGTTTAATGAATTAAACAAATGCACACACTAACCAAAACTAACTATCAAAGTGTAGGCAAAAACAGTTTTATGTTTTAGAAAATATAAGTAGCAGATAAAACAAAATTGTGTAATTGAAGATTATCACAAAAATGTAAACAAGAGGTTCAGTCACAAGTAGAGACTTAATCATATCCACTTGGTGATCATCTACCATCAATCTGTTTATATAAATAAACTTCTGAACCATGCACTGGATCGGGGTTTACAACAACACACCCAGTTGTCCAGCTCACACTTGACCTCTATCACAATTATTCGTGGGAAACCAAAATGTAATAAGTGATTGTGTATGGGGATAGTTTTATATCCTCTAGATATGATCAGGAGATAGTGTGTGTTATACAAATAAATATTCACACTGCTAAAATATAAAATATAAAATACAACAGAGTTAAGGATGATAATATAGTTAATAATTCTCGGTGTGTTGTGAAGTGAGGCTCTAGACTGAATAAATGTTGAGAAACTGGTATTTGAATCTTCTTCTAGAAAATTTCTTCAAAATAGAGTATCCCAGTTTCTGTAATCCAGCTTCAGGAAGTGAAAAGGTTCAGCTCTTTAATTTCTCAATGTATATTGAGCCTTTTTGGTGAAGATAGCTAGTCACATTCTTCGTGTAGTCTCAAGTTCTTAGTTATTCTCTTTTTTTATTCACATAGTCTGTGTATCAATGTGTACTTTTATTGTCTTCATTCTTTAACGTAAAATATGTGGTACTTTTATACTCCACAATTTTCTATGCATAATGGATCTTTTAACGTGCATGTACATCGTACTTGGCTACGGATTTTCCTACAAACAACATTAAATAATGTCAGAAATATTAATTTGTATAAATATGGCCGGGAGAAATAAATTTTAATAAATAAAATGGAAACAGTTATTTATATCAATCGGTGAGTAATCTTTGGTCTTTTGTCTTCAGTTTTATAGCATCGTTCTGTCATCTTCGGTGTGTTATCTTTGGTGTGTCGACTTCAGTCTGTCACACTTCAGTTTGTCATAATTTAGTTTCAGTATGTCAAAATTCAGTTTCGGTCTTTTGGCTTTGGTTTCGGTGTGTCGAATTCAGTCTGTCAAACTTCGGTTTCGGTGTGTCAACTTCGGTCTATCGAACATTGGTTTCGGTGTGTCGAATTCGGTCTGTCAAAGTTTGGTGTCTCATAATTCGGTCTGATAACATCAGTCTGTCATACTTTGGTTTCGGTGTTAGGGAATCCAAGAAATATTGTGAAGAGTTTGTCTTGCATATACCATTACAATATGAATTGTTAATAAACATATATAAAAAAATACAGTTGTAAATACATTGATTCAAGACTTATAAGCAATTAACTTATTTAAGTATATGTTGATGTATGACAAATTGATTCACATAGAAATATTAAAATTGGTACGAATGATATGAATATGTATATTGACATTATTTGTGATTTTGAAAAATACATTATCATGAAGGGTCCACCAAAAAGTATAAACATGTTTTTCCACTAGGTAGAATTTGAACAAGTACATATATGGGAATACACTACATGACCAGTTGTTGATAATTTAAAAGGAAGAACATCTTTGCAGTGATAGAATTCACACATAGTAATGAATACATGTCATGAACTCTTATGTTCCTAATAATGATGCATGAGATGCCACATTCCTCAAAATAAAAAGAGGAAGTTCTATTAATTGGCCCCATTCCAATGGTCCAAGAGAAAAAAATCCATAATAAATCACAAATCTAAAACTCCATTTGAATTTACTAAGGTAAAAATCTTATAAACAATAAAAATTAAAAACAAAAATATCAAACTCATCCCTAGTAACCTAGAATCCTTGATGGAAAATGATTTTATGTTAAACTAATCTGGTATTCATTATAGGATCTGATATATTCTTATCACATGACAACATTTTCCCAAAAATTAAAAAAGATATAAATCCTACATTACAAATTTTTAATGCCTCACCCCAGTTCACTATAAACATCAACCAGACCAAAATTACATGTGACCTCAGGCACACAACCTCATACTCTATATGCTACTGACTAGCATGGTACCTAATGGGGTTCTATGAGGGAACTACATTCTCATAAAAAGTGAGTTAAAACAAAGGATATAAATAAATAAATGATTGTTACAAAAATATAAATAAGGTCTTTATATAACAAAATAAAATGCATATGAAAAACTTAAATGGTCATGATTAAATAAAAGTAATGATATTGATGATCCATGGATTATTATTACCAACTTCCCAACTATCCAAGCTTCTCCAACTCAATCATTAATTTCCAGGGATTCACCCCACCTTAGCCTCAACAAGTTAGTGTCTTCTAAAGTACCATGGTGCAATAGTGGATTAATAAATATATTAGTTCATAATTGAGTAGGGAATAACCAATAAGGTCTTGTACATAAATGAAAAATTATTTCAATGTGAATATGGAAATATCATCTGAATTGAGTTGGTAAACATAAGAAATAAAAAGAAATAAATAAATAATTATGAATCATTGGGTCTAAGACCCCAATGGACCCTATTAATTTCAGCCAGTTTCAGGGCATCTATAAGCACATAATTATGAAATTACCTCTATATAAATGTTAGATCCATGTTTTTAACCCAATAATCCCTAATACTTATTCTCAAACAACCAAAAATTAATTATAAAAGGATCAATAACAAGATCTTTAGCATATTTGGAATCTATCTAAACCACAATTTAATCAGATCCACATAGGAAATAACTGAGCATCCTGGATGGTCAAGGACCATAAATTCATATTCCATTACTCAACAAAAAAAACATGAAATAAATCTCTTGGTCAATGGAAAAGAGGGTGAGGAAGGGGAATAGACCATTGGTCATTCATGAAATAAAAATATGAAGCAGGGGGTTTTCCCCCTCATACAATTTGGGGGTAAAAGTTTCACTACCATATTTTAAAACACCATAATATATCCAGTTTCACATATAGTGGATCCTTAGACACTACTAGCCTAATTTTTTATAATATGGATGAAAACTACATCCAAGCTAGCTCGGCATCCCTCTAGTGCTCTCATAAACATCCAGACCAAAATTCAACCTCCATTCCTTGTCCAAAATACGACTTTTGAGGTGTTCTAAATTTTGGAAACCATTTTTTATACCTAGTTAGAAGGTATACCAATCCATAAATTCAAAAATACAAATTCTTACTTGAATTTTCAACTTGTATAAAAAGTGAATTTTACAGAAGATAAGGGAATCAAGGAATAAATATTACATATGTCAAGATTTATTGGAATCATTTTAATCCTTGATATTGGTTGTGTATACTACATGATGGAAAATTTAAATACATTTAATAATATTAATATTCATTTCTTTTGAATAATTATATTTTAAAATTGTTAATGAAGGAAATTGGTAATAGATGGATAGATAGAGATAAATTCCAGAAAATTTATTTTGTTGCCTATGTATGGACATCATCATAACCTATTGATCATATATTAAATTGGTATCATATGATGTTTAGTGAAATTAAATTTTATTTTCCATTTTACTAAATGAAAAATTGGCGGCACATTGATGCATGGAGTGAGAAAATTGTTAGTCACTATTAGTGGGGAAATAAGGATAAGTTTTTTAAATTATGATGTAAAAGAAATGTATCATGTGGTATTTTTTGTCAACATTGATCAAGAAATCAGGGAAGATATATAAATTATTAATTTGTAAATAAATATTACAAATATAAAAAGTTATTTTCAAATTATGTGTGATGTCTTCATGTGAAGGAAAATAGTTTAAAATCCCTGTTGATAAAATTGTATGAGAGACTCAATTTTTTTTATTTGATTCTCATAGTTTTTTTGGGTTCCATAAAGAATATGAAAACATAAAAAAATTTTGAAATAATCTTTTCTATGGACCCATCGAGAAAAATGGTATGGACAATTTTTATGAAACTAAATAAAGAGGTAATATAAACAATAAAATGTTATTGTGGGTGTGATAAAAATGAAACAACGATAACAATAAATATTCATTGTTTAAAAAGTTCTTTAGAGTATTCATCTATCAAATTATAGAATTATTTGGAGAAATATTGAATAAATAATTTTATTGTATTAATGATAACTCAACGGTAGAATTGTGATATCGAAAGAAGGTACAATATTATGGGATAAACAATAAAAAAATACAATGCACATTGAAAATGGTATCTCAAGTCACTATTGAATAGAAGTAACAAAAGTGGTGGTATATATAAAATAATATGTCTATTTTAAGAACCCAAATATATTATTTCTTGAAATAGGAAAATTTTAAAAATTTTATTATTTAATGATAACTTTAGAAACTAGACCCAATAAAAATAGCATATTGTTAATGTGAATTCATTGTTGGATTTTTTTATTAAGAAAACATTTTATTAGATAAAATTTAATTTTAGTAAAGTTACTGATATCTTTAAATTATTTTCGACTTTTTTAGAATAAATTTGGTTAAATTTTTAAAACAAGGGACATAATAAATTATAGTAGATGATGATTTTATTTGGTTAATTTTATGGGTGACTTGAATAAAATTGTGACAAGAAGTAAAATAATACAACCAGATTAGTTAAGAATTTTTTGGAAAATGAGAAGTGTTATTTTAGTGTTATAAATATATATTGAGTATAATTATATAATCTAAATCTATAATTAGAATGTAAGATTTTGTATCTGATGAGTTAACGCAGTAAATAGAAGCTGTAATTTTGCATGTAGTGGTTTATTATGTTATGTTCATTAATATTATTCCAAAATGTTTGTGAATGGCATGTTTTTCTAAAACTGATGGTAATGTTTTAGGGAATTTAAAAATGCTTATACCATGATATTGGATGACAATTAATAACTAACTAACATAACAATATAATGATAAAAACTATTGAATAAATTTTTAGATTTTTATAAATTTTTTATAGTTGGTCATTTCTCAAATTCAAGGAACCATGGGTGGTTATTTAAAGACACAACTTTAAAATCGTTGGTTTTTTTAGACCCAATGAAATATTTGGTTTGTAGCTATTTAATTTGACATGTTTTTTTAGAGAAATAATAAAAATAAATTTTAAAAAAAGTTTTAAAAAAACTATTGGGAATAAAGATCTAATATGCTAAAAAAGAAAATATAATACAAAAAAAGATATTGGTTTTGTAGATCGATTATAAGGAGAAATAAATATTTCCTAAATATTTAGATGTGATTATAGAGTGTATTTTGAAGATAAACACCATTTACTTATTTGGTTCTTTTAATTTCTTTCTCTTAACACATTCACTATTAAAAACCATAATGAAATTAACTAGTTTCCTTTTCTTGTACCAATTCATAGATGGGAAATGGATGGATTTCTCTATGGATTCAATAGAGAGATATCCCTAAAAATTTATGTATAGTATTTAATTAATGATAATTTAAAATACATTTATAGTGACCATCATATTTTATCTATAGACATATCCATTAATGGAAAACAAAGATCAATTTTTATTCTTCCAAATTTATAATTCATATATGGATGTTAGGTAGAAATTATTTGATGTTTCAGGCATAGGATGGTCTATTCAAACATAAGGAAAAGATCCAATTTTGTTGTCACTAGGTCCAACTAAATACCCTTAGAGGGTGTGATGGTTAATTAGTGGGACATAAAAATCTCTTCACTTCTAATTAAATAGATAATGAATTTATCACTGAAAATAAAACATGAGTATATATTTTATGCTCAAAAAGAATATTAATGTGATAAATAGAATTTTTACCTGATTTTTAGATTGTCTACATGTAAAGGAAGACTTACAAGGAGTGAATATCATTTTTTTCATTATATACAAAATAAAATACTACTTCACTAGAATGTGATTAAAATTTTTGGAAGATATCACCACTAAAACAAGGTCGATGGCCTCTTACACTCTTCCATGGATATCATTCATGGGGTATTAAAAAATAGACTCTATGAACATATCCATCATAAAATATATCAACCTAAGATAAAAAGGAAATTTAGGATTTTCATTGTGATTCTATAGTCTTTAATTAAAAATATTCAATTATATTCACAGAACAATAATATTTTAGTCATAATATTCAATATAATTAAATCTCATAACATTCTCTTCTAAAATCAAGATATAAGATTATACTATTTTCCCCATAATATTCACTAATTTCAACTTCAATTTTATCTACCATATTGTATTTTTTAGCTGTTGATTTTTCAATTTCTAGATATTTATTGAAGTTTAAATTTAAAATACAAAAAATTAAATTAAAACTTTCTAATAAATATTCCTACCCTTTGAATCATCCAATTTCAATTAATTCTACATGAATTTTAATTTATTATTTTATATTATCCAAATAACTAGAAAACCACAAGGTTATAGTCATTCCATCATAGATTTAAAACTATATAAAATAACATTCTAGAATGACTAGGTACTTCATAGAATAATGGGATAGTTTCTATATAACATTTTACCAAATAATCTATATGTCATGGTGTGACCTATAACTTCATAATGGGAAGATTTCATGGAAATATACAAGAAATTTTCCCATAAATTATTATGATTTTTCTCTCTTTATCATGTTGTTATTGATTATACTTTATAAAAGATTTAATCTTCCCAAATTAAATCATGATATGGCTTATTATGTGGAGTAATAAATTTATCATTTCAAGATTTATTAAAATAAATGTCCATATTTCTTCATGGTGAATCACTAACTATACAATGTGACATGTCATTATATAGATGTTTTGTTTTCAATTTGAACCCATTTTATAGAAAGATGTTTACAATAATGGTGTATATGACTATTATGTGGGCCTATTTCGCAGTGTCTCCTTCTATGTCGCGGTGAGTAAAATTCAAATGAATTTTCTAATGACACTTAAAAGTATTAATCTTATAGAGATCTTCATACTTTGACAATCTTTATTGAGTTAAACTTCTAGTGGTGTAACACCCCTTAGAGTTTTGGTGAACCCATTCCAAAATTTTATTAATCATCTTATAGTGACCTTAATATTATTTCATCTCACTTCAATAGATCCAAAAATCAGTAATACCTCATCTTTACAGAAATTATGGGACAAATCTAACCAAAAAAACAATTTATTATATAAATATCCTACATTGGATTTCATTTTCAACCAAGCATACCATCCAATCACAAACAATATCAACCACCATAATAAAAATTATAGTCATACCAGTCCCCTAAAATTGAAATACATGCTTCCCTAATAACTAATACATCTTTGACATTCTCATTCAGTGGGCATTTAATTCATCGTGATTTTCTCCCCATTTTAGAAAACTAATAAAAAAATTATCTCATTAGCTTAAAACATTCTTAAATTATAATAAGATTCCCAATTTTAATGAATTTTAAAGGTGAATTAAACTATTATTTATGCATATGGGAGTCATATATTGGATTATGAAATAAGTTAAATAATTATATGAATCAATTCATTCCATTATTTTTCCTAATCAAATCTATTTTAATTTAACACTCCATGGATAGTATTTCCTTATATTTTTATATAACAAGTAAAAGATATACATCTATATTCACAAATAATACACAAATATAGTATTATGATCAATGAATATAGGGGTAATCTAAATTATCTAACTGTTAGGATAGTGGCCGAACTACAAGGTTTAACCTATACCTTTTTAAAAGACGTGTCGTCGAGTATTTTTTGATGATATATTCCTTGAAATTTTCATTTCTAATACATTTTTATTTATAAATAGTTATATGATCACAACATACATCATTCGATAATACTGAACTAGATTCTTTGTTAAATCAATATATCTTTTTTTTTATTAATCCTCATTGGATATTTTAGTTCTTCAAAAATTCTTACACTTATTGTGTAATATATATAAGTTTTTTATAAGATTATCATGTAGATATATAATTCACCTATAAGATGTGTAGAGAAACACAATCAATAATTTTTACTTTACTGACCTATAAAATTCCTACTTATATAGAAGGCTCCACCATATGTCAATTTTGGAAACAAATTTTCACAATTACAATTAGAATTTTATTATGATAATAATACATTTTTCTCCTATATAGAATATAAAACTATAAATTAGATTCCGCTAAACATACCTAATTATTCTCATCATATCATGGGAATGATATTTATTTAAAAACCTCTAGAAATATTTTTCTAAACAGGTATCATAAAAAAAATTCCTTGTAGTATTGAGAAAAAATAAACTCTAATTGGCTCATTTATTGAAATTAGAGCCTACTCTAAAACTATTTTCATGATTTTGTAACAAATTAACAACTATTATTGGATTTTATATAGGTCTTCACTCTTTTATTTGTAATTTAATGAAAATTATTTGGCACACATCCCCAAAGAGATAAATTACATTCCTTTATTAGGATAAACATTCAACACTAGTAAATATGACAACTCTCCAATCAATTACTTTTCAAATAAAAAAATCATCAATTTTACAAATTCATCAATATAAAAAAATCATATAATAGAACATGATATCATCTATATACATCAAATCCTTGAACTTTTACACTTCAAAAATATACACATAGAGTTTTTGATGAAACCCTTATCTTATAGACTGTATCTACATAAGGAAAGCATTTATATTTTAATACCAACCATGGGGTGCTTTTTTACTATTGAATGCCTTATTTTTTTAATAGAATTTTTTGTCACCATTTCGAAGAACAAAACCAAATGGGGTAATATTTAGACATTTCAATTAAGACTATATTTAATAATGAATTCATCCAATACATTTGAAACCCATTGAACAAAATTTTTATAGAAACTTATAAGTAGAGTCTAACATATTCTATTATTTCACCAGTGTGATGGTTTCAACTATAACACCACATTAATATTGAGTATATACCTAATAATACAACCTTGATTTATTTTTGATGAAGATTCCATTTCTGTCCATCCTTTTATTAAATTACAACTTGATATCATTTACACTATGATTTTCATGTCAATCCATAATATCCCTCCTTATATACAAGACTCACACATCCTTTCACGATCTTTACTCAAGATAGAAATATGAATTATAGATCTGAATCTTTACAAGTATTCAATTATTTATATTAATTGAATAGCCTTTGTTTACAAAATATTTTTTCTTCTTCCACTATAAAAAACAATAGTTCTCATTTACATCAACCTAAAATAAATTTCCATTTTATCTTCATCCTTACATCAAAGAATTTCATAAAATTACATCGATGTTATATCCCTTATAACTAAATTTTACATCAAAATATAAGTTAAATAACTAGATAATGTTTAATATACAATGATCAATTCCATCAATCAAAATTATATAAATAATATTCACTTCACTATAAGTAATTAGAGTCTTTACCCTTCATTTTGTCTTTAAAGATCCTTCATTTATATAGAACATAGATCCATACACTCATCCTTTTAAATTATTAACGAACTAAAATCACATTAATTATATAACGAAGTTACACATTCTATAATCCATGTGTTTTTATTCATTGATTACTTTATATAATTTCTTTCCATGTTTTTCATCTTATTTTTCTTCCAATACACCCAATAAATTTATAAGTGAGTTGATAATTTATTATTTGTAAAATCACTATTGTTTTTGAAATAAACAATATAATATACTTTTTTTAAGAGTATAACTTATATTCTTCATGTTAATATTTTCTAATTTCATTGCATCCACTCTCTTGTGTCTTTTATTGGAATGTATTCTTCTTTATTTCATATAGTTTCCCAATTTATTTCCAAATTTTGGATAATTTAAACAATAATCACTGATAGAGTCTATATATCAATATATATAAAATTCTCCAACTCTTTTATATTGACTTAAAATACCTTCATGTCTTTTAAAAAATTCATATTCTTCAAAATAAAATGTAGTGTGGCCTATGAAGCCGTAATATTAAAACGTCTTTAATGGAAAATACTATTTCTATTATCTCTACTCACATCTCTAGTATTTTTGTTACATAATTTATTAGTGATAAATTTATTATGGCTAAGAAATTTCTCAATTCCACAATATCTCAATGCACATAAAATGAACACACTATTCATTTTATTTTATACTATAATATCAAATCTTAATTTTACTAATATAATTTAATCTTTGATCACTAATCATTTATCTGAATATTATTATGCCTTGGTCTACCCTTTCAATCATGAAATATTCTAAAAACATTCCAAAAAAATTATGTTATTAAAACCATCAATTTTAATTTATATTTTAGGCTACATTCATAAGGAAATTAATTCACCCTTAACACATTTGATATTCATTCCTTTCTATTTGATAGGTAATTTATGTTCATTGATGTTTTTAGACTATTCTTCAAAATTCAAACTATAATTAATTGTTTCATTGGATTTAAAAATATTCATCTCATATTATCCAACTATTTTCTAAAAATTATCCATTTATACTTCATGCTCATCAACATAACTAGAAGAATCATTCAAAAAACAAGAAAAAAATTTATTCTTCATTTTCTTCATATCATGGTCCTCGAGGGATCTTTCCAATTTGACATGGATATAAAATCCTCCAAATTACATATCATTTTATTATATAGAACTTGTTTTTAATTTTCTAATAAGTATCCCTTAGTATCATTAAAATGTGAGATGAACTTTATTTTAGTTCCTTCCAAAGTATAATTTTAAGCATAAACATTTTTCATGCTATAAAGAACATTCCTATAAGACTTATTATTATTTACTTTATTGAATTAAAGTTACCTTTAGGGAACAAAATCTTTTTATTTCTTGGTGAGATTTCATACTCTCCATATTCTACATCATATCTCTTTGGACTGATAACAGTGATGCGTCCAACAATATCATAATAGAAACAATAAAGGATATCATTTAATGGAAGTTTCAGTTCACACATCTAAATTTTACTTCTAAAAATTATAATAATTCATGAAATATATCATTCTCATTTTAAAATCCCTTAAAATACTGATACACAATAACCATTATTAAAATATCATTAGTTAAATATTCTAAATATCACAATGATTTCACACACATTTAATATGAAACTAGTTTTTTATATGTTTTCAAGAGAAAACCACCAATATTTATCTCCTTAATAATCATTATTGTGCTAAAATAATTTATTTCCTAACTAATCCATTGAATAGCACCAAAAAGTTATGTAATATGATTAAATAACCGAACTATATTTTCTTTGTAACTCAACTTCAGATCAGAAAACATATTTTTAACTTCCAGAAACATCACCTCTTTACTTTTGTTTCACCATTAAAAAATTATATGGATTATCAAAAATAACAATATTCATTGAACAATACATCACCTAAATAGAAATAAAATTAGTAAATGATTATAATAGTTAATTTTTAGCATTAGTATAATTGTTCATTAAAATTTTCTTAGATTCTATGATTGATATTCCTATAGGGTCACGTACATGTATCCCATGCACTATTGTAGAATATTCATGAAGCATATGAGTTCATAGATGGGATGCCATGATTTTCTTCTATAACTGATAATTCTACACATTGAATAAGGTTTCTACCTTTACGTATAAAATGTTTTCCACAGAAACATCCTTTAATAAAACTCAAGAGGTAACATATGGATGAGATACTACTTTTTGTAATTTGGTCTCTCTACACACCCTAAGAGGGTGGTGATTAGGGTGAATAAAAAATCAACTCTTTTAATTAAATGAATCTTGTATTTAAATTATAAAATATTCCTTGAATCTAAATTTTATGTAATACAAGAATGCATGAATGGTAAATAGCATGGAAACATGAATTTAACTTGGTTCACCTATAAAAATAAACATCAAAGGAGAACATATCAACAATATTTTTACATATTAAGAAACTACTACATCACTAGAACATGATTAAAACGTTTTTAACTTATCATTAATCAAATAAGGATAGTGATATCTTCCTCTTTTCTACTCACTAGTTTCTATAGGGGTATAATGATGGAATCAACACACACGTGAATCATATAATATGTCACTCAATGATGAAACCAAAAACCACAAAAGTTGTTCTCCATGATTCCTTAGTCTTCAATTCTAGATCTTTAATGATATGTACAATAAAATATTATTCAAGTCTTGATTTTCAATAAAATTAAATATCAAACACTTAAGTTATCAACCTTGAAATATAATGATGCAATTTTCTATATAATCATAAATTCTATCACATTTTAATATATGTGTCATATCATTTTTATGTAGATGAATTTTATACTTATAATGATAGTTTGAATTTAAAATTCTAAATAAAATATATTAATTTATATGTTCTATATTATTAATTCAAGCCTTTATATATTCCCCTTTTAGATCATTATACTTGAATATGAATTCGGTAGTTTTCATTATCCATATAACCAGAAAAAATCCAAGAGATAACCACATAATGATTTTTGGTTGAATTTTATTATAAAAAAATATTGGTGTTAATAGATAATTCATGGTATGAAGAGACATCTTCTATGTAACATCTTATAAACTAATAGATAGGTTATAAAACAAACTACTTATAAATAATTGAAGGCATTATTTGGGGAAAATTAACATTTTACTTGAAATTAAACTGTTTTGGATTTTCTTTTTCACTCCAAAATGTATTATACTTTATAAATAATATAATTTTTCATATTTACATTATTGTGTGATAAACTATGTCAAAACATGGAAACAGTTTTTCCAAATTCACTGAAAAAACACACACATATCTACATGGAACATTCCTTAAGTCATGGTGTGATGCTTGAAAATGAATATTCACTATTATCTACTCAAACTCCCTTAATGTAATGATGTTTCCATCCATAGTTTCTAAAATTATACCAATGGTATGAATCACTACATGGACTTCTTTGTCACAATTTATAATATACATACATTATTTTCAAATGAGCTTATGAAGATGTGTCTTATGAAGAACTCTGGTATTTTATAGCTTTTCATAACTTCAAATTCTATATATAACAAGAAAATTATGGCCCCAAGATTAACTCTTTCAAAGCAGTGTTTTTTTATAAACATTATATAGTAATCATCCATATCCTTAATGTAACATAAATACTTCCCAAAACAACAATATTACTTCTCTTTGATATAATAATTTCATAAACTCAAATAAAAAATAGGGAGGTCATCATAATTTTGATGGAGATAGAGATATGGAGCCATCACCATGCCAGAAAGGGTTTAATAGTAAATGATTTCAAAATTTTATGTCTTAATTTCCATTAATTCTCATCTAAAAGAGGAAAAAAAATATTAATTAACATTATTGTACAAATATCTCAGAGTAAAACCCACAATTAATGGGAATATTTATATCAAATATTTTGATACATATATTCACTGAGACCCTCTAAAAATATATATATAAACGGTTTGATCATTCATCTTTTAATGAATTTTCATTAAGGTCAAAATTATCTAGTTTTGAGACCCCATTTCTAACAACCCAATTTCTCAAGGATAAATAACTAAAATAACAGTCATAAGAATAAATAAAATCGTTTAATTTTAGGTATTAAATCCTTATAAAAATTTTTGAGTACACTATTACCTAGATAAATTCATAAAATCAGATATAATCTAATCATATTCTTATTCACTAGATAATAATAGTATATGAATATTATTAGAACCCTTATTTGTAAGGGTTTTCATTTATCCCTCATATGATCATCAACCACCAAAGATTATATGAGGAAAAAATTCAAAATATCATATTTTTAATTTCATTAAGCCTTTTGGGAGGATACATTTTAGGTTAACCTTGATAGTTTCATTCACAATCAATGAAATTTATAGTCATTAATAGATATAAGAAGTACAGGATATGAATAAAACAACCTTATTGTCTTGTCCATTTAAAATTCATCAATTTCGCACTCCATAGACACATGATGAGGTGTTCATACAAAAAAATTATAAAAATTAAGAAACATTAAAATAAATTAGATAAGACATATTATAATTTTTTGTTAAGGGAAGAAATATCATTTCATTCTATGATATATTTGTATGATAGCTGATAAAACTTATCCTTCATTATATAATTGAGGTTGGGAAAGAAATTAAAAATTATATTTCCCTCCCATTTATCCTCACAAAGTGTATTTTAAAATAATAAATTTTATAACACCTTCTAAGAACTCACCCAAAAATTCATGATATGTGTTAAAAATCCATGTTTTTATATTTATGTTGTTTCCTTTTAATAATTTGGATTATAATCCACTACGATAATCATTTCATATTTTATAATTCATTAAATAGAGTAATTTTATTATTAAAGGTTATTTGATAATATTTTTGTTTTATTTTTATTTAGAGACAGAAACCATATAATGATCATCTACATTACATCATGATTTTAACAACCTTTAATAAATTAGTAGTTCAATTCATGGGGATTCATAGTGATGTGTTTTGTATATATATTATTCTTATATGAGTTATGAAGATCTGATATAGGACCCCAGGGATTTCTAATGTAATTTAAAATATATAGATGTGGAGGAGAACACATTTTAGTGATGTTCTTGTTTAAATATCAATAATTTTAGAAATATTAGATAAATAATTATATAGAAGTTGAAAATGTTTATTCTGTTAGATATTATGTAAAAAAATGGGTTGTTTTTTATAATCCCAATAGGTATTTGTTATCATGGTTTTTTGTTAAAATATTTGAAGTATGTATATTCATTGAGGAATCTCAAAATGGTTGTCATTGTTATGTTTGTTTAAAGTTAAAAGGTAATTTTCTCATAGATACAAGAATGGTATATGGTATTTTATCATGAAAAGTAACTATAAAAAATATACTTTGGTTTATATGATTCTTCACCCTGGTGTGTTTTTGATACGATCCTAAAAATAAGAAAAATGAGAAATTTTTTAAGATTGGTTTTTTCTACCATGGTTCTAAATCCCAATGTGTTCACTAATAAAAAAAATCATGGTTGATGGCACCAAATAGTGATTTTACGTGTATTATATGAATCATATATTTGAAGTTATTTTCAAAAGGAGAATATTTATAACTTTAATAGGAAAATATTTACTAGTAATTTTATAACCTAAATGGAATTATTTTTCATGAATTTATAATTGGGTGTGAGGGACTGGCTCAAGGGAATGATTGATTATTTATCTTAAAATAGTGAAACAAATTTTAAAATGAAACAAATAGAGGATATTAGAGATATTTATTTTCAAAGGGATTGATTATGGATGAACAAATTGTATTAGTTACCATTGATAAATTTAAATAATTATGAAAATAAGATATATATATATATATATATATAGTCTTACTAGACATAGAGTGTATTTCAACACCATTATAGGTGTAATTATTTTTTTCTTTATTTATGTTACCAAATTTATTCTTATGATTAGTATTAATTTGGAATATAGTGAGAGATAAGTGAGTTATTTTGAAGTAAACAAGATGAATTTTATAAACTAATGAGTGTTTGAGAACCTAGTTCAGTAGATAGTCTCTTCAAAATATTTTACAAGTAGTTCACTTTAGTGAATATTTTTACATTATCACATCACTATTGATATACTCTATAGACAAAGAATAGTGAGATTCCCTGGGAATGGTTGCACCATTGATAATGGGAGATGAATAATGGGTGTAAATTACTTACCATTTTATTTATCATCGAAATCATCCAATTAAATAATTTTGGATTTGACCCCCTCAAAAAATGTTAGGGCTTACCCAAAAGAATAAATTTTTATGAAGGATAAGATACAAACCAATTTTTATAAGGTTAGGTTCTATTATGGTTACCTACTATTTTCTCAACTTTTTTTATAATTTTCCATTGATTTTATAATAATTATGAATCATTGTGTGCAAGTGGGTAAAGAGGTATCATCCTCTACCTTGGTGTGTCTCTGGTCAATAAATAGTATGCCACTTTTTTGCACAACATCCCATTAGAATCATTACAGATAATTTATAATGAGAAATATCACTTGAGAATACATGTTCCAATAGAAACTAAAGTTAATATCCATTTTGTTTCATAAACATTAAAATTTCATAATATGACCTCCCATTCAAATTAATCAAATATAATGATGAAGTATTTTAAACGGATTGCCCATCCTTGATCATCTCTATAAGAGAACATCTATCTGTTTCTATGTATTCTCATGATTTTAAATAAATGAATTCTTAAAAACATGTATATTTGTCTTCTCTAAGTTTAATTAAAAATTTAACTATATTTTCAACTTTTCATATTCTCATAAACAATTAAATATCTCTCTTAAACTCCCCCCCCCCCATATTTGAGAATTATCAAATGTAGAATTTATTTAAATTCTATAAATTAAATATCTATCTCATCATTCAAGAGAGGTCACATAACTAAATGGTATAATATTATCCAATATGTGTTTACCAAATATTCTATTAAAAAACTAACATTACCATGATCAATGAATATTCGTATCCATATTTAAATACACTTTTTGGAGTATTTAATTAAAACCACTTCTTCAGTTACAATTGAAAAATAATAAACTCTTGATAAAATACTTCCACTTAAACCACCATTAAAAGTAATTCAAAATTTTGAAAATTTCAAAAACAAATTTCAGTAATATTATTTCATTTTTACTAGATCAACCTTGTTTCTGATCAAGAATACTTGATATCCTATCATCGTGAAAATTTTCACTCATTCTATCTCATCATGAATCACGAGATGGTTTTCATTTGATTATAAAACTAAAATATAACATTGCATCAACACACTAAAATTTATAAAATTTATTCATAATGTATCACCATTGAAATTTTAGAATAAATTTATTCGAGAAACCTTTTATCATTTTGGGCAGGGATCATACTTTCAATATCTCAAAAGAATCATATAGATCCAAAGTTGTAATTGTAATGTTCCACTAAAATATTATTTTAAAGTATATAATCACATTTTAGGTTTTATATTTCCCTATTTTAAAAAGTCTAGATATATTTTAAAGGAAAATATGTTAAAATTCATATGGGTAAAGAATTTAATTTCATATTTTTAAAACACTAAAATAATATCTTAAAAAACTCTAAAAATATATAATTATTTATTAGTAATATCTTTAAAAGTATCTAATTATCCAATTTACCTATCTTGATCCAATAAAAAATCTTATGTAAGAACCAAAATATCTCTGGTTTGATCATCAACTTAAAATATATGTGCCATATTATCCGATCATTATAATATTATCAAAAATAAATTTGTATTCCAAAAAATTATATGCATCATCTCCATTTATGATTTTTTCTAAACATATATAATAAAATACATATTATATATAAATATCTTAAATATCATTTTAACTTCCCCAAATATCTCACATACTAATCCCTTTATAATATTTCTACCTCGGCTCAAAATAATATCTCTTGTATTTCATTCATAGATTGGTTTCAACCAATATGTGAAATATGAATTCTATATTTTGATATAATACTCAAATATCACAATAATAGACCTCGTATAGTTTCAAATAACCTCAAAAAACACAAACATATCTAAAAAATATCATTGGGTTCTTCAATACCCCTATGCATTGCTGATAAAAAAAATAAAAACTTCCAACCATTCCATGGGGATCTAAAATCTTCCACTTCTTATTTTTTTTCAACTTATCTAAAATATTTTAATAAAAGAATCGTCATTCATAATTCATCAAATATATTGATAATCATATAATAATATCATTCAAAAACTGAGAATTAACTTTACACCGCATAACAATTTTTTTAATTTTTTTGAAAGAATTCCATATCATTTTGATGAGAAATTATATCAATGGGTCAAGTATGGTATCCCCAAATATAAAAAATATCATTTCTTCCCCCATTAAGAAGAAACTATTGATTTTATAAAAATAGATAATGGAATATCACACACCCCATTTGTAAAATATAATTAACGTACTTGTTTATAATATTTGTTTAATATTTCTCCACTTTTGAAAAAAAAATGTTTGGTGGGGGTCATAGATCCCCACTTCCTCAAGGGATAGGTGATGGATGGACATGTAGTCTCTCCACTATTCCCAAAAAATATTCCTTAGTGTTTTCATTTTCTAAATATCAATAATTTTATGTATTATGAAAATGTATTCAAATTTCACATCTTTATTTAAAAATCAATATTTAATGAAATTAAATCTAATATAAATATCATTAGATATACATTATTAGAGTATATTATTCAATACATCAATAAAAAAATTATCATATTAAAATTTTAATATCGTATCACCTTTTACTTTAAAAAATTCTAGAATCGCATTCAAACATAAAATTCATGCACATGCATGTGTAGCTAGAATATACTCTACCTCAACTATACTCAGTGAAACTAAATTTTGATTCCTTCCAGGCTAACATAGATATCTATCGAAATGAAATAATACCCCATAAAATGTAAAATTATTATTATTAGTAAAATAATATACCCATCAATAATCTATCTATCCCAAAAAAATGAAAATCATATAAGTTTTTATACAGAATTCCATAATTCAGGGTTCCATTATTATATCACAGAAATATTTTATAAACAAACATGTGAGGTACTATAGGATCGTACTAAAATATTTCACATATATTCACAATAAAAACAATATATTTCCCTGATGAATTTTGGTAGAGAATGATACTAATGATTCATATTAAAAACATTGGATTTATACTAAATCATGGTTCATATTTTCTTAACTTCTTATCAACTGCACTGTGTATAGAAACATCATTAAAATCACTCACAATGAATTTTATCAAAAATTCTCCAGCATTTTTCTCATGATATATGAAAATAAATTAACTAATAAACATAATCTAAAAACCTAGAATTTAATTAATCGCACCCAATAAATATTTATAAAAATGATCCATTATCTTCTTTTACAAATATACATAGATATATTATTTTTCAAAAAATAATATAACATAATTTACATATATAATTACCATTAGAGTCCATTTGAAAGTTTTTCTCACATATATGTCTCTAAAAACATTTCCCTTTGAAAATTACATTTCTCCAAAAAAGAAAAATAAATTGGAAAACAAGACACTATGGGTATTTTTGTAAGTCATTTAAATATTTCATTTACTATAAAATTATGGTTACATATATTTTTTAAATAAATCCTCTTTGTTTCTTTAGGAAAAATATTCTTTAATGTATCCATTTTAAAAATCATAATTCACAACCAATGAATAATGTTTGTAATGAATTTTTGACACCACTACCAAGAAAATTATAATATATTTTATAAGTCTCAATATATGGGATGTAAATAAAAATAAATGTAATAAATAATAAATAAGAAGTAATAAATAAATAAAACAATTCTGAAATAATTTCTTTTAAATAGATTGACCACAATATGAGATCCATGTTCTTTTTAATATAGGTTTTTATCTATATATATATATATCACTATAATATGGTTATCAATTACATTTGTTTTGTTTATATACCACTCTAAAATCCTTGTTTCCCAGCACATCACTAACTCTCATAGGTTTCACTATCTCTCAATAGATACAATGAAAGTACAGACCACTAGATAGGAAATATCATTGTTTAGCATCACAATTCTACTAAAAAAATATTAAATCCCTCTCATTGATATATTTTAAAAATATCCAAAAAATATAGAACACTATTCAAGAATAATATCCACATAAATTACCTGGATAATAATTACAAGGGTTCTCAACTAGCTCTTACTCACTATATAAAACACCCATTAAGTATTTACTCCCTCTTCTTCTCAGCACTGAAATATCAAGTGAAAAAATTTATATCACAATACGACCCCAGATTTAAGATCATAAAATATTTTTTATTATACTTCTTTTTCTATTTCATGTTCTCACACACAACACTTTTCTCGGTGTGTTCTCTTCTATATATATTAAAAAATATATTATACATTTTAAGAATTAAAATCTCGAATATATGAGATTTATTTATTTTTCATTCATTTTACACATTCCCAAATTAAAAATTAAAAATATTTCTTGATTCATAAAAATTAAAGCTTCATCCCAAGTTTCCATCATTATATTTATTGATATTTCCTAAATCTATCAATAAACATCTATACGTGGAACATATTCCCACATAAATTTAATGTTTTTTATAAAAAACTACCTTTACTTCTTCCCCAAAAGTAAATTAAAATATCTTAAAATAAAAATAAAAAATTTCCAATTTAAAAATACTGACAAAAAAAATATTTTTGAATCCAAAAATTTCCTATATGTTGTATCCTATTCATGGTTTTAACTAGATCAACATTATATTTTCTTTTACTAACTTTCTCATGGATTAATAAATATTATTCAAGTTTTTTAGAAGCAAGATATATTTTAGTCTCTTAAAAAACATAGAACTTTAAAAACTCATCTTGGATTTTAGATTTATTAAAATATTATTTTAAAACTGATAAATAACAATGTTTCATCACATTTTATCTGCATTATTCATGAAGATAGATTATATTTTAATTAGTTTATAACATAGTACATATTTATTATGGTTGATATCATTCATCTTAATAAATGAATCATTGATTCTTAATTTTTCCATGAATATTAATTTTAGAATGATTTATTAACCACTAACGTCTGTTTATAACATTATCTAATTTTTTGCCTTGGTACGATGACATATTAGAAAATGATATTCTCATCCATTATAATTTCCAAAAAATATATATATGCTGAACATTTTATAGAATAATAATCATTCTTACACAAGGAAAAATAATATTTTCATAAACATTAAACCTTAAACATACTCAATTATTCCATAATTAATTTCAGGAATTTTTCTTTGATAGTTTATAATTTAATTTATTATTTTTACTCAAATTATATTTCATCCTCACAAACTCATCCCTTTTCAATATTTTAACATCACAGAGTTATTTATTCTTACACTAACTACTGTTTATCCTTACAATAAAATAATATTGATGAAGTTGGTACTTTGTTACATTTTGATCTGTTTCACTAGATGATCCTAACACAAATCATAAATTTTTTTAAATAGAATTTAAATTATGTGAATGAAGAATAGATTCATGCTTATGAATATTATATGTATTCTTATCAAGATCATAATTATCAATTTAATAATGAAAAATAGATTATGCTGGTCTCCTTTATAAAATCATATAAATTCTTCCAACTCAATCCCCACAAACTCCAAACTTCTATAAAACACTAAAAATATAATCCAATGTATTTTCAATAACTTCACTCAAGAGTTTGATAAAAACTACATTGACCGTCAACCATTCCAAGGGTTACATCAATCTCCTCATATAGATTTTTTCTAATGGAAATTTGAAATAAACCTGAAGATTCTCAAAATCATCAATGATTCCAGTAAACTTTTTCATTAATCTTGATATCAAATGGTATCTCAAATTTAATTCATCTTAACACCACACTAAATGATAATGTTGTATTTTTATGTAAAATACATCCCTCTTGAAAAAAACATTTATCTAACTAATTAAAATGAATTCTTTAATCACCATAAACTAATCACAACTTCTCCACTTTTTGTAATAACTACAAATTCAGATAAAAAATTTAGTGTACACTCATTGATAATATTATCTTCATTTCAAAAATAAGTAATATTTGTGTCACTTTTCTTCTCCCGGTATGACAGTATAATCCAAATCATTATGGGGTTTACTTCTACCAAATAATATGTTATAGGGGTAAACTAAACGTGTTGTTTCATCCTTAATATAAATATCCAATCCTATGGTAATGATTTGGTAGAAATTAATTTAACTTATTCTTTGGTGCCAAAAATCATAGGTTTAAAATCAATTTCATGCACTGTCTATTTGTTAAAATGATATCTAAGATCAATTTTATTTGATCTAGAGTGTTGAAATAGTTTATTATAATGATCTATATAACCTTATTAGTAGATGAAATGTATATTTGATTCTTCACATCAAATCTTAAGTTAGGTATTTGTTCATAAATCCATGTCATTGGTGTATATCAGTGTGTGTCTTCTATATACTCAGATAAATCAATTTTAAATTCTATTAAAAATTTCAGTTTTTCTATTACATGCCACAATATTTTTACCATAGGAAACTATGTCACCTAAAATTAACATCCACTCAACCTAGTTCCCTACATAGTTATAATATCTAAGTCCTAATAAATTAATCTCTAAAATGGATGTGTACAATATGGTGAATCTCAGTGTATTCTATATATATATAATGATTCTCTTTTCAGATTTAGTTCTAAATAATTATTTTCTATATATATTACGGTTACATTTGTTCATTTTTTTAATATTAATAAACTTATTATCACATCAGTGTTATTCTTATGTGTCACATAGTATGTGATAATATCGAAAGAGTAACAGTCACACTAAAATTTCAAAGTAGTTCTCTACTATAATAAGAACATAGAAGATCCATATAAATATTCTTAGATATATTTTATATATAAACATGATATAATTTGGAATGAAAAAAATTATACCTACACTGAGAGATGGGGACTCATAGAACATTGATGCACATTCTCATGATATATTACATTGGTAATTTTTATTGCTGTTGATTATTAGAACATGACCTGTTAGTAGGAAATCCACATTTATACGTGTCATTATATTTTCCAATATGAAAAAAAGTGTGTTGAACTTGATAATTTAATATTATTATTAATTTTTATTATTATTTACTTAAATTGATGTATTAATGAATGTTATGATGACATATGTTCACGGTGAAGTAGGATACTTTTGGTGAATCGTGAGTGATTTTGAATTAAGGAATAATATAAAAATGTATTTTTACAATTTTTTTAAATAAAGATAATATCCCAGGCTCGTTGATGAAAATTGAATTTCATAAATATATCCATATAAATTATGTTCAATTGTTTGGTTCATTTATGAAAATTCAATGAAATAGATATCAAGAACATGGGTTGACAGCACCAATATGAAACTTACTAGTTTATATATATCCTGATAGATAAATTATATTACACAGTGAGTATTCATATGGGGTCATATATAATGTCATATTTACTTCCTTCTGTATGGGTATCTTATCAAATTATTAAATTCTTACCATGGACTTTATGGGGTTCAAGAGAATTCCATTGAAAAGGGACGAATATGTACACACATTATGTTTATCCAAAATCTCAATTAAACAGTATTTTTCATTTAAGATGTTGGAATATATATTTTCCATTATTTTTGCATTCATAATTAATCAGTAATAATTAATCAAAAATATTTGATAATAGTTTATTCTAAAGAATAAATATGTGGGTTAAAATAATAAAACATTATTCATAATATTTAGTGAGTATAATATTTATTTTATTTATTATGGAATAATGACACAATAATTATTTTTCAGAAAAACATTTCCTTAATCAATGTTTTTAATAATGTTTGGATTATAAATAAATGAGTGAGTTTAACTGTTTCGCCAGAAATGACATTATAAATATAAATTAAATAAATATTCATTTTTTTATTTGATAAATTATATTTATTTATCCATAGTTATTGTTAGTGAAAAGGAAATATTTATATTGTATATATTATTATTAAACATGTAGTTAAATAAAAAAGGTTTTTTTAGTGATATTATGTAATTACCAACCCTAGAATGGCTTTGTAAAACATGATTATGTCACTTTATAGGGTGAGCCACTCTTTCTAAAAAATAAACCTTGAGAGAATTATATCAATCCCTACAAAGAATTATATTAATAATTTACTTAAGCATAAGAGCAAAAATACTCATCCAACCTCTCAAGACTTAGAGAGATCCATAATATTCCTTTATCCCTTAAGATATTCTTCTTTTGATCATTGATGAAAGACATAAGTGATTAAAATTAGTTATTCCAATACTAAAAACATATAAGGTGATGTTCCATTAATTTAGAGCACATATTAAGTATTTTTAGATAGAACCATCTCATAGATCCAATAATTAAATTATAGTATTCTTGGGGAATTCATCTAATTGATCAATGAAGAAACAATTATCAAACTATATAATTCTAAATCAATCTAACAAAGTATTTCAAATTATATGCGATGATCTAAACATCTGGTTATGATAGTAATAATTCAAGTAATATTCAATTTAATTTTACTGTTCATGATTCCATTTTTGTGTATATAAAAAAAATTCATCAATTACAACAACATAAGCCAATTTTTTAAGCCTAATAGGCACTTCTACTGTTCCTGGAACCAACTTGTGGTACGAGAGTTGTCACAAAATTAATTTATCATAATATATTATTATTTCATTGGTTGTCTTCATGTTTTGTGACTTTTACTTTTGTATGTTTTATTATTTTAAATATGAACATCAAATTATTCTTTCCACTTCTTTATTCTCACTCATATAACCAAATAAAATTTAAATTGGCATGAAGAACATCTAAAGACTCTATCATGAAATGTTGAGGTCTCTTTCAATATTACTAAAGAGTGTGCAGCATTTATCTCAAAGGTACGTGCTCTATACCCATGTTAAATTCACCATAATGACTCATGTTAAAAGTAGTTTATAATACATTAACTACATGTGGAATAAATTTTATTCATGTCGAATATTGACAAAGAAATGTTGGAATATGGTTTGACAAGACTATACACCATATACCTTTCTTACATGTTGTGTAGTCTACATGTTTTCATGACGGTATACACAAGGTTCCAAGTCATATATTTTATTTACTATATCAAAATGTTGTATGAGAAACCATACAACATTGATATCACAAGGTGTGAAGTTGAAGTACACATTGTTTAACTTTTACTTGTTTGTTTCTAAAAAAATGCTTCATCCTTCCATGTTCATCACCAAAATGGGCAAAAAATAATTCACATCATGTAACCAAAGTACACACTATTTTATAAATTATACATAGTGTGAACAACTCAATGTTAAAAGAAAAAAAATTATTGTTAACAATATATTTATTTATATTGTAGGACATTTAATTGACAGTACACACTATGTCATATGATTATTAATTATATATTGAAATCAATTTCAATATTAAATTGGAACTTGTAAGCTATTTATGGCCTTCACTTATATTGTATTCCATAATCCTTAATAGAATTCCATGGCATGGAATTTTTATATGATCATGTTTCATTTGTGGAATTCACACATTGTAATTTTGGGTCATGTTGTGTATGTTTGATACTAGATTAATGCCCAATACAATGACCATGATGATAAGTTTATTCTGGTACATGTCTATGCCTCCATGTACAATTGTAGACTTCTTCATTTAAGAAAAAATTAATTAATTTAAATTTTTTAAAAATATGGATGATAGAAATTTCAGGAAAGATTGGATGGAATTGTGATAAATTGAATTAATATGATAATAATTTAGTAAATTGGATTATTTAGAGTTTTTTATATAAATTAAATATTGAATTGAAATGATTTATAGTCATATTAAAAATGAATATTCATTTCTTTTTTGTGGGTAATCATGAGCTTAGACTCGACAAGTGAATGTAACGACCCAAACTTTCATTAATGAAAATCCCTCTTGATATAATTAAATGTATCATTATATAAAATTTTTATATAAAATGTCAACTTCTTTGGTTTTATGTTAATAATTGTGATTGTTTCTAATATAGTCGTAGAATAGTGATCACATGATTAGTATAAATATTGGGTTTTAACAAATCCAATTTACTCAGGCAAATGAAGAAATGGCCTCATCTAGTAGACGCACCATATAAGAAGCCCATTTTTCAGAGCTCAAAAAGGAGGTGGCGTCATTGGGCTTTTCTCTTGACCAAGCCCAAGCCGATCTTGAATTTCTTAAGCTCAAGAGGGACCTCCTATGAGAAAAGTGGGAGTTGATAGAGATTACCACTCAAGCAATGTTATCTGAGCCACCCTAAGAGTCTGTTACCATCGCACACCTTACTCTTCAGTCTTATGTGGGTGTTATAAGAGGTTATGTAACAAGACCTTATCACTATGGTTATGTACATTATTTTGTATATAATAATGAATATACTTTCATTTTATTATTATTACCTTGTAGATAGTTTTTAAAGCTCAAATAGTATTTTTTTTGTTAAAATTCAACATAGAAATCTATTTTGATGAACTAATGTATTTTTGTAGTAAATAATATTTTAATAAAATATTATTATTATTAAATTAATTTTTATTAAATATAAATGATCGTATAATTTTATGAATGCAATTGTAATTTTTATTAAGGTTTGAAAGCCATTTTTTTCAAAACCCGTGAATTTTTTATAAATGTTAGTTATTACTTTAAAAGTGAAAATTAACATTATTAAGAAATTATTTAGATAAAATGAATATTATTTCTGGAATCAGGATGTCGAAATTATCCAAAGGTGAATTTTTCATAATTTTCTGAGATAGTCAAATTTTTGGGTAAAAATTAAATACCGTTTAAATATATAATGTGTTTTATGACATCATAATGACCCAATAGTGATGTAATAAAATAAAATAAGCCTTATGTTCAGCCAATATATGTTTTACCATTAAAATAATGTGAGTTTTTGTTTGTTTGACTAATTTTACAAAGCATTAATGGACCCTTCAAGACTTGTTAAACATCTTGTCTTTTTAAATTGTTATCCTTTGTAATGTGACTCACCTCCACATAAGCAACCCCATTATTTTAAGAAGATAGGACTTTGGACTTATGAAATATCTTCTTCCACTTCCCTTTTTAAAAAACCAGGGGTTGGTGTGTGGTTTGGATTAGTTTAATGTGAGGTGTCCCAAACCAAAATAATAAATAATTCCCTCACCTTTCCTATATAAACCCACCCAAGTTCCCAATTCCTCCTCACTCAAAGACTTTAATGTTCATACAACCTCTTCCCTCCTCTCTCTATAATCCTTCCAAGTTTCCCCATGCTCCCAAGAATCCTCTCTCAAGCCATCTCAAGCCTTTGGACGCACAGTTCCAAGTATGGATTTTTCTTCCTTACTTATTTTTGTTCAATATTCTTTTAATTGTTATTCCCTTTTAATTTCAATTATAAATGTTGGGGTATGGTTTCTCACCTCCCCCATACTGTCCTCTTTATGTTTTAATGATTAATACCCCTTTCTCTCTCATTAAATGCCTCCCATGTACACCCATTACTATGCCAAAATTCTGAAAAGAATTTCTCTCTCCTCATTTACATTCAAACTGTTATTTTGTATCATGAATCTAAATTCCATTAAATTTGTTGGGACATGTATCTATATGACCCCCTTACTTTCCATGTCATGTAAATATGATGAGAAATCCCTTTCTCTCTCATCATCCAATTTTATGAGTTCTTTTTCCACGTCGTTATGCTCCCGAAATTGCACCGCGCTTTTCCAAGACAAAGTCATTGTGTAGTGAATAACATGCCCATTTCTATATCAAGGGTATTCAGCTTTATGCAAACTTATGCATTGTTTAAATAGTTTCATGTATGTATTCCACATTCTTTTATTGTGTAATAAATTATTATGTTGAATGATTCAATGTTTTATGATCTATGCATCACACTTATGCATGAAATGAAATGTTTAAGAAGGGTGCATCCTTATAGCACTCCAATGCATTGGGTAATGTGTAGTATCATGATACCTCATGTTAAAATGGTGTTGACTCATGATAATTCATGTTAAACGAGGGTTTACTCATGATTTATGTTCAATGAGGGTTTACTCATACCCCTTGTGCAATGAGCCTTGGCTCATGCTAATTCCATGTTAAGTGTTGTTGCCACATTTCCATGTTATGATTATCATTCTTTATCATGAATTTATGTTTATTCTTATATTGTGCTCTATTGATATTCCTATATTTTGACATGTATTGTATTCCTCATGTTATTCCATGATTATTCCCTTACTTGGCTTTATAGATCACCCTTTTCTTATGCATGTCCTCAGGTTATTCTATGCAATGCTAAGTACGAGAGAATGTAGTGGTCATGTAAAAGAAGTTCTAAATAAAGATATTTTATTTATTGTCTTAAGTTGTTATGTAATGATCATAATCCCAAAGACACTAGAACTCTCTATCTTCTATGTTTTATCAAGTGAAGTTTATGTAATAAATTATGTTTAATTGTGTAATAAAAAGCAGGGTTGTCATAGTTGGTATGAGATGATAGGTTTAGTTATTTTTGGGATTAGGATTAGAAAACCGTAGTAAATAATTAGAGACAATACTATGTATAAGAAAACATCACTAAGTTTTTTTGAGTATTGAGTAAGTGTTTTTTTAGGAAAATACATCTCTGTGTGGATATAAGCAGGTAGAGGCGGCTCTGGAACAAATGTATCATCAGGGTAAAACCTGAAAACACCGCTTTGAGCTAGACTCGAATGGGAACTGCTGCATGACAACGGGCCTTGCTGCACTCTTGGTTACGATACTCCTGGGGGATATGATTTGATAAATTCACAAGCTTAGTATGAACCATTATTAAGGGACAAAAAGTTCCCTAAGAATAAATTTTAGAATGTAAATCATGGATAACATAGAATGAGGCCAATAGATTCATATGTTAAGGAACTAAAAGTTTTTTATAAGTCATCAGTTTTGTCCTTTTATTACCCTTTATGTGTTACAACTAACTTTCCTTTTAATCTAGCTGAGGACTTAGGCTAACAACCGATGTGAAGATCAATGTGATTATTGTACTAATGAGATGTCGAATCCAATGGGAGTGGGAATCGCAAACTTTTTCACACTTCTCTCTTATCTAACTCGAGATTTGAATAGAAACACGGGTCCAGAGGAACGTTCAACCCCCCCCCCCCTAAGAAAGAACAATTCTCTATAGAGAGCTTCATGAGACAAAGGCCTCCTACTTTTAGTGGATCATCTAATCCCTCAATCGCCGAACAATCGATCAACTCCATTGAAAAGATCTTCTCCATCCTTCAATGTTTTCAATAAGAGAAGGTTCTCCTAGATGCTTATCATATAGAGGGTGAAGATGATCAATGGTGGACGTTGATCAAAAATATGAAGCCTGAGGAGTAGATCGAGACATTTTAACGGAAGGATTTCTAGAAGATATTTTTCGATACATATTTTCCATGCTCCCTCCAGCTTAAGATGGAAAGGGACTTCCTTTCCATCAAGAAAAAAGATGATGAATCTGTTGGAGAGTATGAGGAAAACTTCACAAGGCTTGCATGATATTCCTCTGGATTTTTCATTACCCTCGAATGCAACGTTGAACACTTCTTTGGTGGGCTAAAACCTAGTATGCGGAAAGCGCTGGTGATCAGTGACTTTGACAGCTATGAAGAAAATGTCTGATGTGCCATCAAGGTCGAAATGGAGATCGAAAAATATCAGGGGTATCAGAGGGATAAAAATCATAAGGTGTACTTCAATGTTGGTGGTCCGATGGATAAATCCAATGGTGATAAGAAGATACAACACCCCACTTTCCAAAGGTGTGGAAGCAAGCACCCGAGAAATTTCCTGAAGGGGATGAAAAAATGCTTTAGGTGTGGAAGAGAAGGGCACCTAGATGTCAATTGTCGGCAAGAAAGACCTGTAGCTACGAAAGAGGGGAGGAACACTCCATTTGAACCTCAATGCATGGTTCATTGCTATAACTGCAATGAACCAGGGCATCTTTCAAATCAGTGCCCTATGCCAAGGGTTTTCAGAGGCAACCAACAACATCCAAGGTATCAAGGGCGAGCTTTTTCCACCACTATTTCCTAAGTGAACCCTGAAAATAAAGTGGTGATAAGTACGCTGGTTATTCATTAAATAATAGCAAACATACTTTTTGATTCAAGATCTACGCATTCTTTTATATCTCGAAAGTTTAGTAGAACAATCCTAGCACCACCACAAATCATGGAAGTGAAGATGTCAGTGAGTACGGAAAATTGGGCAATCATTGCATCCCATGAACATCACTCCTCCCCTATCATAATCTGTGGATTTAACTTCCTGTAGAATCTCTTCATACTAACTCTGGTGGATTTTGATGCAATTCTTGGCATGGATTGGCTTTCCTTATATAGAGCCAACATAAATTGTCGTGAGAGGGAAATCACTCTCCATGTGGTGAATCAACCCCCGATTCTTTATAAGTGCAAGCATGAAGATGAATCTTCTTTAGATCCATCATCTCAAGCATGTATATTATTGCCCTGTGAGCATGCATATCTTGATAAGATGATTGATTCCAAGGAAGTAACCATTCCTGTAGACATGCCTATTGTGAGGGAATTCTTTGAATTATTTCCTGAGGAATTATATGGTATTCCTCCTAGAAAAGATGTTGAATTCTCAATTGATATTATACCTAGCGTATTTCCAATATCCAAGACTCCGTATAGAATGGCTATTGTGGAGCTTGATGAGCTAAAAACAACTACAGGAGAATCTATATAAAGGGTTTATATGCCCAAGTACTTCACAATTGGGTGCACCAATCCTCTTCGTCAATAATAAAGATGGGTCAATGCACCTTTGCATAGATTATCATGAGCTTAACAAAATCTAGATAAAGAACAAGTATCCTCTCCCATGAATTGATGACTTGTTTGATCAGCTGTATGGAGCACAATACTTCTCCAAGGTAGTTTTGCAGTCAGGATATTATCAAGTAAGGGTAAAGAAGGAAGATATTTCCAATACTACTTTTTGTACAAGATACGGGCACTATGAATTCATAGCAATGCCTTTCAGACTCAATAATGATCTATATATTTTCATGGACTTTATGAATAGAGCATTTAGAAAATACCTCAAAAAATTTCTTATAGTATTTATATATGATATTTTGATATACTCCAAAACCCATGAGGATCATGAAAAGCATCTAATAACTGTACTATAGACATTTCTATCAAAAGTATAGAATGTGTGATTTCTGGTTGAAGGCGGTCTCATTTTTGGGCCATATCATCACAAGAAATGGGATATCTATGGATCCCTTCAAAATAGATGCAATTAAGGGGTGACCAAGGCCAACACTGGTAACAGATATCTGTAGCTTCTTGGGGTTAGCTGGATATTATCGACGATTTGTGAGAAATTTATCACAATTTTCCAACCCTCTTACCAAGATAACTCAGAAGGGATTAAAGGTTTCTTGGAGTGATGAATGTGATGAAAGCATCAAGGAGTTGAAAAGAAGACTTATCACTACACCTGTGCTCACTTTACCCACAAGTGCAGAACTTTTTATGGTATACAGTGATGCTTCAAAGAAGGGATTGGGATATGTGTTGATGCAAAATGAAAAAGTCATTCACAATGCTTCAATGCAGTTGAAATTTAACGAAAAAAACTATCCAACACATGACCTCAAGTTGGATACAGTGATCATCACTTTGAAAATATGGCGGCATTGTTTCATTGAAGAGAAGTGTGAAATATATACGTACCACAAAGCCTCAAGTATATATTCACACAGAAAGAGTTGAACATGTTCCAAAGAAGATGGTTAGAGCTGATCAAAGACTATGACTGCTCAATCCATTACCACCCTAGGAAGGAAAACAAGATGGTGGATTTCCTAATTATAAATGACCCAATGATTATTTCATTGATTAAATTGGAAAGGATTCAATCTTCTTAGACTTGATGAAGATGGATATGGGAATCATAAATAATGGAACATCATTAATACTTTCACAAATTATTTCTCAACCATCACTTTTGGAAAGGTTAAAGGATTCTCAAAAGGATGATGTGGGAATTCAAGAAAAAGTGGAAGATATAGAAAAAGGTAAATCCTTGGAGTTTAGTGTTAATGAAGAAGGAATTGTGAGATTTGGGAAAAGACTATGTGTTCCATCAAGTTTGGAGCAGGAGAAGGAGCATTTGGATGATGCACATAGTTCAAATTTCTTTATTCACTCAGGAAACTCAAAGATGTATTGAGATATCCAAGAGCATTATTGGTGAGATAATATGAAGAACGAGATTTTTGAATATACATCAAAGTGCCTAGTGTGTCGGCAAGTGAAGGCATAGAAGAAGAAGTATAAAGGGATAATCAAACCATTTCCATACTAGAATAAAAATGGGAGAACATAACCATGGACTTTGTCACTGGACTTTCGAAGACATCTAAAGTCAACAATGTAATCTGGGATGTTGTGGATTCTCTTAACAAGGTTGCACACTTCATTGCTATTCGGATGAATTTCTCATTAGATCAACTGGCACAGATATATATCAGGGAAGTTGTAAGGCTGCATGGAGTACCACTGTCTATTGTGTTCGATCGAGATCCAATATTCACCTCCATGTTTTGGAAGAGTCTTCAACATGCTCTGAATACTAAACTGAACTTCAGTACAGTCTATGATGCTCAAACTGATGGAAAATCTGAGTGAACTATCCAAACACTTGAGGACAGGTTGAGATCGTTCTCAATGGACTTTAAATGAGGATGGAATCAACATCTTCCTCTGGTTGAGTTCTCTTATAATAATAGTTTCTATTTGAGCATCCAAATGGAACCATATAAATCCCTTTATGGGAAATGGTGTAGAACACTAGCGTGTTGGGATGAGGTCAGTGAGCGTAATCTACTTGGACCAAAAATGGTCAAATAAATGGTGGAGAAGGTGAAAACCATTCGGAAGAATATCAAGGTAGCCTAGAGTCGATAAAAGAGTTATACAGATAATCATCGTTGAGACCATGAGTTTAAAGTTGGAGATGTGGTATTTCTATTCATATCTATATGGAAAAGGTCATGAGGTTTGGAAAGAAATGTAAGTTAAGTCCAAGGTACATCAGCCCCATCGAGATTCATGATCGTGTTGGGTCTATGGCCTATCGAAGAGCACTTATACCTACCATGGCCAAAGTACATGATGTCGTTCATGTATCCCTCTTAAGGAAGTATATACTAGACCCTTCATATGTACTCTCTTTAGAAGTGGTACAGTTAAAGGATGATCTTTCTTATGAGGAGAAACCAGTGAAGAACTTTGATCATAGGGAAAAAGTTCTATGAAATAAAAAAAATCCCCTCATCAAGGTATTGTGGTGAAACCACAAGTTTGAAGAAGTGATGTGGAATCAGAGGAAATGATGATGTAGAGATACCCAAATCTATTTTAGTGTGGGAAAAGAAAATTTTTTGGGAAAAAATTCTTAAGGGGGGGAAGATTATAACCACCCAAACTTTCATTAATAAAAAATCCATCGTGATCTAATTAAATGTATCTTTATGTAAAATATTTATATAAAATTTAAACTTGTTTGGTTTAATGTTAATAATTGTGACCGTTGCTAATATATCCATTGAACAGTGATCACATGATTAGTATAAATATAGGGTTTTAAAAAATCCAAATTACTCAGACAAAGGAAGCAATGGTCTCATCCAGTAGGCGTTCCCCATACGAAGCCCATTTGTTAGAGCTTGGAAAGGGGGTAGTGTAATTGGACTTCGCTCTTGACCAATCTCAAGCCGAGATTGAATATGTTAATCTCAAGAGGGACCACCTACAATAAAATTGGATGTTGATAGAGATTACTACCCAAGCAATGTTATCCGAGCAACCCCAAGAGTCTTTCACCATCACACACCTTACTCTTCGATATTATGCGGGTGTTGTAAGGTTTTATGTAACAAGACCTTAGAACTATGGTTATGTATATTATTTTTGGTATATAATAATTAATATACTTCCATTTCATTATTTCTACCTTGTAAATAGTTTTTAAAGCTCAAATAGTATTTTTTAGTTAAAATTCAACTAAGAGATCTAGTTTGATGAATTTATGGATTTTTTAATTAAATAATATTTTAATAAAATATTATAATTATTAAATTAATTTTCATTAAATATAAATTATTTTATAATTTTATGAATGAAATTGTAATTTTTATTAATGTTTGAAAGCCATTTTTGTCAAAACCGATGAATTTTTTATAATTGTCAGTTTTTATTTTAAAAGTAAAAATTAACACATTTAGAAAATCATTTATATAAAATGAATATCATTTCTAGAATCAAGATGTCGAAATTATCCAATGGTGAATTTTTCATGATTTTTTGAGAGATTTAAATTTTTGGGTAAAAATTAAATACCGTTTAAATATATAATTTGTTTTTATGACATCATAATGTCCAAATAGTGATGTAATAAAATACTATAAGACCTATGTTCTGCCAATATATGTTTTACCATTAAAATAATATGATTTTGTTTTGGTTTGACTTATTTTACAAAGCATTAATGGACCCTTCAAGACTTATTAAACATCTTGTCTTTTTAAATTGTTTTCCTTGGGAATGTGACACACCTCCACAAAAGCAACCCCATTATTTTTAAAAGTTCGGACATTGGCCTTATAAAATATATTTTTTCAATTCACTTTTCCAAAAACCATGGGCAAAAACCATGGGATGGTTTTTGTTTTGGATTAGTTTAATGTGAGGTGTCCCAAACCTAAATAATAAAGAATTCCATCACCTTTCCTATATAAACCCACCCAAGATCCCACTTCCTCCTCACTAAAAGCCTTTAGAGTTCATCCAACCTCCTCCCTAATTTCTCTAGAATCCTTCAAAGGTTCCACAATCTCCCAAAAAGTCTCTCTCAAGCCTTTGTAAGGACACTTCCAAGTGAGGGTTTTTCATCCTTTCTTATTTTTGTCCAATATTCATTAAATTGTTATTCCCTTTTAATTTAAATTATAAATGTTAGGGTATGATTTTTCACCTCCCCCATACTTCCCTCTTTATTCTTTAATGATGGGATACCCCTTTATGTCTCATTAAATGCCTCCCATGTACACGTGTTACTAGGATGAAATTTTGAAAGGAATTTCTCTCTCCTCATTTACATTCAAGACATTCTTTTGTATCATGAATCTAAATTCCATTAAATTTGTTGGGACCTGTATCTATATGACCCTATTACTGTCTGTGTCTTGTAAATATTATGAGACACACCTTTCTCTCTCATCAACCATTTTTATGAGTTCTTTTTCCACGCTGTTTTTCTCTCAAAATTGCACCGTGCTTTTCAAAGCCAAAGTCATTATATAGTGAATACCATTCCCATTTCTCTATCAAAGGTATTCACCTTTATTCACATTTACACTTTGTTCAAAGAGAATCATGTATATGTTCCACATTCTTTTATCATGTAATAAACTTTTATGTTTAATCATTCAATGTTTTGTTATCCATGTGACACACTTATGCATGAAATGAAATGTTTAAGAAGGGTGTGCCCTTATAGCGGTCCAATGCATTGGGTAATGTATAGTATCATGATACTTCATGTGAAATGGGTGTTGACTCATGAAAATTCAAGTTCAATTAGTATTTACCCATAATTCATGTTCAATGAGGGTTTAATCATGCTTCTTGTGTAATGAGCCTTGGCTCATGCTAATTCCATGTTAAGTGTTGTTTCCACATTTCCATGTTATGATTATCATGCTTTATCATGCCTTTATGTTTATGCTTTTATTGTTCTATATTGATATGCCAATTTTATAACATGTATTGTATTCCTCATGTTATTCCATTATTATTCCCATACTGGACTTTATAACCCACCCTTTTCTTATGCATGTCCTCAGGTTATCCCATGCAATGCTAAGTACGAGGGAATGTAGTGGTCATGTAAAGGAATTTTTCAATAAATATGTTGTATTTCATGTTTTATGTTGTTATGTAATGATCCTAATCCCCAATGACACTAAACATCTCGATCTTCTATGTTGTATCAAGTAAAGTTTATGTAATAAATTAGGTTTAATTGGGTAATAAAAAGCAGTTTTGTCATAGTGAATGTGATTGGTTTCAGTCTAATTTATTAATATTATGAAATTAAATTGATTTCACGTGTTTCAACCCCTCCTTTAATTATGTAAGGGAATTTTCTTAGGTGGTATATATTACATAATATCATTAAATATCATTTTTTCCAACTAAACTGGGTGTGATTAAATCTTAAATAATGGATAGACCTCCTATGAGAGTGGTGGTTTTTCATGTTTTACTAAGGTTAAACTAAGCAAGGATGTTCATTGGATCATAGTTTGAAAGCTACATCTTGAACCAATATACGATCAATGAGTTGTTCCCACAAATTTATAGCCTTTTTTATCCCCAAGGTAAAAAAAATAATTAGATAAAACTCATTATCATACCACATTATTTATTTATTATTATTTGTTTCTTGTTTAGTTATTTATTTTAATGGATTATTCGGACATGACATAAATTATAAATAAATCATTCAGGATAGAATTAATTAACTAGATTATGCATAATTTTATAAATGCATGTTAAACATCATAAGTTAGTCCTCTTATTATTAACTATTGCATAATAAAGATAAAATGGTCATCTTATGATTAAATTTAACTTTTCTAAAATCATTATATTAAGTGTGTATTTCCTTCCACCACATAATTTAAAATTGAAGAAATTGTTTTTGTTGATGAGTGGTCCAAGTCACGATTCATTTATTGATAGAGGAATTTTAGCTTTGGTTTTGGGATGACATACACATAGTTCAAATCTAGGGTTTAATAGATAAAATTAATTCACTGAAACTAAGATGCTGTAGTTTAGGAAATACATATCCCATATTTTGGGATTGGGGATTCCCATCAATAAAAAAAGAAATATGGTTTAATGAATTTTGTATGTTATGCCTACCTAAAAGAATTCAATTAACATTTTTAGACTTAATCTGGGTTATAATAAGTTTATTATTGAATCTTAAAAACATAATAATCAATCAACATGATATTTTTAGACCAATAGTGAAGGAAATTGGGTATTTTAATATCACAAGAAGTTAATATCATTTAAATTTTGTAAATATTATTTTTCAATTAAGATATTGAACTAAAATTCTTCTATTAATTATTTTTGAAATTTCATGCCCCATAAATATGATTATCTCACTACCATCTATACTAGATAAGGATATAATTTTTAATGGATTGAATTTCTAGTATTGGTATATAGTCTATCATTGTATAATATTCCATGAATTGAAATTGTACATTTTAGAAACCCCATATCAATTGATTTGTAAAACAGTGGCTACTAGGGAATAATTATATCTCTACATGAACGATGTTTTCAATTATATATATTTCCAATGTTTTATGAAATCCTCTTTGTCTAGAAATATTTTAATGAAACATGAGGATATGTATATTGATATCATATTTTTCCACATTTGTGATCCTTATCAAGAGTATATGAGACAAGAGAGATTTGAGATCTCTAATGCACTACTAACATGCTATCTGGTAAAGATGGAATCGGTTGGGCCTCATATAGTCTATATGGTTGGATATATAGATAACATGGACAATGACATTTTTAAGATCCCTGATGAGCTATATGTGGGTTTATTTCTATCCTCAATGTATAGACTCTTCTACAAATTCAATTGGAAATAAAATATTAGTAATAATTTCAAGAAATTATCAAAACATCATACATTTATTCTCCAACTTTACAAGTGTATGGGGAATGGAAAAATTATTTTCCTTATGGTGAATAATAAATGAAAGAACATTGAAATGTTTCCTAATACTAATTTTAGGTCTAAGGAACCGCAACACCATCCTTCTAAGAAAACAAATGTCCAATATCAAGAAAAAGAAAAAAAAATGTTATATGTTTTTCATGAGGAAATTATGGACACTAGATAATATCTTCATCCAGTTGAATAATAAAGGCGATGCTTTAGTTTTTTTCATTATTGAGTGAAATTATTCAACATTCACACATTGGGCACTAGATATTACTTGTGATACTTGAATCTATATCCATATTTAGAGAACTACTATATTATGGATGATTTTTAGAGGAGATTTAGATCCTTGAGAAACCAATGTGGAATATCTTACTAATTTTTTATATGAGAGTACCACCTTACATTACAAACTGATAAATGTTTTATTTTAATAATAATTTATTTTGTTCCTAGTAATCATAAAAACATCATAAATATTTCTTTCTTTGACATCGAATGATTTAAATTAAAATGTTTAAATAAAAAAATTAAATTTTACCACATTTAAATTTTCTATTGTATAGAATAGTATAATAATGGCCTTTATGTAATAAATTATTAGAATAAAATATTTTCAATTGATAAGGAATCAAAATTCAAATGACTTATTTAATATCTAGTTATGGAATCACCCACTTGGTCACATAAAGAATTTGTATCTTAAAATTATCAATTAATATGGTAATTTATACTATATTGAGAAAAAAACAACTCAAAATATATAATTCTTATTTACATGTCCAGATAACTAAACCACTATTTACTATAAATAGAGAAAGAACCATAGTTCTTCTAGAATTGCTACACCCTAATGTGTGTGGACCCATTACTGTTGAGTCTAGTGGTTGAAATACTTACTTAATAACTTATATTAAGTAACTAAGTAGATATATAAATATTTACATGATGAAGTATAAGTCCACGTCCTTTGGGAAATATAAATAATTCTAGAATGAAGTAGATAATAAACTTGGAATGAAGATAAATAATATTTTATTTGATTAAGTTAGTGAATATTATAGCCAAGTGTTTTTCAACATTCTATATGTGTTTGATATTCTGTCTCAACTCATTAAACCTTATAAACAATAGTTGAATGGTGTTATTGTAAGGATAAATTGTACCTTACTTGATATGGTGAGGTTTACAATGAGTCACACAAACAATCTATTATCTTTTTGGTCATATGGATTACATAATAAAGTGTACATACTAAAATTATTATTGAAAAAAAGTATTAAATGAAATTCTCTTTATGTTATGGAGTGTAAAGAAACATTTTTTTCATAGAATCATGTATGAGGATGTAGGTCACTTGTTAAAGACCACTCAGGTAATAAACTTGCACCTCAAGTCATAAAGTGTATCTTTAGTGGGAATCTCTAGGAAAAAAGGGGATAATATCTATATAACCCCTCATATAATTTGGTGTCCTTTGTAATAATGTATTTTTTTCATGATAGGGGTATATCCCCTTGAAGAATATAGGGAATGAGATTGAATTTGATAAAGATGACACTCAATATGTAGAAGAACTGGTACTATAGCATCCTGCACATGTGACTATCCAAAATATTTAACCTAAATCTTATATTTCATTATAAAATATTCCAAATCATTTTATTTTTATTGTTTTAGATAATTTTCAAGAAACCTTTATAAGGCCCCAGCCTTAAACCTTACTTAATCTTGAGTTATTACAAGATTACACAATGAGGATCTTTTCAGGTTTAGAGTTTTAGAGAATTAGATCATAAAACTTGCATTACATTCCACATATAAACAAAGTGGTTACATAAAGATAGTATTCTTCATTCCCATCAATGGAAACACATTTAAAATAAAACATGGATTATTTCTTGACACATCCTTGACTCTATCATCTTATCATGTACCTTTCCCTTGACCTGTGAAAAACATTTCAAAAACTTGGGATGAGAATAAAAACTCAGTATGGGTTATAAAAAAAACATGGAAAGGAAATATGAGTTCATATATACATAAGAATGAAATCATACTTTACCCATAAAACATAGGCACTTTAACATACCTCATAAAATCATGAATAAATCATAGAAATCATAAGACATAAAGGTAACTTGAGGCATTCATAACATTCTTACGTAGGGAGTAACCCTCTTGGTTACGTTTGGAATACCCATCACAGTATATTCCCTAAAATATATTTGGAGAAACCTTAACGTTTCACTCCTTCGCGTTACCCAATGCATTGGAGAGCTATAACGGGCTCACCCGCCCTTAGTTTATCACGGAACCACCCATCCTCATAATAATGCCCAAGAACCATAACATAATCATATCGCATAAAACATGCATAAAGGAAACATAAAATTTCCACATTTCAATCACGAGATATCAATACAACACATTGATATAAAAACATTATGAAAACCATTTTCAATACCAAAATAAAAGAAAAGTAAAACATGGTATTTATTTTTCTTTTAAAAAGAAGGTATGGCTTGCAGAGGAAGCCGAAACTCAAATAACAGTCACGACGGCAGAGAAGTCGTTGTCGCCGCATACGTACGACAAAAACATTCCCTTTTGTCGTTTATTAAACGCTTCGTATAAAAAATATTCCTTTTTAATAAACGTAAAAGCCAAAGGGTTTTATACACCGTATAAAAGAAAGTTGTGTATAAAATAAAATATGCCTCAATGAAAGGAGATTGAGACGAAGTCCCATACCTCGTATCCGACTTGACCCGACCGTTCTTTATTCTCCTGAATAATAAACTTGAGTTAATCTCTACTTTATTATGAATATTTTTCAAGTTCATTATTCCTTTTATACCATGTTATGAACATCATGTAATCAGTTAAGTTAATAATGTTCATTTTGTCGGTATTTGGTTCTTAAGTCAAAAATAGACTTCTTACACTTACATGTTGTTAATTTGGTCAAAGGTTCATTATATCCAGAATGGTATTCATGATGTAGATATCATATATGTCATATATATCCAGTACATACATGCATTTATAATATTACATCACATTTAGAGGTAAGAAATGAAATGCACCGTTCATGGAGACGGTAAGTCGTACGTACGCATGAACGCTACTTCCATTTCTATTTCATATTTTCTGGAATGGAATCATAATTATATAAGAGTATATTATAATTCCAGTATAATAACATATATAATATCATTAACTTTATCCTTTACACATCCCACATATGGTATTAACGAATCAAATCACTTTTAGGGGGCGGTAGTCCGCACTTACTAAAATGAAGATATCGTGTTTTACCCATAATGGAAACCATAAAGGTATACCCAAAATAAAAAAAACAGAAGCTTAAGGAAAACATAAACATATTATATATCATATATAAAAATAGTGACATCATAATGGCCACCTTTGAAGGTGTTAAATGAGTGTTGAACAATCATCGTTTCGGGAGGCAGAATTTCGCCATCCACGGAAATCGTATGTTCTTTAACCATTTGATGTAGTTTTGTGAGAGTGTAGCTCAAATAAATCTTATAACAACATCCTAGTATATTTAAGATACTGGTGTTGTTACAAAATAATTAAATAAAAAGAGTTTAGGGGGTTGGAGAAGCAAAATAAAACAAATGAACATGAGAGAATGAATTACCTTTAAAAGTGTAACTCCTTTTGAGTTGAGCCAAAAGGCTTCCTTTGAAAGGATTATGCCCAAAGGGAATCCTCTAGGATGAGGAGAGGGATGTGTAGAGAGTAAATGGTCAGGGGTTGGCCGAGCCAAAGGCTTGAAGAGTGTGTGAAATGTGGTAGAGGTGGGGGCCTTTTATAAGAGGAGAGGAGGGGCACTTTTGGAAAGTAAAGAAATACTACATTATTTGAAAATGTTTTTCGGTTTCAAAAGGTCCCACATTGATTAAATTCGTGGATAAGGTGATAAGGCTTCGAAATCCACTCATCCAATAAGTTTTGTACATGTTTAGTTCATATATTTTACATTATCTCTCCATTTTATTTAAATCATCAAATAATGATGTCATCGCTGCATCATTATTATGTCATAAATAATTTAATATATTTAATGTCTAAAAATCATAAAACAAATACTATGATGTAGGAAATCTTTTTAGCTTTCCAATTACAATTTATAATAAAATATCTGATCTTTATAACCCCATGTAAAAATTGTTTTCGTAAAACATATCTTGTTTGTGTCATTTTTACTTTAACATTAAATAAAAAGTAATTTATGTCATTTCCCAACAAAAGTGGATCCATGGGGTCCCCAAGTTGACCCATGGATTTTCTTGGTCGGCCATGACACAACCAATAAGGTTGGGACATGTTTCTAGGTCATTTCATTTTATTAAAGTATTATTTATACCTTAAACTACACTAATTACCACTAATCGTGATTAAGAACTTAATAAGTTACTATTCACCAAAAAATTATTATAATCTCATTGAACCACATTTTACTTATTAATGACAACCATGTATGTCGGATTTTCAAAATTCAATACACATTTGTGGTAAACTTTCATTTAACTGAAAAATCAGTTTGCTTGATTATCACTTAGTGGTTTCACTATTCATCAAAAATTGAAGTTTTTCATAAAATCACCAAAAATTCACCCTAAGCTATATTTGATATTCCGAATTCAAAAATGAAGTCTATTTTACAAAATTCAAAACATATAGGTCACATTAATTAATTTAATAATTAATTCCCGCTGCCAGAGCAAATAGCGTGTTTTTACAAAACAATAAGTATCAAAAGATTGACACCAGTTTAAGTCTAATTTCAAAGTGAAATTGATTCCAATGACCACCATTGGATAAAATGGTAAAAATATATTTTAATTTCACTTCAAAACCAATTCAAAACATAATCTAATCATATAAATAAATTAGATTAAAAAGTAGTTTTGATGTAAAATGCAGTATTTTTCACTATTCATTAAAAAATGAACATTGTCAGAAAAATACCAAAAATTCACACAAGGTAAATTTTGATGTCCCAATCATAAAGAATAAGTTTATTTGGACAAACATAGTTTATAAAATTTTCAAAATATAGATTCAAAAATGGTTTTCCATCAAAAGGCAGTAAAACAATCTTTTAAGAATATTAGTGTATTCCATGCATAAGATTGTATTTATTTTCATTTTAAGCCGCTATAACACTATGTTAATCATTAATAGACATAGATAAAAATATCTATTATTCATTACTTATTTGGGATGTTACATCCTTCCCCCCTTTAGAAAATTGCATCCCCGCAATTTATTTAGTTATCGAATAAATGGGGGTATTTATCCCTCATTGCATTTTCAGATTCTCATGTTGCCTCTTCAATCATGTGGTTTTTCCAAAAAACCTTTACCTGGTGAATCACCTTATTCCGTAATACTTGCTCCCTGTGGTCACGAATCTGGACCGGTTGTTCCTCATAAGATAGGTTCTCTTCCAGCTGAACTACCTCTGGGCTCAAAACATGAGATGGATCTGGCATATACTTTCTCAACATCGAAATGTGAAAAACATTGTGTACCTGAGATAAACTCGGAGGTAAAGCCACTCGGTATGCAACTGATCCAACTCTCTCCAGAATTTCGTATTGTCCAACAAACCTTGGACTCAACTTTCCTTTCTTACCAAATCTCATCACGCTTTTCCAAGGAGAAACCTTGAGAAAAACATGATCACCTACCTCAAAAGATAGATCCTTCCTCCGGTTATCTGCATAACGCTTCTGCCTGCTCTGAGTTGTTCTCATGTGTTTCTGAATCAGCTGAACTTTTTCTGCCATCTCTTCTACCAATTCTGGTCCCATCAACTTCCTTTCACCCACTTCATCCCAGAAAGCTGGAGTTCGACACCGCTTCCTATATAATGCCTGAAATGGTGCCATCTGTATACTGGAATGAAAACTGTTATTATATGAAAACTCAATCAAAGAAAGATGTTGGTCCCAACTTCCCTAATAATCCATAGAACAAGCTCGTAGCATATCCTCCAATGTCTGAATTGTTCGTTCTGACTACCCATCTGATTGAGGATGAAAAGCTGTACTAAAATTTAATTCAGTACCCAACGACTTCTGAAGGCCTTTCCAAAAGTTAGATGTAAACCTGGGATCACGATCTGATACAATGGAGGGAGGAAATCCATGTAACCTGACTATCTCTTTAAGATACAAACGGGAAAGTTGATCAAGAGAGAAAGTATCTCGTATAGCAAGGAAATGAGCAGATTTGGTCAAGCGATCAACAATAACCCAGATTGCATTATTACCTCGATATGTCTTCGGTAATCCAACAACAAAGTCCATGGATATATTCTCCCATTTCCACTCTGGCACTGGTAAAGGCTGAAGCATCCCTTTCGGTAACTGCCGCTCTGCTTTAACCTAGTGACAAGTCAAACACTTCACAGTAAAATCAGCAATATCTCTTTTCATTCCATCCCACCAGTAATACTCCTGCAGATCTCTATACATCTTAATACTGCCCGGATGAACTGAAAACGGAGAACTATGAGCTTCACATAACAACTCTCTCTTCAACTGTGAATCACAAGGCACACACAATCTCTTCCCAAATCTCAAAACACAATCATTATCAATGTTGAATTCCGGCAACTTACCTTTCTGAACCAGCTCTACCTTTTTCTGCAACTCACTGTCTTGCTTCTGTGCTTGCTTGATTCTATCTGATAGAGATGATCTCACTGATACCTGAATCAAAACAAAAGGACTTCTTGCACCAACAACTTCTATGCCAAAGTTTATCAAATCGTTAACCAAAGGAGAACGTTCCAACCGCATCATTGCTAATGAAGCATTACTTTTTCGACTCAATGCATCAGCCACTTTATTTGCTTTTCCCGGATGGTAATGAATTGTACAATCATAATCCTTGATTAATTCTAGCCATCTCCTTTGTCTCATGTTTAAATCTTTCTGAGTGAATATATACTTTAAACTTTTGTGATCGGTATATATTTCACACTTTACTCCATACAAATGATGCCTCCAAATTTTTAAGGCAAAAACAACAGCAGCTAGTTCAAAATCATGTGTAGGGTAATTTACCTCATGAGTTTTCAACTGTCGTGAAGCATAAGCAATTACCTGATCATTCTGCATTAGGACGCAACCAAGTCCTTTCAATGAAGCATCACTGTATATAACAAACTCACCATTCCTGGAAGGTAGTGCCAAAACTGGAGCATTCACCAATCTTCTTTTCAATTCCTGAAAACAATCATCACATTCTTTTGTCCAGATAAACTTAACACCCTTACGAGTTAGCTTAGTCATTGGACTAGATAACCGTGAAAAATTCCTAACAAACCTTCGGTAATAGCCTGCCAAACCAAGGAAGCTACGAATCTCTGTTACATTTGTGGGTCTTGGCCATTCTTCCACAACTTTTGTTTTTGCAGGATCAACAGTTATTCCATATTTAGAAAAAATGTGACCAAGGAAAGAAATTTGTTGTAACCAAAACTCACACTTGCTGAATTTCCCATACAGTTTCTTTTCTTTTAAGGTTTGCAAGATAACCCTTAAATTTTTTTTATGCTCCTCTTTACTTTTAGAAAACACCAAAATATCATCAATGAAAACCACCACAAACTTATCCAAGAACTCATGGAAAATTCTATTTATTAAGTCCATGAATACAGCAGGTGCATTGGTTAGTCCAAAAGGCATTACTACAAATTCATAATGGCCATATCTCGTACGGAACGCGGTCTTCGGAATATCTTCCTCCTTAACCTTCAGCTGATGGTACCCTGATCTCAAGTCAATCTTTGAAAAAAAACTGATCTCCTTGGAGCTGATCAAACAAATCATCGATATGAGGCAAAGGATATTTGTTCTTAACAGTGATATTATTCAAGGCTCTATAATCAATGCAAAGTCTCATAGAGCCATATTTCTTTTTAACAAATAAAACAGGAGCACCCCATGGTGACGTGCTAGGTCTAATGAAACCTTTCTCTAATAAATCTTACAATTTCTCCTTCAACTCTAAAAGTTCAATTTGTGCCATTCGATAAGGGGGTTTTGAAATTGGCTTAGCATCAGGAACTAAGTTAACAGTAAACTCAACTTCCCGATCTGGTATTATTCCAGGCAACTCATTAGGAAAAATATCAGGATACTCATTTACCACTGGCACATCATTAATCTGAATAGTTCCTTTATTTTCAATGACGTGTGCAAGGTAACATTCATTTCCATCTTTTACAAGTTTCTTGGCCTCTTGATATGTTATCAAAAGTAAGGGTTCATTCCTGTAAACAAACTGAAAGTCTTTCTGAAAAGAAACTTCATTAGCTCTACAGTCAATCTTAGCATGGTAAATAGAGAGCCAATCCATACCCAGGATAACATCAAACTCTACTAGAGGTAGAACAATAAGGTTTGCAAGTAGGTTCTTTCCACAGATAAGGATAGGAATATTCTTATAAATTCTTTTTACCTCGACACTTCCCCCGGGTGTTTTTACCAAAAGTTCAGGAGTCATTTATTGAGATGGTATTCCCATTTTACTAGAAAAGGTTTCAGAGATGAAAGAATGTGTGGACTCCGAATCAAACAACACACTGGCATAATCTAAAAAAACAAACAATGTACCTGATACAACTTCATTTGATGGCCCGACATCTGCTGAAGTAGTTGCAAAGGATTTCACCACCCCTTTCTGCTTGTAGTCTAACTGCTTCCCATCACTCAAGCCCTTTGTCGGACACTCGTTTGCATAGTGACCCATCTCATTGCACTTATAACACTTCACTAACTGTAAATCAAATTTGTTCTTACCTTCAGCTTGATCCTTTTCAGTGCAATCACGAGCCTTATGTCTCATCTTACCACATCGGTATCACTTTCCAGAATTCAGAAGACATTCCCCAGCATGCCTTTTTCCACATTTATCACAAACTGGAAACTTAGTTTTCTCACCATCAGACCTTTTTGAAGAATTCTTACCTTTCTCCTGCCACCTCGGTCTCTTCTTCTGCTAGTTGTTATAGAAAACTTGGTCATCGGAAAACTCCATTTCCACCTTCTCAGCACATCGAACAAGCTTTTCATAACTTTTAAACTCACGAGAAGCTAATGCCCTTCGATATTTTGGCTTTAATCCTGAGTAAAAACGATTTATTTTACTATCAAGGTCCCGAATAAAATTTGGAGCATACCTTGCCAATCGAGTGAACCTTTCTTCATAGGCAGCCACTGAGTCTTCCTCTTGCCTCAATTCCAAGAATTGCTTTTCCATCCTTTGTTGAACAGCCTTAGGAAAATACTTCTCAAGAAACATACCTTTGAATTCATCCCAGTCAAGAGCATCAATCTCATCGGCGTCCCTGATATTTTTAACCATAGACCACCACTGATCTGCTTCACCCTCCAAACGGTAAATAGCAAGACTAACATTTTGACTGTCTGAACACCCCATGACATCAAAAATATTCTCCAGTGCTTTAATCCACCCTTCAGCTAGCACAGGGTCAGATGATCCTCTGAATGATGTTGGATGTTGCCTCATTAAATGTTCCACTACTGACATGTTCCTCTGCGGTTGTTCTGGCTGATCTCGTGCATGGATACCACCGCCATTTATCGCTTGAGTCAACTGCGCCATTACTGTAACAAACTGTTCAGTTCCAATTCTGACCATTTCTGGATGCTGATTCGGAAGGTTATTTCCTTCCGTATGCCTTCCTAGCACTTCTTCCCTATTTCCTCTGCGGAAAACCATTCTGAACAAACATGTCTTAGATAAAGCAACATGGTAATCTTTAAATGCTATATCATTTTAAAAAAATATTTTTGGATAATCATTTCATAGAATTATAACTCCTAATGTTATCTAAACCGACCTTTGATACCAACTATAAGGCCCCAGCCTTAAACCTTACTTAATCTTGAGTTATTACAAGATTACACATTGAGGATCTCTTCAGGTTTAGAGTTTTAGAGAATTAGATCATAAAACATGCATTACATTCCAAATATAAACAAAGTGGTTACATAAAGATAGTATTCTTCATTCCCATCAATGGAAACACATTTAAAATAAAACATGGATTATTTCTTGACACATCCTTGACTCTATCATCTTATCATGTACCTTTCCCTTGACCTGTGAAAAACATTTCAAAAACTTGGGATGAGCATAAAAACTCAGTATGGGTTATAAAAAAACATGGAAAGGAAACATGAGTTCATATATACATAAGAATGAAATCATACTTTACCCATAAAACATAGGCACTTTAACATACCTCATAAAATCATGAATAAATCATAGAAATCATAAGACATAACGGTAACTTGAGGCATTCATAACATTCTTACGTAGGGAGTAACCCTCTTGGTTACGTTTGGAATACCCATCACAGTATATTACCTAAAATCTCTTCGGAGAAACCTTAACGTTTCACTCCTTCGCATTACCCAATGCATTGGAGAGCTATAACGGGCTCACCCGCCCTTAGTTTATCACGGAACCACCCGTCTTCATAATAATGCCCACGAACCATAACATAATCATATCACATAAAACATGCATAAAGGAAACATAAAATTTCCACATTTCAATCACGAGATATCAATACAACACATTGATATAAAAACATTATGAAAACCATTTTCAATACAAAAATAAAAGAAAAGTAAAACATGGTATTTATTTTTCTTTTAAAAAGAAGGTATGGCTTGTAGAGGAAGCCGAAACTCAAATAATTGTCACGACGGCGGAGAAGTCATTGTCGCCGCATACGTACGACAAAAACATTCCCTTTTGTCGTTTAGTAAACACTTCGTAAAAAAAAGATTCCTTTTGAATAAACGTAAAAGTCAAAGGGTTTTATACACCGTATAAAAGAAAGTAGTGTATAAAATAAAATATGCCTCAATGAAAGGAGATTGAGACGAAGTCCCATACCTCGTATCCGACTTGACCTGACCGTTCTTTATTCTCCTGAATAATAAAATTGAGTTAATCTCTACTTTCTTATGAATCTTTTTCAAGTTCATTATTCCTTTTATACCATGTTATGAACATCATGTAATCAGTTAAGTTAATAAAGTTCATTTTGTCGGTATTTGGTTCTTAAGTCAAAAATAGACTTCTTACACTTACATGTTGTTAATTTGGTCAAAGGTTCATTATATCCAGAATGGTATTCATGATGTAGATATCATATATGTCATATATATCCAGTACATACATGCATTTATAATATTACATCATATTTAGAGGTAAGAAATGAAATGCACTGTTCATGGAGACGGTAAGCCGTACGTACGCATGAACGCTACTTCCATTTCTATTTCATATTTTCTGGAATAGAATCATAATGATATAAGAGTATATTATAATTCCAGTATAATAAAATATATAATATCATTAACTTTATCCTTTACACATCCCACATATGGTATTAACGAATCAAATCACTTTTAGGGGGCGGTAGTCCGCACTTCCTAAAATGAAGATATCGTGTTTTACCCATAATGGAAACCATAAAGGTATGCCCAAAATAAAAAAAACAGAAGCTTAAGGAAAACATAAACATATTATATATCATATATAAAAATAGTGACATCATAATGGCCACCTTTGAAGGTGTTAAATGAGTGTTGAACAATCATCGTTTCGGGAGGCAGAATTTCGCCATCCACGGAAACCGTATGTTCTTTAACCATTTGATGTAGTTGTGTGAGAGTGTAGCTCAAATAAATCTTATAACAACATACTAGTATATTGAAGATACTGGTGTTGTTACAAAATAATTAAATAAAAAGAGTTTAGGGGGTTGGAAAAGCAAAATAATACAAATGAACATGAGAGAATGAATTACCTTTAAAAGTGTAAGTCCTTTTGAGTTGAGCCTAAAGGCTTCCTTCAAAAGAATTCTGCCCAAATGGAATCCTCTAGGATGAGGAGAGGGATGTGGAGAGAGTAAATGGTCAGGGTTTGGCCGAGCCAAAGGCTTTAAGAGTGTGTGAAATGAGGTAGAGGTGGGGGCCTTTTATAAGAGGAGAGGAGGGGCACTTTTGGAAAGTAAAGAAATACTACTTTATTTCAAAATGTGTTTCGGATTCAAAAGGTCCCACATTGATATAATTCGTGGATAAGGTGATAAGGCTTCTAAATCCACTCATCTAATAAGTTTTGGACATGTGTAGTTCATAGATTTTACATTATCTTTCCATTTTATTTAAATCATCAAATAATGATGTCATCGCTGCATCATTATTATGTCATAAATAATTTAATTTATTTAATGTCTAAAAATCATAAAAAAAATACTATGATGTAGGAAATCTTTTTATCTTTCCAATTACTATTTATAATCAAATATCTGATATTTATAACCCCATGTAAAAATTGTTTTCGTAAAACATCTCTTGTTTGTGTCATTTTTACTTTAATATTAAATAAAAAGTAATTTATGTCATTTTCCAACAAAAGTGGATCCATGGGGTCCCCAAGTTGACCCATGGCTTTTCTTGGTCGGCCATGACACAACCAATAAGGTTTGGATATGTGTCTTGGTCATTTCATTTTATTAAAGTATTATTTATACCTTAAACTACACTAATTACAACTAATCGTGATTAAGAACTTAATAAGTTACTATTCACCAAAAAATTATTATAATCTCATTGAACCACATTTTACTTCTTAATGACAACCATGTATGTCAGATTTTCAAAATTCAATACACATTAGTGGTAAACTTTCATTTAACTGAAAAATCAGTTTTCTTGATTATCACTTAGTGGTTTCACTATTCATCAAAAATTGAAGTTTTTCAGAAAATCACCAAAAATTCACCCTAAGCTATATTTGATATTCCGAATTCAAAAATAAAGTCTATTTTACAAAATTCAAAACATATAGGTCACTTTAATTAATTTAATAATTAATTCCCACTGCCAGAGCAAATAGCGTGTTTTTACAAAACAATAAGTATCAAAAGATTGACACCAGTTTAAGTCTAATTTCAAAGTGAAATTGATTCCAATGACCACCATTGGATAAAATGGTAAAAATATATTCTAATTTCACTTCAAAACCAATTAAAAACATAATATAATCATATAAATAAATTAGATTAAAAAGTAGTTTTGATGTAAAATGCAGTATTTTTCACTATTCATTAAAAAATGAACATTGTCAGAAAAATACCAAAAATTCACACAAGGTAAATTTTGATGTCCCAATCATAAAGAATAAGTTTATTTTGACAAACATAGTTTATAAAATTGTCAAAATATAGATTCAAAAATGGTTTGCCATCAAAAGGCAGTAAAACAATCTTTTAAGAATATTAGTGTATTCCATGCATAAGATTGTATTTATTTTCATTTTAAGCTGCTATAACACTATCTTAATCATTAATAGACATAGATAAAAATATCTATTATTCATTACTTATTTGGGATGTTACAACCTTAACTACTAAATCTCGGGTATTTATTATCTTTTGGAAAAACAATTATAATGTATAAACTTCTCCATAATCCATAAAAAGTATTTGACATCTTCCGTAATTTTTTAACATAATATACCTCTATATATATATATCTTATTAATTAATTTTCATCATAACATCTAGAAAAATAAACATTAGAAAGGGGTCATCTCATATGCTCGGTAAGGGTAAATAGAAATGATAACAATCCAAGATCATAATTGATAAAAAAAAATTAAGCTTATCAGTATAATCAAGATATATAATAATTTTATACTCAATTATGTATAGATCACAATTCATGGAATAACGTACGAATCCACCATCTAAATGCCACTTATCATTGAAATAATGCATATTTTACATTTTTGGAAAATCTGTTGGCATATATATTATAATATAGAGGATCGAGTTTCAATCACTAGTTTACCTTAATGGATTATCCTTCACTCAACTGTTTCCCATAGTGGATCTGGCATGATAACATAATTACCTTTTTAGTTTGAGTATCACTACCCATTTCCCCTTAATTCATGAAATATAAATCTATTACCCAATCCATTGAAGGGAAATTTAGGTCCCTCACATCAGTTAATGCTGAATTATACACATATGTTCTATATATAATTATATCATAAAGAATCCATGGAACGAAAATGGGTTTCATATAACACATATTAAGGAACCTAAGGAAATAAAATGGGTATCCAGTGACATCAAGTAACTCTATAGGTAAATACCATTCAATCAAGAAAATAAATAATATTGGGTTTACAACCTATATATATATATATATGGAACATGATTAAGACAACAATTTTCCCAACTAGTTGATGAATGTCCTCTAGGTGAACACACTCATGTCAAATGAATAAAAAATATGGCATTAACAATGTAATGTCATTGGATAAGAAATTATGCATATTCTAGGAGGATGGTTTGTCACACATCAAACCTATAATATTAATTTTTTTTCAATTATTTAATTATTTTTTTTTTCTTTCTTTTGAGATTTGGGTCAAAATATGTTTAAATTGTAATATTCTGGGATTTTAGTATAGGTTCACAGTTGGGGCATGATTAGTATAAATTTCGGGCAATCCATGTGAGTCATCTATAGTTTTTGTAAAACGGATCACATGATGGGAACATGGTTTTCTAAACCATGAACCCTTCCCAGGTGTTTTATCTGATATCTTAAGGAGGAGGACATGATAGGTAGAAAATTCATCCAACTGTGCAGTCAAACTATGTGCAGTGTATAGTCTTTATATAAATTAAGAGAAAAAACAAAAAAAAGTAAAGAAATTGCTTATATAACAATAATAATAATAATAATGTTATTATTTATATTATTAATATAATTATTATTATTGTTTTTATTATCTTATACCCTCTCCACACTCTCAAATGCACACCCCCTCCCCTCCCTCTTCTCTCACACGGCATCCCCATCCCCCCATGACTTCCCTTCCCTCATGTGTACAGTACCCCAACCTCTCAGCATCATTTTGGGAAGTGTTTTCCAATGTCTCCTTGTGTGATCTTCTATAGTAAGGTTCTCTTAATCTCCTTCTTCTCCCTTTTCCCATATTTTGTGGTCACTTTTTCTTCCAAGTGGTTAGCACTCCATGGTTGAACCCTAATTTATTTTTTAACTTTTATTTTTGTTTGTGTTTTTATGTATAAGTTTCACGATCCCCTATTAAGGATGGTTCTAGATTTATTGGTTACAGGCATTTAGTGTTCCATATATTTCAAGTAAGTTTTTTTATATTCTAATTCTTTATCCCAATTTTTTATCTTGGATTTTTATATTTTTAGTTTTTTTTATAATTTAGGTGTCTTGTAACTCATTGAAGGAAACCTATCCATATATTCAAATATAGGCATATATATATTGATGAATCTCACATTTTCATATATTTTATACTGTAAATCATTGTTTATAACCTCACAATAGTTTTATTTTATGGGTAATTGTCACAATTTTAGGTTTTAGTGTTATTTTGAGCCTAAATGTGAAAAATGACTAATTCTGGATTTTTGACATATTTTTACATCAAGGGTATTTTGGTCATTTCCTGAAAAATATAATTCCAAATATTCTGATTCAAATTTTGTTAGAATATTTATTTTAGTTCCTTCATTTTTTTCTTCTGGACCAGGAGCTTATTCTTCCATCTAGAGGGTCTAAAAGTTTATTTAATTTGGACATTTTTTCGGGTGGACAGCGTGGACACCACCAATTTAACGGACCCCAAACGTGGACTAAACACATCCAAATCTGGTATTTCCACCTAGGATGGGACTATTCCATCTAATAACGAAAATAAATGAAATTTGGTGAAGTTTTAAAGTCATTATGTGGGAAATTAAATGACATAATTTTGGAGGAACCATCTTGGAAGCTTCGTCCAGAAACAGAAACTAAGAATTAAAAATTCATAACTCATTCATCCAGTTTCAAAATTATCTGAACTTTTGAGGATATATGGACAAGATATTTTTGAACAAAATTAATTAATGTTGGAATGCGTGAAGAGGCCATTTATGGGGCCTACAATTCGCAAACATTCGGGGGTCAAATTCTACCTATAAAAGGAGGCCCTCACCTCCTTCCCAAAGCATCCCATTCTCCATCCATTCCTTTAAGGCACCAAGGAGGATATCTCCACTGAGGGAGGCCGGCTGAAAATCTTCACCATTTATTTTTAATTTATTTATTTTCTTTATTTTTATTTTTCAATTTTAATTTATATTTCTAATAAATTCATGCATTGTTTTTATTTTTGTGTCCACTTATTCACCCTCTTTTCTTCCTCTCATTTTACCATTGTGAACTATAATACTCATGATCAAGAGTAAATAATCTGAGGAATATCCCGAGAAAGTAATCATGTTATTGAACCCAAGACCATGTTTTTAATGTTCTTTGAGTTAATTCTAAGGATAATTTATAGTGGGTGTAATCCTCACTGTGGTTGTCTAAAGATGAACTTCTTAATCTACAACTATTTTCCCTCGATTGAGGAGGTTGATGGAGGGTGTGCTTGGCGATAGATAAGTATAATTTTCATTCATAACCGGTGTAAAATAATGTGTGCACACATATGATGGAGTTTGTACACTATGAATATTTTAAACTGGCCAATGAAGGTGCTCCCTGAAAATTCTCTCGGGAGAACTTCCTTTCTTCTATAATTCCATTCTGTTTAGCATTGCATGGTAATTTATAATTTAATGTTAGTTTCCTATTATTTTTTATTTCAATTAATTTATTAAATTCCATTTATTTGATAAAATATAAAACAACAAAAATAATTAGATTATGTGAACTAGAATAAGTGATTGAACTAACTTTAATGCTCCTCAAGTGAGACGACCCTGGTCAGCCATTGTGCTGCATTAGGAAAATAAATTTGTTTTTTTCATGCCCTATGACAGGCGTGCATCATATATGGATCATTTTATACATATAAATTCATATTAATATGAAAATATTCATTGGGGATAGGATTCCATATATATATGTGAAGTTTCATATGCAGGTAAGTGAACGATAGAGGATTCAAGTGGCCATCATCAAAGGGGACTTTCACTCATATACACGGGTAAGAAGTATATATTTGTATATATATATATATATTCTGTGAACATATTAACACTTGAAATGTGAATATATACATTTTATTTTGGCATATTTATAAATTTATTATAGGTGTATTTGTGTATAAGTGTAAAAGAGGGGTTTTTTCTCCTCTTTCATGCTCCCATCAACCTCTTTGAGGAGGAGTTGGGTTTCCATCATCAAAATGAGTAGGTTTTGTGGTAGATTTCTTATTCCTAGCCCATTAATTCAAATTCATTTATTTATTGAGTATTTTAAAAGTCTTTTATTATTATTATTTTATATACATATGTTATTGAAAAATAGATGAGCCTTTTTGGAAATGGTTTTATTTTTTTACAAATTCTACCTAAGCTTCCACACGGGTTATTCATATTAATCATATGTTTTTAATATTTTTTAAAAATAAAATGAGATTTCATAATATGATTAGGACCATTTATATATTTAACTTATTTTATAGAAATGGAAAACCAATCTTATAGAATGCCCTCCATTTCTTTATATATTTGGTGTGTATGAGAATGTGTGATTTTTGAAATGTTATTATTAAGAATTGAAGTGTTTTGTTTAATTGACTTGGAAACAATGTGTATATAGGTAAGTAGATCAAGGTGAGAATTTTTATGGAATTTTGGTGATTAATATGATGTGTATGTATATTATATCTTGAAAAAAATCTCACCGCCATTTTAGAATGGAAAAAATGGAATCTCGGATACCAGGTTGGGAAGACTTTATCTAGTACACAGGGCAAGTAGGTAGGTCCTTATCTCATTCTCTCTAATAGGATTATGTCACAAGATTAACTAAACTAAAATTTTGGGGATTGGTTGTATAGATAATGAAATATCCTTTCACATCCTTGGTTGATCACTAAGAGTATGAGGATCCTAGGACCCCACTAACCCTAACTAATTCAGAATTTACCATGGTGATTTCTCATTTTTACAATTGTTTTTCATAGTACCTTTTTTAATTCACTTTTCATAGTTCCCTTTTCTTGTCTAATGTTATAAGAAGCCTTTTTAAATTCCTTAATAATATTAATTTATACTAAAATACAAGTTTTATCATTCTTCAGAAACTATTTTAAAAATATAATGTAAAATAGGTTTTTGAAAAGAATGGAAGCTTGATACATGTTTAGAAAAAAATGTAAAACCTTACATTCTATATTTAATGTTTTAAAACTAGAATAATTTGGATTTATCATTATGGTTATGGAATGGGGATTATTTTATTTGAGAACACATACTAATTAATTATACTGATGAATATTTATTTATCCATGTTTCTATCTTCTGGTGTAGCTTCCATCTTACTCTTCGTCGCAATGGAGTGTTGCTGGTTCAGCGTTTGGTGGTCACCTGTAAGGTCACATAGAAGTGTGTCCATTTTTATCTATTTTTCACCTACAAATAATTTTTATTTGTTTTATTTTTATTTATTTAAATATCTACTGTTTCTATCCTATCCCATTAATATTTAAGTTTTTTTAGTCCTACTACAGGTTGTCAACCAAGGAGGATCTGGAACACCTATAGAGCCTTATCATGGGAAACCTTAGGTGACTAATTAAGGGTTCATGAGTGTCGGTTTGATAAAAAAAGGTATGAGGGGATTTATCCATAATTATTGGATATTTTTTTGTGATTCAATAATTGGATTGTCAGAATTGAAGTGGTTGGTCATGGGTTGGGGCTAGATCACCACCTATTTAGAAGGATACATGAATTACTAGGGTAGTCTAGGATGGTTGTTCCTCAAAATAATAACCTTGTTCTTATATGTTTTTTATTTTTTTGTTTTTGATGGAGTAATTTGATTTTATATGATAATTTGTGGATTATATTGAGAAACTTCAATGCTTTCCGTGTTTGTTTTGGAGGAATTAAAATGGGTGCATGGTCATTGTGAATGCTCCATAAAATAATGTCAAAACCATGCAACAACCTCTTCTAACCTCCAATGTTCTGACCTAGTTGGTTCACAGCCTACCAGACCATGATTTTAAGAAATTTTTAAAAGTGATTCTTTTTAGGTATTATGCTTTTAATTCGTTGATTAATTAGGTTTCCCTTTTTTGTTCTTGGTATCAAGTTTTTTCAACATTGTTCTATTTCAATGTGGATTTAAAAATGGTATTTGTTTTATTAAAAATTATACTCCCCCAATGTAAACCTTTTTTTATTTGAAAAAAAGTCAGTTATTTTGAAAATAGAATGTTTTTTTCGAACCCATTTTTGGATTGTGAATGGTTTTGTTAAAACCAAATTATAAATATAACAAAAAAATTCCATTTTTAATTTTTTTATAAAAAAATATAAAGAAAATGAACTACGAATCTAAATTGGATTTCTAATAAAAAACAGAGGATTTGAAAAATGGTTGGTGATATTTTAAATATTAATTTGGAATGTGATGTTTCTATCTATTTATTTGACCCTTTTTATTCCTATGAATGCTCACATATAAGGACATATGTGTGGGAAATGGATTGTTATTGGTATGTATGGATGAGTGATTCAGCTAGAAAAGAGATATATATATATATAATTGTGTTTCTATTTTTCTGTGTTCATATTCCTAGAATTACAATGGTGGGTGTTTCACTTTAAAAGCATATTATGTTTTTGGAGAATGGTTTTTTAAAGAGGTTGGATTTCAATGTTTTGAAAATTGAATGAGTTCTTGTTTGGTGATTTCATTTTATATTTATATTATTTTATCATAGGATTTTGATTTTTTTCATGATGGAAATGTCTCTTGAATTCTATTTTGAGTATGGATCTTTAAATTCTGATTGATGTGTAGAATTTTGGTTGGTTATGTGTTTTGATTTTAGTTTCATATTCTTTTTTTTATTATGCGCCAGAAAAATTTCAGTAAAGATTGGATGGATGGTCTTCACTACGACTTCCTTGGTTGAATAAGTAAAGGAAAGTTGGGTAATTTATAATAGTATTCATTTATTGGCACGATCTTATAATAATTTTAGTGGATGGATACTTTAAGGAAAATTATATATAAATGTTTCTCTAGGTATTCCCATTGAGGACTCCACTGAGACTCTTGATCGATTGGTGGACCTGAAGCCCTTCATAACACCGAGCTACACCCAAGTAATCTTGAGTGATTTTACACAATTTTCATTGGATAAATTATATAATACCTCATTTTTAGTTGGATTAAAGAAAATTATTTATCATGGCTACTGGGATCACCAAAAGGGGTTTTTGTAAGTCACACTACCAAAAGAGGAAGTTTTAGAAGAACATTATCATCTCTAGAATAGAGGGAATATGGTACTTCAAGATATCAAGGATCTATCCATATGCCTTACGGTGAATCTTTTCACATATTTAATGAGATATATGGTGTGGTGGACGTTGACCCAACGAGTTTTCTCTGATATCTATGTTGAAACAATTTATGTGTTTCCTTGATTTGGATTTACATTTTTGAAACTCCTTGTTGGGGGATCTTGGTGGCCCATTTTCTTGGGATTTATGTGGTAGTGCCTTGGTAATGTGAAAATTGTAAAAATTATCATTCTTTTCAAATAAATATTAGTTTTATATAATTCATGTTTAGAGATCCTATATCCTGGGAATTTATGAATGGTGATCTCGTTTGGGATCATGTTTGGGTTTCCTTATTTGGGTTCTTTCTATATTAAAAAGTATTGTGTTCAGTGTTCCTCTGAGTGAAACTACCTTTCTCGATTTTTATATAATTTTGTAAGGAAATACTATAGTTATCATTAATGTCATATCCTATTTTGGTCACATGTTACATGTGAATATTAGAACTCCCAGCAATGTTAAACAATTTTTTTGGATTTGTGAGCTTGTTATGGATTGAGGAACCAGATTTTAACTTGGGTTCCAAAATAGTTGCAAGACCACCCCTAGTGAGGTCATGGTGAGCCTATATATCTAGTCCTTTTTATTTTCTTCATGTAAATGTATAACATGACTTACTTGTGTGATTCTTGATTCTGCTCAGTTGAATCTCGACCAAAGTAGTTCAACTAACATGGATAATGGGTCTTGTGACAGATGATGAGGGATACCCCCTACTGACCATGATGGGTTTTATTTGTGATTTCTATGTTAGGGTTTGTGGTATTCCCTTTTTTGATATTATGTTTGGAGGATTTATTTTCATCTATTTTTCCCCTATTATATGGTTTGAGTTATTTTTTCATGACTGTTTTCTCCTCTACTGTAAGATCATTTCATTAAAGATGAACTCTTTAGTATTTTTTGGGGTTTCATATTTCCCAATAATGGTGAGAGTTAACTCTTATTCATTGGTTTTTGGGATCCTTATCTGGTGTAGTGCTTTTTATTCATCTAATGTCATGACCATCTAATCTTTGGTACTTTTTGGGGGTATAATCTGTCATGGTGTGAAGAATTGTCACACTCTGACTCTTGAATATTAATTATTTTTAATATTTATATATGATATATATGATATTATTATTCTTATGTGATTATAATACCTCATTTACATTCTTACCACTATACCTATTGGTATAATAATAACATCGCTCATGTGAATAGTAGACAACTGCCTCACAAACCGATGTCATGTTTTTTTCAATTATGATTTAATTGGATGTTAATAAGGATATGTTAAGTGAATATATATAATAATTGTCACATATTTATAATTTTCAAATAATTATATCACATCAACCTTCTAACTTTTCATTCTGTGGGTGATATGATAACATCATTCATGTGTATGGAGGTCTACAATCTCACAATGAGATGTGATTCATTCATGATTATAATGGATGGTAATAAGGATAGTTTTAATGAAAATATCTGATACATATGAAATAATTATTACTTTTAAATGATAATATATTATTTACCTTTATTTCAATCAATCCGTCAAGAAAATGGAAACAATATTCATGAGTATGTACGACCTACCTTCTCCTTGAATGATGTATTTCATTATGTATCTCTGATTATTATGGATTACTATAAACACATATATAATTAATATATAGGATATTTATATCATTTTAATAATTTTAAGGATTATTGAACCATGATCAATGTTATAGGATAGAAAATATCAAACCAAAACATTTAGGAAAGACAAAGAGGTTATTAACTTAAACATAATTTTAACAAAGAATTACTAGTAATTGAGTAATACAAGGGAATAAATAAATTATATATGGTATGATATATATACTTATTTTTATATAATAGATTTATAATAAATTTAGTTTTCTTATCATAGATTTTTAAATGTGTATGAAAGAGGTTAATACTTCTGGTATGGTATTTCTATATCACTTTTTACTTTTATGAGACACATGCCATAGTCAATTCCTATTTTTTTATTTCATGCATATACTTTCCATGAATATATTTTGTGATGAGTCTCTAGAAAATTTTTGGGATTTAAATATCAATTTTATGACCTCTCTTTTAGTGGTTCTATAGTTCAAAACATAATAAGATAGTGAGGGGTTTGTGTCTAAATTTTCCTTTGTTGAGATGTGTGTTATGTTATGAACATATATTATTTTATGATGCGTATATACAACTCATTTAACATGTAATATATTTAATTAATTTATACTCATCATATTATATGTTTCAATTAATTTTCTTCCTCCATGGGGATTATGATTTAATGTTACTGAAGTGGTAATGGTTTTATGATAAAATCTCATCATTTATCATGATTCTTTATGATTATGTTTCCAATAATAAAACTATTATTATCTATATCTCAAGAAAATAATAAATGTTCTTCTAATATAATTATTTCATGAGATTACCTGTTTTATCTTATTTTTCCACTCTTTATTTGCTCGTGATTTCAAAATAATGTTTTTAAGAAAAATTATATTTATTTCTCTCTTTAGCCAAAAATCCTTTTTCTTCCAAAATAATGTTTTCTGAATATGGATTCAAAAATATTTTCAAAATTTTTCAAATGATTAATTAAATTTATTTACACATGTATGAATTTTTAAAAATGTTTTAAAATTAATATTCATGTTTCTTTAAAGATACAATGCTTGTTTGGATTTTACTGAAAATGATAATGAAATCTTTGTTTAAACATGTATGACATAAATGGTTTCTTCTATAATTATCTACAAGTAATTATTTCAAAATAATAATTTATAAGTCTCAATTTTCATTTCAAAAAAAATCCAAAAATATCTATGCATTTTTATTTTTAAAATATTATTTTCAAATAATAGATATTTTTCCAAGAAATGTATTAAATGATTTTTAAATATTTATTTATACAATTCTAATATTATTTTCAAATAATGTTATTTTGAAAAAAAAAATTGTTTTTAAAATTGGAGTGTATATTTTCCTCATGAAATGTTTGAATTAATATTTTAAAATCATTTTCCATATAAGATGACATCCTTTGATGTAACCTATTCTTTACTAGGGATATGATCCAAGAAACCAATTTTTTATTCTTTCTTTAAATGATTTATTTTTATTATTCATTTTATCGGGATAGTTTATGTTCCATAGTTTATTTTATTTCTAGTGTGCTTTGTCCCCACTCACACACACCCTGGGAAATTTCCCAAAAACTCACCCATCCTAATCACTACTCCTGGCCAAGCACACTTAACTTTGGAGTTCTAATTAGGTAGGATCTCTAAAAGGAAGGTGCACCTTGTTGACATGAGTCATATCATTTAGTCATTTAAGATAGTGATAGCACAACCACCCCCACCTTAACATGGTCTTCATGTCCTGGCCTGACAGGTATGACCAGTTCTCCACAGACACGTGGTTCCCACCCTAGGGGCCTCCCACGTGCCCGAACGGGTAATCTAACTAATGACTGTCCCCACAGGCCAACACATTTCTTTTCCATTGTGCTTTTTCCCCACTCACACACACCCTAGGAAACTTCCCAAAACGTCACCTATCCTTATCACTACTCCCCACTCACACACATCCTGGGAAATTTCCCAGAAAGTCACCCATCTTGATCACTACTCCTGGCCAAGCACACTTAACTTTGGATTTCTAATTAGGTAGGCTCTCTAAAAGGAAGGTTCACCTTGTTGAAATGAGTCATATCATTTAGTCATCTAACACAATGATAGCACAACCACCCCACCTTAACATGGTCGTCAGGTTCTGGATCGATAGGTATGACCAGTTCCCCACAGACAGGTGGTCCCCGCCCTAGGGGCCTCCCATGTGCCCGAACGGGTCACTCATCCTGATCACTACTCCTGGCCAAGCACACTTAACTTTGGAGTTCTAATTAGGTATGTTCTCTAAAAGGAAGGTGCACCTTATTGACAGGTACGACCAGTTCTGCACAGACACGTGGTTCCCACCCCAGGGGCCTCCCACGTGCCCGAACGGGTAATCTAACTAATGACTCTCCCCACAGGCCAACAAATTTCTTTTCCATTGTGCTTTTTCCCCACTCACACACACCCTAGGAAACTTCCCAAAAGGTCACCTATCTAGATCACTACTCCCCACTCACACACATCCTGGGAAATTTCCCAGAAAGTCACCCATCCTGATCACTACTCCTGGCCAAGCACACTTAACTTTTGAGTTCTAATTAGGTAGGCTCTCTAAAAGGAAGGTGCACCTTGTTGAAATGAGTCATATCATTTAGTCATCTAACACAGTGATAGCACAACCACCCCACCTTAACATGGTCGTTTGGTCCTGAATCGATAGGTATGACCAGTTCCCCACAGACACGTGGTCCCCGCCCTAGGGGCCTCCCATGTGCCCGAACGGGTCACTCATCCTGATCACTACTCCTGGCCAAGCACGCTTAACTTTGGAGTTCTAATTAGGTATGTTCTCTAAAAGGAAGGTGCACATTATTGACATGAGTCATATCATTTAGTCATCTAACATAGTGATAGCACAACCACCCCACCTTAACATGGTCATCAGGTCCTGGATCGACAGGTACGACCAGTTCCCCACAGACACGTGGTCCCCGCCCTAGGGGCCTCCCATGTGCCCGAACGGGTCATCTAACTAATTAATGTCCCCATAGGGCAACACATTTCTTTTCCATTGTGCTTTTTCCCCACTCACACACACCCTAGGAAACTTCCCAGAAGGTCACCCATCCTGATCACTACTCCTGGACAAGCACACTAAACTTTGGAGTTCTAATTAGGTAGGCTCCCAAATAGGAAGGTGCACCTTGTTGACATGAGTCATATCATTTAGTAATTTAACACAGTGATAGCACAACCACCCCACCTTAACATGGTCGTTAGGTCCTGGCTCGACAGGTACGACCAGTTCCCCACAGAACCGTGGTCCCCGCCCTAGGGGCCTCCCACGTGCCCGAACGGGTCATCTAACTAATGACAGTCCCCACATGTCAACACATTTCTTTTCCATTGTGCTTTCCCCCCACTCAAACACACCCTAGGAAACTTCCCAGAAGGTCACTTATCCTGATCACTACTCCATGCCAAGCACACTTAACTGTGGAGTTCTAATCAGATAGGCTCCCAAATAGGAAGGTGCACCTTGTTGACATGAGTCATATCATTTAGTCGTTTAACCCTTTATCATTTGGGGTTGTTACATTCACCCCCCCCCCCCCTTAGAGCACAACGTCCTCTTTGACATGATTCATATCATTTAGTCATTTCACCCAGTGATAGCACAACCACCCCACCTTAACATGGTCGTCAGGTCCGGGCTCAACAGGTACGACCAGTTCCCCATAGACATGTGGTCCCCACCCTAGGGGCCTCCCACGTTCCCGAACGGGTCATCTAACTAATGACTGTCCCCACAGGCCAACACATTTCTTTTCTATTGTGCTTTTTCCCCACTCACACACACCCTCGGAAACTTTCCAGAAGGTCACCCATCCCGATCACTACTCCAGGCCAAGCACACTTAACTGTGGAGTTCTAATCAGATATGCTCCGAAATAGGAAGGTGAACCTTGTTGACATGAGTCATATCATTTAGTCATTTAACCCTTTATCATTTGGGGTTGTTACATTCACCCCCCCCCCCCTTTAGAGCACAACATCCTCGTTGTGGGCCCTACATCTCAACCCAGGCAGTGCACTGCACTTAAGGCTAGGTTCCTCCTCTAATACCAAATGTGACAACTGGGTCTCATTGATTCCAAAGCCACCACGCCTTAACAAGGAAATCAGGTCCGGGCCTACCAGGTACAACCAGTTGCCCCACAAACATGTGGTACCCACCCTAAGGGCCACCCACATGCCTGAACGGGTCATCTGAATAATGATTGTCCCCACGGGCTAACACATGTCCTTTTCAATGTGCTTTTTCCTCACTCACACACACCCTAGGAATCTTCCCAGAAGGTCACCCATATTGATCACTACTCTAGGCCAAGCACACTTAACAATGGAGTTCTAATTTGGTATGCTCCCAAAAATAAAGGTGCACCTTGTTGACAAGAGTCATATCATTTATTCATTTAACCCTTTACCATTTGGGGTTGTTACAGGTTATACTTTGATGAAATAATTAAATGATTATGAAACCTGTTTCTTTTCACAACTTATATTATCATCAAATGCTTATAAATCCCATTTTTTTAGGAGTTCTCTTATAAAGAATGTTTTATGATCTTGTGGTATAAAAATGTATGATCCTAATTATGTGATGGTGGTACTTTATAACTAAGGATGGTGGTTACGTTATAACCATGATGGGTGGGAATTATATCTCTTCTAATTCATTCGGTAAAGATTGTTATCTCATGGTATAAATTGAACTATAATGGTGAGTAAACGCTTTTCAGTAAGGGGATCTATCCACTATGATATTCGTGGGAGTGAAACATGACTACTATGATGGTTTGGTCAGTTAACCCATTGTAATATGATAATATTAGAAATGAGTCTGAAAACAAATCAAATTATTTTCTATGCTTATGTGTATTACAAAAATCTATATCTTATTCCAATGTAATGTTATCATGGTTCATGTTCTTTGATTCCACTATGATCCATGTCTTATGAAGTTCAAAGACTTATGTCATGAATCAAGTTTTTTATCTATGTTCTGTAAGGTTTTTTTCAAATTTAATTATCATGTAATCATACCCATATACTAATATTATAATGATATCTCCCTTGTTTACCTTTACATAGCATCTAAGCTCTCCATTTCTTATATTTTTTTTCCCTTGGTTATGAATAAATGTTTTAGGTAGGGTATTTCTAATAATATTACTATGTGGGAAGATTTTTTTGGATATATTGAAGATATTTTGAGAAATAATAATATTTTGTGTCTTGTCTCCAAGAAAACTAATAATATATAGTTCAGAGGTGTGTATTTATTAAATATATTGAATATTAATATAAAAATATATAATATCTATGTATGAGATTCTTGGTCCTTAATAGTGGGTATCATATGAATAGTTTACTTAACCTATGGAAACTAGGATCCTAGGTATATGTATATGGAAATATCTAGGGAAACGTCTAATGATAAGTCTATGGATGAATAAAAGTATAGGAAAATGTACTTGAATTTTGGTAAAGGGAAAAGCTAGTGGTTCCCAAGTTATCACATCCCTATATAAATACTACAAGTGGATGTCACTCAGGTATAGAGTTAGATAAGGGTAAGAACTCTAAAAAGTGAGCATTGATCTTGAAAATATCATCACATGGTTCATGAAAATGGACCTAGTTCAACACCTCATTTCACACTCTCAGGTGATATGCTTTATAAATTCACAAAATTTTGAAAACCCAACATGAAGTATTTCAATAGTGACCATGGTTGACCTAGGATAAACCTAAGGTTCCATATATTACAAAATGGAGTCAATATTTAGACATCCTATAATTTATTTCCATTATTATTTCATTTCCCAATATGATTATTATTTCCAACACTATATTTTTTTTTGTTTTAGTCACCGGATTGAACTATAAGGAATTGTTTTAACATACGATGTGATAGATAATGTGTTTAAGAGAAAAAAATGGCATGACTACAGGAGTGAAGTATAATTTGATTATTTTTAATTAGTTATCATGGATTATTATTAATAACATTAACATTAACCAACTCTCGAATTAACCAAATAAGGGATGGGTAGAGTTCATTGAGATTTTCAATGGTAGAGATAATGGAGGAAATAAGATTCAATTTCCTATGTGTCATGGATTTGGAATGAAGCACCCAAGTGAAGGTCATAGAATAATGTTAGTTTGTTTTTACTATTGAAAAGAAAGAAACAAAGAAAGTAATTATAAAGGAAAAATGAAATTTATGGTTAATGTAATGTATGATAATAATGGTCAACCTATGATATTATCAATGGTTGAATTTTTTGAATGTAGAGAGTATGGGAATTATACAAATCGATGTCCTACAATGAAATCTCATGAAGAGGGTTAGTATGGTTTTATGAAAAATTGTTATATTTCTGATGATGAAGAGGCTAAAAATGATGTATAAAAGGATATAATTGTGAGGGAATTAGAAGAAATATCATGGTTAATATTGTACAAATAATATTTAATGGTTTATGGGTTTATCTATTGGGAATAAAATAATTATATTTTTATCAGTGGTATTCTAGTTATTATAATCATTAAAAATCAATGGATTTTTCTATAGTAGTTTCTTATTAAAGAGTTTTGAGATTATTTGAAATGTTATTGATGGCCTAGATAAGTAATTTAAATGAAAGGTGGTATTTTTATTATGGGAAGATCACCCTTAATATGTTCCAAATGATGAGAAGATGGAGTTCAGTTTAAATAAATAGATTATTGATATGGATAAAGTGAATTGGATAATATTAATTACATTGGAAATGATTATTGATTTATTGAAAAGGGGGTATATATTATCAATTATGGTGTTTAAAACATTTTTTAATTTATTGATTATAGTCGCTAACATATGGTTTTAATTAAGTAATGATGAAGCCCATATTTATTTTCATTTAGTTGTTATTTTAATTTCGGTTAGGAATTTTCTTTAGGATAATAGTTAATAAAAGCATTCACATATCTTTTTTATGACTATAAAAAGATACATCACGTTTTTTATGGATTAATGATATGTTTATTTTTTAAATTTCTTGAAATTATTTCTAAATTTTTTATTTTATTTTATTCAGACCTAAAGGATCATTAAGGGTAAATATTCATGAAATTGATTTAGTTTAACATTAGAAATTATTGGATAACATGTGCTAAAAACATAGTTTTTCATAATATCTATAGAAATAAATAATGAATTAACATTATTTATGGATCAAATAATCCATTAGTTCTTCAGGAATAAAAAAAACTCTTCATTATTTCTTGGAGTTAGGGATAAATTATAAATTGATCGAAGGAAAACCAAATTATGAAACTCTTACTATGATACAAATGAACTTTAATCCCTATATATATAAATTCCTTTGAAATAATTGATCATATTAGGGTGTTAATATATTAACTGGATCTTCCAACAAACCTCTATATATTCCACAATGTGTTCCACATATCTCTCCAGAGTAATCCCATACCTGATCCTCCACATGTACTAAACTCGTATATCGTATTTCTAGAGCATGATCTTTCATAGAAGGAATATCCAGTTGAGATTCTAGATCAAATACAGAATGATATATGAAACAAGACCACTCACTTGGTCATTTTCTTGAGGAATAACCACCAACTTCATAATGTTATTTCAAAACTTCGGGATGTAATGAGGCATAATTATGGTCATTTCATAGTACCAAAGTGATGAATTTTGAGGGCGAGATTTATTTTAAGCATGGTCAAATATTGAAACCTAAGATTTTTTGAAATATTTTTTAAAAAATAATTATAATATTCTTGATATTCATCATTACATGCAGCACAATGTTTATCTTATGTCAGAATAAACACAATGTTTATTTTCTTCTACACACAACACTGAGTTTTAACGAAATGCAACTTACTATTTAAATATTAATATGTAATATTATAGTTATCACATAGCCTCTAGAATGTTGGGTATAATAGGATTACCTAAATTATAAAAATATATAGTTTAAACATTGGTGTATATATATATAATTAATTATTTTGTAACCAATTAAATACAAATTTATAAAAACATTTGAAAATAAAGTAAACTCGTTGGCTAAAAAAATATTTTTATGCGCACAAACATGTTTAACCTTAATCAACAAAATAAATCACATTTGGTGAATGATTATAATGAAATTTATATCTTATATATTTAATCAAATTTTTAATATTCTTATTATTTTTTAGGCAAGAGATAAAAATAAATCCATTTTCATGCTTAAAACTATATTTTTCTAAAAAAGTAGTTTTGAGCCTATTGTGAACATATTTCAAAATTAATTTATCAAAATTTGTAAAATTTCAGGGAAAAAATAAACTTCATTTGTTAAATCATATAGTCAATATGATACAAGATATAATTTTTTATAATTTTCTATAAAGAAAAAAATTTTAATGAATAGTAAAAACATTTAGTCTTTATTAAGTATTTTCTTTTCTTTTAAAGAATTTAAAATCATAAAAATTATTATAAGATGGTTTCAAAAGAAAATTCTATTAAATTATGTTTCTATTTATCCTATTTAGGCCATTTGGTTTAATTTCATATTGAATTTTTAATATAAAACCTTTTATACTTTTTAAACATTTCTCTTTAGAAAACAAATTTTTTGTCACATCTGTGAGATTAATTTTAAATTAAATTTTCTTCACCTATATGATCAAAAATTAGAAAAATGAATTTAAAATTAGAAATTAACGTAACTTATATTATCTCATAATGAAAATTTAATTTTTTTTATCATTATCAATAAGAAAAATAGTAAATATTAATTACAACGATAAAGGTTAAAACAGGTTTACCTTGGGGTTAAACTAAAATTATAAGTTTTAAAATAACCTATTAAATAGTAAAAATCCATTTATTGGATATATTTATACATTATCACCTAGGTGTTTTGATAATGATCCATTTTGGATCCTTTTTTCAAGTGAAAATCATGAGTACACCTTTTTCTATTCAAAATTACAAGTGTGCCACTCAACTAACCTATAGAAGGCCACCAACACTTCTCTTCTCGTCGCACCTAAAAACAATTTTTTTATAAAATAACATCCTAAATAATTTCCCTACTTCTTTCCCATCATAATATAGGAATTATTTATTTTATTAATCCCTCTTGTGAAGGCTTTAGGTGTAAACCTAAAGAGGATCTCTAAAGGAGAGCTAAAATTCTTAAAAAAGCATTTTTGTTTCACTTTTCATAAACCTTGTTTAATCATTTTAAAATAATATGAAATAATAAAACCATTTTATCCCATATAATTATATTTTATTATGATAATTTAATAACCTCAATGCATCTCCTCTTTCATCAAAGGGGATATGAAATCATCATTCATGTATATTAAGGATTGCGGTCTCACAAATTCATGTTATTCATTTTCCATCATCGCCTCTCAAATATTGATATAATGATGGATTTAATGTATATATATATATGATATTTATGATATTATATTACCTATATAAATTTAATAACATGCTTACCTTCATACCTTCAAACCCATTCAGAAAATAATAACCTCACTCGTGTGTACGGCGGACTACTGCCTTGTGAATCGATGTAACGTTTTTTTCATTTACAAGTTACTTTTATGATAATAAGGATATAATAAATGAATACAAATGATATTTTCAACATAATTATTCTTATTTAAAAATTATATCACATATAACTTCTTAATTTCCATTCCATGGGGATTTGATAACATCATTTGTGTATATGGAGGACTACTGCCTTGCAAAAATATGTGATTCATTCACACATTACATGGAAGATAATAAAGTTCTTTTTAATGAAAATATGTAATAAATATTAATTAAAAAATATTATAGGATGATAATATATTCTTTACATTTCTTTCTTTAAGACCATTGATAAATTGGAATTAATGTTCATGTTGATGCACGACCTACCATTTCTAGGAACGGTTTATTTCATATTCTATTTATATCCATTATAAATTAATATAAGCACATATATAATTAATATATATTATATTTATATCATTTTTAATGTTCTAGGGATGATGGAATCATGATAAATTTAACATTACTAAAAATACCAAACCAAAACATGTGTGAAAAATGAATTAGTTATTACCTAAAACGTAATTGTAACAAGGAATTATCAATAAACAGCTAATAAAAGCTCATAAGTAAATCATATATGATATGATATAAATAATTGTACATATATAATATACATATAATTAAATTACTTTTATTATACCTAAGGTTTTAATATGTACAAAGGAATTCAAAACTTAAGATAAGGGATTTTCGTCTCACTTTTTACTTCTATAAGACACATGCCATATTCACCACCTATTTTGTTTATGTGTTGTATATACTACCCACAAATATATATTATACTGACCATCCTAAAAATTATTGGTATTTACATATCCAATTTAGAATACCTCTTTCATGGGGTTTATATTTTAAAAGATACCAAAATGGAATGGGATTTTTGTCTGAATTTTCCATCTTTAATATTTATGTTATGTTATTCCCCTATCTTATTTTATGTTGTGCATATAAATCCCCATTAAAATTTATTATCAATAATTTTTTTATTTTCATGCAATTATAATTTTGAATAAATTTTATTCTCACACGAGTCTTAAGATTCAATGCTGCCAATGTGGTATATTTTTACGATTAAATCACATTGTTTATCGCGATTGTCTTTGATTACGTTTAAAATGATAAAATATTATAATATCTCTCTCAAAAAACACATGAGTTTTCCTATACTGTACTTATTTCTTTAGAATAATGTTTTTGCATTATTTTCCTCTCTTGATATTCTCAATATTTAAAAAAATATATTTTAAGAAAATTAATCTTTATTTCTCTCTTTGTTCGAAAAAACTTTTTCTTCCAAAACCTTTTTTCCTAAAAATGGCTTCAAAATTGTTTTTATAATTCCAAAACAGATTTATTAAATAAATTTATAATCATGTTCGAATTTATAAAAAAATTAAAAGGAATATATATGTTGTTTTTGAAGAAAAAATGTATGTTTCAATTTTACAGAACATGTAAAATAAATCCTTGTTTTAATTTCTATGTAATGAATGATATTTTCTACCATCACAACCAACTCATTTTTTTAAATTATTAAATTATATGTTTTAAATTTTATTTTAAAATAATATAATATTCAAAAAAATTATAACTTTTTAGTATGTAATTATTAAATAAAGGATATTTTCCTTAATAAATGTATTAAATAAATTTTTAAACATCCTTTATAAGTTTCTAAAACTTTTTTCAAAGAAAGTTGTTTTGAACATGTTTTAATATTTAATTTTTGTTCCAAGTGGAAAGGATTTTCTCCTCATTAAATTTTCCAAGTAGTCATTCAAAATCAAATTCCATATAAAAACACATCATTTTATTGACCTATGAATTAATAGGGATATGGTCTAAGGGAACAATTATTATTCATTATTTTAATGGTTTATGGTTATGATGACAAGATGTTTATGGAAACTATTTATCTTCCACAAGTGATACCATGATAAAATTATTATAAAACATATTTCCTTTCCCGTGGGTTATACTTTGATGAAATGATGAAATTATTATCAAAACTATTTACATCCCATAGGTTATATTATGATGTATTTTTTATGAAAACCATTTAATTTCTTGGGTTCTTATATGATGAATGGTTTATGAACTTGTGTTATATATGCAAATTATTTTACATATGTAATATTGGTTACATTATAACCAAGGGCTATGGTAATGTTATAAAAAGAGACAGGTGGGGCCTATATCTCCCTCTTATTCATTGGGTAAAGATTGATATCTAATGAGATAAACAGGACTAGAATGGGGTGAAAACCCAGTTAAGTAAGTCACACTTTCCATTGTGATATTCTTTGGATTAATCCTTGACAACTGTGATGGTTTGGGAAGTGAACCCATTCCACCTTGATAATTTTAGAAATTATCCTTGACTACTAAGGAAATGATTTTCTACTCTTATGTGTATTCAAAAAATATTTGTCATATGCCAATGTTATGTTATCGTAGTTTAAGTTAATTTATTCCATTATGATTCTTGTCTTATGAATTTAAAAGATTTAATCCTGGAATCACGTTTTTCAACTATGATATGTACGTTATGGTTTTCAAATTTTATTCTCATGAACTCATACTCAGGTTCCCAATTTATATTGATATCACCCTTTTTTACCCTTACTAGGCATCTAAGATCACCTGTTCATTTTTTCCTTATCCATAGGTTATGAAAATGGTTTTATGTAATGTGTTATTAATAAGAGTACTAGTTAGGAAGATCTTACCAAGAGATATTGAAGATACTTCAAGAAATTAGAAGACTTTGTATCAAGTCTCCCAAGACACTAAACCAATATAGTCCATAGGCATGTATTTGGGAAATATATTGAACATTCATCTAAAAATATGTAATTTCAAGGTATGATAAGTTTCAGTCTTCACAATAATATGGTCAAAGCTTTGTGATAAGGTATTAAAATTTATCTAACACTTGAATTTATCCAATGTTTGAGTGTTTTTTGGACAACTCCATCCACTTCTTGAATATATGGTAACTTTAGGTCATATTTAAATGATTAATACCATTAAATTAATTTTAAAAATGAATAAGTACAAAATGTCACTCTCTTGAATTTAATAACCCAAAATATTCAATATAAGTCTTAAAAGAGAATATTATTTGGTTCTAAATGTTTATTTGAATGATAAATCAATTTTTTTATCATATTAATTTATTTCTAATTTTTAGTAGTTGAATAATTAACTTAGGTTCTTATGAAACACAGAGACAATATTTATTCAATTAATATAAAAATAATATAAAAAATTTTAAAATAATATAATTAATATAATTTAATTGAAAATATTTTTCTACAAGAATTTTTTTTGATAAATTGGAAACATTATATTTTAATTCCTTTTTAGTCTTTATGTCTTTAAATTCTACTTAAATAAATATTTCCAAAGTTAAAAATATTGATATTTTATAATAAATTCTATTTTATTAAATAATTAAAAATTAATAGTAAAAAATATTTAGATACTGTAATGGAATGTGGTTGAACATATCTACCATGGTCCCATAGGAGTCATTTTTTTATAGTAAAATTTTAAACCTGTTAATATTGAAATAGTTGTTACTACATTTATGATCAAAATTGTTAATAAATGGGTTAATCAAAATGATAAGGTTTACAATGACACCAAAACCTATCTAAATTTAATTAGATGACATAATTTACACCATATAATATTTTATATGAATTCATTTCCATTTTTAATAATTTTTCTAGATAATTAAAATATTATATTTTAAACAATTAGGAAATTTCAAGTTTGTTATCTCCCTCCCTTATAAAAAGACACCCCCCATTTCTCTTCATTACACCAATTTGAGCCTTATTTCTTAATCAATACCTAACAAATTCCATTCCAAACTTCTTATTACATGTTCTAGAGTTTATGTTATCCCTAAAAGACCAACCCTAGGGTTCTTAACAGGATATCGAAAACATTTCATTCAAATAAGATGTAATCTCCTCAACTGGTCACTTTATTTTTACCTCATATTTTACCTCCTCTAAATATGTAGAATTTATTAAAAAATAATAACTTAAAAAATCCAAAATTTATTAAATTTATATTATAAATTTTAAACCACTATTATACACCCTCTATTCAACCAAATGGGAAGTGATAGTATTGCTCACATATCTACGTATGGCTTATGCTCTACACATAGTGATTCAATTAATTTTTCATCACCATAATTTTTGGAAACATATTATTATGGTTTCAAGGTTAATATATGATATTAATGATATATTTTTTCTTATGGAATGATAATATCATATCTACCTTCTTACCTTCTAATCTGTTTGAAAATAATAACATTGCTCATGTTTATGGGTTGACTACCACCTCTATGAAGTGTTGTGGTTAATTTTTCACTTCATCTTTATATGGATAGTAAAAATTATTTTTTATTAATATAAATTATTTATATGATAAAATAATTACTCTATAAAGGTAAATTATTACTTACCATTATTTCCTTGTTTTTTTTTGAAAAGAAAAAATAGCATTCATACGTACGTACAATCTAATATCTACATAAACAGTGTAATTGATTTTTATATCTAACATTTTATGGATGACATCGTATATATATATATATATTAAATATATATGATATTTATATTATGATTAATATTCTATGGATAATAGAATTATGATTAATTTACAATGATAAAAACTATAGAACCAAATCATACGTGAATAGTGAAGTAATTATCACAGAGAATTGTGATGTTAATAAAGTATTGTCAAATAAATAGGTGATCCAATTTTATAATAAAATCTTATTTGGTATGAAATTTTTAATTAATCTTATAGAATAAATATATAATTAGTAAATATTGATTATAAAATAGTATTAAACATGTTTGATGGAATTTGGACAGAAGGTAAGGGTTTTATTTTATAATCTCATTTTTTATCTGGATTGTTTATTACTAAGTTTTTTATGATGAAATGTTATGATAAAACACTCAATAATATCATAAATTTTATTATATTATAGTTACTTAACGATAATAATTGTTTTCATTCAATTTTATTCACTTTATGTACTCAATAGACCAATAGAAAAGTTTTAAGGAAAATATTCTTTTTTATTCCACATATATGTTTTCCAAAAAAAATTTCAAGAAAATTCTAAATATTGTACTTTGAATTTTTAAAGTCATTTTTACCCGTGATTGATATTTTAGAAAAAAAAATTAAAATGAATCATATATTCATTTTCCAAATGAGGTACTTTTTTAGTTTTGTTACAAAAGTGTGTAATGTTACCCTCAGGTTGCTAATACCTCGATGGAGGCGACTTCTCACCCTTCGTGATGATAGAGGCCGCGATGCCAGTCCCTCCCCCACCACCGGGGGAGGGACCTTCTTCTTCTTCTTCATCATCCTTTAAGGAGGTGGGGACTTTCTTCGCCGCCTATTCGAAATTGAATATTCTTCCCCGTTTTCCCCAAATATCTTTGTTCCCTAAGGTTCCCGAGCTCCATGGTGGTTTCCCGAATCTTCCTCTTTCGATATCGAAGTTCAATGAGGCCTCGGCGCTTCTCAATCTATCCTTAATCGCTCGTTTTCCATGTATAACACCATCGGTTGACACCTTCGACAGGTGTGTGTTTGATTCTTGGGGTCTTCAAAAGAGGGATATGGTGGGTTTTCTTGACAGCAGATGTATCCTGATTCGATTTTCGATGGAGGATGACTTCATTCAAGCATGGTCAAGTTCGCCTCGGAACTGCAAAGGTGCTCGCTTCTTCCTCCAAAGATGGAATTACGATTTTCATATGAAGTGGGACTCACCTATGGTTACGAGCTAGGTGAGCTTCCCTAATCTTCCACTCCCTTTCCAAAATCCATCGATTATTAGGATGCTAGGGAATCTTGTTAGGAGATAAATATGCTCTGATCATCGAACATCAGCAGTGAGTCATCCAGTGAATCCTCGGGTGTGCGTTGAAGTTGATTCTTCATGGGAACCTCTAGAGTTTGTTTGGATTACAATAAGAGAGGATTATCGCTGTTGGCAACGGGTGGTGTATGAATCGTGGACTGTTTTCTGTACTGAGTGCAAACGTTTGGGTCATTCTCTGATGATGTGTAGACAAGGAGCTGGACACCGGGGCTCTGGAAGGAAATTGCAGATTGTGGATCCATGGGATGGTGTCGCTTGTGACAACCCTTCGAGGGTGAATTACAGTGGCCAAATTTCTGATGGAGGGATTGACATGGGGGTGTCCAACCATGCCAAGGACACTACAAATAAAGGTTGTGTGAGGGTAAATGTGGGGTTCTCTTCAGGTATTGTGAATTCACACTGTATTTTTGGGGCTCTGGGTGATAGAAGTGGCTGAGGGGCTGACCTCAATACAGGTATGGTGATGTTGGAGGCTTATTAAGGTGGGTATCTTCTGTATGGTAGTAGACATAGACCAACTAGGGACTCTCAAATTAGGAAGGCTCACTACAGGGATGGACATGTGGAGGATGTTTGCCTGTATTATCATCCAGTGGACTACAATGAGAGTTTTTAGGCTGGTTCGGTTTTGGATCTTGTGGAAGTGCCTCGGAAGAACCTTCTGTTGGCCAAGGTGGTCAGCAGTTTGAGGCAGGACCAGGATGGTCCTAATAGTTATAGTGTTCGGAATGGGGTGGGTCACACTAGCAGTACGCTACTCAAGTGGATGAATAAGGTAAGGGGAACAATGATGTTATAGAGTAGATGTAAGGTGGTGAGGAGGCTGCTCTTGCTGCGTCTTCTGTGTAGGTTTTTTAGTTTAGGTGGTGAAGATTCATATAAGGGAAGGTAGGGGGTTCGGGTCCCCGGATTCGAACATCCATTCACATTAACAATAGTTTCAAAGGAATTAATGAGGCAGTTTTCAGCTTGGACCAAGCTGGCCCGGTGTTTGTTGATAAGGTATGCATGAAGGAGTCCAATAGAAATAACCCAAGTCATTAGGCATATGTAGACTTAAGTCCGAAGAGTAACAGGAGATTGTGGAGGAGGAAGGGTAGGAAGTATTACTCCTCCTTACCTCCTCCTTTGGAGACTCGTTCTGCTAAAAAGGTTAACGGCAAGAAGACAGACACTGAAATTATTATCCACCACAATTTGGGGGACCAGGGTGATACAACCTTGGACTTTCTCCTATGTTATGAAGATGTAGTGGTTTAAAAGGTCTTGCTGGTTAATCAAACTGATGAGGAGGTGGCCAAAATGATGGGGAGCCCTCTAAACATGACTCTGAATGAGGATCAATTCTTGTGGATTGATAAGCAAGACCTAATTATGGTTGGAGGATTCAATAAAAGAAAGATTAGCATTGAGGAATACATATGGTCCTGAGACCGGCTAGCTTCTAAGATTGAAAAGCTAATGATGGAGTCATCAGACATCAAGGTTTCAACTTAATCCTGGAAATTGTTTAGGGAAATAGATTCTGTGAATCTCAAATTACTTTTTAATGACTGTATTTAATGGATGGTTCTTATTGTTTGGTTTGGGGAAGGTGGGTTTGTGTTGTGTCTGCTTCTGGATATGCTTTAGATTTATGTTTGGATGAGATATCATGTTGTGTGGCTACGATGCTAGCACTCTACTTGGATCTACTTCAGATGAGGTTCAGAGCAGGAAACCTTCACCGGTGCATGCCATTTGGATTTGGATGATTGAGAGGGTATGGCTTCACCATCGGATCCATGCCCGTGCATTCCTGCACGGGACAACTTGCCGAACGGTCATGCTTTAGTGGAGGCTTCTTCATGGAGAAGTTGTTGGGGAGGGGAAGATCCTGTAGTTTGTTCTGGGTTGTTCTCTATTTTTTTTATGCATTTGTTTTGATGTATCATTTGGTTTCTCACTTTATCCTTAAAAGTGTTTTGATAATAAAAAATTTAATTTTCATTTAGTTACAAAAGTGTAGGTGTAATGTTTTCTTTTAACTTATATGCCATGAACAAAATTTCCTACCCCGATGGACGCTCAATGATTTGAAGCTTCCTTTAAAATATTCCAAGTGTTTTTTCAAATAAAACCTTTTCATTAATATTTGGGAATTTTTATATTTTAAACAAGTGATCTCTAAGGGAAAATGGTATTTCCTCAGGAAATATTCCAAATCATATTTTAAATAAATTTTTCATTTATGATAACATCCTTTTATGTTACTTATAATTTACTAGGGATATGATCAAATGATATCATATTTATTAGTTATTTATATTTTTGTTATTATGATAGCAATATTTTTATGAAACTAGTTCCTTTTATATGGGTTATGCTATGACGAATTGATGAAATGTTTATGAAACATATTTCATTTCCAAAGTTTGGTCTATGATGAAATGTTTATAAAAACACATTTATTTTTTATAAGTGATGATATTGTAAATTTTTTATGCTATTTAATCAAAAAAATATGGTTTTTATTATGGGAAGTATGAGTCCATAAATATATATCCCACTAATTCATTATGTGAATATGGATATCTATCCAGATAAGTGGGATATGAATGTGGAGTTAACCCAATTCAGTAAGGGGATCTATCCATTATGATAGTCTTATGGGTAAAATTTTACTACTATGATTGTTTTGTGATTGAACTTAATCCACTATGATAGTATTTTTAGTGATACTTGACTACTAATAAAATGATTTCTTGTGCCTATGAGTATGACACAAACATATCTCTTATTCTAATATTCTTTGATTCTTTTCTGATTCATTTATTATGAACTATCATGTTTTATTCTATGATTCAATATTATTATTTTGATATGAAGGGTATGGTTTTCAAATTTTATTCTCATGTTCTCACACCAATATGATAATGTTATGTGGATATATACCTTGTTTTCCATTATGGAGCATTTGACCTCACCCTTTATTATGTTCTATTTTGTTAGGTTATGAGGAAATATGTTATGTAAGATATGTCTAAGAAGGGTGATATTTAGGAAGAACATAGTGAGAGATTATTTAATACACTTATTAAGTAGTTGTTTTTATATACATGTTTTGGAAGATAAAATACATATATTATTCTAGCCTAGATCATTTTGTTATATAATGAATATTCATCTAATAAGAAAAAATATATATGTATGATTACTATGGGACTCTATATAATTTATTCAAATGTATTATGTGATAAGTAAAGCCAAGACATCAACCAAAAGAAGAAAAAATTCATTCCGGGTTATATGAAAAGGCTAAGGAAGCTTATCATATATTGTGATCAGAATTATTTAGAGTATGCCCTCAAAGTTTCAAATGATATTGATGTGTAAAAAAGAAACTCAGAACCATCAATATCATGGAATAATATCAAAATATCATCTTTTAATGGATAATACTTTAATAAAATAGAATATTGTTATATTGTATATTTATACTCATGCATGACTCAAGAGTGTTAAGTCTAGTGTGGAATCTAGTAACACAGTTTGAAGTAGTATAAATACCTTCTTGTGTGCAATTATGAGTATAAGGGCAATGTGGACTCTATTAACATTGTGTTATATTGTATAAATATCCTCCCATGTGGACATGGGACTAACTATAAAGTGTGACTCTACGTCAACCATTATAATTGATAAAAATATTATAGTGTAGAATCTATTTTAGGGGGTATAAATATCATAGAAAAATTAATTCTTTCATTTGAACCTTGTAAATACTATTTTATTCTCTATATATAATTACACACACACATTAGGTGAGACTGAGAGATAATATTGAGTGGATTGAAAACCTTAACAAGTTCAAGAGATTGCACTCAAAAGTAAAAAATTCATAAATATAAACCATTTATTCACTCCCCCTATAAGTGTTAATTTTATATTAGTGCTCTAAAATAATAAAAGGAAAATGATTTTTAAGATAAATATCAAAAAAATTCATCATTGTGATTTTTTTTCATAAACTGCCTCAGTAAAAAGTGAGATTATAACATAAAACCATAATCGCTTTGGTAAATATAGAAATATAACCCCCGTGAAATAATTAGATTAAAATGAATCATTAAATAATATTAATATTAATGTATTCATTATATAATGTGGAATGTATACAATGAACACCACATGAAATAAACAAGTGTTTAATTTTTTATATGTCTCACTAAAAGAAAACTGACAGTCGAATCCCTTACCTCAAGTATGAATTTCATTGTATGTGATTTTAACCTCTTTTATTATAAATTTTAATTTTTTATCCACCTATAAAAGAAAAATATACATACTAATAATTCTATAAATTTCTTCTTTATAGTATATTATCTCTCATTCATTAATAATCATTCATTATCATCATCATTTCTGGTGTTAACTGTTTTATTTTCTATGTATGTTTTAGATTAGAAGTTATAACCCTCACATATCTATCATTATTGATTCACATAAATAATATTACTCTTTATATAAAATATAATATTTATTCATTATATAAATTATTTTAACCATTCATATAATACATAGATGAAAAATGAATTACATCACATCGTAGAGCTGTAGTCTATATATATATATATATATATATATATATATATTCATTACTGATGTTTCCACTTTTCTATGGATAGAATGAAAGGAATTTAAATAAAAAATAAAAATTGAAAAACTATAATACGACATAAATATCATATATTCTTAGAAAATACATCCTTATATCAATCCATTTGAGGCTATGGTGGAAAATGATTCGCATCACTTCATGGAGGTTATAGCCCACATATACTCCCATTTGATGTACATGTGGTGGAAATTGGTTGTCTCTTAATCATAAAAACATATAAATATATTAATTATAGTGGATTAATTATTTTATTATGGATAAAATATAGTTTTTTAATTATAATTAAAAACAAACATTGAAAGCACCGGGTAATACAATTACCACTTCTTTGAGAAACCTCCTTTCATATACACTTTGTACATTCATCAGATGGTCTTTGGGTAAGACCAAGAACCCAATAAAAATGTAAGTTAAGAAGGATTTTGGGATAGAAATTTACAAGATTAGAGAATCAAATTGTGTGAATACGGGAGGAAAAGACGTAACCTTCTATAAGTGAGGGGAGCAACACACATGGAATTACTTAGTACATTTAAATAATATAAAATCAATTTCAAGTTCAAGTGGTATAAAATAGAAAATAAATTTCAGTTAAAATAATATAAGGTCTAAATATCTTAAAACAATAATATTTATACATATTTAATTTAAATATCTAACCTTGTCACTTAGATTAACCCTTGTAATATCTTATAACCAAAATCATGGTAACAAAGTTTTACTCTATTACTATTCATTAGAACCAAAAAATGAATGTTTCCTCATTAACAAATTTTTAAATTATGAATCCAAATATTTATTTAATTAAATAAAATTCAACTAATATAATTGGAAAAAAATTCTCAAAAAAAGGTAAAACACCCAATAAAAAATAAATTTTAGAAGAAAACAATGCATTTTAAGCTTAAACTGAGTTTACTAATATTGTATCCCCTGTAAAAACTATTATATGAATATAGCAATGTTTTTTTGAATATATTTTTTATATATGTACTTTACATCATTAATAAGTAGGGATTTATTTAATTTATTAAGTCAAAAACACAATGTGCAAATAAAAAGAGTTTTATTTAAAATAACTCTTTTTACCATTAAATGATTTTATCTCTATTACAAATCATTGAATAACAGATGTATCAATTTTTATTTATAAATTATCATAAAATTTCATTAACATAATTTTTAAATAGAAAAAAATATATAAAAAACATGATATAGGGCAAATATAATTCTTCGTATAAATAAAATGTATTTCAAAAGAATACATATAAAATATAAAGGTGTTAATTTATATTACCTTAAAAGGAATTTATTTCATTGATGTAAAAAATGAGGATAATTCAACATTATCACGTCCATAGGTTCCCATTTAGCTTCCAAGAATTTTTTATTCAACTAAATAACTTTAACCATGTGATTAGTCTTGTCCTGTAACACATTATCTCTATGATCCAAGATTTTTACATGTTGTCACTCATAAAAAATATCATGATCTATTATTATAACATTTGAGGTTAGTAAATTTGAAGACTCAGGTATGTAATTACTTAAAATAGATACATATAACACTTCAATAACTCTATAGAGGCTTTATGGAAATGATAAGTGATAAGCTACTGCCACAATATGATCAATAATCTCAAAGTGGTTGATATGACTGGGGATCATATTTCACTTCAATCAAAATATCATGAAATTATTCCATGGATAAATTCTTAGTAATACCTTCTCTCTGACATTAAATTATTGATAATTCTAATGATTTCCAATATAACTCTTTTATAAACTCTAGGATACCTTGATGTCTAGCTTAATGGGCCTAAACTTCATTATAACTTAATCCTATAGATTTGGTGTAATATCATTTATTCTCTAAGTTCATCTTATCTTTTCATAATACAACAATTTTTTCTTTATTTTTCTTCATAAAGAGACATCTAAATTCTCAAGTGAGAGATATTTTTATTGGAAAATTAGACCAGAGGATGTTGTTGATCCCAAAAACCATTGAAATCTAGACAATCTATTCTTTATATATCATCTAAGGTTTTAATGGTTCTATTAGACTAACCATCTATCTAAGGATGATAAGAAGCACTGAATCCTAACTTCATATATATATCTTATAGTATACTTCTCCATAAAATCTAGGTACACATAGGATATTGAGATTCAACTGATTATGGTACTCCATGAAAACATACCACTACTTTAATGTTTATTTGGGAAATATAAACAAAAAATATTCTCTAATAAAAAATAGATATATTGAATTTCTTGGGTGATCAACTAAAACCCATGAAATAGTATTCCCATTATATTTCATTGGGACTCCTATGATTAAATCCAAGGTGGTATTTTCCAATTTCCATACTAGTATGGGTAGTGGTGATAACATCCCCTCAGACTTCTAGCCCTCCAACTTAACATTTTGGCATACCAATCCCCAAGATACATAAACCTCAATATCTCTCTTCACGTTTTCTCGCTAAGAATTATACTTAAGGTCTTTATATGGCTTTATACTTCCATGATGAATATTAAATGATGAGATATTATCTCAATCCAATAAATCCTTATTCAATTCTAATATAATAGGGACACATACTCGATTCCTTAACCGTATCAATCAATAAAAATCAAGGATGAACTCAAGAACATTTCTCTAAATATTTTATAAATCAACATCTTCCTTCTACATATCTTTAATCTTCACCTAGATATATAGTTGAACGCATATTTTAGAAAGATAATATTTCTCCCCTTCCCTAAATATTTCAAGTTATATCCTTCTAAAGTCAATAATTATTGGATCTTTTATGACCCTCATCATAAATAAGATAGCATGATCCTTTAAAATCAAAACACCATACACTTTATTCTCCTTCCAAGGGTGGTAATTTATTAAGCAGTCATAATATTTAGTCAACACCAACCACTATGTTTTCCTTAATATAAACACTCTTTTGAGATTGGTATTTCCACCCATGTACACTTTGAACTAATAAACATTAAACATTTTATAATGTATTAGAGGGTTATAAATGACCCACTTGTCATATAATTAGAATACATTCATATGTTTACCACATGATCATGAAAACATATATCATTCCATCATAGCTTAATCTGTGGAAAATTAAATGAGTGTCATCAAGATTTAATTATCATAATCAATAACCAATCAGACAAAAATAGGTATGGTATAATTGGATCATATCTCTAGTGAAGAATAATTAACATCAATGTTGGTTTTTATATATATAATTTATTATAAAATATTACTTGAATATTTTTTATGAAAAATACCCATCTGATTTTAAAATAACTTATCTAAGATATAAAAGTTTATAGAATATTAGGATAAAATAATTATTTAAAAAATCAGGTAAACTATTAAATTAATAATCATAGAAAATATTAATAATGATGATAGAAAAATTCATTTGTTTGGAAAACATTATAACATATATTCTTCTTACACAATCAGTAAAAATTAACTCATCCAATAAAAGATGAGAATATTAAATTTAAACAATTTTATAGAATGTAAAAAATGATAAAAAACATAAATTTAATCAATCATTTTAGAATATTAAAATTATTATTGAAAACATTTTATATAAAAAATTTATATTCATGAAGAATACACTCATCCAAATAGAAAAACAACGTTGGTTTTCTATAAAAAACCATAATTTTGAGTAAATAGAGGGAGAAAAATTAAAGCATAACTTTTAATTTATATAAATAAAAATAGGATAATAAAAATACATAATATTTTTAAGCAACTAGTCATATAATTTCATAATATTATATTTAATCATAAACAATACTGCTAAAAATTGAGATTGACATATGAAACCCTAAATGCTTTTATAACGATTGAATCATTACCCTCATGAATAAAATAACATCAAATGAATCTTTAAGTATAATGAATGTAAGTATATTCATGAATATCACACTAATGGGAAGTATATACACCAGATTAATGAAATAAATGGTGAATATGTCATATGACTCTGAGAAACAAAAGTTTGAAAATAAACATTTTTATTAAGTCTGAATTGATTCGTATGTGATTTTAACCTCATTTATAATAAATTTAAATTAATTATGATTATATAATAAAAAATTAGTCATAATTATAATACCATACATGGTTTCTTATAACATATTATCTTTGTTTCCTTAACAATATTTCATTATCATCATATTTTTGGGGGTTAACTACTTCAACATTCATTTATATCTCTATTTGGTTGTTATGGTCATTGAATATTGATCATGGTTTTGTAATCTATATAATAATAATAATTTAATAAGTATATTACTTATCCATTATATCCTTTTTATTACCATCCATATAAATCTATGATGTTAAATTAATTACAATACTTCTTAAAGATGGTTCTCTGTATGTATAGATGGATGGTGTTTTAACTTTTTGATAGTTGGAACGAATGAAATGTAAATACTAATTAATATTTAAAAAAAATTAAGTATATAAAAAAATTTATTAAATCCATCATTATAACAATCCATGTGAGTTAGTAAAGGAAAATTAATCGCATCGCTTCATGGAGGTTGTGGTCAATATGTCCGCACGATATATACTTTAATTTCTCGGTTGATGGAAGGACGATGAAAAATGGTTTCCCAATAATAATAAAAATAACTCCTTATATTTATGATTATATAATCATTATTATACGTTGGATACTATAAATTTAAAGGAACTAGAAGATGAAGTAAACTTTGAAAGAGTCTAACAAGATGATTTCTTCTTCTTTGAGAGACCTCATTTGGCATACAAATTAAGCCATCTTAGGATGGTATTAGTGTGATATCAGGTGCTCAAGAGTGAAGGGAATAAATCGAAGAAGTTTTTTTGGGTAGGTATTGGTTGATATGGATCTATCAAATTTTGTGAATAATGGAGGGGAATAGATTCCCTTATATATGTTATGGGAGGAACACCTATATAAATACATAAAAGATTTGAATAATATAACATCAATTTCTAGTGAAAATGGAACCAATTATCCAAGAAATAATAGTTAATATAATATTAAGATGAAAAAACACCAACAAGTAAGATTTATAGAATTTTGAGGCTCTTATTTACCCATATATCATATTTTATCCCTTGTTAAACCATATTATCCTTAACCATGGAAACAATTTTTTATTATTTTTACTAATTTACTACAAAAAAATTATCCTCATTAAAAAATTAGAAAATTATGATCACCAATACATAACACACTTTATCAAATTAAATTTCTATAATTAGTAGATCTTAATTTTAATACAAACGTGCAAAATACAACAAAAACCATTTTTTATAAAAATTCATTTTTAAGCATAAAAGTGAATTCAAATTAATTATATACCGTGAAAAAATATTAGATTAATGATAAAATATTTTAATTAATATATATTATTTAATTTTATTAATATAATTAATCAATGGTCATTTATTCAATTTATTATGATAGAAACACATTTTTCACTTAATAATAGTTTTCGGAAAAATGATGCTTTTTTGCTAAAATGATTTTAACTTCATTTTTATTTATTAAATAACTAATGATTTAATGGTTAGTAATAAATTAAAAATAAATTTTATTAAAAAAGTTATATAGTAGTGATTAATATATATAAAACATGATATATATAGAAAAATATAAATCATCTAAAAACATTCCATTTAATCATGAAAATATTTTATTAAAAATTTTATGTTTATTTCATCGATATTAAAAAAAAAAAAAATTAAACCATTTCTCTATATATTTCATAATATGGTTAATGTCATTAAGACTCTTCACTCCAATAACTAGGTTTTAAATGTTATAATATAACATAGTTTATTTAGAAACGATATTGCTAATAATGAATGTTGTGGAACACTAAAAATATTTTTCAAAGGAATAGAGAAAAAATATAAAGGAAGTATATATATTTACTAAAAGTGATTAGGGAGAAAATAAAATTTTAGGATATTTCAATTATTAATAAATATATTTATGTTTTTCCTGATTATTTATCTAGTGTTCCCCCATTTCATGTGGTAGATTTTTCTGTAGAACATATAACTAGTAAATTGTTTATATCAAAGACATTAAATAGAATGACATGAATTTAATTGGATTAATTGAATAATAAAATTAAATATATTTGAACTAAGGGTATTATAAACACAAGTTATTCAAAATTTTGTGCCCCATCCCTTGTTCTTAAGAATAAATATGGATCAATAATGATTTTAAATGATTATAACGAACTTAACATGAACACGATGAAGGAAAATTATCCTCTACCATTTATTGATATCTTGTTTGACCAAAAAATATGGAATTAGTAACTATCAATAATTTACCATCAATATAGATGTCATAAATTAAGAATTGAATGTGAGGTTATATAACTTGAATATTTCTTTACAATATATGGATATAAAGAATTCATATTGATTCCATTCAAGTTAAGAATTACCATGTTATCTATATATATATATATATGATGAAAACCCCTTTAGAGATTACCGCAATAATATCATGGAAGTATTTATTCGATATTATTATATATTAAAAGTGAATGGAACAAGATTAATATCATTTTATGATTGTGTTGATGACCTTAAGGATAAACATTATTCCAAATCATTCATGTGTGAATCTTCACTATTTAAATTTTTATTCTTGGGTCTTATAAGTTTGGTTATATTTGGGTATCCTTCAAACAAAGATTTCATTGAAGACTGTCCCAAACCAACAACAATAACTAAGATCTATAGTTTTCACCTATTAGATAGAACCTATTTCTTATTTGTGACAAATTTGTCATAACATTAAAAAAAATCAAGTTAACATGATAGGTGTTCATGTTCATTTAGATAGATAATTATAACGATAATATCAAGGATCTCAAGATAAGTTTAGTAAGAATACTTTTAATCACACTAACCTATAGTGGAGAAGGCCTTTTGATATAAATTGATGTATCAAAGAGATTTTTATGATTTTTTCTCCTGAAAAATGACATTGTGATAGCATATGCCTCATGTCAATTAATGTTTCATGGGAAAATTTACCCAACACATGGTTTAAATATAGAAATCAAAATATTTTCATTTTTTTGGAGGATGTATTTCTACAATGAAATGTGTGATACATATAATTCTCCAAATAGATAAAAATATATATTTATAAATAAGGATTAAAATGTGTACTGATGAATATGGGTGGAGTTGATTATGGACAATGATTGGTTAATACATAACCACATTATGAAGGAAAACAAGGGGATTAATACTCCAAACAAGAAGGTTCATAAGGATTAAAGACACTGAATACTCATGGATTTATAATTGATAGACTTGTTAATCATAAGGGAAGGGAATAAATAATGTATTTCTCAAATTAATTCTCAGACATCAATCCATGTATTGATCAAAGAGGTTCAAAATAAGGATATAGAGCTATAGTAGAATGTATATAATACTTTAGAGTTTAGAATTTATATTTATAGAATTATAAGACTATGTAAATTAATTTTTCTCCCTTTTAATTATAGAATTGAAGAAGAATTTTTTTTAATCACATAATTAAACACTCTCTATCCATCCTTGAATCATAAATACATATAAGGATATCAATGATCATTTGTGGTTGGATAAAAAAAATGGGATATTGTGTAGTATATATCTTAATGCATTATATTTCATAATGTAAAGACAAAATGATCTATGTCTAAGGGGTAATGCAACCATTACATATAAGTATATGGAAATGGGATAACTTCTCTATGTATATCATTATAATACTTCAAAAAAATTCTAAATGACATGATTTCATTTTGGTTACAGTGAATAATGATAAAAATTTGACACATTTCATTAATATTATAAAATATTTCTCAGTAAATTATCTTATAATTATATACATAATATAAGAGAAAATGTTTCATATGTTCTAATATCAATTGTATCTGATTGTGATCTAAGGTTTAATTTAAATTTTTAGAGAATATTTTAACAATCATTAGATAACTGATACTTTGTATATATTATCATCCTCTAACTAATGTTCAATTAGAATGGTCCATTAAAACCACAAAATATTTATTGATAACCTTCGCAGTTGATTTCACATGATGTTCTGATCTGATCCTTCCCTGAATATAGATCTCATATAAAAAAAATTTCTATTCTATCATTCAAATTGAACCATATTATTAGACCATTTATGTATTTACATCATATATCATGTTATTTAATTTTTAATGATCCCAAAAAACCTTTATTTTTTCTAATGAATATATTTTTAAGTGTTTATACACTTTTTCGATATTATTTAGTTAAATTTTATTAAAATAGATAAATCTATTGATATTTAAAAAAAATTGGCTAAATCTGGAAAAAACATCTATTTGGTGAATTTGGATACATATATTTTAGATACATCAATTTTATGGCTACATAAATCATCACTATATAATAATCACCTATATCATAGAATTTCCTACATGATAAATTGGCACATAAATGAAATTGCTACATTAATTCAGAAATATTGAGAATTTCACTATGTGAATTAGATTCATTGAATATTTGGATAAGTGGTTCCAATTATCTATGAAATTATTTCAAATATATAATTTCATCTATGTAATAAATATGGATATTTAATTCACCTATGTGAAAAAATAACCTACTTTAAGAATGGATACATGGGTTAATTTATCTACCTAGATTGTTGTTATATAGGGATCCAAAATCTACTACATCATTTTACTAATCAAGTATTTATTTCCATTTTAGTATTTTAAGTGATATTTATTATTTATTTCCATGTATTACACAATAGACTTATTCTTTGTGGTGAAATAAATTTCCAAAAGTTTTCAAGTACTGAGAGAGAAATGGGAAGTGATTATTTTATTTCTAGGTTCTTTTTAATGATGTAATATTTGAGAAAATTACATCTAGTGTTTTAACATGAAGCCTGATTTTAATGAATATTTGTTTTTAATTGTTTTAAAAATAAATAAAATAGTATTTTAAAAATAATATAAGATAATAAAATCTCCCCATCTTGAAGAATTCAATGTTACATCTTCTCTACACTAAGAAGAAGAAGAAGAAGAAGAAGAAAAATCAAGTTTTCTATAGTTGTGCATTAAAGAAAATCCAATTGGTTTTTGAAAAATCTCAACAAGATATACTGCATTATTATTGTGGGGACCAAGGATTAACATACAGGGATATTAAATCATTTTATATAAATATTCATCACATTACAAAAATACATGGTTGAGGACTATAATTGCTTAGTGTATTTGGAAACATGGAAACATGATATTGTAACATGGTGAAACACCATCAACATGCCGTTAAAAGATATTACCCTTTAAGAAATATAACTAAAAACCTTTCTTCATAACTTGGGGAATGGAAACATAAGAAAGGGGTGAACTCTGATGCTTAGTAAGGGTAAACAACGGAGACACGTAAGCATAATCATGAACATAAGGGTATGAGAACATAAAGAAAACATTAGAAGATAATACCCAATATATCATACACACAAATAGAAAAATGATTTATAGTCATGTACTATATCCATGGTTTTATAGGTTTTTGGGTATATCTTAATTTATATCGACAGTTTTATTAAAACTATGGCTATATGGGTATTTAAATAAATGGATTACTAAAACCCATGGAAGTAGAGTTCATTCATACATGCAGAATTCTTTCTCTTCGTGACCCCCTCACATTACACTCTCCTCTACACGACCTTCCTAACATGACACTACCCTCACAAGATATCATCTCCCTACCCTCTTCCCTCGATGATGCCCCTCACGAAACATCCCCTCACTACCACCCAATGTGGCCACCCAACCACGACCTCTCCTCTCTACAATCCTCATCCCCTGACACTGCCACCAAACACATCCACCCCACCTCCTCTCCATCACTACTCTTAGGAATAATCCCCACATCATTCTTTGGGTCACCTTTGACATAGCCACCCCATATCTTAGTGATCACCATCTTCCTCACAGATCTTGTCTAGGCACAGTTCTTGAATTCAAATACCCATTAAATGTAACTAGGGGTTTTGTTGTCATTGTGCAGGGTCTCCTATATGTTGGGTGCCTCAGGTTTCTTATCACTATCAAGGGATAAATTTATCAAAACTAAATATAAAAATTTAGTAAATAATAAAATATAATAATTGTAAACATATGAATAGTAAAAATAAAACTAATTTATAGACTAGTTTACACCACTAGGTGGATCATTTGTAAGCTATTAGTCATAAATGACTACATATAGACAAGTTTTTATTTCTAGGGTTAATGGATCAATATGTTTTACTTAAAATATCAATATAGCAATTCATTTATCTTCTCAAAAGTAATACTCATGTAACCCTGAATTAATATCATTAAAATAGATTGGTTCAATTTTAATGTAAACCATTGAATAAGTAAATATAGGTGTTATATGGTTTCATATTCCCCTATAAATAATTTTGTTGGTAACATGGTTTTATATTTTAGATCCATGGGAAAATCTGAAAATGTGTTTTAGGGAAGTGTCTTTAATTATTTCTTTGGCCTCTTGTATAACTTCTTAAGAAAAGGATAAGCCAAATTCTTGATTTTAGTATTCTCTGAGTTTTTTCCATACTCAATAATTTCTTAATAGGTGGTGAATATCATAAAGAACATTTCCTTAAAATCACCAATCGCACTCTATTGTTCATTGAGTTATTTTTATAAAAACATTGAGAAATTTTTGTAGTCTTGAATCTAATTTAGTATAGGTTATTCTTCATACAAATGGTTTCATGTAATATTTAGGTGATGTTAATTAATATCATTACTATTTTATAATTTATCATCCCAAAAAAAAGAGTTCTCAAACTGCTTAATAGGATATTTCCTTTGAGTTAATTTTTTTTCTGGCTCCTATGAAAATATAGATTGATTAGTGTTAAACAATTTTTTTATATTGGTTTCTACAAACCCAATTCTATTTATATAAATTTATTAATAATTTGAATAGTTTGGGGATATAATAAAAAGTTTCTCCACTCCCATGTTTAGTGTACTTATAGAAAAATAATCTAAATAAAGAGACAAACAAATAAAATGAGGCATTAAAGAAAAGTAAATGAATGAAAACAGATAATTAAATTTTATAAGAGAGAGAAAATTATCATCTCAACTAAATTATTCCATGTTTTAATGTTAATTTTTTTGATGGATTTCAATGTAGATTTTAAATTTTTTATGAACAATATAGTTTTGAGCATATGGTTTCCACTTATGGAGTTAGTCTTATAGAATCACTATCCACACAATTAATTTTATTGATTTTTCTATAAATGATTGGAACTATGAAAACATATATTTTATGAATGACTGCAAAAAAAATTAAATTAACATATATAGAGAGTGAAATTGTTTTAATGATATGTCCTAGGATTTAAAATAGGTGATACATTATTATATCAAAGTCATTATTCCCATATACAGCACATTGTTTGTCTGTAACTCATTAAACACATTATTAGTGCATATATTTTCTCACTGTACATCACACTCAAGAAAACATATAAGTTCTCATCCCACCACTCCTCTAAATAAATCAAAACCATAGGTAAATCCACCCCTTAAAAATTGATCCCATCAAACACAAGTTATAAAACTATAGGTGATTGATGGATTTTAGAAATGGAAATGAATGTGTGGGAATATGAAGCTCAATGAACTATTATTTTTCTCTAAATCTCATACATCCAAATATATAGAATAAAATAGAAAACACAAGGCCCAGTTCTTGGTATATAGAATCACTATTTACCATCTAGTGTGTGATCCTTGAGTGATCCACCCACCAGGGATGTGATATTGAGAATCACCAAAATATTGATCAAAGGGAAATAAAAAAGAAAAAAATGAAAATAATTGAATATAGATATATTACAATGAAGTAATATTATATAATCCTAAACCAAATTACACCAAGGTTTATGGAAAAGGAATAAAATATGATCTAACACTAAAACTGCTGAGGAAATTTTTTTATAAGTTGTGACATGTAATATTCTCCCATCTCTAATCTTTCAATATATTGTATGGTTAACTCCTTCATTGAATCATATTTCTATTTAGAGGATTAAGAGTCTGGAATTCTTTCACTGGCCATCTCTTAAATGGTATCCTTGGATCTTAATTCCTTCCAATGATTAATGTACCCATCTTTTGATTGATGAGCTCCATGTGGATCAATTTTATGAGATTTTTCTATTTTATTTGAACTATAAAAATTATTCATTGATTATAGGCCAACCATTTTTCATTTTATTGATTTGGGATGTCACAAAACCCTTATCTATATTCTATAAATTTCCTATTTCATATGTTGGGAAGAAGCATTATGCAGTTCCACTAAAGTAATATGATTCCAAAATATTCTAAAACAGTTTATATGTCTTTCTTATTTTGTCCAAATTATTATAGAGATAACTGAGGTCTTAGATTTTTTAAAATTCAAATACACAATGTCTTATTTGAACCAAAGTCTTATATATCTGGTATGAAACTAATTCATTTTCTAAAATTTTCATAACTCCAACATAATATGCATAGATCATTTCTTATGTATAATGAACCCAAGTCCATATAGGCTAACATGGTAAGTCACACACACTAAATGACATATTATATGAACTATGAAAATTAATATGAATATATCAGCAACCTATATCATTTTTCTTTGAACATTGAAAATAAATATCAGTATGTGAATAATGTTTTCATTAATTTATCATTAATTATATGAAAGAATATTGTATCAATACTTCACAAAAATTATAAAACTCACCTCCACTCCACATTTTTTATTAAACTATACATAAACCATATGATTATTCATTGTACAATCATTGGAAATTATCATATCTTATTGAATTATCCTTTATTTAAAATAAATTAACTAAAGCATGTAATTATTTTAAATCTGTTAAAGACTTAAATATTAATTTTTAATGTGGTATTTATATAACCATAGTCTCCTCTATAATTTAAGTTTCCATTAAATATATACACAATAAAAATATCCAAACTTCTTGTCCACATGTAGTACATCAAACATACTCTTGGATCATCCTCTTCTGGATATATCATCACTTGAAAAATATATCAACATCAATAAGTATTCCATTCAATAAATATTCTTGGAAATTAATCATCTTGTATCCTTGAGTAATTATGATATATATAAATAAAAAAATTCATTATGATCAGTGTATGTATCCACTAATTTAATATATTTTCATAATTCATAATTTAGGACAACATTAATTTCATGAAAATGAAAAATGATCCACTTACATGAAATAATTTATGTTTACCAACACACATGGATCCCATTACACCAATCACCCAACTATGTGGATCCAAATACATGAGTCCCCATAAATGTGATTCCCCTTAGATGAATGTTCTCTAATTTTGATACCTTTTTGTGGCAAGATGAAGAATTTTAAATCTATTTAGATGGATATTGTTTCAAGAATATCCATTTAAATAGTACTGCTTATGTGGAAATACCTTTTTATGGATATGGAATTTTCATTTTTTTAGAAAAAATTCATTAAAAATTGAAACTATGTATCCCACTCTATATATTTTTGGTTAATACTTATGCTATTATTATTATTCTCCATATATATATATAAACATTCTGGTCCTATATACTTAGAAACTACTACATATAGAATATTATTTCATTGAAGGTTTTCAATAAAATTCACATCTAACAATAAACTATTTTCTAAATTGTTTTAATCAAAAAGCAGTTGCCTTTTCTATTAGATTGAACCCTAATAAATATACCATCCTCATCATTCAATCCAAATTTTTATTTATTTTAATCTATAATATTTATAATTTCTAAAATGAAAAAAATATGAAATATTATACTATTTTTATTTTTTGGTATGACATTTTATATGATGTTTTGGTTGAATTTGATCTCTGTAAGGATAGGTTCTAAATTTTCACAACTATACATGCAACTTTACTCTAGAAACATCATAATCTTACAAATGCATCTAGCATTGTCCCTCTATTTACATCAATTCTTATATTCATAAATTCAGTGAGACTATTATTTGGAGGTGTATAGGGAGTACTATATTGGTTTTGATCACATAATCATCGTGATTGGATTAAAATTAATTCTCCATTAATACATTCTAATTGATATTCCTTATCTTATTAATTTTAAAATAATGTTGTCTTACAAATCCATTTTAAATATTTTATACATTTCCACTTCATTTGACTTGTGTTTCTTGAATATAACTCTTATCCCTATGTTATAGTCATCGATAAATGAAATGAAATATAAGTCACCCCGAGTGGAATCTTCCATCATGGGTCTACATAATTCAGAGTGGATCAATTCAAACGGTCTAGTTGATAGATTATGTACTATTTTATACAACATAGGAAACACCTTACCTATAAGACTGGTTATATTAATAAAATTCCTTTATCTATTTACCTATGAAAAATCCCTCACAACTTATTTTTTTGAAACATTAAAGAAATTCCCTAAGACAAGCTGGCTAAGTTAATTATGTCAATGGTTTTTCTCTTCTATATAATTGATATACCAAAAATTATTTGGATATATAATATGAAACATATAATTACTAGTCATTTCTCCTATTGTAGTTATTCTTCACTACTAGAAAAATGATCTATATCCAAGGACCCATGGAAATGGTTTTGTAGGTCCATGGATATAGCTTAATTTTTAGTCACGTTATAATTAAAATCGTGGAAATATGGGTATTTAAAGCCATGAGTTTTAGTAAATCATGGAGATTAGGTTCATTCATTTGTGCCACCTCATGATACCCCCTCGCATTACGCATGCTAGACCCCCCTCTTTGCGGCCCACCTCCCCTGATGTTTCTCCTTGCAAGCTAGCCTCTACATGACCCTCTTCCCTCGATGCTTCTCCTCACGAAGCTGCTCCTCACTACCACCAAACATGGACACCCCACATCAATACCTCTTTTATGTGACCCACCTACGCCTTATTGCAACCCAACATAGCCGCCCCACCTCCATGCTAATGTTAATACAAATCACACTCCCCACCTCCTCCTCTAGTGTGCCTCCGACTCTACCACCCCACCTCTCGGTGAACAACCTATTCCTCAAAACATATCCCCAAGCGGTATTTGGGTCTTAATATGTCACGCTGCTTTGAAAACTATGAATTAATCAATATATAAAATAATAATAAAAAGATTATAATGACAAATAAAATATCCCTAATATTCATAGTTAATAATGGTGTGTTCCTTGGAACTCCATTATACCATGGCTATCACTAGGAACTATTTCTCCACACAATGCATGAGAAATTTCCTGGTTGAGATGAAGTTTCATGGATTGTGCTATGTTAAGTTATAGTGTAGTGCAATATTGTGTTATTCATTCCTCCGTCATAATTAATTTTGTTGTTATTTATTTTCACATTTTTGAATCTTCTAATCCACCTCTATTAAAATAATTTATTAAAATACCCAATTTTATGTTAAGTTATACCCCTATTTCCTACCCTAAATCTATACAATGCATTGTTCGGGTGCCACAACCAAGCATAACCATCATGTTGGTCCATTTCTGATTATCCTTCCTATGATCTATTTGTAATTACATTTTATTTGAATTACAAGTTTTCAATAATTAAAAATAGATTATTTTTCAAAAAAAATGTTCACTAAAATTTATAAATATTTTTTATATTTTCATATTTTTATATTTTTACTATTACTAATAATTTTTCCATCTTAATTATAATTTATTATTATTTAAATATACATATATAACCTTTGTGTGCTTTAATTTAATATTTCCATGCATTGTGTTTCAAACATGTTCTTTTTCATCAGAGTCCCATGTCACCATTGTAGGTCACATAAAGTAAATAACCATGTCAATAGGGGCCCCATAATTCAAGAACCATAATTATTTCATTAGATAAATTTATAAATTTTGTAATGAATATGGAAAATATATAAAATTCAGCAACATATGATATCTCTGAGGAGTGTATACATATATAAATATAATTTCCATTTAAAATATTTATTATGATGTTCTTATTAAATATTATTGATGATTAGTTTTTATCTAACGGAAAACTACATATAACATTAAATAATTTTCTAAATTATTTATTTAATGTGTGTTTATTTCTCTCATGATGGATAGAAGTTGGATGTACAATGTTGATTGGATCACTGATGAATTTCTGATAGAGTTATGAAATTTTTTTAACATAGTAATCAATAATGATTCTGATGGTAGATTTATCTGATGTCTGTATTTTTATTATACTGGAAGACCATGGTTAACTCCTGAGGAAGTGAGTTACAATATCACTAAACATGGCTTCCATAAAATATAATGTGTGGTATAACAGTGGAGAAAATATCAATTAGAGAATGAAATTGATTTAGCATAAATTATTAGTATGAAAAATTGTATTTCTTATTGGTTTCCATTTATTTCCGAAGAACATTTCTCATGTATACCAATTCAAGAGGATATGAATACAGGAACACATTTTTTGTCTATTGATCAGAAAAATTATGTTGAGAGTGTTAGAAACTGATGGAATATGTTTATACCTTAGTATATCATGCATGTGTAAAACTGATTAAACATGAGTTTTTCTTGCGATTATATCATAGGAAATAAATGTATAGTTTTAGTAATACTAATTTTACTATATACTTTAATTTATCATGGAATTACTACCCGATGATGCATTCATTCTTGAAAATGATTACATAGAATCAATATTGTTTAAAAAATTTTGATTTTTCTCTACTAAGATTTATTCTTGTACCAAAGATATTTTTGATGAAGTAAAATGGATAGTTGAGTCACTGAAAGTATTATTCTACATTAAGGTTGAAGAATAAAAAAGACAGAACTCTATCCCATATATTAGATAACCTATCATTCTATTAAGGAATGATATTGTTAAAGAACATAATGGTTTGAATTATATTCATTGAAAAATTCAATCAAATATCAGAAAGAGGAACCATATTTATTCAGATTCCAATATAAATTAGAGAAAGAAAATTATATTATTTAAGTTTTCTTATTTATCATTAAATTTATTGAATCTTTATTTTGATGTAATTCATATCAAGAAATACATTAGTGATATTTTACATGATACTCTTCTAAATATTAATGGCAAAACAAAAGATGATTTTTAGTCATTCCATGATTTGATGGGTGGGGGTATAAGAAAAGGGCATCATACTAAGTTAATTTCTCAAAATAAGTGTAAATCTAACATTTATTATGATTCAATGAAAAATGTGGAGAAAAAATTTTCTTTTTTAAATATAAAGATCGATGTTTTCATTTGGTTATTCAAGTAACATTTCGAAATGGGTGAATACAAAAGATGTGGAACTAAAATTGATTATGACCCATGGTTATTGTGTCTTTATTTAAGGTTTTATTACCATTTCCAGTCGATATTTAATTTCATATATTTTAAGGGTTTTTGTGATTAAGTTGTATCATTTTTATCATGAACTTTGTGCCAAAATACTGAGTAGAAGTGTTTCTCGGAAATTGGGGAGAGATGCACCAATTATTCTTTTAACCTTGGAGAAAATTTTGCCATCACAACTTTCAATATGTATATTACATTTGATAGTGCATCTTTATATAGAATTTATATTTAGTGGTCCTTCTTCATGTCTGTGGTTATATGTAATTGAGTGAATTATGTTTACATTGAAATCATATGTGAGAGAAAAATATCATCTAAATGGTGCTATTGGGAAAGGATATTTACCATACATATACCTGGATTTTTATTTATCATATTTAGGTAACAACACTATGAGGTCTAATTTACTAATAAAAACTGGATATGAGAAATATGATTTCATGCATCCTACATTTCATTAAATTCCCCAAATAGGGGGGATATCTAGATCATACTCATTATGTCCATTAAGCTGGGAAGAGTGGGAAATATATCATCATCCAATATTATTCAACTATGGTGTTATTGATGATTTCTTCATGTAAGTAAACTTAAAAATATTCATTTTTTCATTATGGGATTTCTTTATATATTCGATTCTTTTAAAGCGTTCATATTTTTAGATAACATTTTGAAATTATAAAAAGGATACATCTTTCTCTATCTATTAAGAGGAAGGAACAATTCCACAGAAAATAATTTATTGCTTGGTTAAATTCAAAGTTAACAAATTTATGTTTTTCTCATAACATAGACCTGGGTATTTCTTCAATATTTGATATTGGTATATTTTAGGTTTAATATTTACCAATGAATGATGTATCAAATGAAATAGGAGTGTTGTCCTTTGGACCAAACAATGTGGTATGGGATTGTAATGAAATTGTTGTTATTTTAATTAAATACATTTAAATAGTTGTGAAATAAAAATGGAAATGAATCATGATGGTATCACTATATGTGCTATAATATATTTTTATGTGAGTGAATCAGATAAGAAACCGTGATCCAAAAATATATCATATTTTGGGTTTGTTGAATGAATCATTTTGTTATATTCCTATGCACATGGTCATGTCGTAATGATTAAAAGAAAGTGGTTTGATTTAATGACATGACAAGGAATGTATATAGATAACTATAGATATAGAGTGATAGATATATACCACCAACTTCATACTAATGAACCTTATATTCTTGCATCATAATCTTGATAGGTGTGTTTGTAGCTGACCCATTAAAAAACAATTTCGTGATATCGTTGTTGTCATTCGTAGACATATTTTTTTACAAAGTCATGGATGATAATGATGTTTTGGATAAACCTGGTGGTATTTATTCAAATTTTTCATTTGATGACATAGATGATTAACTTGTTTTAATTGGTTTTGAAACTGAAATTATCACATATCAGACATAGAGTTGGTACATTTGTATGAATTTACCTAATATTATTTCAACATTGTGTGTGTTTTTTTAAACATTCATACATGATATCAAATTTACCTGTATTTCCCCATGAAATTGCATGAGAAATAATTTTTTTTAAATGATGAGTTGATTATGAATTGAAAATAACAAACATTAAACTGTACACAATAAATTTTAAAATGAAATACAAATTTTTTTTATATTCCCCTCATATTCTTTTTGATGAAAAATATAGTCCATATATATTACTACAAATGTACAGGTCATGTTCACAACATTCAATATAAAATATTGGGTGAATGATTATAGACCATTAATTCATGTGAATTCAGATATGATAATTATTTCATCCAGTGATGAAATAATTATATTTTGTACAACCTACGTGTATTTTTTCTTAATTAAAACTATTTTAAACATTACTTTACACTACTTAGTTTAACTTTATAAAAATGATAAAAACATTTAAATGTTTACTCAAATTTCATAATCTATAAAAAATATAAAAATGGACAAAATATTATTTTTCAACCTTATTAGAGACAACAGAGGTGTTTCTATATTGTAGTATCTATGGAATTGAATGTAAAAGAAGATTAAAATGAGTAAAAATCCTCACTTTAATTAGTGTGGATGGCCGAGAGGTTTTTAAAAGTAAAAAATATTATAAAAAATGCAATTGAAAATCTAAAATCTTCTTGGAATTAATTGATGTAATCTTCTGTCACTTACTGAAAATCCATATGAAAATCATTAACTATGTGAAAATTGATTTTTACATAGAAATTTATCAAAAAATTTGAAATTCTAGAACACAAAATCTCTTTGAAACCTGATTTAAACTACTATTTAACACTATTTTTTAAAACAAATCTTGCTTTCAATCTTTATTTATTGGTGCCTGCATATGTTAATTTTTTTGAATAAAACACATCAAAAACCTTCTTTTTTGAATAAAATCTTTTGTTTCTATTGAAAACCAAATTATTATAAGTGTAAAACGTGCTCATTTTAGTGAATCTTCATATACAAACTCATGTTTTAAACCATCCAAACCATCCCTTGTTGTAACCTTTGTTCTGGCCCCTATAGTTCCTTTTCCTCAAGAAATAAACAAATATAAAATGACCGTTGAACCTATACCTGAATTGAATGATATTTTTAATAATTTTTTTTAAATATTTAATTACTTTAGTTCTTGAATAAAATCCCAAACATACGATTTTTTTAAATAAATTTACACTAATTAGAAAAAGATCAAAGTGGTTAAAAATTTATATTGATGATTTATGTTATAGTTTTATTATTTAAAATTTCATTGTTTATATTTAACATAGAATATTATTTTAAATTTCTAGGTCAAAATATCATATTATAATGATTTTAGAAGAAGTAGAATACCAAAAAATGAAAAAATATTATATATTTAAGAATTTATCCTCTATTCGCCTCTTTAAGTACATTATACATTTGAAAATTATGTTCTTTCATAATATTTATCTTATTATAATTCATTTTATTTTATCATCCATGTTACTTTAGGCTACATTATCAAGGAGATTATTAGATTATGTTGTGTAGGATGATAATATGGTGGGGGTACTATTAAAACTGATTGCAAACTTTAGCTTACCACTATTCTGAATTAGTTACTGGGAGGTCATTCAGTTTGGCTTCCCTTCATCCCACTTCTTTCCCCTAGAGGTCATCCTCTGATTATTCCATCCTTATATTTTCTATACCAACCTTTTCCATATCCCTTTCCACCCGCACCAACATATGATGGTAGTTCTCAGGCTCTCATCCCTTCCTATTACCAAATCCCACAATCCATTTTATAGGTCACTACTCCCTCATATATCCCACAATCATATAAATATATATCCATAACAACCCTCATATATATGGTCATATCCATCAGGTTTCTCCCTCCATCGGTACACTTATCATCATAAACTATATAAAGTACTCTTATTGTAGATATATCATCAACTATAGAATGTACTCCCCCTCCTCTAGACGCGACACTTAAAGGGTCAGAAGATACCCATCTATTGGTATCTATTTAAACATTACAGATATAGATTAATAATAAATTCATAAACATTATTTTCCTTCACTAATTATTTCTCATTATTAGTTACAACAACCACAAGATGATGAGGCCACACAAAAACATGAGAGGTCTGTTATCGACACTCACAGATCATTGTTCAATACAAGTAGGATAGTTATATAATTTGAAAACATGTTAAGGAGTTAAAACTTTTAGTGGGAACAATTTATAAACATACAAATATCATTCTAGTTCAACCAATAAGTTGGAGGCGAGTTAGTGAAAAATAAATAACAATATATGGGTAGATATTTGGGTAAGTAATGTTAATAAAATTTTATATATACTAATTTATAATATTTTCTTAAAAAATGTTTTTAAATTAAACTTTGATGCAATTTTCTAGAACGAGAAAATTTCAAGGCCTAAAGGTTAATATAATTTGGTGATATGTGGTGAGTATAACACCATGAATTGTATGTTGATTGGAAAGAGAGAGTTGATATAGAGCATAAAGAAATACCAATCATTAAGGAATTTACAATATCATAATACAATAAGATGATTGACTATTGGGAGATCCTTGAGTTTAAGGAATTAGTTAAATTTATATATAATAATTTATTTATTTGAAAAAGATTTATAAAGTATAAATTACTTTTTTATGTTAATATAATTATATAATTTCTTGTTCATATGATAAATCTGAAAAAAAAAATAAAAGAAAAAAGAGTACAATGAAATACATTCATACTCCTGGATACACATCACTCCTAGATCATGATAATGCATAGGTAATATATTTTATTAAACCCTCACCATCAATATTTCCTTTTTATTTTTATGAATTATTTCACTCCGTCAAAATTTTAATAAATGATTTAATAAGTAAAATAAATTAAAATGCAGAATTTTAATTGTTCTTAGTGATTGTAACATAATAATCTATTGATGATTCCAACCATATTCCAATAATTGAATGTATATTTATATGTATGGGTTTTTAGATACAAGAAATGTGGGTGATCATATCCCTAAAAGAATGAAATGAATGCTTCAAGTTAATCTTGGACGACATCTATGACCATATTTTTTATGACCAACCAAACAACAATATATAAGAATCCATGATAACCATCTATCCTTCAAGCACTCTTAAGTTCATGATAGTTAACATCACCCCTAATCTCTTCCTCCAAATTCATTTCATCAATTATATTATTAATTTGTTAACCAATTGAAAATTTTATATTTTTGAAAAAGCATACATCTACATCCTCTCATATATATCCACTCAATTCCACCCATAAAAATAATATAATAGAGGATATGTAAGAGACAAAAAAAAGGATTTCTGACCATGATATTGACTTCAAATGATTCTTTATTTTTTTTTATAGAAAAATTGATTGAATATTGAGGTTTTTGTTCCTTACTCTACCGTGTTTTTACAAGTATGTTAAAATAGAGATCGTATAGTGGTAAATAGCAACACCCAAAAGCTGATTGTAAGTATATTTCAATTTATTTTATTTTGAAAGAATTTATTTATTCATATTATTTTATCATATTAATTTATTTTATATTTAACTAAATATATTTTTTTAGAGAAATTATAACAAAGAGAACCCTACAATTTAGTCCTGAAAGGTCATCTGCACTGGGTATTAAGAGATAGGAATCATGGAAGAGTGTGTTGACGACCTAAGAAGAAGATTATACCATCTAGATACTGGTCTATGGAAATTATTTATTTTATTACTACTTCTGGTATGGTTATATAAGAACAAAATAACTCCTCAATTAAATAAGAAGCTCAAAAAATTGCTTAAAAAGTTGCTCAATTATTTTAGGAAGACACTCATCATCAAAAGAAAAAAAATGAACACATAATAAAAGTTATGTCTGATAATTCTTCTACACTTCCACCAAAATATTATATAGTGGTTGATTACAATTTAATTTCAATGATTTCTATTTAATTATATTCCACTCCTCTTTTCTATTATAGTACCAGTGCCATTGGGTATTTTGATTCCAATGTTGATGTCGATGCAAATGTCAATGTTGATGTTGATTATGATGTTGGTGGTGTGAAAGGTGATGATCATGTTTCTATAGGGGGTGTGGATGAGGGTTATCATGGTTCAGATGATACTGATATTGAGGATCACTTTTTTTGTATACTTTATTATTTTTTTGTTTTTATTTTTTAATTTTATTATGTTGTAATGTTTTATTACTGTTATATTGAATTTTATTCTCAAGTGTCTCTATGTTTCTATGTATATTAAATTACTATATTATGGTGTCTATCTAATTTTTAGTAGTTAATTTTAATTATTATTTTATTGAATTGTATCTTCCTCCTTCGATGCAACCACTTCAGCTCCCCATCTTCGTTGCTCTGAGGCGGCCTCCTTACCTCCTCCATTGCACCTCAAACGGTATGTGTTAATAAATTTTTTAACCAGTTTTATTTGATTTGTCTATGTTGAATATGTTAAATTTTTTTCCTCTAAACTATTTATCCTCTAACTTCTACAAGTGGACCATGCATGAGTGTTATAGGCAAGACCTTCCATTAGTGGGACCTGTGCATGCCGGCCCCTACCCTTTCTCTGAACCATACTCCTCCCACATTCATTCTGTCATTGTAAAAACCAGATGTGTTAATGAAATATTTTCTCTATATAATTTTTATTCAATAGATTTAATTTCACTAAAAATTGATTTTAAATGAACTATGAGAATCCTTTAATATAAAATGACCATTATAACCTAGCTGTTAAGTTAGTAGGAATAAATATAACTAACTTATAAAAATGTATAAAAAATAAAAATCAATTATATATTTGAATACTTATGTGAATTACTATTAGTGAATGATATTAATGAAATATATATTTTATATACCTAATAAATGTTTTTTGATATTCAACCAATGGATATTTTTGTTATAGAGTAAAAATAAACCCTATTTGATGTATAAAAAACCTATATTTTTCAAAAGGGTAATTTTCCACCTTTTAATAGAGGACCCATTTTAAATTAAGATTTTGACACATTGATAATTTTTATATGAAAAAACAAACATTTTATTTAGTAGATTAATATAAAAAAATACTTTGGATGAAATTTTAATATTTTTTTGATGACTTTTAAATTTTGATGAATAGAAAAAATGCACTATATTTAAATTGAAAACAATATTTTTCATTAAAATAATTTATATAGATAAATAATAATGGTAAATTTTTATAAATTATAAATAGAATATATTTTTCTCATTCAATATATTTTATGTCACTATCATTAATTTTAAATTGAATTTATATGTAAAAACATTTCAATCTCTTGCAATGTTTTCACTTTTAAAACTAGTTCCCTATTTCCAACAATAAGAATAATTTAAAATTAATTAGTAAAAATTATGTGTTTTTAATTTTGAAAAATGGATTCCATATTTTGAATCATTAGGTAAAAATTATGTAAATAGTTTTATTTTATTTTTGGGTATTATGAATAAAACTTTGGTAATTTTTATTAATACGGTAAAAGGGTAAATAGGATAATTAAGGGTAATAATGATATTATAAATTTACCCTAACACTTGTATTAATATAATTAGATGATATTTTTCGACCCAAATCATCTTTGGGTTGAAATAGTATCAACTTTAATCCACATGGATGAGATTAGGACATTTAATTTATTTTATTTAATGAAAATTAAAATATGTATCGCTCAAATTTTAATAAATTAATATTTTTTTACAAGGATATAAAAAAGATAAATTAGATTATAAATAATCATTTTAAAGATAAAATGTTTTTATTTTTCAAGGTAATTTACTTGTAAAGTTTTTGAAATAAATAATTATCTTAATATCTTATACATTAATGATGCATAAGTTATTTAATTAATGAAAAATCAATGAAATAGATATTATTAAAATAATAATACCCATTAATAAACCCAAAAACAATACCAAATCATATTTTTAGAGTATATATCGACCAAAATCATCTAGGGGTAGAGTTATTCAACATTTAGAGCCTTAAAGAAGGGATTATGACACTTATATTGATTTATTTAATGTGAGGTTAAAGTTATAGCATTCATAATTTAATAAGTATAAAATTTTAAATATGGGATTATCCATAAGATAAATTCGATTAAAAATATTTTTCTGAAATATAAAAAATTTATATTCATCATAAAATTTTATTTATAATTTTTATTCAATAAATATGTATATTAAATAATTACACAATATTGATGTTGTGAATATTTTATTAATAGAGATACCAAATAAATATTATAAACAATGTTAATACAAATAAAATATGGAGAAATTAATATTTATAATGAATTTTATAGATGACCATTACCTCTTATTAATATGATAAAATAGTTTTTTTTAATTTAATCTATATTAATTTTTTTAATCAACGAATTTAATAGTGTCAAATTGAACACTATTGATTATTTATCAAAATAATGTTTTATTAAATAATTTAAAAATTAGAAGTTTTTTAAAAATAATTATATATAATAATTATAATATTTGTATAATTTATTTAAATTTATTCTTTTATGGTCTATTTTACATAAAATCAGTAAATATTTCACCCTTTAATGTTAAATTATTTGTCACCCTAGTTAAAAATTAAGTAGAATTACTAGGTGTTATTTAAAAAGATAAGGTTTAAGTTGGCATAAATACATGAAAAAATTATTGGTTGATGAGAGTGTAACCTATGTTATCGTATGTTCTAAATTGGTACATTTTGGAGGTTTTTGGGTTTGTTTTTATTTTATTATAAATTATTAATTGTGGATTTTCCAAAACTACCCCTTACCTCAATTATAAAAGGGTACATCTTCCACCACATATTCACATAACATTGAGACTTAAAGCTCATCCATCCCTTGAACATTTCATATATAAACATCTCTAGTTACATTCTAGATGGTATGGTCTTCTTAAAATACCAATTATAGAGCTCTAATAAGAGATTTAGAGGAACACATCGAAAAATAGGTAATCTCCTCTACTGGTTCTTTCAAACTTCATTCTTCTTCAACTTCCTATTCATAAGTTGTTTCATTATAAATTAATTACTATAGTATCACTTATATAATTATATTTTATTATGATTATGAAACAACCATATTTCACCTTTCATCCATCATACTAAAAACAAAAATCACCACATGTGTGTATGTATGGCTTATCATCTCCATGTTGTGGTGTAATTTGTTTTTCGCCTCCACCTTACTTGGATAAGTATAATGATGGAATTAATAAATATATATGATTATTAAAAAATTAATTCTAAAATATTATACATAATCAAATTCAATACCATTCAAAAATCTTACTAATGATATCGTCACGCATGCGTACGTGCGTCCTACCGTCTCCATGATGCGATGTGATTCATTCTACATGATCTTCATTAAAGGATGAATATATAAGTTTTAATAATGAATAAATATGGTGTATATTATGTTAATATAATTTTTTTATGATATAACTATGAAATAATAAGAGGATTGAAAATTTATTCGACAGAACATGCATAAGAACATAAAGTAGTTAATATCTGAATAATGAGTGAAAATGAAATATTGTTAACAAAAATATGATCATATGATCATATATGATAATATAAAAATGACAATGATTCATAAAAAAGTCACTAAAATCATTTAAATCATTATACAGGTGGTTCGGATACATACAAAAGAAATCAGACCTATGGTAAGGTATAATTTCACAATATCATTATTATCTGAGATTGTTTATTAGTAAGTTTTTTTGGGTATATTTATCATCCAAATCCATGTTTCCTAAATATGAAATATTATTTTAATTATTATACAAATTTTTAAGTCAAATTTCTCCATTGGTAAAAAAAATTAAACAGTATGAAAGGAATATGTTGTCGTTATTCGATATGATGTACTTTTTGACTTGTTTGGAAAAATTATGAGGTGAATGTTTTTTAACATATACAATATGAATGGATTTTTACTTTTTTATAATTCCTTATTTACCTGAATCTTAATTCACAATATTTCAAGTGTATTTTAAACTAAATTATTTTCTTTTAAAATTGTGTGTCACTTTGAGAAAAGAATACGTTTTTTAAGAAGAAATGATATTTTCCTCAAGAATTAATTTCAATTGTTTTATCAAAATTATTTTTCATCAAAGATAACATTATTTAAATAGGGTTATGTTTCTAAACCTATTATCACTAATATTTGTGTTTTGTTTAATATGGAATGTTATTTATGAATTCAATTTGTTTTTTTTTTGAATTATGATGGAATGATGTTTAATAAACCCATTTTATTTTTTGGGTTTTCTGATGATTAATTTATTTATAGCATACATAAGAATGATTTAATAATGATATGGGTGGGACCTATATCTCCCTCCAATTCATTGCGTAAAGATTTATATTTCTTGAGATAGACCTGACTAGAATGGAATGTAAATCTGGTTCAGTAATATAGGGCTGGAACGAGGAGTGAACTCGGTTTAATAATGGACTCTGTCTACTATGATGGTCTAGGAAATGATAATTGACTAATATGAAATGATTTCCTATACTTATTTGTTTGAAAAAAAATCATGTCTTATATTATGACTTTTGGGATTACGTTGAATTTTAATGATTTATTCCATGACATGATATCATGATCTTGTATATGCTGGATAAGATTTTCAAATGTTATGTTTTTATGTCCTATGATTAAGATATGATTGATATCTCCCCTTCATACTCTAACTAATAATTTTATCTCACACTTTCATATGTTTCTTTTCCCCGGGTTATAAAGAATGGTATTAAGTATGATATGTCAAAAAGGAATCAAGTTATAAAAAAATAAGCAGGAGATAATGTAGATGTTTTATGAACCAGTTGTTTATACTACCTAGTTTCTAAAGAAACTATTCCTGTGTAGTCCTGTAGTGGAATTATTATAATTTTTAATGAATGTTCTTAAATTTTGAAGCAATATCAATGTATGTAATGTATGGGTTGTTATAGTTGGTATCAAAGGAAAGTAATAGTTAAACTTTCATAACTAGTATTAGAAAACCAAAATATGAACCCAAAGGATATGTTGAAGTATAGGTTAAAATACTATTGTTTTAGGAATGATCAAGAATAACCTAAGATAAATCCAAAAGTGTCCTAAATTGAAATTTTATTCTTGATTATGTGGTTTTCACATTATGGTTATTTTTTCTCACACTATGCTTCTTGGTTTTAGTCAATGGTTGGAACCTGAATGAACCACATTAACACTGAATGTGATGGGAAATGAAATGATTTTCCTCCCCAGAAACGAAATGTTATGGGCGCTAGAATGAAAAATATTTTATCTATGGTCACACGTCTTTCCCAATTTATAAATAATGCAGGACATCCAAATGAGAAAAGTAGGGAGCAACATTATATTGGGTCCTTCATGAGGTAGTGTCCACCTTCTTTTAGTGGGTATTTTGATCCATTAGTGACTGAAAAATTGATCAGTACCACTGAAAAGATATTATCAATTCTCCAATGTTTAGACCATGATAAATTCATCTTAGCAGACTGTAAATTTTGAAGGTGAAGCTGATCAATGGAGGAAACTTATTAAGAATATAAGGCAAAGAGATGAAATTTCATCCATTGAGTGGGATGAGTTCAAGATCTTATTTTCCAATAAGTACATTCCTTTTATTCTTCGAACAATAATGGAGAATGATTTTCTTGAACTTAAGAAAAATGAAAATTAATCTGTTGGTACCTACATAGAAAATTTTACCAGAATTGGAAGGTACTCTTCTAGAATTATTATACAACCTCATATTAAAATTGATCGATTCTTCAGTGTCTTAAAACAAAGTCTCCAAAGGTTATTATCCATAAGAGACTTTAATATCTATGAGTAAGTCGTTCAATATGCTCTCAATGTTGAGATGAATATTGGAGTAACCCATAAGTCCTATGAGTTTGATAATAAGAGAAAATTTTAATTCAACAAACAATATAGAGTTAACACTGATAAGAATATGAGTTTTACCTTATTCTCAAAGTGTGGAAAGAATCATAGAGGAAATATTCTTAAAGGGATTAGTAAATTTTTTATGTTTGGAAAAGAAGGACATTAAGTAGTTGAATGCTGATGTGATGGGAAACGATGTCTAATGATGTGAATAGTCAAAAAGGCTACCCAGAATGCACCTCCTACACTTGAATTCTACAAGTGAAATTAAATGGGGAATTATTCCAATCAATGCCCTAGTCCAAGGGTTATTGAGGATGATCGATGTTAGAAAACTCTTAAGGGAAATGAAAAAGTCAAGTCACATGTGATCACTATAGGTGATGCGGATTATGATAATGAAGTGGGTAAAGGTACACTTACCATCCACTCTAAAGTGGAAATTTTTTTATTTGATTCTAGATCCACCCACTCTTTTATTTCTAAAACAAATTTAATTGTATCACCGAATTACCTCAAAAATTAGATGTTGAGTTATCTGTGACAACTCTTAATAGAACAAAGGTTACATCTAATGTTTATAATTATTTTATGATTGGAGTTTGTGGGAATGTGCTTCCTATAAATCGTGTGATCCTTCCTATATTGTAATTTGATGTAATTCTTATCATGGATTGGCTTTATCTATATGGATCACATATCAATTTCCAAGGAATGGAAGTCACATTTCATATTCCAGATCAATCTATGATCATATATCAATTCAAGGATGAGTATGACCTTCCTGTGAAAATTTATTCCATCTTATGGGTCTTGATCCTTATAAAAATTTTTATCTATCTCAAATGGTTGAAACTAACTATTAAGAATACACCTATTTTACAGGTGGTTGATGATTTCTTTTTAGAAGAATTTATAGGTCTTCCACCAAATCATGAAGTTGATTTTCCATGGTAACTCATATTGGGTGTTATTCCTATGGCCCCAATTGAGTTGTAAGATTTAAAGAAGAAACTATAAGAGAATATGGACAAGGTATTCATGTCCCCTAGTGTGTTACCTTGGGGAGAAATTTTTTTTTTGTAAAGAATATATATAGATCAATGAGACTCTACATTTATTATCAATAACTTAACAAGATCACTATCAAGAACAAATTTCCTCTTCGCTTTATTTATTATTTATTCGATGAACTATGTGGAGCTTATTACTTTTCCAACCTTGATCTTCCTTTAGGATATCGTCCATTAGGAGCCAAAAAGGAGTATATACCAAATATGTTATTTCATACAAGGTATGGACACTATAAATTTATAATTATTCCTTTTGGTCTTACTAATGCCCCCACAATTTTCATAGATCTAATGAATAGAGTATTTAGAGACTATCTTGATCAGTTTGTAATATTCTTTATAGGTGATATTCCGGTCTATTCAAAGAGAACAAAATAATATGAAAATAACTTGAAAATTGTACCAAATACCTTGATGAAAAATAATATTTATGAAAATTTTACCAAATGTATATTTTGGATTTATAAAGATTCATTTTTGGGTCGCAAAATCTCAAGATAGGGGATATCTGTGGATCTAGAAAGAATTGTTGTTATTGAAAGTTTGTTGAGAGAAAAAATGGTAACTAAGATGAGATGTTTTATTAGTTTAGTTGAATATTATAAAAGTTTTGTAAAATATTTTTTAGCATTATATAATCCAGTCACCAAGTTGGCTCAGAAAGGAGGTGAGTTCACATGGATAGAGGAATGTGAAGAGAATTTCATATAGCTCAAAAGAAGGTCAGCCAGTTCAATTGTGCTCACACTGTCTTGTAGTGGAGAAAGGTTTGTGATATACAATGATACATCTAAATGGGGTTTGAGATGTGTTCTCATGAAAAACATTATGGTTATAGATTATGCCTCGCAAAAATTGAAAATCCATGATAAAAATTATCCAACTCATTATTTGGAGTCGATTATGGTAACCTTTTCTTTAACGATATAGAGGCATTATCTTTATGGTAAAAGGTGTGATATTTATACTAATCATAAGAATTTAAATTATATTTTCACACCAAAATATTTGAATATGTTTCAAAGAAGATGGTTGGATTTGATTAAAGATTACGACTGCTCAATAAATTACCACCCTTGGAAAGCGAACAAGGTGGTAGATGCTTTGAGTCAAAAGGACCATGCTTGCCTCTCCATGATGAGAATCACAAAAGATCCAATATTTATGGATTTTCATTGTATGGATATTAAAATTTTAAAGGGTATAAATCATGTCTTTATCAAATGAATGTTCAACAATCTATACAAGTGAAGATTATGGGGGTGCAGAAGGAAGATGTAGAGCTATAAAAGAATGTGAGAAATATTCCTGAATTCAACCATAATTGTGATGGAATAATATGTTTCGGGAATAAGGTTTGTATTCATCCCATAAAATAATTAAATAAGGTGATATTTTATGAAGAACATAGTTCTTCATCCTTAATTCACCCTGGAGGCACAAAGATGTCTAGGGACCTGAAAGAGTATTTCTGGTGGGATGGCATGAAAAAAGATGTTACTGAATATTTCTCTAGGTTCTTGGTTTTTCAACATGTTAAAGATGGAAGATAGAAGTCTAAGGGGATGTTACAACCCTAACCCATACCAGAATAGAAATGGGTAAACATCACTATATGATTTTTCGTCAGACTTCCCAAAACATCTGAAGGCAAATAATTTATATTGGTTATAATTGATCGTCTTACAAAGTCAACAAACTTCATTTCTATTTGAGAGGATTTCTCTCTTGATTAGCTTGTAAGGGTATATGTAAAGGAAGTGGTAAGATTCCATGGAGTACCTATTTCCATTATATCTGATTAGGATTTGAGGTTTACCTAGGAGTTTTGGAAAATTCTTCCGTAGGCTCTGAATACAGAGTTTATTTTCATCACTGCTTATCTTTTTTAAACATACATTCGGTCTGAGGAGACAATACAAACTCTTGAATACATGTTGAAAGATCCCTCCCTGGATTTGAAAGGTTTTTTGGGATCAACACCTACATTTGGTGGAATTTTCATACAAAAATAGATTTCAATCTAGTATTTACATGGCTCTATATGAATCCCTCTATGGAAATTAGTGCAGAAATCCAATATACTGGAATTAAGTTGGGGGAAGAAAGCTATTAGGACCTGGTCCTGTTGATGAAATGGAATAAAAGGTTGGATCTATTCAATGACACATTAGAGCACCTCACATTTTGAAAATAATTTTGTTAAAAATAGAATAAAATACCAAGAGTATGAAGTGGGTGACAAGGTATTTCTATAAATATCTCCCTAGAAGAGATTATTGATATTTGGAAAGAAGGGAAAGCTGAGCTCTAGGTATTTCAGTCCTTTTGAAATTATGGATTGTGTTGGGAAGGTATCCTACCGATTGGAACTTCCACCAAATATCTATCAATTTCATGATGTGTAACATGTATAACTCATGAGAAATTACATACTTGATCCTTAACATGTACTAAACTCAAAAGTCATACCATTGGATCAAGATCTTGCTTAATAAGAATAACCAATAATGATTCGGGATCATAGAGAAAAAGTAATGTGAAACAAGACCAATCTCTTGATTAAATTTTTTGGTAGAATTACCTACTTAAGGAACATACATGGGAACTTTAGGATGTGATGAGTCAGAGCTATCATCAAATGTTTGTATCCAAGTGATGAATTTTGAGGGTGAAATTCAGTTTAGGGGGGAAGAATGTGGCACCAGGATGTTTTCATGAAATATTTTCTCTAAATATTTTTTATTTAATTTCATTCATTGCACGAAATCGTGTGTTTAAAACGAACCATGATATGCCTTTAATAGAAAAGAACCATTATAACCTAGTTGTTAGGTTACTGGGAATAAATATAACTAACTTATGAAAATGAATGAAAATTATAAATCAATTGTATATTTTTATATTTATGTGAATTAGAATTAGTAAATTAAATTAATGAAATATATATGTTATATACCTAATAAAATATTATTTATTTTCATTCGATAGATATTTTTTTCCTAAAATATGAATAAAACCTATTGGAGGTTTAAAAACCTCAAAAGGATAATTTTCCGCCTTTTAATGGATACCCAATTTTAAATTAAGATTATGACACATTAATAATTTTTATATATAAACATAAACATTTTCTTTGGTAGAGGAATATAAAATTTTTCTTTTGATGAAATTTTAATATTTTTCTGATAACATCTACATTTTGATGAATATTAAAAATACACTAAATTTTAATTGAAAACAAATTTTTTCATCGAAAAAATTTATATGGTTAAATTATAATATTTAATTTTTTTAAAGTATAAATATAATATATTTTTAAATTCAATAAAATGAATTTAATTAGCAATAATTTTTCATGGTATTCAGATGTAATAATATTTCAATCTTTTTCAATGTTTTAACTTTTAAAACTCGTCCCCTCTTTCCGACGATGGGAATAATTCTAAATTGTTTACTAAAACTTCTGTCTTTTTTGAATTTTTTAAAATGTATTCCATATTTTGAATCAGTATGTCCAAATTATTTAAATAGCTTTTTTTATTTTTGGGAATTATTAATTAAAACATCAGGTATTTTTATTAATACGGTAAAAGGGTAAATAGGGTAATTAAGGGTAATAATACTATTATAAAATTACACTAACACTAGTATTAATATCATTGGATGAGTGTGTTCCAACCTAAATCATCCTTGGGTGGAAATGATATCCATTTGAATCTACTTATATGAGATTAGGACATTTAATTTGATTTATTTAATGAAAAGTTAAAAATGCCTCACACAAATTTAAATAACAAAATAATTTTTTATATAAGGTAATACAAAAGAAAAATTCAATTATAAATACTAATTTAAAATGTAAAATGGTTTTATTTATCATGGTAATTTAATTTTAATTTTTAAGAAATAAATAGTTACCTTAATATCTTATACATTAATGATGTAAAAATTATTTAGTTGATTAAAAATCAACAATATAGTCTTTATTAAAGTAATAATAGCCATTAAAATACCAAAAAACATGAAATTTTTTATTTTTAATGTATATCTCGACCATAACCATCTATTTTTCGAGTTATTGACCATTTGGATTGTAACGACCCAAAATTTTTAAATAGTATATTAACTAAATCTTAACGATTTAATAGAGATGTTAATGGTTAATGAAGAAAGAGGAGTCGATGGCTTCATCCAGTAGACTCGAACCTTATGAAGCCCACTTATCAGAGCTTGGGAAGGAGGTAGCATCTGTGGGATTCGCTTTGGACCAAGCCCAAGCCGAACTCCAGCGTGTCAAGATTGAACAGAAACGCCTATGGGAGAAGTTCAATTTAGTAGAGATTACTACGAGGGCAATGTTATCTGAGCCTCCCTCAAATTCTCTCACCATTGCACACCATACACTTAGGTCATATACCGGTGTTATAAGGGGCTATGTGACGAGACCCTAGCTTCTTTGTGTAAACCTTTGGGATGAATGAATTGAGATTTCATTCTTTAGTGATGTTTGTGAAATTTCAAATGTCCAGATAATTTTAGAATGTATTTTATTAATGAATTTTGAAAAAAAAGGATATTCTAAAATATTTATGAAAACCCTAAATAATTAGTGATGTGTAATGATTTTCAAAAAATGGTCTTCTACAAAAGTGTTCAGCAAGGAATTTGGAGTCTAATAAGATCAACATAATTTTTTATGAATAGTAAATTATGAATAGTGATTTTACGCTTAGGATTAGTAATGTGACCAAATGGATTAGTAATTTCACTTAAAGAAAGTTTTAATATAATTTAGACACCTTGATAAAGTAATGAGATTCAATAAAATGGGTAAATAACGGTTTCATAAATTATTAGTCAAGTATTAGTTTTTTAGGGAGAATAGGGTTTTTTAATTAAAAATTTAATTAAAAATAATTATAAAATTATTTTTATAAAATGGACCTTATTTTTGAACTCAGAGCATCGATATTATGTTATGGTAATTTTTGGGGATTTTTCTGAACAAAATGAATTCTCGATGAATAGTGCTTTTATTTAAAAATTAAATTAAAAATATTTAGAAAATTATTTTTATAAAATGGATTTCATAAATGTACATAGAGCATCGATATTTGGTTAAGGTGAAATTTTGGGTTTTTTCTGAGAAAGTTGAATTTTCAGTGAATAGTAAAAATACAGTTTTATGGTTTCGGTATGTTTAATGACATAATAACTATGTCATGATGATGTCATGAGATATTTTAAGGGTTTCCCGGCCAAAGGTGATGAATTATTGTTTTTGGGGGCTTATGTGGCCTAACTCCATGGTAAATTCCAAGGGAGAGCACATGGTTTTGAGAAAAGCACTTGTGTGGTGTCCCTTGGCCATTAATGCCTTGTCCCCTCACTTTCCCTATAAATACCCACCCTTTCCTCCTTTAGTTTTCACTGCCAACTCTCCCACAACTAATTTCTGGTCTCTTTACCTCCCAAGTAGTCCTCTCAAGGTGCCCCCAAGCCCTCAAGGTCCAAACCTTTGAGTTTTAAAGAGTTACGTTTTAAGGTAAGGGATCTGACCTCTCTCTTTCTTTTCATGTAATCTCTTTTATGTCATTCCTTTTATGCTCCATGTTATTATGTGAGAGGATGTTCTTTTATATACCTCTTACTGCCCTTTTCATGTTTTTATGATGAGATATCCCCTCTTACTCTCATCATTTCATTTTATGATAGTTTACGTGACGCCATTAGGCTGCCGAATTTTTTAAGGGATTCTTTCACCCTTCTCTTTTTTTTAAGTTCTATTTTCAATACAAGTCTTTCAAGTTCCTTTTTATTATGTTGGGGTATGATCTCTATATCTATAATACTGATCTCTTATGATCATATGATGAGAGACCCTATTTGATCTTGTCTAATCTTTTTTATTAAAGTTTAAGTGATGCCATTAGGCTGCCGAATTTTCATAAAAGAAATCTTATTTTTGTCTCACTTCCATGTTTTTCATTTCATATGGTATGTCTTTCAAATTTCATTACCATTTTCTTAACTCCCTTATATTTTGTCCCCCTACTGTTTTATGGATCATTTATGAGTGGGTGACCCATGTTCCCTCTCTTTTCAATGTTTTCTAAAACCTTGTAACATAGCCGTTATGCTGCAGAATTTTCATCTCAAAATGCCTCTCTCTTTTCTCAAAATTATTTTATGTTATAAAGTGAATACTCAAAGCTCTTATTTCTACAAGGTTATTCACATATATATCAAAATGTTCTATTTTAAATTCTGGGATTTACATACATGAAACCCTCTTCCCCTTTCCGTGGGTTTAAAGTGACATAAAGATCATGTTTTTAAAGCAGTTTTTAAAATGTTATGATTATGAAATGAAACCCATTTGTTTTATGCTATATGGGTTGTTTATGAAATGGTTGATGATGATATATGTAGCTCACAAGATAATAAAGACATTTCAAGGGTGCGCCCAGATAGCGCTCCAATGCATTGGGTAAAGACTTAATCTCTAGAGATGACTTTTTAGACAGATACCTTGGTGAATAACCTTGGTAATTTTTAATGACACCTTGGGGATGGACCTTGCTGAAACGAAATGATTGTCAATATTGAATGTTTCAGCCACATCTTCAAGTTATGAAAAATGTTATTTTTATTATGATGTATCTCATGATTTCATTCTCATGCCTTAAATTTCTTTTCATGTCCTTTTTGAAGTATCTCAAGTTCACATGTAAAATGTTTCTCTTGTTTCCCTTACTGGGCCTTCTGCTCACCCTTTCTTTTTATGTATGTCCCCAGGTTATGAGATGAAGTTTTGAACCTAGGATGAACTTAAGGAGAAGACTTTCAAGTGTTTAAGAATAATTTTTTATGTTGTTTTCATGTATTATGTTCCTTGTTTCCAAGACACTAAGCCTTAAAGATCCTCAGTTTTGTGTAATGTAATGAAATTTTATGTTATAAAAAGACGGGATGCTATAGTTGGTATCAAAGGATGGTTTAGTTATTTGTGGAAATTAGGATATAAAAACTTTAGGAAGAGCCCTATAGAAAAGTTTATATATAGGAAAACTTCCTGGTATTTTGGTAAGTATTGATTAAGTGCTTTATCAAACAAATACATCCCTGTTTGGATACGAGCAGGTAGAGGCGGCTCTGGCACAGATGTACATAGGGGTAAAACCCGAAAACACCGCTTTGAGCTAGACTCGAACGGGAACTGGTGCACGATAATGGGCCTTGCTGCACTCTTGGTTACGACACTCCCGGGGGATATGTTTGGTTAATCACAAGATTTTTATGAATCATTATGAAGGAATTATAGAGAAATGTAATTGTCTAAGAATGAAGTCTTAGTTAATAGATTCATAAATGAAATAAGTTTCTCACTAAAGTTTTATCCTTTTAGAAAATGGAGGGAAATAGGAGGAACCGTGTCGATGGTGACCGCAATGCACCATGTGCTGAAGACCCTCTGATGGAAGCTGGAATGGAAAAATTCATGCGAATGATGAACCAACTGACTCAAGTTATGAGTAATAACTTGAATCAAGCTGAGAGGATGATCTCACCATGAAGGGAACAACATTCTGTTGAGTCCTTCATGCGTCAACGACCACCATCATTCAGTGGATCTACTGACCCATTGGTTGTGGAACAATGTATAAGCTCCATAGAAAAGATCTTTTCTGTACTCCTTTGTTCGGAACAAGAAAAAGTCACCCTTGATTTTTACCGCCTAGAGGGAGAAGCTGATCAGTGGTGGTCACTGGTCAAAAACACGAAGCCTAGAGGAGATATGGAATCTATGGAGTGGGAAGAATTCTGGGGAATATTCTTTAACAAGTATTTCCCTCATTCCATGAAAACGAGAATGGAGAAAGAGTTTCTCGAGCGGAAGCAGAGGGAGAACGAATCTGTCGGAAGCTATGAGATGAACTTCCCCCAACTTTCACGATATACCTCTAGCTTTGTCATGGATCCAAGTGGGAAGGTTGATAGATTTTTCGGCGGACTGAGACCTCATCTGCGGAAGAATTTAGCCAACCAGGACTACGATAGCTACGAGGAGATCGTGTGGAGTGCAATGAAAGTAGAGCTGGAGTTTGGTGAGACACAGTGGTCTCATAAATCAAATGACAAGAAGAGATCATTGGAGCCCATTTTAGGGAAGAATTTCGATCAGGGAAGAGGTGGAAAGCAAATGCAACTTACCACATGCAATAAATGTGGGAAGAATCATTCGGGGAACTGCTTGGTCGGAAGTGGCAAGTGCTACAAGTGTGGAAGAGGAGGCCATATTGCTCGAAATTGTCGTAGTGAGGTGAATCCTCAACTCCCCAATAATAATGACAGAGGAAATATGGTTGTGTACTTACCCGAAGTCCATTGCTTCAAGTGTGGACAGCTTGGGCACTATGCTAATCTCTGTCCAAATCCAAGGGCAGTGGAGGGGAATCACCATCAACCTTAGCAAAGTCCAGGGGAGCAAGGTCGTGCTTTTTCTATCACAACAACTGAAGTTGAAGCTCCGAATGACGTGGTAGCAGGTACTATTGTTGTCCTCTAAAAACTAGAAACTTCTTTGTTTGATTCTGTTTCTACACATTCCATTATTTCTTCCAAGTTTGCTAATAATATAGAATCAATCCCCGAATTGCTTGAGGTAGATTTGTCAGTCAAGACTCCAAGTGGGATTATCCATGCATCAACGGTGTTTAGAGACTCTAGTGTTTACTTTAGTGAGCACAATCTTATCGCAAATCTAGTAGTCATTCCGATGATGGAATTCGACGTTATACTAGGAATGGACTAGCTCTCAAAGTATAATGCTAAGATCAAATGCAGAAGTAAGGAAATCTCAGTAGTCTTGAATAAACGACCTATAGTTATCTTCCAAGGAGAGATATCCAGAACTGACCCCTATCTAGAAGCACCTCCCATAGCATTCTTTATGGAGTTAATTGGTGATGATGAAGAAGGGAAAGGGAGCATACAAATTGAAGATGTTTCGATTGTTTAGGAATAAATGGATTTATTTCCTGGGGAGTTACCTGGACCTCCCCCAGAAAGAGAGGTAGAGTTCTCCATTGAACTCGTACCTGGGTCTCAACCAATATCAAAGACTCCGTATAGAATGGAAAATGTGGAGCTAGAAGAGTTAATGAAACCACTCCAAGACTTGTTGGGGAAGGGGTTTATCCGACTGAGTGTGTCTCCTTGGGGGGCACCAGTTCTCTTTGTGAAGAAGAAGGATGGATCACTGCGGCTATACATTGATTATAGAGAACTGAACGGGATCACAGTGAAGAACAGATATCCTCTTCCAAGAATTGATGATTTATTTGACCAGCTTCGTGGGGCTCAATTCTTCTCTAAGATTGACCTTCGATCTGGTTATCATCAACTGGGGGTGAAGAAGGAAGATATTCAAAAGTCTGCCTTCCGATCATGATATGGGCATTATGAGTTTACTGTTATGCCCTTCGGCTTGACTAATGCTCCTGCTATTTTCATGGATTTGATGAATATAGTCTTTAAGGACTACCTTGATAACTTTGTGGTAGTTTTTATTGATGATATTTTGATATATTCAAAAAGTCGTGAGGAGCATGAAGATCATCTGAGGGTTATTTTGAAAACTCTGCAGAAGGAGAGGCTCTTTGGGAAGTTCAACAAGTGTGTGTTTTGGTTAAAACAAGTGGCTTTCTTGGGGCACATCGTAACCAATGAAGGAATCTCAGTTGACCCTGCAAAGACAATGGTTGTGGAGGAGTGGCCTCAACCCACAACAGTAACTGAGATTCATAGTTTCCTTGGTCTAGCAGGATATTATAGGAGGTTTGTGAAAAACTTTTCACGGCTTTCTAATCCACTAACCAAGTTAACTCGAAAAGGGGTTAAGTTCATCTGGACAAGGGAATGCGAGGAAAGTTTCCAAGAGCTGAAGAAGAGATTGGTTACTGCACCTCTGTTAACACTACCCTCTATCGGAGAAGGATTCATTATTTTTAGAGATGCATCTCTGAAAGGGATTGGGTGCGTCCTCATGCAAAATGACAAGGTAATTGCTTATGCATCTCGACAGTTGAAGATTCATGAGCAGAATTATCCTATGCATGATCTAGAGCTGGAGGTAGTTGTTTTTTCTTTAAAGACATAAAGGCACTATCTTTATGGGGAGAAATGTGATATATACACTGACCACCAAAGTCTAAAGTATATTTTCACACAGAAAGAATTGAACATGAGACAAAGGAGATGGTTGGAGCTTATTAAAGACTGCGATTGTTCAATTCATTATCACCCTGGAAGAGCAAATAAAGTCGCGGATGCGTTAAGCAGGAAGGACCCTATTGTTCTGGCAATAATAAGGATCTTAGGAGATCCCTTGATTAAAGATCTAGTAAAACTGGACATGGGAATTATAAGGATAGGGATATCATCAACCCCATCCCAAATGATTTCTCAACCTTCATTACTAGAGAAGATCAAGAAGGCTCAAAAAGAAGATCCTTTGCTGCAGTAGAAGTTTCAGGCTGTAAAGGATGGGAAGTTCCCTGATTTCAATATTGATCAAGAAGGTGTATTGAAATATCGTAGAAGACTATGTGTTCTATCTATTCCGGAGATAAAGAAAGAACTGAGGGGATGAAGCTCATAGCTCTACTTTCTCTATACATCCGGGATGCACTAAGATGTATAGAGACCTTCGTGATCATTATTGGTGGGATAACATGAAGAGGGAGATTGTTGATTACACTACAAGGTTCCTGGTGTGTCAGTAAGTAAAGGCAGAATGACAACTTCCTAAAGGGGTATTACAACCGCTACCCATACCAGTATGGAAGTGGGATAATATCACTATGGACTTTGTAACCGGTCTCCCGAAAACATCCAAAGGAAACAATGCGATATGGGTTATTGTGGACCGTCTCACCAAGACAGCCCATTTTATCTCTATTCGGGAAGATTTATCTCTAGAACGGCTTGCCAAGATATACGTGAAAGAAGTGGTAAGGCTGCATAGGGTACCACTATCCATCGTGTCTGATCATGATCCAAGATTCACATCAAAATTCTGGAGAAGCCTTTAACATGATCTGAATACTGAATTGAATTTTAGTACGGCCTATCATCCTCAAACTGATGTCCAATCTGGAATGACTATTCAGACACTCGAAGACATGCTGAGATTATGATCAATGGAATTTAAAGGTGGATGGGATCAACACCTCCCATTAGTTGAGTTCTCTTATAACAACAGCTTCCATTCGAGTATTCAGATGGCACCCTATGAAGCTCTGTATGGAAAGCGATGTAAAACTCCTACTTGTTGGATGAAACTGGTGAGAGAAAGCTTCTTGGGCCTGATCTTGTGCAAGAGATGACAGAACAGGTTCATGCCATCCAACAACACATAAAGGCTGCTCAGAGTCGGCAGAAGATCAATGCTGACAATCGTCGAAGGGACTTGGAGTTTGGTGTTGGTGACAAAGTCTTCCTTCGAATTTCTCCATGGAAGAGAGTCATGCGGTTTGGGAAGAAAGGGAAGCTCAGCCCTAGGTACATTGGCCCCTATGAAATCCTTGATCGTATAGGAGCAGTGGCCTATCATCTTGCACTTCCACCGAACCTAGATCAAGTTCACAATGTCTTCCATGTATCTCTCTTGAGAAAGTACATACCCGACCCTTCGCATGTACTGAACCCAGAGGTGGTACAACTGGAACATGACCTCACTTATGAGGAGCAGTCAGTGGAGATCTTAGACCATAGAGACAAGGTTCTACGAAACAAGACTACCCACCTTGTCAAAGTGTTGTGGAGGAATCATAAATATGAAGAAGTGACTTGGGAGCCTGAGGAAACGATGAAGCAAAAGTACCCTCACCTTTTCGACTAGGCCTCAAGTATAAATTTCGGGGACGAAATTTCTTAAGGGGGGAAGAATGTAACGACCCAAACTTTTTAAATAGTATATTAACTTACTCTTAACGATTTAATAGAGATGTAAATGGTTAATGCAGAAAGAGGAGTCGATGGCTTCATCCAGTAGACTCGAACCTTATGAAGCCCACTTATCAGAGCTTGGGAAGGAGGTAGAATCTGTGGGCTTCTCTTTGGACCAAGCCCAAGCCGAACTCCAGCGTGTCAAGCTTGAACGTAAACGCCTATGGGAGAAGTTCAAGTTAGTACAGATTACTACTAGGGCAATGTTATCTGAGCCTCCCTCAGATTCTCTCACCATAGCACACCTTACACTTAGGTCATATGCCGGTGTTATAAGGGGCTATGTGACGAGACCCTAGCTTCTTTTTGTAAACCTTTGGGATGAATGAATTGAGATTTCTTCCTTTAGTGATGTTTGTGAAATTTCAAATGTCCAAATAATTTTAGAATGTATTTTATTAATGAATTTTGAAAAAAAAGGATATTTTAAAATATTTATGAAAACCCTAAATAATTAGTGATGTGTAATGATTTTCAAAAAATGGCCTTCTACAAAAGTGTTCAGTAAGGAATTTGGAGTCTAATAAGATCAACTTAATTTTTGATGAATAGTAAATTATGAATAGTGATTTTACGCTTAGGATTAGTAATGTGACCAAATGGATTAGTAATTTCACTTAAAAAAAGTTTTAATATAATTTAGACACCTTGATAAAGTAATGAGATTCAATAAAATGGGTAAATAACAGTTTCATAAATTATTAGTCAAGTATTAGTTTCTTCGGGTGAATAGTGTTTTTTAATTAAAAATTTAATTAAAAATAATTAGAAAATTATTTTTATAAAATGGACCTTATTTTTGAAATCAGAGCATCGATATTATGTTATGGTAATTTTTTGGGATTTTTCTGAAAAAAATGAATTCTTGATGAATAGTGCTTTTATTTAAAAATTAAATTAAAAATATTTAGAAAATTATTTTTATAAAATAGAGTTCATAAGTGTACTTAGAGCATCGATATTTGGTTAAGGTGAAATTTTGGGTTTTTTCTGAGAAAGTTGAATTTTCAGTGAATAGTAAAAATACAGTTTTAGGGTTTCGGTATGTTTAATGACATCATAACAGTGTCATGATGATGTCATGAGATATTTTAAGGGTTGGCCGGACAAGGGTGATGAATTATTGTTTTGGGGGGCCCATGTGGCCAAACTTCATGGTAAATTCCAAGGGAGAGCACATGGTTTTGAGAAAAGCACTTGTGAGGTGTCCCTTGGCCATTAATGCCTTGTCCCCTCACTTTCCCTATAAATACCCACCCTTTCATCCTTTATTTTTCACTCCCAACTCTCCCCCAATAAAGTTCTGGTCTCTTTACCTCCCAAGGAGTCCTCTCAAGGTGCCTCCAAGCCCTCAAGGTCCAAACCTTTGAGTTTTAAAGAGTTACGTTTTAAGGTAAGGGATCCGACCTCTCTCTTTCTTTTCATGTAATCTCTTTTATGTCATTCCTTTTATGCTCCATGTTCTTATGTGAGAGGATGTTCTTTTATATTCCTCTTACTTACATTTTCATGTTTTTATGATGAGAGATCCCCTCTTACTCTCATCATTTCATTTTATGAAAGTTTAAGTGACGTCGTTAGGCTGCCGAATTTTTTAAGGGATTCTTTCACCCTTCTCTTTTTTTAAGTTCTATTTTTATGTCAAGTCTTTCAAGTTCCTTTTTATTATGTTGGGGTATGATCTATATATCTATCATACTTATCTCTTATGATCATATTATGAGAGACCCTATTTTATCTTGTCTAATCTTTTTTATTAAAGTTTAAGTGACGCCAATAGGCGGCCGAATTTTCATAAAAGAAATCTTATTTTTGTCTCACTTCCATGTTTTTTATTTCATATGGTATGTATTTTAAATTACATTACCATGTTCTTAACTCCCTTATATTTTTTCCCCCTACTGTTTTATGGATCATTTATGAGTGGGTGACCCATGTTCCCTCTCTTTTCAATGTTTTCTAAAACCTTGTAACATAGTCGTTATGCTGCAGAATTTTCATCTCAAAATGCCTCTCCCTTTTCTCAAAATTATTTTATGTTATAAAGTGAATACTCAATGCTCTTATTTCTACAAGGGTATTCACATATATATCAAAATTTTCTATTTTAAATTCTGGGATTTACATACATGAAACCCGCTTCCCCTTTCCGTGGGTTTAAAGTGACATAAAGATCATGTCTTTAAAGCAGTTTTAAAATGTTATGATTATGAAATGAAACCCATTTGTTTTATGCAATATGGGTTTTTTATGAAATGATTGATGATGATATATGTGGCTCACATTATAATAAATACATTTCAAGGGGGCTCCCAGATAGCACTCCAATGCATTGGGTAAAGACTTAATCTCTAGAGATGACTTTTTAGACTGATACCTTGGTGAATAACCTTGGTAATTTTTAATGATACCTTGGGGATGGACCTTGGTGAAACAAAATGATTTTCAAAATTGAATGTTTCAGCCACATCTTAAAGTTATGAAAAAATTTATTTTTATTATGATGTATCTCATGATTTCTTTCTCATGCCTTAAAGTTATTCTCATGTCCTTTTTGAAGTTTCTCAAGTTCACATGTAAAATGTTTCTCTTGTTTCCCTTACTGGGCCTTCTGCTCACCCTTTCTTTTGATGTATGTCCCCAGGTTATGAGATGCAGTTTTGAACCTAGGATGAACTTAAGGAGAATCCTTTCAAGTGTTTAAGAATAATGTTTTATGTTGTTTTCATGCATTATGTTCCTTGTTTCCAAGACACTAAGCCTTAAAGATCCTCAGTTTTGTGTAATGTAATGAAAGTTTATGTTATAAAAAGAGGGGATGCTATATGGATACTTATATAAATTATTATAACAATTATTTTTATTATTTAAAGTGATGTTAAAGTTTTCACATTCCTAATTTAATAAGTTTAACATATTAAATATTGGATTTTCCAAAAGATAAATTTGACTAATAATGCTCTTATAAAAGATAACATATTTATATTTATCATAGAATTTAAATTTAAATTTTTATTCAAAAAGAAATTATATTAAATAATTACACAATATTGACGTAGTGGTTATTTTATTAATAGAGATAGCATATAAATGTTTCAAAAAATGATAAAATAAATATAATTTGGGATAGTCAATATTTATAATAAATTTTATAGAATACCTCTAACTATTAGAAATTTTCTAAAATATTTGGTTCTAAGTTAACATTTCTTAATATTTTTTAAAAATCAATAAAATTAATAGTGTCAAAATTGACACTATTGATTATTTATCAAAATAATGTTTTATTAAATAATTTAAAAAACAAATAACATTTTTTAAAAAATATATGATAATTATTATAAGGATTAAAATTTTATGATTTATTCATTTATGGTCTATTTTAAATCCAATATGTAAATATTTTATCCTTTTAATATTAAATTATTTATTACCCTATTTACAAATTAAATCAAATAACTAAGTGTTTATTAAAATGATAAGGTTAAAATTTTAAAAAAAAAAATACATGTCAAAAATTTATTGCTTGATGATATTGAATCGCTATCTTATATAATATTTTAAATTGTGAGAGGTTTTTGGTTATGTTTTTATTTTATTATAAATTGTTAATTATGGAGTTTCCAAATGTGCCCCTCACCTCAATTATAAAAAGGCACTTCCTCCCACACCTCTTAACATCACATTGTGACTTCAATCTCAGACATCCCTAGACCATTTCCCTTATAAAATTCCTTATTTACATTCTATAGGTTCTATTTTTCTTCAAGGACCAACTCTAGTGCCCTAAGAGGAGATTTAGAGGAAACAAGTTGAAGAATTGGTAATATGCTCTACTAATTCTTTCAAACTTCTTTCTTCTTCTAATTCCTATTCATAGGTTGTTTTATTATAAATTAATTACTACATTGTCAATTATATAATGATATGTAATTATAATTATGAAACAACCATATTATACCTTTTATCTATCATATGAAAAACAAAATCACCACATTTGCGTACGTACGGATTCTCGTATCCATGTTGTGGTGTAATCTATTATTCACAACCACATTACTTGGATAGGTATAATGATGGAAGTAATAAATATATATGATTATTACAACATGAGTAATGAAATATTATACACCATCTAATTCAATACCATGAAAAAAAATTAGGGATGATATTGTCACCCGTGTGTACATACGGCCTACCGTCTCCACAATGCGATGTGATTCATTCAACATGATATTCAATAAAGAATAACTATATAAATATAAAAAAAGAATAAATATGGTATATCTTATTTTAAAATCATTTTTTAATGATATAACTATGACCTAATAAGGATAACCAAAATTTATTCTGCAGAACATGCATTAGAACATAAAGCTGTTATTGTATGAATAATGAATAACAATGAAATTATATTAACAAACAGATGATAATATGATCATATATGATAACATAAAAATGACTATGATTCTAAAATAAGTCAATATAATTATTTAAATAATTTTATAGGAGCTTTGGATACATAAAAACAAAATTGTACCTAAGGTAAGGGATAATTTCACAATCTCGTTATTACTTGAGATTATTTATATGAAATTATTTACTAGGGAATATTTATCAACCAAATACTTGTTTCCTAAATATGTAATATTATTATTCTTCTTCTATTATTGTTTTAATACAATTATACCTATTGGTAAATTTTTTATTAAATGGTATGAAAGTAATCTTTTATCGTTATTTGATACAAGGTACTTTTTATCTTTTATTGGAAAAGTACGATGAGAAGGAATTTTTAAAATTATATGGAATGAACATAATTTTATGTTTTATGAACACCTTATTTCCAAGAATATTCATTTACAATAGTTCAATTGTATTTTCAATTAAATTATTTTATTTTAAAATTTTGTGGCATTTTGAGAAAAGAAAACTATTTTGAAGACCATATGATATTTTCCTCAAGAAGTTATTTCAAGTGTTTTATCCAAATTATATTTCATCTAAGTTAAAATTATTTAAATATGGTTATGTTTCTAACCCTATTATCACAATTATTTTAGTTGTGTTTATGATTAAATTATATTTATGAATTCCTTTTCTTTATAAGGATTATGATGGAATGAGGTTTAAGAAACCCATTTTATTCCTTAGGTTATGCTATGATTTATGTTTTTATGGAACAGATAAGGATTATTTCATTATGGGATGTGTGGGACTTATATCTCCCTCTAATATATTTGGTAAATATTTATATCTCATTAGATAGACAAAATTATAATGGTAATTAAATCTAGTTAATTAATACAAGGAATGAATGAGGAGTGAACTCGGTTCATAAATGAACTTTGTTCGCTCTGATGGTTTGGAAAATGATCCTGAAATAATATGAAATGATTTGCTATGATTATTTTTATGAAAAAAAAATTCATATCTCATCTTATTAATTTTGGGATTATGTTGAACTTTTATGATTTATCCCATGACATTTTATCATGATATTTTATATGCAATATGAGATTTTCAAATGTTATATTTTTATGTCCTATGATTATTATGTGATTGATATCCCCCATGTTTACCCTTACTGAGAGTTTGAGTTTACTCTTTAATATGTTTCTTTTCCCCAGGTCAGGAGGAAGGGTTTTATGTAAGATATGTCAAAAAGGATTCTATTTATGAGGAAATAAGTTGGAGACAATGTAGATTTTTTATAAACTAGTTGTTTATGCTTCTCTGTTTCTAAATACACTATACCTATATTGTATTTTCATGGTTTTATTATAATTTTTAAAGTATATTCTTCAATTTTGAAGTATTATCAATGTATGTAAAGTATTGGTTTTTATAGTCTTAATAATTCTTCAATGAACTTTTTTTGTATTGTCCTCATTTTTGTTGAATGATATTCCAATTAGTCAGAAGTTATATTTGGTTTTCATTTTTTCATATTTAATTCATGTTTTTGTTTAGTCCTTGGTGTTTATTTTCAAGTACGGAGTACCATAAATTAGGTTTAGTTTCTCTTTTATCTCACCACCAGTTATGATTTATATTATTGTATCCTAAATATGTTTTTGCTTTCCATATCTAATGTTCTTAGTGGTGATATTTTTTCTTTTTAATAACCTTTATTATTCTTCTATCTGCATCTAAAAAATATTAATGTTGAATTGAAGGAAAAAATTTGAAAAACATGATGTTATTTTCAATTCATCATTGTTAGTGACCCCTCTCATCATGCTACATTTATAAAATGATTTATGTGGGTTCATGGTGTTTATGTTTTTTCCAATTTTATCTTTTAAGAAAAATTTATGAAAGAAAATTTTGAATAAAATTATAAAACTAAATAAATATGGGAGATTCATTGATGAATTTCTTTTCAAGGCTCATTGATTAAATATTTATATATTGAGTGCTTGTATTTTTCTGTTTTTAAGGTATAATAATGTGGAGTTGGAGAAAAATTAGTCATATTAACATCAGATATTAAACTTGATATTGGTCTACATTTCATAATACTACTGATAATTCATATAAAATAGTCCTATTTTATTTAATATGCATATTTTTATTGATTTTAGTATATGATTGAGAATAAATTTATTCCATTCCCTATTGTAAAAATGAGGATCTTATTGAATGATTGAAAATTGTTACTGATGGTATGTATTAATTTATTTCATCTACCATTTACTTATATATTAAAAAATCATTCAAAAAGATGACTTTAACTTTAGATTTATGTTTAGGTATTGATCATAAAGTTCATATATTTTATATTTCAATTTTACTAAACCAATAAAAATCCAAAAAACATATAAACATTTTTTTAAGTGTTTATATAAACCTAAATAGTTTATAATTATATTATTTTCAATGATACCCATTTTTTAGCATAATATATTCATAATGAAATTCCTATATTAATCTGTTTCAATGAGTTATACTATCATCAATGTATCCTATACGGATTATTTTAACTCTTACCATTTCAATACCATTGTGTCTATAGATTTTATGGCCACTTTTATAAATTAATTCAACTCTTTCTATGTATGTTATTAAAAAAAGTCATATATATCAATTACTTTATGTATAATTTAAATTTCATATTTTTAATAAAAAAATCCATATATGTACGTGATACTGAATTACATATAAATCATTCTTAAATTTTAGTTCTATATCATATATAAGACTTATAAGTTCATATTTTGGCATGAACTATATATTTTAAAGACAAAAAGAAATTTATTATCAATGAAAATTTCAGATTTAAATATATTAGACCACCGGCAAGCCTTTGATAAGAATACTTAAGTAATTATTATCATTTATGAATGTAAAGGGATTATCATATATTTCTAGAAATATTTTTACTATTTATAGTTTTTATTGGCATTTATAAACATATTTTCATATATATTTTTCACAAATCTAACCATACTAATTAGTTTTATGGTATATTTTAATTATTACCAGCTACATATTAATATTATAATATCATGTTACAATGGTGGAGTTATAGAACTCATGATTTTAGTTTTCTAAATTGGATGGAATCCCTATGGTATGCACCTTGTCTTTATATGTCACGACATGTCCTACTGGGGCCCATTCCATGACTCCCCAAGCCCGCCTCTAATAGAACATGGGCTAGTGAATATAATTGAATGGACATTTCACTAACACGGTAGCCATTTTATATATTTAGGTATGCAAACACACCTATCCAATCCCAATGAATGTTGAAATGTAAAACCCACTAAGAAAACAATGCATGTGTACCTTGATATACCAACCCATAGAGTGCGAAAGAAATTAATGTGAGTGAGATAAATCGGTCTAGAATTCAAGACTACCAAAAAGAAGTCTGTAACCATAAGGCCAACCTATATGAAGAGGTACTTAGACTACTTTTTATAGCTATATAAACACCTCGGTTTTCCTGATCTCACAAAGAATTGTCTAGTACTAGTCTTCCCATCACTACTTCAAAAGGTCGCATGTCTGCACAAGACACAACACATGTGGTCAAAGCCCATGTAGAGGTGAGTATAACATTACCCAGTAGGACATCTTGAAACCAAAAATCAGTACACAAAGGATAGATATAGTCATCTCTACAGAGTATATTTCTACAACACATACAATAGAGATATCTAGATATACTCAATCCAAGACATGTAGTCTAGAGGTAAGTTACAACTAATGCATACCAACACTATGGATTAGGCTCGAAGATTCAATAAATAACTCATTTGGGATAACATTCTCATGAGTATGATTGTAGTGATGACATAAATCTAAGAAGTACTTTTTTTCAGGAATCGTCATGAGAGAGATACACTGATAAATCTAAAGAGAATATGATACCAAAAATGAGGATCAATCCAAGGCTATGGGGGAATACCACTGAATCAATTTGGATTAATTTTTTAAGTAGATGATCGATGCCAGGTGAAGCCAGTCACATCAATACTAAAGTGTCTACCTAGGGAAGTAAGAATTAATAGAGTATCTTGTTCCATGCCTCTCGGGGGAATCCAATAGCTCTATCCAATAACTCCTGCTGAAGGGATCATTGACCTATGAGTAGAAAATGATTCCTACCTACCTTTAGCAAAATAATTAGAGAAAAAACCCTAATGAAACGTGTCTGTGAAATAGTGGAAAAGAGAATCAATCCATGTTGGAAGGGGTACACTATGTGTATTAGGGTCACACGTCATGTCCCTTGACCCTGGGTACTGCCCATGTACAATGGCCCATGTTATTCCAAATTTTGTCATGCAGAAAATGGGTACATGGTGTGGAGAAGAAGTCACACACCACGTCCTTCCTTCTAAGGCACACTCATGTACTCTGGTCATGTTCCAATACAAGGTGCCAAGCCAAGTTTATTAGCATGTGTACCAATACATGGGGTAGTCTGTATACTTGGTCTAGGCCAAGCCATGTGGGGGAGTACATGCCATGTAGGAAACTCATGTACTCTACCTCATGTCTATGTTTCTCCTAATATACACACCAAGTATCTCTAAAGGGATTACATGCCCTGTGATAGGGTCACACGCCATGTGAAATTTAACTATCTCCTGAAACTATAGCCTCCACTCAGTAGTGGTTGTGGGGCGTGTAACCCTAGTTTACACACCGTGTTCATCAAGGTATTTCAGAATGTATGGTTCTTCATCTACGCACTTCATCCAATCTTCCAGATTCCATTTTTATGGTACATTCACCTTGAAACATAGTATGTATGCTCATTTAATCACCCTAATACCAAATCAAGCTATTTCTGACCTTCAATCAACTTAAAAAAATGTTTATATCAATTCCATCACAAACCACTCAAAGAATGTTCTCTACCAATTTACTCCAATTCACCTATCTTAATCACCACTGCACCTCTATTTGTTCATCATGAGGTCATATCTTTAGTTTCTGGTCATTTCTCCAAGAATCAAACATGCAATGATCATTCAATTGTAAATGTGACAAATAGTGAAGAACACGCGTAGAAAAAAAAGGAAGATAAAAACACAAGGAATAAATCTGAAGAATAAACCTTGGAAATTTTTAATTATGGCCTTGATCCATTCACATAATGAATATCAACAATAAAAAGAATAGTCCAACCCCATAAATCCCACAATTAAAAACCCATCCTGAAAATAATGAACGAGCCATTGGTCAACCTATTTTTTGGTTGGTCCATATTAATCGTTTAATATAATAATGGGGAAAGAAATCAAAAATAACACCTCCTACAACGGAGTTGGATTGTTCTCTATTGAAGACCAATTATTTCTGGTTAGATTTGTCAAGAAAGATATCTTATCCAAGTCTCGGTTTTCATTGTCTAGAGAAATTATCTAGGGTTTCTCTATAGAGCCTCTAGGGAATTCTAGGGTTATGATCCTAACCATAGATACATGCCTAAAGGATTACATAAAATAAGAAGCATCATTCTGTTACGGTGTCGATGAAACTGATAAAATAAAATAAATCATCAATTTATTTTATGCATTAAAAATGCATGAAACATCTTCTCACAACCAACCAGCGCCGTCCAATATTAAGTTGTGCATAGGGTAAAGCTGCTACTCTAAATTCAACAGTGTCGAATTATTTTTTATTTACAAACCCTTTTAGATGTTATTCATCTTTTTCATGAAAACTGTGTGTGCATTCTATTTAATATTTTAATATTACTCAAACATTTATTCCAGACACAACAGGTCTCGGAATCACATGTATTCTCAGTGTATGGTCATAAAATTAATCCATATAATATTTAATAATAATACATGGAAAATATAATACATTAAATTCTCTCTAACTTGGGGCTTTATGTCCCCAAAAAATCCAAAAAAAATAGCTACTCAAAAGGATATTGGTACTGAGCATACATCTGAGCTTCCTGCTCCCAACTACACTCATGGATATTCCATTACTACCATTGGAATCACACTAAAGTAAATGCTCGCCCATGAAGGATCCTCTCATATTGATCCCCTATCTCCAATGGGTACTTAGCAAAATTCACTCTGTCCTCAATGTCTAGATCTCCCTAGTCAATGATGTGTGATAGTACATGCGTGTACCTCCTCAGTTGTGACACAAGGAAGATGTCATGAATGAAATTTAATTGTGGAAGTAGAAATAAGAGGTAATAAACCTCTCCAAATTAATGTAGTATCTGAAAATGGATGATAAACCTTGGATATAACATTCCACTCCGACCAAATCTATGTAATCCCGGTCATAGTGAAACCCGAATAAATACATGGTATCCTTCCTTGACCTCCAAAGGCCTCCACCACCTATTTTCATATTACTTCTGACTACTCTGTTTAGTCTTCATCTTCTCCCAGTTTATATTCACCTTCTCTATAGTATCTTGTACCAACATTAGGCTTATGAGTACTGACTCTTCTAGGTCATTCTAGCAAAGTGGTGACCTATAGAGTTTCTTTTACAATGTTTCAAATGGTTCCACAAAAATTTTGGTGTGGTGGTTGTTGTTTTACGCAAAATCCACTAGTTGTAGTTGATCCTCCAAACTACAGGTGATGTACAACATGAAATCTAATAGCATGTCCTCCAGTACCTGAATGGTCTGCTCAGTATTGTCGTTAATTCATGGGTGAAATTATATGATCAAGATCAAATGGGTCTAAAACACCTCATGAAATTCCTTCCATAACCAGGATGTAAAACAAGCATCAAAATCTGAAACAATCATCGATGGAACCCCATGGAGTCAAACTATCTCCAGAACATAGAGGTGTCCCATGCTATCTACTGAAATCTTTTCTCAGATAGATAGGAAGTGTTCTGACATGATGAGTCATACAATGATCACCCAGATGTAATCATGTCCCCTAGATGTACATGGTAAACCTCTCATTGATTCCATTGATATTCCATCCAAATTTCATTCTATCAAATCAACGGATTGAGTTAAACTTACTGTAACCTAGCACGTGACCTTGACTTACTAAAAAGTAAGGCAACTAGAAATGAACTATGGAACTCCCTTTTCCATTCCTGGCCACCAAAATAGATGTTGGAGGTCTTGGGACATCTTAGTCACACCTAGATATAACGCAAAATGAGACATATGAAACTCCCTCAGAACCTCCTACCACAACACCATAAGAAATATTGTACATCCTTTGAAAATAATGATGTGCTACCCACCTTGTGAATATCCATCAAACACATGAACTATGGATATCTCAGCAGGTATGGTCTTATAGTCACTATCCCCAAGTTGTGCATCCCTAACTTACTATAAGAGTCATAGGGTAATAACAATCGACTGTAGGTACGATGATCCATATCTATCTATGATGGATGACTGTAATGATTCCAACCACTTTGACTCCTTATTCAGAAACAATGAACTAGATCTCCTGTTGAGATCATCTTCCACCACATTCCCCTTCCCATGAATATAGAAAATCACAAATTCATAGTTCTGGAGAAACTCTAACCATCACCTCTATATCATGTTATAATCCCTATGAGAGAAGATATAATTTATACTCTTGTGATCATATATGATGTCAAATTGCTCACCCATGAGGTAGTGTTGTCATATATTAAACATAAAGACTACTCATAATAACTCAAGATCCTGGGTCACATAGTTCTACACAAAATCACCTCTTGCCTCTGTATCATTACACAATGAATCCTGGTCCCTGATGCATGGAAGAACACCATGTACTCGACACCCTCTTCGAGAAATCTCAAGATCAAAATACTTGTCAAAATTTTCATTAAATATTGTAAAACTAATTGGCACTTCTCTGTCCACATTAAAGGCTACCCCTTTCAAGTCAAATCTATCATCGGTGATGATACCTTGGAAAAATAAAGTATAAATCTCTGATAGTATCATTCTATACTGATGAAGCTCTGTACCTCCATGACGTTCTTAGGTGTCTCCCATAATAACACTACCTCCACCATTTTTTATCCCACTCTACTCCATCTTCTGAGATAACGTGTCGTGGAATATGGACCAGTTGAATCTCTAAATGGAACTTCAAGAGTTTCGCATAAATTTGGTGCTTTCAGAGTGCGTCTAGAACCATGATTATGTGTCTCATGTGATTATACTCAAACATCGAGTACACAAGGATATCATCGATGAAGACAACCAAGAACTGGTCTAAAAATTCTAAAAGAAATGGTTCATGAGTCTCATAAACACATCTAGGTAATTCGTCATGAAAAATTTAATCAACATGTACTCATAGTGACCATAAAATCATTTTAAGGTCATCTTCAATATATCTTCATCCTATACATGTAGCCGGCAATATCCTGATCAAAGTTTAACCTTTGAGAACCATTGTGGCCCTCTCAACTGATCAAAGAGGTCATTGATCTGTGGTAATGTATACTTGTTCTTCATAATCACCTGGTTCAAGCACCAATAGTCCACACACAACTTAGAGCTCAAGTCTACCTTTTTGGAAAACAAAACTGGGGTTGTCTTGGATGAAACATTGGGACTCGCGAATACCTTCCTCTGCAAGTACTCCAACTACACCCTCATCTCACAAAGCTCTATAGGAACCGTTTGATATACTGGTGTAAATATTGGTTAAATTATGGCATGTAAATCAATGCATAAGTCTAATTCACAAGGAGAAGGGAATCCTAGAACATCTTCATGAAAGAAATTATTGTACTCTGCCAACACCACTAAAAACTGGAAGCTCAAATCATTAGCTACACTAAGGGTCATCCTAGCCAAATAATGAGTAATTGGCTATACCCTCATATTAATGAGCCTAACATGTTATTATTATCTTTCCTTTTCACTGATAAAGGAAAACCTCATTCCATCATTATGGACACACCACACTTTTCACCTAAAACAGTCAATCTACGCATGGACTACGAATAAATAATTCATACCAAGAATGATGTTGTAAGGACTCAACATAGCCACAATGATGTTCCAACTAAAAATATAACATCCATGTGTCAGTTCACACTTTTGGAACAAATTTGTGATAAATTATTCTTCTAGATCATGTGTCTCCAAGAGTAGGGGTTGAGTCCAGGGTTCAATCAGAAACTCTAGGTATCAAATAGGTTATGTGGTAAGAAAAGAATGACTAGAACCTGTGTCTATTAGTACTGTATCTAAAGTAGAAAAGACACATTTCATACCTAAAATCATTCCCAAATCCCTTAGTTCATATGACTCAACCACATGTAGTAATCCCCTCTCATGTCCTCCAACTCCTTAAGCCTTGTGTGAACCACCTAGGGGAGATGGTGGTAACAAGTCAAAACATCGACTAATTCCTACTACTCTCCCATATTCTATGACACATCCACTTCACTACAAATATTCTTACTTCTATTGTTTACTCTGCCTCAGTGATCCATTTATTTCCTCCCTATCATCATCACAATAGTTCATACAATCTCAAGCAAGATGTCCTCTTCCATCACATGAATTTTAATGCATATCCCTAGGCTGACTAGACTGATCCTATGATCCCTAAACTATAGATTCTCTATCATAGGACCTCATCTTAAAACTTCTCCAACATTTGGATCCCAGAGACTGGTGTTAGATCTCTATTGCTAAGGTATCTTCTCATTCTCATCCACTACTGACGATCACTGGAAATATCTACTTATCCAAGAAGATTTAAACCACTAAATCTCACTCAAGCACACCATAATAAGCTCGAATTCATAGAGGAATGACATTGGATCAGATATCTCTATTCATAACCCACTACAAATTTTGAGACCTGGAGTAATGATCTCTAACTATATCCATCCAGTACCAAGAATGGTTGGTGAAACTCGATGAATAATCATACAAAGTCATGCTACCCTACTGAAGCTAAAAAACTCTTGTATATGCACAAATCTCAGTGTAACTAGTGATAACTCACATCTAAAGAGATGCTCGAAATCTTTCGATGAAAGAGTCTCCTCATTGTGAGTCTGGATAGCCAAACTCCACCATCACCCAGCCAAACCTTGTATAAGGAATATCGCCAGGACCCCCATCAGCTCTACTAGTGTCCTGAATAGAAGAAAAACTTGGGTCACCCCCTAAAACTAGTACTCTACCACCTAAGTATCAGGCTCACCTCAGAACCTAGGGAGTCTCTATCTCTAAAAATCAGGAAGTGTGATCAGTGTGCTCAGTGTGAACTCCTTATCTGTAGGTACTGAAGGTACATTGTGCTTCTCCATCGGTGGTGGTATAGTTAGTGAACCACGTGGAGGTAACATCTGTATAACCGGTCCCTGTATCGAATCCTCATGACTAAGGGGGCCATACTCTGGATCATGCTACTGAATCATATATGGTATGTTTCATGGAGGCATCCTATATAAAAACAAGATATACCACAGTCAATGAGTATATATGGTGACCTGACTCAAGAAGTACATAGAAACCACAACCCATTCTTATATGATGTATGTACCATTATTTTACCTACAACCAGTGTTCCATTGTACCGAGTTTAAAAACTGGTTATTCGAGTCCTATTATATTGATACTTTGGCCGCCAGCACCAACACTAGAGCCCATTGCCTTAAATTTAATCTTGAAACACTTAACACTATTACCTGAGACCAATCTCATAGACTCCTGGTCCTAATTTAGAACTGAACGCCTCTGATACCACTCTATCATGACCCATCCCAGTGGGGCCTATTCTGCAACTCACCAATCCCGCACTCCAATAGGTGAGGGGATGGTGACTAGCACCGAGTAGTAATCTTACTAACATGGGAGGAATTACCTATGAACTTATACGCAGACACACATATCCAATCCCACAAAATGCTAAAATGTTAAAACCACTAAGAAAACAATGCATGTGTATTACCATATCCCAACCAATAGAGTACGATAGAAAGTAATGAAAGTATGGTAAACTGGGCTAGAATACAAGCCCAGTAAAAGGAAGTCCATAACCACAAGTCAAACCTGTAATAAGAGGTATTTGGACTGCTGTCAATAGCCGTAAGAACACCTCATCTTGTTTGAGCTCACAAATCACCATATGGTCCTAGTCCGCCAAGAACATTGTCAAAATTTCTCTCATCTGCATAATACATGACATGTGTGAGAATAGCATGTGCTTGGGTGAGTATAAAAATACTCAATAAGACACCCTAAAACAACAAATCAATAAAAACAAGAAAGATATAGTAATCCCTACACAATATATGTCTACAACACATATAATAATGATATCTAGATATAATCAATCTAATACATGTAGTCAAGAGGTCAGTAAAACCCACCACATAGCAACATTAGGGATTTAGCTTGACGATTCCTTGAAGCACTCATCCAAGAGAACACACTATTGAGTTTGATAGCACAAATAACATCCATCCATGAAGTACAATTTATCAAGAACCATCATGAGAGAGATATGTTGATAGATCTTAAGAGAATATGATACCAAAAATTATGATCACCACCAGGGCCATTGGGTGATACTAATAACTCCATCTGGATTAACCTGCTATGTAGATTGTCAACACCTGGTGAAGTTGTTCATTTTATTACTGAAGACTATCCCTAGGGAATAAATAATAACTAGATGACCCTCCTCTAGGACACTTAGAGGATTCCAAAAATGCTATATTGGAAGTTCTACTAAAGGGATCATAGTCCTCTGAGTAGGAAAATTAGTCATACCTACCTTCAGGGAAGTGACAAGGGAACGAACCCTAACAAACCTTGTCTAATATATAGTGGAAAAGATAATCAATCCATGTATAAAGGGATACGTGGAATTTACTAGGGTCACAGGTTGTGTCCCGTGACCCTAGTTTATAGCTTTGTAAAATGGCCCATGTCATTCAAAATTGTGTCATATATATGATGGGTACACAACATATAAAATAAGTAAAATGTTGTGTCCTTCTATCTGGGGTCCACCTGTATAATCTGACTGTGTTCCAATACAATGTGTCAAACCATGTATCTCTACTCATGTACCAGTACACAGGTTAGTCCAAGTACTTGGTCCATGCCAAGCGTTGTGGGGGAGTACATGCCATGTAGGAAACTCGTGTACTCCACCCTGTGTCCTTGTATCTCCTGATATACACACTGAGTCTTAGGGAAGGGAACACATGCCATGTGATAGGGTCACACACTGTGTGAAATTTAAATATCTCTTAAAACCCTATTTGTTAATCAGTTGGGTCCAAATTCTATGTAACCCTAGGTTACACACCGTGTTCATTGGGTTTTTCCAGAACACCTGGTTCTTTCTCCTTGTATCTCAGTTGATCTTTCGAATTCCAATTTTTTGGTTCTTTCAACTTGAAACTCTGGATCTAGGATCATTTCATCACCCTAACACTTAATGGAGGTGTTTCAGGCCTTCAATCATCTTGGAAATTTTTTTGAAATGATTTCGATATAAACCATTTCGAAGAACAGTTTCTTCTTATTCACTCGGATTCATCCGTCTTCATCACCGCCACAGCTCTATTAGGTCCTCCTGAGTTCGAATCATCAATTTCAGATAATTATGTATAGAAACAAATGTGTAGTGATCATTCATTCAAAAACACGATGAATAATTAATAACACGTGTAAAAAACATGGGAGAGAAAAACGCAAGGAAAAAAACTGAGGAACGGTCAAAGATAGTTGTTCATTCCAGCCTTGATCAATTTTTATAAGAAAAATCAATAATAAAAATAGTAATCAAACCCAATAAATCCCACATTTAAAAACCCATCTCTCAATTCATGACTGAACCACGAATAAACCAGTTTATTGGTTAGTCCATGTTCGTTGTTGAATCTAATAATAGAAAAGGAAATCCAAAATAACACATCCTACAAGTGAATTGGATCATTCGTTGTTGAAGATTTATTACCATTGGAAAGATCCATCAAGAATGATCTTCAATCCAAGTATCTTTCATAACCATCGAGAGGAATTCTCTAGGGTTTATCTCTAGAGCCTCCATGAAATTCTAGGGCTTTGAACCTAACCCTGGATCCCTGCCTAAAGGCTTACTTAAATGAAGAAGCATTGATATGCCACTACCTCAATGAAATAGAGAAAATAAAATAAATCTTAAACTTATATTATTCATTAAAAACGCATGAAACTAATTTTCATAACCATTCCATACCAGTTAAGGTTAAGATGTGCCTATGGTAAATTCATTACTCTAGATGCAATGGCGCTCTTGGATTTCTCATATAGGCACCCGTTTAGAATTTATTCCACATTTTTATTTAAACTATGTGTATGTGTGTGTGTGTGCTATTTAATATTTTAATATTATTCCAGCATTTATTCTGGACACACCAGGTCATAGAAAATCATGTCGCCTTAGTTACTAGTCTAAAAATTAATCCATATAATATTTAAAAATAATACACAAAAAAATTAATACATTACATTATAATTCCATAATTTACTTCAAAAACATATCATAAAATCCTCACTACAACATATGCATAGTCTTTCAATAATATTTTATTTATAGGATTAAATGAGAGGGCATAAGCTCATGTAAGAATAAAATTGATTATCAGTGCACACATTGGATTAATGTAACTAGGATATCATGTCAAATTAAATCTCATGTTATGTCAGATAAACTAGGATACACATATTCTCGGTTATGAGTGTGCTCATGTTAGATTAACACTAAGGGATGTTGCATTCCATGTCACTTTGTTCAACTAATTTCCAGCTTCCTCGTGATATATAATTTATGTGGTGTGATATCTCCATGAGATTAAACTGGATTAATATAAAAACATTAGTGATCCACCTAGAATCAAAATTACTCTTGTTTTCCTAAATCGAGAAATCACCAATCAACTTCTACACAAAATCCATCCAATGAACAAGGGATGTAAGAGATCATAAATTATGGTGAATGAATTTCACAAAATATGGATGATTGTTGAGTGTTCATACATGGAGAAATCAAACCTATCAGCTAATCAACATAGAAATAAATCTAGGGATAAATCTGGTAGTACCAAAAGCATTAAAATTAATGGGTACAAAGAAGGAGATCCTCTTATTCATTTTTAGAAATTTATTTATCCCATTGTAAACTAGGGGAACCATGGGATCTGTTTATGGATTTAATTTAGTTTAGGTTTTTTTATATTCAATTTTATATAATATATTATTAGAATTCATTATATTCTACTATTTATTTTTCCGTATGATATATTTTCTATTTTGAAATTGTGACCATCACCTCCATGATAAAAGAGTGTTAACCCAATATTTTCACATAGAGAGAGGTGATATGAGATTCAACTAACTCCTTACACATTTAAGTTTTAATTTTGAGTTTAAACATTAGGTATTCTAAAAGTTTAATGGATGATAAGTTTGTTGATAATTATTTTAATCCTTATTTCAAATCTATTTCCTTCCCCTCAATAATATCAATTTCCATTTATTTAGTTCAATGATGTATCATTGGATCAGGGTATTCAATGTGGAATGGTGAGCATGTTATTTCTAGTAGAGTGATTGGAGAAATCTCTCAATTGATTAGTATTTTATTTATTTCATATGATGGAGGTGGATAACTTTTGAACTCAAAGATTCTTAGTTGAAATGGTAATTCACACCTCAAGATTACATAGGGGATGTTCATACATATATTGCTGTGTGAGCATTGAGTGATAATTAATCTGGTAGATTGGGCTATTAATGAAATCGTTACTAATAACATTTAGAGCATCAAATTCTTCTTAATATATGTGTGTGTACATTTTCTTATTTTTATTTTCTTAAATTCATCACATTCATCAATACCCCAATTTCATATTTCAATTTATTTAAAACAATAATAAATAAATATAAGTATCATATCAATGAGTGTTTTGGATTGGATATTTACGAGGAAAACTTGTGGAAGGCTCCCTAACTTCATTCATGGGGGGTAATATTCTATTTTATTCACTAGATCCTTCAATAATATTTTAGTGAATTAAGGAAATTTCTTACTTTATCCCTCCTCAATTATTCATCTCCCTCTATAAAACATTTTTAGAAGTAGCTGAATTCACTATGAAAATGGGTTTATATAATCTTTATACTTATTTATTCCTCTAATTTTTATTGATTTTTATAGGAATTTGAGAGGCGATTTCATTAGAGCATGGTTAAATTACTTCACAACAAAGGTGATATTACTTAAAAGGGATAAAGGATTGTGATAGGGGATGATCATAATTGTTTGAACAACTTATAGAAACTTTTCAATCATATTTGTTAAATTTACCTTGTTTCCACTATTTCTTACTCATTTATAATTTTTATATCTAGACCCCCGTTCAATCCTTTATATTTCTATATTTTTTTAAATGTTCAATCAATGATAGCCTAACTGTGGAAATAACATATCAAAAGAAATTTATAAAATCTCACCCCAAATTAAAAATTAAAAATTTATTATTATTTATAAATTCTCTAATTTTTTTAAATATTTCATGAACATATTCACTCATAAAAAATATGTATACAATATAGTCATAGAATAAAAAATTCCACTTCGGAATATAATTTAGGAAAAAATATCTAATGAAGGATATCTGTTAAATTTTCATAATGAAATAATTCATTATGATTTAATCAAGATAAATAAAATCATTTATAAAATTTAACATTCATTTGGAACATATGTATATAGTTCAATAAATCATATATTTATTAAAAAAAATACATGTTGTATGAAAATATTAATCCCCCTCATGACTGAAAATAGTGATCCCTCACGGTACTATAATAATCAAAATAGTATACAAATAGTTATTTGTTTTTCTATTTTTATGGATTCTATTTGTTGTTGGAACTTATGTTGGTGTAGTTTTTTTTAGTAGGGTGAGATTACACCTATACACATGCATATTTTAATATATCAACACTGTTTTTGTTTTACTTCATATTATTTAAAGATATATTTTGAACATGATATTACAGGTTGGACATACATGCTTTTCATGTTGGATAGTTGTTGTGCTGGGCTAAAAAGATTTTTTGGGCTGATGTTGAAGCACAACTGCCTGGATTGAAATATGTACATTATTTTATAGCTAAAATACTCACAAAGCAGAGGGTTTTCCACACATGTTTGAGCCAGGGTTTGTGCATAATACGAACTTTTCTAGATTTACTGGTTTAGTGAAGCCTTATTCTTGAGTTATTTAATTATTTTCATGAACAATAGGAGGCAATATGGGTCTTTGTTTGATGTAAACCGTTGGATCAATGTTCCTTCTAACAATATGGGGTATAATTCTTCCATGTTCTCATGCATGCTAATAATTGGAAGCTAGAAATAGGTTGTGATCTTGTTTCCTATGGTTTATGAGATCAAGGTGAATTGTATTGTTATAGTGAACAGTGTCTTGACCTTCATTGAATGATTTCTGATTCCTCTTCTACTCATAAATTACACTACTGGCTCGAGTTTGATTGAATGATTTTTGATGTACTTTTCATGTTGGTAGGTTTGATTGATGTGTATTCGTTTTGTGTTCACCACTAAAAATTGGATCTGGGAAACATGTTTTTTGGTGTTCTATATGAGTTTTATCTTGCTGAAAACCTATTTTTTTCTATAAACTTTATTATGTTTCCACACTTGTAAACCTTGGCAGTAGACCAGGTGATTTTTTATGAAAACATAAATTTTTATTCATTTTTGTAAACTATGGTAGTAGACTTACTTTGACGGTTCAAATAGTGGCAGTCGACCAATATCCATGGCTTCAAACTGTGGCTATAAGTCATCATTACAAAATCAATATCTATGGTTGTAAAACATGGAAGTAGGTGTTCTACCACGGTAGAACCCGTTGCAATAGTTTTATAGCCATGGTTCCCACCGTAGGTATATCCCTATAGACATGGTTTCAAACCATGGATATATTAGTGGCACTATTTCCATGACAATAGAATCCATTGTTCTCCAAACTGTGGTTATTACTAATATTCTTGGTTTCTTGACCTATGGACAAAGTTTTAAACTATGGCTATATATTGAATCTCTAAAAGTGATATCATAATCATGACTCGTGGAATAATTATTCATAGTTCATAATACATTAATCATAAGGGAATCGAGATCATAATCCATGAAAACATAACATAGGAATAAGAAATTGAATTTTTGGCATAAATGTAAACAAGTAATATCACTACTTATAAGTCAAAGCTCAATTCCAAAAAGTATTACAGTACATCATGGGGACTACACCTACAGGTAGAGACACATCACCATCCATAATCACAGTCATTTCTTTATAGGGAATCAGGCTCCCCGTCTTCCCCTAGTGGATCGTGTTTCTCTATTTTCCCATAGTGGATCTATTTCCCCATATTCCATAGTGGATCGGGTTTCCCCATCTTGCCATAGTGGATCAGCTTTTCCCATATTCCATAGTGGAATCTTTACCCAATTAATTGGAGGAAGATACAATTCTCACCCATCACATAATAGAATCATACATACATATGCCACAAGATAAAAAACATGCATCATATCATGACCCATTAAAATAGATTGGTTTCATAAACATTATATCATAACCAATGAAATAAAATATGTATCATTACCATTTCATCATATCATTACCTGTGGAAAATATATAGGTCTCATTTTCATTAAATAATAACCCAGGAAAAAAATCGGGTTTCAAAATCATATACCACGTGGAATAGAAATGAGTGCCATGAACATCATTCAATAAAAACTCCAACCAGTTAATAAATAGTATGAATTACATTCTAGGATCATATACCTAGTAAATAATAAACTATAATAATGTATTCCATCTTAGATAGAGAAGGTTTTTAAAATAATGCATGAAACATTTCATAAGTAAAATATCCTTTCTTTGAAATTCATTTTCATAAAACCATTACAAAAATCCTTTATTATAAAGAAAGATTTAAAATTTCATTTAAAATTTCTCTTAAATAAAATATCTTCTCTTCTTTGAAAAATTCATAAAGCATTTTGAAAATCATTTTATTTTAAAATAGATTTGAAAACTTATAAAGGAAGCTTGAAAATATTTTGAAATCCTTTTTATTTTAAAACACTATAAAAACTCAGAAGAAAAGCATGAAAACAATTTAAAAACATTATTATTTGAGAACTCCTTTAAAACATTTAAAATATTGAAATAATTTTTAAAACATTTTTCTTTGAAAATAATTTTAAAAATTAAAAAATAATCCTTAAGATCATTTTGAAAACATTTTTTCAATATTTTAATAACATAAAAAGGATTCTTCAAATAATTTTATAAAACCATTTCTAGAAAAATTCCATGAAAACTTATAAACAAATCTTGAAATCACTAAAATCCTTTTCACTAAAAGTAATATTTTGAAAAAAAATAAATGAACCATTGAAAATAATTTGAAACAATTTTGAAATGTAAAATTTTTTTGAAATGCTTTTATCTTTGAAAACCACTTTAAAATCAAACAAAATTAGATATTATTCAGAAAAATTATTCTTTAGAAATTAAAATTTTAACATAAAAAGGAATATTCATGGAAATGAAGGTCATGATGGTGGGTTAGTCCGTACATTTCGAACATTCCTTTCTCACTTTAAATTGTTTATTAATGTTCTTTGATTGAAAAAGTACAAGAAGATTGATTTTATAACCCTTTTTTAAGGTTATAAATGGTTAAAAATTATCTTTAAACATCATAGTATAATATTAAATCATTCTTGAAAACATATTTAGAAAACATGATTTTGAAAGAACATATATTTCTAACCAAAAGGAGAAATAAATTTTGATTTTTATGAAAACATTTTCTTAATCATATCAAGTACCAAAGAGTGGAAAAATGTTAAAATTACTTGGATATAACATAAATAACATTAGTATAAGATAATTTATGAGATTTCTTATGATATTTATCATAATATTTCATGAATGGTAGCACAATCATAAACAATCCAGATAAATGATGAGATTGTAGTAATAAACTATTACAAATTTGGTAACATTAAATCATGGCCCCCATAAGAGAATAAAATTAAATGATGTTTATAATATCATTAATATAATATAATTAATGATATAAAATTTCAAAGGCAGTGTATACATCTCATATAATAATATAGGTGCATAACACAACATGTATCTCAAAGAAGGAAAATTGATAGAAAAAAATTACTTTACTGATTTGGTAACATTTGAACCACAAACCCCATGAAAGAAATTAAATAAATTGGATATTTAAATAACCAGAAAATTAATTATAAACCTCATATATTAAATTAATGGGTAGTATATACACCACAAAAAATAAATGATTGGTGAATAAGGCAAGTATCGCACAGATATAAAAAGTGAGATGAGAAAACCCTTAACTTATGTCTAATGTTCGTTACACACGTTCAACCCTCATGTATAATTGTTATAAGTTTATTATACATATAAAAAATCTATATTATTATATATAATAACATGTATTATTTTATTATGACATTATATTACTCATTTAATAATAATTTCTTGTTAATTTTGTGTTTATGGTAATATTCGCTTTGTTTTTTTGTATATGTTTTAACTTGTTATTTTGGATCCTATTACATAGATAATGATTTAATTATTTTAAGAATGAAAAACATGATTTAAATATCATATATATTTATTATATAAATATTTTTAATAACCATAAAGTATAGAAATATATTAAATGGAATAGATCGTTCATTGAGACAGTAGGTCAAACGTATGCATTAAAGATGTTTCCTTTTTACTGTCATACATAAATTATGAAAATAGATGAAGTATATATATAAATATATATAATTAATTTATAATTATCATTTCATAAATATAGTATAAGTTTACTAAATTCTTCATTAATACAATCCATATAGAGTTTAAAAGAATCACATTGCTTTGAGGAGTCGGTAGTCCACACGTCCACAAACGAAGTTATCATTTTCACACAGAATGTAAATCATGAAGGTATGTATTCTATAATAATTTAAAAAACATCAATAAATAATAAATATAATATATATCATATAAAATTATATTTCCCATAATATTTCCCACCCATGAAAGGTGTTAAATTAAAAAAATGAATGACATCATTTCGTCTGGCGGTAATTCACCGTACAAAACAATGGTAAGTTTGTTACCCATTAGATAGAATAATATATAAGTATAGGTTGAAACCATATAAAAAAATATAAGTATATTTATTATATATATGTTATTATATATGTCACGACCCGTCCTCGGGGCCCGTACCGTGACTACCCCAAGCCCGCCTTCCATATGCCAGGGGCTGGAGACTAGCACCAAGGTGTAATTCCCGGTAAAAAGGGAAGGCATTGCCTTTGTAAAGAAAACAAACACCACAGAGCAAGCAAGAAGAAGTAAACACTAAGTAAAAACTGGGTACAACAGTAAGTGTGGAAAAGTAAGTGGTCCAGAATACAAACCCAAACTGAAAGTAAAGTACAACTAAAAAAGGGAGTACAGCAACTGAAAAGTAAAGCCGCAACGTCGAGCTGTCCAATAGAAGTCCCACCTGAAGGGTGAGTACAGATAGCCTCCATAGCTCATCGGGTCCTGCCATTCGCTCCGAGTACGTCCCGCCCAGTGGTCCACCTCCAGGTACCGACCTGCTTCGCAGGCCTCAACCGTGATCAGTGTTGTCCGTCGTCTGCAACCAACACAACGTAGTGTGGGCATAGCCCGTGCAGGGGTGAGTATAAGCTACTCAGTAGGGATCCCGAGACCCCCGAAGGTCTCCTATAATCTACAAAGCATAATCCACAAAGGAATGATACAATCACGAAGTAACATCCGACACTACTTAGGTATATTCCCATACATATACCTAAGTCATCAATTCCAGTTCGCTCCAACATCTGAGCCCAAGTTCGATCACATCCACACAGGATAACACAACACAATCCACATAGGAAATCAAGTCAAGATTCAGCTCACACAGGTATACTTCTTCATATGATGATAGAGATGATCAGATGTAGCCACTGATTCATCTAAGCCGTCGGACCCACACAGGATCGATAGGTACTAACCCCCGCAATGACCCAGAAAGGATCGATAGGTAACTAACCCCCGCAATGACCCACAAATGATCTGACCCAAACAGGATCGATAGATAACTAACCCCCACAATAACCCACAACGGATTTGACCCACACAGGATTGATAGGTAACTAACCCCCACAATGACCCACACAGGATCGGACCCACACAGGATCTGTAGGTGCTGGCCCACACAGGACTGCTGAGCGCTGACCCACACAGGATTTGACCCACACAGGATCGGTAGCACTGATCCACGTAGGATCGCTGAGTGTTCTAGTCGTCTTCGTTGAATCCACGGAGGATTTATATACAGTCTTCATCATCGTCGCAGTCGTAGCCAGCTCTAGGGTTCCCGCACACAGCAAGCTCCTTCGAGAGGGTCCACTCCATGAGCCGAGGGGCTGATACATCAACTGACATATAGTTTGGATTTGATGTATCCTAAAGTTCAGTATCGTCAACCGGAAGTCAACGTCACAGACGGCGCGTCAATCGGACGCCCAGTCTGAGAGTTATTGGCTTTTTTGTCCTAGGGGATCAGTTGGTTTTTAAGTCAAAACCAACCCGACCATACTCCAACTGCGTCCTAACCTCAACCGGAGTAAGCCAAATGATCCGTCTCACTAATAGGAATCCAACAAAGTCGATTTCACGTCAATCGGACGTCCGGAGCTCAAGTTATAAGTGTTTCCGCTCTGAGGGCCCGGTTGGTTTCGTAAACGAACCAACTCGACCGAACACAAAGTACTCCTAAACCTTGATTATAATATACCGAAACGATTGTATCGATCCAAGGATCGCTACGCAACTGACGGTGCATCTATCGGAGGTCCGTAGCCCAAGTTATGGGCAACAGACCGAAAAATTCCGGTATTAGGGGGGTTCGGGCCTGGTCCGACCCGGCCCAGTACCCCCTGGGTCGGCCCGAACCGGGTCGACCCGACCCGGGTCCGGTTCTGGCCCGCTTGGGCGTGGCCAAGCCCGGCCGGGTGGTCCGGCCGGGCAGCTTGGCCCGGCGTGCTGGCGCCGGGCAAGCAGCCACGCAAAGGGGTGTCGCCCCCTTGAACAAAACTGCAGCCCCACGTGGGGGCCGCCCCTTGCCAACGGATGCGGCTGAGCACTGCATCCCGCCTCCCTCGGTCCCGTGTGGTCGCAGAACCAGTGTCCTACCGTCGCAGCTTCAGCCGCGGCGACACTTCCTGGCGGCGCGTCGGGCACCGCCGTCTCCTGGCGACTGGCCGATGCGGGCCGCCGCCTCCGGCCGCCGGCGAGGCGTGCCGGCGGAGTGTTCTTCAGACCACCAAACAAGCTCTGGTGGTCAGTTTTGCCTTCCGTCTTTGCCAACGGCCCTCCCGGGACCGGTTCTTCACTTCGAAGACCTCAAAACGCCCGTGCGGCCTGCTTCATCGTCGCCCGCCGATCCGCACACCAAGAACGAAGAGACGGTGGGTTCGAACTTGTTCATTGGTCCGCACCCACCGCGTTAGCGGTTTTAAAAAGGCTTTCGACAAATTTTAAAAACATGTCGATGATATAAATCACATATATTCAATTGAACCAAACCCCCAACCTCAAGCATCGTCGAGTGAGGGTTCGTCGTGGAATTTCACGTCGCGGAAGAAGGAACGTCACGGAAGAAGCGCCGCGGAAGAAGGGATTCGGCGCGTCGCGTCGTCGATCTCCGAGGATCCGGCATTCTTGTCGACCTTCGTCAGAGGTTGGCATTCTTCGCTTTCTTCGCGTTCTTCATGTTCTTCGCGTTCTTCGTCGAGCAGGAAGAACTTCAAGAACCTGAGCGAATTCTCCCTCGCCTCTCAACACAACAAGACTAATAAAATAAGAGTTGTCTTATTTTATTTCTCAAGACAATGATTGAAATTAAAAATAAAGAAACAACCAATTAATTGAATTAATTGAGGATTTTTAAACCGCCCAATTAATGAGGCGTTTAATATCCAGATTAAACGCAAGGGTTGACTTCATTAATAGGGGTGCGGGTGCGTTACTTAATTAAAGGAGGGGGTTTAGGAAGAAAAGAAACAGTGGGGATCGTGTGGGCCCCACCTCAAAAATATCCTACCAAGTGGGTAGGATATTGTGGGTCCCACATCATCCACTTAACTTAAGTTAAGCACAATAAAAAAAATCGGTTGCACTACTTTTATTTTATTTCTTAACTTAACCCCAAAAAATTAAAACCCACACCCGAGAAAACGCAACTCCGGAAAAGGTGTCTCTAAGCAATTATCGACGCTACGATTCCATCGGTGCCCTCGGAATTTGATTCCGAACACCGGTTCAAAAGTTATAAAAACCCGCTTGTTCGTTCACTGAATGTACCCGAGCTAAACTTCCAAAAAAGATTTCGGGCACACCGGGCCTCAGAATTAGGTGTCTTCAGAAACTGCGTTCATGTAAAATCCCAAAGAAAATTAAAAAAAATATCGTTGAATTTTACGGGTCTTTACATCACTCCCACCTAAGGGCTTTACGTCCCCATAAAGATACATCAAAACTTGGGAAACAAATGTGGGTACTGAGCACGCATCTAAGCCTCCCACTCCCAAGGGCTCTCCTGGAGGTTCCCATGCTGCCATCTGATACGCACTAGAGGAATCAACCGTCCACGTAGGACCCACTCCTGTCGATCTTCAATCTCCATCGGGACCTCCAAAAAAGTCGCCCCATCATCAACGTCCAGCTCCCCATGGTCAATGACATGTGTCGGGTCGTGCACGTATCTCCTCAATTGGGATACGTGGAAGACGTCGTGCACCCAGTGCAAGTGAGGTGGTAGAGCCAAGCGATAAGCCACCTCACCTATCCTGCTGAAGACCTGGAAAGTTTCGATGAAGCGCGGAGATAACTTTCTGCCTCAGCTAATTCTCTGTAATCCACGTCGAGGTGAGACCCGCAAGAAGCCGTGGTCGCCATCCTCGAACTTCAGTGGCCTCCGCCTCCTGTCATCATAAGACTTCTGCCGGCTCTGAGCTATCCTCATCCGCTCTTGGATGACCTGGACCTTCTCTGTCATGGCTTGGACCATCTCTGGTCCCACAAGTGTTGACTCGCCAGGTTTTGTCCAGCACAGCAGTGATCTGCAAGGTCGGTCGTACAATTCCTCGTATGGTGCCATCTCAATGGTGGAGTGGTAGATGTTATTGTACGCGAACTCCACCAAGGGTAGGTGGTCCTCCCAGCTGCGACCAAAGTTGAGGACACATGCGCGGAGCATGTCCTCGAGAGTCTAAATGGTCTTCTCCATCTGACCATCTGTCTGAGGGTGAAAGGCGGTGCTCAGGCATAGCTGCATCCCGAATTCCTCCTGCAACCCCTTCCAAAGTCGGGAAGTAAAGCGAGCATCTTGATCGGAGATGATAGAAGATGGCACACCATGAAGCCGTACAATCTCCTGAATGTAGAGACGTCCCAAGCTCTCCACTGAGCCCTGCTCTCTGATGGGTAAGAAGTGAGCCGACTTGGTGAGCCAGTCGACAATCACCCAAATGGAGTCATGCCCTCTAGAAGTGCGTGGAAGTCAAGTCACGAAGTCCATAGATATGTCATACCACTTACACTCCGGGACCTCCAAGGGCTATACCAAGCCTGCTGGTACCTGGTGCTCTGCCTTCACCTGCTGGCAGGTGAGGCATCGAGAAATGAACTCTGCCACAGCCTTCTTCATGCCCGACCACCAGTGCTATCTTCTGAGATCCTGGTACATCTTCGCCACTCTAGGATGTACCACCAAAGGGGAAGTGTGAAACTCTCTCATCACCTCCTCTCATAAAGAAACCGGTACCAAGGTACGTCCTCTGAAAAAGACGTCGTGCTCTCCTCCTAAGGAGAAACCATCAGGTTCCTGCCCTGAGGATATCTGCACACACTGCGTCTCACAGTTGGTGTCCCCACGCTGTGCCCCTCTGACCCGCTGCAGTAGTGGAGGAGTGACTATGAGTGACTAAATAAAGGTTGCTCCATCTCTATCCATGAAGGATATCTGCAAAGAGTCTAGCTACTCTGTCGCCTCTCCAAGTAGCTGGATGCCCGTCCTCATGTTGAGAGCATCGGCTACTACGTTCCCCTTCCCAGGAGTATAGACTATCTCAAAGTCATAGTCCTGGAGGAACTCGAGCCATCGCCACTGTCTTGGGCTCAGGTCCTTCTGAGATAAGAAGTACCTGAGACTCTGATGGTCAGAATAGACTGTAAAGCGCTCGCCCATCAGATAATGTTGCCACATATTCAGAATGAAGACCACTACTGCTAACTCCAGGTCATGGATAGCATAGTTCTGCTCATTCGGTCTCAACTAGCATGATCCATAGGCGATCGCTTCCCGCTCCTGCATCAAGACACATCTGAGTCCAGTCCCTGATGCGTCGCAGTAGACTACGTACCCAACTCCCTCCTCCAGTAGCCTCAAGATAGGTGTGCTGGTCAATCTCTGTCTCAGCTCTTGGAAGCTCTACTGACATCTATCTGACCACACAAAGGGTTTCCCCTTCTTTGTAAAGGCTGAGAGTGGTTCCGCAACTCTGGAGAAGTCTAACACAAATCTCCGGTAGTACCCAGATAGTCCCAAGAAACTTTGCACCTCCGTCATGCTCATGTGTGGCTCCCAAGCTAGCACTTCCTCGATCTTCGCAGGATCCACTGCAAATCTCGCCTCAGAGATGGCGTGTCTCAAGAAGTAGACCTCACGAATCCAGAAATGACACTTCAAGAGATTTCCATAAATCATGTGCTCTTGGAGTGTGTCAAGTACAACCCGCAAGTGGTAGGCGTGCTCCTCCTCAGTGGTCGAGTGAATCAAAATGTCATCAATGAAGACCACGACAAATCGATCATGGTATGGCTGAAAGATCCTATTCATGAGGCCCATGAACACTGCTGGAGCATTGGTTATGCCGAATGGAATAACCAAGAACTCATAGTGGCCATACCGACATCTGAAGGTCGTCTTCTGCACATCCTCGTCCCGAACTCTAAGCTGAAGATAGCCTGACCTAAGGTCTATCTTCGAGAACCACCATGATCCCTTGAGCTGATCGAAGAGGTCATCCATACTCGGTAGCGGATAATTGTTCCTCACTGTCGCCTGCTTCAGGCGACGATAGTCAACACAAAGTCGCAAGCTCGCGTATGCCTTCTTGGAGAACAATATCGGGGAAGCCCAGGGTGAAACACTGGGTCGGATGAATCCCTTGCCCTGCAAGTCCTCCAACTATACCCGTAGCACTCGAAGCTCGGCGGGAGCCATCCGACATGCTGGGGTGGATATCAGGGCTGTCCCGGGGTACAGATCAATATAAAAGTCTACCTCTTTGTGAGGAGGTAGTCCTGGAACGTTATCGGGGAAAACATCCGCATACTAATCCACCACTGTAGGAAAACCAGGACTCTGCACATCAACTGCTCCTATGATGAGGCTAGACAACTGATTAGTGATGGAATGTTTTATCCTCTGCGAGAGTCCATCATGTGCTGTGAAGGCTCTCTTCTCGCCAGTGAAGGTGAACCTGCTCCCGTCGGTTCGTACACACCACACATTGCGCCTAATACAGTCAATATGAGCATGGACTGTAGATAACCAATCCATGCCCAAAATGACGTTGTAAGTCCTCGATGATGCTACAAGAAGATCCCAGTCGAAGCTCTCACCTCCTAGAGTAAGCTCACACTACCGGCACCAGTGTGTAATCGTCGAGTCTGCTCCCGTAGGAGTCTCTAGCCATAAGGATCGAGCCAACAGCTCTGTTGGAATCTCCAAGCTCTGAACAAGGGCAGCAGCTATGAAAGAATGACTCGCTCCTGTGTCTATAAGAAGTATAGTAATGGTGGAATAGACACATATGGTACCTCAAATCATCTCGGGCGCACCTTGGTCTTAGGCCTCCGCTGCCTGGAGCTGTGCCTGTCTCTTCCCGCCAGCTCCCTGTGGTCGGGGTGGGCCTCCTGTTGGTGGTGGTGGTGGTAGAGCCTCAAAGCGTCATCCACCACATGCTGCTCAGCCAGCTCCTCTTCCTCATCCTCCTGCTCCCTGCGAACTTCCACGGTCGACCCTCTGCCTCTACCTGGGTGGTCCCTCAACCGTCTGCTGCTCCTCGGTATGGCGGGTCGGGCAGTCACGATCCATGTGGCCCTGCCCACCGCATGTGTAGCACTGCCTGCCTCTCAAAAGACTGGCTCCGCACTGTGTGCCCTGCACCACTGAGCCAGTGTCCTAAGGTCATCTGCCTGAGGGTCTGGTCTGCCTGGACCCATGATTCATCTGTCGACTACCTGCTGTAGAAGACTCTTCTACGTGCTGCCCTGCGGTAGGTCTCGCTGCTGAAGTAGGCTCAGCAAGGAAGCTCTCGATGAGAAGGGATCGCTCCAGTACCCTTTCCTGTGTCGAAATACTGAGGTAGATCAGTGATGCCATGATATCATGCCTCAATCCCTGATCAAAGGTCCAAGCCCAGAAGAATGGGTTTCGTACCATTTCCGTCGAATAGCGCGAGAGATTTGTAAATCTCGACGAGTACTGTGCGGCCGTCAAGCTGCCCTGCCACAGCTGTAGAAGCTCATGGATGCGCACCGCACGGAGGGTGGCTGGGAAGAACTCCGAGAAGAAGAGGCTCTCAAAGTCCGTCTAGAGGAGAGATGCCTCGTCGTTCACCTCGAGCATCAAGCTCCACCGTCTGTCTATTGTCGCATGCAGTAGGCTCACTGCGAGGATCACCATGAGGTCTGCTGGTTTCCTCACTAACCTGAAAACCCGTACAACTGCCTCTAGCCAATCCTCGGATGCCTGGGGGTCCGTCTCCCCGCGGAACCTGGGAAGTCGCTAGCGCTGAAACTCGTGCAGTGCACTAAGGCGACGTGCATCGTCAGCGCCTAGGGCTGGTAGCATAGGTGGCTCAGCGGGTAGCGGTATCGCCGGTGCCTCTGCTGTTAAAGGGCGTTATACCGAGGCCTCGTCGCTCTGTGGGCTGTCGTCACGCACAACGCTCAGAACCCTAGCTGGCTTCCATCGTGGGGTCATCTTGAAAAGAGACAGGTGTGCCACGGTTAGAAAAGTATACCTGGTGAACTGACACAAAGTAATCACAAAGAAAACTTGAAACACACATGCAATCAATGTTTTTGTGCATTAAGTCAGAAATCAGAAGTCAGGGTCCTAGTGTACGGATACATCGGCCGCCGCACTAACACTGGTCTCCCTGGACTGATAACCAAACTCAATACTCTTAACACTATTGCTTTATATAGAAAGAGATCTGATTCCTAAGTTCTTTAGTAGAACCGAACTCCTCTGATACCAATTTGTCACGACCCGTCCTCAGGGCTCGTGCCGTGACAACCCCAAGCCCGCCTTCCATAGGCTAGGGGTTGGCGACTACCACCAAGGCGTAATTCCCAGTAAAAAGGGAAGGCATTGCCTCTTTAAAGTAAACAAACACCACAGAGCAAGCAAGCAGAAGTAAACACTAAGTAAAAACTGGGTACAATAGTAAGTGCGGAAAAGTAAGTGGGCCAGAATACAAACCCAAACTGAAAGTAAAGTACAACTGAAAAACGGAGTACAACAACTGAAAAGTGAAGCTGCAACGTCGAGCCGTCCACTAGAAGTCCCACATGATGGGTGAGTATAGATAGACTCCATAGCTCCTCGGGTCTAGCCGTCCACTCCGAGTACATCCTGCCCAGTGGTCCACCTCTAGGTACCGACCTGCTCTGCAAGCCTCAACCGCGATCAGCGATGTCCGTCGTCTGCAACCAACACAACATAGTGCGGGCATAGCCCGTGTAGGGGTGAGTATAAGCTACTCAGTAGGGACCTCGAGACCCCCTAAGGTCTTCCAGAATCCACAAAGGATAATCCACAAAGGAAGGATACAATCACGAAGTAACATCCGACACTACTTAGGTATATGCCCATACATATACCTGATTCATCAATTCCAGTTCGCTCCAACATCCGAGCCCAAGTTCGATCACATCCACACAGGATAGCACAACACAATCCATATAGGAAAGAAAGTCAATATTCATCTCACACAGTTATACCTCTTCATATGACGATAGAGATGATCAGATTTAGCCACTGATTCATCTAAGCCGTCGGACCCACACAGGATCGATAGGTACTAACCCCCGCAATGACCCACAAAGGATCGATAGGTAAATAACCTCCACAATGACCCACAAAGGATCTGACCCACACAGGATCGATAGGTAACTAACCCCCGCAATAACACACAATGGATCTGACCCACACAGGATCGATAGGTAACTAACCCCCGCAATGACCCACACAGGATCGGACCCACACAGGATCTGTAGGCGCTGGCCCACATAGGACCGTTGATCGCTGACCCACACAGGATTTGACCCACACAGTATCGGTAGCACTGATCCACGTAGGATCGCTGAGTGTTGTAGTCGTCACCGTCGAATCCACTGAGGATTTCTGTACAGTCTTCATCGTCGTCGCAGTCGCAGCCAGCTCTAGGGTTCCCGCACACAGCATGCTCGTTCGGGAGGGTCCGATCCACAAGGGGAGGGGATGATAAATCAACTGACACATATTTCCGAATTGATGTATCCAAAAGTTCTATATCGTCAACAGGAACTCAATGTCACAGACGGCGCGTCAATCGGACGCCCGGTCTGAGAGTTATTGGCTTTTTTGTCCCAGGGGCCCGGTTGATTTCTAAGTCAAAACCAACCCGACCGTACTCCAACTGCGTCCCAACCTTTAGAGGAGTAAGCCAAAAGGTCCATCTCACTAAGAGGAATCCAACAAACTTGACGGCACGTCAATCGGACGTCCATAGCTCAAGTTATAAACGTTTCCGCTCTGAGGGCCTGGTTGGTTTCGTGTACGAACCAACCTGGCTGAACACAAAGTACTCCTAAACCTTGATTATAATATACCGAAACAACCGTCTCAATCTAAGGATTTATACGCAACTGACAGTGCGTCCATAGGAGGTCCGTAGCCCAAGTTATGGGCAACAGACCGAAAAGGTCAGGTATTAGGGGGGTTCGGGCCCGGTCTGACCCGGCCCGGTACCCCCTGGGTCGGCCTGAACTAGGTCGACCCGACCTAGGTCCGAGTCCGGCCCGGCCCGGCCTGGCGGTTTGTCCGGGCGGCTCGGCCCGGCGCGCTGTCGCTGGCCAAGCGGCCGCACAAAGGGGTGCCGCCCCCTTGAATGAAACCGTGCCCCCGCGTGGGGGTCGCCCCTTGCCAACAGACACGGCTGAGCGCCGCGTCCCACCTCCCTCGGTCTCGTGCAGTCACGGGACCAGCGGCCTTCCGCCGCGGTTTCAGCCGCGACGGCTCTTCCCGGCGGCGCGCCGGGCGCCGCCGTCTCCTGGCGGCCGGTCGGTGCCGACCGCTGCCTCTGGCCGTCGGCACCGCTGTGCCGGCGAGGCGCGCCGGCAAAGTGTTCCACGGACCACTGGATGAGCTTCAGTGGTCATTTTTTCCTGTCGTCTTCACCAACGGCCCTCCCGAGACCGGTTCTTCACTACGAAGACCTCAAAATGCATGTGCGGCCTGCTTCATCGTCGCCCGCCGATCCGCACACCAAGAACAAAGAGACGGTGGGTTCAGACTTGTTCGTTAGTCCGCACCCACCACGTTAACGGTTTTAAAAAGGCTTCAAACAAATTTTAAAAACATGCCGATGATATACATCACATAGATTTAATTGATCCAAAACCCCTACCTCAAGCGTCATCAAGCAAGGGTTCATCGTGGAATTGCACATTGCGAAAGATGGAACGTCATGGAAGAAGCGTCACAGAAGAAGGGATTATTCGCGTCGCGTCGTCGATCTCCGAGGATCTGGCGTTCTTGTCGACCTTTGTCAGAGGTCGGTGTTCTTCACGTTCTTCGCATTCTTCGCATTCTTCGCGTTCTTCGCGTTCTTCACGTTCTTCGCGTTCTTCGTCGAGGAGGAAGAACTTCAAGAACATGAGCGAATTCTCCCTTGCCTCTCAACACAACAAGACTAATAAAATAAGAGTTGTATTATTTTATTTCTCAATCCAACGATTGAAATTCAAAATAAAGAAACAACCAATTAATTGAATTAATTGAGTAGTTTTAAACCGCCCAATTAATGAGGCGTTTAATATCCAGATTAAACGCAAGGGTTGACTTCATTAATAGGGGGTGCAGGTGTGTTATTTAATTAAAGGAGGGGGTTTAGGAAGAAAAGAAATGGTGGGGATCATGTGGGCCCCACCTCAAAAATATCCTACCAAGTGGGTAGGATATTGTGGGTCCCACATCATCAACTTAACTTAAGTTAAGCAAAATAAAATAAAAAAATTGGTTGCACTACTTTTATTTTATTTCTTAACTTAACCCCAATAAATTAAAACCCACACCCAAGAAAACACAACTTCAGAAAAGGTGTTTCTAAGCAATTACCGGTGCTGCGATTGCATCGGTGCCCTTGGAAAAACCCGCTCGTTCGTTCACTGAATGTACCCTAGTTAAACTTCGGAAAAAGATTCCGGGCACACCGGGCCTTGGAATTAGGTGCCGTAAGAAACTGTGATCTTGTGAAATACCAAAGAAAATTAAAAAAAATCCTTGAATTTTACGGGTCTTTACAATATAATCATGTAACAATAATATTTTAGGGGTGGAAAATGGAAATAAACAAAAGATCTTGTGGAAGGATTTTACCTCTTCTTTTGGTAACTTTTATTGTATTACACCAAAGGGCTTCCTTGATTTGATTCCTACACCAATTGGGGCTTATATAATGAATTTAGGTATTTTAGGATGATATTTTAGGAGATTTCGGCCTATCCAAATGGCATTTGGGATATGAATAAGTGGGTTGGGTGAGTGCCTTTTTATAGTGGAGGATGAGTGACATTCTTATACATTATTTAAAAGGGAATTCCACCCATGTATTTTTCATGTCATGTGGATAAAATAATGATAAAAATCTGATAAAATTTATTATAGGTTCTAAACATGAACATCCATTGTATTGTTGATATGATTCTAGGTCATTTTGGGCCTTAAGATTAGGGTTTAGTCCTTTATTAAGCTAATTTTTCTTCTTTATTGCTGAAATTAATTTTAATCACTTTCATTATTATTATTGGTAAAAAACTAAGTTTATATTATTATTAATTATAATTAATTATTATTGAAAATATGGAATCCATTTTTTCAAATTCTTATTACTGAATTGGAATAAATTAATTTAAATTTAATCCCACAGACAGGACAACGAAATGGGTTTTTGAAGTAAAAATGTCCAAAAGATTGATGTGTTCTTATATGCAATTTCAATGAAATATTGATTCCAATGACCAAAATTGAATTAATAGATGTAAAATTGATCTAATTTTATATTAAAACCAAATTAAAATATTATTTAACAATATAAATAAATTAGATGAAAAACTAGTTTTGAATTAAAATTGTGTATTTTCACTATTCATCAAAATGTGCAAATTCTCTTAAAAATAACTAAAAATCACCCAAAGTAAATTTTGATATACCACAATAAAAATTAGAGTATATTTTTTCAAATAAAAGTTATAAAATTTTCAAAAATTAGATGTAAAATTTTTTCACCATTAAAAGGCGGTAAAATCACCCTTTAGAAAAATACATCTTTTACTGATTAAATTGGATTTATTCTTATCTCATGCATATAAAACATATTGGAAGATTGTAAAAAATATTGGTTCAATATATTATATATAATTTTTATTGAAAAAAACCATCAAAACTGTTTTTTTTAATTTATTATGATAAAATTTTGTTTATACAAAAAAATAGTTTTCTTAGAAAAAGTAATTTCATTATGTTCAAATAGTTATTACATTAATTTATAACTAATGTATTTTAAAATGATCCATTTTATAATCATATGTAAAACATAGTTTCATATTTTAGTCAATCTCATTCATATATTTCATTCTAATGGATAGGTGATAATTATAATAATACTTAAGAATGGTGTTTGTTGTTTGGTAAAACTCGTTCTTATGTGTAACACAAGTTATCAAAGGGACTTGGTATTATGTGTAAAATACTCCAAGAATAGTTTTTAGTGTAATAAAATATACTTTATGTGTTCTGAGTAGTTAAATACTAACTTTTTGTTTTATAAAAATCAATAATAACTTTGGGATTTTCATAACAGAACATAAATTCACAGTTCTATGAAATGAATAATTTAAAATTGTTAAATAGATTTGAAAAAAAATAACAAAATATTTGGGTTTTACATTCTACCCCAATTAAAATGAATATCTATTTTTAAATTATTCTAGGTTATCAAAGGTCTAATGCATCTAAGATCCTTTCATATAAACCCACATCATAAAAATTAATACGAAAACATCCTTTAAAAAGGGAATGTTAGAACCATAACAGTTTCTGAAAGTAACTCATGCGTCAGATAACAAATGTGGAAAGTAAAAACATGGACATGGAAGAAAAACATAAATAATTATAAGTATTTACTAAAATCATTGATCCTAAGACATTGGGTGATCCATATAAAGTTAAAAATCAAAAAACTATAGACTGAAGAAGTGTGAAAGAGGTCATTGATATAATAAAAATTGATGATAATAAGAAAACATTTTATTTCAATACACTTTTTATAAATAATATATACTTACTTGAATTCATTCCATATTTGATTAACAATCCCATCCTTTAGTTGTTCCTTTATCAATTACCACATCATCACTTACTCTAGGGAATAAAGGTGAATTTTTCATTCCAAAAGAACTAATAGATCCATAAATAAAATAATAATTCATTCCATCTGCCTTTAGTTAACATCACATAAAAATGGTTAGCACATCTTATCTAATATTTATAAATCCTCATGTGGTGAGATAATACTTTAATCTCTAAAAAACATCATAAGTTCAACATAAATCATTCCATAAATGGTTATCCTTGCAATCATTCAAAGAGATGAAAATATAAAACATTATCATGAAGGTTACTAAATCATCTTAGAATTGATCCCCCAGGTATCATAAAGTATTTTTTGGTTGTCATATTCAAATCATGTGAATACCCTCATCATATATTCTCTTGATACATAGTAATAGAATGAATTAAGATTAATCCATTTGTAATAGATACATTCTTCCTTATTTCAAAAATTACTAGATATATTCCATAAATATAAGAAGTTTTAAACATCATCCATGATAACATAGCCCACTTTTTAAACAAATCCATTATCTTTTATGAGGTCATAAATAATATCCAATTTACTTTATCCATATAATCATCTCTTTATCCATATAAAATATCATTTTATCATCCTCAAGAAAATGTTTAGGGACACCTTACCATAATGTAACCTTTCCACTAAATCAATTTTCTAGGCTATCAAAATCATTTAACACATTATTTAAAATACTTAAAGAAAAAATTATACAAAAAATACTTATATACTACATGATTCATATAACCTAATCATTGAATTCCAAAACTTATACACTTAAATCATCTAACCCTATTCTTAAACCATTACCAAAGTATCATCAACTTATTCCTTTTTTTTCATACACATGTAAATCAGTTTTTATATTTTCTCCAAATCCGGTTTAAGGAAAACCGGTAACCAGGCTTACAAACACAAACCACCACCCGTAAATTCAAATTTCAAATTCAAACAAGAAAACCATCATGAGTCTCGATTACCAGGCTGTCTCGAACAGGTCGCCACCTCGAGCCACATCCCATCAGCGTGATCAGACGGCACCGCCGGCAAACAACCCCGACGCGCCACCGTAGACATTAACACCGGAGGACAAACAACTCCTCGCCGGTGAGCATCACCGGTGACAGACTACCACTGCCCATGCCACACTATTAATCATGCTCATCAGAGAATAGCAGGGGAACTGAAATATCTGGAACGGAGGTGAGTTGCACCAATGTCCGCAACCCCATCACCCGTGGTCAAGAACAGACTGCCGCGGAAGACACCGACCCGTACCAGGAAGGGTCCAGAGCGCTCTGTAGAGTATGTCGTAGACGGATCGGTCTTACACCCGTAGATCCAACCAGAAGTGCCATCAATCTCACCGTATCAATAAGCCATCAGCCATCAGGAAGAAAAACCATCCCCGGCCAGAAAACACCGGCTAAAGATCCAGAAAACCAAATCACACATACAGCGAAACAAAACACAAACCAAAAAACCCTAATCATAGGGAAACAAGAAACCGTTGCAAGCAGCGGAAACCCGCAACCCCGATCCCATCGTCGCAGCCCTTAGAAACCTCGAGAGTCGCCGTAAAACCCCAACCACCCCCACCGGAGCTTTGAGCTTCGAACTCTGACCTGCGCCGTGCCTCCAACGAAAACCCTATCCCACGAGCGGACTTGGGCAAGAGTGCTAGCGACGAGAGTGGGAGAGTCAGAGAAAACCCCAGAGCCACCGAATCTGAGGGGAGGAGACGACGAGAACCGAGGGAAGTAGGCGGTGATGAGGAGAGCTTCTGAGAGTCGCAGCACCCCTTACGGGCCCATCTCATCAAATTACTTCTTAATACCTCATTCCTGGAATATAAAATATGAATCATTTCTTAAGGTTCCCAAAAATCAATCTTATCCTGATTATTCCGTTTAAGGTATGCAATACTGGAACAAAATCACATACCTTTCACATGTCATTCATAGTTTCTTTATCTTCATCAATATAACCAATATTTGTACCATTTTCATGATTCCCTTAATGAGATTTCCAGTAAGGAAGTAAATTTTCATAAATACCATACTTCCCTAATCTAAAAAATCAATGTTAACCCAGTTACTTCAATTCCATGCACTAACAAAAACCATAAATCTTAGTGTAAGAAAAACGTATCATGGTAAAAACCCATATAATAATGAAAAATAACTTATAGGATGACTGAATCATGTGACATTATTTAATCTATGAAACCTTAGGTTTATCCTATTTTATTCATATAATTATTTTATTTAAATCCTTTATGATAGTTTTTAAAGAGTTTATGAATTTCCAAATAATATCCCCCCAGGACTTCCAAATCAGGGGTGCAGCAAGGCATGTTGTTGTGCACCAGTTCTAGATCGAGTCTAGAACAACATGATGATTTCAAGGTTGTAAACAATATATACATTTTTTCTAGATCCACATCCACTTGTAGTATCTATATTCAGATTTAACTACTTTTTCACCACTCTCTCAATTCATTTTTAAAATTCTTGGACATTTTCCTAAACCTTAACTCATCCTTAGAGAAATCCTTAGAAATGTCCTTAGAAATATCCCTAGTGATCTCAATAAAGTATTCTTATCCTAGATTCCAAATTTTGACTAAAACATTCATTTAAAACCAACTATAGTGACCCACAATTAACATATATGGGTATTACATCCTTTTAGATGAATATTCTACTCATTACAAAAATACATTCCCAAGGACTATAATAGTTTAGTGCCTTTGGAAACATGGAAACATAATATTCTAATATGGTGAAAGATCTTCAACATCTCCCTTAAAGATATTCCCCTTTTAGTACTCATAATTAAAAATTTTCTTCATAACCTTGGAAAAGTAACCATAAGAAATGGGAGGCCTCAAATTCTTATTAAGGGTAAACAAAGGATATACATAATCATAATCATGAACATAACGATATGAGAACATGATAATAACATTAGAAGATCAAACTCTACATATCAAAGATCATAAATATGATTCATGGAATAAATATTGACATTTTATAAGACATGAATCATAATTTAATCAATATCAGAAGCCATGAAATCATAACATAAGAATAAGAGATAGAATTTGTGGAATACAAGTAAACATGTAATATCATTCGTTGTAAGTCTAGGATCATTGCTGAAACTTATTAGGGAACTTCATGTGTACTACACCTACTAGGTGGGACACACTATGATCCCCTGTCACAGACCTTTTTTTATAAGGTATCTAGTTTCCCATCTTCCGAGAGTGCACCAGGTTTCCCCATCTTCCCATAGTGGATCAGGTTTTACTATCTTCCAAACAAGATCAGGTTTCCCCATCCATACATAGTAGATTGGGTTTCCCCATATAACCTAGTTGATCAATTCCATTTACTTGATTCCTATAATTATATCATGACATATAAATATTTATCCATTTCATTAGAGGGAGATATAGTCCCCACACATCACATAATAAAATCGTACATACATGTTCCACAAGATAATAAAACATTCCTCATATCACAACCCATAACAAGTAATGTTTTCAATAATCATTATATCATAATCCATGAAATTAAATGGGTATCACAAACATTTCATCGTATCATTACCTATGTGAAAGTGATGGGTCTCATCTACATCAAAGCATAACCTATAAAAAGAAGAAAGTTTTAAAATAATATACCTCATCAAAGAGAAACAGGTGTCATAAACATTATTCCATAAAAAACCATTAAAGAGATTATGTGAATGGTATTCTTAAATCATATCCCCAATAAATAATAAACTATAAGAATGTATTTCACATTATATTGTGAAATATTTTTGAAGAACAGATGGAACATTTGAAGGAAAATAGCCTTTATTTGAAAATAATTTTCATAAAACCATTTGAAAAATAATTATCTTAGAAATAAATATTTAAAATTTAATTTCAAACATTTATTGAGGAAACTAAATTTTTTTCGTTGGAAAATGTATACAGAATTTGTAAAACAATTTTATTTCAAAATAGTTATGAAAACTTATAAAGGATGGTTGAATATATGTTAAAAAAAATTTCATTGCAAACACTATGGAAACTCCTAAAGAATGCATGAAAACATTTTAGAAAAATTCTTACTTAAAAAACATTGAAAACATAAAAAAAGCTTGAAATTATTTGAAAACCTTTTTATTTGAAAATAATTTGAAAACATAAAAATATAGCTTGAAATCATTTTGAATTATTTTTTCTATGAAATTAATTTGAAAAACTAAAAATAAGGATTGAAATTATTTTTGATACCATTTTCTATAAAATTTATTTTAAAACCAATAAATAAATTTTTTTGTAATTTTTATTCAAAATAATAATTTAAAACATATAATGGAATCTTTGAAATTAATTTAAAATTCTTTTTAAACATAAATTTTTTTTGTAAACATGTGTTCTTTGAAAACCACATTAAAATAAAAAAAATCCATGATATTAGAAATTATTTTTTATTAAAAATAACCTTTTAAACTTATAAATGAAGGTTCAAGGAAATTACTATCATAACTCCGGGTAAGTTTGTACATATCAAACATTCCTTTTTCACCATAAAAATTTTAGAAAATTGCCCTGATCGGAAAATGAAAATAAGATTACTTTTTAAACCATTTTGTAAAAGTTAATACATGGGAAAAAAATTACATTAATAATCATATGATAATTTTAAATCATTTTTTAAAATAGCTTTAGAAAACATGGTTTTGAAAGATCACATATTTCTGACTGAAAAGAGAAATAAATTCATATTTTCATAATTATATCAAGTAAAAAGAAGCATAAAAATTGTAACATTACTTGGATATAACATGAATAAAGTAATGAAAATAAAATTAATTATATTTATTAAGATATTGATTATTATATTTCACCAATAATATCATACTCATAAAAAATCTCAATACATAATGAGATTAGAGCAACAAACTATTAACACTTTGGTGTCATTAAATCATGACCCCCATAAGAGAATAACACTACATGAAGCTTAAACATTCACTAAAATAAGATAATTAATTATATAAAATTTGAATGTCATTATATACAACTCATAGACAAATATAGGTGCATAACACAACATATATGTCAAAGAAGGCAAATTAATACAAAATTACATTTCCGATTTGGTAACATTTGAACCACAAACCCCATGAAAGAAAAATTATAAAATGGATATTTAAATATCCATAAATTTAATTATAATTAACATATAATACATTTTTGGGTATTATATACACCACACAACATAAATGAGTGGGGAATGAGACATATATCTCATGGATACAAAAAGTGATATGAGAAACCCCTTATATTTAGTCTTGACTTTCTTCATACATGTTCAACCCTCATGAATAAAAAGTATAAGTTTATTATAAATATAAAAAAGAAAAATATTCTTATATATCATACCATATATTTTTTTATGATTTATATTACCTTTTTAATAATAATTTCATGTTAATGTTATGTTTCAGGTAATAACTGCTTTATTTTTTTATATGTTTTGACTTTTTTTCTTGATCCTCTTACATAGATTATGATTTACTTATTTTCATAATGTAAAAAATTATGTAAATAACCTATATATTTAGTATATAAATATTAATAATAATCCATAAATTATAGTAATATGAAATTGAATACACCATTAGTTGAGACAGTAGATCATACGTATGCATGAATATTGTTTCCTTTTTATTGTCCTGTTGAAAGAAAGAAAGAAAATTACTTATATTTATATAAATATATATAATAATTCAAATATAATTATTAATTAATATATATCAAATATTTTTCCTAAACCTATCTGTAAGAACCCTGTTTTTTCTGTTAAAGACTTTGGAATATTCTTGATGATATTCCAGAGTAGCGCCTTCAGACGGCGTGCGATTCCGAGCCCCGGAGTGATCGGAATTAAATTTTCAGTGCGTTCACACTGGAAACGCCAAATAAATGGGATAACTCCTAAACGGTGCACCGGATCAGAGATCCGAGTGTACGGATGGACCGTAATGGATTTTTTACCCTAGGAATGACATAAAACTTGTCGGAGCGGGATGTTTGGACCCCTCGCTTGCTTTTGGAAGGTTAAACGGATAAATTAATTAATTAATTTATTCATTTAATGTTGAAACTCTAGTATCTTTTGAACAGTGGCTCTGATTAGAAAACTGATGGCACCGTTGAGTTCGAAGCATCTCATTTACCCTAGGAGGGGTATAAGTTTCGCGGGCGCGGGCCGTTTGTGAAAAATGGCCCCAGGGGCGTTTTCGTAATTCGGCAGCTTCAGGCGTTGAGGTTAATAAATTTTGAATGGGGCCTCAGATTAAAATTACAAGACCTCCATTGCGCTCGGAGCATCGTGTTTACCCCAGGGGCGGCCTTCTTTTTGTCCGCGTTGGGAGCGGAGTCGGGGCGTGCCGGGCGGATGGTTTAAGTATTTTCTACTTAAACATCCCCCCTTCATCTTCTTCTTCTTCTTCTAAGCCTGGGCAGCCCCTTACCTCTCCTCCTCCACTCTGGCAAGGCACCTCCGGCGAGGCGGCTCTGGCGAGGCAGCTCCGGCAAGGCGGCGGTTCGGCGGCGAAGCTCCGGGCAACGCCCACAAGGTAGGATCGTGCGTATTTCATTTTTAATTCTCGCACATCCTTTGAACCCATAAACATACGTTGAATTGTTGTTGGATTTTCGAAAAAACCCCATGGATGCGTAGTATAATTTATGAGCTTTCTATCACCCTTTACGGAATTAAAATTGGAGTTCGGAGGAACCAGCAGCACCTCGTCGAGGTGCGCGGGTTATTAATTTTGTTCCGGCTGGTTTTGGGTTGGTCCGGCGGGTTCCGACGGTCCGGCGATTTCCCAGGGCGGAGCAGCTTCGGAGGTGGTCAGCTAGCGGTGGAACTCTTCAGCGGTGGCGGCTGGCGGCGATGCTCTTCAGCGGCGGTCGGCTGGCGGTGGTGCTCCTCAGCGCGGCGGCGCGGCGGCCGAGCTTGCCGGAACGGGGCGGCGACCCGGGGTCGCGGCGCGACCTCGGCGGACAGAGACCCGCAAACCACAGGTCTCCGCGTGGGGGCAGCGAGACCGGCCGTCCGGGCCGGTCGAGTAGCGGCGAAGTGAGCCAGGCCCGCGGCCGGGCCGCGGGCCGGCTGTGGGCGGACCGGCCGAATCGGGCCGGTCCGGCCCAAGAGGGTCCCCCCTTTTCTTTTAAAATCTTCGGACGCCCGTATTTCGGGCTACGGGTGTCCGTTTTGCACACCATTGGCGATAGTGTGGACCTTGCGTCGAGGGGAACGCTTTGAGATGGTTTTGGGAATTTTTAATTCCCAGAACGAGGGGCCTCGGTGGTGCGACATGTACGTCGAGGGGTTTGTCATTTTTCTGGGGAAACTTGTTTTGGATGGCGCGGACGCGTCTGACGTCCGTTTTGAGCGCCGTCAGTGGTGTTGTGCCCCTGGCACTGAGACAGAGGATTCCAAGGAAGTTTTGGGCGTTGAGACTGGATTTGAGGCATTGGCCCCATGACTAGTCTTTCGAGATGCGTGCAGCGTTTCACGCCTTTCTCACCGGGCATCCGTTCGGGGCATGCGAGCAGTCGATTATGGATGTTTTTCCGAGGGGATTGCAATGGTTAAATCCACCCGCCCTAATTCGGCACGATGGTGCAGGGCCCACGAGGATCGTTTGGGCGTCGACGGTGATTTTCCATCTTTATCACCGGGCGACCGTTTTGGACAAGTGAATAGTCCATCTTATGTGCTTTTTCAAGAGGATCGCAACGGTGTGATCCATTGGTTGAGTTTCGGGACCGGGTTGTGGGTCCCACGAAGCACCGCTCGTGTGCGGTGCGCCAGAACGTATCTTTTTCTCCGGATATCCATTGCACTCAAGTGAGTAGTGCTTTTGACGTGTTTTCCCGAGGGGATCTCATTGGTGCGATGCGCCCGACTGTTTTCGGGGCTGAGGCTTGGGATCACGGGGCGCCATTCGGGCGTGAGGCGGTGTTGGCGTCTTTTTCGTCAGATATCCATTGGAGGTTAGAATGTAGTCTAACTCGCGTGTTTTTTCACAAGGATTTCAAAGGTGCGATCTGTTTGGTTGTGTAGAGCCTCTTGCGCAATCTTATTAAATGTGGAAGCATGGAAGGTGCTCCAGTGGTGGTTCGTCATACCTTGTTTGTATAGGACCCTTGGCGTGTGATCGCGCACTCTTGGTAGAGTGATATAAATGATTCACAAGATGTGGTTGGCCATTCCTGGGCCTTTGAGGTGAAGTTGTTACGTCACGCCTTCGTGTTGACGCTGGGTGTTGTGTGCACGATAGCCTTATGGTTGGAGACGTTGTATACTTTGGGAGTATACGAGATCCCTTGGAGGTACTTGTGGTTTGTACTTGAGAATGTTCATGCGCTTGGTTGGGGTTGACTTGGGGCCACACGTCGTGTGGGCCCCATGTGCGTGATGTGTTTTAATTTGCGTACTTTAACCTCTCGTGACGTAGAGGGTCCCTCCGTGCTCGTTTGTTTGACTAGCAGGGTGGAGTTATTCCCCTAGCTCTGTGCTCGTTTGTTTGACTAGCAGGGTTGAGTGGTCTCCCCACTGGTTTTGTTCTCAATGGATTGGCCAGTAGCGGTGCTAGTGGCACCCCATGATGGAACAGGCGCTGAACCTCTTTTGGGAGAGTTGTTATGGAGTTGGGTGGTTGCACGATACCCACTCCGTGTCTGGTTGGCCAGTGTTGTACCCTCCAGTACAGATGGCCAGAGCAGTTCTAAGTTTTACCCTCCAGTGGGGTTGGGCAGTGGGTTACTCATCAACTTCTTCGGGTTTACCCTCCAGTAGGGATGGGCAGTGGGTTGCTCACTAACTTCTAGGGTTTACCCTCCAGCGGAGACTGGGCAGTGGGTCACCCGACGACCTCTTAGGGTCTACCCTCCAGCAGGGATAGGCAGTGGGTCGCCCGTCGTCTAGTTCCAGGTCTACCCTCCAGCACGGCTGGGTAGTGGGTCTCCTGTCGACTTATTTGAGGTATACCCTCCAGCAGGGCTGGGCGGTGGGTCGCCCGATGATGTATTAAGGTCTACACTTCAGTGGGGCTAGGCAGTGGGTCGCCGGATGATGTGTTATGGTTTACCCTCCAGCAGGGCTGGGTAGTGGGTCACCCAATAACTTATTATGGTTTACCCTCCAGTGGGGTTGGGTAGTGGGTCGCCTGATGATGTTTTAGGGTTTACCCTCCAGTAGGGCTGGGCAGTGGGTCACCCAATATCTGGTTATGAATTACCCTCCAGTAGGGCTGTGCAGTGGGACACATGTTGGCATTCCAGGGTCAGTCCTTTCTACTAGGCTAGCCTATGGCTTTCCTCCTTGATTACGGGAGTAGGACCCTTGGTTGTACGGGTCAGTGATGGAACAGCTTTGACTTTTAGGAGACCTCTCGACTGCAGGGCAGTGACGAGGTGTGGTTTGACTTTCCCTAGAACTCTCAAGTACAAGGGGCACTTTCCCCACCGAGACGCGTTCTTGTGACGCAATCTAAAACTGTGCGGGGGAGTCAGTGCCACCCAAAGCGGATAGTGTTAAGGTGCGGTGATTGAGCCCCTTGGCTTGCGGTTCGGGGAAGACGTGTGGGATACTGGGCATCGATGATTGAGTTTACTTCTGGGACTGTTGGATACTCTTTTCTTGGGCTGAGCTACGAGACGGAGATCCCCCTACGAGCTTGTTCGGGCTTCTTGTAGATCATATATATATATGTGTGTGTGTGTGTATATACCTTGTTCGAGTACCCACTTCTTGGGCTTGGTTACTCCCCTTCTAGGAGAGTCGAAGACGAGCGGGGTATGCCATGTGCTTTCCGTGTCTAGCTTCTCGTGGTTGGATGAGTCTACTCTCCTGCTATAGGTAGCGAAGACTCGACGGGAAGTTCATATTCTCACCGTTTCTAGCTCCTTGTGCCTTGACGAGTCTACTTCCTTTCTCTTGTTGGGTTGAGCTGGACTCTTTACTGTACTTTTAGTTGTACTCCTCTACTTTTCTTGTTCGCTCTACTGCTCACCCTTCGGTACCTCCTTTGTTGCTCCCTCGAGCCTTTGGGGTATCCTACTGAGTATTTTTATACTCACCCCTGCTTGGGCTTTACCCGCACATGGTGTGCCCTTGCAGATGATGGATAGGTAGAGCATGACTTCAGTAGAGCGTAGGAGCTTGGGAGCTGGGACCGCGTGCGGTGGTCATGGCTGGGTTCCAGGTGGGAGACCCGTCACCTATTTCTTTTTGTTTACCTATTTTCGGGTTGTGGCCCTTTTTGGTTGGGTGCGTGTTTTGCCCCTTTTCTTTTCAGCTTGTACTTTGTACTGTTTATAGGTTGATGCACATCTGTGGTTTATACATATAATAGTTGTTCTTTTTTACTCTGCTTGTTCTTCCTTTTTATCTTCACTTTTTCATTGAGTGTGTTGCGTGTGTGTGTGTGTATAGGTACTTGGGCAAAGGACTCCCCGAGTTATTGTGCCTTCGGTGCTGGTCGCCAGCCCCTGGCCTATGGAGGCGGGCTTGGGGTAGTTGCGGCTCGAGCCCGGGTAGAGTCTGGTCGTGACAAAGTGGTATCAGAGGTGGTTCGTTCCTTGGGACATTGTGCGGAAATCCCTAAAAGAGGAATTGGTTTGGATTTAGGGAAACAATGTTAACATTTCTCAAGAGCGGCTCTCAGGCCAGGGAGTCCAGTGATGGTGCGACGGCTGACGTATCCATTCACCAGGACCTTGATAACCCGCTTGCCGACTCGGCATGCTGAGACACTTGTTGCAGGGAAAATTTGTTTGTGCATCACATAGGATTGAGTCTTTGACTATCCTTCTTGAGTCAGCTCCCCATCATTGCTATTGTTATATACATGTATGCTCATCTGACCGCGGCACTCCTTGAAAATATTCAAGATGTCTCCACGAAGATAGCCAGCCAGGATACCAGCTTTGGTTCATGATGATGACCTTGCGAGCTACGAGGCCACAGTCCAGGACCCATCATGCGAGCCCCTTTCTCTGAGTGGGCTGGTAGAAGCACCCCCACTTGTTGAGCAGCAGGCAGTTTCAGCAGAGCAGGCTGAGCTTGAGTGCAGGTTGAGCGCGCTTCGTGAGTTTTAGCGGTAGAGACCACTAAGGTTCAGTGGTGAGCCAGACCCTCAGGCAGTAGAGGTTTGTCTCGAGGTAGTGGTTCTCCTTTTTAGGCTTGTGCAGACGCTGATAGATCAGAGAGTGGCTTTGGCAGCCACCCTTTTTCGTGGAGCAGCTCGGTGTTGGTAGAGTCTGGTGACTCGGCTTCTTGAAGAGTCGTCGCTTTCATGGGACGACTTCCAGTTGTCGTTTCGAGAGGAGTTTTGCCCCTTCTTCTTGCGCTCCGTTCAGATTCAGGAGCTACTGTAGTTTCAGCAGGGAGGGATGACGGTGGTCGAGTATGCAACTAGTTCTGCAGAATATGCACGCTTTTACAAGGTCCTGGTCTATGACGACAACATCCGAGCGCTGAAGTTTGAGCAGGGTCTCCACCGAGAGATTCGTGTTGTCATAGAACCCTTGGGCATTTCCACATATGTCGGGGTGCCAGAGAAGGCATTAGTGATAGAGAGCTTCCTATCATGTTTTGCGGTTAGTAGTGGCAGTGGGCATGACAGATCCGAGATGTCTGCCGTAGCTAGAAGGCACCGGATGACAGAACATTGATGCAGGTGGATTTCCCACTGCCAGTTTCGGAGACGTGGTCATATACCACTGTGGCGAAAAGGCGTAGGGCCTCAGCCGAGGATGCCCTTCCGTGAGTGGATCTCGGGCCATGGTCGGACACTACAGTGGCATTGGAGGGCACAAGGGCAGCCCGGAGAGTGCCGGTGTTATTCTTATGATGGGAAAGATCACGTGGCACGAGACTGCCTGAACTCAGTTGCTGAGAGATTCGGGCAGGTAGCAGGCGCACCACCACAGCAGAGGCGGCACCATGATTGGATCTTAGCGGCCATAGAGGTGGTGCTAGTAGAGGAGCGGGAGGGGCTGGTAGTGGGGGATGATCTTATGAGGTCTTCCCATCACCACTAGGTAGTCCACGTCAGGATCCGGGAGCTGACAGTTGGGACCACGGACAGCCGCGAGCTTTGGATGTCTACGATCCTACAGAGTAGGGGATGATGAGAGGTACCCCTTGAGATTCTTCTACTTCTTGCAGTAGAATTTTTAGGCTCTATGTGTGAAAGGCTTTTCTCCCTACTCCTTGTTTGAGGTGTTACCAGGGTGATGCAGGGCATCAGGTGTAACCTTGTGTTGGTAAGGAAAAAGGCGTGAGACCTTTTACTTTAGTCGATGGTGTTGACTCCTTTGCTTCCGAGTGTGTAAGAGAGTCTTGGTTAAGAGACATCGACTGTGGAATCTTACGTGACCAGATATCCTTGGGTGCTTTACCATATGGATATTCTGAAGGAGGGAATCACCGGGCATTGTTCCAGGTGCGGGCGGTGATTCCAGTCGCGGTGTGCGATGTGGAGGTTCGGTCGGGGAGGTGAGCTACCCCCGAGAGGCTTCGGGCCATTTGAGACCGTGCAAAGGGATGGAGAGGTACCCTACCGCCTTGCCCCAACCCCAAAGTCTAATGTGGGTGCACAACATCGTCAAGGGCCGACCTCACATGAACGGATCAATCCTTTGGTCAGTGTGCGGTGACGCAGAGCTGTGCGTGGGTTCTTTTAGATATAGGAAATCCAGGTGTGGGATTAGTACCCTGTGTGTCTCCCTAGTTTTTCTTTTTAGGGACGAAAATCTTGAAGGAGGGAATGATGTAAGAACCCGGTTTTTGCTGTGAAATACTTTGGAATATTCTTGTTGATATTCCAGAGCAGTGCCTTCAGACGGTGTGTGATTCCGAGCCCCAGAGTGTCCGGAATTAAATTTTAAGTGCGTTCACACTGGAAACACCAAATAAATGGGATAACTCCTAAACGGTGCACCGGATCAGGGATCTGAGTGTACGGATGGGTCCAGATTGGGGTTTTTACCCTAGTAACGACATAAAACTTGTCGGCACGGGATGTTTGGACCCCTCGCTCGCTTTCGGAAGGTTAAACAGACAAATTAATTTATTTATTTATTTTTTAATGTTGAAACTCTAGTATCTTTTAAACAGTGTCTTGGATTGGAAAACCAAGGGCACCATTGAGTTCGGAGCATGTCGTTTACCCTAGGAGGGGTATAAGTTTCGCGGGCGTGGGCCGTTTTTGAAAAATGATCCCAGGGGCGTTTTTGTAATTTGGCGGACTCAGGCATTGAGGTTAATAACTTTTGAACGGGTCCTCAGATTAAAATTCCAAGACCTCCGTTGCGCTCGGAGCATCGTGTTTACCCTAGGGGCGGCCTTCTTTTTTTCCGCGTCAGGAGCGGAGTCGGGGCGTGTCGGGCGGATGGTTTAAGTATTTTCTACTTAAACATCCCCCCTTCATCTTCTTCTTATTCTTCTTAGCCTGCGCAGCCCCTTCCCTCTCCTCCTCCACTAAGGCAAGGCACCTCCGGCGAGGCGGCTCCGGCGAGGCAGCTACGGCAAGGCGGCGAAGCTCCGGGCAACGCCCACAAGGTAGGATCGTGCGTATTTCGTTTTTAATTCCCGCACATCATCTGAACCCATAAACATACGTCGAATTACTATTGGATTTTCAAAAAAAACCCATGGATGTGTACTATAATTTATGAGCTTTCTATTTCTTTTTACAGAATTGAAATCGGAGTTCGGAGGAACCCGCAGCACCTCGTCGAAGTTTGCGGGTTTTTAATTTTGTTTCGGCAGGTTTTGGGTTGATCCAGCGGGTTCTGGCGGTATGGCGATTTCCCAGGGCGGAGCGGCTTCAGCGGCGGTTTGCTGGCGGGGGTGCTCTTCGGCGGTGGTGGCTGGCGGGGACGCTCGTCGGTGGCAGCCGGCTAGTGGCGGCGCTCCTCAGCGCGGCGGCGCAGCGGCCGAGCATGCCGGAACGGGGCGGCGACCCGGGGTCGCGGCCCGACCTCGGTGGACAGAGACCCGCGAACTGCGGGTCACCGCGTGGGGGCAGCGAGACCGGTCGTCCGGGCCGGTCGGGTGGTGGCGAAGTGAGCCGGGCCCGTGGCCGGGCCGCGGGACGGCTGTGGGCGGACCGGCCGGACCGGGCCGGTCCAGCCCAAGAGGGTCCCCCCTTTTCTTTTAAAATCTTCAGACGCCCGTATTTCGGGCTACGGGCGTCCGTTTTGCACATCGGCAGCGGCAGCGCAGACCTTGCGTTGAGGGGATTGCTTTGATATGGTTTTGGGAATTTTTAATTCCCAAAACGAGGGGCCTCGGTGGTGCGACATGTACATCGAGGGGTTTGTCGTTTTTCCAGAGAAACTTGTTTTGGACGGCGCGGAAGCGTCCGACGTCCATTTTGAGTGCCGTCAGCGGTGTTGCGCCCCTGGCACTGAGGCGGAGGTTTCCAAGGCAGTTTCAGGCATTGAGACTAGATTTGAGGCATGGGCCCCATGGCCCGTCTTTCGAGCTGCGTGCAGCGTTTCACGCCTTTCCCACCGGGCGTCTGTTCGGGGCGTGCGAGTAGTCGATTCTGGATGTTTTTTCGAGGGGATTGCAATGGTGCAATCCGCCCACCCTAATTCGGCACGATGGTGTGGGGCCCACGAGTGTCGTTTGGGCGTCGACAGTGATTTTCCATTTTTATCACCAGGCGACCGTTTTGGACATGTGAATAGTCTATCTTGTGTGCTTTTTCGAGAGGATCGCAATGGTGCGATCCGTTCGTTGAGTTTTGGGACTGGGTTGTGGGTCCCACGAAGCACCACTCATGTGTGGTGCGCCGGAATGTATATTTTTCTCCGGATATCTGTTGCACTCAAGTGAGTAGTGCTTTTGACATGTTTTCCCGAGGGGATCACATTGGTGTGATGCGCCCGACTGTTTTTGGGGCCGAGGCTTGGGATCACGGGGCGTCGTTCGGGCGTGAGGCGGTGTTGGCGACTTTTCCGTCGGATATCCGTTGGAGGTGAGTAAGTAGTCTAACTCGCGTGTTTTTCCGCGAGGATTTCAACGGTGCGATTCGTTTGGCTGTGTGGAGCCTCTTGCGCAATCTTATTAAATGTGGAAGCATGGAAGGTGCTCTAGTGGTGGTTCTTCCTACCTTGTTTGTAGAGGACCCTTGGCGTGTGATCGCTCACTCTTGGGAGAGTGATATAAATGATTCACAAGATGTGGTTGGTTGTGTTTGGGCCTTTGAGATGGAGTTGTTACGTCACGCCTTCGCGTTGATGCTGGGTGCCATGTGCACGATAGCCTTAGGGCTGGAGACGTGGTATAATCTGGTAGTATACGAGAGTGCTTGAAGGTACTTGTGGTTTGTACCTGAGAATGTTCGTGTACTTGGTTGGGGTTAACTTGGGGCCACACGTCGTGTGGGCCCCATGTGCGTGTTGTGTTCTACTTGGTGTACTTTTACCTCTCGTGACGTAGAGGGTCCCTCTGTGCTCGTTTGTTTGACTAGAAGGGTGGAGTTATTCCCATAGTTATGTGCTCGTTTGTTTGACCAGCAGGGTTGAGTGGTCTCCCCCCTGGTTTCGTTCTCGTTGGATCAGCCAGTAGCGGTGCTAGTGGCACCCCGTGATGTAACAGGCGTTGAACCTATTTTGGGAGAGTTGTTCTGGAGTTGGGTGGTTGCGTGATACCCACTCCATGTCCGGTTGGCCAGTGTTGTACCCTCCAGTAGAGAAGGCCAGAGCAGTTCTGAGTTTTACACTCCAGCGGGGCTGGGTAGTGGGTTACTCATTGACTTCTTTGGGTTTACCCTCCAACAGGGCTGGGCATTGGGTTGCTCACTGACTTCTAGGGTTTACCCTCCAACAGATACTAGGCAGTGGGTCACCCGACGACCTCTTAGGGTCTACCCTCCAACAGGGGTGGGCAGTGGGTCGCCCGTCGTCTAGTTCCAGGTCTACCCTCCAGCACGGCTGGGCAGTGGGTTGCCTATCGACTTATTTGATGTCTACCCTCCAGTGGGGCAAGGCAGTGGGTCGCCCGTCGTCTAGTTCTAGGTCTACCCTCCAGCACGGCTAGGCAATGGGTCACCTGTCGACTTATTCCAGGTCCACCCTTCAGCGGGGCTGGGCAGTGGGTCGCCTGATGATGTATTAAGGTCTACCCTCTAGCGGGGCTGGGCAGTGGGTCGTCAGATGATGTGTTATGGTTTACCCTCCAGCAGGGCTGGGCAGTGGGTCACCCAATATCTTATTATGGTTTACCCTCCAGCGGGGCTGGGCAGTGGGTCTCTTGACGATGTATTAGGGTTTACCCTCCAGCAGGGCTAGGCAGTGGGTCACCTGATATCTGGTTATGAATTACCCTCCAGCAGGGCTTGGCAGTGGGACAAATGTTGAAATTCCAGGTTTAGTCCTTTCTACTAGGCTAGCCTATGGCTTTCCCCCGTGATTACGGTAGTAAGACCCTTCGTTGTACGGGTTGGTGATGGAATAGCTTTGACTTTGAGGAGACCTCTTGACTACAGGGCAGTGACGAGGTGTGGTTTGACTTTCCCTAGAACTCTCAAGTACGAGGGGCACTTTCCCCACCAAGATGCGTTCTTGTGACGCGATCTAAAACCGTGCGAGTGAGTCAGTGCTACCCAAAGCGGATAGTGTCAAGGTGCGGTGATTGAGCCCCTTGGCTTGCGGTTCGGGGCAGACGTGCGGGATGATGGGCATCGATGATGGAGTTTACTTCTGGGACTGTTGGATACTCTTTTCTTGGGCTGAGCTATGTGATGGAGATCCCCTTATGAGCTTGTTCGGTCTTCTTGTAGAGCATATATATATATATATATATGTATGTATATACCTTGTTTGAGTACCCACTTCTTGGGCTTGGTTACTCTCCCTCCAGGAGAGGTGAAGATGCGCGGGGTATGCAATGTGCTTTCTGTGTCTAGCTTCTCGTAGTTGGATGAGTCTACTCTCCTGCTATAGGTAGCGAAGAATCGATGGGAAATTCATCTTCACACCATTTCTAGCTCCTTGTGCCTGGACGAGTCTAATTCCTTTCTCTTGTTGGGTTGAGCTGGACTCTTTACTGCACTTTCAGTTGTACTCCTCTACTTTTATTGTTTTCTCTACTGCTCACCCTTCGGTACCTCTTTTGTTGCTCCCTCGAGCCTTCGGGGTATCCTACTGAGTATTTTTATACTCACCCCTTCTTGGGCTTTGCCCGAACTTGGTGTGCCTTTGCAGACGACGGACATGTGGAGCGTGACTTCCGTGGAGCGTAGGAGCTTGGGAGCTCAGACCGCGTGCGGTGGTCGTGGCCGGGTTCCAGGTGGGAGACCCGTCAGCTGTTTCTTTTTGTTTACCTGTTACCGGGTTATGGCACTTTTTGGTTGGGTGCGTGTTTTTTCTCTTTTCTTTTCAACTTGTACTTTGTACTGTTTAGATTTCGATGCACATATGTGGTTTATACATATAGAAGTTGTTCTTTTTACTCTGATTGTTCTTCCTTTTTCTCTGCACTTTTGCATTGAGTTTGCTGCGTGTGTGTGTACAGGTACTTAGGCAAAGGCCTGCCCGAGTTATTGTGCCTTCGGCGCTGGTCGCCAGCCCCTGGCCTATGGAGGCAGGCTTCGGGCAGTTGCAGCTCGATCCTGGGTAGGGTTGGGTCGTGACACTATCCGTAATATATTCCATAAAGAGTTTGCACAAATCAAATTTCTTTGAGGAGGCGGTAGTCCACACGTCTTCAAATGAAGTTATCATATTTACAAAAAATGGAAATCATGATGGTATGTGTTATATAATAATTAAAGAAGCATAAATACATCATAAATATCATATATATCATATAAAAAAAATTTACAACATAATTTCCAACCATTAGAGGTGGAAAAGGAAAGATGAACATCATTTCATGAGGTGTTAATTTGTCATACACAAGAATGGTATGTTCATTACCCATTAGATGAAAGTGTGTGTAAGTGTAGGTAAAAACATTAGAATAAAAAATATTATTATATTTTGGATACTTAAATTATTATATATTCATGGAATAATAATATTTAAGGGGGTGTATAATGAAAATAAAACAAAATATATTGTGTAGGAATGTTACCTCTTCTTTGGGTAACACCTCTTAGTTTGAACCAAATAGCTTCCTTTATTGATTTTTTGACACAATATAGGATTATAGGATTACGGTAGGGATGTTGGGAGGAGTCTCACACCTAGATTTTAATTTTAATCCTTTTTTTGAAATATCATTTGTTTATTTGTATTTCTCTCATGATTTATGTGTTATGGATTTAAATTTGATGTTTTCGGTGTTCTTGATTTAAATTTGGAGTTATGGATGTTTTTGGTGGTTTTGGACTTATTAATTATTAGTGTGAATGGTAGGGGAATAAATGCATCGACTTAGATTTTTTGAAACCCCATCTTTCACTCCCCTATGGGGTTTGTTTGATGGATGGTTCATTCCCTTGAGTTAGAAGGGTTTTGGGGTAAAAAGGGTGATGTTTTGGGGATTTTCCCTAGCTCTCATGGATAAAGTGCATGGTTCATTTAACCATATTGAGGAATTTTATTGGAGTTTCATGGTTTGTTTTAATGGTTTAACTAACCATGAATCCTAATTGTGTATCCTATTTAGCACTAGATAGTGGAAAATTGTAAGGTTTGAGTGCAGTTTGTTTAACTATTTAACTTAACCATACAACCCACTCAAGAAAATGTATTTTGGACTTTTATCCTTATTTTTATGTATTATTTCTCCCCTTTGACACCCCATTAAAATCCTCCAACATGGATGCCTCCCATGGATAATGTTTTCTCCTCAAACCTCCTTTAATGTGTTTTTTATGTGGTTTCTTGGTGATTCTTCACCCAAATCGAATGTTTAGGGATCCTATCTCTTTATCCTTCAATTTTATTCCATTTTATCATTCCCCACTAACCCTAGTGGCCATGTTTGTACAATTTGGGTATCTAAGGTGGTGAAAAATTAGGTATTTCCCTTCTTACGGATCCTTACTGATGTTCTCACTTCTCTAAATATTTGTGGAGTTTTTTCGGGTTAGTGTTGTTGAAGCACAAGCGATTTGAGGTAGGTTTCCCTTACACTTGTACTTTAAATTTAAGATTCATTGATTTCATGATTTTTTCACATTAAATGTTATATATTGATGTATTATTTTTAGAATAATTTTTTGATATGAAAAGAGGTTGTTTTCTTAGTTGTATTAAATATATAGTGTCTATTTTGTTGAGTTCTCCACACCAAGTCATTGGTAGATTTCCCGGTTGGATTTTCCAAGTGATTTGGGATTTTTAAATGCATGGATTGGTTTTTTAGATGAATTTTTGAAATCAAAAATGGTCATTGGTGTTTCTAAAATTGTTTATAAAATGTTTTTAACTTGAAAGTGGGGTGTGTTTGGTTATTTTACAATGGTTTGGCATGTGATGGAAATGTGTTGGATTATTTTTGTAAAAAGGTGATTTCTCAAAGGGTGTTTTAGGCACGGTTGGATCTTTTGTGAAAATGGTTGTGGTAAAAAATCTCCTTGGAAAATTCTTTGTCCTTTTTTATGATTGATTATTTTGGGAGGCCCACACTGAGAGTCTCCCTTGTGATCGAATGGTTAGATGTAAAGAGATTAGTCCTTGGGATCACTCAGGTGATTCCTATTGTTTGAATTATTATTATATATTTGAAAATGGTTTAATGATCAGTAGGAATCGATTGACTCACCCTCCTTTATATATCATAAAATGGGAACCCGAAATAATGGGATAATTTTCTATGATTGGTTTCTATAATAGTTTATATTTCACACTAGTTAATGGACCTTAGTATGGACTGTCTACTTTCATATTAGACCCCTTGGTTAGGCAAGTTAGGGCAACGATCGATCATTGGGGTGTTATGATATCATTAGGTAAGTCATGCCTTCGGTATGAGTCACATGTATAGTATGTTAAATATTTTTTATGAGCTCCAAGGTTCTCCCATGTCCCTTGGCACTTATTTTTCTACTGAGGGTTATTGAGATACATATTGGTTAGTTACTCTTATATGATTATTTTCATTTCCCTTGTTATGTGATCATTGTTGGTGCTCTCTTATGTTGTTTAATTCCTTATAATGTTATGAATTGGTTTTCAAGTTTTTATGAAAATGGTTTTGGAAAAGATTTACACTATTTCCCTATATTTAAATGAAATGTTCATATTCTTTTGGAATATGAAAATGGATTTCCCTGGAAGTTAATGTGGATTTACAGTGGAGAAATGGAAATGGACCATGTTTTGTTTTGAAAAATAAAAATGTGTAGAAAATATTAATTTTATATATTGTATTTCAAACCATAAATTGATTTTTCTTTTATTTAAATATTTGAATTAGGAATAGATTATTCAGGCTTTCCTACTGTGCTTTAATACTCAATCCTATAGTTCTTCCTTGTTTTCAGTTTCTAATGCAAGTTCCATATTGGGTGTGATTACCTTGAGTGATGATTGGTTATAGATTGGATAGTTACCCTCAGGTTCATATGGATATGTTATGGTTTTCAAGTTTAGTTTAGGTTTTACTATGTAGTTTTTTGTCTAGCTTGTTGTATTTTCATTTTATGAGAAAATAATGGTCGGTTTGGTAATCATATTTATATTGGTATCCTATATTAATTTCCATTGTTTGGTTTATTTATATTGGGAGAAATAATTCCCTTTGTTACTCTATTTATTCCTTAGCACTAGTTTTCAGGATGTGGGGATTAGGAATGCCCTTCGGGCCTTGTCTCACGCTAGTTCTTGTGTTGTATTCGATGGAATCTTCAATTGGTTCATGAGAAAAAGGTATCAGAGCATATAATTCCCTGGAGGACCTTGCCCTAAAGGCACCCTATGTTATATGGGGATTTTAAGGTAGATGGAGTAGGACTGTTGGAGCCTCGGGGTGTAGGTATAAGAGAGATTCTGGAAAAAACTATCTATAGCAAACCTTTGGTTACAATGGTATATCGGGTTATGTTTTATTTTTTTGGTTCTTGTGGTTTTTTGGGTATTTATGAAATTAAAAGGGAGTTTGGATAAATGTCTTAGTGAGCTCACATAGACTATAAAGCCATGTGGATTCAAGAAATGGTCCTTAAGGACTCCCCATGATGGTGGCATGATTGGCATATAGCCGCTAACCATATAGACAAGTCACCCATTGACACTGGTTTTCTATTATGCCTCTTTTTGAGTACCTTTTGACTCTGAAGGTTTTTTAAAGCTTTTAATTGAAATAGTGGAAACATAAATTTTTGTGGTAATGGTTTTGATTTTTGGAAAATGGAAAACGAATTTTCCTTTTTTTAAGAAAAGGGTTTTGTAAATTTTCTTTAAGAAAAATTATATTTTTTATAAAATGAGTCTTAATCAAATTATTTTTTATTGAATGAGTTTTTAGCCAAATGATTCTTGATGAAATTTGATTTGTGGGATTTATGGGAATTTTATAAATGAGATTAATTTCTTTAATTATGATTTTTTTCTTCTGTTCTCATTTTCTTTGTTGAGTTTCCGGTGATTTAGACTTAAATTTTAACTTTTGAGGTCTTTTATCATAGGGCACGAATTAGTGAAAGATTTAGGAAAACTAGGTGGCATTTACCATGTAATTGTCCAAGCATTGGTGCACATATTGTTAAGGTTTAATAACATATATAGGGTTAGTCAAACTGTGTTTATAGTTTATGGGAATCCACTATCGCATAACAGAACCATTCTTCGTGGTTGGTTCATAGTTTGTAAATCATGCGGACAAACTGTGTAAGTGCCCAGGTTTTCGAGTAAGGGGTGAATTCTAGGTGCATGGTCTGGTAAACCATGTATCCAAACCATTCAATGTGCACAGGTGTCTTAAAAATGTAAAAACATGGGTCGAAGGTCTCATTTATAATGTGAAAAATAGATTATCAAAATTAACTTTGAGGAATAATTTATGAAAAAAATAATTTTTCTAAAATGGACATTAGGGTAAAAAAAAATTTAATGGAGTTATATTTTAATAATAAAAAAATTGAGATTATTTAAATTTTTTGATTGGAAATTAGAATTTTATTTTAAATAATGTTTTGAATTTTATTCAAATGAAGAGGAATGGGTTTTAACCCAATGAATTTTCTTTATAAAATGGGATTTTTTGTGTTGCTGGAAATGTTTGTAAATTGGATGAAGTGGATGTTTTGATGGAACTCATGGAATTTTATTTTGAGAAAGAATAAAAATGTGTTGGTGTGTGGAGTTCAAAAAATATTCTTTTTACTTAGTGGTTGTTTATATTACAAAGAAAATTTGTGAATCTTTAAATGAGAACTAAATTGAGATTGTAAAAACATAGGCAGAATGTATGGTTTTGAAAAGAGGAGATGTTTTTTTTTTACCATTGTTATTTCCATGAGGGATCACATGCATGAATATGTGTGGAAATTTTGAGAGATGATGGAATTGGTAGACGAGTTCTTAGATTATCATGAGTTATTGGGTGCCTGGGGTGGTATGAAAATGTGTATGTATGAGGATTCATGGAATAAAATTGGTGAGTGTGTAATACACCAAGTTTGTTTTAATTTTAACATGTTTTAAATGAAAATTTGTGATAAATTTATAACCAGTGATGGTTAGTGAATCTTCTTGTGAGTTGGATATATTGTATAGTGTGTGCCCCCAAAAAGACTCAATGAATATTCTTGATACATCTACAGGTGGTTCCCCATCAGTAGGATTTACAATTGATCAACCTAAGGATTTTATTCTCAAGATTATAAAGTTAAATCCACCTATATTTATGGTCAATCAACCCCTATCGATGTGGAAGAGTGGATTTAGAAATTTCATAGGATCTTCAGTCTTTTTATCATAGTTGTACATTAAATTTACTTATTGTTTTATGTATCCTCAAAATTATAATGCTTCTTGTTGTCATACCACCTAAGACATGTGTTGGTCTATTTAGTTTGGTAATTTATGGAATGTTGTGGAACTCATGATAGATTTTTATTAATGAAATTTTGCTTTCTTTTTGAGATTATAAATTTTTTAATTTTTTATGGTGTGTTGTGATAGTGTCTCCTAATTGCAGTGGAGAAGATTATCCAAATATTAGGGCTCCAACCATTGGTCTCTAAGTGTAGCCTTTAACATAGTCAAGAAATCATTGGGTGTGTAGGTAACTCTATTTAGTCACTTTTATCAAATGTTGGGTGGGATAGTATAAATTATCTTGTTTAATTCCATCTTGTTACAACAATCCCACCTTGTTTTGAAAGTCTTCGTGTTCTAATAATTGTGAAAACCAGGAAGTTGTTTCTTTTAAAATATGAGTCTTTAATTTATTACTCTTTTGAGGTTGTAAATTTGGGGTAGTTCTCTTTTGTTTCTCTCCACCTCGTATCCTTATGGTGTATAGTTTTTAGTCTATGCGGGAAAGTTGGATTATGTAGTTTGTTTGAGATAGATGGTTCTTCATGGTGGGGAGACCCACTGTGGGCATCATTGAGTTTTCTTCTAAAGATGATCAATGCTATCTAGTTTCTGTTAGTGGGTAGTCCATTACATCCTCCCATATTAATAATTTAATTTAGTGTTTTGGTGCCAGATTGAGAGTTGTTTTTTCATTCGATGTTATCAAATTTTGAGTCCCCTTTTGGTTTGGATAAATGTGGGGGTTTCGGAGTATGCCCAATAGTCTTGTTCGAAGCATGGTTATAGAGGTTGGGGCTCATGTTTTTCATTTTTTCATAGGAAACTATTTTGGAATTTTTTTTCTCAATAAGGAGGTGTGATTTCTATTTGGTATTGGGTTAGATGTTCTTGGTTTGAGTGGATAGATTCTTTGGATGTGGAAATCCTTAGTCCTTAATCAATTAATTATAAGATGATGTGTCATTCTAGGTTTAGAAACTATAATGGTGTGGAGATTTTTTACACCCATATTTTCATTTTGATCTTTTATTTTGAACAATATTTTGTTTCATGGTTTTTCTCTCAGGTTCGGAGTGTTCCAGATTTAAATGTTTTGTTTCTTGTGTTCCTGATTTATATTTTGAGTAATGGGAATTTTGGGTGGTTTTTTGCCTTGTACATTGTTAGTGTGAAAGGTGTGGGGAATAAATGGCTCGGTTGAGAGTTTTTGAAACCCAATGTTTCATTCTTATATATGGTTTTTTGATTGATGGTTCATTCCCTTGGATTATAAGAGTTTTGGGGTATAAAGTGTGATATTTGGGGACTTTTCTCTAGGTAGCATTGTTAAAGTGCATGGTTAGTTTAACCATACAACCAAAGTGGATAGGGGACATAAGGTTTGGTCACATGATTTAACTAACCATGCATCCTATGTGTGAAAAACATCTACTACTAGACAGTGGTGAATTTCATGGTTTTCGAATGGGTTTTTAAACCATTTGAGATAACCATTCAACCCACTTGGGAAAGATTATTTTGGGATTTTCTCCTTCTTTGGAAGTGGGGTTGCTTCCCTTAGATACCCCAAACAAAATAAACCTACATAGATGCCTCTGATGGATCATTTTATATCTTCCAACCTCCTCCAATGTGATTTTTATATTGTTTCTTGTTATTCTTCACCCGGATCAAAAGTTTAGGGATCCTCTCTCTTTCTCCTTCGATTTTCTTCCATTTTCCATTTCTCATCTAACTCTAGTGGCCATGTTTGGCCGATTTGGGTATATAAGTTGGTTTGAAATTGGAGATTTTTCCTTCTTAGGGTTCCTTGTGGATGTTCTCGCTTCTTGGAATATTTTTGGCGTTCTATCAGGATAGTGTTTTTAAATCACATGCAATTTTAGGTATTTTTCCCTTGCACATGTCCCTTAAATTTATGATTAATTGATTACATGATTTTTCAACCTTCCTTGGAGGTTAAATATTGATATGTACATTTTATAATAATTTTTTTATTTGAAATGAGGTTGTTTTCTTAATTTTTTGAAATATATGTTGTTTCTTTTTGAGTTGTAAACAACAAGTGGTTGGCAAATTTCCCAGTAAGATTTTTCAAGTGATTTGGGATTTTTAAACATCAGTATTGGTATTGTAAATGTATGTGTAACATCTAAAATGGTGGGTTTTTTTCTCAAATGGATTCTAAATTTTTTAAACTTGAAATTGGGTTTCATTTGGTTATTGGAATTCTTTTGTAATGTGACAGAAATGTGTTGGTTTCATTTTATAAAAGCGAGATTTTTCAAATTGTGTTTGAGGCCTAGTTGGAACATCTGTGAAAATGGTTGTGGTGAAAACTCTCCTTGGATAATTATCTTTCCTTGGTTACGATTGATTATTTTTTGGGATGAGTCATGTGTATATTATGTTATAGATTATTCACGAGTTCCTAGGTTCTTCTATGTTTCTTGGCACATTTGTTTTGTAGTGAATGCTTGAGATAATTGTTGGTTAGTTAATCTTATGTGATTATTTCCATTACCATTATTATTTTATCATTGTTTGTTTTTTCATGTGTAGTTTACATCCTGGGAATGTAATGAGTTGGTTTTCAAGGTTTTATGAAAATGGTTTTTGAAATGCTTTGCACTCTATCCCTGTTTTAAAATGAAACGTTCATATTCTTCCTAAAAATAAAAATTGCTTCCCCGAAAGAAGGATGTAGTTTTAAAGTGGAAAAATGGAAATGTACCATGTTTTGTTTTAAAAAATGGAAATGTATATAAAATATTACATATATTTATTTTATTTATTTTATTTCAAACCTAAAATTGATATTTTTTTTATTTAAAGTAAATCCATTGGGAATCGATTATCAGGGCCTTCCTAATGAGTTTTAATCCTTATGCCTATAGTTATTTTTTTGCTTTTAGTTTCTATTATACGTTTTATATTGAGTTTGACCACCATAAGAGATGTTTTTTTGTGGATTATAGAGTGACCCTTGGGGTAATAAAGATATGTTATATTTGTCAAGTTTAGATTGGGTTTTCCTTTGTAGTTTTTTTTTCAGTTTGTTGTATTTTCATTTTATATGAAAATGATGTTCATTTTGGTAATCATATTTATATTGGTCTCCTCTATTAATTTCTATTTTTGGTTTAATTGTATTGGTTGAAATTGTTTTCGTGGGTACTGTCTTGATGCCCTGGCTCTAGTTACCATCTTGTAGGTATCGGGAATTCCCTTCAGGCCTTGTCTCGGGCTATGTCAGGTGTTGTATTCGATGGAATCTCATCTTCGATTTTAACAAATATATTTGGGTAGAGTTTTTCTAAAAAATAGGGATATATAGGTGTGAATAAGTAGGAGGGGTGGGAGCCTTTTTATAGTGGAGGAGTGGCATTATTTTAGATTTTTTGAAATGGAATTCTACCCATGTTTTCCCATGTCTAGTGGCTCAAATAATAGTCTAATACCAATAAAATGGAGTATAGGGTAGAAATATTAACATATTATGGATTTTGGATAAGTTTATAGGTCATTTGGGCCTTTGGATTAAGGTTTACTCATTTATTAAGATAATTTTTCTATTACTTGTTGTAATTAATTTTAATCACTTTCACTAGTATTTGTGGTAAAAAATAATTTGACATTATTAGATATTATATATTATTATTATTAAAAATATGGAGTCCATTTTTTGAAATTATGATCGTAGAAGTGGTATAAATCTATTTAAAATTAATCCCACATATGGGATGACAAAGAGTGTTTTTAAACTAAAAAGGTCTAAAAGATTGAAATGTTTTTACATTAAATTTCAATGAAATTTATTTTACAATAACCTAAATTGGGTTAATTGACTAAAAATTGATCTAATTAAACTTTAAACCCTAATTAAAAATTAATTTAATAATATAAATAAATAATATTAAAAAGTATATTTGAATTAAAATTCATTATTTTTCATTATTCGTCAAAATATAAAACTTCTCTGAAAAATACAAAAAATTCACCCAAAGTAAATTTTGATATTTCAATTTCAAAAATAATGTTTATTTTTAAAATATAAAATTATAAAAGTTTCAAAAATTAGATTTAAAATGGGTTCACCATTAAATGGTAGTAAAATTTCCATTTATAAAAATACATCTTGTTATTCATAAAATCAGAATAATTTTTATCATATGCCTATAAAACTGATGGGATGAGTATAAAAAATATTGGTTGAATATATTAAATATAAATTTTATGGAAAAATAGTGAAAAGTGTTTTGTTAAATTAATTGATATAAAATTGTGTTTGTACAAAAAAAATCAGTTTCCTGAGAAATGTAATTTCATTATTTTCAAAATCGTTCTTATATTCATTTATAACTAATTTATATCCAAAGAATTAATCTTATATAAAAGTGTAAACCATAGTTTCATAGAATATTCAATATAATTCATTTATTCTATTCTAATGGCTAGGTGATAATTATAATAATATTTTAATAATAGTACATTATAGTTTGGTAAAACTCATTCTCATGTGAAACACAAGTTATCGAAGGGATTTGGTACTGTGTGTAATAGAAGGAAACCATAGCTTTTTTTTACCATAATATACTATATGTGTTATGGGTAGTGCAATATTGACTTGGTGGTTTATTCAAAGAAACACTAATTTGGTGCTTTAATATGACATAATATAAAGTTAGTGTTGCATGAAATGTAAAATAATAAAAAGTTTATATCCATTCAAAAAAAATTCACAAAATCTCAAGGTGTTACACTTATTTTATATTTTTTTGTCTATTATATTTTCTTCAGTTTCATCTTGAAAAGATATTCTTAACTCTTGAAATGACTCATTATTCCCTCTAATTATTAGAATTAAGCAATCCTTGTACTAAGTGTTGAAGGCTATTTTTTGTTAAGCCTTGTAGGATCCAAGAAAAAGTTTTTAAAATTTTACTAAGTCAAGGATACTTTTACTCATCCAGGTAGTCCCTAGGAAAAGGAATAGTTCTAGTGGAATAACCCAGCCTGAGGATTTGAATATTTGTGGTGTGAACTATGGGATCTTAATGCCCTAAACCACTATAAATCATCTATGTTATATCTCCTATTACTTTTTACATTCTATTTTTTACTTATTTTAAAAGGATATGAGAATCCATAATAAATTGATAGTGCGTGGCTTAATGTGAAAGAAATTTTTAGGAACCCAATCCACCCCCCCCCCTCTTGATCTATTATGAAACTCATATCTGAACAATAATTTGTATCATAGGAAATGATTTTTGAGTTCTCAACCATAAAAGGATGAATTTATAATTATCACATTAAAATGGTTGTAATGGAAGATAATGGAGAAGGTATGTCTATGATTAGAGCACCATATTTTAATGGATAAAATTATATACATTATAAGGTATGAATTTTGATGTGTGCTACAATGAATAAAATGTGGACAATCGTTTTAGTATCCTATGAATTAAGAAACAAAATTTTTAAACTTCCATAAAATACTACCAAACTCAATTTTGAAACATTTAGAATTGTGAGAGGAGAAAACATTACTCATTTGAATGGAAGACTTACTAAGATTTTGAATAATGTAACCACTCAAAGAATGACTATTACTAAACTAAATCAATCTCTAAATAATATAATAATTATACCACCAAATTAGAGTGTAATTTCATATTCTATTAGAAAATATAAAATTATTATTAATTTAAAATAAAAGAAATTATTGTTACACTTATGTGACATGATATAGAAATAGAATATAAAGTCAGTGAGCAAAAAATAGATAAAAAGGTGAGAGCTTCTTTGAAAGTTTCCACTACAAAGAAGGATAAAAAAAGTTATTTAAACTTTTGAATCACCTAATGAGGATACTTCAAATAGTTCTAATTATTACAAGGAGTTTCCCAACATTTCCAATAAGTTTATTAATTTATATAAAAAGATTATATGATTCATTAAATCATTCAATAAGTACCAAATATATTATCAAAATTATAAAAAATTTCAATGATATGAGTGAAATAATGTTATATATACCAAAATAGATTGTACGCAACTTCATAAAAAAGGAAACATAACTACAAGGACAAATAGAAACCAAATTTATAGAAAAATTGAAAAATTTACGTGAAAGAAATGCGTAGTTCATTTTAGAATTATATTGATAACACATCTTCCAAATTTGAATCCAAAGTCATAAATCAAAATTCCATCTTTTGTTTTATGGAATAATCTGATGAGGTTCAATCATTTTGCTCTTCCAGGAATGAATCTAATTTAAAATCAAAAAATGATTTTTTAAAGAATTGACTGAATAGTATCCCATGCATGAAACTAAATATGAATTTTCCAAAAAGATGAATAATAACCTCAAAAAATATTATGATATTACTATAAATGATAATGATAACATAAATAAAAAATTTAAACTTGAATGTTAAGCTAAAATAATATATTGGTTTGTGTGATAAAAAATTTAATATAATTAAAAGTATTAAAATGAAATCTAATTCATAAAAATTCATCTATTATTTTTTCAAAATGAGTAAATTAACTAAACCAAATCATTTTTAACAATAAAATCTAAAATGATAATTTTATATTAGGAAGTAAAGAAGAAAACCCAATGTTGTACAAAAACATTTTTTGCCTACTTCAAAGAATAAAAACATGTCTAAAGTTATTTTTTTTCTTTTTGGTAAAAAAGAAAATTATAAAAATAGTTTTATTCTAATGAACTGTCAATTATTTATGTTAAATATGGATTTATTATTGAAAATTTATCAAACTTGTGTGCTCTAATTTCTGTAAAGCATAAGAAAATTTGGATTACCAAATATTTTGTTACTAATATATCAGGACACAAGAGGATATATGTATAAAAACAACTTGTTCTTTAATTTCTTTATAGATAAATCTATATTAGCGTAAATGAAAAATGGTAAATTGATAATGGATGGTAAAGTTATATGAGTAATGATTCCCCCTCCAAAGACCCGAAGGCCTGTAAATGTTTATTTATTATAAAGCAACTCTCTTTTAAGGGAAGAAGGGGGAACCCAAACAGACTTCACGACCATAAGACCAATCACAACTTGAAAGTCTTAAAGAGTAAAACCAGATTGACAACATGGAACTGCCCCTTCCCAGCATTTGATCGTGATAAAGCTCATCATCGATGCATGGCTGATCGGCAAGCAAGTGTCCTGTGTCAAAGCACGGGCCTGATCCGATGGCAGTGCCATACCCTCTCAAACATCCAAATCCAAAAAGCTCTGCAAAAATGACTGGCCAGCTCTTGAACCTCCTATGGACCTCTTCCATGTAGTCGAATCCGGGTGAATCGCCATTCAAAAAGATCCCATACTCAAACCAAAGTGCAACATCAAGGATGAAAACCATCAGCACCAACTCAGAATGACACCGGAAGAAACAACATTGAACCATCGTCTCAAATAACCCCACCGCATCGAATCCACAGTAGCCCTACACCACCACAGTAGCAAGTAATCCAAAGGAGAAGGTGCTCCAAGAAGTAAGTTGCAGAGTCATCGACACCTAGGCCTGGAAGACCCAGCAAGCATACCACAGAAGCACCACCAAGGAGGGGATCCATGTCGATCTGGACCAGAAGCGCCGCTCTGAGCTGAAACTGGGAAGATCTGAACAGAGGATGAACCCTCACCAGCTGCCGAGTCAGACTAAACCACCGGACAGCGAGAGGGCAACAGCGAAACGGGAACAGGGCCATGCCGGCGACTCCAAAACCATAGATCAAACAAAAAAAGACTACCGAAAACTAGAAAAACTGCATCACCATCACATACGCCGTCGCGATAAACCAAAGCAGCATAGCCACCGCCAGAAGTCAAAACCAGAATGCCTCCCCCCTCCAAGCCACTGTAGAGACATCGTCGAGTCTCGCCTCACCGGAACGCCGGAACCGACACGAAGGCACAGACCAGATCCACACCGGAGGCCGAATGCCGATCCAAGATGTAGACCAAATCCACACCGGAGGCCGAACACCGAGCCGAGACGAATACCAGATCCACACCGGAACCGTCTCCAAGTCGTGTCAGCTCCGATCCGACCAGCCGCAGACGCGAGCCACACCGGAGCATATGATCCAGAGCTCGGCGCACCTCGCCGACCTCGAGCCGAGGAAGACTACGCCAAGACTCCCAAGCATGCCAGAGGAGGGAAGGAGAGAACCGCCGAAAAGGGGAACCCTAGCCGCCGCTCCGAGAAAAAGATGCAGCTCCGAGGCGTAAAAAATTCCAGGCAGTACATCCGAGTAATGATTCCTCCTCAATCTTCGATTTTTTATCCTAACTTAAGGGTGTGTATATCAAATATATTGAAAATTCTAGAGGAAAATTTTTTGGAGTTAGATTATATTGAAATAAAAGAGTAGTTCTCAATAAAAAAATTCTTTCTAAGGAAGTATTGAAACACAACTAGATAATTATTTCTCAACCTTATCATAAATGATAATTTTTAGATTTGTCAAAAAATTCTTGATCTATTTTTAAAACTAAACTATTTAAGTTTAAGGAAAACAAAATTGATAAATTGTATACTTTCGATATTAATTATTTTTGTGGAAAAATGTGAAATGTTTAAATGATGAATCAAATGAATCTGGGATTTAGAATATAATACTTGTTCATTTTAGTGTTTACACTTATAGAAAAGTTTCTAGGAAATGTTTTTAGATTTACCTCCAATGAAATTGAATAAACGGAAACAATGTGATGCATGACAAAGGTTAAGAAATGAATGTCATATTTTAAATCAATTATAGAGGTTTCTATATTTATACCTTTGTACCTTATCCACATAGATTTTTTTGGACCATCTAGAACAGAAATCATTTGTGGAAAATATTTTTTTACATGTTAGTTTATGATTTCTCTCTATTTATATGGTTTTCATTTTGAGTCTAAAAGTTAATACTCTTATTTTATAATAAGATTTTGTAAATTATTTTTAAAATAAAAAGTTTCCAAAATTGTTTATTTTATAAGTGACCCTAGAGGAGAATATAAACCAAGAGTTCAGTTCATTTTTCAAATCATTGTACCAAACATACCTTTTCTACCCCCAAATTCCTCAACATAATTGTGTTATTGAATGAAAAAATATGAACTTGCAAGAAATTTAAAAAACAATGATGTGTTAATATAACCATACCTATTAATTTTAGGATGAGTCTATAAATATAGCATGTTATGTCATTATAGAGTTAAAATTATATCCATTTTGAAAAAAAAACCTTTGAGATATGGAATAATATAAAACTAAATGATATATATTTTAAAGTGTTCAAATAGAAAGTTTTCATTAAAAACACCACGGATAATGTTGGTAAATTTGATCCAAATTTAAATAATGGAATATTTCTTGGTTATTATACAACTTTTCAGGATTATATATTTTTAAATAAAAGTTCAAAGATTGTTGAAGAGTCAACCCATGTTGTGTTTGAGGAATGTGATTTATTTGATCATAAATAAACTCTATTAGATAAGTTAAGTGGTTCTTTAGGAAAAATGACACCTAATCCATTTTTTAAAAATAATGGATAATTATTTGGTATGTTATTTTTGTGAAATCAATCCTAAATGGTTAGTGACCTTTGAACTACAAACTATGTTTTTGAGATAACCTAGTACCCTAAAAATCAACATGTAGACACATTCATATTTAGAATGTATGAAGGAATTAAAAATCAAATTTATATAAGGAACCTTTTGTAATTCTATACCATTCTATAATATCTTGAACACAAAACCTTAAAAGAAGATTTAATGAATGGATTTTTGTTTTATCATTTAAATAAAAATTCATCCATTTCAAGAGGAATAAGTTATGGAATTAGTTTATAGGCCATCCCATTACCCTATTATTAGAAGAAACATACTTTTTAGAAATAAATAGGATGATCTCGGTTTTATCGATAGGAATAAATCTAGATCAGTATATAATGTGTGAAATCATGTTAAGATAGTATATTATAAGGAAACTTTCTCCCATGTAGCTAGACTAGAATCCATTGAAATTATTTTTTCTTGTGCATCGCATATGTATTTCAAATAATATTAGATGGATGTTAAATTTATATTTTCAAATATTTTTCTTGCATATGATGTTTATGTTGGATGACCTCCTAACGTTAAAAATATTCCCTCTCCAAACTCTATTTTCAAATATACTAAATATGTATATGGTCTTAAAAATACACCTATTATGAGTGTTTGAGTTATTTTATTTTATCAAATTAATTTTTACTAGGAGTGGAAGAACCTACTTTTTTTCAATAAATATTCATCTTCAGAAACCTTATTAGTTAAAAACTATATTAAAGATGTAATTTTTTATTAAATAAATAAAAAACTATGTAATGACTTTTCAAAACTCATGAAAAAAATTGAAATAAGAAATATAAGTGATTTAAATTTCATTCTATGATTTCAAATTTACCAAAATGAATTTGGGAGTGTTCCAAACCAAATCAAATTCATTCTTTATACACTTAAAAAATTTTCAATTAAAGGTAATAATTTGCATGAAAACTCTATGATTTTTAATGAAAAACATTATTTCAATGATGTTGGTAAACTAGTTGAAACTGATCTATACAAACAAATAATTTGGATTCTATTATATTTGACTACTAGTACACTTGTATTTTTGTTTGTGGCATTATTTTTTCATTTATTCTGAAACATTACCAATGAATCCCATTTAAAATCATCCAAAATAATTTTCACGAATTTGAGAAGAATAATTTCTCTTTCTTTATTTTTTTTGAAAAAACCTCTCATTTTAATTTAACTTCATATTAAAATGCAAACCTTAGTGGTTATAAGCTCGATATGAATAATTATTTAGAAACTAATCACTTTTTAGGTAAATAGTTGGTATCTTGTTCTAGTAAAAAATGATTAGTTTCATTATATACTACTAAAGTAGAATAAATAGATGATGGTAGTTTTGTGAAGAAGTTTTGTAGAAAAAATAGAACTTTTTGTTATGGGATTAAATTTTAATCATTTTTCAGTCAAATTTGGCAACACTAGTGCTGTCAATATTTCCCCAAATCTAATAAATAATTTAATAACATTTCATATAGATATAAATCACCATTTCATGGGATATTACACTCTTAAATTTGATATCTCTCTTCAATTTGTTTCTATTGAGAATCAAATAGTTAACATATTTATAAAACCCCTTGCTTGTGAGTATTTTGATTTTATTAAGCATGAATTTGGTTTATTTGAATTGAAATGATTTCAGCTAATTTAGTTCTTTTTTATTTCAATTTATACATTTATTGTGAAATTATTTATATTTTAATGCTTTTTGAAATGTAAATGAGTTTATTCTATTTAATTTTTTCATAAAAATCTCTTTGTATTTTATATTTATTTACTCATTAATTTAATTTTAAAATTAAATTTTACAATTTTTTTTTAAAAAAAATTGACTTGTTTTATTTTGTTTAATTCATTATTTAAATTTTTATTACAACATAAAACCAAATCACCATTGTACCCTTTTCCCATATCATTTATGTAACATATCCCTCAAATAGACCCTCTCATATCATTCAATTCATTTATATCCCTTCCCTCATAAAACCTTGCCATAATGCTCTTGATTCCCTCAACCTTCAACTAACCAATCAAGGATGAGCAAGATGAAACATGGTGATGATAGTGATTATGGTTCATTAATGAAATATTGGGCTAGTTGTGAACTAAGTTGAGTGCGTTTTTGGAATGGTGTTTATATGACCTAGTTGAATGGAATGGATTTGTTGCTGAGGAAGGTATTTTTTCTCCAAGGTTGGAAGTTTTTCTCTAATGAGAAGAAGTCAATATTCTTTTGCAAATTGGGTTAAATTATTTAATTAGGAATGTTTAGTTCCATCTTGGTTAAATAGAGGATATTTTATCTATAAACATGAATGGTAAATACCTATTGGTTTCTTATTTGGAGATTTATAGCATTTTCTAATGTCCCAATGAAGGTAAACATAGGATTAGTTATAACCTGGTTGGAAAGAGCTTAGTAGGACCCTATAATGTGTTCATGATTATTTTTATATCATATAAGTGTATTAAAAAATAGTGAAATATTTAGGGGCTTAATGGAAGGTTCTATGAGTATTCAATCAGATAGGGATTTCCCAAAGTGTTTTTGAAGAAGAGAAACTGTTATTTCAAGGAATGTATCCCCTATTAGATCTGACCACCAATATGATGATGAACCTATTATAGTAAATGATGAGGTTGATGCACTATTTTTTAGGGAAAGGTTAAGCTGAATTATTACCCCTATGGAAGGATTATTTCCTTAATTTTCAAGAAAGAAGTGATTCTATATAAATGGGGAGTAGATATGTTCCATGAAAGGAACACTTTATAAGATTTTTTTTCTAAATAACTTCATCTACAACTGATATGATACTTCAAAAGCATTGAAATTTTTTGATTGGAGAGTTGTGTTCCTGTGGTTGAACCACCTCCTATACCAATTTAGGGGGATCATTCCAGGACGTCAACTCTTTGGAATGTATCACCCAATAATGTGGTTTTATCTAGGGAAGTAGAATAGAGAGGTTCTGAGAGAAATAATCTTATATTGACATAAGTCATTCCTTTTATGTAATACACTTTTGGTTAAGAAGTTGTATCTTATATTTTTGTCGCATCAGTTCATAAAGAGGTACATACTATTAGGACAATTGTTGAGCTCGGACTAGAAAGGCATGCTGAGACTGAGTCTAATATGTCAGGTACTAGAGCTATAATGAAAGGTCTAGTAATTGGACTTATTGGTGTTATGGATTATGAGGTTGAGTATGCAGTGGTCGATCCACCCTCTTGAAAACATACCCTAGAGAACCTTCCAAATCCTCCTCATTCAAAGTAAGATATACCCTTTGTAACTTAATTTTTTAAGGATATGACATTGAGATAAATATACCGACTATAGAATCTACAGTTTTCACTGAGTTTGATAATCATAAGAGAGATTATGACGACGAAAACAAGGATTTTATCTCCTCTAATAATAAGATTATATATTTTAAGAAGACCTTAGTTTCTATTATTGAAATTGATAGGTTGGATGAGATGATATTTTCCCAGTCCAATTTAATCAAAAATATTCAAATGGTGAAATGAGTTTTTTCATGTGTAAGGGATAAATATTTGAGGCATTACAATTCCATTCAAGTGAGCTTAAAAGTCTACATGCAACCAATATATAAGTGAATGAGATCAGAGTTCTAGTTCTATTATATATAGATATTATTCAACACCTCTTTATAATTCAGTCAGATATTTCTGAGGATACCCTCCATGAGATTTAGAATTTTAAATATGATGTGAAGGGAAGATTTTGTACTCTATATAGTATGGTGGTGATCCGGTCTAAATTCATTAAGAGATTATAGAAAATCTCCACCACAACTTCAAAACCATCAATGTTACATAACCTTTCAAATAATTTTGATAAACTATCTTCATATTTGAGTTTACTTTTATCCAATATCCAGTCATTTTAATATTTATGTTCACTACAATTATTTAAAATATTTTATAAAGGATATTTTTGTTGATTTTAATGAAAATGAAACAGTTGTAAGAGGAAAATGAAATAAAAATTAATTTTATTTAAATTAAATTGCTGACTTTCTCTGGGAATTTGTTCTCTTTATCAATAAAAATATAGATAAAATTATGGTAGTATAAAAGGAAGTATTTAAATGATTTCAACCTCTCCTCATCCAACTAGTAGGAACCATAAAAACATTTCAAAAATACATGAACAGATTTATATGGGTATTGTCGAAAAATACATGGATTAATTTGAAGTAGATTCTAGTTCTTTAGAATCTGTAGAATATTTTGTTGTTGTTGATTGAGGAAATGCAAAACCGGTCATTATGTACAGGCCAATCAGACCAGCTTCACTAGTTCCAGTTCCTACCAAAGCTTCAATTTCTCAGAACCATAAAGTAATGTACTTGATTTTACTCAAGTAATTGTGGAGAAGTTAGCGAACATGGAAAACATATTAATTCCAATAGAAGTAAGGTTGATCATATTATAGGTATCTATATATATGATTTAAAAAAATTTGCTTTATGCATCACTTGCAGCTCAGTCCAACTCTTCTAAACTAGTTGTTAAAGTTACTAATTATTATATGGTATTTCTACTGGCCAGGTTGAATATATTAGTGGATTTTGTAAAAAATCCCTCTCCTATATTACTTAGATGCATATACATTATTGAAAAACTATTATAGACTTCTATAGTCAAGATATTTTAAAATGGATTGACATGTGTGATGATTCACATTACTTTCTCAAAGGAAGAATATCCACTAGTCCAAGTCATTTTGATATATATAAGGGATCTTGATAGAATTTGGAAACTCTATTTAATCTATCAGTCATCTATAATAAGGATCAATTAATGTATGTTTCTACTAATACTTATGAACCAGCCGAAATAAAAGCTACCACTTTAGTAAAGGAAAAGTAAATGGACTTCAAAATATTTCATTCTTATGATTTTAGTTTCACATTTAAAAACATAGAAAAACTATTCATCACACATGTACTAAAACCTCAAGATAGATCCTTTGTCGGAACACCAGATAATATAGCATTAGAGTTTGGAAAATTTTTCCCTCCTCTAGTAGTTGACCCACCTACTAATGCTTCATGATCTCTAACCTTTAAGAAACTTTCACCCGAACCTCAATCGGACTTTAAACCTATCTATAAGACTTATTCATCTAAATATTGTTTTTATGCATTTATATCTCTATTTTGAACCCATATTTTTTACAACGGTTCATATTTAATAAAGATCCCCTTTATTTATTTGTCTATGTGTGAATTGATTATTTTCAATTAATGTTTTCCATTTTATTGAATGTTTTACTTGCTTTCATTCCTAAATTTTATTCATGCCTAATTCAAATTCACTCTCAAAATTATATTTTAAATATCCATGACTCTATTTTCTATAGTAAATGTATTTTCCATATCTTTTACCATACTTTTTAATGTCACAAAATGCATGGACTAAATAATAAACCAAAAAATTTCAACTGTATTTTATATTATAAGATTTTTTGTAAAGAAATTTAAACTATTTCAAAATTTCATGTTTCCTTTTTAATGAGTTTTTTTGTCATAAAAAATGGGGATATTACTAGACTACTGATGTTGTTCCAATATATATTATGTTCCTTGTTTTTTATGATCTAAAAAACTATTCATTTTTTATAATTATTCTATTTAAATGATATTCACTAAATTTTACTCATATTTAGATTTTTTCAATTATAATTTATAATTAAGTATAATTTTTCTTAAATTTATACAATTCATAAAATATCGGCAATTTAAGGACTTTAGATATATGTATTTTGGATATGTTAAGTATTCAGTAATATCCATCGACTAAATGATATAATTTTTTATATGAATCACCTATATCATAGAATTGATAGTGTGAGAAATGGATATGTTGATGAAATAGCTACATCAAATCAGCCATGTCAAGATTTTGGATACACGAATTAGATCTTTTAAATATTTTGTTACATTATTCCAATCATCTATATCATCACATCACCTATGTATTTTCAGATATGTGAGCATGATGTATACATGATTCGGCTATATGAATAATTCACCTATGTGAAGAATGGATAATGGATCAACTGAGATCTTTGAATTAAAATACATGGATGTTAGCTATATAGTGATCCAAAATAAGTTATGTCATTCTTGAACTAAATTATTTATTACCATTAGATTATTTCATGTTAAAATTAATGTGATTTCAATGAATTATATGTTGTGTTACATTTTTATGGTAAAATTGATTTCCAAAATTTAAGAAGTTCCAAGAAATAAAGGAGTAGATATTATTTTAATTCCCAATTCTTTTTTATGTGGTAACTTTTGAGAAAATGACATTTATAGTATTACCCCAAACCTAGATTTTCTTGGATATTATGTGTTAATTAGTTTTAAAAATAACGATAAGAGTATTATAACAAAATATAACTTATTTCACTCTCTCTTACTCTCTCTCACACTTTAGTGTTGATGTTTCTCCATGCTAATAAGAATCATTTTTTCTATAATTATATTATCAATAAAAATATGGTTTTGTTTTAAAGACTTTAATTAAGAAATAATTCATTATTATTATTTATCTTGGGTATATATTCTATTATATCATTTGTGTCTTGCAACTCTATGATTAATTATTGTAATAACTCATTATTCTCCCCCATTTTTGGAAGTTAGCACACTTTATACTTAGTATTGAAGGCTGATGTCTTGTAAATACTTATAAAACCCCCAAAAAAGATCCAAAAATTATAATATGATTTATTATTTCACTTAGTTGGTAACTACCTTGGAAAAATATCATTTCTAATAAAATCACCAAGATTGAATAGTTAAGTGTTGGTGGAGTGTACCTTGGGATCATTTTCCTCTTAAACACTATAAATCCTTTGTGTTCAATCTTCCATTAATTTTTTATTTATATTTCATAATTATGTTAAGAGGATATTATAACGAATCATACCATGATAGAGGGTGTCTTTAAGTGAAGAATATTTTTCAATAACTCAATTCTCCCCCCACATGAGTTATTGTGTAACTCTTATCCAACCAACAAAAATGAGCCTTTGTATGGATGATGTGTAGAACTCTAATATAAAGAGATAATGTTATAAAGTGTTATATTTTTGGACTATATCTTTCTTAAGAAAATTTAGAGAATATTCAAACCATTAAATGATATATTAAAACTATAAAAAATTGAAAGAGTTGCACTAATAACTGTCAAAGATATTTGGAGTGTGAACATAAAGACCATATGTTCCTTTTAATATCATCATAGAAGAGGGTTATAAGATTTTGTAAGAAGGGTAAGTTTATTCTAAGATACTTATGTCATTTCGAAATCATTGATTATATAGTGAATGATCATTATCACCTTTCACTTCCACCAACCCCCACCCAAGTACATGATGTGTTCCATGTATCATGTTTCTGGAAGTGAATACCTAACCATCACATGTACTAAACATAGAGGTAGTAATACTATAACATGATGTCTTATTTTATTATTTATATGATGTACTATTGAATAATTCCACTCAACTGGTAAATGTTCTCTGAAGGAATATATGTTTATTAAATTGATGTTGTAACATTAAGATGTATTAAAATAATTGTACCATGATTTTTTTTATTAAATTAATTATATTTCAAGGGGTATTATTTTTAACATAGTATAATGAAATACCTAATAATTTTAGTACATTTTTTTTATAAATAAATATTATATTTTATATCTTGAGATACAAGTAACACATACCTAAAATAAAAATTATTTATTTATTTATTGTAGAATGTTGCAATACAAATTGAAGTATATTACAAGATAATTATATAATAAATAAAACATGTTAAAAATATTATAATCAAGTTGAAAAGTTTTGTCAAGAAAATTATGAATGAATTTAATGATGTATGTAAGGCTAAATATAAGAAAATAATTTTAAATAAAAAGTTAATAATTAATTACAATTATTTTTTATAAAAAATATGTATTTTTATTCCTTAAATATCTTTATTATTACTATTACTATTACTGTTACTAAAGGACGATTTTATGTGTTTATAAAATTAAAATAAATAATCTAATGATAATGGATTGTTAAAATTGAATAGTTAGAATATAAATAATTATTTATGTGTTGTCAAAATCATTTAATGTTAAAAAGATATATTTTTTATAAAATTATTTTTTAGTGTTGTGAATTTTTTTTAAAAAAATAAATGTATAACTTTTAAAGGATAATTATAATAAGATTTAAGGTTTTAATTTGTAAAAAATATATTAAAACAAAATAAATTAATAATTTATATGAAATAATATTATGAACACTTAATGTTAAAAAAATTCATTTTTCATTAAAAATATTTTTTATATATATTTTTTGTTTTCATTTAAAAGATAAATTTAACATATTTATAAATTTAAAAAGATTAAATGGATTCTATATTTGTAAACAGTGCCTTGAAATTAGGTATGAAGTGCAATTTAATTTTTAGGTAAAAAAATAATTTGTCGAGTTATAATTAGTTTACCATAGTATAGGTAAAATGGGCTATAATGTCAAATTAAGCCATAATGTCATAAAATACGGCAAAAAATTGTCACTAAATGTATTTATGAGAGAAATTTTGACCCACTATCATCCATTATCCATTAAATTCCATCATTTGACCCACATTATATTTTAAAACACCTACCTTACACATTACTGAATGGATATTTGTGAAAATGAAAATTTGGATCTCATATAAAAGGACCATTTATCTACCTACCTCAAAGAACACCTATAAAAAATTACATTAATATTATACCCATTTATATTATTAATAACCCTATTCAAAATTTTAGAGATTCTAGAAATAAAAAATGAGTCCCAAGTTTTTGATTTCCACGCAGCAATCTATGAAGAACATTCGAGTATTTAAAACAAGTGTTATTTCTCCATAATCATTCTTCTTTAAATTATTCATAAAAATATTTTTAAATATTAATTTATAATTTAATAACATGTTTTTTAAATCATTAATAATGTATATAAGTGATATTATTACTATATAATAACTTATTATTACTCATTCAGTCATCATAATGCGTTTTTTTGTTGGTTTTACCACCTACATGAACGATTTTATAACCGTTACATCATGAATGATTAGAAAAACTTAAATAATGGTAATATGTTGTAATAATTATACATTTTAAATATTTTCAAATTTATTTATTATAATATTCCAAATAATATTCACTGATAAATTCAATTACATTGTTTACTCAATAATCTCCAAAAATGAAAAATTTAAGCATTCCATGAAAAATGAGACTATAAGTTCCATTAAATGACAATGGGATATCAAAAATATGTCAAAAAAATATTTTAAGTCCTCATTAACATTATGTAGGTAATTAAACCATTAATAATGAAAAGGGACCATAATCGAAAAACCAAAGCAAACATGAAAAAAAAGAAATAATTAAGGCATTAATATTATATTTAACAAAATAAAATTATTATATAGGTAATAAGGATTTATAAATTAATGGAATTTATTAAAATAAATATTCATATTTTTCTCATATATATTAGTAATAAACTTAAATTTATTAAATATTGGATTAGAGAATGTCTAATAAGAAAGTTGTAGATAAGTGTTTCTCATCTCAATTTACCTCTATTGAGATATTCTTCTGATTCTTCAATTTTTTTATTTTGTGTGGAATATATAATCACATGTGAATATATTTTATTAAACTTTTAAGTAAATGAAATTATTTAAAAATCCATCTCGGTTTTTCTCGATCGAGGTGTTTTGATTCAAAAGCTACTAAATCCATAATTGTTTCTTTTTCAATACCATTTTGAAATAAAGAAAGTTTATTACTATAATTTCATTAAGAGTATTTAGAGATTATTTATATCTAAAATACCATAAATTTTATTCTCTAACTTTTATTTTTTAGTTTACAAGTCTCTTTATCATTTCACCAACATTTGGTTCACTAATAAAATAACAGAATTCTTGTAAGTGGATTCAACCATATTAATTCTTTCTATCAAGATTCAGTTTCCTCTATGTCCTTTTTCTATATTCTTTTATAGACACCCTTATACTTATTTCTATAATATCTTAATTTTATATCCTATTGAATTTTAATTTCAATGATAAAGTGTGAAAGTAATCCTCTATTTTTTATGGTTTCATTATCTCACCAATTTCTTTAGTTTACATTAAAAATAATCCCATAAATTTATTCATGGGTTTTCTAAGTAAATTTTCTACATTTTCAAATTAATTATAAGAGACTTATTTTAAAAATTATTTCTTTTTTAAAATAAAAGTTATCAAGTATTAAGTGATAATTTACTCAGAATTTTAAAGTAAAATTTTCTAATTATCTCATAAAGTATTTTTCATATATTTTTACATAATTTAATGTTTCTAATACTTAACCGGAGATATTACTTAATGATACCATCCACCTTTTTTTATAGAAGGATAGTGATATTTTTATATGAAAATTTTTATGAAATTCATTTTATCCATATGGTTAAATTAATCTATTATTGATTTATTAATGTTAATAGGTGTGTCCATAATTATATATCCATATAATATATTGGAAAATACTTTATATGTAACATCTCTCCACTCTTCATTGTCTTGAGAAGACGGTGGAACAATAATTAGCCTTTAGTGACATCACCAAGATTCCAAAGGCTGGAAATAAATACTGAAGGACTTCAATACATGTGGGGAGATTTTCCTATTGAAAATAAAATGACCAACCAAATATTCCAAAACCAGATAAACAAATATATGATTCATGATAATAATAAAAGACTACTCAACATTAAATTTTTCAAAAATAAATCTATAAAAAACAATCTCAGGTGCAAGAACAAAATATCAAAGTACATAGTAGAAGAATACATAGCTCAAAGACTCCAAGGACAACTCCAAGATCAAAACATGATCCATGCTCCAAGTCCACAAAATAGACCATGAATCACAAATTACTACTAAAAATGTGTGATAATTTACCTTTTTCACATCTTTATAAACAATATCTACAAAAGCACCAAATTTCCAAAGAAAAGAAGAGTAATAAAACTCGATATATTTTCCCTAATGAATTTCCAACTCACTCCACTAGGATAGAACGTGTTATCACATTTATAAAAAAATAGGTTATATAAAACAATTTCAAAATTTAGTTTCTAATTAAATACAAACAAGTACTCTAGTTAAATAGTTTTCTCAAAACAATAACAAGTTCCAAGGAAAGAAACCAAAAAATGTTCTAAAAACATTTCATGAATTTCAGTTTGGCATAACCCATTCTGTTCCACATCTCTGCATATTAAACAATGCATGAATCTTGGACCTCCTTATACTCACAAGTGGCGAGTCATCATTTCCCAAATTTTTTACTTAATTAACCACTAGATGGGGGAGATCCCTAGCCCTTATACATCCCACTAATGATAGGGGAGAAACCTTAACCTTGTCATTCATGAATTCACAAGAAAATATACAACCATTATTCCAAAAATCAATGCCAATCAACCATTTAAATAAAACCATTATTTTATTGATAACCTTTCAACAAACCATTTAAAATCATCTATTCTAGTTAATTTCAATAAAACAATCCTTTTATTGAAATTTTTTTGATAAACCGTTTACCACAATTCCAGTAAATCCACATTTTAAAACCAACGTTTTAAAACCAATAACAAAAGAACATTCTACAAAACACCCAATTACCATGTTTCCACAAACCGTCACTCAAGATGGTTTTCAATAGTATTTACATCAATTTCACAAAAAAATAATCAATTTGAAATAAATAATTTATATTCTAAATAGAGGGGTCGAAAGTGAATCCACATACCATTTATATTTTTAGAAAATGATAAATGGTATGAAAAACATTAATAAAACTAGGTTGAAACTCCCAAAACCCAACTTAGATATCTTCTCGTATCATCAACGAGACTAAATATAATCATACTTTTTATAAACTATCTTATATTTATCCATAGAAGAAATATATATAAGAAAAAAAGATAGATGGAGAATTAGATATAACGAAAACCACAAATAATGACTAATAATGATGACGTATAATGAGAATCCAGCTTCAAATCACTATGAAAAGCCTTCATATCACATTCAGATCGATGAGAGAATCTACTTTATCCTTTGGGAAAATTTAATCTCGAGCTAGGGCTCCATAGGAGGAAACAATAGGCCTTATTGGTAAAAATGTGTGAGATACACAATTTTCAGATCGAATTTTTAACTCATGCCCAGTTTGCTGCACAGTTCGGAAAATTGTGAGCTAACCATGCACGAGATTTTTTCCCAAGTAGGAGCCACGCACAATTGGCTTTGATAGTTTCCGAACAATCCATCATCCATGTAAATTCACCCTATATCAAGTTTCATATTTTCTCCTAGGCATCCGCACAATTTGAAAAACAATGTGCCACCCGTGCGCCTTCCCTTTAGCCCTTGTCTGATTTTCCATGGTTTCCTATAAGTGTTGCAAGGTTTTCTCAAACCATGAACCAATTGTGTACCTATATAAAAGCCCCAAAAACTCTACAAAGGTTCTCCAAACTCTCCCAAACTTCACCCATATACTTCACATACTCAAAAAGAATAAAGCATTTCTTACTTGAAATAGGGGGTGCTACATTCTACCCACCATTGGCCTTTATGTACCTATAATGTAGAACGCTAATGATTCCTAGAAAGAGTTATAGCAATTTCTATTTCATTTATTTATCCCATTCTTAAGTATCTTCCTAAATCTAAACAAGTTTCCACAAAAGATACAATAGATCGATTCTTTTTCCATGTATGAAATTCTCTTGAATATCCATAATCTACAATGATATATGTACGAATGAATCATTCGGCTCTAGTTTTACATGGTTCCATAGAATCACATGGTATGGATCAGGCTGATACTTTTTCTACTAAGATACATGAAAAACATTATGAACCACACTGAACTATATTGGTAATACCAACTGATATACCACCTCGTAAACCCATTCCAATATCTCCAATGTGCCTATGTATCTAGGAGATAACTTTCCCTACTTCCCAAAATGACGATATCCAAGCCTTGGAGAGATCCTCAAGAACACGTGATCACTAAAAAATGAAAACAGTCATTGATTAGGATCCACATATAATTTTTAATGACTCTGATCTATCTCCATCCATTTTCTGATCAATGTAATCTTCTCTATTGTCTCTTAGAAAAGTCTCATCCCAACTAGTGAAGTATCACCTGTTTCCACCCAACAAAGTGGAGAATGATAAGGACTCTCATAAAATGCTTCGAAAGGATCCATATATATCGATCCCTGATATATATTTTTATAAAATAACTCAGCGAACATTACCTAATCTTCCCATGATCCCCCAAAATCCATTACACAACTAGAAACACTTCTTCCGATATTTATATAATCCTTTCGGATTGTCCATCCATCTAAGGATGATACACCATACTCATGGTCAACTGAGTTTGAAGAGATTTCTATAAGGATTCCTAGAAATGATATATAAACCTAAAATATCTATCTGACACAATTGAAATTGGTATTTCAAGCCTCCTAACGACTTATTGGATAATGATTTTGGAAAATCCCTCCACCGTATAAGATTCACAAATCGGAATTAAATGAGTCGACTAGTTAATTCGATCCACTATCACCCATATGGAATCATGTTACTAAATATTTTTTGGGAGACCTATTATAAAATACATATCTATATTATCCAACTTCCATACTAGAATAGGTAAATACTACAACATACCTATCAGTCATTGATGCTCTACCTTAACTTAATGAAAAATTGAGTATCTCGAAAAAAATAACCCACCTTTCTTTTTATATAATTCCACTAGAACATTTATTTCAATGCATTATACATATTCTATATTCTAGGATGAAGATCTATTCTCAAATAGTGGTAAGCATGAATAATATGATCCAGAAAATTCATACATACAACCATCTGATTTCTAAACAAAAACATTGAACTCTCATCAGGCATCGTTCCCTCAATGGTCTAACCACCATTGAGTTTTGAACTCATAGCCACACATTTTGTATCATATGTATATGCAACTTTAACCATCTCAACCAAATTAGGAATAAACAAAACTGGAAAGAAAACCACAATATCTCCTCAGTCCTCAAATTCTATGAAATTGTTGGTTAGGACCGACATTAACTACCACTCATATGAAGGTTTTTTTCAAACTGAGCATAATACATTCTTCTCAATGCATCTACCACAAAATTTACCTTACCTAGTATATACATCAAGTAAAAGTCAACCATTTACTAATACTCCAATCTTCTTCTTTGTCTCAGTTTTAAATACCATTGTGAGAAATTATGCTTCAAGCTCTTATGATCCGTAAACACTATAAATTTATCACCGAAGAGATAATGATGTCAAGTTTTCTAATCATGGACTATGGTAGATAACTCGAAATAATGTGTTGGGTTATTCTTATAATTCACTCATAACTACATTTGTCAATAAAAACCCCCATGATCTTCTTTCATGAGAACACACCCCAACCCCGATCCTAAAGCATCACAATACACCACATACCATTGTCCTAACTCTAGAAAAATCAAGATTGGTGTTGATGTATGGAGAAAATTAAGTTCTTGAAAATACATTTGTAATTATTATTCCCATTTAAATGGAACATTATTCAATTTCAATACTATTAAAGGTGACACTAGTCATGAAAATTCATGAACAAAGCATCAATAATAACTAGCCAATCCAATAACATTGTGTATCTCAAAGATGTTCTTCAAAAGTTTATAAGAGATCACAGCCTCAATATTTTTTTTATATCCATAGAAAAATGTTTTTTTAGATATTACATGTCCAAGTAAATGTACCTCTTGTATCCAAAAATCAATATTTTATAGTTTGGTATACAAATGATGATCCCTCAAGATTCCTGACACAATCTCGAAGTGTTGTTCATACTTAGCCCTTGTCCTTGAATACACCAATATGTCATCCACAAACACCATCATAAAATAATCTAGATACCTCTGAAATATTATACTCATTAATTCCATAAAGATAGGTGGCATATTCCAAAGAACCAAAGATACTACCACATATCATAATGGTCATATCTACTTCTGAAATTTGCCTCCAGAATGTCCTCCTTCTGAACCCAAAATTAGTTATATCCTAATTAGAAGTGAATCTTAGAGAACCAATGAGCTCACCTAAATTGGTTGAATAGTTTATAGATTCATGGAAATGCATAATGATTCTTTAATGTAACTTGGATGATCTTATGATAATTGACACACAACCAAGGAGTTCCATCTACCTTTTTCACAAACAAGAATGGTGATTCCCTTGGATAAGTGTTATGCTAAATGAAACCTTTACTTTCCAGCTCTTCATATTACACTTTAAATTCACTTGATTCTATTGGTTCAATCTGGTAAGATAAAAGTGAAATAGGACTGGTCCTCAGAAGCAGATCAATATTAAACTCAACTTTTATCATATGTGAAAAACATGAAAAATAATTAAGAAACACATATTGAAACTAATGAACCACTACTGGATAACTATTCAGGATTTTATCAAATACATTCATCTCAGGAATAGATAAATATCATTTCATCTTGACTCCATCAAAGGTTTTAGAACATTCTCTACACATGAAGGCTCAATATTCACTTTGAAAAAGATGAGTTAGAAGTTTAATTGTAGAAGGCATAATATAAGCTTTTAAACATGTTAAATAAATTATATGAGAATATATAAAGGAATGGAATTCACCTGTATCAAATGATGCATGAAGAAGGGTAGAATTAAAAAGAATTATACCATGCACCATAGATGGTCCAGACTGAACATCCACCATGACTGTCTTAGCTTTGTATAATTGATTACTCACCGCACTTTATTCTCTATTACCTTATTGAGATTTCAATGCTAGAGGAGTCACTGTATTCCTAGAATCACCTTGTCTATCTTTATTCTAATGATGATATTAATTATGCTGATCTCATTCCATTGAATCATATAATGCCGACAACACCTAAATAGTGTCCCGAACACCCAACCCCAGAGTACTTCAATAAGAAGTTTTATGATTCCCCTATTTTTTTCAACTATGGAATGTTCTTGGTGGTTTTATACACTCTCATTTAATGTGGTCTAAGGAACCATAATAGAAATATCCCTCTTTATCTCTGGGTCTTTCAGGAAGACTCACTGATATAGTCGTATGATTTTGAGTCATACTCCCACCTTGGAAATAGGTGTACCTCTTTTTCTTTCACTGAGAATCATATTTACCACCATTTCTCATATGTATTAACATAATTCCTCCACACATAGCTCCTAATATTTTTGTTTCAGCTACCATATATCAATGGACCATCTCTATATAAACCATAATACAGAGCATAGAAATATTCAAGAGAATCTCCTGCCTCATCCCAAATTCAAATATGTGTGCCTTCAAGGATGCACTAATAGAAACATCAGGTCAAAATCTCAGTAATTGCATGAATATATCCACATTATCCATGAAATAAGTATTTTCCTACATCAATTTGATTAAATCTACCATTCTTTGGATTATGAACGAACGAGGATAAAATTTTTTGTTAAAAAATTCATCAAAATCTCTCATGCCAGGTCATGGTCTAATTTACATTGAACAAATAAATCCCACCACTAGTATGCAAGATCCTCCATCATATTTGTTACCAATTTTACTTTTATCTCTGATGTATTGTCGATAAAATCAAAGATATTTTTCATCTTAATTAACCACACATCTTCCTTTTTTGGTTCTGAATCACCCCAAAATATGGGTGGGTTCTACTTATATAATTTGATAGAATGGTCAACATTCCTTGTCACATCCCTCCTATTCCCGCCATCCACAGACCGAAATTCTTGGACAATACTTTGAAACTGCTTTTGGTTCAATTGTGGCTCAGGTGCAACCCCATTCTCAGTAACTTCTTCTGGTTGTTTTCTACGATGCCAACCTAGTGCCATTTTCTATTAAGACAACCAATGCCATAAGTCTCACTTTCTATTAACTAAAGCCTTTTCATTACAAATTTTACCACATCTTTCTATCACAATATTTCTTTCCAAAATCAACTATTTTTCAAAAAAAATTAATTTCTTCTTACTTATTAAAATAAACCATTTTCTAAACATTACAACCACAATCCTTTTAATTCTTATATTTGAAAAAAAATTCAACATTTTTTAAAAAACAACACATTACTCCAAATCATTTATCATTAATCAAAATTAAATATGTAATACTAGTGGGAATTCATTACTCTAATTCCTTTAATTATTGTCTCATTGGTTAAACTCATAAAAATGATATTCTAATTCCTGTTAGTGTCTCCAAAAGATGAATGTACCCAACTACCTGGTAACTTGAAGTTCAGCATAAAAAGGTTAGATATATCATTTTATTATCTATATTTATGGTCCCAAAAATCATACTTCTTTCTATGATCCCAGATCGATGAATAGAAAAGAATGACTTCAACTCCAAGACCGACAACCAATACCAAGTTAAATACCCGCCAAGACAATTACCACTTGTTCCAAAAACATCAAAAGGACCAAGCTGATACCACTTGTCTCAAACAGATTTTTAGACATAACAATCCAAATAAGACTTGTAACATTCTACTGTCCTCATTATTTTCAGAATAAAAAGGAACATGTCTTGGAAATAAGAGAAATCTTAAATATGTCAAAGGATGATAATAAATGTTGAAGATATTCAATACATGTGGAGGATTATTTTCCATTTAAAATAAAACAACAAACCATAAATTCCATAAAAAAATATACCATGGTATGATGCATGATAACAATGAAAGAAAACTCAACATTACATTTATCATAATCAAACTAAAACCAACAATCCACAGTGGAATACCACAATATCAAAGTATATTGTAAAAGACTACAAAGCTCAAAGACTCTAAGGAAAATTCAAAGCTCCAAAAATGCTCCATGATCTAACACCAAAAAATTTCTTAAGCATCACAAAGTACTACTAATGGTGTGTGATACTTTACCATTTCACAATTATCGATAAAGAACATCTACAAAAGCACCAAATTTCAAAATAAGGGGTGAGTAATGAAACTCATAAGATTTTCACCCAATGGATTCCCTACTCATGCCACTAGGATAGAACATGTTAGCACATTTATATAAAAAAAATAATAAAAAAAAGTTTAAAATCAATTTATAACTAAACATAAAGAAGCACCATTGTAAAATAATTTTATTAAAATAATAAAAATTCCCTTGTGAAGAAACCAATAAATATTTTAAAACCATTTAACTATTTCCATTTTATCATAACTCATTCCATTCCATATCTCCACACATCCAACAATGCATGCAATATAGACCTACCTATACTCATTATTGGTGAGTCATCCCTTCACTAAGACACAACTTACTGAACCATTTGACATGGGAGATATCTGACCCTTATCCACCCCACTAATGATAGGGGAGACTCCTTACCCTTATCCATACTAAATTAATATTAACACACAAAACAATTATTCCAAAAACCAATTTCAAACAATGATTTCATTAAAACAATTATTTTATTGAAAATCGTTCAATAAACCATTTCATGTCAACCATTTTATGTCAACCATTCCAATTCATTTGAATAAAACCAAAATTTTATTGAAAACATTTTGATTAAAACATTTAGCATAATTCCATAAAATCCACATTTTAAAATCAAGAAAAAAATAACTTTCTACAAAACACCTAATTTCTATGTTTCCAAAATATTTAAATCAAGACGGTTTTCAAAAGTCATTGAAAAAAATTGCAATCAATTTCACACAAAATAATCAATTTGAAATAAATCCTTAATATTATAAATAGATAAGTCGAGAGTGAGGGCTCCTACCTCAGACATTTGGGGAAAATGATAGACAGTACAAAAAATGTCAATGAAGTCATGTTGGAACTCAAAAAACCTACCTTAGATCTCTTCTGTAATAATCAAAAAGGACAAAATAATCATATTTGGAATCCACTGTATTAGATCTATCCACTTCATATGTATATATAACAAACAAAGAGAGAGGTAGAAGTAGATCTAAGGAAAATCACCAAGAATGACTAAGAAAGATAACTTTCCATGAGAATCTAGCTTCTAAACACCAACAGAACCATTCAGATCACCTTTTTTTAATGGGATAAGCTTCTTTAGCCTTTGGGGAAATGGAATATCGAGTTAGGTCCACATATAAGAAAAAACAAGGGCCTTAGAGGTTAAAATGTGTGAGATCCACAATTTTAGGATCTCACTATTAAATTATGCAAGGTTAGTCGCACATTTAGTAAAATCATGCTCTAACAGTGCACCAACTTCTATCCCAAATAAGAACATCACACATTTGGATCACATGATTTACGAACCGTTCTCTATTCATTCCAAATCCCATTGTCTCAAGTTTCATGGATTCACCTAGGAATCTGCATGGTTTGGAAAAATTGTGTGCCACCCATGTGCCTTCCCTTTATCCCCTATTTAATTATGAATTATTTCCCATAGGTGTTTCATGATTTTACCAAACCATTCTCCTACAATGAACTTGTATAAAATACCCAAAACCCTACAAAATTTTCTCAAAAACTCTCCAAAACATCACCCATAAACAACACATACTTAAAAATTTTAAAGAAATTGTTACTTATATGAAATCGGGGGTGCAACATTATATCTCATGAGATGAAACATATAAGGATTATGAAGTAATTTCAATAAACTATTTTTAGCAGAAATATGGGCATAGAAAAATATATCCCTACAATTTATATATTAAAACATCATATCTGATGAGTTTAAATTTAAAGTATTGAGGAGTGACCCCAATAAACTATATGACTCAATTTAATATATTTATAGTAGTGGGGAGTGATCCAATCCCCTGTGGGACTCTATGCACTATGTGACATTGGTGTTGGCATTCAGACATGATATAAGAAAATATTTTCAAAAATTAAGTAAGTGAAATGTTATTATCATACATTTATATGTTAAAAAACAATCCTTTTTATGTTTATATGGATTGGGATGATTTCCTCATGATGCAAAAATCATATGTCTCATTTTGCATGATTTTTTGAAATCCTTATGTAATGATTCATGATTTTTGATCTTTTATTAACTATTTTTTATTAGCTTTTATATTTTTCACATACCATGATTATGTTATCATACCCTAATATTTTGCTTACACTCACTTGTGATCTTTAATTGATATATATTTAATTTACCCTTATTGGCCATTTGAGCTCAACATTTTATTATGTTTCCATTACCCCATGTAATAAAGATGATTATTATGTTTGATATGTATAGAAGGATATTATATATGAAGTTTATTCTTTTGATATATTGAATAATGTTTGTAAAATAATTTTGTTATGTATTTAATCTCCAAATACAATAAATCCATCATTTTTATAGTGTCATTTATTTAAATATATAATGAATATTTATGTAAAATGATCTAATATACATACATGTTATGTTTGGGTCATCTCAATTCAAAAGTCAATATAAATTTTATAATTCTCTTTGAAATTTTTACCTTTGACTGGATTATATCCTCAAAATATTATACCATTAAATTATTTTTCAATTATTAAAATACATTTAATTAAACAAAAAAACCATACCACTGGATATTAGTTACAATAACATAAATATTAGTTAAAAATAACAAAATCTGTAATAAACATTTCTTGCCTCCATGAATATGACATTTATTTTCCTTCAACTGTTTGACCTATTCTTATAATCCAACCTGATTTGACTATAAAATGGCCACCCGAGTCGATCTAAGATAAGGAGTGAAGGGCGTTCTTGATCCCCAGGGGCAGAAACCGGTTATGGGAATCGATAGATAAACTGATGGAATGATTTCTCCCAATATAAATAAATAAATAGAATAGAAGAAATGAAAATATAATCCCAAATATATAAATAAAATTAAAAAACTATACATGATTTATACATGATAAGAATACCAAAAAACTATACAACTAACCCCAATGGAAATTAATAAACACAGTCTCTCAATGTGACCCTAAGGGTTACTCTCTGATATGCAAAAAAACATCGAACATAGTGATGAAAACCAAGTAGATACCAACACCACAAACTGGAAATAAGAATGAACTATAGGTGTGACTTTTAAAACACAGTAAGCATGCATGGACAAATAAATTCCCAATGCACATCTATTAAAATAAAATAAATATCAACTTTAAGTTTTAAATAAAACATATAAAAGTAATAAATTCTACAAATTTTCCATTTTAAAACAAAACATAGCCCATTTCCTTTATTGCCAGTTAAACCCACACTCTTTTCCAAGGAGGAACCATATACATTTTTTTAATGGAATGGTAAGATTCCATTTATAAGATAAAAAGAGTGTAAAACATTTCCAAAACCTTTTTTCACATAAAAACATGAAAACATTTTATCATTCTTTGCATAAAGCCACACTCCTCAAGAAGTAAGCACAAAAATCATACATTAATGGAAATGGTAAAATATCACAAAAGAGAATCTAACCAAACGTGCATCACAATCATTTTACATAGAAAACTATCTACTAATAGACATAGGTGAACCTAGGAGCCTGAGAATAATCTAGAATATAATAATACATGTTGACTCATCCTGAAAATCATGCCTCATTGATGAAATAAATAATTCCATTGCAAGATCTCCCATCCCCTATATGGTACAGACTGAGGGTCACTATCCCTAAGAAAAAATAACAAAATATAACCCCCTTTTATGGGCCATTATCTAGTGCATAATCTAATCTAGTGAAACAATTATTCATAGAAAATTTTCTCGCAAATCCTTCTTCCAATTTCAAGTTGTTTAAAGAGGGTGATCTAACCAATTCCAACTAAGAATCCAATCGCACACATGTATATAATAATAATTCACACAAGAGGCATCATCTGAGTCACCCTAATGATCAATCTCTTTCCTTAAAACTCATAGATTAAAAGGTGTACACATAGAAGACCTCTCATTCTACACAAAGTAAATGGGTCACAAGGATTACATAGAAAATAAATCCCACCAATTTAAAATATATTTAAAAATCAATCTGATTTTCTATGGATATTTTTTACAGTAATTTTTTTTCATTAATTTTACAAAAGTACCAAATAGGCCTCAAGAATCCTTTTACAAAACAAAAATTTTTAAACAATTAAATTCACCTTTACAAAAAGGAAAAAATACACCATTAACCATTCCAAAATCATTTTCACAAATATTATTCAAGTACTCACCCCACAAGTGCTAACCAAAACAATTTTTATCAATGTTCCAATTAGACCACACATCATCATCTCATGTCATTTCATTTTTAAAAGCTAATTACATTTTTATTTAATCCAAAAACCACTATAAAAATCCATTTAAGGAAATAAATTCATCATTTAAAAAGACCCAAATATGTATAAAAATATCATATAGATATCACAAATCATTCAAAAAATCTGACCAACCATTTTTTCATAATCATGGTGTGAAAAATTTAACAAAACAATTAAATTTATCAAAAAATAAGGGTGGGATCACTACTTTTCACACCAAACCAGAATTTCCAATATCACACATCACTATTTCATACTCATACAGAGTTTGAGAAGAAATAAACCAATGATTATTAAATTAAAAAGGAAAGTGAAAAGGGAAACCTACCTTAATCTCCCTACGCTTCAGCAACACACCTCTAAATCCACCACACGAAGGATCAAAGATCCCATATTACAAGAGAATAACCTTAAAAAGAAATAGACCCCAATATAAATCAAGGGGAAACATGAAATATAGGTTTAAAAGACTATATTATAAGCATACCTCATGATAAAATGAAATAAAGAGGAATATAGAGAGGCTGGGATAGGATGACCCTGAGAAATATAGCTGAAAACCTTGAAGAATCTCTAGATCTACCCCATAATATAGGAGTGGAGGCTTGGAGAACATGGGAGGAGGCCCCTTAGGGTCATAAAAACAAGATGGAGAAGAGGGGGGCGTTTTGGTGTTAAAATCCCAAGATGGTAGAATATGAATTTCAAAAAATATAAGATCTGGATATCTCCCATGGTTTGGCCACAAATTTTGGTAAACCATGCGATGACCATGCAAGATGGTTCTACCTCGAGACAATAACTCCCCACACACTTACCGAATAGTTTTTATAACCATTCATAGGTCATTCACCCTCATCTAAAAGCAATCCAAGGCCAACATAGTTTTTCTAGAGCATGGCACATGGTTTATTCTAAATGTGCCCAAACCATGCACCACCTACTGTCAATCCCAAAAACAGAAATTTTAAACTAAAAAACTAATAGTAAACTTAGGAATAGCCTCCATACCCAAGATAAAAAAAATTTCACCTCATAATTTAAAACCCGTCACACGTGGAACTCAAGATAAAAAATAAGATCCAAAAAAGAATCATAACCAAGAATAAAAAAATAGTGTGTGATGTCAATGATGTTGGATACTTTATTCAAAAGAAATATGTTATTACATCAATATTTCTATATATATTAGGATTTTTTTTCAATTTTCACAATTTCATTTGTGGAATATTTACTATTCAAGTGACAATTTCATTATTTTATAGAATATGAGAATTTTAATTTTATGATAACTGCATTCATCTTATTTCCCATAGATTTGTCTTTAGACTTTTTCTCCTTAAAATCAAACCTCTTTGAATAATGGGACTTTTTTATTAATGATTATAGAGATCTCCATCACCAATAGATGTTAAAAAGGTCTTCTAACAATGTATTATCTTTAACCAAATTCTTATATATATTTTTTAAAATATAAATTGTTCTTTTTCAATCAATATTCAGCCTCAAGAAAGTTTTTCTACAAATATTTAAATTATTTTTATATTTCTTTGATATACACTTTTATTAAAACATTCATTTTTTCTACTTGTAAAGTGGTATATTAAAACTATCAATATCCTTTACCAACTACACTATTTTTCAAGTTGAATAATTTCAACCACTTTTAAAATTTAAATTACCTTTCTCAACTTCTTATTTTACTTCTATTGTTTATATATATTCATGATAAATTCATAAAATTCACACATCAATGTGAATTCCAATAAATTTTCTTCTTCTACTACTTATCAAGGGAATTCATTATCATTCACCTTCATAATCAAATAATTTTCACCATATCACTAAGAGGTGAATCATACATTATTCCACTATCACCACATTCTCTTTTTCAAAAAAAATTAAAAAATAAATATTCCTTTTTAATGTTGAAAATTTATTTTCATTTTTCTTAGAATAATATGTCTTTCATAATTTTGAAACATTATTATTAAGGAAAAAAAAGTATGACCCATCCTCATATTCACACCCATCATCCCTCATCTATGAATAATCGCTTTTTAATATTTTCAATATTATCACAGCTAAAATACTTTAAATTAATTTTATCATGATATCAACATTTTTATTTCAAGAAACATCACATGATAATTGACATTATATTTTTAATCCTCACAATAATATCTATTTCTAAATCTAAATGTTCATATTCATTAATGAACTTCATAAAAGACTTATCATTGTTCATGTATAGGAACGAAGTTTCCTTCTGACCCTACTTATCTTCATTCATGAATAAAACTTTCTCTTTTCATTAAATTACAAAATATTATCCAATTCATCCAGTATAAAAGATTCAAATCATGATCTTCATGAGATGAAATATTTATATCCAACCTACCGGTTAAGATATAAAACCACCTATTGAAAATCATATAATATTATAGAGATTCTATTATACAAATTATGTGTATTAAAACCAAATAAACTCTAGTAAAACCATCATCTACAATTTAACCATCAAGTATATGAATTTATTAAAAAAATCTGGAATGATTTTAATTTTTTTCCCATTCATATAATATTTATTTAATTAATATTCCATATCTTTTCCAATATTCCATTCATTCCCTTGATCCACATAACCCTTTTGAATGTATCCTCTAAAAGTGATTATAACATAGTATTTTTTCCATGTCCATAAATCAAAATATTATTTATAACATTATGAATCATAGTTTTATATTCTATAATAAAATTAAAGACATAAATTTAAATTTTAACTACTTTTATATCCCATAATAACTAATATTATTGCATTATATTTGTCCCAAAATTATAATTCTTTCATTCAAATATCAAAATACTTTAATTATTCACTCAAATAATATAAGACATAACATATATAAAACACTAGACATAATATATTCTTAAAAACATATATCACTTTTTATTTCAAACATAAAAAATATTTAATATCTTTTAAGGCTAACCTGAATAATGCTCATATACCAAATGTTGTGTTATAATATGAAGACATTTAAACTTATCATATCAATCTATGTGGGAAGTTTTACACCAAGGAATATTTTCAACATATTCCACAAAAAACCATTATCTAGAAATTATTTACTTAACTATGGAACACAAGGGTGGGTATTATCCACAACACAATATGTGGTTTTTTAAATTCAGGAAACCCTTAGACAGATTTCTATACTTCAACATACAATCACATGTGAGAATCACTAAGGACTGGACTTCTATGTTTTTCCCTAATACAAATTATAGAATCACTACCATAAATTATAATGTGCTTCCACACTAAGTTAACTAATTAGGGAGTGAATCATTGAAGATACAAATTTTATAAATACTTACCAATTAGCCATCATCACTTGTAACTATGATTATAAGAAAAAAATATACTAGAAATTATTTTTTGAAAAATAAATTTGATTATGTAATTCAATTAATTAAATGACTATTTTGAACATCCACATTCATAAAAAATATAGTAATAATAGAGTTTTATAGGTTCTCGATTTAAAATGAATGGATGTATCCTTCTCAAGTAATATAATCATCGATTTCTATACAATCCCCTAGTATTATCTAACTGTTACAAATGGAAATGTTTATCCCTAATATCATGTGAATACTAATGTATCTCAATAGGTATGATGTGATAAAATATAATCAAATATAGTTCTTCAATGTTTTAAAAAATAGAATCTTTTATCATTAACATGAAAATATAAATGTTTTTAAATAGAATAAAATTTTTGTTTCTCCTCTTTAGTCACTAAAACTCTAAATTTCAGTGAGTTAATAGCTCTCCTAAATAACCAATACTTTTATTCTTCATACACTAATGTTAATTAATGTTTTCATGAGTGATTTATCAACAAAAAATACTAATAAAATCTAATATAACAAAGATCAACCAAATATATCTTTCATCCTCTTTATGTAAACCTTCAATATCCCCATTCAAGGTATTCCTTCTTTATGAATTGTGTAAAATAAAATAAATGTTGAGTATCCCCATCCATGGGTGTATTCTCCTTCTACTCTACTCACATACTCTCCCCTATACTCTAAAATTCATGAAACATTACATAGAAATAATAATTCATATATATTTCCCTGAATTGAGAATTCAAAATTCAAAATCCAACTCCAATATCAAATTACAAATTCTACTAGTTCATTTTGTGAATTTAGATAACTCAGGATTAATGAATACTTTTTTATGTGATTATTATATATTGAGGTTCAATATTGAGTAGTATGCATGATACACACTAATCAACATCCTCAAAACCACTTGATTTTGGAAACTTATGTAATTAATGTAATAACGGTTTAAATTATGGTATAGTACATGAAGTTTCCAAGTAGTTTTTCTTAACGAATTTTGAAAATGATATTTTATTAAAATTTATTGCATTGTATACTTTTTTGTTTGTCTGTTATATATTTTGTTTTTCTTTTCTTTATTCTCATCATGGTACTATATTCTTCTTATAATAAATATAATTTTAGTTTCATCACATACCATAATTCAAGGTTTCCACATATTCATCAAATTGTGTCTTAGCTTTATGGAATAATAATCTCCTTTAATGACCTAACCACTTCATTCATAGTGAAACCAGAATCTTTTAATGATAGGTGTTAATGCAAAAATATCACCACCTCTAAATTACTACTTGGCACATATATCATGAATAATAATAATAACATAATCAATTTTATTAGAGAACCATGGTGAAATATATAAGAGTATTGGTTTGATATTTTTTGAATAATTTTATATAGAAATATATAAAAAAATATAATTGATTAAAATAATGTATTGTGGTGTTATTTCTTCAATTATAGAAACACTTCACCAAAACCATCTTCTACTATTCAAGAAATCCAATAATTTTACATGGATTTTTCCAAAAAAATCTCCATGAAATAAAAAACCACAATTGATGTAAATCACATGATGAGTAGTTTTAAAATAATATAAAACACCAATACTCAAACAAATAAAAACTTTAACTCCATTAAATAATAATCTCCCCAAAAACTTTTTACTAACTCACCCCATTATCCTCAAGACATAAAAACATTTTATTTTGTTAAAAAACACTATATGATCCAATAATAAACAACTATTTCTAAAATGGTCAAAACACATTGGAAATAATTTTTTTAGTATAATATGAAAGGACCCCAACCACATGTCTAACATATTGAAAACCACTTTTTCATATTTATTACCATTAAAGGAAATGTAATGAGAAAAATATATAAATAACATATATAATTATATTATTAACCATGATGATTATACAATAAAACATTACATATTTAATATATTTTTATACCCTAATTGTGTTGTGAATGATGATTAAATGTAAATGGTCATAAAGGATGTGTTCTATGATTGTATACAAATTTTAAGAAATATATTATGTTTTTATTCATTTTTATTATTTATTTTAATTCTTATAACTTTCAATTTTTTTATTATTAAAAATGAATATTTGGAATTTCTATTTTAAGAATAATTCCCATGTTGAAAAACTAAATCTTTTTCAAAATATATTTTCGCATATGATACTTAAATATAAAAACTATTTTATCAACCTTAAAAATTAAAGTGTGCGTGTGAGTACCTTAACCAATAGTTTGAAGTTAATTTAATCCTATGAAATGTAAAATACATGACCAGTTGGTTATATATAAATTTTAAAAAACAATTTTTTTTCTCCAAAGTCTTTTTGAAATTTATTATGATTCAAAGATATCCATCAATATAAATGTTATATTTAGACTACCAATAAATTAGGTAATGAATTAATATTAAAAAAAATTAATTATTGGATGAAATGAATTTTAGATAAACAATAAAGGTTACATTGTGGTTTATAATATATGAATATATATATATATATATAATCAACTCAAATGTATAAAAAAAGATTTTTTCTGATCCTGATATATTTTGATATTGTCATTTAGGTCATCTAGGAATAATTGTAATGAAAATTTCATCAAATATTTTATATAAATATCAATTTTTTGAGAAAAACACTATATACCTAAGGATTTATAATAAACTACTTTTTATCAGGACAATATAATTTTAAGATATTCATAATAAAAAAACTATTGAATCCCCATTGTTCCTGGAAATAACTAATATTGATATATGTTGGCCAATACATCCATTATGTATATTATTTAGGTATTAGATATTTGTTTTTGATATGCAAACTAGGTGGTATCATGTATTCGAATTATCAGATAATAACTTTTAAAATTTGAGATTTCATGGAAATATAATCAGATTAATTCCATAATTTCAAGATTACACATTTCAGTATATTTGAAAAAAAATGTTGGAAAATATTAAACAAATTATTCTATTAAGTATTTCATGATTATGGGAATAAGTGTTGAACATAATATTTCTCATATACAAACCAAAATAGTATCGACCCGACCCCAAAAGCTCAGAGATAGTTTCTCTAATCAATTACATTGGTATGATTACAGGGAATCAATCCCCGAATGGCCGAAGAGTTTAGTAGTCCTAGAAAACCAGATACATACATGAGTCTTTTATAACAAAATAATACACTAATTAAAAAATAATTTTTTCCTTATCTTTTTCCTATCTAGGTTAAAAACTTTATTCCATATATTGTATCCTTACAAACCTTTTTTAGTACTCGTCTTGGATGCATGGGGATAGGAAAGAAAATAAGTGTGAGATCAAATTCTCAATAAGGTTGAGTAAATCATAGCATAAGAAATAATTAATCAATGAGCATAAATTAATATGTTAAGGTAAATAAATGAACACACGTTCCTTGTAATCAATAAACTGAAATGATAAATAATATAGAAACATAATAAATAAAAATACAAAACATGAAAATAACTAGAGAATGAAAATTAAATATGAAAAGTGGAAAAACTAAAACACATTACATTAATTAATAAACTGAGAATGAAATGAATCTAAAGATATGTCGATGAAAAATACCATAGATAATAACAACTGAGTCTAAATGAGAGAAATTTTTAATTATTGGACATCATTTCTTAGGCACAATTAATATTATTCTGTAAAGACTATCAAAAATACTTTTAAAATTAAGGGTAGAAACCCAATAAATTTTCACAACTTATTTGTCTCATGAGAACCTGTTAATGCATCGAGGGGATATATAATGTTCAGGCTCCACCCATCATTTCTAGTCCAAACCATTCCTCATATTAAATAATAAAAATAAATAACATTCCTTATAAAATAACCATATTGAATGAGAAATATTTATTTTTTAATAATTCCACAGTTAATCAAATAAATATCAAAGTAAACACCATATTTAAAATGGTATATGGTTCTGGAAATAGTAACATACATGATAAATTATCTGGATAGATAGGAAAAATTCAATTCCCAATGATCATATGAAATTGAATACTTCAAAGATACTAACAAGGAATTCAAAGAAGTGAATAAAAATACATTACTAGTCCAAATCAACTAAAACCCATCTGGATAAAGGATATGTGTGGTATCAGTTCAAAATATCCCAAGTGGAGTAAAAATATAGGGTTTTTGTTGTTAATGAAATAAAATAACAACTTAAAAGTTTTTATTGAAGAAAATATCATTTTGGTTGAAAAACATATTGAAAATATTTTTCATTGAAAATATTTATCTTTAAAAATACCATTCAAAAAAAATTCTTTAGAAATAAACCATTTAAACCTGTAAGGAAATATTCTAAGAAACAATAGTGGATAAATCCACACAAGTCGTACAAGGTAAAAAGAAACATTCATTTTTCATGGTAAAAAGGGTTAGAAAAATTCCTTTTTTACGAAGCGACAAAAATATCCCTCTGAAAACATTCAAAAATGAAAAAATGGGTAAATATGTACTTAAAATTAATTTCTTCAAGGTTAAAAATATTTTTTGAAAACCTTTTTAGAAGATATTATTTTTATAATTTTTTTTTCTATGACTAAAGTAAGAAATTGAGTTGTTTTTTCATAAAGTATTTTCTAAAACATATAAGTACCAAAGAGTGGAAAAAATGGTGCTAATAATTGATAAAGGTCATGAATGACTAGATGATATTATAATTAAAGGTCTTATTAAACAATTATCTAATAATTTCCTCTAATGTAAATTTGAGTACAAATAATTTCAAATAAAATGAGATTGTAAAATAAACCCTTGAAACGATATAACATCGAAGTGAGAATAAATCCATGAGTAGATTATGCGTATCAACTATAAATACATATAAGGGATGTGTAAATAAAAAAAATTATAGTAAAAATTTATTACATATATAATCTTATAATATTAATGACTTTGAGGAATACATATAACTCAATGAAAAGAAATTGAGTTATACAATTTTATTTCATTTAGTTACTTTTATCTCAAATCCTTTTAAAATAAATTATTCAATTTGAAACAAAAAATACCAGGAATATATAATTTTCCATGATATTACATATCAAAATGCTCAGTATATACACCATATAAAATAAATTAGGTGTACAAAAATTAATTATGCCTCATGGAAATAAAATGGGATAAGAATCTATTACCTTAGGTTTCCTTCCAGGTAGGCATCCTTTAACATCCAGTATAATAATTTGGAACATGTTTCTAACTTATTAGAGAAAACTAGTAATAATTATGATATTATATATTATTCTCATATAATATCTTATTATCCTTTTGTTAATAACCTTTCATTATTTTAACTTGTCTGGGGATTAATTGCCTAGTTTGTCTAGTATGTTTTAACTTGTTATTTGTTATTATTATTAAGTAAATCATGTTTTCATAATATATAGAATGTAAAACATGATTTTAATATTATATATATATTAAATATTTACGCATAATAATATATAATTTTTGGATATAATAAATGAAATACACCATTCAGGGAGATGGTAGTTCGTACGTACGCTTGAACGCTACCTTCATTTCATTATTGTATTTTAAAATAATGAAAAGTAAATGATATGTATATACACGTATATTATAATTACCATAAACTATTTATGTAATATATTTCATATATGTTTTTTAAAATTATACTCAATATGTTCTATGTATAGTGTGAACGAATCACATCCCTTAGAGGGGGTGGTAGTCCACACTTACTCAAACAATGTTATCGTATTAACAAAAAATGTAAATTATTAAAGGTATATATTATATAATATTAAATAAGTATAATGATATAAGAAATATCATATATATCATATATAAACACATTTTCCATCATAATGTCTACCATTAAACTTGTAAATAGGAAAAATGAACAATCATCGTTTTGAGCGGTAATAATTCGCCATACACATAAACAGTATGTTTGTTACCCATTATATGGAAGTGTCTATAAGTGTAGGTATAAACCTTAATATAAAGAAATAAAAGGACATTTGGGATACTATTTTAATTATATAAACATGATTTACAATTATTTTAAGGGTTGGAGGAGTAAATGAAAGAAAAGAAATCATAGGAAAATGTTACCTTTAAATCAGGTAACTCATTTGGGTTTATATAAAAGGGATTACTTGGAAACTTTATTCCCAAAGTGAGGATTCAAGGTATAGAGTAGGGACGTATGGAATCTATTTGTGAATATATTTTCCCAACCAAAGTGGTTTAAGAGGTTTGAGTAATGGATATATGTGGTAGTCTTTTATAGTAAAGGAGGCGTGGCACTCTCGTATTATTTTGACAAAAGAATTATTCAATAAAAATTGATGTTGAAATTAGATCAAATAATGGTTCTATTTCAGTAAAAATATAGTATAGTGTCATTATATTTCCATTAAATATCTATTGTAAAAGTTTATAGGTCTTTACAGACCTTAAGTTTAAGGTTTAGTCCCTTATTAATTTTAATTTAACTTTAATCATTGTAATCAATTTTAGTCACTTTCACTAATAGTTTTGGTCAAAAATATGGCATCATTAGACATTATAAATTATGATAATTTAAAATATGGAATATATTATTTCAAATTATAATTATATAATTGGCTTAAATTGAATTAAATTTAATCATACAGGTGGGGCGACAGTACAGGTTTTTATAGTAAAAACATATGAACGTTTGCTACATTTTTATAATCAGTTTCAAAGTGAAATTGATTAAAATGAAAGAAATTGTATTAATTGATTAAAATATAATATAATTAAACTTTAAAACTAATTTAAAGTATAATTAAACACTATTAATAAATTAGATGAAAAATTGAAATAAAATTATGTATTTTTTCTATTCGTAAAAAATGATATGTTTCTGAAAAATATAAGAAATACACCTTAACCTAATTATTATGTTTCTATTTTAATTATGAAGTTTATTTTTACATATAAAATTAATAAAATTTTCAAATTTCTTATTTAAAATGGTTTCTCCTTTAAAGTGAGGTAAAATTTCCTTTATAAAAATATAGGTCATTATGTCTGAAATTTGATTTATTCATATCTTATACCTATAAAATACAATGGATGGTACCAAAAATATTTTATTTAATATGTGACATATAAAATTTATTAAAATCATTCACTAGTTTTAATTAATTAAACTTATTAAGAAAAAAAATCCATTATAAGCATAAAAATAATAATTTTTCTTTTTTATATTCAATTGGTTCTTATTTTCATTTTTCATTAACTAGTAACCAATGAATTCAACTTATATTTATATAAACCGTAAATTTTAATAAGTTTTTTAATACTATTAATAATCACAAACATAATTTCTAGGTTATATCATAATATATTAAACAATAATATTTTAATAATACATTGTTATTTGGCGAAACTTGATTTTGTGTGTAATGAAAGCTATCGAGGAAGTATGCCCTTGCACGTAATGAAAGCTATCAAGGAATGTTTATCTTGTGTGCGATGAAGCCTAACTTATTGTTGTACCCATTAAAATATATAGAATTTATTATATTTATTTAATATTTTAATGTATCGAGTTAATATATTCCCTTTTTACACTTGGTGTAGTGTGTAACAAACACTATTGAATACAAAGTTATAATTTAGAATTTCAGGGTGTTACATTCTCCACACCTTAATTAAATTACATATTTACAATTTAAAAATAATCTTGGGAATATATATTTTGATATTTAATAAATTTAAATCAAACATCGTGAGAAGGGTTCGTAAAACATCCTCTATAAAAGAGAGATTGGGAAGTACAAATGTCTCATGGACTACCAGGTAACTAATTCTCTAAGTAGAAGAACATTAGTGTCAAGTGAAAATACGTTCTTGGAGGAAAATAATAAACATTTATAGGGATTTAATGATTATATAAATTGAAAACAATTGAATGATCAATAAAAATCTGAGGGCCTCTAATCCGTAAATAATTGATGACATAAGAGACCATTGTTTCAAAATAAATTTAGGTAATAGGACAAAATTTTATTTCGAAGTCATTTTCCTAATGTTTGGTAATTATTTTACTAACAATGAATATAATGAAATATTCTTACTTTAAAGGTTTATATTTCTTATGAACAATCCTAAATCTTTGTTTTTCTTTGATAAAATTATAATTCATTCCTTTACTCTTAGAAATTAATTACCAATAATAATTTTTTAATGCATTAAGCACTAAAAGAAACTTTTAAAGGATAATAAGTCCTATAAAACAGTGAAAAGTATAACTATTTGTCTCTAACTATCTTAAAAAACTAATATGGTTAATATATTGATCTATAATCCTCAAAATTGATATTACTAATTCTTCATTAACATTTATTCGTCAAATTGTTGAACTAAAAACAATGAAAAATTTACTTGGACATTACACAAGTCAGTAGCTAGCGTGAAACCCTTATTATACATCATCCTTGGGATAAATACATGTGTAATTTTTGGACTTGATATGTTTACACCCAAGATACATGTTTTTATTTTCTAAAACCATATTAATATAATTTCCAAAATAAATCTAATGTTCATCCATGAAATTTAATCATTAAATAGACACTTGACTATAGTTTTAAATACAACCTTAATACAAAACTACTTCATCCATTTATTTCCTACATAAATCCTTCCATGATCTATGGTTTATCCATTAAGTGTGGGAATTGACTCAGGTAATGCCTAGGTTCCCCACATTTAAGGAAACAAACAACAAATGGATACTTATGATGAGTTTCATTTCATTTCATTATAATATTCATTTTCCCTCAAAAATCCTATTATTTATATCCTTATTTCCCACACATAAATCATTTCATTGTTCCATTGAGACACTTTATTGGGTGCCTCTTTCCACACTTCTCACATGTTAGAAATTGATCATACTTTTCTTTATGGTCTCCACAACTCGAGCTCTTTGCAACCTCTATCGTTCTCTTATTTGGTATGTTTGGGAGTTGGTAAGGGTATATATTGATAATCATATTTTGGTAAAACTGATATGGTATAAACAATATATCCTTCACTCCTTTCAATGCCTTGTTTGGTTTCCCATTTTCACCACTGTGTCCTTCTTGTGTGATATTAACTTGAATAATTTGGGTTTCATCCATTGACTAAAACTAGAAAGAATCGTGTGAGCAATAATAGTCATAATGAGAAATGTAAGTAATAATTTTTAAGATATCTAAATCATTACACCTTATTTTTAAATCTAAAACAGCTTAGGTTTAATGTTGATCATTCACTATCATTATCCTTTCAAATTATTTATAATTATTTGTAAAGAAATCATGAATTATCCTAAGCATATCTCTCAAGAGTTTCAAACTAGGTCCATATTTAGGCATGTTTTTGTGTACCAGGTTACCCCAAGTAAGGCTCAGAACACCTTTTTGGGGATATTACTTGTGGGTACATTTGTTCCAGAACCACATACACTTTTACAATCTTGGTGGCGATGTATTTCTAAGAAGACCCAGATTATCTCTATCTCAAAAAAAATTCACAAATGGTCCTCTATACTTAGCCTCAAATTAAACCTTAAGGTTATGTTCTATAACAAATTTTTTCATAAATCTAGTTCCAAGGTTGCTACTAAACTTCTTTTCATACCAACTATAGCAACCTAACCATGAAATCCCAAATCTAATGTATGCTACCAATACATTGGAATGATTATAAGGAATCAATACCAGAAGAACTTAATAGTTTAGTAGTCTTGGTAAACCACATATATACATGAGCATTTTATTACAAAAGAATACCCTAATTACTAAATATTTTTTTCTTCTCCTTTTCCTTTATATGTTAAAAATTTTATTCCATCTATCATATCCTTTCAAATCTTTCTTAGTACACTTCTTTGATTCCAAGGGATAGGAAACAAAATAAGGGTGAGCTCAAATTCTCACTAAGGTTAAGTAAATAATAGTGGAAGAAATAATGAATCAATGAGAATAAATTAATATGGAAAGGTAAATAATTGATCACACATTCCATGTAATCAATAAACTAAAATTATAAATATTATGACAAGATAATAAATGAAAATACAATCTATTCAAATAACTAGATAATAAAAAGTGAATATTGTAATGTGAGAAACTAAAACACATTCCATTATTCAATAAACTAAAGATTAAATGAATCCATAGATAAGTCGATGAAAAATATAATAGATAATAATAATTGAGTCTAAATGAGGGAAATGATTAATTGATAGATTTAATGTCTCGTTATCATGAAAATCTAAAGTATAAAGACCTTTAAAAATACAGTTTAAATTATGGTTAGAAACTCAATCAATTTTCACAACATTTTTATCTCATGAGAACCTGTCGATGCATCTAGGGTCTATATAATGTATGGGCCCCACCCATGATTTCCATTCCAAATCATTCCTCATATTAAATAGGAGAAAATTATTCCTTATCAAATAACTATATTAAAAGATATATAGGGATTTATTAATAATTCTCTAGTTAAAAAAATAAATTTCAAAGTAAACACCATATGAAAAATGACATATGGTTTAGGGAAAAGTAATACCCATGATAAATAATCAAGATAATTAAGAGAAATTCAACACTCAATGATCATATGAAATATAATATTTCAATGGGAATAAAAAGGAACTCAATGAAGTAAATATAAATACATTCCCTTCCCAAATCAATTTGAAAAACATCCGAATAATGCAGATGAATGGTATCAATACAAAATATCCCAAGTGGAGTAAAAATATAAGATTGTAGTCATTAATGAAGTAAAATAATAAATTTTTAAATATTCTTGAGGAAAGTATCCTTTCCTTTGAAAACCCTTTTGAAAATATTCATCTTTAAAAATTCTTTTTAATTTTTTTAAAAAAATAAACCATTTAAACTTGTAAATGAATCTTCAAATAACTGATGGTGGATAAATCAGTACATGTTGTATGAGGTAAAAAGTAACATTCTTTATGCAAGGTAAAACTGTTTAGAAAAATTATTTGTTCGGAAATAAAAAGAAAATTCATTTAAAAACATTTATAAATAAAAAAATAGGGTATAATTTATATATCAAATTATTTCTAAATGTTACAAAATATTTTTTATAACCTTTTTAAAAGGCAATATTTTAAGTAGAAAATTGGTTCTCCTACTAAATAGAGAAATAATGTTTGGTTTTCATAAAATATTATCAAAAACATATATATAAGAAAGAGTGGAAAATGGAACTAATAATTGATAAAGCTCATGAATAATCAGAGTTTATTAAAATTAAAGTTTTAATTTATTAATTATACAATAATTTTCTTGAATGTAAACTTATGTACAAACAATCTCAAATAAAATGAGATTGTGAAATAACCCCTTGAAAATGATATAACATCAAAATGAGAATCAATCCATGAGTATATTGTTTGAATCACCTTTAAATCCACATAAGGGAAGTATAAATACCACAATTTATATTAAAAAATAATTACACACATAATCTTATAATATTAATGACAATGTAGATGTAATATAACAAAATAAAAAGAAATTGAGTTGTGCAATTCTATTCCACTTGGAAACTTTTAAGTCAAATACCCATAAATGATTTAAATCAGGACGAAACTCAAAATACCACGAAGATATAATTTTTCATGATATTACATATCAAAATTTTAAGTTTATACACCATATAAAATAAATTATGTGTACAATAATTAAGTGTGCCTCAGGGAAAGAAAATGAGACAAGAATCCCTTAACTTCTATTTCCATTAATGTAGATGTACTTTAAACTCTTGTATAATAGTTTTATACATGTTAATAACATATTAAATAACCATATTAATACTTATTACATCTTATATTATGCTATTATAATGTATTAGTATGTGTTTGTTAATCACCTTTCATTATTTTAACTATTTCGGGTGTTAATTTTCTAGTTTCTTGTGTTTGTTTTAACATTTTTTTGTTTTTTATTAAATATATAATGGTTACAAAATCTCCATAATGTAAACTGAAATTATGATATCATATATATAAATAATATATGTATCTATAATAATACATAATTTTTGGAGATTATAAATGAAATGCACCGTTTATGGAGATGGTACTCTCTATGGACGCATGAACGCTACCTTCATTTCATTGTCATATTTTAAAATAATGAAAACTAAATGATATGTATATATATGTATACTATAGTACAATTAACCAATTTATGAACTATATATCATATATTTTTATTAAAATTAACCTTAATATGTTCCATGTATAGTGTGAACGAATCACATTGCTTCAAGGGGACGGTATTCCAAACTTCTTCAATGATGTTATTGCATTAACAAAAAATGGAAATTATAAGTGGTATGTGTTATAAATGGATTAAAGAAGTGTAAATACAAAATAAATATCATATATATCATATATATCATATATAAACATATTTTCCATCATAATTGAAACCATGATAGATGGTAATGGGAAAAATGAACAATCTTTGTTTCGGGAGGTGATAGTTCGCCATACACGTAAAGAGTATGTTCGTTACCCATTAGATGGAAGTGTGTATAATTGTTGGTAAAACCCTTAATAAAAACATATTATATAATATTCAGGATTATTTTTCATCATATAATCATGATTTAAAAAGAATTGAAGGTTTGGAAGAGTAAATGAAAGAAAAGAGGTTGTTCAAAAATGTTACCTTAAAAAATTGGGTACATTCTTTTAGTTTATACCAAAGGGATTCCTTGGAAGAGTTTATTAAAAAAAATAGGATACTAGGGGATGTATTTTGGGAAGCTATTTTCAAAGTTCTTGTCTAATCCTATGTGGTTTGAGAGGTGTGAGTAATGGGGATAAGGGGTGGTCTTTTATAGTGAAGGATGAGTGGCACTCTTGTAATATTTTGACAAAGGAATTATTCCCACATTCTTTATGATGAAAGTGTATCAAAAAATGGTCCAATTTTTAAAAAATAGATGATATTTTCAATATATGTCCATCCAATATCTCTTGGATAAGTTTATAGGTCGTTTTGGGCTTAAGGTTATGGTTTAGTCCCTCATTAATCTTAACTTAACCTTAATCGTTTTAATTAATTTTAATCACCTACATTAATCATTTTGGTAAAAAATTGGTCCTATTGTTTAGTATAAATTTCTCTGATTCCAAATATGTAATAAATTTATCCAAATTATAATCATGTAAGTTTCAGGAAATGAATTAAATTTAATCCTATGGGTGGGGAAACAATGCTCATTTTTAAAGTAAAAACGTTTGAAAGTTTTCTATGTTTTTATAATCAATTTCAAAGTGTAATTGATTCCAATGAAATAAAATGTATTAAATTATAAAAATATTATCTAATTAAACTTTAAATCCAATTAAAAGTATAATTTAACTATATAAATAAATTAGATGAAAAAGTAGTTTTCAACTAAAATTCAGTATTTTTTACTATTAATAATAAAATAATATGTGTCCAAAAAATATCAAAAAATATCTATAAAATATTTTTTATACTTTTTATTTCAAATATTAGGTTTATTTTAACATATTAATCAATTAAATTGTAAAATTTTAGATTTAAAACGGGTTCCCCGTTAAAAGGTGGTAAAATAGCCTTTATGAAAATATATGTTTTTATGTGTGAAGTTAGGTCTGTTTTTATCTTATGCCAATAAAACCTAATAGATGAATATAAAAAATATTTTATGGAATATATAATATATATATTTCACTCGTAACACTCACTAATTTTAATTAATTATTTTTATTATGACAAAATGTCTTTGGAAGCATGAAAATAATAATATTTCTTTTTATATCCACTTGCTTATTATGTTTATTTCTCATTAATTTGTAACCAATGAATTCATTGTATACTTATAAATACCATAAATTTTTATATGTTAGTTAATAATATTAATAACCTCTAACATAACGGCTAGGTAATATCATATTATATTAAACAATAATATTTTAATAATAGATTGTTATTTGGTGAAACACGATCTTGTGTGTAATGCAAGCTATCGAGGTAGGTCACTCTTGTATGTAACATAAGCTATCAAGGATGGTCACTCTTATGTGACATGCAAGATAACATGGAGTTTCATGCACTACAAGATATATAATATAATATATTTATTTAACATTGTAATTTAAGAGGTCAATATATTCCCTTTTTACACTTGGTGTGGCATGTCATAAACGTTATTGAATACAAAGTTGTAATTTATAATTTTGAAGTGTTACATAAAATAGGAAAGTTAATGAATTCATAAATAATTTATACTATTTATGAGGAAAGCACAATTTCTTATTTCCACATATAAGCATCCAATTTTTCACATTATAGCATTCGTTCAAATAAGGATACCAAGTAATCATAATGGTTTCCTTTTGAAATTATATTTCAATCATGATCTAAATATTTCGCATTTTAAATTCATTGGTTGTGATATAAATATACTAGTATAACCACCATAATAAACCAAAATGATACCCAAATAAGGGTATATATTTATATTTTATTTAAATCTCCTTCATTTATTAAGTATCTTCAAAAAATGAAAAAGTATGTTTATATCACATGGATTGGTGATTTTCATTTTGATTAAATAGAAATTACTAAATTAATGGGGGAAATTAAAATATTTAAAAAATGTCAATCCCATTCTATAAATTCAAAAAAAAAATTGGTTAATTATAAAATATTGATACAATTTTTTTTGAATAATTTTATTATATATTAGGAAATTAACAAAATTAGAATTTTTTGTTTGAAATTAGGATTATGAAAACCAAACCAAAAAAGAAGTAAATTTTCATGATTAGTGGTAGATTTTTAGTAGCGTGTAAAAATATATATTCTTTGAAATAGATTAGTGAAATCACTGGGATATATGAGTTAGATACATGTGGAAAAAATCTTGTTATAGTAAGAATGAAATGGAAATGGAATTTTGAAAAGTGGAATAGTGAAATAAAATGAGTGTATTTGATGAATAAGAATGAAAAAAGAATTGTGTGAAGTAGAATGAAATAAACACCTATTGAATGAAGTTAACCAATGGGATTAAAGATATTTATGAAAATATCTCCATGAATAAAATGATATGTTATGTAGTTTTTTGTAATTGTGTAATTCATGATAAATATTATTTAATAGAATAAGTTTTATGATATAAATTAGCACATTTCAAAAGGTTCATGAAAATATATAATAATTTACCTTAAATGGATATTTGTGATTCAAGATATGTGTGAAAAAATATATGTATTTTAATGGATGGGTGAGGTAAATATTTTGGTTAAATTATATGTGTGATGGAGGATAGCATGTTTCAAAGGATACAGGATAAATATTTCATAATTGAAATGTTTAAATGGAAAACAATTAAGGTGCTTTTTTATAAACTCATTATATAAACCAAATTTGCTGAAAATAATTATTATTCTTACTCAATGTAATTAATATTTAATGTAGTAATTTAAATAAATACCATGTAAGTGTAGGTTTATAAACATGATTAATTTCTGTTGTTTAAAATACTTTGGTCTCAATAGTAAATCTAACATGATAGGGGTGAATCTAGCCATAAAAATTTTAAAATTTCACATTCTGATAAACTGTTTGTAAAACTAACCAGAAGAAATATAAGAAAATAATATATAAAATGAGTATGGATATAAGGGGAAAATATTTTATTTGGTTCACCTCATGTGGGATACATCTAGGTACATACAAATCACCATTTCATATCAATATTTCTAATAATTACTACTAGCAACACTTATATTGAGAATAATATACTCACTAACTACTCGATAGAGATTTTTTTAATAAATACCTTTAAAAATTTATATAATAAAAGATTAGAACAAAAAGGAAACAATACCATGACTTTTTAAAGTGATCATGTAGTAAAGCAACCCGAGTCGACCCGACCCAACACCCTAGTAGACATTCCATAAGGTCTAAAGAGAGTTCGCAATCTCCATGATCTACTGAAAATAACTAAGGCATAACAAATAACAATTTTTGGAATGGTTACACCCTTTTAAATATAACATTAACCATCCATTAATTGGAAGATCAAAAAATCCACTAAATAAGAGAAAAAGATATAACATATATAAATATTTAATAGATAAATACAATAATTACCAAAAGAGGATATCACGACATCAACACATCACAAATCATAAACAATACATATACATATGATATCCATCGTAAAATTTAAAAATGGGTAAAATGTAAAAAAAATACATAATCTCCCAGAAAGAAAAATTCTAAAAAATACGCCACATGATCCAAATCTATGACACTGCATCTCCCCAATGTCAAGAAAACCATGAATGTTAGTAATTTTTATGTTCCATCAAACTATAAGGTTCCTGTTCCCTTACACATATATTAAATTATAAGTTCTTCATTTACCTAAAGGATTATATAAGTTGTGAGGCACAAAGCCTTGAAGTATACCTCCATGAATAAATTTATGACATTTACCCATGAATACTAAAAATTCTAGTTTAAAAAGACATATTCAAAGCCAAATTAACTTTTAAAAGAAATTTCACTTGAAATAAATACTTTATAAATCCCATTAGTTTTTATTAGAAACAGATCATCCTTTCAAATCATAGTAAACAAGGTTCAAATAATGAAAAAAATATACCCAACATAAACATGTTCAACACACCCAAACATGTCATATCCATAGGAATAATAACAAATTAAATATATATATAATCAAATAATTGAAATGGAATGAGGATAATATATCTAAACTAAACAATTCACTAGCATCATGCATAAAGAATATAAAAAACAACAGGTAAAAATTATTATTTCCCATAGGCTCAAACCAATATGTTCTGGTGTGATTTAGTATAAGACAGTGTTTTTCAAGTTGACCAAGCCAGATATGACATGTTTGAAAACACTCCTTGACTTCACCAATACTGACCAAAATTCAACGGGTTCTCTTAGTCCGTATGGAAGAATTTTTGTAATCTCACTCGATCTTTCTCCAAAAGTCCTTGATCCCTTGGACAACTCTCTATAGCTAGTCTAAGACATAGGATAATGTTCCATTTGTCTTTTTCGTGCACACATATACACCCAAGGTATTGTATTTTATAAAAAATTTCAAAAACATAATCATCAATAAGTGTTAGTTGTATAATCTAGTAAAAATATATTTTCCAAAAATAATCAAGACCATAGAAATTCTTGAATTCAAAACCAGGAAATCCATCATTGAAACCCATTTCAAAAACCCATACGGAATCATAAACATATTTGAGAAATTTTAACAAACATGTGGAGTTCATCAAAACCAAATTACTTTGAAAATCCACTTTATACAAATAAATTTTCAACCCATTTCAATGATGGAAAAAAATAATGGATAAGAAATCACTAATAACTCAATTTTGGGGAAACATAATAAAAAACCAAGTGAACTAATTAATCAATGGAAGGCCATGGGAAAGAACCCCTATATAAGGACATCTACATAAAATTGAAATTAAGACTTGTATCCATCGATGACAACCACTAGATTTAATTCAGAGGGATCCTCACACTCCTAAACCACAAATAAACTACATGAAACCCCCCACCCCATTAATATCACTATGTTTGGCCAAATCCTAAGTTAATGTTTATACATTCCATAAAAATGGATGAAAAAAGGTAAAAAAAAATTGGAAAGAAAGGGAAATGAGGAATAAGATGATCATAAATAAAATTAAATCACAAAGGGTTCTAAGGAAATCTCCCAAATGGAGAGGGGGAAGGTCTGATGTGTTGGTAGATGGTTTTTCATGAATAGGAAAAATCAAGACCAAGGTGAAAAATACACAATGGGTGATAAATGGTAAAAATAGAACAATTTAATGACCTGGAAAACCTGTATGATTTGGCCACATCGTTAGAAAAATCATGCACTTACAATGTCCAAGACACTCTCTCCATCAAAAAAGTCACATGTTATCTATATAGTCAGGCATGGTTATAAAAAATATGCTCAAACCATATAAAACCCCCATTAACCTAAAATAATCACCCTCACAAGGTTATACAAACCATACACCAACTTTGTACTAGATCCTATTTCTCAAAAATCATGGGTTCCCCACACTAACTCCTAGAAAATCCAAGAATGAATAAACAAACAAATAAAACATATCAGTGACCTATTGGGTGTCACAATTCTCATAACCATTCCACTACCCCCACCCAATTACTTAAAGATATTCAGAATAAAAAAAATTAGATAGTACTCCCTAAACAAAACTTTTTTCCCTCAAGTATTTTGATAATTTTTACCACACTTTCAAATCACATGGATTGATGGGATCAATATAACATAGATCACCTTGTTTTGATAATACAGGATATGACCACATATCTCTACATTGGTAATGTCATGCTCTAACTCAAAATATTCCCACTATATCATATGATATGAGTTTGGATAGTACTTATTCAAATAGGACACATGGAAGATATTGTGGATTTAGGATAGCCATGATGGAAAGCTTAATAGATAAGATACCTTACCAAGGTGGTCCACAACCTAAAATAGCTTGACATAACTTGGCACAACCTTCCCCTATTTTCCTAAGTGATGATGTCCAAGATGAATGGATAAACAGATGAATACTTGAACACCAACCCTATACTCTATTGGGTTTTGATGATGATAAAAATATGATTCATAATGAATCTAAGTTATCTCTATCCTCTTTTTATTAACTATACTTTCTCTACCATCTACTGCATGAGATGATTCCCTAATAATGAGTTCTCACCAAACTCAACCCAACCCAATAGGGGATAGTATTACTACTCATAAAATACCTCAATAGGGATCATCTTGATTGAGGACCTATAAATTTTCTGGTATGAAAAATATTCCAAAAAAAGATAGATTTCCCAAGAAAACCATTCATGTAAAACTCACTACCACGATGCATATCCTCATAAATATTAATAACCTGAGCCTATGTAACGACCCAAACATTTGAATAAATTTTTGTTTCCTAATTTTGTGTGTTATTTTATTTTATACTCAACAAAGTTATATACTTTAATTAATGAAGTGAGTATAACTAAATGAGACCGTTGGGTTTCGACTATTATACGACCATTGGTCAATATGACCATTGTAAAATAAACTCTTAATGTTACAATTATTTTTTATAAATACAAGTGATCTTGGTTAATTAATATAAAAAGAAGAGTTTATGGCCTCATCCAGTAGACTCGGGTCATACGAAGCCCATCTGTCAGAGCTTGGGAAGGAGGTAGCATCTATGGGCTTTGCTCTGGACCATGCCCAAGATGAGCTTCAACATGTGAATCTTGAACGGAATCTCTTAAGGAAGAAGTTAAAGTAGATAGAAATCACCACTCGGGCAGTTTTTTCTGAGACACCCCAAGATTGTATCATAATAGCACACATTACACTTAGGTCCTTTACATATGTTATAAGGGGATATGTAACGAGGCCTTAGAAACTTTTTGTAATCCCTTGGTATAAATAAAATTTTTATTTCTAATTATGGTAAAATTTGTGAATTTCAAATGTCTGGATTAATATAGGATGAATATTGATAAATTTTGGAAAAAGTGTATTGTAAAATATTCATGTAAACTTTAAATAATCAATAATGTGAAATGATTTTCAAAAAAATGGTCTTTTGTAGTTGTGATCAGTAAGAAATTTAGAGTTTAATAAGATCAACTTGTTTTTTAGTGAATAGTAAAGTATGTAACATACCCATATGAATAGTAATGAATATTAAATCAACCAAAAAATAGAAACATCACCCATGAATGTATAAATACATTTTAGACATCTTAAAAGTGAAAAAAATGATCATAGTATAATTTTTGGTATTTTGGTATGTCATAAATATTTTATTTAAATTTTATAATTAATTTAATAATTTAAAAAGGAAATTTAATTTTATAAAATGTAATCATATATTGTTACTTTATTTTCTTATGGTTATATGATAACTTTATGGGACCTTGATTACTTTCTTATGGTGTTACAAAATGAGTTATAATTTTAAAGTTGTATTTTTGGAATAAATAATGATTTTATTTAAAAATTAAATTAATAAAATATAGAAAATTATTTTCATAAAATGGACTTAATTTATTAATTAAGAGCATTGATATTAGTTTAGAGTTAATTTTTGGTATTTTTCTATAACAGTTGATTTTTCAGTGAATAATAAAAATACAGTTTTGTGTTTCGGGTGTTTAATAACATTATTGATGAAAAAATCATGATGTGATAAATCTTGTCAACTTTTGAATAGTAATATATGTTATGTGGTGTCCCAATAGTCCAATACCATGGCCAAGCCTACGGTTTTTCAAATACCACCAATGAGGTGTCCCTTGAAATTAATTAAATATTCCCTCTTTTTTGCTACAAATATCAAGTCATTCCCTCATTCATTTCATTCCAAAATCCTCATCAATGATGTTTTCATTTTTTTATTTCTCAAGGAGTCCTAGCAAGGTTCCCTCAAGCCTCCCAAGGTCTTGACCTTCAAGCTTTCAAAGTTACTCTTTACGGTAAGGGAACCTTCCACCCTCCTCTTTTAAGTAATGACTTCCTTTATGTTATGCCTTCCAATTTCCATCTTCTCATGTGGGGGTATTTTCTTATATATCCTTATTACTATCCATTTCATTTAAAAATGATGAGATACAATCTCTACTCTCATAAATTTATTTTTTGAATTTTTAAGTGAAGTCGTTAGGCTGCCAAATTTTTCATAACAGAAATCACATTTTCTCTTTTCCGTCATGTTTTTTTTTCAAGTTGTATGTCATTAAAATATCCACATCATGGTCATATTTATTTTTCATTATGTCCCTATACTGTATTATGAGTTATTTTTGAGTTTTTTTACCCTTGTTCCCTCTCTTTTAATTGTTTTCTAAAACCATGTTATATAGCTATTATGCTGTAGTAATTTCGTCTCAAAATTTCTCTCTTTCTCTCAATAAATTATCTCATATTATTTATGTGAATACCAAGACCTATTTTCTCTCTATGAGTGTTCATAAAGACAAAAATTTATATTCTTGATTCTGTAATTTACATATTTATAACCCTCATTTCTTTCCATGGGTTACAAATGACATAATGATCAAGTTTTTAAACACTTTTTAAAACGTCGCGATTTTGAAATAAAACTCATTATTTTTACTCTCTATAGGTTATTTATGAAATGTTTGATTATCATATATGTGGATCACATGAAAATAAATAAATATTAAGGGTGCTACCTGATAGCGCTCTAATGCATTGGGTAATGAATTTAATCTCAAGAGATGACAAGTTTCACGACACCTTGGTGAATAACCTTGGTAATGTTTTTACGAAACCTTGGGAATGAACCTTGGTGATATGTTCATTAATGTATACATGAAATTATATAGCCACACATTCAAGTTTAGAATCATGTTCTTTTTATTATGATATTCCTTTTTTTCTTTTTCTCATGTATTTGGGTTTTCATCAAGTTCTTATTGACATCACAAGTAAATTGATTCCCTTGATTTCCTTACTAGGCCTTATACTCATCATTTTCATTGATGTATGTATCCAGGTTATCAGATAAAGCATTTTTTACATTTAATGAACTTATGATAAATCCTTACTAGTGGATTATAATAATGTTTTATTTTGTTTTCATGTTTATGTTCCTGATTTCCAAGACACTAGACTTTAAAGATCCTCTGTTTGTAAAATGTAATGAAAAGATATGTAATAAAAGGCAGGATTACATAGTGGGTATCAAAGGATAGTTTAGTTATATATGGAAATTAGGCTACAGAAACTTTATGAATAACCCTAAAGAAAAGTTTAAATACAGGAATACTTCCTGGTATTTTGTTGAGTATTGAGTAAGTGGTTTATCAAGAAAATACATCCTTGTCTGGATACGAGTAGGTAGAGGCGGCTCTGGCACAGATGTACCTAGGAGTGAAAACTCAAACAAGGAGATTCAGGCTTGACCCAGGGTATCTTGGTATACAACAACGGGCCATTCTTCACTCTTGGTAATTACACTCCTGGGGGATATGTTTTGTTAATCATGATCTTTTTATGAATCATTATGATGGATTTATAGAAAATGTAATTGTTTAAAGCATAAAGTTTTAAGACATAAAATCCATTATAGTTAAAAGTTTCATAAATGAAATAATCTTTTCACTAAGGTTTTATTATTTTAGAAAATGGTGGGAAATAGAAGTAATCGTGAAAATGGTGACCGCAATGGATCATGCGCTGATGGCCCTCCGATGGAAGCCAGAATGGGAACTTTCATGCGAATGATGAACCAACAGACTGAAGTTATGGGAAATATCTTAAATCAAGCTGAGAGACCGATATCACCACAAAGGGAACAATAATTTATTGAGTCCTTTATGCATCAATGACCACCAACCATCAGTGGATCGACTGAACCACTGATTTCTAAGTAGTGGATCAGCTCTATCGAGAAGATCTTTTCTGTGCTCTATTGTTCAAAGCAAGAGAAGGTCACCCTGACTGTCTATCGCTTAGAAGGAGATGTTGATTAGTGATGGGAACTGATTAAAAACACAAATCAAAGAGTGGAGGTTGAAGCTATAGAATGGGAAGAGTTCATAGGGATCTTCTTCAGTAAGTATTTCCCTCGTTCCATGAGAACAATAATAGAGAGGAAGTTTCTCGAGATGGAGTTGAAGGAGAATGAATTTGTGGGAAGGTATGAGATAAAATTCACAAGGATTTCACATTACACCTCTAGATTTTTCATGGATCGAAATGGTAAATTAGATAGATTCTTTGGTGGACTGAGACCTCATTCGTGAAAGAATCTATCCAACTGAGACTATGATAGCTATGAAAAGATCGTACGGAGTGCGATGAAAGTCGAGTTGGAGTTTGGTGAGATGTAGTGGTATCATAAATCTAACGACAAGAAGAGATCAATGGAGCCTAGATTAGGGAGTACCTTTGATCAGGGAAGAAGAGTCAAGCAAGTGCAACGTCCCACATGTAAAAAATGTGGGAAGAATCATTTGGGGAACTGCATACTCAGGAGCAGGAAATGATACAAGTGTAGAATAGATGTCCATATTGTGAGAAATTGTTGAATTAAGGTGAAACCTTAAATTCCAAACAATAATAAAAGGGGGAAGATAGTGCAGGCCCTACCTGATATCTAGTGCTTTATGTGTGGAAAACTTGGGCACTTTTCTAATCACTATCCAAATCTGAGGGTAGTGGATGGGAACCACCATCAGCCTCAGCAAATTCCATGGGAGAAAGGACTTTTTTTTCTATCATGATAGCTGAATTTGAAGCTCCAAATGATGTGGTGGTAGGTACTCTTGTTGTTCTCTCAAAGCTAGTAAGTACTTTGTTTGATTATGGTTCTACGCATTCCTTTATTTTCTCCATGTTCGCAAATAATTTAGAATCAACCCTTGATTTTGTAAAAGTAGAGTTATAATTCAAGACTCCTGGTGGGATTATCCAAGCATCGTCAGTGTTTAGAAACTCTATTATATACTTTAGTGAGAACAATATTATCACAATTATAGTATTCATTCCCATACTGGAATTTGACATTATACTGGGGATGGATACGCTCTCAAAGTATAATGCTAATATCAAATGGAGAAGCAAGGAAATCTTAGTAGTCTTGAATGGAAAACCTAGAGTTATCTTCCAAGGAGAGATATCTCAACCTGATCTTTGTCCAGAAGAACCTCTTATATCCTTCTTTATGAACTTTATCGGTGAATAAGAAGAAGGAAATAAGTGTTTGAGGATATAAAATGTCCCCATAATCCATTAATAAATTGAAATATTTCCTGAGGAGTTTCCTGGACCTCACCTAGAAAGAGAGGTATAGTTCTCCATTGAACTCGTACCTCGATCTCATCTGATATCGAAGACCCCGTATAGAACAGTAAATGTGGAGCTGGAGGAATTAAAGAAAAAAATCCAATAAATTTTGGACAAGGGGTTTATCTGACCAAGTGTGTCTACTTGGGGAGCAGTAGTTCTCTCTATGATGAAAAAGGATGGATCGATGTAGCTGTGCATTGATTATAGGGAACTAAACGGGATCACAGTGAAGAAAAAATACCCTCTTCCAAGAATTGATGGCTTATTTGATCAACTTCGTGGGGATCAATTCTTCTCTGAGATTGATCTTTGATATGGTTATCATCAATTGAGGGTGAAGAAAGAATATATTCCAAAAATAGTCTTATGATCAAGATATGTCCATTATGAGTTCGTTGTTATGTCCTTCGAACTGACTAATACACCTGCTATTTTTAGGGATTTGATGAATTGATTCTTTAAGGACTACCTTGATAATTTTTGGTAGTTTTTATTGATGATATTCTGATATATTTTAAATGTTGTGAGGATGATGAGGATCATCTAAGGGTTATTTTTCATACTCTATAGAAGGATAGGTTTTTTGGGAAGTTCAACAAATGTGAATTTTGGTTACAACAAGTTTCTTTCTTGGGGCACATTGTTACCAATGAAGGAATAACTATTGACCCTATGAAGACAAAAGTTGTAGAGGAGTGGCCTCAACCTACAGCAATAATTGATATTCATAGTTTCTTTGAACTAGCGAGATATTATAGGAGGTTTGTAAAAAAATCACAACTTTCTAATCCATTAACCAAGTTAACTTGAAAATGGGTCATGTTAATCAGGACAAAAGAGTGTGAGGAAGGTTTCTAAGAGTTGAAGAAGAGATTGGTTAGTGAATCCATGTTAACTCTACCCTCAAGTGGTGAAGGATTTGTTATTTTTATCAATGCATCTCTGAAAGGTCTTGGGTGCGTCCTCATTAAAAATGAAAAAGTCATTGCTTATGCATCTTGAAATTTGAAGACTCATGAGAAGAACTATCCTATGCATGATCTGGAGTTGGTTGTGGTCATTTTTTCTCAGAAGATATGGATTCACTATCTTTATGGGCAGAAATGAGATATATACACAGACCATCAAAGTCTGAATTATATATTTACACAAAAGTAATTGAACATGAGATAGAGAAGATGGTTGGAACTTCTCAAAGACTATGATTTTTCAATTCATTATCATCCTAGAAGAGAAAACAAAGTCACTTAATCATTATGTAGGAAATACCCAGTTGTTCTTTCCATGATGAGGATTCAAAAAGATCCTTTGATCAATGACCTAGTTAAAATGGACATGGAAATTATAAGAGAAGGGACAACCTCAACCCTAACACAAATGATTTCTCAACCATAATTACTAGAGAAGATCAAGAAAGATCAAAAATAATATCCTTTATTATAGAAGAAGTTTGAGGCTGTGAGGGATGGGAAGTTTCTTGAGTTCAATATTGATCAAGAAGGTTTACTGAAATTTCATACAAGACTATGTGTTCCATATATTCTAAAAATAAAGAAGGAGTTGATGGATGAATCTCATAGCTCTACTTTCTCTATACATCCTAGAATCAAAAAAAAATATAGGAAACTTCTTGATCATTATTTGTGGGATAATATGAAAAGGAATATTTTTTACTACACTTAAAAGTGCCTAGTATTTCAGCAAGTGAATGTAGAGAAACAACCTCCTAAAGGGGTATTGAAACCACTACTCATACCAGCATGGAAGTGGGACAATATCACTATGGACTTCGTCACTGGTCTCCCAAGATCTTCTTAAGAAAACAATGTGATATGGGTTATTGTGGACTCTCTCAACAAGACTGCTCATATTTTCTTCATTTGGGAAGATTTCTCTCTTGATCAAATTGCCAGGATTTACATGAAGGAAGTGGTAAGGCTGCATGGAGTTCTACATTCTATTGTATCTGATCATGATCCAAGGTTCACATAAAAATTATGGAGAAGTCTTCAACATGTTTTGATAACTGAATTGAATTTCAGTATGTCCTGTCACCCCCAAACTTATGGGAAATCTAAAAGGACTATTCAAACACTTGGAGACATAATGATTACATGCTCAGTGGAATTTAAAGGTGGATGGGATCAACATCTCCCTTTTTTTGAGTTCTCTGACAATAATAGCTTTCACTTGATCATTAAAATTGAACCCTATAAAGCACTATATGGTAAGATATGTAGAACCCCTACTTGTTAGCATTAATCTAGTGAGAGAAATCTTCTTAGGCATGATCTTGTGCAAGAGATGATAGAAAAGGTCTATTCCATCCAGTAACACAAAAAGGCTACTCAGAGTCAGCAAAAGAGCTATGCCGACAACCATATAAGGGGCTTGGAGTTTGATGTTGGTGAAAAAGTCTTTCTTCGGATTTCACTTAAGAAGAGAGTCATGAGGTTTGGGAAGAAAGGGAAGCTTATCCGTAGGTACATTGGCCCCTATAAAATCCTTGATCGCATGGGAGTAGTGGCCTATCGGCTTATAATTCCTCCAAATCTATCACAAGTTCATGATGTCTTCTGTGTATCCCTCTTGATGAAGTACATACCTAACCCTTCACATGTACTAAATCTAGAGGTGGTACAAGGGGAACATGACCTCTCTTATGGGGAGTAGCTGGTAGAGATCTTGGATCATAGAGACAAGGTTCTATGAAACAAGACTACCCACCTTATTAAGGTGTTGTGGAGGAACCACAAATGTGAAGAAGCCATGTGGGAACTAGAGGAGTCTATGAGACATAAGTACCCACACATTTTCTCTTCTAAGGGTACGAATTAAAATTTTAGTAACAGAATTTCCTAGGGGGGGAGGGAAGAATGTAATGACCTGAACTTTTGAAAAAAAAAATGTTTCCTAATTTTGTGTGTTATTTTATTTTATACTCCACATAAATATATCCTTTAATAAATAAAGTGAGTATAATTAAATGATACCGTTGGGTTTCAAATGTTATATAACTATTGGAAAATTTGACCATTGGAAACTTAACTCTTCAGGTTACAATTATTGTTTATAAATACAAGTGATCTTGGTTAATTAATATAGAAAGAAGAGTTGATGGTCTCATCCAGAAGACTCGGGAAGTACAAAGACCATATTTGAGATCTTGGGAAGGAGGTAGCATCTCTGGGATTTTTTCTAGACCAAGCCCAAGTTGAGCTTCAACATGTGAAGCTTGAACGGAATCACCTAAGGGAGAAGTTCAAGCTGATAGAAATCACCACTTGGTAAATGTTGTCTGAACCGCCCTAAGATTCTATCACCATAGTACACCTTACGCTTAGGTCCTATACAGGTGTTATAAGGGGCTATGTAAGGAGGCCTTAGAAACTTTTTGTAATCCCTTGGCATAAATAAAATTGGTATTTCTTATTATGGTAAAATATATTATTTTAAAATGTCCAGATAAATATTGGATGAATTTTGATGAATTTTGGAAGAAGGCTATTTTAAAATATTCATGTAAACTTTAAATAATTAATAATGTGAAATGATTTTCAAAAAATGGTCTTCTACAGTTGTGATCAGTTAGAAATTTAGAGTCTAATAACATCAACTTTTTTTTTAATGAATAGTAAAGTATGAATAGTAACATGCCTGTATGAATAGTAATGAATAGTAAACTGACCAAAAAAATAGAAACTTCACCCATGAATGTATAAATACATTTCAGACATCTTAAAAGTGAAAAAACGATCATAGTATAAGTTTTGGTATTTTTGTATGTCATAAATATTTTATTTATAATTTTATAATTAATTTAATAATTTCAAATGGAAATTTATTTTCATAAAATGTAATCATATATTTTTACTTTATTTTATTATGGTTATATGATAATTTTATGGTACCTTTATTACTTTCTTAAGGTGTTAGAAATTGAGTTATAGTTTTAAAATTGTATTTTTGGAATAAATATTGATTTTTTTAAAAAAATAAAATTAAAATATTTAGAAAATTATTTTCATAAAATAGAGTTCACTTTTGAATTCATATCATTGATATTAGTTTAGAGTGAATTTTTGGGATTTTTTTGAAACAATTGATTTTTTTGGTGAATTGAAAAAATACAGTTTTGAGTTTCAGGTGTTTAATGACATCTTTGATGATGTAATAATGATGTAATAAATCTGGTCGATTTATGAATAGTAAGATATGTTATGAGGTGTCTCAAGTGGCCAATAGCATTGGAAAATACTTTAGGAAAGCCCATGGTTTTTCAAATACCACTGATGAGGTGTCCCTAGGAAATTAATTAAATATTCCCTCTTTTTGCTATAAATAATAAGACATTACCTCATTCATTTCATTCCAAAATCCTCCTCAATGAATTTATACTCTGTTTACATCCCAATAATTCCTCCCAAGTTTCTCTCAAGCCTCCCAAGGTTACGACCTTCATGCTTTCGAAGTTACTCTTCAAGGTAAGGGAACTTTCTACCCTCCTCTTTTAAGTCATGACTTCTTTTATGTTATGCCTTCCAGTTTCTATCTTCTTATGTGGGGGTATGTTCTTATATATCCTTATTACTTTCCATTGAATTTAAAAATGATGATATACCCTCTCCACTCTCATAAATTTATTTTCTAAATTTTTAAGTGATGTCGTTAGGCTGCCAAATTTTTCGTAAAAGAAATCGCATTTTCTCTTTTCATTCAAGTTTCTTTTTCATGTGGTATGTCATTAAAATATCCACATCATGATCTTCTTTATATTTTATTCTTTAACTATACGGTATTATAAGATATTTATGATTGGTTTACCCTTGTTCCATCTCTTTTTATTGTTTTCTAAAACCTTGTTATATAGTCGTTATGCTGCAGAAATTTCGTCTCAAAATTTCTCTCTTTCTCTCCATAAATTCTCTTATCTTATTTCTGTGAATACCCAGACCTATTTCATCTCTATGGGTGTTCATAAAATCATGAAAAATATATTCTTGATTCTGGAATTGACATACATTTAATACTCATTCCCTTCCATGGGTTATAAATGACATAATGATCATGTTTTTAAACACTTTTTAAAACGTCACGATTTTGAAGTGAAACCCATTAATTTTACTCTCTGTGGGTTATTTATGAAATGTTTGATTATGATCTACTAGGATCACATGAAAATAAATAAATATTAAGGTTTTGACCTGATAGTTCTCCAATTCATTGGGTAAATAATTTAATCTCTAGAGATGATAATTTTTATGATACCTTGGTGAATAACTTTGGTAATGTTTTTATGGAACCTTGGGAATGAACCTTGGTTATATGTACATGAATGTATAAATGAAATTTTGTCACCACATATTTAGGTTTTGATTCATGTTCTTTTTATTATGATATTCATCATTTTCTGTTGCTCGTGTCTTGTGGTTTTCACCAAGTTCTTATTGATATCACAAGTAAATTGATTCCCTTGATTTCCTTACTGGGCCTTTTGCTCACCCTTTCCTTTGATGTATGTCTCCAGGTTATGAGATAAAGTATCTATACTTAGTATGAACTTATTATGAAGCCCTAAAATTGTATTAGAATAATTTTTTATATTATTTCATGTTGTATGTTCCATATTTCCAAGACACTAGACTTTAAAGATCCTCTGTTTACAAAATGTAATGAGAAGTTATGTAATAAAAGGCAAGATGCCATAGTATAACCATCATTATATATGTGATATGTTCTACTCAACTTAAAATACATTTTCATGGACTCTTGGAAAATCTTATATAAAAAACTGTTAAAACATGTATCCTAGTTAAAATATATCACTGAAGGCACCCCATAATGATTGACGATCACTATAGAATATGGGCACCCATTGTACTCTACCTTCAATGACTGTATAATAGAATGAAAATGTATTGACTTAGTTATTTGATCAATATTCATCAAAATAAAATCTATTCTACTAGGATTGTGAGGTAGACCAATCACAATGTCCATAGAAATATTGTCTCACTTCCACATTAGAATGGGAAGAATCTAATGAAACTTAGCTAGTCTCTAATACTACGCATTGTTCCTTTGATAGGTAAAACATTATGATACAAAATCTAAAATTGACTACCCCATCTTGAGCCACCAATATCTACTCTGTAGTGTATAAACCATATTGGAATCCCCTAGTTCAATGGAACAACTATAATAATTCTCTTTGTGCATCAATTCCTACCTTATGTTCAAGGGAAAAACTAGCCATTTACAAAAGAATAGGGTACCTTTATAAAACCGAGACTAATCACCTAAGGTCTCCCCACCATTTAAAAATATAATAATCTTCTGTAAGTAAGGTTTTAATTCCTAATTACCTAAAAAATGATCAAAATTAAATGAAGTGACATGAACACTAGTAAAATGACCCTTATCTTTGTCCTAAAACATCTCTAGACTCATATTATCAAACAAACCCAACATACACTACTCATCAACTGGGTTATTAACTTCCTTGAATGATAACTTAATTATCAAGGGATCGGTGACCACATTCCACTTCCTGGGGGTATATGGAATATCAAAATCAATGGTTTGAAGATAATTCACCAAATATCTCTTCTTGAGGTTCAATTACCACTAGGAGAAGATATATTTTAGTCAATTATGATTCGAATAGACAGTAAACCACTCTTTAATAAGGTAATGATTCCATGCCTTCAATGCAATAATAACAAATTCCAACTCTATTCCATGGTTGGGTAATTCATATCATGCAGGAATAACGTAAGAGGCCCATAAGTGACCAAATAATCATCCATCATTACATACCCAAACTCAACTCCTAAAGCAGTACAAAACATTGCATATTAAATCTCTAGATCAGGTAGAATCAAGACTATAGATGGTGTTAAAAAAACCAAAACCCCCTTAAAATATCTTTCGAAATTTTAAATACACTCAATATTTACCACTTTTTATTCACTATTTTCAAGGGAGAATCTAGCCAAGAAAATTCCTAAAAAGCACTAGTAATACCCATCGAACCCTAACAATCTCATGATCTCAAATACATTCTTTAGTCACTATGAATACATAACCACTTTTATCTTCATGGGGCCCATAGAACACTCTAACTCAAAAATTACATGGCCAAAAAACTTTACCTCTTTGAACCAAAATAAGAACTTAGACAACTCATCCCATAGACAATGCTCTCTCAAGGATCACAAAGCAACACTCGTATTATTTCCATGGATCTACTTTGTCTTGGATTACAATAAGAATTTAACAAAAAATATTTTTATAAAAGTTTCTAATAAATTAAAACATCTAATTAAGAAATTCCATAAAGACCATAGGTGTATTTTTTAGAACAAAAAATACAACAAGATACACAGTTTTTCAATACCAACTCCTGAGGATGATCTTAAGAACATAATCTACCCGAACCCACAACTAATGATACCCAAACCTCAATTCGATATTTTAAAACCACTGGGATACCTTATATTGAAAAAAATTATCATTAGTTCAAGTAAATGTGTGTTTATTCTTTAATTTAGCCTTTCAAATCATATTATAATCCCTGTAAACTCATATAATCACATATGATTTTTTTGAAAAAATCACATGTGATTCCCACAGTGGCACTATACGATAGATAAATACCTTTATATTATGATCCTATAACTAAACATTTAACTATATTAACTCAGTAGGATCTATATTCTATGATGTCAATGAAATGAACCTAGTATTAAGGAGTAGATTGATTGTGAACTTGAACTCTTACTATGGTGGAAGCCCTATAAAATTATCTAAAAAAAATGCCTCATCTTAAAGACCCACATATAATGAAAGATGAGAAATTGACCCCCTGTACAAATCCTCAAATACCAATATAGAAAATTGACACATGATCGATCCCACATCCCATGAAACATTCCCTACCCAACAAGGCCTTACATTCTAATCACTCCACTAGACATGAAATCTCCCTTCAGAAGATAGAAACTAAACATTGTGATGATAATAGTCAATCCAATATTTGAAACTAATAATACAATCCTAACTGATAATGAGATTGAAAATTTTGAGATCCAACAAGAGAAATTCCCATATAACCTCTACATTAGAAGCCAAAACATTAATCTCTAAGGACTTAAAACCTTTCTCCTTCTTCCTTCCAAATGTGGTAAGTATATCTATCAATAGGGGAATAATTATTTCTCATATAGCTAATGCATAATGGAAATTTATTGATATTAATGAATAAAAAGAAACCATATGAGATAAGGATAATACCAAATAAGTGATAAACATTGTAACTCTCATGATGGTCATCCTAGATTCAGAGTCTTCAGGTGTCATATCTTCTGCACAAATATTTCTCGGCTCAAACCCATCCTAATACGTTATAGCTATATGATTTTATTCTTTAGAATAAGGGTTTAATATCACACCATTATAATCATCTAATAATTCCTGCAATGCCTAAGAAAAATAAGAACTGAATCCACTCTCTAAAAGGTAGGTCTTATAAAAGATATAAAGATGACCAGGATTCCCACATTGGTTGAACTAACTTGAAGGATCTAAGAAAATAGTTGCAGTATATCCATACAACCCACACTAAAAGAAATTCAATGGATTTTGTATAGAAGAAACCATAGGTGAAAACCCTAATGACTATTGAGAAACCTTTCCACTACTCCAATGAGGTTCATCCTACTTCCTATTTGGGCCAGAGGAAAAACTCTAGCTACCTCTCACTACTAAATAAAGCCCAATGAGGCATTTCTTCCTTACTAGTTATATATGATCCAAAATAAATTCATTCACTACCACATCATAAGTTAGTGGGTATTGAATAATTTTAATTGATAGGATCTCATCCTTAAAACCCATTTCAAAATATATCACCTGGAGATAGTTATTTATGAGGATCTCTAGATGAAAAAGAACCTATTTGGAAAACTGAGTAAAATACTCCATTTCAGATAAATCTCCTTGATAATATTATATACACTCAATGGGATTATCTACCTTCATTGTATTTGGATAAAAATAATATTAAGAATCGTCATTGAAGGTATTCCATGTGAGATACACATTCCTCTATGCATTCACTAGGGATTCCCATGATTTCTTACTTGGTCCTTCTAATATGTATGTGGTGAATAATACTTTTAAGGTTTTAGGGGTATTTAGGAAGTAAAAGATATACATGAAACTCTTGATCCATTCCTATAGATTAGGGGTACCTATGTTACCATGGAAGAATAGTGTATTCTTATTAGTGAACTTTGAAGTATGGTCCACTATCTATGAATTACCTATTTCTCCCTCCCAGCCTAAGGTATAAATCATACGGATCACTGAACCCATGAAAATTAGATCAATGAAAGGGTTCAACTATGGGAAATCTATTATAACTCCCACTCTATGTCTAGAAGAGGCCCTTCGAGGAGGAATTATCTATAAAACACAAGGTATAACTTATTCAATACACAATTAAATTTCAAAAACAAAAAATAAACCAAAAGACACCCTTATACTATGTCTCAAAAAAGAATATAAATATAAAAAATACATTCAAATGAAGAAGGGATGAAAACACCAAAAATTTAAACCATTTATACTATGCATGGTTTGGACAACATTTCAAAAATACCATGCAACATCCATGAGAACTGGAATCGGAATATTACATTTATGGTTGCATGTGATTTTTTTGGTTGCCACTAATTGTCTGGAAAAACTCTACATAAGTTTTTTTCTTCCACATTCTACCCCAAAACACTGTATTTTTCAATTTCTCATGGGTACTTCAAAAAACCCATATCCAATACTGAAAACATTAAATCTCATAAAACCCAAAAACTAGGTTCAAATCACAAAAATAACACCTGAAACCCCATGGAAACTCATGGTTTATAATGAGGAAGAGATTGTCAAGGAAAACTCTGCATAAATCTCTCAAGCACTGATGGTCCTATATCATGACTACCATTGACACCCAACCAACAAGAGGTCTATAATTCTATTTGGTAGTGAACCATTCTAGGTCGACATGACCCATCACCTGATCCAATATGCCATAAGGCCCGAAGTGAATTCATATTTTCCACATGAAGGATACAGGCACCAGGTCATCACATATAACCATTTATGAATGGTTTTTCATTTTAAAATTAGACATTACCCATCCATGAAGTTTATTTCCAACCTAACTAAAAATAAATATCCACATATATAACAGATATTAATATATAATAGAGTAAACATAACAATGACCAAAACCATGTATTATAATATCAATACAACATAATTCATAAAAAATAAATATCTATATAATATCCACTGTCAAAATTTAAAAATAGAGAATAAGGCCAAAATAACCAATACATTTTCTCACAAAAATGTAAAATATGAAAACTGCTCCCCACAAGCCAACTTTGTGAGGCCATGTCTCCACCATCTCAAATCGTCAAGCCCATCAATAATTAGTAAGGGAAACTAATATATATGGTTCCCTTACCATTACATGTTTCCAAGAAAAAAAGGTGTACATATATAAAAATTAATAATATGGTTTGAGGAAAAAATCCTAGAAGGATACCAACATGAATATATGTAAGGATTTTCCCCCAGAAATCCATTAAGTAATGTTTTAAAACTCATTTTCAAAACCAATATCACTTTTAAAAGAAAGTTCACATGAAAATTGTAATTTATAACCCCCTTTGGATTTTGTAAAATATAGACTAAATTTTCAAAACTTGTTTTTTTTTTAGGCAAAGCTTCTGACCATTTATTAAGAGAAAGAAAAAGTACAACAGAGTGGCGGATGGGGTCAAACAACGGACATGCCCTCATCCACCAAGAGCAAGTCTAGAGATCATAAAAAGACATGTCATTTCCATAATCAGAATCACCAGCAGTTTCCCACTCAGATTGAGACTTGTCCCTATTAAGGATTTTCAAGATATCCAAATCCACTTTCCTTGACACCTTAGACGACGATCTGGTAGACACAGTTCTAGGTACATTAGAAAAATCCTTACGTTGTCTCCTTTTAAGAGGAGGACCCTCACTTTCAGTAGTCTTTGGCTTGCCACTCAATATTGCATCCTTATAAGAGGCATGACCACCATTGCCCGAGACCCTGATCGGGGTACGCACCCTCCCCTGTTCATCTTCAGAAATGTTCCCCCATTTATCAGGTAACTCAAATATCTGAAATTGCTTCTGGATTTCATGATGATAATCAACATCTAGTTGCACATCACCCTGATTAGAGACATCAACCTGGTGAGAATCAGGGATCACCCGTTCTGGAGTCCGCATGGGGATGTCCTCAACTAGAGGAACCTCTTTAGCTAGCTTCTGAATGTTCAGCTGTGAAGAATCATTCACCACCAATGCTGACACAGGACTCAAATTATCAGAAGTGATAACCTCATGATCTATAGAAGGGCCGCTATAAGATCTTTTCGGAGTAGAATCAACAATCAACTCTTTGCCCTTTGAAGGAGTCGGCACATTAGGGGTTGCCTTCATAGGAGGGTCGCTGTCCTTGATGACATGCTTTGGAGAGGACGATTCCTTCAAATTATCCTTTTTTCGACAGAGATTGGAGGGGTGTCCTCGCATCCCACACTCCTTACAAGAGTTGTTCTTACGACACAACTCCAAAGAGTGCGCCACAGTCATGAATTTAGTGCAGAGAAAGGGTTTCTTTTCATATTCAACATCAATTAGAATTTGATCAGACGGAATAGAAAGAGTTACCGTATTAATGAGAGTGGATCTGAGATCAACCTCCACCAGAATTCTAGCGAAGTGCCCAAATCTGACATTAGTTGTTTCCTTATCAAGGCGGATGGGAGTTCCAATTGCCGTTCCAATATCATGCAGGATCTCTGGATGGCAAAGAACCCAATTAAGACCATTAAGACGCACCCATACTTGAGCGAAGACATTTTTTTCATTCGAGACATTAAAGTCAAGTGACCATTCGTTCAGATGAAGCCATCCCGGTTTTAGAAACATGGAACCAGAACTCCATGCCCTAATCTTGAGATCCGCCGATGGAAACAAACAGTGAAAGAATACCCGCCCATGTGAGACACATTTCCAGCTAGCAAAGCCCCACAACATCGAAATTCTACAGAATAAATCTTCACATTTCCAGGGTTGCGCACCTTTAGGAAGAACAATGCGAGCAATCAATGAGTTCTCACCCAGTGCCAACCTTTCAGCAATCACACCGGGGTTCGCCTCAATGTGAGCCAAAGATCCCTTTCGGAGAATCCTTCTAAAGCAGGAATTCTCAATCTTTTTTTGATCCGATAAAGAATCCTTCATCACATCAGCAAAGGAACACTGACCACATGATGCGGCACCAGAAGGAACCCTCACAGATTCCTGAAACTGACCAAAATTGACATCGGAAGAGGCAATCTTCAAAACATCCTTTACCATGGACCTCGAAGAATCCCAAGCACACTGGTTAATGGATTTGCAGGGTGGAGGTTTCGCACTGACGTGATTCAACTGGTCCACCCTCGCCGCACCATCCTCCGATCTCAGCAAAACAGTCTCACAAGAGGAGACCTTCGCACCACCAGCCGATGCGACATCAGCAGAGGAAGCCTCCAGTTTTTTGAAGCTGCTCGGGTCCGCATCCTTCCCAGAAGACCGTCGCTCGCCGAAGGAGACAACACCACCAGCCGACGCGAGCAAAGCAGAAGAGGAAACCGCTGGCTTTCTGAAATCGGAACTCAGTGCAGAGGAAGTATCGCTCGGAACCGTATCCTTTCCCATTGTTCGCATGTCGAGGCGATTGAATCCAAGGAAGTGCGGAAGCACCATCTCGGTAGAAAACCCTAGCAGGCGCCATCACTCTACGTCGTCGCTCGGTTCGCCTCCCGTCTCGCCATCCTTCAAAACTTGTTCAATAATGATCAAATAAAGAAAAAATATATTACCATAAACATGTTAAACACACCCAAACATGGCATAAAATTGGGGATAATAATTAAATATATATATATATATATATAATGGAAATTACATAATCATAACATATCATAACCGAATAAAGCACAAAAAATCTTGCATAATGAATGTAAAACCCATCGAGTAAAAAGTAATACACACCATGAGATCTAACCAATAGGGTTTATTTTGACTTATTCTAGTAAAATGTTTTCTTTCCAGATAATAAAGACAATATAAGTTTAAAATATCTCTTTCTTCACTTGGCCCTACCATAATTCCATGTTCAATCTTGGTCTATGTTATCATGTTTTGGAATCTCCCTCAATATTCATCACGAAGGCTATATCATTCCATTATACAACATGCCCTAGATAGTCCAAGACATAGGATAAGGTTCTATTTCAATAATTCATGCTCACACACACACACCCATGGTCTCCAATGTGCTACACAATTCCAAAAACATAAATATCAACAATTTCCATTTGTCTAAGTCATTTAAATTCTATTTTCATATAGCTTTAATTCCAAAAGAAATTCATACATTCAAAACCATTAAATACCACTTTGAAAACACTTTCAAAACCCACTTGATATAATAAATCTTCTTTGGTCTATTTTGAAAAACATGTAGAGTTTATCAAAGCTAACCCTATTTTGAAAATCCTTGTTAATCCAATTAATTTTCAAAACCATTTCAAAGATCACAAGAATCATGTATAAAAATAAATAATAACACAAATTATGGTAAATTTAATTATTAAAAACCAATGGAAATAAAGAACCAGTGGACAGACATGGATAAGTGACCTTAAATAGAGACACCCATAACAAATTCTAATTAAAACATGTCACATTTGATAAAAACTATATATTTGAGTAGTGTGGGTCCTTGAAAATATAAATCCCAAATTAAAAAATGAACCCCACCCCCACCCACCCCCTGTTAAAAACCTTTGGATAATACAAAACCCAAGCTAGAGATCCACAACTCCATAAAAATTGAAGAATAAAGGTAAAACATGGGAAAAGGAAATAAATAAAGAATAAAAATAGCTTAACTCAAGATAAACCAACAAGGATTCAAGGTAAATCTACCAAAATGTGCAGGGGAGAATCTTTAAGGAATAGGGAGAGAAGTGAGTGTAAATGGAGAAAAATGAGGTTAAGGGAAGTTTAATATACTAGTGGAAAATGGTAAATAGTTTCCATTTTAATAACTTGGACAACCTTTAAAGTTTGGCTTCACAGTTAAGAAGATCATGCTCCAACCTTTTCAAATCCATTTTATCTCCAAAAAATCACATTGATTCTAGAGAATAGTGAATGGTTGAAAATAGTATGCTCAACCTAGGAAAAATTTCATTTTTCCCAAAAATATCACCCTCACATGGCGAGCAGCATGGCTGGACAACTTGTGCATTGACCAAGTGATAGGGAATGTTTTCTTAAAATACTAAGGTTTTCCCTTATAAATTCATGAAAACTAAAAAAATAAATGAAAAAAAAACTCAAAATAAAATGTACATGTGACTTGGCATGTGTCACATATCACTCAAGAACTGACCACATCAACATTGTCCATGCTTTTAAATAAACCACTTTATTCTTTACTAAGACATCTTCAAAGTCACTGATTGACTCCACTCTCTCTTTATATCTCTATATATACTCTCAGTATAATATAAAAAAATCATATTCCAAAACTCTTTATATTCAGTATTAAAATTAATCTCAAAAATAATTCCCTCATATGTGATTAATTTATTATTATAAAATGGGTTGTGACTAATATACATGTATTATAAAACTTATATATCCATTAATATTTTCAAATAAACATAAAATTTTAATAATAATAATTATAAAATCCCATAATTTATCAAATATATCTCTCTCTAATAGAAACCTATACAATTTTTTAGAAAATGTACCTTTTTTTAAACAAACATCATATGAATGTTTTTTTGTATTTCTTGTCAAACATGTGTCCCTTGATCTTAATATGATAATTTAAATCTATTAGGACACACTTGAATCCCATAAATTCTATAATATACCATCCTATGATACTAAGGTAATTTTCATCAATAATAAACTATAAAATAAGCTTATGATAATGACCTATGACATGTGCACTCGTATTTTAAAATTGTATCTCTGATGATGATATTTAAAGTTACCATATATAACATGGAATCCTTTATTACACAAGAAAGTTCACCCTTTATGACATATTATATTCATAAATAGAGATATATAACCCCTTTTAATTATCACAACAAAGATACTATTGTCACTATCTATGATAATATCACATTTTTCAATACCCACTATCATTATTAATAAAATCTCAAGATTTAAAAATAATCCAGGCCTGATACTCATGTTTTGTCACCAATCATAGTGATCTAGTCTTAAATATCAATATCCTCTATTACTTCTAGACATATCATATTTTTTTCTTTTAATTCTAATCTCATTAAAATATATATCATATCAAAAAAATAACTATGTCAACTTTTTTGTGATTCACATGAGAACTATACACCATAGATATAGTGGTGTGGTATGGATATGAAAACACTATATCATAAATTCATATTGTTTTATTGAATAATATAGTTGATTATATCTATTGTGATAGCCTAAAATCATTTAATGTTCTCTATCACAATTTATAACAAATTAATATCCCAAATTATGATATTTAATGGGGGTTTTGGTAAAAAAAATATCATAATATATAACCTTCCAAAACCCTTACACATTTTCTATTATGATTTGAAATATTTTGACTTCACTTCTTTTTACATTCAAAAATAATTTTTACATTTTGTGTTAAACTCATCTCCCTATATGTGATATCATAAATTCATATAGCACTTTAAAAAATTATCATCAATCAATCCCTATAAAAATTTCATTGTCCTCTATCATCTTTAGAGGTATACAAAAAATAAAATAATTAGTATAGTTTATTCATAGAACATTCTTTGCACACACTAATGGTCTATAAAAATATTACAAATACTTACAATATAAAAAATACATAGAATCAAAAATTATCCCCCTTGGTTTTTTATATATAATCCCTCTAAACATCCTTCTTTTAGAAAATTTACTAACCACCCATAAATATCAAGCTTTCTCTCCATTTAGAAATACTAAGTAAGTTTGTGAATAATATTAATCAACATACCTAATCCTTTTTTAGAAAAATATATATATAGGGAATATGATGATTTAATCTAGAAAAAAATTGTCTCATTAAATAATTTCCCAAATCATTTTCATCCCAAAATGTATAATTACTGGGAATTACACATAATATAAAATAGTTATTAGGAAAAATATATCTTATAGGGGAAGGGGAGAGTGCCTCAAACTGGTTAAAAAATTCATGGGGATTGAACTATAAGTTTTAGCCTTTTTATATTAAATATTTTCTTTTAATTTTCCCTAGTATCATGTACTGGCCTAGTTCCCTCTATAAATAGTAATTATACCAGTTGGTGATAAGGCCTCAAGTGAACCTACCCATACAATAGAGGTTGTTGACTACTATTTATGGTCTAAAGTTGTTATATTGGGGATACTATACCCTCTGGATTAATACTAAACTCAATGAAATCATAAATAAATAAAATGTAGCAGAAGATAGTAACAACTAAGAAGTAATAATAAATAGATAACTATGCTAGTTAAAAAATAAATTACCATACAGGAACATGATGAATTAAAAATACAAGTTGGCAGCATATAGTAGGTGTGTTATACATAATAGGGAAATAAAGATAAAAAGAAAAAATAAATAAAAGACTCCACCTCCATAAATAATCCTAAGTAAATCCTGATTCACTACCACTATGCCATGTTCCAACCCATAGTAAGTAAAAAACAAAGAGCCGAAAGCCAAGTCTTGTGATATAGTTATGAGATATGCAGCGGTACCAATCAGAAAAAACTTAATGTGAGTAAAACTCAGTAGGACACCATCTACAGTGTCTAGTTCAATCTAGTATGTGAATATAATATGTAACAGTGTAAAATTATAATATGTAAATTAATTTAATGAAATAAATCAAAGTTAATAATGTCAATCTAAGGTTCCTTATGGGGCACCTAGCTAACCATTCCTACATTTTCTTACATTAGAGTTTTCAAGAATTTAACTTTTTATATAAATTGAACATGGAAATAAGGTTTATATACTTGGAATATTTATTAGAGTGAATCATGCAGGGATTGATATTCAATCAAGGGAATTGGATAATGAATCTTACCAAGGAACATGTAACCTCACGTACAACATTTCCATGTAAATTTTGGGAACACCATGTCCATGATTTCAATGATTTAATAAAGAATTTCATGTCCTGTAATTTCAATAAGTAAATAAAGAACATTATCTTAAATAATTCTAATAATTAAATAAGGAACATCATGTCCATAATTTCAGGGAATAATGATAAAGAATGAAATATCCATTAGTGAGGAACACCATGTCCAATAATTCAATAAGTGATCAAGAATTCCATGTCAAACATAGACTATCATTTGTAACACATTAAAACATTATATAATTCTAACATTCTATGTACCCATCCAAGGAATATCATCTCAGAACCCAATGATAGCTCAAGGCATACTATAATTATATGCATAATGAATTTTATTATTAAATATAGTCCATAGAAAACATCCAGGATGATTTATAACCATCATGATAGAATGAATTACTCCAATTATAATTATAGTAAGTTAATTATATTAACCCATTAATTTATAATGATAAGGGGGCAATTAATTATCCTTGTAAGTTGTAAAATTATACATTCCATTAATCATCGCACTCAAAAGTGGTAAATAGATAATAAATTTTATATTACCTATTATAATTCAATTAATCCATTCATTATCATTTAATAAACTCCCTTATTAGGAATCAACCCAAACACAACTAAGTGGTATTTGGTCAACTATAAGAAAAGGAAAATGAGGTGAAAATATAGGACACACCAGAAGTGGTGGTCAAAATTGGGGTTACAAAATTACAAAAATCTTATGGGGCCTACATAAAATCAAGGTTATGGTATATCCATTTAATTTATGTTATTTTATATTTTAGCAGAAACAAAAAAATAGTGTGCGACGCAATGATAACAATTTTTAAATTCAAAATATTTATGCTAAAAGTCACTAAGCAACTTACCTTATACCAAATAAGATTCACTCGTCTAATATCATCAATTGATTTGAGTCGAAATGAGAGAAATAAGAAGAATCATCCAATAACCTGAAAATAGTTCAAATGATGTCATTTATGAAGATCATCCAAGATAGAAAAATTAAATGAGATAAGAAGAAAGGGAAATAATAGAATATCCTAGGGAGATCTAATGTGTCTCACAATGTTCGATTCGGAGATCAGACACAGAGGAAATATAAAATCCTATCATGAGGAAAGGAGGATCTCTTTATGATTGATATATGCTATTGTGAGAATGAGGAGAAGAAAAGAGTTTTGGGGGTTTAAATAAATTAGGGGGAAATCAAAAATTCACCCCATTTAATGGTCCACACTGTTTGGCCACCCAATTTGAAAAACCAATAACCAACCATGTGCCAACTCTATATATATGTCACATGGCCTAACATGGATAAGACCATGGTTTCTTAGATAGTGCACAACCTATATAGAGCTTATCAGGTCCCGGCCCAAAGGGTCCTAAGACGTGATGACCCCAATCCCACCTTCAATGTGCCATGAGATAGATAGAAACACCAAGTATGAATTTAAAACACATGGTAGTCCTAAACATAATGTACCATTGAACATGGATACATCTCTAATCCCATATAGTGAAGAAATGTAAAAAAATAAATAAATGTGCATGCATGCATCTAAAATCATACCATCAGAGTATTACAACAAAGTACTAGAATTAAAGTTCCAAAAACAATCCCACCAAAAAAACTGAAAACAAGTCTAATATATGAATAAAGGAAGGATTTTTTTGATGCAACCATCAGAACACGTGTTGGTTTGTCTGGATGAATATGCTCAACCAAGTCCTGGTCCCTCTAGGACACCATCAAAAAGTATTTCATCTACATAAGACCTAACAGATGTAGGTGAATCCCATGAATGTGTCAGTATAACGATACCCTATATTACATCTCGAAATCACTAAACATATAGCATCAAGATTAATGTTTAGATCATCACAAGGATATTTCAATATTATATATAATAAGAAAATCTAGGTATACTCATATTTGAGACACAGTATCAAGGAAAGATCACAACCATGAATATAGAATTGGATTCATGTTTGATGGTTCCATATAACAATCAATCAATATAACACACCACATGAATCAAATAGCACTACTGGTGTTCATCTAAGATACTATGGTCATCAGTTCTCTCCAAAAGAAGTAAATTTTTAATATTTTAAAAAAATGATGCACATATAGTTATCACACACAAAATCATGGGGTATATAAACAACCCAGTCTGGATAAGCCTTCTTTGTTGGGGATTGAGACCTATATAGTCTTTCTCATGATGATTCTAGGAGCCCCACCTAGGGAAAAGATTATGATAGAGGATCTCACTCTAGGCCTTGTGGAGACATTCCAAAAACTCTATATTAGACTGAAGTTCCTTAGAGGGGATCAACATCCTATACATAGGACTCAATTCTATAATAAAACCTCAAATAAAGTATCAAGATAACACACCCTAATGAAACATATTTATACTGAAGTGTAAAACGGCTCCTAGCCATCTCTGAATAAGTATATGGTCTGTTCTAGCAGTACATGGAATGTCTCTTTGGCATCGATTCTACCCATGCATCACATAGTGTGATCATGTATGTTTCCAAGTATAAGTTGTGTGCCCATTCATACATGGTTTTTGGGTCCACATGATCTCCATGTTGGGTACCCCTTTTACACATGGATCCACTTGACAAGGTTCACACTGTATGTGGAATGTCTCAGAAGATGTGTAATTCCTCCCAGCCTCTTGGTTGTGTACACATTATACGCGCCAAGATGGTCCACAAGGATCATATGGAATGTTACTTGAGTAACACGGTGTGAGATACTTATCTCAATGCCTATACCATAACATCTCTTATATGGTACAACAGAGTATGTGTTCATAGGACTACGCAACATGTAGTTAGGTTTTTTGTAGAACCCATGGGATTATATATGGATCTTACTCCGCACCTATAATACCCTTGATTACACCATGGAATGAACCATTCTTCACAGATATGTGGTTTAACAAACCTCCTTCATCATTTTTTTTTCTATATTCCATCCATATCTGGTTCTTATAAGCTACCCACAATCATGCCTTTTTAGTTTCTCATGCCAAAACTTTGATCATATACTCATGATGTATCATTATTACTTAGTTACATCATCAATATGATCCTGGATCTTCAGTATCAATCTGTTTCCTAAAGAAACTGGTGAACAATGATTCATTACTATGAATTTTTCAAACCACTTTCCAAAAATAACATTAGTGATGAAGAAATGAAGAATGGGGGAGAAATGCACGAAATAAAAACATGTGGAATGAGCTACCCATCGTATCTAGTGCTCATGAGCTACCCACTATCATTACCTGTTAGTTCCACTTTCCCAAACTGTGATCATATACTCCTAATCTATAATTATTTCACATTTTTGTAACCAATATGAGCCTAGATATGCAGTATCAATCTATTTCCCTAATAAATGGGTGAACACGGATTGATTACTGGGAATTATTTAAACCACTAGATGTAAATAACACCAGTGATGAAGAAACAAATAATGGGGGGAGAAATGCACAAAACACAGACAAGGGGAATGGGACTCGTCCCATGTTTATGTTGGAATTAACTCATTTTCATTAGAATGAATAATGAAATGATATAATATAATCAAGAATAAAAATCCACAATCCTCAATAAATATAATAGTATATGAAATACACTTTCTCTATAAATAAATTCCATAATAGATTGATTCTCATTCACCGTAGTAAAAATTAAACATGGATAAATCCACATAAAAAACATCCTACCTTGGTTTGGATAAATTTATGGTGAAGAATGAATCCACCTAATTTTCATTGGCGAGATCCTCAATATCACTACACACTGATTGATGATCCTTGATCCGATTTTCATTCATCGGAAAATGATCCTCTTACATTCCATATCAATTATCTAGGGTTATAAAGCCATCTATAATAGTTTTCCATCGTAGTGTTTTTATAGACAACTTTGATTCACTGTAATTTATATTAGATAAATTATTTTAAATTAAATAATTTATTTAAATTTTCTCCCATGACCATGCCCAAAAAAGCATCATAAATACTACAAGGATATATCATGCCAAGGGTAAAACCCATCCTATGAACTCAATAGAGACCTTATATTTTTTATTTGATTCCATGTTTGGTAGATATTCTTCTCTTTTAGAAAAACTTCAAATGCGTGATATTTAATATATGTCATATATTTGAAAAATTGGTTTTAGGATCAATAGACCTTAGAACCTCATAATTTTTCACAACCAAGCTCTAAGAATAATATATACAATATTATAATGTAATAGATGGAAAATTATGAGCCATTACATTCTCCCCACCTTGGGGATTTACATCTTGTAAAAGAAAAAAATACTATATAAAGATATGTCGATATTGAGCATGTATCCAGGTCTCTTGCTTCTAAGTACTCTCTTGAAGATTCTTGTGATTCCATAGGACATGAACTAAAGGAATCACACTCCCATGTAGGATCATCTCTTAACAATCCTCAATACCTTCTGGGTACTCTAAAAATTTAGTTTTATCCTCGATATACAACCCTCCCTAGTTGATGACATGTTTTGGGTGATGCACGTAGCTCCTCAAATGTGACACATGGAAGACATTGTGAACCTTGTCTTACTATAGGGGTAGAGCCACACGATACACCTACTCCCAAACTCTACATAGTATCTAGGAAGGGATAATTAATCTCAGAGATATCTGTTAACCCCGTCCAAATCTCTATAATCCACATCAATGTGAGACCCATAGGAACACATGGTCTCCCTCCTCAAAATCCAAGAGCCTCCATAATTAGTCCAAATAGGACATCTTACCAGTATGTGCATTCCTCATCTTCTCTTAGATGATATGAACCTTCTCTATCATGGCTTGCACCAACTCTGGGACCATAAGTGTTGAATATTCTAGGGTGGTCCAACATAATTTTCACCTATAGGGTTTCCCATACAAGGCCTTGAATAGTTCCATACCGATGGTGTAATGGTAACTTTTGTTGTGTGAAAAATTTACTATTGGTATTTTATCCTCCCAAATATGAACAAAGTCTAAAAAAAGCCCACAATATTCCCTCCAAGACCTGAAAGGTCAACTCAGTCTAGATATTAGTCTCAGGGTGAAATAATATTCTCAAATGTAACTGAGTCCAAAAAACCTCCTTTAATCCCACCATAACTGAAATACAAAGCAAGAATCGCAGTCAAAAACAATCATCGAGGGAAGTTCATTGAGCTAGACTATCTTTTGTATATATAATCATTTAAATATCTTAACATAACTCTACTCTCAAATAGAAAGTAGTTGGTCCAACTTGATGAGCCTATTTATGATCAAATAGATGGAATCATATAACCTAGAAGTACTTTCTAACCCCATCACTAAGTCCATATATATCCAATACGACTTTAAATATGGAACCTCAGGGGTCGTGAAAAACCCACAGGAACCTTGTTCTTGGACTTTACTTAATAAAAAGTAAGGAAACATAAGACTAAATATGCAACACATCTCTTCATTCTGAAATTCTAGAACTACCGTTAAAGGTCCTGATACATCTTTCATACACCTAGATGTATGTCTAACGGTGAATCATGAAACTACCTCATCACCTCCACTCTTAGAACAAATAGTACCATCATCCATCTACTAAAAGTATGACATGATCCTAACCTTTAGAAAATCCATCATGAGCATGTCCAGTGGATATCGGGGTTTGTAGTGTCTCATAGACAGTATCCGTAAGTTGGGCCTCTGTGACTCGCTATAAAATTAGAGGGTTAAACCCATAAACTAGAGGTAAGCTCCTCTATCCACATCTAAAAAATATAACTATAATGATGCCAACTACTTTAATGACTCACTAAAAAACTACAAACAAGATCTCTTAGTGAGGGAATCGTCTATAATGTTCCCCTTCTAAGGAGTATATAAAATTTAAAGACATAATTCTAAAAGAAATCTATCCATCACCTTTATCTCAAGATTATCTCTTTCTGGGATAAGATATAATTGACACTCTTGTGGTTAGAATATATGATAAATCACTCACCCATAAGGTAGTTTCACCACACCTTTAGTATAAATACCACCTCTTATAGCTCAAAATCATGGGTTACGTTGTTCTACTCATCTTCACTCAACTAATGTGAACCATAAAAAATTACCAACTTCCTCTGTATGAGAAAAAAACCAATACTGGTCCCTGATGTATTATAGAACACTATACACTCAACACCTTCCACTATAAATCTCAATAGGGGATCTCTCATCAATCTCTACCTTGACTCATTAATGGTCAATTGGCACCAATATTTCCACATTGAAGGCTTCCCATTTTTTTCAGATCTATCAAGGTAGATAATATCATAGAGAAATCAAGTAAAAATTAGTGATTGTATCCTTCCAACCTAAGGAATCTTTGATCCTCCTTTGTGATATTGGGTGGCTCCAATGTTAACACTACCTCAACCTCTCTTGGGTCCACTACTACACCATATACTAAGATAACATGTCCTAGGAAGTGGACCTCCTAAATATAGAACTAAAACATTGAGAGCTTTCTATACATCTAGTTCTCATATATTATATCTTAGACCATCCTCAAGTGTCTTGCATGCTCCTATTTGGACACTGAGTACACTAGGATACCATCAATTAAAATTTCCACAAAGCAGTCTAGGAAGGGATGGAATATTCAGTTCATGAGTCTCATGAGCACTTATAGGGTGTTTTAATGCCTAATAGAATCACCAATTAATCATAGTAACCATAAAAACATCCTAAATATAGCATCGTTATATACTCATCCCATACTCATAACTGGTGATATCCTAACCTGAGGTCATTATTCAAGAACTAGCATGCCCCTCTCAACTGATTGAATAGGTCATCAATACTTGGTAGTGGATAATTGTTTTTCATGATCACCTAGTATAAGAAATGGTAACCCACACCAAACCTCAAGATCTCGTAAACCATCTTGATGAAAAACATAGGGGATACACATATTGAAACATTGGGCCTAAAAAATACCTTCTACTATAAGTCCTCCAACCACACCCTCAACTCATGAAGCTCTATGGAAGACATATGATATGAAGACATAGATATCTGGGTGATACCATGGTGTAGATAAATTCATAATTATATCTCTTGGTATGTAGATAATCCTGGAATGTCTTAAATAAATAAATCATCATACTTCTCTACCAATACATGAAACTGAAAGCTCATAGGATCTGTTGTACAAATATTCATGTTATATAACTAGTGTTAATTGGATAAACCCTCCAACACATGAGGTCATCCTACTTTTCCTGGGTTTCTTTTTCACCCACAAATGAAAACCATATCCCATCACTATGGACACACTGCTTTGTACCCCTAAAATAGTCAATTTGAGCATAGACTATGGGTAACCAGTCTATTCCTAAGATGGATTCATAAGGCCTCATTGTTGCTACAAGGAGATCCCAGAAGAAAATATTGCCTCTAAGATTCAAGTGACAACATCGGCATAAATGTGTGATCACTGAGTCACCTCCAATAGAAGTCTCTAAGCATAAGGGTTGAACTAAGGGAATGACCAGAATCTCTATGTCTTAAACCATATAAATGGAAATAATGTATTGGTTTTAACCTATGTCTAAAAAAATATAAACTAAAGTTCATAAGGAACATATCATGCCCTGTATCATCCTTAGAGCCTCTGTTTCATAAGCATCAACCACCTAAAACTTCCCTCACCCATGTACCCCATCTCTATGAGCCTGATGTGGACTACACGAGGGTAGTGGTGGTAACAATTCATAACATCTACCACTTCTAGCTACTATCCCAACTCCTATACCACATATGAATCCCTATAAACCATCATGGTCACACTATTTCCTCTACCTTGGAAGCCTATACTTTGTCCTTCAATCATCTGCATGCCAAGTGGAAAAATCTCATGAATGATGTCCCCAACTATCACAAGAGTAGAACCAACTCTCTATAGGATGACTATATCTATCATGTGATCCCTGAACTGTAGAACCTCTATCCTGGAATACCCTGTTGAAACATATCCCACATCAAGTTCATTATGTCTGTCATCATTTCCCTATCACCAAAGTCTCATCTCCCATGTTCCCACTACTGGCACCAACTATCTACCTCTACTCATCCATGAAACTATCGACCACCAAAGAAGGATACCTTACCCTAGTGTAGGTATGAATTCATAGAGTTATCACACTCAGAATATTTTCATAGACCTCAATCTAAGGTCCGAGTATAAAATAAATGATCTCACAACATATCCATTGAGTACTGAGATTGGTTGGTGAACCTTAATGAACACTCATCCACGATCATATTTCCCTACTGAGGCTTTAGAATATCTAGTACACATACAACCCTCAATGTAGACGGAGAAAACTCCTAATTGGAATATGATAAAAATATTACCATAATAAAGTCACATATTCATACAATTGAGTCACTACGACCAAAAATAGACTTACATATCCATGGAGAAGGCTTGTTTCCCAGACCACCATATGGTCTATAGGTGTTTTGAAATAATTAAAGACCCGCTTCATTACCTCAATATAATCCACACCTGCCTAGGGGTATAGCTCTCCATTGAACTTGAGGATTTACTGCCACTAAAACTCATAAACTACACTCAGTATTCTCACCCCATCCACTGGTAATGTCATGACCATATGCTTCTCTATAGATGGTGGTAAAATGGGTGCACCACCTAGAGGTAACACCTCTTGAACGGGTCCATTCATCAAAGACTCGTCATTAAGGGTATCATCCTCAAAATCCTTCTACAAATTCATAGCTGGAAAACATTATGGAGGCATCCTGAAGGATAAAAAATAAACCACAATTAATAAGTATATTTAGAGAGCTAAATCAAAAAGGATATGGAAACCAAAATCCATTTCAGTATGATTCATGTACCAATATTTTCCTTGAAACCAATATTTACATGTTCCAAGTTGAAAGTCAGGTGATCAGAGTCCTAGTATATGGATACATCATCCTCCTCAGAAATAATAATGTCCCTGGCCTAAAATATAAACATGAATCACTTTACACTATTTCCATAAAACTTAATATAATCTCATATACTTTAGTCTTGAGTTATAATAGACTACTCTGATACCACTCTATCATGACTTATCCCAATGGGGTCCAAGTCATGATTACCCTAAGCCTACCTATAATATACTAAGGGATGGAGACCAACATCAAGTAATCATATCACACACATGGGAGGCCTTATCCTAATGTACATGTACACAAGCAAACATCTCCAGGGCCATAAAATGATGAAATTTAAAACATACAATAACCATGCTTTAATAAATCTAAAATAAAACAATTATAGTATGAAACCAAAGTATTGGAAAGAAAGGGCCAAACACAATCCCACCAAAAGAAACTAAACCCAAGTCCAACCTATGAAGTAGGAATGGACTACTATTAATGAAACCACTAGAATATACCTCAGTCTGTCTGGATCATTGACCGTCACCTGGTTAGGATTTATCTAGAACTCCATCAAAAGTTTGGTTGTTTTTATAATACATTACATGTGTGGTAAAATCCCATGTATGGGTGAGTATAAGAAAACCATGTAAGACACCCCTAAATCACTAAACATATAGCATCATGAATAATAATCATCTCATCATGGGGATATGTAAACAACACATATATCAAGAACATTAAGATATACTCATAATAAACACACAGTCTCAAGGTAAGGTTAAAACCTTAAATTTATCCTAGAATTATTTTCTAAAGGTTCCATAAAACACTCATCTAGGAAAACACACTCTACTAGTTAGATATCATTGACGAAATCCATATGAGGAGTCAGGATCATCGGGTCTCTCTAAAAGAAGTGAACACTGAAATTCTAAAGAGAATGATTTATAGATAGGGATAACACCCAAGTCCATGGGGTATACCAATAACCTAATATATATCAACCCACTACGTATGATATTGATTTTTGTATACTGTTGGTCATGAAAATTCTAGGAACACCACTTAAGGAGAGGATGATGATAGAGGATATCACTCTAAGCCTCGTGGATGGATTCTAATAACTCTATCTGATACTAAACTTCCTCATAGGGGATCACCATACTATACACAGGATGAAATATTATAATAAAACCTTGAAGATAAGATCATGGGAACATACCCTATTGAAACATTTCCATACAGAAAGAGACAAGGGACACAAACTATCTATGAAGAAGTACATAGCATATACTGGAAGTGCATGGTGTGTCCCTTCAGCACCAAATCTTCCCATAAATCACAACCTTTTCCCGTGTCCATGTCCAAGTAAATGGAATGTTTCCCTACGTACACAACTTGCGGGCCCATGTGATATTTTGGTCATGTAACCTATGTACATGTCAAGCCACCTACTACGGTGTACCCAGAGTATGGAATATCCCATATTGTGTTAAACGCCAACTGACCTCCTCGGTGTGTACATCTTATACCTCTCAAGCTGGTCAGAAAGTGTCCCACAGTGTGTGACAGGAGTCTTGTGTCATGTGATACTTATCTCTATGCCAAAACCCTAGGACCTCACATATGGTACTACACAACATGTGTTTATAGGACTACACGTCGTGTAGTACGGTGTTTCAAAGAACCCATGGGATTCTTCACATGTCTTACTATGCACCTATAATCCCTTTAATTCTAACATGGGATGCACCTTTAGTCATGGATTTGGGGTTGAAAAAACCTCCTTCATAATCATTTTCCAGATTCCAACCATATCTAGTGCTCATAAGATACATATTGTCATTCCCCATTAGTGTTTCCCACCAAAACTATGATCGTAGACTCACTATACATCAACATAGATTAATCCCATTATAAATCCAAACATGGATTTGTAGTATCAATATATTACACAAATAAACTAGCTCTCAATGATTGATTATTTTGTATTTTTGGAACCACCGTACAAAATGAACATGGGTAATGAACAAACAAAGAACGAGGGGGAATGCACAAACCAAAAACATGATCAGCTGATCTCAGCCAATGTTTTTTGTTATCCTTAATTAATTTCCATTATAAGGACTAATTATTTGATATAATATAATCAATAATATAAATCCCCAATATTAGATAAAACTTACTCATACCAATAATATGATCAATCCATGAATCAATTCATTAGTTTATTGGTTCATGTTAATCATAGAAAAAATAAAATAAAAATAAATACCATTACAAAAATTCCCTTCCTCAGTTTGTATCAATCATTAGTTAAGAATGAATCCTTTTCATCGTCATTTTTGAGATCCTAGAAAGCATTTCACACCAATTGGTGATCCTCGATCTGGTTGGAATTCTACTGAGAACAATCCTATAATGTTGTCTCTCAAATATCTTGGGTAATATAGCTAAATATAGGATTTATCCATTGGAATGTATTAATAGACAACCATGATTCATGTAAATTTAAATTAAATATTTTATTTAAACATTCACCCCAACCCTTCCCAAACTAAGCATCTGAAGAACTCCATGGTCATGTCACGCCAAGGGTAAAAACCACACTCTAAACTCAATAGTGGCCATGGATTTTAGATATGAGTCCCCATTTGGTATTTATTCCACTTTTTCAAGATAACTTCACATGCATGATATTTAATATATGTAATATATTTCAAAAATTAATTTCAGACTCACCAAACCAAGGAATTTCATGTTTCATTAGTGGTTATCTCCAATAATAATCCATATAATATTCTTAAGTAATATATGGAAAATTTAGAGTCGTTATAGACATATTAACCAAGTGCACAACCCCCTCATATGGTTAGACATAGAGTTTTTAGAAATTGTGCATAAACCATGTGGCGCACTTATAATAAATTGTAGAGGGTTTCATGGTAGTCTAGAAAATCTCTCACTAGTGAAAAGTAGAATCCACATTAAAAACAAGCCATACATTTTGGTTTTCAAAGTTAGTATTATCCATGTTCAAGGCATGTCCATAGGATGTCTTTGCAAAACCTCCATATCAGGTCCCAAATGCTCAAGATGCTCCCATAACCTCTAACACACCATTCATGCCTCATTCGACATCTAGAAACAACATTTTAAAGATTTTTAAATATCAAATTTCCATTACAAATCTCTGTTTTATATTTTTTCCTTCAACCAAATGAAAAAAAAATTCCCATTGAATTTCCAATCGGTTCAAAACACAGGATCTTACAACCTCCCAACCATAGAACTTATCATCCCAAAGAAACCTTAGTGGATAAAAAATGATCACCCAACTAACTTGGAACATGATTTTCTGCATAAATGGTTTCCTTGTGATTCTAAACACTAAAAATTACTACAAGAACCACTTTAGTTATATGCTTCTTAAACTCTTAAAATCTAGTCCAAAACTCATAACCACAGTTGAAATACTTAGGCACTGTATAAATAAGACTGTATAACCTAATACATTATCACATCATTGTCTCTTCCAATAAACATCCTATGCTACTCCATACAATAATTTCTAATGTTAACATCCAATTTCTGAGACATTAAACTTACACCATTATAATTTACTATCAAAGCACATCCTTATAATACTTACAATAAAACTAGCACATTCTAATTTGATTTAACGGTCAAATTCAAATTGGCCCAACTTATCCTGGTTACACTAGATTTCTCTTGAAAATATCCCACTGACCATTAGATTTCACCCTTATCAAACCATAATGTGCATGATCTGATTCCTCACCAAACACATCTAACTATTTTAGGAAACTCATGTCGAACCTCCTTTATCCAAAAACATCTGAAAATGAATGGATTCACCATAGGAAATGACATGAAAACCATATTATAAATCCATTATCCGGAGGTGTTTTGTTACCACTCCAAATATCATAATGGAATCCCATACCCAAATTCAGGTTCTATATCTTGTTCAAAACATCATATGTCCAAAACCATCATCATGACACATCACAGGCCAAAGCCCCATCCATCCTCAGACATAATGACTGGAATGTATAATAACCTATTCATTTTTTAGTGCTAATGTAACTGTCTCCCATCACCTGTTCCATATTTTTGTGAATGGTTCCCATTAAATTTTTAAAAATTACAAATTACAATGAGGGTCACCACCCTCAAATGACCGATGGTGAACTCACCATAATATAAATTATCTTTAAAATGTATCCTCGATCCCTACTCCTAAAGATTCTACCCATCAAATAAAATAATATATTTTTTTTATCTCATCATATACCATATTCCCTCTTAGTATACTCGAAATGATTTCAAGATTTTGGGCATAATCATCTATAAAGTAGTAGTAATTTAAGATTCCATCATCGGGCATGTATCACTCTTCTGGAGCTATGATCACATAAAAATAGTGTATATTTTCATTTAAACAACTTGTGGAACAACTTATTCTGAAAATGGGTCTCCAAGTCCAACCACAGTCAGTCGTCTCATGAAACCGAGTTTATTTCTAACTTTAGACCTCATCACTGAGTGATTTCTTAAATTTAACCAAATAACTAAGTCTCCATGACTATAAGAATCATAACTTGAACCCTCTATCCTGAACCCACCCTAAAAAACTCACTAACTTTCATCATCAACTAATTACCACACATAACTGGCATGAACTAAAATTTCCATACACAGAAAGCATACAATATCACACCACTTGGTTCATGACCTGACTCATGCATTTTCATTTCATATATTATCAAGTAAAATATGCACGTGCAACATGGAACATAATTTTTTAACATAATAGGGGGTTTCTTGGAGAACCTATTCAAAAATAGAACTTATCTATGCTAAGATTTAATAAATGAATTCCCACATTACAGTGTCATTTTAAAAGCTAAAGCATCAACAGCGCAACCACTAGTCAATAGGGCCAAGAACCTGAATATTATTTCACATTGTACCCATTCTCAATACCCAATAACCCTAGGTGCTTCCTTAAAACCCACAGACTTCACCATTCCTATATTACAAAATTTGAGCACCTTCCATGCATCAGTCTCAAATCGAGTGTAAAGACAATATAACCACCTTAAAAAGAATCCATAAACCCCAAACTATATCTCTCACAGGTTTTACTTGATAAAATAAGAATATAATTATAAGGGTTTGAGTCCAAAAAAAGTGTCTCTATGTCTCCCACCTAGCCCTACTGATCAAGTCTCAAAACAAGGACACTAGTTTCATCCACTTATCCCAAAGGTCTCTCGCATGAGAACCATATCCCATATAAGGGACACCATTACATGGAATATAATGTGCTAGTAAACTAAATCAAAAGATGTAAATTTTATGTCTGGTAAAAATACCACTAACCTACAAGGGTCAAAAAAATTTATCAAAGGCTTAACGAAACTACCTTCCAAGTATAGGTCTACCAGGCACTGTTCTTCTCTAAGAATCCTCGTAAAAGAGTACTTTCTGGAGGGTCACAAATAAATGTATAATTTTCATCATCTAACATTTTCTAGGTATATTCATACTGTAATTCACCCTCAATGTTTAACTTAACTGAAAACCAATCACTTTTCTTAGGGTGTCATTTTATCAACTAAGAGTCCTACTTGACTCAATCGTTACTCAAACGACACTTAACTTTCTTTGGAACTCAGTTCAAAAGTCTATCATCTTCTATTTCCAACAGTTCAACCACAATCACTAGCCCCTCAATTTTAACACAATGTTTTGAATTTAAAACTACAACCACATATAAAATTTCACCAAGCTCTACCGCCTAACCGTTATGTCCAAAAAAACCACAGAATAGAATCCAACTAAGACATATGGGAAATGTTCACATTCCGATTCAAGACATCTCTCACGGAAACATTTGGACTAACTCCTATATTAGTATTATTTTTAATCAATTCTACTAAAAAGATTGATTTTAGACATTATAAAACTTCACAATAATTGTTATCCTTAATGTAAGATTGTGAATTTTTCTAGTTTTTTCCCTCTTTGAGTTTTTCATTAAACCTCTTTTGTTGGGGTTTTTTCTGTCCTTTAAACCATTTTTTTCAATTTTAATTTTAGGATGGAGATAATTTTTAGGGGAAAATCACATAATGTTTGGGGATGTATTTATGTTTGAATTAATGGAGTCTTTTTATAAACATTTCAAAGGGGCTTATGAGGGTTACCTATGAGTATCGAAGGATTCAGATGTGGTTCAGGCACTTCTAAAGAAGTTCGGACTAAAACTTCCAATAGGATATTTACACATAGTGTATTTATTAGCAAATGTGTAACTTACACTAGGAATAATCCATTAAATGGGTTACAAACATGAAATTAATAAATTCCATGAAACTGGTTCATGTTGTGTAATGTTCGAGAAGGGTAATTTCAACCTGAGGTGATGGGTTTTTAAATGTAACTCATAATTTGGGAAATAAAAAATGTGAATTTATTAAACACCATGTATTTCTTGGTCTTAGTAGTTTTAAATCTACAATGCATGTGTGATTTCATTATTTATTGCATTCATCCCTCCTCTCTTGATCCCTTTGTAATTTGTAGGTTATTTTTTAGTACCTTCTTCTATTCTAGAAGTCTCGATCAAGAAAATGATTATTGATAAGATTTTTTCCTTCGGTTTTACCCTATCATACATTTCTCTCTATTGTAATTGAGTAATATCTTAATCATGGATGTTTTGGTTGTTGATCTTGATCTTGCTTGATCTAGGTTTCTCTTGCAATCTTCTTTACATTTTTTCATTGTTTGAGTTACCCATTAGAAGTATTATTTGATCACCATATAACGGTAGGTCATATAAAAAACCCTATGGTATATTTATATTGTTTAAGTATGTGAAATATTATTTCATTATGCTAACATAACATGAGAATTAATTAATTGGATATTTAGTTATAGAAAAACAAGTGTTATATTATTCATTAGACCTCTTTAGATCCAACAGTGTTGTGACTTGGATTATGGGTACTTGTAGGGTGATCCAAACCTTGAAAAATAATGAATTTTCTAATGTATTAAAGTATTTTTTGAATTTAATGATACATTGGATGATTTTTTGGGATATATTCACTTTGGAAAATGGTAAACATTATTATTGAATGAATTAGTAATAGAAAGACAAATGGTAATTGTAAGAATTAACCATTGTGGCTTACGATTTTATTTTATGGTATTATAGCTATGATGATTTGTGTTGTGACAGAAGTTGTAGTACTTATATAGAGGTCTAGACCTACTAAGTTGTAAAACATATATATAAGAATAGTCCCAGAATGAAAAAATTACTATATAGAGGGATATTCTCGAGATTCTGAAATGCTTATATAGAGAGATATACCCAGGATGTTTAAATGATTATGTAGAGGTCATGGCCTGAGATATTGAAATTAATATTTAGAGGGATTTTCCCAATATGTTTATGTGATTATACAGAGGGATTTTTCCTATTATGTGATTACGCCATTGTTAGGTTTTATGGTTGGAATGGTTATGCTACATGCTCAGAGATATTCTAGCATGGTTTCAAAGAAGATTGATTGTTTTACAGTTTTAAGTTAATTAATTAACACAGAGATTTATTGCTTTATTGCATGAACTTATTTATTATACTAGATTTTTTTATACTTAGTGGTGTCAACCTACTATGTTTTTTTCACACCCTATTCAAGACACCATTATGTACCTGAGTAGATTACATGGATTCAATTTTTTATATGGGAAAATAACCTTGTTGTTGATTTTTGCTTACTGGATGCATAAGATCTTAAAGATGGGACTGATACAGGGTTAAGGATCAGGGTATTTAATTTTTTTGTGATAGATTGTTCCTTTAATGTATTACTTTCATTTTTACATTTAGATACATTTCATCTGATCATTACATGGTTCACTATTATTTGATTTATTGATCCTCCCTTTACTTTCCTATTGTATATTGTCCTTCTTCTATAATATATTTTAAATTTATAGTTATTATTATGGTTTATTTTTGTTTTATTATAACTCTATACCATGGGATATAGTAATCCCACTAAATTCTCTACACCCTCTCTACAGGTCAGTAGCCTCTGGAATACGGGGAGGGGGACTTGAGGTCCTGTAACCAAACATATTTTTCCATGTGAGAGAGTGTTAGATTAGGGGACATATTTATTTCATGTTGATGTATTTGTCAATATGAATTATTTGTGATAGCGACATATTTATTTCATGTGATGTATTTGTCTATATGAGCTATTACGTGATATTCCTAATATATATGATAAATGAAAAATAAATAACTATTATTTCATGATGAAATACTTGTAAGTAAAGATTAGAGAGACCATGATCCAGTGTTTTTCTATTGATTTCACCTTTTGCTGTTAACATTTCTATTATATAGTTCTCAAAGGAATGTGTTTGTCTTGTAGAGAAAATTCCTCCTATTCATCTTTAAATGAAGTGTTAGGATAGTGGTGATTACTATGCTCCTGACAAAACTGATCAAGATTTTCCTGTATCTCTTAAGGATCAAATGGAAGTTCATATTCATGATAGCTTCTTGTGTGTCATGAAATCCATGTAGAGAGTGACTGTTTGCACCATGACTTTGATGCATGAGCGACGAGAGAGTTTCAGCTACAGAATCCACTTATGTACACTTGGGAGGGAGTCACCCATGTAGCTAGGTTCTAGATTGAGTCAGTCCAAATGATCTTCAATAACCTTGATACACCTACTGATAGGAGGATGAATCTTTCTATGTACATATTTTTTTTAACTTCTAAGGGTTGTTCGAGCATTATAAGGAAATATGGGTAATAATAAGAGTTGTCCTAGAAGGACTTTGAGGTGATGTTTCTAAGAAACTTCTATCTAGAGATATTGATGGATGAGAGGGCCTACAAGTTATTTCATTTTACATGGGAGGTAATTTCAGTGATGAACTATTTATGACAATTTACAAACTTTCAATGATTTTCACAATATTTGGTGGCTGATGAGATCTATAGAGTGGGACATTTTCATGATGGGATTCGTTATGGGATTAGTTCACAAGTGAACTTATTTTTCTTGAGTATCTATTCAGATGTTATGAATCAAGAAATCTTCATGGAAAGAAATATGAGAGAGGAACATAGTAGTAGTAGCATTGTTTATGTCACGACCCGACCCAACGGGGCTCAAGCCGTGACTCCCCAGGCCCACCTCCAATAGGCCAGGGGATGACATCTAGCGCCGAGTAAGCTATCACACACAAGGGAGGCATTAACCTAAGGTAAATGTACACATGTACCCACATACACATCCATGAAATAGTGCAGAGATATATAAAATTGAAAAGAAAATTCATGCATACATCTATCCCAAACCAGTGTGCAACAGTAGTACAAAAAGGGAAAAATAGGGCCCAACAAAGGAAAACTACAAAAGTGTCTAATCTGCTCAGAAGGAGGTAAAACACTGCCAAAAACACCTATCTATAAGATCCTCGGCATAGCTCCAGTAAACACCTCGGCCAAATCTGTTCACTAATCTCCACCTACTTCAGGTCCTCCTGGAACTCCATCGAAAGGCATGTGGTCTGCACAACACACAAACATGTGCGGGAAAAGCCTGTGCTGGGGTGAGTATAACAATACTCAGTTAGCACCCAAAAAACCAGAAAAAAAGTGAGAAACTGAAAGGCAACAGTTCTCTCATCCCAGCCAGAGGGAACCCAGATGAGAGAGAAACTCCATCTCATGACCATCCTCGGCTAAACACAACTAGTCAACTCAATCTAGGTGTATGCCGATATATATACCATGAACATCCATATATACTAGCTCACGCACCAAGCCACATGAGGTACCGACCTCATCACCAAAAAATATTCAAAACTAAGAGAGCACACTCCATGATCATTGTCATCCCAGATGACACTCGTCTAAGAGATACACTCCATCGGGTCCCACAGAACCATCTGAGACGCTCACCCGAGAGATCACGCTCGTCGAATACCGTCACTGAGGAAACCTCATTGAAATAACAAAAACACCAAAGTCATCAAATAGGATATCACTCCTAGGGTCTACTAGGGGATACCAGAACCCACACTGGTAGATGAAGATCTCACAGATAGGGGATCACTCCCAGGGTCTGCTGGGGGATACCGCAACCCGATCTGGCATTTGTAGATCTCACAGATAGGGGATCACTCCCAGGATCTGTTGGCGGATACCAAAACCCGATCGGGAATTTGTAAAGAATCATGTCACTTAGATAGAGTATTGTCACCCGTTTCATGATGGTCACGATGATACCAAAAACCTATCTGGTACATCTCGCATTGTAGGGGATCGAACTGACAATGCCGCAACCCTATTGAAGCCACGCGCTAAGTAGGGGGATCGTATAACCAACGATACCACAACCCTAATATAATCATCATCCTGAGTAGGGGACCGTATACCAAATGAGTCCACAACCATACTGAGCACGACCCATTGTGTAGGGGATCATATTCTCGATGATGCCACAAACCCTACAGGGCTAACCTTCTAGATAGGGGATCGCCACCTGTGGATAAGCAGTCACATCGATACCAAGAACCCGATCTAGGGAAACGATGCTAGAGGATACCGCTCCGAGCCCACCAGAGGGATGCCACAACTCTAACTGATTAAAAATCCCATCGAGAGGATCACAAACCTATACTAAGGTTGTGATTCCACGCGAACCCTCATAGCATCTAACCAAGGGATTACCCTCAACCACTGTTGGTCCAAACGTCACTAACCCAAGCGACCCACCACAACGCCACCCCTTGAACCTCCAAGTCTGATACCGAGGCCACCGTCGTGATACATGCTGATAAACACGCAGGATAGGCTATTTACTTTCCCGAAATGGACAACTGGTGAAAAAGGAACTATTCACCGAAGCTAGCCCATGTGGGGCCCACACAATGATCCCGAAGCTCATCAAGTGGATCATACCACTGCGATCCCCATGGAAAAATACACGGGATCCACTACTCGTTCGTCCCAAACGGACCCTTGGTGAAAAAGGTACTATTCACTGAAGCCAACATGGGTGGGGCCAACGCCTCAATCCCGGAACTCATCAAACGGATCGCACCATTGTGATCCTCTAGGAAAAAAACATAGGATCGACTATTCATCTGCCAAAATCGGACTCCTGGTGAGAAAGTTGTGTTTCTCCTTAAACGCCCAAGCCGGGCCTCGTGGCGCTCGCACCCCAAACTCGGTCCCAACACCCAAAAACCAACAAGAAAAGTATGTTGTATCATCAGGGCCTCAACGCCTTTGACTACACGTCAGTCGGACACTCCGGGTAGAAGATACAATGGGCCGAAGTCGAATAATAATAAAATATTATTATTTTATTCGACCTTTCAAGCTCCCGGGCCACGATATCGATCCCACACCGAAGGGTTCGCCTCATCGCCAGGGTCGCATTTCCATAGACGGTACATGAAACAGACACCTGGTTAGCAAACTGCGGCGGTTTAAACAACCCCGAGATGAAGACTGGGTCGGACCGGCCCAACTTGGTCGGTCCCGCCGGCCCGGCTGCCGCCGGCCAACCCCGGCCGGCTTCCCTCCGCCGCATTACGGCCCACCCCGCTGCGGGACCGCGACCCTCTGATTTTCTTGGCGGCACGCCGCCACCTTGCCGTGTTGGCCCTCCGTGGCCGGTCGCCCCTCGCCGGCGCCGGCGCTGCCGCGCCGGGGCCGTGATGGCGAGGCTTCCATGGACCACCGGGACCACCCTGGGGGTCTGTTTTTTGATCCGGAGGTGCCTACGCGACCCTTGGGACCCCTTCTACACTGATATGAATTCAAAACAAAAAAAAAACGCATCGGAAATGGGATCTAGGGTTAATACTCAAATCACCTACCTCGCGGGTGAAACGTCGAAGCTTTGGGTGCAGAACGACGCATGTGACGTACTGGTGCTTGATCTGCCGACAATCTGCGTCGAAAACAGCTGATGTCGGCTACTTCGTAGGTCGTTCTTTCATCAGTGAAGATTAGGAAATGGGGGGGGGGAGTGGTCTTCCCATACAAGGGGTTGGGGGGAGATGAGGTTTGATTGGTTTTTATTATTATTATTTTTAAAACAATCAACTCACAAACACGACCCCGCCTCAGACCAAACCTCTCGGTGCAGGGAAAAAGAGGTGGCCCCTAGGATAAACACGCCATTATGAATGCAACGGCGAACTCAGATTTTTGATCCGAGACTCCGTTAGGAAGTTATTCGAGCCGATTCTCATAAATAAACTTTTCAATTTTTTTACAGAAACGCCCTTGGTGGATTTTCTCAAAGCAGGACCGCGCCCGCAATGTTTACACCTTTCCTAGGGTAAACGGAACGCTCCGGACGCAATCATGCCTTGGAATCCCATTCTGAGCTACCAATTAAGAGATAACACACCCCCGCTACGTGGATAGTGTAAAAATACTTAATATTTTTATAAAATTAATTCTGGTCACACCGGGCCTTGGAATCCCATGTCGTCTTCACGCATAGCTCTGAAATTATTCATAGGAACATTCCATATTCTGACAGGGCCAAAACCCAAATCGCTACATCCTCCCAACCTAATATCTTTTTGTCCCCGAAAATCCCAAAGCACAAGGAAAGAAACTGGACTCTCAACTGGGTCTCGCACGCCAATGAGTCCACTAACAAACACCCTCGCCCGAACACATAAGTTAGAAGGACTCATCCACCACCCCTCAACACTATCCTTTTTGGGAGGCACTGACTCACCTACATGGTTTTCATCGCATCACAAAAATGCATCTCGGTGGGGGAAGGATCCCTCTTCCTCGCGCATTCAAAGCACGCCAAACAACACCCACATATGATCTTACCAATGCCTTGAACAAAACACGGGCAAGAAACGGAAAGGGAAGAGTGCTGTTAAATAGTGTCTAAAAACTACTACATAAAGTATAAAGGACACAAGGCGTACCTCTATCCAACCGTGGAGCCTCTGGTTTAACAGCCTCTAGGGCATGCATCTTTCCTCGCCCTCGTCCCCTAGCTCCCTAAGCTTGGCATGGACCACCTAGGGGTTGGGGTGGTGGAAACTGATACCGCCTACCACCTCCTGCTACTACACCGACTCCGTCGCCATGTCCACCGCCCTGCGAATCTCCTTTCCTGAGATGCTGCCTCTGCCAAGGAGATCTGTCGACCAGATCCCTCTTAGCAACACGACAGGTTGGAAAATCTCTAGAAAGATGTCCCTGACCATCGCATGCGTAACACCGCCTCTCCTGCGGCTGACCCAAACTCGCCTGTGAGCCCTATGATCCCTGAGCCTCAGATCCTCCATCTTGGGGTCGGCTCCTGAAATTTCAGTGACATCCAGACCCTTGTTCTTGCCGTCGTCTACCAAATGCTGATCCTACTGACTAAGTCTCATCTCACGTGTGCCCAGCACTAACAGGCAGGATCTGCTCAGCCAAAAATCTCTCCACCACCAACGGTCTCTCTAGAACTCCAGCATAGGTGGGCAGACACAATGAAACCACACCTGCATGAGTGTCCCTGCATAACCCCAACTCTAAGGTCCGAGCCCTAAATAACGGGTCTTGAACCATATCTAGGGAGTAGCATGACAGGTCAGTAAACCACACTGTGTACTCCGATATAGTCATGCCCTCCTGCCGAAGCTGTAGAAGCTCCTAAATCTGCACTGACCTCAGCGTCACCGGATAGAACTCTTCCTTGGAGAGCCACTCAAACTTTTCCAACGCGAGCGTCTCCTCATCGTGGGACTACATCACCAAACTCCACCATCGCCTGGCAGAACCATGTAGAAGGCTTGCCGTTAGGACCACCATCTGATCTGGGGGTGTCCTCATTAGGTCGAAAACTCGGGTGACTGCTTCCAGCCAGTCATCGGCAGTGTGAGGGTCTAGATCACCTTGGAACCTCAAAGTTCGCAACCTCTGGAACTCATGCAGTGCACTCATCCTACGCGCAACCTCATCCTACTCTCCGGGCACAACCCGCTACTTGACAGGTGGTGGCTCAACTGGCAGACCACCTTGAGGTCTAGTCTCAGAACCTGCGCCCTAGTCTACATCCTCTACATGGGTAATATCATCACCAAAATCCCATTGTGGAACCCTCACTAACTGTCATCATGGAGGAATCTGGAAATATAATCAAGAGGGACAACGGTCAAGAGTATATATGGAGATATGACTCAAAAAGAACAAGGGAAACCCAAAAACCCAATCCTATATGATGCATGCACCATTATTTCCCTACGACTAGTGTCCAAATGTCCAGAGTTGAAAGGCAGGTTATCAGAGTCCTAGTGAATGGATACGTCGGCCGCCGCACCAACACTGGAGTCCCTATTCTGAAATCCGAACTCGAAACATTGTCACACTACCGCTATGCAACCCAAACCAAACTCAGAGCTAGAAAAGCTACGCTCTGAGATCCCAAATGTGTAACCTCATCTGATACCACTCTGTCATGACCCCAGCCAATGGGGATCATGCCGCGACTCCCCAAGACCACCTCTAATAGGCCAGGGGCTGGCGTCTAGCACCGAGTAGTCTATCACACACAAGGGATGCATTAGCCTATGGTACCTGTACACATGCACCCACATACACCTCCATGCAACAGTGTAGTGATATATAAAACTGAGAATAAAATGCATGCATACATCTATCCCAAACCAGAGTGCAACAGTAGTACAAAAAGGGCTAAACAGGGCTCGCCAAAGGAAAACTACAAAATTGTCCAACCTGCTAGAAAGGAGGGAAAACACTGCCAAAAACACCTTCTAGAAAGCTCCTTGGCATAGCTATGGTAAACACCCCGGTCAAACCCACTCACTAAGCTCCATCTACTCCAGGTCATCCTCGAACTCCGTTAAAAGGCATGTGGTCTGCACAAGACACAAACATGTGTGGTCAAAGCCCATATAGTTTTGAGTATAACAATACTCAGTAGGCACCCAAAAACCCCAAAAAAACAAAAGAGAGAAACTGAAAGGAAACAATCCGCTCATCCCAGCCATAGGAAACCTAGATGAGAGAGAAACTCCATCACGTGACCATCCTTGGTTAAACACAACTAGTCAGCTCAATCCAGGCGTATACCCATACATACACCATGAACATCCAGATATACTCACCTCACATACCAATCCACATGAGGTATTGACCTCATCACCAGCAACAATTCACAACTTGGAGAGCACACTCCATGATCACTGTCATCCCAGATGACATTCGTCTGAGAGATACACTCTATCGAGTCCCACACAAACAGCTCAGATGCTCACCTAAGAGATCATGATCACCGGATACCATCATTGAGGAAACCTCGCTGAAACAACAAAAACACCAAACTCCTCGGATTGGGGATCACTCATAGTGTCTGCTAGGGGATACCAGAACCCACACCGGTATACAAATATCTCACAGATAGGGGATCACTCCTAGGGTCTACTGGGGGATACCACAACCTGATCAGGCATTCGTAGATCTCACGGATAGGGGATCACTCCCAGGATCCGCTGGGGGATACCACAACCCGATCTCGTATTCGTACAGAAACACATCACTCAGATAGAGGATCGTCACCTGTGTCACAATGGTCATGACGATACTAAAACCCTATCTGGTACATATCATGTTTTAGGGGGTCGAACTAATGATGCTGCAACCCTATAGAAACCAGGAGCTAAGTAGGGGATCGTATAACCAATGATACTGCAACCCTACTATATTCCTCATACTGAGTAGGGGATAGTATACCGGATGATTCCACTACCCTACTGAGCACAGCCCACTCTGTAGGGGATCATATTCCCAAGGATGCCACAAACCCTATGGGGTTAACCTGCTAGATAGGGGATCACCGCCCGTGGATAAGCAGTCACAATGATACCTAGAACCCGATCTAGGGAAATGATGCTAGAGGATTTTGTTCTAGGCCCACTGGAGGGATGCCACAATTGTAACAGATTAAACATCCCATCGAGATGATCACAAACCTATACTAAGGATGTGATGACTTGCGAACCCTCGTAGGATCTAAGCAAGGGAGTACCCTCAACCACTACTGGTCCAAACGTCGCTAACCCAAGAGACCCGCCACAAGTACACCCCACACACCTCTAAGTCCGATACCGAGGCCACCATAGCGATCCACTCATAAAAACACGCAGGATAGGTTGTTTACCTTCCCAAAACGGACAACTGGTTAAAAAGGCACTATTCACTGAAGCTAGCCCGTGCAGGGCCCACACAACGATCCCGAAACTCATCAAGAGGATCATACAACTGTGATTCCTGTGAAAAAACACACGGGATCCACTACTCATTCGTCCCAAACAGACCCCCGGTGAAAAAAGGTACTATTCACCGAAGGAAACTCAGGTGGGGCCCATGCCTCAATCCCGAAACTCTCGAACAGATCACACCATTGTGATCCTCTTAGAAAAACACACAGGATTGACTATTCATCTACCAAAATTGGACTCTTGGTGAGAAAGTTGTGTTTCTCCGTAAACGCCCAAAACCGGCCTCATGGGGCCCACACCCCAAACTCAGTCCCAACACACGAAAACCAACAAGAAACGTTCGTCGTACCATCAGGGCCTCAACACCTCTAATGGCACGTTAATCGGACGCTCCTGGTAGAAGATACAATGGCCAGAAGTCGAATGATAATAAAATATTATTATTTTATTCGACGTTTCACGATCCTAGGCCACGATCCTGAAACTTAAAACTCCCAAAACCACACCTAAGGGTTTGCCTCATCGCCAGGTTCATGTCGCCGGAGACGACATAAGAAAGGTACGCCCGGTTATCAAAATACGAGGGTTTAAAGAATCCCCGGACGAAGACTAGGCCGGACCGGCCCTCCCAGGCCAGTCTGGCCAGTCTGAATCGGCCCACCGCGGCCCGAACTGGCCCGCCTCGGCCAGCCCGGCCGCCTCTGCCCCCGACCTGCCCCGGCTTGCCGCCCTCTGCCGCATTGTGGCCCTCCCCGCCCCGGGACCGCGGCCTTCTGCCGCGCGCCACCGCACCTCAGGCCGCCGCCGCCGCTGCACCTCAGGCGGCCGCCACTACCTTGCTGTGCCAGCCCATCGTGGTCGACCGCCCCTCGCCGGCGCCGGCACTGCCATGTCAGGGCCGCACTGGCGAGGGTTTCGCGGACCACCGGGACCACCCTGGCGGTCAGTTTTTTGATTTGGAGGTGCTTGCGCGACCCTCGGGACCCCTTCTACACTACTACGGATTCAAAACGAAGAAAAACGCATTAGAAATGGGATAGGGGGTTAAAACTCATACCGCCAACCTCACGGACGAATCGCTGAAGCTTTGGGTGTAGAACGACGCCTGTGATGTGCTACAGCTCAATCTGTTGACGATATACATCGAAAAAGGCTGATGTGGGCTCTTTCGTGGGTCGTTCGTTCGTCGAAGAAGAGGAGGAAGGGGGGTGGGGGCAGTGGTTTGTGCATACAAGGGGTTGGGAGGAGATGAGGTTTGTTTTTTATTTTTATTTTTAAATAATCATCTCACACCCATGACTCCTCCTCAAACCAAACCTCCCGGCGCAGAGAAAAAGTGGTCGCTCCTAGGGTAAACACGTCGTTCTGAACGCAACGGCGCACTCAGATATTCTATCTGAGACTCCATTCAGAAGTTATTTGAGATAACACTCAAAAATAAACTTTTCAATTTTTTTACGAAAAGGCCCCAGGTGGATTTCCTCACAGCAGGCCCACGCTCGCAAATTTTACACCCTACCTAGGGTAAACGACGTGCTCCGGACGCAACTGTGCCCTCGGATTCTTGTTCTGAGATACCATTTAGGAGATAACACACCCCCGCCGCGTGCATAGTATAGAAATACTTAATATTTTTATAAAATTATTTCCAGGCACAACGGGCCTCAGAATCTCACGTCATTTTTGCACCTAACTCTGAAATTATTCATAGGAATATTCCAAAGATTGACAGGGCCAAAACCTGAGTCGATACATCCTCCCCACCTTATAACTTTTCATCCCCAAAAATACCTAAGCACAAGGAAAAAAATGGACTCTAAACTAGGTCTCCCACGCCAGCAAGTCCACCAACAAACCCCCCTGCGCGAAAACATAAGTCAGAAAGACTCATCCACCACACCTCAACACTATCCTCTTTGGGCGGCACTGACCCACCCACACAATTTTAATCACGTCACAAAAAACATGTCTCGGTGGGGGAAGGATCCCTCTTCCTCACACATTCTAATCACGCCAAACAACACCCACACATGATCATACCAACTCCTTGAACAAAACTCGAGCAAGAAACGGGAAGGGAAGAGTGCCTCTAAACAGTGTCTAAAAAACAACTACAGAAAGTAGAAAGGATGAAAGGCGTACCTCTATCCAACCACTGAGCCTCTGGTTCAACATCCTATAGTGTATGCAGATGTCCTCACCCTCGTCCCCTAGCTTCCGGAGCTTGGTGTGGACTACCTGGAGGTGGGGGTGGTGGCAACTGATACCGCCTACCACCCCCTCCTGCTGCACCAACTCTGTCTCCACGTCCGCTGCCCTGAGGATCTCCTTGCTCGAGACGTTGCCTCTACTAAAAAGTTCTGTCGACCGGCTCCCTCTCAGAAGCATGAAGGGTCAGAAAATCTCTTGCAAGATGTCCCCGACCATCGCAAGCATAACACCGCCTCTCCTACGGCTGGCCCAAACTAGCCTGTGATCCCTGAGCCTCAAATCCTTCATCCAGGGGTCACCTCCGGAAACGTCGGCCACGTCCAAACCCTTGCGCCTACCGCCGGCTACCAGGTGTCGATCTGACTGATGAAGTCTAATTTCTCACGTGCCCATCACTAACAGGCGGGATATTATCATCCAGAAATCTCTCCACCACCAACGCTCGCTCTAGAACTCTAGCATAGGTGGGAAGATACAAAGAGACCACACCTGCTCGGATGTCCCTACGTAACCTTTTCTCAAAGGTTTGAGCCCTAGAGAAAGGGTCTCGAACCATATCCAGGGAGTAGCACTACCGGTCGGTAAACCTCATTGAGTACTCCGACACAGTCATGCCCTGCTGCCGAAGCTGTAGAAGCTCTTGAATCCGCACTGACCACAACATCACCAGATAGAACTCTTCCCTGAAGAGTTTCTCAAACTTTGCCCACATGAGTGCCTCCTAATAATGGGATTTCATCACCAAACTCCACCATCTACTAGATGAACCATGCATAAGGCTTACCGCTAGGACCACCATTTGATCTTGGGGTGTCCTCAATAGGTAGAAAACTCTGGTGATTGTTTCGAGTAAGTCATCGGCAGCCTCAGGGTCTATATAACCTCGGAACCTCAAAGGTCACTGCCTTTGGAACTCATACTGTGCACTCAGTCTATGTGAAACCTCATCCTGCACTCCCAGCACAACCAGTTTCTCGACAGGTGGTGGCTCAACTAGCGGACCACCTGGAGGTCTAGCCTCAGAACCTGCACCCTGGTCCACAGCCTCTACATGGGGCAGATTGTCACCACAATCCCATTGTTGAACCCTCACTGGCTGTCATCGTGGAGGAATCCTGAAATACAATCTAGACGTGCAATGGTCAATAGTATATATGGAGAGATGACTCAAAAAGAATAAAGGAAACCCAAAAACCCAGTCTTATATGATGCGTGCATCGTTATTTCCCTGCGACTAGTGTCCAAACGTCCCAAGTCAAAAGTCAGGTTATCAGAGTCCTAGTGAATAGATACGTCAGTCACCGCACCAACACTGGAGTCCCTAGCCTGAAATCCGAACTCGAAACATCATGACACTACCGCTATGCAACCCAAACCAAACTCACAGCTAGACCAGCTACGCTCTGAGATCCCAAAAGTGGAACCTCCTCTAACACCACTCTGTCATGACCCCACCCAACGGGGCTCAATCTGCGACTCCCCAAGCTTGCCTCCAATAGGCCAGGGGCTGGCGTCTAGCGTCAAGTAGGCTATCACACACAAGGGAGGCATTAGCCTAATGTACCTTTACACACGCACCCACATACACCTCCATGAAAAAGTGTAGAGATATTTAAAATTGAAAAGAAAATGCATGCATAAATATATCCCAAACCAGAGTGCAACAACAGTATAAAAAGGGAAAAACAGGGCCAACCAAAGGAAAACTACAAAAGTGTCCAACCTGCTCAGAAGGAGGGAAAAACTGCCAAAAAAACATGTTGGTAAGCTCCTCGGCACAGCTCTGGTAAACACCCCAATCAAACCCGCTCACTAAGCTCCGCCTGCTCTAGGTCCTCCTGGAACTCCGTTGAATGGCATGTGGTCAACCCAAGACACAAACATGTGCGGGCAAAGCCCTTGTAGTGGTGAGTATAACAATACTCAGTAGGTACACCAAAAACCCAAAACAAAAGAGAAAAATGGAAAGGCAATAGTCCACTCATCCCAACCATAGGGAACCCAGATGAGAGAGAAACTCCATCTCATGACCATCCTCGGCTAAACACAACTAGTCAGCTAAATCGAGGTGTATTCCCATACATACACCTTGAACATCTAGATATACTCAGCTAACACACCAAGCTACATGAGGTACCAACCTCATCACCATAAATGGTTCCCAACTAGGAGAGCACACTCCACGATCATTGTCATCCCAGATGACACTCATCCAAGAGATACACTCTATCGGGTCCCACACAAACATCTCAGACGCTCACCTGAGAGATCATGCTCGTCGGATACCGTCACTGAGGAAACCTCACTGAAACAACAAAAACACCAAACTACTCGGATATGGGATTTCTCTTATGGTCCACTAGGGGATACAAGAACCCACCCTGGTATATGAAGATCTCATAGATAGGGGATCACTCCAAGGGTCTGCTGGGGGATACTGCAACCTGATATGGCATTTACAGATCTCACAGATAGGGGATCACTCCTAAGATCCACTGGGGGATACCACAACCCGATCTAGCATTCGTACAAAAACACGTCACTCAGATAGAGGATCGTCACCTATGTCACGACAGTCACAACAATACTAAAACCCTATCTAGTACATCTCGCGCTGTAGGGGATCAAACTGACGGTGCCACAACCCTATAGAAACCACACGCTAAGTAGGGGATCGTATAACAAATTATACTGCAACCCTACTATAATCCTCATGCTGAGTAGGTGATCATATACCCGATGATGCCACAACCCTACTGAGCATGGACCAATATGTATGGGATCATATTCCCAATGATTCCACAAATCCAACGGCGTTAACCTTCTATATAGGGGATCGCCGCTCGTGGATAAGCGGTCACAGCGATACCAAGAACCTGATCTAGGGAAATGATGCTAGAGGATCCCACTCTGGGCCCACTGGAGGGATGCCACAACTCTAGAAGATTAAACATCCCATCGAGAGGATCAAAAACCTATACTAATCTTGGGATGTCGTGCGTACCATCATAGGATCTAACCAAGGGAGTACCCTCAACCACTGCTGGTCCAAACGTCGCTAACTCGAGCGACCCAACACAACGCCACAACGCACACCTCTAAGGCCAATATAGAGGCCACAATCACGATCCACGTGTAAAAATACACAAGATAGACTATATACTTTCCCAAAACGGACAACCGGTGAAAAAGGCACTATTCACTGAAGCTAGCCCATGTGGGGCCCACACAGTGATCCTGAAACTCATCAAGAAAATCATACCACTATGATCCCCACAGAAAAACACAAAGGATCCACTACTCGTTCATCCCAAAAGGACACCCGGTGAAAAAAGGTACTATTCACCAAAGCCAACTTGGGTGGTGCCCATGCCTCAATCCCGAAACTCATCGAACAGATCGCAGCATTGCGATCCTCTCAGAAAAACACACAGGATCGACTATTCATCTGCCAAAATCGGACTCCTGGTGAGAAAGTTGCGTTTGTCCGTAAATGACCAAACCCAGCCTTGTGGGGCACACACCCCAAACTTGGTCCTAACACCCGAAAACCAACAAGAAAAGTACGCCATACAATCAGGTCCTCAACACCTCTGATGGCACGTCAATCAGACGCTCCCGGTAGAAGATACAACGACCCGAAGTCGAATAATAATAAAATATTATTATTTTATTCGACGTTTCAAGATCCCAGGCCACGATCCCGAAACTTAAAACTCCCTAACCTACACAGAATGGTTTTCCTCGTTGCCAGGGTCACGTCGCCGGAGATGGCATGAGAAACGGACACCCGGTTAGAAAACTGCGGGGGGGATGGGGGGGTTAAGGAACCCTTAGACGAATACTGGGTCGTACCGGCCCTACCTGGCCCAGCCGGCCAGCCTGAAATGGCCCACACTGGCTCGCACCAGCCCAAACCAGCCTGCCCCCGCTGGCCCAGCCACCGCCGCCACCGGCCCACCCTGGCCGGTAGCCCTCCGCCGCGCTGCGGTCCGCCCCGCCGTGGGACCACAACCCTCCGCCGCGATGGGGGGGGGGGGCACCGCAACCGCACCCGAGGCGGCCGCCGCCACCTTGACATGCTGGCCCATCGTGGCCTGCTGCCCCTCGCTGCCGCTGGTGCCGCTGTGCCGGGGTCGTGTCATTGAGGCTTCCGCGGACCTCCAGGACCACCTCGGTGGTCCATTTTTCAATCTGGAGGTGCTTGTGCGACCCTCATCACCCCTTCTACAATCCTAAAGATTCAAAATGAAGAAAAACATAGCAGAAATGGGATAGGTGTTAAAACTCATATCGCCTATCTCTTGGGTGAAACGTCGAAGCCACAAGTGCAGAATGACGCCTGTGATGTGCTGGAACTTGATCTGTCGATGATCTGCGTCGAAAACGGCTGATGTCGGCTCCTTCCTGGGTCGTTCGTTCATCTGCGAAGAGGAGGAAGGGGGGAGGGTGTTCTGCACATACAAGGGGTTGGGGGAGATGATGTTTGTTTTTTTATTGTTTTTTTTAAAACAATCAACTTACACACATGACCCCACCTCAGACAAAACCCCTCGGTGCAGAAAAAAGAGGTCGCCCCTAGGGTTAATGTGTCATTTTGAACGCAACCGCGGACTCGGATTTTCAATCCGATACTTCATTCAGAATTTATTCAAGCCAACGCTCATAAATAAACTTTTCAATTCATTTACAAAAATTCCCCTGGTGGCTTTCCTCACAGCAAGCCTGCGCCCGCAAAGTTTACACCCCACCTCGTGTAAACGGCATGCTCCGAACGTAATCGTGCCCAATGATTTCTGTTCTGAGCTACCGTTTAAGAGATAACACACCCATGCCATGTGAATTTTATAGAAATACTTAATATTTTTATAAAACTAATCCTGGGCACACCGGGCCTTGGATTCACACACCGTCTTCACGCCTAGATCTGGAATTATTCATAAGAATATTCCGAAGTCTGACAGGGCCAAAACCCGAGTCACTACAGTTTCAGTGAGTTGAACTATTAGATCTTCTTCTAGTGGAAATAAGAACCTCTATGACCATTTTCACCTAGGAAATGAAGGGAAGAAAAATCAGTGAAGTGGGCTTCCATTTTAGAATTGTGATCTATTTAATTTCTTTTAATGCTGAAAGTGGGGCCATTAGCAGCCTCAGTGACTGTACCCAAATTTGGAGTTCCATTCTTATGGCAGTCTATATAGTTTGTTGAGGTTTTGTAGGGGAATAAAGTAGTATATAAGTGGCAGGGGATCAAGACTGGTACTAGAGTCTATAAATGACATTGCTGCCCCTTAGTAGATTTGAAGTTGGAGTTCCATGGGATGTTTAGGTAGTGGCAAGGGACTTGGTACCCCAGTGTAGGAGAGGTAATACCAGGTGGAGGGAATAGCTCAAGGGATTAAGACTGGAGCCCAGGGTAGAGGGGAAAGTTATATACATGCTATGCATTCCACTCTCACTAGTGTGGATGCAAGATCTTCTATGGTTAGAGGTGTGATTCCTGTATCATCTTCACTTTATTTCATTTTTTGATACATAATCACCACATTCCATTTTATCTTCCCTTTGGAAAAATGGTTTGGTCTTGGTTTTGTAAATAATGTATGTTGTTTTGACCATCGTTGTGTCATTAGGAGTGTGGTTAGTGAATATAAAACGTTGCAAGGCATGTTCCCTGGAAATTTGTGATTAATCATTCATTGGGAAATGTTTGTATTGGAAATGATAGGTTTGGGTTTTATTCTTGGTATTGTTTTTCTAATACTATACCAGGATTATATATACTATTACTGGAGAATATTTGCTTTCTATCACTATAAGGAGGCCATTATTCCCTTTAGCGTGAGTGGTATCTTCAAGTTGGTCATGCAGGACCAATTTATTATATATTGGATAGTCTCATAGCTTAAATTTAAATCCTTATTCAGGATGATGTCTAAATGCATGAAGACATAGGAAATGATAGGTTTTAATTTATTTCTTGGTATGTATTATCTAGTTCTATACCAGGATTATATTGATTGTTACTGGAGGAGAGTTACCTTTTTATCTCTAGAGGGAGGCCATTATTCTCCTTGGGGTGAGTGGGATCTTCATGTTAGTCATGCTGGACCAATTTAGTGTATATTGGGTAGTATCATGGATTAGATATAAATCATTATTCAAGATGATAGTGTAATTAATTAGGATACTTTTTGTCTAATGGTAGACCATTTTCTTGATGTCTTTCCTAATGAGTTATATAGCTTATCGCCCGAGCGAGATATCGAGTCCAAGATCAAGTTGGTTCCTAGGGACGAGATAGTTTCCATTCCACCATATGGGATGGTAGCAATAGAGATTCAGGATTTGAATGTTCAGTTGGAAGATCTATAAGATAAAGGATTAATATGGCCAAGTACCTCTCTTTAGGATTCTCTAGTTCTTTTCTTCATGTAGGTTGATAGGAATTTGTGATTATGTGTGGATTATCGAATATTGAATCAGATTTTGTTCAAGAATTGGCATCCCCTTCCTCATATTGAAAATACATTTAATTATATAAGTGGTTCTAATATCTTGTATAAGATTTATTTGAGATCATTATACCACTAGTTTTGGGGTCAGATTATTAGACATGCCTCATACAACTTTTAGGAGAGAGTATGAACTGTTTGAGTTCGTAGTGATGGCGTTTGATTTGATTAACTCACCAAAGGTATTAATGGACCATATGAATTGGATCTTTTATCCTTTTTGGAATATTTTTTTGTGGTTTTTTCAATGATGTATCATTATACTCCCTATAAGAAGAAACTTATTCCTAGTATTGTGACATCATCTTGATTATATTGAAGGAGAATCATCTTTATACCAAGATAACCAAATGTAGTTTCTATATTGATAAAGTTAACTTATTGGGTCATTTCATATCAGAGGATGGAGTTTTAGTGAACCCAGATAATGTTTCAGTCATGGTATCTTGGAAGAGACCCAATAATTTCTTCAAGATTCAGAGTTTTTTTGGTTTAGCATGTTATTATTGGTGCTTCATTCAGTGTTTATCCCATTTGGAATCACTGATGTTCGGGATTACCAAGAAGGGTGTGAAGTCTATTTGGTTAGATACTTACATGAGATATTTATAGGAGATGAATAGTAGGTGGACCTTAATATATATCCTCACTTTACCAATGATGATTAAAGAAAATACAATGTACAGTGACGCATTCGGAGGCAGACTCATAGGATTTTTGATATAGGTTGATTGAGAAGTTTCTTATAGCTCCAAAAAAATGAGACTGCATGAGAGTAATTATTTTAATAATTGTTTGGATTAATAAGTGGTGGTATATGCCCCGATACACAACAAACATTATCATATGGGAAAGAGTTTTATGGTGTACATGGACCACAAGAACCTCAGGTACATCTTTTCTTAGTGAGACCTAAACCTTTAGCAGAGGAGGTGAGTCGACTATCTATAGTATTTCATCTTCAAGAAAGCTTATACACCAGAAAATTTCAATTTCATTTTTGATTACATGATATAGAAGACACAGATAGAGTTAGTGTGAGAGTCTTGCATTGAGTAGAGGATTATGGAACTCTTTGTAGAAATGCATATATAAGTTTAGAAGTCCCAAGGATGAGTAATTTTAACTTAAAAATCTGTTATACCCATGATTTATGACCATATCAAGAAAAATAATTAATTTGATCTGGGGGCTTATCTATAACATAAAACTTAAATGGTGGGGATCCACTATCAAGATGGTATCTTAGTAACAATAATTCTCTTTTTAGGCTATGTATGGGTTCTTACGATCTTTCGTGAGGAGATGATGAGAGAGTTTAATTATTCTATATAGGAATTAAATCCATGTCTAATAAATATGTAAATTATTCTCTATATAAAGTACTGGTGGCTAGGAATGAAGAAGACAGTAGTGGTATTTGTGGTGTGATGCTTCACCTATTAGCAGGCGAAGGCTAATAATTTGAGGTTTCTTGTGGTATTATAGCCTCTTCCCATTCCATAGTGGAAATTATATGATGTTAATATGGGTTTTTTTATAGTATTACCCAGTACACCTTGCAATAATGATGCATTATGGGGGATTGAGGATTGACTGACAATTCTAGCCCACTTTTTACCTATCTTGAAGACCTTCACAAATGATGATATGGGTAGTCTCTATATGAAGGAATTAGTTCGGTTTCATGGTGTTACAAGGAGTATCATTTCTAATAGAGATCCTTATTTCATGCATCAATTCTATAAGGGTCATCAGAATACACTAGGATCGTAGGTTCTTCTGAGTAAGATATATAATCCTTAGACTGATGCCCAATCTAAATTGAAAATTCTGGTTTTTGAGGACTTCTTGTGAGAATATCCTCTATAATTTGGCAGTTCATGGGAGGAACACATAGAACCCATGGATTTTTATCATAATAAAAACTTTGATTCATCAATATATATGGAACATTTCAAGTCTTTTAATGGAAGGTCGTTTCATTCACCTCTTTGTTGGTTTAAGGTAAGAGATTCAACACGTGTTGGACCTAGTATCATGCTTGAGACATCTAATTGGGTTCCATTGATTAGAAGGTGGTTAGTGACTATGAAGAGTATGAAAAATAATATACTAAGCATCGAAGATGACCTCTAGAGTTTGAGGTTGTTCATATTTTTTGTCTTTGGGTTTCACCTAGGTTGGGGAGAATTTATATCATGAAATAGGGAAAGCTAGCACCATGGTTTTTCAGACCGTTTGAGATAGTGGAAAGAGTTGGTCAACTGGATTACCTATTAGCCCTTCCATATATATACAGTTTCATGCATGATATATTTCTCATGGAGTATCTTTAGAGATATTATCCTGACCCTTCTCATGTGGCATATGATGAGGACATTGATCTTGGTGTAGATGCATCCTTTCAGGAGAATATGATACAGATTGTGGACCGTAGTGAGAAGTATCTCAGAGGAAGGATCATACCTCTAGTTTAAGGGAAGTGAAAGCATAGGCTTGTTCAAGTGAAGACCTAGGAGAGAGAATCTCACATGCGATCAAAGTGGGAAGACTTTTTTTGGGACCCCACATTGATACGTGGAGAATCTTGGAGATGAGCTGCAATATGGTGGGGATGTTGTAAGATACCACATTTTTTTAGGTAATTCTCTTTTGAGTTTTTTCATTTAACCTATTCTTTTATAGTTTTTCTTCTTCTTTGAACCTTATTGGTTGAGTTACTTTTTAGGATAGAGTGAATCTTCATGGGAAAATGACCTAAAGTTCAGGGATGTGTATTTGTTTGAATTAATGGAGTCTAGGTATAAACATGTTAAATGGGATTATGATGGTTCCCTAGGAGTATTGAATTATTTGGAGGTGGTTTGGGATCTTCAATAGAATATGGTCTTAAATATACTTACAATACATTTACACACTATTTATATATTACATGATGTTTAACTATCACTAGGAAGAGGCTATGAAATAGGTTCCTGATGTGAAATGAGTACCCACTGTGAAACTGGTTAACATTATTTAATGTTTGAGTAGAGTTATTTTAACCAAAGGTGATGTGTTTTTCATCATAACTAATTTTTTAGGAAATAAAAAATGTAAAATTATTATAATCCATGTATTTCATGTGCTCAATGGTTTTAAATCCATGATGCACATATAATTTTATTCTTCATCGCTTGCAACCCTCCTCTATTAAGACCTAGTCAATTTCAAGGAGATTCGGTTGAGCCTTGTTCTATTCTAGATGTCTTGATCAAGCATATAATCCCCTATATGATTTTTTTGATTCATTATTCCTATATCTTCTATTTCTATCCATTATAGTGATGGAATCACGTTTCCATAGTTTTTTTGGGTGTTGATCTTGATCATGTGTCATCTAGGTTTCTATTGTGATCATATTTTACTTTTTACTTTATTGGTGTTATCTATTGGAATCATTGATTGATCTCAAGATAAAGGTAAGTGGTCTAAAACCAAACCTTGTGGTCTATTGATATTATTTAATTATGGTCAATATTATTAGATTATACAGACATAACATGTTCATTAATTAATTGGACTGTGGGTGATAGTGAATCATGTGTTGGATTATTTGTTGGACCCCTTTGGATCCAACCATGTTGTAACCTGAATTGTGGATACATGTTGGGTGAGCCAACCCTTGAATAATAATGAATTGGTTAATGGATTAATATATGTTTTAGCATGATAGAATACCTTATGTGATTTCTTGTGATAGATTCAATTTGGATAATTTCTTACAACATTATTGAATGAATGGGTAATTGAAAGAACAATTGTAATAAGATAAACTAACCATTTTGGATTATGATAAGATCTTATGGAATTGTTTTTTTGTAATGATTTGTGTTGTTACTGAAGTTTTGTTGGTTATATAGAGGCCTAGTCCCTAGATACTAAAATCATTATATAGAGGGTTGTGCCTAAGATTATGAAATGCTTATATAAGGGTCTATACTTGGGATATGGAAATGATTATATATAGAACTTGTCCCAGGAATCTATAATGATTATATTGAGGGGTTGGACCGGTATATTAAAATGATTATACAGAGGTATTTTTCAGTTAGGTGATTAGACCATGGTTTTTAGTTACAGTTGGCATGCTTTTGATACATGCTCATAGATATTACAGTATAGTGCCAAACTTGGTTGTATTGTTGTATTATATTAATTTGATTAATTAATACACCTATTTTTCACTTTATTACATGAACTTATTTTTCCAACATATTTATTTATACGTGATGGTGTTGACCTACAAATTTTTAATCACACCCTATTTGGGTTGTCAATTGGTACCCGAGTAGATTACATGGATACAAGTTTGGAAAATGAAAAAGGACCTTGTTGTTTGTTGTTTCTTACTATATGGGTAAGATCTTGGGGACAGAACCAACATGTTGTTTTAGTCTAGGTTATTTTTAGTTTTTGTGTCATCTTATTCCTTTATTTTTATTTCTTTAAATTTTACATTTACATACATTCCATCCTAACATTACATGGTTCACTATTATTTTATTTATTTATTTTTCCATTACTATCCATCTATCTGTTTTATTATTTTTTCTATATCTGTTACACTAATTTTTATTATTGTTGTTTATTTCCTCTATATTATAACTTTGTACTAGGAGGTATAGTCTCTCCACTATATTATTTACACCCTCACTAATTTTCAAAATCCTATGGAATATGAGGAGGCACGCTTGAGGTCCTATAACCAACCAGATTTGGTCATATTAGAGAGTGATGAATCAAGGGACATTACAATTAAAGTGACTCAGATATATGATATAACATGTAACAAATTTATAGAAAAAAATTTAAAACTGTACTTAGCACATTATTTATCTGACTCTATGTGTTATTATAAAAATAATAACATAATTTACATTTAAACCATTTATTTGTTTATACATAAGTTCACACAATTGGGATCTGTTAAAGAAAATTTCACTCAGAAGATGAATAGGAAAACAAACTATTATAAAACCTGTCTATAGATACATACCTATAGCCATTGTCTTCCAAACTCATTTCTATATGTATTTATTCTAGGAATATATCCATGGTTGGTATAAAACCATGGCTATAACCTCCACATATAGCCATGATTTTCCTAAATTGTGGCTATAGGTATTTTTTCAAAGGTTATATCCATAGATCTCCAAAACCATGGATATAGCATGTACCTATGGTCCCAGTTTTCATTGAATTGTTGCTATAAGTAGTTTTTTCAAAGGATATATCCATGGTTTTATATAACCATGGATATAGTTTGTTTTTTCTAAGGTTATAGCCACGGTTTAATGGAATCGTGGCTATAGGTTGTATAATAGAATAACATTTCATTACTTTCCAAAAGTGCCCCTCCTCTCCACTTATAAAAGGCCCCCACCACTCCCACCTTATTCACACCATTAAGACATTTGGCTCGGCCAAACTCTGCCCAAATACTCTCCCAACATCCCTCACTTACTCCTAGAAGCCTCACTTTGGGCAGAAGTTTTCCCAAGGAAGCCTTTGTCTCAAATCAAAAAGAGTTACCCGATTTTTTAGGTAATGTCTTCTCTAATGTTGTTTTGTTTTATTTTGCTTCTCAAACCCCTTAAACTCTTTTCATTACTTTATTTTGTAACAACACAAGTATCTAAAATATACTAGGATGTTGTTATGATAAGGATTTGGTTTACACTTACACACACCTTCGTCTAATGGTTAAAGAACATACTGTTTCTGTGGGTGGCGAAATACTGCCTCACGAAATGATGATTGTTCAAATTCTTTTAACACCTATAATGGTGGCCATTTTGATGACACTATTTTCATATATGATATATATATTATGTTTATGTTTTCCTTATTCTTCTTTATTTCTCATTTATGGCATACATTGTGATTTCCATTATGGGTAAACGCGATAATTTCATTTTAGGAAGTGCGGACTACCGCCCCCTCAAAGTGATGTGAATCGTTAATGCCATATGTGGGATGTATAAAGGATGGAGTAAATGATATTATATATGATATTATACCGGAACTATATTATACCTTTATATAATTATGATTTCATTCCATTAAATACGAAATAGAAATGAAAGTAGCGTTCATGCATACGTACGGCTTACCGTCTCCATGAACGGTGCATTTCATTTCTTACATCTAAATGTTACGTAATATTATGAATGAATGTATATACTGGATATATATGATATATATGACATCTAAATCATGAATATAATTCTGGAGATAATGGATATTCTACCACATAAACAACTTGTAATTATAAGAAGTTTATTGATTGACTCAAATACCAAAGATCGACAAAACGACCGTTATTAACTTAAATAATTACATAATGTTCATAACATGGTAATAAGTGATATAAAAGGAATAATGAACATGAAATAGGTTCTTAAGTAAATAGAAATTAACTCTAGTTTATTATTCAGGAGGTTAAAGAACGGTCGAGTCAGGACAAGACGCAAGGTAAGGGAATTTCTTAACCCAACTTCCATTCTTTGGGTTAATCTCCTACTTTCAAATTATGTCATGATATTATTATGTCCTATTTTGTATTTTTACTTTCTTTATGTGTACCAATAGTGAATACACATAATAGATCTATTTTATTTTAAAAATGATCTTTTTAAGGACTTCGTCTCAATCCCCTTTCATTGAGGCATATTTGGTTTTATACACAACTTTCTTTTATACGGTGTATAAACCCCATTGACTTTTATGTTATTCAAAAGGAATCTATTTTATACGAAGCTTTTTACTAAACGACAAAAAGGGAATGTTTTTCTTTCTTTACATATGCGGCGATAATGACTTCTCCGCCACCGTGACCATTATTTGAGTTTCGGCTTCCTCTACAAGCCATCACGTTTTTTTTAATGAAAAATAAATACAAAGTTTTAACTTTCTTTTATTCTAGTATTGAAAATGGTTTTGAAAGCATTTTGATTATATCAATGTGTTGTATTGATATCTTGTGATTGAAATGTGGAAATTTTATGTTTCCTTTATCCATGTTTTATGTGATACTATTATGTTATGGTTTATGATATGTTTAAACCTATTCATATGAGGAATGCATTGGACTTAATAAGTGATGGGTGGAGCCCGCAATAGCTCCTCGATGCATCGGTAGGTCTCATGAGACAACTAGACGTGGAATTGGCCGATGCCCTTTTCCCCATTTGATTTGTGATTTTGGCCGAGGCCTTAATCATTTTAGACGTCTTGGCCGAGGCCTTGACAAAATGTTTCAAAATGTCTGACATTATGCATTCCATCATTATGAAAGTGGTTATTGATATTGCATGTGATTATTTGACCAGTAGAATATCCATGTGAAGAAGTAAATGGCATTATCTCATTTTAATTTTTCCATATTATGTTGATGTTCATGTTTAAAAGGATTTTTTTTAGTTATACATTGCCTTAAATGTTTATGTTTATTTATGAAAGCTTCCGCAATATTGTTATCCTTACTGAGCATCTGATCTCACCCCTTTCAATGTTTTAATATTTTCCAGGATGTGAAGAAGTATTTTATGAATGACCTGTAGGGATAGTCATAAGAGGATATGAGTGTGGACTATGAAGACTTTGTTATTAGTTTTTCACTTTATGATGTAATGTAACATTTATGAATGTATCTAGTGTTTTCAAGGCTACTAAAATAATCGGTCTTTCGAGACTTGATCTTTTGTGATCATGCCAATGTTAGGAAATAATGCACTGACTCTGGGTAGCTGGGGTCGGGGCGTTACAGTTGGTATCAGAGGCAGTTTAGTACTAACCTTGGAAGCTAGATTTAGATAAACTCTGATTAGAGCACATAGCCCAAAGATAGACTTTGAGGATTAGTATATAAGAACTTCCTAGAGTTTTGTTATTGTAGAGATTTTGTGAGTTTTCCGAGCAATATATCTTTGTCTGGATATGAGCAGGTAGAGGCAGCTCTGGCACAGATGTACCTAGGGGTAAAACCTGAAAACACCGCATTGAGCTAGACTCGAACGGGAACTGGTGCACGACAACGGGCCTTGCTGCACTCTTGGTTACGACACTCCCGGGGGATATGCTTAGGATAATTCCCATTTTCTTTACAAACCACTATGAACGGTTATGAGAATATACTTCCTCAAATAAAACCTTTTTATGATTATGGATTATATCCATAAATAGTTCAATTTATGTTAAGTATTTTACAAGTATGGAATTATGTATTTTTAATCATAAACTAATATAGTTTATGCCATTGTTTAGAAATGGCGCCTAGTGGAAGGAATGGAAACCGTATCAATGCACGCACTCCGTGTAGGGATTGCCCTCCTTCTCAAGATAATTATTGTGGAGCTGGAGATACAACTGGTGCTAATCAACTTATTACCATACTGAGACAACTCACTCAGGTTATGAATAATAACCTTACTCGTATAGAGCACCCTAATCCGCAACGTGGAGGATAAATGTTAGACCGCTTCATGAGGAAACAACCACCAACATTTAATGGGGGTACAAATCCATTAGTAGCTGAGCAATGGATAAACTTCTTAGAGAAAATATTCCACGCCTTGGGGAGTAGTGAAAGGGAAAAGTTTATCATGGCAGTTTACCGCCTCACTGGAGATGCTGATCAATGGTGGTCATTGATTCAAAACACAGAGGAAGATGATGACATATCGAATATGGAATGGAGGGAGTTCAAATATATTTTCTTAGAAAAATACTTTCCTCATGACCATAGAGCAGATATGGAAAGGCAATTTCTGAGTCTGAAACAAAAGGAGGATGAGAATGTCGCAAAGTATGAGGCCAACTTTACAAGGTTAGCGAGGTATGCTGCAGATTATATACGTAACCCAAGAGGTAAGATTGATCGTTTCTTTGATGGGTTAAAACCATTTCTCCGTTGAGCTTTAGTATCACAATCATTCTCAACATACGAAGATATTGTCTCATGTGCTATCAAGACAGAAAAGGAATTCTCTAAGTCTTATGAAAAAAAGTAAAGAAAGAGAAGAAGAGAACGGTGGAACAAGAGATAGATAAAGGGAAAAAGAGAAAGAAGGATTTTCCATTATGTGATAATTGTGGGAATAATCACCCCGGTACTTGTCTAAAAGGAATGGGAGTTTGTTATAAATGTGGGGAAAAAGGTCACCAGGTGTGTGATTGCAAGGGAAAGAAAGAGGCTATTAATGTTGAATGCTATAATTGTAGGGAAATGGGGCATTATGCAAATGAATGCACTAAGTGTCAGGGAAACTTACCTTAGAAAAGGCAACGGGATCAAGGACAATCTTATGCTGTTACTACAGTTGAAGCAAAATAATTAATGTATTGGTGCCTTTGGACTCATGGATTATATTCTGGTTATTAGAATAATGTGATATATATATATATAAGGATTGTACTGCAGTACTTGTTGATTTCAGTAAGGTTTTAATATGATGAAGGTAATTATATTTTTAGTATGTGACAATAAGAGAAACTTTACTTTGTTTGGGGAATCTGATAAATTGATTTTGGAATTAAGAGACCTTTTAGAGAAAGTTTGGATAGAGGTATTTTGGATAACTATAAAGGTTGGAATGGATTAAGTTGAACTTTGGATAGTATTGTTTAAGGTTAAAACATTTCTGAAGATTATTTTTGGAATATTATAATACTATAGTTTTAGGAAAAGGACAACCTGCAGGGTGGGGCATAACCCGTCGCGTCAGACAAAGCTGCAGGAATCAAACCCACAATCATAGTGCGACAGGCCCTTATTTCCTACCACTAGCCTACAGGAAGTCCCTAGTTATTAAAAAATAATTTTACTAATCTAAATGGTATGTGTTAACATTTGGAACCTTATACAATTAGGATAAGTATAATATTTTTGAGTTCTATTATCTTTTTGAGTGAAAGATGAGTTGAAGGTTGAAACTCTAATTGTCAAGCATAAATATATATATATACCTATCTCTTATTCAATGAATAAATTAATTCTTAAACTTTAGTAAAGGGATATTAAAACACAAAAATGTGTTATCCTAATACCTTATGTCTTGTTGAACTGATGATATTTTAAATCAACATAGATTGAAGTCTTTGAGGCCCTCAATTTGATAGTTGATTGTGATTGATGACCTCAATCACTCCCTACAAATATTTACGTTTTTTCTCCAATAATATGTCTCTAATTGCCACCAATGTTCTCTTAATCAAGATCATAATTGGGTGGTGACTTTTTCATTTCCCTTTCCCTCTTATTAAGGCTAAATTTTATTAATCTTATTTCCGATGTGGGTTTTCCTCAAAGGTGTTTTCTCTTTTCAACCTTTTATTTTCAAAGAAAAATTTCAAATTGTGAGGACTCAATTTATTGAAGGATGGGAGAATGTAACACCCCAAGCTTCCACGGTACGTTTCCCTTCGAATAATTCAATAGCGTGTGTTGTACGCAACCTCGAGCTCTAACACACACCACAACTAATTAAACTAGCCGTTGTGAATAGTAATACCTACTTTTTGAAATTTGAGAAATTTTATTTATCAAAATGGACATCATTTTTGGATTCGGAATATCAAAATTATCCTATGTTGAAATTTTGGTATTTTTCTAAGAACTTCTAATTTTTTATGAATAGTGAGAAATACTTAAAAACAACTTTTTTAATCAAAATAATTTATAGTGATCAATTATACTATATAGTGGTTTTAAAGTATAATTGGAATATATTTTTACCATATTATCCAATGGTGGTCATTAGAATTAATTTAACAATGAAATTGGACATAAACAATTGTCAATCTTTTGATATAAATTGTTTCTTAAAAACACGCTATTTGTTGTGACAGCGGGAATTAATTATAAAATTAATTAACGCAACTTATATGTTTGTAATTTTGTAAAATATACATCATTTTTGAATTCTGAATATCAATTATATCTTAGGGTGAAATTTTGGCATTGTTATGAAAAACTTCAATTTTTGATGAATAGTGAAACCACTAAGTGGTAGTTAAATAACTGATTTTTCGTTTAAATGAAATATTACCACTTTTGTGATTTGATTTTCAAAAATCCGACATACATGGTTGTCATTAAGAAGTAAAATGTGGGTCAATGAGATTAAAATAATTTTTTTGGTGAATAGTAACTTTTAAGTTATTAATCGCGATTAGAGGTAATTAGTGTAGTTTATGGTAAAAATAATGTTTTAATAATATGAGATGAGCTTGACACATGTCCTACCCTCATTTTATGTGCCATGGCCGACCAAGAAAATCCATGGGTCAACTTGGGGACCCCATGGAGCCACTTTAGTTGGAAAATGACATAAATACCTTTTATTTAATGTTAAAGTAAAAAATGACACAAACATGAAATTGTTTACTAAAACAATTTTAACATGGGGTTATACAAGTCATATTTTTGATTATAAATAGTCATTGGAAAGCTAAAAAGATTTCCTACATCATAGTATTTTTTTTTTATAATTTTTAGACATTAAATAAATTAAATTAATTATGACATCATGATGATGCAGCGATGACCTCGTTATTTAACGATTTAAATAAAATGAGAATATAATGTAAAATCCAAGGATTACACTTGTCCAAAGCCTATTAGATGAGGAGATTTAGAACCCTTATCACCTTAGCCTATAATTATACAAGTTTGGGACCTTTGGAATCCGAAAAGCATTGTATAATAGAATAACATTTCATTACTTTCCAAAAGTGCCCCTCCTCTCCACTTATAAAAGGCCCCCACCACTCCCACCTTATTCACACCTTCAAGCCATTTGGCTCGGCCAAACTCTGCCCAAATACTCTCTCAACATCCCTCACTTACTCCTAGAAGCCTCACTTTGGGCAGAATTCTTCCCATGGAAGCCTTTGTCTCAAATCAAAAAGAGTTACCCGATTTTTTAGGTAATGTCTTCTCTAATGTTGTTTTGTGTTATTTTGCTTCTCCAACCCCTTAAACTCTTTTCATTCCTTTATTTTGTAACAACACCAGTATCTACAATATACTAGGATTTTGTTATGATAAGTATTTGGTTTACACTTACACACACCTTCATCTAATGGTTAAATAACATACTGTTTCTGTGGGTGGCGAAATACTGCCTCACGAAACGATGATGGTTCAAATTCTTTTAACACCTATAATGGTGGCCATTTTGATGACACTATTTTCATATATGATATATATATTATGTTTAAGTTTTCCTTAAGCTTATTTATTTCTCATTTATGGCATACTTTGTGATTTCCATTATGGGTAAACGCGATAATTTCATTTTAGGAAGTGCGGACTACCGCCCCCTCAAAGTGATGTGAATCGTTAATTCCATATGTGGGATGTATAAAGGATGGAGTAAATCATATTATATATGATATTATACTGGAACAATATTATACCTTTATATAATTATGATTTCATTCCATTAAATACGAAATAGAAATTAAAGTAGCGTTCATGCGTACGTACGGCTTACCGTCTCCATGAACGGTGCATTTCATTTCTTACCTCTAAATGTTACGTAATATTATGAATGAATGTATATACTGGATATATATGATATATATGACATCTAAATCATGAATATAATTCTGGAGATAATGGATATTCTACCACATAAACAACTTGTAATTATAAGAAGTTTATTGATTGACTCAAGTACCAAAGATCGACAAAACGACCGTTATTAACTTAAATAATTACATAATGTTCATAACATGGTAATAAGTGATTTAAAAGGAATAATGAACATGAAAAAGGTTCTTAAGTAAATAGATATTAACTCTAGTTTATTATTCAGGAGATTAAAGAACGGTCGAGTCAGGACAAGAAGCAAGGTAAGGGAATTTCTTAACCCAACTTCCATTCTTTGGGTTAATCTCCTACTTTCAAATTATTTCAGGATATTATTATGTCCTATTTTGTGTTTTTACTTTATTTATGTGTACCTATAGTTAATACACATAATAGATCAATTTTATTTTAAAAATAATCTTTTTAAGGACTTCGTCTCAATCCCCTTTCATTGAGGCATATTTGGTTTTATACACAACTTTCTTTTATACGGTGTATAAACCCCTTTGACTTTTATGTTATTCAAAAGGAATCTCTTTTATACGAAGCGTTTTACTAAATGAAAAAAAGGGAATGTTTTTCTTTCCGTACATATGCGGCGACAACGACTTCTCCACCGCCGTGACCATTATTTGAGTTTCAGCTTCCTCTACAAGCCATCACATTTTTTTAATGAAAAATAAATACAAAGTTTTAACTTTCTTTTATTATAGTATTGAAAATGGTTTTGAAAGAATTTTTATTATATCAATGTGTTGTATTGATATCTTGTGATTGAAATGTGGAAATGTTATGTTTCCTTTATCCATGTTTTATGTGATACGATTATGTTATGGTTTATGATATGTTTAAACCTATTCATATGAGGAATGCATTGGACTTAATAAGTGACGGGTGGAGCCCGCTATAGCTCCTCGATGCATCGGTAGGTCTCATGAGACAACTAGACGTGGAATTGGCTGAGGCCATTTCCCCCATTTGATTTTTGATTTTGGCTGAGGCCTTAATCATTTTAGACGTCTTGGCCGAGGCCTTGACAAAATGTTTCAGAATGTCTGGCATTATGCATTCCATCATTATGAAAGTGGTTATTGATATTGCATGTGATTATTCGACCAGTATAATATCCATGTGAAGAAGTAAATGGCATTATCTCATTTTAATTTTTCCATATAATGTTGATGTTCATGTTTAAAAGGCTTTTGTTTTAGTTATACATTGCCTTAAATGTTTATGTTTATTTATGAAAGCTTTCGCAATATTGTTATCCTTACTGAGCATCTGAGCTCACCCCTTTCAATGTTTTAATATTTTCCAGGATGTGAAGAAGTATTTTATGAATGACCTACAGGGATAGTCAGAAGAGGATATGAGTGTGGACTATGAAGACATTGTTATTAGTTTTTCACTTTATGATGTAATGTAACATTTATGAATGTATCTAGTGTTTCCAAGGCTACTAAACTAATCGGTCTTTCGAGACTTGATCTTTTGTGATCATGCCAATGTTACGAAGTAATGCACCGACTCTGGGTAGCTGGGGTCGGGGCGTTAAAACAATTTATTTTACAACTATAGTTATGGTTTAAAGGGATATAACCATAGTATTCCACCATATAAATAGGCTTTATAGACATGGTTTAAACCATGGATATATCCTTATTGCCATGGTGGACAATTGAGTGGGATATTTCCATGGTTTTTAAAATTGTGGCTATAGGTGTGGTTGCACGATGAAAACCATGGCTATAGATCATCAGAACCATGATTACATAATTTGGTTATAACCACACCAATATGTGCCATGGACCATTGGAACCATGGATACAACTTATAGCCATCACTTTGACCCCTATAGCCATAGTTTTAGACAATGCCTACATCCAAATGTTCTACTTGTGGAACTCTTTATGTTGTAATTGGAGTTTTAATTATCTAATTCCTCATATTGATAATAATAAAAAATAGACCAAAGGTTATTTATTAAATTACATGAATAAATTCAGTAAGATTCCCTCAAACATTTATATGAAACACTGTATAAGTGGCTCCTGAAACTCTAAATAACCATCCCATTTAACCTGAATATACCCCCATGGGGCTAAGCACTATGGATTAAATGAAGTAAAGATGGCCTATTAGGGTCTCATCATACCAACATAGGATCAGTTATATAGGAATACTTTCCCAATTAATGGTTTCAAAACTCTATAAATTATAATTGTCATCCCATTTAAGTGAAACCCATAACAATTTAAATTTAAAAACACCCTTAGTGTGATTATATCATAGGTATATGATGATGATACAAACCAACAAGGGTCCTTTAGAGCATAAGAGGACTCCATTATATGGTTCATCATTACCAATTTATAAAGGTACAATAGTTTAAAAGTTTCATTTGACATTTCATTTAACTAATATCCATAAGGAATAAATTAATGTTATTAAAAAAATACATTTCCTTAAAATTTAAAGGTTTCATTAAAGTTAATTTATTAATCATTTTAAAATTATTTCACCTCTTTAATTCATTTCAGGCTATTTAATTATAATGACACCATTTGTCACACCCCGACCTGATGCTTACTATATTATCTTTTATTTTAGGTCTTTCATTGTTTTGCAGTTTGAGTTGATTCTAATTTAAAAGGGTTTTGTGATCTTATACGGTTGTGCGCTTGAACACGCCACCATGTGTAGAGCCCAATCATAATTGGACGATGTGTTATTATTAAATGTGTTATTAATTGGGTGCGCGAACTTGCATACGACCATGCACATTGCCGAACCTAACTTGGGTTGTTGCGTTTTGAGGATAAGTGAGTGTTTTGGCTTGGTAGTTTCCGGCACGTTGGCAAGGAATGGGCGAAGCCGCATGGCTTCATCAGATGTTCGTGCGGTCTACTCAGTGTGAGAGTAATCATTTAATTGGTGATTTTAATAATACATTAAGTGAAAAATAAAATATGAAAAATGATTAATTAATTTAAGAGTTGTTTTAATATTATTATTATTATTATTATTGGGGATTATTATTCTTCTTATTATTATTTCAGTAATTATTTTAATTATATAGATAATATTAAAATATTTTAATGGTTATAAAATTTCCTGCATGTCACTTGTGTCGTTACTATTATTATTAATTTTGTTAAGGTTTTAATTAGGTTGTAACTATTGATATATATCTATATATATATATATATATTAAGTTAATGTTATGATTTTATTTTAAATTATGTTTGTTAACAGTAATATTACTATTATTATTATGAATAATAATATTCTATATTAGTTTAGAGTATTATTTTAGGTTTTATTTTATCCCTATTATTATTTCTTTTTTTTCATTATTTTTTTTTTTATTCCTTTATTTTTTTCCTCTTTTCTCTCTACCCTTTTCTCCCTCTCCCCATACGGACCCTCTCTTTTCTTCCCCCTTCTGTTTCGCGCAGAAACCCCCCCTCCCCTTAAAACCCTAGCGGCCGCAGCACCCCTCCCCTCACTTCCCCCCAGCGTCGCAGCGGACCAGTGCACTTCCCCCTTCTGATGTGGCTTCCTCCAACGCATGCCTCCTCCGGCGTGACACCCCTGTGCGGCACGACCTACCGACCAGCTCCCCCTGGCTCTGTGTGCGGCACAACCTCCTGGCCAGCCCCCCCCCCCCCCCACGCTCCGACGACGTCATCCCCTCGTCACGCCCGACTTGTCGACCTCCCCTCGCCGCACCGATCCCCCGCCGACCTGCTCCTCTTGCACACAGCTGAGCTCATTAGGCGCACTAAACCGGCACATCTCTTCCCCTCTGGTCAACAACCGCCACGCCGCATCACCCATGGTCGTGCCCCCACCTTCCAGCATCACCATTTGGCTTCCTAGTTCCTCCATGGCTGGATTTTACTCCGTCAGTCCGCACCCCCCCCCCCCTCGTCCAGTAGGTCCGATGATATCCTTTTCTATTGCGGCTCAACTTCGGCACCACCATAACACATGGTTGGCCTCCCGTAACCGTTGCCGTGTGTGTGACTTACTCCGGACAGTTGTTTATTCCCTTTGGTATAATTTTGGATTAGTTATTTATGTTGTGTAATGTCCATTTGTGGTAATTTGGGTTCGATTTCTGATTTTTAGCATCGAATCTAAGTTGTTGCGGTGTGACTGGCGGGCGATTGGAGTTTGTGCACCACGTTGTGAAGTTTTTTTTCCTACTTTCCAGGTAAGTGGTTCCACGTCCATTTATTATTTGATTAATTAATTTGAAAGGTTAATTTGTTTAGAGTGTTATTTAATTAATGCGTGTGGTGCGAAGTTTATTTTCATTGAAGTTTATTTTGCATCGAAATTGTTTAGTAGCGTGTTGCCATAATATGTGTACTTGATGCTGAAATCATCTCTGGTTAATTGTTAACATTTTTTTTAATTGTGAGGTCAGTTCATTAATTAGTTTCTTTGATGTGATTAAATTTTTATTTGAGTTTTAGTATGTCTTGATTTGTTTATTAGTGTGTTTAAGTGGTATGAGTATGTAGTTGTTGTGGAAACCCATGTCTGACTATTCACTAGTGTTTTATAAGTTGTTCAGTTACTTTATTAGGGTGTGCAAGGGGCGCAATTGGTGTTTTGGGGTAGTGTTGGTATGCGTTCTGTTATGAATGATCATTTGAGTGGATTTTCGTTGTTTTAGTCGTGCGTCATGTTTTCAAATGGGTTGGAAAGTTTTTCCGGTGGTTTCTTTAATCATGTGTGTGATGAAGATTTGGTTCCTAAGGTGGCATTGTGTGCGTGTGGTTATGTGAGGGGAGTTTGGGTCGGTCTAGTGTGTAAAGCGGTGTTTTACTCTTAAAAATTTATTTATGAAAATTTGAATTGTTTTATTAAATAACTATTAAGGGTGAAAATTGTTTTGGGTAAATCGTGTGAATATTTTTGTTGCTTAAAGTCACGCGACGTGTGTGGAATTTTTTTAATAAATTCAGTTAGTGGCATGTTTGATAATGAAAGTGATTTCTTTGATTGTGCAGTTGTTTTAATTGGTTGTGTAACTGATGCAGATTTATTTTTTAGATATTTTTAGTGAGCTTCTTATTTCAAATGGCTTTTTGTGTGTGCAAATGGCGGTTTTTGTGTGTGTAGGATTTTGTTTGGTTTGAGTATATTGTTATGAATTGTGACAAGAACTTGAAATTTTTTGAGCACAAACTGGGAAGCCTGGGTATCTAGGAGGGTGGACTAGACTAGTGGGTTAGTTTTCTAGAGGTGACTCGACCCGGTTTCACTAGCAGGACTGACGATTGCAACACTAACTAACCATATGCTATTATGAGGGTCGTGGTCTTCTAAGCCACGTTTTTTGAGAGTCGTGGCCTTATAAGCCACGTTTTCTGAGGGTCGTGGACTTCTAATCCACATTTCACCGAGACACGAAGATCTAGGAACCCAAGATAGCTAACACCCATGCGGCCTCTCCCATATTAGTGCTCATTGGTTACTTTACGCACATCGGTGTGACACTTTGGTTATTTTAAAAGTAAGTGTTTGTGTGTGTGTTTTTATTTAAGTTATTCCTTTTTAAAACTGTTTTCTCTAAACCTATTTTCTCTAAATTTGTTCAATATTTTAGTACTTTTCTTAAATTAAAGTTGCAAATTCATTTTTCATTTAATAATTGTGCGTGGAACCTTTTCTCGGTGGAATCTTACTGGGCTTTTAGCTCACACCCTACATACACCTTTGGGTGTATGTAGATTCTATTTCTTTTTCTTTCCAGGTTGAGGCATCGGGCTTAGCATTGGTGGTTCGGGTTGTCAGTGGCATCATCGTGTTGGTTTGATGACGGTGTCTTGGGAATGTGACTCCTCATGTTGCACAGAGGTTTGTGTTGGAGTTTTGGTTTCCTTTGATGTAGTCTCTTTTGGGTTTTTGGTTCAAGTTGTAAACTTTAAATCTGAACTTGGTCTAAGGGTCTGTTTGGTTGTCAGTTTTTAGTTTCGATTTAATCAGATTGTTGTCTGTTTTATATATATTCAACCGGGTAAATAGTTCCCAAGTTTATTTTTGATACCCGGGCACTTGTGCCAGCCCGTGGGGATCGGGAACGCCCTTCATGTCTTGCCGCAGACCGGGTCGGGCGCCGGGTCGGATGGCGACCCGGACTGGTTCATGACAAAATGGTATCAGAGGGAGGTTTTGTTATTTTTATTTGGGATGTCAGGTAGATGGGAGATAGGACTGTCGGGGCTCGAGGGATTGGTGCCAGAAGAGCGTCGCGAACTTTTACTCGTTCCAATCCTCGAGTAACCAGGGGTAGTTTGGGATTTAAGTTTTTGGTTTGCTTTGTGTGGATGGGGGATAAAAATAGGAGTAAACTGGTACTGCACACGGTCTCACATGGAGTAGCGACCCATGTGATGCCCGAGAGTACGGTTCGACACTCCTAGTGGTTGGTGCTTGCCTAGGGCATGGTCGGATAAATCATGTAGCCGAGTTAGACACGACCACTAGTCCTCCACCCAGGTACTTTAATGTTTGTGATATCTTGCTTCAATTTTGGGAATTGACATGAAATTGTTTTCCTTTAAAAAGGGAAGCGGACTTTGCCACTGCTTTTATTTTATTTTGGGGTGCGTTTCTCTTGGACCTAGTTTTTTGGAATTTTGAATTTGATTTGTTGAAATTGAATTTCTAGAAGAATGTATTGGGTCTTCTGAAATTGAAATGGGTTGTTTTATAAATTGAAGGCATTCCTGAAATTTGCCTTGAATTTTTGAAATGTTTTTGAAAAAAAGGGTATTTTCGGATATTGAGAATGTTTTATTTTTAAGCGGAGTAGCCTTGTTTCTTTCCAGTGGTATTCCTATGGGTGATCGCATGTGCATGTGGACTTGATTAATGGATAGTTGGTGGATCGTGTGGACGGGTACCTGAGTGGCATGAAAATGCATACTTGCAAAGCACCATGGAGTATCAGTTGTGGTTGATTGAATTCTAAGGTTCCCTCTTGTTTCCTAGAAAGTGGACCTTTTTCTCAAATGGGTTTTTTTGCTCAAATGGTTTTGGAAATGGAAAAAAATGACATTGTGTTTAGAGTAAAGATGGATTTTCAAAATATCTTTTGGGATTGTTGTGCAGTGCTTGGTTTTTAAAGTGAGTGTTTTTTTCTATAAAAATTAATTGATGTTTTAAACTAGAATTATTGGATTTGTTTCTGGAATGTGGATGTTTGTTTTGGGATGTGTTTGGATTTGTGGAAGGTTGTTTCTTGTTTCTTGTTTGGGATATGCCCCCTAGAAATGTCCCATGGGTTTCCAGCAAGCCTCTCAGTTCTTGGCCCAGCCCAGACTCTCAGTGGAGTGGTAGAGTTGGGTTCTGCTTGGTGGTGTCAGTTGTTTGTAGACATCGATGTCAGTGGATACTGTTGAGTGCTTTGGGAAAGTTGGAAGTGTCTCTGGTTTTGGAGGAACTCCAAATGTTGTGCGGATGTAAGATTGTCTCGAGTACGTCTGGTGGATCGGGACTAAACTAGTGAATCCTGGTCGTTCCATTTTCGTTGCAAATGAGGATGTCGTGAGCAATCCTCTAGACTAGCCTCATTATATGGTTGTACCTAAAGAAGAGAAGGCAAGGAAGGTGGTTGATCTCGTAGGTGCTTGACTAGTCAATATGCGGCGAAGGAGGTGTGTTGACCTTTCTAATGAGCTAGTTCCATGTGCCCCAGAAGTAGTGTGGAACCATCGGTCTAAAAATCGTACAATATGTTTGTCCTGTTTATATTGTTGTAAGAGTATGTCCCTCATCCGATGAAGAGTGTGAACCAAAGGGACTTGTTCGTGGAGTGCTCCTTCCATTAGTTCTTGTTGCGTGTCGGATGGACCGCTCAACCTCCTATCTCTAGTGTGGTCAGTCAGACACTCTAAGTCATTCGCTGCAATCCTCAGTGGGTATATTAATAGAGTGGTCGTGCGAGACACAAGGAGAAGTATGCAGGCTGCTTTTCCAGTGGAGGAAGTTCCAGTTAGAAGTGGTCAGCTTGGGACTGCGAGGATGGAGATGCTTCAGACATCAGAGCCCCATCCATAGGTCTCGGGGTGAAGCTTGTGCGCAGTCAAAAACTCATCGGGCGTGGGACGGGCGTGGTCTAACTTTAGTCAGCAATGTTGGGATGGGGACAACTTAAATTTCCCTATTGCGGTACCCTCTCCGAAGGCATCATTCTTATTGTGAGGGGCATGGATCCCTTGTCTACTTGTCGTGGTCTTATTATATGGGAGTTCTTCTTGGTACTTAAAGAGGTTTGGAAAAACCCATATTCTTGTAAAGCTAGTGTGTGTGCTCCGTGAACCTTCTTGTGGTCGGAGATGCTCATGTCTTATGGACTTGTCGTGCGCCTGTCTGGTTCGCCTCCTAGTTAGGGGTTTCTGCTATCAAAGCTATCTCATGTGGCAAAGTGTTGTCCACTGTAGGGATAATCAGTGCAGGTCAGCCCATGTGGTGGGTTCGCGATGAAGGGTTCAGTTAGTTTCGCTTAAAGTAAATTGGGAATGCCCGCACGGGTTTCGTGGTGTTAGGAAATTTTAAAATGGAGGGGAGACCCGCTTCGGGTATCACCGACGTCCCCTCTTGTGTTGGTTGGCTAAACCTAGGGAGTTTGGATGGTCAACCTAGTGTTGGATGTTTATCTGGGTTGGTGAGTTGTTTTGATTTGGAGAACCAATGTCTGACGAGAACCCTAATATGGTGGGGAGACCACCATAGGACGTACTTGTGGAAGACTCTATTTTCAAAGTTCTCTTGGCGGAGCAACCACTTGCTTCTGCTCCACCCAACCTCGACCATGCTAATTGGATAACTTGAGTAGTGGGTCGCTTGACGAGCGTTATTGAAGATCTCGAGCGACCCTGGTGATCCCTACATTAGGAGTCGGGGTGTTCCATGTTGTAGTTCTATTTCGTGGTGAATTCCTAGTTATTGGTCATTTTTCTTGGTGATTCTGGTTTTGAGAAATTGGAGTTTCAAGTCATGGGCTTTTGAATGCCCGGTCATCGGGTGATTGAGGTTTTCTTTTAGGGGTCTTCGTGGTATCGTTTGGAACCCTTAGCTGACCTAGTATTTTGGGACTTTCTGGGGGCAGAAAGTGTCATGGTGGGGAGAATTGTCACACCCCGACCTGACACTTACTATATTTTCTTTTATTTTAGGTCTTTCTTTGTTTTGCAGTTTGAGTTGATTCTAATTTAAAAGGGTTTTGTGATCTTATACGGGTGTGCGCCTGTACGCGCCACCGTGTGTAGAGCCCAATCATAATTGGATGATGTGTTATTATTAAATGTGTTATTAATTGGGTGCGCGACCTTGCACACGGCCGTGCACGTTTCTGGACCCGACTTGGGTTGTTGCATTTTGAGGATAAGTGAGTGTTTTGGCTTGGTAGTTTCTGGCGTGTTGGCAAGGAATGGGCGAAGCCACATGGCTTCGTCAGATGTTTGTGCGGCGTACTCAGTGCGTGAGTAATCATTTAATTGGCAAGTTTAATAATACATTATGTGCAAAATAAAATATGAAAAATGATTAATTAATTTAAGAGTTGTTTTAATATTATTATAATTATTATTATTATTATTGTTATTATTATTATTATTATTGGGGATTATTCTTGTTCTTATTATTATTTCAGTTATTATTTTAATTATATAGATAATATTAAAATATTTAAATGGTTATAAAATTTTCGGCATGTAACTTGTGTTGTTCCTATTATTATTAATTTTGTTAAGGTTTTAATTAGGTTGTAACTATTGTTATATATGTATATATATATATATATATTTTAAGTTATTGTTATGATTTTATTTTACATTATGTTTGTTAACACTAATATTACTATTATTATTATCAATAATAATATTCTATAGTAGTTTAGAGTATTATTTTAGGTTTTATTTTATCCCTATTATTATTTCTTTTTTTTCATTATTATTATTTTTTTTTATTCCTTTATTTTTTCCCCTCTTTTCTCTCTACCCTTTTCCCCCTCTCCCCATGCGGACCCTCTCTTTTCTTACCCCTTCTGTTTTGCGCAGAAACCCCCCCTCCCCTTCAAACACTAGCGGCCGCAACACCCCTCCCCTCACTTCCCTCCGGCGTCGCAGCAGACCAGTGCACCTCCCCCTTCTGGTGTGGCTTCCTCCAGCGCATGCCTCCTCCGGCGTGACACCCCTGTGCAGCACGACCTCCCGGCCAGCTCCCCCTGGCTCTGTGTGCGGCACGGCCTCCCGGCCAGCCCCCCCCCCCCCCCCCCCCCCGCGCTCCGGCGGTGTCATCCCCTCGTCACGACTGACTTTCTGACCTCCCCTCGCCACACCAATCCCCCGCCGACCTGCTCCTCTTGCACACAGCCGAGCTCATTCGGCGCACCGAATCGGCACATCTCTTCCCCTCCAGTCAGCAACCGCCACGCCGCATCACCCATGGCAACGCCCCCACCTTCCAGCTTCACTGTTTGGCTTCCCGGTTCCTCCATGGCTGGATTTTACTCCAGCAGTCTGCACCCCCCCCTCGTCCAGTAGGTCTGATGATATCCTTTTCTGTTGCAGCTCAACTTTGGCACCCCCATAACACATGGTTGTCCTCCCGTAACTGTTTTCGTGTGTGTGCCTTACTCCGGACAATTGTTTATTCCCTTTGGTATAATTTTTGATTAGTTATTCATGTTGTTTAATGTCCATTTGTGGTAATTTGGGTTTGATTTCTGGTTTTTAGCATCGAATCTAAGTTGTTGCGGTGTGACTGGCGGGAAATTGGATTTTGCGCACCACGTTGCGAAGTTTTTCTTTCCTACTTTCCAGGTAAGTGGTTCCACGTCCATTTATTATTTGATTAATTAATTTTCAAGGTTAATTTTTTTATAGTGTTATTTAATTAATGCATGTGGTGCGAAGTTTATTTTAATTGAAGTTTAATTTGCATCGAAATTGTTTAGTAGCGTGTTTCTATAATATGTGTACTTGATGCTGAAATCATCTCTGGTTAATTGTTAACATTTTTTTTAATTGTGAGGATAGTTCATTAATTAGTCTCTTTGATGTGATTAAATTTTTATTTTAGTTTTAGTATGTCTTGATTTGTTTATTAGTGTGTTTAAGTGGTATGAGTATGTTGTTGTTGTGGAAACCCATGTCGGACTATTCACTAGTGTTTTATAAGTTGTGCAGTTACTTTATTAGGGTGTGCCAGGGGCGCAATTGGTGTTTTGGGGTAGTGTAAGTATGCGTTCTATTTTGAATGAGCATTTGAGTGGATTTTCGTTGTTTTATTCATGCGACATGTTTTCAAATGGGTTGGAAAGTTTTTCCGGTGGTTTCTTTAATCATGTGGGTGATGCAGATTTGGTTCCTGAGGTGGCATTGTGTGCGTGTGGTTATGTGAGGGGAGTTTGGGTCGGTATAGTGTGTAAAGCGGTGTTTTACTCTTAAAAATTTATTTATGAAAATTTGAATTGTTTTATTAAATAACTATTAAGGGTGGAAATTGTTTTGGGTAAATCGTGTGAATATTTTTGTTGCTTAAAGTCACGCGGCGTGTGTGGAATTTGTTTAATAAATTCAGTTAGTGGCGTGTTTGATAATGAAAGTGATTTCTTTGATTGTGCAGTTGTTTTAATTGGTTGTGTAACTGATGCAGATTTATTTTTGAGATATTTTTACTGTGCTTCTTATTTCAAATGGCTTTTTTTGTGTGCAAATGGCGGTTTTGGTGTGTGTAGGATTTTGTTTGGTTTGAGTATATTGTTATGAATTTTGACAAGAACATGAAATTTTTTGAGCACAAACTGGGAAGCTCGGGTATCTAGGAGGGTGGAATAGACTAGTGGGTTAGTGTTCTGGAGGTGACTCGACCCGGTTTCACTAACAGGACTGTCAATTGCAACACTAACTAAACATATGCTATTCTGAGGGTCGTGGTCTTCTAAGCCACGTTTTCTGAGGGTCGTGGCCTTCTAAGCCACCTTTTCTGAGGGTTGTGGCCTTCTAAGCCACATTTCACTAAGACACGAAGATCTAGGAACCCAAGCTAGCTAACACCCATGCGGCTTCCCCCATATTAGTGCTCATTGGTTACTTTACGCGCATCAGTGTGACACTTTGGTTATTTTAAAAGTAAGTGTGTGTGTGTGTGTTTTAATTTAAGTTATTCCTTTTTAAAACTATTTTCTCTAAACCTGTTTTCTCTAAAGTTGTTCAAGATTTTAGTAGTTTTCTTTAATTAAAGTTGCAAATGTATTTTTCACTTAATAATTGTGTGTGGAACCTTTTCTCGATGGCATCTTACTGGGCTTTTAGCTCACACCCTACATACACCTTTGGGTGTATGTAGATTCTGTTTCTTTTTCTTTCCAGGTTGAGGCATCAGGCATAGCATTGGTGGTTCGGGTTGTCAGAGGCATCATCGTGTTGGTTTGATGACGGTGTCTTGGGAATGTGACTCCTCATGTTGCACAGAGGTTAGTGTTGGAGTTTTGGTTTCCTTTGATGTAGTCTCTTTTGGGTTTTTGGTTCAAGTTATAAACATTAAATCTGAACTTGGTATAAGGGTCTGTTTGGTTGTCAGTTTTTAGTTTCAATTTAATCAGCTTGTTGTCTGTTTTATATTTATTCATCCAGGTAAATTGTTCCCATGTTTATTTTTGATACCCGGGAACTTGTGCCAGCCCGAGGGGATCGAGAACGCCCTTCGGGTCTTGTCGCGGATCGGGTCGTGTGTCGGGTCGGATGGCGACCTGGCCTGATTCATGACACCATTAATCTATATGGGAAAACACCATTTAGGTTGGTGCATACACTTTATTTAACAAACCGTGTATCATAAATATATCTAGGAAAGAAATTACATCAGCAGATAATAATGGTAAACATAACAACAACCACCCAAGCATGATGTATAGATAAACATGGTAAATTATCACATAACAGGGCATATAGATTAACAGGTCCCATAACCAACTATCTTGAGGATTTAAACCTTCCTCTAATACTAATTTTTCGCATCCCTTTGCAGTTCACTATATAAATAGTAACTTGACTGGTTGGCGAAAAGGTATCAAGAGTGCCACACCATACGCTAGAAGTTGACAACTAGTACATAGGGAAAAAGGTGGTACAATGGGGAGATTATACCCTTTGGATCAGTACCAAACATAGTGTAAGTCTAAATAAATTAAAGTAAATGAAATACAATACTAAATAATAATTAATAAAAAATATATAACCATGCCAATGGAAAATAAATAACTATGTATGGACATGCTATTCAAATATTCAAGTAGACAACATATCGCAGGTACTTTTTATATAACAGGGCTATATAGATAAAATAATAAATAAATAATAGTATCAAAATCTTGAAGAAAGAATTAGTACATACTCATCCTACTTGTAGGGCATCCCTATGGCTCCGTATTCTCTAGGGAGAGTCCTCTCGGTTCTCTCGGTGACAACGAGGGTTTCCCCCTGAATCCTCTGGCGCCCGCGGTGGCTCCTCCTCTATGCAGGGCATTCTCTATATTTTCCAGGCTCACCACTCTCCCTTTTCTCTATTATTCCTTTCACCTTTTAGGGTTAATTTTGTTGCGTCTTCTTTCATAGTGTTCCGAGACCGAACCTTCAATCCCCCTCTATCGCTTCTCTTTTCATCTTCCCTATCGTGCTAGACCCCATATTGGTCCAGTGCAATAGTTCCAATGAAGGATTGGGATAGTGTCGGTGGCGTGTTGGATTGGGGCTTCAGTCTTTTTGGTTTAGGGTTTTTTGTGTCTGTTGTGTTAGTATTTTGCACAGTGGTTATGGTTTTCTTCCTTTTTGGTCTTGGTCCTCGAGTTTTCTTGGTGATGGCCCTCTAGTTCCCTCCATGTCAACACCAACTTCTTCCATGGAGCTTCTTGGTCCCGATGAATCCTTGGCCGCTCAACTTGCTCTGAGACCAAGTTCCTATGTGCCTCCCCTAGTCAGATCTGGCACAGTGGTTACTACGAGGTTTTCAGATTTGTGGTTCAGTGTTCAAAGGGACTCAAGGTGGTCGTTGCTCTAGGTGTGAGTCCTTCGAGGTCGATGGAATTCTATTTTGTCTTCGGCTACATTTTTGGAGAAGTTTCTGATGGTGAAAATCAGATTTATTCATAATAAAGTGTCTCTTTACATAGATATTTTTTGGATTGGTGGTTTCTTACTGTTTTTGTGGTGTTCGGTTATGGTTTTTCTTGGCGGTGTTGATGTTTTCCGTCAATCAGTTGACTCTGGTATTCTGATGCGGTGGTGAATCGGTGATGATGAAAATGTGGTGATTAATCGGGGACGACGACGCCGTGTTCGGTGAAGATGATAGATGGTGAGATGACTGATGTGTTAGACGATGGCAGAAATTTTTTTTGACATCAACTAATGTGAGCGTATTCCTCTTTTTGTTTTGATGGATTTTTGAATCATGTATTTTGAATATAGCTCAACGCTGTTGTATCCCACCATTTTTAAAATCAAATAAAAAGATAATTTTCAGTCAGTACATACTCATCCACTACCCCATGACACATCTAATACCATAGTAAAGAAACAGAAAAGATTCACTAGACAAGTGATAGCCTGTAGTCAGTAGATCTGTCTGGGTACCAAGTGGTGACCTGAATGGGGTGTTAGTAAAACTCAGTAGGCCACTGCCAGTGGTTTTTAATGAAATAAATACTATGAATATAAAATTTAACTATGAGTAGGTATAATAATTAAAGAAGTGTATTTAAATAAATCAATGTAAACTGTGTCAAACTCAAGTTTCTCATGGGATACCAAGACAACCATAACTGTTTTAGCCAAAGTTGGAATTTTCAGGAATATTACATTTTATATAAATATAACTCAGAACCATGGTTTATTACCAAGGCATATATTTCATATGTAACCACATAATTATTTATGTTTAACAAATGGAATAATCTCGAACATCTAAACAAGGAACGTGGAACATCATAACCATAATTTCCAAAAACATGGGAACATCGTGTCGAATAATCAAGAACACCATGTCCATGATTTCAATGATTAATTAAGTAATTTAATGTCATGTAATTTGAATAATTAAATATAGAATGTCTTGTCCAAAAATTAAGATAATTAAATATGGATCATCATATATGAAAATTCCAATGATTAAATTTGGAATTTCATGTCCCAAAAATTCAATGAATAATGAAAAGGAACTATATACACAATTATACGGAACACTATGTCCAATAATTCAATAAATTATGATAAAAACCATGTCCAAGATCACTTATCATTTGTAACACATTCAAACTTAATATAATTCTGATGTTTTAAGTTCACTTCCAAGTCATTCCATCTCAGAACCCAAGGATAACTCAAGTGATAATATAACTATAGTCGCATTCATTTTATAATTAAAAACGTGCCATGGAAAATATCCTTTTCAATTTAGAACCATCACGATTCAATCCATTACTCAAATTATAATTACATACAATTAATTATATCCACTCATTCATTTATAATGAAAAGTGGGTGTGTAAGTCTCCACAACAGTTATAAAAAACTCCATTTCAATAATCACCTCACTCAAAAGTGATGAATTTCCATGGAATTATACACAACATATTTTAATTCAATTAATTAAATAATTATCATCTAATAAACTCCCTTCTTGGTAATTAACCCAAGAAACACCTAAGTGGTGTTTTGGTCAGTTATTAGAAAAGGAAAAGGAGGTAAAAAAATTTGACACACCTAAAGGGGTGATCCAATTTGAGATTACAAACCTTTGAAAATATTAAGGGTCCTAAATAAATTAAAATTTATGGTTAAGGGATTAAATTTAAAGTATTATATATTTTAGGATAAATGTAAAGAAGGTTTGATATACATCCCAATGGTAAAAATTTATACATGATGAAACGTTAAGGAAAAAACAACTAGACTAGATAACTTATACAAAGGAAGCATCAGTCTTCCAATGTCAACCTTTAATTTTATCCAAAATGATATAAATTTGAATAATAGAAAAACAACATCAATATAGGCAATATGAGATCACTTGAAAATAACATCCAAAATAGTGAATGAAAACAATATAAGAAGAAAACAAAATCATAGACCAACTGAGGGTGATCCAACATTACCAATTGTGTTTGATTTAGAGCTCATAAAAAGATGATATCTAAAATCCTAGATTTTGGGAATGAGGAGCTCTCTGCATGTTGGATAGGTTGTTTTATGAATGTGGAAAAGAAATGAGGATGTAGTGTTAAAATAAATCTGTGGGGAAATCATAAATTCACCCTTTCTAAATGGGTACATGGTTTGGTTACATGTTTTGATAAATTTTTTGCTAGATCTATAAATATGTCAAATGACCTTGCATGGCTAGGGGAATGGTTTTTCAAACCATTCAAAGCCTGTGTAGTGATACTTTTCAACTACTCAACACCTTGCAGGGTTAGGTTAATGCTTAACAAAAACTATGTGAAAACCATATAGAGAAATTATACTAAATTTAAGAGGGTTTCATGGTTTTCTTGGCCACTATAATTGTTAAAAAACTATTTCCCCTTTCAAAAAAATCTTTAATTTTTGGGATACACTATTAGTACTAATCATGTGCCAAATGTGTTCCCAGGCTATCTTTTCTAAAACCTTTTTTTCAGGTCCTGGACACTTAGGATGCCCTCAGAACCTCTAATAAATCATACAAACCTAATTATGTATCTAGAAACAACATTTTGAAGATTTAAAACTATAATAATTCAATTCTAATGAACATTTTAGATTTGGATCTTCCACTAAATGGAAAAACAAATTCCAGTAGTATTTTTAACCAGTTCAGAAACACAAGATCTTATGAAAAGTGAGGATATCCATCATATTATCCCAAATAATAACATAATTCCAAATTTATAATATTTTTATCAAACTTACTCATGATAAAATGATAATCTATCTTAGTATGTTTAGTTATCCAATATTGAACCAAATTATTACTAAGATAAATATCACTATTATTGTCTTAAAAAATATAAATTATTAGATTTACTCTTTTAGAAAAATAAGTTATTTGAAACATATTCCACAAAATTTGTGTAAATTTATTTTTATAAGTTATATAATCTATCTTAAATTTACATAACTTAAAAATATCCTATTATCCACTAATAATGTAAGATATTTTTTTCATATAAATAATTATCCCAGCGAGGATTATTTTATATCATTTATTAAATATTTATAATTTTAATTATTGAATGTAACTAACATCTCAGTATCATTTTTATAATATTATAACCCAAAAAAATTATACCACTAATATATCTAGCGATTATTTCCATAATAATTAAATTAATATCCTTGGGTTCACTCTATAATCGTATAAAATGATAGTGTATAAACACAATGTCTAGCCTATATGTGGTCAGATACAATAATCCTTACAATATCCTTAAATACTCAATAATATCTACTACCAATTCATATAAATCAATTGATTGATTTATTTTTTCGAAAATTGGGTGCTCACTATTTTCCAATATTCAATACAAAACATCCATAAAATAATCTTTTCATAAATTCATTGGGAAATGGAAGATCCTTGTTACTTTTATACAATTTCTATGATAAAAAATAATTTAAATTCCCTTATAATAGATATCTAAAATTCAGGTTTTATGAGTGTAAAAAAATTCAAAAATTAATAACTCCTTAAACCACTAACTATAATTTTATACACATATACTAAAATCCTCATGTTTATATCACAACTTATTTTAGTGTGCATGTTTCGATCAAATCCCCCTCAAAAAATTTTCAAATATTTAAATTATGTGTCAATAATTGAATAACTAGCCCTAGGATAAAATTTTATTCAAGATAAGTGAAAATAACTGACCTGAGTTTCCCAGATCCGGTGCCTTATTACATTTTATTAGCATATAAACAATGAATATTAATTCTGAAGGAAGATATGGTTTAGTATATTTTGAATATCAAATAGATACATAGGTTCAAAATTACAACTTGAAATGAAATACAACATATAATTTTAATTGTGAATATCCACAAATCTAATTTTATCCTTACAAGTAATTCATAATAAACTTATTAATGTCATGAGAAAATGAAATATACAAAACGAATGGGATCAGATGCTCAGTAAGGGTAAGAAATACAACAAAATATATCATAAACATAAACATTTGTCATGGTGAACAACTAAAACACATGACTTTTAAAATAATCTTGAACACATTATGGTAGGAATAAGAGCTGAATACATAATGTCATAATAAAGCATAATCATGGATATTCTACTTGTCTAATAAACACATGAACATTCAATTACTAGTTTCATAATGAAGGAAATGCATATTCAAGACATTCTTAAACATACCATCAAGTCCTCATCCAAGACATCTAAAAATGTTTAAGGCCTCAGCTGAAACCATATCTAAAATTGGGCAAGGCCTCAACCAAGTCCATATCAATTTGTCTCATGAGACCAACCTATGTATCGAGAGGTTATAGAGGGTCCCACTCATCACTTACTATGTCCAATGCATTCCTCCTATGAAATGGGTGAACATAATCCTTATATACGTTCATATTGAAACTAAAAATTGAAATGTAAATAATATTCCCCAATCATTTTACATAAACACTAACCATTAAGAGTAAAATGGTGAATAGTATCAAGATTGCACATCTATAGTCAAACTAATCATGAACCATTCAACTAAATATTGTAGATGATATAAAAAGAGATAGAACTCAATAAATTAAAATTTTCAACAAGGTATGATGACATAGATGAAGATGAATTTAAATGAGATCATTGAAAAATTCTTGAGGAAATAATCCTTAAACATTCAAAAGTGTCCCATTCCACTATGAAACTTTCAAATAATAATCCCTTATAATATCATGAGAATGAGGAGACTTTTGATATGATATACCAGTAGGAAGTACCTATACCACAAGAATTTAATTAGTGGTGAACAAGGTATATATTTTATAAATGTTAATATGAGATGAGAAAAATCCTTTTTACTTTTGAAAGAAGAGTTCTTTTGGAAAATCATTTTTATTTTCCATGAACTCAAATTTAAAAAATAAATATACCAGAAAATAAAAGTCCATGAAATTTAAATTATATTTGAGACAAAAATTATTTCCCGCTAAAGTAAAATCATGTAAAAAAAGTTCTTAAGAATATTTAGAAATAAAATATTTTTGAGAATTTTATGGAAAGTATTAAAGAGAATTTTAATGTGAAAAGGAATGTATGTTAAATTAAATCCATAAATTCTCCAAGATATTTTTTCAAGATAAATATTATTTGTTTTATAAAAATAATGATGGATTAAAATATATTTTGGTGTGCACTTGAAAACAGGTAAGAGTTTGAGAGGTTCCCTTGAATCAGGTTTGTTTATCGGGATAAAATTTTGAATGATCCTTTTAAAACATGTAAATACCCATAAAATAAAGAATTATTCTAGTTTTTATAAATATATATAACATTAAAATATAATTTATGTGAAGTATATAATAATAAATAATAATTCCAATAAGGTAAGTATAGAATAAGAGTAACAATAATGAAAATGGAGGTTCAGGTAGAAATCCCTTACCACTTTGAAATCAATCGGCTCGTATGCTCTAAAATTAATAATCTAAAAATTATACATTAAATAACATGAAAATATTTATATTCATTATATGATATATCAATGGTAAGTATACATACACCATATAGAAGTAATATTAATTAATAATTAATATCTCAAAAAAATGAAGTGAGATGAGGAAACCCCTTACCTTAAGTCTGAAGGTGTTCCTCAGTTGATCTTAATAGCCTGAATAATCAAATTTAGGTTCATAAATTAAAAATTCCAGAACCTTATATATATTTAATTTATTTATTATAACCTTATTAGGTTCATTCATGTACTTTTGATGGGTTAAGAGATTCAATTTTATTGCTTGGGAGTGTTTTCTTCCTTGGTTTTCATGCTTGGTTTACTTATATTCATGTATGAATAAGAATGTAGAATGAGAATGGTTATCTAGAATATAAATTTTATGTTATTAGTAAAGAAACAGAATATTACATGGTTATAAAAATCATATAGTTATTATGAGTGAAGATGAATCATTATATGAAATTTAATGATTATTGTTTGGGTTAATTGGAGGTTTTTGATCACAGCGAACTCATTTTGATTTATAAATTAATATAATCTATAAAAAAGAATTAAAGAATAATAAATAAGTTATGATACATATACTATAGTCTGGTTCAACCATGAAAATGGTTTCATGGCCATAATTTAAGAGGGTAATAGGAATTGAAAACTCATCGTTCTTGAATGTGTTAAATTAACCCCTCTCGGATAGTGTTCTCATTTATAGCATAAAAGAAGGGGAAATGAGAGATGATAAATAATTATTCCATTATCATAAAAATATTATATTAAAAGTAAGTTAATGGATTCTAGTGACCAAAAAATAGTAATATATTTATGTGAGTCCGAACTAATTTTTTCTTATTCATTATTGTATAATTTTTCTCAAGACAAGAAATAGTATTGATTCTAGTGACCAAAAATAGTAATATATTTATGTGAGTAAGAACTAATTGTTTCTTACATCATCCATGATGCAAGAAATAGTGTATTTAAGCTATAATGTATATATACGGTAAATTATTGCATTTCACTATTCATTAAAAATTAAAATATTTTTGAAAAGTACAAAAAATTCACAATAACAATTTTTCGATCTTTAGAATCTAAAAATAGACTCCATTTTATCAAAATAATTTTTCTAATATGAGAATTTTTTTTAATTAAAATCATTATTTACCTGAAAAATACAGTTTTAAAACCAAAACTGTTTTTATATAACCCTGAGAATTTATCAAAGGTCTTATTAAATTTTACTAAAATCGTAGGGAAAAAAATATTTATTTGGGAACAAATTTTATGAAAATTAATTAATTTATAAGTTTAAAATTGTAATTACATATTTATCACTCACAAGAATTATAATACGTAATTAATAATTTATAAAATATTATACTTCATTTGTAAGGTGTCTAAATTTCATTTATACTTTCACGGGTGATGTTTCTATTCATAAGGGTAAATTACTATACATAAGGATCAAGTTACTATTCATAAAGGTACATTACTATTCATAAGGGTCAAGTTACTATTCACCAAAATTTAAGTTGATTCTATTAGACTCCAATTAACATCCACAATGCAACCTTGTATGTCAATTTTTTTAAATTCAATTCACAAAAGTGGAAAATTATGTTTATTGGATAGGTTATATCAAAAAAAATTAAGAGACTTAGGGTTTCCTGAATTAAATATTAAATTTATTTTCAAAATCCTTGGGGCGTTACATTCTCCCCTCTATATAAATATTTCATCCTCAAAATTTGAAATTGAACTTCGAAAGTTAATAGTTGATACTTGAAAATTCCCTTGAGGGAAACCTAAATCAAGAATATGGTTAAGATATACTCTTAATAAGAGGGAAAGATAAATACATCGGTTACTACAAAACTATGCATTTTAATTGGACAACATCGTTATAGAAAAATAAAAACCCATAATTTTTTTATGGAAATTGATAGAGATCGTGATCCAATGAAAGATCATTACTACATAACCATAAACTACAGTTATGAAGAAAAATCATCGATATAATGAAAAAATTGATTATAAGACTAAAATTTTATTTTAGACTCTTTTCCTAGGGTTGATGAATTATTCCACACTATAAGAGTATAAATATACATTTCTATTTCATAAACACAATCATATCATTTTTTGTGACTTGAAATATCTATTCTTAATCAATTGCCATAGGTTGCACCATGTGGTGACATTAAGGTCTAAAACCTCATATAATGATCTGTTTAACCATTTCATAAATGGTACTTTGAAAAAGATCATTATGAAATACTTTAGAATAATTCCCATATCCATCATTGCTTGATCCATATACATAAGGTCCTTTATTTTGATTAGAACTCCATGATCTATCCTGCTCAAAGCATCAGCTAACTTATTTTCCTTCAATCTACATGAAGCATCCCAATATTTTTACATTCCAAATATCATCATCATGTGTCCTCTTGGAATATTTTAATAACTCAAATTACCATAAAACCTTATTTGAAACATTCATTTATCCTTACACATGCTATTTGATATATTCCTAATATCTGAAAATGTTGTAAAATCCATCAATGATACCATAGAACACTTGTCTAAAAGTCAATAATCAATTTTTAAGTAGTTAGTACTTATCAAAATAAATCATTTCTTCATCATTATCTTAATAATCATGAATATATTTAGGGTTTTCTTTCCATAAACCATATAATTTCAGAAGATATAGACTTTCTACTGAATCATTAATCGTTGGTAAAATTCATCGTACGACCTCACATACCTAATGAAATAGTACTACAGTACAATCCTCATATATTCCATAATTCTTATAAATAGAACATTACTGATAAAATATTCAAGTGAAATGATATTTAAAGAGTCATATTAATCATTACACTTCATCTGTGTCAATATAATTACTTGATAATTATCCAGTAACATCGATTGGGGCACATTACTTTTACACTTCGGACATTGATTCACATAGTGTCACATCTCCTTCTAGTTGGAAACCATTATCTTGCCCATGCAATCACAAAATTGGTGTCCTTTTTCCCCACACTTATAAAAAACTCTCATTCCCTTAAAGAATTTACCAGGGTGATTATTTCCATAGTTATCACATGTGTCAAAACCCTTCTTTCCCTTATTCCCTTTACCCATCTTTTTCATATCCATCCTCTTCTTTTCTTGATTCCCTTGAAATCCATATGACTAAAATAATTTTCTACACATCTTGTTAACACATAATACTGTTTCCTTATATGATGAGGATACATGGTATACTATCTTCGTTTGAAATGATGGCTTGTGACCATAAGAGATATGGTCCTTCTTATTCTTTTTATCATGTGCATTGGTGAAGTTCTCATTCCTTCTAATAGGATCCATTTATAATCAATTCTATATACTATATTAGCTCATAAAATTATGAACTCTATATAACTCTAAACATGGTATAACACATAACATAAATTTATGCATCAAAAATCCTAGAACCATATCCTATAGTTTCTTTAGCGGTATAAATCCTTCATAATGGATTGTAACAAAAATGTGAATTATCCTAAGCATATCACATGGGAGTGAAAAACCAGGTATGAACTGAGGCATGTTGTCATGTACCAGGATACACCAAGTCGAGCTGGAATATCCTTGTCAGATTTTTCACTCCTAGGTACATCTGTGCCAGAACCACGTCCACTTGTAGTATACAGACATGGATGTATTTTATAGAAAGATCCAAATAATATATTCCTTACAAAAATTCTAGGATATTATTGTATACTTATCCTCAAATACTATCTTAGAGTTTATTTCTCTAATATATGTTTTCAAAATCAAGTTTCCAAGTTTTATGCTAAACTTCATCTAATACCTACTGTAAATACCTTACCCTGGTTGCCCAGAGCTGGTGCCTTATTAACTTGTATTGGTATATAAACAAGGAATATGAATCCCTAAGGAACGTATAATTTATTAGATTTGGAAAACAAGATACATACATAGGATCAACATTACAAAATGAAATGAAATACAACATATAAGTTTAATTTGGAACATCCACAACTCTATGTTTATCTCTAAAGGTCTTTCATAATAAACTTCTCCGTTTCCTGAGAAAATGAAAAATAAGAAAGGTATGAGCTTAGATGCTTAGTAGGGGTAAGAAATATACAAAAAGATATGATAAACATAAACATTAGGCATGGTGAAAAACTAAAACACATGCCTTTAAAAATAAACTTGAAAACATTATGGTATGAATAAGAGATGAATAAATAATGCCATAATAAATCATAATAATGGGTATTCTACTGGTAGAATAAACACATGAAATATCAATTACTAGATTCATAATAAGGGAAATGCATATGTCGGACATTATGAAACATATCGTCAAGGCCTCGACCAAGACATATAAAAATGATTAAGGCCTCAACCAAAACCATATCTAAAAATGGGTAAGGCCTCGGGCAAGTCCATATCTATTTGTCTCATGAGAAATATCAATGAATATAGATGCTATAGCAGGCCCACCCATCATTTACTAATTCCAATACATTCCACGTGTGAAATGGGTGAACATAATCAACATAAATATTCATATTGGAACTAACAATTAAAATGTAAATAACTTTCCCCAATCATTTAACATAAACACTAACCAATCATAGTAAAATAGTGAATAGTATAAAGATAGCACATTTATAGTCAAATTAATCATAAAACATTAAAAAATATATTGTATATAATATCATAAGATATATACCTCAATGATGTACAATATTAAAAAAGGTATGTTGAAATAAATGAAGATACTTTTAAATGAGACCGTTGAAAAATTCTTGAGGAAATAAACCTTAAACATTCTTAAGTGCCACATTCCACCTCGAAGCATTCAATCATAATACCTTAGAATATCATGATAATAAAAAGACATTTGATATGATATACCAAAGGGAATTACATACACCATATTCATAAAATGAGTGGTGAACAAGGCATATATTTCATAAAAGTTAATACGATATGAGAAAAATCCCTTTTACTTTTGAAAGAAGAGTTATTTCGGAAAATAATTTTGATTTTCCATGAAATAAAATTGTAAAAATGTATATCCTAGAAAATAAAATTCTTGGACATTGAAATTATATTTTAGGTACCAATAATGTCCCACATAAGTGAAATCATGTAAAAAATAGTTCTTAATAATCTTTATAAATAAAGCATTTTAGAGCATTTTAAGGAATGTATTAAAGAGAATTTTAAATTGGAAAGGCATGTTTGTTCTATTAAATTCAGAAATGATCCAAGAACATATTTCATGATAAATTTTTTGGTTTTATAAAACTGATGGTGTATTAAAATAGATTATAGTGTGCACTTGAAAATGGGTGAGAGTTTGAGAAGTACCCTTGAATTGGGTTTGTTTATCAGGATAAAATTTTGAATGATCCTTTTAAAACATGTAAATACCCATAAAATAAATAAGGATTTTGGTTGGTAAAAATATATATAACATTCACACAAAATTTATGTGGATTAAATAATAATAAATAATAATTTCATTGAGTTAAGTGGAGAATAAGAGTAACCATAATGAAAATGGAGGTTCATGTAGCAATCTCGTTCCACTTTGTAATTAATTGGTTTGTATGCCCAAAAATTAATAATCATAAAATGATTCATTAAATACCATGAAAATATTTATATTAATTATATTATACATAAATGAGTAGTATAAATACACCATTGATAAGTAATAGTAATGAATAAGGAATATCTCACAAAAAGGGAAGTGAGACGAGGAAACCCCTTACCTTAATTCTGAAGGTGTTCCTCAATTGATTTTAATGAACTGACTAATCAAATTTTGGTCCATAAATTAATAATTTTAAAATATAATATACATGTAATTGATTTATTATAACCTTATTAAGTTCATTCATGAACTTTTGATGGATTAAGAGAATAAATTTCATTGTTTGAGAGTGTTTCATTCCATAGTATTCATGATCGTTTTACTTATATTCATGTACAGATAATACTACAAAATGAGAATGGTTAACTAGAAAAACAATTTCATGTGATTAGTGAAAAACCATAAGATCATATGGTTATAAAATTTATTTGGTTATTGGGATTTGAGATGAATCATTATATAAAACATTAATGATAATTGTTTGGGTTAATTGGTGGTTTTTGATCACAATGAACTCATTTTGATTAATAAATTAACATTATGTGTAAAATAGGATTAAAGAGCCTTAAATAAGTTATAATACATATATTATAGTCTGTTTCAACCATAAAAATGGTTTTATGACCAGAATTGAATATGGTCATAAAAATTTAAAACCCATCATCCTTGAATGTGAAAAATTAACACATCTCAGATAGTTTTTTAATTTATAGCATAAAAGAAGGGGAAAGGGGAGATTATGATGAATTATTCCATTATCATAACATAATTCCAGTAAATCTAAGGTATTTTAGTTATAATAACATTTTTATGAAAGGATTTGTGGAAAAAAAATAAAAGAAAGGAACTTGAAATAAAAGAAATGAAAAGTGGAATATGCCTCTTGAAGTAATCTTCCTTGAGAGCCTCTTTAGGGGAGATGTTTTGATCTTTTTATACAACCAAGGGATTATAGTAAATGGGGAGGATATTTGGAGGATATTTGGATTGAATTTAGACAAGTAACAAGGCCTGAGAGGTGTGAAGAAAAGAGGTAGTGAGGTGGGGGTTTATAGTGGAGGAGAGGAGTGATTTTTGAATATCTAACTGATTATTTTATTATTTTTCTCAAGACAAGCTATAGAATTGATTAATTTGACCAATAATAGTAATATATGCATGTGATTTCGAACTAATTGTATCTTAAATCATCCATGATGCATGAAATAGTGTATTTAACCTATAATGTATATATACGATAAATTTCTATGTTACACAATTCACTAAAAATTCAAATATTTTAGGAAAATCCAAAAAAAATCACCATATCCATTTTTAGATGTGTAGAATCCAAAAATGGACTCAATTTTACTAAATAAATTCTAAATTTGAGAAATTTAATTTTTAATTAAAATCATTATTCACTCGAAAAATGTAGTTCTAAAACTGAAACTGTTTTTATAAAACCCTATCAAATTAACTAAGGTCTTACTAAATTATTATAAAATTATAGGAAAACAAAATATTTATTTAAGAACAAATTTTATGAAAATTAGTTAATTTATTAATTTAAAATTTAAATTAAATATTTATCACTCACCAAAATATGAAAACTTAATTAATAATTTATAAAATATTCTACTTCATTTATATGGTTCCTAAAGATTATTTATACTTACATGGGTGATGTTTCTATTCATAAGGGTACAATACTATTCATAAGGGGAATTTTAATATTCATAAGGGTAAATTACTATTCATAAGGGTCAAGTTACTATCCACCAATATTTAATTTGATTATATCAGACTCTAAATATCAACATGAATGCAACTGTGTATGTCAATTTTTTGAAATTCAAATCACAGATGTGGAAAAATTATGTCTACAGGATAAGTTATATCAAAGTGTTGTTTTGTAGAGACTTAGTATTTCATGCATTCAATATTAAATTTATATTCAAATCCTTGGGGTGTTACATTCTCCCCTCATAAAAATTTCATCCTTGAAATCTGAAATTGAACTTCTAAAGTTAATGGTTGATACTTGAAAATTCCCTTGTGGGAAACCTATATCACGAATACAGTTAAAATATCCTCTTAAAAAGAGGGAAAAGGGAAATGCCTTGGTTTCTACAAAACTATGCATTATAATTGGACAACATGGTAATGTAAGAATAAACAAACCATAATTTTCTGTTGGAAATTTATAGAGAACATGATCAGATGGAAGATCATTACTTCAAAATCATAAACTCCAACTATGAAAAAACTCATTGATATCATGAAAAACAAATGATAATAGGACAAAATTTTATTTCAGACTCTTTTCCAAGAGTTGATGTATTATTCCACACTATAAGAGTATAGATATACATTTCTATTTCATAAACACAATTATATCATTTGTTTTTGACTTCAACTATTTGTACTTCATCTCTTGGCACAGGTTGCACCATGTGGTGACATTAATCTCTAAAATCTCATACAATGATCAAATTAATCAATTTCATAAATGGTTTAACCTTCCAAAATATCATGATCCAATACATTAGAGTCATTCCCATATCCATCCTTGCTAGATCTATCTACACGGGGTCTTTTGCAATCCTCATTTTGTTTAGAACTCCATCATCTATCCTGCTCAAATCATCTGCTACCTTATCTTCCTTTAATCTACATGAAGCAAGCCTAAATTTTCAAATTCTAAATATCTTTATCATGTGTCCTCTTGAAATATGGTAATAACTCAAATTACTATAAAACCTTTTTGGAAACATACATTCATCCTTACACATGATATTGTATATATTCCATATAACCAAAAATGTAGTAAAATCCATCAATGATACCATAGATCAATTGTCGATAAGTCAATAATCAATGTTGAGGTAGTCAGTACTTATCCAAATCAATAATTTCTTCATAATTATATTAATCATTAGGAATATATTTAGGGTTGTCTTCCCATCAACCATATACTTTCCAAAGATATTTACTTTCAACTAATTCACTTATCCGTGGTACAATTCACCATACGACTTCAAATAGTTAATGAAATAGTATTGCAGTACAATCCTCATGTATTCTATAATTATTATAACCAGAACATTACTAATAAAATATTAAAATGACATGACTCTTAAAATATTAATCATTCCACTTCATCTTCATCAGTATCATGACTTGATCATTATCCAGTAACATCATTTGGGGCATATTCCATTGACGCTTGGGACATTGATTCACATAGTGTCTCATACCCTTGTTGCTGGAAACCTTTATCTTACCGTTAAAATCATGAACTTGGTTTACTTTTTTCCACCCTTATAAAAAACTCTCATTCCATTCAAGCATTTACAAGGGTGATTATTTCCACCATTATCACATGTGGAAAAACCCTTCTTTCTCTTCTTCCCTTTATCCATGGTTTTCTCGGGCATCCTCTTCTTTTCATCCTTACCTTCAAATCCAAAGGACTAAGAGAATTATTTACATATCTTGTTAACAAATGATATTATTTCCATATATAATGAGGATATATGTGATAATATATTCCTTTTAAAAGATGACTTAAGACCATAATAGATATGATCCTTCTTAATCTTTGTATGACATGCATTGGTGAAGTTCTCATTTCTTATACTGGGTTCCATTTCTAATCCATTATATATACTATATTATCTCATAAAATTATGAAATCTATATAACTATGAACATGGTATAACACATAACATAAATTTATGCATCACAAATCCTAGAACCATATTCTATGATTACTTTCGGGGCATAAATCTTTCATAATGTCTTATAACAAAAATGTAAATTATCCTAAGCATATCCCCAAGAAGTGAAAACCAAGTGTGGACTAAGGCCCATTGTCGTGTACCAGGATACCCCAGGTCAAGCCAGAAAATCCTTATTGGATTTTTCACTCATAGGTACATCTGTGCCAGAACCACATCCACTTGTAGTATCCAGACAGAGATGTATTTTCAATAAATATCAACATAATTTATTCCTTACAAAAAAAAATATAGGATATTCTTGTATACTTATCCTCAAATACTATTTAAGAGTTTTTTCCTCTAATCTATGTTTTCTAAATCTAGTTTCCATATTTTCTACTAAACTTCCTCTAATAACAACTGTAAATAACCGACCCCAGTTTCCCAGAGCTGGTGCCTTATTACATTTTATTAGGATATAAATAGGGAATATGAATCCTGAACGAACATATAGTTTAGTAGATTTGGAAAACCATATACATACATAGGTTCAAAATTACAACTTGAAATGAAATACAATATTTAAGTTAAATTGGGAACATAAAAAAATATAAGGTCATCCCTAAATTTCATTCATAATAAACTTCTTCTTGTCCTAAGAAAATGAAACATAAGAAATGTATGAACATAGATGCTCAGCAAGGGTAATAAATATAGTGGAATATATCATAAACATAAACATTAGGCATGGTGAAAAACTAAAAAACATGACTTTAAAAATAAACTTGAAAACATTATGGTAGGAATAAGAGATGAAAAAAATAATTCCATAATAAAGTATAATCATGGGTATTCTACTAGTCGAATATCCATATGAACTTTCTATTACTAGTTTCATAGTGAGGGGAATCCTTATGTTGGACATTCTGAAACATACCATCAAGGCCTCATCCAATACATCTAAAAATGATTAAGTCCTTGAAAAATATATTCTAGATGATATCATAATAGATAGACCTCAATTAAGTACAAGATTCAACAAGGTATGTTGACATAGATGAAGATACTTTTATATGAGACCCTTGAAATTTTTTTGAGGAAATAATTCTTAAACATTCCTAAGTGTCTCATTCCACCTTGAAACATTAAAATCATAATACCTTAGAATATCATGATAATAAAGATAATTTTGATATGATATTCCAAAGGTAAGTACATAAACCATATTCATCGAATGAGTGGTAAACAAGGCATATATTTCATAAAAGGTAATGCAAGAAGATAAAAATATTTTTACTTTTGAAAGAATAGTTATTTTGGAAAATCATTTTTATTTTTCATGAAATAAAATTGTACACAAGTAGATCCTATAAAAAAATTCCAGTACATTTAAATTATATATGAGTAATAAATGATGTCCCACTTAAGTTAAAGCATGTAAAAAATATTTCTTAAGAATCTTTATAAATAAATCATTTTAGAGCATTTTAAGGAAGGTATTCAAGAGAAGTTTAAAGTGGAAAGGCATGTTTGTTATATTAAATAAATATATGCTCCAAGATCATTTTTCATGATAAATTTAGTGGTTTTATAAAAATAATGATGGCTTAAAATAGATTCTGGTGTGCACTTGAAAACTGGAAAGGGTTCGAGAAGTTCCCTTGAATTGGGTATGTTTATCGATATAAAATTTTGAATGATCCTTATAAAACATGTAAATACCCATAGAATAAAGAAGGATTTTAGTAGGTAAACATATATAAAACATTAACAAAAAATTTATGTTGAGTACACATGAATAAATAATAATTTCATTGAGGTAAGTATATAATACAAGTAACCATACTGAATATGGTGGTTCATGTAGAAATACCTTTCCACTTTGTAATCAATTGGTTAGTATGCCCCAAAATTAATAATCATAAAATGATACATTAAATTCCATGAATATATTGATATTAATGATATGATACATTAATGGGAATTATACATATCCCATTCACAAGTAATAGTAGTGAATAAGGAATATCTCATAAAAATGGAAGTGAGACGAGGAAACCGCATACCATAAGTCTGAAGGTGTTCCTCACTTGATCTTAATGACCTGAATAATAAAATTTAGGTTCATAAATTTGTAATTAAAAAACTTAATATACATTTAATTTATTTATTATAACCTTTTTAGGTTCATTAATGAACTTTTGATGGATTAAGAAATCCAATTTCATTGTTTGGGAGTGTTTTCTTCCTTGGTTTTCATGATAGGTTTACTTGTAGTCATGTACGGATAAGCATGAAGAATCAGAATGGTTGTATAGAATGGATGTTTTATGTTATTATCTAATAAAAATCATATTACATTGTTATAAAATATTTTTTGATATTGCAATTGAATATGAATCATTCTATAAAACTATAATGATAATTGTTTGGGTTAATTGGTGGGTTTTTATCACAATGAACTCATTTTGATTTATAAATTAATATCATGTGTAAAAAGAGATTATAAAACATTAAATATGTTATAGTACATATATTATTGTATGGTGAAACCATAAAAATGGTTTCATGACCATAATTTATGATGGTAATAGAAATTGAAAACCCATCATCCTTGAATGTGATAAATTAACACATCTCAGATAGTGTTTTCATTTATAGCATAAACAAAGGGGAAAGTAAAGATGGTGATGAATTATTCCATAATAATAACATAATTATCTTATATTTAAGGTAATAGAGTTATCATAACATTTGGATGAAAGTAAGTGAGGAAAGAAAAAGAAAATAAAGCAACTTGAAATAAAAGAAATGAAAAGTGGAGTTTACCTCTTGAAGTAATCTTCATTGAGATCCTCTTTAGGGGAGAGGTTCTAGTATTGGAATGAGGACAAGGGCCGATGGTAATGAGGAGAATATTTTCAGGATATTTGGATAGAATTTAGACAAGTAACAAGGCCTGATAGGAGTTAATAGAAGAGTGATTGAGGCAGGGGGTTTATAGTGGAGAAGAGGAGTGATTTTTGAATATCTTATTCATTATTTTATTATTTTTCTCAAGAAAATCCATAGTATTGATTATTGTGACAAAGAATAGTAATATATGTATGTGAGTTATAACTAATGGTTTCCTACATCATCCATGATGCAATAAATAGTGTATTTATCCTATAATGTATATATATGGTAAATTATTGTATTTCGCTATTCCCTAAAAATAAAAATATTTCAGAAAAATCCCAAAATGTCACCATAGCCATTTTTTGACATGTAGAATCCAAAAGTGTACTCCATTTTACCAAAATAACTTTATAAAAATGTGAAATTTAATTTTTAATTAAAATCATTATTCACTCGAAAAATACAGTTTTAAAACCAAAACTGTTTTTATAAAACCCTAAAATATTAACAAATATATTATTACATTATTCTAAAATAATAGGGAAACAAAATATTTCTTTACGAACAAATTTTGTGAAAATTAAATGATTAATTAATTTAAATAGGTAATTAAATATTTATCACTCACAAAAATTTGAGTACTTAATTAATAATTTATAAAATATTCTACTTCATTTATAAGGTGGAGAATGTTTATTTATACTTACATGGGTGATGTTTCTATTCATAAGGGTACATTACTATTCATAAAGTTCAAGTTAATATTCATAAGGGTACATTACTATTTAAAAGGGTCAAGTTACTATTCACCAAAATTTAGGTTGATTCAATCAGACTCTAAATATCATCCTGAATGGAACCGTTTATTTCATTTTCTCGAAATTCAAATCACATAAGTTGAAAAATTATGTTTATTAGATAGGTTATATCAAAAAAAAAATTATAGACTTAGTGTTTCATGCATTCAATATTAAATTTATTTTCAAATCCTTGGGGTGTTACAATATGTATTTCATCAGATTATAAATAATTTTTTTATCATCATTAACATTAAATATTTATGGCTGATCTATATATACCTTTCTAAATATTCCATTCAGAAAAGATGACTTAACATCAATCCAAAATACCTTGAATCATAATTTAACTTAATGAACAATAAATTGTCTTGTAGTTTCATATATTAACACATGACTAAATTTCCTCTTTATTTCTACCCAAATTAATCTATGATACCCTTAATAAAAAATTAAATCATTATTTATAATAAATTTACCAATTCTATTCAACTTTTTTTAAATACCCATTTTGTAATAATAAAATTCATATCCACTATTTTTATTGAAACGAACAAGTTTTGTTTTATTAAATTTTTTAAAATTCATCATCCATATACATATCATAGTTCTAATATTTTTATACATCCTAAAATATTTTAAATAAAAACTCAAATTTATTCACATTCTCTCTTGAATGTAGATGTGATTTACTTTTAATATAAACCATTGTATATAATAATTATTCATAAAAGTAGTTATTAATTTCATATGAAATCATTAATGTTATAACTATATTATTAATAGTTTTATTTTTCATATTCAGTAATAAATTATTCTCTATATTTATATATCTAATATTTAATGTTTTATGTCTTGATTTTCTAAATATCTCTCAACAGAGTGATATATATACTTGGCTCCATTTTCTGACCTCAAAATTCATATTGTCATGACAAACTATTTCTCTATTATCCTTTTTCATCTCTTTAGATAGGGATGAAAATAAATTTTCTTCTAAATTTTTATAATATATCCCATATAGTTTTAATCCTCAAAAAATAAGATATATAAAATAACCCATGTTGTTCTTCCTTGAATTATTGGTCCACACACAATTTTGTGTATAAGATCAAGAAATTCACCAAGTATTATTTTCTATGTGAATCTTTCCTTCTATAAATTCATGTAATACATGTTATTTGTCTCTTATGAGCTTTAAAACATCTCTATAATAATTTTTCTTGACATGTTGTTTTATATTACCTTGGTTAATATGGTTATATATTTGATTCCATATCTCTTCATAACAAGAAAAATCCTTCACTTCCAACAATTTGATATAAATTTCAATGAGTTATTTTCAAATTTTATGATTAAATTTATATCTCAACTTTTGATCATAAAAAAAATTAAAGTTAATTTTAAACTCTTAATCACATAACTAACACACACATAAAATATTTTTTTGGGTCCTTCAAAAAATAGTATATTTTTTAGATATCTCTATAACATAAATTTCTAATCTTTAAGTTCCTTTAATTTTAAATAAACTACCATTCCAAAACATTAATTTACCTTTCACCTTTAACATAACTTTTATCAGTAAAATAATGTTTCATGTTATATGAGAGGATAATGAATTATCTAGAATACATTATCCACATTTATCACAAGATGTCAATGTTATATCAGATATATAAGTGATTTACCTCATTCTAATAGAAAATGTGTTCACTGGAATCTACATAAATATCCATGGCATGGATTCACACTAATAATGTTATTCTTTAATAGAAAAAATAAAATTATTTGGTTATCTCACATGAGAATAAGACTCTACCTTTTTTAAAATTATTATTGGTAAATCTCTCTCTTGAAATCTTCTTCTAACTCTTCATATATAGTAATAATCCTTTTGTAAATATTCATTACATGAAAAAAAATCAAGAGATTGTGAAATTATTATAATATGAATACCCCCTTGCACCATATTGAATATTTTATTTTATGGATTCTTTATGCACACTTTTGATATCCTCATAAGTTCACGTGATTTAATACATTCTTATAAACAATGTAAAACTAAAATTTATCTGAACAAGATTTACATTACATCAAACCAAGTATTTTTTATTGGTTTATCCTTCATGATAATAAGAATGGATATATTTTTTGTTTTTTAATTATGAGGAGCATTTCTTAATCTAGACTTTCCCAAATTACATGATCATTGGTTATTGATATACATATATATCCTTCTTGAATCCTCCCATATATAATATTGTGTACTATCATTAGAAACACTATAAATCATGAGAAATTTACTATCTATAAGATTTTTTTTGCTTTTAATATAATTATTTGTTTTAACAACCTCATATTTTAATTTTTTTAGTTATTTTACTTCTTAATTTTGTTAATATGGTCATATCACCAATTGTTTTGGTTTTTGTTAAAATTTTACCTTCAAATAAATTAAAAATTATATTATTTTTCAAATTTTAAAATAATAATTCCATGTTCTATGATTATCATTTCTTTAACCCTTTCTAGGATTAAATTTCTATATTCTCTAGTTACAATATTTTATTTCTTCACTTTTCCTCTATGATTGTCAACCTCTCCAAGAGTGTCCTTATGTTTAGCTTCCATATAGACCAACCCATTGATTTTTTGTTTAGTATCACTAGGTATATAATTTCCATGTTTTTGATTAAGTATAAAAAAACTACCATTTTTATAATATTTAAAATATTTAATATGTTTTTCATCTATTTACATTTTATCAATGTTCATCTAATAAATAACTTATTCCCTTAATCTATATTAATGATCGATCAAAATTTATTCCAAATATTCTAATTACTAAATTATTTTGATAAAATTTAATGTTTTATGATCATTATATTTTATGGGGAACTTTTTTTTAAGGTTTAAAACCATTACACATTTAAAATGGTTTTGGTTAATTTCCCATTAATGCAAACTATTCTTCTCAATTTTTTACAAAATGGAAGTGTTATTAACATATCTAATTATAACAAAACCTTTAATATATGTTTCTACATTTATTTATAGAATAAACTATATATTATATTTTAATCTTTTATAATTATTCATTTTTAACTTCTAAGAATATAATATTATTTATTAATCATCTAGTGAGACAATATTAAGGTCTCTATATTCAATGGGAGATGATATTGGTTTATAATAATCAAATAACCTATTTAATTTTTTTTAAATATCGATGATAAAAATATCATCTTCCAGAGTACTCAAGAAAAAAACCACTCTAACCAACCTCCTAAAAATAGAATCAGTAGATTCAATTAACATGGTCTTAAGATGTTTAAATTATTTAGAAGAACCTATAATTCAACTTCCCTATCATTATTACCACATTTAAAAGTGTTATTGAGTTTATCCTAATGTTATTTGAATAAATTTTAATCCATCACCATAGTATAAATTTTACTTTAGTGATATTCACTAAGATAATTAAAATATTTTTCATAACATTCCATTTTAAATCTATCATTTTTATAAAAAAATATTGTTTTCTCTTATAAAACATATATTCCATAAATAGAATCCCAATACAATTCTATACCATGTGACTTCAAAAAATGCCTATTTTTTCACTTATAATTTTTTTTAAAGGTGAGGGATAAATTCCCCTTTTATTAAATAAACAACAAAATGAAACAAGGATAGTAGCTGATGAAAAGACAAAAAACAAAGCTTTCATCATCCAAGATTTTTTTGATCTTGTCAGAAATATCACATTCTTTTTCCTACAAGGTAACCCAGTCCATTCCTCGACTACTCCCACATCCACATCCTCTTCTATGAAGTACTTCCAAATATCTTGCTTGTTGTAAGAGGGTATAATTATTTGTATCCATGTCTGAAACCTTAGACTATATTTCCTTCCTTGCTGTTAGTTCAACAATCACATGCCCCTTCCCAAGACCATTAGTATTACCACAGCACTTAATTTTATGCTAAGTGTCCACATAATCTGATATAGGATGATTTTCTTCCTACCGTGTAGTTGCATGTTCTGCCCACATACCATAAGGCTGCTTCACTAGAGAGTTATCCTGCTTTGTCTACAGCTCCTTGTTTATCTGCTTCCCTGCATGAGAAGCAGGAGAAACTTGTCTAGGACAAATAGTTCCCGTGCCATGTGAAGTGAAAGTAGTGGGGGATAAAGTGGTTGAAGGAACCTCCTTGATCCCACGATCAAGTGCATGTGTTGAGGCCCGCGTAATAGTCTGGATAGAAGGAAGTGTTTAGTTTGAATGAGCTTCCACCAAGGCAGAAGGAATTGTCTTTCCAACTTTAAATTTTTTAGTAGATAAAAAAACACAATTAGAGGATAAAATATTTTGAGAATAAATTTCATGTACCGCATTGGTAGAACTCTCATGGTTTTAATGTGCTTCTATATATGTAAGATAAATGGTGTTTCCGGCTTCCATTTTTTTTTGAAGATAATCACAAAAAATCTGAGCAAATAATATCCTAAGAAGAAAGTTTATTTTCACATTTTTATGCCCCTAATTTGCACAAGGCATTGAAAATATAAGCTTAATAGGCTTTGGTGGGAGTTAAATCGGGCCCCTTTCCTCAATGTCAGCCCATGAACCATCATATCGAGGGGCAGATGACCTAGACATAAAGTGTCTATAGTCAGCAGATCCCTTCTGGGAGGACCTGTTGTCCATCATAAGACCTTGAGGGGGGGGGGAACAAAATAAGGTTGTCCAATTTAAATAGTTAGTATTTGGTGCTTAATATCTTTCAGACAAGAATCAGATTTCTATTTTTTAAAACATGAGTTATGATACCATTTTTTTATTGAAATACATTGTTTTCAAACACCATAATGACCAGAGAAAGGGGTGGATCATTTCATAATCTTTTAAACATTTCATATATTGATAATAAACTTTATTTAGTCTTATTGATATATTAAAAAAATTTAAATGATAAATATAATAAAAATAACTATGTAAAAATAACATGCACACAAGAAACATAAGTACTTACATGGTTCACTTTGTGGAGGATTTATCCTTGGCTTATGAAACTTGGTATTTTATTTAAAAATTAAATATAATGATCACCTGTTTCACTAATACTAATGAGTGTAATCTCACTAATTACACCACAAGGTGTTGTGATGGATTATTTCCTTTACAAACCTATATTATAGTTGATGTGAATAGATGATAAATTAATCCATAACTCTATAATGTGATTTATCATGAAATATCCATATATGTTATTTTCATGACTTAAAAGAATTTTCTCATTCTTTACCAACTCATCTCTAGATTAATTTATTTATTCAACACTCTCTTTTAGTATATAATCTCAATATATTTTACATAAACTTTTGGTCATTTTTAGATCTTTATACATAGTAACATAAATAATCTTGATTCATTATTTCTTTTGAGATCAATCCAAATTTATAAAAAATATTGTAATAATTTCACATGTTTAGTGAACCTTCAAGAAAATATAACTTTTCTACTTTGTCTTCGTAGTCCACTAATAGTAATTAGGACATACCATGATCACTTAAATACCTTTTACCTTGATTTATAGAAACATTTCTATTTTTTAAGACAAGTTTAATTTTCTATTAAACATTCTTCATATAAAAGATGTTGTAAATAGTGTATCAAACACATGTCGAATGATATTTATCTTGTATAATATATTTCCCATTGAATACATCAATATAAATAATTATGAAACATATTATATTTTGAGATAAATAGAAGTAACTTTGAGAACAAACTAAACAAAAAATCACTCTGGAGTACGATATACAATTTTTTTTTATCGTATCAATAATGTGATATATTAAGACATAATCTATGATATGGAAACCCTCAATACATTATATATGTGTAACCTACCAATTGAATATATTTAAAATTTATGATAAGTTAACCCCTTCAATAAAATATGTCGAGATATCGATATCATTTTTTATAATAATATCATATTTAGTGATTTATACTATCAATATCTAGATTAACCCAATTTCAAAAAAAAATTGCTAGTTATCCAAACAATATAACCAATATTAAAAGGTAATCCATCTATAAATTATTATACCCACTACCATTTTTGAAGATTGTGGTATTCCCCTTTAATTCCATATCCTGTTTCTATATTATATTAACTGACTCCTTTTATTTCTTTTAAGGGTATTCATGATATATATAGACCCTAGAAATAGATTAATTTGAAATATTATTGGAATCACTATATCATAAATAGATAGTATTTCTTGAATTAAAATATCTAATTACATATTATATAATAAATAAAAATCCATTCGGGTTCTCTATAGAATATAGAGATAAGATGGAATCACAATGTTGGATTTATTTATGGTTTATTTTGAAGGTTCTAGGGATAATGGAAGCATCAGATGGTTCATGCCTGAATTTTCTTTTTTCATGATTGATGATTAATCAAATATTAGCATGATGATAAATATCATGATCACCAGAATTGAATCAAAGAATAGAGAAAATGGATAAATCAAGATTATATTATCCCTAGTAGAGATCCACACATGATCTGCAAATCTCCAAACATCATTGTAAAAATTTCTGGGTTCTAGCATGGTAGATTCTATCACTTGCATCATCCTCATTTGATCTCCTTGAGAATTGCTTCCAATGGATTCAACTTGATCTCTCTAGGCTCAAGAGTGGAGGTTTTAGAAAGATCCCTCTCTATTCTGGGGAGCATTCTTAGAGAGGGTTCTCTCTATGTCTTTATAGGAGTCTCTCCAAATCCTTTTTTTCACAACAAAATGAATTGGTTATGATGGAAAAATAATATAATTTGGTTTATACACCTATAGGGTTAGAAACAAATAATTTCAAAATATCCCTTTATTATTTATTTAATCTCTATGGAACCCCATTTCAATATTATTATTATTATTATTGACATGCAATAAACTCAGTAATTAAATTAAATTTTATTAAATCAAATAATATTAAATATAAATTATTTATCACAAGACCTATAAAATATGTCTGTCATTCCTCTAAAATATTTATCAATCCTTGAATAATGATTATTTGTTTGATAAATAAATATCACTTCATTATTCTCCAAAAAATAAATATATATTATATTCACTGAATAGAAAATATTTATTTATTGAATAGTATATTCACATAATATTCTCTTAAATAACTGGTGAAATAATATATGTGATCAAGAAAACGTGATTAATTATTAAACCACATACAAGAATAATATTTATTAAACTTGTTAAATAATAAATATTAATATATTATTTAACTGTGATGCTGGATACACTTAGTGTGTGACCCTATAGGTCTCTTTCTCAATGGAATTAGGTGAAGAATCCTAATGTCCAAGGATAAAATATTGCAACATGTTAAGAAACACATAGAGAAAGAAGTTTTTTTTGAAATGAAATAATACCTCATATGGACACTTACTGTGTAATATAATCCCTTTTCCATTATATCTCTAATCATGAAATATGTATGTTAGTGTCATCAACCTATGTTCTTCATATATCTTTCTTTGACTTTCCAAAAATCAAACTTTCCTACAGAAAACCAAGGTCGTGGATTTATTTAGAATATATCATTTCCATTAAATGTCCTGAGATATCAACCACTATTAAATAATATAAGGGAAAAATACGATCTTGCATTATTCATTAATGATATATTGCTCATGATGCAGCCAAAGTATCCTATCTCTCTGCAAACATATGTCATCATTTTTTTTTCAATACATCAAAGTAAATGAAATATAACACTCATTAATAATAATATTAAATTTTATGGATCAATATACATGATAAAAAAAATCCAATGAAACATATAAATTTCAATTTCCTACTGGTGGGTCTCATTCTCATAATATCCTACATTGGATACTACTAAGGGTGTACACCATGAGAAGCTGTCACAAAGTCCAATGAGTATCTACCCTTGATAGCCTGAATAATTTTATGTACCTAAAATTATTTCATCTGGATATAGAGCATATATTTAAGAATACTCTCATTGAACTTATAGGCTCTCATCACAACAGAGAACTTCTATGAACTTTCAGCATTGCAACTACTCTTAGGAAATTATCACGTACTATGTTATGTAGAAGAACAATATTGATGTGATAATAAGTTTATTAGTATTTCAAATAATGAATATATGTTATCATAAAGTACACATAAGTTTTTTCTAGGGAACCAAATACAATAGACTCCCACTTTCACTAGATTAAATTACTAACAACCTTTAGTCCACTAGCTCTCACATGATACTCATGCTTCTACTGAGATAGGCCTTTAGTCAATGGTTCCTAAAGATTTTCTTCTATAGTAACTATATAAACTAAAAATTAAACCCTATGAGAAAAATCCATAAATATTTGATACTTCAAGAGTATATTATTTGTTTTTTGGTGTGATATTGGATATTTTGAAATATCCATTGTTGTAGTATTATCATAATACAATGTGATAGGTTCCTTACTATTGGGTACCACACCAAGATACCTGACAATGTTTATTATCCAAATGGAGTCCTTGGATACATCAGAAGATTATATATACTTGGACTGCACTGTAGAATCATCCACAACTAGCTTCACTAAACTCTTCCATCTCATAGATTCTCTATTGCGATAGAAAACATACCCTGACTATGACTTCGAATCATTATTATATGTCTAAATACTAGCATCAGTATAACCCAAGATGACGAGCTCCTCATCTCCTCCATTCACTAGGAACATATCCTTAGTTCTTCTAAGATACTTGAGGATAGCCTTAATAGTAAACCAATGTCCTTCTCCTAGATCTTTATGATATCTTCATACCATGATCAATGAATTGGAAACATCAAGTTTATTATATTACATGGAATACATTATTTATCCTATCACTGAGGTGTATGGGATCTTACTCATTATATCTTTCTCATATAGTGTCTAAGGACTCATTTTATTAGAATTATGTAAACCATGTGACATTAAAACCAATCCCATCTTGGATTGTTCCATACTAAATATATTTAGTATCTTTTCAATATATATACTTTTAATTAGTCCAAGAATCCTCTTGGGTCAATCCTGAATGATCTTGATCCAAAAAATATAGGCCACTTAACTTAATTACTTCATGGAGAAACACTTGTTTTACAAGTCATTAATACACTATAAGATAGTTAGTTCAATTCCAATAAGAAATATTTCATTAAAAAATATTATTAGTATAATTACTCCATTCCCACTAAGCCTATTATAAACACATGTATCATATTCATACTTAACGAATCCAAGTTCTTTTATAGATTTATTGAATTAAATGTTCCATTAACTAGATTATTTCCTCAATATATAAATGGATCTCTGTATCTTGAAAATAATTTTGGCATTACTTGGAGTCCCAAACCCTTTTGGTTGTTTCATATAGACAACTTTCTGAAGGTTCCCATTAAGGAAATATATTTTTACATCAATTTCCAAATCTCATAGTCATGGTACAATGTTATGGATTTAAACCTCAAAACTAGTGAAAAGGTTTCATCGAAGTCAAATCCATAATTTTTTTAAACCATTTATCCACTAATCTTGCTTTATATGAATTTATTTAACCTTTCATTTCTATTTTTCTCTTGAATAAACATTTTCACCCTACAAGCTTTACATCAACTAGCGCATTCACCAAAACCAAAACCTGGTTTTTATACATGGAATTTTCTCTATAGGAGATAGGTTCATCATTATTAATCGATATGGATTCACCATCTTCTGTGACTAGAAAACTGTATTTCTCTGGTTCTTTTACTTCTTTGGTTCTCTATTGCGGTACTTTTGTTTTAGGAACTACTTATTCCATGGGGAACTACGGAATTTTCTCATGTACGAAATCTTCCGTATCTTGAGAATAAACATAATCAAAGTCAATATTGATCATAATATAAATTTTTAGGATTTTCTCCATCTTAAGAAATATAAATTTTCTAGATATAGTCACTTTATTTTCTAATGGGTTGTATAATTTTTATCCCTTTTTCCCCTTGGGATTCCCTATAAAGATAAACCTTGTTCCCCATAATGCATTATTTTTTCCAAATATGGCCTTAAAAAATCCTCACAACCCCATAAACTTGTATGTGACAATGTAGGTTTCTTTATACTCCATAAATCAAACAGAATTCCATTTCCAGCTTTAGTTGGTACACAATTTAGTGTTAATTCCACAATTTCTAATGCAGTTCCCCCAAATGATAATAGAAGATCTGTTTGACTCATCACTGACCTTACCATGCCTAACAAGGTATGATCCCCCTTTCACTTACACCATTCCACCATGGTGTGTAATGTTGATTGAGTTGAGATAAAATCCAAAATTTCTTTAAAAATTCAATAAACTCTTGGTTAATATATTTACCACCTTGATCTGATTGAATATTCTTTATCTTCTTTCCATATTTATCTTCTACTTGAATCTAGAATTCATTCAATTTACTAAAGGAAATTTACTTATACCTCATTAATTATAGATGTAAATATCTACTCAAGTCATCAGTAAAAGTTATGATGTAATAATATCCATGTCTATCTTCTTACTGGAAAGGGTCCACACACAATAGTATGTACCAATCCTAGAAGCTTTGTGGAGATTTCACCCTACCCATTGAATGGATTTTTTTTTCATTTTTCATGTAAAAAAGAATGACCTATTTCAATTAGTTTTATCTCATAAGAGTATAAATAACCATATTAATAGATCTATGTCAAATTCTTCTCATTTACATGGCCAAGACACTGATTCCATAGCTAGGTGTTATATGATTCATTTGAACATGATTCGTTATCTATTTAAAATACTTATTTTTCATAATATAATACATAAATGATAGTATTTAAATATTCCATACCAGAACAAATTTTATATTTATAAAGGACTCAACTTTTATTTTGAATCCTGAGAATATAACCATCTTCATCTAGGAATGATACATAAATTATGTTCTTGGTAATAGTTGGTACATAATAACAATCCCTTAAAACCAATAGCATTTATGTTGGCAATGAATGGTTTTAGTCACCAATGGCCAGATAAAACGTAATTACACAATTGGAACCTTGTAAATACACCTCTTATCTAGAAATATTTTGGAATCTACTTGGTCCATGTATTTGGATACAAATGTGAGAACCACAAGCTATATATATAGCCCAATGTGTTAATATTGAAACATTACACTCGATAATGAATCCACCATTAGCTTCCCCTTTATTATGGGTGAAGTTCCTCTTTTAGTGTCCTTAATTTCCACATGAGAAGCATACTGCCTCATTTTCCTTACCCTTCCATTGGATCCTCCACTTCTTGGAATGGCGGTGCTCGGGAGCTTCAGACTTCTTATGAGTCTTGGGCTCCTTCTCCATGTTCTTTCTTTTCTTATTCACTGTAAGGAATGAGAATTTGTCATGCCCCAAGTCCTTCTCCACTTTTTGAATTAGAGTAATATGTTCCAGAAGACTCTTCTCAATATTTCACTTGTTATAATTGAAAATGAAACTAGAGATGTTCTTGGGTAATGGGGAAAGTATGAGATCTATGCTCAAATCATCTAGGCACTTAATCCAAAAGATGTCTAATTGTTCAATATAGATAATAAGATTGACTACATGAGGCACAAATATAACCTACTCTCCAAGACTAGTTGTAAATAGAGAATTAGTGATCTCATATCTCTCTTGTATCACCTTCTCTTGATAGAGATCCTGAAGGTGAGACATCATGATATACACATCCCTATCCTCATGTTGCTTCAAAATCTCATTGGTCATAGATGATAGCATGAAACATTGGACATTTTTAGAATCATTCAAATGTTTCTCATAGATACATAACTCTTCCTCAGTAGACTCAATTCTAGACACATTAGGAATACATTCTTCTTGCACATAAAACTTCCTCTTATTGTGTAGGATAACACATAAACACCTTTTCCATTCTTGTAAATTGGATTTAGTGAAAAGGTTATGATTATAATGTATGGATCATAGTGATATGATTGAGTTCATTTTATTTATGTTTCTAAAAATAATATTATCATTGTTTTATTACTTTATTTGATAAAATTTAGAAAAATAAATAAATATTATATTTATTAATCTCTAACTATTTATCAGAACACAATAGCCCATGACATTTTATTAAGAATATCATATTTCTTGGACATTCTAGTGGAAAGTATCCATATTCTCATTATCATCACCGCAACTTTGGTTGTTCAAGAAATTTGAAGGGTTCTATATAGTCATTCAAAATTCCAACTATATTAACTCACAGTTCATTAATTTTTTGAGTGGACAATCCAATCCTATAATCCTTAAATTGGATTTCCCCAACCTTTTTCTCTCAATTAAACCAAGTCTATCTTCGGAAGACAACCCATGATGTGAACTAATTTAAGTCAACTCAAAAATTCAATTTATAATACCTTGATAATTGAAAGCACCTCGAATTTGGCTGGTCAAGCACTTTAAACTATTGTTTTATTTTAACTGAATTAGTGGAAGTCTATAATGGCTTAATATATATAATTAAAGGATTTTATCTTTTCTGTATAAATTATCAATTATAATCTTTATTACATTCTTTTTATTATTAATTGGATTAATTTAAGTGATTAACCATGAATTAGATAATATTTACACATAATAAAATTTATTTTAGTTCAATATTTCATCCTTGTTAATTCATTAATTCATGTGATCATGAAAAAACATCCATGATTAAATAACCATGAAACTTGATAGAAATAAAATAATAAAGTGGCATGATCACGAGCTTTTACTAATTGTTATTTTATCTAGCATATGATAAAAAACCATCAACCTAGGGGGAAAACCCCTTGAACTAATTAATGTTCATGTTTCTATATTCTACCTATCCACTTATGTATCTCTCTTGGATTGGCTTCAACTCAGCTCCAAACATGAACCATGTCTACTATCTTAGTAGATTCATCCATTACATATTATTTTACACACAAATATGTGAGGGGAACTAAAATATTGGTTAATGGGTTTACATAAAAGAAACCATGGTAACCTAGGCCCTTACATAATGAGAGGAGAGATAATGCACAAGCCAATAATTTAATTTAATATTAAATTAAATGAAACCAATGAAATAAAATTGGCTATTCTAGGCTCAGGATCATCCATATGCATTCAATAAATTACACATTTAATAAAATTATCATTCAATTCTAATCAATCTTATATAAGATAAAACATGCTTAAATAAATAAATTATTTTATTTTATTAATCAATTATTTTATATTAATTCTCATCTAAATTTATTTAATATTATCTTTCATTATAATTTTAAGAAAATTAAATAATTTTAAAAAACATTGACTATGAACAAGAATATACCTTGGAGGCCATAAGGTGAGTACCTATCCGAACTACCCAATGTTTATTATACTCATATACTATTTAATCATGAAAAATGTGGTATACATAACATATTAGGTAATATCATGATGTGTTCTAAAAACATTATGATCGTAGAGTTTACATGATTTTTTTAATTTTATATAGCATGTAATGTTTCAATGCGCATTGAGTAATAACTATAATACGATGTATACATGATATGCATATTTGAACATTACATATAAATTAACTATATATATATATATATATATATAAACCTGACACATGGTGTGTCCTATAAACTTAGTGATCACATTAAAGTTCATGATGAAAAGTTTTGCACAGTATAATAAATTAATTTTCAATTCTGTGTAATTTGGAAAATGTACATGGTGTGTACATTGGATTTATATGATGTGTATTTTATTACCATATATCTATGTAACATGTCTAGGGGATCAGTGTGGAACTGTTCCATGGAGAATTTTGGAGTTCATAGTGTATACATGGGTTACACGACATTTAATCTCCATGTTACATGGCCATCAGTCTTGTAGGTCATACTAGAAGATAGATGGCTTGTCTCTGTCAAAAAGACTACATGTTGTGTATGGATGTTACATATTGTGAAATCCAGCTAACCGTGCACTAGGATGGCCTGGTCAACATGTGGTGTATAATTAAATTCACCATGTGTAATAAATACACAAGACTTGAATTAATGTCAAATTAATTATTGTTAAAGTAAACACTCGTACTCGGCATGTACCTCCAGGTTACACATCATGTACTCTTGTGTTATTGGTCTAGACTCCTTAGATCCTCCGAATGAGATATTTGAATTTATTTCATTCATAAAATCAATTCATTTTATTATATTTATGAGAAATTAAGTGGAATAAAGTAGATCTTGCAATCTGAATTAAAGGATGATTAGAATATAATTGAAAACCAATAATAAATGTGTAAATAAATCAATGATATTTAAATAATTATAAATAATTATGTGACAGATCTAATACAACTTTAAGGTTCTAGGAGCAGTTGAAGTGTCATGTAGGTCATGCCCAACTTTAATTTTTTTCATTTTCTGATGATTAATCATATATTTACATGATGATAAATGTCATAATCAATGAAATTGAATCAAATAATATAGATTATAGATAAATTTTTGAACCAAATCATAGGTTAATTAAAAAAAATTAATTAGTATAACTGATTAAAGAATTACCTTATGTGTACTTATTTCTTATTTGATGGATATAACCATGGATATATGTTGTACAATCGTTATGTTATATGAATCAAGATCAAATTACCTCTTATAGTGATCTACACATGGTCCACGAATCATGGAATGTCAAAATAGAAATCTTTAGGTGGTTCATGGTAGATCCTATCTCTTGCATCATCTGTGTTTATTCTCCCTATGATTCATAACCAAATGATTCTCCTTGATCTCTCTAGACTCATGAGTGGAAGGTGTAGGATGATTGGTCTCCATTCTTAGAAGCTTTCTTGGAGAGGGAGCTCTCTAGGTCTTTAGAGGATTCTCTCTCGATCTCACTGTGCACAAAAAATGAATCATCTCTAATGAAAAAAATATACAATTCATTTTATATACCAATAGGTATAGAATTATATTATTTCAAAAGTGACCCTAATTATTTATTTAATATCTATAGAACCCCATGTCTATAATAGTATTATTATTATTATTTCTTGACATGCACTAAACCCATGAATTAAATTAAATTTTATTTAATCAGATATTATTCAATATATATTATTTATCATGGGAAATATACACTTAGACCTTCATTCCTACACAATATTTATTAGGCCTCGAATAATGACTTTTTATTTAATAAATAAATATCTCTACATTATTATTCAAAAAATAAATAACTATTATATTCACTAAATATCAAATAAATATTTAGTTAATATTCTGCTCACATAATATTCTCTCGAATAACTAGTAATGAAATATATGTAATCATGTAAACATGAATAATTTTTAAACCCATTATGGTAATAATTTTTATTCATCTTATTAATTATAATTAATAAAATTTTATTTAACTGAGATTCTGGGTACACTTAGTGTGTAACCCTCTAGGACTATTTCTCAATGACATTAGGTGAAACGGCCTTAAGTCGAAGGATAGTGTTTAGCAACACGCCATTGAACACATAGAGAAATAATTTAATATTGCAATGAAGTAATACCCCATACAAATACTAACTATGTAATATATTACATTTATCATGATATCTATAATCAACTAGGTTTCATGCGGGTTCCATAAACCTATGTGCTCTATGTCACTTTATTTGACTTTTTGGAAATCAAACTTTCTTATAGAACACCATGAACATAGATTTATTTAGGCTATATCATTTCCTCAAAGAGTCCTGTGATATAAAATTCTCTAAAAAATAGAATCAGAAAATCCTTTCTCACATTATTCTTTAATAAAATATTACTCAGGATACACCCAAATTTTCCTACCTCACCATGAAAATATTTCACTATAGTTTTCGTCAATTCATTAAAGTACATGACTTATAACACTCATTAAAAATATTATTAAATTATAAAGAAAAAAACACACATCTACAAATATAAACATCTAATGACACATATAAATGTGGATTACTTACTGGAGGGTCTCGTTATCATAATATCATACACTAGATATTACCAAGGGAATATATCATGAGAAGGTGTCTCAAAGTACACTATGTCTCCACCCATGATATCCTTAATAATTTTTGTCCACAGAATGATTTCATCTAGATATAGAACATATATTTAAGAATATTCTCATAGTACTTTGGGGTTCTCAACATATTGGGGAACATCTATGACCTTTTAGTGGGACAACTACTCTTAAGACATTATCATATACTATGTTACAAAGAATAAAAACCATGATGTGGTAAAGAGTTTATTAAAATTCAAAACAATGAATATAGATTATCATAAAGTACATATAATTTAGTTCTAGGTAACTTAATCCAATATGTGGTACACTAATATCATCATCTATGACATTATAAAGTTTTTATGTACTTTGTTTTTTTCCTTTATGAAGTTTCAATGTCACTTCTTGTAACATTTATGACTCCTTTACATTTCCAATTATAAACCTAGTTCATTTCCTAATATATCTAAAATTATTTTATCATTTTATAAAATCACAACCCATGACCCTTTTCACTAAATTATATAAACCATATCATATATATATATATAACGAAAATACTTAGTTTTGTTACACATCATTCTTTACACACACACATAATATTTGAAAAAAAACCAATAAACCCTTCAATCATAAAATAAAAAATAATAATTTATATTAAATATTTAATGAGATCACTCCTCAAATGATAGTGAATATTTATGGGAAATTTAAACAAGTATTTAATTAGATAGATATGGATTATATTTATGTTTTAAATGAAACATAAATATTTGTATGTGGTTTTTTATCTGAGGAACATATCTTGAACATATTTAAAGAATAATATGTAAAGGAAATAAATAGATGATTTTAAAATAAATAAATATAGAGGATGTTAGTGGTCGAAATTAAAAATTAATAATTTTATGGGTTTAAAAATATAGTTACATATATGTATATATTAATTATATATAAACAGATGTCCAGAAAAAATATATAGAGTGATGGAAAAAGTGTATATATACTTTTTTTAGGAGAATGAAAAGATCAAGAGTGGATATAGTTAGCATAATAAAGGATATGTTGAGAATATTATTATACAATACGTAGAGGGTATAATTATAATGGGTTTTGTGGGATATCTATATGATCATGAATAAAATGATAAAACATAATACCTTTTCCCAAAGATTTATTAGGATAAAAAATATAAAGATTAATCCTAAACCATGAAATGTGAATACCTCACTGAACTTTCTTATTAATTACCAACAGTGAGTTTTATTAATATCCCTCAAAAGGGTCCAATATTTTCCTATATAAAAAGGTGCATACTAGACAATGTAATCACAAAATGATTTAGTAAGACCTAATATCCACAAAGGCGGTCTATAACCTCCTCCATGTAAGAAAATAAAGAGAAAATAAATGGATCATGAGATTAAGATATGTGATAATGAACTCCAATATACTCGAATGATTTCATTGTAGTTTAATTTATAGGCCTATCTTCATTGAATAAAAGAGCCACTATAATTAAATAGTTTTTCAAATATTTTGAAATTTACAACCTTTGAAATTCAATGCTTTAACTCTTAATACCGTAAAAACGTTAATTATTTTATTTTTAAACTCCATTAAAAATAAATTATATATCAATAAATAATTGAATGATGTGTTAATATGAAAAATAAACATGCCAATAATCATAGGAATTTTGGTTGAATAACAACCCATGTCATTTATAATATACACTATTAAATAGTTTCTATAACCATGATCAAGTAAAAATTATTATTTGGTAAACCCCACTATTTCATAATTTATGGTTTAATATAAAAAAGAAAAAAAATTATCATGTTCACTAAAACCTGACAAACATTATATAAAAATTCACAACACTTAGTGGGTCTATTCGAACTCATTTGGACATTATTATCATATAAACACTCTTAATATTTGGAAAAATAATTTATTCAAAAAATTAATCTTTATTCCATAACCTTATGTGTGAGACTTATTAGCTTTTTGCTATTGAAAACAATTATGAATTCACTAATCCATAATCGTAAAAAAATATTACACTCTAGAAAAACATTATTTTCACTCAATATACAAAGGGTTTTAGTATGGTCTTGATCAAAAACACCCACATATCTATAAGAATCAGTACACCATAATTCGTATCTCTATAAATCATAATCATGATTATATAATCCATTTATCCATGACATTGAGTGACCACAGTGAATTAATCAGGACAATATTGTATAATACAACTCTTTTTTTCATGATTTTCTTAAATGGAATACCCAGATTAGATTAATACATCACATATCATTCCTCCAAATACTTGAGGACAAAACATGTTGTTGAACTAACTATGTTAATGAATTCACTTGGACAAATTCAATCAAGTGATCATATGTCATACTTGTTAAACAAGAGTAAATGTTCATCTAGGTTAAACTCAACTGATGAAATGATCAAAACATACCCAATCATCCCCTAATTAGATCAACCTTAAGGCTAGAATAATAATTTTAGAAAATTGTGAAGGATAAAATGAAAAATATCTTGTCAAAATCCAGAAATGGGTATCCATATTATGTATACACTCTTAGTATATTACGAATAGTATGGAAATATATGTGACATACTTTTGCAGATCTATTTAGATAATAAATCTCAATATATTATCTAATGAGACTAATATGTATCATATATAAAATGTTAACCATTCTAATGTTAATATATCATAAAAACAAGTAATACTATGTGATGACCATTAAATAAGGATAGCTCAAAGTCATACTTTTCAGGTTATTTTTTCAATATATTATTCATCCAACATATACAATATAAATAAATGAATGATAAATAGTGATTCCTCTTTTATAAAACTATCATAAATTTATATTTTTAATAACCAATCTATATTTTCTCTAGTGTATGAAATACCTAGACAATGTGTGTAACCCTTATGATTTTAGAGTGATAATGGTTTGGTTAGTAAATTTACTATAATTTTCTCTATATCCTCCAATAAATATTTACATTTCCCATCTTAAAAATTTCTTCAATGAGATGGTGTTTTTGAAGAATGTTTTTAACCCTTTGGTGAAATCAATGTTCCATAACTTGAGAAATTTAACCATTGTTATGATAAAAAAACTAAATTGATACATAAATTTTTGGAATCATCTTAAGTTGACTAATGAAATTCATGTTCTAAAAATATTTCTTTACTTAATTTTTTACAGTGATGTATTTTACCTCTATTATTAAGAATTCCCCAATAGATGGTTTGGGACTATTCTTACTAATAACACCACTATTGAATCAAAATATAAAAATATATTAATATCTTATATCATCCTTATTGTTTTGAAAACTTGAATCTATATATCCAATTAAAATGAGGTAATAATAACATATAAAGATCGATAAAACATAATTATAACTTCTTTATTTCATAAAAAATATGATGACAATCAAACGACACTCGCTACGATTGTATTTTTATCTACATATTATGCTCAAATCAAGAGAAATGTTGTCTTGCGTAAAAAGAATAAAATAAATTTGATAACATTGAGTGAATTCATAAAGAATATTGTACATATTTCTCCTTTATAACTCCTTAGTGTGACATTGAGTTGTTATATGAATCTTGCCTTGAAACATTAGAAAATAACCCTTCATGGAGTTCTCCATACTAAACCACTTTAGAAATTTACCAATATTCATGCCAAACTATGTTTTTTTAATAGTATTTAATCTACATAAAGAAATATAAATATCCCATAACACCTAATAACCCTATAACAGACCAAAAATTTATTTTATGAATTATAATAAGCATGATAGCTTTCTTAACACGTCACACTACGATTTTAGTAAACTACAGTGTACTATAAAAATATTTTTATTTAAATATGATCTTTATAACCTAAATATTAAATTCGAGGTATGAATAGGAAAAAATAAATTATGGATAATATTTATAAAGGTATTATATAAAATATTTATAAATATTAAATAAGTAGTTAACTTTTAGTTAAGTCATTTTTTGCTTCAAATTTATGTTTTCTTCAAAAAATGATTTTTATCTCTATTTGTGTGAAATTATTATAAGAAAAGTCTTCCATTTTTACAAAATATATTTTAAGAAATGAATATAATTTCATAAATCATAATTTAAATATTATCTTAGTATGAATGTTTTGGATTTTTCAATGATAATATTTATTTATCAGTGAATTGTAAAAATTTCCAATTTTTGTAAAAGTGTCATTTATTTTTATTAAATAAAGTAATTTAGAATTAAAATAAGGTTTTCAATTTTATATTAAAGAAAAATAATTCTAATTTAATAAGTTATAATATAATTAATTAAATATTAATTGTAATTATACTTGATCTTTTTATAAAAATATGTTTAGACTTAGAAGGTGGTTTTCATAAAACCATTTTTCATTGAGCATTTCCAGATTCTTATAAAATAAATTTATACCACTTATATATATAAATATATATTTAATTTCATAAAATTTATTAAATATTTTAAATCATATTTATTAATATATTTTAATAATTTTGAATAATTTTTTGTTATAATCAATTGTAAAAAAGTAAAAAAATCAACGCGGTAAAAGGGTAAATCATGTTAACCAAGGATATAACAAAGTGATAAGGATTAAATTTTTCATATTAATTATTATTATATTGAATTATTTAATACCTTATAATATTAGTCTCAATATTAAATTATATAATGGGAAAATTTCTTGGAAAATGACCTATATAATATTTTTAGTAATGAAAAATACAAAATGTCACACTCTTGCTTTTACATTTCTCATATTTGTTCACATGGGCATAAAAATATTTTTTGAACTAATATTAATTTTTATTTTGAGAATAATAAAATTATTTAAAGTGATTTTAATTTATTTATAATTTTTAGTGATTATATAATTACCTTAAACACTTATACAATGCTAACATGGTGCTTGTGGAAATAGTGTAAAACTCAAAGTAAATAATCTAAATAGCACTAAAAGTGATGTATTTGGAAGTATTTATGTTTAAAAAAGAATTATTTTTTAGTTAATTATAATTTATTGTTGATATATAAATGTATTATATTCTAATTACATTACTATATTCATTTCATTAAATTTAAATTATATGGATAGTGTTAACAATGACATTAATGATTATGTTAAATAATATTTTTATTATCATTAAAATATATAAATAAAAAAGTAGGATTTGAAGAGTTTTTAAATGTAATAACTTGGATATTGATGAAACAATTATCCCAAAATTAGTAAAATTATAATCCTTGTATTTAAAAAAAGTCATTACCACAGTTAAGAATAAAATTGGTTAACAAACAGGTTAAACCAAAAATAAGGTTGAAATTGATATAAAACACTATATAAATTCTATTGGATTAATATATTAAGATAATATACTACTTATATTATAATACATGTGATTTTAGAACCATTTTGTATGAGTGAGAAACAAATTATAAACTAATATTTCTTAATTTACAAAAATTCCCCTCCCATCACTTATAAAAGGACACTCCTGCCCTCTCTTTATTACTCCACCTTGATCAACATAGCTCAACCAAAACCTTCTATATTATATATTAAAATTACCTATACTCAAGTTGTTTCTTTATTCTTAAAATACCATTTAAAGGTTACTTTAGTAGGGATATAAAGGAGGTGTATCGCAAAAGTGGTAATTGATTTTAGGACTCTTTCAAATTTTGTTCTTCTTAAACTTACTCTAAATATATTGGGGAAAAAATTAATAACTGAAAAATCATAAATGTGATTATTTATTATTATTATTATGGGAAAAAATTTATATATTTTTGGTCCTATGAAAAGTAAAAGCATCGCTTGTGTGTACGTATGTCTTACCATCTCCACGTAGTAGTGTAATTAGTTTTAAATCGCCACTTCAACTGGATGGTTATAAAGATATAAATAATGAATACATATGACATATATAAGATAATTATTATTAAATAATTATAATATATCATTTTACTTCCTACCCTTATACTTTTTGAAAATTTATAACATCACTCATTCATATGTGTGGACTACCACCTCTAAGAAGTGATGTGATTTATTTTTCAACTATGACTTTCAAGGATAATTATAAATATATATATATATATAATGAATAAATTTTATAAATATATAAGTATTAAATAAATTATATGATGTAACCATGAGAAATATGCATGGGCAGAAACTACCGAATTGAAATATATATGAAAAATGAAATTATTAACACTAGGAAATAATAATTTTAATAAAGATTTTTTATTAAATTGATATAAAAAATATATAAGATTAAGATATATGATATTAAAATTATGTATATGGTTGTGTTATGTAATTATAATAAATTTAATATATTATACAGGAGGCTAAATTAACTTACAAACAAGATCGGACCTAAGGTAAGGCTTTATTTCATAATCTCATCCCAATTTGGGATTGTTTATATTTATGTTTTCATTAGAATAATTATATTATAGTTATATATTAAACACCATAAATTTTATTAACCTTTGGTTATTTATGTAGTTTTAAAGTATTAGTTCCATTTATAAAATTTTTGGTAACAAAAAAATACTAAAATAACATTATTATTGAAAATAGAATTTAGTTTTCAATCCAATCAACTATATTTTTCTTTTATGAATATATATTATTCAAAATATTCTCAAAATAATATTTTTATAGTCTAAAATGATTTATTAAATAAATTTTTAACCATTTTATCTTTTTATAAAATGGTTTGAATGGAATCTTATTGAAATTTTCTAAATGAGGACCTTTTTTACCAAAAGTGTGAATAGAATCTTTGTTTTAACATACAATGTAAGAAAAAAATTTCACATCATCATGCATACTATTTATTTTAGAGATTATATTTAATATTTATATAGTTATTTTCATGTAAAGTGATTTTCCTAATTTTTTTGAAATTTATATATTTTAATATAATATATTTCAAAATAAGAAGGGAATTTTCCCCAAGAAATATTCCATGTATTTTTTAAATAATTTTCATCAATAACAACATTCTTCGGTGAATATTAAGTTAGTATATGGGTATTATATTTTTATACTAACCACCATGTTAAATTGGATGGTTTATGATCATGTTATATGTATTGATTTTGGAAAATATTAATATTTCAAATGATACTTTTTCAATATAAATGTTTATGTTGATTATGTATTGAATTTTTATTCACCTATTTCATATGATGAATACATTAGACTTAGTAAGTGATTGTTGGGCTATGTTATAACCCCTCAATGAATTTTTAGTTCTCAAGAATCAAACTATTTAAGGTATTTGGTATATTCCTTACCAATGAATATATGATGTCTTAGCACAAGGCCTTTACTGTAATATTATGATGTCTACCATCATGAATTATATCATTATGAAACTAGTTATTATTATAAATTTAATTATTTATATTTTTATGTTATATAGGTATTTAGTCTTGTTTTTATGGTATTAGTTATGGGGAATATTTTATTACTATTTATCTCAGCCATATTATTAATGTTTTATTTACTTTATAACATATTTTTTTGTATGATTTATTTTTCTAAGCATTTCATGTCACCCTTTATTCTGTTTTACTTTTTCTGGGATACTAATATGGTTCATATGAATTAATTCCATGATTTACTAAAATAAATAATAAATTTATTACAAGAATTACAATATTATATTTCAATTTTTCTGATGTAATGTGAGAATTATATATGTATCTTGTTTTCCAAGACTACTAAATCATATGAACCTTTGGGACATGATCTATTGTATTTTATGTCAATATTTTAAAATAACCACTGTATCTGCGATACTAGAGTCTAGGTATTTAAATTTATTATAAAAGAGGTATAGTATAAACATTGGGAACTAGATTTAAGAAGACATGAATTAATGAACATAGCCCTATGATAAACTCTATGGATATGTATAATTGTCGGATAATGTCTAAAAGTTTTTAGCGAGGTAGATATTAAGTGATTTTACTAGAATTAAATCCCTTTACGGATACTACAAGTGGAAATTATTTTCGTACAGATGCATTTAGGGTTAATAATCCCTAAAAGAGTTGGTCAAGTATATCTCTTCCATTTTTAGGGTGCACGGTGAATGGGCCATTATTGTAAACCTTCTTTGACACTCTCAGGGGATATTCTTGGGTTAATTCACATTATCTATACAAACCATTATGAAATATTCAAAAAAATTATGATTTTAGAATATTCCCAATGATGCTAAGATTACAATTCTGAGATTATCACCTCTTCGATTTTTAACTTATGTTAAATGTTTTACCAGTTTGAGAATTATACAATATAATTCCTAATATTACGATTTAATATAATACATGATAGTTTTTAGAAATGGATCCTAGAAGAAGGAATGGAAAACATTTCAACACCCCTAATCAATTTAAGGATTTCCCCTATGAATAAGTTAACATGAATAGTGTTGGAGATGAGAATATTATGACTATATTAAGATAGTTGACTCAGATTATAACTAATAAACATACCTATATAGAAAAATATATTTATTCACGTCATGAATTTTTTATTTTAGGTTGCTTCAGTAGTATAGTCCTCCATCCATTAATGGAACTATGAATATCTTGATAGTAGAACGGTGGAACAAGTCCCCGAAAAAAAATATTTCTATATTTGAGAAGTAATGAATAGGAGAAGGTTATTTAGTAAGTATATTTTTTAAAGTAATATTTTCACAAATAGTGGTCATTGATTAAAAATACAAAGAAATAAGTCGATATAGAGAGAAATTAATGGAATATTTTTAAGGGTATATTCTTTAAAAAATACTTTTCTTATGAGAAATGAGCTGATATGGAAAATAAATTCCTCAATCTGAGACAGAATGAAGAGGAAATTATTGTTGAGAATTAAAAAACTTTACAATATTATCAATTAATTATAGGGACTATATACATAACCCAAAAATTATTATTTAATGTTTGTTTTTAGTGATTAATCCAAGTCTTGAAATGGAACTAATATCTCAAATTTTTTCATCATATGATGATATGGTATCAAGTTCCATCCAAAAAGAGAAATAATTCACAAAGTTATATATTTTAAAAGTAACTAAATATAATAATATGATGAATAATAACCAAGTGAAAATAATAGAGAAGATAAAATATAAGGTAAGGATATAACTTCCTTCATGTCATAATTTTTGTATGAAACACCCTAATAGTTTCTTGAAGTGGATGGGGGTTTGTTTCAAGTGTGAAGAAAATTCCACCATGTGCATGAATAAAAGGGTATAAAATAAGCCTATAATGTTTAGCGTTTCAAGTGTAATGAGATGTGTGTAACAGCCCGAGATTTTATGAAAAATATTCTTTTAATTTAATTAATGTCTTGTGTTGTACGCTACACCAAAATAATCTTTCATAACACACATCCTTGACTTGTCTTGCATTACACGCAATCGCGACCTTCCTCGATAGAGTGTGTAGTACGCAATACCGAGTTTCACTAAACAACGATATGTTATTAAAATGTTATTATAACTAGCTGTTATGAATATTAATAACCACTTTTTTCAATTTTGTAAATTTTATTTTTCAAAATGGACTTTACTTTTGGATTCTTAATATCGAAATTAGCTTAGGGTGAAATTTTGGTACTTTTCGGATAACTTTCATTTTCTGATGAATAGTGAAAATTACTAAATTTTAATTAAAAACAACTTTTTTAATCGAAATAATTAATAGTGATAAATTATTAATTTGAGTGGTTTTAATGTATATTTAGAATATATTTTTACAATTTAATACAATGTTGGTCATTGGATGTAATTTCACATTTAAACTAGACATAAACAAGTGTCAATCTTTTGATAGATATTGTTTCTTAAAAACATGCTATTTGTTTTAACAGCGGGATTTAATTATAAAATTAATTAATGCAACTTATATGATATGAATTTGTTAAAATAGACTTCATTTTTGAATTTGGAATATGAAATATAGCTTAGGATGAAATTTTGGCATTGTTCTGAAAAACATCAATTTTTGATGAATAGTGAAACTACTAAGTGGTAGGTTAAAAACTGAATTTTGCATAAAACTTAATTTTACCGCTTCTGTGAATGGAATTTCAAAAATCCGACAGACACGGTTGATATCAGTAAGTAAAATGTGGTTCAATGACATAAAAATAATTTTTTGGTGAATAGTAACTTTTTACTTTTTTTACGGCGGTTAATAGTAAATAGGGTAACTAAGGGTAAATATGATATTACTATTACCCTAACACATGTCCTAATTCTATTGGATAAGTGTAATTCGACCAAAAAAACCTTATGAATATAATATGACCATTTAGGTCCACTTGGATTATATTATGTCATTTAATATTATTTTATTTAATGAATAGTTAAAATAGTTAAAATCAAAGTCTAATAACTAAAATATTTTTAATATGGGTTTATACATAAGATAAACTCGATTATAAATATTCATTAAAAAGCTAACAAGATTTCCTACATAATTATATTTTAGTTATAATTTTTAGACTTTAAATAAATTAAAATATTTATGACACAACGATGATGCAGTAATTACCCTTTTAAGGAAATGTTAACATAATTGATGTTATAAATGCCCAAATAAATGTAATTTGAGACTTTTTATGAATTAAAATAATTTTATAGGTTGATATGATATATTAGTGTTGATTTAATTAACTTGGTTCGAACATATAATTCTTTTATGACTTTCACAAAAATCATATATCAGATAGTGACTAAATTGACACAAAATAATTTTTAAATCAAATATTATATTATTAATTGTTATTTTACTCCTAAAAATCTAAGGTTCGGGCAAATGACTTAGATAAGGATATATATATTAATAATAAACAACTTGGGGTTCGTTTGGCATGTTATAGTAAGTGTATTAACCATATAGTGTTCGAAAAAAAAAGACACGGTAAAAGTTAAATTATTTAACTTAGAGTTAAATCTAATTGATAAGGTTAAAATAATAACCTAAACTTGTCTAAATCCTATTGGTTGATATTATTTTGACCCATCCCCACTTTACCTTCGAAATAAGACCCTTTGGAACCATTATGAACCGATTTTGACTTTAATATAAAATAATATTTTGAGATATTCCTAAGGTGCCCCTCTCCTCCCTTATAAAAGGGCACCTCCTCCCCCTCCTCCTCACACCAATTTGAGCACTCAAGCTCGGTCAACCCCTGACAAAACCCCTTCTCCACTTCCCTAGAATAATCCTAGAGGTCCTGGTCTTCTTCAAAGACCAATATTAGTTCCCTAAGTGGAGGATTCAAAGAGGCGTTTCAAAGAAGAGGTAATATCCATTACCGAACTTTTTCAATTTCTTTCTTCTTTAACTTCTTCTTCTTTAGTTGTTTCATGATAAAGTAATAGCATCAGTATTTCTTATATACTGATATGTTATTATAAATATGAAACAACTATAATTAACCTTTTATCCATCCTACGGAAAAAGGAAATCACCGCGCGTGCGTACGTACGGAATACCGTCTCCACGCCGTGGTGTAATCTATTTTCCGCCACCACCTTAATTGGATGGGTATAATGGTGTAAGGAGTAACTATATATGATTATTATAGATTGATATTGATACTGAAATAGTATACATACACTTCAACACAATTCCACGACCATGGGAACGATATCATCGCTCGTGCGTACGTACGGACTACCGTCTCCACGACGCGATGAGATTCATTCTCAATGATTAACCATTCATGAATGATTATAAAGTATATATAATAAGTACTAATGAAATATATGACATAATAATGATACTGGATTTATGTATATTTATATGTAAGTCATCTACTTAATTCCATTCAATTCAATAAGGAAACGAAAACAGCGTTCATGCGTACGTACGGACTACCGTCTCCATGAACGGTGTATTTCATTCCATTTATCGATATATTATATATATATGTATTTTTAATATATATTATATATAAATCATGTTTTACATTCTGGATATAAGTAATCATGATCTAATTAATCATATCAATAATTACAAGTTAAAAACACGAACGACAAATGAGACGATTTTACCCAAAACGCTACTTTAACATGAATTTACAAAAGAACAGGTAATATAAAGTCATAATTGGACCATATATGATATAATAACAATGAATATGATTCTGGAATAAGTCAATAACATGATTTAAATCATTATAAAGGAGGTTTGGACATGTACAAATCAAGTCGGACCTAAGGTAAGGAAAATATGACAATCTCATTTTTATCCGAGATTGTTTATACTTTGGTATTTACTGGGGTGTATTTTGTCATCCACATCCACGTTTCATAAATATGTGATATTATTTCAATCCACCTACAATTGTTTAAATCCATTTTTACCCTTCGGTGAGTTTTTAGTAAAGGATAAGAAAGGAATCTTTTGTCGTTTTTCGTATGAGGTACTTTTTGACTTTTCCGACAAAAGTACGAGAAGAATGTTTTTTTAACTTATACCGCATGAATGGATTTTTAAAAAATTATTTCCAAGAAGCTTCCTTTACAAGTTTTCAAGTTTATTTTTAATCATCTTCTTTTATTTTAAAGTCATATTCCATGTTATGAAAGGAAAAAAAAATTGAAGTAGAAAGGATATTTTCCTCAAGAATGGAGTTCAAGTATTTTATCAAAATTATTTTCCATCTAATATAATAAAAGGGTTCTGTTTTTATCCCTATTATTACATGGATTTGATTATGTTGTGATTGAAATATTTTTATGAATTCCTTTATCTTATATGAATTGTTTTATGATGTCATGTTGTTTAAGAATTCCATTTTTATTACATGGGTTATGCTATGATGTATGGTTTATGATTATGTGGCACACATAAGAAAGGATTCATTATAAGATGGGTGGGACCTATATCTCCCTCCAATGCATTGGGTAAAGATTTTATATCTCATGAGATAGACATGGCTGGAACGGTAGGTTATACCGGTTCAGTGAAACAGGACTGGAACGAGGGTGACTCGGTTCAGAAAGGGACTCTGTCCACTAAGATAGTCTTGGAAATGAGTCATGACTAACAAGAAATGATGTTCCATGATTATGTGTGCATGCCACAAAGTTTCAAGTTTCATGTTATGATTATGGGGATCTCATTTTCACTTCTATGATTTATTCCATGTTACGATATTATGATCTCTTTTGCAGGTTATGATTTTCAAAAAGATATGATATGATTTTTATCTCCTTTATTTTCCCTTGCTGAGCATTTGAGCTCACCCTTTTATGTTTTCTTTTCCCCAGGTCAGGAAGATGGATATTAAGTAGAATATACTAAAAGGGACCCTAGATATGATGAAATAAATGGGAGACACTGTAGAAGATTTATGAACCAGTTGTTTATGTTTCCCAGTTTCTAAAGACACTATACCTATACGGTCCTTTGTGGTTTTGTCATATGTTGTAATAAGGGTGCTTCAATTTTGAAGTATTAACAATGTATGTAAAGTATGGGTCGTTATAGTTGGTATCAGAGGGAGGTTTAGTCAACCTTTGGAAACTAGGATGCGAAAACATTAGTGGGATCCCTAGAGATATTTCTAAGGTATGTCTAGGGATTTCCCTAAGGTTAAGTATACGTATAGGTTAAAGTACTAGAATTACACTGACGATCATAGAATTAAACCTAAGATGTTAGATATTGAAGGTACTCCCCCTTTATTATGTTGTTTTCCCTAGCATGATTTTTGCCTCTCACACTATTCTTTTTAGGTTTTAGACGATGGCTGGAACCTGAAGGAACCATGTTGATCAATGCAATGGACAATGCAATGATTGTCCTCCTGAACAAACAAATTTTATGGGAGATGGAGTGCAAAATCTTATTGCTACACTTACACAAGCTATGAATCATTCTGGACTTCCAAATGAGTAGAGAAGGGAACAATATTCTATTGAGTCCTTCATGAGGCAACGTCCACCTTCTTTCAGTGGGTCTTTTGATCCACTTGTTGCTGAACAATGGATCAGTACCACTGAAAAGATATTTTCAGTTCTTCAATGTTCTGAACATGATCAAGTCATCTTAGAAGTATATTGTTTGGAAGGTGAAGCTGATCAATGGTGGAATCTTATCAAGAATACGAGGCCAAGAGATGAAATTGAGTCTATGGAATGGGATGAGTTCAAGAACTTATTTTTCAATAAGTACTTCCCTCGTATTCTTCGAACAAAGATGGAGAAGGATTTTCTTGAACTAAAGCAAAAGGATGATGAATCTGTTGGTAAATACGAAGCAAATTTTACAAGACTTGCAAGGTATGCATCTGGCATTATCATCCAACCTGAAAGTAAAGTTGATCGATTTTTCAGTGGCTTAAAACCAATTCTTCGAAGGGCATTAGCTATAAGAGACTTCAGTAGCTATGAAGAAATTGTGAGTTGTGCTATCAAGGTTGAAATAGAAGTTGGTGTTACATATCCATCTCATGGTTTTGAAAAGAAACGAAAGATGGAGTTCAAGGAGAAATCTCAGAATAATGGTGAAAAGAAGATGAATGTTTCCTTATTCTCAAAGTGTGGAATGAAGCATGGTGGAGATTGTCTTAAAGGGACTAGAAAATGTTTTAAGTATGGAAAAGAAGGTCATCGAGCAGCTGAGTGTCGAAGTAATGGAAAAAGGGATTCTAATGATGTGAATAATGAAAACACTGTAGAGAACACACCACCAACACTTCAATGCTTCAAGTGCAAGGAAATGGGGCATTATGATTATAAATTCCCTAATCCAAGGGTTAGTGATGATCAACATGAGAAACCACATAAGGCAAAGGATAAAGGGAAGTCACATGCGATCACTATTGACGATGTTGAATATGACAACGATGTGGTGGAATGATTAAGTGTTTATGTAATGGGATTCCAAGATAATGTTGTATCATGGAGTATTGGAATATTTATGTATTGGTCTAATGTGGTATTCAAAGTGATTGATATATTTTTGGAAATAAGATGATATGCACATAATGAATGGAAAACGAGAAAATGAATTGTTTAACAATATTCATGAGCTCATGATTGATATAAGGACTAAGTGATATCATGGTTTGAGTATATAGAATTTTGAGGATTTTGGTATGTGGAATGTGTTAACTTTTAACTGCATTCATGTTTTCACTAAGGTTCAATGGGTATTCAAGAGAATACATGATTAAGGACTTTGAATGTTTGGAATGTGACCAACAAAACATATCTTATGATATATGGGGATCAACGATGGTATTAATTCTCTGGTAATCATTTTCACTATGTTATGAGAGTGGACTGCAGTATTATGGATAATCCTAAAGATTGGAATAGATTATGTTGGGCATAAGTTAGTACTGTTTAAGGATATAAGATTTTCGATATTATTGATGGGATGTTATAGTAATGTAACTTTAGAAAAAGGACAACCTGCAGGACGGGCGACAGCCCATCGCGTCGGACAAGGCTGTGGGAATCAAACCCACAACCGAAGTGCGACTGGCCTTTATTTCCTACCACTAGCCTACAGGAAGTCCATGTTTAGTAGAAACTAGTTTTATTTTATTAAGCAGTATGATATATTAAGTATAAGTCCATTTTAGTAACCATATATGATTAATCTCACTATAGAATGACTTATGTATATTTAATAACTTTTTCTAACCTTTTGTTTGAGACAGATGGAATGACCCGTCATTTTATCACATGATCTGCTAACACTTCACGAATAACAAATTCAACTTCATTTATTTAAGAGATGAAGTGGAAATTGTTCAAGGCACGAACAACAGTGAGATTGTACCAAAATAAAGTAAGTATTTATTCTAATTTAAATTCTTCAACTTTAGGGAAATGATCTTGAAAACCAAAAATATTGTCTTAGTGCTCTTATATCTAATTAATCAGATGGTACCTTAGATCATCACAAATTTATGGATTTGTGATTGGTGGCTTTTCCATAGCCATGTTCTCTACCACTCTCCATCAGAACATTATGGTTAGATTTTTCTTCCATATCCATATTTTCACCTATGTGGAAACCCAGTGATTAGTTTATTTGGGTAACCGTTACGTTTCATACATTAGTTTTTAAAGATTGGTTTTGGTATTCCTTTTTACGATGTGGGTTTATATTAAAGAAAGTTTTGAGTAGTAAACCATTTATAACCCCGACGAATTTCAAGGGCGAAATTCATTTTAAGGGGGGTAGAATGTAACAGCCCGAGATTTTATGAAAAATATTCTCTTAATTTAATTAATGTCTTGTGATGTACGCTACACCAAAATAAGCTTGCATAACACACATCCTTGACTTGCCTTGCATTACACGCAATCGCGACCTTCCTCGATAGCGTGTGTAGTACGCAATACCGAGTTTCACTAAACAACGATATGTTATTAAAATGCTATTATAACTAGCCGTTATGAATATTAATAACCACTTTTTGAAATTTTGTAAATTTTATTTTTCAAAATGGACTTTATTTTTGGATTCTTAATATCGAAATTAGCTTAGGGTGAAATTTTGGTACTTTTCGGATAACTTTCATTTTCTGATGAATAGTGAAAATTACTAAATTTTAATTAAAAACAACTTTTTTAATCGAAATAATTAATAGTGATAAATTATTAATTTGAGTGGTTTTAATGTATATTTAGAATATATTTTTACAATTTAATACAATGTTGGTCATTGGATGTAATTTCAAATTTAAACTAGACATAAACAAGTGTCAATCTTTTGATAGATATTGTTTCTTAAAAACACGCTATTTGTTTTAACAGCGGGATTTAATTATAAAATTAATTAATGCAACTTCTATGATATGAATTTGTTAAAATAGACTTCATTTTTGAATTCGGAATATGAAATATAGCTTAGGATGAAATTTTGGCATTGTTCTGAAAAACATCAATTTTTTATTAATAGTGAAACTGCTAAGTGGTAGGTTAAAAACTGAATTTTGCATAAAACTTAATTTTACCGCTTCTGTGAAGGGAATTTCGAAAATCCGACAGACACGGTTGATATCAGTAAGTAAAATGTGGTTCAATGAGATAAAAATAATTTTTTGGTGAATAGTAACTTTTTACTTTTTTTACCGCGATTAATAGTAAATAGGGTAACTAAGGGTAAATATGATATTACTATTACCCTAACACATGTCCTAATTATATTGGATAAGTTTAATTCGACCAAAAACAACCTTATGAATATAATATGACCATTTAGGTCCACTTGGATTAGATTATGACATTTAATATTATTTTATTTAATGAATAGTTAAAATAGTTAAAATCAAAGTTTAATAACTAAAATATTTTTAATATGGGTTTATAGATAAGATAAATTTGATTATAAATATTCATTATAAAGCTAACACGATTTCCTACATAATGATATTTTATTTATAATTTTTAGACTTTAAATAAATTAATTTATTTATGACACAACGATGATGCAGTAATTACCCTTTTAAGGAAATGTTAACATAATTGATGTTATAAATGCCCAAATAAATGTAATTTGAGACTTTTTATGAATTACAATAATTTTCTAGGTTACTATGATGTATTATTGTTGATTTAATCAACTTGGTTCGAACATATAATTCTGTTATGACTTTCACAAAAATAATATATCAAATAGTGACAAAATTGACACAAAATAGTTTTTAAATCAAATATTATATTATTAATTGTTATTTTACTCCTAAAAATCTAAGTTTAGGCCAAATGACTTAGATAAGGATATATATATTAATAATAAACAACTTGGGGTTCTTTTGTCATGTTATAGTATGTTTATTAACCATATAGTGTAAGAAAACAAAAAGACACGGTAAAAGTTAAATTATTTAACTTAGAGTTAAATCTAATTGATAAGGTTAAAATAATAACCTAAACTTGTCTAAATCCTATTGGTTGAGAGGATTTTTACCCATACCCACTTTACCTTCGAAATAAGACCCTTTGGAACCATTATGAACCGATTTTGACTTTAATATGAAATAATATTTTGAGATATTCTTAAGGTGCCCCTCTCCTCTCTTATAAAAGAGCACCTCCTCCCCCTCCTCCTCACACCAATTTGAGCACTCATGCTAGGCCAACCCCTGCCGAAATCCCTTATCCACTTCCCTAGAATAATCCTAGAGGTCCTGGTTTTCTTCAAAGACCAATCTTAGTTCCCTAAGTGGAGGATTCAAAGAGGCGTTTCAAAGAAGAGGTAATATCCATTACCGATCTTTTTCAATTTCTTTCTTCTTTAACTTATTCTTCTTTAGTTGTTTCATGATAAAGTTATAACATCAGTATTTATTATATACTTATATGTTATTATAAATATTAAACAACTATAATTAACCTTCTATCCATCCTACGGAAAAAGGAAATCACCGCACGTGCGTACGTACGGAATACCGTCTCCACGTCGTGGTGTAATCTATTTTCCGCCACCACCTTAATTGGATGGGTATAATGGTTTAAGGAGTAACTATATATGATTATTATAGAGTTATATTGATACTGAAATATTATAAATACACTTCAACACAATTCCACGACCATGGGAACGATATCATCGCTCGTGCGTATGTACGGACTACCGTCTCCATGACGCGATGAGATTCATTCTCAATGATTAACCATTCATGAATGATTATAAAGAATATATAATAAGTACTAATGAAATATATGACATAATAATGATACTGTAATTATGTATATTTATATGTATGTCATCTACTTAATTCCATTCAATTCAATAAGGAAATGAAAACAGCGTTCATGCGTACGTACGGACTACCGTCTCCATGAACGGTGTATTTCATTCCATTTATCGATATTATATATATATATATATATTTATTCTTAATATATATTATATATAAATCATGTTTTACATTCTGGATATAAGTAATCATGATCTAAGTAATCATATGAATAATTACAAGTTAAAAACACGAACGACAAATGAGACGATTTTACACAAAACGCTACTTTAACATGAATTTACAAAATAACGGGTAATATAAAGTCATAAGTGGACCATATATGATATAATAACAATGAATATGATTCTGGAATAAGTCAATAACATGATTTAAATCATTATACAGGAGGTTCGGACACGTACAAAGCAAGTCGGACCTAAGGTAAGGAAAATATCACAATCTCATTTTTATCCGAGATTGTTTATACTTTGGTATTTACTGGGGTGTATTTTATCATCCACATCCATGTTTCATAAATATGTGATATTATTTCAATCCACCTACAATTGTTTAAATCCATTTTTACCCTTCGGTGAGTTTTTAGTAAAGGATAAGAAAGGAATCTTTTGTCGTTTTTCGTACGAGGTACTTTTTGACTTTTCCGACAAAAGTACGAGAAGAATGTTTTTTTCTTAACTTATACTGCATGAATGGATTTTTAAAACATTATTTCCACGAAGCTTCCTTTACAAGTTTTCAAGTTTATTTTTAATCATCTTCTTTTATTTTAAAGTCGTATGACATGTTATGAAAGGAAAAATGTTTTTGAAGTAGAAAGGATATTTTCCTCAAGAATGGAGTTCAAGTATTTTATCAAAATTATTTTCCATCTAAGATAATAAAAGGGTTCTGTTTTTATCCCTATTATTACATGGATTTGATTATGTTGTGATGGAAATATTTTTATGAATTCCTTTATCTTATATGAATTTTTTTATGATTTCATGTTGTTTAAGAATTCCATTTTTATTACATGGGTTACGCTATGATGTATGGTTTATGATTATGTGGCACACATAAGAAAGGATTCATTATAAGATGGGTGGGACCTATATCTCCCTCAAATGCATTGGGTAAAGATTTTATATCTCATGAGATAGACATGGATGGAACGGTAGGTTATACCGGTTCAGTGAAAGAGGACTGGAACGAGGGTGACTCGGTTCAGAAAGGGACTCTGTCCGCTAAGATAGTCTTGGAAATGAGTCATGACTAACAAGAAATGATGTTCCATGATTATGTGTGCATGCCACAAAGTTTCAAGTTTCATGTTATGATTATTGGGATCTCATTTTCACTTCTATGATTTATTCCATGTAAAGATATTATGATCTCTTTTGCAGGTTATGATTTTCAAAAAGATATGATATGATTTTTATTTCCTTTATTTGCCCTTGCTGAGCATTTGAGCTCACCCTTTTATGTTTTCTTTTCCCCAGGTCAGGAAGATGGATATTAAGTATAATATGCTAAAAGGGACCCTAGATATGATGAAATAAATGGGAGACACTGTAGAAGATTTATGAACCAGTTGTTTATGTTTCCCAGTTTCTAAAGACACTATACCTATACGGTCCTTTGTGGTTTTGTCATATGTTGTAATAAGGGTGCTTCAATTTTGAAGTATTAAAAATGTATGTAAAGTATGGGTCATTATAATGTGGAACTACATAAAAAAATTACCCAATTATCAAGAGAAAATATCTTAGAAAATGCTAAGGGATAAAGTTAAATCATATTCAATTACAAAAACTAAGGTTGAAATCCAATAAGTTATGATTATAGGTACTTTGATTGTAAACTCAATATTTCCTAGATTCCACATATACACACTCTATATTAATTTAAAAGGATATCAAATCATCCCTTAAAACTATTAGGAATAAATTATCAATCAATACACCTAGTAGAAATCTTATTATAATATATCAAGTGGTTTCTATTAAGATTAATAGTTATTCCCTAGTTGCAAACTTTGTTTCTGTACTTATGTTTTGATTTAAAATTATCCTAATTTTTGGGGTTTATTTTGGATGTTAGGATTTTTTTTAATTAGTATATTCTATATAAAATAATATAGGAAAAGGATCTTTAAATAAAAATGTTATTCTTTTTCCTCCATTTATAAATAATTGATGGTCTTTTAACCTTACCTGGTTTATGGTTTTAGGTTTATTAACTTTCTCATGAAAATGTTCTATATTAATATCTATCATTCACTAAAAATTTTATTTATACATTATCTCTATGATAAAACTTGAAACCAATTTAATCCTTATCAGGGTACCCGATTATGTTTTACTTTAGGTAACCTTTCTATTTCACACTTCCCTTTTCAAAAGATTCCTTATTATCCCTCTGTATGATGTGGGTTTTCAACAAAGTCATTTTCAAATATTGAACCTTTGATAGTTGAGGTAAAATTTCATGGGAAGAATTTATTTAATGGGGGGGATTTAACACCTAGAAATTTTATTTTATAAGGAATAATAATCTTGGTAGATTTCTTAACATGTAACCCTGAGTTTTAAGATAACTATGATATACAATAAAATATTATTATTTTAATGTGACTATAATAACCTATAAATTAAATTTGTGGAATTAATAGGAATATAAAAAATATGATAAATATTCATAAATTTTTTATATAATATATTGATTAATAATAAATAATTAATTGATTTTTAGTAAGCCATTTTATGTTTTAAAAATATTTTTTCTCCAAAAAATGGCTTTTATTATTGTATGTGTGCAATCATTATCACTAATTTATGAAATTTTTATAAATTTATTTTTAGAAAATGAATAATATTTTTTAAATAATCATTTTAGTATTATCTTAGGGTTATTATTTTGGATTTTAAAAATAAGGCTTATTTTTCAGTGAATAGTGACAAAGTTATATTTTTGTAAAACTATCATTTATTTCCATTAAAATGAAAATTTTAGAAGTCCCATTGTGCATTTAATTTTAATTTTAAGTAATATAAGACACCTTTATTTAGATATAGTATAATTAATTATATAGTAGTAATCATTATACTTGATATTTGTATAAAAATATTATTAGACTTCAAAATGCATTTTTCATAAAACAGTTTTTTATCACACATTGTATGATTATTATAAAATTAATTTTTTAACTTATAGAGATTAAATTTGATAAAATGAATTATATATTTTTAATCATAATATATAATATCAGTTAATATGCTCAACTTAATTTTTATTCATAATTAATAGTAAAAATAGTGAAAATGTTTCACCGTGGTAAAAGGGTAAATTGGGTTAACCTAGGTTAAAACTAAGTGATAAGGCCAGAGTTTTTCATCTTAATTATTTATTTATGGATTTACTCCTAACATCATCAGCTTATTACAGATATTTTATTTTTTATAGGACACATTTTGGAAAAAAAACTATATAATATTTTATGTAATGAAAAAATACAAAATGTCACCCTCTTGCTTTTAAATTTCTCTTATAAGTTCACATTAGGATAAAAATAATTTGAAAATGAATCTAAAATTTTATTTTTATAAAAATGAAATTATTTTAATTATTTTAATTTATTTCTAGTTTTTACATATTATATAATTACCTTAAACCCTTGTACAATGCTGACACAGTACCTGTGAAAAAAGTGGATGTCTCAAAGTAAATAATTTTAAAAACATGAAAATTAAAATATTTTGGATGATTTGTGGTTCTAAAATAATTTTATAGTTTATAATAATTTATTACTGATGTTTAAATTTACATTATTAGAAATAATTTAATATATTTATGTATTTAAAGTCAAATTAAATTAATAATCTCAAGAATGACATTAATGATATTTTAAAACATAAAAATCATGAAAGAGGACAAATAGGATGAGATATGGCTTAAAAATTCATAAATTTTATAAGTATGGGAAAATTTTCACCTTATGAGTAAAATTATAACCCTTTAATATTGAAAAATTTAGTACCATAGTTATAATTGAAACTGGTTAACTAAGGGGTTAAACCAAAAAGATAACATTAAAAATGATATCTAAACCTCTATAAATTTTATTTGAAGATTAAATGAAGAAAATATCCCCATTATTTTAATATAAATTTATTTTTTGAACCATTTTATATGAATGATAAAAATATTATATAATAATAGTTCATGAATTTCCAAAATTTTCCCTCCCCTCCCTAATAAAACTGAACCCCTCCCCTCTCATCTTTACACTACCTTAAGCCGCCAGGATTGAATAAAAACTGAAAAACTATTATAAAATCAACTAGACTCAAATTAGAGGCCCTGTTATTCTTAAAATACCATTCCAATGGTCTATAATAGGCGATATAAATGAGGTCTACTGAAGAAGAGGTAATCGATTTTAGGACTCTTTCAAATTTATTTCTTATTATACTTCCTTAAATATTTCATAAACATAATAAAATAATAAATCCATTATAATAAATAAAATGACATTTTTTATGATTATTTTAAAATAATATTTTATTACTTTCTAGTCCAACTAAAACCAAATACATCACTCATGTGTGCATACGACAATCATATCCACATAGCAGTGTAATTTGTTCTTCATCACCACTTTACATAAATGGTTATAAATATTGAAATAATAAATATATATGATATTTATGACATAATTATTACTCTAAATATAATATATTTTCTACCTTCTCACCCTTCCACCCGTTATAAAATGATAACGTGTGAGTGTGTTGATTATCACCTACATGAAGAAATGTGATTCATTTTTCTTGTACAACGTTAAAGTCTGATTATAAATATGTTAATAATGAATAAATTTTATATTTATATAATGATAAAAATTTAGGATATTATGGACCCATGTTCAATATGAAAGGAACAAAACTACTGAACTGAAACACTAATGAAAAATAAAATTGTTAACACTTGTAACTAACTATTTCAATAAAGAGTTATTATTTATAGGTTGTTGAAATGTTATAAATAGATAATATATGATATTATAAGTATGTATATATTTATATGCTATATTATTATAATAAATTTAAATTTATTATACAGGTGGATAAAATCACTTACAAAGTAAGTCAGACCTGAAGTAATGGTTTATTTCACAATCTCAATCTTATTCAGGATTGTTTATGTTCAAGTTTCCATTAGAATAATTGTATGATATTTTTTAACCTAAACCCCAAAAATGTTTATTAAACTATTTTTATTTCTATTTTTTCAAGTATTAGTTCCATTTTTTCCATTTTGGGAACTCAAAAATACTGTAGAATGTTTTTAAGGAAACCTGACTTCATTTTTCAAATATTTCAAGAATAATTTTATTTCATGTCCATATTATCCTTAAAAATTTTTCAAGAATGTTTCTAAAATTATCCAATGATATATTAAAGAAATTTTATCCAATTTTTTATTTTTACTAAATGTTCTAATAGGAATATTTCTCTCATTTTTAGAATGAGACACTTTTTTTACCAAAGTTGTGAATGAAACCTTTACCTTAACAAATACCATACAAACAGTTTTTCTTGATGTCATGAAAACTCTTTAATTTTAATAATCCTTTAAAAATTTGCATGGTTCAATTCAATGAAACTTTTTTACCTAATATTATGGGAATTTTTAGATTTTAACATAAGTACCGTCAAAATAAAAAAGGTATTCTCCTCGAGAAATCTTCTAATGGTCATTTTAATGTATCTTTATCTATTTCAACATTATTTAGTGAATATTATGATTTAACAAGGATATTATCTTTTGAAATCATCCACCATATTATTGTGAATAGATTATGATCATTTTATATCTATTTATTAAGGAAAATAATTCTATTTCATATTCTATTTTTTCAATATAAATGTCGATGTTGATTATGTATTGAATTTTTATTCACCTATTTCATATCATGAATGCATTGGACTTATTAAGTGATATATGTGGCTCATTATATCCCCAAAATTCATCTTTAGGTCTCATTAGACAAATTAGTTTGGGTATTTAGGGTACTCCTTGCCTATTTATATATATTATCTTGGAACATGGACTTGAATCTAAGATTATGATGTCTTGAATTATGAATTCTATTATTATGAAACTATTTACTGGTATCCATGTGATTATTTATATTATTATGTTATCCATGTATTTATTTCACTTTCATGGTTTGAGTTCATGGATATATTAAATTATTGTTTATCTCAACCATATTATTCATATTTCATTTACTCTATGATAGATTTTGTAGTATGATTCTCATTACTAAGAAATTGATCTCACTCTTTATTATATTCTCCTTTCTCCATAATACCAAGAAGGGATCTATGAATGAATTCGAGGATTTACTATAATAAATAACAAAGTTAAAAAAAAGTATTTTTAAATTAATTTTTTTTTATGTAATGTGAGAATCATATATGTATCTATTCTCTCAAGACTACTAAAATATTAAATCCTTTAGGTCGTGATCCCTTATATCTTTTCAAATATAGTAAAACAAACATCAGCTCTAGATACTAGATTTGGGGTGTTACCAACCCTCTGGTATAAATAATATTAGTTGACATTCTTGATGAAACCAAACATTATGACTTCAACATCTAATTGAATGTTCTAATATCGAGAAGATTACTTTAATCAAAAAAAAGAAAAATTACAACTTTCATGCCTTAAGAGACTCATTTGAAACTTCAAAAATTTGAAGTTATATCAAATATACATCCTCAACTAAATTAGAAAAAAAAGAATATTTTTTTTGAAATCTATTTAATATATATCTTAATTATAATGAGTTATTATAAATAAATATCTGGATATATTTTATTGTCATAATTAGTGAAATAATCCCTTTATATTAAATATCATGAATTTTTATAAAACACTTTTCCCCAGAAAGATATTTATAGGTAGATTATCTACCATCCATGTAAGTTTTCATATAGAATAATAACTTGAACATTTTGGGTCTCACACCTTTAAATGCATCCACTATATTCCAAAAATGGTTAATGTACATATATTTCATCTTAGATCTCATTTAAGTAAAAAATTTATCAAAATAAAAACAATAAATGGCCTTTTGATAGGTATTAGATTCTTAATTTAAGATAAATAAATCATAAAAATTTCCATAATAAATCTGTATATCTCAGGGTATTGATAATTAATATTAGACCATCAAAGGTTTTATGTAATATTATTCAATTCTAATCTCATAACCATTCACATAACTAAATAATTTTCCATATCAGAAGAAACTCATATTTCATAGTTTTGGACTTTTCAATGTTTATGTTTCCTCCTTTTAAATCTATGATTATTTTTATCATTATCTTGTAAATCTATATGATAAGATAGAAGCACTTTATATTCAATAGTTTTATATAAATAATACTGATCAGTTTCCATAGTATAATAAATAAATTTTTTTTTTCTATTTTAGGTTAAAAATCCAAATGTCATGTATAATCCTTACAAACTCATATCCAAATAAAAGATAAATTTGGATACCTTCCAACCCATATCTCATATAGTTTATTTATGAATAATTTAGATGGAATGTGGTTAATTATAAATAAATAATTTTCTAGAGAATATAATTTTAATATTATAGTAAGTTCAAACTAACTCCTTACTGATCAAAACATTTCTAAAAATCTATGAATCCCTACTCTAGAACACAATTTCATTTTGGTGTTCTAGGAGGAGTGAGTTTTGAAACAATTTCACAATATCTCAGATGATCAATAAATACCTAGTGTAAGTATTAACCACCCAATCAACACAAGGAATATTATTACATTTTCATGTTAATTTCATACATGATTTCAAAAACCATTAATATTTTCAACTATTTTAAACTTTTTCACTTAATAAACTAATAACAAATCCAAATTATGTTATCATAATGGTTTCAAAGTAACTATACCCACTAAATTCATGAGTAATCATTGATTTGTATACATCTCTATATATTAGGTCCAATATTATATTATTTATCTCATAATTTTGATTAAATTATTCTCTGTTCAATTCTTTAATGAATAAGATTCAAATTTATCAAAAAAAATTACGATAAAATGATTTCAGCAATCAATATTTGTGGAGAATTTAAATGTGTTTCAAATATATATATCCAAGTATACAACTCAAAAAAAATTAATGTTATATTCAAACTTAAAAAACTTATTTTTATTTTCATAGACCATGTTTTCAAAATATAGAATGTATAAAATAGTCAACATATTCCAAATTCAATAAAAAAAATATCTATTTTTTTATAAAAACTCTTCTTCCTAATGAAGAATCAAAATTATTTCTTATCCAAAAAAGATATTGAATTAAAATTTCAATTAACACTAAGAACATAATAATATATCTCTAATTAAAGAACTAATCCAATATGTAGACTTAGATCGTAAGTGCTAATATTAAATGTAATAACACATTCCTCATTTCTAATAAAATGGTTTACTTCACCTTTCATCATTTCTCCCATATTTTTAACTCTATTTCTAAAAATAATAAATGTGTGATATACCCTTGGTACCTAATAACACTATGTTGTAATTAGATAAATTGATTTATATAACATCCACATATGTATCCTCATAATGATACTCCTTGAAAACACTTCTCACCCATCTGTACCAATACATAATACATTAGTTCTATCCTACAAATGATCTCAAAATGTTGTTATTGAGTCATGTCATTATCTACAACAAGAAATATCTTTTGGTGATTATGATGTTTTATATCATTTTAATAATGAAATTTATAAAATTTACACCAAATAAAATAATGAACTTATATATAATATCTATTTGATAAGATAATATCCATATTATACTATATAATTTTCAATTTCTTTTCCTAGTACCACCCAACAATGTTCATACCATTGATGCTATATAACCTAAGGTTTGTATCCCTATATGCTAGTGGCTTCCAACTAGAGGCAAATACCTAAATCATAAAATAGGGAGATTATTCCCATGAATTATATTTAAGAAAACCATAGAAATAACCAAACAACATACATAGGAAATATCAAAGTATACACAAACAATAAATCGCATCCATGTAATAAAAAATATACCATGTATAATCATATAGCCATACATCAATAGATCTCTCACTTGGATGATCACATATGAAAATAAATAAGGGAACAAAATACACTAGGGGATCTACATCCATCCTCAACTATATCTTAAATAAATTGTCTCTAATACTCATCGAGCTGCCCCACCTTGATCCTTGGAATATACCTTGATTATTTGGAATGTTTTCATAGGTTATGAACACACACTAGAGTTCCTATCTGGAGTATCAAAAATATATCTAATTTGGATATCACCATGTTTAAGTAATATATTACATCATATACATGTATGAATTTGGGAACAAATAATTAAAATTTGCATGCCACAAACGTGCCTTGAAACATAGTTTTCTAACCAAGCCACCAAGACAACATGTGGCTCACATTATCATGTACTAATCATGACTCCATAACACCTAATTATAAATATTTTGTCTAATCCAAAATCTAGTCATCCCATTCCATCATACACATCCCCTCTCATATCCAAATATATAGGGCAGGCCTTCATACCTAACCTCAACACATACCTAAAGGTGTCGAAAATGGTGTCTAAAATGTATCAACAACTACTCTAATATGTAGTGTGGGGTCCTATATCTATGTCCTAGAACATACCTTATCACTCAAGGGATGAAATCCGTCCATCATCAAACATTATATTATCACTATTGGTAAGGCCTCACATCCATGTCCTGGACTCACTTTCTCAATCATTGTGAGGAAAATTTCCATGTCTTGACCACTACCTTATCACTCAATATAGGGTATATATTTCATGTAACACATCACATCCAAACTAAACCAGCCATCTCACTCATTTATACCTGTGATAATAAAATCTCACGCAAGTTAAGACAATATCATGTCATAAATTATACCTTTTCACTCAAAATGGGCCCATACTTCACACACAAATTGACCACTACCATATCACTCAAGGTAAGTTATCACTGACACCATATAACTCAAGATGAGTAAATACTTTGGAATATATCATTTTACATGTCAATATTAGTCTCCTAGCATAGGCATACACGTGAAGAAACAATATGGGCACAAAACCAGTCACACAAGCTCACTATCTCATCACCTAGGTTCTAGTTACTTGATAATTAGAACCTTCCCTAAACATACCTCATAATTCATCTATCCCATCAAGGTACTCCTTCAACCCATCCTAGTACATTCTCATTTATACCAATATGATATTATCACATAAAGGTGACAATAAATCCCATAGAATCATCCAAAACTAGAACCAAGTCTTGGTTCACATCCTCTTCCAAATCATAACACATCTAAGTCCTTCTACCCAAGGACCATCACAATCCAACTGCTGTAAAAACCTTGGAATCCCAATTATAAGCTGTCTAATAATTCCATTGACCTGTACTCAGGTATTTTATCCCATCACTCTCAAAATAGATCTCATCCTATAAAATATATGAAAACCCTCTTGGTTATAGTCCATCAAGTCTCAAAGGGATTTTAAATCCCCTAGAATACAAGAAAACTCAATACACACTCAGTAGGGTAATCCTTACCATATAGGAGATGTATGACTATCACACTTACCACACTAGGTCTAAGCCTTTCATGACTACCTAAAATTTATAATAAACCCCATCTAAAGTTACCAACAACACATCTCACATCCAGTGACTTGCCTAAGGTATTCCTTTAACTCAACTGACACCTTCCCCTCAAGGAAACACCACCACTATGTGATCCCAAATTACCCTAATACTAAATCACAGTTATTCCAACTTGAGGAGGCTCAATACCAACCATTCCCTCCCCCTAGACTCTCTCAGTACCAATAACTTTACCCATTCCCATATAATATTCATGCCGGGATGTTATCATAGATAATAATGAATATGATATTGTATTATAGGGATTATATATCCCTATAAAAAAGTTACGTATCCAATCCAGTCCTTACAAACCCTAGGAAAATCCTACCCATTCCTCATTAAAGCCTTTATTACCACCCAAGCTCCAATAACACACTATACATCACAAACATTTAATTATAACAATTTTTAAATTAATTTTTAAATTATTTAAAAGAGGGATGTTAAAAAAATTGGAATCTACACATCATAGAAACCATAATCAATAGAACCTATAATGTCTATGGTGAAACCCTAATTCCATCATGAGTGAAATCCCTAACACTCAACACTTGGGTATTTTCAAATTTTATTATATTTAATAAAAAATAAGAAACAAATTAAGAAGATGTACCATCAATGAAATAATGAAAGATGAAAAAAGTTCATTATTATGGGATAATATGTAGAAAAGCCTTATAGAAGCCCCATATTTCTCACCTAGTTCTACAATGCTTTGATGGAGTAAATTCCAAAACCCAATCCTAAAACCATCTAAGATTCAATATCATGGGAGGGGGACCCAAACAAAATAAAAATGGAGTAATGTACCTAAAAAAACTTAATAAATTACCATATAAACAACCTATTTCAATTGGAATTGAAGAATGATAGAGAGATGGAGGGTTATAAGAGAATAGATCCCCTTCATGCACCTATTCTCCTAAAAATTGAAGGGAGGATTGGTTGGTAAATTACTAATCTAGAATTTCTTTAAAATAGGTATGCAAGTCAGTTTTGAAATAAAAATGAGGGTCATAGTGTGACACCTCCTTCGCTTAACCTGGTCACAGTATATCCCACCTGGTTCATGGATTCTCCATTGAGGAAAAGGAATCGAAGCCCCTTCTTGGATTATCACATGGAGACCAATAGATAGTGGCACAAAAAATCCCATCAAAATATAGAGTAAATATATAGGATTTCCAAATCTGTATATACAAAGTAATTTCATGGAATGATTCCCTCTTTAATAGCATGACATTAAAATGTAGTATAATTTAATTTGTTAAAACTAAAAAAACTCATTGAATTATATCCCTCAGTCACAATATGGATGTTTATGTGTAAAAGGACCAACCCCCTATCTATACACCATCATGGAATAACCTATTAATTACAATCCAGTACCCCCCCCTCTAATATATAGAAACCATGTGTTATTCCAATATCCATCACGACATGGATCCCTTATACTCTCAGTTGTGACACCACTTATGGTAGTTCATCACAATGTGACCCGAATGTCATAAGGAAACCTACTATAGTTATAGAATTCATCAAAATTAGATTCATCGGCCACACATTGTTGTTCAACCAGACACCCAAGACACCATTTAAGAATATATCCATGTCTAAAAACATCTTATTAATATGTTCTAAGCCTCAAAATCCTGATTCAAGTCCCAATTTTCTAAATGACCCAAATTCTAGTGCAAAAAAATCAAAATTCCTCTAAAATAATGACCCATAAAATTTGAGTGACATTAAAAACACCCCGTCATAACACTTATTATCCTTAAGGAGATATGGTGGTCCTCCAATAATCATCTATAGCATACAATAGTCATGATTTAACCAAAAGATTATTTTATTTTATCCCTAAACACCAAATGAGATTATGTTATACAACTACATACTCTAAGAACACTATTCATCAATAGCTGAACAACCCGCTCTTCACCAATTCCAATATTGATATGATGATAATTTGAACCTTTTTATCCCAGAACACTAAGGTGTCCTCATTTGATTTATCTTGAGGTTTATGGTGCCCCCTATCATAAGATTCTTCTCCCAATGGATAATTATATGTCACAGAACTCCAAACCATAGGGATCTACTATTAAGAATAAACTTCAAGTTGTCTATAAAAATGATTGATGTAGGTTCCCCCAAATCACACCCAATTATATAAAAAACATTGGGCATTCCATCACTAAACAACCTCTCCCAAAAACACTATTCCTCACCCAATATTGTGTTATCACATAGCCCCATCATCATTCCTTCACTCTTAGAGGAACCATGGGATCATCTAAACTTCCACATAGATCTCAAAACCCATCTATCAAGGTAATTCCTTGGTTGGACCCTCAACCAACTAACCCACAGATATACTATATTAATAAAAAAGTGCACCTTCTTATATGTCTCACTCTCTGATCACACCGACACCATCTCATGGCTAACAATAAATTCTGAACTCCACCGAACACCATATTAAGATCCTAAATATTGTATTCTCAAAGGAACTAGATAAAATCACATCCTCTTGTACACCAAACTCTTGATATCACATCAACCATCCACTAACTAGTATTACAACATCTAGAACCCATCTAATATGAGGGTCATTTATCCACAACTGATAAAACTCTCTCCATTATATAATTTCCCTTATTATCACTCTATTTGATGGAAATTATAATACTTATAGACCAAAATTTGTTCATTACTTGATGCAATGATTGAATGTGGTCGTCCAACTAAAACATGAGTTCCCACACAAATCACTAATTGATACCAACTCTTGGATCTCTAGGAACAAAACTACATCCATGAAAAATCTATCTGAAATGAGGGTCACTCCTTCCATATTTAATAGTGCACTACCCACCATATGTATTTTATTTCACATATCCATAAAAAGAACCTAAATTGGTTCTATCATCACCTGTGTTCCACTCTTATTGATCCATGATCACCCATATTATCAACCCCTAACACCATTCATCCACAATATCACTATATTATTATACTGGTAATATTTCATAACCTCATTGAACACCAAGTTCTACTACCCATGCACATAAATTCATTAATTCACATAACATACTATTATATTCTCTCATTAAACCTAATCACACACTTGACTCAAACTCCCATGGGTCACATAACAACCGATGTTAGAAATTCTAAACAAACTAACCATGCCCCACTAAATGTCAGCACATCCAACAAACCAAGGAATCTCACCCAATACTAGGATAACCACACAACCACCTACCACCTAGTAATCACTCCAAAGTCACGGTCATATACCCAAGTTATCACCATGCCACAAAAGTATACTAAAAATCAAAAGTATGAGCACTCTGACTGATCATTCCCTCTCACCCGACCTCGTTACCAACAATAAAGATTTCCACTTTCCTTTCCTCAGTCATCTCGGAGTTATCCACAAAGATACTAGGTTAAATTAAGTTGAATACCCCAAAAAATATCTATGGGAAAATACTATATTGTTTATTTTTCAAACTTGAAGTAATCATGCCCCTTCAAAATAATCCCCAAAGTGTCCACCAACAAGACATATAATACTTATACCGACCCATCAATGGTCATTATATATCCTTGGCACAAGGGTCTAAATATCAATAGCTAGATAAAATATTTTTAAATTATAACCATGGCCTTACATATAAAAATATCTCCTGATGGAAAATCATGGTCCATATGAGTATAATTCCACCAATAAATTATATGGGAAAGAACACATAATTTATTCTTTGTACTTCAATCATATGAACCTCTCATCAGTCAAATCAATCACCCAAGACCCATAGAAATTTCATGTAAATAATATGATCATATATGATATATGTGAACCCTCATTACATGATAGGAGAATATTTAAATAAAAAAAAATATCTTTGATAAACAAAATGTATTGAATAAACATACAAACCATAATAGAAAAACCAATAACATCAACCCCATACCCCAAGAAACCCATAATTCCCAATGGAAAAGGTATTCATGATGCACTAGTTTGATCTATATCATAATGTCTAATATGAACCTATTCCCTATCATCCATATCCTCAAATAGTAAACCAATAATAAGAAACTCTAATACCAATTTTCAATGCCCAGACCTGGGACCACCCACCAGTGTCCATACTGGGAATTCAACATGTCCTCATGCATGACTCCCCTTATACTAGAGGCTACCATACAACTTATAGGGCCTAAATCATACATTTTAGGGACTCCTAAAATTAGAGTGAAGAAAATAGTATAACAAACAAAAAATCATACACAAAAAACATAAGATTATGTAGAAATATTAAATTAAATCCATGATATAACAAATTTAACGTGTGGAAGCATACATTTATATATCAACCAATCACCCACTAGGCCAACCACATATGAAAATATAGAAATGATATATATATATATATATATATATATATATATTAGGCTCTACTACAATCCTTGATCCTCACCTAAATACCCCATCTCCAAGACACATTGAGCATCCCTACCAAGACCCTCTATACATCATGTTCTCAACCTGAAAGAATAAATGAGTTTTGTACATGCACTGGAGTTCCCTTATGGTTTCTAAAAATTAAATCACAATAGTTTCTCACTAATTTATTCTAATATACACCATCATATGCATGATTTAACAAGGAAAATAAGAAAAAAAGTAAATTTATACTCACAAACACCTTAGAATGTCTTGTTCCAACAAGGCCAACATAACTCTATGAAAATTGGGTCATTTTATTCTAACCAAGACACCCAAACACCCTATGATATTGTCTTTGTACTAATTCAAAATCCATTCATCTTATTCCATGCTACCCATCTCATCCCATACCTAATGAAAAATGGTAGATCTTTGTATTGAACCTCAAACTATAGGTGAAGGTATGGGGTAATATTTCTATGAAGTCTGAACCAGTTCTCAATGATACCAAGTAGGTTCCTATATCAATGTCCTGCAAAATCCCTTATCACTCAAGGGAGGTCATCCATCAAACCTAGATCACTTCTAAGGGGAATTTTTTAGTTCACTCTCAAAATATTATTGATTTTTACTGTCACGACCCCCTGCCCACAAAGAGTACCCCTCCTGGGCCAGCAATGTGAAAAGGGAGATAATGACCCCCGAGTCCCACCTCCAGTAGTCCCTGGGTTTTTAACTAGCACCGAGGGTATAATAAACACTCAAATGAAAGGAATTACCCTCTAAGAGAACACATGTAGAAGAGAGAAATAAGATAGACACCAACCAACTACATCTCTAAATTGAAATATAAAAGAAACCCAAGTACATATATGAAATGCCATGAAAAAGTACTACAACTGAATGGGAAAACTACAAATACCCAAAATAAAGTAAAATGGCAGTGACCCCAAGCCCAACAGCTCCTCCAACCACAGGTTAGTAGTAAACAGTTTGATCTCCAACCTGCTCCAAGTGACCTGAAAAACAGTTTATATATATGTAGGGTGATTATAACCGTATACTCAGTAGGATCCTCCCTAAAACCTCTCGTGAAAAAGTAAAGAAAGCATGCTAAAGCACAGTGAACAACAATTGAAACTAACTCGTCACATAAATAGGTATACTAAGTTCCCAACCTCACCATGGCTACTCTCACCAAGTAACACATACAAGAATATATAATATAATAAAGGATATCAAGGGTACCCCACTACTACTTCCCCACTGGTTTGCCGCTTTTCCCCAACGACATACGTCTTGTGCATCTCTCTCCAAAGGCTTGCCCGTATACAACTGGGCTAAGCACCACAATCTGCACCATGTGCACCACAAAGGCTTGCCCGCAGACACCTGGGCTAAGCACCACACCATCTTCACAAAAAAAAGTAACCAGGTAGTTTCCGAGAGCTACCACAGCTCGCATAACGTGTATCATACGTCGAGTATTATACCTCAAGCCATTACATCCCATACACTGAGTAAGGTTCCTCAAGCCATCACAACCTATACATGTTACATCTATAGTAGTCCATATGATACTATTTCCAGAATATATGTGTGTGAATAACCACAAGCCATTACAGCCCTCTACACACATATATGGGGAAAACTAACTGTTGTGCCTCATGGCACTAGTATCTACCAAGAGAAGAGAGTGGGGTCAAAGGGGGGTAGTCAGCCATTCATCCTCCCACCGGAATGTTGGGGAAAACACCCCCCAGGGCTCAGAATCCCTGGGGTGTTAGTTTCCCTTACTAACAGGGTTGAGTAGCGTATAGAATCACAAAAGTTACAGAATATATTATAACTCACAACCACACTATGGACATAACCTAGTCTTAGACATGACCGCAGCTAATGTCTCTCGGACTCCGGGCTTCCACTTCTAAGACTAGGTATCCTATAGGCACACAACCATTTAAAGGGATTTATTAGATTACTTCATTCCCCTTTTTATCAATTTCACAATACGTTAATTAATTCTTCGAACATTAATTAACCAAGAAAAATTCCACATTAAGTTCCATTAGCATCACATCCAAAAACCACTTCCCCTTTAAAATTTCTAAACCTCATCATTAAGTTTCATCAAACTCCAACCCCATGGGTTAAAATCATTTATTCAAACATTCATTATATAATTACTTTCCCATATTCCCAGGAATTCTAGAATAGCAACATATGCTACTAAACACAAGGGGGCTCAAAACGGTGAGTAGACGTACTACCCGTCGAGTCTTTGCCGCCTATAGCAAGAGCGTAGATCCATTCTCCCTTTAGAGGCTAAACACGGAAAGCATGTGGCATACCCTGTGTGTATTCACCTTTTTCAAAATAAGGGTAAGCAAGACCAGCTTCCTTGAGCAGTGGGGAAAAGTAAAGAAGATAAACAACCAAGAATCAACAAGCATCCAACAATCACATCTATCCCATTCCATCATCTCTGACATCCTCCCTGACACCCACATTCATAAACTGATGCATCTCGCCACTCTAGGCGTCATTCGCTTCCACAACCACAAGGCCTCCATGCCCCCACATATAACAACCCCCTCCCAGGGTCACATCACCGCACAAGTAGTAGGAAAACAAACATCACATCAATTTGGGCTCTTGGCCCTTTTACAAGGCTTCCAGCCTTCAAACAACAAGAACCAACAGATTTTAGGTTTACCAACCAATTGAATTAAACACATACATCGGCATCAATTTGATTAACATCAATTTGGATCAACAACCACAACAACAACAACCAGATTCATTTACATGCCTCTTTATCTTTAGACAATTAATTATCAATTAATTTCGGATTTACGTTCTTTATCAATTTCATCAAGAACCCCATGCTAACAAGCAAGGAATAGATATCACACTATCTAGCAAATCAAGAGGCAAACCGTTATCACGGTACAAAGAAAAAACATCTGATCAACCAATTATTTTAATCTAGTTCAAGTATTTAATTAGGTCAATTCCATTGTGATCTAAAGGGATAAATCATGATAACTCTACGATTGAACATAAATTATTAAAGAAGCCATGAATCCCCTACATCAAAGGTTTTCGAGGAAAACCACAACGGTCGAGGAACTCCCAAGAAACCGGGTCGATTCTCCACAAATCCTCCTTAGGTCTCCTCTCCTAACACAAGCAAGACCAAAGCTCATCATATTGACATCCACATGCTTAGATCTACCCTTAACAGGCATAGATATAAGAAACCAAGAGAAGAGGAGGAGTATATCTTAGTAGATCTAAGAAACCAAGCAAGAACGACCGCATACCTCAAGACCCAGCATAAATTCACCAAGAAAAGCCTCTGGATCGCCTCCAAAACACTTTCGAGAGGTTTTCTAATCTTCAAGGGCGAGTGATCCCGAGTTATGGCCACTTAGGGGCTTAAAAGAGGTGATTAAAGTCAAAACGAGTTAGATCCACAATTTTAGGATCTAACTTTAAGTGCCTGCATGGTTAGTCTGCACGGTTTAACAAACCGTGCACTAACCATGCGCTAGCTCTTTCCTCGCCAAAAACTCCTCATACGGTTAGTCTGCATGGTTAGACAAACCGTGCGCTAACCGTGCATTATCCAATGCCTCTAAGACTATCCTGGCACGGTTTGGCCGCACGGTTTAGGAAAACTGCGCGCCAACCGTGCGAAATTTTTTACCCTTTATCTTTCCTTAGAAGTCCACCCCAACGCACCCCCAATTGACCTTGACCTCCCAGAAAACCTCCAGCACCACATTTTCACAAAGGAATATACTAGAGTGGTCCAGGCTATTACATCAGATACCTCTCAAAATATTCACATCCTCGATAATTCAAAACCCACCTAAAGAGAAAATGAAATAGGGTCTGAACAACCACCCACCGAGATACCTCTCAAAAAATACCAAGCCACCAAATCAACAAAGGGTGCCATCCCATAAACAAGAATGTTCCCCAACCACATCAGCTACAATGATACATGGAAAGAGTTAAACATCAACAACTCTGGGTACTAAGCACGTATTTGTGATTCATGTTCCCAGGTACTCTCCTCCATGCCACCACATTGCCACAAGACACGAACTAAGGGGATAGAATGCCTGCACAAGACCTTATCCTTGAAGTCTTGGATCTCCATGGGTTTCCCCTCAAAGATGGCATCATCATAAACATCGATCTATCCCCAATCGATGATGTGGGAGTCGTCATGAAGATAATGACGTAGCTATGATACATGGAAAACATCATGTATCTGACTCATCTGAGGGGGAAGTGCTAATCGATATTCCACAGCTCCAACATGAGATAACACCTTCAAAGGCCCAACAAAACGGGGAGAAATCATACTCCTATGACCAAACCTTCGTTGCCCACGATGGGGAGTCACCTTCAGAAACACATGATCCCTAACATTAAACTCTAGGGGAATCCTTATTTGATTGAAATATGCTTTATAAAGATCTTTCTCTATCTTCATCCTATCATGAATCACCTGAACCATCTCTGTTGTATTCTGTACTAGTTCTGGTCCAAGAATAGCTGACTCTCCGACCCCAGTCCAGCACAACAGAGAACGGAAAGGCCGACCATACAAGGCTTCAAACGGAGACATACCGATGGTGGAATGAAAAATATTATTGTAAGCGAACTCCACCAAGGGTAAGTTCCTCATCCATGAACCTCAAAAATCAAGAACACAAGAGTGCAACATGTCTTCAAGAGTCTGGATAGTTCGCTCTGTCTGACCATCTGTTTGAGGATGAAAAGCAGTGCTAAGTCATAGTTGAGAACCAAAAGCATGTTAGAGACCTCTCCACACCCTGGAGGTAAAACGAGGATCTCAATCAAAAATTATCATCCTTGGGACTCCATGAAATCTCACCACATCCTCTAGATACTGCCTTGAAAAAACCTCCACTAAGCTTGACTCCTTGATTGCTATGAAGTGGGATGATTTTGTTAAGCGACCCATTACCACCAAAATAGCATCATGTCCTCCCGAAGCTCGAGGTAAACCTGTAATAAAGTCCATTGAGATGTCCTCCCACTTCCATTGTGGAATCCCTAGTGGCTGGAGAAGACCACCAGGAACATAGTGTTCAGCCTTCACCTTCTGGCAGACTGAACATCGAGACACAAACTCCGCAACCGCACGCTTCAGACCAAGGAACCAAAACTGATTCCTCAAGGATTGGTACATCTTTGTCACACCAGCATGAACTGCTAAAGGAGAACCATTGAACTCTATGAGGACCATCTCATGCATCGCCAAGGGAACAAAAATCCTTCCATGATACAACACTATGTTTTGTTCATCCTCAGACTAACCATCAGGGGCCTCACCACAAACAACTCGGTCTCTCCAGACCTCCACCTCGAGATCCCCCAACTGATACTCTTCTACCTTTTTCACTAGGGATGACTGCACCTTCATATGAAAAAGATAGCCTCTACCCCCAACTTCTCCCATATCAAGATGTAATGCTGACAGTTCTTCCATTACTCTCCAGGAATCACCGGATTCACACACAACATCACTATGTGACTTTCAGCTCAGCGCATTAGCCACAACATTCCCTTTTCTAGGTGTATATGATATTTCGAAGTCATATTACTGTAAGAACTCCATCTACCGATGCTATCATAAGTTCAAGTCATGCTGGGAGAAAACATACTTCAAACTCTTATGATCGGTGAAAACCACAAAGCGCTCACCAATGAGGTAATGTCTCCACAACTTCAGAGAAAACACCACGGATTTCAACTCAAGATCATGGGTGGCATAGTTGCGTTCATGGGGACGTAATTGCCTAGACCCATAAGAAACAACTGACCTATGCTACATGAGAACACAACCGAACCCCAGATGTGAAGCATCGCAGAAAACATCAAACTGAACTCCTTCGGCTGGAAGACAAAGGACTGGAGCACTTACTAACTTCTCCTTTAGATACTCAAAAGATACCTGACACTGATCGGTCCATATGAAAGCCTGATCTTTCCTGGTCAAAGCTATCAGAGGATTCGAAACCTGTGAGAAATTGGCTACGAACCTCCTGTAGTAGCCTGCAAGACCAAGGAAACTTCACACCTATGACAATGTCTTGGGAGCTGCTCAAGACACAACTACTTAAATATTCGAGGGATCCATAGCTACTCCCTGTTGGGACACAACATGCCCCAAGAAATGGACTTCTCGATACCAAAACTCACACTTTGACAACTTCACGAACAGATGATGTCGATGAATAACTCTCATAATGGCTCATAGATGCTCCGCATGATCCTCTTCAGATGTGGATTACACAAGTATTTCATCGATGAAAACTATCACGAACTTGTCCAGGAACTCATGGAACACAGAATTCATCAATCCCATGAATAAAGCTAGAGCATTATTCATGCCAAATGACATTAAAACGAACTCATAATTCCCATGATGAAAATGGAAAGCAGTCTTCAGGATATCCTCATCCTTCACATGCATCTGATGATATCTTGACCGCAAGTCGATCATTGAGAACCAACATACACTCTTCAGTTGATCGAATAAGTCATAAATCCACAGAAGAGGATAGTGATTCTTTATTGTCACTTTGTTCAAGTGACGATAATCGACACACAACCGCAAATTGTTGTTGTCCTTCTTCACGAACATAACTGGTGCACCCCATGGTGACACACTTGGTCGAACAAAACCGCATTGTGACAGACCATAAAGCTGTATATGTAGCTCTCATAACTCAGAAGGGGCCATACTATATGGAGTCATAGAGATAGGAGAATCTCTTAGCTATATCTTGATCCCAAAATTGATCTCTCGTCGAGGGGGTAATGCTACAACCTCCTCTGGGAAGAGATCAGGGTACACCTCTACGACCCTAGGAAACGCTAACTGCCGAACCTCTGAAGAACTCAGTATCATCTCAGCCATCATGGATGATAAGAATGGAACATGCTTGTGACCCATATGAGGATCTCGCTCACCAACAATCACCACTGGCTCTCCATCCGCACCAAAGAAAATTACCTTCTTCCTGAAGCAATCCACAATAGCTTGCACCGAATAAAACCAATCCATGTCGAGGATGAAATCATATGGTTGTATCCATAAACATATGAAATCTCCCCAAGAGCGGTGTTTCCCCAACACTAGCTCACAATCTCTACATATTTCAAACAAGTCCGCTCGGCCTCCAACTGGCGTAGTCAACGCCAAGGGCACTGGAAGACTCTCTACCTCAAGTCCCAAAGCATGGACAAGGGTAGGTGATATGAAAGAGTGTGTCATTCCTCAATCAAACAAGGAATGCACCAAGGTAGAAAACAAGAAAATGGTACCTTGGACAACAAATGGCTCGTCTGGTGCAGGCAATGCTAGAGAATGAAGCTGACCACGACCTCCTCCACGGCCTCTCTAACCCTGATGACGACCATCACCATGGTTGCACTCTGCTTTCAGAGGATGGAAAGCATCATGGGGTTGTCCTCTACCTGCCCCATCTACCCTCTTCTGATCTAAAGCGGGTGCAACTAGCTGCTGATGCCTCGGCGGAAACTGCCTCAACGGAGGAACCTAGAGTGTAACACATGGTGCACGATGACTGCTTTGAAAGGTTGGGCACTCCCACTGATGATGACCATGACCACCATAAGAAAAACAAGCGCCTGATCCCTTGGAATAGGCCTGAGAGTTGCTGCCTCCAGAGAAACGAGAGGTGAAGGGCTGGGACCTTCCCCCAGCTAAATGGAAACTCTTCTGCCCTGAAAATCGGAAACCCCGGACCACAGCCTTGCTTCGTGAAGAATCAGGCCGATTCCCCTCTCGTGATGATATGGTCCTATCCAAATTCCTCTCGATAACCTCCTCCATCACCAGCATTTCGAGATATGTATTTAGCATAAATGGGGTGTCCTGGAGCTGAATCTCTGGATGCAAAGCCTCCTCGAAATTACTTTCCCTTGCCTCCTCATCTGGTTATAGGTCCGAAGCATATCGTAAAAGGTTCATGAAACAGATCCCAAACTCTCGAACACTAGAGCTCCCCTGTTGAAGGGTAAGAAGCTCCTGGCGAATGGACGTCTTTGCAGTATAGGAAAGGAACTCAACTCTAAACTTGTCTCGGAACTCCTCCCATGAGATCGTTGACTCCTCACGATCCCCGAGGAACAAAAACCACCACTGCCTTGCTTCTCCACGCAACATCGTCATAGCTAAGGACACCCAGTGCTCCTTCTGAGCACGGATCGATTTGAAGCCTATCTCGACCTCCTCCAACCAGTCTTCTGCGACTGCATCTGAAATGGATCCCTCATACTTCTATAGACTTTGGTGTTGAAACTCTCAGAGTGTCTTCCTCAAAGTGTCGTCATCATCAACCTCTACCCTGTGGCGACCTGTTGGAACAGCCTGCTGGACATATTCTATGAAAACCTGACGAGGACGTCAACCTGGAGCTATACCTGCAAAATAACAAACACTTAGAGCTCTTAAGCCTAGAATATGGGATACTCAACATTTATTAATTAATTGTCTTCTTTTATTCATTTTAGGTTAACCTATCCCAAGGTCTACCCATTAAAACACATACACAAAGAATAATGATACATGATCCTTTCCTAGGTATCTACCCTGCAACCACTATCACCCTATTTAGTAGCCATTGTAAACTTAAAGGTCCGTACATCAGATCATAGGGGGCCCTAAATGCCTATGTCCCAGCCGGTCTCTAGTGTTTACCTCACTTTATAAACATGAATGACACTGTTTCCCTACCAACCCATGCAACATCACCTGTGTCTAACTCCAAAATCCATCCTATCTCTCAACCTCCCTCTGATACCCCTCTGTCACGACCCCCTCCCTAAAAAGTGTACCCCTCCTTGGCCGACAATGTGAAAAGGGAGATAATGACCCCCGAGTCCCACCTCCAGTAGGCCCCGGGTTGGCGACAAGCATCGAGGGTATAATAAACACTCAAATTGGAGGCATTAACCTCTAAGATAACACATGAGGAAGAGATAAATAAGATAGACACCAACCAACTCCAACTCAAAACTGAAATATAAAAGAAACCCAAGTAAATATATGAAATTCCATGCAATAGTACTACAACTGAACGGGAAAACTACAAATACCCAAATGAAAGTAAAACAGAAGTGACCACAAGCCCGAATAGCTCCTCCAACCACAAGATAGTAGTAAACAGATTGATCTCCAACCTAATCCAAGTGACCTGAAAAATAGTTTATATATACGTAGGGTGAGTATAATAGTATATTCAATAGGATCCTCCCCGAAAACTCTCGTGAAAAAGTAAATAAAGCATGCTAATGCACAGTGAACAACAAGTGAAACTAACTCTTCACCTAAACAGGTATACTAAGTTCCCAACCTAACAATGGCTACTATCACCAAGTAACGCATACAAGAATATATCATATAATAAAGGATATCAAGGGTACCCCACTACTACTTCCCCACTGGTTTGATGCTTTTCCCTAACGACATACGTTATGTGCATCTCTCTCCAAAGGCTTGCCTGTATACACCTAGGCTAAGCACCACAATCTGCACCACGTGCACCACAAAGGCTTTCCCGTAGACACCTGGGCTAAGAACCACACCATCCTCACAACCAAAAGTAACCAAATAGTTTCTGGGAGCCACCACAGCTCACATAACGTGTATCATATGTCGGGTATTATACCTCAAGCCATTACATCCCATACACTGAGTAAGAATCCACAAGCCATTACATCCCATACACTGATTAAGAATCCACAAGCCATCATAGCATATACACGTTAAACTTATAGTAGTCCATAGGATACTATATCGAGAATATATGTTCGTGTGAATAACCAAAATCCATTACATCCCTCTACACACATATATGGGGAAAACTAACTGTTGTGCCTCATGGAAATAATATTTACCATGAGAAGAGAGTGGGGTCAAAGGGGGTAGTAATCTATTCATCCTCCCATCAGAATGTTGGGGAAAACACACCCCCCCCCCAGGGCCCAGAATCCCTGGGGTTTCAGTTTCCCTTACTGACAGGGTGGAGTAGCGTATAGAAACACAAAAAGTATAGAATATATTATAACTCACAACCACACTATGGGCATAACGTAGTCTTAGACACGACCACAGCTAACGTCTCTCGGACTCCGGGCTTGCACATCTAAGACTAGGTATCCTATAGGCACACAACCATTTAAAGGGATTTATTATATTACTTCATTCCCCTTTTTATCAATTTCATTGTACATTAATTAATTCTTCCAACATTAATTAACCAAGAACAATTCCACATTAAGTTCCATTAACATCACATCCAAAAACCAGTGTCCCTTCAAAAGTTCTCAACCTCATCATTAGGTTTCATAAAACTCCAACCCCATGGGTTAACATCATTTATTCAAACATTCATTACAGAATTACTTTCCCATTTCCAGGCATTCTTGAAAAGCAACCTATGCTACTAAACACAAGGGGGCTCAACGCGGTGAGTAGATGTACTAACCGTCGAGTCTTTTCCACCTATTGCAAGAGTGTATCCCCATTCTCCCTTGAGAGGCTAAACACAGAAAGCATGTGGTATACCCCACGTGTCTTCGTCTCCTTCGAAAGAAGGGTAAGCAAGACAAGCTTCCTTGAGAAGTAGGTAAAAGTAATGCAGATAAACAACCAAGAATCAATAAGCATCCAACAATCACATCCATCCCATTCCATCATCCTCGGCGTCCTCCCTCACACCCACATTCATAAATCGATGCATCTCGCCACTCTAGGCGTCATCCGCTACCACAACCACAAGGCCTCCATGCCCCCACATATAACAACACCCTCCTAGGGTAACATCACCGCACAAGCTGCAGGAAAACAAGAATCACATCAATTTGAGATCTTGGCCCATTAACAAGGCATCCGGCCTTCAAACAACAATCACCAAAAAATTTCAGGTTTACCAACCAACTGTATTAAACACATACATTGGCATCAATTTGATTAACATCAATTTGGATCAACAACCACAACAACAACAACCAGATTCATTTACAAGCCTCTTTATCTTTAGCCAATTAATTATCAATTAATTTAGGCTTTACATTCTTTATCAATTTCATCAAGAACCCCATGCTAACAAGCAAGGAATAGATATCACGCTATCTAGAAAATCAAGAGGAAACCCGTTATCATGGTACAAAGAAACAACATGCGATCAAACCAATTCTTTTAATCTGGTTCAAGTATTTAATTAGGTCAATTACATTGTGACCCAAAGGGATAAATCATGCTAACTCTACGATTGCACATAAACAATTAGGGAATCCAAGAATCTTCTACCTTAAAGGTTTTCGAGGAAAACCACAATGGTCGATGAACACCAAAGAAACCGGGTCTATTCTCCACGAATTCTCCTTAGGTCTCCTATCCTAACACAACCAAGACCAAAGCTCATCATATTGACATCCACATGCTTAGTTCTACCCTTAAAGAGCATAGATCCATGAAAACGAGAAAAGAGGAGGAGTAGATCTAAGTAGATCTAAGAAACCAAGAAGGAACAACCACATACCTCAAGAACCAGCTTCGATTCGCCAAGAAAAGCCTCCGGATTGCCTCCAAAATGATTGGGAGAGGTTTTATAACCTTCAAGGGAGATTAATCCAGAGTTATGGCCACTTAGGGGCTTAAACGAGGTGATTAAAGGCAAATAGAGTTAGATCCACAATTTTAGGATCTAACTTTAAGTGCCTCCACAGTTTAACAAACTGTACGCTAACCGTGCGTTAGATTCTACCTCGCCAAACACTCCTCGCACGATTAGTCCGCACGGTTAGACAACCCGTGCGCTAACTGTGCATTATCCACCACCTCTAATACCAGCCTTGCACGGTTTGGCCGCACGGTTTAGGAAAACCGTGCGCCAACCGTGCGAAAGCTATTACCCTTTAGCTTTCCTTAGGAGTCCACCCCAACACACCCCCAAGTCACATTGACCTCCCAGAACACCTCCAGCACCACATTTTCATAAAGGAATGGACCGGAGAGGTCCGGGCCATTACATATACACAGAGGGATGATGTAGGTCATATCTATTGAGGATCTATGGTGTCAATCACTCAGTATTACAAATTAATTTATTATATTTTATATTTTATATTTTATGAAAACAAAGGTGAAATAGGGGGTTTTAGTGATTGTATTTTAAACATAATGAAGAAATAAAGAAAAAAATTTCATTAAAAAATACAATATTACAGGATGTGATTAATAGAATCTACCCCATCCTTGATCATTCATTATTATCCATTTTTAAAATAAATTAAATTATTATTCCCTAAAATTTTAACCATAATACACCATGGAAGAAAATATGACCCCAATGATTAGAACATATGTACCCTAAACTAACTTTAGGATTTTATAATCACAACACCCTACTTTTAGTTTTATCAAAAAGATATTTTTTTGTTAATATAAAATTAGTTCTGAACATCAAATTTTAAAATAATAATTTTTTGTTTTTTGGGATAATATTTAAACCCTATGAATCAATCCCAAGTTTATTAGATTTGGAAATTAAATTTTTTCAGTCACAAATAAAATAATCCCAACCTCACGTACTAAGTGTGAATCAATAATGTGATTAAATTAATAATAAATCATTTAATTAACAATAATTTTATTAATTTTAGTGATTATATGGATTCAAAATAACTATTTAAGAAGTTAAAAGTAATATTGAACATAAAAAATAACCTCTCCCCCATTATTGGAATTGTCATTTCGGAGAATATTTTCATAATTAAAGGTTTTAAATTGTATAAACCAATATCATATTCACACTTATATTCCAACATCAAGAATAAAAATAAAAATATTCCAATAGAGAAGAAAATAATTTTAATATAAATGGAAGAAAAATTACTACCACAAAAAGAAAATAATGGTATATATATGAAGAAGAATAGGTTTGACTTCTTGGAAGAGATCTTTTCACCAATCATCCCTTATTCCAAATGGTTATAATGGTGGATAAGAACCAATATCTTCATAAATATCCTAATAAACCCATCACCAAAACTCTATAGGTCTAAAAATATTAAATAGTGTGTGGGAGGGTTAGGGTTTGTAATGTCAAGAATGGTATATATGTAATTCTACATCCAAAATTTAATAAATGTTGTACAACCTTTTATACAAAGTTCCCTTGTGAAATTTTATCACTGTAGTTAAATTAAACTTGTGAAATTGAGTTATTTAATACCTATAAAACTTTCATCCCATTACAATCACCTATGAAAACGTAAACGACCAAGTGGTGAGGTGAGACTCAAGCTATTAAATCCATCCCAACATTTAATAAATAGACACTTTTCACCTTTAAAACAAGGGATCAAGATTTCATTATCTAATGATAAGTATATAAAAAATAATTTAGAATGTATTAATGAAATTTTAAGTCAAAATTAATAGAAAAATGTTATGATAATAATAGACAAGGGATACTAAACTAGGGGGAAAATAATTTTCATGGCATGTTAAATTTATTTTTCGGGGGTTCCCATGTGGTAAACATCCAATCATCCTGCACAAGATATCCAGGTTCAAATCCTTGTGGTTGATTGTTTCTAAAGATACTATATTCATACTGTAGCAGGTACTATAGGGGAACTATACTAATGGAACTATTCCTGTGAATTAGCCATTTGAACTATAGAATTAGGCTTATGGGCCACAAGGCTTTAGAACATCATTGGTCATTAGGCCACAGGGCCATCAAGCCACCATTGGGACTTCAAAACATTAGGCATCAGGAAAACACAAGGGCCTTTGGGATCTAGGGCCTCTATGGGATGTATAATATTAGGATCGCATTATTGGAGAAACCCTCGGATAATGAATCAAATATGTAGTAGCCACCAGGAGGAGAAAAACAAACCCATGATTGAAGGACAGATATAGAGGACATTTCATCAGCATATGAAGAAATACTCAAGGCACTAAATTTTATTAACAATATCAGGTAGGGATATATATTAATATCTAAAGAGGTGATGGTGTGTGGAATTTCCATTATAGTTGAGTCAAATAATTTGGTAAGGGATTGGTGACTCTTGGCCCCAAAAAGAGTAATTCATAAATGTGTGCCTTTGAGTATCTATTTCATATAAGGTTTCCTTCAAAACCTATTTAAAAAAATGGATTATCCTATATTTAAAAATATTACATAGGATAAGGGAATTTAAAAATTCAATCTCTATACAAAAAGTTTCATTAAATATTTAAATAAATCTCAATGTGTAGAAATTATATCAGTTATTTTCAATGAAATATTCAACAAAACCATGGTTTATAAACTCCACAAAACTTATGCTTTTGAACTCCTAGAAAATAATTAGCAAAAAACAATAAAAAATTCAAACCAAACTAAATGAAGAGAAAATATCCAATATTATTTTAGAATAGAATATGTCATATCTCATCTATGAAAATCAATATCCTTTCAACTTCTTCACTCACAATTAAATTTGATCACCCTCAAAAATAAATCTTTAGACAAATAAAAACTTACCACACTTGGAAATTAAATTTTGTCATCACATAAGAGAAAATTAATATATATTTTTTATAATACTTTAAAAATGCATATATCTTTCACTACTAGAAATATGGGTTTTAGAGACCACCTTTAGCGGTCGCTAATACCTTTTAGAGACTTCCCTACAACCACTTTTGGTGGTCGCAGTTGCTCCGTCAGTATTACTCAATACCGACCGCCGTAGGCGGCCACTAAAACTCTCCTTTGAAACCACCGACTATTTGGTGTTGATCATACGCTAGGGAATGTAGGCGTGTAGGAGGTTAACGATGTGGGACACCGATCTTGGGCCGACGGACATGGAAGAAGCACGACGACCAGAGGGAGTGTCTAGGATGATGTTGGGGATTGAACAGTGGTGGTCGACTATCGGGGGTGACAAGTTCACTGGCAGCATTGGTAGGTGCGACGAGGTGGCGGTGATGGGGGGACCTGTGGTGGCGGTGTGGGGGCGGGAGGCATCGACGACTATTGTAGTGGGTGACATTGAGGAAGACAATGTGGGGGTGGGAAAAATCCCACCATTTACATTTCCCTTTTTGCGACCGTTTTTTGCGGTCACTAATAGTATCAATAGAGACCGCCAATGGCGGTCTCCCACTACCATAGAAGCAGAAACTAAACAATCTAGTAGTTTCTATATTATTATGAAAATTTAAAGTTATCCACATCACGATACCTAAAAAGGTAATCTATCAAGGGTACTTTTCAAAGATTGTTTGGTGGATATGGTTTCGTGGGTAAAATAATTAAAATATTTCAAGAAAAAAAGGTATGTTAAACTCTTAAAGGCTATTTTATGAATATTAAAGTGAAAACAAAAAAAATAAACCTCACTCAATTCCCCTTATAATATGTAAAATTTCACTTATCATTTTTTTAAATGGTTCATGGATGAAACAATAAATAAGATGAATTATTTAATCTAATTGAGCTTCTTTATATATTCTTGTTCAATTTTTAAGCAATAAAAGGTGAAAAAGGGATGTAGGGAATTAATGTAAAATCATTCTCTTGATTTTCTTATAGTTACATGAATCATAAAATAATTCACATTTGATTATTCAATATCATCTCCTTTTTTATAATTTTTATTTAACTTTTTTATGAAAAAATAATTATATGAATAAGGCACAATGAATAAAATGTTCTCATGAAAATTTATCTCTCTACACATACCAAAATAGTGTCATATATCCCCCACACCCAAAAATGAGATACTACTCAAAAAACAGACACAAAAATCCCTTCCCCATACTCAAACTTAAAATAATCATGAAAAAATATTAGTTGTGATAGTAGGTATGGAAAAATCAACTTGTAATATGGATTAAACCTATAAATAAATAGTTCTATTTAAGGGATAAACAAGTGTGGATATATAAGTGTAGTTCTCAAGTTAAAAATATATATATCCAAATAAGTGTCTTAATCATATCAAAATAATATATTGTACTCCAATTATTTTAAATAGAAAAAATCATAAGTTCTATTTCTTACAAAAAATTATAATTTCCCTCCGTAAAGTGATGGAATTATGATTAATATGTAAAAAAAGTTTTCTAATTCCTCACATTAATTAAAAACTAATTTTGGTTATTGTTTCACAGATATGGATTTTATAAATTAGTCAAACTCATAAAAATATTTTAAATTTTAATTCCTTGATAAAATTCCACATCAAAAATCATTTGAAAATACAATAATTCACAGACAAAGTCAACTCACTCAAAAAACATCATTTGAAAATATATATTAAATATTACTTGATATTTAAATTTCCTAAATAAATAAAATAACAAAACAAAAACTCTTATGTTGATTGAAAATATTGCACACATAAATTAATCTAACCATTTGAATTAATGAAAAAGAAAAAGGTTTAGGGTAGGAATCAAATAATAGGAATAAATAAAGACTAGTTTATTTTAAATATGGTTTATTTTAGTTAAGATACTAATTAACATATTTTTTAACCTACAAAATAAAATTATAGAATTACTAAAAATTAATGAAAGTGAAAAAATTAAAAAAAAATATGAACAAGTGTTATCCCATAAAACGTGTTACGTTTTCCAGGATATCTTTTGGTCAACCCCAATCCATAAGAGGATAGGATGTTTTGGTAAGAACCATCATATTTTATTTCTCCTTTTTTCCATAAGTGGATACCAAGAGTGTATATCCAAAATAAAATTGAAAAATAATCCCACCCCTAAATGTCAAATGGAATAAACTAAAATTTTGGAGAAGTGGAAAGATTTAAGGGATACTCCATGTCAAAATTCTTGGTTTCCTCCTATAATAGATTTTCCCATTTGTAATGGTGGTAGTTTCATCACTATGGATTCCTAAATATCTTTATCTTCTTTAATCACCACTTCTTGGGTACCTTCTTTAGTAATATCTATTTATTGATTTGAAAGTTACAATTATGTATGGGAATATTTAGGAAAATAATTTAAAATGTATACTTAAATAATATTTTAAAAAATTATTTAAATATGTACGATCCACATCACTATAATCAGCATTCAGGTAAGCTTGAACTTGTTGAGGAACTTCTTTATCTTAAAATTAAAACAACATTTTTTTCGGTGGTGGTAACTTCATTCTCATCATCATTACTCTCTATGTCAAGTAGAAGTACTAGTTCATAAAAAATGAAGTTTAGTGAATGGGATTTGATAAAAATGTAAATATAAAATAATAGAAACCATTGTTAAGTCCAGTAAATTTAACAGACCATCTTTAAGTGTTTGTTACTCTTATAATCCCTCTGAGAGGATTGTATAATTTTTTGGGAGATAATGGTTATATAGTTTAGTTTCCACCTACTTCATATCAACATCAAATGTATGAGGGGTGAGAACTTTGTGTGACTCATCAAACCTCTTGATGGAACTATGTGAAGCATTATGAGAATTATTTGATTTCCATGAAATATTATTCAAGAATTAGTTGTTTGATATCCTACATAAAGTCAATTCTAACTTACATAAGTTCTATCTCTCCATAGTTTACGCTACATAATCCCATAACTTAATTAGAAAATATATAAATAGTCCCTTCCAAGGGTAATTTCTAGTAAAAAAATGGTTACTTTTTTATTTTTTAAATTTAATTTGAAATCATAAAAATATTTACTAGATGAAGATAAATAATGAGTACTTGAATTAGCTACCCTATAATGGTGATAATTTCATGAGTGTTCTTAAAAATTATCCCCAAACAGTTGTGATTTTACGAACTATATAATAGGGGATATCCTATTTAATATCTCTATATTAGATATAGTTTCAATCATTAAATATTTAAATTTATGTTATTGTGTTTTGGTGTTTTATATTTTATGAAAATGAAAGTGGAATTGCGGGTTTGGTGAGTGACTTTGGAATAAAATAAAGTAAACAAGAAAAAATTTAATTATAAAAACCAATACGATAAGATTAATTAAATTTAATCTAAAAATTAAATATTCATTCATCATTATCCATTATGTTCAAATCCACTTATTTATAATTCCTTGATTTGTTAACCCTCAAACCCTATAGAAGAAATCACAACCAAAAATATTGGAAAAAATATACCCTAAGCTGGATTGAAAATTTTCAATCATGGGACCCTTCATTTATTCTCATCCCAAATAAAAATTATAATTAGTGTATAATTAGGGTATCACCTCCAATTTATAAATATTAATGTTTTGGTATTGGGGATTATATTCAAACCCTATTAATTTATCCCAATTTGATTAGATTTGGAAATTATAGTTTTTATCTCACAAATCCCACAAATATGGCCTCACATACTAAGTGGGAATCATTAATGTGATTAAATATTCAAAAAATAATTTCATTAACTATAATTTTAGAAATATAATGAGTATAATGATTCAAAATAAATAATAAGGAAAGTAATAGTTAGATCATTCATAAAAATAATTACTCTCCCATGGGTAGAATTTTCAATATAGAGATTATTTTCATAAGAAAAGGTTTGAAAAGTTATATTAAAATATCATATCCACTCTTAAATTACAACATTAAGAATAAAAAGGAAATGAGTTAAGGTAAGAACCCTGTAATTTCTATTGATGTGGGTGTGTGATTACAAGTGTAAAAGAAAATAAATGAGACGTAGAAGAGGAGGAGGAGGAGTGATTTCTTGAAAGAGGTATCCTTCATTCTTTAAAATTGTGATAGAGGTGGATAGGATCCACTATATTAGAGCACACCCTCATAATGTATTGATCAAGCCTCCACAAGTGTGAAAAACATAATTTAATAGAGTTTGGTTGCAAGGGTTTGTAATATTAAGAATGGTATATGTGGAATTCTTCCACTAAAATTTACTCCATTTGGTATCACCTTTTCAACCAAGTTGCCATATTAAATAAATTTAACACCAATTTAATTGAATCCATAAAATTTATTTCTTTAATATCTATCAAGATTTTATCCTATTCTAAAAACTTATGAAAAAGGTATAGCTCAAATGGTGAAGTATGGTCCACACTATAAAATTGTTCAAAATATTGATTTCATGACCATAGTTTTTCCCTCAAACATGGGATCTATATATCATTATATTAATAAAAAATAAATCAAAAATAATTTCGAATTAATACATAAAATATTGTTTAAAAATTCACCCATGGAAAATGTAATGATAATAATACTCAAGTGAAATTAAATAGGAAAACATAAGTTTTGGGGAATTATCAAATTCTTTCTCAAAACATTAATTTTCATTAAATGTTGAAATAAATCTCAATGTGGGGAAATAAAATTAGTTATTATAAAATATAATTTTTAATATAAAACATGGTTTATGAAATCCCCCACACTAATCCATTTTCACTCTTGGTAAGAAATTATATAATATCTCTATCAAATTCAAAAAAATCAATAATGAGATATTTTCCATGATTTTTCCCCAAAATAAAATCTATCATGCCTCTTATATGAAAAGTGAATTCATTTAATTTTTCTCTCTCTCATTTAAATTTTAAAAACATCAAAAATATATATGTGATTCAATCAAAACATACTTGACATGAGAATTCAACTCACTATTCACTTAATAAAAAAATATTCTAGATTTATGTTTATAGTTAGGAAAGGAATGTATCAAAAAAGTCTTGTGAAAAATCTAATTCTCTGCTCCATGAGTTATAAAAATGTAATGAATCAGAATGAATTTTCAAGGGAAATTTTGTGGATAAGGGTTGTTGGGTAATAGAATTAATAAAATTAATTAAAAAAGAGTAGGTTAAACTCTTAAATATTATTTCATAAATATTAGAGTGAATATACATGAGATACACCTCATTAAATTCCCCTTCAAATATTTAACACCACACTTTCCATTTTGTGACAAGGTCCATGTATTAAACAAAAAATGGAATAAAGTATATTATCATAATTCTCCCTTTCCCATTTTTAATTTTAGAATTTTTTTAAAGAATATTTAATGAAAAAGGGATGTAATAAATGAAATAAATACCATGCCCTTGATTTCTTATATGTACCTAGGTCATAAAACAAGTACATTTAATACTTCAATATCATTCCCATTTTTTTATTGTTCGTATTTTATTTATCTTTCTTATAGGCTAAAATGATGATATAAATGAAGTATAATGAATAAAATTTACTCATGACCATTTCTCCCTCTACAATCCCAAAAAATAATAAAACATACCCAATAATGAGATGATTCACATAGAACAATCATTAAATTCCCTCCCCTATACTCAAGCATGAAATAATCATTAAAAAATATAAAAATTAAGGGTTGGTAAAGAAAAATAATCATGAAATGTGAGTTAAAAAATAAGTAAATTCATAGATCTTATGGTCTAAAAAGGGATAGATAAAAAGTTTAGGTCACGGGATAAAAATATTACTAGCAAAATATGTTCCTCATTCATATAAAAAACATTTCATTAACTAAAAATATTTTATAGAGAAATAGTCACATGTTATAGTTCTCACAATAAATCAACAAATCTATTAAGAAAGTGATGGTATTATGAAAAATATATCAAAATGGTTTTAGAATACCTCACATGACTAGAAAACAAATTGGGTGAATATTTCATTGACATAGGTTTAAATAATTACTCAAACTCATAAAAAATGATGAAAATAAACTTCTTAGATATAGTTATGGATCAACAATCATTTAAAACCCCATTTCATTAAAAATAAATTCAACTCTCCCAAAATAAATTCAAGGGTAAAAATAATAATTAAATTTCGTTGAATCTCATAGTTCCAAAACTAATAATAAAAAACTCCAAAGTAGATTTACACTCCTAAACACATAAATGAAACTACCCATTTAAATTAAATCATAATAAGTAATTTTAGGGTAGGAATCATATAAGAGGAATAAATAAAACCTTGTTTCTTTTTCATCTGGTGTCTTTGAGCTATGTTCCTAATTAACACTACCTAAAACCTCTAAAATGAAATAAAATAATTATTAAAAATTATATAAATTAATACAATAACAAAAAAATAAATATAAACATGGTTTGTACCCCAAGAGGTGTTTTATTTATACTTTATCTTTATTAGAGGCCTTTTGGTCAAACCCAAATCAAAGAAGGAGGAGGGTTTGTTGCATGAACCCTCAAATTTTATTTCTCCTTATATCTATAAGTAGATTCCAAGATTTTAAACTATCAAGAAAAGAGAAACAATATCCCACCCCTAAAATAAGGAATGTAATGAAGGAATCATTGGTTGAAAGAGAAAAAGGGATGGGTACTCCCTATCAAAATTCTATTTATTATCCTATAGTAAATGTTCTTGTTTTTAAAAAGTTGGAATCACATCACTAAAGGATCCTTAAAATTTTTCAATTATTTAATCAAGACTTCTTGTGTGGTTTACTTGGTAATATCTATTTCATGTGTTAAATGTGTAAATTATACATGAACATCATGTGTAAAATCATTTAAAAATTATATTTTATAAATATTAAAAAATAATTCAAATATGCATAATCCCCATCATTATTATCAGCTAGCACGACCAAAATATCATTTTTATATTAAAATTAAAACACAATTTTCTCCTTGGTGGTGCCCTCTTCACCCTCATAATCATGAATTTCTAGGTAAATAAAAGATTTTAGTACTTAAAAACACAATTACGGGTAGTGAATGCGATTCAATAAAAATGTAAATTAAAAAAATAGAATCTAGTGTCAAGTCCACTCTCTTCAACCAATAAACATTATGTGATGTTTTTTATAATAATAACTTTCGGGTGAATATAGTATTGTACAATAAGGAAGGGTTTCATATTAGTTTCCAAACCCATGATATATTTTTTAAAATTATGAGGGATAATCTCATTATGTTCCTTGGAAACCTTTTAATGGAACTCTAGAAAGTAGTATGAGAATTAATTGAGTTTTGGGCATAATTAATTGATATGTTGTTGTTTGATATCCTCTTCCAAGTATTCAAGTACCTCTATAAAATCTATATCTCCATAATTTGGGCTCCAAATTCTTCACACCTACTATAAAATAATGAAACAATAACTTTCATGGGTGATTGAAATTAAAAAAATTGTTTCTATTTTTAGATTTTAAAATTTTAAATTGATATAATTAAATAATTTAAAATTTAAATAAATTAACTAGTTATTTACTTGGAACCACTAAAACGGTGCTAATTTGATGTGAATTTTTGCAAGCACTCTCAAAAATTATTTTTTTACTGAGTTAAATATAGGGGATTACCTAGGTAATATATCTTGAAAATACATATTGTTGATCACAAGTATTCCAATTCACAATATTATATTTTTTTATATTATATTTCATGAAAAAAAAATGTGTAATGGGTGGTTTTGGTGAATGAATTTAGATCAAAATAAAGCGAACAAGAAAATGTTTTCATTGAAAATATCAATATGATAAGAAATAATTGATCAAATCTACCCCTTAATTTGATATTCATATTTATAACTTATGTTTAAATTCATACAATTATAATTCCTCAATTATTTAACCCACAAAACCAATAAAATAAAAAATGACCAAAAAAATTGAACAAAGAAACCCTATTGTAACTTCCCCCTATTGGCACTCTCTCATGTGGTTGGAAAGGGTTGGTTATGAGACCTCAAGTGTGCCTCCCCGTATGCCAAAGGTTGTCGACTAGAATTAGGGGTGTGGAATGAATAGTGAAGAAACTATACCTCCTAGTATGAAATGTCATAGTAATAGAAACAAATTATAATAGAATGGAAATAATCCAAGTAAAACATAACAGAACAAAATAACAAAATCCAACTGAATAATCAAATAAATAATAAGGAATAAATTAATAACAATATATAATGAAAATAAATATAATTCCAAAACAATAAAAGAAAATACTATGAGACTAAAATAAAACACTCAAAGCCCAGGGTCTCAAACCCCACATCAGTCTCATCTCCAAACTCCAGCTCATCTACAAATAAGAAATCCATAGCAAGGTCATTTTCCATTTTCCAAAACTATATCCATGAAATCTGCTCAAGTAGAAAACGATGGTCAGAATATGGTGTGATTATAAATCATTAGGTCGAAACCACCATGTATAAAAAAAAATCAGATAAGAAGTGTTTGTAATAAAGAAATAACCAAGTGTATAAATTAATTTTAAAATTAATAAAATACAAAAATAACCTCCATCGGCTCCATTCCAGAATATTTATAGTCATATATTATGAGTATTCCAACCAAAACCATATCACAAAGTTAAAATAACCTACTTCGGTTCCATGTCATAAAATCTATGATAATGTCTTGCAACCTTGCCAACCATTACCATATAACCATGGTGAAATAACATGCATCAGTTCCATGTCAGAATATCTATGATCATGCCTTACGACCATGCTAACCAAAACCATATAACCAACTTAAAATAACCTTCTTCAAATCCATACAAGAATATATCTAAGCACGTCTTATAACTATACCAACCATAACCATATAACCATGGTATAGTCACAATAATCCAGGTCAAATTCCTATAAGCATTACAACATCCTAGAAAAATCCCTATAAGAATTACAATATGGTGCTGGGAATTTCCCGCTCTCTATAAGCATTACATCATGGGACTACAATGATACCACTCAATATCAGTATTACACCATATAAGTGTGCTAGTATAGGTTTGATCCTAATATATAAGTATTAAAACATAAAACACAATCCCTATCATATATCATGGATATAACAATATCACATCACAATTCTCAATGGTTAATTATGTGAATTACCATTCTTCTTTCATTCTCCACTTGACCTTTAATTAATAATTGATTAGAAATTATATCAATAGGAAATAAGCCAAAATTTAGGTATTTTATGATAAGAAACCACCCAAGGTAATATTTCATGATAAACATACTTCAATGCATTTTCCAATTCAAGTATTGTCATGGTTTTCTTACCTCATTGGTTTCTAGGAGCCAGTAAAAAGACATTTGAAACCAAATGACTTCAAGGATTAATTCCATTTGTTTATTTAATTAATTTGGGCACAAACAATGGTGGTGCAATTAAAATATTTTATAAAATTAGTAATTATTAAACCATAAGGTAAGGATTTAGACCCCCTAACTTTACTCGAAAATCAAACAATACTTCCAATGGACAACGCCCATGAGGAAGAATGATTGGATGATTAAAAATAGGTTCCTAGATCAAAACTAGTCATGATCAAAACCAAAAATGTAATTGGTAAAATGATTTCTATGAAACATCTGAAGAAGAAGGAAGATGAGGAAGAAACCTAACCAAAAATACTTTCTAGGGATCTCTTAGACACACAGGACATCCAGATGGGAATTTGGAACCCCAAAAGCAACTAAAGAAATCCCTAGGTTTGAGAGGATAAGATTTTCATATGAAACAATGATAATTATTCACACAACATGTTTAAAATAGTAGGTGAAAAATTTATATGGCATATAATGTAATTACATTTCGTGGAAAAAATATTTAATGTAATATTCTGAAAAAACCATTCCCCTTATATTTTTTTTAAAACCCTCAAAAAATTACATTACATCTAATCCCTTTACATGGTGTTTAAATGTTTTAATGTTTATTTTTCAGCCCATTTCCCTTTTTAACAAACGAAAACTATTTTTAAGCTTATCAACTCATCAAGTACCCATGATACACTTAACCCGTTTATATCTAGACTCCATTAATTCAAACAAGCATACATACCCAAGCATTAATTCATTTTCTCCAAAAAAATATCTCCTCACATATAATCTTTGGAACTTCTCAATTTTCCTTGCAACCAAAGACTGTATTTATTCAAATGATATAATTTCATGAGGAAAACACAACTAAGAGATAATATTAATGAAAAGAATAGAGAGACATACCTAAAAAAAGATAGGATCTTATAACCTCCTAACCTTATAATATTTTATCCTCAAGTTGCTCCAAGATTCAATGGGAGGTATCAGAGAAGAATTCTAGCCACTATGTTCACATATTATACTCTCTCTCCTATGTCTCCTCCTAAAATCACTCATACTACCACTACACCCAAACCATTGGAATAGTCTAACCATGAATATATTTCTCACTATGATCCACAACCCATATCAGATTCTCCTCAAAGGATGCATTGACACAAAGCTCGGTGTCTACTATGAGTATTATATGGGAAGGGTCTAGATGATATATATGTAGCTACAACATGTGGAACACATAATTCATGGAATTGTAGTACTATGGATGGGATAAACAATATTCCATCAGATCAACCCTTCCCACTATTTCAAATGGATCGACAAACCTAGGTGATAGCTTTCCCTATTTTCTAACATAGTGTTTCCCCAATTTAGGTGACACCCGAAGGAAACCATGTTGACCAACCTCCAATTATAGAATTAATCTCTAATGGTCGTCATATGATTTTTGTATGCTCTGTGTGTTCACCAACCATTTTCCGATCAACTGAACCTCTTTAGTTGTCTCATCCAAGAGACTAGGCCCAACAAGTGCTAACTAACCTACCTTCAACCAACAAATAGGGGAATGGAATGGCCTTCCATAAAAAGCCTCAAAATATTCCATTTGTATTTATGCATATAAGCTATTGTTATTTGAAAAATTCCTTATTTCCATATATTTCTCCCATAAACCACCAAAATCCAAAACACATTGTCATAACATATCTTCCAGAACCTGAATAGTATGCTCATATTGACCATCAATATGTGGATGATAGGTTATGCTTAAAATAAATCATGATCCCAAATATTTTTGAAGAGCCCTACATAAATGTGATGTGAAACCAGGATCTCTATATGAAATGGTACTCCTTGTAACATCATTTAATTGAACTACCTCATGCATATATATATTTCCTTGATCATCAGTAGTGAAGGTTTCCCTAATAGGTAAAAAGTGATATACTTTAGTCACTTGATCCACAAAAACCCATAAAACATCATTCTTATGGTTCATCCTAGGTAGTTCTATCAAAAAATACATTGTGACATCATCCCAATTCCACTTTGGAATGGTTAAAGGCTGCAAAATCTTAGCTATCTTATGATGCTCAACTTTCACCTACTGAATAGTGAAAAATCTAGCCATAAATCTTGACACCTAATTCTTCATTCCTAACCAGCAATAATAACTATAGAGATCATGACATATATTTGTTAAACCATGTTCCCCCACCCATATAGAATCATGAATCTCCTTCATCATCACCTCATGTAATCCTCTAGGAACCCATACTCAGCTATGGAAAATAAGAGAATTTTCACAACTAAGAGACCATCCTGATGGTGTCTACCCACCATATAATTTTTCCCTCATAACTAATCCCTCTGAGTCATAAAACTTCTTGGTCTTAATATGTTATAAAATAATAGTTATAATATAATTTGAAGTCATACCTTCTCACCCCTGAGATTCATGAACATCCAAATACATGTCTGTAAAGATGGAAATTATCCTCCACTTGTCACAAGACTCATGGACTAACTCTCTATGTGTATTTAGTCTCAATGATTTGGAAATTATGTTTCCCTTTCCTTGTGTATAAGACAATACAAAGTTGAAATAATCCAGGTACTCAACCCACCTCCTCTGCTAAAGGTTTAGGTATCACTAATAAAAGATGTACTTTAGGCTCTTGTGATCCATGTATACCAAAAAACACTCTCCCACGAGATAGTATCTCCAACATCTCAGTGAATGTACCAGTTTCTATAACTAAAGATCAGGAGTATGTTAATTTCACTCATGCGGTCTCAGCTGCCTAGTGCAATAATCAACCACTCAATCCTCCTACATCAGAACTTCTTCGATTCTAACTCCAGATGCATCACAGTACATGGTATATTCTTTACTCGGTACAGGTAAATTGAGGATAGGGGATGAGGTCTGTCTTCTTTTCAGCTCCAAAAAATATCTCTTGTAACCATCAGACCAAAAAAACTTCACTCTTTTCTTGGTCAACACAAACACTAGTGCTGCCAAATAGTATAAATCTTGGATAAAACACAGGAAATGACCTACTAATCTTAGAAACCTCAAAATTTAGAAGTTTTTCCCTGGTTGTTTCCAAGATATCATGGCTGAAATATTCTTGAGTCTACTGAAATTCCTTCAACTGAGATTAATGGTCTAAGAAGTTCACTTCATTAACCCAGAAACTTCATTTGGTTATCTTGGCATAAATTCGATGCTCTCTCAATGCACTCAAGATGATGTCGATATGTATGGGATGATCGTCTGCTGACTAAGAGTACACAAAAATATCATTGATGAAAAATACCAAAAACTGATCCACAAAAGGATGAAAGATTATATTCATTAATTCCATGAATACCATGGGTATATAAGTCAACCCAAATTGCATCACTACGAATTCATACAAGCCATACATGCTCCTAAAAGTAGTTTTAGGTACATCTAATAGTATCACCCTTAACTGATGATATCCTAATATCAAGTGAATCTTGGAGAAGATTTTAGAACCTATAAACTAATTGAAAAGACCATCAATGTGTGAAAGAGAATACAAGTTATTGAATATCATCTGGTTCAACCTCTGATAGTCCACACATAAGCTCAAAGATCCATCACCCTTTTTGGTGAAGAGAACTACATAGAAATAATTTCATCCCCAAAAGGTGATTATAACTACTAACTAATAACTCTTGGTATATCTATAAATGTCTTATAAGTATTTTTTCATGACATGATAACTCATTTCGTTTATCCAGTGAAACTTAAATCTCATGTCACGGTTCTACAATAAAGAATATATCACATAAAAATAGACATTCACCTATAATGAACAATGAATTTCAATATATCCCTATGTTCTTATTATGATTCATGTATTCTCGTCTCATTCCATATCAGTCCATGAGTAAAAATAAAAATAAATAGTAATATCATAAAATGATAACCTAACACAACATGTGAATCACCCAAGATAATTTAACTTCAACTGTAATAATCACACAACATAATAGAAATCCTATCCCTGGGCACTCAAATATTTCCCATACATGGGTTAGATACTCCTATGAATAATCTCATTACTATGTACTGACACATCCAAGTATATTTTTTACCATTAACAAATAATAAATTATAATAAAATAAATACTACTCCTTTGATACAAATTTTTAACGCCCCCCAATATAGAACTCCCTCATGTGGCTGGAAAGGGTTGGTTATAAGACCTCAAGATCACCTCCCCATATTATATAGAATGTAGACTATCCCACAAGGGTGAGAAATTTATATTGAGGATACTATATCCCCTAGTATGGAGTGTCATAGTAGTAGAAACAAATCATAATATAACAAAAATAATCAAAGTAAATACATAGCAAGAGACAACAACAAAATTCAATTGAATAATCCAATAAATAATAAGAAATAATGTAATGATTTTTTATAATGTAACTAAATTTCATGAAAGAACAATATAATAAAATACTAGAAATCTCAAAAAAATCACTCAATGTCTCGGGTCCCAAACCCCACATTGGTCCCATCTTTAAACTCCATCCCATATGTAAACAAGCAATCAATATTAATGTTAATTTCCTTTTTCCAAATATATATCCATGAAATATGCTCGGGTACCAAATGGAAGCTTGATTAGGGTGTGAGTATAAATCAATAGGTCGACACCATCGGGCCTAACAAAACCATTCAGATAATAAGTGTATACAATAAAGCGATAACCAGGTGTATTAATTAATTTAACATTTAATAAAATACAACAACAACATGATTTGGATCCATGATGGAATATCTCATATCATGTCTTAATTCCATTCCAACCAAAACCATATAACCAAGTTAAAATAACCTTCTTTGATGCCAATTCATAATATCTCTAAGCATGCCTTATGACCATTCCAACCACAACCATATAACCAAGGTAAAATAACCTACTTTAGTGCCATGCCAAAATATCTCTGAGCATGTCTTATGACCATGATAACCACAACCATATAACTAAGGTAAAATAACCTACTTCAGTGACATTACAAAATATCTCTGAGCATGTCTTACGACCTAGCCAACCATAACCATATGACCACGGTATAGTAAAAAAAATCCATGTCGAAGCCCGATATGCATTACAACATCAAGGAAAAATCCCAATAAGTATTACATCATGGCACTAAGAATAGCCCATTCTCTATAAGAATTAAAACATGGGAATGGGATGAACCCACTCAATATAACCATTATAGTATATAGGTGTGTAAGTATCAGGGCCAAGCCCAATATATAAGCATTATAGCGTCGAACACAATCCTTTTCATACGTCAAGGATATCATAATATCAAATCATAATTATCAATGGTCAATTATGTGAAATACCATTCTTATTTCATATTCCACATGAAATTTAATTCACATTTGATTATCAATTATATCAATTCGAAATAATCCATGATTTAAGGACTCTATAACAATAAATCATCCTAAGTAACATGTCATACTAAACATACTTTAAGACATTTTCCAATTCAATTATAATCATGGTACACTCACACCATGGGTATCCATGTTTCAATGAAAATATATTTGAAACCAAAGGAATTAAATGAATAATTCAGTTTGTTCATTTAATTAATTTGGGAACATGAAATGATGGAAAATTACAATATTTCATAAAATTAGAAATTATCAAACCATAGGGTTATGATTTAGACACCCTACCATTAATTGACAATCCAAAAATGCTTCCAATGGCTAACAACCACGAGGAATAATGTGTGTATGATTGCAAAGAGGTTCTAATATCAATACTAATCTAGATAAAAACCAACAATGCAATTGGTTAAAGGATTTCATCACAATAATTGGAGAAGAAGGAAGAGAAGTATGAAACATAACTGAAAAAAATTACTAGGGATCAATCACATAAATGAGACATCCCAAAGGTAAGTTTGAAACCTAAAATCTCTTAGAGAAAGCCCTATGTTCAAAAATAGAAGATATGTAGCTGAAACAATGAGAATTATTCCTCACATCATGTTTAAAATAGTATGTTGGGAATTCACAGAGTGTGCGATGTTAATACATGTTGTATAAATGTTTTTAAAGTAATATGTTGAAAAAACATTCACCTATGATTTATTTTATTTAAACCCTAGAACAATTACATGACTTATATTCCCTTTACACGTTGTCTAAATGATTTTTAGTTTATTTCTTAGCCCATTTTTCTTTTAAACAAACCAAACAACTTTTAAATTTTCTCAAATCACTAAGAACCCCTGAAATACTTAACCCATTTATATCCAGAATAAATTAATTCAAAAAAACATACAACCCCAAAGTTTAAGTCATTTTCTATAAAAAATATCTCCTCAAGGATAATCCTAGGTCCTTATCAAGTTTCCTTTAAACCCAAGACTACGTTTATAAAAAAATAATCTTTCACAACAAAAAAACTATTGAAAATGAAGATTAATGAAAACCCCAGAGAGATACATACTTGGAAAAGGAAAGGATCTTAAACCTATGATAATTTCATGATTTTCAATCATAGAACCGTACATTGTTTCATCCAAAAGATAAATTTTTATTAGTGGAAAAATAGGGTAGCACTGCCACTCTAAAATTGAAAAAAATTAAGTTTAGAGATAATATTTTAATTCTATGAATCAATCCCATGTTGATTATATTTATTGATTAATTTTTTACTCTCACAATTGCACAATATTGACTTTTAGTGATAAGTGTGAATCATTTGAGTAATTAAAACATTAAATCTAATTTTAATAACCATAATTTTATGAATTAATGTGAGTAAAAGGATAAAAAATAACTAATGAAGGTGGAATAAGTTATATTGATCATAAAAACAACTACTCTTTTATGGGAGAAATTTTCATCATAAAGATAGTTTTAATATGAAATGGTTTAAAAATGTATAACCAAATATCACCTCTACTAATATATTACATCATCAAGAAGAAAAAAATAGGGTAAAGGGAGAAATAATTAATTTTTATTCAAGTATAAGTGATATTAAAAGTACAAAAGAAATGAAATTAGAAATATTAGAAGAAGAATAGTGATTTATAAGAAGAAATACTTTCAAAAATCCTTAATTATATAAACGATATTGATATTTTGAGGAATAAATATCATTGGACACAGACTCCTAAATCCATGACCAACACTCCAAAAGTTTGAAAAACTCAATTAAATATAGTTTTCAAATTAAATTTCTTGAAATTTTAAGATGGGTACATGTGGAATTTTATCTCCACATTTTACTCCTCTTTGAATTTCTATTTCTATTATGTTCCCATGGGAACCAGGTTTCATTAAATTAAAATTAAATTCACGAATTTTACTTCATTAATATGTGTCTAAATGTTTTATTATTCTAAAAATGGATAAACATTTATGACCCAAATGTAGAGGTAAGGTCCAATCTGTCAAATTCATCCTATTATTGAATTCATTCCCACTTTTATCCCTTTAAACATGGGATCTAGTTATCATCATCAAAATTATAAATTTAACAAAATTAATTCAGAATATATCCATGAAATTTCATGTCTAAAATCACACCACATAAAATATTATAATAATAATAATCAAGAAAAATTAAATGGGAAAAACATAATTTTCATGTAATTTTAAAATTTCATCTCAAAAGAGAAATTTCTAGTAAATCATCAAATAAAGATCAATGTGGGAAAATTATATTAGTTATTAACTAAAATAATATTCTAAAACTACCTTATCACTCAAATTAATGACTCAAATCCACTACATTGACTCACATTATCACACATAGAGGTCCTTCCAATACATTCACACTCAAGGTGAGGCCAACATCAAGGTCTTTACCACTACCATATCACTCAAAGTATGGTCCATATTCTATGTCTCACATCACATATCAACTTGGAAAACATTATCTCTCATGCTTTTCAACACCAATACCTTTACACTCAAGGTAATCCCATATCCAGTATGAATTCATACCTTCTTACTCAAGCTAGACCCATAATTGACAAAAAAAATTGCCAATAACTTATCACCCAAGGTAGTTTTTTCTGACAAATTATTACTCGTGGTTAGGTCGTGCCTTATTATTTATCATATTCTACACCAATATCCATTTACAATCATAATAACACACATGAAAATACAATTTCAACACTCAACCCATCTCACAAGCTCTCCATATCATCACCAGGATGCTTGTAACTTGAGTCATATCCCCTCACCTCGACATAATTTGTTGACTATCTAGACCCTTGATCTAATACTCAAGACCATCCATGTCTATACTCATTGATACTAAAAATTAATCATCACACCAAAGGGACCTCACATCCTATAATCTCTTTGTGACCCTATCCACAGATCTCGATCCATATCCTCTTAAAATTCAAAACAAACCTTATTCTCACAACCCTATAAAAATCCTAATCCAAATACTATACACCACATGGAAACCAAATTATTTAAATTATATATATTATCTCCACCTATAAATGGGTCTCATCTAACATTTCTCTGAGAAGATATCAATACCCATCACATGGAGGAAATTCCTCTTAATCATACTCTTCCTAGTCCCAAAGGTGTTTCCTAATCTATAGAGTAAATTAAAAGTCAATACACCCTGAAGAGGGTTATCTTTACTAAGTGGTATACATAAGTTTGTATCACCCACAACACTAATCATATGCCTCGCGTTCCTAAACAGCTATCCCTAAGGAAACTTCCATAGACTACCCACAGCTCATATAACATCAAGAGAGTTACACAAAGACTCTATTCAACTCAATAATCACATTTTCTCTTAAGATACATGGTCTCTAGGTGATCCCAGATTTCCCAAATGATAAATATTACTTATTACAACTTGAGGAGGATCAATTCTACCCTACATATTCCTCTAGGGAACTCTTGATCCTTATCCCTTTACCGATCACATGCAACAAGCATGAAATAAATAAATCATTCATAATAAGGCATATGAGTTTGTAATATTAGTACCCCATACCGCTATAAAGAATTTACCACACTTGAAAATATCCACATGCCCTTGTAAAATCCCATCTGTGCCTTTTCCAAGCTCATACTACCTCATAAAATCTCATCCCATGCAACACATCAATTATAATTAATTATAAAAATTTACAACATTATTATTATAAGTATTAAAAATATTCATATTCACTAAAAAACATACCAAGAATCATTATATCACTAAAACCTCGTTCAATGGAACATAAAATCTATATGTAAAACCACTAACACTATTATGAGTGAAATACCTAACACCCAGCACCTGATCACCCACTAATTTTATTCAATTCAATCAAAAACCATATAAAAATTCAGAGTTAGGTGTAACTATACTAAAAAAACGAAATATGACATAAATTAATTATAATTGTACATTCTCTAGTTATACCATGAAAAATATCCATCATTCCTATCAATTCCACAATTCTCTGATGGTATTGATGCCAAAACTCTAGACCAATATCACTCCAAAAGTATGGGATACCAAGGTGGAAACAAACCTGAATGAATTTGGGTGGAACATACCAAAAATCAACCTAAAGTCACTAACAATTCATAACTTTTATGTGTAATATAACTAAGATAGAGAGGGTGGACGGTTGATAATAACACCCCCATGATCATTTTATCCTATAAAGAGAAAGGTTTCCAACTAGTATATTACTAGTCTTCAGCTATTTAAAAAATGATTCCATAGTTCGGACAAGGAATGACTATAGGGTTCATAGATATATGTCTCCATCACCCAACCAAATTGTGGTGTGAACCTCATGAGTCATGATACATCCACCTAGGAAGAAGTCCTAACAACCTTAACTGGCTAGTCATCAGAATACATATGGGTTGAAAAATTACTGGATATTCATTATAAAAAAACTAATTTAATATATATTATTCCCAAATTCATGCATGTGAAGTACTATATCACCTTGACACCCTCCATCATAGCATGATGTCTATACATACTATATTTAGCTCTTCTAAATACTATAAAACTCATTACACTATGATTCCATTGATCATGATGTGATAGTTCAAAGGTATATAGAATAACCACTTGACTAGACACTATCCTGGAAAGACCTATGGATCATGGTGTGACTCCCACTATAGAATAACCACACCTGAGGAACCAAACCCTCATGGTAAAGTTACCTAAACTCCCAACTATAGCCCTTCTCATGGTTGGTCATCACAATGCGGCTTGCTGTAGTTGTAGAATTTCAATAGATGAGGTCACTTCAACTCCACTATGACAATCACCTATATACATGTAACATCATTCAAGACACAAACAAAAAACAAAATAAAAAATCTTCTTGATATTTTATAACCATAATAATCTCGATCTAATTCCCAATTATAAAAAACCCTACTCCATTCTAAATATTCATAATTATTCTAAAATAATGACCCATAAAATTTTTAGGTCATTATATAATGAATTAAATTTAGTGATAATATTATCAATTAAATATTTCAATTTTTCATAATGTTATTCATATCAGATATTCCTCTTAGATAGTTGAGTAGACTACCCTTCTTAAAAATGTAGCATATGAATAATCTCAACTCTATTCCTCTGGTAACCTAGCTCTCACATTTTCCCAAATAAATTTCATACAAATCATACAGTGGAATGATGTTACTTAACACTTAGGGTTAGAAACAGACACTAATCTTTATACAAAATAATCCAAAGGAACCCCAATTTGGAATGAGTCTATTTTTTGGATGATCAAGGTATTTAATTTTTCTCCTTTAAAAGGAATATAACAATATTTATATATATGGTTATCCTGGAATCTCTAATTACATATTCCTTCTATGAATATCAATTATAAATATTACCTCCCATGAAATATTCACATGTCATGTAATCCCTCTATATATATTTAGACTTTTAGAAATTTATATTTTGAATCTTATTCCTTCAACCAAATCAGTATGTTCCAAAAATATTAATGTATAAAACCCAAAAAAAACTCATGATTCCTATTATTTACCCAATAATAAAATGAAACTATATCTATAAATATATAATTTCATCTAAATAATAAGGTATATGGAACCATTTTATGTAATGTAATAAATTCATATAAAAATAAAATACCCAGAATAAAAAGAATGGTGTTATTGGAATCTTACCCTTACCTTTCTTTGACAAATAATAAACCCCCATGCCAATGAGAAGTATGACCCAAAGTCCCACTATCCATGGATCAATACTCAATAAAGATAATAATTGTATTAGAATTATAAAAACTAATATTCATAAATTGTAACAAATCATTAATATTAAATTTCTAACAAAAATGAAACGTCATTGTATTGGTTAAATGAAATAAAAATATTTTATGTTATGTCCACCATGTTATTATTATATTAATTTCAAGAAAAATATAAGAATAAATATAAACAATTTTATCTATTTCATAAAAATTTCATATATATATATATATATAATTTGTATACATGAATTTTAAAATTTTAATTTCATAAAAAATGAATAATTTATAGATGTAACATGATATATAAAAACTTTAGAAAATTATAAAATTTATCAATTCCAATTTATGTTTAGTCAGAAGTCACTTGGATTCAAAAAATTCATTTTAATCCCATGATAATGAAGGTTTTTTATGAAAAAAATAGTTTCTATAATTATGAATACCATGTAATTGTTTTACAGTCCAATTTTTTTGAAGGAGTGAATTTCTTGAACTGTAAACCATAAAATAGTCTATAAGAACAAGGTATTTTTCAAATTATACCATAAATTATTTCCAATCAATATTCATTATGGTGTATTTTTTCCTTGGGGATATAACATTTTCATTACACTATGTTGTTTCCTCATGAATCCATGTTATTGTATTGTTGAAAATTAAAATTCATTTTATTATATGAGGACTATGTAATTTTTTCAAATACATGATGATTTTACAAAAAAAATTACAAAAAATTGAATAATTTCTTAAACTGTATTTTTTCATTAGAAAATTGAAAATAATTATTTTTTAACCAAATACACAATACTGAAAAAATATCAAACTATTTCATTTATCTTCTTTCCAATATACAAATTATTCATCTTTAATTAACATAATTCCACTGAAGGGTTTTAGGGGATATATTTATTCCCACGAGGTGTAGAATAAAACATAAAACTAATTCCTAATGATTTTAAAGTATAGAAAATAGCAATATTAAATGAAAAAAATAAAACAACCACGCTTAACTATCTTGGACAATTTAGTGAAAATGATGAGTTTGATCGAGTTCCCCTACAAACAACCAATGTGTTTTTGAATTCAAAGGTATCCATTTTCCACTATAATTTTTCAAAGATTTGATAATACCCCTTCACCAGAATGGGGTTCTAGCACCTCCTCATTAGAGGCAAATAAAGAGAATATAAACTAAGAGAGGGAGAGAGAGTGTGTGTGTGTGATAAATATATTCATTTTTCATAGACTTAACTATAGTTTACTCAAATGAGGAAAATAAAATTTTATTTATAAGTCCTCTTTCATTGAATAAAATATACTTTTAATGTAATAATGTTTCTAAAGTTTTTAAATATTAAACATTCATCATTTAATGTTGTTACTATTATAAAATTTACATCAATGGTTATGTGGTTTTTACAATCCTTTAATGTTCAATGATATATCTACACATACTCACATGATGTATCAATGAGATAAATCAATTTAATAATCATTAAAGGAATTTAAACTTAATGATATCCCTTATCATCCATATTATTCACTATGATGTGGTTTTAAAAACCATGATCAAACATAAATAATGATGTATTTGATGTAGTGACACTCATTACATCATGGTTTATGATTTAGTTCATAAATTAAAAAATATATCCATGTTTTTTTTATAATAAGAATATTTTTAATGATAAAATTTTGAACTTGAGTAAAGGTATTGTTCTTAAAGAAAAAGAGTTTTTTCTCTAAACTTTTCCTTATTGTGATAAGTTATTTTTTTAGAAATTCTTATAATTAGATTAAGATTTAATATTGGCCATATATTTATGATAAAACACCTTATATATTGTTAACCATAGTGATTGATTACAAGGGATAGAGTTGTTTTCAAACATAGTGAAGAGGAAAGATTCTAAGAGTATCTCTATCTATAAAATAATAAAACCGCATCACAACCACATGAATCATGTTGCAGTGGTTTTAAAATTGGAAAAAAAATTATGGACAATGTAGTGAGTTTCACCATGAGAGATAGAGTTAAGTTGTAGTAGACCTATATAAGAATCATTCCTCTCCTTGTAAGAATAACTCAAAGAAATGGAATATTAAATATTGATAAATTGTGCCATAATTAATTATGTCATTCCACAATAGTGATTCATGATATTACACTTTTTTGAAAGAGAGTATTTCAAAAATGATTCACACCGTGATAGTATTTTTTTAATGATTAGTGTATAATTTTATATAGCTAGTAACTTTTTTCAGTATAGAAGTAAGTCATCCTATCGTGTTGAATCATGTATGGTATTGAAACAAAACCACATAAGAATAAGTCTAGATTACTCAAAGACAAATAGCATCACAGTAGGGGAAACTATGTTATAAATATGAAATTATGATATATATTTATCATCCCAAAAGTGAAGGTCTCATAATTAAGTACATATTACATCAAGGATGGTTATTCAAATATATTTTCCTAAAATAATTCTATACTAGGAAATTTAGATTCTAAAATTTTAATTATAAAGGATAGAGACATTATTCTTCAAGGTCGGAGAATATGTAGTTATCGTGTATAATTTATAAGTAGAATGTTTTTGGGTTTTCAAGTGATGGAATGAATTTCTATGTGATGATGTTGATCACACTACAACCAGGTTAAGTCAGGTTGAATATTCTATGTTCAAATATCCAATCATTTAATACTTTTATGAGACTCTTTATATAGAAGGTTTACTTATATCTTTAAGACTAATTTATGAGTATATTCATGGTGTTTTTATTTAAATAATTTCATGGAGTTTTTATAGGGAATATCATGGATGATTTTTAGATAAATTCTTATGAATTAATTTATTGAATTGAAATGTTATATTTTGAAAATAGAAAATTTTAATTATGAGGAAAAATTCGTATAATATTAATATATATGATATTTTGAAATTATATATCTTCGATTATGGTGGATCTTCAACCAATATTGATATTTAACATGGTGAATTAGGAAAGATAAAATATATATTCATAATTATGGATTTATCTTTGACTAATGCTTATTGTGTCAAATATTGAAATTCATGGAAATTATTAGGCATGAATTTAACTAATATGGAATGACTCAATCTTTGGGATTCATTTGGTATTTGGTTAAGATAAAATATTTTACTATATATATATTTTTTATGTTTATATAGAATTCATGGAAGAAAAAATGAAAATATTGAAAATATATATTTTAAAATTAAAGAAGAATGTATTTTTATAATATCCAGATCATTATGGTGATGAAAGTTTTCAAGATGACTTTGAATCAAAATTGAAGAAGGTGGATGGATGAATTTTCCCATCATACTTGTGAATAATTGAAGATCAGAATTGATGGTAAAAATTAGAGTTTATCATTAAGAAAAAAATAGGATTCTATAAATTATAGAGATATCCATGTCTAGAATTATGTTTTGATTTATAAAATGGAAAATGGGGGGAGAGAGATGAATAAATATCAGATAATGGATAATTACATAAAGAGAAAGAAAATAGAAAGGAAGGATAGAACTCATTGAAGATCTTTCCAATCAATAATAATAATAATTTATTTCTTTAAGACTCAACTAAAGTGGGTTTTTTTCATTGTGGTATTCATAACTTACTTATGAATAGGAATAATGACATGGAGAACAATTTGCACCTATCTACAAATAGTGAGTCCACAATAATGGTGATATTGTTCTTATATTGTCTTGAATTCTAATTTTTTCCTTTCTTGAGTTATGGTAAAAAATATAGGTGTGATATATTGGCCCTAGGGAGGTAGTGAATTATCCCTAAACATGACCACAAGATTTGAGCAACCTTGCTTACAACCACCACCAAATAGTGCATTTAGTGGATTTTAGTATAAAAACACATTGTTTTTGTATACTCCTTATATTATCCTAATGTGTTTGGACCAAGTAATTTGCTTGTGTTTTGTGTAAAAAAATTTACTTAATTGTTAAAAGAAATAAATTAGCATGTGTGGGTTTTGTAATTATTGTTAAAATTGGATTGAGGAAATGATAATCAAAATAACAGTAATATCATCTTCAAATTATGAAAATAAGAGTCACCCTACTAGTAATGGGGTTAAGATAAATTAGGGTGGTGATATTTGAAGATTTATTTGTCTAAATTAGAACACGTTTCATACCATGATTCTCCCCTAGGTTATATCTCACTAAACACCCGTATATACCTAACATGTAGTATCATATCATAGGTCATTACTATTGGATTTTTTTTGAAATGATCCAATTCTATAATTTACATTTCACTAAATAATTATAATTTTTTGTTACTTGGAAAAGGGAAATAATATGAAGAATAGGAAAATATTCATGGTAATTCTAAATAGAAGAATGTTTTTAGTGACTTTGTGATTCATATGAAAAAATTTAGCAACATTCAAATGGGAGGACTGAATCATTCTTATTGTGAATCCATTAATTAAATTAATGATATTTAGGATTAGTTATAGATTATAATGTGTCATATGAAGTACGATATACTAATGATAAATTTATTTTAAGAAATTTAAAGGTAAAAGACATACACTTGTCAAAGGATAAATTTATGAGACTATAAAAAAAGATATCATAAAGATAATGGAGGATGATTATACACATGTGATCCATGTTTGAGGACTAAATATTCAGATATAAAATAAGAAAAACCTAAAAAATATTGTTTTATATGGCCACTGATCTAAGTTAAAATAATGAATCTTAGGCCATGGAATTGATAGAGATATATTCACAAGTGGCGAAGCTTAATGTTAGTTTAAAAGAAAAGGTCCTTATCTAAAAAGAAGTTCAAATTTTAAAGGGTGGTAATTATCCACTTGTTGTAAAAATGGTGAAATTTTCAAAGGAGAATCAAATTCTAAAATAAGAGAAGTTGATACTAAAGGATTCTACACTTAGATTAACACCAAGATGAAGGGACATGGTAATATGTATCGTCCCAGACCTGGATTCCACTCAAAAGTGCCCCGGGCCTGGTTAGATCCATAGACTCAAGCACATCTCCCCAAAATCGAGAGCCTATCGACTATAATTGAGGGCCTTGATGAGTAATTGGGGAGACTGTACCTTCACTACTATAGTATAGCATAATGTAAATCAATCACATTCAATAACATAATCAGGTACAATAAGTAGACATTAGATAAAATAGAAAACCAAGATATGTATATGTAACAAGAAATAAGTGTCTCATATACCATGATGCATACTATACATGTATCTAGAAAATATCCAAAATAGGTACATGGTAATACAGTACAATACAAGTATCCAAAATCTAAAAATACCAAAAATTTCCCCAGTAGCATCGCAAGCCTCATCTTGGTCCCATGCTCTCATGATCCAAAGAAATGGTCAACAACCAGTTTAAGGGTGCTTGACCCTATTATCACCCGCAACTATATAATCTGTTTGAGTCCCCAAGAAGGCCCAAATAAAGTGTGACATAAACATCCCAATAGGTTTCCACCCAAATATCTATAGAGTTCTAATCAGAACAATGCAATATACTAAATTGTTGTAGTAAGTAATAATTTATGTGTGAAGTCCCAATGAATATAACTACTACAAAACATGCAATACCAAAAATCCTCTTTAGGATCCATGTAAAAAGTTTCGGTTCCTAACAAGTAATCTATAAGAAATATTAACAAAAAACATGGCCTCTCTAAACAGCCATCCATATCCTATCGACACGACCTTAACATATAAAGAATCCATATTAAAAACCCACGGCCTTGTTGTACAACCACTATAATATATCCCATGGTCATTCCGTATAATGAAGTGTAGACTACGAAGGGTCATATCTAATGTTTTGAAGACCAATTCATCCTTATCGAGCGCTAAGAGTATCTCAATGGAAATTTGGTATAGGCACTGGTTGGAGTCTGAGGACCATGTGTACCAAAATTCCTTATGCGATTCCAAGCAAGTTGGATCCAAGGGGTAGCAAAGCCTAGGAAATCCCATGGAAGCAAGACCCAAGGTGTATACATATTCAAGGTGTCCACTACCACATTCCAGATCTATGGAGATCCATTCATGTAATCTATATAAATCATCAACCATTTCATACTTTTTAACAAATCCTAACCATATGAGTATACCCACTCATGTACTCCACTTCCATTTAATCAAGTCACATGGGTATACCCACCCATTTGTCACAAATAGTTTTTTAATGCATCACATGGGTATACCAACCCATTAATCCCAATTACCAAAACACCCATTTAAAAAATCTAAAAACAACCAACAAGTATACTCACTTGTTTAACAAATTCTATTTAGGGATTTAATCAAGTTAAGAATGGAATATTATGATAACAGAGGTCAAGGATGTAGGACATATTCTATGCTATTAAATCAACCTCATTTAATTAAAATTGGGCATCCTTAAACTATCCAAACTCAAGATCATGCCCCTTAGGTAGTTCTTCAATGGTCAAAACAAAAGCAAAGGCATGGATCACCCCATGGGTGGCCTTGGGTTGAGATAAAAACCGGAAAAACATCTCAAGAAACCTAAGGTAATCCATAATAGGTCGTATTTAATCAATTTCAACATAAAATTTCAATTTTGGGCCCATATTAAAATGTCTGGCAGGAAGAAAAAAGGTCTATATCTCTATAAAGAATTAAAAGAAGAAAGAAAAGTAAAAACCACCTACCTTAGCTCGGTAGTGGAGGGATTATCCAGTATCAAGTCTGGATTTTTTCTGGTTTGGAAGAAATCTAAAGAAAGATGAAGAATGAGAAATTATAAGATCCTAAATCCAAAGATCACAGTCATTGTTTTGAAGAATCAATAATGAATAAAAGGTAAATAAGAACTTACCAATGCATTTCCAACATGACCAACGACGAAAGAAATGGAGACTGGATGGTAAAAAGATTTGAAAAACTATAAAAGAAGGTTTTTAAGCTTCAATAATAGAAGGAGATGGTTCTGTGTGAGGAAATAGAGGTTTATGCCTATTTTTCAAAAAAAAATCTTCTCAAGAAATTACACAATGTGTAATTTCCTTTCACGACATGTAATGCTCTATTTTCACTTCCAAGGGAAAAATCATTACACTTCATGAAAGGTATTGGATAGACCATTACATGTAGTGTAATCATATTACATGGAATGTATCCCAATTACATGTCATGTAATTGGCTTGTATCCAATACACAACCTTTTTTCCTCTTCTTTCACAAAAACAACCCAACCGGACCATGGGTCGGTTTAGGTTCTAAGACAAAAAGGAAATTAAACAAGTTTTTAACTATAAAAGTAAAATATGTGTGCCTCAAGAAAAACTTGGGATCATAAAATCCCCCCCCCCAGAAATTATTCCCAAAATTTCCCTCTCAAGGGTGGTCAAGATTCATCTGAAAACAACTCTGGTCACTGAGCAGGTACGTTGGCCTCTCACTCCCAAGTCTCATCTTGTAAATGATTTTCCTGCCATAGCACCCATACTAGAGTAACTAACCAGCCTCTATGAACCTCCATGATACTATAAAATATATAAATTAGATACTCCTAAAAGGATGCATCAACATGTAGCTCAACCTCCTTGGGTTGAAAATGTGAGATGGGTATGAATGATAACAGTGTAGTTGAGATACGTGGAAGACGTCGTGCATGGCTCAGTACCTCTAAGGTGACTACAAACTATAGGCTATCAACCTGACACTCTCTAGAATCTTGAATGGGGAACATATCACGGTGAAATCTTACCCTATCTCATGATCTGTTTGTGTTCCAACCTTGGTGAAACATGTAAAAATACCTGATCTTCGACTTCATACTCTAGAGGTCATCTGTGGTGATTGGCATAATATTGCTATCAAGACTATGTAGTATCCATCTTCTTCTGAATCAACTGGACATGCTCAGATGTCTCATGCATGAGATGATGTCCTAAAAAAGTTTCCTCACCTACCTCTAGCTATAATAAGGGTGATTGGAATGGCATACCATAAAAAGACTCATAAGGGTCCATCTTTATTGTCGCCTGATAACTGTTATTATAGGAGAAATCAACCAAGGGAGTATGCCCCTTCCAGGAGCCACCAAAATCCAAGATGAATTCTCTCAGTATTTCCTCTAGCACTTGTATTGTGTGCTCTAAGTTGACATCAGTCTGGGGGTGGTATGTTGTGCTTAGAATAACCTGTGTACCCAACACCCTTGGAAAACTCTTCCAAAAAAGAGATATAAAGTAGGAATCCAAATCCAAAATGTTAGTTCATGGGACCCTGTGAAGTCTTACTATCTCATGGATATAAAACCTTCCAAGATCATATACACCAAGGTATCATTAATAATAAATAAATGATAAACCTTTTTGAGCCTTCCAACAACAACCCACACATCATCATTACATCTAGGCAACCTTAGTAAACCAATCATGAAATACATCACCACATCATCCCATCTCCACTCTATAATAGGTATCTACTATAAAATCCTGACGGGTCACTAATGTTCTACCTTAACCTACTGATAGGTGGAACACCTCATAATAAAACCAACTACCTCCCTTTTCATACTTGTACACCAATACTAACGATGCAAGTAACGGTACATCTTAGTGACTCCGAGATTCACTATCTAAGTTAAAGCATGAAACTCCCACATTAGATCCTCTTATATATCCTTTGGAAACCAAATGTGTACATGGATACACATTCTCACATAAACACCTATGATCCAACCATGAGGAGGGTCTTCACTTCTGCACTCTCCCGTAGGACTAGTCCCTCTGAATTTGATATTTCCCTCATCCTTACTCTATCCAACAGGGTATAGGTCAAAACTAAGGATGATAGATATGTCTATCCCTGATTGTCGTGAACCCCAGATGCATCTCAGTGAACAATTCCACAAGCTTCCACTCAATACTGGCATGTTTCACTACCTATATCTGAGTCATCCTGGTCAGTGCATCGGCCACTGTATTACCTTTACCAGACATGTAGGAAAGCTCAAAGTCAAAATACTATAGGTACTCCACCCACCTTTACTGCCTCATATTAAAATCATGCTGAGTAAATATATACTTTAGGATTTTATGGTCTGTGAACACCACAAAATTCCCTCCCAGCCAATAGTGTCTCCAACAACATAAAGCATAAACAAGTGCAGCTAACTCAAGATTGTGTGTTGAGTAATTCCTCTCCTATGGCCTCAACTGTAGAGACCTATATTCCATGAATCTATCCCCCTTCATTAGCACTGCTCCCATCCTGATACCTGTCACAATACAGAGTTTAGATCTTTCCCTACTCTCGTAGTATCAGGACTGGTGCTGATGACAACCTTCCTTTCAGGTCTTGAAAGGTTGTATCACAAAAATTTGACCATACAAACTTCACACCCTTCTTATTCAAGATCATAAATGATCCTACTAATAATGATAATTGTTGTATGAAATTCATATATTAACCAACTATCCCCAAGTAACATCATATGTAAAAAATGTTCTTTGGTTATTTCTCGGAAACTATATCTTTCACCTTTTCGGGGTTGACTGATACTCCTTTCTCTGGATGATATTATAGGTTCTGGGCATAGTGGAAACATGGGATAGGCATGAACCTACCATTGAAAAGTTTCATAATAGATTATTAATCTGGGATCAATACGATGATGAAAGATAGTATCCACGAAATTGAATCAATGATAAAATACAAAGGAGAGAACTTGGAACCAAGAAGATATGATCAACATATTTTTATATAATTAATTTAATTAAATTATATAATTACCTTAGAGGTGATCATTTCTTCATTGATGCATCTGACCATGGTTCTGAGCTGCGGGATCATTTCAATGTAGTTTCAAATGATAGGAATCCTCTAGCAGTGATCCACATGTGCTCCACGTATCTCTTGATGTCGCCAAAGGAGTCTTTGTGTTCTAGAATGGAAGATCCTTGTTCTTGCAATGTCCACCTTTGATAACCTTGAGAATTGATTCCAAATCATTCTCCTTGATCTAGTAGAGGAGGATCTCTCTTATTCTTGATAGCGTTCTTGGAGAGGGAAGAGTTCTCTAAGCTTGAGATCTTTTATCAAAAGATTTTTCCATATAACGGGTGGATTGTCCGGTCGAATGACTCCTTGGATAATATAGATAATAATAACATAATGGGGAATTTAATTCACTAGGTAATAAAAAATAATCATCACAGGTGTCATTTCTTAATTTACTATTCCATGTGAAACCCCATGTCAAATAATAATAGCACTGCTGTTGTTTCCATGACATGTGCTTAACTTTCAAATTATATTGAAATATTATTTTACCAAATAATATTTAATAATATTTCTCACCGGACCCATTACTTGGTCGGATAATTTTCCTCAATATTTATCTGTCCACAAATATTAACTACTTATTTATTAAATAAATATAACTGCATTATTCTCCAATAAATAAATATTTCATCCTCACTATATTCTCTCAAATAACTAATGATGAAATAAATGAATTCAGGCATACTTGAATAATTATTAAACCACAACCATGAATAATATTTATTCAAATTTTTAAATAAATAAATTATTTAACTAAGATACTGGATACACATAGTGTGTGACCATCTAGGCCTATTTCTCATTGCCATTAGGTTGGATTTCCTAAAGTCCAATATTACTGTCTAGAAATGGGTCAAGTAACCCAAGATAAATAAGTTTATGTCACAATGACATGTCACCTCATACAAATTCTTATCGTGTAATATATTCCCTTTGTCCCGATATCTATAACCAAGAAGGTTTCATGCAAGTGTCATCAACCCATGTGCTCGATTTACCATTCTTTGACTTCCAAGAAGTGAACTTGCCTAGATAACACCATGGCAAGTGATTTAGTTAGGCTATATCATTTCCATCAAAGGTCCTAAGATATCTACTTCTATATAAGTGAAAAATCATTTCTCTCTTTATTCATTAATTCAATATTACTTGTGACGCACCCAACATATCCTACCTCACTGTGAATATTTGTTTTCATGGTTTTCATCAATACATATAAGTGATTGAGTCATAATACTAATTAATAATAATCTTAAATTCTAATCACCAATACACACATCAACATATAGGAACATATAATAACACTTATGAATGTGGATTTCTTACTGGCGGGTCTTGTTCTCATAATATCCTCCTGGATATTACCAAGGAAACACACTATGAGAAGGTGCCTCAAAGTTTAATGAATCCCTACCCCTAATATCCTATATTATTTGTGTCCCTTAAAATGATATCATCCATCCGTAGAACATATATTCAATAATAGTTTCATGGAACTTCCAGGTTCTCATCATAGCAAGGATCTACTATTTATTTTTAATGTGATGGATATTCTTAGGACATTATCACATACTATGTCACATAGAATAAAAATCATGATATTATAAGTAGTTTATTAATATTAATCCAATGAATATTGGTTTATCGTAAAATACGTAGAATTTGGTTTCTAGGGAACGAACTCCAGCAGACTCCCACTTGCTCTAGAGAAAACTACTAACAACCTTCATTCCTCTAACTCTCACATGATATTCATGATTCTTCTAAGATAGGACTTTAGTCAAGGGGTATTCCATGTTATCTTCAGTGGAAAATCTCCTCACTACAACTTCACCCGTTTTATTGAAATCCCTTAAGATCTGATACTTTTGGATTTTGTGATTTTTCCATTGATGCGGCCTTGGCTCTTTTACAGGATCCACCACTATAGTATTATCAAAATACAATGTAATGAAATCTTTACTTCTAGGAACCACATCAATCTCCTGGAAAATTTTCTTAATCAGGAGGTCTTCCTTGGTTGCATCAAAATCTGCTATATATTCAGAATCCACTGTAGGATCAAAAAAAACTGGATGGTTTGAACTCCTCTAGATCACAGTTCCTCCATTGAGATTTAAAACATATCTTGATTGTGAATTTAGATTATTATGATCTGTCTAAAAACCATCATCAGTATGCCCTTTGATGAAAATCTCTTCTCCTTATTCATACACTAGGAACATATCCTTATTTTTTCTCAAATACGTGAGGATATTCCTGAAAGCAGTCCAATATTGTTATCTTAGATCTACTTGATATCTTCCTACCATGCTTAGTGTATAGGAAAAATAAAGTCTGGTACATAACATGGAATACATGACAGATACTATTGCTGAAGTGTATAGAATCTTACTCATCCTATCTTTCACATGTTGTGTTTGGGTACACATTTTCTTGGAAAGATATATACCATGTGACACTAGAACCAATCCCCTCTTTTATTGTTTCATACTAAATATCTTTAGTATTTGGTCAATATAACTACTTTGACTCAGTCCAAGAATCCTCTTGGATCTATCATGATTGATCTTGATCCCTATAATGTAGGATACTTCGCCTAAGTCCTTCATGGATAAGAACTTGTTCAACCTATCCTTGACTAAATACAAGACTGGTATGTCATTTCCAATTAGAAATATGTTGTTAATATACAATACTTAGATAACGGTAAAATTCCCATTAAACCACTAGTAAACACATGGATCACATTCATTCTTAATGAAACTAAATTCTCTTATGGCTTCATCAAATTTAATGTTCCATGATCTGGATCCTTTCTTTAATCCATAAATGGATCTCTGAAACTTTCATACCCTTTTAGCATCACCCAGTGTCACAAACTCTTCTGTGTGTGTCATATAGACATCTTCCTAAAGGTTCCCATTAAGGAATATAGTTTTGACATCCATCTTCAAAATATCATAGTCATGGAATTCTACTATGGAAATAATGATTCTTATAGATTTAAACATGGAAACTAGTGAATTTTTTTCATTATAGTTGATTCCTTGACATTATTTAAAACCTTTATCCACTAGTCTTTATTTATAGGTAATAGCATGACCTTTTAGGTCTAGTTTTTTTAAATACCCATTTACACCCAATAGGATTTACATCAACTGGCACATCAACCAAACCCCATAATTAGTTCTGATACATGGAATCCATCTCAGAATTGATATCTTCTAGACATCTTATAGCTTCTCATCTCTCTATTGGTTCCTTATAGAAGAGAGATTCATCATTGTCCAAAAATAACGAGTCACCTTCCTTGGTGGAAAGGAAACCATATCTCTCAAGTTCCCTTACCTCTCTTATGATCTTATGTAGTACTTGTGTATCAATAACTACCTCTTCCACAGGGACCTATGGAACTTTTTTCTATACCAATTTGTGTGTATATTGATCATTAACTTCATCGAAGTAAATCTTTTTCCCAATATCCTTATTAAGTATGTTCTCCCTCTCAAGAAATACAGTATGTCTGAAAACAATCACTTTCTTGTATGAGGGGTTTTGTAGGTAGTATCCCTTTGTTTCCTTAGGATGCCCTATAAAGATACACTTTGTTCCCTGAGGTTTTATTTTGTTTCTTGAGAAAGACTTAACAAATGCCTCACATCCCCATACATGTGTATGTGACAAAGTGGGTTTCTTTCCACTCCATAGCTCAAAGGGAATATCATTCACCTCCTTAGTTGGTACTTGGTTTAATGTTTATTCCGTAGTTTTCAATGAATATCCCAAAAAGTATAATAGAAGATATACATGAATCATCATCGACCTTACCATCTCCAACAAGGTACAGTTCCTCCTTTCACTAACACAATTCCACTGTGGTGTATAAGGTGGAGTGAGTTAAAATAGAATCCCATAATCCCATAAAATTTCGATGAACTCTTGGTTAAGATATTCTCCACCTCGATCTGATCGAAGCTTATTTATCTACTTACCAAGATGATTCTCAACTTCATTCTTGAAATCCTTGAATTTCTCAATGCACTCAGACTTATACCTTATTAAGTAGAAATATCTATATCAACTCAAGTCATTATTAAAAGTAATGAAGTAATAATATCCACCTCTAGTTTCTAGTGGAAGTGGTACAAACAAATCAATGTATACCAATCCTACAATATCTATGGACCTTTCACCCTGTCCACCAAATGGTGGTTTGGTCATTTTCCCTTATAAACAAGTGTGACATCTATCAAGTATTTTTATCTTAGAAGAGTCTAAATAACATCTTAACAGAGCTTTTTCAGGAGCTTCTCATTTACATGACCAAGGCAGTGATGCCACAACTGGGTGTTGTATGAGTCATGTGAACTTGGTTGGTTATCAATTTCCAACACTTGGTTCTAGTAATTTAATACAAATAGAGAGTTATTTAAATGCACCATAATATAACATATGTTGTCCATATAAAAGTAAAAACATTACTTCACAACTTGAAGATAAATCCATCTATATCTAAACTTGATGAAAAAATTATGTTCTTGGTAAAACTAGGTACATGATAACTTCTATGTAAAACCAAAATCATTCTCTTCAACAATGTGATGTGGTAATTAGAAATGGAAAGAGTAGCCAGCCTCACACCATTGGCAGCTCACAGATCCACCTCTCCTCTGGAAATTTTTTAGAATCTACTTGGTTCTTGCATTTGAATATAGATGTGATCCCCACAAGCTATATATAATAACCAATTTGTACAAATTAAAAGATTTCACCTGATAATGAATGCACATTTTGCATCCCCTTGCCTCTAGGTGGAGTTCCTCTTCTAGTGGCCTAACTTTCCACATGAAAAGCATACTACCTCTTTTTCCTTACCCCTCCACTAGATCTTCTTCTTCTTGGTTATATGGTGCTCAGAGGATTTAGATTATTTATAAATCATAGGCCCTATTTCCTTGTCCTTCTTCTTTTTATTCATCATAAGGACTATGGTTTTTTCAAGCTCCATGTCCTTATCAACTTGGAAAATCAGGGTAAGAAGATCTGATAGACTCTTCTCATTATTGATCATATTATAATTCATAATAAAACTAGATAAGGTCTTAGAGAGTGATGATAGTATGAGATTTTTATGTAACTCATCTGGGAATTTAATCCCTTATATGTACATATGCTCAATGTAGCCAATAATCTAGACTACATGCGGTCCAGCTAGCCTAGAATCTCTAATATTTGTAGTGAACAAATTTTTGGAGATCTGATACCTCTCCTATCTCTCCTTCTCTTGATAGAGACCTCAAATTTGATACATCATGCTATAAACATCCATTTCCTCATGTTTCTTCAAGAGATCATTGGTCATGGATGATAGCATGAGGCACTAAACATCATTAACATCATTTAGATGTTTCTCATATGCAGATATTTCCCCATCAATCACCTCATTTCCAGGTGAAACTGGTAAAGGATCTTCCAACACATAAAGTTTCCTCTCATGGTGAAGGATAACCCAAAGGTTCCTTTTCCACTCGTGGAAATTAGTTCTAGTGAGAAGGTTTTCCTTATTGAGTATGTATCTAAAAGATATGTTTGATATCATTTTGATTTCTTTTTCAACAAATTAATATTAACATATTTTTTGTACTTTATCTTAATAAATATAGACAACTAAATAAATTAATATTTATTAGTCTCCCACTATTTTGTCAAAACCCAATAACCATCACCATTGGCTTCATAATATCCTATTTATTAGACATTCTAATGGAAAGGATACATATTTCCCTTTGAATTACCCAAACTAGGTTGGTCAAGCAACTTGAAAGGTGTTAGGTAGGAATTCCAAATTCCAACTACATTAATTCACATCTCCTTGATCTGTTGAGTTGACAAGCCAATCCTGAAATCCTTAATTTTGGATTTCCTCAACGTTTTCCTGTCAGTTACACCAATTCCTACTAGGGAAGTCAACCCTTTATGTAAAATAAGTAATTTCAACCAAAAAATTCAAATCAAAATTCTCCTATAATTGAAAGCTCCCCATCTAGGGTTTTTCAAGCTTGTTGAACAATGGTTTGATTCTAACCTAAGTAATGGACAGAAATACCGACTAAATATTTAATTGAGGTATTTTATCCTTTATGAGTAAATTTCCACATATTATATTTTAACATTATTATTAATGTTAAGTGGGATATACTTAAGTGATTAAACATGTATTGATAACATTTTTGAATAAACTATTTTTATTTTAGTTCCATCTAGTATTCTTGTTAGTTCATTAATTATGTGATCGCGTAAAACATTCATAATGAAGAACCGTACAACTAACAGAAATAAAATAAAGGGTATGATTCTGATCATTACTACTGGTTAGTTTATCTAGAGGTTGATAAAATTACCCTGACCTAGGGGAGAAACACCTTGTACTATTTAAGGTTCATGTTTACAGCTTTCCACTTGTCCACCTTTGTATCTCCTTGGATTGGTTTCTCCTCAGCTCTTAACTTGAACCACCTATACTATCTTGGGAGAACCATCCATTACGTATGCTTTTGACTCACACATATATGAGAGGTAAAATGGGTTTTACATAAAAGAAAACATGGGCACATAGGCCCTACATATTAATTAGGAGAAGGCCCGCATGCCAAAAATTTTAATTAAATAAATTAAAAGGGAACCAATCACATAAAAAGGTCAGTTCAAGCTCCTGATCATCCAAATACATGAAATGAATTATTCATTTAATAAAACTAGCATTCAATTCTTTAATTTTTTTTATTAAGATAAATTACTCTTGAATCAATTAATCATTATCTTTAATTAATAAATCATTTTTATCTTAATCCTTTTCTAAATTTCCTTGATATTCTCATCCATAACTTTGTACATAACTTGTACCTTGGATGAAACTTGGTGAATACCCATCCAAAACTACCCATAATGTATTTATACTTGTATAAACTTTATTCTTTATGACATGTAGCATGCAAGAATAATTATAATTGTAATACAACTCATATGTGATGTGAAGATCTTTGAAAATTACACATATGTTAATTAAACATTTATATATGTATATATATCAAACACCTATAACATGTTGTTTTTGAGATTTATTCACCCACAAAGGTACATCTCTCAATGGTTATAAAATATAATAATAACTTTTTAAATTTGCGTAATCTGGAAATTGTACACGACGTGTAGATCTGATTACACAACATGTACTCTCCTCATTATCTATCTGAAATACATGCTTGGTGAAAAGGCATGTGAGGTGTACTTTATAAATATTTTAAGTACATTGTGTGACCAGTGAGCCACACTCTGTATAGACTCTGCATTACATAGTCACCATCAAGGCAAGCTACGCATGGGATACACGACTTAGCCCAAACCCGAAGGGACTACACGTCGTATCCAGTATGCCATATGGCATGTAGTCCAGCTGACCATGAGCCAATATGTCCATGTCAACATATGGTTTAAGAATTAACTAAACCACGTTTCATTAATGCACACAAATTGAGTAATTGCTGAATTACTCCTGATTCATTGAAAACAAATATATAGTGTGTAGATCCGACTACACAACATGTGTTCTTGTGTTATTTGGACAGAACAGTCGGCACCTCCTAATGAGATCCTCGATTCAATTTTAATCATAAAATTATTCACTTTTTTTAGATCTGCAAGAAACAATAAGGGATGAACATATCTAAAAATTCATATTATAAGAATGATTAAACATGTATTGAAAAACTAGATTATTAAATCATAAATCATCAATGAAATATTTAAATAATTATAAATGAAAATATGACCCTCTGATACCACTTTTAGGTTCTAGGAACAATTGAAGTGTAGGATGGGCGTGTACCCAACTTTTCAAATTGTCATAATCAATGATAAATCTGGGATCAATACAATGATGAATTCCATTATCCATTGAATTGAATCAAAGATAGAAGACAAAGGAGAGTACCTGGAACTGATAAGAGAGGATCAACATATTTGGTTTATAATTAATTTAATTAAATTATAGAATTACCTCCAAGGTAATTCTTTCTTTGTTGATGCAATTGAACATCGGTTTGAGGTGCAGCTTCATTTTGATGTAGAATCCAAGGATATGAATCCTCTAGTGGTGATCCAAACGTGCTCCATGTATCTCTAGATGACGTCGATGGAGTCTCTGGTAGCTAGCATGTAAGATCTTTGCACTTTCAATTTCCACCTTCGATTTCCTTGAGAATTGCTTCAAAAGTATTCTCCTTTATTTAGTGGAGGAGTATCTCTCTCATTCATGAGATTGTTCTTAGAGAGGGAAGATTTCTTTAAGCTCGAGATATTTTCTCCAAGGATGTTGTGCACACAACTTCTGGCTTAGTTGGTCGAATGACCCCTTGGAAAATATAGAGAATAATAATATAACAAGGAATTTGATTCACCAAGTAATAATAAATAATTAGCATGGGGTGCATTACTTAATTTATCATTCCATGTGAAACCCCATGTTAAATAATAATAGAAATGATGTTATTTCCATGAAATGTGCTTAACTTGCATAGTATATTTAAATAATATTTAACAAATAATATTTAATATTATTTCCCACCAGACCCAGAACTTGGTCCACTAATACTCTTCAATATTTACCAGGACTTGAATAATGACTATTTATTTATTAAATAAATATAGATGCTTTATTAACTGATAAATAAATATTCCATCCACAATATATTCTCTCCAATAACTATCTATGAAACAAATGCGATTAGGCATACTTGAATAATTATTATACCAAAACAGGTAATAATATTTATTTAACTTGTTAAATAAATAAATGATTTAACTGAGATTCTAGATACACTTAGTGTGTGTCCCTCTATGCCTATTTCTTTTTTGAATTATGTGGGCTTGCCTAAAGTCTATGATTATTGTCTAGAAATGGGTCAAGGAACCCAAAATAAATAAGTTGATGTGTCGATGACATGTCACCTCCTACGAACACTTAACATGTAATATAATCCATTTGTCCCGATATCTCCAATCAAGCGGGCTACATGTAAGTTCCATCAACCCATGTGCTCAATTTCTCATTCTTTAACTTCCTAGAATTGAACTTTCCTAGAGAACACCATTTCCATGTATTTAGTTAGACTATATCATTTCTATTAAAGGGATTGATATATCAACTTTTGTAGAAGTGACAAATCCTTTCTTGAATTATTCATTAATGTAGTATTACAAGTGACACACCCAATATATCCTACCTCACTATGAACATCTATTGTCATGGTTTTTATTAATACATATAAGTGTGTGAGTCATAATACCAATTAATGACAATCTTAAAGTTTAAGGACCAATACACATGTTCACAGATAGGAACATCCAAAGACACTTATGAATGTTGATTTCCTACTAAGGGTCTTTCTCTCATAATATATCCTAGATATTACCAAGGGCACACACCATGAGAAGGTGCCTCAAAGTTTCATGAGTCCCCACCCTTGATATCCTGTATCATTTTTGTCCCATAAAATGGTATCATCCGGTCATAGAATATATATTCAAGAATAGTGTCATGGCACTTCCTGGTTCTCATCATAGTAGGGATCTGTTATGAAATTTTAATACGACTGCTCTTCTTAGGACATTATCAAAAAATATGTCACACAGAAGAATAATCATGTTGTGGTAAGTAGTTTATTAATATTCATCAAATGAATACAGGTTTATCATAAATTACAAAGAAGTTGTTTTCTAGGGAACAAACTCCAATAGATGTGAACCAAGAAGAGAATCTAATCCATCCAAAAGTGGCACTTTTTGAGATTAGTATATAACTGATTCTCCCTTAGTGTATTCAAACTGATCTCAAGATGGTTTCCATGGTTGTTTTTATTTTGAGAATATAACAAGATATTCTCCATGAAAACCACCACAAAAGAATCCAAGTAAGTATGGAACACTCGGTTCATCTGCACCATGAAAACTATTTTCTCGTTCATGAGACATAATGGCATAACTAGATACTCATATAGACCATACCTATAACAAAAAGATTTATGAGGTATTTATAAAGTTAGAACACATGCCTAGTGATATCATGACCTTAGGTAAATTTTTTAGAACACTCAGTCTCCTCCAGGAGGATCAAGCCGGTCATCTAATCGTGGAAAGGGATATAGGTTTTTAACCATCAGAAGATTAAACTTCCGATAATCCACGCATAGCCTAAGAGTTCCGTCCACCATTTTGAAAAAAAAAGGACCTGAAAACCCCATGAAGAAGTATTGGGCCTGATAAACCCCTTTCCCTCAAAATCATCTAGTTTTCGCTTGAGTTCCTGCAACTCTTTCATATCCATCTTGTAACGAGGAATCGATACTGGTGCATCTCCTAACACTAGTTTGATGGAGAACTCAACCTCTCTATCATGAGGAAAACCAAGAAATTTTTCTGAGAACAAATCCCTAAAATAATCCACCACTGGAGGAAACTATGCCTAACTCACCCCCTAATCATCAAAAAAAAACTACCAATCTGGGTTTTCATCCCGCCCAACCCACGATGCTCTGGTCCAACTCGACTCACTTGAACATCCTATTCAACCTTTTGATTAAACACTGCACCATATGGTGATGTGAAAGTTACCCTTAGGTGATAGTAGTCAATGTAATATCGATAATCTACTAACTAGTCCATCCCAATAATGACATAAAACCTTATCATCTCAATGAAATAAAAATCCAAAATGAAGTGGCACCCACCAACCTCAAGGGGGAACTCTCTGCACTATCTCACATCATCCATTCTATTTCCCAATGGTGTGTATAACTTTAAAATGTCCTCAGAATACCACACAACAAGCCCAAATATTTTCACCATAGGTGTGGATATAAAACTATGAGATGCACCTATATCAAAAAGAGAAGATGAAATAGTAAAGGCTACTAAGGTTGTACCTCTCACCGTAGACAGTCCGATATCATGATCCTCAGAGGTAGGCTATATAGAATAGATCTATCATATACCACGGCCCTAGGACACAACCTCACTACCTGGAGTGTGTCCACTATGATGTCTTGGTCTAACTTCTATCTGGATACCTCTACCATGACCACTACTACCTCAACCCGATCGCCCTGCACTAATCCAACTCCCTGCCTAATTAAGAGATGAGAAACCTTCTCCTAAACCAGATATCAGAGATGAACCCTACTACTCATAGTTTTAGGGAAGGTCTTTCAAAATCACTACACATGGTCCATCCTTCCACAAGATTGGCACTCTACTGGGTTACGATCACACTAATTCTTCATGTGGCCTTTCCTACTAAAGTAGTGAAAAAACACCAAGTTATCAGCACTCATAGCCTTAATAGTGCTCATCTCATGGGAAGCCTCAAAATCGTGCTTCTTATCTAAAAATATAGAACCACTGGGTTGAGAAGTAGAACTTCCATACACTATGCCCCCATATTCCCTCAGGTTATGCTCTATAATTAGCACATGATTCACAATATCAGTGATAAAGGTAAACATAAGCACATTGACCAAGAATTTGATAGCATATCAGAGACATTCCTCAAAGCATATCACTCTTGATAGCTCATTAGTAAGGTACATCGGTGAAAAATATTTCAACTCTGCAAAGCGTGACATGTACTCCATAACAATCGTGGTGCCCTGCACCATACACATTAACTCACTATGCCTCTCTTCCCATATATTCTCGGGGCAAAAGTAGTCATAGAATAAAGTCTATAAATCATTCCATCCCATATATCTCATCCCATCATCCTAGTTCAGAACTTCCCACCATCTCTTTTCTACTCTATGTATCATATAAGTGGTGATCTTGACCCTTCTCTTAGGAGGCGTCTCCAGATTCTCTAAGATATCTAGCATGGTATCAAGCCACATATCACCATATTGTAGAACACTATCCTCTAAAAATATAGGAGGATGTTACTATTGGAACAATGGTGTTAGCTTAGCCATAGCCCTGGAAGGATTTGGTGCTCCCTAAAAAGTCTTCATATAGCGAAATAACCCCTCAAAGAATTATGCCTCGGCACCATTGTCTAGAATAGTCTCTGGTTCCATAGCTAGGAATAAAAGAGGAACCATTGAATGGACATGGCCCACAACCTATAGAGTGTGGTCATTTCCACCCTCCTAGTATAACACTAGAGGTTTCCATGGTGGCATGACTCTACAATTCCAAACACATGCCTCATAAATGAATGATATCAAAGTTACAACTAAATAGTGTAGGATAGGTCAAAAACCTCCTAAAACCAAGTCATAACCCAAAACCTACTTCTAAAGAGAGAAATATAAAAATAATATCCACAACACAACTAAAAATGTTTTCCATTTCATATTCATTTAACAGTCATTAGTTCACATGATTTAACAGATGTCTCGCAATGTTCTGATCCATGAGGGCACATAACATCTCATAAACCAAAATTTGAGGCCCATATAATCCATGCACATCAAATTCACTTTAATAATTTAATTTAAAAGGTGCATAATTTTTCAGTTAATAAGGGCCCATACACCTTATGAATTAAAATATGACGTCACTCATCTATCCTCTACACCAAGTCTACTACAATAGTAGGCACAACTAACACAAAACCTATCACAACAGCATGTGTCAAATAATGAATCCTAAATTGAATGGCATAATGCATGACATGTGGTTTATAAAAATTTCATATATGATCCATGATATGGAATACCCTCATCTTATTGGGTTTTAATAGAAATATAACCCACAATTTCATCAATAGTATTAGTATAAATCTTGTGCATAACCCAATGGTGAAATCAAATCAATTGTATAGTCAAAACCAGAAAATAAAAAATTTATTTGGGGAAATTTGGGTATTTCACATACATGTGTTAGCTACGCCTGAGTACATATCATTAATAAATTCTATTTCCTTCCTATACTATATATTTTAGCCAAATAGTAAATTAAATTAAAAAATAAACCCTTTGATACCACTTTGTAATGTCCTGAAACCAAGTGTCACTCAATAGTTCCTTGAGCCTGGTTGGATGTATAGCCTCAAGAACATCTCCCCAAACACCAAAGGCTATTGACTAGTAGATAAGGCCAAGGTTTGTTATTGGGGATACTATTCCCCCATTATTATAGTATATTACAGTTCAATTTAATCACATTGAATATTGAATGTAGGTACAAGAAGTAGATAGTAAATGAAATACATAAGCAAGATAGGTATATATAGCAGGATAGAAGTGTCTCATATACCATGATTCAGATGATATGTATATCTAGAAAATATCCTAAATAGGTACATGGAAATATAGTACAATACATGTATCCAAAATCCAAAATTACCAATAAAATTCCTCAGTAGCATCGTAAGACTCAGCTTGGTCCCATACTCCCATGCCCCAAATCAATGATCAACAACCTTAGTTAGGTCACTTCCTCTATTATCACCTACAACCATATAATCTATTTGGGTCCCCAAGGCAACCCAGATTGGTTGTGAGATAGACATCCTAGCAGGTTTCCACCCGAAGATCTATTCAGTTCTAAGCAGCACAATGCAATATGCTAAATAATTTCGGTAAGAAGTAATGTAAGTTTGAAAGCCCAAGGAATATAACTATTTAAAAATAAGAAATACCAAATAGCGTCTCAGGGCTCCCAAAAACAAGTTCTATCTTCTAAAAATGTTGTTACAAGAAACATAAACAAACAAAAGAGCAGAACTATAAAACAATCTATATCATGTCCACACATCCTTACCATATGAAGAAGCCATATCAAAACCTCACATCCTTGTCGTAAAACAAAATTCATATATCCCATGGTTGTGCCATATAATGATGTGTAGAAAATGAAGGGTTGAATACAAGGTGTTGAAGACTAAGGAATCCTTGTTGAGTCCCAAGAGCATCTTGATGGAAACTTGATATAGGTACTGGTTGGAGTCCTAGGAGAATGTGTACCGACATGTCCTATGCGAGTCCAAGAAACCTGGGACCAAGAGGTATTAAATTCTGAGGCATCCCATTGAATCAAGACCCATGGTGAATACTTATCCAAGGTGTCCATTGCCACGTTCCAGATCCATGGAGATCCATCCATTGAATCTATATAAATCATCAACAATTTCATACCTTTTAATAATTCCCAACAATATGAGTATACCCAATCATATAAACAATTACATTCAAAATCATTCAATTATTATACCCAATAATTTAAACCATTACATTTCATGACTAACCCACCCATGTACTCCACTTCCATTTAATCAATTCATAAGGGTATACCCACCCATTTATCACAAATAGTAATTTAACACATCACATGGGTATGGCCACCCATTTATCACAAATATTAATTTAACACATCACATGGGTATAGCCACCCATTAATCAAAATTACCAATAAAACTGTTTAGGAAATTTGAAAACAAGTAAAGAGTATACCCACTTGTTTAAAAAATTCCATTTATGCATTTAATAAAGTTGGGAATGGAATTTTATGATAACACAAGGAAAGCAGGCAGGACATATCCTATGCATGTAAATCAACCTAATTTAATTGAAACTAAGATTCCTTAAACTAGGAAAACTCAAGGTCACATCCCTTAGGTAGTTCATCAATGGTCAAAACCAAAGCAAAGGTACGGATCACCCCCTAGATGGCCTTGGGTTAGGGAAACAACCACCAATGCATCTCAAGAAACCAAATCTAATACCTAATAGGTCTTATTTCATCTATTTTAACTTAACATTTCAATTCTAGTGCCATACCAAAAATTCTAGTAGGAAGAGAAATATTTGATATCTCTATAAAGCATAAAAAGCTGAAAGAAAAGTATATACAACCTACCTTATCTCGGTAATGGAGTGATCATCTAGTATCAAGTTCTAATTCATCTTGGTTTGGAAGAAATCTGTTAATGGGTGAAGAATGATAAATTTGGGCATAAGAGCCTAAATCTAGATAGCATAGCCATTGTTCCAAAGAATAAATAACAGCTAAAAATGATTCAAATGAAATATAAATGAGGTTCCAATGTGATTTAAGGTGAAAGAAATGGATTTTGAGTAGGAACTATATCTAAAAACCTAGAAAAGAATGTTATTAGGATTCAACGAGAGAAGCATAGGGTTTTGTGTGAGCAAATAGAGGCCTCTTCCACTTTTTTAAAAAACCTGCTTAGGAAATTACATGATGTGTAATTTCCTTTCACATCATTTAATGCTCAGTTTTACCTCCCTGGGTAAAAACCATTACACGTTATGAAACTTTATGGCCAGACCATTACAAATCATGTAATCAGATTACACAGCATGTATCCCAATTACACATTGTGTAATTGGCCTATATCCAATACACAACCTTCCAGCCTCTTCTTTCCCAAAAACAACCCAACCAACCCATGTTCCATCATTGGTTCTAAGCTAAGATAGAATGTAAACAAGTTTTTAACTTGAAAAGTAAAACATTTGTACCTCAAGAAAAACTTGGGATCTTATATCATACGTTGGATGAAATTTACCATGAATTAGAGGATTAAATTTATAAAGGTAATATGATCATATAAGAAATAAATTATCAACTTGAATTAAGAATAAAAAAGGTCATGAAACATGAAAAAGAGATGATCTTGGTAAAAAAATATAGAACAACCAAAAGTTAAGGGTATTCCAATTATAAAATACATTTTACATTTAATTTTAATTATCCCATGCATATTTATGCTGAGATGAAGATAAATTATTATAAATATATGGAGGAGGATGAAAAAATCATGAGAACACAAATTTCATATTCCCAAGGGAAACCCAATATTATCCATTAAAGAACCCCTCCAATGTTTGGGATAAAAATAACCATTAGTGTTCATAATAAAATGGAAAAAATTGACTTAATGAAAATACACTTAAGAAGTTCTTTATAATAGGTATAAGGAAAAGGATGAGTTTTATACTAAGGTATTAACACATATACATTTATTATAAAATTCATGGAAGTATTTCTAGATTTGACTATAAAGCATTGGATATATTAAATATTGTATATTTTATGGATGTTTTTCAAAAAAGAGTTACCAACCACAAAAAAAATTATATAGTTTATTCTAAAAAATATTATTTTTTTAGTCATGTTTATAATAAAAAAATACTAGAATAATTTCAAATAGAACGAAAGTATAAAACCAACATATATTCAATGAAAAATAATTTCTTCCAATAAATATATTTCATGGGTTGGTTTATGAATTTCACCATAAATAAAGTGGTTTCAAGAGGTGTTCTAAATTTATTATTATGTTAGGTATATCTTAGATAGATAAGATAAGTATTTGGATAAGTGAATTAATTTTACATGCAGTTGAAGAAAATAAATCTCATTTGAAATAAATATCCTTGATAAAGGAATGTATTATGGAATATAATGATTCTTATAGGGATAAAAGTGGTTAAAAATTATTTATTGGAGAAAATACTCATCTGTGAAATTTAAATATTTCATTTTTACAAAGAGAACACATAGAGGAAATGATTTTGATTTTGGATATTAAGAGAATAGTATTTCCAACGAAAATTAAGTAAATTTGGATTCTAAAAACCCATTTAATATCTTAATAATATTCAAAATTATAAAATTGAGGAAAAGAAGTGGTCCATAGTGACTTTCCATATTTCTCAACATAAAAAATTAGAAAATCCTTTCTTGTGTAATATTTAAATTATATGATATTTATTGAATTATTTCATGCTTTAGGGGGTATAAAATAAATTTTGGGAATGAATTTACAAATATATTTAGTGTCATATAATAGTATAGAATTAAAATTTGTTCCATAGTAGAGAAACTTATGTCTTTTCTAATTTTTAATTGAAACTACATGAGTGCCACAAGATCCATCAGAGTAATCAAAATTGGTATAATGAAATAATTGAAGTTTTACTATAAATAACACTTTATTAGGAACATTCATCAGTCCTTAAAGCTGGAAGAAGACACATTCTTGGAGAAGAAATAATTAAATGAGTTTTTATAATTTATTTGTTATGGTATAACATGCGATATCATCTAATTATTTCTAGGATATCAAAAGATACTCTTGATGGATGAATCTTAGGCTAGATAAAAAATATAAATTTGGATACATAGATGAGACATTCAAGGGGTGTTTTATCTAAATATTTTAAAGGTGTCATCTTCATCGACTAATAAAAGACACCTGATGAAGAAATAGATAAATATATTTAATTAAATTGATGTCTATATATGATCCTTGAAAAATCAATCTGGTATGACTCATGCACTCATTAATTCAAGGTTTATTCACAAATGGTTTTGAGAAACTGTGATTAAATTCACAAGGATATTAATAAAGTAAGATAATTTTTAGGTTTTATGCATTTATGTAAGTAAGTTAGTTTGATGAACAACTCTAAAGTTATTAAATTAAACTCTCATTACTTAAATTGGGTTTTGACTCAATATTCTTAAGAGGTTTTGTTAATGACACTTTGTGAAGTGGTAGGTTCACTCACTAAACATATTTTATAATGAAATTATATTTGGAAGGTATTTTTAATCTTGAAAGTAAAATATAAAAATATGTTGAATGAGAGAATAATGACCTATAAATTAATGGAATCTTGAAGTGAATTTTAAAATGTTGATTCTAGTCACTCTAAATCTTATATAACAACTGTGTTGAAAACGGGGGATAATATCCATCAATAATGTATATTTTCTCTTCATTTATAAAGTATGATATCTCTATATAAACATTGGTTTCAACCTTTATTGGACAATCTATAAATAATATCAATTTAACCCTGAAAAAACAAGATGTGTCAAAGGATTGGAGCTTATATTGTTTGGAATCAAGAGGATTGGGGGAGTATGGTATCAAAGCAAAAAGGTGGTACCCTTGACATTCAAGGTAATGGTTTTCTAAAAAGACTATATGTGTTATCGTTATTGGAGTTTTTAGTATATATTTGATATCAAAGAGGGACAAATAGAAACATTGTTAGTCTAAAATAAGTTGTGAGTGCCATTATAGTATCATTAGTATCAAAGATGGAAGTATCATGGTGACAGATTCATGAGGAGTGTTCAATAAATCCAACTGATTATATTGATAAAATAAAGTTAATAATTTATATTGGTGTTGGATTCAATTTCAAACACTGTGTATTTTTTCAACCATATTGACGGATTCCAAGTTCTATATTTGTTTCTAATCACAACAGAGAGGAATGAATTTAAGATAAGTTATGTTGATGGGATATAAATCCTACCAAAAACACATGAATCACATTGTATCAAGTTTCACATCAGAATAATGTTTTTTGGTTGAAGGATTGATTTATACTATGAAGGAAGATTCATGTCTTAATGGACCAATGTAAGAATCATTTGACCCAATATAGCAATAACTCGAAGCTATAAAAGTATAAATGTTATCAGATCATGAAAAAATTCATTATGTCCGCCAAAATTGAGAATCCTAATATTAAAATTTTCTAAAGTATATTATTATGGGAAATAATTCACACTAAAATATTATTATCATGAATGTTTTTTATAAGGATTTATAAAGAAAGTTTCTTATTTTCATTGTGGAAGCGGTTTTTCACACCATGATCGGTCTTTCCTGAAATTAAATTAAAACCCTAAAAGAATAATTATTTTTTAATTAATGTAAATCACATAACACTATGATTTGTTTTTTCATGAATTATATAGACAAATATATGGTGATCTACCTAGAATTTAAGGTCATTCGTTTAATTAAAAATTTAACTGTTGAGGGTTGGTCAAATATATTTTCATAAAATATCACCATTTTATGAAATTATGAGTTCAAGCCATGATTCCTAGAGTGTAAAGACATTACAAGGTAAGAAAAGAGAAAATATCATCATAAAATCTAACATATAATTAGATTAGTTTGTGGTTCTGATGTGAAGGAAGGAATTGTGGTGTGGTGTTTTATATCATACTACAATTGTGTCAAGTCAAACAAAATATATTAAATTAAAAGTTACTATCTTTTATTAATTCCTTAATAATAAAATAAATAGAGGTTGACTTGTATTTTTAATACTCATTTAACAGTGAATTAATATTTTTTAATTAAATAAAGTTGAAGAGTTTTCTAATAGAGTACCCTCTAGACATTTCAAATAAATTCATATAAATTCTTTGATGGAAGTTAATGGTGAAATTTTTGAATGAGTGTGCATTAATTATGGGGAATAATTTATGGAAAATGAAAATAATTTATATTTGGATACTAAAGAGCAATTATTATGGCACATCATTGACTAATATGAATATTTGAATTCATTAAAAATGAAAGAGAAAATATAGATTCATAATTTGTGGTTTTATATTCGACCTAGATTTATTATGTCATATATAGGAATTTGAGGATATTTTTTGGAATGGATTTAATGGATATATAATATTTTTATCTTTTGTATAGATATGAGATCTATCCAAAATGAAATATTATATTATTTTTCATTTGAGATATTAATGGAGGGTTCATAGAAGTAAAAAAGAAGATGCAGCTAAGATGTATTTAACCATTAAAGAAGAACATATTTTTGGAATATCTAGAATGTTATGGAGATGACATGTGTCTTAATGTATATGAATTTAATTTGATGAAATTTTATGGATGAAATTTCCCATAAAAATCTTGTATAACTGAAGATATGAAATGAGGATAAATAGAGGACTTCACTTGAATAGAGAAATGGTTGTTCTAGATATTATAAATATATCAATATCTATAATTATGTGGGGATTAAAAAAATGAACAAAAAATAAAGATTTATGAATTAATATTAGAGAAGAGGGAATCCCAAAATTTTAAATAAGAGAATAATTTAAGTATGGTGCTTGTTAATGATACTGTTAAGGTAGAAGAAGAAGTTATTCCTTGAATAATCAATAAAGGTGAAGTTGCATTCATGGTAGTATTCATCAATTACTTGTATAGAAGAGAAAAGATATGGATATCAACAAGAACCTATATACACTCTACACATCAATAGTAATGGTGGTATTGTTCTTAAATTAGATTTCATGCCAAAGGGTTTTGCTATTGTGAGTAGTGAGAAAAACGATATGAGTGATGAGGTTACCCTTGCGAGTTATTTCACCATCCAAACACATTTTAATAGAAAGTAACCCCATTATTAGTGTGGCCTTACCGAATCCCACAACTTAATAGTGTATTTAGTTGATTATATTATATCAACATATTATCATTGTATTCTATATGTATTATCCTAGTGTGGTTTCACCAAGTAAATTTATTTTTTCTTTTGTGTGTGCTTTACTTAATTTCTTCAATACCTAAACTAGTGTGTGTGGGTTAAGAAATTGTTGATCAAATTAGATTCAATTAAATATAACTAAAATATTAATTAGATCACTATAAAATTATTAACATAATAGTGATACCACTAATAATTAGGTCGAGAGCATTTAGGGTGGTGATTGTTTTGGATTGATTGGTTAAAATTAAAATAAGTTCCATACCCTTATTCACCCCTTCTTAGGGAATATATCACTAAAGGACCTAGTGGTCCTAATTGAAGAAGGAGATTTTTTATCATCATGGGATTAACATCCACAGTTAAGGTGATCCAGGTAAAATATTTTTGACCTTTCCCCTTTTTTTCCAATTTTCATAAGTCAAGAAATATAGGGAGAATTTTTTCAAAAAATTATGGAACATGATCTGAAAGAGGGAAGCATATTATAAAATCATTAATTTTTAATATCATAAGTCACTACCCCCTCCATTGGGTTTCCTCTCTATTATTCCTAAATTAAAATATCATATCCATTTTTAGTATGGTATTTTCTCAAGTTATAGAATATAATGACTTCAATTAATAATAAATGCATTCAAATCTTCGAAATGTAAAATTTTCCAACTACAAAACAAAAAACTATTATACTATTTTCGATCACTTAAAAAAATTATACTATTAATTTTATTTTAGTTCATGATATGATAAGATTAAATCTATTTGATAAAAATATAATGTAACTATATTTTTGTGTTAATGAATTAATGTTATATAATAAATGTTGTATAATAAAATGGGAAAAAATTTCATGATAAAAAAAAAATAAAAGTTATATGGGATATACTAATTATTGATTTTAAATAATATTCAAAATCAAATGATTTATAATATCATTTATTTCATCATATGTTTTAATATTTAAGGATATATCTCAATGCATATATTTATGAAATTTTGGATAGAGTTATTGAAATTGTGGGAGAGATGTATGGGTTAAGTTAATTTACAGATTATGTAAAACAATATATTGAGTATTCTGAGAATATTTCTAACTTATTATAATCAAAATATTTCTATAATTTAAAATGGAGCTTTAAACTATGAATCTTTATGATTTTAAATTAACCTATGTCATGTTAAAATGTGAATGAAAGCTGAAATCCACATTGGAGAAAAGAAAAAAAATTAAATGACTTAAAAATCCATGAATAATAACCCTATTAATATATATATATATATATTTATGAATTATATGAAATGGTGGAATTTATTTCATAAAATCATGGAAGAGGAATGAAGTTAATACAACATGTGTATTATAATTGTTTAAGTTGAATAATTATCACTATACCCTCTATTAATTATTCATTGTACAACCAAAATGAAAATGTTTAGGTGAAATTATAGATTTATGGGGATGAAACTATATATGGTAAATTGGTAAAATCTTTGCTTCATCTTTCCAAAAAATTAGATGTTTTTGAATCCCCACCTTCATATACTCATTCCAATTTTAACGTTTATTCGGGTCTACTTGTAATGAAAGATTTTATGTCTGATTGTCTTTAAGAACAACTCATGAATATGCCATTGGGAAAACCTTGAATTCCATATTTTATATTGGTGAATTTAAAATAATGTTGACTTAGTAGATTTTTATACTATGTTGGTGTTTTGATAACATATTCACTTTGAATGGTTTATTTTCCTTCTATGTTCCTACTTTACTAAGCCTAGTGGTCACTAAGACATATATGTAACTCCATGAATTTGAATATAACCAATACTATGGGAGATCAAGATTATATATACCATTTGAGGGGTGTTATTTCCTACTACAAATCTCTCTTATATATTTAACACAAGTTTTTGAATCTTACCTGATAATGTTAACAACTCAAATGGTTACCCTCATGAATGATGGACAATTAATTATGGGTGTGAATGAATGAGAATATATCTATATATATTAAAGGTTCTATACCTCCTCCCTTATAGGGTTAAGTGGTGATACTTTGGTTTAAACCTCATTATTAGGCACTCTAACATTTATTTCATTTAGGGGTATGGATGGTTCTTAATACTATGATCGAACATATTAAATAAGAAATTTTTATATCCTTGTTAAGGGAATCAGAACCCAAGTATTTTTTCCACGTAATGAAACACATCGTATTTTTTATGGTTGTATGACAAGGATCAATTCCATGTAGTTTTAGGCCATGTAGAATGATCTTTCTAAGAGAAAGGATCCTAGACATTGTTAGTGCGGGGCTTATGCATGAGTGTCACATTCTAGTTGACCTCAATATTAATATACCAAATGAGGATGGTTGGGGTTAGATATAGGGAATATGGACTATAGAGTAGAAGTTTGATTTCATTAAGGAAATAACTTATTAAAGGATATATAATGATACCATAAAAAAATATGTCCCCCTAGGTAGGTACAATTCTGTATCAGGGATTTAAACTTGTGAGGATCATTCCAAGGTAATATATCCCCATAGAAAATATGGTATGTTTGAATGTAATGTTTACATTCATTTGGAGGAATATTTTCATTGGGTATATAACATGGTGAAGGATAATTGAACTGGGTGTATAACCAAGTTGGGGTCACATATAAATAAATGGATATATAGGAATTTTGGGTTCGATCCTCAAATATGAATCCAACATATCATATTGGAGACAATAATTTAAGATCATGTAATTTAAGTGACATTGTTTAAGGTCATATGTAGGGATGTACCATGAAATTTAGCATCATACGGTAAATAAATTTTCATGAAGTTTTACTTCATGTGATTAGAATGATTGTTTCATGGAAAGTGTGCCAACAAATGATTTGAGTGGGGATTACACATATGAGTCTAATCTAAAAGGCTTAATTATAAATATATATCTATTTGATGAAAGGTTTCATGGTGAATATAAACTTTTGAAAAAAGAAAAAATATAGTTTGGGGGATTATTCCTTGTAATAATTACCAAGTTAAAGTCATATCTATTTTGTTAATGGAGTATTCAACTCAAATATCTAAACCAATGTGATTCAAGCATGTTGTAAAAACAAGATATTGTGGAAGATTAGGCGCATTACATGGGAAACAAAGATTTCATTAAAGTAGGGCTTATGCATTGAGGCTACCCCAGTGAAATATGATTGTGGGGATTACAACTAAGTAAATGGTATGTTGTGAATTTGTTGTAATTTTTATAATTGGGTAATCAACTTAGACCTCTAATCACATGTTAGTCATCCTCAGAGTGAGAAACAAGAGATAGTGCAAGGTCAAGCACACAAAATAATTATATTTGGTTGGGACTTAGACCTAAAATGGAATTTTATACTCCCATCTTCCCATATGATGATAGGTAGGGTAGGATATAGAGGTAGCAGAGTATATCCCCCTACAAAAAAGGCTAGGGGATTACTCTAGTAGAGTTTAATGTTTGACCCAGCATGATACAGAAAAAATAAATCCATCATCGATCCAAGAGAGATAACTCTAGAATCCACCTTATAAGGACCCATGTTATCAAAGGAATCTAGAATTGTGATTCACCTAAGGGTTATACCACTTTTAGAGGATAATTCACAATCCTCCTTTTATCAAGGTAAAGCACAATCGATAGGTTATACACTGATTTCCATTCCTTGATCATGTACATATGGTGACCTTGAAAGATATCATCGTAATTTTTGGACTTAATAAGAGACTTCGGTGAAGGAATGATCTATCATTGAAACAAAGTGTTCATTATTCTGTGGTATGGGTGCATAAAATTATTTCACCCAAATGATACTAGGGTGAGTGGATGGTTTCACCCAAATGATAATCGGGGGAGATAAGTGATTCACCCTACGAAAGGTGACCATGGTAGTTCTACCTAGTGAGGGAAAATAATAGGGTTTTATTAAGTGACACTTAGTTAAAAATTCAGCTTGTTAGTAAAAGAGAGAGATGATACATCATGTTATAGAACTTTTATGATGTTTCTCCTTAGTTATAGGGGTCTTCATGGATTCCTTTAGAAGGAAGGATCCTAAACCCAAGTATTGATAAACTAAGGAATGATTTGATTTTCATAAGGATCCTTAGAGTTTAAAATACATAGATAACTCAACTACCCTCTCTATTGGATAATTTTCCTCCATTTTTTAGCTTAACTAAGTGATCTAAAGAGATTTGGGAAATTTGGATCAAGACTTTAGCATAAGACTTGGGCTTGAGAATTGGGTGAGTAAAGAATAAATCCATATTTTTCTTTTAAAAGGATCCAAATGATGAGCCCAATGGTCCTATTTATATGCAATCATAGAAAAATGGGTGAATGGGGTTTAGAGAACAAGTGTTGTGTACATATGTGACTTTTGAGTGGATTTTGGGCACGTAAGTGTTACTTGTGTTTGCATGTTTGGTTCACGTGTAAAACTGAGGTTGAATGATTCGGTGCATGTGTATACTTGGTCATGGTGCTTGGGAGAACTTGTGAATTTTGAAAAGACATCCAAAATTAAATTAAAAACATCAAAAAACCATAATTTTTTATTTATAAGTCCACTTTGGATCCAAGAATGGTCATATCAAAGTTTTTGATGCAAACCATGAACCTAGTTTTGGTGTATACACCCTAGTATGATGTTTTACAAGTCCAAAAACTAAATGTACATGTTATGGACTTTCATTTTTTTAGTGTGTTATGAGTTAATTTGAGAATTAAATAATTTTTTTCCATTATAAATTTAATGGTCTATGTTCTTTCAGTTTTGGGATAGTTTTGGAGAGTTTTGAAGGTTTTTATAAGGGTACATCGTTTGAGCATGATTTTACCAAATAGTTTGGATTATCTAAGAAACTTTACAATTTGAAGTAGTGGCTTAAGCGGTAATTCATGGTTAAGGTCAAGGGTTTTAAAAACCATATAACCTTAGATAGATAACCATGTGGTAGTATAAAGTGTCCAATAACATGGTTAGCACATGGTTAAACCAACTGGGGGCCAAACTGTAACAACCCAGACCCGAACAGCCACCTGAACAGTGTTAAACGGGTCAGGTGCTACTACCTTAGGCCCACCTCCCCGAACGCTAAAGGCTGTTGACTAGAAGTGATGGTCTTATAGGTATAGTGGGGAGGCTATACCCTCTCAGAGGATAATAATAATGGTACTGGACAAGTATAATAATAATGATGCAGCAAAATGAAAGACTCAACAGACTCGAACCAGACCCACAGAGTGGAAGCACATTCAGTATCAATAAACAGCGGAAGCAATAAATAAAAACCACAGCAGCAGAAATAAACACAACAACATGCTGATTACTTGTAACTACTATTGAGAAACAAAACATTCATCCAAAGCAAGTCATACATATCTAAATAAAAAGGGCATCAATGGCTAACCAACTGAATCTACAAAGAATCATGTTGATACAGGAAACATGCAAGACATAATAAACTCTAGATAGGCAAGACCTCAAGGTCCATACCATCACCATGAAACAGCTAATATAGCCCAGCTCCTGAAGCTGGCATCTTTCCTGCACGTAAATCCATAAATTCTACACGCATCTCGATGGGACCGTATAGGGTGTGAGATGAATCTCAGTAGGATACCACCCAATGGTGCATACCTAATATAAGTGTTTAAGAAGGCATGAATTTATAAGGAAATAAGTAAGATGAATGATGCACAAATAAAAAAAACTCCATTGGTGCTCAGCAGCCACCATGGAGTGTCACCTGCTTCGTCCAATGTCGGAATCTCTGTCATGTAACGCAGCACCATGTGCCTACTGACACCGCGTCTCTCAAGTGTTGACGTCCCAAAGGCACACCCAATAGTAGTAACCTGGAGGAACAATGATTTCTGTACACAAATAAGTAATCGGAGGGATAGCAATGTCTGCCCTCAAATAACGTAACCAGAGGAATAGCGATGTCTTCCCTCAAATAATGTATCTGAAGGGATAGTGATATCTACCCTCAAATAACGGCAAGAATCTTCCCCCAACCCGATAGCCTCAATGATATCTCATGAAGGCTCCTCACCGCCCATGTGGATTCCTACGGTAAGCATCCCCAAACCAATAGTACCTAAACTGCAACTAACGGGGGCCTCTACCCACATGAGTGGTCAAAACCACCTCATCACAGAGTCTCTCCGTGTCCACACTACTCAAAGTTTTCGGGTGAACGGTAATCACCAAAATAGTACCCAAGCCACAACACCTCTGACACCTCGTGTCCCTACGACCATGCCACTCAAGTCTGATGGCCTTTCTATCCCTGTAACCTGGGCCATGCCCAACCTGACAGTCATCCTGCCTCAAACCGACACCCATGACGCCCAATCCCATGGTCAGAACAACCCAACGTAACCCAGTCCAAGCCCAACCTGTGATTAGCATCACTCAAGAATATCCGAGCCATGCCCAAAACAACCCAAAGTGTCCAACATATGTAACTTAGAATTTTAATATATAACATATTTAAGCAGAATACATAAACTGGAAAAACAATCTAAATAGTTGAATTGCACTAAGCAAGCGTTGTCCCATACCAGAACAGAGGTCTTTAAGTCCTCTAACAATTTACATCAAAGTTTTAATAACTAAAATAAATAGTTAAAAATAATACAATTCAAATATAACCATTTGGGCATCCCCGGCCAAAATTCCCCAATGAGGAATGGCCCCTCGCCTAGCCCCGCTCAAGAAAAACTCAAAACAGAGAATACCAAAAGGCATACCATAGGTCAAACAATAAATTCAATATGTAATAGCAGATAAAATGGGTCCCACTCAAAATACTCAAAAATGCGCTGAAGGCTGCGTCAACCAAATGACCAAAAAAACACAAAATGAGGTATGCACCACCTACCTGAGACTCGTACGATGCTACTCCTCCGATAATAGCCTCCAGTTAGGTCTAAAACCCAGTATATCTACAAACGATTCCACACTACTCAAACCCCTATAACTCATTGTAGAACAGAAATCAAACAAAAAGGATCAATAGGAATCAAGGACTTACCGAGGGGGTTCCAACGGATCAATCGGTGATCAAAATATAGTTCAGACAAAGATCTGGGAACAACAATGAGCTCTGGCATCCTGGTTCGTGAAACCCGGTGACCCCCTATGCCCTCTGCCTAAAAAACAAGGCTACTTCCCATTTTATCATAAAAAAATAAAGTACACGGCATGTATTTCATGACTACATTACATGTGTATCATTTAACTGTTCATATGGTGGGCACTTTTCCATCGACTTACTTTCCAAAACTTGGAGACATGAGTACACGACATGTACCTAGGGGTACACGATGTGTACTTAGTTATTCTTATCTTCCTCATTGACTTACCCACACAGCATGTATATCCCTCATACACAGCTATACTACATGGTGTGTCCAAGAAGGACACAACCTATACTTGATTAAACGATTCTACCCATCCAACAGGCCTACACCCCATGTTTGGCCTCCACACGGTCAAGGGTACACGACGTGTTGATAACTACACACCGTGTAGTAAGGAATTTCTACACAGTCATCACATGACATGTACTCGACGAGCACACGGTCAGCACTCCCCAAAAACATATACCCAGCATGTACTTAAAAGTGCACGGTGTGTAGTCTGGAAGTTTTTAGAAACTGCCCATTTTCTCCAGTTTTCTTAGGGACAAGTCAAAAATTCAAACATGGTCGGGATTTTGACCCATTCTAAAAACCCAGGTTCTTACAAAACTATGTGGTTTTTTCAAAATTCGGGAAAGGGATCATGTTTGGCACATTTTTTTTCAACCCATATGTCCAAACTATAAATGTATGAAATTAATGATCAAAATTTCATCTTAACAACAATTTATGGTCTGTTTTGGCCCATTATTATTTTCAAAGGAATATCTCTTTATTTTTAGGATTCCTATATCCTTCCTTGAATAATTTCCATCCATTAAATCTAGATTCTAGAAAATACAAGTGGGTTAAGGACCCGTTTTTATGTATGGGATGCAAAACCCTTCATTTTTTGATTTTTTTTCTTGAAAATAATACTTTTATTTTGAGAGGATTCATAGATCTAGCATACCTTTGCCTAATTTTTGAATTCCTATCAAAACAAATGATGGATTCATGAATAATTTCAAGAATATTGGTGGATTTGGTCTGTTAACATAAATTCTTTTTGAATAAAGTGACATCCCTCATGAACATTGGACGTCTCTGGGTAAGTATTATTGGATCGATGATATTAATACTATCTTATTCTTTAATATCACCAAGAATATATTTTATATTAATTTATTGATGATGCATAATTTTTTTTAGATATACTTGAGGTACTCTTCTATAATTGGTGAGGAATTCAAGATATGTTCTTGTATTGATAATGAGTTTGGTGAATTAGAGACATCTCCATTGGAAAACCTAAAAAATTATTTTATCCAAAGATTCATTATGGTATGTGATTCAAGAAACAACCTTATTAACTTGGAATATTCTTGAATATCCCTTTTAAACCATTTTCTTGATGAACTAGAACTCGATTTAGACATCCTTTACATTTGATATTGTTCTTTGTGGCTGTATGATGTTGTTCGATATTTGATCCTTTGATGAAATTTGGAGTACTTGATCAAAACATTTAAGGAATTGTATTACCTTTTGGTACCCTTTTATATACTTATTTTCATTATATAATTATTTTATTGTCTTTTTGATTTTCCAGGATTGAGTGTGATCGCATGTACGTGCGTGTGTGAGTATCCCATGATACCTTTTTACGATGTTGGACATCGTCAGTGTGATTTTGTATCTTGTTTCCATGTTTGATGATGATCGCTTGTAATTTTTTGTTACTATTGATTCTCACAATTATATGTTATGAATTTTTATGTATGATCTACCCTATTATGTGTGTTTCCTTTTCCCTATAGGTTGTTCTTGGTATTCAAAATAGGTGGACAATCATGGTATGATAATCCCTTAGAGGGGGGACGTGCATAATGTGTGGTAATGATGATAACATTCCATTACTCAAGGTGAGAACATGAAATCCTTATATTATGGCCTGAAACTCAATGCCTTGAGGATACCAAGTAATATGATAGAACTCAATACCAAATTGACTTCGAGTAATGTTTTCACTAAATGCCTTAAGAATTCCAATTATAATGCTCACCAACCTTGTGGATTTCTCTTTCTCTTTACTAGAGTTATTAATTATCCCAATAGAATGGAGTCAAATAAGGTATGGTGGGTATATGTGGTGGATTATTTATAACATGAGTTCTTGGTATATGATTATTTATTATTTCTTGTGAATATATTACTATCAGGGAATAAACTTATTTTACATGTGTACACTTGTTATGGATGCAATATTAGTGTCCTGGTGGGTTTTATTACTCACTCATTTTGTGGGAATTTAAATGTATACACATTATTCATGTATAGAAATACAAGAATGGGAAAGCATCCCATAGTAGATGGTTGAGTAGTGGATCATGATCCATGAGCACTACTGAGATATACACCAGGGTCACCCAGGTCTATGGTAGACTATGCCAGAGACTTCTAGTGCCAATATCCACTATCCTTTTAGGGCACTAAAGGGAATAAAGATACAGAGGAATGGATAAACATCATCAAGAGTGTATTAAACCTCATTAATAAACCTAAGGATATAAATTGGAAGTTGGTGGAATTCATGATACATGATGATTATAGGAAATGGTTGAGTATGATGGCACAAGCTGGTGGATATGAGTGTCTTACCTAGGGGGCCTTCAAGGACCAGTTTTTATGGGAATTCATTCCCAATACTATGAAGATGAAATGAGTGTAGGATTTCATGGATATATAGTAGGGGTCTATGATGGTTTCTGTATACTCTACTTATTTTACCAAACTATTATATTTTTTACCTCTCTAGGTCTAAAATTAGGCACATAAGTTTAATAAGTTTAAGATCATTCATCATCTCAATATCATGAGATAGGTTGGAGTTTTCTTGTAACAACATGCCTAGAGGTTCAATGAAAGTCCTTGACTATTGGGAATGTCTTAGAGGAGGATTGATCAGTTGTTATTATTCCACCATTCATCACTCTTGTAGGTGGACCTCCAACTGCTATGATGAGTGCCACATCTGGTAGTAGGAAGAGGATGACCAGGGATGTGTAGTAAAGTGGTGGTATGTACGTGGATCAAAGTGCATTTTCCTCATCCCCTTAGGATTATTTACATTATGTTTCAACAATGTAAATTCCAATAATTATCTTAAGTTCTACATAAAACCTCATAAAAAGTGTTAGTATTGTAGAAAGATTTTGATTCTTCCTTAGTTTTTCTCTAGATCTTTGAGGATAAGCTTCCATAGTGATACAGGATGGACATAATCTATGACCTAGGGATATAACCAGGGTTCTCAGTAGTAGGTTCATACAATTAAGACTCAAGTGAGTCACATACCTTAGGGAAATATATATAGAGCTATGGTGGGTTGAGTATACATTGTGGACAGACTCCAACAGATAGTGATGAGGGATCATCTATTGTTCGAGGTATTTTCACAATAAATTCTTTGTTGTCTATTGATTTTTTGATATCGATGCTTCTCATTACTTTATTTATTCACATGTAATTATTGGAATTAACATATTAGTCAAGTTATCTTCTAAGTTACTTTCTATTTATAAACTAATGGGAATGAATTTGACCGTGTTCAGTGATTCCCAATGATTCATATAGGCATTTCTAGTTATAGACATTTGTGGGAATTCATGATAATAGAGATGAATAATTGTGATGTGATTCTTAGCATTGATTGGCTAACAATTTTTCAAACACATGTGGATTGTTACTGGAGATGGTAATCATTTACATCTCCCAAGGGAGAGAAGTACGTGATGACCCAAGAATGGGAGTTGGGAGTGGGTAGAGTGGGTCTAAACTTGAGCCGTATTGGTAAGATCATAGTCCATATTTCAAGGTTCTATATTTTAGTGAGATTAGTGGTATCTCCCTCATTAATTCCTTTAGTTGTGGATCTCTATCTATACAATTTTTTAGATGACTTTACAGGAATTACCCCTAAAAGTAGATTTTGGTTAAAGATAAAACTCCTACCATGTGTGTAGCCCATTATAATACCCCCTTATCATATAGTGTCGGGATAGTTTAAGGATCTCAAATAAGTGCTTGAGTAATTGAGATATAAGGGATTTATCTAGATGAGTACATCATTATGGGGTTCAACAGTTCTATTCACTAAAAAGACATATGGTATTCTTCAGATCTATGTAGATATCTGAAAATTTAATTGAAGTTGAAGAATAGATATCTTTTTCCTAGGATTGATGATGTCTTTGATCAGTTATGGGGAGCCCAGTGGTTTTACAATATTGATCATTGACTAGGATATCACCAGTTATGGTTTAGAGGGGGTTATATCCAAATGATGGAGTTTTGGAGCATGTATTGGATATATAAGTACTTGGTGATGTCATTTGGATTAACAAATGCACTATATGTGTTCATGTCTCCCGTGAATATAATCTCCTACCCATATATTACTCATTAAATATAATGTTCATCGAATACATCCTCATCTTCTCAATAACCCTAGAGTATAATTCCATACATCTTGAGATAGTTATGAGTACACTTAGATAAAATTAAATTTATTCTAACCAATTGAGGTGTAAATTCTAGATTCACAAAGTAATGTTATTGAGGAATTTTTATCAAAGATTGATATATCCAAGGACCTAGTTAAAGTTGAGGTGGTTATATCCTGAACACATCCTTGTAATGAGTTTTTGATTAAGATATTTACAGTTTTAGAGGGATACTATTGACATTTTATCAAGGAATGATTCAATTTAACAACACCCATGACAATGTTCATGAAGAATGGAGTGATGTTATAGTGTTCATGCTAGTTTCAAGGGGTGTTTCTTCATTTGAAGAAGAGGTTAACAATATCATTGATGATTATTCTTCCCGAGTCAAGGATTTTTTTATATTTAATATTGTGATGAATCAAGAATAACATTGGTAGCAGTAATGAGGTAGAGGGATTAGGTAGTATCTTATTGTTCATGTCAACTACAAATCCATTAGTGGAGCTATCCTACCATGATTTGGTGTTGGTATCCATGGTCCAAACCATGAAGTGTTGGTGACAATATCTCTTTAGTGAGATAATTATAATCTATATAGACCATATGAGCCTCTGTAATATCAACATATAGTTGGACTACAATTAGAGGTAGAGGATCTAGTTAGAGTATCTAAATATGTTAAACTCTGAGTTTTTCCTACATACTAGGTAAAGGTAATTTTGTTGCATATTCTCTTAGACATAAGACATAGGTAGCTTAGAATCTTGGTGGATGAACATCTAATGAATAGTGGTGTCTGATTATATTCTTGGATTATTGGGGGATATATGCTTTTCATGATCATGGATTAATGTATTATACCCCAACAGTGATCATATCTTCTCTAGTAGACTAGGTGAAGACTATTTTAGAATCTAAACCAGATTGTTTGGTGATGAGGGAATGGTTAATGGGTGGAGACCTGATACTTGGGTGGTCATTAGATGGTGACAATGTAATAATTATACATTGGATAGTTATAGTATCTACTTCAATCAAAGAATTGTTGAGGAGAAACTTCCAAACCTCTTAGTGGGTGGTGCATCCTAGCTTGTAAAAGATTTACCAGAAATTTATCCAACAGTTCTGGTGGCCATATACTAAAAGGGACATTGGTATATTTGTTTCTTAAGGGATTACCTACCAAAGGATTAAGGTTTTGCACCATCATTCTAGTATTCTACTTCTTCCCCTTATAATTCCCATGTGGAAGAGGGGTGATCTCACAATGAAATTTTTTATGATGTTACCCATATTCATAAGGAATTGTGTATCTATTTTGGTGATTATTTATATTCTAATTTTTTTTTTCATTTTTTATTGATCTGTGATACTTTATTAGTAGATGAGTTGCAAAAATTTTATATTTTTTAGATAGTATTATAGAATGGACTTCCTTATAGCGTTATATATAATATAGATTAAATTTTTATGTTTTATTTTTAGAAGGTCTTGTATATGGTCAAAGAGACTCATATGAGATTGAGTATAGTATTCTATCCCTAGATAGATGGATAGTCATGTAAAAAAATCTGTATATGAGAGGATATTCTATTGTATTGCATCCTAAACTTTTATGGAGCATGATATGATCACATATACTTAGATTATTTAATATAAAAAAATAGTTACTAGGATTCAATAATTATGGAGACTTCTGAGGCTCTTTATGGTAGGTCATGTCGTTCACTTCTTTATTGGAATTAGGTTGGTGAGGAAACAATGTTAGGTCCAAATACGGTATATGAGACCTTTGAAAGATTATTGTTTATTAAGAAGAGTTTGATCATATCTTAGAGAATCTAGAGATATTATTTCAACCAAGGAGGATACGTGTAAAGTTTTCTTACATGGCTAGGTTTTTCTAAGAGGGACTCCTTGGTTAGGCCACTGATGTCTGAGGAAGAAATAAAATCCAGTCTCACATTTTTTAGACCCTTTGAGATCACCTAGAAGGTTGGTATTGTGTCATTACATCTAGATATTTATTATCACTACTAAGGTATGAATGATGTGAATTACTTATCTCAAATTTTGAGGTGCATACCTAATACCACACATGTCATCAACTATGAGGATTTTGAGTTTTATCATGACACATCATATGTGGATTTCCTAGTAAGGAGTGTATACTAGAGTGATAAAATAGTTCAAGTGAATATGGTACCAATTTTTTTGATTCTTTGATGGTAAGGAAAAGTCATGGAGAATAATTAGGAGCATGAGGTAGATATTTAGGATTAGTGGCTGAGATTTTCAAGATGGATGCCTAGAGACAATTCTCGAGTATGAGAAGTATTTTGTAGGGGAGATTATAGTAGCATTATATTTTCCAAGTTTATTGTGAATTAATTTTATAATTAAATAGTATTTTTGATATATGAATTTATTGGGCTAAGTTATAGAGGTTCTAGATGGTTTTAGAGAATTATGGAGTCCTTTATAAGGGTGCATGGTTTGAGAAATGTTTTCCCAAATCATACAAGTTCTCCAAGAAACCATTTTACTGAATTTAGTGAATCATAGGGTAATGAAAAGTTAAGACACACAGTTTCCAAAGTCATGTGGACTCAATAGGAAAACCATGAACAAATATCTAATTAACAATAGTATGGTCAGTGCATAGTTAGACAAACCATAGTATTGTACCATTCAACTTTCCTAAAATCCCAAAAGGGTGAACAATTGGCATATAGTTTGTCTAAATGTGTGGAAAACCCATGAACATGTAAAAATAATGATCTAAATTCTATATAAATGAATATTTATAGTCTTTTTTTACCCTTCCCTACTTATATAGGAATCTTTATCAATTTATGAGACTCTTATATCCTTCCTTGGAAAATTCCTCTCCTCCAATGAAATATTATGGAGAATCAATGTGGTTTGAAGGTCCATTTTTGTGGAATGTGATACAAAACACATCATTAATTAGGTTCATTCTTGATAAATCTCTTTTATCTTGAGACAATTCATAGATATATAATTCTACTTCCTAATATATGAATTGATATTACATCTAATGATGAATTTTTTAATTGTTTCTAGAACAGTTATGGATTCAACATGTCAATAGCAATCCATTTTGGTTAAAGTTAAATCCCTCATGATTGGTGTATATTTCTAGGTAATTATTCTTAGATCGGTAATATTGAGAATCTATTATTCTTTAATCTCATATATAACTTCTTTTTTGTTAAAGGATTTATTATGGATTGATGTTTTTTGTCAACAAATAAGGTTATCTCCTAAATGGGGGAGGAACTCATGATCTGTTTTTGAATCAATAATATAATTGATTAATTAGATACCATGACTTTGACTTCCCCTATAATTGGTTCTGTTGATAGAATATTTAATGTATTTGATTCTAGAACCACCCTTATTTACATAGAATCATCTTGAATCTCCTTTAAAAACCTCTTTCTTGATAAACTAGAACCCGATTTCAACATCCTTTATGTTTGACCCCATTCTATGTGGGTGTGTGTTGTGTTCTAGTCTTTAATCCATTGATAAACATTAGAGTACTTCATCAATTACCTTGAGTTAGGAATTTATTTACTTTTAAGGATCTTTTATATACTTATTTCCATGGTATTATTCTTGTGTTTGATTTTTTATATTACATTCTTGAGTTTGATAAAATGTGGGTATCTATATTTTCTACAAGACCCTTCTATGATGTTTGATTCTATGAGTTTGATTTTCTAGCCTGTTTCCATATGTGATGATGATAAAAAGTACTTTTTTCTAACAATTCTCATTATGATATGATATGATTTTTCTTGTATGTGCTACCCAGTTATATTTCTTAAATTTATTTTAGATTTTGTTATTGGTACATGGAATAGGTGGATAGTCATGACATTATTATACCTCATAGGGGGGTGTGAACAATGTGATGTGATTAAAATATAGGAACCTCACTCAAGGTAAGAGCAAGATAGCCTTATGGACTTTCCCAAAACTTAATGCCTTGAGGATACCGAGTAATGTGTCAGAACTCAATTCCTTATGAACACTGAGTATCTTGTTACTTGATGCCTTGAGAATTTTGAGTAACATGTTCACCAACATTATGGATAGTTCTTGATATTTTAAAACATTCCTAATTATCTTACCAGCATGGAGAAGATATGGGTATGATCGGGAAAGGGGGTTTCTTAGTTAGAATATGGATGCTCGGCATATTATTGTTTATTCTTACTTATTCATTTATTATTATCACGAAATACAACTGTTATACAAGTTCACACTTGTTAATGAAACATTGGTGGTGTCCTGGTAGTTTTTATTACTCACACCCTATATGAAATTCTCAATGTGAATATAGATTCCTTATATATTGATCTAGGTAAGGGAAATGGTCTCATTAAAATATGATTGAACCAAGGTTCATGCATCTAGGAATGGTATCAGGATGTACTCTAGAAAATTCCATGATTTTATATATTTATTTAATTACACACTATATACTTGAGTTTCTCTTAGCACACTTGGAGCCTATTTATTTATTTGTATGACATGTGTAACATTTAATATCAAATTATGATTTTTATTTCTTCCACTTTGTTTACTCTAAGTTTTTTTATATTTTCTTTTTATAATTGGTGCAAGGATATGATACTGAGGTTATAGTCTCCCAACTAATGGAGTTCGGCCACTCTTTATTGGTTAGTAGCCTCTGGCATATGGGGAGGAATGCATAAGGTCATATGGATCTCCATACCAGACCAAGTGGTACATGTTGATGTGTTACGTAAGACCATAAAAATAGACTTGGAGTATTTGATTCTATTTTCATAAAAATTTGTGAAATGCATAACCTACTATGAGTGGAAGGTTCTTACGAACACATCACCAGATTGGGAATTTTTTTGAAGAATATACATCTCTTGGTGTGTAATCAGTCATGTGATGCATGAAAATCCAATCTTCTTCTTTTATGGGTGTTGAGATAAAAATATACCCAAACTCCACTTGTATTATCTAAGTGAAAACAAAATCATATATTCTACCAAAAATTTCATGACATGCATTTTCTAGTGCAAAAAATGGGATTGGAAAATGATCTTTTGTTTATTCTCTTACAATGGTGGTAACCTAATGTCACTAATTCTTCTACTTTAATGTGATCTTCTTTAAGTTTATTATTTCTTCTCTAGATATTTTCAGCATTTCACTAAAGTTTTTTAAGGTTAAAATTCCCTTCTAGTTCATTTTTCTTCTATATTTGTACCATTATATGTTATATTAATACTTTAATATATTAGAAGTAAGGATTATAATAAAAATATATCATCTAAATAAACACATCCTAATAAAAAATTAAATAAAAACTTCACCTTTTCATATTTTAGGTGTTAAAAATTATACTTATACTATTATGTGTCTAAATAAATCCAACAAATATAATGATTAAAGAGATGTACAAAATAATCTTTATAAGAAAATAAAAAATAGAAACAAAATCATGCAAACAAGTTCTATAAAGTGAAAATTTATATTTCAAGAATATAATTCTTCTGAAATTTTTGAAGTTGAGAAAATTTAATATTGAAAGGAAAAAAACTAATGATTTCATGGTTGTTATTTTTTATCAATTAAATTTATGAATAAATACTATATGTGATGAAAATAAGTAAGGAGTGGTGGACTGGAAAATTGAACTAGAATCAATGTCAGATGAGACTTATAACATGATATAAATATAAAAAATGCTATCATTATTATTCAAGAGCATGAGTTAAATATAAATGAATAAAAAAGCAGGTAATGGTTTAAAAGATGAAATTAAATGATTAATAATGATTAATAACAAGACATTATAGATTTCAAGAAAATAAAATTGAAACAAAAACTAAAAATAAATAAACAAGATGGGATTATTTATAGTATGGAATCTATAAAAATGAAAAGAGTAAGAATTAAACAACCTAAAGCAGAGATAGTGGAACCTATAAGAAAATTTTAGGATCAAAAAGATTATATATACTTATAATGGTGTCTAAAATGTTATTTATACATGTACTTATAACATATGAGAAATATAATTATAATGTTTTTGAATTTAAAAGGTTGTTAGAGGTAAATTTTAGTTAATAATGGTTTTCTTTTTAAGTAAAGACTAGTATCATGTGTAAATAAAATTTCATAGAAAATAAATCATAAGTGAGGAAATGTTTTTTCATCATAAGAAATAATTTTTTTGGATGAACCCAAACATGTGGAGAATTTTCAAATTAATTCATAAATTAATTCTCTTACAATTGAGTATTATTATTATTGAAAAATTAGTGATATTATTGATATTTTATTCATTATAAAGAGAATAATGGTTTTTGAAAAAGAAGAATGATATATTTGGCTGATCATTTTTAATAAAATTAATTTTATATATCATATTTATCATCATTATTTTGTTTGGTATTGTCAAAAAGCATGTTATTTTTAATTAAAAGTTTAGGGAAGTGTACCTATAAGAATAACTGAATTTATTCTATGAGAGATTCAACATATAGTATCTATTAACATATTGAGATTGAAAAATATATTTTTTATATTGAAATATGAATGATATTTATTATAATTTAAAGGTAGAGTCTAAATAAAGAGTTACCTAGTATTTATCAATGATTTTGGGTGAATATAAAAAAAAATGAAATTTCTAATATGGAATATGTTTCTCATAAGGAAAGAAATATTAAATGATTTTGGATTCATAATAGTGGATGTTATTCTCACATTTTAGAAAAATAAGCATGTTACTAAATGTAAAATTCAAATACAAATACACTATTCACTTTCAAAATAATGGTCCTCTACACATTAAAGGATGTGGGAAAAAATATTCTTGTAGAATACATGAGAAAACAATTTCTACTTGTAGATGTATTGAGACTCAACTTAACTAGTGTGAGTTTACTATTTCAATCTAGAATTTGTATGCATCTTAATGAAAAAGAAAATGTTTCCATATTTTTTACTTTTAATGTTACTATATTAACTCCCACTAGATTGTTAATTTAGGTTAAATTAATACATAGTTCATATACATGAATAATTTTGAATGAAATTTGAAAGTATCATAAAAATTAATTTTTACTTGTTTTTATTAATCTTTTATCTTGAATAATTGATTCATATTTTTTCATATAATTTTGTATCATTTTTAAGAATATTTTAATGTTTTCTGTACTAAAAATATAGGCAATCCAGCCTAAAATCAAGTGAGAACAAACAAAGCCAATGTAAGTATTGCCTAACCAATCAACACCAAGGATCAAAGCTAGTGGTAGGGTAGAGCACAAGAAAAAGTAAGAGTGGGTCAGCACCAGTATCATTTGAGTTAAACTATTATTACATTTAGGCACTATGCATGTGTGGATCAGCACATGTCAGAGGAATTAGAGGCATGGTTCATTAGAATGACTGATTTCTAAGAGACTTTGGGAGTTCCCAGATATATAAAAGTGATTCCCCCATAACTAAACTTTGATTTGGGACTTCTGAATAGTATAATTGATTAAATTTTAACACATGTTCTCGGACATGTGTAGTTGTGTCTTCCCACAACTCTATTTTATCCCCCTTGATTTTTCACATGATTTCTTCATGCCACAACCTAATTTCCCAAACGATAATAACAATTTTCAAGATTCCATGCCCAGTAAAATATGTTCATGCCTGGAATTTTTAATGCACTACTCCACCACAAGTTCCATGATCATAACCACACTAGATACTACAATAAATATCATCTTAGAAGATCAAAATTTCATTATTCCATATAATAATCACAATGTGAGCCTCTAAGATTCTAGACGAAGGCCTTCCCTCATCCATATGAAGTTTTTCAAGCATGGATTAGTCATTAAATATGAAATTAATACTTTAATATACAACTATGAAATAAGTATGATCAATTATATATATTCATGGGAAACTCCCACAAAAATTCTTGATAATATGATACCATGTGATTGTCTAACTACCTGTACTCTTGAATGAAGATTTTTAGTGAAACAATTGATAAAATGATGTTACACCATAGTGAGGTGAAGTCAAAATGTGAAATTCTTATGTGTTTTTAACGGATTATGTCTTAGTGATTCATGTATTCTAAGAGGAAATCTATAGTGTGTGATGTTATAGAAAATATAAAATCAGTTGACACCACATCATGAATGATGTAGTAGTTCTTTATTTGAGAACTTGTGAGAAATGGGGAATCCAAAAATCGAGTGTTTTAAAGCATAAGAGCATTTTTATAACTGTGGTAAACCCAGTTAAAGAAAATAATATAAATATCTCATGATATACATAAGTGGATATAAATTTTTTGAACAAATATTACACTACATGATCACATTCCATGGTGAAGAATAGATTAAGGAATGTTTGTACAACACTCGTGATTTTTTATATATATGAAAATCTCTCAAGATCATTATAAAGAGGTGAGAAATTTTACTATGAAATTTATGCATATATTTAAGGGTATTGTTTACCAAAAATTGATATGACTTGCTACCTATAAATCCAAGTATAAGGTTTTAGTGAAGAGTATTTTTCACTAAATTGAGAACATAGATAGAAGTTCTACTAATTTTATATTATTTTTACAAATATAGTTTGTTTTTATTTAATATATAATCTAATGGTACATACTTATAATAAAAGTTATTGATTTCTATTTTTCTCTCTCTCTCTTCATCCACATTCTTCACCATGGCCTACTATACACATGGTATAACACCATGTATCATAATCAATGCATAATTTCATGATTTATACTAAGGGTTCACTTTATTATAATTTTAGAATCTTATAGGTTTATATTTTTATATAATTAGTAAAAATAATATAAAACAAAGAGGGGGTATCAAAACAACGTACAATTTCCCATAAAAATATGTTCTCAAATTTACACCCAGGTTTTCTTTGAGGAATGTATCCATATTTTAAGAAGAGACACTATAGTGAAAAAATTAAAATTGGTATAAATTCTAAAAATAATAATATCCTATGATATAAATTTGAAAATGTGGGATGAGTAAAACAAATTTTATTAAGGGATATAAAAATAAAATAATCTCGTTTGTCTAGTAAAAAAACTTTAAAACCTATTAAAATGTTTACCTTTTCCACAATAAAACTTGAGAACATAAATTAAACATATCCACAAGATAAAATCAACTTTTTTAAAAGATAACATTTAAAACCTGTTAGTATCATAGAAATTCATAACGGAATCATGAGGAATATGAGATCTCTAGAAAAAAAAATCTTGAAAAACAAACCATTGACATTTAAAAGTTAATAAAAGTTTCATTGAAGAGAAACTCAAGAGATTTATATAAAAAAACTTAGAATACATGAAATAAGTATCTTGGAGTATCATATTTTTTTACCCATGTTTTCCCTTGTTCTATCCATATTGGAATAACTACTTCTCTATTAATTTACAAGGAGTAACATACCAGGTTATCTTCCTCATTTTTTCCTTCGAAGACTAATCATTACCCAAAGCATTGGATACCAATATCGGGCTCAACCATAATAATCTATAATTATAATATTATATATCATGGATAATAAATTTTTAAACTTTTAATTTTAACCATAAAACCATTGTAAAAATAATTTAGACACATAAGAAAAATCATATTCCATTTTCACATAAAAATTCTTAAAAATATCCATTTCATTTTAAAAAAATGTAAGTAAAATATTACAAAAATAATAGGAATAGGATCGTATTTTAAAACCCTGAAAACATTGAGAGTTATATTTATAAGGAATAATGACTATAATAGAGATATAATGGGGTCAATGTATGCATGTTAAAAAACATTCATTTTCACTTTAGTAAAAAAATTAAACTAAAATATACATTAAATGGTTAAAGGATTACTTTTAAAACTATCATAATGAAATTAAAGGGTTTTTTAAAACTATGTTTAAAAATATTTTATGTATAAATAATATTATTCAAAAAAGTTAAGAAAATTTATATTTAGGAGAATAACTTAAATGGAATAATTTAAAAAAGGTTTTCAAGAAAAATTCACTTACCTTAATTCCAATAAAGGTTTGTATATTCTACAACTCCATAATAATAAAATTATATTATTTATTTATTAATAACCTCTTTTTTATTCATTAAATTTTCAATATTCTATTTATTTAATTTATTTCCATTTTTTATTTAGTAAATAAAATGATTAAGTTCACATTGGTCGTTTTGGGTTTATTCGGTTTATAATCTCAAAATAACATTGGTGTATTGAATGAAGTCAAATGGTTCATTGTTCCATCATCTATAGAATCTTTAAAATGTTATAATAGTCATTTTTTGCATTAAATATACTTTTATAACCAAATATGTAAGATGGTCATAAAAATTTAATCACATCGTGTCATGCAGATGGTTATTTGTATATACGCATGAATGAAGTTTTCATTTTTCTATTTAGGGAGTAAAAACTATATTAGATAGTATTTTACTTTTATATAATCATAAATATGTTATAAATTTCATATTTATTCATTATTTATATCATTATGACCAGCCATTTGATGTGGTAATGAAAAAAAAATCACATCGCTTCATGGAGTAGGTAATCCACACATACACAAGAGCGACGTTATCATTTTCTAACATATTGGAGAATAAGAAGTTAATTAATATCATAAATTTATAGAATAATAATTTTTTATTAATATCATATATATTCATTTGATCTATAATTTTAATAATCCATATGTTCCGGTGATGAACACCAAAACACATTGCTTTGTGGAGGTGGTAGTCCACACATACAGATGAGTGGTGTTTTAATTTCCTGTAAGATCAAAAAAGAGATGAATATGGGCTATGAAATAAACATAATTAAATTTTATTTAATGGTAGATACTGATGATATTATATCATCATGGTTAAAGAATACTTGAAGGATGTAGAAGAATAAATAAACATGAAAAGGCTCGATTAAGAGTTTTATCACTTTATTAAGAAACCTCATTTGGAATAAACTGTAATCCTTATAGGATCGGTTATTTGGTGATATATGGTCCTCTAAAAAATGGGAAGGGATGTTTAAAATTATGTTAATTAGGTCTTGATATATTTTAAATTCACAAATTATTTGAACAATATAAGAGAGTGGGTTCACTTTTATAAGTGAGTAGAATGGAACTATTGCAAATATTCAAAGTCTTAACATAACATAACATATTATTCAAGGAAATTTGGCACTAAATCAACCAAAATTTTAATCTATGATGATAAGTGTATAAATAATCTTATACAATAAGACTTAATATTAAATTTTTTTACCATATCATATGGTTTTAACCCTAATTAACTTATTTTAACCATTACCATGGGGATAACAATTTACCATAGTTACTATTCATTATTACCAATAGTAAAACTGAACTAATTAATAAATTTAAAAATCCTAATTACAAATATTATATCCATTTTCATGATTAAAACTATATAATTAGAAATAAATAATTTTAATATAACAACGTAAAAAGCAACAAAAACTATTTTTTAGACAAATGCGTTTTTAAGCCTAAAAATTATTTTATTAAAAAAAGTACAATAATGATTTATATGGACTTAATTGGATTATTTTTGGTAAAATGAGAAATTATTTTATTTAAAATTAATATAAAATAGAATGTTACATTTTAATTACAAGTGGAGAAATGGATGTTATTATAAAATTTGGTATTTTTTCACTATTAACCCAAAAATCAATCTTCTATACCAATAATTAACCCTATGATAAGTTTGATATGTTGATATAAAAAGTGAATTAATATTTATCAAATTAAATTCCTAAATTTTTAAATTTATATTTAAAATAAAACCATATAATTCATCAAAAAAGTTGGTAATAAAAAAATTCTTTTTCTGTTGAAAATTTTATTAAATATAGTATAGTGACTATAACACCATAAAATATAATCATTCATATTAATAAGATATCAAAAAAATTATTATTAATATTACCTAAATTGACAAATTCTCCCTCCTTTATGAAGTTTCATCCTTATAATTTTATTTCGTAGTTAAATATTCGAGGGTATTTTTTCTGGAAAAAGTCTTTTGATTCCCATGTTACTTCTTCAATGATATGGTTTTCCCATAAAATGTGAACTAGATGAACCTCCTTATTTTGTAATAAATTTCATCAGTGATCTATAATATGAATAGAATTTTCTTAATAATAAATATTATGTTTTAACTTAACTACATCAGGTCTCAAGACATGATATTCATCATGTACATATTTCCTTAACAATAAAACCTGAAAAACAATATGTACCTGAGATAAAATTGGAGGTAAGGCCACTTGGTATGAAATAGAACTCAATTTTTTAAGAATTTCATATGGACCAATAAACAATTAACTTAATTTATCATTCCTTTCAAAACATGTAACTCTTTTACAATGAGATAATTAAAGAAAAACTTGATATCTTACCTCAAATGACAGATTTTTCTTTTTGTTATTGGCATCACTTTTTTGTCTGTTCAGAGCTTCCCTCATATTTTGTTGAATCAAATTTACCTTCTCAATGATATATTCTATAAATTATAGCCCCAAAAACATCATTTCACAGAATTCAAGAGTTCTACACTACTTTATATATAATTCCTCAAAACATTCAATAATTATAATATAATTAAAATATTTATTTCAAGAAAATTCCACCAATGAAAGATGTTGATCCTAACTTCTCAGATGATCCCAAGAGAATTCCAAAATAATATTTTCAAAATAATTAATATTTTTCTCTGACAATCTATCATATCGAGGATGGAAAATTATAGTAAAATTTAATTTAATACCCAATGAATAATAATTTCCTTTCCAAAAATTTGAATGAAATTTGGGATCATGATCAGATATTATGGAGAGGGGAACTCCATGTAATCTAACTATATATTTATAATAATCTCTAGAATGTTGATCTAAATACATAGTATCTTGAATATGATTAAAATGAGCATATTTATTCAAATAACCAACAATATCACACAACACTATTAATTTGATATTTATTTCGTAATCCCACCTAAAATACATGGATATGTTCTCTCATTTCCTATAACGAACCACCTTTAAACGTTACGTAATCTTGAGATAAGTCAACAATTTGAATTTAATTCAATTTGATAATCCATTCAGGTTTATATATTTAGATAAGTATGTCATAACTCATACATAAAAACTTAATTAATACAATTAGGCAAATCTAGTCACTATCCAGTTTTTTTCATAAAACAAAACTTTTTAAAAAAAACATGATTTGTTTCTTGTTTAAATAGAATGAATTTTCCTTGATCCCGTCCTTAACTCTATTATTATTTAAGTCCTGTAAAAAAAATTTCAAAACTTTGGATGACCATAAAAAGCTCAATAAAGGATACGTAGAGAATGAAAACTGTTATTTTTTTGAAAACATGTAAACCAACAATACTTTATCATAAAGTAATACTTTCCACCTTTAAGAAGTAGTAAATATAATTCAATGAATATAAGCTCATTTATTACCCTTTTTGTAACCAAAATATTACTAAAAATACCATAGAAAGAAACATATAACTTATAAAGGTAACTTGGGACATAAACATACTTAAATGGAATAACCATATGGTTGGCTTCCACACATATCACTAAATGGAATAGTCATATGGCTGACTTCCACACCCAATGCATTGGAATTTATAACGTAACCACCCATCCATGGTTTATCACAGAACCACCCATCATTGGTTTAGCATATAACCAGTCTTCATTAGTTTATAACTTAACCTCCTATCAAATTTCCAAGTACGGTTATATAATTATAACACATAAAATATTTTAAATATTAACATTTCACTAATAAAATTACATTTGAAATCACAAGAGATCATTTAAAGATATTGAAATAGTAAATCTACTTTCAAAACAATTTTCAATACTAAGACACCAAAAATGGGAATAAGGGATTTATTTTCATTTAAAAAAATTAAGGCTTATTGAGGAATCCAAATATCAAATAATGGTTACGGCGGCAGAGGAGTCTTTGTCACCGCATACATTAAAAACATTAATTTTTTCATTTAATAAAACACTTCATAGAAAAAATATTCCCATTTAATTAAACTAAAATTCAAAGGGGTTGATTATATACATTTTAAAATAATGTGGTGTATAACATCATAATATGCCTCAGTGAAAGGAGATTGTGATGAAGTCTCTTACCTTGAGTCTGACTCGTCACGTACAATTGTTATTTTCCTGAATAATAAACATAGGATAATTTCCACTTTCCTGAGAACCCTTTTCAAGTTTATTATTCCTTTTATATCACTTATTACCATGTCATAAAAATTACATAATTATTTAAGTTTATATCATACATTTTGTCGAAATTCCGTACTTGAGTCAAAAATTACATTTTTTTTAAAATAAATTGTCTATGTAGTAAACAGTATATCATCTCCAGAATATTATTCATGATTTAAATATCATATATCTCCAATATATATATATATATATATATATTTATAATATCCATAATATTTGAGGATAAGAAATGAAATGCGTCGTTCATGGAGATGGTATGTCATTGAAATGCACGGCCGATTGTCGCCTATCGACCGGTCAAAGTTCTGGTGCTCTGCTAATGTGTATACCAGCACTCGGGTCGAATCCTCGGCGATGGTACTTCGTAATAGTCGATTGTTTTTAGTTGATTGTATTTTGATTGGGGGGTTTGTTTGCAGAGATTAATTGAAATGTTTAATGAATGATGTTTAATTTAACAAGTTTATAATGATTGGGGTGAGTTCATCATTAGGTTAGTTAAGCTTTTTATATCCTTGAGCTTTGCTTTATATTGCATTTAAATTAACACCCATGTCACAAGATGATGTTGATTAGAATTCTTAAGTGTTAAGGCTTTAAACCAAGCCTTAACTTAACTTAAGGTTGTAATCTCAATCAGATCTTATTTATGGTGGTGTATTTATGGTTCCAATAATCCATGGAAACCACATGTTAAACAAAACAAGTCATTAATCCATGAAATGTTAAGTCCAACATACACAATGTTAATTTAAAGAATATTCATCGAGCAGAAGCTCTCAATCACTTAACATACCTAAATTATAAATCACCCCAATGAGAGATTTACTCAGACATTTGGGTGATTAATAATCTGGTTAAAATTATTATGATTATAAATTAATAAGAGAAGAAAAAGAAAGGGATAAGAAAAGAGTGGTACGTTGACACACACACACGAACAATGATGATAATTAAAAAACGAACTTTCGATTGAATGAGGAAGCTAAAGAAGGGAAGGGTATTGAACTGAATTTAAACTATTTTAGGAACATTAATATTAAAATATATAAGTTGGAGGAGAATAAGAGATATTGAATAAGAAACTTTCATTAAAACAGAATTACAAAATAAAGGACTTACAAAATTACAAAAATGAAGAACACAAAAGTAAGTGAAAACAAAGAGAGGAGGAAAGGTCTCTCAAGTGAAAACTTGAGTATGGAAGGTCCTCCCAAGCCTTTGGAAAAGCTTTGGTCGTGCCAATATGATCTCCTCTCTTCTGAAATGCCAACCCCTCTCAAGGAGATAAGGGGAGAGTATTTATAGCCCAAGGAGTGACTGTTTGCATTCCCAATCTGTCCCTCCAATTTCATCGCCAATTTGGCTATTCCGACAGCCGAATCTCCGAATATCTTTTTCTTCAAAGTTGTAGATAATAACGTTTTCCTACTACTGTAAAAATCTGGAGCCATTTGGACAAGTGGAGCCAAAGTTATGGAGGTTTTATTAAACAAAGGTAAACTGTCCATTTCTATCCATGCTTTTTTGATGGCCAAAATGTGAATGGATTTTTGAATAGGAATATGCCTTCAAATCCGAATGACTTATTCAACAATGTCTGCCGACTATATCCCCTCTTTCACAATACAAAAGCTCAGATCGATTTGATTCTTACATCATGAGATATGTCATGAATAGTATACTGATTTTAATACTCGGACAGAATGGTGGGCTGGACTTCAAAGCTTCATTTCGGCCCCTTGTACTTGGATTTGGGACATGAAAGTTTTATACAAGATGACATGTACTGTCCCCCAAATTATGGTGGAGAGTTAATGTTTTTGGAATTCTGTATTGAGCCCAGTAAATCAATCTTCAAGGCTGGTCCAGTTTGTTCACAAATTCTTTGGTCTTGTTTGTGAGGATAATATGACCCTTCAAATGGCAGAATTGGATCATGGTTCCTTATAATGAAATGTTTTATATTGAAAGGAGAATCCTAAAAAACAAGAACCACACAATTTGAATTAGTATAGTGACAGTTATAATTAAAACATTAAACTGACTCAATTGGACTACTTCTAAAAATGCTCAAAAATTATACTTAATATTAAAACATTAATATTTCACACAAATTATGCACATTTCATATAAAATCAGTAAAGGGGGAATATAATAAGTCATGAAAATATTAATAACATCTACTCCCCCACACTTAGTTTTGCGCGTGTCCTCATGTGCAACAAATATAAAAACATGACAAAATCATTTTCACTCACCAACAAATATTAAAATTTTGTTTTCTCCAATCAGGGGAGGTTTAGACTATTTCACTCATCCATACTGAATTCCATCACAAATTTGGTTCACAATAATACATCAGAAACAATTCATTTTTTCATGTTCAAGGTTTGAATTGGAAAATGTAGGCACTCAAAACTTACTCCTCTCAAGATGATAAAAATGTATTTTAGGAGGTTCACTCATTCACCAACAAAAAGGGAAAATCAAGAGTTTATAAGAGCTATCAACTTCCATTCCCAAATATAATGTGTACAAGAATCAAGAGGTCTTTTAAGGGGTATTTCAGTGGCTATGGGACGGTAGGTATATAATGTCCAAAGGAAAAGAGGGGTTAAAAACACCAACATGGAAAAATCAATGCACATTGTTTTTGAAATTTGATTTGAAAGGAAATAGAAACACATATTTACAAGGGCATGAATGTGTGATGAATGAAAAGTGAGGGAGATAGAAAATGGAATAGGGTGAGATGATGGAATATGTACAACATGGAAGACTTCCAATAATGACACAATACAAGATGATTTAAGTGTTCTTTTTTTTTCTCTTTTTGCTCTTTTTTTTCAAAAGTTGTGATTGAAACAAGTCTCACAGTCATCTCCCAACCCATGTTTGATCTTCTCATGGAACTAATTTTAGTAGTTATAACACGATCAAAGGTTGATTATGAATGATTTTTGACCCACCCAAGACACAACCCATTCCTTTTTTTCATTTTTTTTAATATAATTTTTTTTCATTTTTTTTTGAACACTTTTCAATGACTTTTGTAAAAATGAAAATTACACATATACACCCCAAAGCTCACAGAATTACAACCTCTCCCCCACACTGGAATGGATGCTTGCCCTCAAGCATATGATGACACATTGTAAATCAATGAAAGTACGCCCAAAAATGAAGTCCATTCTCCCCCCCCCACACTTAAATTTCAATAAATTATACAATGAAAATCCATGAAGATGTTGGGTGGGACAAGGTATTAGGATTTTAATGTGGCTATCAAAAGAAAGTTTTTCATAGGCTCAAAGGGGCTTTCAAAAGTAGGATCAATGTAAGGGTAATGGGAGGCTATTTGGCTATTCTGATTCTCATGTGGCTTAGAGAATGCCTCTATCATATTAATGCACACAAAAGATGGAAATTCAGCTCGAAGGTCCACAAACTCAAGACTCACAATCAGTGGTGAAGACACACAATGAAAAAGATGGCCATAGATGACCTTCGCATGAAGGCTAATGTTAATCCTCACGGTAGGGGAGAATCATTTTCCACCAAAAATTGTTCATTCAAAATGTTTGTTATTGACACAAAATTTTTTACCCAAGTTTGAGATAAAAGTTCAATATATTTGAGTTTAAAACAAGCCTTTTGACTCCCCAAAATGGTTGGACAGAATTTCAATATTGGATGATGTGTAATTATGACACCCCTTTTTTTTGTTAATTTTCATTTTTTTTAAAAAAAATTAAATTTTTTATTTTTAATGACACATCCACACAAAAGATAAAATAGAAAAAAAAGGTTGTGGAAGAATGTTGTAAAAAAAAATGAGAGGGAGAGAGGAAGAAGAAGAAATAGAGAGAAGAAGAGAGGGAAGAGAGATTGAGGAGAGAGAGAGTTAAAGGGAAAGAGGTGCCCCTGGTTTGGATTTGGCGGGTCTCCATCCAGTGGTGGTTCTATTGAAGTGGATGGGGTTTCGATGGAAGTCGACGTGGTTCCTAGATTGTGAGACCTCTCATGGTCATGCTTTAACTGATGTCCGTTAACCGTGAATGTCCTTTTGGAAGAGGGGTCTTGGACTTGCACTACACCAAATGGGTAAACATTAGTAATAACAAAAGGACCTTCCCAAACGAGAATTAAGCTTACCTGGGTGAAGTCGAAATCAAGAATTGAAGAGAATTACCTTTTCACCTTCATGAAATACCTTTAGAATAATGTGCTTGTCATGGAGTGACTTTGCCTTTTCTTTGTAGAAAATGGAGTTCTCATACAAATCGAGTCGAAGCTCCTCCAATTCAGTCAACAGCAACAATATTTCTTCACCAGATTTTTCACAATCAAAATTACAAGTTTGACAGCCCAAAATGACTTATGTTGGATTTCAACTGGTAAATGACAGGATTTACCAAAAACTAGCCTAAATGGAGACATCCCAATGGGTGTCTTATAGGTTGTTCGATAGGCCCAAAGTGCTTCACCAAGTCTATCGGGCCAGTCTTTTCTTGTGGGATTAACAATTATTTCAAGCACTCTTTTCACTTCTCTGTTAGAAAGTTCAGCCATTCCATTTGTTTAAGGGTGATATGCAGTGGATGTTTTATGTACAACCCCATTATTTTTCAAAAGTGACTCCATGGTTCTATTACAGAAATGAGTTCCTAAGTCACTTATCAAAGCACGTGGTGTTCCGAATCGATGGAAGATATGGGTTTTGAGGAACTCACTCACAGCTTGAGCATCATCTTTCCTAGTGGGTTTGGCCTCGACCCACCTAGAAACATAGTCAAAATCAAGGATAATGTAGGATAATCCATTGGAAGGGGGAAAAGGTCCCATGAAATCGATTCCCCAAACATCGAAGAGCTCACAGAAGATTAATGGCTTTTGAGGCATTTCGTTTCTTTTGGAAATTGTGCCAAACTTTTGGCAAGTGGGACATGATTGACAGAACTCGTGTGAGTCCTTGAAGAGTGAAGGCCAAAAGAATCCAGAATCTAGGACCTTTCGAGAAGTCCTTTGTCGTCCAAAGTGGCCACCTCCAGGCATTGAGTGGCAGAATTCCAAGATGGAGGATTGTTCAGTTTCATCAACACATCTCCTAATTACCATGTCAGCCCCAGTTTTCCAATATTTATTATCTTCCCAAAAATAATGCCTTGAATCACTTTTCATCTTTTCTTTTTGTTCTTTTGAAAAATATTCATGGAAAACACCAGAAACCAAGTAATTGACAATTGGGTCATACCATGGTAACTTTAGAGTGAGAGATGAGAGATGTTCATTTGGAAATTAAGGATCAATTATTTCAGAATGAGAAGAATTAGAAATTCTACTCAGGTGGTCAGCCACAGGGTTTTCTTTTCCAGGTTTATCTTTTATCACAAGGTCAAACTCTTGGAGCATTAAAATCCATCTTATTAGCCTTGGTTTAGAATCACTTTTCTTAAGTAAGAACTTTAATGCTGAGTGGTCCGTGAAGATGATGATTTTGGCACCTAAGAGATAGGGCCGGAATTTATCCAAGGAAAAAACCACAGCTAAAAGTTCTTTTTCAGTCACAGTGTAGTGTGATTGAGTTTCATCCAATGTTTTTGAGGCATAAAATATGACATGAGTAATGTTTTCTCTTCTTTGACCAAGAACATCCCCAATGGACCTATTAGAATCATCACACATCAATTCAAACGGTAAGGACCAATCTGGGGGTTGGATTATTGGAGCAGATGTGAGAGCAGATTTGAGTTTAATGAAGGCTCTCTTGCAAGCCTCATCAAAATTGAATGTGACATCATTTTGAAGTAAATGAGTGAGTGGGAGGGAAATCTTGCTGAAGTTCTGAATGAATCGCCGATAGAAACCGGCATGACCAAGGAAGGACCGAATGTCTCGAACTGATTTGGGTTCAGGAAGTGATTGGATCACCTCAATTTTGGCTGGATCAACTTGGATACCCTCTTGAGAAATTATGCGCCCTAGAACAATCCCATTTGAAACCTTGAAGTGACATTTTTCAAAATTCATCACAAGATTTCACTTGACACACTTTTTAAGGACCAAAGAGAGTGAATGTAAGCAAGATTCAAATGACTTTCCATAAATGGAAAAGTCATCCATGGAGACCTCCATGCAATTCTACATGAATTCAGAAAAGATACTCATCATACACCGCTGGAATGTTGCAGGATCATTACAAAGGCCAAAAGGCATTCGCCTATAGGCATAGGTTCCAAAGGGGCAAGTGAATGTGGTCTTTTCTTGGTCTTGAGGTGCGATTGGAATTTGGAAGTAGCCGGTGTAACCATCAAGAAAGCAATAGTGTGACTTTCCGGCCAATCTCTCAAGCATTTGGTCAAGGAAAGGAAGTGGGTAGTGATCTTTTCGTGTTTCAGCATTCAATTTGCGATAATCGATGCACACACGCCATTTGTTTTTCACTCGAGTTGTGACCACTTCTCCATGTTCATTTGTGACAACTGTTATCCCTCCTTTCTTAGGGATGACTTGAATTGGACTAACCCATTCACTATCAGAAATTGGGTAGATAATACCATCTTGAAGAAGCTTGGTAATCTCTTCCCTAACTACCTCAAGTATGAGTGGATTGAGTCTTCTTTGAGGTTGCCTAATTGGTTTGGATGATTCCTCTAGATGGATGTGATGCATACAAAGGGTAGGGTTGATTCCTGGAATATCCTCTAGGGTCCAACCTAATGCATTTTTGTTTTCCTCTAACAATTGAACAAGTTGGGAGTCCTCAGTTTCAGAATGTGAAGCAGAGATAATGACAGGGTAGGAGGGATCATGGAAAAGGAATGCATATTTGAGGTGTGAAGGAAGTGGTTTTAGATCAGTTTCAGCCTTGATTTGAGAGCTAGACAAGTTAGGAGTAGGAGAAGGGATTCCAGATGGGTTTGGATCATTTTCCTCAACACTGTCCAAGGTGGAGCAGTAGAGATCAGAGTTGATGTGGGATTCAAGAGAGTTTTCAAGTTCCTCTAGATTGGTGGTGTCTATGAATGAGAGGTCCACATCAACTTCACTATTTATGACTTTGTTAATCATGGTGCAGATTTCACAAGATCCTTTATCATTAGAACATGAAGAACATGGTGGATTGGGGTTCGATTGAATCTTAGAAGTGTCCTCAAAAGCATGGATTGAGAATGCAGAGTGATCCTCAGATGGGTATCGCATGGCTTGGAAAATGTTGAACTTGACCAGTTGGTCACCGAATTCCATGGATAAGATTCCTGAATGGACATCAATCTTGGTTCTCGCAGTCATGAGGAATGGTCTTCCTAGAATTAGGGGAGATCGAGAAGAGGTCGTCTCACCTTCCATGTCAAGGACATAGAAATCAGCTGGGAAGATAAGATCATTGACCCGAACAAGAACATCCTCAATTATCACCTTAGGACTGGTAGTGCTTCGATTGGATAATTGAATGACAACACCCGTTGGGTTCAAGAGACCTAGACCAAGGTTGGAGAAAATGGATTTGGGCATGACATTTATTGAGGCTCCAAGGTCTATGAGTGCATCATCAAAGTTGGAACTCCCTATTTGACATGGAACCGTGAAGGTCCCTGGATCTTTGCACTTCATGGGAATGGACTGTTGGGTTGAAACATTTTCAATGTTCCTAAGTTGCCTCTTATGGGTGCACAATTCTTTAAGAAACTTGGCATACTTAGGGATTTGTTTGATGGCATCTAAGCGGGGGATGTTCACTTCAACACGTCTAAACATGTCAAGCATTTCAGGATCAGGTTCAAAGGACTTCTTAGGCTTGGAGATGGCTTGAGGAAAAGGAATTGGGTTCCTTAGAGGAATGGAAGGAGGTGAAGGAGTGGATTCAAGTTCCTTTTCTAGATTTTTGTTCTTTTCATTTTCTAGATCAACATCGAAAGGGGAGGTAGAGCAATTAGCATGGGGCATAGCAATTTGCTTTCCCGATCTAAGTGCAATCGCACTTACATTACCCTTAGGGTTGGGTAATGGTTGAGATGGGAGTTGGGATGAATTGGATGGTTGTTGCTGGCTAAGGTGGGATGCAGGTTGACCTATTTGGGTTTCAATGTTCTTGAGGCTAGAATGGGTGAAGGAAGCAAGATCCTCTACAGCACTTTTCCATGGTTGTTTAGAAGAAGAGGCTTGTCCCAAATTGGGTTGGCCTTGATTTTGGTTCTTGGGAATGCGATTGTATTGGGTGGGGAATTGGGAAGGCTCGTTAGGATAGTGGAATCCAGGAGGAGGATTGTTCCTTTGGGGTTGAGGAACAAAAGGATCAGGTTGATGGATGTTACCACCACTTTGACCATATTGGAACTGGTTTGGATTTTGATGAGGGAACTGAGGAGGATGAGAAATGGGATTACCATACCTCAGAGGTGGGTTAAAGGTAGAAGAAAAGGGCTCAGAGTGGGGTGGGTTGAAGTTTCTAACAAACTGACCTGATTGTTGAGGGTTGAAGTTTCGCTGAGCAAATGTCGCATTGAGCTCCATTGGACTAGATGGATCAGATTGATCATCTTGAAGTTGTTGACATGTGTCAGTCGGATGAGATGGAGAGTTGCAGATTCCACAATTCTTTATAGGTCCAAGGAATAGTGACTGTGGAGAAGATGAGGTTGGGGCTTTCGTAGCCACCGCTAGTTGATGCACAACACCTATAAGTTCACTCATCCACTCAGTCATCTTGTTGGGATCTATGGATTGATTCTCTTGGGCTTGTTTCACTTGAGCATGTTCTCGAGTATGTAATTACTGCGTGTTTGCAGCCATGTTACTTATGAGATCTCTTGCAGCTGCAGGAGTTTGGTTAATAAGAGCACCGCCACTTGCGGCATCAATGAGAGTTCGCTCCATAGCCAATAAACCCTCATAGAAGTATTGTATCAGGAGTTGGTCAAGGATTTGATGGTGTGGACAAGTTGCCACAAGCTTTTTGAACCTCTCCCAATACACATGGAGTGATTCATTAGGGAATTGACGGATGCCGCTTATTTCCTTTCGGATAGAAGCTGTTCGGGAAGCGGGAAAGAACTTCTCAAGGAAAAGTCTCTTCATGTCAACCCATGAGTTTATGGAACCAGGTGGGAGGTAGTAGAGCCAAGACTTGGCAGAATCTTCTAGGGAAAATGGGAAAGCTCTAAGATTGATTTGTTCTTCAGAAACCCCTTGAGGTTTCATGGTTGAGCAGACCACTTGGAACTCTTTGAGGTGAAGATGTGGATCCTCACCGGCTAGCCCGTGAAAATGAGGGAGAAGATGAATCAAACCCGATTTGAGTTCGAAATCAGCTTCTATGTTTAGATATTGAATACCAAGAGGTTGGTAATTCATATCAGGGGTAGCAAGTTCTTTCAATTTTTGTTCCCTAGGATTGGCCATATCGATTTCAACTAGTTGGATGAGGACTGGTTCTTGAATTATTTGAGTATCACTTATGTTCCTCCTAAGTTGGCAAAGTGTTCGCTCAATTTCAGGGTCAAACAAATCTGAGGGATTGTTTGGAAGGCTACGGGGAATTCAGAGAGATTTTGGAAGAAAGAGGAAGACGGGTTTTTCTTTGTATTTTTTTCAGTTTATGATTTTTATGAGAAGACGGGTTTTTCTTTGTGATTTTTTTCAATTTTTTTTTTTTTTAAAAAAAATTGTATTTTTTTTGGGTTTTTTTTTACAATAACCAGAAACTAAAGACTACTTAAAGCACCATCCTCGGCAACGGCGCCATTTGAAACGCACGGCCGATTGTCGCCTATCGACCGGTCAAAGTTCCGGTGCTCTGCTAATGTGTATAGCAGCACTCGGGTCGAATCCTCGGCGATGGTACTTCGTAATAGTCGATTGTTTTTAGTTGATTGTATTTTGATTGGGGGGGTTTGTTTGCAGAGATTAATTGAAATGTTTAATGAATTATGTTTAATTTAACAAGTTGATAAAGATTGGGGTGAGTTCATCATTAGGTTAGTTAAGCTTTTCATATCCTTGATCTTTTCTTTATATTGCATTTAAATTAACACCCATGTCACAAGATGATGCTGATTAGAATTCTTAAGTGTTAAGGATTTAAACCAAGCCTTAACTTAACTTAAGGTTATAATCTCAATCATATCTTATTTATGGTGGTGTATTTATGGTTTCAATAATCCACGGAAACCACATGTTAAACAAAACAAGTCATTAATCCCTGACATGTTAAGTCCAACATACAAAATGTTAATTCAAAGAATATTCATCGAGCAGAAGCTCTCAATCACTTAACATACCTAAATTATAACTCACCCCAATGAAATATTTACTCATACATTTGGGTGATTAATAATCTGGTTAAAATTATTATGATTATAAATTAATAAGAGAAGAAAAAGAAAGGGATAAGAAAAGAGTGGTACATCGACACACACACATGAACAATGATGATAATTAAAAAACAAACTTTTGATTGAATGAGGAAGATAAAGAAGGGAAGGTTATTGAACTGAATTTAAACTATTTTAAGAAAATTAATATTAAAATACAGAAGGTGGAGGAGAATAAGTGATATTGAAGAAGAAACTTTCATTAAAACAGAATTACAAAATAAAGGACTTACAAAATTACAAAAATTAAGAACACAAAAGTAAGTGAAAACAAAGAGAGGAGGAAAGGACTCTCAAGTGAAAACATGAGTATGGCAGGTCCTCCCAAGACTTTGGAAAAGCTTTGGTCATTCCAATATGATCTCCTCTCTTCTGAAATGCCAACCCCTCTCAAGGAGAGAAGGGGAGAGTATTTATAGCCCAAGGAGTAGACTGTTTTCATTCCCAATCTGTCCCTCCACTTGCATCGCCAATTTGGCTATTCAGACAGCCGAATCTAGAAACTATCTCCTTCTTCAAAGTTGTAGATATTAATTTTTTCCGACTACTTTCAATATATGGAGGCATTTGGACAAGTGGAGCCAAAGTTATGGAGGTTTTATTAAACAAAGGTAAACTGTCCATTTCTATCCATGCTTTTTTGATGGCCAAAATGTGAATGGATTTTTGAATAGGAATATGCCTTCAAATCCGAATGACTTCTTGAACAATGTCGGCCAACTATATCCCCTATTTCACAATACAAAAGATCAGCTCGATTTGATGCTTACATCATGAGATATGTCATGAATAGTATACTGATTTTAATACTCGGACAGAATGGTGGGCTGGACTTCAAAGCTTCATTTGGGCCCCTTGTACTTGGATTTGGGCCATGAAAGTTTTATCCAAGATGACATGTAGTGTCCCCCGAATTATGGTGGAGAGTTAATGTTTTTGGACTTCTTTATTGAGCCCAGTAAACCAATCTTCAAGGCTGGTCCAGTTTGTTCACAGATTCTTTGGTCTTGTTTGTGAGGACCATATGACCCTTCAAATGACAGAATTGGATCATGGTTCATTCTAATGAAATGTTTTATATTGAAAGGAGAATCCTAAAAAAAAGAACCACACAATTTGGATCAGTATAGTGACAGTTATAATTAAAACATTAAACTGACTCAATTGGACTACTTCTAAAAATGCTCAAAAATTATACTTAATATTAAAACATTAATATTTCACACAAATTATGCACATTTCATATAAAAACAGTAAAGGGGGAATATAATAAGTCATGAAAATATTAATAATATCAGTCATACATACGCATGAACTCTATTTTAATTTCATTTTCATATTAAAAGAATAATAATCAAATGATATAAAAGTATATTATAATACCAGTATTATATGTATGTCATGTATGTATAATATTTTTAATAAAAAATTAATATATATGTTTCATGTATAGAAAAAATGAGTCACATCGCTTTGAGGGGGCGGTAGTCCACACTTCCTCAATTGAAATTATCATATTTACACAACACGGAATGAATAATGGTTTGTTATAAATAAAAATTACAGAAGCATTGAGACAATATAAATATAATATATATCATATATTAATAGTTTCATCATAATGGTCACCCTGAGATGTGGTAGGAGAAAATTGAACAATCATCGTTTCGTGAGGCAGTAGTTCAACATACACAGAAACATAATGTTCGTATCCATTAGATGAAGGTGTGTGTAAGTGTAGTTTGAATACTTATCATAAAAACATAGTAGTATATTTAGGATAATTTTTTTATCTAATCTTATAATAATAAGATCATAGGTAGTGGAGAAGAAAAAACAAATAAAAGGAACTTCAGAGAAGACGTTACCTCTAAATCAGGTAACTTTATTTGATTTGAGTGAAAAGGCATTCTGGAATTTCCTTCTTACCAAGGTAAGGATTATAGGATTAAGGTAGGGATTTTGAGATATTTTTATCATAATTTTGACTGTCCAAGGGGCTTGATAGGTGTGAGTAAGTGGGTAGAGGTGGTGGCATTTTATATGTGGGAGGAGGGGCACTTTAGGAAAGTCTTGAAATATTATTGTATTATAAATTGATTTTAGAATTATAACAGTTCCAAAGTGATATATTTCGAAGATAGGATGAGTATGGTAATAAATACTCTCAACCAATAGGTTTTAGACAAGTTTAGGTCACAAATATAACCATATCTTTTGGCTTTAACCCTTAGTTTAAAACATTTACTCTTACCATTTCTTCTTGTATTTCCATAATATATGGTTACTATAGTTACTATAATATGAAATTAAAACCATAAGTGGATAATTAATGAAATTTTTAACATTATATAACTAATTTTTCCAAATGATATTTTTTCATGACTTTTATATCATTTAATAAAATTGTATTTGTTTTAAAGACTCATTTATGTCAATTTTGACACTATTTAGTAATTCATTTTTGTTAGTCATAAGAACTTGATTACATAAAAAATCATTAAATAAAATATAATATATAAAAATCATACAAACAATTAATTTATGTAATAAAAATTTTAAAATTACATTTATTTTAATATTTATTTGAATGTTTCATTAAAAAGGTAATCCTTTCATCATCATTGTGTCATAAGTAAATTTTTTTATCTAATATATAAACATATAAATAAAATACAATGATGTATGAAGTATTTTTAGCTTTATAATGACTATTTATAGTCAAATATAAAATTATATAACCCACCCTAAAAAAATTTAGTAAAAAGATACATGTTTATGTTATATTTCTCTTTACTTTAAATTAATTATTATAACTTGTCATTTTCATACCCAAGTGGCTCTCAAATTCCAAAAGTTCAGAATAAGGATGCTCATGGTCAGAAATAACTCATCCAATAGTATTAAGACATGTTTTAGAATATTTTTATATTATTATAATATTATTTTTTACCCTTATTTACCTGATTTACCCTTTAACGATGGTAAATAAAAATAATTACTGAATTTACTATTCATAATGTCGGAAAAAAAAGGTAACTATTTACAAAATTTGGATATTATGATTCCAAATATGAAATCCATTTTTCCAAATTCAAAACACAAGATTGGATGAAATTAATTTTCAATTAATTATTGTTTTCAAAACCAGAAAGTGGGTTTTTTGAAGTAAAAAACTACCAAAATATTGACATGTATTTATGCCCAATTTCAATGTGAAATTACTTCCAAGGACCAAAATTGGAATAAATTATAAAAAAATAATCTAATTACACTTTAAAACCAATTAAAAAGATAATCTCATTATATAAATAAATTAGATGAATAGGCAGTTTTGAATTAAAATGATGTATTCTTCACTATTCTTTAAAATATGAATTTATCAGAAAAATACCAAAATTTCATCCAAAGTAAATTTTGATGTTATTATTTCAAATAAAAAGTTTATTTTTTCAAATATAACATATAAAAGTTAAAAAACAATATTTAAAAATGGTTCTTCATCAAAATGTGTTAAAACTACCTTTTAAAAATATTAGAGTATTTTATGCTTAAAAGTGGATTCATACTCATTTTAAGCCTCTAAAAGTTATTGGATAAATGTAAAAAAATTTAACAAACATGTGTAATAATATTTTAGTTATTTATTTTCATTCCCACCAATACAAAGCCTAAGCATTAACTAACATTTAAAATAATATTTTTATTATTATATTATTTTCAGGTATAACTCATTATTGTGTGCAATGTAAGATATTGGAGAAACCTGTTATTGTGTGTCGAGTACACTATTGGAAAAAGAATCACCTTTAATGTAAAATTAATATCTTATTCATAAATATTAATAGATATGAAAAATTATTATTCTATAAATACCAAGGATGCTACATCATTCCCCCGTTTGGAAATTGTGTCCCTGAAATTTTATTTACTTATCAAATAAATCGGGGTATTTAGCCCTCATATCATTTTCAGATTCCCACATTACCTCTTCAACCATATGGTTTTTTCCAAAAACCTTTACCTGAGGAATCTTCTTATTCTGCAACACTTTCTCTCTACAGTCAATAATTGGTACTGGTTGTTCCTCATAAGAAAGATTCTCTTCCAACTAGACTACCACTAGACTCAAACCATGAGATGGATCTGACATATAATTTTTCAACATTGAAACATGAAAACAATTGTGTACTTGGGATAAACTTTGATGTAAATCCACCCTGTAATCAACTGATCTAACTTTTTTCAAGGTTTTATAGGGTTAAATGAACCTCGGACTCAGCTTTACCTTCTTACCAAAACACATCACATTTTTTCGTGGATAAACTTTGAGAAATACATGATCACCTACCTTGAAATAAAGATCCTTTCTCTGATTATCTGCATAACTTTTCTACTTGCTATGTGTTTTCCTCATGTGATTCTGAATCAATTGAAATTTTTCTACCATATCTTCTACCAATTCTGGTCCCATCAACTTCTTTTCACCTAATTCATCCCAAAAAGTTAGATTTCACCACCTCTTTCTATATAATGCTTAAAATGGTGCCATTTGTATATTGGAATGAAATCGGTTATTATAAGATAACTCATCCAAAGAAAGATTTTGATCCCAAATTCCTTGGTAATCCACTGATCAGGTACATAGAATATCTTCTAAGGTCTAAATTGTTCATTTTGAGATCACATCTGATTGAGGATGAAACATTGTACTAAAATTTAACTCATTTCCTAATGACTTCTTATGGCCTTTCTAAAAGTCCTAAGTGAAATGAGGATCACGATCAGATAAAATGGAGAGAGTAACTCTATTTAACCTGTCTATCTCTTTAATATACAATAAAGAAATATTATCTAGAGACACAGTATCTTGAATAGAAAAAAATTTAGTAGATTTAGTCAATCGATCAACAATAACCCATATTGCATTGATACCTCAAGAATTATTTGGTAATCTCACTACAAAATCCATGGATATATTTTTCCATTTCCACTCTAGAACTGGAAAAGTATGAATCATCTATTTCTATAACTTTCATTCTACTTTAACCTTTTTAAAAGTCAAACACTTCACAGAAATGTCAGAAATATCTCTTTTCATTCCACCTCACCAGTAATATTCCCAAAGATCTATGTTCATCTTAGTACTACCAGGATGAACTGAAAATAGAGAACTATGATCTTTACATAATAACTCTTTCTTAAATTGTGAGTCAATAGGCACACATAATCTCTTTCTAAACCTCAAAAAACAGTCTTTATCAATGTTAAATTCATGTAACTTACCCTTCTGAACCAATTCTAACTTTTTCTGCAACTCACTATCTTTTTTCTATGCTTGCTTAATTATACCTGATAGAGATGATTTCACTTCCACCTAAAACAAAATAGAGGAATTCCCTTCATCAAAAAATTCCTATCCAAAATTAATCAAATCAAAAACCAAAGGATCTCGTTCCAAATATAGTGTGGTTAATGTAGCATTAATCTTCTGACTCTAAGTATAAGCCACTTTATTAGCCTTTCTTATATGGTAATGAATCATGTAATAATAATCCTTGATTAATTCTATCAATATTCTTTGTCTCATGTTTAATTATTTCTGAGTGAATATATACTTCAAATGTTTTTGATATATTTATATTTCACTCTTTATGCCATAAAAATGATGCCTTCAAATTTTTAATGAAAAAAAACAGTAGCTAATTACAAATCATGTGTAGGGTAATTTAAATCATGAGGTTTCAATTGATTTAAAGCATAAGGAATTACGTGATCATTCTAAATTATGACACAACCAAGCCCTTTTGATGATGCATCACTGTAGATAAAAAATTCACCATTCCTGGAAGCCAGGGAAAAACTGGAGCATTTATCAATCTTCTTTTCAGTTTCTGAAAACAATCATCACATTATTTTGTCCAGATGAACTTAAATACCTTATGTGTTAGCTTAGTTAGTGGGATAGATAACCAAGAAAAGTTTTCCACAAACCTTCAGTAATAACCCGCTAATCCAAGAAAACTATGAATCTCTATGATATTAGCAGGTCTTGGCCACTCTTCAATAACTTTGGTTTTATAAGGGTTAATAGTTATTCCATCTTTAGAAACAATATGGCCAAGGAAATAAATTAATTGCAAAAAAAATAACTCTTACTAAACTTACCATATAGTTTCTTTTCTTTTATGTTTTGAAAAACTATCCTTAAGTGACTTTCATGTTCCTTCTGAATTTTAGAATATACTGAATTTTCATCTATAAACACAACCACAAACTGATCTAGATTCTGATAAAAGACACCATTCATGAGATTCATAAATATATAATGTGAATTAGATAACCCAAAGGGAATAAGTATAAACTCATAATGCATATATCATATTCGAAAATAATCCTTTGGAATGTCATACTTCTTTACCTCCATTTGATGGTACTCAGAACTCAAATCAATCTTTATAAAATATTAAACTGCATGGAGTTGTCACCACTTTATTTGATGGTCCCAAATCAACTTTAGTAGTATAAAATGATTTTCGATTCCATTATTCTTTTGATATTGCTGGTTTTCACCCTTGGTAATCAACTTTGGACACACATTGGCATAATGTCCTAACTCATTACAACTAACACATATTACCACTGGTTTTTCACTGATTTGTTGATCAATTTCTTTGTAGTTACTATAAATATTAATATTCTTACCACATCAGAAGCACTTCCCAGACTTTGAGAGGAATTATCTAGGATTATTTTTACCACACTTCTCACAAGTTGTAAATTTAGTTTTCTTACCTCCAAACTTCTTTGATGAATTATTTCCCATTGAATTCCAACTGAATCACTTCTTTTGTTTTCTCTCATAGAACACATGATAATTAGAGAACTCAATTTCTACCTTCTCATCACATCAGACAAGTTTCTCAAAAATTTTGATCTCATGAGAAGCTAACACCCTTCAATATTTTGGCTTCAATCCTGAGTAAAACAAATTTTTCTTACTATCAATATCCCATATAAAATTTGGGAAGTACCTTGATAAACGGGTGAAAGTTTCATCATATGTAGCCATAGAATCTTCTCCTTTTGTCTCAATTCCAGAAATTTCTTTTCTAACCTAAGTCAAACAGACTTAGGAAAGTATTTCTCAAGGAAGTTATTCTTAAATTAATCCCATTCCATGGAATCAATATCTTTACTTCCTTTAATATTTTTATCCATTGACCACCATTGATCAGTTTAACCTTAAAAATGATAAACAGAAAGACTAAACATTGGATTTTCTGAACACCCCAATACATCAATAATATTTTTCAGTGCTTTAATCCACCCTTCATCTTGCATAGGATTAGATGATCCTTTGAATGATGGCAGATGTTGCCTCATGAAATGTTATACAATCAACATATTCCTATGTGATTGGTCTAGTTGATCTCATGGATGAACACCACCATAATTTATAGCCTGACTCAACTGAGCCATCACTACAAAAAATTGTTCAGTTCCGATTCCAACCATCTTAGGATATTAATTTGGAAGGTTATTTCCCTTTGTATGCCTTCCCAACATAGTTGACCTGTTTCCTATATGGAAAACCATTCTAAATAAACATATCATAGAAGAAGAAACATGGTAATCTTCAATTCCTATATAATTTTTACCATAATGTAAAAATAGTCTATGAATATTCTATTAATAATATTCTAACTCCTAAATTTATCTAAACCAACCTATGATACCGACTATAAGGCCTCAGCCTTAAACATTACATAATATTGAGATAAGTAAATAATTTGACTTTAACTCACTTTGAGGATATTTTTGGGTTTTGAGATTTAGGTAATTAATTCATAACTCATACATAACGACTTAATTATTACAAGTAGACACTTATACTCACTATTTAATTTTTTCATAAAACAAAAACGTTTTAAAAAAACATGGTTCATTTAATGTTTAAATAGCAAGACTTTTTCTTGATCCCATACTTAACTCAATTATTCTTTAAGTACTCTGAAAAACATTTCAAAACTTGGGATGAGCCTAAAAATATCTGTAAGGGATTCATAAAGAATGAAAAATTTTAGTCTTAAAAAAACATGTAAACCATGAAAACTTTATCATAAAGTAATACATTTCACCTTTAAGAATTAGTAAATATACTTCACTAAATATAATCTCATTACATAACCTTTTGTAACCTAATGATTACTAAAAATCCCATAAAAAGAAACATATAACATATAAAGGTAACTTGGAACATAAACATACTTTAATGGAATAACCATACGGTCAACTTCCACACATATCACTATATGGAATAGCCGTAAGGCCAACTTTCATACCCAATTCATTGGAGGCTATAACATAACAACCCATCCATGGTTTATCACAGAACCACTTTTCATTTGTTTATCACATAACCACCCATCATTGGTTTATCACGTAACCACCTATCAAATGTCCAAGTACCATTATATAATCATAAAACATAAAATATTACAAATATCTACATTTCACTAATAAAATTACATTTTAAATCACAAGAGATCATTTCAAGATGTTGAAATAGTAAATCCACGTTCAAAAATATTTCCAATATCAAAACATCATAAAAGGGAATAAGGGATTTATTTTCCTTTCAAAGAAAATTAAGGGTTATAGAGGAAGCCAAATATCAAATAATGGTTATGCAGTTGGAGGATTCATTATTGTCGCATACATTAAAAACATTCCTTTCTGTCATTTAGTAAAACACTTCATAGAAAAAATATTTCCTTTGAATGAAATTAAAACCCAAAGGGGTTTATTATACACTGTATAAAATAAGGTGGTGTATAACATCATAATATTCCTCAATGAAAGGATATTGAGATGAAGTCCCTTAACTTGAGTCTGACTAATCATGTACAATTTTTATGTTCCTGAATAATAAACATTTGTTAATTTTTACTTTCTTGAGAACCTTTTTCAAGTTTATTATTCCTTTTATATCACTTATTACTTGACTTAAACACTAACATTTTTATTGATTTTGGAAACACACCAAAAACAACATACAAGAGTCACATCATGGGGGTCTAAAGAAGTGGATCCCCAAAGCATCATTGATAACAAAAATACTTCCACCTGAAGGAAATGATCCTAGGTTAAGGAAGAGAGATACGATATGGTTAGAGGAAGCCCGGGATGCCAAGAAATCCACAACCTTATTCCCCTCTCTCCAAGTATGAGTGATTTTCATATGGAATCCCATGAGTGGTTTCAACTTTCTTACATAATATTCTATACTCCATGGTCAACTTTCACTTTATGTGAGTGCTTTGTATAGGATCAAGGAATCTATTTCCAAAGCCTTCAATTTAATCTATCTTTGTTCACTTAAATTGTCCATGTTGTCAAAAGTAAATCATATAAATAATATTATTCATGATTTAAATTTCATATATATCTATTATATCTATATTTATAACATCTATAATATTTGTAGATAATAAACAAAATGCACCATTCATGGAGACGACATGTCGTACGTACGCGTGAACACGACTTTCATTTCATTTTCATATTAAAAGAATAATAATAAAATGATATAAAAGTATATTATAATACCGTTATTATATTTATTTCATGTATGTATCATAGTTTTAATAAAACTATCCTTTATATGTTCCACACATAGAGAAAATGAGTCACATCGCTTTGAGGGGGCGGTAGTCCACACTTCCTTAAATGAAATTATCGTATTTACACAACATGGAAAGCATAAAGGTATATTATAAATAAAAATTACACAAGAATTGAGACAATATAAATATAATATATATCATATATTAATATAGTTCCATCATAATGTCTACCATGAGATGTGGTAGAAGAAAATTGAACAATCATCCTTTTATGAGGTAGTAGTTCATCTTACACAAAAATGGTATGTTTGTATCCATTTGATAGAGGTGTGTGTAAGTGTAGTTAAAATAATTCTCATAAAAACATCCTAGTATACTAAGGATACTGTTTTTTTATGTAATCATAGAATAATAAGATCATAGGGAGTTTATAAGGGAAAATAAAGGAAATGAACTCGAGAGAAGATGTTACCTCTAAATAAGGTAACTTCTTTTGATTTGAGTCAAAAGGCTTTATTGAATTGCCTTATTCCCATGTTAAAGATCATATGAGGAAGGTAGGGATGTTTGTAGATTATTTGAGTAGAATTTGGATGAGACAATGGTCTTTAGAGGTTTGATTAAGTGGGTAGAGGTGGTGGCCTTTTATAAGAGGGTGGAGGGGCACTTTCAGAAAGTCCGGAAATATTATTTTATTATAAGTTGATTTTAGAATAATAATAGTTAAAAAGTGATATATTTCTAGGATAATATGATTATGGGTCTAATTCCTCTAAACCAATAGGTTTTGTATAAGTTTTGGTCACAAATTTAACCTTATCTTGTGGATTTAACCCTTAGTTAAAAACATTAACTCTTACCATGTCTTCTTGTATTTCCAAAATATATGGTTACTATAATTACTATAGAATTCCAAGAGAACCAAAAGTATATCATTGATTAAATTTTTAACATTATATAAATTAGTTGGTCGAATCATAGATTTTTAGGACTATTATATCATTTAAAAAAATATTATTTTTTAAAACTCATTTATGTCAATTTTGACACTATTTAGTAATTTGTTTTTGCTAAACTCATAAAAACTTGATTAATTCAAAACAAAAGTATTAAATAAAAGATAATATGTAATAATAATCCATAAAATTCATGGATGGAATCAAAATATTCATATTACATTTAATTTAATATTTATAATATGATTTATTTGAATCTTTCATTAATATGGTAATTCGTGTATCATCATTGTGTCTTAAATAAATTTATTTATTTAATATATAAAAATTATAAATAAAATACCATGATATTGGAAATATTTTTAGCTTTATAATGACTATTTATTGTCAAATATATCAATTATATATTTCCACATTAAAATTATTTTAGTAAAAAGATATATTTTTATGTTAAATTTCTCTTTACTTTAAATTAATTATTATAACTTGTCATTTTCATACCGAAGTGGCTCCCAAATTCGAAAATTTTGTCCTAAGGATTCCCATGGTTGGATATATCTCGTCAAATAGTATTAGTACACGTTTTAGGAATGTTTTATATTATTATAATTTTGTTTACCCTTATATACCTAATTTACCCTTTAACTATGGTAAATAAAAGTAATTACTGAAGTTACTATTCATAATGTCCAAAAATAAAAGGTACCTATTTACACAATTTGGACCTTATAATTCCAAATATGGCATCCATTTTTCCAAATAAAAATACAGAATTGGAAAAAATTAATTTAAAATTAATTTCTGTTTTCAAAACAAAAAAGCGTATTTTTAAGAAGTAAAAACTACCAAAAGATTGACATGTGTTTATGTCTAGTTTCAATGTGAAATTACTTATAATGATAAAAATTGTATTAAATAATAAAAAAATATAATTAAACTTTAAAACCAATTAAAAATATAATTTAACTATATAAATAAATTATAAAAAAGGGCATTTTTGAATTAAAATGTAGTATTTTTCACTATTAATTAAAATATGAATTTGATTGAAAAATACCCAAATTTCATCCAAAGTAAATTTTTATGTTCCTATTTAAAAGAAGAAGTTTATTTTGTCTAATATAACATATAAAATTAAAAAATATATTTAAAAGGGGTCTCCATCAAAAGGCGGTAAAACAGCCTTTTAAAAATATTAAAGTATTTTATGCTTAAAAGTGGATTCATTATCATTTTAAGCCTCTAAAATTTATTAGATAAATATAATAACATTTAACAAACATGTGTACTCATATTGTTGTTAGTTCTGTTCATTCCCACCAATACAATGGCTAGGCGTTAGCTAATATTAAAAAAAATTATTATTATATTATTTTTCCGTATAATTCAATGTTGTGGGCAACGTAAGATTTCGGAGAAACTAGTTGTTGTGTGTCAAGTATGATATCGAAAAAAACACCCCCTTTAATTTATAAATTAATTTCTTATTCATAAATATTAATAGATATGAAAAATTATTATTCTATAAATACCAGGGATTCTATGTTTCCATTAAAGCACTAGAAAATGTTGAAGAATTCCCTTATATAGTTATTATTAAGCTTCAACCTATTGAAAATTCAAAAATTTCCTTGTAAAACTGATAATATTGTTCTTCATTCCACCCACTAATAATAATCTTGAAGGTATCTATACATTTTATTACTATCAAGATAAACATAAAATTAAGAGTTAATTAGCTTTACTCAGTAATTCATTATTCAAATGGGAATCACATGGAGCTCACAACATCTTTAAAAATATCATAACACTTTCTTTGTCAATTTAAAATTCAGTAAACATATAATTCTGGAATAAATATACTATTTTATGAAAATCAAGATCCTCTTTTTGAGCATACCTGATTTTATCTGACAAAGATGACTACACTGACACCTGAACCAAAAGTGAGGGAGTTAATATAAGCACAATTTATAGGAAAACATTCATTAAATAATTAAACAAAATATTATGTTCCAAATTTATCACAATTAATTATGTGTAATCTTTTTTACTCAAGGAATCAATTTCCATGTTTTTTATCTGGATGATAGTGAATCATGTAATCATAATACTTTATTAACTCCAACCCTCTTCTCTTCCTCAAGTTCAACACTTTTTGAGTGAATAAATACATTAAAATTTTATGGTAAGTATATATTTCATATTTTGAATTATATAAATCTTGCCTTCAAATTTTTATGGAAAAAGACACCACTACAAGCTCAAGATCATGTGTAGAGTAATTTTTCTCATAGAGGTTCAATTAATATGAATCATATTAAATTACATGATCATCATGCATTAATACATAACCAATTCCCTTCAAATAAGAATCGTTGTAAATAAAAAATCAAAATTTATAGTTGTAAAGACTAACATTAGAGTATAAACAAATCTAATTTTAAATTCCTAAAAAAATCATAAAATTATTTTTATACAAGAATATAAATCCTTTTTGAGATAACTTAGTTAGTGGGATAGATAAAAAATAGAATTTTTAAAAAAAACATTGATAGTAACCCACTAATCCAAGAAAATTTCAAATATCCTTCACATTTATTGGTTTTATCCATTATTCCCCCACTTATGTTTTATCAGGATCTGTAGTTATGTCCACCTTCAAAAAAATCCCAAGGGTGAAATTTTATGTAACCAAGATACATATTTTTAAGTTTTCTATAAAACCACATTTCTTATAACATATGTAGAACAATACTTACATTTCCTTGGGATCCTTATAAATTTTAAAATAAACCAAAATGCCATCACTAAAAACTATAAAAAAATATATCCAAATACTCTTGGAAAACTATATTCATAAGATCCATAAATACAGTAGATGAATTCATTAACCTGAAAGGTATAACAAGAGACTCATAATGACCATAAAAATTATGAAATCATCCTTTGGATGTATTCCTCCTTCACTATCATATGGGGGTACCCAAACTAGATATCAATATTCAAAAAAATGAGAACACTAAAGTTGGTCCAACAATTCATCGATATGACGAAACTAAATTTTTTTATTAATAGTGATGTTATTGTGTGATTTATAATAAATAAAAAGACTCGTGAAAAAATCCTTAATTTTAATGATTAAAATAGGAACACACCAATTAAAATTACTTGGGAAAATGGAACCTTTATCATGAAACTCTTATAAATTCTTTTTTAAATCCAAAATTTCTTCTAGAGACATTCAACTAGGGGGTTTGGAAATTTTCTTTGAATCATGTACTAAGTGAATAGTAAATTCAACCTCCCAATCAAGAATAATACTATGAAAATCATCAATAAATACTTCTATATATTCATTTACTACTAGAACGTAACTAATTTTAATATTTTAAATCATTTAAATGATATGTGAAGATAAATTTCACTCCCATATTTAATCAATTTCTTAAAATATTGATATGTTATAAAATGTATGAACTCATTATTATATAAAAACTGGAACTCATTTGAAAAAATAAGTTCTTTTTCTCTATAGTTTATCTTATCATGATAAACTGAGAGGCAGTAGATACCAAGAATAACATTAGACTTCATCAAAGGTAATAAAACTAGGTTTATATAAAAACCAATTCCATATATAATGATGCGAAGGTTTCAATAAATTATTATTTATTTAATAATACCATTGGTAGTTTTTACAAAAACATATAAATTTATTTCTTAATATTGTATTTTTATTCTATTATCAAATTTCCCTGAAATAAAAAAAATACAAGGATCCTAAATAAAAAAACAATCTCATAATCTTAATAAATAAGTAATATATCTTACCCCACTTTATTTTATGGCCTATAATCTATTGTAGCAGATAAAAAGTTCCAATACACACATTTATCATTTCATTAGTGATGATTCTATCCTTGAGTAACTAACCTCAAACATGTTTTAGCCTAATGAAACAACTCGTTGTAATTAATACATTTCACTATTGGATGGATATCTATTCTCCCATTATCAGTGTGATAAAAACTCTTTTCCTTGGATTTATGAGACAAATAACATTAAATACCACATCAATAAAACATTCCTTATCAAATAAAACAAATTAAAAATTCATTTTACCACATTTGGAACATTTGGGTGGCTTGCCTCCAGATTTCTTAGTTGAATTCTTCTCCATTTCGTTCCACATTGATCACTTCATACCCATATTTTCACAAAGTACATAAGTTTCAATAAACTCTATCCCAGAATTTTGCCACTCTCTTTTATGAGTTCCATAGCTAATAGAATACATCAAATGAGTTGACATAACCAAAAATTATTTTATTATAACCATTTTAGGTTTGTGATTTAGAATTTTATAATCAAATTGATTCTTTTTTTACATCAGTTACCCTATTTTCACTATAGAAAACCATTCTGATAACACATGAATTATATGAATAATTATGTAAGTCCTAAAAATGTGTCTTGTGGTAATATAACTGTGAATTATAATCTCCTAAACTAATTTTTTAACATCACTCTAACCACTAAATTTATATAATCCCTTATTTTAATACTAAATATAATTACTTTTGTCATAATAAACCCATACTTACATGATTTATAACAAGGGTTTCACTTTCTTAAATTTCTAGGATCTTTTAGGTTTATAGCTATAAATAATTAGGAAAAAATTAAATAACGAAGTTAAAATTTTGAAAAATACTATATTTTTTTCAAAAAAACATGTTCCTAAATTTACTCCCATGTTTCATTCAATACACTTATTCTTATTTTAAGATGAGTCGATATAGTGGAAACAATATCCCTGATATAGTTCTCAAACATCCTTATATAATTTGGAAAACATTTTTAAACATGGTATGAGAAAAAAAATCTCTATAAGTTATATAAAAATACTGGAATCCTATTAGTCCAGTGAATAATAAGAAAACCCAAGAAAATGTTTGTGTTTTTAACAATAAAACATAGATCCCATAAATTAACCAAATACACATGTGAAAATCAACCATTGATTAAATAAAAAAACTTTAAACCCCATTAAAAGCAGAAAAAATCATGAGTGAATCAAGTGGAATATGAGATATAAAGATAATTATTCCATAAAAATAGACCATTCACGTTTAATAGTTCATAAAATTTTCTTTCCACATTAAATGAAAGTATTTCAATAAAAACTCATAAAAATAATGAAATAAATATATTGGAACCACATTTTCATAACCCATTTCCACCCATGTTTAACCTATTCTAGGATAACTTATTCCTAGTAAATTATATAGCAATAAACTCCCAGGTTATCTCTCTCATTTTTTCCTTTAAATACTAATCATTTCCCAATGCATTAGAGAGCTATATCAAGATCACCCATAATCATGAGCTATATCGAGATCACATTCCATCATATATAAGGATAAAGTAGTATATTATGAACAAAAAAAAATTTATCATTCAATTATGATCATAAAACTATATAAAAAATTATTAGAACCCATAATTAAAATAACTTTATATTATTTATAAAAATACATTGAAATATCCCTTTCATTTGAAAAATATTTAAGAGAAATATTCCCAAAATAATGATTGTATGATATTCTTTAAAAAATATGAGAAATTTTAGTGGTATTTTAATAAGGAATAATAACTTTGAATATAGGTATTTTTTTTCAAGTTATATACAAAAAAATCACTTTAAAAAAATCAAAAATGACTCGTATAGTGAATGTTTAAAATATTCCCTTATAAATGATTTTAAGAAAATTCTAGGGTATTTTGAAATGATATTTAAAATTATTTTATTTATAAAAAATAATTTCTTTTCAAAAAATTAAGAATGTTGATATAAAAGAGAATGATTAGAAAGGTATACTTTAAATTAGGTTTTAAAGAAAAATCCCTTACATTAAGTCTTGTCTAGCTTTGTATGGTATCCAACTCATATATAAACAAATTATATTCGTTATATAATTTCTTAAAAAAAATTATCATGTTTATTAAATTATAATTATTTCTTTTATTTCATTTATTTTTATTTTTTATTTAGTTACTAAAATGGTTAAGTTCATATGTGTCATTTTGGATTCATTATATTTATAAAGAAAAAATAACATCGGTGTATTGATTGTGGTCAAATGGATCATTGTTCCATTATCTCTACAATATTAAACAAGTTATCATTTTTTTATAAATTAAATATACTTTTATAACCATCTATTTAATGTATTCATGATAAATTAAGCACATCTTGTCATGGTGATGGTCATCCATATGTACACATCAATGAGATTTTTAATTTTATACTGGGTGGAAAAGAAATAAGGTATAAATATTTTAATTTTATATAATTAGAAATATGTTATAAATTTAAAATGTACTCATTAAATACATCCTTTTTACCATATATGTTATATTTTAATGAAAAAAATAATCACATCACTTTGTGGGGATGGTATTCCAAATGTATGTGCAACTGATGTTATCAGTATCCAACATATGAGAGAGTAAGAAGGTGTGTAATATTTTATATTTATAAAATCATAATTATGTCATAAATATATTTTATATTCATTTTATCGATCATTTTAACCATCTATATCATCCAATGATAAAAAAAATTAAACACATGAATTTATGGATGTGGGGGTCTACACGTAAAAATGAGTCAAGTTTTAATTTCCCATTGGACAAAAAAAGAGATGAAATTGTGTGATTTTATAAAAATAGTGAAATTTTATTATAAGTGAGTAATTAATTTTATTAAACCATCAAGGTTAAATAATATTGTAAGGGGGTATAATAAGTAATTAATATGAAAACATGTGTTTAAGAGTTATACCTCTTCTTTGGGAAACCTATTTTGGGTTACACCTCAAGCCTTCTAGGATTAGTCCTTTGTTGTGACCTGGATCTATAGGAAATGAAGAGGAATGTTGTAATGGTATTTTTTAGGTCTATGTTGATATAAATGGCGCAAATTATGTGAGTAATAGAGGAGATTAGGTTACCGTTTAAAGGTAAGGGGAGGAGCGCTCTTGTAATTATTCAATATTTTAAAACAATATAAAGTATAATTCAAGGAAAAGTGGAACTAAATCAACCGAATATAAAATAAATGAAGATAAGGTTCAAAATAATTTCAACCAATAAGATTTAATATGATATTTTGTGACTTTATCTCAATTTTTTGATCTAAATTAACTAGTTTTACCCCCTATCGTGGTGATAACGCTTTACCATGGTTACTATTAATTACGAAAAAATAGATCACATTTATAAATTTATACATCCTGATTAAAAACATAAAATTCCTTTTCCATAACTCAATATGTATACTTAGAAGAAATTAATTTTAATATAAGAATGCAAAATAAAATGAAATCCCTTTTTTAGAGAAAAAGTATATTTTAAGCCAAATAATGAATTTATGTTATAATTAAGTATAATTATGATTATTATGGAATTAATTGTATTTTTTAGTAAAAGGGGTAATTTTTACTTAAAAATAAATCAAAAATATAATTTTAAATTTTAAATACTTAAAAATAATTGTCATTTTTTTAAAAATGGATATTTTTTCCCTATTCGCCCAAAATTAATATTTTCATAAATTCCAAAAAATTCACTATAAGTTGATTTTAATATGATAATATAAAAATTTAATTCCATTTTAAAAAATTTACTTCCTCAGATATAGAAATTTAACTTTTAAATAAAACCATTTAATTCATGATAAATAATTTGGTTAGAAAAAAAATATTTCTTTTTTGACTGAAAATTTTCTTAAAATCAATAGAGTAAATTTAACCCTATAAAATCTTATCAAGTTTGTTACTAAGAAATTAAATTGATTTATTTTTAAAATTACCCATGTTTTTCCACATGGTCATGATTCACTAACCCGAGGAATCTCTATGTTGATAAATCCAATGTCAAACCAAAAACTTTTCACATTTCTTTTTAATGTTTAAATTATATTTTGGGTTTTACCAAAGGTGATTTTTAGTGGGGTCTAACTATAAATATCTTATTTGTAGCATCTTAAAATAATATATTTTACCTCATTTTAATAGTAGGATTTATAGTGTAATTGTAAATCATTTATTTCATTATATATTCACAATTTGGGTAGAAGAGGTTGTTCACACATTCAGTGGAGAGTGTTCATTAAGTAGTTTTCTGGATAGCCATGAGAAATTTAAAGTTCACTCAAGATTACTATATTTAGAGTATTTCCTTTATTTTTTAATTTGTTTATTCTATATTCATTTCATCTACATGTTTAATTTCTAATTCTTCATTCCATAATCAAACCACTATATTTTTACTAATTTTATAAATAAAGAAAACACCAAAAAAGTAATAAGTGAATTAGGAATTGATATCAATTGAATAAAAAAACCACCTAATGTGGGATTATTCTATCCATACATTTCACCTCATTAAAAAAATAAATTATATCTTTTTTACCACCCTTTGATACAAGTTCAAAAACATGGAAATGTTTTTAATCGGTCATACAGTCTATCACTTATTATTTTCTCATTTTGTAAATAATTTATTTATTTGAAATTAAAATTGAAAATATAAAAAATTTATAAACTATTTTCAAAATCACCCTCACCCCTGGAAGATATTATTTATTTATTTTCTATACATTTTAGGGGATATTTAATTTTAACTTTCTTAAAGAATTAATTCCTGTATACCCATAATTGGAAGCATATACCGAAGAATTAACTAATCTCTATTCTTATTTCCATTATTTCGATTCTGAATCTATTGAGGAACAAAAAGAGAATCTCTTTTTTCCTATTAATTTTTCTGAATAAATTATAGAGGTTGAGAAGGAATTAATTAAAGAACTACTATCATCCATCAATTAGCTATGGTTAGTGGAAATGCATGAATAACACTTTCCTAATGACACAATTATATAAGATCAATAGTAGTTGGATGAATATTGGAATTAATTTTCAATTATTTATGTATAAAATGATTATCTCATCTTAGAAAAATAAATAACACCTTTGTACCACTTATTTTCCTTAGAAGAAGAAACTATGAAAGTGGTGGAATATTTAGAGAAAGTGGAAGATCTTAAATGCCTACTCCTATCCATATCAACTCAAATCCAAGAGGCATTAATCAATAAAGAAGAACTGGAGGTTGAACTGACAATGGGATTCAATTCTTTCTTTAAATTATTTTCATTAAATTTTATTTCAACTAAATTGAGAATTAACTCCCATTGTATAAATTTTTTAGATTCATACCACTAATGGTTTTCTCTAGAGAGTGAGTATGATAATAATAATGAAAATGATGATGAAAATGATTAGGAATACATTAGGTTCCTCAAACTTATTGAATAATTACTAGAGGGTTCACTTGAGAAGATTTTAGTGAAATTTATTAACAAAACTGAAGCATAAGTTGTCTTATTTGAGGGGGTATTTTTATATTAAATAATATTTCTTTAATAACAATAAAATAAAAATTTTCAATGAAATTATCTTTGATAAAATTATTAATGAAACGCATTGTGAGAAATCCCTGGAGAATGAAGAAGATGCCAAACAAGTGGTTGATGAAGAAAAAGAGGACAGATCATTCCTAATCTGACCCACACCATGAAAATTTTACTTAATTAAAATGGTTCTGGGTTTAGTGTACTCTTTTAATGGGATCCTCTATATCTAGTGTGAAGTAATTCGTGCTGGAAGGAAATCTATGTGGTGATTCATCTCGAAAAAACTATATCCCCAATCAGATTATGGATAACCACTAGACTATTTTCCAAAGTGTAATAAAACCCTAGTACCATATTGAGAGTTCAAACATATAATTATCCCTATATAAAATCCAATATCTAATTCTATTTTATTTCATTATTTTTTTATTCAATAGATTTCGCATTTTAATTTTGTTTTTCTTATATTTTTTAGATAGTTGCAGCTATAAATTTAACTTAAATATACTCTACTAATAATTCGGGAAATATTTTTCTTTTATAGATGACATATTTATACCCAATTAAATTATATTCAAATATGAGGAAATAATTTTTCAGTAAAAATAGGTTAGTTATAATATATGTGTGAGGGAGTAGAAATAATCTTTTTATAATTTTAATATTTTCATATCTTTTTTTAATTTTTGGATTGTTTTTTAGATATTATAACATAATTGAATTATTTTAGAATATTGAGACTATAATTATTTTTAAAAAAACTAATCTGATTTAATTTTTAAATATATTATATTATTTATAAATTATAAATTTGTTTCTTCATTCCAAATTTTAATATTTAATGAAGTATGATCAAATATGAAACTCATGTGTGTTATTTCTATCCCTAATGAAAAATTTCTCATCCCATGAGGTTTATAATCTAATTTAACATATTATTTAAATTTATCATTTTCTTAAGATTCTTGAGTAATTTTATGATATCTTAAACTTGTTTTTTTTCCTCTTATTCAAAGTTCTTAAAATTTATGAATTGTTTTAAATTGTATTGAGGGACCATTTTGGAAGCTCATTTTTACATTGAACTTTATTTTCTTAATTTGAATTACATATGACCATTTTATTAATCCTCATATATCTAGGAAAACCCATGTTTTCAATCCAGTTTATAATCTCTTTATCCCCACATTTTATTATATTAAAGTTAATTCCAAAAATATGGTTAAGCTCCAATGTTCGAGAGGGATAATTTTGTTGTATTGTATTGAAAGAAACTACAGAATATTTTTTAGAGTTATTGTACATTAATTTTTCTTTTTATAGGAAGATAAATATATGCTAGAAATATATTAGGATAGCCCAAAACATTATTCAATGTTTAGATGGGTGTTCACCACGACTTGAAGATAAATATCTACCACCCTTTCCCTCAAAATTTTGATTTTGACAAAAAATTATAGATCATAATTCAAGTCGAAACAATAGAGTAATGGGGGTAGGGGGAAATATATTATTGATGTTGAAAATTCCAACATGTGGACTTCCCAATAAAATCAATAGGTGATTGGAGGTCATCATTTTCAAAAGGCGAGTAAGCGAGGATCTATTTTTTAGTTTAAAATATGAATACTTCTAATATTATAAATATTAAAGAACTAAAAACCCTTTATCCTCAGAAAAAAACCCAAGTGAATACCTCATGATTAACTCATTTTTATGATTTTTTAAGTGGTAATTCTAGGAATGAATCAAATCTATGGAAATAATTCATAACTTTAAGAATAAGAAAACCTTCAATTAAAAATCCTTGAATATATAAATACAAGCATAAAATAAGTTAAGAACAAAATTCCATAAGAAATATAAATATATTGAATAGAATTTTATGTTTTAGTGAGGAAATAGTGAATTTAAATCCATTTAAAATGAAATATATTTCTTCATTTGTATGAATTGAAAAGTAATGGCATTAAAATCTTGATAACTGTAAATTAAACATGGTATAAGAAAATTTTATGATATACAATTTTTATGAGTAGTATAATTTTAAAATCCAACATTTTGAAATTTTACAATTTTAATTTTAAAGTATTAAATCCCACTAAATTTTTAATTTAGGGTAAATTTTTATATAGTTTATATAAAGTGTTAATTTTGAATGAATTGTGAAAGTGGCATAAAATTTATTTGCAAATTATTTTTATTCCAATTTTTTTAAGTGTTTTAACCATATTATTTAATTTGAGTGTTTTACATTTTTTAGAAAGATTTTAACAAATTAAGTTACTAATAAAATAGGCTAACCAATCAAACAAAGAAGGATATTAGTCCAGGCTAACTCAAGTGTTTCTCAACTCATCATTACTAATGATAAAGCCTAGTGTCATAGAAGAGAATAAAAACAAGAAGGTATAATTCAACACCAATATGAAGTGGGATAAATTCTTGGAATATAAAGGCACTTCACATATTTAGGTTAGAATATGAGGGAGGATAGTGTGGTATGGATCAATACCGTAGTTTATTTATGAAGCACTTAGGGAGAACATAAAAAATATAAATTAGGGGGGTCCCATTATCAACTTTGAATTTATACTTTTAAGTAGTTGTACTATTCACATTGTAATGCACAAACTTGGGAATGAGGAACAATGTCATCCTAATACTTTAGCTCTCATACTCCTCGATCACTCACATTCCTATATCATTCCATTCTGGAGTTTTCCCCACCTTGATCACTGCTTATGAATATCCATGATCACTAAAGGAAGCTCAATCCTAGCACTACTAATCCACTACTCCATCAAACCTACCACAATCATCACCACCCCATAGAGTTCCATGAACGGTGTTGAAGAAGCTCTGTATTTTACTATATTATTTTTGGAATCACTATAGAAATCTCTATGAATCTCTATGCAGTCCCATAATCAACCCTATGAAGTTTTGAAATCATGGATATTCCATTAAAGGTGAATGTGAAGATCAAATCATCCACCATAAAATGAGGAAACACCATTCAGACCATGCATGGGATACTCTGACCAAAAAACTTTAAAAAAATATTTTATTTCATCGTCGAGATGCATGCATGCTAGAATGAAAATGGCTAGTGAAATGGTTGAAAAAATGATGTTACTACATTGTGAAGTGAACTGAGGATATGAAACACCAAAATTTTCAACTTGTTGGATGATAGATTTTAACATTTATTTGAAGAGAATATATTTTTTACAAAGCTATATAAAATAGTAAATCATTGTAACCACACCATAGAATATGTAATGGTTCTTTACAAGAGAAAAAATACAGAATGATGAATCCCATAGTTTGGAATTTTTAAAGATAAAATCATTTTTCTCACTATAGTGGACCCAACTAAATCAATGTGAATAATTATGCCATAGCAAACATGTGCGGATTTAAATTTTTGTGACAAGAAAACATAACATGATCGCATGCCATAGTGGACGATGGATTGAGGATAGATCATATTACAGTCATGATATTTTAAAATATAATGATCTCATGGTATCTTTGGAAGGAAATGAGGAATTTTACTATAACATTTGTGTTCAAATTGAATAGGATTTATGACCGTGAAGATAAGGTAGTTGAGGCTTATAAATCCAAGATAAAGTATAATATGAATTGTATCATCTAATTCAAAGATAATTCATATTAATGTTATATTACATTTAGATTTGTTTTACTATTATAGTTTATTTTCCTTTATTATTTAATCTTATGTTTCATAATTATAATAAAATTTTCCTATATATCTCTCTCTCCCTACCTCTCCCTTTATCCCTAAATCTTATTATCTCCCTCCCTCTCTCACTCCCTCTCTATATCTCTCTCCCTCCCTCTCTCCCTACTTCTACATTATTCAATGTGATCTCTCAAACTCATGGTATTGATTAACTAACTTAAGGAATATCTAGTGGGATGAATTCATTTTCAAACCCATTTATTAGTGTATCCATACTTAATTATTATTATCTCCATTAGGTTGTGTTGGGGTGATTCATAATATGGTCCCACCATAATTTTTGTAGGTGTAATATCTTCCCCTCCACTTTTTTCCTCGATAGAGGAGTTGGATATGTAGAGTACTTGGAAATCATTGATTTCACTATATATTCACAAGTGTGTACAAAATTATTTTCACACATATGGTCGAGTGTCTTCATTATGTAGATTTGTGGCTATCTATGATATTATTAAGGTTCTTATAAGATGATTCTATAATGATTATTTCCTTTTATTATAACTACATTCCTTGTTTCTATATTTCATCCACATGTTTAATTTCTAGTTTTTCATTCCATAATCAAACCATCATATTTTCAATTATTTCATAAAATAGAAAACACAAAAATTATAATAAGTAAATTTCGAATAATTAGTTATTAGCTGTAAAAGATCTTTATGTGAGACAAACCTGGTTATCCACTATGATACATTAGGAAAATAAAAAATAGTTTTTATACCACCTCATGATATGTGTCTCAGTAAATAATAATATTTTCACTATAAAGAAAGGATTCTTTTGGTGTTTGAAAGAAAACAATTAGTGGAACATTGTATCAGATAAATAGTAATGAATATTCAGGATTATTGTTTAAAAAGGATAACTATTTATTGGATCAATGTATTGAAAATATAAGTCATAATTCATTGGAATACATAAAAAATTATTGAGAAAAAAACTTCCCACCAAATTTAAATAGAGATCATGAAAATATCAATGGATTATATCAATAATTCAAAATCATTATGATTTCATATATAGATATATTAGTAAAATTAAAAAAATCAGAATTTATTTATGTGGATGTATGTGGAATAATTTTTCAAAATTACTAATATTTATAATGGGATTATTTCTTATTAATTAATGATTATAATAGGATATATTGAAAAATATAAATTAACCACAAAGAAAATGTTTTGGATTGTATCAATATGTATAAGAGTGTGACAAAAATTAAGTTCCAAAGGAATATTGGAAATCTAAAAACTATAAAAGGTGTAGAGATTAAAATTAAATATATAGATTAATGTCTTGAAGATATAGGATATTGCATCAGGTATTGGTTATGAGATCACCCCAATAAAATGGAGTAGTTTAAAAAAGAGATAACATTATAAATTAGATATCCAAAATATTGTAGATAACAAAGATGATTCAACAAAAGTATAAGAAAAATATAGGGATAATTTTAATTTTAATTATGAAGAGGATATTTTTTATCTAACAAAATACACTTTATGGGTGGATAATAATAAATAGTAATGAAAAAATTGATGAACTTGAGGAAAGAAATAGTTGTATATAAAATTCCAAAGATAAAGGTAATAATTTTGAAGGTAAGTATGAATCGGAAGCTAAATAAATTATAATTTTATCATATAAACCTCTTTAAAATTTTAAGAAGAGATTTTTAGTTAATGAGTTGAATATTACTAGTGATAAAAAAAACACTTTTCCAAATATTAAAAATGAATGAGATATAAATAACAATTTTATAATCACTAATTGAAAAATAAAATTTTAAAGAACAAGTAAGAGAATAATTTTGGTTTAAAAATTTGAGAAGGCTATAATTTTGTCATATGCATTAATATATAGATATCATATTATAAGATATCCTTTGATTCATAGCTTGTGATATGGAATGTTGATGAATTTATCATATCATATGATATATATATATCTTAGTGTATGATTAGCTGCTGATATGGGATGTTTAGTGAATGAATTATTCTAAGTATTACACATAGTTTCCTTATGTTATGAATCAATGGGTTGATTCATTTCTATATTTACAAATATATTTTAATTGTTTAAATGTTCCAGGATGAGAAAACTAAAATGAACATGTGTAATAGGTAACACATGTTGGCTTCCATGTGAGGGAAGCTGACTCCAAAATCACTTCATTGAATAAAGGGAACCTATAAAATTTTATGGGATCCCCTATTATGGTATAAATAGTTTTATAATATATATCTAAAGCTCTCTCATATTACTTATTCAACATCCATCATGTCAAAGAAGGTGCTAGCACAGGTTTGGGATTTGGGTGTACTCTTATAGTGTATAAAGATCTTAGTGGTCAATGTCATCCCTATAGAGTTAAGATTCATGTCATTTTATCTAGTTGATCTCCTTTAACAAAAATCCATTATGTTTAATATATATTTATCTCAATTTGAGAATAAAATGTATATATTTTCTATGATCTTTGTATTTCATATTGGTTCGGTGATGATAGATCGGGAATATAAATGGGTTTAATCTGCTACCATGGTCATGAGATGATTCTACAAAAATAATCATTGGTATTAGTGTAATATCCCAAGATTTTAAAAAATAAATATTATGTTCTATATCCTACAAGATATACAATATTGATCTTAAATGAACAAAAAATATTATTATTTTAATGTGAAATTTATAACTTAACCATTAAATTGTAGGGAATGAATATTATTAACAACATTATGAAATATATAATACTCATACTCATTACTATTTTAAATATTAATTTTTAACAAATAATCACTCAATTTTTAGTAAATTCATTTAATTATTCATTAATATATTTTCTTCAAAAAATGGTTTTTATTTCTTTTTGGGAGTGAATATTATAATTTATTTTTAGAAATTTTAGATATGTTTTTTTATAAAAAGGATATAATTTCTTAAATAATCATGTCACAATTATCATAAGATTGATTTTTTATACTTTTTTAAAAGATTGATTTTTAAAGAATGGTGAAAACCTCTTTTTTTATTGAAAAATGTATTTTGTTTTCAAGTATTTACAAAGTGAAACTATATTTTGGATTTGTTTTAAAATTTTAATTATCTATTTTAATTTAATATAATTTAATTATGGGTTTTTAAAAAAAAATTATACCTGAATTTAGTATAACAATATATTATATTTAAAAAGGCTATTTTGCTGAAAACTTTTTTTCATCATGTTTTGGTAGTTTAATTTTAAATTAAATTATGTGACTTATATATTTTGAACCGTGGAAAATTGATTCTGTATTTCGAATCAATGGTTCCATAATTTTTACATAGGACTATTTTTTTTATTCATTATAAATAGTAACTATAGTAAATATTTCTTACTCTGATTAGGGTAAATTGTGTAATTAAGGGTTAAAAATAATATGATAATCGTTAGAGAATGACCATAATACTTCCCTAAATTTTACTTTATGGGTCCCATTCATCTATAATAATCCAATATTTAGTTATTTAACCTCTTAGTTGCATTTCAAAGTGATTATGACTTTTATAATATTCTATGCAAAGAAAAGTCAAAAAGGTTACACTCTTGTCTTTAATGACTATAATATTTTTAATATGTGGGTAACTAGAGGATATATTAATTTTTAAATATTATTCTTTAAACTAAATGATTTATATTCATCATAGAAATTTAAATTTAATTTATAATTAAAAATAATTACTTTAAATGTTTATGCAATGCTGACGCATTAATTATACAATTAATGGAAAAAATAAATGATTTCAAAAATAATAAAATTTATATAATTTGAAATAACTAATGTGATGAAAAAAATATAGATTAATATAAAATTTTTAGGTGTATTAAAATATTTTATTTGAATTTCATTTTTTGTCTTAATGTTATTAAATTCAGAGTAAATAAATAATTCTAAAATTGACATTATTGATATTTTATGAAAATAATATTTTATTAAATGATTCAAAATTTTATATAAATACTGTATTTAGCCATACTATTAGGATATGGTTTAATATATACACTATGGTCAATTTATGGGCTGTTTTTTCATTTATAGTGACTCTTTGGACCCTCGAAGATTAAAAAAAACATGTTATCTCAATAAGGGTTAACTAGGGGTTAAAAACTAAATATAAGGGTAAAAGAATATCCAAAACTTATAAAAAATTAATTAGATCAGATAATTTAAACTCATCCTCATATTATCTTCTAATGCTATCACTTTTGATTCATTTATAATTTGAAATAAATTTATATTAATTTAAAATTTTGTGAAATTCCCAAAGTGACCTGCCCCTCTATAATAAAATGGAATCTCATATTCTCATTTATTTTCACTTCACAAACCATTTGGTTCAAAAAAATATCTACCCAAATATAGTACTTAAATTCTTCCTTAAAACCTAGAGTATTTGGTTTGATCATAAAACTAAACTAGAAAGTATTTTGGTTAAACATTAAGTGGTTGTCTTAAGAAGAGGTATTGATCTTAACCATGTGTTTTTATTTTATTTCTTCTTCAACCCCATTCAATTATTCTTTAACCATGTTGAGATAATAAAATCAGTATCTACTATATACAAATATTTTATTATGGAAATTTCATAATCTAAATCCATCTCCAATCTCTATAAAATTATCCATCATTCGTGTGTATGGCAGACTACTGCCTCACGGACTGATGTAATTTATTTTACATTACTACCTATTGTGGAAGATTATAATTATGGTTGTTGGTAAAAAGTCCCTCAAGGTGTTGTCTCAATGTTTTTGGGGTGATTGTGTTTTTTTACAAAGCTATATGGTTAGTGTTTCAGTACGCAGACTGCGGTTTGTGGACCACAATGTTTGGATTTCTCAGACTTCATAGTAGTGTAGCAGTTCTATCTAGACCAAAAAGGAGGTATGTGGAATGGAAAAGGAAAATCATTAAATGAAGAGTTTCTTCATAGTAGCGTTATATGGAGTGCAAAGTGCACTACATGAACAATGAAGTGAAATCAGTTTGTGGGAATATCTTCATTCAGGGGAGGATCTTCATTTACAATAGGCTCGTCATCTCAGAATTTATATGGTGATTTAAGGATCCAAAAGGTGTTTTTTTCATATGACGTCAGTCACTATAAATGATTAAGGTGTTATGAAGACCCCAGAGCAGGTCACGGTGAAGGATGAATTGCATCAGAGTTGTGGGTATTTGTAATTAGCAGGTTTTGTGGGAATTAATTTTCTATATATTGAACCCTAATCATATCAATAAATTGAGTGAATTTCATTTGAGAAGATCATCATTATTGGGAGAATTTGGGTAAGTCTGAAGTAGTTCACAAGGGATAATTTCAAGAAGGAGAAGAGATTGTGAGGAGGGATTCTATGAAGCGAAAAGTAGTTCATGAGGTATAAATTCTTCAAAGGAGTTACTTTGAGAAAAAAAAATTCACAAAATGTAGTTTTTGGGCACTATAGCTCATAAAGGAACAAGGATTTCGCTGAGTTCCGGCCTTCCTTAGAGTGAAGGCGGTCCGCAAATCAAGATTTTTTCACATAGGTTGTTTGTAGAACACTATAGTTTGCAAAAGAGAACTCTTCTATAAAGTAACGGAAGACTATCAAATAAAGGTAGTTTACGAAGAAATCACACCATTAAATAAAAATTAGATCACAAAGAATACAAGTTAGTTCACATAGGATTCAAGGAAGTTTGTAAAGGATCTAAAAAAATTTCATGAAAGAAATTTTTGAAAACAAACAGTTCATGAAAAAGTGGATTTCATCTACTTAGTGAAAACAGTACTTCCTGGAAGACTTATGTTTGAAACTATTTTGTAAGTCTTTTATAAGGAGATATGCACCAATAATACCCATCAGAAAATATCAATGTCATATATGGAATTTGAATAGGAAGACTGAGGATCTACATCATCCTACTATATTTGAAGAAGGTGTTTATTCACTGCTATATTCAAGGTGGTAAAATGAAGTCTTGGAATCTCTTTAATATATTGAAAAATATGAGTTAGTTATTGTTTCTAAAGTATAGATATGTATGTTCCAGTTCTCTGGAAAGTCAAAGTATTGCATATAGGTGTTTTAAATAAAGTAATGGAGCATCCTAAAAAGTGATTCAACAAACCATCTACTTTAAATTTTGGATGTATTAATTATTAATAATTAAGAGACCTAGATGTCCATAAACTATGTGTGGATCCTTTTCATATAGTCTAGAAATGGGATAGGAAGAAGGTTATACTTTCCCCCAATAGTGAGCCATCAAAATAGAGTTAGGGGTGACCCTTGGAAAAGTAGTGAGCTATACCTAAACATTATAAAGGAAGTGATCCTAGCTAAAGAAGTGATCTAGCCTAAAATATGTATTGTCAGTGAGCTTTAGTGGATTTGGTACATTGGAAAATTATTATTGTATACTCCTTAGACATAGCCAAGTGATGGTGAACCAAGTAAAAATATGTGTGTCTAAGTGATTCCTTTCCTTTGTTACTTTATATGAATAATTATCATATAAATTTGAAAGTATAAGATAAATATAAACACTAAAGAGAAAAAAAGTTACCATTGTATTAAAGAGGTCAAGATCTAGTGAGGTAGAAAGTTTATTTAAAGAATATACATACCTTGATTCACCCGCCCAGGGTATCTCAGACACTTTTAAACCTAAAAATTGGTATCAAAGCATGGTTTATTTTATCATATTTGTTTACACTATCTTGGTTAATTTGATTGTCCAATGTAAGTTTTTAGTTTTCTCTTATCTCGGTGTTCTGTGGAAAAGGGGATAACTTGAAAGAAGAAGCAAAGGTCTTGTGGTATTCCACACTGTGGAAGTTTCTATAGAAAGAGTGTGATTAAGTTGAAGGAAAAAAAATATTGTACTAAAGAATATTTTGGATGAATCATAGAGTTAAAATATTTACTCATTCGATGATGCTCTAGGAATGAGTGAAGAACCAGATACTCTAAGTGATGATGGAACTATTGATGATGAGGAAATTGAAATAATGCCAAAAGTGGAAGTTCTCCACACAAAAAAAAGTAATTGGATCAAAAAATGACTAAATAAAATAAATATAAATATATCTAAATAACATTGCATGAAATTAAAGTCAACAAGTTAAAAGTTTTAAATAAAATACTTGTTAAAGTGGCCATGGATCTAAGAGAGAATAATGATTCTCAAGATGAAAAACTAAAAAAACTAAAAGCTGGTGAAATGGGAAAGAATCTAGACCCATATAAAATTCAAAATTTAAAAGACAAGAATGATGATCTTATTACACACCTATCTAAACTAGTTTAAGAAAATAAAATCCAAAAATAGGAGAATTCATTCTGTAATGATTGTGTTTCTTGTATGAATTATAAAATAAAGGTTAAATCTGAAATGGAGGATAATATATCTTAGTAATTGGAAGATGATATGACTATAGGGAAGAATCTCAAGATATAACTCAATGCTCAACTTAAATCAAGGGATAATAATATTCAACAATTTTTAGAAGAAATAGAATCAGTCAAGAATTGAGTGGAGTAATCTAATGCTAAAGGAAAGCCTAAATTGAAGGATTATTTTTCACTTACTATTTAATTATACTTAGATATTTTATAATTAAATAAAAAGAATATATTCTACTTTAGAAGGAAATAATGAAATTATTTTCTCATCTCAAAGGTCATCTAGTTTGGGAAAAACTAGTATTGGATATGATGTACCCTCTCCCATGAAATATAAGAAGAGAGTTATGAACAACTCCATAAATAGGAAAAATCACGTAGGAACTAAAGACAAACCTAGAAAGGATTTTACATGATATAATGATAACATGTTATATTTATGTGGGATTAATGGTCATAATTCTACTTTTTTGTTGAGTCTATAGAATAAATTTCATGTTGTGAAGATATAAATATTTCAAAACCTAAGAAAAAGCATAAAAGACTTGATAAGTATGAAATAAGTTTCTCTTAGAATAAATTAGACATAAAATGCTATTATTTTGGAAGATAGGGACACAAAATGAGTAGGTTTTAAGAAACTTGTGGGATCAATATCAGAATAAGAACTCTGGATACATCAACATCTCAGTTCATGAATGATGAAATGAGGTATGTCTTTAATGGAAGATATTTTATATGTGTTAATCATGGTAATTTGGAAAGACATTGTAGTATAAAGAAATAAGGTAAGGAAAAGAAAACCAGAAAGAGATTCCCAACTCTATAAATGTATAAAGAAAATCCATATATCAGAAGACAATATAATAAATTGAAAATTTGGTATATGACCTTAGATGAATCACAAGGAGATAAAAAATGTATATCAATAACCTGCTCTGTTACACTCAAAACAGCTCTTTTGGAACGAATTTGAATGAACCTAGAAGAAAAAATGATGGAGATGTTTTATTTTTTATTAAAAAGAATGTAATTTCAGTGGCAGACACAACCCCATAAAGAAAGGGTGGTGTGACTCAGATAACTGATACAAGAAAAATGAATAAAAAATTCCTTGAGAAATTCACATGTCATGCCACATAGTGAGAAGTGAAGGAAAGATAAAGATTCCACTAATTGGGGAAGAAGAAAGAGAATACAATAAGTGGAAAGATTCCTAATCAAATAAAGAGTCATGAAAAATGGAATATTTGTCGAGCATCAATGAAATAAATTTTTACTAATGGGTTTAAACCACAAATTGTAAAAAAGACCCAGAATACAGTACTGAAATATCATAGGAAGACTCAGCATGTGGGTAAAAAATTATTAGTCATATGGATATAAAAGTTGAAGTTTTATGGGTGGTTGTAACAAGCACAAATATATTATAGTAATTTGTAAGAAAGTTACAAAGGTTTGATCCATTAAGATCGACCACAATGCATTTCTTGAAGATTATAGAGCTACCCGTCTCCCTATATGATAAATGATTATCATATCTACTGGAAGTTGTGCAGGACTATGGGAAAGATAGGATCCATGGGGAATGTGTGTTGAAAGGGAATTGGTTCATTTTTTAAATGAGATACATGCAATAGAAAGAATATAAAATCTAGAAATTCATATGTGATATCAGATTCAACAAGTGGTGTTACATAGAAACTCCATTTTCAAATTTTTATCTAAATTTAGTGTGTTGGGGGAAAATTATATTATATGATTAAGATCCAAATGTAAAACTAAAGAGTTTTCAAAGCTATAATTGAATGATCTAGTGGTTCCATGTTCATTTTATATTCCATCATTGGTATCATGCTTCAGTTCAAAGTGTTATTTTTTCACCAAGATAATATGAATTGGGGGAGAAGCATGTTTTTTAGGAAGATATGGTGACAATCACGCTAGGTGATATAGCCTCAACTAACAAGAGATTCCACTAAATAATTTAGGAAAGTCATGCTACTATAATCTATGTAATTAAGTGAGTGACATGGACATCATTCGAATTTATTGGCTTAAACTCTTGTTTCCTACAAAGATTCTATACTTAGTTTGCTTAGATTATCTTCGAATGACTCAGTTCCAAGTGGTAATTTCACTTTCTAAAATCATTATAGATGTGTGGAGCTATAAAAGAATAATATGAACCAGATCTTAAAAAGTGCTAAAAGAAAAAAAGTTTCAATTCCAAGTTGACAAATGGAGTCAAAGGTAAAATTTCATATAGTTTACATAGCATGGTGGTGTTCGAATTTCAACTTATGGGGTCACATCATCTATATATAAGTGCATGAATGAAGATAGAGAGTAATTTATCTTTATCTAGATTATAAGAGGATATTGATGATGTGGTAAGCACCTCAAAGGAAGTTGAAGTGGAAAATGATGATTCAGAAGAAGACACTGATGCTGATCAGGGGAAAAAATTTGTATATATATGAAAACCAAATATGAGAGAATATATTTTCTACTAAAAAGGCACTATATAGATTTTGAGAAGATTTGGAATGGATAATTCCAAGGAGACAGTGACTATAGTGGCTATCCAGATGAAAATTCCATGATTTGACGAATTCAATTTAGTTAATATCAAATAATACGGACAAATCATTAGAAGTCTATTGTCACTACTGGAAAAGTAGGCTATACCAACGGTTTATAACTGTTGTTATAGGATGGAAAACTGTTGGTATAGGGTATACCAACGGTTTTCCAAACCGTTGGCCAGTAAGGTGTGGGGAAAGCCCTTTACCAACGGTTTCATTTAAACCGTTGGTATAGGTTCTAAGAAATCTGGAAAACAATTTACCAACGGTTCAGAACCGTTGGTATAAGTTCTTCCAGATATCTGGAAAAAAATTTACCAACGGTTCTGAACCGTTGGTAAATTGTTTCCCAAAACTGCTGCACAGCAGCACCCAAAAGCCCCCCCAGAAGCTACACCTGCATAAAAAAACAGTGCACAACAGCCCTCAGTATACCCTCCACTATACACCTGCATAAAAAATATCACAAAAGCCACATACAAACTTCAAACAGTATAAAAAACACCTAAAATATCCCAAAAAAACACATGACAACAATCATCCGGTGGTAATTCACCTCACCCATCAAATTCTAATAGGCAGAATAGTTTGATAAATATCTATTAGAGTTGAATAACACATTCAAATTGACTCAAATCCCATTTTTTTTGTGATACTAGGTTTGGGTATGTAATGATTTGTGATGAATTTTTCATTGAACTTGTATTGTTTATAAAATATGGTGAAAATATATTTTCTTAGGAGTCTCGTCACTTATGACCCCATGAGTGAAACTACCAAACTCATGAAAAAGAGTCGTTGGTGAGTGTAAATTTCAGTTGTATTCACTTAATATGATTTTCTTTTGAAATAAATGAGAGACATTGAGTGGTTTCGTCCACACCATGCCTCGTATTGAGGCGGAGTTGACTCGTACACATCACAAATGACCCATGGATACATTTCCTAAAGTATGAACAGTATCTGAATGCCTTTGGTCTATTTTCCGTATGTCAGTTGTTGTTTTAACTTAAACTGTTTTCCATTTCAAAGAAAAGTGAAACACTTTGAGTGGTGCCGGCCACACCGTGCCTCGGATTGAGGTGGGGTTGACTCGTACACGTCACAAATGACCCATGGATCATTGTCCTAAAGTTTCAATAGAATCAGAAAGCGTTTGGTCGGTTTTCCGTATGTCATTTTTTTTACTTAAAAGCACATCCATTTTAAACAAAATAAAGACACTTTGAGTGGTTTCGGCCACACCGCGCCTCAGATTGAGGCGGGGTTGACTCGTACACGTCACAAATGACCAATGGATACATGTCCTAAAGTATCAACAGTATCCGAATGTGTTTGGTCAGTTTTCCGTATGTGGTTTTTTTATTAAAATCACATCCATTTTAAACAAAAGAAAGACACTTTGAGTGGTCTCGGCCACACCGGCCCCCAGATTGAGGAGGGGTTAACTCGTACACGTCACATATGACCCATGGATACATGTCCTAAAGTATAAACAGTATCTGAATGCCTTTGGTCCGTTTTCCATATGTCAGTTGTTGTTTTAACTTAAACCGTTGTCCATTTCAAAGAAAAGTGACAAACTTTGAGTGGTCCCGGCCATACAAGCCCTCAGATTGAGGCGGGGTTGACTCGTACATGTCACATATGACCCATGGATATTTGTCCTAAAGTTTCAACAGAAACCGAATGCGTTTGGTCGGTTTTCCGTATGCAAGTTGTTGTTTTCACTTAAAATCCTGTCTATTTCAAATAAAAGATAGACACTTTGAGTGGTGTCGGCCACATCGTGCCTCGTATTGAGGTTGGGTTGACTCGTACATGTCACAAATGACCCATAAATCATTTTCTTAAGGTTTCAACAGAATCCGAAAGTGTTTGGTCTGTTTTCCGTATGTCGTTTATTTTACTTAAAAGCGCATCCATTTTAAACAAAAGAAAGACACTTTGAGTGGTACTGGCCACACCGGCCCTCGGATTTAGGTGGGTTTGACTCGTACACGTCACATATGACCCATGAATCATTGTCCTACAGTTTCAACAGAATCTGAATGCATTTGGTTGGTTTTTGGTATGTCAGTTGTTGTTTTAACTTAAACTGGTGTTCATTTCAAAGAAAAGTTAGACATTTTGAGTGGTACCGGTCACACTGCTCCTCGGATTGAGGCGTGGTTGACTCGTACACATCACATATGACCCATGGATAGTTGTCCTAATGTTTCAACATAATCCGAATGTGTTTGGTCAGTTTTCTGTATGTCCGTTGTTCTTTTAACTTAAATTGTTGTCCATTCCAAAGAAAAGTTAGACACTTTGACTGGTGTCGGCCACACCGCGCCTCGGATTGAGGTGGGGTTGACTCGTACACGTCAAAAATGACCCATGGATCGTTTTCCTAATGTTTCAACAGAATCCGAATGTGTTTGGTCGGTTATCCATATGTGGTTTTTTTACTTAAAAGCGCATCTATTTTAAACAAAAGAAAGACACTTTGAGTGGTACCGGCCACACCGGCCCTCGGATTGAGGAGGGGTTGACTCCTACATGTCACAAATGACCCATGGATACATATCCTAAGGTATAAATAGTATCTGAATTCCTTTGGTCTATTTACCGTATGTCAGTTGTTGTTTTAACTTAAACAATTGTCCATTTCAAAGAAAAGTGACACACTTTGAGTGGTCTCGGCCACACCGGCCCTCGGATTGAGGAGGGGTTGACTCGTACATGTCACATATGACCTATGGATACATGTCCTAAAGTATAAACAGTATCTGAATGCCTTTGGTCCATTTTCTGTATGTCAGTTGTTGTCTTAACTTAAACTGTTGTCCATTTGAAAGAAAAGTGACACACTTTGAGTGGTCCTGACTACACCGGCCCTCGGATTGAGGCGGGGTTGACTCATACATGTCACATATGACCGATGGACAGTTTTCCTAAAGTTTCAACAGAATCCGATTGCATTTGGTTGGTTTTCCGTATGTCAGTTGTTGTTTTAACTTAAACCGTTGTCCATTTCAAAGAAAAGTGACAAACTTTGAGTGGTCCTGGCCACACCGGCCCTCGGATTGAGGCAGGGTTGACTCATACACGTTATATATGACCCATGGATCGTTTTCCTAAAGTTTCAACAGAATCCGAATGCATTTGGTCAGTTTTCCGTATGTCAGTTGTTCTTTAAACTTAAATTGTTGTCCATTTCAAAGAAAAGTTAGACACTTTGAGTGGTTCCGGCCACACCGCACCTTAGATTGAGGCGGGGTTGACTCATACACGTCACAAATGACCCATGGATCGTTTTCCTAAAGTTTCAATAGAATCTGAATGTGTTTGGTCGGTTATCCATATGTTGTTTTTTTTACTTAAAAGCGCATCCATTTTAAACAAAAGAATGACACTTTGAGTGGTACCGGCCACATCGGCCCTCGGATTGAGGAGGGGTTGACTCCTGCATGTCACAAATGACCCATGGATACATGTCCTAAAGTATCAACAATATCCGAATGCCTTTGGTCTGTTTACCATATGTCAGTTGTTGTTTTAACTTAAACAATTTTCCATTTCAAAGAAAAGTGACACACTTTGAGTGGTCCCGGCCACACCGGACCTCGGATTGAGGAGGGGTTGACTCGTACACGTCAAATATGTCCCATGGATACATGTCCTAAAGTATAAATAGTATCTGAATGCCTTTGGTCCATTTTATGTATGTCAGTTGTTGTTTTAACTTAAACTGTTGTCCATTTCAAAGAAAAGTGACACACTTTGAGTGGTCCCGACTACACCGGCCCTCGGATTGAGGCGGGGTTGACTCGTACACGTCACATATGACCCATGGATCGTTTTCCTAAAGTTTCAATAGAATCTGAATGTGTTTGATTGGTTTTCCGTATGTCAGTTGTTGTTTTAACTTAAACCATTGTCCATTTCAAAGAAAAGTGGCAAACTTCGAGTGGTCCTGGCCACACCAGCCCTCGGATTGAGGTGGAGTTGACTCGTACACATCACAAATGACCCATGGATCGTTTTCCTACAGTTTCAACAGAATACAAATGCGTTTGTTCGGTATTCCGTATGTCAGTTGATGTTTTAACTTAAACTATTGTCCATGTTAAAGAAAAGTTAGACACTTTGAGTGGTGTCGGCCACACCGTGCCTCGGATTGAGGCAGGGTTGACTCGTACACATCAAAAATGACCTATGGATACATGTACTAAAGTATCAACAATATCCGAGTGCGTTTGGTTAGTTTTTCGTATGTGGTTTTTTTTACTTAAAAGCGCATCCATTTTAATCAAAAGAAAGACACTTTGAGTGGTCCCAGCCACACCGTCCCTCGGATTGAGGCGGGGTTGACTCGTACATGTCACATATGACCCATGGATACATTTCCTAAAGTATCAATAGTATCTGAATGTCTTTGGTCGGTTTTCCATATGCCAGTTGTTGTTTTCACTTAAAATCATGTCCATTTCAAATAAAAGTTAGACACTTTGAGTGGTGCCAGCCACACCGCTCCTCAGATTGAGGCGGGGTTGAATCATACACACCACAAATGACCCATGGATACATGTCCTAAAGTATCAACAGTATCTGAATGTGTTTGGTCCATTTTCCGTATGTGTTTTTTTTACTTAAAAGCGCATCCATTTTAAACAAAAGAAAGACACTTTGAGTGGTACCAGCCACACCGGACCTCGAATTGAGTCGGGGTTGACTCATACACATCACATATGACCCATGGATTGTTGTCCTATAGTTTAAACAGAATCCGAATGCATTTGGTCTGTATTCCGTATGCCAGTTGTTGTTTTCACTTAAAATCATGTCCATTTCAAATAAATGTTAGTGGTGTCGGCCACTACTTCAAAGCACATTTTACATATCATCTTCCACATGCATAAACATTAAATACATGGCTAACTAAGAAATCTAAGTAAAAAAATAGAAAAATGAGCATCACAGTACCAAGGAATACTAAAGGTCTATATAGTAGACTAATCATACAATAATAATCAAGTGCAAAAAACAAAATCTGAATGCAACATCCCTATGAAGAAGAGGAAAACCCCAAAGTGGAAAACCATGTTCAAAAATAAAGAGTTATACAGAATTCAAAAATGTAATGGATCAATATGCCTCTGATCACCATCACCATCACTACTATCATCATCAGCCTCATCCTCGCCGCCATCTATGTCCTCGTCGTCATCCTCATCCTCGGCACCATCCTCGCCCTCGGCCCCATCCTCGCCCTCGGCCCCATCCTCACCCTCGTCCACATCCTCATCCTCGCCCTCTTCCTCTTCAGCATCCTCATCATCACCAGGAACGTCATCATCTCGATCGCCACTAGAGCTTCCGCCTGGTGCATTGGATGATGCACCCATTGATGACATAAATGTCTGACAATCCGCACTAGCCTCTGGTGGAAGTGATAAAGATAAAGCTCTCATCAGTTTCATAAATTCTCAGTCTCTTGTTTGAACTTGTAATTCCAACTCTGTGACCCTTTTATCAGACTGTCTTGCATGCTCCTTGACCTGTTCCAACTCGGTGTTACTAGAATGGATACCTGGAGATAACCAATACCTCGTCGGGACTATATTCTTACCAGGTCCGCAGCGTACTCGACCAGAGTGCTCATCTCCCAAAACCTGATATAAATGATCGTGTGGCCCAAAATTGTCAGGCTCCTGGGCATCAAGAGCCTCTAAAGCAGCCTGTAAAAAATATTAATAGATTATTAAATTTCAAATTAGATATTAAACTTTGAAATAAACAAATTAAAACTTACAATCTTCTCTTGGGTCGGTTCATTTACCGCAGTTCCATCTTTTTTTATTCTACTCGAGAAAAACAATTTTGCTCGAGGGATACATCCTTAAATATTCATTTTGTGCTTCTGTAATGAAATTGAAACAATATAAAGTGAAAGTATAATCACATATTCATTATTCAATAAATCACATAATTTAAGTAGGATGCAATAAAAAGGGAAAGTCCTAAAGAAAAATTATAAACAACTATATCGTACCTGCTGCCTCTCATGATCTGACATTGTTGTGCGCCCCAAAGTGTGGAGGTATTTCTTTGAATAAATGTTTTTTTTGTTTTCTTCAGAATATTCCTAAATAATGATTAATAATTAATAATATTATCTTAATGAAAAATATGAAAACTCTCATTTAAATAACTCAAATGAGATTAATACCTTAAATTTGGCAGTCGCCCAACGGGTAATCATTTGGCGATATTGCTCTATCGGGCAGTCATCCACAATAGGTAATGTCTCTAACTCTGTTCCCACTCTATCACACCAGCCAACATACAGCTCATGCTTATAAGCTCTTGAAAGCTCTCCTAGCTCTTTTAAACGCGCTGATCGTGCACCTTCGCCATCAGGGAAGTTAAACCGAAGCTGAAACCAAATTGATTAGTTCATTTAAATACAAAAATATACTACATTAAATCCAATAGATTTTTTACCCATATTTGTGCCCACGCGTTATCCTTGACATCGGGTGACAGATGTCTCCAAGAGAGAGGGCTGACCGGAATGATATCGGAGTATTTGGCTAGCGTCACCAAAAAACCCCGACATTACTGCCCAGATTTCTCAATCATTTGTCCATCAACATTGTATTCTACCATCAACTGTGTCTGGCGGTTCCATACCGCACGCAAGCGAGTATGCCCCCTCCCCCGCCTCCTATCTGTAGATGAATCTGTTATTAAAGAAAAATAATATCAATAAAAGTTATAATAAAAATAAATTTTGGTATAAAAATTTGATAGAGTTATATAAATATACCTGTGGTACTCGGATCAATGGGTGCAGAAGCTGAAGGAATATACTGTACAGGTGGAGTGTCCCTCAGTGTATGCTCCTCAGCCACATACTGTGTCACAGCAGGAGTCGAAGAAGGTGGAATATAAAAACCTGGAGATAATGAACCAGAAGCAAAAGATGATGGCATAGACGTCTGGCTAGCTGGTAGTGCAAACATCGGAGGTCTAAATATCTCATATGTCCCTGATGACATGCCAGGATCAAAATAGGGCGTAGAAGATACGTCTATGGTAGTGGATCGTCTAACTCTCACCCCATGAGCCCTCGTACCACCAACCTCTCTACTGGGAGCAATATCAGGCTCCTCGTCAGATATCTGTCGTCGAGGGCGTGGATCCTGAAAAAAAGTTTGACTGAAAAGTAAACACATGATATTATAAGTTATTGAAATATTTATATTTGAAATAAAATACTCACAATAGGGATGATTGGGGGAACACCCATCTGTACCATGCGACAATTATTATCTGTCATCTTTTTCCGCCGCCTCTCTTCAATGGGTGTCATTTCCTGCAATGAAAACAAATATGGAAGAAATTAGAAACAGATAACTAATGTGTAACCCAAAAAACAAAATATAGAAAAACCATTATGATAAAAAGAACATAATGAAATAGAAGATTTATGGTGTTATGAAGGTAAGTACTAGGATACACACTCTGAATGATGTAGGTGAAACATGTAGGTGAGAACACGACTGTATGATTCTATATATTTCCCACCACAACTTCGGGTTCACAATCAACTCTGACAATTGAGCTGTTGGGGTCATCATAAGTAATAAAAGGATTGCTTCCAATTTCAGTAGGGATAGTGTCAACTTCATCATCATCATCATCAAAAACATTTCTGGGATTTACTTCAATAATTACACCGAATTTAGGATGACGATGATCTTTGACATAAAAAACTTGTTTCACCATTCATGCCAATACATATGGTTCATCGGTGGCAAGAGTGCGAGTCATGTCAATAACTCGAAATCCACAATCATCAATAAAGGTGCCTTGCCTCGTCATTGAATCAAACCATTGACATTTCATCATCGTGACTCGACCATGCGAGTAATAATCCAAAATTATTATTTTCTCCACGACACCATAATAAGCAACATTTTCAGAACGAGGTCTAGTGTCCGATGAACTGGCATAACAGTCTATTGTGGCAGTTAGCATAACACCATTATGATGTGTTCTCATGTTTCTTGCTTGTTCAGTGATAAAAAATTTGAATCCATTGATCACAAGTGATTTACAAGCACGAACCATGGTATTAGGACCAAAAGCCAAAGCACTTATTTCCTCAGAAACAGAGTCTGTAGGCAAACTCGATACCTGAAATATAAACAAATAGTAAACTTAATTAAATATTATTTTTATTTAGTTATTACAGAAATATTTTTACCTTCAATTTCAACCAAGAAGAAAACCCTTTGCTATGAAAACTCTCCTTCTTTCTCAAAGATAAAGAATGATGCTTTCTATATATCAATTCTTTATGTTCCCTATAGATAAAAATAATAATAGTTTAACAAATATTTAAAATTACAAGAGATAAGATAAGAGTTACATGTACAATTAACTTACTTTATATACTCATCAAACAAATCACAATTGAACAACACTGTGCGATGTGCCATCTCTCGCTCTTCAAGGCTTAATGTTGTCAATGTATATGATCCCGGAATTCCTCCTGTCTGAGGAAGTGATGGAAAACTGGGTTCAATTTTCCCATACTGTTCTTCTTCATTTCTCATTGGTCTGTTTATTCTCGTAGTATGATCAAACAAATACATTGATCAGAAATCCATACATTCTTGATCCAAGTAACCATTCACAATAGAACCTTTAGGATAATTCCTGTTCCGAACATATGATTTCAATGTGCACATGTTTCTTTCAGTTGGATACATCCAATGGAAAGCAACGGGTCCTCCAAGAAGTATTTCGGTCGGAAGATGGACAGTCAGATGCAACATGCATGTAAAAAATGATGGAGGGAATATTTTCTCTAACTCACACAAAATTAATGGTGTCTCTGCCAACAATTTTTGCACGAGGGATTTGGACAACCTCTTAGCACAAAGATCTCTAAACAAATAGCACAACCGAATAACTAAGACTCTAACATTATTGGACAAGAGATGAAGGATTGCTATTGGAATCAACTCATGCAAAAGGACGTGATAATCATGAGTCTTCAAATATTTCAACTTCAACTCTTTTTTGTTGACCCGTTTTGATATATTCCTTGAATAGCCATCAGGAACTTTAATAGTCTCTAGCACTTCCAGAAATTGATTTTTTTCAGCAGGAGTCATCACATAAGAAGCACATGGAACTTGCCATTTATTTTCATTGATACAGACAGGATGCAATTCTGGTCTGATCCCCCAATCTACCAAGTCGCGCCGAGATCATAAATCATCTTTTGTCTTCCCCTTGACATTTAGAAGAATCGAAAGCAACATTTCACATATATTTTTTTCAATGTTCATTACGTCTAAGCAATGACGTAACAAGTTGGTTGACCAATATGACAACTTAAAGAATATACTCTTCTTCTTCCAATTGTAACAGGTATCATTGGAAACATTTTTCCTCTTTCTAGATTTCATTACACTCTTCCCAAATGAATAACTGAAATCTTTCAATTCATTAAGCACATCAGTTCCAGACATACACTAAGGTGGATCGTCATTCTCCATGGTATTGTCAAATCTTCAACGATTGTTTCTATATAGATGGTTCATTGGCAAGAATCGTCAATGTCCCATAAAACTAAAACTACGACGATATTTCAGTCTTCTCGATCGAGTATTCTTCATACAAACAGGACATGACTATTTTCCTTTTGTGCTCCATCCAGACATCATTGCATAAGAAGGAAAATCATTGATAGTCCACATAAGTGCAGCACGCATCTGAAATATTTCTTTCGAACATGCATCGTATGTGGGCACACTCACATCCCAAACAAGTTTCAACTCTTTTATTAAAGGTTGCATGTATACATCTATATCATTGCTGGGATCAGAAGGGCCAGATATCAGTATACTCAAGAAAGTGTAAGGCTTTTTCATACACAACCAAGGGGGAAGGTTATAGATGTGTATGAAAACCGTCCATGTGTTGTGCGAAGTAAGCATCTTCCCAAATGGATTAAAACCGTCACATGAAAGACCCAGTCTCACATTACACACGTCAGCTACAAATTCAGGATATCGAGCATCAAATCTCTGCCATGAAAATCCATCTGCAGGGTGAACCAACTCTTCATTATTATTTTTTCTCTCGGTGTCATGCCATCGCATTTTTATGGATATTTCATCAGACATGAAAAGGTTCTGTAATCTGGGGATCAATGGAAAGTGCCACATTACTTTTTGTGGCACACGAGATGGTGTTCCATCATCTTTTGGCTTCCATCGGGAGGTTCCACATTTTATACAATCATTTCTTTCAGTAGTTTCCTCCCAAAATAAGCTGCAATCATTCAGGCAAGCATGAATTTTTTTTTTCAGAATCCAAGTTCATCAACCAACTTCCATGCCATATAGTGGTTTGAGGGAATATCTACATAATCTAGAAGTAAGTCCTTCAAGAAGGTAAGAATATAATTAATTGCAGTATTTGAAATCCCATACATAGTTTTCCCATGAAACAGTCGGATTAAAAATTCCAACTTTTTCATTTTATCACATTGCCGATATACTGGAGTCGTCGCAGCATCATTCCATTTTTTCACCCTATCAACATCATCATTTTTATTGGACGCATCATGTGTGCTTGTATTGAAATCTTGTTGGCTGGACATCCTTTCCTTATCATGATGTCGAATAAATGGAAACCGATTATATATCAAACTCCCCAATTTAGACCTATCATTTGGATCATCAACATTTTGAGATTCCATTTTCTCTCCATTGTGATACCAAACATAATAGTTTGTTTGGAAACCATATTTGGTTATATGATAGCTAACTGCTTCACGGCTCAACCAAGGTCTTCCAACACAATTAAAACATGGGAAGTGTATGCGACCACTATCTGAAGCCTTGTCAAATGCAAAATCTAGAAAGCTGTTCAAATTATTTTGAAAATCGGTTGAAATCCGATCAGTTTCGTACATCCAACTTCTATCCATTCTATAAAAAATCGCAATAAGTCATTTCAAATAAATTCAATAATATTAAACTATAATCAAAAAAATATTTACGTAAATGACAATTGTTTACTCTATATAAAAGCATAACTGACACATTACTCTATATGAGAATCATATTAAGAAATACAACAAAATACAATGTATATAAGAAAATAAGATACAAAATTTCTAATGCCTATATTCACGGATTGACCAGTAAGATATTGGAAGTGGATCAAGGAATACATAATCCTTAAGGGTCTTGTTGGGAGTATATGAGTTTTATACTTTAACATCTCCAAGTAGATCGGGATGAGGAGTAGTATGAGGATCATGGGAGTGGTGGGACTGTCCAAGGGGGGTGTGGCATGTCTAGGGGGCGTGCGGGGTGTCTAGGGGGGTGGTGGGGCCGTCTGGGGGGTCGGAGGTGTCCAGGGGGTGGGGGGCTGTCTAGGGGGGTCGGGGTGTCCAGGTGGGCGGGCTATCCGTGGGGGTGGTCAGGTTGTCCAAGGGGGTCGGGGTGTATATGTATATTTATATGAAAAGAATACCCCCATAATAATCATGCAGCCCTGTCATTAGTCTAAACCTCTAGAACACATAAAAGAAGCTACTATGAACATTTACTAAAATATTTAACACCATACAATTGAAAATACAATCTAAATATAGTTTGAGAGGATATAATGGTGTGTGTGAAAAAAATTATATTAAATCAATTTAAATGAATATGGAACAAATGAGGGTTTATAATACACTAAGAGTACCTCAAACAATCCAAAACCACTATAGTACCACCCCCTTGGATAGCCCGCCCACCCCCCTCGACACCCCTTCTCCATATGGACAGCCCCCCACCCCCTTGGATAGCCCGCTCACCCCCCTGGACACCCCTACCCCCCGTGGCCAGCCCACCCACCCCCCCTGGACAGCCCGCCCACCCCTCCTTGACACCCGGACCACCCCCGTGGACAGCACGTCCACCCTTGTGGACAGCCCGCCCACCCCCGTACCCCCTGGACACCCCATACCCCCCTGGGATAGCCCCGCCCACCCTCCCAAATAGACCACACCCCCTCCCCTACAACCCCACCACCACCACCTAGACATACCAACCCCCTGGACACCACACACACCCCTCCCCCACCAGGACACCCCACCCAGACCCCCAGGACAGCCCACACCCCCTGGACAGCCCCACCCACCCCCGTGGATAGCCTTTCCCACCCTCATGGACAGCCCCGCCCACCCCCATGGACAACCCACCCACCCCCGTGGACACCCCCTACCCCCTAGACAGCCCAACCACCCCCGTGGACAGCCCACCCACCCCCCTCGACACCCCTTCTCCCTATGGACAGCCCCCCACCCCCTTGGATAGCCTGCCCACCCCCTAGACACCCCTACCCCCTATGGCCAGGCCACCCACCCCCCTGGATAGCCCGCCCACCCCTCCTTGATAGCCCGGCCACCCCCGTGGACAGCCCGTCCACCCTTGTGGACATCTCGCCCACCCCCGTACCCACCTGGACACCCCATACCCCCCCCGGGATAGCTCCGCCCACCCTCCCAAACAGCCCACACCCCCCTCCCCAGCAACCCCACCACCACCACCTAGACATACCAACCCCCCTGGACACCCCACACACCCCTCCCCCACCAGGACACCCCACCCAGACCCCAGGACAGCCCACACCCCCTAGACAGCCCCACCCACCCCCGTGGACAACCTTTCCCACCCCTGTGGACAGCCCCGCCCACCCCCGTGGACAACCCACCCACCCCTGTGGATGCCCCCTACCCCCTAGACAGCCCAACCACCCCCTTGGACAGCCCACCCATCCCCCTCGACACCCCTTCTCCCTATGGACAGCCCCCCACCCCCTTGGATAGCCCGCCCACCCCCTTGGACACCCCTACCCCCTGTGGCCAGCCTACCCACCCCCCCTGGACAGCCCGCCCACCCCTCCTTGACAGCTCGGCCACCCCCGTGGACAGCCCGTCCACCCTTGTGGATAGCCCGCCCACCCCCGTACCCCCCTGGACACCCCGTACCCCCCTGGATAGCCCCTCCCACTCTCCCAAACACCCCACACCCCCCTTCCCTGCAACCCCACCACCACCACCTAGACATACCACCCCACCTAGACACCCCACACACCCCTCCCCCACCAGGACATCCCACCCAGACCCCCAGGACAGCCCACACCCCCTGGACAGCCCCGCCCACCCTCGTGGACACCCCCTACCCCCTAGACAGCCCAACCACCCCCGTGGACAGCCCATCCACCCCCCTCGACACCCCTTCTCCCTATGGACAGCCCCCACCCCCCTTGGATAGCCCGCCCACCCCCCTGGACACCCCTACCCCCCATGGCCAGCCCACCCACCCCCCCTGGACAGCCCGCCCACCCCTCCTTGACAGCCCGACCACCCCCGTGGACAGCCCGTCCACCCTTGTGGACAACCCGCCCACCCCCGTACCCCCCTGGACACCCTGTACCCCCCCTGGATAGCCCCGCCCACCCTCCCAAACAGCCCACACCCCCCTCCCCTGCAACCCCACCACCACCACCTAGACATACCACCCCCCCCCCTGGACACCCCACACACCCCTCCCCCACCAAGACACCCCACCCAGACCCCCAGGACAGCCCACACCCCCTAGACAGCCCTTCCCACCCCCGTGGACCGCCTTTCCCACCCCTGTGGATAGCCCCGCCCACCCCCGTGGACAACCCACCCACCCCCGTGGACACCCCCTCCCCCACAATCCATTATCCAAAACATATCAAATTGGTTTGAACACAATCCATAATTCCCACAATCCATTATCCAAAACATGGAAACGTTCACGATAGCCTCCCCCAACTCTGATTTACATGTTTCGAACACTCTCCTTCCAAACATAGAATATAAAAACATTAAATAATTATTCACAAACACAAACAATATCCTATTTAGATATTAATGTCAATAATCAAGTAAACCACCAACACCTGGAAAAAATCTATTCATTAAAACAACTACAACAATATGGTTGAGATCAAATTTTACCTATTCCTATGGGGGTGTACCTGTTGGGATGGGGGGTGCTGGTGTTCGTATTCGCGAGAGCAGTGGAGTCGGATGGGGTTCGCGAGAACAGCGGAGCGAATAGATTAGGGCTCTGTCCGAATGGGGAGAGGAGATCACGATCTAGAATTTAGGGAAAACCTTTGCCAACGGTTTATAAAAACCGTTGGCAAAGGCACACATTTCCCAACGGTTCCAGTAAACCATTGGGAAATGTGTGAGTTTAGCACCCATTTTCCAATGGTTCCAGTGAACCGTTGGGAAAGGGTCCACTGAAATTCCCTTTTCCAACAGTTTGATTAAACCGTTGGCAAAGGCTCACTATACCAACGGTTTAAGTAAACTGTTGGTATACTACCGTTGGGAAAAGACCAAATTCCAGTAGTGTGTACTTGATAGTGAAAAAACCTGATATTGTTTTTCCCACATGATAAGAATAATAGTATCAAATAAATCCAAAAGAAATCCACTTACTTTCAGTAAAAATAGTTCTTCGGTATATTAAGGGGACGGTTGATTTCAATTTTTGGTAAAATGAAAAATATCAATATGATTTTTTGGGATATACATATGCAGGTTGGGCCAAATCAATTGATGATAGAAAATCAAATTCAGTTGGTGCATTCTATCTTGGAGGATTGTGTATTTCTTGGATAAGCAATAAACAAGATTGCATTTCATTGAGAACAAAATAATATGAATATATTATCCCTACTCAAGCATTTATATGGTTATTATGGATAAAGAAGTATCTTGATGATATGGTATTTGAAGTGAAGTCTATGATATGAATCCATTGTAATAATTTGAGTGTGATAAATCTTATCAAAAAACCATTCCATCACTCGAGGGAAAAACACATTGAAATCAAGTATTGTTTTATCATGGAGAAGTTGGATCAGGGTCTTGTGAAGTTGGAGTATGTGCCTATAGAACTAAAGTTTGTAGACATTCTAATGAAGGCCTTACCCAAAGAAGTGGTTGAATGGAATTGAATGGATCTTGGAGTTCAATAGAATCCTCACACATGAAAAAGTGTGGATGTGGGACCACTCTACCTGAGGTGTGATGTGTTTTTTATGATATAATGATATTTTTTAGTTACCCAATTGAAGACCATAATGAAATGACATTTATGTTTGTTGAAAAAGGGGGTGAAATTGTGGCTATTAAAGAAAAAAATTCTTAATCAAGACTAGGGAGAAGTTGATGGAGGGAGCAGCAAAGTAGGGGGAGTTTTAAATCTGACGATGCTAAAGATGATCGATCAAAGGTTATATATCATGATAGATAGGGTTCTTAATGAAAGCAGTTGAGTGGTTTTGAATGAAGTGATTCATATATGAACATTGCATGATACTCTTGCTTCTCATGTCGAGCATGGATCTTGTGGTCTCAGAGTTTTTTTTGAGTAAATATTTGAATGTTATCTGAATCACTAGAAGCTAATTTTGGTATAAGATGGTAGAAGCTATAACAATGTATCAAATTGTGAAGAGTTGTCAACAAACCAAAAGGGATATATTGTTTGGGAAAATCCCTCAATATTTCATCTGAGTATTTTTGGGATGATTGTGTTTATTGAAAAGTCCAGATGATTTTGTTTCAGTATGATTGGTGTTGTAAAAGCATATATTTAAGGTGGTGTAGTTTCCTAGTGTTTTCCAAATTTATGGGCCTCAAAAATAGGATTTTGTTTTATGGAAATGGAAGGTTTTATACAAATGAGTTCAAGAACCTCTAAGGGTGGAGTTCATGGACCATATAGTAGTGTAGCAGTGTTATGAAGAATGCAAAGAAGGTATGTGGAACGGAGAAGGAAAATAGTAAAAGTAAGAGTTTTGGCGTACCAGTAATATACGGACCGCGAAACATACTACTTGAACCATATAATGAAATTAGTTCATGGAAGGCTCATCATTCATGGGAGGCTTATCATTTTTGGAGTTGAGGTAGGGATTTAATGAGACATAAAGGGTTTATTTTTACAGATGACATCGGCTACCACAAAGGGTTAAGGCGCTATGTGGACCACATAGCAGTTTGCGGTGAAGGATGTACTGCATCAGTGTTGTGGGTATTTATGATTAGTGGGGTTTTTAGAATTTATATTCCTATATAAAATACCATAATCACAATAATATAGAGAGAAATTTTCGTTAGAAAATATCATCGTTGTTGGAAGAATTCAGGTAAGTCTGAAGTAGTTAATGAGGGATAATTTCGTGAAGGAGAAGAGTTCACGAGGGAGGATTTGATAAAGAATATAGTAGTTTATGATGAATCAATTCTGAAAATGGGTAGTTTTGTATGACATTTCACAAAAGGTATTTGTGGGTCACTATAGATCATAAAGGAACAATGAATTTCTAGAGCATCATCCATCCGCGAAGTTAAGATTTTATTCAAATCAAACTTAGTGTGTGGAGGTTGTTTACAGGACACTATAGTCCGAAAAGGATAACCAGTTCATAAAGTGAAGGAATATTATGAATAAAATTTATTATATGAAGCACTCATGACATGTGGTGCAAGGAAGTTCACATAGAATATAGTTCAATTCACGTATGACAGAAAGAATTTTTTGAAGGAACTAAATACGGTTTGTGAAAAAAATTTACAAAAACTAACAATTCGTAGAAAATTAGACTTTATCTAGTAGGTAAAAATTATACCTTATGAAGAAATTATATGTGAAACTATTTTGAGAGCCTTGTGTAAGGAGATACATGCCAAGAATACCCATTGGAAAATATCCTTTTCATATATGAATTATGGAGAGGAAGACTGAGGATATTCATTATCCAACTATATTTTCAAAAGGAATTTATTCATAGCTATATTCAAGGTATTGAAAGGAAGACTGGGTATCTCTTTGGGATATTTCAAAAGAGTAGGTCATTTTTTTTCAAAAGAAAATATAGGCATATTCTAAATGTATGGAAAGTATAAGTACTATGTTCAGGTGTTTTCATGAAATTGAAGGTACAATCAATAAAGAGTTTTAACAAAGCATCTACCTAAAATTGCGTATTAATTCATTATTGATAATGAAGGGACCTACATGTGCATAAACTGTGTGTGGATACTTTCCATAGTAGTGAGAAAAGGAAGAGAAAGAAGGTGATTCTTTCCACCGGTAGTGATCCATCAAAAGAGATTTATTGAGTCAAAATTGGGAAATTAGTGATCTGACCCTAAACAATGTAAAGGCAGTGAGACTAAGCATAGAATTGATCTTTAATGAACCATATATTTTCAATAATACTTAGTGGATTTGGTACATCTGGAAATTGTTCTTGTATTCTCCTTTAACGTAACCCAATGAGGGTGAACCAAGAAAAAAATTATGTGTTTGTGTGATTGAATTATTAATTTAATTTCTATATATCATCATCAGATTAATTTTAAAGGATAAGATAAATATAAACACTAAAGAGTAAATTAAGTGACCCTTATAATAAATAGGTAAAGATATAGTGGGGCCGGAAGATCATTTAAGAATAATCATACCCTGATTCACCCCCCCCCCTATCAAGGTATCTAGACCCCTTTTAAACCTAAAAATGGATTTAATGTTTATATATGATATCATTATAAAAATAGAATATATCATATTTTTTCTTAAATTTCCATTCACTAAAAAAAGATAACATCGTTTGTGCGTGCATGTGAACTATCACTTCCACAAAGTGATGTTATTTGTTTTTCATCACCACATTACACGGATGATATATATATAAATGTGTGTGTGATTAAATAAGAAAATAATATTTATTATATTATTATCATTATGGAAATATATAACAATACTTACCATCTTTTTATAGTGATCATTGAAAAATGGAAACATTTCATAAGTGTATGTGTCACCTACCATCTCCATGATTGTAACATAGTTCATTTTTCATAACAAAATTTAATAGTTGGATTTAATAGTATAATTGATTTATAAAAGTAATAATTATTTCATTATTATTATTTTGGAGATAATGGGATAATAACTTATTTTACCATAGTCAACTGATCGAATTCATTTAGTACTTATAAACCAAATATCATCAAAATATATAAAATAAACGTAAATGATTAAGTAATTGTATATTAAATGTTATTAAATAAAATAAAATGAATAATGAAATTGAAAAATGTTCTTAAAATTTTAAATAAATTAACATTAGTTTTTTATTCGGGAAGATAAAGAACATAAGGGATGAGTCAGACTTGAGATAACGAACACATTAACATAAAACCTCACTTAAAATGTTATAATGATTTATTTTAAAAAGAATTCTATACCATTTCTATGTTTTTAAAGTTATTTTATGAATTTCTTTATATGGAAATAAAATAAATATAAAGTAAATTTTATGTTTCTTTATTTCAAAGGTTTTCAAAAATGAATCCTTTTATGAAATTTTTAATTTTCTTTAAAAAATATAAAAGGAATGTTTTATTTTAACGCATACGGTGAAAATGACTTTTCCCACCATCATAACCATTATTTAATGTTTTTATTTATTCATAATATTCCATATTCTAATCAAATAAAATCATTATTTCCATTTTATGGGTATTTTGGTATTGAAATTTAGTTTTTAAGAAAATGTTGTATTTTGTTAACAAAAAGTGTTTTTCATATGGGCTAAAAAGATTTTTTCAACAGTTTTATTCATGATATGGTCTTTATAAGTTGTTTAAAAAGCGTTCATCCCCATTATTTCTCATGGGTGTGACTAATATATCTTATACAAAGGTTTTATCCACATCATTCCTAATGGGGGAACCTGAGGGTTGAGCCCCATTATACCTAATGGGTGAGCCTGATATAGCTTATATGATGGGTGAACCCATATAGCACTCCAATGCATTGGGTAATTATTATGATCTCTAGATAATTAATTTGGAAATTTGTTTTATATTTATTACAATTTTAAGGGTTCTATAAGGGTTCTTTAAAGTTGATGTCCCAAGGAACCTAAATGACTTTTCTAAGCATACTAATGAGTTTTTAGGGAAATTGATTTATTTCAAAATGTAATATAAGTAAATTTTTTGAAAAAGATAATGCCTATTATCGATAAAAAGTTATGTTTTTAAGAAAAAAATTTCCATTGGTTTTTATGTTTTCCAATATACTAACAAATTTCATCTTTTTATGTCCCTTACTGAGTTATATGTGCTAATCATGCATTTTTTAAAAATTTTATAGTGTTCTGGATGGGTAATGGAAAATAAGAAGTCAAGTTGAAAATGTTGAGATTTTCCTTAAAAACAAATAATTTCTTATTTCAAAATTATTTTATTATAATAAAAATTTATAATGTTCATAATTTCCCACTTTGAAAAATATGTTTTTGATATCTATTAGATGTGATATAAATCTCTAAAACTACAAAATGAATAGTTCATCAAGAATGAAAGTAAATTAATTATAGTCTAAATATACTAGAATATTTAATTTTTAAGGACATGTCCTTATAGTTGGTATCAAATCATGGTTTAGATAAATTTTGAAACTAGGATGTTTTCATGTGAGTTTATATTAAGAGTTATGGATACCATCATTGGTTTATAAGTTTAAGGGTGATCATAATTTCAAAGTCCTAGAAACCCCTTTTTAGATTTTAAGTGATTCATTTTGATGTGATTAAGGATATTTTTTGAGATTGGATTTATAAGTGTAATCAACTTGTGTATAATGGATTTTAAGGTTAAAGTATTACAGAGTTTCTAACGGTATTTTATTTATAATAAAAATTTTAATTTTAACATGAAATAATTCATTTCATGTTTTAATGACATTATTTTCTAAAAAATAAAGATCACCCATCAAGATGAAAGGGAAATGATCTCACACAACCTTCATATCCCTTATAGATGATTCAATCATCCCTGTCTTTGAAAAAGACCATTCAAATGATTTTGAAAGCATTTTGAACATCCAAATCACCTGTAAGAAATTATTTGATCTATCCAACACTTTTTAATTTATCCAAAATTTATATGGATCATTATTTATATTTTACCTGAATTCAAAATATAAATTTATCCATCTCATTTGATAAGATAAATGACACTAAGGAGTTTATTATTTCATTTCAAAAGATATGGATTTCATGCAGAAAGATAAAGGGGATATCAATATCATAATAGAAGACCCTAATATCTGGATTTAAGGTATGAATTATTTTATTATGTTCTATGTATAAAAAATGATTAAGTTTATATTTATTAATCATAAAAAAATATTTCATATTTTTTATTTTTAGTAATAATGTATTAAGTAATTAGGTAAAGGATCATAGTTAATGTTTTAAGGATGTGTTTATGTATATATTTTTCAAAATTATGATATAGTGGTATTTTATCAATCATGAAAATCCTGAGAATGTTTCTATAGTATGTTTTGTTTTAAAATTTTGAAAACAAGTTTTATATAGAATAAATACCTTTGAAAAATGGCATACTGAAAATGTGATAATTTTTGGAGACATTTATTGAGTTTTAGGTATATGTAACCCTTAAGTTTAACATATAAAAAGGGTTTTTTGAGGAAGAATGTATTTACTTTTGGTGGAAATAAACTTAAGGTATTGGAAACCTTTAGGGCTTGTATGATGTCTGATTTTGAGGTAATTATGGGTTATTATAATTTAGTAAGATATGTTTTATCATATAGATATACCTAGGATTAAAATTTTATTTGGTGATTAAATGATTAATATTATTTTGGAAGAATCACTGTGATTTTGGGGAACATTATAGGATTTAGATAAATAGAATATTATGGGATTTTATTTGAGTAATAAAGGCTAGATTATATTTTGGAAGCATATATAATTTTATTGTGGATTTATGATGATCCAAGTAATTTATAGAAATTATTATCATATTTTACAGATTACATTATTTTGTGAATATACATTTTGATATGATAATTTAAAAGTTCTTGATTTTGGTTGGAGATAAATGATAAATGTTTCTTGGAAGAATATGTAATCATTTTTTAGGCTTCAATATTAATCTGGAATATTTTTTAGAATTTTAAGGACAATTATTTATAGAATTATATAAGTTGAACTTTGGTTATTACTGATTAATTTTTGATATTGAAGTATTTTTTCTTCATTTGAAGTATTATTAATTTTATAATTATCTATCCTTATTCTAAAAAATTTGTTATTAGTTAATATATAAAGATGTTATAAATAAATCATTATTATCCTATAGATTATGTGATTTCTTAAAAGGTAATTTTCTTAATTTAGGAATAAAATATTAAATAATCACCATTTGGAGTGAAATACGAGTTTGTTGTGGAATTTTATTAAAGGATTAAATATTACTTTTCAAGTAAGCATATTTTCATATGTTTTTAGTATAAATGATAAATGAATTCCTAAAATTTATTAAAAGGATCTTAAAAAAATAATTTTTTCCTATTACCTTATTTTTAGATGAATAAATGTTCTTTTTCACACCTTATTGTGTTGTAGTATCATGGTTATTAATTTTCTTAACATAATTTACATTATTGTGATCAATGTTCTCTATCACTCTCTATTTTCAATTGAAAATTAATTTTTTCTTCAATTTTTATATCTTCTCTTACCATTAATTTTATCATATTTAGAAATCTAATGTGTGTTATCCTAGATGACCACCACACTTCCCTTTTTCTCTTTTCAAGAGGAAGTTTTATTAACCCTTTTTATGATGTGATATTTCAATAAAGGTATTTTAAAATTTCAAACATTTATTCCTGATATCATGTTTAAATTTTGAGGATTCGATTTTATAAAGGGGATAATATAATATCCCAATATTTTAGAAAAAATACTATGTTTGATAGTGTACCAGATACGCAACATTAGGCTTAAACAGACAACGAAACATTTCTATTTAAATGTGGAAATTTTAACATAGCCTTCCACTATCAGAGAATGAATAATATTAACCACATTATAAAATATATAATTTTTATACTCAAACCGAATGTATTAATTAATTTTAAGTAAATAATCACTCAATTTTTACCAAATTCATTTTATTCTTCAAAAGATATTTTCTTCAAAAATGATTTTTATTTATTTTTGTGATTTAATATTGTAATTAATTTTTGAAACTTTTAGAGATGGTATTTTAAAAAAGGATATAATTTCTAAAATATTTATGTAAAAATTATATTTGGATTAATTCTTGATAATTTTCTATAAAATATTTAATTTATAATTAATAATAAAAATTACTTATTTTATTATAAATTTTATTTTCATTTAAAGTATTTAAAAAGTAAAATTTTATTTTGGATTAGTTTTAAAATTTAATTAGTTATTTTTAATTTAAAATAATCCAAATATGTTTTTATAAATTATTTTTATACTATAATTTATTATAAAAACATTTAATATTTTAAAAGGGTATTTTCTAAAAAAAAATTCATCAAGTTTTTACATTTTAATTTTAAATAAAATTATACCAATTATGTGTTTTGAATATTAAAAAATAGATTATATATTTGGAATCCGGGAGTCTAAATTTGGTACATATGACCCTTTTTTTAGTCATTATGAATAGTAATAATAGTAAATATTTGTTACCCCGGTAAGGATAAATTGTGTAATTAAGGGTTCAAAATAATATGATAAGGGCTATAAAATGATAATAAAACTTGAATTAGTTTTATTATATTATTAAATTTTTTCCATAGTCATTCAACATTTAGTTATATGGATTTTTTTACCATTATGATGTGATTATGACTTTTATAATATTTTATGTAAGGAAAAGTCAAAAATGTCACTCTTGTTTTTAATAAATATAATATTTTTAAAATATGTATAACCAGAGGATAAGATTGATTATAAATATTATTTTTAAATATATATTATTTATGTTCATCATATTAATTTAAAAAAAAATTAAGTTGAGAAATAATAGCCTTAAATTCTTACGCAACGCTGATAGGGTAATTATTCAATTAATGGAAAAATAAAATAAATAATTTTAAAATTATTAAAATTAGTATAATTTTAATTAATTAATGTGATAAAATAATTTCAAAGATAAATATAACATGTTATAGATGTATTAAAAGGTTTTATTCTAATTTAATTTGTTTTTTATGTTATTAGAGTCAAAATAAATGAATAGTTTAAAAATTGATATTATTGATATTTTATGAAAATAAAATTATATTAAATGATTTAAAATCCCAAAAAAAACTATATTTAGACAATTTAAAATGATATGGTTATAAATATCAACCATTGTACTTTTATGAGCCATTTTTTCCATTTATAGTCACTATTTTGACCCTCAAAGAGTAAAAAACATTATTGTTATAGTAAGGGTTAACTGGTAGTTAAAACCAAAAGATACAGGTTAAAATATAGTCAAAACTTATCAAAATTTTATTATATGAGAGGATTTATAATCATCATCATATTATCTTCTAATATTATTAGTTTTTATCAGTTTTTAATTGATAATAAATTTATATAAATGTAATATTTTAATAAATTCTAAGTGTTCCCCTACCCTCTCTTATGAAAGGGAAACTCTTCTCCTATTTTATTTACATTTGATGAACAATTTGGTTCATAAAATATCTACCTATATTCCTTCATTGAAATCCAAATCACAACATAGATGGTTTTTTATTATAAAACTGACCTAGTAATGATTTTGCTATAAACATTAAGTGGTAGTTTGAAGAAGAGATCATTCTCAACCAAGTGTTTTTGTTTTATTTATTATTCCACCCCATTCAAATCATATTTAACCATTCTAAGATAATAATATCATTATATCCTATATACTAGGATTTTATTTTGTTATTTTCATTATAATAACCCAAAATTTTATCAACGGAATTCCCTTCTTATAATTATATCATAAAACACATACATCACATAGAGAATCCAATAAAAACATTATTATAATAAATTAATAAGGATACATTAGTCAAAAATTATACTAATAATAATGCCAAATATTACAGTGGGAAAATAAATAGATAATAAGATAATAAGAATGGGGAAATTTGGATCTGTTCGATCCACTAGAATGACTACACACATGAACAAAGCTATAGAAATAAAAAATTATTGTAATAATATAATTTTCATTTTCAAGATTAAATTATGAATAACCTTAATAGAAAATAGAACTGAATGAAGAATGAATTAAATAATAAGTATTTATAGAAATTAAGGAAACTATACTGCTGGAATAGTAACCTGGTTGTTGGAATAGTAATTTGCCCATTAGGAATAGTAATCTAGCCATTAGAATAGTAAACTCACCTATGAAAGTATAAATAAAATTTAGGTATCCTATAAATTAAAATATGATATACCACGGTGTAAGTAAATGAATGTTTTAGAAATGATAAACTAAATGTTAATATTTTGTAAAACAGAAATGTTTATTTTTAATTTCATAATTAAAATAATCGTTTGAAAGAAATTTTATTTTCATAAAAATATATTCATAAATTAATATTATGTGATATTATAATTATATAATAATTTTGTGTGACCCTGATTAATTTTTTGAAGGGTCAAAAAATCGATTATAAAATTGAAATCGATATTTTTTTAATAAATAATGATTTTATTTAAAAATTAAATTTTTGATATTTAGAAAATTATTTTCATAAAATGGATTCCATTTTTTAAATCTAAATATCAAAATATTGTCACAGTTAATTTTTGGGTTTTTTCTAAAATAATTGAATTTTTCATTGACAGTGAAATGCAGTAATTTTCGGAAATTCACATTATAAGAATTTTTTGATTCATAGATGAGGTGAGAATGATATAATAAACCATGGGTTTGAACTCTCCTAAACCATTTATTTTATTTATTTATATGATTCAACACTATTTATAGTCTTGATCCAAACTAATAAACTGGTGAATATAATAATAAAAAACACCCCTCTCCTCCCCCATAAAATACCACCCCTTCTCCTAACACCTTTTAAGCTTTGTATCTTGTAAATATTCTACCCAAATAACATCACAGGGCTCTTCCCCACATCCAATATCTTCTAGTATCAATAAAATACAAAACCCATTTTTTTAAGGAGCTTCTCAGGGAGACGAAATTCAAGTGGTAAAATCCTAAATCCTTCTCTTTTAATTTATTTTATTTTCCTATCCTCCCCTCACCTCCCATATCCAAAGATTCATGATAAATAAATTATCATATATATACTATAATTTTACTTTTTTAATGGAATATTCATCATCAAATCTCTTCGCTTATCCTTTTATCCAAAAAATGAAAATGTTGTCCGTCATATATCGATTCACCGCCTTCATGGATGGAGATTATTCATTTTCCGTTACCACCATCAAGGATGGTCATAAAACTATTATAATAGTTAAACCAAAATTTAAAATTTATATTTTAACTTTCCTGTGTTTGGTAACTAATATATATTCATAATATTAATTGGTAAAACAAAACTAGTTTGCGATGACCAAAAAACTACACAAATAAACTAAACGTCTATCATTAACATTTTATCAAATGAATCATTCTCATATTAGAAAAAATATATATGGGGATATTTAAAATTCTATATATATGTTAATACCATTTCACTCCACTTAAATAGTTTTTCTTCCATTTTATAAGAACTCCAACAATTATACTCAAGGGAACCGACTAGAAAACCATGAAACGAATGCTCCCAGAACGATGAAATTAAACTTTATAACATATATAAATGGATATAAATGATCTTAATAAAATAAAAATAAACCAAATACATAAAAAATAGGTTCTGAATTAAAATTTTAAGGAATCAAATTTTATTATCTAAGACATTAAGTTAAAGTGCAGAACACATTCTTACATAAGTTAAGGGATCTCTTCAAACCTCCATTTTTTTAGGTTACAATTTCTCTCTATTTACCCAAATTTATTCCTTTATTATTATTATATACATATCATAAATTAATATTATATGTTCCAAAAATGGATATATTTCTCAATTCATCCTTTTTTATGGGTAAATACAAGTTTTAAAAGGTTACCTTCTCAATTCCTCTTGATAAAAAACACATATTAAAAGAAACGTCTATATTTCTTTCCCATTTTCAAGTACACATCATAAAAAAAATTTAAGAAACCAATATTTTTTTTAAAATAGTCGTTTTATCATGAAAAAATATCATAGTTAATTTCTATTTTTATGAAAACAATTATGGTCTTATCCATTTTAAAGACTCGTTAATCTTTTCCCTTAAACCACACTAAAATAGATCATTTCTAAAGTTTACTAAAGACTATTTTTCATTTATTCACTTCATCTAGACAGGATTATTCATGATATATTTTTATTTTTACTTTATGATTGTCAAAATATAACTTAATCCCTCTTTCATGGATTCTATTATGATATATCCTTTGGTTTTTCCTTATGAAATGATTTTGATACCCATTTCTTTCCATGGGTAACCCCTATATTTATACCTTATGTTTGATTCTTCATGTTGCACACATATTCATGATCATGTTATTATGGTTCCACCTAGATAGTGATCCGTTTAATTGGGTAATTTTTAGTCTCGTGAGATGTCATGTATGAGATTTGAAAGTAAACCTAATCCATTATGAGACTTTTTCAACCATGTGATATAATCTGGGTAGTTATATAATGACCAAAACATTTCATACATAGATATTACATATAAATATATGAATATTAATTACATAAAATATAAAAACCACGCAATGACTGTATATTTTAGTAACTTTGGACACTAGGAGACAAAAATAGCATGTTCATAAAGCATCTAAATAATCTCCCACATATCCCTTCATAAATAGACCCTTTTGACATGCCATACTTAATAACCTCATTCATATCCTTGTGAAAATAAACATAATAAATGGATTATCTTGGATTCTCAATAATGGTAAACTAGAGAGACATCAATCATAACCTAATCATAAGTTAATAAGAGCATGAATATAAAATTTGAAAATTATACCCTGCAAATCTAAGATCATAATCTTGATTCATGGAGTAAATCATAATATTTCATAATGAATGAATCATAAAATCATCAAAGAACATGATCCATGAAATTATAATAATGTAATAAGACATGGAATTTGTGACATACATAAGCATATAAAATATGATTTCAAGGCTACCTACTAAGACATTCATAACATGTTAATCTTGGGCTATTCACCCATGTAACTACTTCAGGATTGGGATGACCTCCTGTGTACCATCTAGTTTCGGACTTAGGATGACCTCCTGTATACCCTCTTGTTTCGGGATTGGTCTGACAACCCATGTACCCTTTTTTGGGATTGGGATTACCACCCCTTATGTGGGCTTGATCTGATAACCTATGTACCCTTTTTTTTTGTATTAGGTTGACCAACCATGTACCCTTTTGTTATGGGGTTAGGCTGACCACCCGTGTACCCTTTTTTGTGGGCCTCAGCTAAACAACCATGAACTCTTTGAGATCATAAAACATTTATCATTACCCAATTCATTAGAGAGAGATATAGGTCCCACCCATCACACAATGAATATCATAAATATTTGTTCCACAAGAACATAAATCATTCATCACATCAAAACCCATGTCAAGAAATGAGTTTTCTAAACATTTTATCATAACATAACTCATGGAAAAGAAATAGGTTTTATAAATATAATTTTATAATAAACATAAACCATCCATCAAAATAATAATGGTGGTATTCATGAATAATATTCCCATTAAATCATAATTAACATCAGATAAGTTTATCTTATATAGAAAATAATATTGAATAATCACTTAAAATAATTCTTGGGGAAAATATACTTTTTATTTTGAAAACGGTTTTTTAAAATACCATGTAATTATAAATGAAAAAAATTAATTTGAAAATAAACTTGTAATATTGTAAAGTAAGAATCATGGAATTGATTTTTCATGACGTAGGTAAAATCCTCTCATGTCATATAAGTTAAAAAACATTACTTTTGTATTTTTTTGGAAAAATCATAAAGAACCTCGGTTAGAAAATGAAAAAAATAATCCTTTCAAACCATTTTTGTAAAAATTAAAACATGGGTAAAAATGAATTTAAAAGAAACATATAATAATAGAATAAAAAATTCAAAAACAATTTTAGAAGACATGGACATGGAAGAAAGAGATAGTTTTAATGTAAATTTTAAAAAGATAGCTTTTTAAAAGAAAATACCTTATAAATATCATATCATTGAAGTTATCATTAATATAATTAATTAATTATGTGTATTTTCTATAAATACACATAAAAAGGTTTAAATACAACATAAATTTATCAAATTTCATCCCATATGTAGTCATAGAATGAAATAATCAATGAAGTATAATATTAACCTAGATAATGGAAATTGGGTTAATAATTCTCTTACTACTTTGTAATCAGTCGAATCGTATACCCTGTAAAAGTAATAATTATAAAATGAAACATTTAATAGAATTAAGATAATAATATACAAGATATTATATATAAAATGGAATTTTATATGTCACAGATAGAGAATAAGTCAGGAATAAGGAATATATCTCACAAAAGAGAAAGTGAGATGATATACCCTTACCTCATGCCTATCTTTAGTATGGTGTACATTAAACTCCAATATAAAAGGTTTAAATAAAGTTATTAATTCATTAAATAACCATATTCATATTCATAATACCTTATATGATATTTTTATAACATCTTTCCACACATTAATGAATAATATTTCCTGATTTTTATTGTTTTATGTGCATTCAATTCATGGCTTTCATGGCCAGTTCAGTTTTGTATAACTATGGATTTCCTTGTTGAATGGAAATAAAACTCTAGAAGTAGAATAAAATGGTATTAATGAACTTAAATATTTAAAAAATTTCCCATAAATCATTTTTATTTCTTGTATTAGGATTATTCATTTGATTAAATGTTTATGATAAATGTTTATTTTATTTTGGTAGTTTTTATGAACACCACAAACTAGTTTAGTATTATTTGATTTTATGAGTATATATGAGTTATATAACATGAAATAGTTATAATATACCTATTTCAACCTTATTTACCCATAATTATACTTTTATGACCAGCTATGAAGGCGATAATGGAAAACAAAAAATTGTTATTTATGTAGACGGTAAATCGCCATACTTTTGACAATATTTCTATTTCTTTGAATAATAGAAGATAAGAAATGAAACGGATATGATATATTCCACTAGAAAAAAACTCAAATTTATACATTATTCTGGATTTATAATTTCTTGATGGATTAATGAGGTGAGGAGAAAGTAGAATAAGAAAATAAATTGAGAGAGGTGCTTCGAGAAAATTACATCTTGAATATCACCTCCTTGAAAGATCCTTTAAAGACCTTGGAAATGGCATTTGGGTGATACCAAAAGCACTTGGACGTAATTAGAGTGGTGAGGAGAGGTTTTGGAAAATATTTTAGTTGATTCAAGTCTTTTTAGGAGAAAGGGGGTGTTGAGGAGTGGTATTTTTACTTAGGGAGGGGTGGTTTTTAATTGATTAAATAATGATTAATTTATATTTAAATCCAACCACAATGTGGTAGAATAAATTTCCAAGAATTTTTTTGATAAATAATGTTTTAAATTTTATTTGGGGTCTATAAATACCTCAAAAACACATTAAACTGTGTATTTTTTAGGTATTTTAAACCTTTACCTTGAATCTTTAACCCATTTCATTATTTTACCTATAGCGTGGTGAATATTTATTTTTTACCACGGTAACGTATCTACGAATTAATAGAAAAATAACCTTAAAAATAATTTGGACCTAAGTATTCCAACTATTTAATCAATTTTACCAAATTAAATTTAAATATATAGAAAATTTATATTTAAAATTAATCCCACATACATAATAGGAAATCTAGTTTTTAATTTGAAAATGTTCAAAAGTTTCAAAACAAATATGTCAAATTTAAATTTTAAATTAATTAAAATGAACTAAATTTGATTTTTTTTCCGGATAATTAAACTAATTATACAATAATATATATTTAAAATATAATTTAACAATATATATTATTTATATGAAATGTTGTTTTTCAATTAAAATGCATTATTTTTCACTTCAAAAAATGAAACTTATTAAAAAAATACCAAAAAATTACCCTAATCTAATTTTTATATCAAAATTTCAAAAATAAATTTTATTTTATCAAATTAAATCTATAAAAGTATCAATTTTTTTTTAAAACTATTTTTTCATTCAAAATTGACAAAATTGCCTTTTAAAAAAATATAGCTTTTATGCTTAAAATTTGATTTATTTTTATCTTAAGCCTACAAACTAATTTTGTTAATTTAAAAACAATATATTTAATATATAACATATAAATTTCATTAATATATTTAACTCATATTTATTAATTTAATTTATTAAGATAAAACTCTACTTTGGCCATAAAAATAGTTTTTTATAAAAACACATCCTTTATGATCAATTGGTTTTTATTTTCCAATATATTTAATTGGTAACAAATGAATTCATTTTATAATCATATATAAACTATATTTTTATAATTTTATTATTATCATGCATTAACTCCATTCCAATGGCTAGGTGATAATGCTTGTGATAAAATAATAATATTTTGTATTTTGTTTAAGCTTAGTGTTTTGAGAAAAGTAAGATATTGAAGAGATTAAATTTATTTAAGAAAACATAATGTAAAATGTTGGGTTGCAACATTATAAACCCATTAAAATTAATTTCTCCCTCAAAATTTTTTACTTTTATATAAACATATGGCGATATAATTCCCTCATCACATCCTTAGGTTTCCACATAACTTTCTCAAATTGGTTTTTTCGCTACAAAACTTTAACCATGTGAGTTGTCATGTTTCGTAGAACTTTATCTATATGATCCCAAATCTTTGACAGTTGTTCTTTATAAGAAAGATCTAGATCCAAAGGTATGACCTATGATTTTAGTACATATTAATTTTTAGGTATGTACTTCCTCGAGAGAGAAACATGGAACACATCATGAACTTGAAAGAGATTTGGTGGAACAATCAATCAATGAGCTACCCTCCCGATAAGATCAAGAATTTCAAAAAAAATGAGTCCTTATAGATTTTAAATTTTCCATCTAAATTAAATGGTAGATACTTGAAAATTCATTTATTGGAAACCCACATCATAAAAAGGTTCAATAAAACTTCCTCTTAAAAAGTGGAAAAGCAAAAGGTGAAGATCACCACAAAACTGGGATTTTGATTATTGGAAAGTAAAAATATAGACCTAAAAGGGAATTATAACTATAAACTTCTAATGGATAATGATATAGAACATGGTAATTATAAGGTTAATGAACAAAAATTGATATACTAAATAGGTTTGAAAATGGTCATTGATATCATCAAAAATGATGGTAATAGGATAACATTTTAGAATATGTAATTACTTGATTTCATCTCATAAGTACAATATCACTCTTTGGTTATGCCTTGATCAATATTCACTTCATTTTTGACTCCATGATATAAAGTTGAAATTATAATTCTTTCAGAACTAGTGGATCATAAGATCTATAATGGGATAAAAATTCATTCATTTTGTCGCTAGTTATCTTAAAAAATGGTTAGCATAGATTATCCAATACTCATAAATATTCAGATGATTAATTAATACATTAATCTCCAAAACCTTATCTAATGTTCAATGTAAACAGTTTCATAAATTTTTACCCTCATGAACCTTTCAAAAAATTTAAATCTAAAAATTTCAAATAAAGGTAACTAGATCTTAAAAATCAACTTATCATTAATCCCCCAAAATACTTGATATAGATCTTTATTTTCACACACCAAACATGTGACTATCTTTATCATGTACTCTCTTGAAATATGGTAATAACCTGAATTTTTATAAAACATTAGTGAAAACATGCATTCTTTAAAAAATTAACTATTTCCTCATACCATAAAAAATTATATAAACTCAATCCATAAACCACCTTATCATCATATTACTAATCAGCGCCAAGGTCATCAATACTCTCTCATTTATTTTATCTCAATCAGAAATATCTTTATCTTCTTATTATAACAACATAATATGTATATTAAGGGTTATTTTTTCCTTGGTCATGTGTTCTTTAAAAATATCACATCAATCACCTTTCATGGTTACCAGTACCATTCAACAAATACATTCAAATACTTAAGAAAAAACTAGAGTGGATCGATCCTTACATTTTTCATTATTCCATAATACTATAAAAGTACTTTTACAACATTATTCTTGAAACCAAATACATAAATAAATTAATCCTTTCACTTTAATTATTGGTATGTAATAGTTTCTTTTTCTAGAAGTTAATTCTTGGTTCAGGGAATTTATTTGGATAACTCCCATGTTCCCCAAATATAATACATTAAACTCCTCAAAAATTTGTCACTCTATGACCTTATTTTCCACATAGATAACATCTTATCCTCCATTTGATATATTCCTCTAGGTTATTCTTCCTAACTTATTAACATGTAGAAAACTGAATATTTTTTTCCTCTATGTTCATAACCACATGAACATTCATAAAATTCTACCTTCCTCTTATTCAATGTTTTAGGAATCTCACTTAAGTTCACTTTGTTAATAATATATCACAAAGATGATTAGGAATAATCATAATATCTTTCTCTATAATCATTATCCAATTTGGTTTCTCATAGTCACTGAATTTTCTATCAGATTCCAAGTTAACATGATTTTTTCATGTTCTAGCTATCGACTAAAACCAAAAGCATAGCATGAGAAACCCTAATCATAGTGGAAAAACTTCCTAACCAAGGGAAATTACTTATAGAATTTTAATTTATGATATCTTAGGTTTAATCCTAGGTTATTCATGATCATTACTAAAATTCTTGGATTGTAACCTCTACTTAGACTTATCCTTATAGATCTTACTAAGGTTTTCTCATCTAGGTTTCCAAAGGTTAACTAAAACATCATATGATACCAACTATAATGACCCAATTTTTCATATATAGATATTATATATAAATATATGAATATTCATTACATAACATATAAAATCTACCCTAGGACCATATGGGTTTAGGGTCTTTGGAATCTTAGAGAAAAAAATAGGTTCTTAAAACATCTACATCATCTCCCCCTTAACCGTTCATAACTAGACACCATTTTGACATTTCATACTTAATATCTTCCTTCATATCCTAGGGAAAATAAACATAAGAAAATATTGAACTCATATGCTCAGTAAGGGTAAACCTGAGATACCTCAATCATAACATAAGTATAAGGGAATAAGAACACGAACATAACATTTTAAAATTATACCCTGTATATCATAGATCATAATATTTATTCATGGAATAAATCATATAAGTTCATAAGACATGAATCATAAAAGTATCAAATAATACAATCCATTATAGTATTAAAAAGGGATAATAAAAGGAATTTTTTGGAATATATAAGCTTAGAAAATCTTATCTCAGGGCTACCTACCAAGACATTCAAATCATGTTAGGCCTAGCTATTCACCCAAGTACATGCTTCAGGCATGGGATAACCTCCTGTGTACCCTCTAGTTTCGGGCTGAGGATGACCTCATGTATACCCTCTTGTTGTAGGCTTGGGATGACCACCCATGTACACTTTTGTTGTAGTCTGGGGAAAACCATCTATATACCCTTTTTTGAAATCTTTGGCTGACCACCCATGTACCCTTTTGTTTTGGGGTTGGGCTGACTATTTGTGAACCCTTTTGTTGTGGGATTGGGATGGTCATCTGTATACCCTTTTATTTCATAGAACATTTATCATTAACCAACTAATTGTAAATGGATATATCTCCCACCCATCACACAATCAAAATCATATATATGCATTTTATAAGAACATAAATCATTCATCGCATCAAAACCCATATAAAGAAATTATTTTAATTAATATTTCATCATAACAAAACTCATGGAAAAGAAATAGGTTTAATAAATATCATGTCATCATTAACATAAACCAACCATAAAAAGAATAAGGGTATTATTATTCAATAATATTACTTGTAAATGATAAGTAACATCAAATAATTTTATCTTCTATTGGAAATAATTTTGAATGTTTATTTAAAATAATTCTTGAGGAAATTATCCTTTCTATTTTGAAAACATTTATTTAAATGTTGTGAAATTATAAAAGAAAAACATTATTTGAAAATAAAATCATAATATTTTAAAAGAATACCCAAGGAATTAATTTATCATGATGGAGGGAAAATCCAATCATTCCGTATAAATTAATAAAAAATTCCACACATATTTTTATCAGAAAATTCATACAGAACCTCTCTTAGAAAACAACAAAAAAATCCTTTAAAACCATTTTTTAAAAAGTAAAAATTGAGTAAAAATTACTTTAAAAAATCATAAAAAAATATTAAAAACATTTTCAGAAATAATTTTAGAAAACATGGACATGGAAGAAAAATTAATTTTTAATAGAAAATTTAAAAATATAGGTTTTTAAATAAAATACCTTATAAATATCATAACATTGAATTGAGCATCAATAAAATTAATCAATTATGTGTATTTATAGTAAGTACACATAAAAAGTGTAAATAAAGCATAGGATAATAAAAATTCATCCCACTCATAATCATATCATGATATAATCAATGAAGTATAATGTTAACCCCAAGAATGGAAATTGGGTTAAGAATTCTCTTTCCACTTTATCATCAGTTAAATCGTATGCCCCATAAAAGTAATAATTATCAAATGAATAATTAAATAGAATTAAGATACTAAGATTCATGCTATTATATATCAAATGGGATTATATACACCATACATAAGAAACAATTGGTGAATAAGGTATATATCTCACAAAAGAAAATATTAGATGAGAGACCTTTACCTCATATTTCTCTTTAGTTTGGTGCAATTTAACCTCCTATATAAAAGTTTTAAATAATTTTATTAATTAATTAAATAATAATATTCATATTTATAATACCTTATAGGATATTTTTATAACATATTACCACCAATTAATTTATTATATTTCTTAATTTTCATTGTTTTGGGTGAGTTTGTTTCATGGTTTTCATGGTTGGTTCATTTGTGTATAACAATGGAATTTCATGTTGAATGGAAATTAAACTACAGAAGTAGAATGAAATGGTATTAATTAAATAATATAATTATAAATATTCCCATGAATCATTTTTCTTCCTTATATTAGGATGATTCATTTGATAAAATGTTAATGATAAATGTTTAGTTTATTTTTGGGGTTTTTTCGAACACTAAAAACTAGTTTCATTTTATTTAATATTATGAGTATATATTAGTTCTAGGACAATAAATAGGTTATAATATACCTATTAAAATCTAGTTTAACTATAATTATACTTTTATTACAATCTATGAAGGTATTAATGAAAAAAAACATTATTTATGGAGATGGTAAACTACCATAATTTTGGAAATAGTTTTGTTTCTATGAATAAGTGAAGATGAGAAATGAAATGGATATGATATATTCAATTAGGAACATAAAAATAATATATATAAATTATTATATATTTATCATTAATTTATGGATGAATTAGTTGAAGGGAATGTGGAATAATAAATGAAATTCTGAGAGGATCTTTGAGAAAATTTCGTCTTGAATATCACCTCCTTAAAGAATCCCTTAAAGTTATTAGAAATGGTATTTGGGTTAAACTAATAGAACATGGACATTGGGTATGGGGAGGATATGGTTTGGTAGATATTTTAGGATATTAAATTCTGGTGAGCATAAAGTCAGTGATGAGGGTGGTATTTATATATGAGGAGGGGTGGTTTTTAAGTGACTAAATAATGTTTATTTTGTGTTTAAAGTAAACCATGTTGAGGTGGAATTAATTAAAAAATATTTGGATTATAATTAATGTTTAAAAGTTGGTTTAGGGTTGATAGATACCTCAAAAACCCATTAAATTTTGTAGTTTTTAGTCATTTTAAGCCTTTATCGTTTTTACTTTAACCTATTTGATTATTTTACATATACCGTAGTAAATCAATATTTTTCACCACCAAAAATTTTTTATGGCTAAAAATGAAAATAACATTACAAAATAATTTTTACCTTATTATTAAAAAATTTAATCTATTTTACAAAATTAAATTCACATAATTTTAAAAATACTATTTAAAATTAATCCTACAGACGCAATGGGGAAGTTGGTTTTTAAAGTGAAAAAGTTTCAAAAGTTTGAATTGTTTTTATATCCAATTTCAATTTAAAATTAATTAAAATGAATTAAATTGGATTTATTTATGTATAATTGAAATAATTATACTTTATAACTAATTTTTAATATAAATTATTATTATAAAATGTTTAGATGAAAATCCAGTTTTTAATTAAAATGCAGTATTTTTTCACTATTCATATAAAAATGAAACTTATCAAAAAAAATTTGAAATTCACCCTAATATAGTTTTGATATCATGCATTCAAAAATGATGTTTTTTAAATAAAATCAATAAAATTTTCAAATTTTAGATTTAAAATAGGTGCTTCATTAAAAGGTGGAAAATCGCATTTCATAAAAAATATAACGTTTATTGTTAAAATTGAATTTATTCGTATTCTAAGCCTATAAAACTTCTTAGATGAATATAAAAACATTTTATTGAGTATATAAAGTAAAATTTTAATTAATATATTTCACTAATAGTGATTAATTTAATTTATTGATATAAAATTCCATTGTGGACAAACAAATTGTTTTTTACAAAAACACATCCTTTTTGATCAATTGGTTTTTATTTTCATTTATAATTAATTGGAATACAATGAATTAATTTTATAAATATATGTAAACTATATTTTTTATAATTTAGTTAATATTATTCATTCCCTCAATTTCAATAGATAGGTGATTGCAGTTGTGTTAAAATAATAATATTATATAGTTTGTTTAAGCTTGCTGTTTTGTGCAAAGTAAGCTATTGAAGAGATTAAAATTATATTAAAAAACATCCCATAAAATATTGGTGTGTTAAAAGTTATATGTGACTCATTTTAGTGTCATTTTATATGTTTCTTCCACATTCCATTATTTCCATGATCATATGATTCCATGTTTTATATGTTATACTTCCATATGTTTATTCACATGTCATTCCTATTATGTTATAATGTTATACCTTTGAATCGTGTGTTATGATTATTTTCCATGATTATTAACATACTAATATTTTGAGATCATCCCTTTTGTCTATGTATTTCCCAGGTTATCCTATGAAGATGTAGGATCCCAAAAGAAGTTAAGATCTCCCTATGGAAGACTAAAAAATAGATGTTTTATTCGTATTCCATGTTTTTAATTTTATGTACCTAGTCTTCAAAACACATTATAATTTATGATCCATTGTTTGTATTTCATGGATAAATAATCCCAAAATCATGTAATAACATGTTTAAAAGGATATGGTTACTATTTATGGTATTAAAGAATGGTCTGATTAGTTTTGGGGATTAGGAAAAGAAAACCTTAGTAAGAATTGTAGGGATAATTATATCACTATGGATATCCTAGATTGAAACATAGGGAATCATAAGTTAGGATATAATTTTCAATTATATGTTATTACTTTTTTTCATAGTTTCATTTTTATGTTCTCATTATATAGGTATTCAATCCCCCTAATTGTATTTTATTTATTTTTTCTTATTTAATGGCAGGAAATAAGAGAACTCGTGATAACAAAAAATGTGATGGGAAATGTGATGATTTCACTAATGTGATGAAAAATATGATAGGATAGGGATCCCAAAACATCCTGAATATACTATCTCAACTGGATCAAGTTAGGAATAATGAATTTAATTATGTGGAACGCCCACCTTATCCTAAGAAAGAGAAATTTTAGGTCGAATCCTTTATACAAAAATTTTCTATTATCTTTACTGGATATTATGATCCCCTCATTACAGAATAATGGATTCACTCCATTGATAAGATATTATCTATCCTTCAATGATTATAAGAATATAATGTTTTTTTGGTAGTTTATTATTTTTATGGGGAAGCTGATCAGTGGTGGACACTGATCAAGAACACTAAGTCTAGGGGGAAAATTAGTTCCGCGAAATGGGAAGGATTCAAGAAAATATTTTTCAATAAATATTTTGCACAAACTTTCCATCTTAAAATAGAGATTTTGTTCCTTAGTCTAAAGCAGATAGAAGATGAGTCTATTAGGATCAATGAGGAAAACTTTACAATACATTCAAGATATGCCTCTTTCTTTTTCATGAACACTAAAATTATGGTGGGTCGCTTATTTAGTGGATTAATACCAAGTCTATGAAAATAATTGGTAATTCAAGACTTTTAAATTTATGAATAGATTATATGATGTGCTATAAAGGTTTAGATGGAGATTGGTGACTCTTAGTGGTATCATGGGATCGGATATTAAAATAGGAAAATGAAGTTTAATATGTGAGGATCAATGGATAAATCCCGTGAAGGAAAGAAAACTCAATATCTCATGTGTCAAAAGTATGGGAAGAAGAATCCCATAAACCATCTAAAGAGAATGAGGATAATCTTTAAATGTGGATGAGAGGGGAATCAGGATAATGTTTTCAAAAGGGATTTTAGGAAGACCACTAATTCATAAGAAGAAAAGAAGGTTCAGATCAATAATGAAACATTCTAAGATTTTATGAAGTATGTTATTTCAAATTAATTAAAATTATTTGATAGATTTTGTTACACATTGTACATAGTTTAACTTGAGTCTCACATAATAACTAGTTCCTTTTATAACTTATGTTACACACAATATACTATTAATATTAGTATTTAACATGATATTTATCACCAAGTCGTTAGGATGGAAAGAATGAATGAGATAAAATAAATTATGAACACTATATTTTACATATTTTTATAAAATAAATCCATTGGTTACCAATTAATTATAAATTTAAATAAATACCATTTGAATATAAAGGTTTTATTTTTATGAAAAAATAATTTTTATGACCAGAATAGAGTTTTATCTTAATAAATTAAACAATCAGTATTATTAAAATATATGAATGAAATTTATATTATATATATATATATATAATGAAATTCATATAATAATTTTTATAGTATTAATATGATAATAAATATAATTTTAAGCATAAAAAGTTGTAGATATTTAAAAGGTAGTTCTACCACCTTTTAATGGTGCACCTATATTAAAAATAAATTTTGAAAATGTTATAAATTCTATTTGAAAAAATAAATTTTTAAATTTAAATATGAAAATTTACATTTGTGGGATTTTCTGTATTTCCCTAATAAATTTCATGCTTTAATGAATAGTGAAAAATACTAGATTTTAACTAAGACCTATTTTTTATCAAAATAATTTATAGTGTTAAATTATATTTTTAATTAGTTTTTAAATTATAATTAGTTAATTTTTATATATATTAATATAATTTATTTAAATTTTATCACTTTTACAATGAATTTAAATATATAAAATTAACAATCTTTTGAACATATTCACTTTAAAAACTCGCTATGTCATTCTGTCTGTCTAATTAATTTAAAATTAATTTATGAAACTTCTATTATTAAAATTTTAGAAAATGGATTTCATATTTGGAATAAGAAAAATTTATAATTTATATTAAGTTCAAATTATTTTTCTTACAAAAATATTACTTAATGTAATTAAAATTAATTATAGTGATTAAGTTAAAAGTGATTTTACTTAATGATTAAAAATAGAATTTAAGGTGTAAGAATGACCCTACACTTGTCTAAAAATTATTTTCATGCTATATTTTGACCATTAAAGCCTATAAAGTTCTATAATAGTTCACTATGGACCCTTGGGGTAAAATTAAAATGTGGGGAGCACTCAAATATTTTCAATAATACCAAGTGTGTCCTCTCCCTCCCTTATAAAAGGTAACCACCCATCCCCCTCTATTTACCCATCTCAATCCCTTTTAGGTCATCTAAAACCATCCCAAATCAACTCAAAAAATCACAAATCTCATCATAGAAGAATAAATTTGTTCATAAATAAAACAAAGTAAGTCCTTTGGTGCAAACCAAAAGGAGTAACCTGGGGGAGTGGTGACATTCTTCAACGATCACTTTTGTTTATTTCTTTCTTTGTACATTAAATAATTCTTATTATAGGATTACATAATAACCTAAATATACTAATATTTTGTTATTTTAATGTTTCAACCTACACCTACATGTACTTCCATCAAATGGGTATTGAAATCATCATTCGTGTGAATGGAGAACTACCGCCTCAGGAAATGATGTCGTTCATTTTTCATTTACCTCCTATTATGGTTGGTCGTTATGATGGAAATACTATTTTTATATTCTATATATGATATTTATAATTCCATAATACTTCTCTAATTATTATATAACACATACATTTGTGCTTTTCATTTTGTGGGAATACGATAACATCGTTTGTAGACGTGTGAACTATCGCCTCCTCAAAGCGATATGATACATTCACACTTTACATGGAATGTTATAAGGATGGGTTTAAAAACATATATAATATAAATAAAATATTTATTATATTCATTAAATAATTAACTATTTTTATATATAACATGTTATTTTCTTCTTTCTATTTCATACACTGAAAAAAAATTGATAACAGCCTTCGTGGATGTGTGGACTACTGCCTCCTCAAAGCGATGTAATTATTAATTTTTCATCACCACGTAACAAGAATGAAATATATAAGTATATATAATTAAATAATATCTTATTTATAATGTAATCTTAATTATGGAAATATAAACATTTCTTAACTTCTTTCCATAATGATCATTAAAAAATGGGAATGTTACTCATGCGTACATATAGTCTACCGTCTCCATGATCATAACATCGGTTGATTTTTCATAAACATATTTCTTATATGATTTTAAAAGTATAATTGATATAAAAATTTATAATTATTTCATTTTTATTATTCTAGATATGCTCAAATAATGACCTTATTGAACATAGTCATCCTATAAATGTCAGTTTTGATGCATAAGCTAAATATAGTCAAAACATCTAACTCAAACATTATTAGTTAAGTTATTGTATATAAATTGTTTATAATTAAAATAAAATTAATAATAAACTTGTAAATGGTTAATAATAAAGTAAATAATTATCATAATTTTATTATTCATGAATATAGAAGACAATCCTGACAATCAGAATCAAGGTAAGGGATTTTCATCTCACTTTTTACATCTGTGAGATAAATGTCATATAACACTTAAAAAAATTTTGTTCTATATATACGACCCATTTTTATATATTATATCATTATTTATTTTATATTCATGGTATTTAAATTTTTATTTTGATGATTATTACTTTCTGGGTTTCCTATTCAAATATTACCATAGTTGTAATGGGTTTCATCTCAATTTACACTTCATTGAGACTTATTTATTATTATGAACATAATTACTTTTATATGGTGTATATACTACCCATGAATGTATTGTATGATTATTATACTTTAATTTATGGGTATTTAAATATCCATTTGATGATCTCTCTTTAATGGGGTTTACGGTTTCAAATTTACCAAATTGATAATGGATTTTTTTGTCACAATTTTTTTTGTGACATTGTATTTGTTATAAACATATATTATTTTATGAGGTGTATATAATTCTCCTTTGAAATTTTATATCATGAATATCCTTATTATCATGATAATATATGTTTCATTTAAGGTTATTCTTTAATGGGGCTTATAATTCAAATGCTCAAAAGTGGTATGGGACACTTTGGAATGTTTAAAGATTATTTTCCTTAAGAATGTTTTTAATGATATATTAAGGTAATTTCCATTCATAAAATTTAAAAATATTTGTTGATAATTATCCTCTACTAGGGATATTTTTTATTGAATCCATTCTAATTCTTTTTATATATGGATTATGTTTGTAAGAACCCGTATTTTCCCTCTGGTATGGATCCTTTAATTTTCAGTCTAAATTTTTACTTTGGACCTAATATAGATTCCTAATGATTTGGTAAAGGTTGTGAGGGTTTCTGGGGATTTTTTTGAGCCTAGAATCCATGTTTTAAGGGAAAATGGATTGGCACATGGTTTATAGTAAATCATGCAGGGATTCTGCATGGTTTGGAAAATCATGCAGATTGTGTTTTTTCAGACAGAGCCACCTCGCACAACCGTGCAGCCTAACTATGTGAACATCCTTTTTTTCCTAGGTACACATTCATGGCTTTCACATGTTTATATCAAACCATGTTGAGGATGTTATTTTGAGCAGAACCATCTCACATGGTTTATGCACGGTTTGAAAAACTGTGTGGACAAACCGTGTGCAAGCTAAAATTCTGGGTAAAATGTCCAAAACTCCCTTAATGACCTATTTACCCCCCCCCCCCTTATCCCTAATCCTAGAACTAGTGGTATTAATCCATTTTCCTCGCATTTTGGAGCTTTTTGAAGTCTAAATCTAGGGATTAAAATATCTCTTTCGTCAGGCATCTGATTGAGCTTTCATTTGTCACGTTTGATGCACAACAGTAATTACTCAAGTCCTCTTTAGTCATTCTTCTTATCTCTTGATCTCGACCTAGGTATCATCATGTGAGTTTTTTTCACCTTTTCATTGATCTACTCCGATCTGAGGAAAATCAATGGGAGATACTAGAGGATAAGTATTATACAACCCTAAGGTGGGTAGTCTATAACTCATCCCTAAAGTTCATCGATTTTGGAATATTCGTGTGGGGCCCATCGATTTCATCAGAAGTCATTTCTTAAATTTACATGACATGATTATACTTTCTAGAGTCATATGGTTATGATCTTTCTAAATATGTGATTATTTGTTAGTAGTTACAACCACAACTCAATCCACCCCATGTCAAAGGTTATGCCATATTTGGGTTTTTAGTGTTTTGGCATGTTTAATCCACTGTTCGGATGTGCCTTCACTTGAAATTTCTAAAGGTGATCCATTCTATAATAAATGGTTTTTTATTAATTAGAATTTCATAATGGCATGTACCATGTATGCTCACCACTTGACCCGCCTAAGGTAAGTGTAACACCCCAGGTAAATAAAGAATATGACATTTTCACATTTATCCATATTTGTGAATAAAATATTAATATTACTTTAAAGAGGATTCTATGCTCGATGGCGTACCCAATAGAGAACAACGAGTTTCTTGGGAATCTTACGTTGCACTCTAATAATAAAATAATATTATTTTAAATGGTAGTTAACGCCTAGTCATTGTAATGGCGGGAATGAACAGAACTAACTAAAAAATGATTATATAAGTTTGTCAAATATTTTTACTTTTTACAATAAATGTTAGAGGATTAAAAATGCGAATAAATCCAATTTTAAGCGTAAACATTCTAATATTCTTTAAAAGGTCGATTAACCGCCTTTTGATGGCGAACCTCTTTTAAATCCTCTTTTTGACAATTTTATGTGTTATATTTAAAAAAATAAAATTCTTCTTTAGAATCGGGACATCATAATTTACTTTGTGTAAATTTTTGGTATTTTTCTGATAAAGTTCATTTTTTAATGAATATTGAAAATGTTGTATTTTAATTCAAAACCTCTTTTAATCTAATTTATTTATATGATTAGATTAACTTTTTAATTGTTTTTAAAGTGAAATTATAATATATTTTTACTATTTAATCCAATAGTGGTCATTGGAATTAATTTCACTTTGAAATTCGACTTAAACTAGTGTCAATCTCTTAATAGATATTGTTTCTTAAAAACACGCTATTTGTTTTGACAGCAGGAATTAATTATTAAATTAATTAATGCAACTTATATGTTTTGAATTTTGTAAAATAGATGTCATTTTTGAATTCGGAATATTAAATATAGCTTAGGGTTATTTTTCGTTATTTTTCTGAAAATATCAATTTTTGATTAATAGTGAAACCACTAAGTCGTAGTTAAAGAAACTGATTTTTTGTTTAAATGAAACTTTGTCACTTCTGTGATTTGATTTTTAAAAATACGAGATAAATGGTTGTCATTAAGAAGTAAAATGTGATTCAATGAGATCAAAATAATTTTTGGTGAATAATAACTTTTAAGTTTTATTAATCGCGATTAAAGGTAATTAGTGTAATTTAAGGTAAAAATAATGTTTTAATAATATGAAATGACCTAGACACATGTCCCTTCCTCATTGGATGTGTCATGGCCAACCAAGATAATCCATGGGTCAACTTGGGGACCCCATGGAGCCACTTTAGTAGGAAAATGACATAAATAACTTTTTATTTAAAGTTAAAATAAAAATGTCACAAACATGAGTTGTTTTACTAAAACAATTTTTAAATGGGGTTATACAAGTCATATTTTTGACTATAAATATTCATTAGAAAGATAAAAATATTTACTACATCATGATATTTTAATTATAATTTTTAGACATTAAATAAATTAAATTATTTATGACATAATGATGATGCAGTGATTACCTCATTATTTAACGATTTAAATAAAATGAAAAGAGAATGTAAAATCTAAGACCTACATATGTCAAAAACCTATTGGATAGAGGTGTTAACGGGGCGGGGTGGGTCAGCCCGCGGGGCGGATCATGTGGGCTGTGGATTTTATTGTGTGGTCCGGCCCAGTCCACAAATAATGCGGGCTTAAAATATAAAAGCCCGACCCTACCATGCGGGACCCGCGGACTAACGGGCCGGCCCACGGGCTTAAAAAAATATATAAAAATATTTTTTAGCTTTATAAACCATGATAAAGTGGAACGGAAAAATAGAAATGTTTGAGATTCAGTGAAAATATTTAGTTTTTAATTAACAATATCTCTGACAACAACAACAACCATTAAAAGATTATATCTTTGATGATTTATGGGATTAATATCATCTCAAGGGGGTCATTTAACTTGACCGTCCAAACCAGTTTCTGGACAACAATACTCTTGCGCCTCTCGTTAACACTACAACTCATGTATATAATATTTACTACATATATATATATATAATATTTATTGTTTATTATATAAATTTATTTAATACATATAATATATTTATTACATATACATGTAATATATATTATTTATTATATGTACATTGGAAAATTTCTATTGATCTTTTTTTGTGCAAATTTATATTGGAAGTTTCATGTGTAAATTTCCACTAAAAATATACACTTCAAATCTTTACTTAAAATTTTAATGAAAATATATTAATACATAAATAAAAAATTTTAATTTTCACTATAAAATTTCATTGCAAATTTTTTACAAAAAATGTTTACTACAAACTTCCATTGAAAATTTAATTGGAACCTCCACTTAAATTTCTAGTGTTAATTTCAACTTATTTTTTATTATAATTATACTGAAAATTTGATTAAAAAATTTCTAAGATAAATGCATGATTAAATTTTTAATTTAAATATTTTAACTCATAAATAGATAATTTAATTTCACACTAAAAATTTGAACCGCAAATTTTCTATTGAAATTTTCAGTGCAAACTTCTATTGGAAATTTGTGACACGGATTTTCACTAGAAATTGGAATTTTAATTTTTCACATAAAATTACAATAAAGATGTATTAAAATATAAATAAAAAATTTAATTTTTCAAAAAATTAAAATTAAAATAAAATTATATTAATATATATATTAAAAATGTAAATTTTAACTGAAAATTTTCATTGGAAATTTGCACGAAAAACTTTCAGTAAAGATTTTAAATAGAAATGTTTTGATCAAATTTCCACTTAAATTTCTGATACAAATTTCCATTGGACTTTTGTTATAATTATACTGAAAATTTGATTAACAAAGTTCTAAAATAAATGCATGTTTGGATTTACAATTCAAATATATCAATACATAATACTATTATACATTTATTATTATTGTTTCTTATTTAATAATTTTTTATAAGTTAATTTTAAAAACTCATAGTAATATAAATATATATATATATATATATATAATTATAATAATAAAATTAAAATACATAAATCAAAATATTAGTATAGCGTTGTATTATAAACAAAATGGTAGTCTTGTATATCCGTTTTCATAATTATTGTATCAATTTTTAATAAATTAATTCTATTATGTTACAAATAACCACATTAGTGCCATCTATCCCACGACCAACCCTACCGTCAGGTTTAAAATCTAAATGAGTCAATTTTTTCATGATTTATGTATGGTTCTATAAAACTTGAACTATTTTTTCACACTCAAGTTAATTTATTATATTATATTATTTTGTTTTATTTTTCAAGAATAATTTTCTGTAATACTTGTAATTGTGGGTCAAACGGGACCCGCGGACACCTGACGGGATAGTCCGTGCGGGCTATGGGTTTTGTGGGTTGGATCAAATGCGGTCCGAATGTTTGTGGGCCTAACTTTTCAAGGCCCTAACCCACATAAATCCATGGGCTAACGGATCGGCCCACGGATTTGCAGATTTTTTGATAGCTCTAATATTTGATGGGTGGATTTCGAACTCTTATCACCTTATCCTTGAAATATATAATTTTGGGACCTTTAAAATTCGAAAATCATTTTATAATAAAGTAATATTTCATAACTTTCCAAGAGTGTCCCTCCTCTCCTCTTATAAAAGTCCCCCACCTCTACCACCTTACCCACACCTCTCAAGCCTTTGGCTCGGCCAACCCCTACCCATTTCATCTCTCCACATCCCTCTCTTCATCATTGAAGCCTCACTTCAGGCAGAATCCTTTCCAAGGAAGCCTTTGAGCTCAAATCAAAGAGAGTTACCCGATTTAAAGGTAATGTCTTCCCTTGAGATCTTTTGTTTTATTTTGCTTCTCCAAACCCCTAAACTCTTTTCATTACTTTTTTTTGTAACAACACCAGTATCATAAATTTACTAGGATGTTGTTATAAGATGGATTTGAGCTACACTTTCACACACCTCCGTCTAATGGTTAAAGAACATACTATTTCTGTGGATGGTGAATTACTGCCTCACGAAACGATGATTGTTCAATATTCTTTTAACACCTTCAAAGGTGGCCATTATGATGTCACTATATTTATATATGAAATATAATATGTTTATGTTTTCCTTAATATTCTGTATTTTTCATTTGTGGCATACCATTATGGTTTCTATTATGGGTAAACACGATATCTTCATTTTAGGAAGTGTGGACTACCGCCCCCTCAAAGTGATTTGATTCGTTAATGCCATATGTAGGACGTATAAAGGATGGAATTAATGTTATTAAATATGATATCCTACTGTAATTATAATATACCTTTATATCATTATTATTTCATTCCATTGAATACAAAAAAAAAAAAGAAATGAAAGTAGCATTCATGCGTACGTACGGCTTACCGTCTCCATGAACGGTGCATTTCTTTTCTTATCTCCAAATGTTATGTACTATTATAAGTACATATATATAATGGATATATATGTAATATATTACATCTAAATTATGGATATAATTCTGTAATTATAAAATAAATATCTCTCATTTTTTTTTATTTCCATTAATATGACAAAAAAATGAAAGTAGCGTTCATGCATACGTACGGCCTACCGTCTCTATGAACGGTGCTTTTAATTTTTTTATCTCAAAATGTTATGGAATAGTATAAAATGAATATATAATGGATATATATTATATTTAAAACATAAATACTATTCTGGATATGATGTACCTACAATTACATGGAAAATTTTGTTCCAACAAGTTCAATTTTAACTCATGTACCGAACATCGACAAAAATGTCTGATATGAACTCACTTTATTAACCAATTATTATAACATTATAATATATGATATGAACTGAATAATAATCTTTAAAGGAGTTCCTTAAGAAATTATAAATTGACCAAATTTTATTATTCAGGAGATTAAATAACGATCGAGTCATGTCGGACACGAGGTAAGGGATCCTACCCCTCTCCTTCTTTTTAAGTATTCTCTTTTATGTCATTCCTTTTAAACTCATATTTCTTATGATTGGGATGTTATTTTATATTAATATTACTGTATGTTTTATGTTCATATTATTAGAGACCCTAATTTCTCTCATCAATCAATTTTGGATGTTTTGAGTGGCGCTGTTAGGCTGCTGAATTTTTGTAAGAGATCCAACCTCTCTCTTTCTTTTTAAGTACTCTCCTTTATGTCACTTCTTTTAAGCTCCTCATTGTTATGTTGGGGGATTTTCTTTAATATTTATCTTGATTTAAATTTTATGTTAATATGATGAGAGACCCTATTTGATCTCACTAATCCATTTTTAGAAGTTTTAAGTGGCGCCGTTAGGCTGCAGAGTTTTCGTAAGGGATTTTTCATCTCACTTTTATTCCCGTGATATTTATGCTACATTTTACACCATTCCCATTGAGTGGTATATATACTTCCCATTATTCTACTCTTTGTGTAATATAATTTTTTTTATGATTATTTACATCAATGTTGTATTGTCCTTCTTTCATGGGGTGTATGTTTCGAAAGATGCCCAAGTCGGTAAGGGAACCTTTCACCCTCCTCTTTTTAAAAGACTTATTTTGTTGGGTCTTTTAATTTACATATTTTTATGTTGGGATATGTTCTTATTGATTTAAATTTTATGTCCAAGTGATGAGATACCATTTTTATCTCTCATCAACTCATTTTCTGAATTTTGAAGTGACGTTGTTAGGCTGTCGAATTTTTGCAAGTGAACTTCTTAACCCAATTTTGATTCTTTAGGATAAACTTGAAATCCTTGAATATCTAATTCTATGAATATGTGTGAATAACCTCTGATTGTTTTATACTTAATATCCAATTATATTTTGTGTATTCGTTTGTCACACATAATTATGTAATTGATTTATCCTTAATCCAAGGATACCGTCTTTGTAAGGGAATCTGTCTCAATCTCCCTTCTTTGAGGAATATCTTGTTTTATACACAACTTTATTTTATACAGTGTATAAACCCCTTTTACTTTTACGATTATTCAAAAGGACTATTTTTATACGAAGCGTTTACTAAACGTCAAAAGGGAATGTTTTTTTTGTCGTACGTATGCGGCGATAACGACTTCTCCACCGCTGTGACCATTATTTGAGTTTCGTCTTCCTCTACAAGTCATACCTTTTTTTAAATGAAAAATAAATACCACGTTTAATTTTGTTTTATTTTGGTATTGAAAATGGTTTTCATAATGTTTTTATATCAATGTGTTGTATTGATATCTTGTGATTGAAAAGTGGAAATGTTATGTTTCATTTATGCATGTTTTATGTGATACGATTATGTTATGGTTCTTGGGAATTATTCTGAAGATGGGTGGTTCCGTGATAAACTAATTGCGGGTGAGCCCGATATAGCTCTCCAATGCATTGGGTAACGTGAAGGAGTTAAACGTTAAGGTTTCTCCAAAGAGATTTAGGTAATATGCTGTGATGGGTATTCCAAACGTAACCAAGAGGGTTACTCCTTACGTAAGAATGTTATGAATGCCTCAAGTTACCTTTATGTCTTATGATTTCTATGATTTATTCATGATTTTATGAGGTATGTTAAAATGATTATGTTATATGAGTAAAGGATGATTTCATACATGGACTAATGTTTTCTTTTCGTACTTTTATATCCCTTACTGAGCTTTTTATACTCATCCCAAGTTTTTGAAATGTTTTTCACAGGTCAAGGGAAAGGTGCATGATATTATGATAGTGTCAAGGAAGTGTCAAGCAAGATTCCATGTTTTATTTTAAATATGATTCCGTTGATGGGAAAAAACGAATACTATCTTTTATGTAACCACTTTGTTTAAATGTGGAATGTAATTCATGATTTATGATCTAATTCTCTAAAACTCTAAACCTGAAAAGATATTCAATGTGAATTATTCATTTAATTTAATATTAAGTAAGGTTTAAGTCTGGGGCCTTATAGTTGGTATCATAGGTCGGTTTAGATAACTTTAGAGGTTAGGGTATTCTCTAAGAATAAGTGGCATTACCATAATGGTTAGGATTTCAGAAAGAGTTCTAGTTTTAGATAAAGTGAATTAGTAAGTATATCTTAGTGTTTATCTTCCTCATTAGTACATGATGGTTTTATTTATATACTCACACTGACATTTCTGTTTTTAGTGAATGGATGGATCTATCAGGCACCAAAGTGACAATATGTTAGAAGGAAACTGTGGTGGTTCTCTGATTAAGAGATTGGATGAAATGGGGGATTCAATGAGGAAACTTGTGGTTGTTCTAAACCAACTATCAAGGAGTCATGATCAACCACTTGAACCTTGGTATGTTCTATAATGCATCATGTATGAGATGACCAATAGATGTGGAATTTCAGGTAATAATTATAAAGGTAACCACTAGAGTTTATATGATCCTTTATTTTGAGGAAATTATGGGTTATTATATGTTATGATGGAAAATTAAAGGCATGAGATAAACTTGAGGTTAAAATATGTGATGATTATTTTTGAAGATTTTATCTCGTTTTGGGGAATGTTTTAAGAATTATATAGTTTTGGGAAAAGGACAAAACGCAGACTGTGTGACAACCTGTCGTGTCGGACAAAGCTGCGGGAATTGAACCCACAACCAAAGTACGACTGGTATTTATCGCCTACCACTAGACTATGTGAAGTCCCTGGTTAGTTTGACTAATTCTTTTTAGTTAGATGATTTTAGGAATGAAGAGTAAGTTTATTTTGGGTTATCTATGGAAAGGATTAACCTATCATGGAGGATATGTGATTAGGTTAATTACTTTTCAATATGAGAATTTAAGAGCAACAGATGTTATTTGGAGATAAAAGTTAATTTTTACCTTGGAAGACTATGTGATTAAATCCTTCAAATATTTGGGTTTCAATCTTAGTTTGGTTTACTTTGAAGAATTTTAGGAACAATTTTTTATCGAATGGTCTTCGTTGAACTTTGGTTTTTTTGGACAAATTTTGGAGATTAAGAATAGATTTTCTTTTTATAAAGGATCATGCTTTTGTAGATTATCTGATCTCATACTAAAAATTTTGGTTTTGGTTTTTGTCTAAAGACATGGGACATATATAGTTATTTTTTGTGGATTAGGTGATTCTCAAGAAGTTGATTATAGAACTCTTAATGCGAACAAGTCTTCCAAAATACTCGTCTTTTGGAGAAAATATGAGTTTGATTAAGAAATCTAGTAAAATTTGAAAGTCTACGTGACATGTAAGTATGTTTCATTATGATTTAGTTAAGCTCAAAAATAAATTCCTCAATGAAGATTAACTTAAAACAAAAATGTTTTCTGTTAACTTTTCCTACTGGGGAATTGAATACCGTTTAACCCATCACAGGTTTGTGATTTTCTTATGGTTAACTTTCTCCTAGACATGTTTACTATCACTCTCCCTCAAAACATGACCCTTTGTTTTTTTCTCCATATCCATATTTTATTACATGGAATCCAAGTTTGGGTTAACTTGGGTGACCATTGTACTTCTCTTTCTTTATTTTAAAGTGATTTTTTTTACTGACTCTTGTTCCGATGTGGGATTTTTAATGAATTTTCCAAGCCCAATTTTAAAATTGCGAGGACGCAATTCCCAAAAGGGGGGAAGGATGTAACACCCCAGGTAAATAAAGAATATGAAATTTTCACATTTATCCATATTTGTGAATAAAATATTAATATTACTTTAAAGGGGACGCTATGCTCGATGGCGTCCCCAATACGCAATAATGAGTTTCTTGGGAATCTTACATTGCACTCAAATAATAAAATAATATTATTTTAAATGGTAGTTAACGCCTAGCCGTTGTAATGGAAGGAATGAACAGAACTAAATAAAAAATGATTATATATGTTTGTAAAATATTTTTACTTTTTACAATAAATGTTAGAGGATTAAAAATGCGAATGAATCCAATTTTAAGCATAAACATTCTAATATTCTTTAAAAGGTCGATTAACCGCATTTTGATGGCGAACCTATTTTAAATACACTTTTTGACAATTTTATGTGTTATATTTGAAAAAATAAAATTATTCTTTAGAATCGGTACATCAGAATGTACTTTGTGTAATTTTTTGGTATTTTTCCGATAAAGTTCATTTTTTTAATGAATAGTGTAAAATGTTGTATTTTAATTCAAAACCTCTTTTTAATATAATTTATTTATATTATTGGATTATCTTTTGAATTGTTTTAAAAGTGAAATTAGAATATATTTTTACCATTTAATCTAATAGTGGTCATTGTAATTAATTTCACTTTGAAATTGGACTTAAACTAGTGTCAATCATTTAATAGATATTGTTTCTTAAAAACACGCTATTTGTTTTGACAACGAGAATTAATTATTAAATTAATTAATGCAACTTATATCTTTTTAATTTTGTAAAATATATGTAATTTTTGAATTCGGAATATCAAATATAGATTAGGGTTAATTTTTGGTATTTTTCTGAAAAACTTCAATTTTTGATGAATAGTGAAACCACTAAGTCGTAGTTAAAGAAACTGATTTTTCATTTAAATGAAACTTTGCCACTTCTGTGATTTTATTTTAAAAAATCCTACATACATGGTTTTCATTTAGAAGTAAAATTTGATTCAATGAGATCAAAATAATTTTTGGTGGATAGTGACTTTTAAGTTTTATTAATCGCGATTAAAGGTAATTAGTGTAATTTAAGGTAAAAATAATGTTTTGATAATATGAAATGACCTAGAAACATGTCCTTTCCTAATTTGATGTGTCATGTCCGACCAATAAAATCCATGGGTCAACTTGGGGACCCCATGGAGCCACTTTGGTAGGAAAAGAACATAAATAACTTTTTATTTAAAGTTAAAATAAAAATATCACAAACATGAGTTTTTTTACTAAAACAATTTTTAAATGGGGTCATACAAGTCATATTTTTGACTATAAATATTAATTATAAAGATAAAAAAGATTTAATACATCATGATATTTTTTTTATAATTTTTAGACATAAAATAAATTAAATTATTAATGACACCACGATGATGCAGTGATTACCTCTTTATTTAACGATTTAAATAAAATGAAAAGATAATGTCAAATCTAAGCACTATACATGTCAAAAACCTATTTGATGGGTGGATTTCGAACTCTTATCACCTTATCCTCGAAATATATAATTTTGGGACCTTTAAAATCCGAAAATAATTTTATAACAAAGTAATATTTCATAACTTTCCAAGAGTGCCCCTCCTCTCCTCTTATAAAAGGTCCCCACCTCTACCACCTTACCCACACCCATCAAGCCTTTGGATCGGCCAAAACATGCCCATTTCATCTCTACACATCCCTATCTTCATCATTTAAGACTCACTTTGGGCAGAATCCTTTCCAAGAAATCCTTTGAGCTCAAATCAAAGAGAGTTACCCGATTTAAAGGTAATTTCTTCCCTTGTGATCTTTTGTTTTATTTTGATTATCCAAACCACTAAACTCTTTTTATTACTTTTTTTTTGTAACAAAACCAGTATCGTAAATATATTAGGATTTTTTTATAATATGGATTCGAGCTACACTTTCACACACCTCCATCTAATGGTTAAAGAACATACTGTTTCTGTGGATGGAGAATTACTGCCTCACGAAATGATGATTTTCAATATTCTTTTAACACCTTAAAAGGTGGCCATTAAGATGTCACTATATTTATATATGATATATAATATGTTTATGTTTTCTTTAATCTTCTGTATTTTTCATTTATGTCATAACTTTATGGTTTCCATTATGGGTAAACGTGATATCTTTATTTTAGGAAGTGCGGACTACCACCCCCTCAAAGTGATTTGATTCGTTAATGCCATATGTGGGATGTATAAAGGATGGAATTAATGGTATTATATATGATATCCTACTGGAATTATAATATACCTTTATATCATTATTATTTCATTCCATTTAATAAAAAAAAATAAAATAAATGAAAGTAGCGTTCATGCGTACGTACGGCTTACCGTCTCCATGAACGGTACATTTCATTTCTTATCTCCAAATGTTATGTACTATTATAAGTACATATATATAATGGATATATATGTAATATATTACATCTAAATTATGGATATCATTCTAGAATTATAATATACATATCTCTCATTTTTTTTATTTCCATTAATATGACAAAAAAATGAAAGTAGCGTTCATGCGTACGTACGGCCTACCGTCTCCATGAACGGTGCTTTTAATTCTTTTTATCTCCAAATGCTATGGAATAGTATAAAATGAATATATACTTGATATATATGATATTTAAAACATAAATACTTCTGGATATGATGTACCTATAACTACATGGAAAATTTTGTTCCAACAAGTTCAATTTTAACTCATGTACCGAGCATCGACAAAAACGTCTGATATGAACTCACTTTATTAACCAATTATTATAAAATTATAATATGTGATATGAACTGAATAATAATCTTTTAAGGAGGTCCCTGAGAAATTATAAATTGACCAAATTTTATTATTCAGGATATTAAAGAATGATCGAGTCATATCGGACACGAGGTAAGGGATCCTACCCCTCTCCTTCTTTTTAAGTACACTCTTTTATGTCATTCCTTTTAAGCTCATCTTTATTATGATTCGGATGTTATTTTATATTAATCTTACTATAAGTTTTATGTTCATATGATTAAAGACCCTAATTTCTCTCATCAATCTATTTTGGAAGTTTTGAGTGGCGACGTTAGGCTGCCGAATTTTGTAAGAGATCCAACCTCTCTCTTTCTTTTTAAGTACTCTCCTTTATGTCACTTCTTTTAAGCTCCTATTTGTTATGTTGGGGGATGTTCTTTTATATTACTCTTGATTTAAATTTTATGTTAATATTATGAGAGACCCTATTTGATCTCATCAATCCATTTTTGGAAGTTTTAAGTGGCGTCGTTAGGCTGTAGAGTTTTCGTAAGGGATTTTTCATCTCACTTTTATTCCCGTGATATTTATGCTACATTTTCCACCATTCCCGTTGAGTGGTATATATACTGCCCATTATTATACTCTTTGTGTAATATACTTTCTTTTATGATTATTTACATGAATTTTGTATTTTCCTTCTTTCATGGGGTGTATGTTTCGAAAGATACCCAAGTCGGTAAGGGAACCTTTTACCCTCCTCTTTTTAAAAGACTTCTTTTGATGGGTCTTTTAATTTACATATTGTTATGTTGGGATATGTTCTTATTGATGTAAATTTTATGTACAAGTGATGAGATACCCTTTTTATCTCTCATCAACTCATTTTCTGAATTTTGAAGTGATGCCGTTAGGCTATCAAATTTTTGCAAGGGAACTTCTTAACCCAATTTTGATTCTTTGGGATAAACTTTCAATCCTTGAATATGTCGTTCTATAAATATGTGTGAATAAACTCTGATTGTTTTACAATTAATATCCACTTATATTTGGTATATTCATTTGTCACACATAATTATATAATTGATTTATCCTTAATCCAAGGATAATGTCTTTGTAAGGGAATCCGTCTCAGTCTCCCTTCTTTGAGGCATATCTTGTTTTATACACAACTTTCTTTTATACGGTGTATAAACCCCTTTGAATTTTATGATTATTCAAAAGGAATCTTTTTATACAAATTGTTTACTAAACGACAAAAGGGAATGTTTTTTTTGTCGTACGTATGCAGCGAGAGTGACTTCTCCGCCACCGTGACCATTATTTGAGTTTCGGCTTCCTCTACAAGTCATACCTATTTTTAAATGAAAAATAAATACCATGTTTTACTTTTATTTTATTTTGGTATTGAAAATTGTTTTCATAATGTTTTTATATCGATGTGTTGTATTGATATCTTGTGATTGAAAAGTGGAAATGTTATGTTTCCTTTATGCATGTTTTATGTGATACGATTATGTTATGGTTCTTGGGCATTATTATGAAGACGGGTGGTTCCATGATAAACTAAGGGAGGGTGAGCCTGATATAGCTCTCCAATGCATTGGGTAACGCAAAGGAGTTAAACGTTGAGGTTTCTCTAAAGAGATTTAGGGAATATGTTGTGATGAGTATTCCAAACGTAACCAAGAGGGTTACTCCCTACGTAAAAATGTTATGAACGCCTCAAGTTAGCTTTATGTCTTATAATTTATATGATTTATTCATGATTTGATGAGGTATGTTAAAATGATTATGTTATATGAGTAAAGTATGATTTCATACATGGACTAATGTTTTCTTTCCATACTTTTATATCCCTTACTGATCTTTTTATGCTCATCCCAAGTTTTTGAAATGTTTTTCATAGGTCAAGGGAAAGGTTCATGATATGATGATAGTGTCAAGGAAGTGTCAAGCCAGAATCCTTGTTTTATTTTAAATATGTTTCAGTTGATGGGAAAAACGAATACTATCTTTTATGTAACCACTTTGTTTAAATGTGGAATGTAATTCATGATTTATGATTTAATTCCCTAAAACTCTAAACCTAAAAAAGATCATCAATGTGAATTATTCATTTAATTAAATATTAAGTAAGGTTTTAGACCGGGGCCTTATAGTTGGTATCAGAGGTCGGTTTAGATAAATTTAGAGGTTAGGGTATTCTCTAAGCATAAGTGACATTACCATAATGGTTAGGATTTCAGAAAGAGTTCTAGTTTTAGATAAAGTGAATGAGTAAGTATATCTTAGTGTTTATCTTCCTCATTAGTACATGATGGTTTTGTTGATATACTCACACTGACATTTCTGATTTTAGTGAATGGATGGATCTAGCAGGCACCAAAGTGACAATAGGTTAGAAGGAAACTATGGTGGTTCTCTAATTAAGAGACTGGATGAAATGGGGGATTCAATGAGGAAACTTGTGGTTGTTCTAAACCAACTATCCAGGAGTCATGATCAACCACTTGAGCCTTGGTATGTTATGTAATGTATCATGTACGAGATGAACAATCGATGTGGAATTTCAGGTAATAATTATAAAGGTAACCATTAGATTTTATATGATCCTTTCTTTTGAGGTAATTATGGGTTATTATATGTTATGATGGAAAGGCATGAGATAAACTTGAAGTTAAAATACGTTATGATTATTTTTGAATATTTTATCTCGTTTTGGGGAATGTTTTAAGAATTATATAGTTTTGTAAAAAGGACAACATGCAGACCGTGTGAGAACCTGTCGCGTCGGACAAAGTTGCGGGAATCGAACCCACAACCAAAGTGCGACTGGTATTTATCGCCTACCACTGGACTACGTGAAGTCCCTGGTTAGTTTGACTAATTCTTTTTAGTTAGATGATTTTAGAAATCAAGGGTAAGTTTATTTTGGGTTATCTATGGAAAGGATTAACCTATCATGGAGGATATGTGATTAGGTTAATTACTTTTCAATATGAGAATTTAAGAGAAACTGATGTTATTTGGGGATAAAAGTTAATTTGTACCTTGGAAGAATATGTGATTAAATCCTTAAAATATTTGGGTTTCAATATTAGTTTGGTTTACTTTGAAGAATTTTATGGACAATTGTTTATCTAATGGTCTTTGTTGAACTTTGGTTTTTTTGGACAAATTTTGGAGATTAAGAATAGATTTTCTTTTTATAAAGGATTATACTTTTGTAGATTATCTGATCTCATACTAACAATTTTGGTTTTGGTTTTGGTCTAAAGACATGGGACATATATAGTTCTTTTTTTTGGATTAGTTGATTCTCAAGAAGTTGATTATAGAACTCTTAATGTGAACAAGTCTTTCTAAATACTTGTCTTTTGGAGAAAATATGAGTTTGATTAAGGAATCTAGTAAAAGTTAAAAGTCTACGTGACATGTAAGTATGTTTCATTATGATTTAGTTAAGCTCAAAAATAAATTCCTCAATGAATAGTAACTTAAAACAAAAATATTGTCTGTTAACTTTTCCTACTGGGGAATCGAATACCATTTAACCCATCACAAGTTTGTGATTTTCTTGTGGTTAACTTTCCCCTAGACATGTTTACTATCACTCTCCCTCAGAACATGACCCTTTGTTTTTTTCTCCATATCCATGTTTTCCTACATGGAACCCTAGTATGGGTTAACTTGAGTGACCATTCTACTTCTCTTTATTTATTTTAAAGTGATTTTTTTTACTGACTCCTGTTTCGATGTGGGATTTTTAATGAAGTTCCCAAGCCGAATTTTAAAATTGCGAGGACATAATTCCCAAAAGGGGGGAAGGATGTAACACCCCAGGAAAATAAATAATATAAAATTTTCACATTTATCCATATTTGTGAATAAAATATTAATATTACTTTAAAGGGGACGTTGTGCTCGATGTCGTACCCAATATGCAACAACGAGTTTCTTGGGAATCTTACGTTGCACTCTAATAATAAAATAATATTATTTTAAATGGTAGTTAACGCCTAGCCGTTGTAATGGCGGGAATGAACATAACTAACTACAAAATTATTATATATGTTTGTCAAATATTTTTACTTTTTACAATAAATGTTAGAGGATTAAAAATGCGAATGAATCCAATTTTAAGCGTAAACATTCTAATATTCTTTAAAAGGTCGATTAACCACCTTTTGATGGCGAACCTCTATTAAATTCACTTTTTGACAATTTTATGTGTTATATTTAAAAAAATAAAATTCTTCTTTATCATCGAGACATCAGAATTTAATTTGTGTAATTTTTTGGTATTTTTCTGAAAAAGTTCATTTTTTTAATGAATAGTGAAAAATGTTGTATTTTAATTCAAACCCTCTTTTTAATATAATTTTTTTATATTATTAGATTATCTTTCGAATTATTTTTAAAGTGAAATTAGAATATATTTTTACCATTTAATCCAATAGTGGTCATTTGAATTAATTTCACTTTGAAATTTGACTTCAACTAGTGTCAATCTTTTAATAGATATTGTTTCTTAAAAACACGCTATTTGTTTTGACAGCGGGAATTAATTATTAAATTAATTAATGCAACTTATATGTTTTGAATTTTGTAAAATATATTTTATTTTTTAATTCTGAATATAAAATATATCTTAGGGTTATTTTTTGTATTTTTCTGAAAAAATTCAATTTTTGATGAATAGTGAAACCACTAAGTCGTAGTTAAAGAAACTGATTTTTCGTTTAAATGAAACTTTTTCACTTCTATGATTTGATTTTCAAAAATCCGACATACATGGTTGTCATTAAGAAGTAAAATTTGATTCAATGAGATCAAAATAATTTTTGGTGAATAGTAACTTTTAAGTTTTATTAATCGCGATTAAAGGTAATTAGTGTAATTTAAGGTAAAAATAATATTTTAATAATATTAAATGAAGTAGACACATGTCATTTCCTCATTGGATGTGTCATGACCGACCAAGAAAATCCATGGGTCAACTTGGGGACCCCATGGAGCCACTTTGGTAGGAAAAGGACAAAAATAACTTTTTATTTAAAGTTAAAATAAAAAATGTCACAAACATGAGTTGTTTTACTAAAACAATTTTTAAATGGGGTTATACAAGTCATATTTTTACAATAAATATTAATTAAGAATATAAAAAAGATTTACTACATCATGATAGTTTTTTTATAATTTTTAGACATTAAATAAATTAAATTAGTTATGACACCATAATGATGCAGTGATTACCTCATTATTTAACGATTTAAATAAAATGAAGAGATAATGTAAAATCTAAGACCTACACATGTCAAAAACCAATTTTATGGGTGCATTTATAACTCTTATCACCTTATCCTAGAAATATATAATTTTGGGACCTTTAAAATCCTAAAATCATTTTATAATACAGTAATATTTCATAACTTTCCAAGAGTGCCCCTCCTCTCCTCTTATAAAAGGCCCCCACCTCTACCAACTTACCCACACCTCTCAAGCCTTTGGCTCAGCCAAACTCTGCCCATTTAATCTCTCCACATCCCTCTCTTCATCATTGAAGCCTCACTTTGGGCATAATCCTTTCCAAGGAAGCCTTTGAACTCAAATCCAAGAGAGTTACCCGATTTAAAGGTAATGTCTTCCCTTGTGATCTTTTGTTTTATTTTGCTTCTCCAAACCCCTAAACTCTTTTTATTACTTTTCTTTGTAACAACACAAGTATCTTAAATATACTAGGATGTTTTTATAAGATTTATTTTATCTACACTTTCACACACCTCCGTCTAATGGTTAAAGAATATACTGTTTCTGTGGATGGAAAATTACTGCCTCACGAAATGATGATTATTCAATATTATTTTAACACCTTAAAAGGTGTCCATTAAGATGTCACTATATTTATATATGATATATAATATGTTTATGTTTTCCTTAAGCTTCTGTATTTTTCATTTATGGCATACCTTTATGGTTTCCATTATGGGTAAACGCGATATCTTCATTTTAGGAAATGCGGACTACCGCCCCCTCAATGTGATTTGATTCGTTAATGTCATATGTGGGATGTATAAAAGATGGAATTAATGTTATTACATTTGATATCCTACTAGAATTATAATATACCTTTATATCATTATTATTTCATTCCATTGAATAAAAAAATGAAAGTAGTGTTCATGTGTACGTATGGCTTACCGTCTCCATGAATGGTACATTTCATTTCTTATCTCCGAATGTTATGTACTAATATAAGTACATATATATAATAGATATATATTTAATATATTAAATCTAAATTATGGATATCATTCTGTAATTATAATATACATATCTCTCATTTTGTTTTATTTTCATTAATATGACAAAAAAATGAAAGTAGCGTTCATGCGTACGTACGGCCTAGCATCTCCATGAACGGTGTTTTTAAATTTTTTTTATCTTCAAATGCTATGGAATAGTATAAAATTAATATATACTGGATATATATGATATTTAAAACATAAATACTATTCTATAAATGATGTACCTATAACTACATGGAAAATTTTGTTCCAACAAGTTCAATTTTAACTCATGTACCGAACATCGACAAAAACGTCTGATATGAACTCAATTTATTAACCAATTATTATAACATTATAATATGTGATATTAACTGAATAATAATCTTTAAATTAGTTCCTTAATAAATTATAAATTGACCAAATTTTATTATTCAGTATATTAAAGAACGATCGAGTCATGTCGGACACGAGGTAAGGGATCCTACCCCTCTCCTTCTTTTTAAGTACACTCTTTTATGTCATTCCTTTTAAGCTCATATTTATTATGATTGGGATGTTATTTTATATTACTCTTAATGTAAGTTTTATGTTCATATGATTAGAGACCATACTTTCCCTCATCAATCAATTTTGGAAGTTTTGAGTGGCGCCGTTAGGCTGCGAATTTTTGTAAGAGATCCAACCTCTCTCTTTCTTTTTAAGTACTCTCCTTTATGTCACTTATTTTAAGCTCCTCTTTTTTATGTTGGGGGATGTTCTTTTATATTTTTATTTATTTAAATTTTATGTTAATATGATGAAAGACCCTATTTGATCTCATTAATCCATTTTTGGAAGTTTTAATTGGCGTCGTTAGGCTGCAGAGTTTTCGTAAGGGATTTTTCATCTCACTTTTATTTTCGTGATATTTATGCTATGTTTTCCACCATTCCCGTTGAGTGGTATATATACTTCCCATTATTCTAATCCTTGTGTAATATAATTTCATTTATGAGTATTTACATCAATGTTGTATTGTCCTTCTTTCATGGGGTGTATGTTTCGAAAGATACCGAAGTCGGTAAGGGAACCTTTCACCCTCCTCTTTTTAAAAGACTTCTTTTGCTGGGTCTTTTAATTTACATATTGTTAGGTTGGGATATGTTCTTATTGGTATAAATTTTATTTCCAAGTGATGAGATACCCTTTTTATCTCTCATCAACTCATTTTCTGAATTTTAAAGTGACGTCGTTAGGCTGTCGAATTTTTTCAAGGGAACTTCTTAACCCAATTTTGATTCTTTAGGATAAACTTTCACTCCTTGAATATGTTGTTCTATGAATATGTTTGAATAACCTATGATTTTTTTACACTTAATATCCACTTATATTTGGTGTATTCATTTGTCACACATAATTATGTAATTGATTTATCATTAATCCAAAGATACCATCTTTGTGAGGGAATCTGTCTCAATCTCCCTTCTTTGAGGCATATCTTGTTTTATACACAACTTTCTTTTATATGGTGTATAGACCCCTTTGAATTTTACAATTATTCAAAAGGAATCTTTTTATACGAAGCCTTTACTAAACAACTAAAGGGAATGTTTTTTTGTCGTACGTATGCGGTGACAACGACTTCTCCACCGCCGTGACCATTATTTGAGTTTCGGCTTCCTCTACAAGCCATACCTTTTTTTTAAATGAAAAATAAATACCATGTTTTACTTTTCTTTTATTTTGGTATTAAAAATGGTTTTCATAATGTTTTTATATCAATGTGTTGTATTGATATCTTGTGATTGAAAAGTGGAAATGTTATGTTTCCTTTATGCATGTTTTATGTGATACGATTATGTTATGGTTCTTGGGCATTATTATGAAGACGGGTGGTTCCATGATAATCTAAGGGCGGGTGAGCCCGATATAGCTCTCCCATGCATTGGGTAACTCGAAGGAGTTAAATGTCAAGGTTTCTCTGAAGAGATTTATGGAATATATTGTGATGGTTATTCCAAACGTAACCAAGAGGGTTACTCCCTATGTAAGAATGTTATGAATGCCTCAAGTTACCTTTATGTCTTATGATTTATATGATTTATTCATGATTTGGTGAGGTATGTTAAAATGATTATGTTATATGAGTAAAATATGATTTCATACATGTACTAATGTTTTCTTTTTGTACTTTTATATCCCTTACTGAGCTTTTTATGCTCATCCCAAGTTTTTGAAATGTTTTACACAGGTCAAGGGAAAGGTGCATGATATGAGGATAGTGTCAAGGAAGTGTCAAGCAAGAATCCATGTTTTATTTTAAATATGATTCTGTTGATGGTAAAAAATTAATACTATATTTTATGTAACCACTTTGTTTAAATGTAGAATGTAATTCATGATCTATGATATAATTCTCTAAAACTCTAAACCTGAAAAGATCCTCAATGTGAATTATTCATTTAATTCAATATTAAGTAAGTTTTTAAGGCTGGGGCCTTATTGTAAGTGCTTCAATATGATTATTAAATGATAAATGTAAAATGGAAAGTATATTAAGTATATAAATTGGCCTTATTTAAATAATTTTGAATAAAGATTACAGGTTTTTTTTCACCCATTTCCATATTTATGGAATGTATAGGAGTTAACCTCAATAATTGAATATGCCTTTATAGTTATTTGAGACTTGATTAAATGGTTTTAATGCTACTTGGCCTATCCACACTGATGGAATACCAAGCTTGATCCGAATGAATAATTACATGATTACAATATCAAATATGAATATACTAACTCATGCTCACCCTGGATTATGAGAGGATAATACCTTGGGTCTCAGGAACCCCTTCTGATTCAAGGATGTGGTTTTATTAGGTTGATACCCACTTAACTCTGGTTCTTGTCTATTCCTCATATGTCTAGTATACTACTATAGGGTACTTTAAATTATTATAGGATACCTCAGATACAATCCTTAGATCCTACATTGACTAGTAGTATACATTGTGAAAGCTTGTAGGTCCCTATCTTTGCTTAGCCCCATTTTATCTTGGTTGATCACCTTGGACTGGGCAGGTTCCTTATTGTGGAATTCCTTGGATTACGCTCCTTGGATTACACTCTTACCCCTTATCTAGGCTTAGATACCACTGAGTTAGTGTTCTGTGAGATCTATGTTACCTTGGTTATTACCCTGGAACTCCCTCATCAGATATCTTTGTTAGTTTTCTTTGTTATGTATTGGTTACTTCACTACTTATACTATCATAAGGTGATTTCAGTGATGGCTATGACTCATGGGACCTATTAACATTAAATGGTGATTACTTAATTAAAATGAACTGGTTACATGTTCAGACACCAACTGAGGGATGAAGTTGGTTCTCAGGTATTTAATTATATTGTACTATTTTCTTTACTTTATATATGCATGCCTTCACACTGCTATATTCTATTTCCCAGGCTGGATATTATAGACACCATTTGTGGTGGCCCACTGAGATTTATCTTACACCCTCTCCAGGTTCCATTTGGTACCCAGAGTAGATTACTTGGTTTCATGTGTTGAAAAATGTAATCATGCGGCTTCAAACACTTGATTGCTTGCTATTATGATGGATCTTGATATCTGATGACCGAGTTGGATCTCAGGATGCTTGGATTATCCTTTGTTTTCTTCTAATTTGTTGGACATGTTATTCCTATTTTCTTATATCCATGTTTTCAAGTTTTCTAGTGACATGAAATTAAATCATCATTATTTCAGTTGATACATTTATTATTATTCTTGTTTATCTATTGCATCAGTTTTCTTCTGCTAATTATTTATATTATTTATATTGCTTCTGTTGTTTATTATTTCTTTATATTCCTTATACTATGCTACACTCTACTAATGAGGGTATATTCTTCCCACGGACACACCCTAGGCCCTCTCTACTATTAGGCATCCTCGGGCATTTGGGGAGATGCGCTTGATGCCATGTGGCCCACCGGGCTTGAGGCACCCGTTAAGTGGCATTCGGGTCCAGGACGTCATAATGTTTGTTTCAAATAGATTTTTATGAAACCCATTTCCTTTATACGGGTTAAGCATGGTTCAAATATATTTTTTTGGAAACCATTTATTTTTGACAAGTTAATCATGTTTCAAATATATTTTTATGAAACCCTCTTATCTACCATGCATTTTTTATGTCTTAAAAATATTTTTATTGAACCCATTTCTTTTTTATTGTTTAATCATGTTTCAATGAGACTATTACGAAACCCATTTCTTTTCCATGAGATAATATTTCTTGAATGAGGTTGTTATAGAACCCATTTTTTTAATGGGATAACCATATTTCTATGAGCCTATTAAGCAATGACATGGTGGTAAGGGAGAAGGTTCATAGCAATGGTGTTTATTTGGAGGTATAAGGTTTGAATCCAAAGAGCTCTCTATTGGGGGGATTCCTGCCTCCCCCAGTCCGCTCACCTTACTGGGTAACCCAGAGCTGCATCAGGTGGGCATAAGGGTGCATCCCACCTAACTGGTGGATTGCTATGTTAAACCATTGTTGATCGAGTAGTCACCCCATGGGACACTCTTCTATCTCTTCTGGAAATGGATCCTTCCCAGTTGGGGCTCTCTCTTGATTAATCTATTTATGGGGAGGGGGTTCCTGGGGTGGAGGGTTTGAAAAGGACACCCCCAGGGATTCCCATTTTAAAATAAAGATAACCATATTTCTAGTAGATTGTAATGGAACCCATTTATTTTCCATAGGATAACCATGTCTCAAAGAGATTTTTATGGAACCCATTTATTTTCCAAAGGTTAATCGTGTTTCAAAGAGATCTACATAATACCAATTTATTTTCCATGGGTTAATCAAGTTATAAAAGGAATAATTATTGTTTCTATGGGTTTTATTCATGTCGTAGTTCTTGGACATCTTACATTAAGGGGTGGCCCGAATAGAGCCAGTAAATCCTATTATTGCTTAACCTGTGGTGGTCTAAATAGCACCGGGTAAGCCTGTTATAGATTAACATGGGGTGCCCCAAATAGTAATAGTAAATACCATTACATATTAACATGGTGTGGCCCATATAGCACTGGGTGAGATCATTATAGATCTCCAATGCATTGGGTAATGACAATTTTAAAATTCATCCATATGGTTATTAAAATTTAAAGGGTTTTATGAAATTGATTCTTCAAGTTACCAAAAAGAATTTTAATTTTTTATGATTTTATAATGTTTCTAATGATCAATATTGATAACACATGGATTTTGATTATTGAAATTTACGATTCTTTACTTTTACATGTTTTCATATTTAATGATCTAGGTATTTATGGGTTTGAGTTCTTATGTGATTATCTCATTCACTTTAATTATGTCATCATACCCTTATGAACTCTTATGCTCATTGATGACATTCATTTGTTTAATCTTACATTTTTCATTATTGAGTGTTTGATCTCACCCTTCTTATGTTTCCTTTTACCTAGATTTTAAATAATGGTATTGAATGATTTATGTATATAAAGGATTTCACAAGGATAATGTTTATGACCTGTTATGATATAATAAAATCTAGGATAAATGAAATAAACGTTCTTTTGATGACTTGAGAATTATTTATGTTAGAGTTTTTCCTAATTATATAAAACTATAAACCTAAAATGTCTTATATAATGGAAGTGATCCATGTTTTCCCTTTGATGTTATAAGGATTGATGGAAAACAATTGGGTTACAATTATTGACATAAAATCCGAATATGTAAAGTTATGGATTTTAGCACAAGATCCTGGAGTGAGGGTCCTGGGTTGTTATAAACATTCAACCTATAGTGCAGTGTTTCAACTATAATTAATGTAGGAATTATGCTATAAAATTCCCTAAGCCAAGTGTTATCGGGTAAAATAAACAATAATAACCTCCAAGGTTGAAGGGAAGGGTATATAATGTCACTAATGTTGAGGTGGATCCTAACAATGATGTAGTGATAGGTATGTTGGTTATTCATTCAAGAGTATAAAACATACTATTTGATTATAGTTTTACGCATTCTTTTATATCTTGAAATTTTAGTATAACTATTCAAACACCACCTTAAAATATGAAGGTTGAGTTATCTATGAGAATAGAGAATGGGGATATTATTGCATCTAAATTATATAACTCCTCCATGGTTAATGTTTGTAGAATGAACCGCCCAAAAAATATCCTCTTACTTCCTTTGGTAGAGTTTGATTCTATATTGGAAATGGATTTTCTATCTTTATATAAATTTAACATCAACTGTCGATAAAGTTTTATCTCTCTTCACTTCCTAAGACATCCTCTAATTTTGTATAAGTGTAAGGAGAAGGGTGAATCTCCTTCAGAATCATCATCTCAATTGTGGATATTATTTCCCTATGAGCAAGCTATCAACCTCAAATAATTGAGATAAATGAGAGGATCATGCTCAAATACATCCCCATTGTTAGGGACTACATTGATGTGTTCCCTAAAGAATTTCTTGGTCTTCCTCTTGACATAGAGTTTGAGTTATCAAATGAACTTATTCCTAGATATTTGCTTATATCAAAGACTCCTTATAGAATGGCCACCATTGATCCGGAAAAATTAAATAATCAGTTACAAGAGAATCTAGAAAAGGTTTTCATACACACGAGTGCTTCACCGTATGGTCTGTTATTCCTCTTCGTCAAGAAGAATAATATATCAATGTGCCTCTATTATTATTATCATGAGATCAAAAAATCATGATAATGAACAAGTATCCCTTTCCATGGATAGATGACTTATTTGATAAACTGTGTGGAGCCAAGTATTTATCTAAGGTGTACCTTTGGTCAGGATATCACCAATTAAAGGTGATAAAGGAAGATATTCTCAAGACTACCTTTTGAAAAAGGTGTGGAAACTATGAGTTTATAGTGATTCCCATTGGGCTCACTAATTCTCTAGAAACTTTCATGGACTTAAAAAATAGAGTATTTAGATATTAACTCAACATATTTTTGGTTATCTTTATTAATGATATGCTATTATACTTTAATAGAAAGGATGAAGGAAAGTATTATTTGATTATTGTGCTAAATAATTTTTTAGGGGATAAAATATGTAAAAATTAAATTAATTATGTGTTCTGGATGGAGGAAGCATCATTCTTTGGCATGTTATCACTAGAAAATGAATATATTTAGAACCTTCTAAAACAAAGGAAATTAAGGAGTGGACCAGACCAATATTTTTAATGGAGATCTATAGTTTCCTTGGTCTAACTGGGTATTACTGGTGATTTTTGAGAAACTTATCACACTTTTCAAACCCACTAACCATGCTGAAACGGAAGGGGTAGATTTTTACAAGACCATTGATTGTGAAGACTTCTTCAAATAGTGTAAAATTATTCTTCTCACAACATGAGTACTTCCACTATCCACAAGTGGGGAACTCTTTATTATATGAATCAATGATTGAAATATGTGATTAGGATGTGTACTAACACAAAATGATAAATGGATATCCTATGAATCAATCTAGTTTAAAGTTCATGAGAAAAACGATCCCACACATGATCTGGAGTTGGTGGATGTGATCTTCGCATTGAAAATTTGGTGACATTAACTCTATGGGGATAAGTTTCATTTATATATTGATCATAAGATCCTAAGATATATATTCACATAGAATTATATTAATATGTACCAGCGAATATGGTTAGAACTCAACAAAGATTATGATTTCTCAATCCACTACTATCTTAGTAAAGTAAATAAAGTAGTAGATGCTCTATGTATAAATGATCTTACAAATTCATAAATGATGATAAATGAGAAGGATCCAATCTTCTTAGACTTGAAAATGATGAACATGAGAATAATAAATTAAGGTATATCATCATTTCTTTCACAAATTATTGCTCAACAATCCCGTATAGAGAAAATAAAGAATGATCAAAGAGATGGTCTGGAAATTAAGAAAAAGGTGTAAGCTATAAGAAAGAAGAAATACTCATAGTTAAAAATTTATGACAAAGGAATTGTAATATTTGGTTCATGACAATGTCTACAGTTCAATTTAAAGATAATGAAATACCTTTTTAATGATGAAAAAAGGTGAACCATCTTCATCCACCCAGGGATTACAAATATGTATTGATAACTTTGAGAGCACTATTGGTGGGAAAATATGAAGAAGGAGATCATTAAATGTACATCAAAGTGTCTAGTATGTTAGAAAGTGAATGTTGAAAGGAAAAAAATCTAATTTAATGATGCAACCATTACCCATACCTATATGGAAATGGGAAAACATCACCATGGATTTTTTCACTAGACTTTTGAAGACACCCAAAGGAAATAATTCTATATAGGTCATTATGGATCATCTTATAAAGACTTCTCACTTTATTATGATTCAATATTACTCTTAACTTGACCATGTTTTTTGGATATACATCAGGGAAGTGGGGATGATGTATGGAGTACCATTTTTTATTATATCTAATCATGATATGATATTTACCTCTAAGTTTTGGAAAAGTATCGAACATTATTTAAACATTGAGCTAAACATCAGTATGTCCTATCATCCTCAAATTGATGTCTATAATGAGTAAACAAATCCAACACTCTAATACATGTTGATACCATGTTCTATGGGCTTCAAAAGAGGATGGGATAAACATCTTCCACAGGTCTAGTTCTCTTGCAATAATAGTTTTCACTCAATCAACCAAATGGATCCCTATGAGTCCCTTTATGATAAAAGATGTAGATAATCATCGAAAGGACTTTGAGTTTGAGGATGGTGAAAATTTATTCCTATAAATATCTCCAAGGAATAGGGTCATAATATTTGGGAAGAAAGTAAATCTAAGTCCTAGGTATATCGGTCCCTTTGAGATTCTTGATTGTTTTAGAGCTATGTCCTATCAACTATGACTTCCACCAACCATGTATCAATTACATGATTTGTTCCATGTATACATCTTGAGGAAGTACATAACAAATCCCTAGAATGTAATAATTTCATAGGTGGTGTGGCTAGAAAATGATCTCTCTTATGGGGATAATCTAGTGAAGAACATGGATAATAGATATATAGTTCTACTCAATAAGACAACTCACCTAGTCAAAGAACTATAGAGGAACTATAGATATGAATAAGAAACATGGGTACTAGAGTATGTGATGAAGGATAAGTACCCTCGCCTATTTTCACCTTAGTATATAAAGAAAAATTTCTAGGGTGAAAATTCATAAGGGGGCGTTGTAATGACCCATAATTTTATTATGGGAATTTCCTACTAATAATTATTTCATAAAACACATACATCACATAAATACCCAAATATAAAATTATTCTTATAAATTAATAACAATACATTAGTCATAAAATAAACTAATAAGAATTTCCAATATCACAGTGGGACTATAAATAGAAAATAATATAATAATAATGGGAAATTTTGGATATGCTCGATCAACTAAAATGACCACACTCATAAAAAAGTTGTAGAAATAAAACATAATGTTAATAATATAATATTAATTTTTAAGATGAAATTATAAATAACCTTAATAGAAAATATAATTGAATGAAGAATTAATGAAATAAGAGGTATTTAGCGAAATTACGGAACCTATAACATTGTAATAGTAACATGACCATTGTAATAGTAATCTGGTCATTAGGAATAATAATCTAGCTGTTAGAATACTAACCTCACCAATGAAAGTATAAATAAAATTTAGGTATCTTATTAATTTAAAATATGAAATCTCTTGTTGTAAGTGTGTAAATGTTTTAAAAATGATAAACTAAGTGTTTGTATTTTTTGTAAAATGTAAATGTTTATTTGAAATTTTATAATTAATATAATGATTTAAAATAAAACATATGTTCTTAAATTAATATGATATTTAATTATAATTATAATATATATTTATGTGACCCTAATTAATTTTTCAAATGGTCAAAAATTTGTTTATATTATTAAAATTAATACTTTTTAATAAATGATGATTTTAATTAAAAATTAAATTTATCATATTTATAAAGTTATTTTCCTAAAATAGAGTTCATTTTTTAAATATACACATCAAAAAATGGATAGGATGAATTTTTAGTATTTTTCTAAAATAGTTGAATTTCTGTGAATAGTGAAATATGGTAATTTTTAGTAATTAACATTATAAGAATTTTTAATTCATATATGATGTAATAATTATATAATAACTCATTGGTTAAAACTCCCTTGAACCGTTTACAGTATTTATTTATAGTAATTATCACTATTTACAGTCTTGAGACAAAATAATAAATGAATGAATATAATGATAAAAAACACCCCTACCCTCCCCCTATAAACACCACCCCTTCTCATCACACCTTCTAAGCCTTGTATATTGTCAATATTATAACCAATTACCTAAAAAATCATCTTCCCCATGTCTAGGATCTACTTTTCATAATAAAATAACAAACTCGTGTTCCTTAAGGAGGTTCTCAGGGAGACAACATTCAAGAGGTAAAATCCACAATCCTTCACCTTTAATTTGTATTCTTTTATTATCATCACATTACCTCCCCTATCCAAAGAATCATGATAACTCCATTATCATATATATATTTTAATTTTATTATATTAATGTAATATCCATCATCCAATCTCTTCTATTCTCCTTTTATCCTAAAAATGAAAACATAATTTGTGATATGTCGATTCACCACCTTCATGGATGATGATTTTTTTCATTACCACCTTCAAGGATGGTTATAAAACCATTATAATTATTAAAATTGATTTTAAAATGTAAATTATAACTTTTTTCATGTTTTGGAACTAATATTTTTTCATAATATTAAATAATAAAACAAAACGTGTTTGTGATGATCGAAAAACCACCAAAATAATCTAAACATTTATCATTAATGTTTTATCAAATGAATCACACTAATATTAGAAAAAAATGACATATATGAAAATTTTAAATTATGAAAATATATTAATATAATTTCATTCCACTTCTGTAGTTTTTCTTTTATTTGACAAGAACTATCGTAATTATACTCAAGGGAACCGACTAGAAAACCATGAAACGAACTCTCCCGGAATGAAAAAAATTAAACTTTATAACTCATAAAAAGGGAAAAAATTAACATAATAAAATTATAATAAATAAAATATATGATTAATATGTTTTGAATTTAATTTTTAATTAATCTAGTTTTATTATCCATAACATTAAGTGAAAGTGCATAACACATTCAGATATAAGGTAAGGGATCTCTCTAATCCTCCATTTTCCCATTGGGTAAAGATTTCTCTATCTATACCCTAATTTATTCCTTAATTATTATTATATACTTCTCATAAATCCTATTTATATGTTCCAAACATGGTTATATAGCTCAATTAACCTTTATTTTATGTGGAATTATATATTTTGAAAGGTTCCCTCCTTAATTCCTCTCGACAAGCAAACCTGATTAAAGGGAACTTCTCCATTTCTTACCCATTTTAAATTACAAATAATAAACTATTTTAAGAAACCAATATTTTTATAAAAAAATAATTTTATCATGAAAAAATATCTTAGTTCATTTCTGGTTTTATGTGAACAATTATGCATTTATCCTTTTAAAATACTCTTTAACCTTTTCACTTAAACCTCACGGAAATAGATCTTTTATAAAGTTTCCTAAATAGTATTCTCCATGTATTCACTTAATTTAGACATAATTATTCATTATATATTCTTATTTTTACTATATGATTCTCCATAAATTAATTTATCCCTTCTTTCATGGATTCCATTATGATACACCCTTAGGTTTTTCCTCATAACATGATAATGATACCCATTTCTTTCCATGGGTAACCCTTATGTTTATTACTTATGTTTGATAATTTATATGTCACACATATGCATGAAAATTTTATTATTGGTGCAACTATATAGTTCTTCAATGCATTGGGTAATTTTTAGACTCATGAGATATCATGTATGAGATTAGTGAGTAATTATAATCCATTATGGGACTTTGTCCACTATGTGATACAGTCTTAGCAGTTATCTTTGACTCATGTTTATGTCATGTTATATGTTTTTGTCACATTAAATATTTACATGATCATATGATTCTATGTTCTATATGTCATGATTCTATATGTTTATTCATGTTTCATGCCTATTATGTTATCATGTTATGCCTTTGACCCATGTGATATAATTATTTTCCATGTTTATTACCTTACTCAGATTTTTAGCTCATCCATTTTGTATATGTTTTTCCTGGGTTATACAATGTATATATAGGATCTCAAAGGAGTTTAGGTGATGATTATATAATATTAATAAATAGATGTTTTATTATAGTTTCATGTTTTTAATTTTATATACCTAATCTTCCAAAGACACTAGACTTTATGATCCTTGGTTTGTATTTTATAGATAAATATGATTAAAATCATGTAATAACATGTGTAAAAGCATAGGGTTTATATATTCATAACCTATATTAATATTTAGCCTCTATCAAATGGGAAAGGAATCCATCATCCATGTGTACGGAGGACTACAACCTCACATACAGATATAAACTAGCTTTCCATTGCCACCTTTCTATAATGATGTAATTAATGTCTATATATGATATCATTATTGTAACACCCGAGACTTTTATGAGAAATATTTTGTTTCTATTTTATATAAATAATCAAAGTAATATTTAACTACACACAACACTAGCTTGTGTTGTATTACACGCAATCGCGGCCTTCCTCGATAGCTTGCGTCGTACGCAATGCCGAGTTTCACTAAACAATGATATGCTATTAAAATATTATTAAAACTAGTCATTATGAATAGTAATAACCACTTTTTAAAATTTTATAAATTTTATTTTTCAAAATGGACTTCATTTTTGGATTTGGAATATCGGAATTAGCCTAGGGTGAAATTTTGGTTTCTTCTGAAAACTTTCAATTTTTGATGAATAGTGAAACCACTAAGTGGTAGTTAAAAAAACTGAATTTTTCATAAAACATAATTTTACCGCTTCTGTGAGTGGAATTTCAAAAATCCGAGAGACACGGTTGATGTCAATAAGTAAAATGTGGTTCAATGAGATGAAAATAATTTTTTCTGAATAGTAACTTTTTACTTTTATTTACCACGGTTAAAAGTAAATAGTGTAATTAAGAGTAAAAATGATATTATTATTACCCTAACACATGTCCTAATTCTATTGGATAAGTGTAAGTCGACCAAAAACAACATTAGTAATAAAATATGACCATTTAGGCCCACTTGGATTAGATTAGGACATTTATTGTTAATTTATTTAAAGAATGGTTAAAATAGTTAAAATCAAAGTTTAATAAGAAAATCATTTTTAATATATGGTTATACAGAATATAAATTATACTATAAATATTAATTAGAAATCTGAAAATATTTCCAACATAATTATATTTTATTTGTAATTTTTATACTTTAAATAAGTTAATTTATTTATGACACAAAGATGATGCAGTATTTATCTTATTAATGAAATATTGACATAATTGAGGTTATAAATACCCAAATAAATGTAATTTGAGACTTTTTATGAATTCCACTAATTTTCTAGGTTAATATGGAATGTTAGTATTTATTTAATTAACTTTTTTAGAATTAATCATTCTGTTATGATTTTCACAAAAATCAATTACTAAATAGTGTCAAAATTGACATAAAATAATTTTTAAAACAAATATTATATTATTAATTGTTATTTTATTCTTAAAAATATAAGTTTTGGAAAAATGACTTATATAAGGTTATATATATTAATAATAAACAACTTGGGGTTCGTTTGGCTTGTTATAGTAAGTTTATTAACCTTATAGTGTAAGAACACAAAAAGACACGGTAAAAGTAAAATTATCTAACTTAATGTTAAATCTAAATGATAAGGTTAAAATAGGAACCTAAACTTGTCTAAATTCTATTGGATGAGACTATTTTTACCCATCCCCACCTTAGCTTCGAAATAAATCAATTTGGAGCTATTTAAAACCGAATTTGGCTTTATAATAAAATAATATTTTTAGTTTTTCCAAAGGAGTCCCTCTCCTCCCTTATAAAAGGGCACCTCCTCCCCCTATTCCTCACACCACTTTGAGCCTTAAAGCTTGGCCAACCCCTACCAATTTCATCTCTCCACTTTCCTAGAGACATCCTAGAGGTCTTGGTCTTCTTCAAAGACCAATTTTAGTGCCCTAAAAGGAGGTCTCAAAGAAGCGCTTCAAAGAAGAGGTAACATCCATTACCGATTCTTTCATCTTTAATTCTTCTTCCACTTCTTCTTCTCGTACTTTTGTCGGAAAACTCAAAAAGTAACTCGTACGAAAAACGACAAAATATTCCTTTCATATATTTTACTAAAATCTCACTGAAGGGTAAAATTGGATTTAAACAATTGTAAGTGGATGGAAATAATATTACATATTGAGGAAACATGGATGTGGATGATAAAATACACCCCAGTAAATACCAGAGTCTATACAATCTCGGATAAAAATGATATTGTGATATTTTTCGCTTACCTTAAGTCTGATTTGCTTTGTAAGTGTCCGAACCTCCTGTATAATGATTTAAATAATGTCATTGACTTATTCCAGAATCATAATCATTGTTATGATATAATATATGGTCATATTCTTAGCTTATTATTAGTAATATTTCATTGCTACTTGTTATTCGGGTGTTTATTACTTTTTGTTCTTATGCGTGTTTTGTCGAATAAATTCTTATTCTTATTTTTAGGTTATAGATACCTCATTTCCAGAATGGTATTAGTGTAATATATATCATATTCATTCATGAAATTCATTTATATAATCATTATTGTGAAGTGATATTGATTCTGAAATAGTATACATACACTCCAATACAATTCCACGATCAGGGGAACAATATCATCGCTCGTGTGTACGTACGGAATATCGTCTCCACGATGTGATGCGACTCGTTCTACATGATCTTCATTTTCATAATAAACAACCCATACTTTACATACATTGTTAATACATCAAAATTGAAGTACACTTATTTCAACATATAACAAAACCACGAAAGGACCGTATAGGTATAGTGTCTTTAGAAACTGGGAAACATAAACAACTGGTTCATAAAGCATCTACACTGTCTCACATTTATTTCATCATATCTATAGTCCCATTTGGCATATCTTACTTAATACCCTTATTCCTGACCTGGGGAAAGAAAACATACAAAAGGGTGATCTCAAATGCTTAGTAAGGGTAAACAAAAGAAATATCAATCACATCATATTCATAAGAACATAACATTTTGGAAATCTTAACCTGCAAAAGAGATCATAATTTCATAACATGGGATAAATCATAGTAGTGAAATGTAATCCCAATAATCATAACTTGAAACATGAAACTTTGTGGCATACACACATAATCATAGATAATCATTTCTTATTAGTCAAGACTCATTTCCAAGACTATTTAGTGGACAAAGCCCATTTCTAAACTGAGTTCATTCCTCATTTTAGTCCTGTTTCACTGAACCAGTTTAACCTTCCATTCCAGCCATGTCTATCTCATGAGATATAAAATCTTTACCCAATTAATTGGAGGGAGATATAGGTCCCACCCATCTCATAATGATACCATTCTTATATGTGCCACAAAATCATAAACCATACATCATAGCATAACCCATGTAATAAAAATGGGATTCTTAAACATCATGACATCATAAAACAATTCATATAAGATAAATGAATTCATAAAAATAATTCCATAACAACATAATCAAATCAATGTAATAATAGGGATAGAAACATAACCCTTTATTATCTTAGATGGAAAATAATTTTGATAAAACACTTGAACTCCATTCTTGAGGAAAATATCCTTTCTACCTCAAAAACTTTTTTCCTTTCTTAACATGTCATACAATTTTAAACTAAAAGAATTTGATTAAAAATAAACTTGAAAACTTGTAAAGGAATCTTCTTGGAAATAATGTTTTAAAAATTCATTCATCCCGTATAAGTTAAAAAAACAATCTTCTCGTACTTTTGTCGGAAAAGTCAAAAAGTACCTCGTACGAAAAACGACAAAAGATTACTTTCATATATTTTACTAAAATCTCACCGAAGGGTAAAATTGGATTTAAACAATTTTAGGTGGATGGAAATAATATTACATATTGAGGAAACATGGATGTGGACGATAAAATACACCCCAGTAAATACCAAAGTATAAACAATCTCCGATAAAAATGAGATTGTGTTATTTTTCCCTTACCTTAAGTCTGATTTTCTTCATAAGTGTCCAAACCTCATGTATAATGATTTAAATAATGTCATTGACTTATTTTAGAATCATACCCATTGTTATGATATCATATATGGTCATATTCTTAGCTTATTATTAGTAATACTTCATTGCTACTTGCTATTCGGGTGTTTATTACTTTTTGTTCTTATGCGTGTTTTGTCGAATAGATTATTATTCTTATTTTTAGGTTATAGATACCACATTTATAGAATGGTATTAGTGTAATATATATCATATTCATTCATTCAATTCATTTATATAATCATTATGAAAATGAAGATCATGTAGAACGAGTCGCATCACATCGTGGAGACGGTATTCCGTACGTACGCACGAGCGATGATATCGTTCCCCTGATCGTGGAATTGTATTGGAGTGTATGTATACTATTTAAGAATCAATATCACTTCACAATAATCATATATATTCATTATTTACACCATTATACCCATCCAAGTAAGGTAGTGGTGGAAAATATATTACACCACGGCGTAGAGACGGTATTCCGTACGTACGCACGCGTGGTGATTTCATTTTCCGTAGGATGGATAGATGGTGAAATAGGGTTGTTTCATACTTATAATAACATATAATTATATGAGTGATACTGATGTTATTACTTCATAATGAAACAACTAAAGAAGAAGAAGTGGAAGAAGAAATAAAGATGAAAGAATCGGTAACGGACATTACATCTTTTTTGAAGCGCTTCTTTGAGACCTCCTTTTAGGGCACTAAAATTGGTCTTTGAAGAAGACCAGGACCTCTAGAATGTCTCTAGGGAAGTGGAGAGAAGAAATTGGCAGGGTTTGGCCGATATTTAAGGCTCAAAGTGGTGTGAGGAAGTGGGGGAGGAGGTGCCCTTTTATAAGGGAGGAGAGGGGCTCCTTTGGAAAAACTAAAAATATTATTTTATTATAAAGCCAAATTCGGTTTTAAATAGCTTCAAACTGATTTATTTCAAAGATAAGGTGGGGATGGGTCGAAATACGCTCATACAATAGAATTTAACAAGTTTAGGTTCCTATTTTAACCTTATCATTTAGATTTAACATAAAGTTAGATAATTTTACTTTTACCGTGTCTTTTTGTGTTCTTACACTATAAGGTTTATAAACTTACTATAACAAGACAAAAGAACCCAAAGTTGTTTATTATTAATATAAATAACCTTATCTAATTCATTTGGAAGAACCTTATATTTTGAAGAATAAAATAACAATTAATAATATAAAATTTTTTAAAAAACTATTTTAGGTCAATTTTGACACTATTTAGTAATTGATTTTTGTAAAAATCATAAAAGAATGATTAATTACAAAAAAGTTAATTAAATAAATACTAACATGCCATATTAACTTATAAAATTACTTTAATTCAAAAAAAGTCTCAAATTACATTTATTTGGGTATTTATAACATCAATTATGTCAATATTTCATTAATAAGATAATTACTGCATCATCTTTGTGTCATAAATAAATTAACTTATTTAAAGTATAAAAATTAAAAATAAAATATAATTATGTAGGAAATATTTTTATCTTTCTAATTAATATTTATAGTAGAATTTATCTTATGTATAACCCTATATTAAAAATTATTTTCTTATTAAACCTTGATTTTAACTATTTTAACCTTTCTTTAAATAAATTAATAATAAATGTCCTAATCTAATCCAAGTGGGACTAAATGGTCATATTTTATTCCTAAGGTTGTTTTTGGTCTAATTACACTTATCCAATAGAATTAGGACATGTGTTAGTGTAATAATAATATCATTTTTACTCTTAATTACCCTATTTACTTTTAACACTGGTAAATAAAAGTAAAAAGTTACTATTCACCAAAAATTATTTTCATCTCATTGAACCACATTTTACTTACTGACATCAACCGTGTCTCTCGGATTTTTGAAATTCCACTCAAAGAAGTGGTAAAATTATGTTTTATGCAAAAATCAGTTTTTTTAACTACCACTTAATGGTTTCACTATTCATCAAAAATTGAAAGTTTTCAGAAAAAAACCAAAATTTCACCCTAGGATAATTTTGATATTCCGAATACAAAAATAAAGTCCATTTTGAAAAATAAAATTTATAAAATTTGAAAAAGTGGTTATTACTATTCATAACAGCTAGTTTTAATAATATTTTAATAGCATATCATTGTTTAGTGAAACTCGACATTGCGTACGACGCAAGCTATCAAGGAAGGCCGCGATTGCGTGTAAAGAAACCCAAGCTACTGTTGTGTGTAGTGCAAGATTCTTTTGATGATTTATATAACATAAAAACAAAATATTTCTCATAAAAGTCTCGGTTGTTACATTCTACCCCCCTTAAAATGAATTTCGCCCTCAAAATTCGTCACTTTGTAACAAACAGATGAGGATACCTCTCCCTTATCATATCCTCAAGCTCCCATGTAGCTTATTCTAATTTGTGGTTCCTCTATAAAACTTTCACCAAGCGAGTGGTCTTGTTTTGTAGGACTTTATCGCTACGATCCAGAATCTCTATCGGTTGTTCTTCATAAGAAAGATCTTGCTCCAGCGGTACAAATTCTGAGCTGAGTACATGTGAAGGATCAGGTATGTACTTTCTCAGGAGAGATACATGGAACAAATCGTGAACTTGGGAGAGATTCGGTGGAAGCACCAATTGGTAATCTACCTTTCCAACACGATCTAGTATTTTGAAAGGACCGATATATCTAGGGCTCAACTTCCCCTTCTTTCCAAATCTCATGACCCTCTTCCACGGAGATATTCGTAAGAACACTTTATCACCCACTTCAAACTCTAGGTCTTTTCTTCGATTGTCGACATAACTTTTCTGTCGACTCTGAGCTGCTCTTATGTGTTGTTGAATAGATCAGACCTTTTTAGTCATCTCATCAACAAGATCAGGTCCTAATAGCTTTCTTTCCCCAACTTCATCCCAACAAGTTGGAGTCCTGCATTTCTTTCCATAGAGAGCTTCATAAAGAGCCATCTGAATACTGGAGTGAAAGATATTATTATAAGAAAATTCCACCAAAGGTAGGTGTTGATCCCAACCACCTTTGAAATCCATAGAGAAAGCTCTCAACATAACTTCTAGAGTTTGAATTGTTCTCTCAGACTGACCGTCTGTTTGAGGATGATAAGCAGTGTTGAAACTCAACTCTGTATCCAGAGTATGCTGAAGACTTTGCTAGAACTTTGAGATAAATCTCGTATCTCGATCAGATATAATAGAAAGTGGTACTCCATGTAATCTTACCACTTCCTTTACATATATCCTGGCAAGCTGATCCAGAGAGAAATCCTCTCTAATAGCAATGAAGTGTGCAGACTTTGTAAGACGATCAACTATGACCCAGATAGCATTATTGCCTTTGGATGTTTTAGGAAGTCCTATAAAAAAGTCCATAGTGATGTTTTTACATTTCCATTCAGGTATGGGTAATAGTTATAACATCTCCTTAGACTTCTGTCTCTCAGCTTTAACTTGCTGACAAACCAAGCATCGAGAGACATATTCAGCAACATCTCTTTTCATGCCATCCCACCAGAAGTACTCTTTTAGGTCCCTATACTTCTTCGTGCTTCCAAGACGAATAGAGAATGAAGAACTATGAGCCTCATCCAGTAGATCCTTCTTTAATTCGGGGATGGGAGGAACACAAACTCGATTCCTGAACTTTATTATACCATCACAATCAAGGTTGAATTCAGGAATATTTCTCACCTTCTTTTGTAACTCTACATCTTCTTTCTGTGCCTCTTTAATCTTCACATGTATAGATGTTTGAACATTCATTTGAGAAAGATACAATTTTCCCCCTTCCATTATAATTCCAAGATCCATCCTTTGTAAATCCATAAATATTGGATCTTTTCTGATCCTCATCATGGATAAACTGGCATGGTATTGTCGACTTAATGCATCTGCCACCTTGTTTGCTTTCCGAGGGTGGTAATCAATTGAGCAGTCATAATCCTTAATCAGCTCCAACCATCTTGTTTGGTGCATATTCAGCTCCTTTTGTGTGAAAATATACTTTAAACTTTTAGGATCAGTATAAATATCACACCTTTCTCCATGAAGATAATACCTCCAAATCTTTAATGCAAATATTACCACAGCTAACTTTAAATCATGAGTTGGATAATTTTGCTCATGGATTTTCAACTGTCGTAAGGCATAAGCTATCACCATATCATTTTTCATGAGAACACAACCCAGTCCCTTCTTGGATGCATCATTGTAGATCACAAACCTTTCTCCACTACAAGGTAGTGTGAGCATAGGTGCACTGGATAACCTTCTTTTCAACTCCTTGAAATTCTTTTCACATTCCTCCGTCCAGACAAACATAACTCCTTTCCGAGTCAACTTGGTGAGTGGATTAGATAATCGTGAAAAATCTTTCACAAAACGTCAATAATATTCAGCCAAACCAAGAAAACTTTGGATCTCAATTACTGTTGTTGGTCTCAACCATCTTTCAAAAACCTCTGTTTTTTCTAGATCCACAGATATCCCCTCTTTTGAGATTATGTGACCCAAAAATTCAACTTTTTGAAGCCAAAATTCACACTTGGTAAATTTGGCATAAAGCTTCTCCTTTCTCAGGGTCTTCAATATAATTCTCAAGTGATCTTCATGTTCTTCCTTGCTATTTGAATATACAAGAATATCGTCTATAAAGACTACCACAAACTGATCAAGATAGTCTCTAAAGACTCTATTCATCAGATCCATGGAGACAACAGGGGCATTAGTAAGACCAAATGCCATCACTATAAATTCATAGTGTCCATACCTTGTACGGAAAGATGTCTTTGGTATATCCTCCCTTTTGACCCTTAATTGGTGATACCCTGAATGAAGATCAATCTTGGAAAAGTATTGAGCTCCTCGTAGTTGGTCAAATAAGTCATCAATGCTCTGGAGAGGATATTTGTTCTTGATAGTGATCTTGTTAAGTTCTCGATAATCAATGCAGAGTCTCATTGATCCATCTTTCTTCTTAACAAACAGAACAGGTGCTCCCCAAGTTGATGCACTAGGGAGTATGAATCCCTTATCAAGATTCTCTTGGAGTTGCTTCTTCAATTCCTGCAACTCAATTGGGGCCATTCTATAAGGTGTCTTTGAAATAGTTAAAGCACCTGGTACGAGTTCTATTGAAAACTCAACTTCACGATTTGGTGGAAGACCCGGCAATTCCTCCGGAAAGACATCATAAAACTCCCGTACAATGGGCATATTCTTAATTGTTAGTTTCTCACCAACCATTTGAGATAAATAACCTTCATTCAGTGGAATCAAGACCCATAAGATGGAAGAAATTTCAACTGGAAGGTTATGTTCATCCTTGCATCGATAGACGATCATAGATTGATCTGGAATATGAAATGTGACTTCCCTTCTTTGGCAATTGATATGAGCTACATATAAAGAAAGCCAATCCATGCCAAGAATCACATCAAATTCCACTATAGGAAGGATCACAAGATTTGCAAGAAGCACTTTCCCACAAACTTCAATCGGGGTAGAATTATAAACTTTTGATGCGACTGTTGCGCCATTAGGTGTTGTCACAGCTAACTCAACATCTAATTGTTGAGGTAATACGGTGATACCCTTAGAAAAATATTCATAAATAAAAGAGTGGGTGGATCCAGAATCAAATAAAACATTTTTTACTTTAGAGTGGATGGTATGTGTACCTTTCACCACATCGTTATCGTACTCCACATCGCTGATAGAAATTGAATGTGACTTTCCTTTGTCTTTAGCCTTAAGATTTTGTTGATGTCGATCATCATCAACAACCCTTGGATTAGGGAATTTATTGGCATAATGCCCCATCTCCTTGCACTTGAAACATTGAAGTGTAGTAGGTTCATTCTGTGTGTCCCTTCCTTTGTTTGCATCATTAGACATCTTCTTCCCATCATTGCGGCATTCAAATGCCTGATGACCTTCCTTTCCACATTTGAAACATTTACTTGTCCCTTTAAGACAACTCCCTCCATGTTTTTTCCACACTTTGAGCATAAGGGAAAGCTCATCTTCCTTTCAGTGTGCTCTTTTGATTTTCCTTTGAATTCCATTTTCCTCTTCTTATCAAACCCATATGACTGATGGGTTACTCTAATCTCCATCTCAACTTTGAGAGCACATCGAACGATTTCCTCGTAGCTTTTGAAGTCCCTTATGTCTAACGCCCTTCGAAGACTTGGTTTTAAGCCACTAAAGAATCAATCGATCGTACTCTCAGGTTGGATAATAATACCAGAAGCATACCTTGCAAGTCTTGTAAAATTTGCTTCATAGGTACCAACAGATTCATCATCCTTTTGCTTTAGTTCAAGAAATTCCTTCTCCATCTTTGTTCGTAGAATACGAGGGAAGTACTTATTGAAAAATAAGTTCTTGAACTCGTCTCATTCCATGGACTCAATTTCATCTCTTTGCCTCATATTCTTGATAAGATTCCACCATTGATCAGCATCACCTTCCATATGATACACTGATAAGATGACTTTATCATGTTCAGAACATTGAAAAACTGAAAATATCTTTTCAGTAGTACTAATCCATTGTTCAGCAACTAATGGATTAGTAGACCCGTCGAATGAAGGTGGACGCTGTCTCATGAAGGATTCAACATAATGTTGCTCCTTACTTTGCTCGTTTGGAAATCATGTATGATTCATAGCTTGAGAAAGTTGTGTGAGCATGGCTACAAGATTTTTCATTCTATCTCCCATAACGTTTGGTTGCTCAGGGGGACAATCATTGCATTGCCCGTCGCATTCCGCATTAACACAGTTCCATCGGGTTCCAGCCATTGACTAAAGCCAAGAAGAATAGTGTGAGCAACACTAATTATAATAGGAAAACCACATAATCAAGAATAAAATTTCACACTTAAGGTCTTATCCTAGGTTATTCATGTCTATTTCTAAAGCACTAAGATTTTTTTCTATTCTTAGACTTATCCTTAGGGTTCTTACTAAGTCTTTCACATCCTAGTTTCCAAAGGTTGACTATACCTTTCCTCTGATACCAACTATAACAACCCATACTTTACATACATTGTTAATACATCAAAATTGAGGTACACTTATTTCAACATATAACAAAACCACGAAAGGACAGTATAGGTATAGTGTCTTTAGAAACTGGGAAACATAAACAAATGGTTCATAAAGCATCTACACTGTCTCCCATTTATTTCATCATATCTATAGTCCCTTCTTGGCATATCTAACTTAATACCCTTCTTCCTGACCTGGGGAAAGAAAACATACAAAAGGGTGAGCTCAAATGCTCATTAAGGGTAAACAAAAGAAATATCAATCACATCATATTCATAAGAACATAACATTTTGGAAAACTTAACCTGCAAAAGAGATCATAATTTCATAACATGGGATAAATCATTGTAGTGAAATGTAATCCCAATAATCATAACTTGAAACATGAAACTTTGTGGCATACATGCATAATCATAGATAATCATTTCTTATTAATCAAGACTCATTTCCAAGACTATCTTAGTGGAAAAAGTCCATTTATGAACCGAGTTCATTCCTCGTTTCAGTCCTATTTCACTGAACCGGTTTAACCTTCCGTTCCAGCCATGTATACCTCATGAGATATAAAATCTTTACCCAATGCATTGGAGGGAGATATAGGTCCCACCCATCTTATAATGATACCATTCTTATGTGTGCCACAAAATCATAAACCATACATCATAGCATAACCCATGTAATAAAAATGGGATTCTTAAACATAGTGACATCATAAAACAATTCATATAAGATAAAGGAATTCATAAAAATAATTTCATCACAACATAATCAAATCAATGTAATAATAGGGATAGAAACAGAAATCTTTATTATCTTAGATGGAAAATAATTTTCATAAAACACTTGAACTCCATTCTTGAGGAAAATATCCTTTCTACCTCAAAAACATTTTTCCTTTCTTAACATGTCATACAATTTTAAACTAAAAGAAGTTGATTAAAAATAAACTTGAAAACTTGTAAAGGAATCTTCTTGGAAATAATGTTTTAAAAATCCATTCATGTCGTATAAGTTAAAAAACATTATTCTCATACTTTTGTCGGAAAAGTCAAAAAGTACCTCGTACGAAAAACGACAAAATATTCCTTTCATATCTTTTACTAAAATCTCACCGAAGGGTAAAATTGGATTTGAAAAATTGTAGGTGGATGTAAATAATATTAAATATTGAGGAAACATGGATGTGGATGATAAAATACACCCCAGTAAATACCAAAGTATAAACAATCTCGGATAAAAATGAGATTGTGATATTTTTCCCTTACCTTAGGTCCGATTTGCTTCGTAAGTGTCCGAACCTCCTGTATAATGATTTAAATAATGTCATTGACTTATTCCAGAATCATAATCATTGTTATGATATCATATATGGTCATATTCTTAGCTTATTATTAGTAATGTTTCATTGCTACTTGTTATTCGGGTGTTTATTACTTTTTGTTCTTATGCGTGTTTCGTTGAATAAATTCTTATTCTTCTTTTTAGGTTATAGATACCTCATTTCAAGAATTTTATTAGTGTAATATATATCATATTAATTCATTAAATTCATTTATATAATCATTATGCAAATGAAGATCATGTAGAATGAGTCGCATCACATCGTGGAGATGGTATTCCGTACGTACGCACGAGCGATGATATCGTTCCCCTGATCGTGGAATTGTATTGGAGTGTATGTATACTATTTCAGAATCAATATTACTTCACAATAATCATATATATTCATTATTTACACCATTATACCCATCCAAGTAAGGTGGTGGTGGAAAATAGATTACACCACTGCGTCGAGATGGTATTCAGTACGTACGCATGCGTGGTGATTTCATTTTCCGTAGGATGGATAGATTGTGAAATAGGGTTGTTTTATACTTATAATACCATATCAGTATATGAGTGATACTGATGTTATTACTTCATAATTAAACAACTAAATAAGAATATGTGGAAGAAGAAATAAAGATGAAAGAATCGGTAACAGACATTACCTCTTCTTTGAAGCGCTTCTTTGAGACCTCCTTTTACGGAACTAAAATTGGTCTTTAAATAAGACCAGGACCTCTAGGATGTCTCTAGGGAATTGGAGAGAAGAAATTTTCAGGGGTAGGCTGAGCTTGAATGCTCAAAGTGGTGTGAGGAAGAGGGGGAGGAGGTGCCCTTTTATAAGGGAGGAGAGGGGCTCCTTTGGAAAAACTAGAAATATTATTTTATTATAAATCCAAATTCGGTTTTAAATAGCTACAAATTGATTTATTTCGAAGCTAAGGTGGGGATGGGTTGAAATAATCTCATTAAATAGAATTTACACAAGTTTAGGTTCCTATTTTAACCTTATCATTTAAATTTAACATTAAGTTAGATAATTTTACTTTTACCGTGTCTTTTTGTGTTCTTACACTATAAGGTTAATAAACTTACTATAACAAGCCAAACGAACCCCAAGTTGTTTATTATTAATATATATAACTTTATATAAGTCATTTGGACGAACCTTAGATTTTTAGGAATAAAATAACAATTAGTAATATAATATTTGTTTTAAAAACTATTTTATGTCACTTTTGACACTATTTAGTAATTGATTTTTGTTAAAATTGTAACAGAATGATTAATACGAAAAAAGTTAATTAAATAAATACTAACATTACATATTAACCTATAAAATTAGTGGAATTCATATAAAGTCTCAAATTACATTTATTTAGGTATTTATAACATCAATTATGTCAATATTTTATTAATAAGATAATTACTGCATCACCTTTGTGTCATAAATAAATTAACTTATTTAAAGTATAAAAATTAAAAATAAAATATCATTATGTAGGAAATCTTTTTAGATTTCTAATGAATATTTATAGTAGAATTTATCTTATGTATAACCCTATATTAAAAATGATTTTCTTATTAAACATTGATTTTAACTATTTTAACCCTTCTTTAAATAAATTAATAATAAATGTCCTAATCTAATCCAAGTGGGCCTAAATAGTCATATTTTATTCCTAATGTTGTTTTTGGTCGAATTAAACTTATCCAATAGAATTAGGACATGAGTTAGGGTAATAATAATATCATTTTTACTCTTAATTACCCTATTTACTTTTAACCGTGGTAAATAAAAGTAAAAAGTTACTATTCACCAAAAATTATTTTCACCTCATTGAACCACATTTTACTTACTGACATCAACCGTGTCTCTCGGATTTTTGAAATTCCACTCACAAAAGCAGTAAAATTAAGTTTTATGAAAAATTTAGTTTTTTTAACTACCACTTAGTGGTTTCACTATTCATCAAAAATTGAATGTTTTCAGAAAAAAACCAAAATTTCACCCTAGGCTAATTTCGATATTCCAAATCCCAAAATGAAGTCCATTTTAAAAAATAAAAATTATAAAATTTCAAAAAGTGGTTATTACTATTCATAATGGCTAGTTTTAATAATATTTTAATAGCATATCATTGTTTAGTGAAACTCGGCATTGCGTACGACGCAAGCTATCGAGTTCACGATGTGTTCTGTGTATCTCTCCTAAGAAAGTACATATCTGATCTTTCACTATTCATCAAAAATGAAATCAGCACGCGTGCGTACGTACGGAATACCGTCTCCACGCCGTGGTGTAATCTATTTTCCACCACCTTACTTGGATTGGTATAATGGTGTAAAGAATGAATATATATGATTATTGTGAAGTGATATTGATTCTAAAATAGTATACATACACTCCAATACAATTCCACGATCATGGGAACGATATCATCGCTCGTGCGTACGTACGGAATACCATCTCCATGAAAGGTATAGTCAACCTTTGGAAACTAGGATGTGAAAGACTTAGTAAGAACCCTAAGGATAAGTCTAATCATAGAACACAATCTTAGTGTATTAGAAATGGCCATGAATAACCTAGGATAAGACCTTAAGTGTGAAATTTTATTCTTGATTATGTGGTTTTCCTATTATAATTAGTGTTGCTCACACTATTCTTCTTGTTTTTAGTCAATGGCTGGAACCCGAAGGAACCGTGTTAATGCAGAATGCGACAGGCAGTGCAATGATTGTCCCCATGAGCAACCAGACATTATGGGAGATGGAATGAAAAATCTTGTAGCCATGCTCACAAAACTTTCTCAAGCTATGAATCATGCAGGACTTCCAAACGAGCAAAATAAGGAGCAACATTCTTTTGAATCCTTCATGAGACAGCGTCCACCTTCATTCAGCGGGTCTACTGATCCATTAGTTGCTGAACAATGGATTAGTACTACTGAAAATATATTTTCAGTTCTTCAATGTTCTGAACATGATAAAGTCATCTTAGAAGTGTATCATTTGGAAGGTGATGCTGATCAAAGGTGGAATCTTATCAAGAATACGAGGCAAAGACATGAAATTGAGTCCATGGAATGGGACGAGTTCAAGAACTTATTTTTCAATAAGTACTTCCCTCGTATTCTCCGAACAAAGATGGAGAAGGAGTTTCTTGAAATAAAGCAAAAGGATGATGAATTTGTTGGTACCTATGAAGCAAATTTTACAAGACTTGCAAGGTATGCTTCTGGTATTATTATCCAACCTGAGAGTAAGATCGATCGATTCTTTAGTGGCTTAAAACCAAGTCTTCAAAGGGTGTTATACATAAGGGACTTCAATAGATACGAGGAAATCGTTCGATGTGCTCTCAAAGTTGAGATGGAGATTAGAGTAACCCATCAGTCATATGGGTTTGATAAGAAGAGGAAAATGGAATTCAAAGGAAAATCAAAAGAGCACACTAAAAAGAAGATGAGCTTTCCCTTATGCTCAACGTGTGGAAAGAAACATGGAGGGAGTTGTCTTAAAGGGACAAGTAACTGTTTCAAATGTGGAAAGGAAGGTCATCGGGCATTTGAATGCCGCAATGATGGGAAGAAGATGTCTAATGATGCAAACAAAGGAAGGGACACACAGAATGAACCCATTACACTTCAATGTTTCAAGTGCAAGGAGATGGGGAATTATTCCAATAACTGCCCTAATCCAAGGGTTATTGATGATGATCGACATCAACAAAATATTAAGGCTAAATACAAAGGAAAGTCACATGCAATTTCTATCAGCGATGTGGAGTACGATAATGATGTGGTGAAAGCTACACTTACTATCCACTCTAAAGTAGCAAATGTTTTATTTGATTCTGGATCCACCCACTCTTTTATTTCTGAAGATTTTTCTAAGGGTATCACCGTATTACCTCAACAATTAGATGTTGAGTTAGCTGTGACAACACCTAATGGCACAACAGTCGCATCAAAAGTTTATAATTCTTCCCCAATTGAAGTTTGTGGGAATGTGCTTCCTGTAAATCTTGTGATCCTTCCTATAGTGGAATTTGATGCGATTCTTGGCATGGATTGGCTTTCTTTATATGGAGCTCATATCAATTGCCAAAGAAGGGAAGTCACATTTCATATTCCAGATTAATCTATGATCGTCTATCGATGCAAGGATGAACATAACCTTCCAGTGGAAATTTCTTCCATCTTATGGGTCTTGATTCCACTGAATGAAGGTTATTTATCTCAAATGGTTTGTGAGAAACTCACAATTAAGAATATGGCCATTGTACGGGAGTTTGATGATGTCTTTCCGGAGGAATTGTCAGGTCTTCCACCAAATCGTGAAGTTGAGTTTTCAATAGAACTCGTACCAGGTGCTTTACCTATTTCAAAGACACCTTATTTAGGCTCACTTGGATTAGATGAGGACATTTATTATTAATTAATTTAAAGAAGGGTTAAAATAGTTAAAATCAAAGTTTAATAAGAAAATAATTTTTAATATAGGGTTATAAATAAGATAAATTCTACTATAAATATTCATTAGAAATCTAAAAAGATTTCCTACATAATGATATTTTATTTGTAATTTTTAGACTTAAAAATAGTTAATTTATTTACGACACAAATATGATGCATTAATTATCTTATTAAAGAAATATTGACATAATTGATGTTATAAATACCCAAATAAATGTAATTTGAGACTTTTTATGAATTACAATAATTTTATAGGTTAATATGGCATGTTAGTATTTATTTAATTAACTTTTATCGAATTAATCATTCTGTTATGATTTTCACAAAAATCAATTACTAAATAGTGTCAAAATTGACATAAAATAGTTTTTAAAACAAATATTATATTATTAATTGTTATTTTATTCCTAAAAATCTAAGGTTCATCCAAATGACTTAGATAAGGTTATATATATTAATAATAAACAACCTGGGGTTCTTTTGGCTTGTTATAGTAAGTTTATTAACCTTATAGTGTAAGAACACAAAAAGACATGGTAAAAGTAAAATTATCTAACATAATGTTAAATCTAAATGATAAGGTTAAAATAGGAACCTAAACTTGTCTAAATTCTATTGGATGAGAGGATTTCGACCCATCCCTACCTTATCTTCGAAATAAATCAATTTTGAGCTATTTAAACCGAATTTTTCTTTATAATAAAATAATAGTTTTAGTTTTTTCAAAGGAGCCCCTCTCCTCCCTTATAAAAGGGCACCTCCTCCCCCTCTTCCCCACACCACTTTGAGCCTTCAATCTTGGCCAACCCCTGCCAATTTATTCTTTCCACTTCCCTAGAGACATCCTAGAGGTCCAGTTATTCTTCAAAGACCAATTTTAGTGCCTTAAAAGGAGGTCTCAAAGAAGCGCTTCAAAGAAGAGGTAATATCCGTTACCGATTCTTTCATCTTTATTTCTTCTTCCACTTCTTCTTATTTAGTTGTTTCATTATGAAGTAATAACATCAGTATCAGTCATATACTGATATTTTATTATAAGTATGAAACAACCCTATTTCACCATCTATCCATCCTACGGAAAATGAAATCACCACGCGTGCATATGTACGGAATACCGTCTCCACGCCGTGGTGTAATCTATTTTCCACCACCACCTTACTTGGATGGGTATAATGGTGTAAAGAATGAATATATATGGTTATTGTTAAGTGATATTGATTCTGAAATAGTATACATACACTCCAATACAATTCCACGATCAGGGGAACGATATCATCGCTCGTGCGTACGTACGGAATATCGTCTCCATGATGCGATGTGACTCGTTCTACATGATCTTCATTTGCATAATAATTATATAAATGAATTTAATGAATGAATATGATATATATTACACTAATACCATTCTGGAAATGAGGTATCTATAACCTAATAAAAGAATAAGAATTTATTTGACAAAACATGCATAAGAACAAAAAGTAATAAACACCCATATAACAAGTAGCAATGAAATATTACTAACAATAAGCTAAGAATATGACCATATATGATATCATAACAATGAGTATAATTCTGGAATAATTCAATGACATTATTTAAATCATTATACAGGAGGTTTGGACACTTACAAAGCAAATCGGATCTAAGGTAAGGGAAAAATATCACAGTCTCATTTTTATCCGAGATTGTTTATGCTTTGGTATTTACTGGGATGTATTTTATCGTCCACGTCCATGTTTCCTCAATATGTAATATTATTTCCATCCACCTACAATTGTCTAAATCCAATTTTACCCTTCGGTGAGATTTTAGTAAAAGATATGAAAGGAATCTTATGTTGTTTTTCATACGAGGTACTTTTTGACTTTTCCGACAAAAGTAAGAGAAGAATGTTTTGTTAACTTATACGGAATGAATGGATTTTTAAAACATTATTTCCAAGAATCTTCCTTTACAAGTTTTCAAGTTTATTTTTAATCAACTTCTTTTAGTTTAAAATTTTATGACAGGTTAAGAAAGGAAAAATGTTTTTGAGGTAGAAAGGATATTTTCCCCAAGAATGAAGTTCAAGTTTTTTATCAAAATTATTTTCCATCTAAGATAATAAAGGTTTCTGTTTCTATCCCTATTATTACATTGATTTGATTATATTGTGGTGGAATTATTTTTATGAATTCCTTTATCTTATATGAATTGTTTTATGATGTCACGATGTTTAAGAATCCCATTTTTATTACATGGGTTATGATATAATGTATGGTTTATGATTTTGGGGCACACATAAGAATGGTATCATTATGAGATGGGTGGGACCTATATCTCCCTCCAATTCATTGGGTAAATATTTTATATCTCATGAGATATACATGGCTAGAACGGAAGGTTAAACTAGTTCAGTGAAACAGGACTGAAATGAGGAATGAACTCGGTTCAGAAATGGACTTTGTCCACTAAGATAGTCTTGGAAATGAGTCTTGACTATTAATAAATGATTATCTATGATTATGTGTGTATTACACAATGTTTCATGTTTCAAGTTATGATTATTGGGATTACATTTCACTACTATGATTTATCCCATGTTATGAAATTATGATCTCTTTTGCAGGTTAAGATTTCTAAAATGTTATGTTCTTATAAATATGATGTGATTGATATTTCTTTTGTTTACCCTTACTGAGCATTTGAGCTCACCCTTTTGTATGTTTTCTTTACCCAGGTCAGGAAGAAGGGTATTAAGTAAGATATGCCAAAAAGGTACTATAGATATGATGAAATAAATTGGAGACAGTGTAGATGCTTTATGAACCAGTTGTTTATGTTTCCCAGTTTCTAAAGACACTATACCTATATGGTCCTTTCATGGTTTTTTTATATGTTGAAATAAGTGTACTTCAATTTTGATGTATTAATAATGTATGTAAAGTATGGGTTGTTATAGTTGGTATCAGAGGAAAGGTATAGTCAACCTTTGGAAACTAGGATGTGAAAGACTTAGTAAGAACCCTAAGGATAAGTCTAAGCATAGAACACAATATTAGTGTTTTAGAAATGGCCATGAATAACCTAGGATAAGACCTTAAGTATGAAATTTTATTCTTGATTATGTGGTTTCCCTATTATAATTAGTGTTTATCACACTATTCTTCTTGGTTTTAGTCAATGGCTGGAACCTGAGGGAACCGTGTTAATGTGGAATGCGACGGGCAATGCAATGATTGTCCCCCTGAGAAACCAAACATTCTGGAAGATGGAATGAAAAATCTTGTAGCCATGCTCACACAACTTTCTCAAGCTATGAATCATGCATGACTTCCAAATGAGCAAAGGAAGGATCAAAATTCTGTTGAATCCTTCATGAGACAGTGTCCACCTTCAGTCAGCAGGTCTACTGATCCATTAGTTGCTGAACAATGGATTAGTACTACTGAAAAGATATTTTTAGTTCTCCAATGTTCTAAACATTATAAAGTCATCTTAGCAGTGTATCGTTTGGAAGGTGACGCTGATCAATGGTGGAATATTATCAAGAATATGATGCAAAGAGATGAAATTGAGTCCATGGAATGGGATGAGTTCAAGAACTTATTTTTCAATAAGTACTTCCCTCGTATTCTCTGAAAAAAGATGGAGAAGGATTTTCTTGAACTAAAGAAAAAGGATGATGAATCTGTTGGTACCTACGTAGAAAATTTTACAATACTTGCAAGGTATTCTTCTGGTATTATTATCCAACCTGAGAGTAAGATCGATCAATTCTTTAGTGGCTTAAAACCAAGTCTTCGATGGGCGTTAGCTATAAGGGACTTCAATAGCTATGAGGAAATTGTTCGATGTGCTCTCAAAGTTGAGATGGAGATTGGAGTAACCCATCAGTCATATGGGTTTGATAAGAAGAGGAAAATGGAATTCAAAGGAAAATCAAAAGAGCTCACTGAAAAGAAGATGAGCTTTCCCTTATGCTCAAAGTGTGGAAAGAAACATGGAGGGAGTTGTATTAAAGTGAAAATTAAATGTTTCAAATGTGGAATGGAAGGTCATCGGGCATTTGAATGCCGCAATGATGGGAAGAAGATGTCTAATGATGCAAACAAAGGAACGGACACACAGAATGAACCTACTACACTTCAATTTTTTAAGTGCAGGAGGATGGGTCATTATGCTAATAAATGCCCTAATCCAAGGGTTGTTGATGATGATCGACATCAAAAAAATATTAAGGCTAAAGACAAAGGAAAGTCACATGCAATTTCTATCAGCGATGTGAAGTACGATAATGATGTGGTGAAAGGTACACTTACTATCCACTCTAAAGTACCAAATGTTTTATTTGATTCTAGATCCACCCACTCTTTTATTTCTGAAGATTTTTCTAACGGTATCACCTTATTACCTCAACAATTAGATGTTGAGTTAGCTATGACAACACCTAATGGAACAACAGTCGCATCAAAAGTTTATAATTCTTCCCCGATTGAAGTTTGTGGGAAAGTGCTTCCTGTAAATCTTGTGATCCTCCCTATAGTGGAATTTGATGTGATTCTTGGCATGGATTGTCATTCTTTATATGGATCTCATATCAATTGCCAAAGAAGGGAAGTCACATTTCATATTCCAGATCAATCTATGATCATCTATCGATGCAAGGATGAACATAACTTTCCAGTGGAAATTTCTTCCATCTTATGGGTCTTGATTCCACTAAATGAAAGTTATTTATCTCAAATGGTTGGTGAGAAACTCACAATTAATATTATTCCCTTTGTAAGGGAGTTTGATGATGTATTTCCAGAGGAATTGCCGGGTCTTCCACCAAATCGTGAAGTTGAGTTTTCAATAGAACTCGTACCAGGTGCTTTACCTATTTCAAAGACACCTTATAGAATGGCCCCAATTGAGTTGCAGGAATTGAAGAAGCAACTCCAAGAGAATCTTGATAAGGGATTCATATGCCCTAGTGCATCACCTTGGGGAGCACCTGTTCTGTTTGTTAAGAAGAAAGATGGATCAATGAGACTCTACATTGATTATTGAGAACTTAACAAGATCACTATCAAGAACAAATATCCTATCTCGCGCATTGATGACTTATTTGACCAACTACGAGGAGCTCAATACTTTTCCAAGATTGATCTTCATTTAGGGTATCACCAATTAAAGGTAAAAAGGGAGGATATACCAAAGACGGCTTTCCGTACAAGGTATGGACACTATGAATTTATAGTGATGCCATTTGGTCTTACTAATGCCCCTGCTATCTTCATGGATCTGATGAATAGAGTCTTTAAAGACTATCTTGATCAGTTTGTGGTAGTCTTTATAGATGATATTCTTGTATATTCAAAGATCAAGAAAGAACATGAAGATTACTTGAGAATTATATTGAAGACCCTGATAAAGGAGAAGCTTTATGCCAAATTTACCAAGTGTGAATTTTGGCTTCAAAAAGTTGCATTTTTGGGTCACATAATCTCAAAAGAGGTGATATCTGTGGATCCAGCAAAAACAGTGGTTATCGAAAGATGGTCGAGACCAACAACAGTAACTGAGATCTAAATTTTTCTTGGTTTGGCTGGATATTATCGATGTTTTGTGAAAGATTTTTCACGATTACCTAATCTGCTCACCAAGTTGACTCAGAAAGGAGTTAAGTTTGTCAGGACGGACGAATGTGAAAAGAATTTCAAGGAGTTGAAAAGAACGTTATCCAGTGCACCTGTGCTCACACTGCCTTGTAGTGGAGAAAGGTTTGTGATCTACAGTGATGCATCTAAGAAGGGACTGGGTTGTGTTCTCATGCAAAATGATATGGTGATAGCTTATGCCTCATGACAGTTGAAAATCCATGAGCAAAATTTCCCAACTCATGATTTGGAGTTAGCTGCAGTAATATTTTCATTAAATATTTGGAGGCATTATATTTATGGAGAAAGGTGTGATATTTATACTGATCATAAAATTTTAAAGTATATTTTCACACAAAAGGAGCTGAATATGCACCAAAGAAGATGGTTGGAGCTAATTAAGGATTACGACTGCTCAATTCATTACCACCCTGGGAAAGCAAACAAGGTGGCAGATGCATTAAGTCGACAAGACCATGCCAGTTTATCCATGATGAGGATCACAAAAGATCCAATATTTTTGGATTTACAAAGGATGGATCTGGGAATTATAATAGAAGGGGGAAAATAGTATCTTTCTCAAATTAATGTTCAACCATCTATACATGTGAAGATTAAAGAGGTGTAGAAATAAGATGTAGAGTTACAAAAGAAGGTGAGAAATATTCCTGAATTCAACCAAGATTGTTATGGGATAATAATGTTCAGGAATCGGGTTTGTGTTCCTCCCATCCCCAAATTAAAGAAGGAGCTGCTGGATGAGGCTCATAGTTCTTCATTATCTATTCATCCTGGAAGCATGAAGATGTATAGGGACCTGAAAGAGTACTTCTGGTGGGATGGCATGAAATGAGATGTTGCTGAATATGTCTCTCGATGCTTGGTTTGTCAGCAAGTTAAAGCTGAGAGATAGAAGTCTAAGGGGATGTTACAACTATTACCCATACCCGAATGGAAATGGGAAAACATCACTATGGAATTTGTCACAGGACTTCCTAAAACATCCAAAGGCAATAATTCTATCTGGGTCATAGTTGATCGTCTTAAAAAGTCTCCACACTTCATTTCTATTAGAGAGGATTTTTCTCTGGATCAGCTTGCCAGTATATATGTAAAGGAAGTGGTAAGATTGCATGGAGTACCACTTTCTATTATATCTGATCGGGATCCGAGATTTACCTCGAAGTTCTGGCAAAGTCTTCAGCATACTCTGGATACAGAGTTGAGTTTCAGCACTGCTTATCATCCTCAAACAGACGTTCAGTTTGAGAGAACAATTCAAACTCTAGAAGATATGTTGAGAGCTTGCTCTATGGATTTTAAAAGTGGTTGGGATCAACACCTACCTTTGGTGGAATTTTCTTATAATAATATCTATCACTCCAGTATTCAGATGGATCCTTATGATGCTCTCTATGGAAAGAAATGCAGGACTCCAACTTGCTGGGATGAAGTTGGGGAAAGAAAGCTATTAGGACCTGATCTTGTTGATGAGATGACAGAAAAGGTCTGATCTATTCAACAACACATAAGAGCAGCTCAGAGTCGACAGAAAAGTCATACCGACAACCGAAGAGAAGACCTAGAGTTTGAAGTGGGTGATAAAGTGTTCTTACGAATATCTCCCTGGAAGAGGGTCATGAGATTTGGAAAGAAGGGGAACTTGAGCCCTAGATATATTGGTCCTTTCAAAATACTAGATCGTGTTGGAAAGGTAGCTTATCGATTGGCGCTGCCACCGAATCTCTCTCAAGTTCACGATGTGTTCCATGTATCTCTCCTAAGAAATTACATACCTTATCCTTCACATGTACTCAGCTCAGAAGTTGTACCTCTGGAGCAAGATCTTTCTTATGAAGAACAACCGATAGAGATTCTGGATCGCAGCGAAAAAGTCCTACGAAACAAGACCACTCGCTTGGTGAAAGTTTTATGGAGGAACCACCAATTAGAAGAAGCTACATGGGAGATTGAGGATATGATGAGGGAGAGGTATCCTCATCATTTTTTTACAAAGTGACGAATTTCGAGGGTGAAATTCATTTTAAGGGGGGTAGAATGTAACACCAGAGAATTTTATGAGAAATATTTTGTTTTTATGTTATATAAATCATCAAAATAATCTTTAACTACACACAACACTAGCTTGGCTTACTTTATACGCAATCGCAGCCTTCCTCGATAGCTTGCATCGTACGCAATGCTGAGTTTCACTAAACAATGATATGCTATTAAAATATTATTAAAACTAGCCGTTATGAATAGTAATAACCACTTTTTGAAATTTTATAAATTTTATTTTTCAAAATGGACTTCATTTTTGGATTCAGAATATCTAAATTATCCTAGGGTGGAATTTTGGTTTTTTTCTGAAAACTTTCAATTTTTGATGAATAGTGAAACCACTAAGTGGTAGTTAAAAAAACTGAATTTTTCATAAAACTTAATTTTACAGCTTCTGTGAGTGGAATTTAAAAAATCCAAGAGACATGGTTGATGTCAGTAAGTAAAATGTGGTTCAATGAGATGAAAATAATTTTTGGTGAATAGTAACTTTTTACTTTTATTTACCACGGTTTTAAGTAAATAGGGTAATTAAGAGTAAAAATGATAATATTATTACCCTAACACATGTCCTAATTCTATTGGATAAGTGTAGTTAGACGAAAAAAAAACCTTAGGAATAAAATATGACCATTTAGGCTCACTTGGATTAGATGAGGACATTTATTATTAATTTATTTAAAGAAGGGTTAAAATAGTTAAAATCAAAGTTTAATAAGAAAATCATTTTTAATATAGGGTTATAAATAAGATAAATTCTACTATAAATATTCATTAGAAATCTAAAATTATTTCCTACATAATGATATTTTATTTGTAATTTTTAGACTTAAAATAAGTTAATTTATTTATGACACAAATATGATGCATTAATTATCTTGTTAATGAAATATTGACATAATTGATGTTATAAATACCCAAATAAATGTAATTTGAGACTTTTTATGAATTCCACTAATTTTCTAGGTTAATATGGCATGTTAGTATTTATTTAATTAACTTTTTTTAATTAATCATTCTTTTATGATTTTCACAAAAATAAATTACTAAATAGTGTCAAAAAAGACATAAAATAGATTTTAAAAAAAATATTATATTATTAATTGTTATTTTATTCCTAAAAATCTAATGTTCGTCCAAATGACTTATATAAGGTTATATATATTAATAATAAACAACTTGGGGTTCGTTTGTCTTGTTATAGTAAGTTTATTGACCTTATAGTGTAAGAACACAAAAAGACATGGTAAAAGTAAAATTATCTAACTTAATGTTAAATCTAAATGATAAGGTTAAAATAGGAACTTAAACTATTATAAATTCTATTTGATGATAGTATTTCGACCCATCCCCACCTTATCTTCGAAATAAATCAATTTGGAGCTATTTAAAAGGGAATTTGGCTTTATAATAAAATAATATTTTTAGTTTTTCCAAAGGAGCCCTTCTACTCCCTTATAAAAGGGCACACCCTCCTCCTCTTCCTCACACCACTTTGAGCCTTCAATCTCGGCCAACCCCTACCAATTTCTTCTCTCCACTTCCCTAGAGACATCCTAGAGGTCCTGGTCTTCTTCAAAGACCAATTTTAGTGCCCCAAAAGGAGGTCTCAAAGAAGCGCTTCAAAGAAGAGGTAATGTCTGTTACTGATTCTTTCATCTTTATTTCTTCTTCCACTTCTTATTATTTAGTTGTTTCATTATGAATTAATAACATAAGTATCACTCATATACTGATATGTTATTATAATTATGAAACAACCCTATTTCACCAACTATCCATCCTACAGAAAATAAAATCACCACGCGTGCGTACGTACGGAATAACGTCTCCACGCCGTGGTGTAATCTATTTTCCACCACCACCTTACTTGGATGGGTATAATGGTGTAAAGAATGAATATATATGATTATTGTGAAATGATATTGATTCTGAAATAGTATACATACACTCCAATACAATTCCACGATCAGGGGAACGATATCATCGCTCGTGCGTACGTACGGAATACCGTCTCCACGATGTGATGCGACTCATTCTACATGATCTTCATTTGAATAATGATTATATAAATGAATTGAAAGAATGAATATGATATATATTACACTAATACCATTCTGGAAATGAGGTATCTATAACCTAAAAAGAAGAATAAGAATTTATTCAACAAAACAAGCATAAGAACAAAAAGTAATAAACACCCGAATAACAAGTAGCAATGAAATATTACTAATAATAAGCTAAGAATATGACCATATATGATATCATAACAATGATTATGATTCTGGAATAAGTCAATGACATTATTTATATCATTATACAGGAGTTTTGGACACTTACGAAGCAAATAGGACCTAAGGTAAGGGAAAAATATCACAATCTCATTTTTATCCGAGATTGTTTATACTTTGGTATTTACTGGGGTGTATTTTATCGTCTACATCCATGTTTTCTCAATATGTAATATTATTTCCATCCACCTACAGTTTTCTAAATCCAATTTTACCCTTCGGTGAGATTTTAGTAAAAGATATGAAAGGAATCTTTTGTCATTTTTCGTACGAGGTACTTTTTTACTTTTCCGACAAAAGTACGAGTAGAATGTTTTTTTTAACTTATACAGCATGAATGGATTTTTAAAACATTATTTCCAAGATGATTCCTTTACAAGTTTTCAAGTTTATTTTTAATCAACTTCTTTTAGTTTAAAATTGTATGACATGTTAAGAAAGGAAAAAATTTTTGTGGTAGAAAGGATATTTTCCTCAAGAATGGAGTTCAAGTGTTTTATCAAAATTATTTTCCATCTAAGATAATAAAGGGTTCTGTTTCTATCCCTATTATTACATTGATTTGATTATGTTGTGATGGGATTATTTTTATGAATTCCTTTAGCTTATATGAATTGTTTTATGATGTCACGATGTTTAAGAATCCCATTTTTATTACATGGGTTATGCTATGATTTATGGTTTATGATTTTGTGGCACACATAAGAATGGTATCATTATGAGATGGGTGGGACCTATATCTCCCTCAAATTCATTCGGTAAAGATTTTATATCTCATGAGATAGACATGGCTAGAACGGAAGGTTAAACTGGTTTAGTGAAACAGGACTGAAACGAGGAATGAACTCAGTTCAGAAATGGACTTTTTCCACTAAGATAGTCTTGGCAATGAGTCTTGACTAATAATAAATGATTATCTATGATTATGTGTGTATGCCACAAAGTTTCATGTTTCAAGTTAAGATTATTGGGATTACATTTCACTACTATGATTTATCCCATGTTATGAAAATATGATCTCTTTTGCAGGTTGAGATTTCCAAAATGTTATGTTCTTATGAATATGATGTGATTGATATTTCTTTTGATTACTCTTACTAAGCATTTGAGCTCACCCTTTGGTCACGAACCAGGTCGGGTCGCCATCTGACCCCGCGCCCGACCCGGTCCACGGCAAGGCCCGAAGGGCGTTCCCGATCCCCACAGGCTGGCACAAGTGCCCGGGGTATCAAACATTACCTGGGAACGATTTACCCAAAATAAAAGACAGAAAAACAACTAACCAGATAAATAAGCTGAAACTAGAAATAGACAACCGAACAAACTTTTAAACTATGAACAGGTTTAAAGTATACAACTCCAACCAATATCTAAAAAGACAAGATGACATCGGAAACTAAAACTCTTACTCAAACCTCAAAGCAGTAGGAGAGGTGCGACATCCACACATCACAAATGTTAACCTGCATAAGAAGACCACCAACGACCAACCACCATCACTGAGCACGATGTCACAACCTAGAATAAACAAGCAACAAGGTCTACATACACCCAAAGGTGTATGTAGGGTGTGAGCCAAGAGCTTAGTAGAACATCACCCAACAAAAAGGTTCCATGTATAAGCATTAAATGACAAATATATTTGCAATATTAACTAAAGAAAATAAAATGAATGCATGAAGAGTTTAAAAGAAAATGGGATTAAAGAAAACAGTTTCAAATGGAACAACTTAAATTAAAACACACACACTCACTTTTTAAAATAACCAGTTTGTCGCACTAATGAGTGTAAGGTGACCAATGAGCACTAATACGGGAGGGGCCGCATCGGCGTTAGCTAGCTTGGGTCCCTAGATCTTCGTGTCTCGGTGAAATGTGGCTTAGAAGGCCACGACCCTCAGAAAAGCATATATTTAGTTAGTGTTGCAATCGTCCATCCTGTCGGTGATACCGGGTCGAGTCACCTCCGGAACACTAGCTCACTAGTCTAGTCCACCCTCCTAGCTACCCGGGCTTCCCAGTTTGTGCTCAAACAAGTTTCAAGTTCATGTAACATGTCACTATAATGCATGAAAGCCAAACAGGGTAATTACACACGCAAATCACAATTTTTACACCCAAATCCGCTTTTAAAACCGTACGCACACCAAAATCTTTTTAAAACAATATTTTCATTGGTTACATACACAATTAAATAATCTGCACACTTTAAAAGACACTCATCGCTAAACAAACCACCACTTACACACGTAGACACTATTTTGAAATACGGCACACAGTAAATCATTTTTCAAACATGTTTAGCACCATTTTCATAATTAATTAAACCATAGAAGAAATTATAAAGAAATAGAAAAAAAATGTGTCACGTGTCTTTTCACAAACTAAAGTAACCATTTATAAGTTCAAACGCATTCACACGTCGCACGCACTCAAATAAAATTTTAAAGTGTGACATGAACCACCCGAGTAGTTTAATGGAAAACCTTACACTATTAAAAACACAAATTCATAAACCACGTAATTTAACAAGACAAAAATAAAAGCTTAAAATTTTTTTGAAAGAAATCACATGTCCTTAACCACTAAACCAACACAAACCCCTCTTTTACGACGAAACGCACACGATGTCATGTCAAGGATACTATTTTCACCACTTGCACAAGTTAATAAGCCAACTGCATAATAAAAAAATTACTAACAACTAAATAAAAGTTCACAGTAGAAAACACACACGTACATAAACAGGCTACAAACACTGATCAATACAAATCAAACTCTAATGAAAACTCACTTCATGCTACACCAATTAATTAAATAACATGCTAAACAAATTAAACTTGCAAATTAATTTATCAAATAATGATTAAACATGGAACCACCTACCTCGACATCAAACCCTGAAAATTGATGTGGAATCTTCAAATTCTAGCTCGAACCCTCAATCGCGTGTTGTTTGCACCGTAAGGCACCTAGCACGAACTCAAACACATGAATTCGAACCCAAAAACCTCAAATTAAAACCCGAAAACAATCAATTAACCCACAAAACCAGACTCATAACTCACTGTAAACCCAAAAACTCAAATATAGAAAAAAACTAAAGAGGAGAGGCATAACCAGAGGGGTTGCAACCACAAGGAGGAGCATCGTGCCAAGGATGCGCTCGGCCAAGGGGAGCAGCGCCCCGAGGAGTGTTCACGCACAGGGAATAGAGGCGTGCCGTCCTTGGATCTCACTGGACAGGGAAACAAAGGGTCGAGAGGTAGAAGGCTGGGAGGGGAGACGACACGGAGGGCAGGCCGGCTGGCTGAATGTGGGGGTGCATTCGGGGCGGTGCTCAGGTGGTTCGTTGGGGCTGCTCTCCAAGAGTATGTGGCTGATACCAGCAGGACGGTTGGGAGGCGTGGTGAAGGATATGATCGATGCGATGGTATTTAAGGGGGCAGTGCAAACGGGAAATGCTGGGAGCGAGGGTGGTAGCTTTCAGCAGATGGGTGCATGACGAGAGGCCGAGAAAGCAAGGGATGGAGGCGTCAAGGCCGGCCAGCAGGTTATTAGGGTTAGAGGGGGAATTGCGGCGTGACCGGATAAAGGAAGAGGGAAAAATAGGGTGCAACCGACTGGAGACAAAGTGAGGAAGAGGGAGAGAAAAAAAACAAGATAAAATAAAAGGAGATAAGAGAAATTAAGAAATAAAAAGAAAAGAATAAGGACCCAAAGAAAAATTAATAAATATAATATATATATAAATATATCTAATCCACATAAATATAATAATAATACTAGTTAGTAAGAATAATATAAACAATAATATTGATAATAATAATAATAATAGTAATAATAATAAATTTATTAATTTTTTTGTCACTTCTTATTTTATTCTATTTTTATTTAAACAATAATTAAATTTTATTTCTTTATTACTAATTTATTTTATTTAATTAGTTGATCAATGAGTAGGGTTATACAACAGCTCGGGCGAAGCCGCTCGGCTTCGCAATTATGCTCCGCCCGTGCATCGCATGATGACAAGCCCCGAAAAACTCACTTAATTTTATTGATTTATTATTAATTCCTTTTATTTAATTAGTTGCACATCTGTCAGGCAAGCGGGGAACCGAGCGAGGCCACACAGTGACCTAGGAGAGGTCACATGTCTTCGACAGTGGCGCGCTAAAACGTTGTCGAGGCCAAAATGATCATTTATCATAGCAGAATCCCAATCAGGCTCGGCCCATATTTCATATCAAAAGAAGAATAATAATCAAAAGGAGATAAAAATTATAAGATGAAAATAAAATAAAAATTCAAAACATGATGTAGTGAAAAGTCCGGGTGTGAAAATTCTCCCCACCATAAAGATTTACGTCCTCGGAAAGCCACAACTAGAACTAAACTCCAAAGTAGGAAACGACACCCCCTTGGGGTTCAGAAGGTATCCCCATGAAAAGCAAGTGAAAATAGAAAAACACACCATGATCAGAGATAGTGACTCAAATGACAACCTCAAGGATCCCGTAAAACACTTTTCACGAAGTGTCACCCACCCCAGAGTGCTAGAACACCACCAGTTGATTTCTTAAGGAAAAAAAACTCCTGCACCCACAGAAACCAACTTCACAAACCGAAACACCTCAAGATTCATTGAATGAAAATCACACTGTTTTACTGGAACGAAGAAACAAGACCAAACCCTATCCAAAGAATACTCCAATAACCTACCACTAAACCATCTCTAGGAACAAAGCTGAATGGACAACCACGGGAAAGCCCGATGGGGCTCTCCACTATTAAAAACTTTCCGACGCCCGAGACGAGACTAGAAAATCGACACGAAGAAGTTCGAGCAGACTCCCCGCCATTAAAGAGAAGTCCAGCATTGATTCACTCTAGAGACATTCGTGTGAGACCCAATGTGGGTCTCCCCACCATTAAGAACCTACCAACGCCCAAGGAGAGACTATAAAACCAACATAGGGAGGTCCGGGCTGACTCCCCAACATTCAGGAAAGGCCAACACCGATTTATTCTAGAGACCTTTGTACAAGACCCATCGTGGGTCTCGCCGCCACTAGAACTAATAGAGGATATAGAACTTTGAAATTTTTTTTATGGTGACCAAACACCCCACCACAAGGGGCAGGGAGGGAGGGGTCCGACTACCAGGCATCAAAAGCATGACCCAAGACAAACGAGCATTTCCATATTCCTGGATGAGCATTATTAGGATTTCAGACAGATTTACTCAATAAACTCCCATAAGGACCACTAAAACGATTGCATCCAATGGGATGCAACCCTCAATACTTTAAGGCAACGAGACAGACATGCCTCTGCATAGTCACTGAAACCTTACACAGCCAAATGGTCCGTTCGAAACGAAACAACCATAGAAACAATTTAAACTGCCTCTACTTTCAACACCAATGACAGAAATAAATTCAGGGTCCCATACACTCCCGGGGTTCTTTACCACGCGCCAGCTTTGCTCCGAGGCCTATGGCTGGAGCCCTGATGTTTGAAGAATCTCCTACCTCGCAATCAGGTATTGAGGACTCCCGAGCGGAGCTTCCCCTTCCGGTGTCACACGCAATCATACTGCACCAGAGGAAACAACAAAAATCACAACACACCATGAAGTCTAATTACTCTCACACTGAACATTCACCAGAATGGGAACTTAGATGGTACACGCGCATCACCCATTGTTACACTGAATGAGAACATGACACCACAAATCGTCGCCAAGCACGGTCATTGTTGTCAAGTGAAACATTGTGCTGAGAAATACTTTAAACCACATCTTGAACAACACGTGATTCCTACAAACGAACATAGTAGCCTCATACGACTGGGTATGCCAAACAAGTAGCCTAACATGACCATTTTCTTAAACGAAACCGTCGAAGGACCAAAGGTCATTTTAAACAACAGCCTGCACCGACAACCCCAGGTTGCTCCCACCTTTGCACTTTGAAAAGAACTCACACTGCAAGTGGTCACCAAACATGACCCTTGCAGCCGATGAAAACACTGCAACCCATTCAAGACATCAATAAGCAATGATAACTCTGAATCACCTTCACCATTCCCCGCTTGAATTTCTTTCACCGCTTCCAGGGGAACCTTTAGACACAACGATGTTAAACTTCATACCCTACGACTCAGACAACTCAAAGAGACTGAAACTCCCTTCAACTCCCCTCACACATGTCATCCCACTGTGAGAGTATCTACTTAACCGAAAGGAAAAAGGAAAAGGCTTAGCATTGTCACCAAAAAGGAAGAGTCCTTACTTTAATCAACTGGAGGGTCGGCCAACGGCGAACTGCCTATGGCCGCACTTCAATTACATGTTAACGCTTTATGGGGGGGTGTACACCTGTTAAGAAAGGAATCCACAGACCCAATCAAACTGGTCCAATGACCAAAAAATATCACAAGCGAACGCCAAACGTGTAGGGGGAACCACTACAAAGGATTCCCGTAGCACTTTTCAAAAGAGATCACTAACCACATGCTTGCTTACCAAACTAAAAATAAGAATTCACACCTAGGACAAAAATCATTCAGAAAGGATCCTCGGCTTGAAACGCCTCACATCCGACATTTCCAAAACACAAGGACATGCCACACAAACACCGTTTACTAAAACACCAAAAAAAATTTCCTTTAACAAAACATTTTGAAAATAAGCAAACTCAGTGGGTTGCACAAACACCAATGGTGTCCCATGAGCCTCGCACATGCATGTTATCATGCCGCACCGGCACCCACCTCATGTCCATCCAGGCACTCATCCGCTCATGCCATTAACCATTTCCCTTTTCACATACACTCATGCATGTGGTTGCCCATGAGAGAACCAAGGATCAAAACCAAACCTTTCCTTTTTTTTCAAAACCAAAACATCCAACCCACACTTTTCAAACCTCACACCTCATTTTTTTATCTTTTTTTTAGCACTTCATTTGAAAACATTTTCTAAGACCAAAAAATTTTTACTTAAAAACCAAATGTACACAATTCCAAAACAAAGAAATGAGGAATGGTGCAAGAGAAACTACTATTAATGGGTGACTGGAACATATGGTTGGCGGCCATACACCAATCACGCCACTGCCATGGAGGGTATTATAGGGCAGCGTCCCCGGATTCGCATGGCTTGCCAGACCCTGCGAGTTCACTGGGACCACTGGCTCTACTCCTTTTTTATTTCCCCTAAACAAAATTAACCACACTGACTAAAGGTCTAGACAAACCTCAACTTGCTTTGTAACTTGAGTCTCGCCACGAGGTGTGCTGGCCAGGCACCTTACTCGTAGCCAGGATGTCGAGTCCTGACAACCTTAACTCAAGTCTACCATGACTCTATCCCAAAATAAAATGACCCAAGAGAGCAAACCTCCCTCTGATACCATTTTGTCATGAACCAGGCTGGGTCGCCATCCGACCCGGCGCCTGACCCGGTCCGCGGCAAGGCCTGAAGGGCGTTCACGATCCCCACGGGCTGGCACAAGTGCCCGGGGTATCAAAAATTACCGGGGAACGATTTACCCAAAATAAAAGACAGAAAAACAACTAACCAGATAAATAAGCAGAAACTAGAAATAGACAACCAAACACGCCTTTAAACTATGAACAGGTTTAAAGTCTACAACTCCAACCAATAACTAAAAAGAAAAGATGACTACGGAAACTAAAACTCTTACTCAAACCTCAAAGCAACAGGAGAGGTGCGACATCCACACGTCACAAACGTTAACCTACACGAGAAGACCACCAACGACCAACCACCATCACTGAGCACGATGTCACAACCTGGAATAAACAAGCAACAACGTTTACATACACCCAAAGGTGTACGTAGGGTGTGAGCCAAGATCCTAGTAGGACATCACCCAACAAAAAGGTTCCACGTATAAGCATTAAATGAAAAATACATTTTCAATATTAACTAAAGAAAAGAAAATGAATGCCTGAACAGTTTAAAAGAAAACGGTATTAAAGAAAATAGTTTCAAATGGAACAAATTAAATTAAAACACACACACTCACTTTTTAAAATAACCATTTTGTCATACTGATGAGTGTAAGGTGACCAATGAGCACTAATACGGGAGGGTCCGCATGGGCATTAGCTAGCTTGGGTCCCTAGATCTTCGTGCCTCGGTAAAACGTGGCTTAGAAGGCCACGACCCTCAGAAAACGTGGCTTAGAAGGCCACAACCCTCAGAAAATGTGGCTTAGAAGGCCATGACCCTCAGAAAAGAATATATTTAGTTAGTGTTGCAATCGTCCGTCCTGCTGGTGAAACTGTGTCGAGTCACCTCCGGAACACTAGCTCACTAGTCTAGTCCACCCTGCTAACTACTTGGGCTTCCCGGTTTGTGCTCAAACAAGTTTCAAGTTCATGTAACATGTCATTATCATGCATGAAAGCCAAACAGGGTAATTACACACGCAAAACACATTTTTTACACCCAAATCCACTTTTAAAACCGTACACACACAAAAATCTTTTCAAAGCAATATTGTCATTGGTTACATACACAATTAAATCAAATGAACACTTTAAAAGACACTCATCGCTAAACAAACCACCACTTACACACGTAGACACTATTTTGAAATACGGCACACACTAAATCATTTTTCAAACATGTTTAGCACCATTTTCATAATTAAGTAAACCATAGAAGAAATTATAAATCAATAGAAAAAAAAGGTGTCACATGTCTTTTCACAAACTAAATTTACCATTTATAAGTTCAAACGCATTCACACGTCGAACGCACTCAAATAAAATTTTAAAGTGTGACATGCACCACCCAAGTAGTTTAATGGAAAACCTTACACCATTAAAAACACAAATTCATAAACCACATAATTTAACAAGACAAAAATAAAAGCTTAAAAAAAATTTGAAACAAATCGCTTGGCATTAACCACTAAACCAACAAAACCCCTCTTTTATGACGAAATGCACACGACGTCGTGTCAAGGATACTATTTTCACCACTTGCACAAGTTAATAAGCCAACCGCATAATAAAAAAAATTACTAACAACTAAATAAAAGTTCACAGTAGAAAACACACACGTACATAAACAGGCTACTAACAATTTTCAATACAAATCAAACTCTAATGAAAACTCACTTCACTCTACACTAATTAATTAAATAACATTCTAAACAAATTAAACTTTCAAATCAATTTATCAAATAATGATTAAATATGGAACCACCTACCTCGATGTCGAACCCTGAAAATTGATGTGGAATCTTCAAATTCTAGCTTGAACCCTCAATCGCGTGCCGTTTGCACCGTAAGGCACCTAGCGCGAACTCAAACACATGAATTCAAACCCAAAAACCTCAAATTAAAACCCCAAAACAATAAATTAAACCACAAAACCAGACTCATAACTCACTATAAAACCAAAAACTCAAATATAGAAAAAAACTAAAGAGGAGAGGCATAACAGGAGGGGTTGCAACCACAAGGAGGAGCATCGCGCCAAGGATGCGCTCGTCCAAGGGGAGCAGCGCGCCGAGGAGTGTTCACACACAGGGAATAGAGGTGCGCCGGCCTTGGATCTTGCTGGACAGGGAAACAAAGGGTCGAGGAGTAGCTGGCTGGGAGGGGCGACGACATGGAGGGCTGGCTGGCTGGCTGGACGTGGGGGTGCATTCGGGGCGGTGCTCAGGTGATTCATTGGGGCTGCTCCCCAAGAGGATGTGGGTGATACCAGTAGGCCTGTCGGGAGGCGCGGCGAAGGATATGATCGATGCGATGGTATTTAAGGGGGCAGTGCAAATGGGAAATGATGGCTGGGAGGAAGGCGTGAGGTCCGCTGGTGGCAGGGTCGCGAAACCGAAATGGGAGGTCGACGGAGGGTGAGCGCGGCTGCTGCTAGGGGGTTCGGCAGCCGAAGGTCAGGCTGCTGCTGAAAGAGCCGAGGTAGGGCACGCCTGGGAGCAGGGGTGGCGGCCTTCAGCAGATGGGTGCATGACGAGAGGCTGAGGGAGAAAGGGAGGGAGGCGTCGAAGCCGGCCAGCAGGGTATTAGGGTTAGAGGGGGAATTGCGGCGCGACAGGATGAAGGAAGAGGGAAAAATAGGGTGCAACCGGCTGGAGAGAAAGTGTGGAAGAGGGAGAGAAAAAAAACAAGATAAAATAAAAAGAGATAAGAGAAATTAAGAAATAAAAATAAAATAATAAGGACCCGAAGCAAAATTAATAAAAATAATATATATATAAAAATATCTAATCCACATAAATATAATAATAATACTAGTTAGTAAGAAAAATATAAACAATAATATTGAAAATAATATTAATAATAATAGTATTAATAATAAATTTCTTAATTTTTTTGTCACTTCTTATTTTATTCTATTTTTATTTTAACAATAATTAAATTTTATTTCTTTATTACTAATTTATTTTATTTTATTAGTTGACCAACGAGAAGGGTTATACGACGGCCCTGGTGAAGCCGCTCGACTTCGCAATTATGCTTCGCCCGTGCATCGCATGATGACAAGCCCCGAAAAACTCACTTAATTTTATTGATTTATTATTAGTTCCTTTTATTTAATCAGTTGCACATCTGTCAGGCAAGAGGGGAACCGAGCGAGGCCACGCGGTGACCTAGGAGAGGTCATATGTCTTCGACAGCGGCATGCTAAAACGTTGTCGAGGCCAAGATGCTCATTTATCAGAGCAGAATCCCAATCGGGCTTATCCCGTATTTCATATCAAAAGAAGAATAATAATAAAAAGGAGATAAAAATTATAAGATGAAAATAAAATAAAAATTCGAAACATGACGTAGTGAAAAGTCCAGGTGTGACACTTTTTTATGTTTTCTTTCCCCAGGTCAGGAAGAAGGGTATTAAGTAAGATATTCCAAAAAGGGACTATAGATATGATGAAATAAATGGGAGACAGTGTAGATACTTTATGAACCAGTTGTTTATGTTTCCCAGTTTCTAAAGACACTATACCTATACGGTCCTTTTGTGGTTTTGTTATATGTTGAAATAAGTGTACTTCAATTTGGATGTATTAAAAATGTATGTAAATTATGGGTTGTTATAGTTGGTATCAGAGGAAAGGTATAGTCAACCTTTGGAAACTAGGATGTGAAAGACTTAGTAAGAACCCTAAGGATAAGTCTAAGCATAGAACACAATCTTAGTGTTTTAGAAATTGACATGAATAACCTCGGATAATACCTTAAGTGTGAAATTTTATTCTTGATTATGTGGTTTTCCTATTTTAATTAGTGTTTCTCACACTATTCTTCTTGGTTTTAGTCAATGGTTGGAACCCGAAGGAACTGTGTTAATGCAGAATGTGACGGGAAATGCAATGATTGTCCCCCTGAGCAACCAAACGTTATGGGAGATGGAATGAAAAATATTGTAGCCATGCTCACACAACTTTCTCAAGCTATGAATCATGCAGGACTTCCAAACTAGCAAAGGAAGGAGCAACATTCTATTTAATCCTTCATGAGACAGCGTCCACCTTCATTCAGCGGGTCTACTAATCCATTAGTTGTTGAACAATGGATTAGTACTACTGAAAAGATATTTTTAGTTCTTCAATGTGATGTTGATCAATGGTGGAATCTTATCAAGAATACGAGGAAAAGAGATGAAATTGAGTCCATGGAATGGGACGAGTTTAAGAACTTATTTTTCAATAAGTACTTCCCTCGTATTCTCCGAAAAAAGATAGAGAATGAGTTTCTTGAACTAAATCAAAAGGATGATGAATCTATTGGTACCTATGAAGAAAATTTTACAAGACTTTCAAGGTACGCTTCTGGTATTATTATCCAACCTGAGAGTAAGATCGATCGATTCTTTAGTGGCTTAAAACCAAGTCTTCGAAGGGCGTTAGCCATAAGGGACTTCAATAGCTACGAGGAAATCGTTCGATGTGCTCTCAAAGTTGAGATGGAGATTTGAGTAACCCATCAGTCATATGGGTTTGATAAGAAGAGGAAAATGGAATTCAAAGGAAAATCAAAAGAGCACACTGAAAAGAAGATGAGCTTTCCCTTATGCTCAAAGTGTGGAAAGAAACATGGAGGGAGTTGTCTAAAAGGGACAAGTAAATGTTTCATATGTGGAAAGGAAGGTCATCGGGCATTTGAATGCCACAATGATGGGAAGAAGATGTCTAATGATGCAAACAAAGGAAGGGACACACAAAATGAACCTACTACACTTCAATGTTTCAAGTGCAAGGAGATGGGGAAATATGACAATAAATGCCCTAATCCAAGGGTTGTTGATGATGATCGACATCAAAAAAATCTTAAGGCTAAAGAGAAAGGAATGTCACATGAAATTTCTATCAGCGATGTGGAGTACGATAACGATGTGGTGAAAGGTACACTTACCATCCACTCTAAAGTAGAAAATGTTTTATTTGATTCTAGATCCTCCCACTCATTTATTTCTGAATATTTTTCTAAGGGTATCACCGTATTACCTCAACAATTAGATGTTGAGTTAGCTGTGACAACACCTAATGGCACAACAGTCGCATCAAAAGTTTATAATTCTTCCCCGATTGAAGTTTGTGGGAAAGTGCTTCCTGCAAATCTTGTGATCCTTCCTATAGTGGAATTTGATGTGATTCTTGGCATGGATTGGCTTTCTTTATATGGAGCTCATATCAATTTCCAAATAAGGGAAGTCACATTCCGTATTCCAGATCAATCTATGATCGTCTATCGATACAAGGATGAACATAACCTTCTAGTGGAAATTTCTTCCATCTTATGGGTCTTGATTCCACTGAATGAAGGTTATTTATCTCAAATGGTTGGTGAGAAACTCACAATTAAGAATATGCCCATTGTACGAGAGTGTGATGATGTCTTTCTGGAGGAATTGTCGAGTCTTCCACCAAATCATGAAGTTGAGTTTTCAATAGAACTCCTACCAGGTGATTTACCTATTTCAAAGACACCTTATAGAATGGCCCCAATTGAGTTGCAGGAATTGAAGAAGCAACTCCAAGAGGATCTTGATAAGGGATTCATACGCCCTAGTGAATCACCTTGGGGATCATCTGTTCTGTTTGTTAAGAAGAAAGATGGATCAGTGAGACTCTACATTGATTATTGAGAACTTAACAAGATCACTATTAAGAACAAATATCCTCTCCCACGCATTAATGACTTATTTGCCCAAATATGAGGAGATCAATACTTTTCCAAGATTGATCTTCGTTCAGGTTATCACCAATTAAGGGTCAAAAGGGAGGATATATCATAGACGGCTTTCCGTACAAGGTATGGACACTATGAATTTATAGTGATGCCATTTGGTCTTACTAATGCCCCTGCTATCTTCATCAATATGATGAATATAGTCTTTAGAGACTATCTTGATCAGTTTGTGGTTGTCTTTATAGACGATATTCTTGTATATTCAAAGAGCAAGGAAGAACATGAAGATCACTTGAGAATTATATTGAAGACCCTGAGAAAGGAGAATCTTTATGCCAAATTTACCAAGTGTGAATTTTAGCTTCAAAAAGTTGCATTTTTGGGTCACATAATCTCAAAAGAGGGGATATCTATGGATCCAGAAAAAATAGAGGTTATTGAATGATGGTCGAGACCAACAACAGTAACTGAGATCCGAAGTTTTCTTGGTTTGGATGGATCTTATCGACGTTTTGTGGAAGATTTTTCATGATTATCTAATCCACTCACCAAGTTGACTCGGAAAGGAGTTAAGTTTGTCTAGATGGAGGCATGTGAAAATAATTTCAAGGAGTTGAAAAGAAAATTATCCAGTGCACCTGTGCTCGCACTGCCTTGTAGTGGAGAAAGGTTTGTGATCTACAGTGATGCATCCAAGAAGGTACTGGGTTGTGTTCTCATGCAAAATGATATGGTGATAGCTTATGCCTCACGACAGTTGAAAATCCATGAGGAAAATTACCCAACTCATGATTTGGGGTTAGCTGCGGTAATATTTGCATTAAAGATTTGGAGGCATTATCTTTAAGGAGAAAGGTGTGATATTTATACTGATCATAAAAGTTTAAAGTATATTTTCACACAATGATATGCTATTAAAATATTATTAAAACTAGCCGTTATGAATAGTAATAACCACTTTTTGAAATCTTATAAATTTTATTTTTCAAAATGGACTTCATTTTTGGATTCGGAATATCGAAATCAGCCTAGGGTAAAATTTTGGTTTTTTTCTGAAAACTTTCAATTTTTGATGAATAGTGAAACCACTAAGTGGTAGTTAAAAAAAACTTAATTTTACCGCTTCTTTGAGTGGAATTTCAAAAATCCGAGAGACACGGTTGATGTCAGTAAGTAAAATCCGGTTCAATGAGATGAAAATAATTTTTGGTGAATAGTAACTTTTTACTTTTATTTACCACGGTTAAAAGTAAATAGGGTAATTAAGAGTAAAAATGATATTATTATTACCCTAACACACGTCCTAATTCTATTGGATAAGTGTAATTTGACCAAAAACAACTTTAGGAATAAAATATGACCATTTAGGCCCACTTGGATTAGATTAGGACATTTATTATTAATTTATTTAAAGAAGGGTTAAAATAGTTAAAATAAAAGTTTAATAAGAAAATAATTTTTAATATAGGGTTATACATAAGATAAATTCTACTATAAATATTCATTATAAATCTAAAAATATTTCCTACATAATGATATTTTATTTGTAATTTTTAGACTTTAAATAAGTTAATTTATTTATGACACAAAGATGATGCAGTAATTATCTTATTAATGAAATATTGACATAATTGATGTTATAAATACCCAAATAAATGTAATTTGAGAATTTTTATGAATTACACTAATTTTATAGGTTAATATGGCATGTTAGTATTTATTTAATTAACTTTTTCGAATTAATTATTCTGTTATGATTTTCACAAAAATCAATTACTAAATAGTGTCAAAATTGACATAAAATAGTTTTTTAAAAAAATATTATATTATTAATTGTTATTTTATTCCTAAAAATCTAAGGTTCGGAAAAATGACTTAGATAAGGTTATATATATTAATAATAAACAACTTGGGGTTCTTTTGGCTTGTTATAGTATGTTTATTAACCTTATAGTGTAAGAACACAAAAAGACACGGTAAAAGTAAAATTATCTAACTTAATGTGAAATCTAAATTATAAGGTTAAAATAGGAACCTAAACTTGTCTAAATTCTATTGGATGAGAGGATTTCGACCCATCCACACCTTATCTTTGAAATAAATCAATTTTGAGCTATTTAAAACCGAATTTTTCTATATAATAAAATAATAGTTTTAGTTTTTCCAAAGGAGCCACTCTCCTCCCCTATAAAAGGGCACCTCCTCCCCCTCTTCCTCACACCACTTTGAGCCTTCAATCTCCACCAACCCCTGCCAATTTCTTCTCTCCACTTCCCTAGAGGAATCCTAGAGGTCCTGGTAATCTTCAAAGACCAATTTTAGTTCCCTAAAAGGAGGTCTCAAAGAAGCGCTTCAAAGAAGAGGTAATGTCTGTTACCGATTCTTTCATCTTTATTTCTTCTTCCACTTGTTCTTATTTAGTTGTTTCATTATGAAGTAATAACATCAGTATCACTCATATACTGATATATTATTATAAGTATGAAACAACCCTATTTTACCATCTATCCATCCTACGGAAAATGAAATCACCACGCGTGCCTACGTACGGAATATCGTCTCCACGCCGTGGTGTAATCTATTTTCCACCACCACCTTACTTGGATGGGTATAATGGTGTAAAGAATGAATATATATGATTATTGTGAAGTTAAATTGATTCTGAAATAGTATACATACACTCCAATACAATTCCACGATCAGGGGAACGATATCATCGCTCGTGCGTACGTACGGAATACCGTCTCCATGATGCGATGCGACTCGTTCTACATGATCTTCATTTTCACAATGATTATATAAATGAATTTAATGAATGAATATGATATATATTACACTAATACAATTCTGGAAATGAGGTATCTATAACCTAAAAAGAAGAATAAGAATTTATTCGACAAAACATGCATAAGAACAAAAAGTAATAAACACCCATATAACAAGTAGCAATGAAATATTACTAATAATAAGCTAAGAATATGACCATATATGATATCATAACAATGAGTATGATTCTGTAATAAGTCAATGACATTATTTAAATCATTATACAGGAGGTTCAGACACTTACGAAGCAAATCGGACCTAAGGTAAGGGAAAAATATCACAATCTCATTTTTATCCGAGATTGTTTATACTTTGGTATTTACTAGGGTGTATTTTATCGTCCACATCCATGTTTCATCAATATGTAATATTATTTCCATCCACCTACAATTGTCTAAATCCAATTTTACCCTTTGGTGAGATTTTAGTAAAAGATATGAAAGGAATCTTATGTCATTTTTCGTACGAGGTACTTTTTGACTTTTCCGACAAAAGTAAGAGAAGAATGTTTTTTTAACTTATACGGAATGAATGGATTTTTAAAACATTATTTCCAAGAAGCTTCCTTTACAAATTTTCAAGTTTATTTTTAATCAACTTCATTTATTTTAAAATTGTATGACATGTTAAGAAAGGAAAAAATGTTTTTGGGGTAGAAAGGATATTTTCCTCAAGAATGGAGTTCAAGTGTTTTATCAAAATTATTTTCCATCTAGGATAATAAAGGGTTCTGTTTCTATCCCTATTATTACATTTATTTGATTATGTTGTGATGGAATTATTTTTATGAATTCCTTTATCTTATATGAATTGTTTTATGATGTCACGATGTTTAAGAATCCCATTTTTATTACATGGGTTATGCTATGATGTATGGTTTATGATTTTGTGGCACACATAAGAATGGTATCATTATGAGATGGGAGGGATCTATATCTCCCTCCAATGAATTGGGTAAAGATTTTATATCTCATGAGATAGACATGGATGGAACGGAAGGTTAAACTGGTTCAGTGAAACAGGACTGAAACGAGGAATGAACTCGGTTCAGAAATGGACTTGGTCCACTAAGATAGTCTTGGAAATGAGTATTGACTAATAAGAAATGATTATCTATGATTATGTGTGTATGACACAAAGTTTCATGTTTCATGTTATGATTATTGTGATTACATTTCACTACTATGACTTATCCCATGTTATGAAATTATGATCTATTTTGCAGGTTAAGATTTCCAAAATGTTATGTTCTTAAGAATATGATGTGATTGATATTTCTTTTGTTTACCCTTACTGAGCATTTGAGCTCACCCTTTTGTATTTTTTCTTTACCCAGGTCAGGAAGAAAGGTATTAAGTAAGATATGCCAAAAAGGTACTATAGATATGATGAAAAAAATGTGAGATAGTGTAGATGCTTTATGAACCAGTTGTTTATGTTTCCCAGTTTCTAAAGACACTATACCTATACGGTCCTTTCATGGTTTTGTTATATTTTCAAATAAGTGTAATTCAATTTTGATGTATTAACAATGTATGTAAATTATGGGTTGTTATAGATGGTATCAGAGGAATGGTATAGTCAACCTTTGGAAACTAGGTTGTGAAAGACTTAGTAAGAACACTAAGGATAAGTCTAAGTATAGAACACAATCTTAGTGTTTTCGAAATGGCCATGAATAACCTAGTATAAGACCTTAAGTGTGAAATTTTATTCTTGATTATTTGGTTTCCCTATTATAATTAGTGTTTCTCACACTATTCTTCTTGGTTTTAGTCAATGGCTGGAACCCGAAGGAACCGTGTTAATGCGGAATGCGACGGGCAATGAAATGATTGTCCCCCTGAGAAAAAAAACATTATGGGAGATGGAATGCAAAATCTTGTAGCCATGCTCACACAACTTTCTCAAGCTATGAATCATGCAGGACTTCCAAACAAGAAAATCAAAGAGCAAAATTCTGTTGAATCCTTCATGAGACAGCGTCCACCTTCTTTTAGCGGGTCTACTAATCCATTATTTGCTGAACAATGGATTAGTACTACTGAAAAGATATTTTCAGTACTTCAATGTTCTGAACATGATAAAGTTATCTTAGCAGTGTATCGTTTGGAAGGTGACGCTGATCAATGGTGGAATCTTATCAAGAATACGAGGCAAAGATATGAAATTGAGTCCATGGAATGGGACGTGTTCAAGAACTTATTTTTCAATAAGTACTTCCCTCGTATTCTCCGAAAAAAGATGGAGAAGGAGTTTCTTGAACTAAAGCAAAAGGATGATGAATTTGTTGGTACCTATGAAGAAAATTTATAAGACTTGCAAGGTACGCTTCTGGTATTATTATCCAACCTGAGAGTAAGATCGATCGATTCTTTAGTGGCTTAAAACCAAGTCTTCTAAGGGCGTTAGCTATAAGGGACTTCAATAGCTACGAGGAAATCGTTCGATGTGCTCTCAAAGTTGAGATGGAGATTGGAGTAACCCATCAGTAATATGGGTTTGATAAGAAGAGGAAAATGGAATTCAAAGGAAAATCAAAAGAGCACACTGAAAAGAATATGAGCTTTCCCTTATGCTCAAAGTTTGGAAAGAAACATGGAGGGAGTTGTCTTAAAGGGTCAATTAAATGTTTCAAATGTGTAAAGGAAGTTCATCGGGCATTTGAATGTCGCAATGATGGGAAGAAGATGTCTAATGATGCAAACAAAGGAAGGGACACACAGAATGAACCTACTACACTTCAATATTTCAAGTGCAAGGAGATGTATCATTATGCCAATAAATTCCCTAATCCAAGGGTTGTAGATGATGATCGACATCAACAAAATATTAAGGCTAAAGGCAAAGGAAAGTCACATGAAATTTCTATCAGTGATGTGGAGTACGATAATGATGTGGTGAAAGGTACACTTACAATCCACTCTAAAGTATCAAATGTTTTATTTGATTCTGGATCCACCCACTCTTTTATTTCTAAAGATTTCTCTAAGGGTATCACCTTATTACCTCAATAATTAGATGTTGAGTTAGTTGTGACAACACCTAATGGAACCACAGTGGCATCAAAAGTTTATAATTCTTCCCCGATTGAAGTTTGTGGGAAAGTGCTTCCTGCAAATCTTGTGATCCTTCCTATAGTGGAATTTGATGTGATTCTTGGCATGTATTGGCATTCTTTATATGGAGATCATATCAATTGCCAAAGAAGGTAAGTCACATTTCATATTCCAGATCAATCTATGATCGTCTATCGATGCAAGGATGAACATAACCTTCCAGTGGAAATTTCTTCCATCTTAGGGGTCTTGATTCCACTAAATGAAGGTTATTTATCTCAAATGGTTTGTGAGAAACTCACAATTAATATTATGCCCATTGTACGGGAGTTTGATGATGTCTTTCTGGAGGAATTGCTGGGTCTTCCACCAAATCGTTAAGTTGAGTTTTCAATAGAACTCGTACCAGGTGCTTTACCTATTTCAAATACACCTTATATAATGGCCCCAATTGAGTTGCAGGAATTGAAGAAGAAACTACAAGAGAATCTTGATAAGGGATTCATACGCCCTAGTGAATCACCTTGGGGAGCACCTGTTCTGTTTGTTAAGAAGAAAGATGGATCAATGAGACTCTGCATTGATTATTGAGAACTTAACAAGATCACTATCAAGAAAAAATATCCTCTCCTGCGCATTGATGACTTATTTGACCAACTATGAGAAGCTCAATACTTTTCCAAGATTGATCTTCGTTTGGGGTATCACCAATTAAGGGTCAAAAGGGAGGATATACCAAAGACGGCTTTCCGTACAAGGTATGGACACTATGAATTTATAGTGATGCCATTTGGTCTTACTAATTCCCCTGATATCTTCATGGATCTGATGAATAGAGTCTTTAGATACTATCTTGATCATTTTGTGGTAGTCTTTATGGATGAAATTCTTATATATTCAAAAATCAAGAAAGAACATGAAGATTACTTGATAATTATATTGAATACCCTGAGAAAGGAGAAGCTTTATGCCAAATATACCAAGTGTGAATTTTGGCTTCAAAAGGTTGCATTTTTGGGTCACATAATCTCAAAATAGGTGACATCTGTGGATCCAGCAAAAACAGAGGTTATCGAAAGATGGTCGAGACCAACAACAGTAACTGAGATCTGAAGTTTTCTTGGTTTGGCTGGATATTATCGACGTTTTGTGAAAGATTTTTCATAATTATATAATCCACTCACCAAGTTGACTCGGAAAGGAGTTAAGTTTGTCTGGACAGAGGAATGTGAAAAGAATTTCAAGGAGTTGAAAAGAAGGTTATCCAGTGCACCTGTGCTCACACTGCCTTGTAGTGGAGAAAGGTTTGTGATCTACAATGATGCATCCAAGAAGGGACTGGGTTGTGTTCTCATGCAAAATGATATGGTGATAGCTTATGCCTCATGACAGTTTAAAATCCATGAGCAAAATTACCCAACTCATGATTTGGAGTTAGCTGCAGTAATATTTGCATTAAAGATTTAGAGGCATTATATTTATGGAGAAAGGTGTGATATTTATACTTATCATAAAATTTTAAAGTATATTTTCACACAAAATGAGTTGAATATGTGCCAAAGAAGATGGTTGGAGATGATTAAGGATTACGACTGCTCAATTCATTACCACCCTGGGAAAGCAAACAAGGTGGTAGATGCATTAAGTCGACAAGACCATGCCAGTTTATCCATGATGAGGATCACAAAAGATCCAATATTTATGGATTTACAAAGGATGGATCTTGGAATTATAATAGAAGGGGGAAAATTGTATCTTTCTCAAATTAATGTTCAACCATCTATACATGTGAAGATTAAAGAGGCGCAGAAAATAGATGTAGAGTTAAAAAATAAGGTGAGAAATATTCCTGAATTCAACCTGGATTGTGATGGGATAATAAAGTTCCAGAATCAGGTTTGTGTTCCTCCCATCCTTGAATTAAAGAAGGAGTTGTTGGATGAGGCTCATAGTTCTTCATTATCTATTCATCCTGGAAGCACGAAGATGTATATGGACCTGAAATAGTACTTCTGGTGGGATGGCATGAAAAGAGATGTTGCTGAATATGTCTCTCGATGCTTGGTTTGTCAGCAAGTTAAAGCTGAGAGACAGAAGTCTAAGGGGATGTTACAACCATTACCCATACCCGAATGGAAATTGGAAAACATCACTATGTACTTTGTCATAGGACATCCTAAAACATCCAAAGGCAATAATGTTATTTGGGTCATAGTCGATCGTCTTACAAAGTCTGCACACTTCATTGCTATGTGAGAGGATTTCTCTCTAGATCAGCTTGCCAGGATATGTGTAAAGGAAGTGGTAAGATTGCATGGAGTACCACTTTCTATTATATCTGATCGGGATCTGAGATTTACCTCGAAGTTCTGGCAAAGTCTTCAGCATAATCTGGATACAGAGTTGAGTTTCAGCACTACTTATCATCCTCAAACAGACATTCAGTTTGAGAGAATAATTCAAACTCTAGAAGATATGTTGAGAGCTTGCTCTATGGATTTTAAAAGTGGTTGGGATCAACACCTACCTTTGGTGGAATTTTCTTATAATAATAGCTTTGACTCCAGTATTCAGATGGCTCCTTATGAAGCTCTCTATGGAAAGAAATGCAGGACTCTAACTTGCTGGGATGAAGTTGGGGAAAGAAAGCTATTAGGACCTGATCTTGTTGATGAGATGACAGAAAAGGTCCGATCTATTCAACAACACATAAGAGCAGCTCAGAGTCGATAGAAAAGTTATTCCAATAACTGAAGAAAAGACCTAGAGTTTGAAGTGGGTGATAAAGTGTTCTTACGAATATCACCTTGGAAGAGGGTCATGAGATTTGGAAAGAAGGGGAAGTTGAGCCCTAGATATATCGGTCCTTTCGAAATACTGGATCATGTTGGAAAGGTAGATTACCGATTGGCGCTGCCACTGAATCTCTCTCAAGTTCACGATGTGTTCCATGTATCTCTCCTGAGAAAGTACATACCTGATCCTTCACATGTACTCAGCTCAGAAGTTGTACCTGATTCTGGATCTCTCTTGGTGAAATTTTTATAGAGGAACCAATAATTAGAATAAGCTACATGGGAGCTTGAGGATATGATGATGGAGAGGTATCCTCATCTGTTTGTTACAAAGTGACGAATTTCGAGGGAGAAATTCATTTTAAGGGGGGTAGAATGTAACACCTGAGACTTTTATGAGAAATATTTTGTTTTTATGTTATATAAATCATCAAAGGAATCTTTCAATACACACAACACTAGCTTGGCTTTCTTTACACACAATTCCGGCCTTCCTCGATAGCTTGCGTTGTATGCAATGCCGAGTTTCACTAAACAATGATATGCTATTAAAATATTATTAAAACTAGCCGTTAGGAATAGTAATAACCACTTTTTGAAATTTTATAAATTTAATTTTTCAAAATGGACTTCATTTTTGGATTCGGAATATCGAAATTATCCTAGGGTGAAATTTTGGTTTTTTTCTGAAAACATTCAATTTTTGATGAATAGTGAAACCACTAAGTGGTAGTTAAAAAAACTGAATTTTTCATAAAACATAATTTTACCACTTCTGTGAGTGGAATTTCAAAAATCCGAGAGACACAGTTGATGTCAGTAAGTAAAATGTGGTTCAATGAGATGAAAATAATTTTTGGTGTATAGTAACTTTTTACTTTTATTTACCACGGTTAAAAGTAAATAGGGTAATTAAGAGTAAAAATGATATTATTATTACCCTAACACATGTCCAAATTATATTGGATAAGTGTAATTCGACCAAAAACAACTTTAGGAATAAAATATGACCTTTTAGGCCCACTTGGATTAGATTAGGACATTTATTATTAATTTATTTAAAGAAGGGTTAAAATAGTTAAAATCAATGTTTAATAAGAAAATCATTTTTAATATAGGGTTATACATAAGATAAATTCTACTATAAATATTCATTATAAAGATAAAAATATTTCCTACATAATTATATTTTATTTTTAATTTTTAGACTTTACATAAGTTAATATATTTATGACACAAAGATGATGCAGTAATTATCTTATTAAAGAAATATTGTCATAATTGATGTTATAAATACCCAAATAAATGTAATTTGAGACTTTTTATGAATTCCACTAATTTTATAGGTTAATATGGAATGTTAGTATTTATTTAATTAACTATTTTTGAATTAATCATTCTATTATGATTTTCACAAAAAATCAATTACTAAATAGTGTCAAAATTGACATAAAATAGTTTTTAAAACAAATATTATATTATTAATTTTTATTTTATTCTTAAAAATCTAAGGTTAGGCCAAATAACTTAGATAAGGTTATATATATTAATAATAAACAACTTGGGGTTCTTTTGGCTTGTTATAGTATGTTTATTAACCTTATAGTGTAAGAACACAAAAAGACACGGTAAAAGTAAAATTATCTAACTTAATGTTAAATCTAAATGATATGGTTAAAATAGTAACCTAAACTTGTCTAAATTCTATTGGATGAGATTCTTTCGACCCATCCCCACCTTAGCTTCTAAATAAATCAATTTTGAGTTATTTAAAACCGAATTTGGCTTTATAATAAAATAATACTTTTAGTTTTTCCAAAGGAGCCCCTCCCATCCCTTATAAAAGGGAACCTCCTCCCCCTCTTCATCACACCAGTTTGAGCCTTCAAGCTCGGAGAACCCCTGCCAATTTCTTCTCCCCACTTCCCTAAAGACATCCTATAGGTCCTTGTCTTCTTCAAAGACCAATTCTAGTGCCCTAAAAGGAGGTCTCAAAGAATCGCTTCAAAGAAGAGGTAATGTCCGTTACTGATTCTTTCATCTTTATTTCTTCTTCCACTTCTTATTATTTAGTTGTTTCATTATGAAGTAATAACATGAGTATCACTAATATAATGATATGTTATTATAAGTATGAAACAACCCTATTTCACAATCTATCCATCCTACAGAAAATGAAATCACCACGCGTGCGTACGTACGGAATACCTTCTCCACACCGTGGTGTAATCTATTTTCCACCACCACCTTACTTTGATGGGTATAATGGTGTAAAGAATTAATATATATGATTATTTTGAAGTTATATTGATTCTGAAATAGTATACATACACTCCAATACAATTCCACGATCAGGGGAACGATATCATCGCTCGTGCGTACGTACGGAATGCTGTCTCCACGATGTGATGCGACTCATTCTACATGATCTTCATTTGAATAATGATTATATAAATGAATTTAATGAATTAATAAGATATATATTACACTAATACCATTCTGAAAACGAGGTATCTATAACCTAAAAATAATAATAAGAATTTATTCGATAAAACACGCATAAGAACAAAAAGTAATAAACACCAGAATAACAAGTAGCAATTAAATATTACTAATAATAAGCTAAGAATATGACCATATATGATATCATAACAATGAGTATGATTCTGGAATAAGTCAATGACATTATTTAAATCATTATACAGGAGGTTCGGACACTTACGAAGCAAATCAGACCTAAGGTAAGGGAAAAATATCACAATCTCATTTTTATCTGAGATTGTTTATACTTTGGTATTTACTAGGGTGTATTTTATCGTCCACATCCATGTTTCCTCAATATGTAATATTATTTCCATCCACCTACAATTTTTTAAATCCAATTTTACCCTTCGGTGAGATTTTAGTAAAAGATATGAAAGGAATCTTTTGTCGTTTTTCATACGAGGTACTTTTTGACTTTTCCGAAAAAAGTACGAGAAGAATGTTTTTTTTAACTTATACGGCATGAATGGATTTTTAAAACATTATTTCCAAGAATATTCCTTTACAATTTTTCAAGTTTATTTTTAATAAACTTCTTTTAGTTTAAAATTGTATGACATGTTAAGAAAGGAAAAATGTTTTTGAGGTAGAAAGGATATTTTCCTCAAGAAAAGAGTTCAAGTGTTTTATCAAAATTATTTTCTATATAAGATAATAAAGGGTTCTGTTTATATCCCTATTATTACATTGATTTGATTATGTTGTGATGGAATTATTTTTATTAATTCCTTTATCTTATATGAATTGTTTTATGATGTCACAATGTTTAAGAATCCCATTTTTATTACATGGGTTATGCTATGATGTATGGTTTATGATTTTGTGGCACACATAAGAATGGTATAATTATGAGATTGGTGTGACCTATATCTCCCTCCAATGCATTGGGTAAATATTTTATATCTCATGAGATATACATGGCTGGAACGGAAGGTTAAACCGGTTCAGTGAAACAGGACTGAAATGAGGATTGAACTCGGTTCAGAAATGGACTTTTTCCACTAAGATAGTCTTGGAAATGAGTCTTGACTAATAAGAAATGATTATCTATGATTATGTGTGTATGCAACAAAGTTTCAAGTTTCAAGTTATGATTATTGGGATTACATTTCACTACTATGATTTATCCCATGTTATGGAATTATGATCTCTTTTGCAGGTTAAAATTTCCAAAATGTTATGTTCTTATGAATATGATGTGATTGATATTTCTTTTGTTTACCCTTACTGAGAATTTGAGCTCACCCTTTTGTATGTTTTCTTTCCCCAGGTCAGCAAGAAGGTTATTAAATAAGATATTCCAAAAAGGGACTATAGATATGATAAAATAAATGGGAGACAGTGTAGATGCTTTATGAACCAGTTGTTTATGTTTCCCAGTTTCTAAAGACACTATACCTATACGGTCCTTTCGTGGTTTTTTTATATGTTGAAATAAGTGTAATTCAATTTTGATGTATTAACAATGTATGTAAAGTATGGGTTATTATAGTTGGTATCAGAGGAAAGGTATAGTCAACCTTTGGAAACTAGGATGTGAAAGACTTAGTAAGAACCCTAAGGATAAGTCTAAGCATATAACACAATCTTAGAGTTTTAGAAATGGCCATGAATAACCTAGGATAATACCTTAAGTGTGAAATTTTATTCTTGATTATGTGGTTTTCCTATTATAATTAGTGTTGCTCACACAATTCTTCTTGGTTTTAGTCAATGGTTGGAACCCGAAGGAATCATGTTAATGCGGAATGCAACGGGAAATGCAATGATTGTCCCCCTGAGCAACCAAACGTTATGGGAGATGGAATGAAAAATCTTGTAGACATACTCAGACAAATTTCTCAAGCTATGAATCATGCAGAACTTCCAAACGAGCAAAGGAAGGAGCAACATTCTGTTGAATCCTTCATGAGACAGCGTCCACCTTCATTCAGCTGGTTTACTGATCCTTTAGTTGCTGAACAATGGATTAGTACTACTGAAAAGATATTTTCAGTTCTTCAATGTTCTGAACATGATAAAGTCATCTTAGCAGTGTATCGTTTGGAAGGTGATGTTGATCAATGGTGGAAACTTATCAAGAATACGAGGCAAAGAGATGAAATTGAGTCCATGGAATGGGACGAGTTCAAGAACTTATTTTTTAATAAGTACTTCCCTCGTATTCTCTGAACAAAGATGGAGAAGGAGTTTCTTGAACTAAATCAAAAGGATGATGAATCTGTTGGTACCTATGAAGCAAATTTTACAAGACTTGCAAGGTACGCTTCTGGTATTATTATCCAACCTGAGAGTAAGATCGATCGATTCTTTAGTGGCTTAAAACCAAGTCTTCGAAGGGCATTATCCATAAGGGTCTTCAATAGCTATGAGGAAATCGTTCGATGTACTCTCAAAGTTGAGATGGAGATTGGAGTAACCCATCAGTCATATGGATTTGATAAGAAGAGGAAAATGGAATTAAAAGGGAAATCAAAAGAGCACACTGAAAAGAAGATGAGCTTTCCCTTATGCTCAAAGTGTGTAAAGAAACATAGAGGGAGTTGTATTAAAGGGACAAGTAAATGTTTCATATGTGGAAAGGAAGTTCATCGGGAATTTGAATGCCACAATGATGGGAAGAATATGTCTAATGATGTAAACAAAGGAAGGGACACACAGAATGAACCTACTACACTTAAATGTTTCAAGTGCAAGGAGATGGGGCATTATGCCAATAAATGCCCTAATCCAAGGGTTGTTGATGATGATCGACATCAATAAAATCTTAAGGCTAAAGACAAAGGAAAGTCATATGCAATTTCTATCAGCGATGTGGAGTACGATAATGATGTGGTGAAAGCTACACTTACCATCCACTCTAAAGTAGAAAATGTTTTATTTGATTCTGGATCCACCCACTCTTTTATTTCTGAATATTTTTCTAAGGGTATCACCATATTACCTCAACAATTAGATGTTGAGTTAGCTGTGACAACACCTAATGGCACAACAATCGCATCAAAAGTTTATAATTCTTCCCGATTGAAGTTTGTGGGAAAGTGCTTCCTGCAAATCTTGTGATCCTTCCTATAGTGGAATTTGATGTGATTCTTGGCATGGATTGGCTTTCTTTATATGGAGATCATATCAATTTCCAAAGAAGGGAAGTCACATTTCATATTCCAGATCAATCTATGATCGTCTATCGATGCAAGGATGAACATAACCTTCCAGTGGAAATTTCTTCCATCTTATGGGTCTTGATTCCACTGAATGAAGGTTATTTATCTCAAATGGTTGGTGAGAAACTCACAATTAAGAATATTCCCATTGTACGGGAGTTTGATGATGTCTTTCTGGAGGAATTTCTGGGTCTTCCATCAAATCGTGAAGTTGAGTTTTCAATAGAACTCGTACCGGGTGCTTTACCTATTTCAAAGGCACCTTATAGAATGGCCCCAATTGAGTTGCAGGAATTGAAGAAGCAACTCCAAGAGAATCTTGATAAGGGATTCATACACCCTAGTGCATCACCTTGGGGATCACCTGCTCTGTTGGTTAAGAAGAAAGATGGATCGATGAGACTCTACATTGATTATCGAGAACTTAACAACATCACTATCAAGAACAAATATCCACTCCCACTCATTGATGACTTATTTGACCAACTACGAGGAGCTCGATACTTTTCCAATATTGATCTTCGTTCAGGGTATCACCAATTAAGGGTCAAAATGGAGGATATACCAAAGACGGCTTTTCATACAAGGTATGGACACTATGAATTTATAGTGATGCCATTTGGTCTTACTAATTCCCCTACTATCTTCATGGATCTGATGAAAAGAGTCTTTAGAGACTATATTGATCAGTTCGTGGTAGTCTTTATAGACGATATCCTTGTATATTCAAAGAGCAAGGAAGAACATGAATATCACTTGACAATTATATTGAAGACCCTGAGAAAGGAGAAGCTTTATGCCAAATTTACCAAGTGTGAATTTTGGCTTCAAAAAGTTGCATTTTTGGGTCACATAGTCTCAAAAGTGGGGATATCTGTGGATCTAGCAAAAAAACAGGTTATCGAAAGATGGTTGAAACCAACAACAGTAACTGAGATCCGAAGTTTTCTTGGTTTGGCTGGATATTATCGACGTTTTGTGAAATATTTTTCACAATTATCTAATCCACTCACCAAGTTGACTCGGAAAGGAGTTAAGTTTGTCTGGACGGAGGAATGTGAAAATAATTTCAAGGAGTTGAAAAGAAGGTTATCCAGTGCACCTGTGCTCACACTGCCTTGTAGTGGAGAAAGGTTTTTGATCTACAGTGATGCATCCAAGAAGGGACTGGGTTTTGTTCTCATGAAAAATGATATGGTGATATCTTATGCCTGACTACAGTTGAAAAAACATGAGAAAAATTACCCAACTCATGATTTGGAGTTAGCTGCGGTAATATTTTCATTAAAGATTTGGAGGCATTATCTTTATAAAGAAAGGTGTAATATTTATACTGATCATAAAAGTTTAAAGTATATTTTCACACAAAAGGAGCTGAATATGCGCCAAAGAAGATGGTTAGAGCTGATTTAGGATTGCGACTGCTCAATTCATTACCACCCTGGGAAAGCAAACAAGGTGGCAGATGCATTAAGTCGACAAGACCATGCCAGTTTATCCATGATGAGGATCACAAAAGATCCAATATTTATGGATTTACAATGGATGGATCTTGGAATTATAATGGAAGGGGGAAAATAGTATCTTTCTCAAATGAATGTTCAACCATCTATACATGTGAAGATTAAAGAGGCGCAGAAAGAAGATATAGAGTTACAAAAGAAGGTGAGAAATATTTCTGAATTCAACCTTGATTGTAATGGGATAATAAAGTTCAGGAATCAGGTTTTTGTTCCTCCCATCCCCGAATTAAAGAAGGAGCTGCTGGATGAGGCTCATAGTTCTTCATTCTCTATTCATCCTGGAAGCACTAAGATGTATAGGGACCTGAAAGAGTACTTCTGGTGGGATGGCATGAAAAGAGATGTTGCTGAATATGTCTCTCGATGCTTGTTTTTTCAGCAAGTTAATGCTGAGAGACAGAAGTCTAAGGGGATGTTACAACCATTACCCATACCCGAATGGAAATAGAAAAACATCACTATGGACTTTGTCACAGGACTTCCTAAAACATCCGAAGGCAATAATCCTATCTAGGTCATAGTTGATCGTCTTACAAAGTCTGCACACTTCATTACTATTAGAGAGGATTTCTCTCTGGATTAGCTTTCCAGGATATATGTAAATGAAGTGGTAAGATTGCATGGAGTACCACTTTCTATTATATCCTATCGGGATCTGAGTTTTACCTCTAAGTTCTGGCGAAGTCTTCAGTATAATCTGGATACAGAGTTGAGTTTCAACACTTCTTATCATCCTCAAACAGACGGTCAGTCTGAGAGAACAATTCAAACTCTAGAAGATATGTTGAGAGCTTGCTCTATGGATTTCAAAGGTGATTGGGATCAACACCTACCTTTGGTGGAATTTTCTTATAATAATAGCTGCCACTATAGTATTCAGATGGCTCCTTATGAAGCTCTCTATGGAAAGAAATGCAGGACTCCAACTTGCTGGGATGAAGTTGGGGAAAGAAAGCTATTAGGACCTGATCTTGTTGATGAGATGGCAGAAAAGGTCCGATCTATTCAAAAACACATAAGAGCAGCTCAGAGTCGACAGAAAAGTTATGCCGACAACCGAAGAAAAGACCTAGAGTTTGAAGTGGGTGATAAAGTGTTCTTATGAATATCTCCCTGGAATAGGGTCATGATATTTGGAAAGAAGGGGATGTTGAGCCCTAGATATATCGGTCCTTTCGAAATACTGGATCGTGTTGTAAATGTATCTTATCGATTATCTCTTCCACCGAATCTCTCTCAAGTTCACGATGTGTTCCATGTATCTCTCCTCAGAAAGTATATACCTGATCCTTCACATGTACTCAGTTCAGAAGTTATACCGCTGGAGCAAGATCTTTCTTATCAAGAACAGTCGATAGAGATTCTAGATCGTAGCGAAAAAGTCCTACGAAACAAGACCACTCTCTTAGTGAAAGTTTTATGGAGGAACCACCAATTAGAAGAAGCTACATGGGAGCTTGAGGATATGATGATGGAGAGGTATCCTCATCTGTTTGTTACAAAGTGACAAATTTCGAGGGCGAAATTCATTTTAAGGGGGGTAGAATGTAACACCCGAGACTTTTATGAGAAATATTTTGTTTTTATGTTATATAAATCATCAAAGGAATATTTCACTACACACAACACTAGCTTGGCTTGCTTTACACGCAATCGCGGCCTTCCTCGATAGCTTACGTCGTACGCAATGCCGAGTTTCACTAAACAATGATATGCTATTAAAATATTATTAAAACTGGCCGTTATGAATAGTAATAACCACTTTTTAAAATTTTATAAATTTTATTTTTCAAAATGGACTTCATTTTTGGATTCGGAATATCGAAATTATCCTAGGGTGAAATTTTGGTTTTTTTTCTGAAAACTTTCTATTTTTGATGAATAGTGAAACCACTAAGTGGTAGTTAAAAAAACTGAATTTTTCATAAAACTTAATTTTACTACTTATGTGAGTGGAATTTCAAAAATCTGAGAGACATGGTTGATGTCAGTAAGTAAAATGTGGTTCAATGAGATGAAAATAATTTTTGGTGAATAGTAACTTTTTACTTTTATTTACCGCGGTTAAAAGTAAATAGGGTAATTAAGAGTAAAAATGATATTATTATTACCCTAACACATGTCCTAATTCTATTGGATAAGTATAATTCGACCAAAAACAACCTTAGGAATAAAATATGACCTTTTAGGCCCACTTGAATTAGATTAGGACATTTATTATTAATTTATTTAAAGAAGGGTTAAAATAGTTAAAATCAAAGTTTAATAAGAAAATAGTTTTTAATATAGGGTTATACATAAGATAAATTCTACTATAAATATTAATTAGAAATCTAAAAATATTTCCTACATAATGATATTTTATTTGCAATTTTTAGATTTTAAATAAGTTAATTTATTTATGACACAAAGATGATGCAGTAATTATCTTATTAATGAAATATTGACATAATTAATGTTATAAATACCCAAATAAATGTAATTTGAGACTTTTTATTAAGTCCACTAATTTTCTAGGTTAATATGGCATGTTAGTATTTATTTATTAAACTTTTTTAGAATTAATCATTCTGTTATGATTTTCAAAAAAATCAATTACTAAATAGTGTCAAAATTGACATAAAATAGTTTTCAAAACAAATATTATATTATTAATTGTTATTTTATACCTAAAAATCTAAGGTTCGGCCAAATGACTTAGATAATGTTATATATATTAATAATAAACAACCTGGGGTTCGTTTGGCTTGTTATAGTAAGTTTATTAACCTTATAGTGTAAGAACACAAAAAGACACGGTAAAAGTAAAATTATCAAACTTAATGTTAAATCTAAATGATAAGGTTAAAATAGGAACCTAAACTTGTCTAAATTCTATTGGATTAGAGGCTTTCGACCCATCTCGACCTTAGCTTCAAAATAAATCAATTTGGAGCTATTTAAAACCGAATTTGGCTTTATAATAAAATAATATTTTTAGTTTTTACAAAGGAACCCCTCTCCTACCTTATAAAAGGGAACCTCCTCCCCCTCTTCCTCACACCACTTTGAGCCTTCAAGCTCGGACAACCCTACTAATTACTTCTCTCCACTTCCCTAGAGACATTCTAGAGGTCCTGGTCTTCTTCAAAAACAAATTTTAGTGCCCTAAAAGGAGGTCTCAAAGAAGCGCTTCAAAGAAGAGGTAATGTTTGTTACCGATTCTTTCATATTTATTTCTTCTTCCACTTCTTCTTCTTTAGTTGTTTCATTATGAAGTAATAACATAAGTATCACTCATATAATTATATGTTATTATAAGTATGAAACAACCCTATTTCACCATCTATCCATCCTACAGAAAATGAAATCACCACGCGTGCGTACGTACGGAATACCGTCTCCACACTGTGGTGTAATCTATTTTCCACCACCACCTTACTTGGATGGGTATAATGGTGTAAATAATAAATATATATTATTATTATAAAGTGATATTTATTCTGAAATAGTATACATACACTGCTATACAATTCCACGATCAGGGGAACGATATCATCGCTCGTGCGTACGTATGGAATACTGTCTTCATGATGTGATGCGACTCATTCTACATTATCTTCATTTGTATAATGATTATATAAATGAATTGAATGAATTAATATGATATATATTACACTAATACCATTCTGTAAATGAGTTATCTACAACCTAAAAATAATAATAAGAATTTATTCGACAAAACACGCATAAGAACAAAAAGTAATAAACACCCGAATAACAAGTAGCAATGAAATATTACTAATAATAAGATAAGAATATGACCATATATGATATAATAACAATTAGTATGATTCTGGAATAAGTCAATGACATTATTTAAATCATTATACAGGAGGTTCGGACACTTACGAAGCAAATCGGACCTAAGGTAAGGGAAAAATATCACAATCTCATTTTTATCTGAGATTATTTATACTTTGGTATTTACTGGGCTGTATTTTATCATCCACATCCATGTTTCCTCAATATGTAATATTATTTCCATGCACCTACAATTGTTTAAATCCAATTTTACCCTTCGGTGAGATTTTAGTAAAATATATGAAAGGAATCTTTTGTCGTTTTTCGTACTAGGTACTTTTTGACTTTTCCGACAAAAGTACGAGAAGAATGTTTTTTTAACTTGTATGGCATGAATGTATTTTTAAAACATTACTTCCAAGAATATTACTTTACAAGTTTTCAAGTTTATTTTTAATCAACTTCTTTTAGTTTAAAATTTTATGACATGTTAAGAAAAGAAAAAAAAATTTTGAGGTAGAAAAGATATTTTCCTCAAGAATGGAGTTCAAGTGTTTTATCAAAATTATTTTCCATATAATAAAATAAAGGGTTATGTTTCTATTACTATTATTACATTTATTTGATTATATTGTGATGGAATTATTTTTGTGAATTCCTTTATCTTATATGAATTGTTTTATGATGTCACGATGTTTAAGAATCCCATTTTTATTACATGGGTTATGCTATGGTGTATGGTTTATGATTTTGTGGCACACATAAGAATGGTATCATTAAGATATGGGTGGGACCTATATCTCCCTCCAATGAATTGGGTAAATATTTTATATCTGTTGAGATAGACATGGTTGGAACGGAAGGTTAAACTGGTTCAGTGAAACAGGACTAAAATGAGGAATGAACTCGGTTCAGAAATGGACTTTGTCCACTAAGATAGTCTTGGCAATGATTCTTGACTAATAAGAAATGATTATATATGATTATGTGTGTATGCCACAAAGTTTCATGTTTCAAGTTATGATTATTGAGATTACATTTCACTACTATGATTTATCCAATGTTATGAAATTATGATCTCTTTTCCAGGTTAAGATTTCCAAAATTTTATGTTCTTATGAATATGATGTGATTGATATTTCTTTTGTTTACCCTTACTGAGCATTTGAGCTCACCCTTTTGTATGTTTTCTTTTCCCAGGTCAGGAAGAAGGGTATTAAGTAAGATATGCCAAAAAAGTGACTATAGATATGATGAAATAAATGGGAGACAGTGTAGATGCTTTATGAACAAGTGAGCTCAAATTCTCAGTAAGGGTAAACAAAAGAAATATCAATCACATCATATTCATAAGAACAAACCATTTTGGAAATCTTAACCTGCAAAAGAGATCATAATTTCATAACATGGGATAAATCATAGTAGTGAAATGTAATCCCAATAATCATAACTTGAAACATGAAACTTTGTGGCATACACACATAATCATAGATAATCATTTTTTATTAGTCAAGACTCACTTCCAAGACTATCTTAGTCGACAAAGTCCATTTCTAAACCGAGTTCATTCCTCATTTCAGTCCTGTTTCACTGAACCGGTTTAACCTTCCATACCAGCCATGTCTATCTCATGAGATATAAAATCTTTACCCAATGCATTGGAGGGAGATATAGGTCCCACCCATCTCATAATGATACCGTTCTTATGTGTGCCACAAAATCAAAAATCACACATCATTGCATAACTCATGTAATAAAAATGGGATTCTTAAACAACATGACATCATTAAACAATTCATATAAGATAAAAGAATTCATAAAAATAATTCCATCACAACATAATCAAATCAATGTAATAATAGGGATATAAACAGAACCCTTTATTATCTTAGATGGAAAATAATTTTGATAAAACACTTGAACTCCATTCTTAAGGAAAATATCCTTTCTACTTCAAAAACACTTTTCCTTTCTTAACATGTCATACAATTCTAAAATAAAAGAAGTTGATTAAAAATAAAATTTAAAACTTGTAAATCAAGATTCTTGGAAATAATTTTTTAAAAATCCATTCATGCCGTATAAGTTAAAAAAACATTCTTCTCGTACTTTTGCCGGAAAAGTCAAAAAGTACCTTGTATGAAAAACGAAAAAAGATTCTTTTCATATCTTTTACTAAAAACTCACTGAAGGGTAAAATTGGATTTAAAAAATTGTAGGTAGATGGAAATAATATTACATATTTTGGAAACATGGATGTGGATGATAAAATACACCCCAGTAAATACCAAAGTATAAACAATCTCGGATAAAATGAGATTGTGATATTTTCCCTTACCTTAGGTCTGATTTGCTTCGTAAGTATCCGAACCTCCGGTATAATGATTTAAATAATTTCATTGACTTATTCCAGAATCATACTCATTGTTATGATATCACATATGGTCATTTTCTTAGCTTATTATTAGTAATATTTCATTGTTACTTGTTATTCGGGTGTTTATTACTTTTTGTTCTTATGCGTGTTTTGTCGAATAAATTCTTATTATTCTTTTTAGGTTATAGATAACTCATTTTTAGAATGGTATTAGTGTAATATATATCATATTCATTCATTAAATTCATTTATATAATCATTATGAAAATGAATATCATGTAGAACGAGTCGCATAATATCGTGGAGACGGTATTCCGTACATATGCATGAGTGATGATATCATTCCCCTGATCGTGGAATTGTATTGGAGTGTATGTATACTATTTCAGAATCAATATCACTTCACAATAATCATATATATTCATTATTTACACCATTATAACCATCCAAGTAAGGTGGTGGTGGAAAATAGATTACACCATGGCGTGGAGACGGTATTCCGTACATACGCACGCGTGGTGATTTCATTTTTCGTAGGATGGATAGATGGTGAAATAGGGTTGTTTCATAATTATAATAACATATCATTATATGATTGATACTTATGTTATTACTTCATAATGAAAAAACTAAAGAAGAAGAAGTGTAAGAAGAAATAAAGATGAAAGAATCGGTAACGGACATTACCTCTTCTTTGAAGCGCTTCTTTGAGACCTCCTTTTAGGGCACTAAAATTGGTTTTTGAAGAAGACAAGGACCTCTAGGATGTCTCTAGGGAAGTGGAGAGAATAAATTGGCATGTTTTGGCCGAGCTTTAAGGCTCAAAGTGGTGTGAGGAAGAGGGGGAGGAGGTTCCCTTTTATAAGGGAGGAGAGGGGCTCCTTTGGAAAAACTAAAAATATTATTTTATTATAAAGCCAAATTCGGTTTTAAATAGATCCAAATTGATTTATTTCGAAGCTAAGGTGGGTATGGGTAGAAATACTCTCATCCAATAGAATTTAGACAAGTTTAGGTTCCTATTTTAACCTTATCATTTGGATTTAACATTAAGTTAGATAATTTTACTTTTACTGTGTCTTTTTGTGTTCTTTCTCTATAAGGTTAATAAACTTACTATAAAAATCCAAACGAACCCCAAGTTGTTTATTATTAATATATATAACCTTATCTAAGTCATTTGGCCGAACCTTAGATTTTTAGGAATAAAATAACAATTAATAATATAATATTTGTTTTAAAAAATATTTTATGTCAATTTTGACACAATTTAGTAATTGATTTTTTTGAAAATTATAACAGAATGATTTATTCAAAAAAAGTAAATTTAATAAATACTAACATGGAATATTAACCTATAAATTTAGTTTAATTCATAAAAAGTCTCAAATTACATTTATTTGGGTATTTATAACATCAATTATGTCAATATTTCATTAATAAGATAATTACTGCATCATCGTTGTGTCATAAATAAATTAACTTATTTAATGTCTAAAAATTACAAATAAACTATCATTATGTAGGAAATAGTTTTAGATTTATAATGAATATTTATAGCAGAATTTATCTTATGTATAACCCTATATTAAAAATTATTTTCTTATTAAACTTTGATTTTAACTATTTTAACCCTTCTTTAAATAAATTAATAATAAATGTCCTAATCTAATCCAAGTGGTCCTAAATGGTCATATTTTATTCCTAAGGTTGTTTTTGGTCGAATTACACTTATCCAATAGAATTAGGACATGTGTTAGGGTAATAATAATATCATTTTTACTCTTAATTACCCTATTTACTTTTAACCGTGATAAATAAAAGTAAAAAGTTACTATTCACCAAAAATTATTTTCATCTCATTGAACCACATTTTACTTACTGACATCAACCGTGTCTCTCGGATTTTTAAATTCCACTAACAGAAGCGGTAAAATTAAGTTTTATGAAAAAATTCAGTTTTTTTAACTACCACTTAGTGGTTTTACTATTCATCAAAAATTGAAAGTTTTCAGAAAAAAACCAAAATTTCACCCTAGGCTAATTTTGATATTCCGAATCCAAAAATGAAGTCCATTTTGAAAAAATAAATTTATAAAATTTCAAAAAGTGGTTATTACTATTCATAACAGCTAGTTTTAATAATATTTTAATAGCATATCATTGTTTAGTGAAACTCGACATTGCATACGATGCAAGCTATCGAGGAAGGTCGTGATTGCGTGTAAAGCAAGCCAAGCTAGTTTTGTGTGTAGTGAAATATTCTTTTGATGATTTATATAACATAAAAACAAAATATTTCTCATAAAAGTCTCGGGTATTACATTCTACCCCCCTTAAAATGAATTTTGCCCTCGAAATTCATCACTTTGTAACAAACAGATGAGGATACCTCTCCCTCATCATATCCTCAAGCTCCCATGTAGCTTATTCTAATTGGTGGTTCCTCCATAAAACTTTCACCAAGCGAGTGGTCTTGTTTCGTAGGACTTTTTCACTACGATCCAGAATCTCTATCGGTTGTTCTTCATAAGAAAGATCTTGCTCCAGCGGTACAACTTCTGAGCAGAGTACATGTGAAGGATCAGGTACATACTTTCTCAGGAGAGATACATGGAACACATCGTGAACTTGAAAGAGATTCGGTGGAAGCGCCAATTGGTAAGCTACCTTTCCAACAAGATCCAGTTTTTCGAAAGAATCGATATATCTAGGGCTCAACTTCCCCTTCTTTCCAAATCTCATGACCCTCTTCCAGGGAGATATTCGTAAGAACACTTTATCACCCACTTCAAACTCTAGGTATTTTCTTCGGTTGTCGGCATAACTTTTTTGTCGACTCTGAGCTGCTCTTATGTGCTGTTGAATAGATCGGACCTTTTCTTCCATCTGATCAACAAGATCAGGTCCTAATAGATTTATTTCCCCAACTTCATCCTAGCAAGTTGGAGTCCTGCATTTCTTTCCATAGAGAGCTTAATAAGGAGCCATCTGAATATTGGAGTGAAAGATATTATTATAAGAAAATTCCATCAAAGGTAGGTGTTGATCCCAACTACCTTTGAAATCCATAGAGCAAGATCTCAACATATCTTCTAGAGTTTGAATTGTTCTCTCAGACTGGCCATCAATTTGAGGATGATAAGCAGTGATGAAACTCCACTCTGTATCCAGAGTATGCTGAAGACTTTGCCAGAACTTCGAGGTAAATCTCGGATCCCGATCAGATATAATAGAAAGTGGTACTCCATGAAATCTTACCACTTCCTTTACATATATCCTAACAAGCTGATCCAGAGAGAAATCCTCTCTAATAGTAACGAAGTGTGCAGACTTTGTAAGACAATCAACTATGACCCAGATAGCATTATTTCATTTGGATGTTTTAGGAAGTCCTGTGACAAAGTCCATAGTGATTTTTTCCCATTTCCATTCGGGTATGGGTAATGGTTGTAACATCCCATTAGACTTCTGTCTCTCAGCTTTAACTTGCTGACAAACCAAGCATCGAGAGACATATTCAGCAACATCTCTTTTCATGCCATCCCACCAGAAGTACTCTTTCAGTTCCCTATACATCTTCGTGCTTACAGGATGAATAGAGAATGAAGAACTATGAGCCTCATCCAGAAGCTCCTTCTTTAATTCGGGGATGGGAGGAACACAAACCTGATTCCTGGACTTTATTATCCCATCACAATCAAGGTTGAATTCAGGAATATTTCTCACCTTCTTTTGTAACTCTACATCTTCTTTATGTGCCTCTTTAATCTTCACATGTATAGATGGTTGAACATTCATTTGAGAAAGATACGATTTTCCCCCTTCCATTATAATTCCAAGATCCATCCTTTGTAAATCCATAAATATTGGATCTTTTTTTATCCTCATCATGGATAAACTGGCATGGTCTTGTCGACTTAATGCATCTTCCACCTTGTTTACTTTCCCAGGGTGGTAATGAATTGAGCAGTCGTAATCCTTAATCAGCTCCAACCGTCTTCTTTGGCGCATATTCAGCTCCTTTTGTGTGAAAATATACTTTAAACTTTTATGATCAGTACAAATATCACACCTTTCTCCATAAAGATAATGCCTACAAATACCTAACGCAAATATTACCGCAGCTAACTCCAAATCATGAGTTGGGAAATTTTGCTTATGTATTTTCAACTATCGTGAGGCATAAGTTATCACCATATCATTTTTCATGAGAACACAACCCAGTCCCTTCTTGGATGCATCACTGTAGATCAAAAACCTTTCTCCACTACAAGGCAGTGTGAGCATAGGTGCATTGGATAACCTTGTTTTCAACTCCTTTATCCATACTTTACATAAATTTTTAATACATCAAAATTGAAGTACACTTATTTCAACATATAACAAAACCACGAAAGGAACATATAGTTATAGTGTCTTTAGAAACTGGGAAACATAAACAACTGGTTCATAAATCATCTACACTATCTCCCATTTATTTCATCATATCTATAGTCCCTTTTTGGCATATCTTACTTAATACCCTTGTTCCTGACCTGGGGAAAGAAAACATACAAAAGGGTGATCTCAAATTCTCAGTAAGGGTAAACAAAAGAAATATCAATCACATCATATTCATAAGAACATAACATTTTGGAAATCTTAACCTTCAAAAGAGATCATAATTTCATAACATGGGATAAATCATAGTAGTGAAATGTAATCCCAATAATCATAACTTGAAACATGAAACTTTTTGGCATACAAACATAATCATAGATAATCATTTCTTATTAGTCAAGACTCATTTCCAAGACTATCTTAGTGGAAAAAGTCTATTTTTGAACCGAGTTCATTCCTCATTTCAGTCCTGTTTCACTGAACCGTTTTAACCTTCTATTCCAGAAATGTCTATCTCATGAGATATAAAATCTTTACCCAATGCATTGGAGGGAGATATAGGTCTCACCCATCTCATAATGATACCATTCTTATGTGTTCCACAAAATCATAAACCATACATCATAGCATAACCCATGAAATAAAAATGGGATTCTTAAACATCGTGACATCATAAAACAATTCATATAAGATAAAGGAATTCATAAAAAAAATTCATCACAACATAATCAAATCAATGTAATAATAGGGATATAAACAGAACCCTTTATTATCTTAGATGGAAAATAATTTTGATAAAACACTTGAACTCCATTCTTGAGGAAAATATCCATTCTACCTCAAAAACATTTTTCCTTTCTTAACATGTCATACAATTTTAAACTAAAAGAAGTTGATTTAAATAAACTTGAAAACAGTTAAAGGAAGCTTCTTGGAAATAATGTTTTTAAAATCCATTCATGTCGTATAAGTTAAAAAAACATTCTTCTCGTACTTTTGTCGGAAAAGTTAAAAAGTACCTCATATGAAAAACGACAAAAGATTCCTTTCATATCTTTTACTAAAATCTCACCAAAGGGTAAAATTGGATTTAAACAATTGTAGGTGGATGGAAATAATATTACATATTGAGGAAACATGGATTTGGATGATAAAATACCCCCCAGTAAATACCAAAGTATAAACAATCTCGAATAAAAATGAGATTGTGATATTTTTCTCTTACCTTAAGTCTGATTTGCTTCGTAAGTTTCCGAACCTCCTGTATAATGATTTAAATAATGTCATTGACTTATTCCAGAATCATAATCATTGTTATGATATCATATATGGTCATATTCTTAGCTTATTATTATTAATGTTTCATTGCTACTTATTATTCGGGTGTTTATTACTTTTTGTTCTTATGCGTGCTTCGTTGAATAAATTCTTATTCTTCTTTTTAGGTTATAGATACCTCATTTCAAGAATTGTATTAGTGTAATATATATCATATTCATTCATTCAATTCATTTATATAATTATTATTCAAATGAATATCATGTAGAATGAGTCGCATCACATCGTGGAGACGGTATTCCGTACGTACGCACGAGCGATGATATAGTTCTCCTGATCGTGGAATTGTATTGGAGTGTATGTATACTATTTAAGAATCAATATTACTTCACAATAATCATATATATTCATTCTTTACACCATTATACCCATCCAAATAAGGTGGTGGTGGAAAATAGATTACACCACTGCGTAGAGACGGTATTCTGTACGTACGCATGCGTGGTGATTTCATTTTCCGTAGGATGGATAGATTGTGAAATAGGGTTGTTTTATACTTATAATAACATATCAGTATATGATTGATACTGATGTTATTACTTCATAATTAAACAACTAAATAAGAAGATGTGGAAGAATAAAAAAAGATGAAAGAATCGGTAACAGACAGTACCTCTTCTTTGAAGCGCTTCTTTGTGACCTCCTTTTAAGGCACTAAAATAGGTCTTTGAAGAAGACCAGGACCTCTAGGATGTCTCTAGGGAAGTGTAGAGAAGAAATTATTAGGGGTTGTCCGAGCTTGAAGGCTAAAAGTGGGGTGAGGAAGAGGGGGATGAGGTGCCCTTTTATAAGGGAGGAGAGAGGCTCCTTTGGAAAAACTAAAAATATTCTTTTATTATAAAGCCAAATTCGGATTTAAATAGCTCCAAATTGATTTATTTCGAAGATAAGGTGGGGATGGGTCGAAATAATCTCATCCAATAGAATTTAGACAAGTTTAGGTTCCTATTTTAACCTTATCACTTAGATTTAACATTAAGTTAGGTAATTTTACTTTTACCGTGTCTTTTTGTGTTCTTACACTATAAGGTTAATAAACTTACTATAACAAGAAAAAAGAACCCCAAGTTGTTTATTATTAATATATATAACCTTATTTAAGTCATTTGGCCTAACCATAGATTTTTAGGAATAAAATAACAATTAATAATACAATATTTGTTTTAAAAACTATTTTATGTCAATTTTGACACTATTTAGTAATTGATTTTTGTGAAAATCATAACAGAATGATTAATTCGAAAAAATTTAGTTAAATAAATACTAACATGTCATATTAACCTATAAAATTATTGGAATTCATAAAAAGTCTCAAATTACATTTATTTGTGTATTTATAACATCAATTATGTCAATATTTCATTAATAAGATAATTACTTCATCATCTTTGTGTCATAAATAAATTAACTTATTTAAAGTCTAAAAATTACAAATAAAATATCATTATGTAGGAAATCCTTTTATATTTTTAATTAATATTTATAGTAGAATTTATCTTATGTATAACCCTATATTGAAAATGATTGTCTTATTAAACTTTGATTTTAACTATTTTAACCCTTCTTAAATAAATTAATGATAAATGTCCTAATCTAATCCAAGTGGGCCTAAATGGTCATATGTAATTCCTAAGGTTGTTTTTGGTCGAATTACACTTATCCAATATAATTAGGACATGTGTTAGGGTAATAATAATATCATTTTTACTCTTAATTACCAAATTTACTTTTAATCGTGGTAAATAAAAGTAAAAAGTTACTATTCACCAAAAATTATTTTCATCTCATTGAACCACATTTTACTTACTGACATCAACCGTGTCTCTCAGATTTTTGAAATTCCACTCACAGAAGCGGTAAAATTAAGTTTTATGAAAAATTCAGTTTTTTTAACTACCACTTAGTGGTTTCACTATTCATCAAAAATTGAAAGTTTTCAGAAAAAAACCAAAATTTCACCCAAGGATAATTTTGATATTCTGAATCCAAAAATGAAGTCCATTTTGAAAAATAAAATTTATAAAATTTCAAAAAGTGGTTATTACTATTCATAATGGCTAGTTTTAATAATATTTTAATAGCATATCATTGTTTAGTGAAACTCGGCATTGCGTACGACGCAAGCTATCGAGGAAGGCCGTGATTGCGTGTAAAGAAAGCCAAGATAGTGTTGTGTGTATTGAAAGATTCATTTTATGATTTATATAACATAAAAACAAAATATTTCTCATAAAAGTCTCAGTTGTTACATTATACCCCCCTTAAAATGAATTTCGCCCTCGAAATTCGTCACTTTGTAAAAAACAGATGAGGATACCTCTCCCTCATCATATCCTCAAGCTCCCATATAGCCTCTTCTAATTGGCGGTTCCTCCATAAAACCTTCACCAAAGAGTGGTCTTGTTTCGTATGACTTTTTCGCTACGATCCAGAATCTCTATCGGTTGTTCTTCATAAGAAAGATCTTTCTCCAGTGGTACAACTTCTGAGTTGAGTACATGTGAAGGATCAGGTATGTACTTTCTACGGATAGATAAATGGATCACATCGCGAACTTGAGAAAGATTCGGTGGAAGCTCCAATCGGTAAGCTACCTTTCCAACACAATCAGGGGAACGATATCATCATTCGTGCATACGTACGGAATACCGTCTCCACGATGTGATGCGACTCGTTCTACATGATATTCATTTGCATAATGATTATATAAATAAATTGAATGAATGAATATGATATATATTACACTAATACCATTCTGGAAATGAGGTATCTATAACCTATAAAATTGAAGTACACTTATTTCAACAAATAACAAAACCACAAAAGGACCGTATAGGTATAGTGTCTTTAGAAACTGGGAAACATAAACAACTGGTTCATAAGGCATCTACACTATCTCCAATTTATTTCATCAGATCTATAGTCCCTTTTTGTAATATCTTACTTAATACCCTTCTTCTTGACCTGGGGGAAGAAAACATACAAAAGGGTGAGCTCAAATGCTCAGTAAGGGTAAACAAAAGAAATATCAATCACATCATATTCATAAGAACATAACATTTTGGAAATCTTAACCTGCAAAAGAGATCATAATTTCATAACATGGGATAAATCATAGTGGTGAAATGTAATCCCAATAATCATAACTTGAAACATGAAACTTTTTAGAATACACACATAATCATAGATAATCATTTCTTATTAGTCAGGACTCATTTCCAAGACTATCTTAGTAGACAAAGTCCATTTCTGAACCGAGTTCATTCCTCGTTTCAGTCCTATTTCACTGAACCGGTTTAACCTTCCATTCCAACCATGTTTATCTCATGAGATATAAAATCTTTACCCAATGCATTGGAGGGAGATATAGGTCCCACCCATCTCATAATGATACCATTCTTATGTGTGCCACAAAATCATAAACCATACATCATAGCATAACCCATGTAATAAAAATGGGATTCTTAAACATCATGACATCATAAAACAATTCATATAAGATAAAGGAATTCAAAAAAATAATTCCATCACAACATAATCAAATCAATGTAATAATAGGGATAGAAACAGAACCCTTTATTATCTTAGATGGAAAATAATTTTGATAAAACACTTGAACTCCATTCTTGAGAAAAATATCCTTTCTACCTCAAAAAAAATTTTCCTTTCTTAACATGTCATACAATTTTAAACTAAAATAAGTTGATTAAAAATAAACCAGAAAACTTGTAAAGGAAGCTTCTTGGAAATAATGTTTTAAAAATCCATTCATGCCATATAAGTTAAAAAAACATTCTTCTCGTACTTTTGTCAGAAAAGTCAAAAAGTACCTCGTACGAAAAACGACAAAATATTCCTTTCATATCATTTACTAAAATCTCACCGAAGGGTAAAATTGGATTTAAACAATTGTAGGTGGATGGAAATATGAGGAAACATGGATGTGGACGATAAAATACACCCCAGTAATTACCAAAGTATAAACAATCTCGGATAAAAATGAGATTGTGATATTTTTCCCTTACCTTAGGTCCGATTTTCTTCCTAAGTGTCCGAACCTCCTGTATAATGATTTAAATAATGTCATTGACTTATTCCAGAATCATAATCATTGTTATGATATCATATATGGTCATATTCTTAGCTTATTATTAGTAATATTTCATTGCTACTTGTTATTCGGGTGTTTATTACTTTTTGTTCTTATGCGTGTTTTGTCGAATAAATTATTATTCTTATTTTTAGGTTATAGATACCTCATTTACAGAATTGTATTAGTGTAATATATATCATATTAATTCATTAAATTCATTTATATAATCATTATGCAAATTAAGATCATGTAGAACGAGTCGCATCACATCATGGAGACAGTATTCCATACGTACGCACGAGTGATGATATCGTTCCCCTAATCATGGAATTGTATTGGAGTGTATGTATAATATTTCATAATCAATATCACTTCACAATAATCATATATATTTATTCTTTACACCATTATACCCATCCAATAAAGGTGGTGGTGGAAAATATATTACACCACGTCATGGAGACGGTATTCCGTACGTACGCACGCGTGGTGATTTCATTTTTCGTAGGATGGATAGATGGTGAAATTTGGTTGTTTCATACTTATAATAACATATCAGTATATTATTGATACTGATGTTATTACTTCATAATGAAACAACTAAATAAGAAGAAGTGGAAGAATAAATAAAAGATGAAAGAATCGGTAACGGACATTACCTCTTCTTTGAAGCGCTTCTTTGAGACCTCCTTTTAGGGCAATAGAATTGGTCTTTGAAGAAGACCAGGACCTCTATGATGTCTCTAGGGAAGTGGAGAGAAGATATTTACAGGTTTTTTCCGAGCTTGAAGGCTCAAAATGGTGTGAGGAAGAGGGGGAGGAGGTTCCCTTTTATAAGGGAGGAGAGGGGCTCCTTTGGAAAAACTAAAAATATTATTTTATTATAAAGCCAAATTTGGTTTTAAATAGCTCCAAATTGAGTTATTTCAAAGCTAAGGTGGGTATGGGTCGAAATTATCTCATCCATTAGAATTTAGACAAGTTTATGTTCCTATTTTTACCTTATCATTTAGATTTAACATTAAGTTAGATAATATTACTTTTAACGTGTCTTTTTGTGTTCTTACACTATAAGGTTAATAAACTTACTATAAAAAACCAAACGAACCCCAATTTGTTTATTATTAATATATATAACCTTATTTAAGTCATTTGGACGAACCTTATATTTTTAGGAATAAAATAACAATTAATAATGTAATATTTGTTTTAAAAACTATTTTATGTCAATTTTGACACTATTTAGTAATTGATTTTTGTGAAAATCATAACAGAATGATTAATTAGAAAAAAAGTTAATTAAATAAATAATAACATGACTTATTAACCTATAAAATTAGTTTAATTCATAAAAAGTCTCAAATTACATTTATTTGGGTATTTATAACATCAATTATGTCAATATTTCATTAATAAGATAATTACTGCATCATATTTGTGTCATAAATAAATTAACTTATTGAAAGTCTAAAAATTACAAATAAAATATAATTAGGTAGGAAATCATTTTATATTTCTAATGAATACATATAGTAGAAGTTATCTTATGTATAACCCTTTATTAAAAATGATTTTCTTATTAAACTTTGATTTTAACTATTTTAACCCTTCTTTAAATAAATTAATAATAAATGTCCTAATCTAATCCAAGTGGGCCTAAATGGTCATATTTTATTCCTAAGGTTGTTTTTGGTCTCATTACACTTATCCAATAGAATTAAGACATGTGTTCGGGTAATAATTATATCATTTTTACTCTTAATTACCCTATTTACTTTTAATCATGATAATAAAAGTAAAAAGTTACTATTCACCAAAAATTATTTTCATCTCATTGAACCACATTTTACTTATTGAAATCAACCATGTCTCTCGGATTTTTAAAATTCCACTCACAGAAGTGGTAAAATTAAGTTTTATGAAAAATTCAGTTTTTTTAACTACCACTTAGTGGTTTCACTATTCATCAAAAATTGAACGTTTTTAGAAAAAAACCAAATTTCACCCTAGGCTAATTTGGATATTCCGAATCCAAAAGTGAAGTCCATTTTGAAAAAAAAACTTATAAAATTTCAAAAAGTGGTTATTACTATTCATAACGGTTAGTTTTAATAATATTTTAATAGCATATCATTGTTTAGTGAAACTCGGCATTGCGTACGACGCAAGCTATCGAGGAAGGTCGCGATTGCGTGTAAAGCAAGCCAAGATAGTGTTGTGTGTAGTGAAAGATTACTTTGATGATTTATATAACATAAAAACAAAATATTTCTCATAAAAGTCTCGGGTGTTACATTCTAACCCCTTTAAAATGAATTTCGCCCTCGAAATTCGTCACTTTGTAACAAACAGATGAGGATACCTCTCCCTCATCATATCCTCAAGATCCCATGTAGCTTCTTTTAATTGGTGGTTCCTCCAAAAAACTTTCACCAAGCGAGTTGTCTTGTTTTGTAGGACTTTTTCGCTACGATCCAGAGTCTCTATCGGTTATTCTTCATAAGAAAGATCTTGCTCCAGCGGTACAACTTCTGAGCTGAGTACATGTGAAGGATCAGGTATGTACTTTCTCAAGAGAGATACATGGAACACATAATGAACTTGAGAGAGATTCGGTGGAAGCGCCAATCGGTAATCTACCTTTCCAACACGATCCAGTATTTCGAAAGGACCGATATATCTAGGGCTCAACTTCCCCTTCTTTCCAAATCCCATGACCCTCTTCCCGGGAGATATTCATAAGAACACTTTATCAGCCACTTCAAACTCTATGTCTTTTCTTCGGTTGTCGGCATAACTTTTCTGTCGACTCTGAGCTGCTCTTATGTGTTGTTGAATAGATCAGACCTTTTCTGCCATCTCATCAACAAGATCAGGTCCTAATAGCTTTCTTTCCCCAACTTCATCCCAGCAAGTTGGAGTCCTGCATTTCTTTCCATAGAGAGCTTCATAAGGAGCCATCTGAATACTGGAGTAAAAGCTATTATTATAATAAAATTCCATCAAAGGTAGGTGTTGATCCCAACCACCTTTTAAATCCATAGAGCAAGCTCTCAACATATCTTCTAGAGTTTTAATTGTTCTCTCAGACTGACCGTCTGTTTGAGGATTATAAGCAGCGCTGAAACTCCACTCTGTATCCAGAGTATGCTGAAGACTTCGCCAGAACTTCGAGGTAAATCTCAGATCCCGATCAGATATAATAGAAAGTGGTACTCCATGCAATCTTACCACTCCCTTTACATATATCCTAGCAAGCTGATCCAGAGAGAAATCCTCTCTAATAGCAATGAAGTGTGCAAACTTTGTAAGAAGATCAACTATGACCAAGATAGTATTATTGCCTTTGGATGTTTTAGGAAGTCCTGTGACAAAGTCCATAGTGATGTTTTCCCATTTCCATTCGGGTATGGTTAATGGTTGTAACATCCCCTTAGACTTATGTCTCTCAGCTTTAACTTGCTGACAAACCAAGCATCGAGAGACATATTCAGCAACATCTCTTTTCGTGCCATCCCACAAGAAGTACTCTTTCAGGTCCCTATACATCTTTGTGCTTCCAGGATGAATAGAGAATGAAGAACTATGAGCCTCATCCAGCATCTCCATCTTTAATTCGGGGATGGGAGGAACACAAACCCGATTCATGAACTTTATTATCCCATCACAATCAAGGTTGAATTCAGGAATATTTCTCACATTATTTTGTAACTCTGCATCTTCTTTTTGTGCCTCTTTAATATTCACAGGTATAGATGGTTGAACATTCATTTAAGAAAGATACAATTTTCCCCCTTCCATTATAATTCCAAGATCCATCCTTTATAAATCCATAAATATTGGATCTTTTTTTATCCTCATCATGGATAAACTGGCATGGTCTTGTCGACTTAATGCATCTTCCACCTTGTTTTCTTTCTCAGGGTGGTAATGAATTGAGCAGTTTTAATCCTTAATCAGCTCCAACCATCTTCTTTGGCGCATATTCAGCTCCTTTTGTGTGAAAATATACTTTAAACTTTTATGATCAGTATAAATATCACACCTTTCTCCATAAAGATAATACCTCCAAATCTTTAATGAAAATATTACCGCAGCTAACACCAAATCATGAGTTGGGTAATTTTGCTCATGGATTTTCAACTGTCGTGAGGCATAAGCTATCACCATATCATTTTGCATGAAAACACAGCCCAGTCCCTTCTTGGATTCATCACTGTAGATCACAAACCTTTCTCCACTACAAGGTAGTGTGAGCACAGGTGCACTGGATAACCTTCTTTTCAACTCCTTGAAATTCTTTTCACATTCATTCGTCCAGACAAACCAAGAAAACTTCGGATCTCAGTTACTTTTGTTGGTCTCAACCATCTTTCGATAACCTCTGTTTTTGATGGATCCACAGATATCCCCTCTTTTGAGATTATGTGACCCAAAAATGAAACTTTTTGAAGCCAAAATTCACACTTGGTAAATTTGGCATAAAGATTCTCCTTTCTCAGGGTCTTCAATATAATTTTCAAGTGATCTTCATGTTCTTACTTTCTCTTTGAATATACAAGAATATCGTCTATAAAGACTACCATAAACTGATCAAGATAGTCTCTAAAGACTCTATTCATCAGATCCATGAAGATAGCAGGGACATTAGTAAGACCAAATGGCATCACTATAAATTCATAGTGTCCATACCCTATACGGAAAGCCGTATTTGGTATATCCTCCCTTTTGACCCCTAATTGGTGATACCCTGAACGAAGATCAATCTTGAAAAGTATTGAGCTCCTCGTAGTTGGTCAAATAAGTCATCAATGCGTGGGAGAGGATATTTGTTCTTGATAGTGATCTTGTTAAGTTCTCGATAATCAATGTAGAGACTCATTGATCCATCTTTCTTCTTAACAAACAGAACAGGTGCTCCCCAAGGTGATGCACTAGGGCGTATGAGTCCCTTATCAAGATTCTCTTGGAGTTTCTTCTTCAATTCCGGAAACTCAATTGGGGACATTCTATAAGGTGTCTTTGAAATAGGTAAAGCACCTGGTACGAGTTCTATTGAAAACTCAACTTCACGATTTGGTGGAAGACATAGAAATTCCTCCGGAAAGACATCATCAAACTCCCGTACAATGGGAATATTCTTAATTTTGAGTTTCTCACCAACCATTTGAGATAAATAACCTTCATTCAGTGGAATCAGGACCCATAAGATGGAAGAAATTTCCACTGGAAGGTTATGTTCATCCTTGCATCGATAGAAGATCATAGATTGATCTGGAATATGAAATGTGACTTCCCTTCTTTGGAAATTGATATGAGATCCATATAAATAAAGCCAATCCATGCCAAGAATCACATCAAATTCCACTATAGGAAGGATCACAAGATTTGGAGGAATCACTTTCCCACAAACTTCAATCGGGGAAGAATTATAAACTTTTGATTCGACTGTTGTGCCATTAGGTGTTGTCACAGCTAAATCAACATCTAATTGTTGAGGTAATAAGGTGATACCCTTAGAAAAATCTTCAAAAATAAAATATTGGGTGGATCCAGAATCAAATAAAACATTTTCTACTTTATTGTGGATGGTAAGTGTACCTTTCACCACATCGTTATCGTACTCCACATCGCTGATAGAAATTGAATGTGACTTTCCTTTTTCTTTAGCCTTAAGATTTTGTTGATGTCGATCATCATCAAAAACCCTTGGATTAGGGAATTTATTATCATAATGCCACATCTCCTTGCACTTGAAACATTGAAGTGTAGTAGGTTCATTATGTGTGTCCCTTCCTTTGTTTACATCATTAGACATCTTCTTCCTATCATTGCGGCATTCAAATTCCTGATGGCCTTCCTTTCCACATTTCAAACATTTACTTGTCCCTTTAAGACAACTCCCTCTATGTTTCTTTCCACACTTTGAGCATAAGGGAAAGCTCATCTTCTTTTCAGTGTGCTCTTTTGATTTTCCTTTGAATTCCATTTTCCTCTTCTTATCAAACCCATATGACTGATGGGTTACTCCAATCTCCATATCAACTTTGAGAGCACATCGAACGATTTCCTTGTAGCTATTCAAGTCCCTTATGGATAACACCCTTCTAAGACTTGGTTTTAATCCACTAAAGAATCGATCGATCTTACTCTCAGGTTGGATAATAATACCAGAAGCGTACCTTGCAAGTCTTGTAAAATTTGCTTCAAAGGTACCAACAGATTCATCATCCTTTTGCTTTAGTTCAAGAAACTCATTCTCCATCTTTGTTCATATAATACGAGGGAAGTAATTATTGAAAAATAAGTTCTTGAACTCGTCCCATTCCATGGACTCAATTTCATCTCTTTTCCTCGTATTCTTGATAAGATTCCACCATTGATCAGCATCACCTTACAAATAATACACTGATAAGATGACTTTATCATGTTCAGAACATTAAAGAACTGAAAATATCTTTTTAGTAGTACTAATCCATTATTCAGCAACTAATGGATCAGTAGACCCGCTGAATGAAGGTGGACGCTGTCTCGTGAAGGATTCAACAGAATTTTTCTCCTTCCTTTGCTCGTTTGGAAGTCCTGCATGATTCATAGCTTGAGAAAGTTGTGTGATCATGGCTACAAGATTTTGCATTCCATCCCTCATAACATTTGGTTGCTCAGGGGGACAATCATTGCATTGCCCGTCGCATTCCGCATTAACATGGTTCCTTCGGGTTCCAGACATTGACTAAAACCAACAAGAATAGTGTGAGCACCAATAATTGGAATAGTAAAACCACATAATCAAGAATAAAATTTCACACTTAAGGTCTTATCCCAGGTTATTCATGGCCATTTCTAAAACACTAAGATTGTGTTCTATGCTTAGACTTATCCTTAGGTTTCTTACTAAGTCTTTCACATCCTAGTTTCCAAAGGTTGACTATACCTTTCCTCAGATACCAACTATAACAACCCATACTTTACATACATTGTTAATACATCAAAATTGAAGTACACTTATTTCAACATATAACAAAACCACGAAAGGACCATATAGGTATAGTGTCTTTAGAAACTAGGAAATATAAACAACTGGTTCATAAATCATCTACACTGTCTCCAATTTATTTCGTCAGATCTATAGTCCCTTTTTGGAATATCTTACTTAATACCCTTCTTCCTGACCTGGGTAAAGAAAACATACAAAAGGGTGAGCTCAAATGCTCAGTAAGGGTAAACAAAAGAAATATCAATCACATAATATTCATAAGAACATAACATTTTGGAAATCTTAACCTGCAAAAGAGATCATAATTTCATAACATTAGATAAATCATAGTAGTGAAATGTAATCCCAATAATCATAACTTGAAACATGAAAATTTGTGGCATACACACATAATCATAGATAATCATTTATTATTAGTCAAGACTCATTTCCAAGACTATCTTAGTGGACAAAGTCCATTTCTGAATCGAGTTCATTCGTCGTTTCAGTCCTGTTTCACTGAACAGGTTTAACCTTCCGTTCCATCCATGTCTATATCATGAGATAAAAAATCTTTACCCAATGCATTGGAGGGAGATATAGGTACCACCCATCTCATAATGATACCATTCTTATGTGTGCCACAAAATCATAAACCATACATCATAGCATAACCCATGTAAAAAATGGGATTCTTAAACATCGTGACATCATAAAAAAATTCATATACGGTAAAGGAATTCATAAAAATAATTCCATCACAACATAATAAAATAAATGTAATAATAGGTATATAAAGAGAACCCTTTATTATCTTATATGGAAAATAATTTTGATAAAACACTTGAACTCCATTCTTGAGGAAAATATCCTTTCTACCTCAAAAACATTTTTCCCTTTCTTAACATGTCATACAATTTTAAACTAAAAGAAGTTGATTAAAAATAAACTTGAAAACTTGTAAAGGAATCTTCTTGGAAATAATGTTTTAACAATCCATTCGTGCTTTATAAGTTAAAAAAACATTCTTCTCGTACTTTTGTCAGAAAAGTCAAAAAGTACCTCGTACAAAAATCGACAAAAGATTCCTTTCATATCTTTTATTAAAATCTCACAAAAGGGTAAAATTGGATTTAAAAAATTGTAGTTGGATTGAAATAATATTAAATATAGAGGAAACATGGATGTGGATGATAAAATACAACCCATTAAATACCAAAGTATAAACAATCTCGGATAAAAATGAGATTGTGATATTTTCCCCTTACCTTAGGTCCGATTTGCTTCGTAAGTATCTGAACCTCCTGTATAATGATTTAAATAATGTCATTGACTTATTCCAGAATCATACTCATTGTTATGATATCATATATGGTCATATTCTTATCTTATTATTAGTAATATTTCATTGCTACTTGTTATTCGGGTGTTTATTACTTTTTGTTCTTATGCATGTTTTGTCGAATAAATTCTTATTCTTATTTTTAGGTTATAGATACCTCTTTTCCAGAATGGTATTAGTGTAATATATATCATATTAATTCATTAAATTCATTCAATTCATTTATATAATCATTATGAAAATGAATATCATGTAGAACAAGTCACATCACATCGTGGAGACGGTATTCCGTACGTACGCACGAGCGATGATATCGTTCCCCTGATCGTGGAATTGTATTGGAGTGTATGTATACTATTTAAGAATCAATATCACTTCACAATAATCATATATATTCATTCTTTACACCATTATACCCATCCAAGTAAGGTGGTCGTGGAAAATAGATTACACCACGGCGTGGAGACGGTATTCCGTACGTACGAACGCGTGGTGATTTCATTTTCCGTAGGATGGATAGATGGTGAAATAGGGTTGTTTAATACTTATAATAACATATCAGTATATGATTGATACTGATGTTTTTACTTCATAATGAAATAACTAAAGAAGAAGAAGTGGAAGAATAAATAAAGATGAAATAATTGGTAACGGACATTACCTCTTCTTTGAAGCGCTTCTTTGAGACCTCCTTTTAGGGCACTAAAATTGGTCTTTTAAGAATACCAGAACCTCTAGGATGTCTCTAGGGAAGTGTAGAGAATAAATTTTCAGGGGTTGGACGAGATTGAAGGCTCAAAGTGGTGTGAGGAAGAGGGGGAGGAGGTGCCCTTTTATAAGGGAGAAGAGGGGCTCCTTTGGAAAAACTAAAAATATTATTTTATTATAAAGCCAAATTCGGTTTTAAATAGCTCCAAATTGATTTATTTCAAATCTAAGGTGGGGATGGGTATAAATAGTCTCATCCAATATAATTTAGACAAGTTTAGGTTCCTATTTTAACCTTATCATTAATATTTAACATTAAGTTAGATAATTTTACTTTTACCGTGTCTTTTTGTGTTCTTACACTATAAGGTTAATAAACTTACTATAACAAGCCAAACTAACCCCAAGTTGTTTATCATTAATATATATAACCTTATCTAAGTAATTTGGACGAACCAAATATTTTTAGGAATAAAATAACAATTAATAATATAATATTTGTTTTAAAAACTATTTTATGTCAATTTTGACACTATTTAGTAATTGATTTTTGTGAAAATCATAACAGAATGATTAATTCGAAAGAAGTTAATTAAATAAATACTAAAATGACATATTAACATATAAAATTAGTTTAATTCATTCCAAACCCCTCAAATTTCTTCTCTCCACTTCTCTAGAGACATCCTAGAGGTCCTGGTCTTCTTCAAAGACCAATTTTAGTGCCCTAAAAGGTGGTCTCAAAGAAGCTCTTCAAAGAAGAGGTAATGTCCATTACCGATTCTTTCATCTTTATTTCTTATTCCACTTATTCTTCTTTAGTTGTTTCATTATGAAGTAATAACATTATTATCACTCATATACTGATATGTTATTATAAGTATGAAACAACACTATTTCACCATCTATCCATCCTACGGAAAATGAAATCACCACGCGTGCGTACGTACGGAATACCATCTCCACGCCGTGGTGTAATCTATTTTCCACCACCACCTTACTTGGATGGGTATAATGGTGTAAAGAATGAATATATATGATTATTTTGAAGTGATATTGATTCTGAAATAGTATACATACACTCCAATACAATTCCATGATCAGGGGAACGATATCATCGCTCGTGCGTACGTACGGAATACCGTCTCCACGATGTGATGCGACTCATTCTACATGATCTTAATTTTCATAATGATTATATAAATAAATTTAATGAATTAATATGATATATATTACACTAATACCATTCTGGAAATGAGGTATCTATAACCTAAAAAGAAGAATAAGAATTTATTGGACAAAACACGCATAAGAACAAAACGTAATAAACACCCAAATAACAAGTAGCAATGAAATATTACTAATAATAAGCTAAGAATATGACCATATATGATATCATAACAACGATTATGATTCGGGGATAAGTCAATGACATTATTTAAATCATTATACAAGAGGTTCGGACACTTACGAAGCAAATCGGACCTAAGGTAAGGGAAAAATATCACAATCTCATTTTTATCCGAGATTGTTTATACTTTGGTATTTACTAGGGTGTATTTTATTGTCCACATCCATGTTTCATCAATATGTAATATTATTTCCATCCACCTACAATTGTTTAAATCCAATTTTACCCTTCGGTGAGATTTTAGTAAAAGATATGAAAGAAATCTTTTGTCATTTTTCGTACGAGGTACTTTTTGACTTTTCTGAAAAAAGTACGAGAAGAATGTTTTTTTTAACTTATATGGCATGAATGGATTTTTAAAACATTATTTCCAAGAAGCTTCCTTTACAAGTTTTCAAGTTTATTTTTAATCAACTTCTTTTAGTTTAAAATTATATGACATGTTAAGAAAGGAAAAATGTTTTTGAGGTAGAAAGGATATTTTCCTCAAGAATGGAGTTCAAGTGTTTTATCAAAATTATTTTCCATCTAAGATAATAAAGTGTTCTGTTTCTATCCCTATTATTACATTGATTTGATTATGTTGTGATGTAATTATTTTTATGAATTCCTTTGTCTTATATGAATTGTTTTATGATATCACGATGTTTAAGAATCCCATTTTTATTACATGGGTTATGCTATGATGTATGGTTTATGATTTTGTGGAACACATAAGAATGGTATCATTATGAGATGGGTGGGACCTATATCTTCCTCCAATGCATTGGGTAAAGATTTTATATCTCATGAGATAGACATGGCTGGAATAGAAGGTTAAACCGATTCAGTGAAACAGGACTGAAACGAGGAATGAACTTGGTTCAGAAATGGACTTTGTCCACTAAGATAGTCTTGGAAATGAGTCTTGACTAATAAGAAATGATTATCTATGATTATGTGTGTATGACAAAAAGTTTCATGTTTCAAGTTATGATTATTGGGATTACTTTTAACTACTATGATTAATCCCATGTTATGAAATTATGATCTATTTTTCAGGTTAAGATTTCTAAAATGTTATGTTCTTATGAATATGATGTGATTGATATTTCTTTGGTTTACCCTTACTGAGCATTTGATCTCACCCTTTTGAATGTTTTCTTTCCCCAGGTCAGGAAGAAGGGTATTAAGTAAGATATTCCAATTGTAGAGACCCAAAGCTTAACGTACATGGACATTACATTACTTTGGCCGAATACTTAGTACATAAAAAAACACACACACAAGGACCGTAATAGTTTAGTGTCTTTGGAAACTCGGAATATAATATTCTAATCGTGGTGAATGATCTTCAACATCTCCCATAAAGATCTTACTTTTTTTTACCTAAAACCTTTCTTTATATCCTGGCGAAAAGAAAACATAAAAGGGTGAGCTCAAATGCTCAGTAAGGGTAAACAAAAGAAATATCAATCACATCATATTCATAAGAACATAACATTTTGGAAATCTTAACCTACAAAAGAGATTATAATATCATAACATGGGATAAATCATAGTAGTGAAATTTAATCCCAATAATCATAACTTAAAACATGAATTTTTTTTTGAAAACACACATAATCATAGAGAATAATTTCTTATTAGTCAAGACTCATTGCCAAGACTATCTTAGTGGACAAAGTTCATTTCTGAACCGAGTTCATTCCTCGTTTCAGTCCTGTTTCAATGAACCGGTTTAACCTGCATTCCAGCCATGTCTATCTCATGAGATATAAAATCTTTACCCAATGCATTGGAGGGAGATATAGGTCCCACCCATCTCATAATGATACCATTCATATGTGTGCCACAAAATCATAAATCATAAATCATTTCATAACCCATGTAATAAAAATGGGAATCTTAAACATCGTGACATCATAAAACAATTCATATAAGATAAAAGAATTCATATAAATAATTCCATCACAACATAATAAAATCAATGTAATAATAGGGATAGAAAAAAACCCTTTATTATCTTATATGGAAAATAATTTTGATAAAACACTTGAACTCCATTATTGAGGAAAATATCCTTTCTACTTCAAAAACATTTTCATTTCTTACAATTTTAAACTAAAAGAAGTTGATTAAAAATAAACTTGAAAACTTGTAAAGTAAGATTCTTGGAAATAATGTTTTAAAAATCCATTCATTCCGTATAAATTAAAAAAACATTCTTCGTACTTTTGTTGGAAAAGTCAAAAAGTACCTCGTACGAAAAACGACAGAAGATTCCTTTCATATATTTTACTAAAAACTCACCGAAGGGTAAAATTGGATTTAAACAATTGTAGGTGGATGGAAATAATATTAAATATTGAGGAAACATGGATGTGGATGATAAAATACATCCCATTAAATTCCAAAGTACAAACAATCTTGGATAAAAATGAGATTGTGATATTTCCCTTACCTTGGGTCTGATTTACTTCGTAAGTGTCCGGACCTCCTCTTCTTTGAAGTGCCTCTTTGAGTCCTCCTCTTAGGGCACTAAAATTGTTCTTTGAAGAAGACCAGGACCTCTAGGATGTTTCTAGGGAAGTGGATAAGAGAATTTGGCAGGGGTTGGCCGAGCTTGAAGGCTCAAAGTGGTGTGAGGAAGAGAGGGAGGAGGTGCCCTTTTATAAAGGAGGAGAGGGGCACCTTTGGAAAACTAAAAATATTATTTTATTATAAAGTCATATTCAGTTTTAAATAGATCAAAATTGATTTATTTCAAAGATAAGGTGGGGATGGGTCTAAATCCTCTCATCCAATAGAATTTAGACAAGTTTAGGTTCCTATTTTAACCTTATCATTTATATTTAACTTTAAGTTAGATAATTTTACTTTTACCGTGTCTTTTTGTGTTCTTACACTATAAGGTTAAACCGTCTATACATGTGAAGATTAAAGAGACGCAGAAAGAATATGTAGAGTTACAAAATAAGGTGAGAAATATTCCTGAATTCAACCTTGATTGTGATTATAGCATCCCGTCTTTTTATAACATAAATTTCATTCCATTACACGGAACTGAGGATCTTTAAGGTTTAGTGTCTTGGAAACAAGGAACATAAAACATGAAACAAAAAAAAACATTCTTCTTAAACACTTGAAAGGCTTCTCCTAATGTTCACCCTAGGCTCATTACTGCATCTCATAACCTGGGGACATACATCAAAAGGAAGGGTGAGCAGAAGGCCCAGCAAGGGAAACAAGTGAAGCATTTTACATATGAACTTGAGATACATCAATAAAGTCATGAAAAGAACTTTAAGGCATGAAAATGAAATCATGAGGCATATCATAATAAAAATAAAAAATTTCATAACTTGAAGATGTGGCTACATCATTTAACATAGACAATCATGAACATATCACCAAGGTCCATCCCCAAGGTGTCATTTTAAAATTACCAAGGTTATTCACCAAGGTATCGTGAAAATTGTAATCTCTAGTGGTTACATCATTACCCAATGCATTGGAGCGCTATCAGGGCGCACCCTTAAATTTGCCTTTATTATCATGTGATATACATATATCATCATCAAACATTTCATAAATAACCCATATAGCATAAAGGAAATGGGTTTCATTTCATAATCATAACTTTTTAAAAACTGCTTTAAAGACATGATCTTTATATCACTTTAAAACCCACAGAAAAGGAAGGTGGGTCTCATGTATGTAAATCCCAGAATTTAAAATAGAACATTTTGGTATATATGTGAATACCCCTTTAGAAGAAAGAGCTTTGAGTATTCACTTAATAAAATAAAAGAACTTTAGAAAAAGAGATAGACATTTTGAGACAGAAATTCTGCAGCATAACGGCAATGTTCCGAGGTCTTAGAAGACATTAAAAGAGAGGTAAAATGGGTCAAACATTCATAAATGACCCATAAAATAGTAAATGGACAGAATAAGAAGGATACATGATCATGGTAATGAAATTTCAAGGACATACCATTTGAAATGAAAAACATGGAAGGAAGAAAAAAATTAGATTTCTCTTATGAAAGTTCGGCAGCCTAACGGCATTACTTAAACATCAACAAAAATGATTTGAAAAGATCAAATAGGGTCTCTCATCATGTGAACATAAGAGTTCAGTATGATATATATAGATATAATTCCCCAACATAACAAAAAGTAACTTGAAATAATTGACATGAAAGTAGAACTTCAAAACGAGAAGGGTGAAGAACCACTTAAAAATTCGGCAGTCTAACGGCGCCACTTAAAACATCAAAATACTGAATTGAAGGGATAAAATGGGGTCTCTCATCATATTAACATAAGAATCCAGTATGATATATATAGAGATCATACCCCAATATAACAAAAAGGAACTTGAAATAATTGACATGAAAGTAGAACTTCAAAACGAGAAGGGTGAAGAACCACTTAAAAATTCGGCAGCCTAACGGCGCCACTTAAAACATCAAAATACTGAATTGAAGGGATCAAATGGGGTCTCTCATAATATGAAAATAAGAATCCAGTATGATATATATAGAGATCATACCCCAATATAACAAAAAGGAACTTGAAATAATTGACATGAAAGTAGAACTTCAAAACGAGAAGAGTGAAGAACCACTTAAAAATTTGGCAGCCTAACGGCGCCACTTAAAACTTCAAAATACTGAATTGAAGCGATCAAATGGGGTCTCTCATCATATTATCATAAAAGATCAGTATGATAATTTAGAGATCATACCCCAACATAATAAAAAGGAACATGAAATACTTGAATGAAAATAGAACTTGAAAACGAGGAAGGTGAAAGAATCCCTTAAAAATTCGGCAGCCTAACGGCGCCACTTAAACATTCTTAAAACGAATTGATGAGAGCAAGGGGGGGTCTCTCATCATATGAACATGAAATAGGAAGTAGGATGAATATAAAATAACATCCTCCAACATAAGAACATGGAGTATAAAAGAAATGACATAAAAGAGATTACTTGAAAAGAAAGAGAGAGGTCGGATCCCTTACCTTAAAATGTAACTCTTAAACCTCAAAGGTTGGGACCTTGAGGGCTTGGGGGCACCTTGGGAGGACTCCTTGGGAGGTAAAGAGACCGGAAATTCGTTGGGAATGAGTGGGGAGTCGAATGGATGAGAGGAGGGCTTGGTATTTATAGGGAAAGTGAGGGGACAAGGCATTAATGGCCAAGGGACACCTCACATGTGCTTTTCTCAAACCCATGTGCTCTCCCTTGGCATTTATCATGGAGTTAGGCCACATGGGGCCCCCAAAACAATAATTCAGCCGGCCAACCCTTAAAAGATCTCATGACATCATCATGACACAATTATGATGTCATTAAACATACCGAAACCCTAAAACTGCATTTTTACTATTCACTGAAAAATTCATCTTTCTCAGAAAAATCCCAAACTTTCACCTTAACTAAATATCAATGCTCCGATTTCAAAAATGAACTCCATTTTATAAAAATAAATTTATAAATATTTTTAATTTAATTTTTAAATAAATACACTATTCACCGAAAATTCATTTTTTTCATAAAAAAACCCAAAAATTACCATAACATAATATCGATGCTCTGAGTTCAAAAATAGTCATTTTTATAAAAATAATTTTCTAATTATTTTTAATTAAATTTTTAATTAAAAACACTATTCATCCGAAAAAACTAATACTTGAATAATAATTTATGAAACCGTTATTTAACCATTTTATTGAATCACATTACTTAATCAATGTGCCTAGCTTATTTTAATACTTTCTTTAAGTGAGATTACTAATCCATTTGGACACATTATTAATCCTAATCATAAAATCACTATTCATAATTTACTATTCATCAAAAATTAAGTTGATCTTATTAGTCTCTAAATTTTGTACTGAACATAATTGTAGAAGACCATTTTTTGAAAATCATTACACATTTTTAATTATTTAGGGTTTACATAAACATATTTAAAATATCCTTTTTCTAAAATTCATCAAAAATATGCATACAATATTTATCCGGTCATTTCAAAATTCATAAACTTCATCATAAGAAGAAATCCAAATTTTTATTTAAAACAAGGATTACACAAGGTAGTTACGGTCTCGTTACATAACCCCTTATAATACCAGCATAGGACCTAAGAGTAAGGTGTGCTAGGGTGATAGAAGCTTGGGGCGGCTCAGTCAACATTGCCCGAGTAGTAATTTCTATCAGTTTGAACTTCTCACGAAGGTGATTCCGTTCCAGCTTCACATGATGAAGTTCGGCTTGGATTTGATCCAGAGCAAAGCCCAGTGGTGCTACCTCCTTCCCAAGCTCTGTTAGATGGGCTTCGATCGGTCCAAGACTACTAGGTGAGGCCATCGAATCTTCTTTCTATAATAATTAACCAAGATTACTTATATTTAGAGACAAAAATCAAAACATTTTGTTCACAGCGGTCATATTGACCGATGGTTATATAATAGTCAAAACCCACTGATCTCATTTTAATTATAATCATGTTTATCAAATAAAACATTTTTGTTGAGTATAACAATAACACATAAAATTGGGAAACAAAATTTATTTAAAAATTTTGGGTCGTTACAGTGATGGGATAATAAAGTTTAGGAATCGGGTTTGTGTTCCTCTCATACCCGAATTAAAGAAGGAGCTGCTGGATGAGGCTCATAGTTCTTCATTATCTATTCATCCTGGAAGCACGAAGATGTATAGGGACCTAAAAGAGTACTTCTGGTGGGATGGAATTAAAAGAGATGTTGCTGAATATGTCTCTCGATTCTTGGTTTGTCAGCAAGTTAAAGCTGAGAGACAGAAGTCTAAGGGGATGTTACAACAATTACCCATACCAGAATGGAAATGGGAAAACATCACTATGGACTTTGTCACAGGACTTCCTAAAACATCCAAAGGCAATAATTCTATCTGGTTCATAGTTGATTGTCTTACAAAGTCTGCACACTTCATTGCTATTAGAGAGGATTTCTCTCTGGATCAGCTTGCCAGGATATATGTAAAGGAAGTGGTAAGATTGCATGGAGTACCACTTTCTATTATATATGATCGGGATCTGAGATTTACCTCGAAGTTTTGGCGAATTCTTCAGCATACTATGGATACAGAGTTGAGTTTCAACACTGCTTATCATCCTCAAACAGACGGTCAGTCTGAGAGAACAATTCAAACTCTAGAAGATATGTTGAGAGCTTGCTCTATGGATTTCAAAGGTGGTTGGGATCAACACCTACTTTTGGCAGAATTTTCTTATAATAATAGCTTTCACTCTAGTATTCAGATGGCTCCTTATGAAGCTCTCTATGGAAAGAAATGTAGGACTCCAACTTGCTGGGATGAAGTTGGGGAAAGAAAGCTATTAGGACCTGATCCTGTTGATGAGATGGAAGAAAAGGTCTGATCTATTCAACAACACATAAGAGCAGCTCAGAGTCGACATAAAAGTTATGCCGACAACCAAATAAAAGACCTAGAGTTTGAAGTGGGTGGTAAAGTTTTCTTACGAATATCTCCCTGGAATAGGGTCATGAGATTTGGAAAGAAGGGGAAGTTGAGCCCTAGATATATCGGTCCTTTCAAAATACTGGATCGTGTTGGAAAGGTAGCTTACTGATTGGCGCTTCCACCAAATCTCTCTCAAGCTCACGATGTGTTCCATGTATCTCTTCTTGAGAAAGTACATACCAGATCCTTCACATGTACTCAGCTCAGAAGTTGTACTGCTGGAGAAAGATCTTTCTTATGAAGAACAGTCGATAGAGATTCTGGATCGTAGCGAAAAAGTCCAATGAAACAAGACCACGTGCTTGGTGAAAGTTTTATGGAGGAAGCACCAATTAGAAGAAGCTACATGGGAGCTTGAGGATATGATGAGGGAGAGGTATCCTCGTTTGTTTGTTACAAAGTGACGAATTTCGAGGGTGAAATTCATTTTTAGGGGGGTAGAATGTACACCCGAGACTTTTATGAGAAAAATTTATTTTTTATGTTATATAAATCATCAAAGGAATCTTTCACTACACACAACACTAGATTGGCTTGCTTTACACGCAATCGCGGCCTTCCTCGATAGCTTGCGTCGTACGCAATGCCGAGTTTCACTAAACAATGGTATGCTATTAAAATATTATTAAAACTAGCTGTTATGAATAGTAATAACCACTTTTTGAAATTTTTTAAATTTTATTTTTTAAAATGGACTTCATTTTTGGATTCGGAATATCGAAATTAGCCAAGGGTGAAATTTTGGTTTTTTTTGAAAACTTTCAATTTTTGATGAATAGTGAAACCACTAAGTGGTAGTTAAAAAAACTGAATTTTTCATAAAACTTAATTTTACCACTTCTGTGAGTGGAATTTCAAAAATCTGAGAGACACGGTTGATGTTAGTAAGTAAAATTTGGTTCAAGGAGATGAAAATAATTTTTGGTGAATAGTAACTTTTTACTTTTATTTACCACGGTTAAAAGTAAATAGGGTAATTAAGAGTAAAAATGATATTATTATTACCCTAACACATGTCCTAATTCTATTTGTTAAGTGTAATTCGACCAAAAACAACCTTAGGAATAAAATATGACCATTTAGGCCCACTTGGATTAGATTAGGACATTTATTATTAATTTATTTAAAGAAGGGTTAAAATAGTTAAAATCAAATTTTAATAAGAAAATCATTTTTAATATAGTGTTATACATAAGATAAATTATACTATAAATATTAATTATAAATATAAAAAGATTTCCTACATAATGATATTTTATTTGTAATTTTTAGACTTTAAATAAGTTAATTTATTTATGACACAAAGATGATGCAGTAATTATCTTATTAATGAAATATTGACATAATTGATGTTATAAATACCCAAATAAATTTAATTTGAAATTTTTTATAAATTCCACTAATTTTATAGGTTAAAATGGAAAGTTATTATTTATTTAATTAACTTTTTTCGAATTAATCATTCTGTTATGATTTTCACAAAAATCAATTACCAAATAGTGTCAAAATTGACATAAAATAGTTTTTAAAACAAATATTATATTATTAATTGTTATTTTATTCCTAAAAATCTAAGGTTCGGCCAAATGACTTAGATAAGGTTATATATATTAATAATAAACAACTTGGTGTTCTTTTGGCTTTTTATAGTAAGTTTATTAACCTTATAGTGTAAGAACACAAAAAGACATGGTAAAAGTAAAATTATCTAACTTAATGTTAAATCTAAATGATAAGGTTAAAATAGGAACCTAAACTTGTATAAATTATATTAGATGAGAGTATTTAGACCCATCCCCACCTTAGATTCGAAATAAATCAATTTGGAGCTATTTAAAACCGAATTTGGCTTTATAATAAAATAATATTTTTAGTTTTTTCAAAGGAGCCCCTCTCCTCCCTTATAAAAGGGAAGCTCCTTCCCCTCTTCCTCACACCACTTTGAACCTTCAAGCTCATCCAACCCCTGAAAATTTCTTCTCTCCACTTCCCTAGAGACATCCTAGAGGTCCTGGTCTTCTTCAAAGACCAATTTTAGTGCCCTAAAAGGAGGTCTCAAAGAAGCGCTTCAAAGAAGAGGTAATGTCCATTACCGATTCTTTCATCTTTATTTCTTCTTCCACTTCTTCTTCTTTAGTTGTTTCATTATGAATTAATAACATCAGTATCACTCATATACTGATATGTTATTATAAGTATGAAATAGCCCTATTTCACCATCTATCCATCCTACAGAAAATGAAATCACCACAGGTGCCTACGTACGGAATAACGTCTCCACGTCGTGGTGTAATCTATTTTCCACCACCACCTTACTTGGATGGGTATAATGGTGTAAAGAATGAATATATATGATTATTGTGAAGTGATATTGATTCTGAAATAGTATACATACACTCCAATACAATTCCACGATCAGGGGAACGATATCATCGCTCGTGCGTATGTACGGAATACCGTCTCCACGATGTGATGCGACTCGTTCAACATAATCTTCATTTGCATAATGATTATATAAATGAATTTAATGAATGAATACGATATATATTACACTAATAGAATTCTGGAAATGAGGTATCTATAACCTAAAAAGAAGAATAAGAATTTATTCGACAAAACACGCATAAAATTACAAATAAAATATCATTATGTAGGAAATATTTTTAGCTTTCTAATGAATATTTATAGTAGAATTTATCTTATGTATAACCCTATATTAAAAATGATTTTCTTATTAAACTTTGATTTTAACTATTTTAACCCTTCTTTAAATAAATTAATAATAAATGTCCTAATCTAATCAAAGTGGGTCTAAATGGTCATATTTTATTCCTAAGGTTTTTTTTGGTCGAATTACACTTATCCAATAGAATTAGGACATGTGTTAAGGTAATAATAATATCATTTTTACTCTTAATTACCCTATTTACTTTAAACCGTGGTAAATAAAAGTAAAAAGTTACTATTCACCAAAAATTATTTAAATCTCATTGAACCACATTTAACTTACTAACATCAACCGTGTCTCTCGGATTTTTGAAATTCCACTCACAGAAGCGGTAAAATTAAGTTTTATGAAAAATTCCGTTTTTTTAACTACCACTTAGTGGTTTCACTATTCATCAAAAATTGAAAGTTTTCAGAAAAAAACCAAAATTTTACCCTAGGATAATTTCGATATTCCGAATCCAAAAATGAAGTCCATTTTGAAAAGTAAAATTTATAAAATTTCAAAATGTGGTTATTACTATTCATAACGGCTAGTTTTAATAATATTTTAATAGCATATCATTGTTTAGTGAAACTCGGCATTGCGTACGACACAAGCTATCAAGGAAGGCCGTGATTGCATGTAAAGCAAGTCAATCTAGTGTTGTCTGTAGTGAAATATTCCTTTGATGATTTATATAACATAAAAACAAAATATTTCTCATAAAAGTAAAAAGTTACTATTCACCAAAAATTATTTTCATCTCATTGAGACTTTTTATGAATTCCACTAATTTTCTAGGTTAATATGGCATGTTAGTATTTATTTAATTAACTTTTTTCGAATTAATCATTCTGTTATGATTTTCACAAAAATCAATTACTAAATAGTTTCAAAATTGACATAAAATAGTTTTTAAAACAAATATTATATTATTAATTGTTATTTTATTCCTAAAAATCTAAGGTTCGGCCAAATGACTTAGATAAGGTTATATATATTAATAATAAACAACTTCGGGTACGTTTGGCTTGTTATAGTAAGTTTATTAACCTTATAGTGTAAGAACACAAAAAGTCACGGTAAAAGTAAAATTATCTAAATTAATTTTAAATCTAAATGATAAGGTTAAAATAGGAACCTAAACTTGTCTAAATTCGATGGGATGAGAGGATTTAGACCCATCCCCACCTTATCTTCGAAATAAATCAATTTGGAGCTATTTAAAACCGAATTTGGCTTTATAATAAAATAATATTTTTTGTTTTTCCAAAGGAGCCCCTCTCCTCCCTTATAAAAGGGCACCTCCTCCCCCTATTCCTCACGCCACTTTGAGCCTTCATGCTCAGCCAACCCCTTCCAATTTCTTCTCTCCACTTCCCTAGAGACATCCTAGAGGTCCTGGTCTTCTTCAAAGACCAATTTTAGTGCCCTAAAGGGAGGTCTCAAAGAAGCGCTTCAAAGAAGAGGTAATGTTCGTTACCGATTCATTCATCTTTGTTTCTTCTTCCACTTCTTCTTCTTTAGTTTCTTCATTATGAAGTAATAACATCAGTATCACTCATATACTGATATGTTATTATAAGTATGAAACAACCCTATTTCACCATCTATCCATCCTACGAAAAATGAAATCACCACGGGTGCGTACGTACGGAATACCGTCTCCACGCCTTGGTGTAATCTATTTTCCACCACCTTCCTTGGAAGGGTATAATGGTGTAAAGAATGAATATATATGATTATTGTGAAGTGATATTGACTCTGAAATAGTATACATACACTCCAATACAATTCCATGATCAGGGGAATGATATCATCGCTCGTGCGTATGTACGGAATACTGTCTCCATGATGTGATGCGACTCATTCTACATGATCTTCATTTGCATAATGATTATATAAATGAATTGAATGAATGAATATGATATATATTACACTAATAGCAATCTGGAAATAAGGTATCTATAACCTAAAAATAAGAATAAGAATTTATTCGACAAAACACGCATAAAATTACAAATAAAATATCATTATGTAGGAAATCTTTTAGCTTTTTAATGAATATTTATTGTAGAATTTATCTTATTTACAACCCTATATTAAAAATTATTTTCATATTAAACTTTGATTTTAACTATTTTAACCCTTCTTTAAATAAATTAATAATAAATGTCCTAATCTAATCCAAGTGGGCCTAAATGGTCATATTTTATTCCTAAGGTTGTTTTTGGTCGAATTACACTTATCCAATAGAATTAGGACATGTGTTAGGGTAATAATAATATCATTTTTACTCTTAATTACCCTATTTAATTTTAATAGTGGTAAATAAAAGTAAAAAGTTATTATTCACCAAAAATTATTTTCATCTCATTGAACCACATTTTACTTACTGACATCAACCGTGTCTCTTGGACTTTTGAAATTCCACTCACAAAAGCGGTAAAATAAAGTTTTATGAAAAATTCAGTTTTTTTAAATACCACATAGTGGTTTCACTATTCATCAAAAATTGAATGTTTTCAGAAAAAAACCAAAATTTCACCCTAGGCTAATTTCAATATTCCGAATCCAAAAATGAAATCCATTTTGAAAAATAAAATTTATAAAATTTCAAAAAGTGGTTATTACTTTTCATAACGGCTAGTTTTAATAATATTTTAATAGCATATCATTGTTTAGTGAAACTCGGTATTGCGTATGACACAAGCTATCGAGGAAGGCCACAATTGCGTGTAAAGCAATCCAAGCTAGTCTTGTGTGTATTGAAAGATTCCTTTGATGATTTATATAACATAAAAACAAAATATTTCTCATAAAAGTAAAAATTTACTATTCACCAAAAATTATTTTCATCTCATTGAGACTTTTTATGAATTCCACTAATTTTCTATGTTAATATGGCATGTTAGTATTTATTTAATTAACATTTTTCGAATTAATCATTCTGTTATGATTTTCACAAAAATCAATTACTAAATAGTGTCAAAATTGACATAAAATAGTTTTTAAAACAAATATTATATTATTAATTGTTATTTTATTCCTAAAAATATAAGGTTCAGCCAAATGACTTAGATAAGGTTATATATATTAATAATAAACAACTTGGGGTTCGTTTGTCTTGTTATAGTAAGTTTATTAACCTTATAGTGTACGAACACAAAAAGACACGGTAAAAGTAAAATTATCTAACTTAATGTTAAATCTAAATGATAAGATTAAAATAGGAACCTAAACTTGTATAAATTCTATTGGATGAGAGGATTTAGACCCATACCCACCTTAGCTTCGAAATAAATCAATTTGGAGCTATTTAAAACCGAATTTGGCTTTATAATAAAATAATATTTTTAGTTTTTCCAAAGGAGCCCCTCTCCTCCCTTATAAAAGGGAACCTCCTCCCCCTCTTCCTCACACCACTTTGAGCCTTCAAGCTCGGCCAACCCCTACCAATTTCTTCTCTCCACTTCCCTAGAGACATCCTAGAGGTCCTGGTCTTCTTCAAAGACCAATTTTAGTGCCCTAAAAGGAGGTCTCAAAGAAGCGCTTCAAAGAAGAGGTAATGTCTGTTACCGATTCTTTCATCTTTATTTCTTCTTCCACTTCTTCTTCTTTAGTTGTTTCATTATGAAGTAATAACATCATTATCACTCATATACTTATATGTTATTATAAGTATGAAATAACCATATTTCACCATCTATCCATCCTATGGAAAATGAAATCACCACGGGTGCGTACGTACGGAATACCGTCTCCACGTCGTGGTGTAATCTATTTTCCACCACCACCTTACTTGGATGGGTATAATGGTGTACAGAATGAATATATATGATTATTGTGAAGTGATATTGATTCTGAAATAGTATACATACACTTCAATACAATTCCACGATCAGGGGAACGATATCATCGCTCGTGCGTACGTACGAAATACCGTCTCCATGATGTGATGCGACTCGTTCTACATGATCTTCATTTGCATAATGATTATATAAATGAATTGAATGAATGAATATGATATATATTACACTAATAGCATTCTGGAAATGAGGTATCTATAACCTAAAAAGAAGAATAAGAATTTATTCGACAAAACACGCATAAAATTAGAAATAAAATATCATTATGTAGGAAATCTTTTTAACTTTCTAATGAATATTTATAGTAGAATTTATCTTATGTATAACCCTATATTAAAAATGATTTTCTTATTAAACTTTGATTTTAACTATTTTAACCCTTCTTTAAATAAATTAATAATAAATGTCCTAATCTAATCCAAGTGGGCCTAAATGGTCATATTTTATTCCTAAGTTTGTTTTTGGTCGAATTACACTTATCCAATAGAATTAGGACATGTGTTAGGGTAATAATAATATCATTTTTACTCTTAATTACCCTATTTACTTTTAACCGTGGTAAATAAACGTAAAAAGTTACTATTCACCAAAAATTATTTTCACCTCATTAAACCACATTTTACTTACTGACATCAACCGTGTCTCTCGGATTTTTGAAATTCCACTCACGGAAGCGGTAAAATTAAGTTTTATAAAAAATTCAGTTTTTTAAACTACCACTTAGTGGTTTCACTATTCATCAAAAATTGAAAGTTTTCAGAAAAAAACCAAAATTTCACCCTGGGCTAATTTCGATATTCTGAATCCAAAAATGAAGTCCATTTTGAAAAATAAAATTTATAAAATTTCAAAAAGTGGTTATTACTATTCATAACGGCTAGTTTTAATAATATTTTAATAGCATATCATTGTTTTGTGAAACTCGGCATTGCGTACGACGCAAGCTATCGAGGAAAGCCACGATTGCGTGTAAAGCAAGCCAAGCTAGTCTTGTGTGTATTGAAAGATTCCTTTGATGATTAATATAACATAAAAACAAAATATTTCTCATAAAAGTAAAAAAGTTACTATTCACCAAAAATTATTTTCATCTCATTGAGACTTTTTATGAATTCCACTAATTTTCTAGGTTAATATGGCATGTTAGTATTTATTTAATTAACGGTTTTCGAATTAATCATTCTGTTATGATTTTCACAAAAATCAATTACTAAATAGTGTCAAAATTGACATAAAATAGTTTTTAAAACAAATATTATATTATTAATTGTTATTTTATTCCTAAAAATATAAGGTTCGGCCAAATGACTTAGATAAGGTTATATATATTAATAATAAACAACTTGGGGTTCGTTTGTCTTGTTATAGTAAGTTTATTAACCTTATAGTGTAAGAACACAAAAAGACACGATAAAAGTAAAATTATCTAACTTAATGTTAAATCTAAATGATAAGATTAAAATAGGAACCTAAACTTGTATAAATTCTATTGGATGAGATTATTTTGACCCATCCCCACCTTAGTTTTGAAATAAATCAATTTGGAGCTATTTAAAACCGAATTTGGCTCTATAATAAAATAATATTTTTAGTTTTCCAAAGGAGCCCCACTCCTCCCTTATAAAAGGGCACCTCCTCCCCCTCTTCCTCACACCACTTTGAGCTTTCAAGCTCGGCCAACCCCTACCAATTTCTTCTCTCCACTTCCCTAGAGACATCCTAGAGGTCCTGGTCTTCTTCAAAGACCAATTTTAGTGCCCTAAAAGGAGGTCTCAAAGAAGCGCTGCAAAGAAGAGGTAATGTCCGTTACCGATTCTTTCATCTTTATTTCTTCTTCCACTTATTCTTCTTTAATTGTTTCATTATGAAGTAATAACATCAGTATCACTCATATACTGATATGTTATTATAAGTATGAAATAACCCTATTTCACCATCTATCCATCCTACGGAAAATGAAATCACCACGGGTGCTTACGTACGGAATACCGTCTCCACGCCATGGTGTAATCTATTTTCCACCACCACCTTACTTGGATGGGTATAATGGTGTAAAGAATGAATATATATGATTATTGTGAAGTGATATTTATTCTGAAATAGTATACATACACTCCAATACAATTCCACGATCAGGGGAACGATATCATCCCTCGTGCGTACGTACGGAATACCGTCTCCACGATGTGATGCGACTCGTTCTACATGATCTTCATTTGAATAATGATTATATAAATGAATTGAATGAATGAATATGACATATATTACACTAATATCATTCTGGAAATGAGGTATCTATAACCTAAAAAGAAGAATAAGAATTTATTCGACAAAACACACATAAAATTACAAATAAAATATCATTATGTAGAAAATCTTTTTAACTTTCTAATGAATATTTATAGTATAATTTATCTTATGTATAACCCTATATTAAAAATGATTTTCTTATTAAACTTTTATTTTAACTATTTTAACCCTTCTTTAAATAAATTAATAATAAATGTCCTAATCTAATCCAAGTGGTCCTAAATGGTCATATTTTATTCCTAAGGTTGTTTTTGGTCGAATTACACTTATCCAATAGAATTAGGACATGTGTTAGGGTAATAATAATATCATTTTTACTATTAATTACCCTATTTACTTTTAATCGTGGTAAATAAAAGTAAAAAGTTACTATTCACCAAAAATTATTTTCATCTCATTGAACCACATTTTACTTACTGACATCAACCGTGTCTCTCGGATTTTTGAAATTCCACTCACAGAAGCGGTAAAATTAAGTTTATGAAAAATTCAGTTTTTTTAACTACCACTTAGTGGTTTCACTATTCATCAAAAATTGAAAGTTTTCAGAAAAAAACAAAAATTTCACCCTGGGCTAATTTCGATATTCAGAATCCAAAAATGAAGTCCATTTTGAAAAATAAAATTTATAAAATTTCAAAAAGTGGTTATTACTATTCATAACGGCTAGTTTTAATAATATTTTAATAGCATATCATTGTTTAGTGAAACTAGGCATTGCGTACGACGCAAGCTATCGAGGAAGGCCACAATTGCGTGTAAAGCAAGCCAAGCTAGTGTTGTGTGTAGTGAAAGATTCCTTTGATGATTTATATAACATAAAAACAAAATATTTCTCATAAAAGTAAAAAAGTTACTATTCACCAAAAATTATTTTCATCTCATTGAGACTTTTTATGAATTCCACTAATTTTCTAGGTTAATATGGAATGTTAGTATTTATTTAATTAACTTTTTTCGGATTAATCATTCTGTTATGATTTTCAAAAAAATCAATTACTAAATAGTGTCAAAATTGACATAAAATAGTTTTTAAAACAAATATTATATTATTAATTGTTATTTTATTACTAAAAATCTAAGGTTCGGCCAAATGACTTAGATAAGGTTATATATATTAATAATAAACAACTTGGTGTTCATTTGGCTTGTTATAGAAAGTTTATTAACCTTATAGTGTAAGAACACAAAAAGACACGGTAAAAGTAAAATTATCTAACTTAATGTTAAATCTAAATGATAAGGTTAAAATTGGAACCTAAACTTGTATAAATTCTATTGGATGAGAGGATTTCGACCCATACCCACCTCAGCTTTTAAATAAATCAATTTGGAGCTATTTAAAACCGAATTTGGCTTTATAATAAAATAATATTTTTAGTTTTTCCAAAGGAGCCCCTCTCCTCCCTTATAAAAGGGAACCTCCTCCCCCTCTTCCTCACACCAGTTTGAGCCTTCAAGCTCGGCCAACCCCTCCCAATTTCTTCTCTCCACTTCCCTAGAGACATCCTAGAGGTCCTGGTCTTCTTCAAAGACCAATTTTAGTGCCCTAAAAGGAGGTCTCAAAGAAGCGCTTCAAAGAAGAGGTAATGTCCGTTACCGATTCTTTCATCTTTATTTCTTCTTCCACTTCTTCTTCTTTAGTTGTTTCATTATGAAGTAATAACATCAGTATCACTCATATACTGATATGTTATTATAAGTATGAAATAACCCTATTTCACCATCTATCCATCCTACGGAAAATGAAATCACCACGGGTGCGTACGTACGGAATACCGTCTCCACGCCGTGGTGTAATCTATTTTCCACCACCAGCTTACTTGGATGGGTATAATGGTGTAAAGAATGAATATATATGATTATTGTGAAGTTATATTGATTCTGAAATAGTATACATACACTTCAATACAATTCCACGATCAGGGGAACGATATCATCGCTCGTGCGTACGTACGGAATACCGTCTCCACAATGTGATGCGACTCATTCTACATGATCTCCATTTGAATAATAATTATATAAATGAATTGAATGAATGAATATGATATATATTACACTAATAGCATTCTGGAAATGGGGTATCTATAACCTAAAAAGAAGAATAAGAATTTATTCGAAAAAACACGCATAAAATTACAAATAAAATATCATTATGCAGGAAATTTTTAGCATTCTAGTGAATATTTATAGTATAATTTATCTTATGTATAACCCTATATTAAAAATTATTTTCTTATTAAACTTTGATTTTAACAATTTTGACCCTTCTTCAAATAAATTAATAATAAATGTCCCAATCTAATCCAAGTGGGCCTAAATGGTCATATTTTATTCCTAGGGTTTTTTTGGTCGAATTACACTTATCCAATATAATTAGGACATGTGTTAGGGTAATAATAATATCATTTTTACTCTTAATTACCCTATTTACTTTTAACCGTGGTAAATAAAAGTAAAAAGTTATTATTCACCAAAAATTATTTTCATCTCATTGAACCACATTTTACTTACTGACATCAACCGTGTCTCTCGGATTTTTGAAATTCCACTCAGAGAAGCGGTAAAATTAAGTTTTATGAAAAATTCAGTTTTTTTAACTACCACTTAGTGGTTTCACTATTCATCAAAAATTGAAAATTTTCATAAAAAAACCAAAATTTCACCCTAGGCTAATTTCGATATTCCGAATCCAAAAATGAAGTCCATTTTGAAAAATAAAATTTATAAAATTTCAAAAAGTGGTTATTACTATTCATAACGGCTAGTTTTAATAATATTTTAATAGCATATCATTGTTTAGTGAAACTCGGCATTGCATGCAACGCAAGCTATTGAGGAAGGCTGCGATTGTGTGTAAAGCAAGCCAAGCTATTGTTGTGTGTAGTGAAATATTTCTTTGATGATTTATATAACATAAAAACAAAATATTTCTCATAAAAGTAAAAAAGTTACTATTCACCAAAAATTATTTTCAACTCATTGAGACTTTTTATGAATTACACTAATTTTTTAAGTTAATATGGCATGTTAGTATTTATTTAATTAACTTTTTTCGAATTAATCATTCTGTTATGATTTTCACAAAAATCAATTACTAAATAGTGTCAAACTCGACATAAAATAGTTTTTAAAACAAATATTATATTATTAATTGTTATTTTATTCCTAAAAATCTAAGGTTCGGCCAAATGACTTAGATAAGGTTAAATATATTAATAATAAACAACTTGGGGTTCGTTTGGCTTGTTATAGTAAGTTTATTAACATTATAGTGTAAGAACACAAAAAGACACGGTAAAAGTAAAATTATCGAACTTAATGTTAAATCTAAATGATAAGGTTAAAATAGGAACCTAAACTTGTATAAATTCTATTGGATAAGAGGATTTCGACCCATCCCCCCCTTAGATTAGAAATAAATCAATTTGGAGCTATTTAAAACCGAATTTGTCTTTATAATAAAATAATATTTTTAGTTTTTCCAAAGGAGCCCCTCTCCTCCCTTATAAAAGGGCACCTCCTCCCGCTCTTCCTCACACCACTTTGAGCCTTCAAGCTCAGCCAACCCCTGCCAATTTCTTCTCTCCACTTCCCTAGAGACATCCTAGAGGTCCTGGTCTTCTTCAAAGACAAATTTTAGTGCCCTAAAAGGAGGTCACAAAGAAGCATTTCAAAGAAGAGGTAATGTCTGTTACCGATTCTTTCATCTTTATTTCTTCTTCCACTTGTTCTTCTTTAGTTGTTTCATTATGAAGTAATAACATCAGTATCACTCATATACTAATATGTTATTATAATTATGAAACAACCCAATTTCACAATCTATCCATCCTACGGAGAATGAAATCACCATGCGTGCGTACGTACGGAATACCGTCTCCACGTCGTGGTGTAATCTATTTTCCACCACCACCTTACTTGGATGGGTATAATGGTGTAAAGAATGAATATATATGATTATTGTGAAGTTATATTGATTCTAAAATAGTATACATACACTCCAATACAATTCCACGATCAGGGGAATGATATCATCGCTCGTGCGTACGTACGGAATATCGTCTCCACGATGTGATGCGACTCGTTCTACATGATCTTCATTTCCATAATGATTATATAAATGAATTGAATGAATGAATATGATATATATTACACTAATAGCATTCTGGAAATGAGGTATCTATAACCTAAAAATAAGAATAAGAATTTATTCGACAAAACACGCATAAATTTACAAATAAAATATCATTATGTAGGAAATCTTTTTAGCTTTCTAATGAATATTTATAGTAGAATTTATCTTATGTATAACCCTATATTAAAAATGATTTCCTTATTAAACTTTGATTTTAACTATTTTAACCCTTCTTTAAATAAATTAATGATAAATGTCCTAATCTAATCCAAGTGGGCCTAAATGGTCATATTTTATTCCTAAGGTTTTTTTTTGTCGAATTACACTTATCCAATAGAATTAGGACATGTGTTAGGGTAATAATAATTTCATTTTTACTCTTAATTACCCTATTTACTTTTAACCGTGGTAAATAAAAGTAAAAAGTTACTATTCAACAAAAATTATTTTCATCTCATTGAACCATAATTTACTTACTGACATCAATCGTGTCTCCCGGATTTTTGAAATTCCACTCACAGAAGCGGTAAAATTAAGTTTTATGAAAAATTCAGTTTTTTTAACTACCACTTAGTGGTTCACTATTCATCAAAAATTGAAATTTTTTAGAAAAAAAAACAAAATTTCACCCTATGATAATTTCGATATTCTGAATCCAAAAATGAAGTCCATTTTGAAAAATAAAATTCATAAAATTTCAAAAAGTGGTTATTACTATTCATAACGGCTAGTTTTAATAATATTTTTAATAGCATATCATTATTTAGTGAAACTCGGCATTGCGTATGACGCAAGCTATTGAGGAAGGCCACGATTTCGTGTAAAGCAAGCCAAGATAGTATTGTGTGTAGTGAAATATTCCTTTGATGATTTATATAACATAAAAACAAAATATTTCTCATAAAAGTAAAAAGTTACTACTCACCAAAGATTATTTTCATCTCATTGAGAATTTTTATGAATTACACTAATTTTCTAGGTTAATATGGCATGTTAGTATTTATTTAATTAACTTTTTTCTAATTAATCATTCTTTTATGATTTTCACAAAAATCAATTACTAAATAGTGTCAAAATTGACATAAAATAGTTTTTAAAACAAATATTATATTATTAATTGTTATTTTATTACTAAAAATCTAAGGTTCGGCCAAATGACTTAGATAAGGTTATATATATTAATAATAAACAACTTGGGGTTCGTTTGGCTTGTTATAGTAAGTTTATTAACCATATAGTGTAAGAATACAAAAATACACGGTAAAAGTAAAATTATCTAACTTAATGTTAAATCTAAATGATAAGGTTAAAATAGGAACCTAAACTTGTCTAAATTATATTGGATGAGATTATTTTGACCCATCCCCACCATATCTTCGAAATAAATCAATTTGGAGCTATTTAAAACCGAATTTGGCTTTATAATAAAATAATATTTTTAGTTTTTCCAAAGGATCCCCTCTCCTCCCTTATAAAAGGGCACCTCCTACCCCTCTTCCTCACACCACTTTGAGCCTTCAAGCTCGGCCAACCCCTGCCAATATCTTCTATCCACTTCCCTAGAGACATCCTAGAGGTCCTGGTATTCTTAAAAGACCAATTTTAGTGCCCTAAAAGGAGGTCTCAAAGAAGCGCTTCAAAGAAGAGGTAATGTCCGTTACTGATTCATTCATCTTTATTTCTTCTTCCACTTTTTATTCTTTAGTTGCTTCATTATGAAGTAATAACATCAGTATCATTCATATATTGATATGTTATTATAAGTATGAAACAACCCTATTTCACCATCTATCCATTCTACAGAAAATGAAATCACCACGCGTCCGTACGTACGGAATACCGTCTCCACGTCGTGGTGTAATCTATTTTCCACCACCACCTTACTTGGATGGGTATAATGGTGTAAAGAATGAATATATATGATTATTGTGAAGTGATATTTATTTTTAAATAGTATACATACACTCCAATACAATTCCATGATCAGGGGAACGATATCATCGCTCGTGCGTACGTACGGAATACCGTCTCCACGATGTGATGCGACTCGTTCTACATGATCTTCATTTGCATAATGATTATATAAATTAATTGAATTAATTAATATGATATATATTACACTAATACCATTCTGTAAATGAGGTATCTATAACATAAAAGGAAGAATAAGAATTTATTCGACAAAACATGCACAAGAACAAAAAGTAATAAACACCCGAATAACAAGTAGCAATGAAATATTACTAATAATAAGCTTAGAATATGACCATATATGATATCATAAAAATGGGTATGATTCTGGAATATGTCAATTACATTATTTAAATCATTATACAGGAGGTTTGGACACTTACGAAGAAAATCGGACCTAAGGTAAGGGAAAATATCACAATCTCACTTTTATCCGAGATTGTTTATACTTTGGTATTTACTAGGGTGTATTTTATCGTCCAAATCCATGTTTCCTCAATATGTAATATTATTTCCATCCACATAAAATTTTTTAAATCCAATTTTACCATTTGGTCAGATTTTAGTAAAATATATGAAAGAAATCTTTTGTCGTTTTTCGTACGAGGTACTTTTTGACTTTTCCGAAAAAAGTACGAGAAGAATGTTTTTTTTAACTTATACGGCATGAATGTATTTTTAAAACATTATTTCCAAGAATCTTCCTTTACAAGTTTTCAGGTTTATTTTTAATCAAATTCTTTTAGTTTAAAATTGTATGACATGTTAAGAAAGGAAAAATGTTTTTGAGGTAGAAAGGATATTTTCCTCAAGAATGGAGTTCAAGTGTTTTATCAAAATTATTTTCCATCTAAGATAATAAAGGGTTATGTTTATATCCCTATTATTAAATTGATTTGATTATGTTGTGATGGAATCATTTTTGTGAATTTTTTTATCTTATATGAATTGTTTTATGATGTCACGATGTTTAAGAATCCCATTTTTATTACATGGGTTATGCTATGATGTATGGTTTATGATTTTGTGGAACACATAAGAATGGTATCATTATGAGATGGGTGGGAACTATATCTCCCTCCAATGCATTGGGTAAAGATTTTATATCTCATGAGATAGACATGGATGGAATGTAAGGTTAAACTGGTTCAGTGAAACATGACTGAAACGAGGAATGAACTCGGTTCAGAAATGGACTTTGTCCACTAAGATAGTCTTGGCAATGAGTCTTGACTAATAAGAAATTATTATCTATGATTATGTGTGTATGCCACAAAGTTTCATGTTTCAAGTTATGATTATTGGGATTACATTTCACTACTATGATTTATCCCATGTTATGAAATTATGATCTCTTTTGCAAGTTAATATTTCCAAAATGTTATGTTCTTATGAATATGATGTGATTGATATTTCTTTTGTTTACCCTTACTGAGCATTTGAGCTCACCCTTTTGTATGTTTTCTTTCCCCAGGTCAGGAAGAAGGGTATTAAGTAATATATGCCAAAAAGAGACTATAGATCTGATGAAATAAATGGGAGATAGTGTAGATGCTTTATGAACCAGTTGTTTATGTTTCCCTGTTTCTAAAGACACTATACCTATATGGTCCTTTCGTGGTTTTGTTATATGTTGAAATAAGTGTACTTAAATTTTGATGTATTAACAATGTATGTAAATTATGGGTTGTTATAATTATTAAAAGAAAATATATAATATATTTTATTACATTTCTATTCACTAAAAAATGATAATTTAATTTGATCACACATGTGGAATTCCACCTCCATGAAGAGATGTGATTCATTTTTCATCACCACATCACATGTATGATATATATAAGTGTATTTGGAGTAATAATATTATATTTATAATATTATAATAATTTTGTAAATATATAATAATATTTACCTTAATTACACAATTATAATTTAAAAATGAAAATTTTACTCATGCGTATGTACGGCCTACCATCTCCATGATTGTAACATAGTTCATTTTTCAGAACCATATTTAATGGTTGAATTTAAAAGTATAATTGATTTATAAAAGTTATAATTATGTTATGATTTTTATTCTATATATGATTTAATAATGACCACCTTGACCATAGACAACCTACCCAATTCATTTTCGACTTATGAATAGAATATCACCAAAAATTATAATATAAACTTAAATGATTAAGTAATTATATATAATATGCTATTAACTAAAATAAAAGGAATAATAAACATAAAAATTTTCTCAATAAAGTAAATAAATTAATAAAAAAAATTTATATTTTATGATAAATAACATTCCTGACGATTCAGACTCAAGGTAAGGGATACTTTTATTTAAAACCTCATTTTAAATTCTATAATGAATTATTTTAAAAATATTTCTCTACCATGACTATGTTTTTAAAATTATTTTATGAATGTATTTTTATGGAAATAAAATAATTATAAATGGAATTTTTTTCTACTTTCTTTCAAAGGTTTTCAAAAAGGAATAATTGTATGGAATGTTGTAATTTATTTACAAATGACAAAAGTAAGGTTATACTTTAGTGTATATGGTGACAATGACTTTTCCTGCAACCATAAATGTTATATGAAGTTTGGATTCCTTTAAAATATTTTATGTTTTCTTCAAATAAAAACCATATTTCCTTATTTCTAGGTATTTTGGTATTGAATATTGGTTTTTAAAAGAATAGGTCATTTTGATATCTAAAAGTGTTTTTCACATGGGATTAAAATAGTTTTTCAATGTTTTTATTCATTATATGGTCCATGAAAAAAAATTATGAAGGTTTGATCCCCATTATTGAACATGGGTGAGACTAATATATTTTATAAGAAGATTTTATCCCCATTATATCTCACGGGGGAGCTAGATATAGCTTATATGATGGGTTCACCTAGATAGTGCTCCTATATATTTCATAATGATTAGGTTCTCTAAAAAATTGTATTGGAATTTAGTTGTAAGGTTATTCCAATTGTTAAGGTATTATAATGGTTCTATTAAGATGATATCCCACGGCATCTACATGACTTTTCTAGGATTTCTAATGATTTTTCATGTAAATATTTTATTTCAAAAGGATAGATAATGGTATTTTTTTTAAATGAAAATTCCTTTTATAGGTGGAAAGGTATGTTTTAATAAAAAAAATCATGGGTTTTCATGTTTTTCACTAAACTAATAGATTTATTCTTTTTATATCTCTTACTGATATTTTTTTCTTATCCCACATTTTTAAAATATTTTTCACAGTGTTTAAAGATGGTTAAGGGAAAATAATAATTCCAATTCAAAGTTGTGGAAATTTTTCAAAAAAACAAATCACATTTTATTTTAAAAAATTTATATTGTGAGAGAAATGGATACTGATTAGACATTTCTAATTTGTAAAATATTGTTTTGATATGTAATATTTATGACCTAATTCTATAAAACATTAAATCTATTAATCATTATGAATTAAAGTAATTGAATTCTAGTATAAAGAAACTAGAATGTGAAATGTTTAAGGCCAATTCCTTACATTTTTTTTAGATATAGGTTTAAAAAACTTTGAATACTAGGATATTTTCATGTGAAGTTGTATTAATAGTTATGGATTTAAGGTTTATCATATTTTTAAAGTCTTATACTCTCTTTTTAGGTTGTATGTGATGTATTTTTAGGTGATTAATGATATTTTTGGATATTTTATTTAGAACGGTAATTGAATTAGTTATAAATAATTTTATTATTAAAGTATTATGGACTTCATAAGGTTATTTTATTTTAAAGGAGTGTTTTAATATTAATATATAATAATTCATTTTATATTTTAGTGATGCTCTTTTCTACATATTAAATATCATCCATCAAGATGAATGGGAAAGGACCTCACATTACCTTAATATCCTTTATATATTAATTAATCATCATTGTAAGGTCAAAAGATCCTTAAAAAGATTTTGAAATCATTTTTAAAATTCCAAATCACCTGCATGAAACAATTTAATCTATCCAACACCTGTTTATTTCTTCAAAATTTATATATATCATGGTGGCTATTTTATATGATTTCCAAATCTCAATTTGACCATATCATTATATAAGGGAAGTACCACAAAGTACTTTACTATTTATTTTCTTAAGATATAGGTTTCATGCAGGAAGATAAAGGGGATATCAACAACATAAAAGATGAGGCTAATGACTGGATTTAAGGTATGAATTATTTTTTTTCTAATTATGAAACATAATTGAGTTTATATTGAAAAATAATAAGGGAATATTTAATATATTTTATTTATAGTAATAAATTATTAATTAATAAGACAAGTAATCATTGTTATTGTTTTAAGGATGTGTTTATGTATTGGGTTTTAAGAATAAATATATAGTGTTATTTTATCAATCATGAAACACCTAAGGATTATTCTATAGTATGTTTTTTTAATTTGAAAATATATGTTATATGGAATTGATGCTTTTTAAAAATGGTGAATTAAAAAGTTGATAATATTTGGGAGACATTTATTATGTTTGAGGTAAATGTGACCCTTAAGTTTCACATATGGATAAGATTATTTGAGGTAAAATATCTTTACTGTTATTGGACATAAGTTTAAAGGTATTTGTAAACTTTATGGTTTATATGATATATTAACTTGAGGTAATTATGGGTTATTAAAATTGGGGAACATATTTTTTATGGTATAGATAACCATGGGATTGGAAATTTATTAGGTGATTAAATGATTAATTTTATTTTATAAAAAAAATCCCTATAATTTTGGGGAATATTATAGGATTAAGATAAAAATAACATTATGGTATTTTATTTTAGGAATACAGGTTAAATTATCTTTTGAAATAAAATACGATTTTATTGTGTCTTTATGGTGATTTAGGTTATTTATGGGAATTATTATAATATTTTTGAAATTATATGATTTTAGAATATATATTTTGGTATAAAACATTAAAATTGATTGATTTTATTTGGAGATAAATGATAAATTTATCTAGCAAGAATATGTAATCAATTTTTTGGGTTTAAATCATAGTATGGAATATTTTGAGTAATTTTAAGTATAGTTATTTATTAAATGATCTAATTTGAACATTGGTAATTATAATTTAATTTTAGATATTTAAGTAGTTTTTCATCATTTTAAGGATTATTACTTTTTAGAATTATCTTATCATGTGGAAAAAATTTAGGTTTCAGTTAATATTTAAATATAAGAGGAATAGATTATTATTCTATTATGGATTTTGTGATTCATTAGAAGTTATAGTTAGTGGTTCGATAAAGAAAAAATTGTCTTAAATACTCATAATTTGAAGTAAAGGATGATTTTGTAGTGGAAGTTTATTAAAGTATGAAATTTTACTTTTCAAGTATGTTTATTTATGTTCTTAGTCTAGATGATAAATTAATTCCTACACTTTTGGAAATATATCTTGAAACAATGATTGTATCTTATTAGCTTTTTTTCTAATAAATGAATAGTTTTTTTACACTTCATAAGGTTGTAGTTTTGTGGTCATTAACTTTCCCAAGATCAATCACATAATTATGATCAATGTTAAATATCACTCTCCATCATCATTTGGTCATTAATTTTTTCTCCCATGTCAATATCTTCACTTCCCAATAATTTTCTCCCATTTGGAAAACTATTATGTTTTATCCGAAATGACCTTTGGACTACCCTTTCTATATTTTCAAGAGTTGGTTTTACTAACCCTTTTTATGATGTGGTATTTCAAAAAATGTATTTTCAAATTTCAAACTTTGATTATTGATGTCACAAACCAAATAGGGGTGTTATCCAACCTTACTCTCAGCCTGATTCATGGCATGGCCCGAAGGGAATTTTTGATCCCCATGGGATGGAAACTAGTACCTAGGTATCAAAAATAAACATTGGGAATTATTACACCCATTTATATAACCACAAAACGCCCACAAGAATAAATCACCATATAACTAATAACCAGAACTAAATGAGGTACAAAAATTTTCAGATTCAAAGTTTTATAACTTTAAGAAAAAAATAAAGTACTACAATAGAATGGGAGCAACAAAACTATCCCAAAACCCTCCATATAACAAGGGGGAATCACCCAAAATCCACCCCCATCAACACCTGTAATGACTGGAATACTAGAATTCGGATACACCATCACCACCACAATATATCTTCTCTTTACCTAGGTTATACATAACAAAGTCAACATACACCCAAAGGCTTATATAGGGTGTGAGAAAAAGTCTAGTTGGATTCCACCCAAAAGAAATATTCCATGGTATAAAATTAGAAGACAAATCAACATGCACATTTCCATAGAACATTTGAAACATTTCTAGGAAAACATTTTGAGGAAAATTTTCTCAAGAAACCCTTTTTAAGGAAAACCTTTTCCACAAATAAGATTTCTTGAAATAAAAAATTTCACAAGGTATACCGTATACTGATTTTTTTACCACATTACATGAGAATCATGTCACAAGATATCACCTTGGTAAATCCTGATAGGTAACTAGTACAATTGGGACTCTATGAACCTCGTACCTCAGTGATTAAAATCCTCCACTAAATTACCAATAGCGTTCCCAAGCACAAGCCATTATAGGGGATCTCATATCAAGGATTAATGGTCTCCATATCATAATCCAAAACCAATAGCATTCTCTTAAAATATCCACTATAGGGGATCCCATCCCAAGGTCTAGTGGTCTCCAATCATATCAGATGTTTAGTTTGTGTTGTAGCATCAATCCTACTAGATTAATTTAGTCCTCATCCACTTCTGAATCAACTCATGTACTAGTTATATTCTACCCACCTAGATACCCAAAATTCCCTTTATGCTCAAGTTCCATTTCACACATCACATAAATCGTCACTTTCACATACATATGACAAGCATCATAAGCACACAAGTAAATCACCACTTTCACATTTTCACATTGATCCAATGATCAAAGTACACATAGAAACCACTATTTTTCATAACAAACCCCACTTTTCATTTCACACGCACACCAAAACCATTTGTAAATACATTTCACACCACTTTCACAATTTATGAAACCCATTTGGAAACTCAAAAAGAAGAACACATATGGAATCCAACCATTTCCATGGTAAAATCCTCTTTCAAATTCATACTCACATCAAAACCATTTTATAACATTTTTCACATCACTTTCACAATTCAAAGACACATTTAAGGTGAACAAAAAAGAATTCAATATGTGAAAAAAACCCATTTATCTTAGAAAATACAATTTCAATACATTCTTACCTATAAATCTATTTGGAAACACATTTTATACCTTTTACACAAGGAATAAAATATATTCAAGAAACACCAAAATGAAGGACAAAGGAAACATGACCAATTTTCTTTAAAAACTCCATTTTCATCACAAGTACATCATAAGCCTTTCAAAAACATGTTTCACACCACACAAATAATCCATAGTACACATTTAAACAATCAATAAATAAATCCAAAATCATTTAATAATTTAAAAGCATTGAACCACTTACCTCGCACTTGTAAACTTCTGAAAATTGGTAGAAAACCATAAATACACCACCATAAGACCCTATAAAGGAAATATAAGATAATAACCATCAACATTTCACCCAAAAATGAAAGATATACCCCTTATTAGTTCAAAAAACTGCTAGAAAAGGAAAACCCAAGAAAGAGGGAAGAATAACCCTAGAAGAAGGAAGAAATCTTTGAAAACAAGACTTACTTGACAATTTCTTGATGAATATGCACCACAACCACCCAAAGATTGGGGGTCTAGAGCTCCAAGTAGGGTAGGAGGGAGCTCATGGGGATTCAAATCCAAAATGTGTGGATTTTGGAGGGTTTTAGGGTTAAATGTGAAGAGGAAAAGAAGGTAATTTTCTAATTTTTAATGACCTAGATAAGATGCATGGTTAGCCCAAATGGTTTTCCAAACCGTACAGTAACCATGCATCCCACACTATCTAAGAGGAATAAGCCACATGGTTATCCCCCACATATTTATAGTTCATGCACCAACTGTGTGGTATCCACTTTCAAAAATGAACATATGCCACATGGTTTCCTGAGAGAGAGCACACAGTTTACCCAAACCATGTGCAAATCATGTGCCACCTTATTTTAAGACCAAAATATCCATTTTACACAAAAAACATAAGGGGAAAACAAAGGATAAATGTAAGAAAAAAATTAAACTTAATAATAACACAAAATAAAATCATAGATGTGACAATTTTTCCCACCATGAAAACTTTCCTTCCCTGTAAAGTCAACTCGAATCTTGATCAAAGAAATAAAATGGATACACCTTCTTAACCCAAGACTTACACTCTCTAGTCTCATAGAAATCACTACCATTCTTTAAAGGTGATCTAACCAAAAAAATAGGATTCCCATGAAGCACTTTCTCTTGATAATCTAAGATCTGAACTAGCCTCTCAAACACAGAAAAATCAGGTTCCAATTCTAACTCTTCCCAATTTAAGACATGAGATAGATCTGGGTTTTACTTTTTTTGTTGAGAGACGTGGAACATGTCATGAATTCACATCAACTAATAAGTAAAATACATCCTATATTTCACCTTAACAAATCTCTTGGTAATCTCAAAGGGTCTAACATGTCTCATTTTTAGCTTCCCTTTCTTACCCAAATGATCGTGACCCAAATGAGGTACCACTTTCCAAAACACCCAGTCACCCACATAAAACTCCAAAGCTCAGCACCATTGATTGACATAAGACTTATAGTGATTTTTTTCCTTAAAAAATGATAACTAATCCACTTGACATTGTTAGATGTTTCCTACACAAGGCTGGTCCTAAAAATGAGGTCCCACCCACCTCAAGCCAACACAATAGCGACCAACACATCCTTCCATAAAGAACCTAAAAAGGATCCATTAGAATTGATGGTTGGTAACTATTTAAATATGAAAACTCAACCAATATCAAATGTAAATACCATGAACCTATGAAATCCAACACACATTCCTAGAGAATGTATTCCAAAATCTAATTTTCCCACTCCATTTGACCATCTGTTTGAGGGCGGTATGTCGTGCTCAACTTAAATTCCAGTACCATCACCTTCTAATGATCTTCCCAAAACTTGAGGTAAAATGAGGGTCTTTATCTAAAACAATTGTTGATGGCACACCATGAAGCCTCACAACCTCTTGAACATACAACTAACCTAGTTCATCCACCTTGGTTGAATCCTTGATTGGAATGAAATGGGTTGATTTGGTCATATGGTCAATCACTACCCAAATAGAATTCCTCCCTTAGGGTGTATGAGGTAAGCCAACAATAAAATACATGCTGATATCATCCCACTTATAGGAAGGAATAGGTAGTGGATGAAGTAAATTGAGGGACTTTAGTGCTATGAATTAACCTGCTGACATGTATTACACTAAGGTATGAAGTTAGCTATGTCTCACCTCATACCTAGCCACTAGAACTATCAATGCACATCATTAAACATCTTGGTGGAACCATAGTGAATGGACCACTAGGACTGGTTGATATCCTGTATCACCACCCTCCACGATGCTAAAGACACCACAAAGTGACCTCTAACACACAAAACTCCCTCATGATATAACAACCACTCACAAGGAACCTCCCCACCATTTAGAAAATGTATATAACATTATAAAAAATCATCACTCATTTACTCTTTCATAATCAACTCCATAAGAGAAGGTGTCAGCTAAACACTGGCCAAGAACACACCTCCACTATATTCCTTGGTCTTCAGGGGAATCTGATAAAAATTCCCCATCAAAGTCCACTCATCATTGGAATCTTTAAACACTTTCACTAGCACTTTCCTACTCAAAGAATCTACCACCACATTACCTTTTTATGGGATAGAGACTATATCGCAATCTAACCCCTAAAGGTACTCAACCTGATGATACAACATCAAATTAAAATATTTCTAGGAGAATATGTAAACCAAGTTCTTATAATCAGAGAAACCAAAAATTTCTCGCCAAAAATATAAATGGTGCCTCATCTTCAAGGAATGCATCACCGCTTCAAATTCCAAGTCATGGGTTGGGTAATTATTTTCAAGTGGTTGGAGATGACTTGAATTGTAAGCCACCACATGGACATCCTGTATCACCACACACCCAGGACCCATACCTAAGGAATCTTAATAGATCACATATCCCTTTATAGATTCCGAAAAGATCAAAATAGGCCCTATGTTCAACCATAACTTTAGCTCCTCAAAGGATTCCAAACACTCTAATATCCATTAAAACTTTACCCCTATCTGAGTAAGTGCTTTCATGGATCAAGAAAGTTGAGAGAAATATTTAACAAACCACCTGTAATACCCTTCTAGGCCCAAAAATCACCTGATATAAAAACATTCTTTGGTTTTTTCTATTACATAATTGCACTAATCTTCTCAAGGTCCACCAAAACCCCTCATTCTGAGATTACATGACCTAGAAACTTCACCTCCCTTATTTAAAATGTGCACTTATGAATTTTCGCATAGAGACAATAATCCTAAAGGGTTCCCAACACAATTCTAAATTTCTTATCATGCTCCTCATCAGACTTGGAATATATCAGGGTGTCATCCATAAATACCACAACAAAGTAATCAAGATACTAATTGAACACCCTATTTATGAGTTCTATAAATACCATTGGATCATTTGTCAACCCAAAAGGCATGGCCAAGTACTCAAAATGGTTGTACCAACTTTAAAAAAAAAAATTGGAACATCCGCCTCTCTAACTATGACTTGGTGATACCCAAAACGCAAATCAATATTAGAAAACCACATTCCCCCCTTAAGATGATCGAATAGGTCATCAATACAATGAAAAGGCTAATTGTTATTGATCTTCACTTTGTTCAATTTCTGTTAATCAAAACACAACTAGAGAGATCCATCGAAATTTTTCAAAAATAGAACCGGGGCAGCCTAAGTTGAGATGATTATAAAAATGAATCTGTTGGATTCAAAATCATCCATTTCTACCCGTAATTCCCTCAAATCGATGCATCCATATGGTATGAGGGAATATATTGCATCTTTTTTCAAGGAACCAATTCAATGGAGAACTCCACATCCCACTCTAGAGTAAAACTTGATAAATCCTCTAGAAACCCATCTGGGAACTCATCCACCATAGGAGGTAATGCACCCTCAGGAGAACAATCATCTTTTTCCAACATGACTAATAAGATCAGATAAACAAGGTTTTCTGATTCTAGAAATAGAGGCCCAGCACGTCCTGACTGAGGATCCCATTCTCCCTAAAAACTTGGGTAACTTCATCAGGTGACATAAAAATCACTAACCACCTATAATATTTAATGTGTTCCTAGAAAAAAACCATCTAATCCATACTAAGGATCACATCAAATAATTATATTTCCAAAACTCAAAAATCTCATTCCAACTCAACCCCTGACATGGGGAGTGAACAAGACAGACACTTGAAACCCTGATTTCACTTATTAACAAGAAATGTTACATACTCCATAGCATATGGTATAATATCATTTGAAAAATTTAACACATCCAAAAGATATTAATAAATAAAATAAACTGAAGCACCGGTATCAAACAAAATAATTTCCAAAAATGATGAAATAAGAATGGTACCACAAACTGTCGCAGACCGTGTATCTGATTCCATCGGTGCTCACTGCATGGCATGAAGTTTCATAATCTATTCCTAAGACTAAGAATTATTTCTAACTTGTGGCTCTACCCTAAACTAAAGTTGTCCAAAAAAGGATTCACCCCTACCACCACGACCTCTGAACCAAGAACCCATTGTCCTAGATGGTTCTGACCTAGATGACATCCATTTAAAGGCTAAAGGTCCAACACAACTCTGATATGGGTGTTCCACCTTGAAAATAACTATAAGATCCCCATATATCCATACCAATATAAAGTTCTGGGAGGAGATGAACACGTAGATCATATGTGCCCTGCCTTCCCACACTGATAGAACAAAAACTGAACCAGCATCGAAATCCATATATGAAGACATCTGAGAAGGATGTCCTGAACTACCACCTCCCTTCTTCTCTACTCATCCCACTTCCTATTCTTCTTAGATGAACTACCACTACCCACTGCTGATGTTTCACCAGAGAAAATATACTTTCCCTTATGATCAATTTCTACCATCATGACATGATCAACTACCTCACCATAAGTTTTCGACATGATCAAGAATACATAAGATATAATCTCTATTCTTAACCCCATCTTAAACTTTTGATCCTTCAATTGCTCATTGGAAATGATCTCGGGTGAGTACTGAAATAACTATGCAAAGTGATTAGCATACTCCATCATGTTCTAATATCCCTAGATAAGCTCCAAAAACTTTCAAGGCATGGAAAAGGACAAAATCTCATAACAATACTACTCATTGAATACATCCTTAAAATAATTCTAATCCATATACCCTCACTTCCTATCTTGCACCATTAAGTCCCACCACTTCCAACTGGGACCTTACAATATGAATGAATCACATTTCACTTTAACTGCCTTAGGAGTATCAATAAACTCAAACATCCTTTATATCTTTTCATGCCACTCCTATGCTTCTTTGGTTTTCATGATACCCCAAAAAAAGGAGTCTTGTTCTTGAGGAACACCTTAGGTTTGTACTCTCTATGACCTAATTCAACTTATCTAACCTAAGAAGGACCAAATCTCACTCCTAGACCTAAATCTTGGACATCCCAAACCATTAATTTCACTAATCTCTGGTCGATTGGTGATGGAGAACTATCTCTAACCTCTTCTCATGGTTGAAAAAGAAGTCTCTAGGGAGGCATCATGCTACAAAAATCAATTACCACAAAAAAAACCCTCAATACAACCATTATGAAAATTTCTAGAAACAAGAAAAAATACCAACACTTATATAAATTAAAATATACCAAATTTATTGCAATAAAAAATCCAACCAAACCAATCCACCCCCACCCATTGTCCATATACAGTCTATATCTTGTATGTATCACCTGGTGGATAATTCAAACCAAATCCCAACATCTCATGGAAACTCGAGTCTTGTCACAATGTGTGTTGGCTAGACACCCCACACACAACTAGAACCTCAAGACCCGACAATCCTAGCTCGGTTCTATCCAAACTCTTTCCCAAAATAACTTGACCCAAAAAAAGTATGACCTCATATGATACCATTTGTTCATGAACCAATCCAGGGTGTCATCCAACCCAACTCTTAGGCCGATTCAAGGAATAGACTGAAGGGTGTTCCCAATCCCCATCAGCTAGAAACTAGTTCTTGGGTATCAACAATACACATTGGAAACTATTTCAACAATTTATATAACCACAAACAACCCACAAAGATAAATTATCACATAACTGATAACCACAACCAAACGAGGTACAATAATTTGCATATTCAAAGTTTTATAACTTTTACCAAAACCAAAACTACTACAATAGAAAGGGAATAACAAATCTATCCCAAAAACCTCAATGCAATAAGAGGGGCATTACCCACAATCCACCACCATCAACACCTATAAGGAGTGGAACACTAGAAAACAGATCCACCTTCACCACCACAATACATCTTTCATTTACATGGGTCATACATAAAAAAGTCTACAAACACCCAAAGGTGTATATAGGGTGTAAGAAAAATCCTATCAGGATGCCACCCAAAAGAAATATTTCATTATATAACATTATAAGACAAACCAACATGCACATTTCCATTATAACATTTGAAACATTTCTAGGAAAAAAATTTAAGGAAAACTTTCTCAATAAACACTTTTTAAGGAAAACCTTTTTCACAAATGAGTTTGGTTGAAATAAGAATATACACAAGGTGTTACATATTACAACTGATAGCACCACATAACATGAGCATCATTTCACAAGATGGCGCCATGGGAAATCCCTACAGGTAACTAACACAAGTGGGACTCTATGAACCTTGTACCTTAGTGATCAAAATCCTCTAATAAACTACTAAAAAAATTCCCACACATGATTTATTAGAGGAGATCCCATCCCAAGGTCTAATGGTCTCTATATCATATGTTGAAAACAAAAGTGTTCCCGTGAATGATCCACTGGAGGGGATCCCATACCAAGTTCTATTGTTATCTGATCATATCACATGTTTAGTTAGTATTGTAGCGTCAATCCTGCTATATGAATTCAGGCCTTAGCCACTTTTGAATCAACTAGCATGCTAGTTCTAATCTACCCACAAAGATACTCATGATTCCCTTTGTGCTTGAGTTACATTTCACACATCACATAAATCATCACTTTCACATACACATTCCAAGCATTATAAGAACATAAGGAAATCACCACTTTCACATTTTCACATTGATCCAACGATAAAAATCCACATGAAAACAACCATTTTTTCATAAATAAAACAAATTTTCAAATCATACACACACTAAAACAATTTTGGAAATACATTTTTCACCACTTTCACAATTTATGAAACCCATTTAGAAATGAAACAATATGAACACATATGGAATCTAACCATTTCCATGGGAAAATAACCTTTCAAATTCATGCTCACATCGAAACCATTTTATAGCATGCTTCACATCACTTTCACCATTCAAAGACACATTTAAGGTAAACAACAAAGAATCCAACATATGATAAAAACCCTTTTCTCTTGGAAAATCCACTTTCAACACATTTTTACCTTTAAATATTTTATAAAACACATTTCACACCTTTCACATAAGGCATAAAACATATTCAAGAAACACCATAATGAAGCACACATGAAACATGACCACTTTCCTTTAGAAAACCCCATTTTCATCACAAGTTCTTCTCAAGCCTTTTCAAAAACATGCTTTACACCACATAAATAATCCATAAAAGACATTAAAACAATCAAGCAAGTAAGACAGACTCATCTAATGATATAAGAACGTAGATATACCTACTTCACACTTGTAAACTTATTGAAACTAGTGGAAAACCACAATCGTACAGCCATAATACCCAATAAAGGTTTGATCGAACAATAACCATCAATATTTCACCCAAAAATGAAAGATAAACTCCTCATAAGGTTAAACAACCCATTAGAAAAGGAAAACCTAAGAAAGAGGGAAGAAAACCCTAGAATAAGGGATAAATCATAGGAATTGAGACTTACCTGATTATTCCTTGAAGAATACACACTAAAATCACCCAAATATTGGGGATCTAGAGGTCCAAGGGTGAGAGAAGAGGTCTCCTAGAGCTGTAAATCCTGAATGGGTAGGATTAGGGCTGGTTTAGAGGTTAAATATACAGAGGTTAAGAAAGAAATTTTCCAATTTTTAATAAACTAGACTGGCCACATGGTTATCCCACATGGTTTTCCAAATCATGCTGCGACTGTGCATCCCTCACTATCCAAGAGGAACAAGCCGCATGGTTAGCCCACACGGTTTTCCAAATAGTGCGCCAACCATGTGGTATCCACTGCCAAAATGAACATCTATCGCACGGTTTCCTAGGTGAGGGAATATGGTTTCCCCAAACCATACACAAACAATGTTATGCATGTTGTCATGGACAAAATATCTATTTTTTCACCAAAAACTCAATGGGAATCCCAAGGATAAATGCAATACCAAAAATAAACAAAATAATTCCTCAAAACAAAATCAATGATGTGACAACTAAGATCTAATTAAAATTACAAGGATGAATTTTCTAAAATGTGGGATAATTTAATATCCCAATATTTTTAAAAAATAAAGATTGTATTTGATAGTGTACAATATATGCAAAATCGATTTTAAACGAACAATAAAATATTATTATTTAAATGTGATCACTATAACCTAGCTGCCAAATTTTCAAGAATGAATAGTATTAATCACATTATGAAATATATAATTTTCCTATAAATTAATAATGTATTAATTAATTTTTAAGAAATACATGATCAATTCTTATTAAATTCATTTTATTCTTCAAAAATATATTTTCATCAAAATGGTTTTTATTGAATTTTTAGAAAGAATGTAATATTTATTTTTTGAAAATTTTAGAGCTGGTATTTTATAAAAATTATATAATTTTTGAAATAATAATTTCAAAATTATCTTTTGATGAATTTTTAGAAATTTTCAGAAAAGATTGATTTTTCAGTGAATAGTGAAAAATATTTATTTTTATTGAAAATATTATTTTTTTCAAGTATTTATAAATTATAATTATATTTTTGATTATTTTTAAATTTTTATTAGTTCCTTTTAAATTAAAATAATAAACTTATGGTTTTTGAAATGAATTTTATACTTATATTTAGTATAAAAATATTTTTATTTAAAAAGGTAATTTTTCTAAAAAACCTTTTTTATCATGTTTTTTGTTTAATTTTAAATTATATTATTCAACTTATATGTTTTGAATCTTTAAAAATGGAATCAATATTTTTAATTATGAGGACCATGTTTTTTATAGTTTAATTTTATTTTTAGTCATTATTCATTGTAACCTTAGTAAATATTTGTTACCCCAATAAGGGTAAATCAGGTAATTAAGAGTTAAAATAATTTGATAAGGGATATAAATGCACCATAAAACTTAAATTAATTTTTTTAATGAGTAAATTTCATCCATACTCATCTAATATTCATTTATAAAACTATTTTTTCCATATTTATGTGATTATGGCCTTTATAATATTTTATGTAATGAAAAGTCAAAATATCACACTTCTTTTTGATAACTATAATATTTTTTATATGGTGATAACCAGATGATATGTTTGGTTATAAATATTATTATGGAATATAAATTATTTATCTTCATTATGGTAATTTATTTTAATTTTCTAGTGAAAAATTTATTACCTTAGATGCTTACCCAATGCTGACACGGTGATAATTCAATTAATGGAAAAATAAAATAAATAAAAAATTTTAAGTAATATTATTTGAAATAATTAATGTGATACAATAATTTTATAAAAAATTATGACATGTTAGGGATTTATTAAAATATTTTATTTTGATTTCATTTGTTTTCAAGATGTTATTAAAATCAAAGTAAATGAATAGTTCTAAAATTGACATTATTGATATTTTATAAAAAAACAAAATTATTAAATAATTTAAATTTTATAAAAATACTATATCCATCCATGTGATTATTACGTGGTTTCAAATTTCAACCATGTTCTATTTATTCACCATTTTTTCCATTTCTAGAAACTATCATGACACTCAAAGAGTAAAAACCCTTATTCTCACGGTAAGGGTAAACGGAGGTTAAAACCAAAAGATAAGGGTAATAATATAGTAAAAACTTTTTTGAATTTTAATGTATGAGATTATTTCAACTCATAAAAATATTATATTATAATATAATTATTTTGGAACCATTTTAAATAAAAAAACATTGTATATTAATTTAATAGTTTAATAAATTCCAAAAGTTCCCCTCCCCTCTCTTATAAAAGGGAATATTTTATTATCTTTTATTCACACTTAAAGAACCATTATTTAAGTAAATAAAAAAAATAACTTCATTACATTTATTGTCACAACCTATAGTATTTTTTTATTATAAATCGTACCTATTAAATATTTTGGTGCAAACCCTAGAGGTTGTCTGAAGAAGTGGTATCGTTCTTAGTGTGGTGTTTTATTGTATTTATTCTTCCACCTTCTTAAAATATTCTTTAACCGATTTGAGATAATTGAATAAGTATATATAATATATTTATATTTCATTTTTTAATTCTATAACCAATATACATCTCTAATCTCCATCAAATGGGAAATAAATTCATTGATCGTGTATACGGTGGACTACCTCCTCACAAACTAATGTAATTAATTTTCCATAACCACATCTCATGGATGGTTATAATGATGGAATTAATTCTTACATATTATATAATTATTAAAATATAATATATCATATATTATTTTACTTTTTCATTCATTGAAAAATGATAACATCTTTCATGCGTACGTGTGGACTACAACCTCAATGAAGCGATATGATCCATTTTTCATCACCACATCACATAGATGATGTATATAAGTGTATTTAAAAAATTAATATTATATTTATAATATTGTTATCATTATTGAACTATATAATAATACTTAACTTCTTTCCATAATTATCATTGAAAATGGAAACGTTACTCATGTCTACATATGGCCTACCATCTCCATGATTATAACATAGTTCATTTTTCCTAATAATATTTAATGGTTATAATTAAAATAAAGATTTATGTATAAAATTGATAATCATGTCATGATTATTATTATGGATATTATGGAACAATGAAATCTTTTACCATTTTCAACCTATCGAAGTCATTTTGGACTTATGAAACAAATATTATCAAAACATTCATCATAAACATAAATGATTAAGTAATTGTATATAACATGGTATTAAAGAAAATAAAAGGAATAATGAACTTAAAAAATGTTCTTAATAAAGTAAAAAAATTAACAAAAAAATTTCAGGAATATAAAGAACCTACATGATGAGTTGAACTCAAGGGAAGGGACGATTTAAATTAAAACCTTGTTTTAAATGTTATAATGATTTTTTTTAATCTTTATCTTTCATGTCCATTTTTTAAAATTATTTTATGAATGTATTTATATGGACATAAAATAATTATAAAATAAAAATTTATTCTACTTTCTTTCAAAAAAAAATCAAAAAGGAATCAATTTATGAAATGTTTTACTTTCTTTACAAAATACAAAAGGAATGTTCTATCTTAACATGTTCAATGATAAAACAATTCTCCACCATAACCATTATTTGAAATTTGGTTTCCTATATAGGATTCCATTTTTTATTCAAAGAAAAACTGTGTTTCACTTTTTCTGGGTATTTTTGGCATTGAAAATAGATTTTTAAGAGAATATGATAATCTGATATCTAAAAGTGTTTTTCGCATGGGTTTAAAAAAAATTCAAGGGTTTTATTCATGATATGACCCCTGAACATTTTATATTAGGGGTTGATCCCCATTATAGCTCAAAGGTGTTCCTGATACAACTTATCAGGAAGGTTGATCCACATTATATCTAATGTATGATCTCGATATAACTTATATGATGGGTACACCTAGTTAGAACTCTAATTCATTATTTAATGATTATATTATTTGAAGAATTATATTGGAATTCAATTTTATAATCATTAAAATTGTAAGGGTTCTATGAAGATAATTCATCAAGGAACCTATGTGACTTTTCTATGGTTTCTAATGGGTTTTCATGGAAATATTTTTATTTTATAAGGTAAGATAATTATCTTTTAAAAAAATATCATTCCCTTTCTCAGTAAATGGTTGTGTTTTTAAGAAAAAAATTCATTGGTTTTCATGTTTTTCACTTGACTAACATATTTCTTCTTTTTATGTCCCTTATTGAGATTTTTATGTTCATCCCACATTTTTAGAATTTTTTTAGCTGAGTTTAAGTATGGATAATGTAAAATAAGAAGTCAAGTTTAAATATTTAGAGATTTATTATAAAAATAAATCATGTTTTATGTCAAAAAAATATATATTTTAGGAAACAATTTACTAATCAGAAGTTTCCATTTTGTAAAATATGGTTTTTATATGTAAGAGTTATGAAATAATTATATAAAACAATAAAACTAAAATATAATTTGGAATGAAAGTATGTGAATTATATTTTAAAGACACTAGAAAATATAATTATTAAGGTCAGGTCATTACAATTGAATCCATGATTATCATCGAATCATTATTATTTCCTTTCGTTTTGTGAAAAAAAAATGTCTCTCTTAAACTAAAATAGACCATATCATATTGTAAGATAAGAAATTATTTAGTTTTATTTTTTGTATTGATATTCTTGGATTTATGATATAGGATATCATAATTTTTTATTCTTTTTTTTCTAATTCAATAGGTAATATTGTATTTCATTATAAGGTATGATTCAACAATATCTCATTGTTTTATTTTATGCCTAAGCAATGAAATAAGTGATATCATAGGCTATGGATGAAAACCGGGTTTCATAAAAATAGATCATTGTGTCATAATAAATATATAGAGTATATTGTCAAATATGATAATCCAATATATAAGAGTCAATTTTCCCATACATAATAGTATACAATCACCATGTGTAATAGTCAATTTTTCCATGTGTAAGATTGTTTCCTTTTCTATAGAAGTGAAAAGATGATACGTAAGGGATAATTGATATACAATGGTTACATGATAGATAAGGATTACTTGATATATAAGGGTAAATCAATACATTTCAATGAAAATAGAGAATCGTGTCATAGTTATGTAATAATGGATATCATAAAATATGACAAGAACCATATGATAGCTCTTATCATAAGTGTCCATATCAATCATACCTTATAATTGATTATACCCTTTTATCAATCATAAAATATGATTCAAGCCAAAAACTAAAAAAAAATTAATATTTTGGTTACAATGATTATAGTTCATAATTCTTTTATGAAACTTAAGTTTTATTAATTATAAATAGAATATATTTATGCCTAAATAAAATATGAAAAGTTTATATTAATATGTCATGATTATAAAATAAATATAACATTTTCATATTTATTTATTACTTTTGAATATTCATGGTTATAAATTATGTTTGAGATGTAAATATTGTGTTTGATATACTTTTTGTGATAAATTTATTCTAATAAAAAATATATAACATGCATTACAATCTAGGTATGACTAAAAAATAATTTTTTTTTCAAAATCAGTTTTTTTGAAAAGTGGAAAACCTCACATGGGAATTACATGGGATCATTTAACATTTAAGGAAATCACAAAATCATTGAATTCAACTCTAAGATTATTAGAACTAAAATATATATATATAATCCCCATTTTAAAGTAGTTACCTTATTTTTTGGTCTTCCTTGATAATATAATAATTAGTTTTCATATTCCCTGGCTTCAGTTTATAATTAAATTTATTTCCATAAATTATCTTTTTGAATATAGTGTATATATATTTAGTATTATAATTATGATGTAATTGGAATCTCTCTTGGGTAAATTATCCTAAGGTGGATGGGATTTGGTTCAAACTTCCCACTAGCACGGAGTCTTATTCCTTGTTTAATAAATATGGGGATTAGTTATTTTTATCTCCATGATTGCTCTTGTAAGGATTTTCAATTTCATATAATTTTAAATATTTACATGAAAAGTTAATGTTCCTTGTAAATATGATTCATTTGGATATGCTTAAATATGCTTGTCTTTTTTTTTGTGATAAATATAAACTATGGGTTATATATGGAATTACATAATAGTCTAGTTTAAACATATTAATTTTAGTGATGGGATATGGATTATAAAACTAAATAATTAAAATAATTAAAACATAAAGGAATAAAACATGATAAAATAAATATTGGATGAGATAAAATAGTTATTGATTTAATATGAATGTGATGTATATTAAATTGGTTACAATTTTAAGGAAAACCCCCCAAATACTATGTATGAGATTCCTTCTAATGAAACACATGTCAAGACCTCAATAATTCAATATGGATAACCCTAATCATTATTTTCCCATAGATTAACTTATATATGGAAAGAAATTAATAAAGTCATCTTAACAATTAAGTTCTTTGTTCTTAGAATTTTTATAAGGATACACTTAGTTGGGAAACCCTAACCATTATAATTCTAAAGGAATAGGTTTTAGTGCATCCATATGATGGATTTGGATAAATATTTAACCACTAAGTTATCCAATAGTCATATATGAGATGATAGTAAATAGTTGTCTACTAGATATAGTCGTGGATTATTTATATTCTTAACTGATGTAACTCATGGGGAAATATGGGTATTGGTCCACTAAAGGTAATTATGTATGGGTTCATAATTTTAGTGGGAGTACTTTCATTAGATATCATTTATGAAAATATATAAAACATAATACTCACCCGATGTCACGGTCCACCTGGAGGTGGCCCTTACCGCCTGATGCTGCTATCTCTCACAGCCTCCTATCGCAGGCCAATGCACCAATGCGCTGTTGTGGTCCCTTCGGGACTGCGAATACCATCACCTCCAAATTCATTGTTCCATAAATAATGAAAATGACACAAGAAGATGAGAGGGGAATGAGTCACACATAAGAACACTCAAAGAATGATCTGCGTCCTTATTCATGCAGACCCGGATGCATTCTTATTAGCAGGATCACAAAGAACCAAAATAATGAAGAAATAATCACTATGATATATATCCCATTTATCCCGCATCATTAACCATCCCGCACAAATGATCTACTTGTGGGTTAACCTGTTTTTCATTTTATCTGCATTCATTGTTTAAAATAAATAACAGGGAAAACCAATTCACACAAAAAAATCATCAAACCCCTACCTGGGATAGGATTATTGGTTGATGAAGAATAGGATTGCATGCCTCTATTATTCATTCTTGATCAGCATCCCACCATTGCAAGTGATTCTTTGAAGGGTGTAAGAAAGTGTGTTCATCATTCATTGTTCGTCGTTTCCACCCACCAAAGCCTCATAAAAATCCTAAGATTGTGCTAAAAATTTTATATTTATTATTAGGATATTAATTGAAGAAATGTGAATTAGTGTTTCTATTATGCTACATTGCAGCATCATTACGTTGATTCATTAATGAGGTTCGTTAATGGGATTCAATGCCACCTTATCACTACATCGCAGCGCTGACAATTCGCTGCTTAGAGAAGAGAATAATATAATAAAATAACTTTTCAAGTTATTTTATTTTCCTTCCAAAAAGTCCAAAAACTAACTTTCACCCTTGATCTGTGTTGATCAAGGTTAGGCTCTGCCTAAGGGAATCATTCCCTCGATAGCTCAATGGTACTCTTGGATTTCTTATTTGAGTTACCTTTTAGGAGTTATAAGGATTTGAAAATAAAATAATCATTATTCAATTATTTTATTTATGGCCAAAAACTAATTTCCAGAGTTTGACTATGTCAGCCAATGTTAGGACCTTTCTAGGAAAATCATGATGCTCTGAGTTCAACGGTGCCCTCTTATTTTTTATCCAGGTACCAGTTTAAAAGTTAGAAAAACCCTCTCACATGTTTATTTAATGAACTTTAAAAATAGTTCAAAAATACATTCCAGGCACTCTGGGCCTTGAAATTACGTGTTGTCTCAGAGCCTAGTCTCAAAATAATCCCATTTAATTTTTAGAAAATGTTACATGGAATTTTGGGGTATTATACCCATATTCATTAGGTATTATCCCTACATCCCATGAATTTCCTTTTTCTTTAGGGATGTTGGGGGTATTAGATGGATTAGCTGAGTATCATTCATCGACTGAGAATATTGTGTAACAATTACTATCATGAGTGTATTGGAGGGTGATTGTGATTATTATGTAGTTTTTAAGGTGAAATAATAATTTATTACAAATTTATACTAATTATTGAATATATTTAGTGAATTGATTCATATGATAATAGGAAATAATTGAACATGGATACATTTGGTGTTTATTGGATAAAACAATTTAAATTAGTTGTGCCATATGATATGTATGGGGTGCCTAAAAATGAATCTATATAACTATACAGGAAGATATTTGAGTATTTATTATGTGATAGGACATCCATTCCCATCATTTATCATGATTAAAGGCACATTGCCATCTCTTTAAAGAATCTAATTTTTTATTAACAATTAGCAATAAGTAAAAAAATATATCTATAGTTAGTTTTATTTTAGAATAAAACCAAATGTAATTAAAATTACATTTATATATATAACAAGTAGATACATTTTATTTTTTGGTGAATGAACAAAAAAAATTAGTTAACATAAAAAAGTTTTGGGGAAAAGTGTAAAGACATTAAGTATGGGTTTTGGTGTGAGTTCAATGAAACCTCCTTGGTTCTCCATTAAATGTATGAAAAGGTACCTAAAGGGACAATATGAGATCAGTTAATGTACTCTTTGGATGTATATCATTGTGATTCACATAAATTGTTTGATAATGTATTAGTATATTGATATTAATTTATTAAAATAATTTAATTTTTATTAATATTAACCCTTTTCAGGAATCTTATTAAAATGTCTTCAAGAAAAGTAAAAGAAGTCATCCAACAGATGGAAAGATCCAACACTTATTTGAAGATAAGATTTAATTATATAATATTCTAGCTATGATTAAATATTATTTTGTCATATTTTAAGTACTTAAATTTTTAGAGTTATTAATTTTTCTTTTGATAATTTATGCACTAATACATAATAGAGATATTGACATGGTGGTGTAACTAAGGTCATGATGCTCATGGAAATATGTAATTTGTGAATAAAGTGGGGTATATTTTTGTGATGAGAATAGAATAAGGAATAACCTATAACCATGATAAATTATACTCATTTCTACATTCCTTATATTAGGACCCAATAGCCATGGTCATTTATGCTTATGGTTATAGCCTTCAAAGTGGCAACTGATTTCCATGGGAATTTATGCTCATGGCTATAGCCACTTTGTTCCTAGACACTAAATCTAAAGTCATATATTTCTACAGATATAGTGTGGCTATGGCCATGGGAATATATTTTTATGGAAATATGTTGGTTATATACATGGGTATTTATGCATGTCTTTATAGCTGATTAAACACTGGACATTAAAATTAATTTAATAATAATATAATAACATATTTAAAAAGTATTAAATATATATATATACATAATATTTGTAATAGTGGAGTGGGATAGTATGTTGGAATATATACATGAGAACGAATTTAGAAACCCAGTTATAATAGTTTTTCCACACCCTATAGCTATGAGTGTGGTATTTGTTGTAATAGGGTCCATGTGGACAAGGTTTCACATGGACCAAACAATTTCTACAAGCAGCATTCTCAGGGATATAAAGTCCAAATAGGGAACTAAAATCCGTGGAAAATCTATCTGTGGAAATAATTTTTCTATATGGACCAGGTTCCAAATTGAACCACATAAAGACATGAGATATAGTCATGGATCGATCAACCACAAGTGTATTTTCCATTTTTATTACCATTTTTTAAACTTATGATGTCATATAAGTTGATCATGAGGTCGATTGAAATGAGTTATGGTTTGATTTTCACAAGAAAAAAAATGGTGCTTTTTCAAATAAACCCATTGTAAACTAGGGATAAAAAATCTAAATTAAAATTCACTTTTGATTAATTGGGAGGTTACAAATTAAAGAAAACATTTTAATTAATTGGTCTATACATTCATATTATAATATTATTTATATTGTGTTTTTTTATTATGTTGAGTTAATTTAGAAAATTATGAATTATACCTTATTAAATAATTTAATTTTTTATTTATTAAAAAATTATTTGATTATATCTAATATGTGACTAAAATTATTAATCATTTTCCTATTGATGAGTAATTTTGGTTGAATTATTGATGGTGAATTAAACAATAGTTTTGTTTTTTGTTAACAGAATGATTATTTGTATTTAAATTATAGTTTTTGTTATTTTATAAATTTTTCAATCTTCATATAAATGGGTCAAATTTCTATATTTGATGTTATGATTTCACATTTTCATTTCATAATTATTATGTGATTTCACAAAAAATTGAATATCTTTATATATAAGAAGTCAAATTAAAATAATGTAACAACTCATCTTTTTTATATAACATTGGCATTGATGTGAAATGTATGTTTCACTTGGTTGGTACTTATTATTGATGTTTTCATTTTGTTTTCATCTTTATATTGGACGTAGGGAGTAAAAAGAGGATAAATTTAATAAGGAAACTTGGAATTCATGTTTATTTTTAATGAGTCAAATTGATGAGTTATTTTAACAACTTCATTGACTCTATTATTGTGAAAATAATTGTTTATAGCATGGGTTAAATGAAATTAATTATATTTATAATGTGTTATTATTGGTTTTATATGTGGGATTAATATTTGTTATATTTGCAGTAAAAATTTAAAGAGTAATTTCAAAAAAATCCATCGAAGTCATCATCAGTCTCCCATGGTGATGTTATTACCTGTTATTTAGTCAAGAAGATTATTGGTTGTGTGAAATGGTTTAATATTAGACCCTCCCCTTCTTGAGACTTTAATAGGATCTCATATTCAGTTACTATAATGCATCCTCTTAAAGTTCTAATTTAAGTAACTGGTCATGAGTAATTAGAATCAAAATGGAAAACTGTGATACTTAGGAACATAATAAAGGAGGATTCATGATGGATATCTCAAGATTATCGATTTTCAGTGGTGGGAAGTTTAGTGACTACTCTATTTCAGGGGATGAATAGTATTATCCCTTTAAACATTACATCTTTGATATTATAGGTATAGGACCTGTTAAAATAATTTTAATATGTTTATATTATTATAATAATTGGTTTGAATATATTTTTATTGAATACTATGTAATTAAAAATAATTTATATTGAAAATTAAATTTAAAACAAACATAAAATGTACCTAAGGATGTTATTTGATAGGAACATGAGAAGCATGGATGATCTGGGGGAAGACAACCTAACGTAGAGTGGTTGAGTTGTTCTTGGATCCCCAATTCTTATGTTGTATATTTATTATAAATATTATATATGAAAACTTTGTATTGAATGACTAAAATAAACATATTTGTGTATTTATAATATTTTGTCAGATAATACTTATAATTTTTGTATCTTTTTTGTTTTGTATGACTATTGAAAGTATTGAATTATTTATATTGTGAATAAATCTATATTTTAAATTGTAGGTAGTAGTGTATTCAAATGTCCCATGTTTTTTATTCAATTTTAATAGTGTTTAAGATTAGTTTAAACCAAAACATAATTAAAAAAATTCCTCTAATGATTTATCATCATTTTTAACCACCACCACCTACTTCTAAACCATCACTATATACTAGAATTCAGTATTAACCCATTGCTAATTAATTCAAGAATTTTGTAAGTGCCTATAATTTACCTAAAATATATAATTGAAATAAACACCATGAAGTACTGCAATAATATAGTATATTAATCTAATGCATTCATTATAGAAGTTTTTTCAAAACCACCACTAATTATAAATTTGCAGCAGTCCCAAAAACATCTACTAATAAAATAATTGATGTTAATTAATAGAAGAGTGAGTAAACATTAGTGGTTTAAGAAAATGTTTTGAATTAATTTATTGTATTTTAAACCACCACTATCACACCCCTTGTTTTAGGTGATTTCTATTTTATTATCTATTTTTTAGCTTTGGATTGATTGGGATTTATTTTAGGGATATTTTGGTTAGTTTTTATAAGTTTTGGAGTGATTTATGGGGGGGGATAGTTTGATAATGGTTCAGAGAAACTCTGTAGATTACCCAGGTAATCGTGTAGAAACTTGAGAGAATCTAGGAACATACACGCAATTCACACATGGTTAGGTTAAATAATATAGATTTCGCTAGAAACTATGTGACATGGGGAAGAGGTGTTTTACATGGTTTGTGCACGGTTTGTCAATATGTGAAACCAAACTATGTGACATGGGGGTTTTGAGATAGTGGATCCTTCATGCATAAAATAGATTATATAAAACCATGTGGCCTAACCATGTGACATCATAAATTAAATTTTAAAATTTTATTGTAACCCTGATACTTGACCAAGAACTCTCATTATTTCTTCCTCAACCTAGGATCTCAACCCTCATTATTATATTACACATTTTTGGATACTCTCTTCCCTTTGAAGCACAATTTCAATGAATAGATCTATATTGGATCTCGGATATTAAATTTAAGAGCCTTATAAACTACTTGTTGTTCTTTCCTTTCTAGATCTACTCATTTCCCTTTGAATGGATCCTTAGATCAGGGTTCTTATATCTGGATCTATTGGATCAGACATGTTCTACAAAAAAAAATTTGGATTTGTTAAAATAATATAAAAGGTATTCTAGATCATATAGATCAAGACTCGATTCTTTGTGTTCTTTAAGATCTGTTTTGAAGTAGTTGGTTTATCTCTTTCTCTCCACTCATTCGAGAACTTGAAGTCCTGAATTTCTAAATTATATAATTATTCTTTTCCATGGATAATTATTGTTGAATTATTTTTATAAAAACATTTTATTTTTATTTTTAAAATATTATTTGTGTGTTATGTCCATAAAGTATTTGATAAACTAAAAAATCGAGAGAGTTATTATTTTTAAAAGAATTATTCATATAAGGAATTTGTATGATTATTTGGTCTAAGTTTATATTTCATTGGACAATACCTTATTGTATTTAGACATGGGGCATGTACTTATTGGGGAATGTAGAGGATTATCACTAATGATAGGCTTGGTGGTTGGATGAGTTACTTCTCATGGGTATTGTGACTATAAGGGAATACATTTGTGTGTGTGTGAATATGGAATTGGTAAATATATTAATAAATGGATAAATTATTTCTACTTATTATGATTATTTTAATTTAATTTGTAAACTACTTTGGTTTTTCCTCGTATTTGTTTTTTTTTATTTTGAATAGTTGGTAACTTGTTCTTGTCCTAGTTTCATCAGTTGTAAAGTATTGGGTATTTCATACAAGGTTGTACACTCACCACCTGTATATCCACCTTGGTTTATATGTAGTTGTTATTTATTTTGATATAAGAAAATTAAAAGTCAGTTATTTTTCTAGTAGTTCATAATGATGTTACATTCTTGGGATGGTTGTTAGGGCTTGGAGTGTCCATGTGGAGTATATGGAGTGATTCTATATTAGTGTTACTGCATCAGGATGTCTTAGTTTTTGGTTTTCTGTCTCATTCCAATTTTGGTTTCTACTTTGATATTGTTTTAGTTTTTGTATTTTTAGTTGTATTGTTTATATTTCATGAATCATATAGTATGACTTTGGTTGTATTATTTATTTTCTTAATGGTATGTTTATACATGAAGGGGAAATCATCCTTCAAGAATTTAGTATTACCATGGAATTTATTTCTATCCTTTGGTGTCTAAGAGATGTCACTAAATGTTAATGGAACCTTAGCTATTTCCAAGCTAATAGTTAGGGTCAGGATGTTTCCAAAACACACTTTTATCCTTTGAAATTTGTATCTAGATGGAATAGAGTCACAAAAAAACTATTAATATATAAATAGGGGTCAAGATTCTAGGTTGTGGAAGAAGTAATGAGAGTTTTAGGTATATTATTGGGGTTAAAATCAAAGTTTCAGATTTAATTTATGACATTTCATGGTTAGGTTTCACAGTTTACTAAACTGTGTAAAAAATGTATGGGTGCTGCTATCTCAAAACCCCCATGTTACATGGTTTGTTTTAATGGTTTTATAAACCATACATTAACTATATGAAACACCTATGTTCTATATCTCTTAGTTTATAGGGAAATCTTCATAGTTTATCCTAACCATGTTCCAATTATGAGACTCATCCAGAAATATCTCAAGATCTAGCATAGTTAACTGCTGAATCCATATAGTTTCCCCTAACCATGATCAAACTATGAACCCCTATAAATCCCTCTAAAAAATTTCAAAACTAATAACTAAATCCCAAAGACTAATCCAAATCAATACAAATCTCAAAAATATAAAATAAATCACAAATTTCCTTAACACAAGGAAAGGATTTTAAAGGTAAGATCCCTTCCCTTACTCTTTCTTCTTTAATTTTCTATATCTAATCATTTTCCATTGAATTCATCCTTATATTATGGTTATTATACTTGGATCTATTGGATTGGTCACATTTTGAAAAAATATTTTTTGGATTTTTTTATGGAACTAGAAAGAGATTCTAGATCATCGAGATCATTAGTTGATTAATTATGTTCTTTGAGATCTATTGTAAGGTACCTAGATTATATATTTCTATATAATCCTTCTATAACATGAAGGTTTAGATTTCTAAATTTTTGTTATATAATTTTATACGGAAATTTTTTGTTGAATTATTTTAGGAAAACCCTTTTTTATTTTAAATTTAAACTATGAATCATGGGTGAAACCCATAAGATGTTTGATAAAATGATAATAAGTGGTTTTGTTTTTTTAAGAGGAATTCTTTTATGATGAATTTTCATACTTGGTTGATGTGATTTCATATTGAATTTGATGGTGCCTTATTGGGTTCAAATAAGGGGTCAGTGCTGCTTGGAGCACATAGAGGATTATTATAAATGATCATCTTGTTGGATGGTCAAGTTAACACACATGATTATTGGGACTATAATAGAATTAATATGTGTATGGGAATATTGAATGGGTATTCCAATTGGAATAAATGGATTAAATGATTCTATTTCCAAATTTTACTTGAATTAAATAGGTAAATGCATTTGGTTTTCCTCTCATTTATTTTATTTATATTTTGAACTATGAGACAACTTTTTATTATCCTAGTGGAATGAGTTGGGTATTCATGGGGATTAATAACTAGGTTGTATAATCACACCCATCATATAATTCTTGGTGAATATAAAAACATTTTTTATCATGACATTGCTAAATGAGAAGTATATTATTTCTCTAGTGGATCATTATGATGCTATATTTTTTAGATGGTGGTTGGATCCTATAGATTTACATGTCAAGTGGTTGGTGTGATGTAATATCTATGTTTTTATATTAAAATATCTTTTAGTTTTTGGTTAGGTGTCTTGTTCCACTTTTTTCTAATACTCTGATGTTTTTCTAGTTTTTTTTTATTTTGAGTTTTATTATTTATATTTCATGCATCATATATTATTGGTTTGGTTTTTTATTAATTGCCTTGGAGGGTTTTGTATGTCTAAAGGGAAAATTATCTCTTAGATATTTAGTATTCCCTTGGAGTTTATGTTCATCCTTCTGTTGATGGGGGATTTCACCTATGGTTTGTGGCACCTAGTCTCTTTCCAATCCAGTAGTTGGGTTCGGGATGTCACAAATGGTATGAGTTTGGTTGGTTCATATTATTGGGGTGGTGGTAAGAAGATAGTCCATGTTGGATCTTGAAATGGATATCATAAAAAGATATATCTAACTTATTTATGTTGAACTTCAAGTTACTTGGGTGGTTTGGTTAAGAAAAAGGTGTTTTTAGACACCTATAGAGGTATTTTCACCTCATCATTGTAGGTTTAGTCAATGATTGTAGTGTATCATGCATTAGTAATAAGACTTCCCACTAATACTGAATTGATGATATTAAGTTTGATGATTCTAAGAAACTAGTTATAATGATTGTTTCTTTTGATGATTTGGAATATACTAAGCCTTCAATTTACTAGTTAAGTGGTGAATAAATGGTTCTATTTTTCTAAATATAGAGAAATGCAACCTGTTAGATGAACTAGAAACCTAAAAGAAGTGTTCATAGAAGATTTGGTTGCACCTAAACCACTGGTTAGCCAATATCTTGTCCAAATCATTTTAAAAGAATTTCAAGCTACTGATAAAGGGAATCAAAATGATGACCCATGACATGTAGATCAATAAATTTAGTTTTAGAAACATAATCCACTAATCTTTTAGGCATATTCAAAACATTAAAATGAAGAAGCATGGCTTAGTAGAATGAACATGATCTTATATTTCCTTAGAAACCTAGATGATATGAAGGTGATGTTAATAGTATACATGTAGGAGGATCTTGCATGTTAATGGTGAGATTTACCTATCCAAGATAAGCTCGACCAAGGTCTTACATGGGATGGATTTAAAGAATTTTTCAATGAGAAATAAAACTTACATTCCTTCAATATAACCAAAATAATGAATTTATTTAGTCTTAATAAATAAAATCTATTAGTAATGGGGTATGTTTCTAAGTATATTAATATAGTTCATTTTTAACTATAAATGGATGATAGTGAGTCCCTGAAAATACATACATTTGAATTTGAACTATGATAAAAATCATTATTATATAGTTATACTATGTATTAATGATTATATAGACATGATTAATAAATAAATATTATAAGAAAAGGAACTAATTGGGAATTATACTAGAGGAATCATGCTCTTAATATGGATATAGCTATAAAATCTAATTCCAAGAATAAGTGTAAGAGTGAAACTTACTTCTATGGATACAGATCATTATAGAATCAGTCCACGTGATTAGTTTCCTTTCCTCTAGGCCAAGTTTCAAGCTGGGGTGCTTCTAATGTAGTTCATTAGAGCATAAATATTAGTATTTTATTTACCCACACAAATATTGTCCCAATTAAATCATATGGGAAATATTTAATGTTATTTACCTAACACTCTAAATTCATTTGTTGGGAATAATACTCATGTTTCTCAAACATCCTATGATCTGACTGGATGACCACATCAGAATCATTCTTGTCCTCAAAACTGAGTGAGCCAGGTTGATTCTAGAAACACCCAGACTCCTCAAACAACACAACCATAATAAGGAATAAAGTAATATAGAGGAATGAGTAAGTATTTATATAGTGTTGAGTATATGATCACAGAGGATCAATTATTCCATTAAACTATACAAGCTACCATTCTTATTAACTCAACACCTATGAAAGTTCTATTTGGTACTGTTTCATCCCAATATTTTATTTATTCTCATGTCATTAATCAAATGGTGTTGCATATCTAGATGATGCCACATGTGATCAGTATCCAAACACCTCTAGGTAAGTGAGGGTGAAAAGGATTTAAATTTATAAATTGTTCTATAACCATCAATGGAGTCTATTTTTTTGGGAATTTAATGTTCTAGAAATTGATATCTTTGATTTAATCCTAGTAATGGATTGGTTTGTTTCTTTCAAGGCTTTCATCGATTGTTATATGTGATGCATGAATTTTAAAACTTCTAATAGAATATTAGATCTCTATATAGAATATTGGGATGTGAATACCATAAGAGTGGGACCTATAATACTAATGGTTGAAACTATTTCTTATCAATTGGAATTATTCACTTTGGTGACTAATGCCACAATTGTGACTAGATATCTTCCTACCACTCTAGATCAGTATCCCGATGTATTTCTTGAAAATTTCACAGGTTTTCCATATTAAATTGAATTATAATTTTTTATTGAACACCGTCTAGGGAAAAACACTATTTTACTACAATCATATCAAATATCACCAATAAAATTGAGGGAATTGATGGTCCAATTTGAGAAATTGGGAAGTAAATGTTTCATAATCCCAAGTACATCACCTTAGGATACTTTGGTTATCTTTGTAAAGAATATTGATGGTTTTTTATGACTAAATTTTTAGTATAATAAATTAAATCAGGTTATGATAAAGAATAGATATCATCTTCCTTGAATCAATGATCTGTTAGATATATTGATAGGATCCCAATGGTTCTCAAAGATTAAACTATGGTTCAGGTATCATTAACTCCAAGTTAGAAAATAGGATCTTCTAAAGACATCTTTCATGATGTCTCTATGATCATTATGAATATCATTTCATTCCATTTTTTCTTATAAATGCACTAGAAGTGTTCATGGAATTGATGAATCACTTCTTTAAAAGTAACCTAGACTCCTTTATTGTGGTATTTATAGATGATATTCTGGTGTATTCTCAAACTCTCAAAGACCAGTAATAACACTTAGATATTGTTTTAAGAACCTTGTAAGTGAATATATTTTATGAAAAACTATATAAATTTGATTTCTAGATACAAGAAGTTTTCTACCTTGGGCATGTCATGTAATGTCCCAGAAATTCTGTATAATGTTTTTTATATATAGAATGATTTTGAGATCGTGAAATCTGACGACACATGATTCTGAGGCTGAGAGTTCCCGGAATGAACCATCAAAGTTTTGTTAAATTTTAAATAATGTGTGTAAGTAGTTTTCCTAAAAAAGTGGAATAAATCTTAAATTTTTACTCAGATTAGAAATCTGAGGGCACCGTAGCATTCAAGATGGTGGGTTTACCTTAGGTGTGACTTAATTTTAGTTGGTGCGGGCCTCTTCTGAGAAAACTTGAAAATAGTATAATTGTAAATAAAATAATTAAATAAATTATTTTATTTTTCAAATGATTATAACTCACAAATGGTAGCTTGGATTGAAAATATGATACCACATCTAAACTCGCGAGGGCATGATTTATGTAAGTAGATACAAAATTTGGCCGGCGCGGTCCACCAGTGAAAGTTTTTGGTCGTAAATAAAATTATTAAGTGGAAATTATTTTATTGTAAAATCCATAACTTTTAAATGGTAACACAGATTGGAAATATGAGAGTACCATTGGGCTCGTTGGGGTGTGTTTCACTTGGCTAGAGCCTAACCTAGACCGGCGCAAGTCGAGGGTGACTGTTAATAATTTTCCAAACTTTTTTTCGGGTACGTTCAGTAAACGCGCAAGTGGCATTTTGTAACTTTTGAACCAGTCCTTAGAATTGAAATCTGAGGACACCATTGAACTTATAGTGCCGATATTCACCTAAGGAGACATTCACTTCGACTGTAGTAGGTCTGGAGAAAATTTTTGTTTTTGGAACTTTTTAATAGAAAAAATAAAATAGCTTTATTATTTTATTTTTATTCTATTCCTCCAACAGACGAGCGATAAGGTGGGACTGGTGACGTGTCAAGACAATAAATGGATTGAACCTCCAATTTGAGTAACAGCAACATTTGGGGAAATTAAGAAGATTCCTAATTAATGATCCCCATTAACTCTCTGCATCGTTACTTACTATCCCCATATCCTTTAAATATGGAGCTAGGGAAGGGGTATCGGGGAGCTTCACCAAGCAACGAATTGTTGAAGGAATGCCATGATTCCATAACCTTAGAATATGAAGCCGAACAAGCCGAAGGTGATGCATGAAATCAAACCACCAATGGGCGATGTGCGAGTTGTGTCTCTGGGAGATGGTCGTAGGAACTAAGAACACGGTCCACCGGCAAGCGCGGATGATTCTCCGACGTTCAAGGTAGAGGTTTTAAGCATGTTAAATATTATTCTATTGTTTCTCTTTATCCTAAATTCACAACGACGATGGACAAATGAACATGGCCATCATCCTTCACATAAACCATGCTCCTCTTTCTTTTATTTCTTCATGTGTTCTTCAACACCTAATATTTATTGGCACTGGAAAAAAAATATTTTCTGAATGTGATATATAGACACGAATCCTTCAACGCAAGGATCTCAAATATGCGATCATTTAATTTTTCAGGCATGAAATGAAGCCGAAATGGCTCGCAGAACGAGGCTTCCAAATATTTATTAGCATTGGAAACATGAATATTTGTTAAACGTGATATATGGATGTGAATCCCTCGACACAAGGATCATAAATATGCGATCGTTTAATTTTTTGGGCTTGGAACGAAGCTGTAATGGCTCGCGGAAGGAGGCAGCCTAATATTTATTAGCGCTGGAAACACAGAGATTTGCTGAGCGAGATATATGGATGTGAATCCCTCAACGCAAGGATCGTAAATATGCGATCATTTAATTTTGCGGGCATGGAATGAATCCGCAAGGACTAGCGGAAGGAGGCGGCATCCGGCACCTAGTAGGCCACGAGGAAGGAAGGGTGGCACATGTTCGCACCACCGGGTGATGAGAAGGTCGCGGACCGTTGGCCGCAGTGGAGCGAGGGTTGCAGCCGGTATAGCGATCAGCTACGTGACGGCAGTGGCAGCGCTTGTCTGCACCGCCCAGCGTGCAGGGGTCGTGACGCAAGGCCGTCACGGCGATGGAAGGGTGGTCGGCCAAGCCAGCCTCCGGTGGTGGCACGGTGCATGACTGCGCCGCGAAGGAGGGCTAGCCATCTGGCCAGCCACTGGTCGCTGCACCGCAGGCCGCCCAACGCAGGCCGAGCTGAACCCAGCGGGTCAGGTCGGATACCGCGGTCCGGGTCTGGCCCAGGACTAGATCTGGGTCAGGCCGGGTCTACCTAAACCAGGTCGAGTTGGGGAGGGTCGGTCCAAACCGGTTCGGGTCGGACGAGTCCGAGTCGGGTCAGTCGGCCCGACTGGGTCGGATCAGACCTAGACAAACTTCGATTGTTTTCACTCTTTCGGCCATATCTTGAGCTACGGGCGTCTGTTTGATGAACCATCTGAAGTGCCAAAAACCTTGGATTGAGACGGTCCCTTTGGTATACCCCACTTGAGTTTTGGATAAATTTGGGGTACAGTCGGGCTGGATCAGACACAAATCCAATCGGGCCCTCGGGACTAAAAATCTAGTGACTTACAGATCGGGCGTTCGATTGACACACCGTCTATTGCATTGAGACCTCTTTTACGTGGTGGTACTTTGAGATACTTATTCATGGGACTCCATGGCATTTGGAGTATTGACATGTGTCTTGAGAGGCGTACCCTCCTGGAATCATGCGAGCTTAGTGCGGGAACCCTGTAACTGGATATAACATGAGAAAGGGATCCTTTGTGATTCTGTGCTATGGATCCTTTATGGGTCTTTGTTTGATATTCTCACTCAGATCTACTATTGTAATCCATGTGGGACTACTCTGGGATCCTATGTGGGTCTTCTATACTAGTATCCTATGTGGGTATGATGATGTACTAGGATCCTATGTGGGTATGCTATACTAGGATCCTGTGTGGGTCTGATGATGTACTGGGATCCTGTGTGGGTCTGAATACGTACTAGGATCCTGTGTGGGTATGACGATGTACTAGGATCCTGTATGGGTCTGACAATGTACTAGGTTCCTGTGTGGGTCTGATGATGTACTAGGATCCTGTGTGGGTCTGATGATTTAGGATCCTATGTGGGTTTGCCTCTTAATAGAGTAAGATGATTCAGTAGTTACATCTAATCATCTCTACTACTGTACCTAAGTTATACCTGGTGTGAGCTGAGTCTTTTCCATCGTGGTGATACCTTGGTGGTATTCTTCTGTGTGGAATACCTGTGTGGTACTTTCCTTCATGGTGATACCTTTGTGGTATTGTTCTGTGTGGTGTACCTGTGTGGAACTTACCTTAGTGTTAATACCATGTGGTATTCTTCTGTGTGGCGTACCTATGTGGTACTTTCCTTCATGGTGATACCTTGGTGGTATTCTTCTGTGTGGTGAACCTGTGTGGTACTTTCCTTTGTGGTTATACCTCTGTGGTATTCTTCTGTGTGGTGTTACATTTGTGGTACTTACCTTTGTGGTGTTACCTTTGTGGTATTCTTTCCTTCATGCAATAGTTGGGCTTTGAGATAATGAGTTGGCCCTTGTGTTTCCTCATGAATGAGATGGGTATACTTGATAACTTAGGTATATATGTGGGCATATACCTAAGTAGGGTTAACAGTTATTTTTATGATTTTTGGTTTATCCTTTGTGGATTTTGTGAGACCTTTGAGGGTCTTGAGGTCCCTACTGAGTATCGTTATACTCACCCTTGCACGGGCTATGCCAGCACCATGTTGTGTTTGGTAAAGATGATGGACAACGCTGACTGAGGACGAGAGTACCAGGACTAGAGGTAGCTCGGAGGTGGACCTTAGATGAGGCGTACCACAGAGATGATTGTTCGAGAGCTGCACCTACCCTTTAGGTAGGATCCTTAGCGGGTGTTCACAGGAGCTGTTAAGTTTACTTGTACTTTCCAGTTTTCTTGTACTTTCTAGTTGGTCTTGTATTCTGGCCCCTTTTACTTACTATACGAACTCTTTTTACTATTCAGTTTACTTGTGTTCATATCGTGTTGTGTTCTTGGTTGCGTGAGTTACAGGTTATAAAGGCAATGCCTTCCCACTTTAAGGGAATATGCCTTTGGTGTTAGTCGTCAGTCCCTAGCCTATGGAAGGTGGGCTTGTGGTAGTCACGGCACGGGCCCCAAGGGACGATTCATGAAAAATTGGTATCAGAGGAGTCAGTTCTACCATAGAACATTGAACTCTGGTCTTTTTAATGGAAATAGTGTTAAGTTTAGTGAGTGTGGTTATCAGTTTAGGGAATCCAGTGTTGGTGCGGCGGCCGACGTATCCATACACCAGGACCCTGACTTCTGATTTCTGACTCAGTGCACGAAAACACTTATTGCATGTGTGTTTTAAAATATTTTCTTGTGTTTTCTTGAGTCTTATCACTAGGTATAACTAAATGATTCTGGCGCACCTGTTCCTTATCAAGATATCACTACGTAGATAGCCAGTTAGGATTTCCGATAGAGTACACGATGATGACCCACTGAGCGACGAGGCTCCAGTGCGGGGACCTCTTACTATGTTTTCACCTTCGGGTGGTGTACCAGCAGCACCACCACCCGTTGGGCAGCAGATACCACCAGCCACACTGGCATACGGTGCACGCCAATTGAGCGCGTTGCATGAGTTCGAGCAGCAGAGGCCTCTGAGGTTTCGAGGTGAGACAGTTTCCCAAGCGGCTGAGGACTAGCTCGAGGAGGTGGTTGAGGGTTCTCTAGAGCTTCTACAGCTTTTGTAGGATGACATGTCGGTAGCTGAGTATTCATCAAGGCGTACCGACCATTCCTAGTACTCGATTAATATGATACGATCAGTGCTTCAGGGCTCAGACTTCCGAGTGAGGTGAGTTTAAGGACATCTGATTCAGCACTATTCCTCTATGCATTCCTACTTATGTTAGGGTGCTAGAGAGAACTATTGTGGTTGAATGTTCTTTAGCTGAGCGGATACAGCCAGTGAATGTTAGCAGTGGGGAAGCAAAAACTGGCACCAGTCTCAGAGACTTGGATGTATAAAAATGTTTTGGGAAGAATAAGTGTTAGGGATAGATGAATCTGCAGGTCTGAAGACCTGAAAGCAGATCTAGGGGAGCAGCATGAGGTGGTGTACTTTTCAACATATCACAACCACCCCCCTTTGTGGTCCCCACCAGTCTTAGGGAGATAGAGGGCAGGGAAAGGGAGTAGCTGTATGCGGTCAAGGATTATGGCCCAAGGACTCCAGGAATGATTAGAGGTACGGTCTGTGTCTACTACTAGTTTTCATATCAATAGACATGGGTACCAATCATTCCTTCATTCCACAAATCTTGTCCAATACCTAGAGTTTCCAGTTAAATCGTTGACTTGACCCTCACATCTAGAGATACCTTAGGGAGGAGACTTTATAATCACACTTACTCCGATGGTGTGATCTGACCCTTGAGGCAAGAGTTTCGGTTGGAACCTCTTGGTGGCAGCATCGAGGCCTTACGACATTAGTTTGGGTATAGACTAGGCATCCACAGTTCATACTTAGATTGATTGTATTAGGAAAAAAATTCATGGCCTCTTTTAAATTTTGGAATGGGGTTTTCCTTGGTTGGTGAAAAGTAATCCCATGTAGCACAGGATGGGCTCATGCATAGGAGGGTGCAGTCGATCACTCATGAGTCGGCCAGACTTACCCTTGTGGTAGCAGGAGTTTTCAGTTTTCAGTTCCAAACATGAGTGGTAGATCATGGGGACATCTTTTCAAAATATGTTTCCAGGATTACCTCCCCAAAGGGAGAGGTATGTCTACTTTGTCAAGGTACTACTGAAGATTTGTACCCAACCTCCCCAGGGTAATAGCACCCTTGCCAGAATTGATGAAAAATGAGGAACCTTTACTGTGGACAGGGAAGTGTTAGTAGAGATTTTAGGAGATAAGAAAAAGACTAACAAGTATAACTATACTAACCATGACCTAGAGTTTTCACCATTGGTCTTTTCGCCAAAGGTGTGGTGGAATTACTTGATGGGTGAACGCTTTACAGTCTACTCGGACCACAAGAGTCTCAGTTATATCTTCTCTCAGTAGGACCTTAACCTGAGACAATGAAATTAGCTCGAGTTCCTCTAGGACTATGACTTCGAGATAGTATATACTCCTAGGAAGGGGAACCTTGTAGTAGATGCACCCAACAGGAGATCTATTATTCAGCTGATAGGTGAGGCGACGAAGCAACTGGCTGCTTTACAGATATCTTTTGTAGACCGAGATGGAGTATTTTTTCTTTAGTCTCTCATAGTCACTCTCCCACTTCTTCAACAAGTCAGGGAGGTGCAACATGGGGACACTGACTCTGAGGCTCGATGTGTTCAGATATCCTCAGGGTAGGAACCTGATGGATTTTCTAAAGTTGAGGAGCATGTCGACCTCTTCAGAGGACATACCATGGTACCAGGACCTTCAGCGTCAGTACTGGTGGCCAGGGATGAAGAAAGCAGTGGTAGATTTTGTATCATGATGCCTCACTTGTTAGAAAGTAAAAACTACTTAGAGCTGGCAGAAGTCTTATACTGATAAGAAATGGAGACCTCTGAAGTTTCAGAATGGTGACCACGTCTTTCTATGGGCCTCACCTCGACGAGGTTTGCGGAGATTTGTTCGGGGCGACAAGTTATCTCTGAGGTTCATTGGACCCTTCTAGGTCCTCAGCAGAGTTTTCAAGGTGGCTTACCTTCTATCTATTTCCCCAAAGATGCACCGGGTGCATAATGTTTTCCATGTGTCACATCTGAGGAGATATGTGCATGATCCATCGCATGTTATCGACCATGGAGAGATGTACTTAGACGATGGGGCGATGTTTACAAAGGTTCCAGTAGATATTGAGGATCGATAGGAGCGAGTCCTACATGGGCAGTTGATAGCTCTGGTGTGCATCCACTGGCAGCACGAGAACCTCCAGGGGAGCACATGGGATCGGGAGGCTCATATTCGTGCTCAGTACCCCCATTTGTTTTCTTTAGTCTATGTTGTGGATCTCAGGGACGTAAATCCCTAAGGTGGGGAGAATGTAATGTCTTGAAAATTCTGCATAATTATATATATATATGAAATTATTTCAAGACCATTAAATCTGAAGGCATGCAATTCTGAGGCTCGGAGTGCCTGGAATGAACCGTTGAAGTTTTTTTAAACTTTAAATAATGCACGCAAGTATTTTTCCTGAAAAAGTATAATAAATCTTAAATGGTTACTCGGATCAGAAATTTGAGGGCACTGTTGCATTCAGGATAGCAGGTTTACCCTAGGTGTGACTTAAGTTTAGTCTGCACGGGCCTCTTGTGAGAAAACCCGAAAATGGCATAACTGTAAATAAAATAATTAAATAAATTATTATATTTTTCAAATGCTTATAACTCACAAATGGTAGCTCGGATTGAAAATATGAGACAACCACTGAACTTGAGATGGAATTCTTTATTTAAGTAGATACTAACTTTGGCCAGCGCAGGCCACCAGTGAAAGTTAGTTTTTGGTCGTAAAAAAATTATTAAGTGACAATTATTTAATTGTAAAATCCATAACTTTTAAACGATAACTTGGATTAGAAATCTGAGAGTACCGTTGGGTTCGTTGGGGATTGTTTCACTTAGGCAAGGCCTAACCTCGACTGGCGCGGGTAGAGGGTGACTGTTAATAATTTTTTAAACTTCTTTTCGAGTACGTTCAGTAAATGTGCAAGCGGCGTTTTGTAACTTTTGAACCAGTGCTCGAAATTGAAATCTGATGACACCGTTGAACTCAAAGTGCTAATATTCCCTTAAGGATACATTCACTTCGACCGCAGTAGGTCCGTAGAAAAAGTTAGTTTTTGGAACTTTTTAATAGAATAAATAAAATAACTTTATTATTTTATTTTTATTCTATTCCTCCAAAGGACGAGTGGTAAGGTGGGACCGACGATGTGTCAAGCCAATAAATGGATTGACCCTCCAATATTAGTAATAGAAACGTTGGGGGAAATTAGGAAGCTTCCTAATTAATGATCCCCATTAACTCTCTTTGTCGTTACTTACCCTCCCCCTCTCCTATAAATATGGAGCTAGGGAAGGGGTATCGGGGAGCTTCACCAAGCAGTGAATTTCTGAAGGAATGTTGTGATGCCAGACCCTTAGAAGATAAAGTCAACCCAGCTAAAAGTGAAGAATGACATCGAATCACCAATGGGCGACGTGTGAGTGGTGTCTTTGGGAGCTGGTCATGGGAACTAAGAACACCGTCCACCGACAAGCGTGGACGATTGTCCGATGTTCAAGGTAGGGGTTTTAAGCATGTTGAATTTTATTATATTGCTTCTCCTTATCCTAAATTCACAACGACGATGTCCAAAAAAACATGGTCATCATCCCGCACATAAACCATGCTCCTCTTTCTTTTATTTCTTCACGTGTTCTTCATGCATTCTTCAATTCCTAATATTTATTGGCGGTGTAAACACGGAGATTTGATGAACATGATATATGGACGTGAATCCATCAACACAAGGATCACAAATATGTGATCGTTTAATTTTTTGGGCTTGGAACAAAGCCTTAATGGCTTGTGGAAAGAGGCGGCCAAATATTTATTGGCGCTGGAAACACAGAGATTTTCAGAATGCAATATATGGACGTGAAGCCCTTGATGCAAGGATCTCAAATATACGATCGTTTAATTTTTTGGTCTTGGAACAAAGCCACAATGGCTCACAGAAGGAGGCATCCAAATATTTATTAGTGCTAGAAACACGAAGATTTGATGAGCGTGATATATGGATGCAAATCCCTCAATGAAAGGATCTCAAATATGCAATCGTTTAATTTTTCGGGCTTGGAACGAATATGTAATGACTCGTGGAAGGAGGTGGCAGCTAGAACCCATCCGACTACGAGTAAGGAAGTTCGGCACGCATTCGCACCACCGGATTATGAGAAGGCCACGAATCATCGGCCATGGCGGAGTGAGGGCGGCGGCCGGTGTAGCGGTCGGCCACGTGACAGCGGTGGTGGTGCACGTCCGCGCTGCCCAGCGTACAGGGGCCGCAGTGCAAGGTCGCGGCAGCGATGGAGGGGCGGCCGGCTGAGCCAGCCCCTGGTGGTGGCACGGTGCACGATCGTATCATGAAGAAGGGTGGTACATCCGGCCAACCGCGGGCCGTCGCATCGAGAGTCGCCCAGCGCGGGTCGTGCCGATGGGTCGGGCCAGACCCAGCGGGCCGAGCCGGACCCAGCTGGTCAGGTCAGATCCCATGGGCCAGGTCTGACCCAGGGCCAGATCTAGGTCAGTCCAAGTTGGGTCGGGTCGGGTCGGTCCGCTTGGGTCAGACCGGACCCAGACCAACTTCGACCCTTTTCACTCTATGGGTCATATCTTGAGCTACGGGCGTTCGTTTGATGAACCGTCTACACCGCCAGAAACCTTGGATCGAGACGGTCCTTTTGGTATACCCTAATTGAGTTTTGGATAAATTTGGGGTATGTCCAAGTTGGATCGGACTCAAATCTAACTGAGCCATCGGGACTAAAAGTACAATAACTTACAGAGCGGGCGTCTGATTGATGCACCGTCTGTTTCATTGAAACCCATTTTACGTGGTAGTCATTTGGGATACTTATTCGTGGTACTTCATGGATGTTTGAGTATAGACCTGTGTCTAGAGGAGCGAACCCTCACAGAATCAAGTAAGCTTAGTGGGGGAACCCTGTAGCTGGGTGTAACATGAGAAAGGGATCCTTTGTGGGTCTATTCTAGGGATCCTTTGTGGATCTGTGTTCGAGAGTCTCACTTGGATCCACTCTAGGAATCCAAATTGGACTACTCTAGGATCCTATGTGGGTCTTTTGTACTAGGATCTTGTGTGGGTATAAGGATGTACTAGGATCCTATGTGGATCTCCTATACTATGATCATGTGTGGTTCGGATGATGTACTAGGATCTTGTGTGGGTCTGACTATGTACTTAGATCTTGTGTGGGTCTGACGATGTACTGGGATCCTGTGTAGGTCTGACGATATACTAGGATCCTGTGTGGGTCTGATGATGTACTAGGATCCTATGTGGGTTGATGATTTAGGATCTTATGTGGGTCTGCCTCTTAACAGAGTAAGATGATTCAGTAGTTACATCTAATCATCTCATTTACTGTACCTAAGTTATACCTGGTGTGAGCTGAGTCTTTTCCTTCATGGTGATACCTTGGTGGTATTATTCTGTGTGGCATACCTGTGTGGTACTTTCCTTTGTGGTGATGCCTTTGTGGTATTCTTCTGTGAGACATACCTGTGTGGCACTTACCTTCGTGGTAATACCTTTTGGTATTCTTCTGTGTGGCATACCTGTGTGGTACTTTCCTTCTTGGTGATACCTTGGTGGTATTCTTATCTGTGTTGAACCTATGTGGTACTTTCCTTTGTGGTGATACCTCTATGGTATTCTTCTATGTGGAATTAGATTTGTGGTACTTACCTTTGTGGTGTTACCTTCGTGGTATTCTTTCCTTCGTAGAAAATTTGAGCTTTGAGCTAATGAGTTGGGCCTTGTGTTTCCTCATAAATGAGATGGGTATACTTGATAACTTAGGTATATGTATGGGCATATACCTAAGTAGGGTTGACAGTTGTTTTTATGATTTTTGGTTTATCCTTTGTAGATTTTGTGAGACATTTGAGGGTATCGGGGTCCCTACTGATTATCATTATAATCACCCCTGCATGGGCTACACCTGCACCTTGTTGTGTTTTGTGCAGACGACGGAGAGCGCTGACTGAGGACGAGAGTACCAAGACTGTAGGTAGCTCAAAGGGGGACCTTATATGAGGCGTACCACAGAGAAAACTGTTTGAGAGCTGCACCTACCCTTCAGGTAGGATCCTTGGCGGGTGTTCACAGGAGCTGTTCAGTTTACTTGTACTTTCCAGTTTTCTTGTACTTTCTAGTTGGGCTTGTATTTTGTCCCCTTTTACTTACTGTACACACTCTTTTACTTGTACTATTCAGTTTACTTGTGTTTGTATCATGTTGTGTGATTTGTTGCATGAGTTACATGTTAAAAAGGCAATACCTTCCCAGTTTTAGGGAATATGCCTTCGGTGCTAGTCACCATCCCCTAGCCTCTAAAAGGTGGGATTAGGGTAGTCACGACAGAGGCCCCAAGGGACGGGTCATGACATGTCACTTTTTAGTAAGGCATATCAGTAGACCCTGAAAAGATATAATTTTTCATCTCTTGGAAACTATTGAAGAATGTCCTTGAGATACACATATTTCTAGTATTAGAAGGTTACTATCAATACTTCATTCATAACTTCTCACATCTCGCATCTCCTGAGAAAGTGCTAATGATAAAGGGAACTTCATTATAGTGGAGTTATGATTGTCAAAAATCCTTTTTTGAGCTTAAGTTTAGGCTCACTTCAGCACCCATTCTTATCTTCCTAGAATCAAGGAAATGTTATGCGGTCTATTTTGATGTGTCTGGGTCTGGATTTTTCTATGTTCCCATAAAAGTAGATCGTTTCATAGATTAAGGATCACAATAGTAATGAATTAATTAAATGAATTATCAAACCCATGACTTATATCTTTATATAGTGGTTCATAATTTAAAAAAAATGGTATCAATATATCTTTGGTGATAAATTCACTGTGCTCACAGATCATAAAATCTAGAAGCATGTCTTTTTCACAAAGGGAATTGAACCTAATACAAACAAGATGGATGTAATATATCTAGAAGTTAAAATTGGAATTTATTTATACATTAGGAAGAGGAAATTTAGTGGAAGATTATTTAAGATAAAATATATATAACCAACTATCTAGAGAAGCTCATGATCAATGGAAATTGATGAGTGTGATTATTGATATGATTTTGGATTACACTGATAAAAATTATGCAAAAGTCTTATTTTTTATGATTCTTATTCCAAATTTTGTTGAGAAGGTCAAGGATTATCATGAATCAAATACTGATTATATTACTATTACTTAAAAACTCAATGGTGTTGAGACCATAGATGGATTAAAACAAGATGGAAATTTAGTGTTTCATTTTTTATATTGGATAGTTGTTCTGTCCTCTTCTCAGAAAACAATTCTTTCTACTTATCCCCATTCTAAGTTTGTGATTTAACCGAACATCCAAAATATGTTCAACACTCTTAAGAACCATTTTCAGTGGTCAAATATGAAATGAAATTTTTTTTACTATATTAGGGACTATCTCGCCGGTCAATGAGTAAAATATTATTATCAACTGCTAGCTGGTATGTTGCAATATTTTCTTATAGTCTTGTATAAATGGGAATAGATAGTTGTGTACTTTTTCACTGGTCTTCTAATAACTATGTTGAATTATGATTAAATATGGGTAATTTTGGACCAACTCAAAAATTAATCCCACTTAATTCCAATTCATGAATCCAATATAATAGAAAACTTGGAAAAGATCTACAATCGGTAAGTGGTAAAATTTCATATAATACCCATTTTGATCATCTCTAATAGAGATACTCAATTTATCTCTCAATTTTGTAGATTTCTTAAATAATATTTGGGTACCTAGTTGACCATGAACATAGTGTATCATCCTCAAATGGATGGGCAATGAGAATAAACTATTCGGACACTGGAAGACCTACTCAGAGATTATGTTTTGAGTTTTGGTGGATCATGGGAGGACCATTTCTCATAGTTCAATTTTAATATAACAACATTTATCAATCTAGGATACATATGGATCCATTTTGGAAATTGTACATTCATTCATATCGATATCCACTTTATTAGCAAGAAATTGGGTAAGATTCACTAATTAGACCAAGCCTTGTTCATTAAACAAATTAGAATATTCAAATGATCAATAAACTCATGGTTTCATACAAAATCTATCAGAAATCATATGGGGGTCATCGTATTCACTCATATCATTTGAAGTGTGAAATCATGTATTCTTGAAAGTATCTCCAAGGCTAGGACATCATCAATTGGGTAAGTAAGGATATTTCTCTCTTTGGTATGTTGGACCTTTTTAAAAACTTGAATAAATTATTAATGTTTCTTATTGACTATATTTTCTACCATAGTTCAGTTTGGTTCATCATGTATTTCATGTATCTAAATTGATGTAATACCATCCAAATTATATCCATGTTATTTGATGGTATCATGTTGATCTTGAACTAGATGCATCATTTTTTAAGAACATGTTCATATCTTGAACATACATGATAAATTATTGCATGGAAAATGTATTCCTTTGGTTTGGGTATTGTGGAAACATAGAGAACTTCCTAAGGATACATGGTAACATAAGAAAGATATGTTAGAGAAATGGTCATTGATATTCTAAAAAACCATCAATATCTATCATTTCAAGTGTGGAAATCCCAATGGTGGGGAGAATTTAACACCCCCGGTTTTATGTAATTTCTATTTTATTGTCAATTTTTAATGTTTGGATTGATTGGGATTAATATCGGGGAGTTTTTTGGTTGGTTTTGAATTTTTTTGATGGAATTTATAGGGTTTCATGGTTGTATAATGGTTTAGGAAAATCATGTGGATTCCCTAGGTAACCATGCGACATCTTGAGAGAGTCTAGTAAGAGGTGTAAATTTGTCACTTGATTAGGGAAAACCATGTAGATATCATTAGAAACCATGTGACATAGGACAGAGGAGTTTTACGTGTTTGAGGCATGGTTTTTCAAATTGTGTGACTAAACCATGTGACATGTGGGCTTTGAGATAGTGGATCCCATCTGGTTGATGCATGGTTTGGTAAACCATTCAATGTTATAAATAAAATATGAAAATTTTATTTTAACCCTGATACTCACCCAAAAATTCTAATTTTTTCATCCTCAGCCTAATCTCTCAACCCTTATTATTCCATTAGTAATTTTTGGTGACTCTCTTCCCATTAGAGTCTGATTGCAATGGATTGAAGTCCATTGTATCTAGGATATTTAAGTTAAGAGCCTATTCATATCCTTGATCTTCCTTCCTTTAATATCCACTCATTTTCCTTTGAATAGAACCTTATATCAATTTGGTTATGCTTGGGTCTAATGGATTGGTTGTTTTTTCAAAAAATTATATTTTGTATTTGTTAAAGCAATGGGAAAGGGTGTCTAGTTTGGCTAGATCATGACTTGGTTCTTCATGTTCTTCAAGATCCATTGTGAGGTGGGTGTCTTTTCTGTTTTTCTCCACTCATTCTATAACTTGAAGGACTGGATTTCTAAATGTTTTTATTTCTATTTTTGATGGAAATTATTGTTGAATTATTATTGAAAACCCATTTTACTTTTGGTTTTAAACTTTTAATCATGGGTGATTCCCATGAGGTGTTCTATAAAATAATAAAAAAGTGTTTTATATTTTTAAAAGAAATTTTTATATGATGACTTGGAAAATTTGGTTGGAGTGAGTTCATATTTCATTATATGGTGTTGTGTAGAGTTTGTACAAGGGTTTGTTGTCACGTGGGGAACATAGAGGATTATAACTAATGAATGGATTAGTGGATCATGTGTTACCTCTCAATAATATAGTAATTTTCATGGCATAAATGTGTGTGTGTGTGTGAACATAAAATGGGTATGCCAAATAGAATAAATGGATAAAATATTTTTATTTCTTATGTTTATTAAATTAAATTGGAGAACTATTTTGGTTTTCCCTCTTGTTTGTTTTATTTATATTTTTAACCATGAGTTAACTTGTTCTTTTCATAGTGGCGTGAGTTTGGATGTCTTGAGGATTTCATACTTGGTTGTATACTCACCCCCAACATATACACCTTGGTGTGTATGAAGATTTTTTTTATCATTAAATGGGTACAAGAAAAGTATCTTATATCTATGATTATACATTCACTATATGGTGGTTGGAAATTTGAGATATTTATGTGGAGTTATTGGAGTGATTCCACATCAGTGTTAATATATTAGGATGTATTTTAGTTCTTGGTTGGGTGTCTTGCTCCATTTTTTTCTTATACTCTAATATTGTTCTTATTATATGATTTTTAGTTGTACTGTTTATATATATTAGGTGTTTGGGGTACAATTACATTAAATACACACACACCACACACACAGGACAAAAAGGTAGACCATAGCCCCCCCCCCCCAAGGGATATCCCACCCATAAAGACTTATTTATTCAGTACATGGACTAAAGGATCAGTGGGTTTGAAGCCCATTACAAGGAACAAAGGCCCACAAACTAGCCTGAAGGTCTGGTGTAGCATCATGCCTGCACCATGCATGCATCATGCTTGCATCACCACTCGCATGCATCATGCCTGCATCATTTCCTTCCAGTGGAAATTTTCTCCCACCTAGATTTGAACCCAGGTCTGATGTAGGATTGTGGGGAGCCTTTAACACTTAGGAAAGCCCCCAACTGTGAAACGTGTTATTTGGGTAATGAGGTATAGGTGGTTTTGACACCACGCCTGTCTTGGGCCCAACCCACCACCTATGTGCCACACGCACCCAACTAATTTTGAGTTAGGATATACTCAAACCTAAGCCAGTTCAATTTCCAGTGAGTGGACACCATACATGGTACCACTAAGCCAACCCTATTTGTTTTTCATTGTTTATATTTCATGAATCATATAGTATTTTGTTGTTTGTTTTTTAATTGTGTTGGAATGTTGTGTATATTTAATGGAAAAATTATCCCCCAATGATTTAGTATGACATTGTAATATATTTATAGCCTTTTGTGTCTATGGGATATCACCTAAGGTTAGTGGAACCTTGGATCTTTCTAGGATAATGGTTCAGTTCAGGAAGTTACTATCGTGACCCAACCCGCCAAGACCCCTCCTAGGTTGAAATTTAGCTGAGCGTGACACACTAAGCCCCCCTCCAATAGGCCATGGGTTAGAGACAAGTTCTAAGTAGGTATAAAATTAAAATGGGAGGCCTTATCCTAAAGTACCTATATTCACGCACATACCCATGTCCATTAAACAATGTAGATATATGTAGATAAACATAAACATCTAGAGTATAAATAATCAATGCAAAAACCTATAGGAAAAACATGAAAGTGTATAAAGGAGATAAAAAAGATAAAAAGGGTGGAAATATACACCTAACTTGAAATGATATCTCAACCTGGTAATAACTAAAAAATAAAAACTAAAGTAAGACCATCTCACAATATTCAAGGATAACCACTAAACATGTACATCACCATCAAGTACCACAATGCTCCTCTAATATCGGATCCACCGAAGTCACTGTTAATCTTCCTATAATCTACGTAAGACACAACACATTCAGGCATATCCCATAGAGGGGTGAGTATATACATACCTAGTAGGATACCCTAAAAACAAAGAGATAATAAAAATTAAAAAAACAATAGTCAACTCAACCCATAAGAAATAGGGTACAGGAAACCCAATATTAGATAATATCATAAGAATACCAAGAGAAGAGAGAAAGGGGAGTTGTATCTCCAAAAATAGCTAAGAATGATGATGAGTCTTCCTGTAACTCTAAATTTCCATATATAATTCGAAAAATCCCTTGAAATCTCAAAAGAATCAGAGTATAGCGCCCACTCCTCACTACTTCACTCCACAGTTGAGGGAGCACTATCTTTAATAGAGGTATTGATCCCTACCAAAGCTCGATAATGGATAATTACTACTTTATAGATATAGTAACAGTATCCTCTATAGAGTGGGGGAGTATCAACTCCACCCATACAAAGATATGGTGGGATTCACCTTGGTGTGGCAGGGGAGTACCGACCACACTATCTCTCTGATTTTCAAACCTAATCACTACCATCAGCCAAGCATCGTTGATAGAAGTATCTCTATTGTAAAACCTCATGTCATGTTAATGATTCTATAATGAATTCTGCTATCATTTTCTATGTGTAAAACTACTTGTTAGATCCTACTCATAGGCCCAAATCCAAGTCCCTAAGAAGGATATACACAGTTTAGATGTTTTTTAGGTAATTACACTGTGAGAAAATAGGGTTACATGGCCTATGAACTCACTTGGGAACATGGTAATGTCTTTACCTAGACATTTATTGTCGAACTGTGTGACTCTACTTGGTGTTTACATGGTATCAAAAGGTTTTTATTTTCACCCGAAGTCATGGGTGTGTACTCCCATGGTAAATGGCTTGGATAGTCATGTGCATCCACATGGAAATACCCAATTGGAACACAGAATATATACTTACTCGGGGTCTTAGGTGTGTGCCACCAGCACATATATTGGAATTCTGGGTAGGATCACATAGATTGTTGTCCTATCCACATGAAATTTTATATTTAACTCACTTGAAACCCTAACCTCTATGAGAACCTTGACCACAAAATGTGTATTCCTATAGGATATATAGAGTATGGTAAGATTTTTCACTGAAACTAGAGTATTTATTCCTGAGGATACTACATCTATTATTTTTTCCACATTACTCACCATTTTAGCCACCTTAATCCATCAAAAATTAATGGGGGCCTCTGATCACTGATTCTCATCCTCTGATAGCCAGAATTCATAACTCCAATATTCTATAGGGTTTCCCTCAAGACTCATGTCATTGTATAGGGGTCTTGGTCTATGGTATTATCATCCAAAACCCACAACATACCTCGATAAATCCAAAAAAACATTGATATATATGTTTTTCATGTATCCTCCATGAATTTTTTGGTTTTATCGTGCTCGAATCCGGCCCGAAAATGTAGAATCATGACCTCATGGGCCAATGATGAATAACGCAAAGAATGGTGGTGGTGAAAAGCACAAGAACATGGTAGGATCATCATTGTCTAATTAAATCCCTTACAATAAACATAAATTTTAGAAACCAAGGGTGAAAACAAGGGTGGGTTCATGTTCGTAGAATATATCAATAAATAGGTTCAATAACATTATTAAAAATTAGGCTCATGCGAAGAATGTAAATCGAAAATAAACCAAGAAAATAAGTAATACATTCTTTTCAAATAAATCAAAGGGAATAAAACCATAAAATAAAATTCCTTTCCTTAATAATGGATCAATCATTGGTGAATAACGTATCTGCAAGCTATGAAGGTGATGATCCCATTATGTTCATCATTTATCTCATAAATTCCCATGATCATTATTGATAATCCATGTTCCCAAGTTTCTAATGATAAAAAATCTCCCCTCCTCATCTCTATTATCCTAGTTTTATATAGATAAACCTAGGTATTTTTTATAACAATATATAAAAAGATAGTGATTAGGGTTTTCAATCATTTAATAAAATTAATTAAATTAATTAATTAATTCACTTAACGCACCTGCCAATGGCTGCCTTCAACTGAACGTTTGATTTCAACCAAATTTATGTCATGCCTATGGTAAAATTTTCATTATGAAAAATAATTATGGTCCTGAATTTACTATATGATGTCTCGATCAATGGGAAAAAATTTATTCCAAAAAATGTGCATGTGTGCTTTAATATATATTAATATTTTTAATATATTAATTATGAGGTCATGCAATACCTAAAACATAGTGGTAACTCTAAGGAAATATATATATATATATATTCAAAGGATAAAACTAAAAAAACTATATTTATTACATTCTAACCTCCTTCAAGTATTTTCACCATAAAAAACATAAGCTAAACAAAAAGGTAGGGGTAATGAGCTCGAATCTATATCTCATGTTCCCAATATCTCTCCTACATAATCCCATAATACCAAAGAACCTGAACTAGAGGAATGGTCTATCCACATTGGATCTTATCCTTTTGGCCCATGATCACCACTAGGCACTCTGAGAAGGTGGATCCTTTCTTGATGTCTAGATCACCCCAGTCAATAACATGTGATAGGTAGTGCATGTATCTCTTCAGCTATGACACATGGAAGTTTTAGTGCACTTAGTCCAACTTTGGGGGTAGGTTCAAGTAGTAAGAAACCACTCTAACACTTCTTATGATCTGTAATAGTATGATGAACCTTGGGTATAGCCTATTTTTCTAGCCAAGTCATCACAATTATCATTTTAGGGAGACTCTCAGGAAAACATGGTTTCCCTTCTTGAACCCAAAATGCCTTTTATGTTAATATGAATAATATATATATTGACTTTATGCCATCCTCATATGCTCATGGATCACCTAAACCATTTCTTTCATTACTTTCACATGTTCTGTCCTAACAAGAGATGTCTCACCAATCTATGTCCAGCACAAGTGTGACCTACAAGGTCTACCATAAAGAGTCTCAAAAAATTTCATAAAAATAGTGTAGTGATAGTTTTTATTATAATAAAAGTATTCCAATTTAAATTGATACTCCCAACTTTGGTAAAAGTCCAACACATAGGCTCTCAGTATATCCTCCAAAACCTGGATGGTTTACTCGGTCTGTCTATCTATCTGAGGGTGAAACATCATTCTCATCCATAAATAGGTCCCAAAAGCCTCCTATAAACCCCTCCACAACTAGAAAATTAACTGAGCATCATGGTTGGAGACGATCATCATGGGTACCCCAAGAAGTTGAATAATCTCCTACATGTACAACAACCTTAAACTCTCAACTGAACTCCACTACCTAATAGAAACAAAGTGTGAAAACTTGGAAATTCGGTCAAACATTAACCCAGATAGCATTGTGACCACTAGTTTTACATAGAATACCCATCATGAAATCCATTTATATTCCATACAAATTCTATTATAGAATCTCAAGAGGTTGAGTCAAACCTACTAGAACTTGATGTTCATCTTTTACTTTCTAACACATGAGGCATTGAGAGACAAACATGGAAACATTTCATCACATTCCAGACCATTAAAACTGTCATTGAAGGTCCTTGTACATATTTTCAACACCTGGATGTATAGATAAGGGGTGTATGAAACTACCTTGAAAAATACTCACAAAACATGATTAGAACTACATTCTATACCTGGAAAAGGATGATGTGCTCCCCTCCTTCATAAAATCCTCTTGGTGTATCTCCTAAGGATATCTGGTCATGTATAACCACATAATATATGTATCCCAACTGGTTATCCCTCACATGTTGAAGAAGCGGTGGAGTCACCACCATTGACTAAAGATAATTTGTACCCCTTGCCTCTACCAGAGTCTACTACAATGAAGTTAACTAATCTAATGCCTCCTCTACTAGGGAATAAAAGGATTTATTAGTAATGGAATGTTCCATTTTTTCCCTTCCATGGAGTATATAATATATCAAAGTCATGGTCATACATAATTTCAAACCAATGCCTCTATCTAATGTTAAAATATTTATGGTTGAAGATGTACCTAAGACTCTGTTGGTCGATTAAATAATAAAACACTCACCCAAAAGATAATTACTGTATATCTTAAAAGAGAATATTGCTACTACCAACTCAAATTCATGGGTTGTGTAGTTCTTCTCAAAGGGGATCAACTACCTCAACCCATAAGAGATTACTTCCTACCTCTACATCAATACACATATGATCCCAGCTCTAGATGCATTGAAAAACACCACATACTCGATGCCCACCTCTAGTAATTGAAAAACATGTGAACTATTCAACCTCTGATTGAGCTCCTAGAAGGATTTATGACACTAGTCAATCTAGGAAAATAGTTTCCCTTTCTTTGTCAAGTTAGTCAAAGGGGATGAAATACTTGAAAATTCTACCATGAACCTCTGCCAGTGCCCTTCCAAATTGAGAAAAATCTGCACCTCTTTCACTCTCTTTGGTGGGTCCCAATAAATCACTACATCAATATTCACTAGATCTATAGCTAAACCCTTCTTAGAAATGAAATTACCTATAAATTGAAACTCTCAAATCCAAAAATGACACTTTGAGAGCTTACTGTAAATTTGTCTCTCCTAAAGTAAGTGTAGTAGCATCCTAAAATGCTCTATGTTCTCCTCCTACGACGTAGTGTATATGATAATGTCATTGATAAAGAAAACTATGAATTGCTCTATGTATGGATTCAAGTATGATTCATAAGTTCTATGAGAATAGTGGAGGCATTAGTCCCTCTTAAATGGAATTACTAGGAACTCATAGTGTCTATAGAGACATTGGAATTACATATTTGGAATATCATCCTCATGAACCTTCAACTGATGGTAGTGAGACCTGAGATCAATCTTTGAAAATCATCTTGAACCTTTCAACTGGTCAAAAAGGTCTCTAATCCTTAGTAGGGAGACTTTTTCTTGATCATCACCCGATTCAAGAAATGACAATCAACACAAATCCTCAAACTCTCATCTACTATTTTTACATATAACATTGAAGTTTCCCAGGGGATGCATTGGGTCTAATAAATCCTTTATCTCAATGGTATTCCAAATATACCCTCAGATCCCAAAGCTCATTAGGGTAAATTTGATATGCCACATAAGATATTGGTGTGGTCCCAAGGTGAAAAAAGATACAGAATTTAATATCCCACCTTAGAGGTAGTCTCAAAATATCTTCAGGAAATAATTCCATGAAATCATTCACTACCACTAGAATCTAGATTTTTAAAGAGTCCACTTCACCAAGGGCTAAAATATCCAACTGATGGGTGATAGGTTTCATCATCCTTCTCATGAGCCCTACTCACTCACCCATAGGATCTCTCTCACCCATGAAGGATAATCATATCCTATATACACGAAGACAGAAGTGTATCTAGGAATGCACCATGGTTAACCATTTTATACCCATTATGGCGTCATAAGGTTTCATCGCAATGACCAAGAGGTCCCATGAGACACCCCCTCCACTGAGTGCCAACTCTCACTACTAAGCAACTTTTAATATAGAATAATATATTCTTGTAGGTACCTCTAGCCACAAATTATGGTCAAAAGACTCAATAATAAGTTCTAACTCTCACACAAGGTATATAGAGATAAATGAATGACTCGCACACATTTCTCCAATTTCTATATATAGATTAGGAAATACATAGATCATACCTCATATCATATCATTCATATCTTTTTCATATCCCTCTATATCATATAACTAACCACGCCCTCAACATCCAACCCTCTATGCCTGGAATGGGCCACTGGTTGGGGGTGGTTGAAGTATCTTGTAGAATCATCCCCCACCAGTAGTTCCTCCCTATAGAGCTCTACCTTCTCCTCTATCAACATCGACTCCTTAAGAGCCACTCTGGTTGTGCCTCAAAGATACCTGATCATTATGTTTCCTTTATCATCGCGGTCAATCCACTACCTACCCACCTTCCACAGTATGATAGGTTAGGAAATCATGAGCCAAGTGACCATAACTATCACATGTATAGAATCGCCCCTCTCCATGCTTACCGGATCCTCTATGAAAAACCTATACCATGGATCTATGTGTCTGATTTTGGGCATGAGTATGCATCCTCTACTGAGACCATGATGAATTATGCCTACTATCTGCTAAAAATGACTCAACCCCCATGATTTATACTTCTGGATCCAACATCCCAGCATCCCTCTATACGAAAGTTCTTTATAACCAAGTCCCACTCTATTACTCCAGCATAAGAGGGAGTTTATAAAGGATATTATTCCAGTATAGATTTCTCTTTGAAGTACCTGCTCAATCTTCCAAACCCAGAAGTATAAATCCTGCACCATATCGAGATAGTAACCCATGAGTTTGTTGAACCTTACAGCGTACTCAGCAACTAACATATCAACCTGATATAGCTCAAGAATATCCTGAATCTATATAGAGTGAAATATATAATGATAATATTCATCATGGAATAACTTATAAAAGTATAACCATGAGAGAATCACCTCATCATGATTTTGAATGATTGGAATCCACTATCACCCTATTTCTCCATAAAGAAGACTAGCCATAAGTGTAACTATATAATCGATCATGGTCCGAACAAGAGGGAAAACTCAAACCACTACATCAGGACAATACTTTAATTTCTAAGGGATATCCATGAAATATGAGTGTTCTTTATCACTGGAACTCATGTAGAATGTTAAGATAGCACGTATCATCATCCTAACATTCTTGAGTTATTAACTTCTCAACACATAGTATATTATCCACCTTGTGCACTGGAGGTGGATCCATGCACTGCTCATCATGTGAAATAACTACTCTCTTCTCACCTGGAGGAAACACCTCATGTGTATGTCCTAGAATAGAGGCCTTGTCACTTAAATCATCATCTTTACAACCTTTTACTAGTATCCTAGATGGCTATTTTTGTGGTGGAATCCTAAAATTTAATAAGACATACCACAGTTAGATGAGAATATATAGGGAGATGACTCAAGAAGGAAATGAAATCCAAAAGACCCAATGCTATATAATGCATGTACCATTGGTTCCCTACAACTAATGCCTCAGAAAGACAAGTCGATAAGAAGGTATTTAGAGCCCTAGTGTGTGGATACGTCATCTATAACACTGACACTAGGTTCCCTGTCCTGAGAGTCAAACTCTAGAAACTCTAACAATGCTTCCCTATGTTCCCAATCAATGCCTTGCCATAATTCCAACTCTCGTCATTGACCTAAGGAAAAACCACCATTGATGCAACTCTATCATGACTTGAACCACTAGGACCCCTCTTAGGCTGACAGTAAGTTGAGTGTGACACCTTAATCCCTCCTCTAATAGGACAGGGGATGGAGACAAGCACTGAGTAGGTATATAAATGAAATGGATGCATGCACACAATCCACCCCATGTAATATTGTAGTGGTATATAGATAATATAAAACATCTAGAGTATAAATAATACATAAAAAACCTCTAGGAAAAACATCAAAGTGAAAAAAGGTAATAAAAAATATAAAAAGGGGAAAATACACACCCATATAGAAATGATATCCCAACCTAAAAATAAATAAAAATGGAAAAATGAAGAGATCCTGGCTCATAATCTCTGTGTCTAACCACTAAACATGGCCATCACCTCCATGTACCACTATGCTCCTCTTATACCTAGTTTGCTAAATTCACCTTCAATATACTTATCATTTTCATAATTCACAACACGTGTGGGAATATCCCATTTAGGGGTGAGTATATGCATACCCAGTATGATGCCTTAAAAAATAATAAGAAAGTGAAAGTATAAAAACAATAGTCATATTAACCCATAAAAAAAGGGTACAGGAAATTCAATATTAGATATTCTCATTAGAAACCCAAGAAAAGAGAGAAAGGGGATATACATCTCCACAACTAGCTAATAATGATGATGAGTCTACCTATAACTCTAAAGTTTTATCTATGATGCCTAAAACCCCATTCAATATCACAAGAATCGTATTGTAGGGCCTAATCCTTACTATTTCACTCTAAAGCCGAGGGATCACTATCTCTAGTGGAAGTCCCACTTTGTTCCAAATCTTGATAATAAGGTAGTGTCACTCCATAGATAGAGGATACACACCTTCTTTAATGTAGGGGTACTAACTCTACTTGTATAAATAGTATGGGGGACCCACACCCTAGTATGATAGGGGAGTAATAACTCTGATATCTCTTTGATTGTTAAGCCTAATAATTGTCATCATCCAAGCACCGCTAAAAGAATAATACTATTCATACCACATAAATTCATATATATTATGTTATAATTAAGGAAACCATCACATTATATCTGGAAAAATACTTAGGATAGGCTACTCACTTTCCCAAATCCGAGTCCCGAAGAATGAGATACCTAAGGCATAAGTTTTTTAGGGAAGTAAACGGCTTGTACATTGGGTCACGTGATGTGAAACCTTTCTTGGACACCTAGTCATGTCTTCCCCTAGTCATAGCTTGGATAACCATGTGTCTCTACATGGAATTTACATGGGGTCACATGGAATGTACATTCACCCAGGGTCATGGGTATGTACTCCCGCAGTACACTACTTTGCTAGCCATGTGCATCCACACAGCATGTATACTTACTTGGGGTCATGGTCGGGTGCCTCCAGCACATGGCTTGGATTCATAGGTAGGATCACATAGTGTATAGGCCCAGTCACACAGTATGTGATATTTAAATTTTCCAAAACCCTATCTACTAGGAGAACCCATACTACACAACATATATTCCTCCTGGATACACGATGTGTAGTCATCTTTTTCATATAAACTAGAGTATTTCTTAACATATATTCCATATCCAAGATTTCTACTTCCTTCCTCGCCATTTTACCCACCTGAATCCTTTTAAAACAAAGGGGGAACCTCTGATCACTAATTACTAGCCTCTTGTGGATGGAAATCGGAACTCTAATATTTTTCAGGGTATTTGGAACACCTCTCGTCTCCATATGGGGGTCCTGGTCCATGGTTTTATCACTTTAACCCATAAAAAACCTTGATTCATCTAAAAAACACTGATACCTATTTTTTAAATGCATCACCATGAATCTCAGGGTTCGATCACACTCGAATTTGGACTGTAAATGTTTAATCATAGCCCTATGGGCCAACGATAAAGAATGATGGTGGGAAAATCATAATAACAATATATGATCATAATTATCCTATTAAATCCCATCCAATGAACCTAAAGTGTAGAAAACAAGGGTGAAAACAAGGGTGGGTTCATGTGAAAAGGATATATCAACAAATAAATTCAAGAAATATTTTTAAAATTGGGCTCATGAAAATAACTTAAATCATAGATAAACCAAGAATATAAAGAATCCATAATTTTAAAATAAATAAAAGGGTAGTAAATCATAGAATATAATGAACTATCTCAAAAAAAGATAATTTTTTGTGAATAATGGGTCTGCTGGCTATGAAGGTGAAGATATCGCTATTTTTTTCATTCATCTCACAAATTCACTTGATCGTTGTTGACGATCCACGTTCTTGAGTTTATAATGCCAAAAAAGCTCTCCTCCTCTCTAATATTCCAATTTTATATAGATAAACCACGGTATTTTTCATAACAGAATATAAATATATAGAAATTATGTTTTTCATTCATTTAAGAAAATTAAATTAATTAATTAATTAATTAATTTACTTAACATATCCACCAATTATTTTCTTCAACCAAAAACCCAATGCTGACCAACTTTATTTCACACCTAGTATAAACCCCATGTTTAGGAAACAACTACAGTATCAAATTTACCATCTAAGGTCTCGATCAATGGGAAAAAACTTATTCAAAAAATATTTATACATTTGATTTAATATATATTAATTATAGGGTCCTACAACACCCAGAACGTAGTACTAACTCCAAGGAAAAATCTATAGATATATATATATATATTCAAAGGATCAAACTATAAAAACTATAGTCTTTATAGTTACATCCATGTAATTTACAAAAATAGATTTTTTTTCTTTTTAGTGTATATATTTGAACCATCATACTTTGATACCTTTCTTATGAAATTATTAGGGATTATCTAATAAAGGGGTGGTTGGGTATATTTCTAATCAAGTCATCAGTTAGAGATCAACCTAGGTGGGATTTGACTGCTCATATTAAAATTTAAATACATATAGGAACTTTATTGAATTATAATAAAGAAATAAATGGTCCTAATTAATTGAGTGACATGTGATGTGCTTGTTTACTTAGATTAATTACATGTGATGTATTCATTCATATAGATTAGTCTATTTTGGAGAATCATGAATGTATGATATGGAATAAAAAATATTGATATGTTATATTTATAGTGGACACAAGATGTTATAGACAAAGGGATTATATAGGTATATATATGATGTGTATGATACATATTATTGTGGACATGATCATATAGAGATATGAGTATGTTTGATCAAGATCAAACCACACCCCTTTATATCTTGAGTAATATTAATTATTTTTTAGAGGATTCATCATTTAAATCAGTATTTAAGATATTTTTTCAATATTATAATGTCTCTTAGGGTTACATAGTTAGGAATTGGGATAATGATTAAATTTTAGAAAAAATGTTTGTTATAAAATGAATAGTGTTTGATAAGTCATATCTAAAAGAGTCTAGATAGATTCATAATGATTTGTGAAGTTTTTTATAAAGTCCTTAAGGGATTTTAGTGAAAGTGGGATAATTTTGAGAATGTACTAAAATAGGGATACCATATTATATGATATTCTTTGAGTTGTAAGTCAAGATATGGAATGTTGATGCCTTTATTATAGCATATGATATTTATTGATCATAATGTATAATATTTTGGCAATATCAGATATCAATTGGATGGAATATACCTCATGTTCTATATAGTTTCCTTCGGTTATGAATCAATAGGTTTATTTATTTATGGATTTACAAATATATAGTAATTTTTGAAATGTTCTAAGATCACAAACCCCCAATGGGTATGTGTTATGGGAAACACATATCAGTTTCCATAATATAAAATAATTATCATGAAACCCTTCATTGAATGAAGTTAGATTATATAAAGTCATGGGATCCACTTATTGAGGGATAATTATTTTGATAATTCATATCCAAATATCTCTCTTACTACTTGTTTATGATTAACCATTATAGAAAAAGTGTAATCACACATTTAGTGTTAGGGTGTCCTCTTGTAGTGTATGAGAATTCTAGTGTTTGGTGTTATCCTTATAGAGAAAATATTATAACAGTTGTTGTTAGGTTATCTCCATTAGAAAAAATCCACCCTGATTAACAAATATGAATCTCTCACTAATAATGGTATGCCTATATATTTATGTTCTCCATAGTTCATGTCAGTTCAGTGATAATTAATTGGGAATATAAATGGGTTTATTTTACTACCATGGTCATGAGATAATCCACCAAAACCTATTAGTAACCTTGGATCTTGTTCCACTAACATCAAATAAAAACACATGTAGAACAAAATTAAACATTTTAAATAATCTCAGTGAGGATGGGGGGTTTATTTGAAAAAAAATGAAGTTGCTTACATGGTTTACTGATAGATTTTAAGAGTATATGTTGAAAATATATTTTATAATGTATCAATAAAGGAGGAAATTAGGTTATTCCATCAAATTCATCTCATGATAAGGTTTTAAACTATTAATATAGATAAAAAATAATCTTTAATTTATGGTATATTAGAATAGGCTATTTACATAGAGTAATTAGATGTTTTAGAATATTATATTAAAAGAAGTAGAGTTTATAGGTCGATTAAAGACTCATATAGGATAATCCATAGACTACAGACATAAATATTTTATCAAGATGAGTTTTTTAAATAAGTTAGTATAAATTTTGTTTAATCATAAAATATAAGTTAATTATAATAGTTAAAAAATATTGATGGTGTTAGTATATATAGAAAACATTATATTTGGTAAAATAAAATAATGAAATTAAAAAGTGGAATTAAAATGATTTTAATGAGAAATCTTATGATCCGAGTTCATATCCATAAATCTATTATAACATTTTATTTTATAAAATAAACATTCCAAATAAATTTTTAAATTATTAAATAAGGAAAACAACAATCCAATCTATACCCCAATTTAAATTGGAACAATAATCACTAAGGATGATGATTTAAGACCATTTAATCTAATACAATATATATAGAAATGATTTATTAAAATAAAATATCCTTCATATTGTTTGGTTGATCCACTTATTCATTGTTGAATTATTATACATTATTTTGATGGTTTGGTTTCAACAATTATTTATTAGATTTTGAATTGGATGAAAAATTTTCTTTTATTTAGAGATAAATATAATCCCATTAAAATTATTCCTTAATAACTTAAATTGCATACATTATTAGTGTTTAAAGTTAGAAATTTAGTTTTAAAATTTATTATAAGCTTATTTTTTAATTTTTATAAAAAATTTATAGAAATAAATATAGGGATTAAGTATGGTGTAAAAGTGTTTCTTTTCAATTGAATATAAGTGGTATTAATATTTTTATCTTAGTGATATGATTCAATATGTAAAACCAAAATTTTCCTAGGAATTTATTAAAGGGTCTAAATTTTGAGATTTTTTTCTTGAGGTTGAAATGTCAACATTGGCATGATGCTATTAATAATGGGCTTGTCTTTATAGTTTCTCATACTTTGAATACACTTTTCCTATTTTTTTATTCTTTTTTTTATATTCTCAATGTATTATAGAAAAAGGAATTTTTTAGAAGGAAAAGCGAGTAGGAAATTAACTTTTTTAATTAGTTTATTCAATTCCAAACAGGAATATTAATGAAGCAGTACACTTTCCTGAATTTTTGGAGGTTATGCTGAATTTTGAAAAAAATTAAAAAAAATATTGAATGGTGAAAGAAAAGGAATGCAAAATAATTTTATGTTAATAATAAATAATAAAATACTATATTATTCTAAAATAAAAACACATTATAAAAATATTATATAGTGAAAAAATGGATATGGGTAGGTGTGGGCCCGATGTGTCTATTTGGGTAAAGTTCCAAGGTTAATCTCATAGTTAGGTATCCTCATTTGTTCATGAATCAGGTGGCACGAGTGGTGGTATATGTGATTTCTCTTTTACTACCACAATATTACTCCCTCTCTTGAAAATAATTTCTCTTAAAACTTATGTGGATTGATATTATAATCTAGTCATATTGGATAGGTGTGGTGATATATACTTTATAATAATGGCATCCTGAAAGGAAGCTCATGGGGTTGTTGATTTGGAACCTTTGATATTTGTTCCACATTATTTTTTTTATTCACATGCTTATCTAGAATATAATAGTTCAAATAGTGGAAATACATTGAATCAAATATCATGTCTTCATCTAACATCATTAATTTCTTCAAACATAACCATTTTAGCATATAGTCGGCCCAAACCCACACTCTTGGGTCTGATGATAAAAAAAATCTTTATATTTCTAGATTTGATACCGATAATAAGAAGGAAAATAAAATATCATGAGTATAAAAATATTAATGATATTATATGTCAATATCTATTATATACACTATATAAATGAAATATAGTTGCATCAATCAAAACATGTATCAAAGTATATATTTTGAGATGAGAAACCCTTGCAGCTCAGGTAATGCTTCAATCAAAATCCATTGAATGAAGGAAGTTAACATGATGTAGTCAAACCAATAATTTACATGAATGAATATGTTAAAACACACTCATGGGGTAGTAATTACACCATATTAAATATAATATAGTGCATAAAATTAATTATGTATCAATGAATTAAAATTTAGACCATGAAAACCCTTATAACTTTTATAACATTTGAATAAATATATCATGAAAAATAAAAATTCAAATTAAATTTAAATATAATGACCAAATATTCATTCCTGGTATAATATATCATTAGGAAAAATATCCACCTTATAAAATTAATTTTGTGCATAATATGAAACATGTCTCAAAGAAACCATATTGAGGAAAATAATCCTTACAATGATCATATCACTGAAGTGATAATTATACATTGAGTTGAATATTTATATAAAATGTAAAACCAGATCAAAAAAGTTTAAATAAAACATAATATAATTATATTTCATTTCACACATAATCATTACATAATATATTCAATGAAGTAGAAGAAATGAATGGAAATTGAGTTAAGAAACCTTTTACCTTGAGTCCAAACTTTCCATGTATGTCCTCTAACTCTTATATAATAATCTTATATTAAATATTTAATTATTTAAGAACCTTATATAATTTTATTAATTTATCATTAAACTATTTATTTCATTTATCTCAATTACATATTTAATTACTTAATTAGTTAAGTCCACATCAGGTATTTTGAGGATGTTCAGTTCCTAATTGAAAAATGACTTTGAAAGGTTGGTCATGGTCTAATAGGTTAATGTTCCACCATATATAGAATAATAATCATGACATAAATATTATTTTTATATATAAAATACAATTGTATAACTATCATTGAAAAGTGGTGATGAAAAACAAAATATATTGGATCGCGAGAAGGTAGTATGCACGTTCACATAAGTGATGTTTTTAGTTTTATTATATATAAAATAATGAAATAAAATAAAATATTTTATTCCCAGAATAATTATCATGTTACAAAAATAAAAAAAATTCATTAAATTTATCCTCATAACCATCCATGAGAGTCATTTTTTTAAAATGAAGTACATTTTTATATGGAGACAATAGTTCGTACGTACGTACGTGCGATGATTCCTTTTTTAAAAATTGGAATGGTACAAAGATAAGTGATATATTATATTTATAGATTGATAATTTTTTCATTAATATAATATATATATATATATAATCCATCATAATAACCATCCATTAATAGAGGTGGTGAGAAACGAAATACATGGGTGTATGAGGGGATAGTCTGCATGTACGCAGGAATGATTTTTACGTTTCTCATTTGATAAAGGAAGGAGATGAATAAAGGTTATTCCATAAACATAATAACATATTAATATATATAAGATAATCATTTTATTATAATGTAATGGTTGGTATATAATTTAAGGATGTAAAAGAAGAATTTAAATGAAAGAGATCAGTTAAGACGATTACCTCCTCTTTGAGAACCCTCCTTTAGATCTCTTCTTATGGACCCTATGGATGGTATTTTGAGGATACCAAAACCTATATAAATTGGATAAGTATGTTGAGAAGATCTTTTTCATGGTTTGGTCAAGTGAAGTGTCTCAAGGTGGTGTGAGTAATAGAGGATAGGTGGTGTCCCTTTATAGTGAATGAAATGACATGCTTGGAATTAGATAAAATATTTAAATATAATAAATTATTTTTCATCTAAAAGTGGATATAAGTGGAAATAATTACAAATACAGGATTATTATGAGTCAAAATAATCTTATCCAACAAAATTTGGATAATTTTAGGTAACTTTTTTAACCCTTCTCTCTTAATTTTAATTTCTTGTTAACCCTTTTAACAATTACTGCAATAACAATGTTTTGTTCTCTTTAGGGGTCAATATAGGTACAATAAAATGAAAAGTGACCCATAAGTGTAAAATAATTGATATTATCTACCATATCCCATTAATTTGGAAAAAATTATGTTTTTTATGAATTTTAAATCATTAATAAAATATTAATTAACATAAAATATAATTAAAGTTATTTTTGGGACTATTCACATAATTGTTTTAAAAAAATATTAATAAAGTAATGTAGTTAGAATATCAACTTTTTAAACATAAAAAATGAAATATATTTATGCTGAAAATATGGATAATACCATAACTAACCAAAAAAATATTACTTTATAATTTTTTTTAAATCATTTACCTGCTTTTTCTACTGCTTGCACAGACATTGTATCAGTGTTGTGTAAGAATTTAAGGTAACTATTCTATCACTAAAAATTAAAAATAAATTCCCATCATAAAAAAAATTAATTTTCAATATAAAATTTTAGATTCATTCATTACATATTTTATCCCTATCGAAAAATATTATATATATTAAAATAATGAAAGAAATATTTTGGAATTTCCTTTATATAAAATAATATAATGGTCTTAATCAAGGAAAAATGACACCAAAATGTCATATTTTCGAATATTAGATGGTTATGGTTGAATTCATCGCATAAAAAATATTAAATGAAAGTATTAAGGTGATTCTAAATCCTTCTAAAATTATTTTTAACCCAAGTTAACCTAATTTACCTTTTATATGGTGATAAATATTTATCATGGTTACTATTCAGTATGACCAAAAACAAGGTTGACCTATTTAAAAAAATTACATGTAGATTTTAAATATGCAATAAATTTTACCAAATTAAAACCCTATAATTGGAATAAGTTAAATTTCAAATAAACTTAAAAAATGAGAAAAAAATGGTTTTCCAAAAAAATACATTTTTAAGTATAAAAATGTTTTCATACAAAAATTAGGTATAATTTCAATTCTAATTAAATTAATTGTATTTTGTTTAATAAAAATTAACTAATTATATTTTAAAAACAAATCAAAATAAAATGGTACTTTTTAAATGCTTGAATGTAAAAGATTATTTTCTATAAAACCGGTATTTTTCTCTATTCATTGAAAATTTAATATTTTCTAAAAAATACCAAAATTTAACCTCAATATAATTTTGATATTATAATTTCAAAAATTATATCCTTTTGTAAAATATAATTTGTAATAGTTTCATTAATTAATTATAATATTTTCTCACAAAAATCAACAAAAACTATTTTTAAAGAAAATAGATTCTTGAAGCATAAAATGACTTCAGGAAAAAGTGAGTGTATATTTCATAATAATTAATAAATTCATTTATATTGAGTAGAACCATTATCCATTTACTTCATTATGAATTTCATCCTTTTCATACCCTCCAATTCAATGGCTATGTTATAACATTCGTGTTTAAAATAATATTATTGCATGGTTCTTTTAAACTCCATGTTGTCTATTTTGTACACTATTAAACACTGTATTATTTCAAAATATCAGGGTATTACATTCCCTCAACCCCTATATAAATAAATTCCATCCTCATAATTTGATCTCGATCTTTGTAATTCATAGTTTTAATATTTTAAAATCCATTTACTGAAAACCCACATCATAAAAGGGTTAATAAAAATTTCTTTGAAAAAGGTAAATGGAAAATATAAAGGTTACCTGAAATAAGATTTAATTAGGTTCTAAGATAAGGAGAAAAATATAAGGAAGTAAAAAATATTTATATATAGGATAAATAATTTCTATGGGGTAATAGAGATTGATAGAGGTCATGATCATGATAAAGTTAATAAAAACAAAACCATAAATCAATAAGGGATTAAGAATACTATAAATTTCTCAAAAATGAAGGTAATATGATAAGATTTTTATTTCAATATCCTTTTACTATAGTTTATTAATTCTATTACCATCTTGACTAATAACATAAGGAAATATACTTACTTGATTTTCTTCAAGTCCATAAACATAATTTCATCCTTTAGTAGTGTGTTTCAAGCAGTGTCCACATTTATCCAATATTTTACACCAAATAATGAGTATGAATATTAAATTATTGAAGCACTATAATCAAATTTTGATTAACCATGAGTTATATAAAATGATGAAAATTTATTATTCTTTTCATCACTAAAACCAAAATGGTTATAACTTGATAAGATGATACCCAAATAAACCTTTATATAGAGATATAAAATATTAATCTCTAATGAATCAATAATAACACTTAATGTTTAACCTAGATCATTACATAAAGATATAAATAATAAAACTATTCAAAAAAATTCCACAAAATAACTTGAATTGCTACAAAATCATATAATGTAGTGAACTTCACTGAAATAACAAAAATCAACTTTAGATACTAACATGAAATGTTATCCATACCTTGTTCACAAATATCTTGAAAAATATTACATTGTAAAAAAATTATTTCCATCAAGGTTAACTCAATATCAAATAGACCATAATTACCTCATTGGAGTATCCTTACCAAGCCTTAGTAAAAGGTTCAAATCATCATAAGTCATAATCACTTATGACCTTAAAAATAGAATTCTCTACATTGAACATACGATCAATATTAAATTTATAAACTCATGATGGTATCCATAACTCTTATTTTAAAATCATATAAAAACATCTAAATCTCTATAAAACCCTGTTCTCATACTAATTATGGTATCCCCAAACCTACACTCCCAGATTTGATACTAAGAGAATAATATTTATATTTATCATTTTGATACCCATAATCATGACCCAATTTTATCCATCCAAAATATACAACATCAAATAGAAATATTATATCACTTATATACCCAAATAAATTTTAGGTTTATAGTTTTATATAATGAGGAAAAAATAATACATAACAATACCCATGTCTTCAAGTGGTCATTTTTTCTACTATACCAATCTTATCTTATTTCACAAACATCTTTAACGTCTCTCATAAAATTATTCACACATGAAACCTTTCCAGGAAAAATTTATTTACCATTTATTCATAATAATGGGAAATAGAAAATATAACAAGGGTGAGCTGAAATTATTAGTAAGGATAAACTTTAGCATTAACAATTTAATGTCATCACTGATCAAAAGATAAGTCTTATGGTATATTGAAAAAATAAAATTTCATGGGAATAACATAATAGAATTCATACACAAAAAACCTATATAATAAATCAGGATACATGGAATAAAGATTTAACATAATACAATATTCATATAAGTCAAAAATCATGATCCATGTGTAAATAATCTATGAGAAAAGGATCCATTAAAACTCATAGAAAACATTGAAATACTATGTAAGTATCTTAGAACATCAAACATTCATCATGGAATCACCTAACATAATAATTATTATATCTATTAGGAGTAACCTAAAATTATAAACATTGTCGTATCTTAGTATTAAATTAAAATTAGTTAACTATATCATATCTTTGGAGTAACCTAACTCTATCATCTCTTAGGTGTAACTTCCATCCAGTTAACTTCATCTCATTACCCAATACATTAGAGGGAAATAAAATACTCATCCATCACATGTAGAAAAAAATCCTTTAGTAATTTGGGTTTACTCCTCAATCCCTCTTCCATTAATAATTTTCAATTACCATATCATGAAACAAAACATATGGGTTCTTTCATTTCATAAAATCTATCATCAACCATGAGAAAACAAATGGGTTTCCTAAAAATATCTTTAAAACATTATCATAAACCATTCAGAGAAAGGAATTTAATGGTATAATATGATCATATTACTATTGAAACATATAAATTATTAAATTATGTTAACATAAATGAAAATACATTTAAAATAAAATTTAGAAAAATTCTTGTAAAATAGTGTAAATGCCTATTTCTTTCAGTACCTTTAAAAACTAAAAAATTCCAAAATATTAAGAAAATTATTTTCTTTGAAACTAATCATTGATAATTGTAAAGTATCCTTAAAAACAAATAATAGTTATGATGGATATAAAATACATTCATGTCATTAATTTTATAAATAAACATTCTTTTTAAACTTTTGTAAAGAGGGTTACAAGTGACTTCTGTAGAAAACATTAAAAAATATCCTTTTAAAAAACTTTTGAAAAAATGAAAAATATCCTTGAAAATAATTTTAAGAAATAATTTATATGTTTAAAATAAAATTATTTAAATAATACTAAGAACATGGAGGAAGATTTTGGTTATAAGTATTTAAAACCATTAAAGAAACATTTTTAATTAAAACACATTTATAACCTTTTAAAACCCAAAACAATTTGAAAGAAAGAAAAAAATAAGGAACATAAAATACCATGAGTATAAAAAATACTCACGATATTATATTTCAATCATAATTATATAAACCATAAAAATTAAATAAATGCGCATCAATCAAATCATGTCTCAAAGTATAATGTTTGATATGAGAGACCATTGCAACTAGAGTAATGAAAAAATAAAAATCCATTTACTGAGGGAACTTAACATGATTATATATAATGAATAATTTACATGAAATAATATGTTAAAATACATTAATAGGTTAGTAATTACACCATATAAAATAAAACATGGTTCGTAACCTAAATTATGTCTCAAAGAATTTAAATTGAGTCCCTAAAAACCCTTGAAAAATTTATAACATTCGAATAAATATTTAATGAAAGATAAAACTTAAAAAGAACTTTAAATATAATGATAAAATATTCATTCATGATATAATATCTCAATATGAATCATATAAACCTTATAAAAGGAAGTATGTGTAAAATACAAAACATTTCTCGAAGAAACAATACTGAGAAGAATGATACTTATAAAGATCGTATCATTGAAGTGAGAATTAATCATTGAGGTGATTATGTGTAATAAATTTAAAACCATATAAAAAAGGGAAAATATAATATAATATAACCATAGGTTATTTTACACATAATCATTTGATAATATAGTCTATGAAGTAGAAGTATAGCCCAATTAATGGAAATTGAGTTATGAAAACCCTTACCTCGAGTCCATACTTTCTATGTATTTACTTTAAATAATTTATAATAAACTTATATTAATTATTTAGTTTTTTAATAACCTTTTAAGGGTTTATTATTTTATTATTAAAAAATTTATTCCATTTATTTCAATGGAATATTTAATTACTTGATCGGTTAAGTCCATGTCGGGTGCTTTGAGGGTGTTCGGTTCATAATAGAAAAATAAATTTAGTAGGTTAACCATGGTAAAATGAGTCATTTTTCAATTATCTATAGAATAATAATAATTATATTATTATTATTTTTATACACCAAATACAATTATATATCCCTCCCTAAAAAGCATCCTTCAAAAAACAAAATACATTGGTTCGTAAGATGATAGTCCACAAGTACAGATGAGCGATGTTTTTACATTTCATTAGATGGAAAATAAAGAGATAAAATATTATATTATATTCATAGAATCATTATAATGTTATTAAAATCAAATAAAATCATTAAATCCATCCCCATACACATCTATGATGTGAGTTTTTTAAAAAATGATATACATCAATATGTGAAGATGATAGTTCGTACGTACGCACTTGTGATGATTCCTTTTTTAATGATTAGAATGGTTTGAAGATAGATGATATATTATATTTAAAAAATTATAATTATTTAATTAATATTATATATATAGGCATAAACATTAAATCTTTCATAATAACCAGTTATGAAAGGCGGTGATGAGAAATTAAATACATCAGTTCGCAAGGTGGTAAGATGCATATATGCAAAAATGATGGTTTCATTTTTCATTTGATAGATAAGAAGATGAATAAAGTTTATTAAATCAACATAATAATATCTTATTATATGGTATATAATGATTTTATTATATTTTAATTGTTATAACTGAATTGAAGGAGGTAAAAGAATAATTAAAATGAAAGAGATCAGTTAAGACGATTACCACCTCTTTGAGAAACCTCCTTTAGATCTCTTCTCAAGGACCCTATGTATGGTATTTTAAGGATAATAGAACCTATATAACTTGGATATGGATTTTCAAAAAAAATTAGGGTTTGTTCAAGCTTAATGGCTCAATTTGGTGTTAATAATAGAGGAGAGATGGTATCTCTTTATAGTGAAGGAAAGGGCACACTTAGAATTACTTAAAATATTTAAATATAATAAATTATTTTTCATGTGAAATAGGGGAAATGTGGAAATATTATATAATATAAGATGTGTATGAGTTTAAATCCTCTCATATAATAAAATTTATATAGGTTGAGGTGATTTTTTAACCCTCGTATATTATTTTTAACCACATGTTAACCCTTTTAATGATCATTGTGATAACAAAGTTTGTCACTCTTGAAGGGTAAAGAAAGTTAAAATAAAAGGAAAAGTGACAGATAAGTGAAAATTCATTGATATTCTCAACTATATCTCATTAATTATTTAAAATATAAGTTTCTTATGAATTTTAAATCTTTTAATAAAATTTTAATTAACCTAAAATACCATTAAAGTCATTTTTGGGACGACTCACATAATTGAATTTTAAGAAAATAAGATAGTAATGTAGTTTGAATATATAATTTTAACACCTCAATAATACATTATATTTATGTTAAAAATTCTTATAATACTATGAATCATCCAAATAATATTACTTTTTAAGTTTTTAAAATCATTTACTTGACTTTTATACTACTTATACAACCATTGTCAACATTACATAAGTATTAAAGGTAATTCTTTCATCACTAAAAATTAAAAATAAATAACCATCTTAAAAAAATTATTCATTTTCAAAATATCCTTTTTGAATCATTCTTTTCTTAGTTTTATACTTGTCCCAAAATATTATATATATTAAAAATAAGAAAGTGGCATTTCGGAACTTTCTTTTACCTAAAATAATATAAAAAACTTTATTAAGAAAAAAATGGAACCAAAATGCCATATTTTATAATATTTTATGGGTATATTTTAATTACACTCACCCAATAGATTAATGGAATGTTTTAGGGTTATTTTAAATCATTTTTACATTATTTTTATCCCTAATTAACCCAATTTACCCAATATTGTGGCGATAAATATTTATCATGATTATTATTCATTATGGCCAAAAATAATGTTGACCTATTTACAAAATTTCAAAAAAATTATTAAAAATATAGATTCCATTTTATCAATTTAAATCCATATAAAAGGTATAAATTACTTTTAAAATATACTTGCAAAATAAAATAAAAAACAGTTTTCCAAAAAAATACATTTTTAAGTATAAAAATGTTTTTATACCAAAATTAAGAATAATATCAATTAAAATGAAATTAATGTTATTATTTTTATAAAAATGAGCTAATAAAATTTTAAAATCAATTCAAAACAAACATGTCACATTGTAAATACTGGAATGGAAAATAAATTTTTCTATAAAATCAGTATTTTTTCACTATTCATTGAAAAATTAATCCTTTTAGAAAAATAAAAAATACACTTTAAGATAATCACGATATTATGATTTCAAAAATTATATTCTTTTTATAAAATATAGTTTCTAAAATAGGTATAAATTATTTATAATATTTGCGTATAAAAAGAAATAAAAACCATTTTTTAAGAAAAGTTATTTTTGAAGCATAAAATGACTACACTAAAAATTAAATGCATATATCCTAAGAATTAAACAACAAATCTATATTTACTATGGACATTATAAAGTTATTTCATAATGAAGTTACACTTATTAATATCCTCTAATTCAACGGATAGGTTATAACGATCATGTTTAATATAATATTATTTCATGGTTCGTTTAAACTGAGTGTTGTGTGTCATGTACACTATCAAAAATAGAATTATTTTAAAATATCAGGGGTATTACAAAGTGTATGTCATCATCCTCCTTCTTCAAGATGATTTAAGGGACATAAAAGTTTCATGCCTTTCTTTATTCAAAATTAAGGAGAGATAATGACCCTCGAGTCCCACCTTTAATAGGCCTGGAGTGGCGACTAGCACCAAGGATATAGAATCTCACAAAAAATGGAAGGCATTACCCTTTTTTATGAAATAACAATTAGGAGATAATATGTAAAAAATACCAAACAATTCTAAACCTTTATATAAAGGAATCCAAAATCCAACCCATGCATGATTTAGATGTAAACTAAGAAAAAAGTACAACCTAAGAACCAAAGAAAGTACCAAAAGAAAGAGGCTAATTAGTAGCACGACAACTATCCTGATGCCCAAGCTAGTAAATTCTAGAACAGTCCTAAAAGACCTCCTAGAAACCTAAAAATAGTTATAAAAATTTAGGTTGATTATACAAGTATACCCAGTAAGAAAACTAAAGCCACCCGTGCACAAGTGGGGGAACATACTACTGCCCCTCTGAGAGAATAGAAAAAACTCAAAGCACCAACCAAGGAGTACTAACCATCCCAGCCTCACCAAGGCACACTCACTAAATAATGCAATTCAAGTGAATTAGTAGTATAATAACATCAACATTTGGATACCCCGCACCACTTTCCCACTAGTTAGATGCTCATTCCAAATGGCTAACATCATGACGCTACCACTCTTCCAAAATGAAGTTCCACTACCACAACCTTCCCGCAAACACTTGGGCCTCAGACCACACACAAATACCACCCCCATACACTTAGGCCATAACCACACCACACATCCTGCCCGCAGGCACCTAGGCCACAACAACTATACATCTCACCCGAAGAAACCTAGGCCTCATCCCAATGACACTTGGGAAAAAAATCATGTCCCGCAAACACCTAGGCCCCTCATCCACAAAAAAACCTAAATAAAGGATCATGGAATATGGTAAACCTCAATCCATTATAGCCTTCCTAGATAAGCTCGAGTGGTAAGAACCTAGAAGAGGGTGTGAGAAATAAAGTAAGTATCCAGCTATTCTTCCTCCCACTGGGATGTTGGGAAAGACACCCTCCCCTGTGAAATGGGGGTGTTCAGAAAATGGTTCTCAACAAGGGTGGGGTTAATATAGAAATAACAAGGAACTAAAATTTAGATATATAGGTAAGAAAACACTCAACCCAACCTATAGGTTTCAAAGAAAAAACCATCCCACACAAAACCACATTTGTTGTTACCCCTATATGAACAACCACACAAACTACCACAATAAAACACAAGGCTAACCACTTTTCATTTAACCACTTTCCATTAATTAATTAAGGGGTTGACTTTAATTTATTCTAGCTCTACCTGGGAAAACTACCAACCAAAACATCGGCAACCAATTTTAGAAGGCTAAAGGCCACTAAACACTACCAAGGAAAACAAGGAAGTAGCATCCAAGGTAAGGAAATCCATTATAACACCCATTCATAAAAAAATAGAGAACAACCAACTTGTAGTCCCACTGAACAACAAGTTTATCCATTCCAAAATCAATTAATCTCTCAACCTGAAATTCCATCACACCTCATGTACCACCCTATACACAATTCCCACAAAAAAACACCACCAAATAGTAGCCCCGCTGCACAAACACACCACTCCCATAACACTAGACCATCCCCTCCATCCACCCCCCATACCAATAAAAAGGGTACCAAAAACAACTTCACGTAACCCCCACGAAGTAAAAAACCTAACCAAACATAGCACACAACCACATGTATCAAAGTAGATATTTTGAGATGAGAAACCCTTACAGCTCAGGTAATGCTTCAATCAAAATCCATTGAATGAAGGAAGTTAACATGATGTAGTCAAACCAAAAATTTACATGAATGAATATGTTAAAACACACTCATGGGTTAGTAATTACACCATATTAAATACAATATAGTGCATAAAATTAATTATGTATCAATGAATTAAAATTTAGACCATGAAAACCCTTATAACTTTTATAACATTTGAATAAATATATCATGAAAAATAAAAATTCAAATTAAATTTAAATATAATGACCAAATATTCATTCCTGGTATAATATATCATTAGGAAAAATATCCACCTTATAAAATTAATTTTGTGCATAATACGAAACATGTCTCAAAGAAACCATATTGAGGAAAATAATCCTTACAATGATCATATCACTGTAGTGATAATTATACATTGAGTTGAATATGTGTAGAAAATGTAAAACCAAATCAAAAAAATTTAAATAAAACATAATATAATTATAGTTCATTTCACACATAATCATTACATAATATATTCAATGAAGTAGAAGAAATGAATGGAAATTGAGTTAAGAAACCTTTTACCTTGAATCCAAACTTTCCATGTATGTCCTCTAACTCTTATATAATAATCTTATATTAAATATTTAATTATTTAAGAACCTTATATAATTTTATTAATTTATCATTAAACTATTTATTTTATTTATCTCAATTACATATTTAATTACTTAATTAGTTAAGTCCACATCGGGTATTTTGAGGACGTTCATTTCCTAATTGAAAAATGACTTTGAAAGGTTGGTCATGGTCAAATAGGTTAATGTTCCACCATATATAGAATAATAATCATGAAATAAATATTATTTTTATATATAAAATACAATTTTATAACTATCAATGAAAAGTGGCGATTAAAAACAAAATACATTGGATCACAAGAAGGTAGTATGCACGTTCACATAAGTGATGTTTTTACTTTTATATATATAAAATAAAGAAATAAAATAAAATATTTTATTCCCAGAATAATTATCATGTTATAAAAATAAAAAAATTCATTAAATTTATCCTCATAACCATCCATGAGAGTCAGTTTTTTAAAATGAAGTACATTTTTACATGGAGACAATAGTTCGTACGTACACACGTGCGATGATTCCCTTTTTAAAAATTGGAATGGTACAAAGATAAGTGATATATTATATTTATAGATTGATAATTTTTTCATTAATATAATATATATATATATATAATCCATCATAATAACCATCCATTAATAGAGGTGGTGAGAAACAAAATACATGGGTGTATAAGGGGATAGTCTGCATGTACGCACTAATGATTTTTATGTTTCTCATTTGATAAAGGAAGGAAATGAATAAAGGTTATTCCATAAACATAATAACATATTAATATATATAAGATAATCATTTTATTATAATGTAATGGTTGGTATATAATTTAAGGATGTAAAAGAAGAATTTAAATGAAAAAGATCAGTTAAGACGATTACCTCCTCTTTGAGAACCCTCCTTTAGATCTCTTCTCATGGACCCTATGGATGGTATTTTGAGGATACCAAAACCTATATAAATTGGATAAGTATGTTGAGAAGAGATTTTTCATGGTTTGGTCAAGTGAAGTGGATCAAGGTGGTGTGAGCAATAGAGGATAGGTGGTGTCCCTTTATAGTGAATGAAATGACATACTTGGAATTAGATAAAATATTTAAATATAATAAATTATTTTTCATCTAAAAGTGGATATAAGTGGAAATACTTACAAATATAGGATTATTATGAGTCAAAATAATCTTATCCAACAAAATTTGGATAATTTTAGGTAACTTTTTTAACCCTTATCTCTTAATTTTAATTTCTTATTAACCCTTTTAACAATTACTGTAATAACAATGTTTTGTACTCTTTAGGGGTCAATATAGGTACAATAAAAGGAAAAGTGACCCATAAGTGTAAAATAATTGATATTATCTACCATATCCCATTAATTTGGAAAAAATTATGTTTTTATGAATTTTAAATCATTAATAAAATGTTAATTAACATAAAATATAATTAAAGTTATTTTTGGGACTATTCACATAATTGTTTTAAAAAAAATATTAATAAAGTAATGTAATTAGAATATCAACTTTTTAAACATAAAAAATAAAATATATTTATGCTGAAAATATGGATAATACCATAACTAACCAAAAAAATATTACTTTATAAATTTTTTTAAATCATTTACCTACTTTTTCTACTGCTTACATAGACATTGTATCAGTGTTGTGTAAGAATTTAAGGTAATTATTCTATCACTAAAAATTAAAAATAAATTCCCATCATAAAAAAAAATAATTTTCAATATAAAATTTTAGATTCATTCATTACATATTTTATCCCTATCAAAAAATATTATATATATTAAAATAATGAAAGAAATATTTTGGAATTTCCTTTATATAAAATAATACAATGGTCTTAATCAAGGAAAAATGACAACAAAACGTCATATTTCCGAATATTAGATGGTTCTGGTTGAATTAATCGCATAAAAAATATTAAATGAAAGTATTAAGGTGATTCTAAATCCTTCTAAAATTATTTTTAACCCAAGTTAACCTAATTTACCTTTTATATGGTGATAAATATTTATCATGGTTACTATTCAGTATGACCAAAAACAAAGTTGACCTATTTAAAGAAAATACATGTTGATTTTAAATATGTAATAAACTTTACCAAATTAAAACCCTATAATTGGAATAAGTTAAATTTCAAATAAACTTAAAAAATGAGGAAAAAAAATGGTTTTCCAAAAAAATACATTTTTAAGTATAAAAATGTTTTCATACAAAAATTACATATAATTTCAATTATTATTAAATTAATTGGATTGTGTTTAATAAAAAGTAACTAATTATATTTTAAAAACAAATCAAAATAAAATGGTACTTTTTAAATGCTTGAATGTAAAATATTGTTTTCTATAAAATTGGTATTTTTCTCTATTCATAGAAAAATTAATCTTTTCTAAAAAATCCCAAAATTTAACCTCAATATAATTTTGATATTATAATTTCAAAAATTATAAACTTTTCTAAAATATAATTTTTAATAGTTTCATTAATTACTTATAATATTTTCTCACAAAAATCAATAAAAATTATTTTTAAAGAAAATACATTCTTGAAGCATAAAATGACTTCACGAAAAAGTGAGTGTATATTTCATAATAATTAATAAATGCATTTATATTGAGTAGAACCATTATCCATTTATTTCATTATGAATTTTATCCTTTTCATAACCTCCAATTCAATGGCTATGTTATAACATTCGTGTTTAAAATAATATTATTTCATTGTTCTTTTAAACACCATGTTGTCTGTCTTGTACACTATTAAACACTGTATTATTTCAAAATATCAGGGTATTACATTCCTTCAACCCCTATATAAATAAATTACATCCTCATAATTTGATCTCGATCTTGGTAATTCATGGTTTTAATATTTTAAAATCCATTTACTGAAAACCCACATCGTAAAAGGGTTAATAAAAATTTCTTTGAAAAAGGTAAATGGAAAATATAAAGGTTACCTGAAATAATATTTAATTAGGTTCTAAGATAAGGAGAAAAATATAGGGAAGTAAAAAATATTTATATATAGGATAAATAATTTATATGGGGTAATAGAGAGTGATAGAGGTCATGATCATGATAAAGTTAATAAAAACAAAACCATAAATCAATAAGGGATTAAGAATACTATAAATTTCTTAAAAATGAAGGTAATATGATAAGATTTTTATTTTAATATCCTTTTACTATAGTTTATTAATTCTATTACCATCTTGACTAATAATGTATGGAAATATACTTACTTGATTTTCTTCAAGTCCATAAACATAATTTCATCCTTTAGTAGTGTGTTTCAAGAAGTGTCCACATTTATCCAATATTTTACTCCAAATAATGAGTATGAATATTAAATTATTGAAGCACTATAATCAAATTTTGATTAACCATGAGTTATATAAAAGGATGAAAATTTATTATTCTTTTCATCACTAAAACCAAAATGGTTATAACTTGATAAGATGATACCCAAATAAACCTTTATATAGAGATATAAAATATTAATCTCTAATGCATCAATAATAACACTTAATGTTTAACTTAGATCATTGAATAAAGATATAAATAATAAAACTCTTCAAAAAAATTCCACAAAATAACTTGAATTGCTACAAAATCATATAATGTAGTGAACTTCACTGAAATAAAAAAAAATCAACTTTAGATACTAACATGAAATGTTATCCATACCTTGTTCACAAATACCTTGAAAAATATTACATTGTAAAAAAATTATTTCCATAAAGGTTAACTCAATATCAAATAGACCATAATTACCTCATTGGAGTATCCTTACCAAGCCTTAGTAAAAGGTTCAAATCATCATAAGGCATAATCACTTATGACCTTAACAATAGAATTATCTACATTGAACATACGATCAATATTAAACTTATAAACTCATGATGGTATACATAACTCTTATTTTAAAATCATATAAAAACATCATAATCTCTATAAAACCATGTTCTCATACTAATTATGGTATCCCCAAACCTACACTCCCAGATTTGATACTAAGAGAATAATATTTATATTTATCATTTTGATACCCATAATCATGACCCAATTTTATCCATCCAAAATATACAACATCAAATAGAAATATTAGATCACTTATATACCCAAATAACTTTTAGGTTTATAGTTTTATATAATTAGGAAAAAATCATACATAACAATACCCATGTCTTCAAGTGGTCATTTTTCTACTATACCAATATTTTCTTATTTCACAAAAATCTTTAACGTCTCTCATAAAATTATTCACACATGAAACCTTTCTAGGAAACATTTATTTACCATTTATTCATAACAATGGGAAATAAAAAATATAACAAGGGTGAGATGAAATGATTAGTAAGGATAAACTTTAGCATTAACAATTTAATGTCATCACTGATCAAAAGATAAGTCTAATGGTATATTGAAAAAATAAAAGTTCATGGGAATAACATAACAGAATTCATACACAAAAAAAACTATATAATAAATCAGGATACATGGAATAAAGATTTAACATAATACAATATTCATATAAGTCAAAAATAATGATCCATGTGTAAATAATCCATGAGAAAAGGATCCATTAGAACTCATAGAAAACATTGAAATACTATGTAAGTATCTTATAACATCAAACATTCATCATGGAATCACCTAACCTAATAATTCTCATATCTATTAGGAGTAACCTAAAATTATAAACATTGTCGTATCTTAGTAGTAAATTAAAATTAGTTAACTATATCATATCTTAGGAGTAACCTAACTCTATCATCTCTTAGGTGTAACTTCTATCCAGTTAACTTCATCTCATTACCCAATACATTAGAGGGAAATAAAATACTCATCCATCACATGTAGGAAAAAATCCTTTAGTAATTTGGGTTCACTCCTCAATCCATCTTCCATTAATAATTTTCAATTACCATATCATGAAACAAAACATATGGGTTCTTTCATTTTATAAAAACTATCATCAACCATGAAAAAACAAATGGGTTTCCTAAAAATATCTTTAAAACATTATCATAAACCATTCAGAGAAAGGAATTTAATGGTATAATATGATCATATTACTAGTGAAGCATATAAATTATTAAATTATGTTAACATAAATGAAAATAAATTTAAAATAAAATTTAAAAAAATTCTTGTAAAATAGGGGAAATGCCCATTTCTTTCAGTACCTTTAAAAACTAAAAAATTCCAAAATATTAAGAAAATTATTTTCTTTGAAACTAATCATTGATAATTGTAAAGGATACTTAAAAACAAATAATAGTTATGATGGATATAAAATACATTCATGTCATTAATTTTATAAATAAACATTCTTTTTAAACTTTTGTAAAGAGGGTTACAAGTGACTTCTGTAGAAAACATTAAAAAATATCCTTTTAAAAAACTTTTTAAAAAATGAAAAATATCCTTGAAAATAATTTTAGGAAATAATTTATATGTTTAAAATAAAATTATTTAAATAATACTAAGAACATAGAGGAAGATTTTGGTTATAAGTATTTAAAACCATTAAAGAAACATTTTTAATGAAAACACATTTATAACCTTTTAAAACCCAAAACAATTTGAAAGAAAGAAAAAAATAAGGAACATAAAATACCATGAGTATAAAAAATATTCATGATATTATATTTCAATCATAATTATATAAACCATAAAAATGAAATAAAGGTGCATCAATCAAATCATGTCTCAAAGTATAATGTTTGATATGAGAGACCATTGCAACTAGAGTAATGAAAAAATAAAAATCCATTTACTGAGGGAACTTAACATGATTATATATAATGAATAATTTACATGAAATAATATGTTAAAATACATTAATAGGTTATTAATTACACCATATAAAATAAAACATGGTGTGTAACCTAAATTATGTCTCAAAGAATTTAAATTGAGTCCCTAAAAACCCTTGAAAAATTTATAACATTCGAATAAATATTTAATGAAAGATAAAACTTAAAATGAACTTTAAATATAATGATAAAATATTCATTCATGATATAATATCTCAATATGAATCATATGAACCTTATAAAAGGAAGTATGTGTAAAATACAAAACATTTCTCGAAGAAACAATACTGAGAAGAATGATACTTATAAAGATTGTATCATTGAAGTGAGAATTAATCATTGAGGTGATTATGTGTAATAAATTTAAAACCATATAAAAAAGGGAAAATATAATATAATATAACCATATGTTATTTTACACATAATCATTTGATAATATAGTCGATGAAGTAGAAGTATAGCCCAATTAATGGAAATTGAGTTATGAAAACCCTTACCTCGAGTCCATACTTTCTATGTATTTCCTTTAAATAATTTATAATAAACTTATATTAATTATTTAGTTTTTTAATAACCTTTTAAGGGTTTATTATTTTATTATTAAAAAATTTATTCCATTTATTTCAATGGAATATTTAATTACTTGATCGGTTAAGTCCATGTCGGGTGTTTTGAGGGTGTTTGGTTCATAATAGAAAAATAAATTTAGTAGGTTAACCATGGTAAAATGAGTCATTTTTCAATTATCTATAGAATAATAATAATTAAATTATTATTATTTTTATACACCAAATACAATTATATATCCCTCCCTAAAAAGCAGCCATCAAAAAACAAAATACATTGGTTCGCAAGATGATAGTCCACAAGTACAGATGAGCGATGTTTTTACATTTCATTGGATGGAAAATAAAGAGATAAAATATTATATTATATTAATAGAATCATTATAATGTTATTAAAATCAAATAAAATCATTAAATCCATCCCCATACACATCTATGATGTGAGTTTTTTAAAAAATGATATACATCAATATGTGAAGATGATAGTTCGTACGTACACACTTGTGATGATTCCTTTTTTAATGATTAGAATGGTTTCAAGATAGATGATATATTATATTTAAAAAATTATAATTATTTAATTAATATTATATATATAGGCATAAACATTAAATATTTCATAATAACCAGTTATGAAAGGCGGTGATGAGAAATTAAATACATCAGTTCGTGAGGTGGTAATATGCATATATGCAAAAATGATGGTTTCATTTTTCATTTGATGGATAAGGAGATGAATAAAGTTTATTAAATAAACATAATAATATCTTATTATATGGTATATAATGATTTTATTATATTTTAGTTGTTATAACTGAATTGAAGGAGGTAAAAGAAGAATTAAAATAAAATAGATCAGTTAAGACGATTACCACCTCTTTGAGAAACCTCCTTTAGATCTCTTCTCAAGGACCCTATGTATGGTATTTTAAGGATAATAGAACCTATATAACTTGGATAAGGATTTTAAAAAAAAATAGGGTTTGTTCAAGCTAAATGGCTTAATGTGGTGTTAATAATAGAGGAGAGATGGTATCTCTTTATAGTGAAGGAAAGGGCACACTTAGAATTACTTAAAATATTTAAATATAATAAATTATTTTTCATGTGAAAGGGGGGAAATGTGGAAATATTTTATAATATAAGATGCGTATGAGTTTAAATCCTCTCATATAATAAAATTTATATAGGTTTAGGTGATTTTTTAACCCTCATATCTTATTTTTAACCACATGTTAACCCTTTTAAGGATCATTGTGATAACAAAGTTTGTCACTCTTGAAGGGTAAAGAAAGTTAAAATAAAAGGAAAAGTGACAGATAAGTGAAAATTCATTGATATTCTCAACTATATCTCATTAATTTTTTAAAATATAAGTTTCTTATGAATTTTAAATATTTTAATAAAATATTAATTAACCTAAAATACCATTAAAGTCATTTTTGGGACGATTCACATAATTGAATTTTAAGAAAATAAGATAGTAATGTAGTTTGAATATATAATTTTAACACCTCAATAATACATTATATTTATGTTAAAAATTCTTATAATACTATGAATCATCCAAATAATATTACTTTTTAAGTTTTTAAAATCATTTACTTGACTTTTATACTACTTATACAACCATTGTCAACATTACGTAAGTATTAAAGGTAATTCTTTCATCACTAAAAATTAAAAATAAATAACCATCTTAAAAAAATTATTCATTTTCAAAATATCCTTTTTGAATCATTCTTTTCTTAGTTTTATACTTGTCCCAAAATATTATATATATTAAAAATAAGAAAGTGGCATTTCGGAATTTTCTTTTACCTAAAATAATATAAAAAACTTTATCAAGAAAAAAATGGAACCAAAATGCCATATTTTATAATATTTTATGGGCATATTTTAATTACACTCACCCAATAGATTAATGGAATGTTTTAGGGTAATTTTAAATCATTTTCACATTATTTTTATCCCTAATTAACCCAATTTACCCAATATTGTGGCGATAAATATTTATCATGATTATTATTCATTATGACCAAAAATAATGTTGACCTATTTACAAAATTTCAAAAAAATTATTAAAAATATAGATTCCATTTTATCAATTTAAATCCATATAAAATGTATAAATTACTTTTAAAATATACTTGCAAAATACAATAAAAAACAGTTTTCCAAAAAAATACATTTTTAAGTATAAAAATGTTTTTATACCAAAATTAAGAATAATATCAATTAAAATTAAATTAATGTTATTATTTTTATAAAAATGATCTAATAAAATTTTAAAATCAATTCAAAACAAACATGTCACATTGTAAATACTGGAATGGAAAATAAATTTTTCTATAAAATCAGTATTTTTTCACTATTCATTGAAAAATTAATCCTTTTAGAAAAATAAAAAATACACTTTAAGATAATCATGATATTATGATTTCAAAAATTATATTCTTTTTATAAAATATAGTTTCTAAAATAGGTATAAATTATTTATAATATTTGTGCATAAAAAGAAATAAAAACCATTTTTTAAGAAAAGTTATTTTTGAAGCATAAAATGACTACACTAAAAATTAAATGCATATATCCTAAGAATTAAACAATAAATTTATATTGACTAGGGACATTATAAAGTTATTTCATAATGAATTTACACTTATTAATATCCTCTAATTCAACGGATAGGTTATAACGATCATTTTTAATATAATATTATTTCATGGTTCGTTTAAACTTAGTGTTGTGTGTCATGTACACTATCAAAAATAGAATTCTTTTAAAATATCAGGGGTATTACAAAGTGTATGTCATGATCCTCCTTCTTCAAAAGATGATTTAAGGAACATAAAAGTGTCATGCCTTTCTTTATTCAAGATGAAGGAGAGATAATGACCCTCGAGTCCCACCTTTAATAGGCCCGGAGTGGCAACTAGCACCAAGGATATAGAATCTCACAAAAAATGGAAGGCATTACCCTTTTTTATGAAATCACAATTAGGATATAATATGTAAAAAATACCAAACAATTCTAAACATTTATATAAAGGAATCCAAAATCCAACCCATGCATGATTTAGACGTAAACTAAGAAAAAAGTACAACCAAAGAACCAAAGAAAGTACCAAAAGAAAGAGACTAATTAGTAGCACAACAACTATCCTGATGCCCAAGCTAGTAAATTCTAGAACAGTCCTCAAAGACCTCCTAGAAACCTAAAAATAGTTTTAAAAATTTAGGTTGAGTATACAAGTATACCCAGTAAGAAAACTAAAGCCACCCGTGCACAAGTGGGGGAACATACTAATGCCCCTCTAAGAGAATAGAAAAACCTCAAAGCACCAACCAAGGAGTACTAACCATCCCAGACTAACCAAGGCACACTCACTAAATAATGCAATTCAATTAAATTAGTAGTATAAGAACATCAACATTTGGATACCCCGCACCACTTTCCCACTGGTTAGATGCTCATTCCAAATGGCTAACATCATGACGCTACCACTCTTCCAAAATGAAGTTCCACTACCACAACCTTCCCACAAACACTTGGGCCTCAGACCACACACAAATCCCACCCCCATACACTTAGGCCACAACCACACCACACATCCTGCCCGCAGGCACCTAGGCCACAACAACTTGACCTCTCACCCGAAGAAACCTGGGCCTCATCCCAATGACACTTGGGAAAAAATCATGTCCCGCAAACACCTAGGCCCCTCATCCACAAAAAAACCTACCTAAAGGATCTTGGACTATGGTAAACCTCAATCCATTATAGCCTTCCTAGATAAGCTCGAGTGGTAAGAACCTAGAAGAGGGTGTGAGAAATAAAGTAAGTAACCATCTATTCTTCCTCCCACTAGGATGTTGGGAAAGACACCCTCCCCCGTGAAATGGGGGTGTTCAGAAAATGGTTCTCAACAAGGGTGGGGTTAATATAGAAATAACAAGGAACTAAAATTTAGATATATATAGGTAAGAAAACACTCAACCCAACCTATAGGTTTCAAACAAAAAACCAGCCCACACAAAACCACATTTGTTGTTACCCCTATATGCACAACCACACAAACAACCACAATAAAACACAAGGCTAACCACTTTTCATTTAACCACTTTCCATTAATTAATTAAGGGGTTAACTTTAATTTATTCTAGAACTACCCGGGAAAACTACCAACCAAAACATCGGCAACCAATTTTAGAAGGCTAAAGGCCACTAAACACTACCAAGGAAAACAAGGAAGTAGCAGCCAAGGTAAGGAAATCCATTATAACACCCATTCATAAAAAAATAGAGAACAACCAACTTGCAGTCCCACTGAACAATAAGTTTATCCATTCCAAAATCAATCAATCTCTCAACCTGAAATTCCATCACACCTCATGTACCACCCCATACACAAATCCCACAAAAAAACACCACCAAATAGCAGCCCCGCTGCACAAACACGCCACTCCCATAACACTAGACCATCCCCTCCATCCACCCCCCATACCAATAAAAAGGTTACCAAAAACAACTTCACGTAACCCCCACGAAGTAAAAAACCTAACCAAACATAGCACACAACCACATCAATATGCCAAGAATATTTAGATTTAGCAATATCGGTTCTTTAATTTCACTTTCTATAACTTGGGGGATCACATAATAGTTTTGATCCTAGGTAATCCATTTATTTAACCAAGTATACGTGATTATAAAGATTTCATGTTACAACCATTTATCAACGCATCACAACAAAATATATAACACCATTAGTGTGAAATTAATGGCCACCAATAGCCATGATTTCTATAAGGCCTTACAAACCATAAAGATTCAAAAAAAGGTTCATGGATAACAATTAAAACGAACAACATGGCATCAACATCTCCCCACATCCCATTTATTACTTCTCATTATCTTTGTTAAAAGAAAATTGGATTTAGTCATTGTCACAAATAGGTGTCATTATACCCACCTCACATGATGCACAATTAAAGAGAGGTATAAGAATACCTACTTAAAACAACAGGAAACCAAAAACGCCTCTTTGTACCAAAATAGGGGATCATGCGAGTAGTAATAAACTCCAAGAAAATTAAGCATGAGGGGCCTCTTGCATAGTCACACGACTCATATAGAGAGGAGGTCTCTAGGAAACACCAAGAGGGAATGGAAACATGAATGGAAGGGAATATCTTGGATTTGAAGATCCATATCCTATATTAAAGGAAGAATGGTTTCAAAATTCATTAATGTGGGATTGTGTTCAAGATCACGTGGTTTGAATATCTCAAAGTCCTCAGAGCATTAGGATATTAAATATATACTTAATATCCTTTGATATTCCCTTAAAATTCCCAAACAAGGCTTTAAAATTGGTTTATGTCAAATAAAATGTAAGAGGGGTGAATCTGGAAAAAACTTAGGAAACTAGATATTTGGAAAAGGGTGACACATAGTTTGGTGTTCCACCATTTTAGTGTGTCACCATTACAGTGTCATTGTTTCGATGTTCCACCATCACAGTGTCATTATTTTGGTGTACCACCATTTTTGGGTGCCTCTGATATAGTGTCACCATGTTGGTGTGCCATCGTTATGGTGCTACAATCTCGGTGTGCCACCATCATGATGCCACCGTTTTGGACAAACCGTTTGGTGAAATTGGTTTTTTGGAAAAATCCCAAAATAACCCACTATGACCCCCAAGAACACCACAAGCACTGTATTTTCACAAAGTAATGACTCAGGGAAATCTAGGTCATTACATCATATAATTATCAAACTATTATCATCCTCTAGAATTTAGAACTAACTAGAAGAAAGAGGGTTTCGAACAACCACCCTGTAAGATATATTTTAAGGATAAGCTACCTTGTGTTTTTCAAAAACTGGAGTAAAAACCCTGACATCCAAGAACACCTCCTTAACAAATATCTCCTAAACAACTATACAAACACTAAGGCTCCACTGCTCAGACATATGGATTAGGGAATCCCTTCCTCCATGTCAAGATATTATCTGCTCTGGGTAGCACTAACTCACCTGCATGACTTTAATCGCATCTGCATTAATGTGTCTTGATTAGGGATCAATTCCTCCCCTCCCCATAGTCATGACTTTTCACAAACATTCAGAGAATAGGGAAACAACTCATCTCAAAAAAAATTGAGGTCAATCATTACATCATAAGAAAATCATAAAGAAAAACACAAGAGAAAAACTTAGAACAGATTTGGGTACTGGGAACGCATCTGTGCCTCTCGCTCCCAAATATTATCCTCGAGGCCACCATGCCTCCATAACACATGAACCAAAGGAATAGTCCATCCACAAATCACATTCTCCTCACAATCCTCATCTCTTACTGGTCACTCCATAAACGTCATGTCATCCTCGATATCCAACTCTCCCAAGTCAACGACGTGGGAGTCGTCGTGTAGATACCAACAGAGTTGAGAGACATGGAAGAAATCATGGATCCTCTCCAACCACGGTGGAAATTCCAGCTGATATGCCACCTCACCAACTCTTCCCAACACATTGAAAGGTCCAATGAACCTGGGAAAAAGCTTTCTTCCTCTTCCAAACCTCTTATGCCCACGTTGATAGGAAACCTTCAAGAATACATGGTCCCAAACTCAAACTCCAAAGGCCTCCTCCTATGATCATCACACAAATTCTATTGGTCTCATGCTTCCTTCATCCTCTCATGGATAAGATGCACCTTCTATATTGTACTATGCACCACATACATACCAAGAATAAATACCTCCCCAACTTCCATTTAGTACATGGGTGAATGATATAGCCTCCCGTATAGAGATTATAACAGAGATTGATAGATATTATTGTAATAAAACTCTTCCAAGGGAAAATGTCTCACCTAAGACACACTAAAGTCTAGAACTCATGCCCATAACATGTCCTCTAATGTATGGATGGTCCTATCTATTTTTCTATCCGTCTAAGGGTGGAAAGTAGTGCTAAGGCATAACTGAGTGCCAAAGTCATGATGTAATCCCCTCTAAACTCGTGTTGTAAAACTTGTATCCCAATCTAAGACAATGGATCTTAGAACCCCATTCATCCACACCACCTCATCCAAATACCTCTGTGCTAAGGCATCCATTGTGCTCTACTCCTTGATCGCTAAGAAGTGATCCAATTTCATCAACCGATCTACTACTACCCAAAGAGCATCACATCCACCCTAAGTCCTAGGTAATCTTGTGATGAAATCCATCGATATGTCATCCCACTTACACTTTAAAATATCTAAGGGCTACAACAGACCACTGGGAACATGGTTCTTAGCTTTAACCAATTGACACACTAGGCACCTTTCCACAAACTCTGCCACTACCCACTTCACCCCAGGACACCAAAACTGTTCCCTCAAACCTCAATACATTTTAGAAACTCTTAGATGCACTAATAGGGGTGAGCTATGGAACTCACAGAGAACTCCCTTGTAAATTGTCATTGGGACAAACATCTTCCTATGGAATAGCATCTGGTTTTGAATATCCTCTGACCATCCCTCTAGAGCATCACACTAGACAATGCAATCACGCATCACTTTAGTCTATGAGTCTCCCCACTAAGACTCCTCCACCTACCGTACCAAGGAAGACTCCACTATCATCTCAAATAGATAGCCTCTTCCACTATCCACCCAAACATCCAATCACAAAGCAGCCAACTCCTCTATTGACTTCCAAGCATCTATAAATTCTTGAACTACCTCATTTTATGACTTCCTTCTAAGGCATCATCCAATACATTCCCATTTTCTAAGGTATAATGGATCTCAAAGTCATAGTCCTAGAGAAACTCTATACACCTTCATTGTCGCAAGTTCAGGTCTCTTTGGGAGAAGATATACATCAAGATCTTATGATCCGTGAAGAACAAAAATCACTCCCTGATGAAGTAATGTCACCACAACTTCAGTGTGAATATGACTACTACAAGATTCAGATCATGGATGGCATATTTACGTTCATGTAGATGTAACTCCCTAGACCCATAATAGATTACTCCCTGCTACTGCATTAACACACATCCCAATCCTAGACCAGAAGTGTCAAAAAACACCTCAAACATCACCCCTTCCTCTAGAAACCTAAGCATTAGAGCACTAGCTAGCTTCCCCTTTAGGTAGCTAAAAGATGCCTGACACTACTCACTCCACATGAAGTCCTGGTATTTTCTGGTCAAGACTGTCAACGGAGCCACAACTCGAGAGAATTCGAGTACAAACCTCCATTAATATCCTACTAGACCAAAGAATCTATGAACCCCTACCATGCTCTTGGGTGCTTCCCAAGAAACAACTACCTCAACCTTTGATGGGTCCACTACTATCCCTCTCTGAGACACCACATGTCCAAGGAAGTGCACCTCTCACATATAGAACTTTCACTTAGACAACTTCCCATAGAGCTAGTGGTGCCATAGGACCTACAAGACTATCCTGAGGTGCTCAGCGTGCTCCTCCTCTGACTTTGAGTAAATCAGAATATTTTTTTATGAACATAACGATGAACCGGTCCTGGAAATTGTGAAAGATAGAGTTCATGATCCCCATGAACACGGCTGGTGTGTTCGTAACACCAAAGGGCATGACCACGAACTTGAAGTTCTCATACCTTTACCTAAAAGCAATATTTGGGATGTCACCCTCAACTGGTGATATCCAGACTGCAAATCGATCTTGAGAACCAACCTAATCCCCTTAACTGGTTGAAAATATCATCTATTCTCAAAAGAGTATAACAGTTCATGACTATTACCTGATTCAGTCTTTGGTAGTCTATGCACAGCCTCAGGATACTATATGCCTTCTTCACGATTAAGACTGGAGCACCCCACAGTGACACACTCATCTAGATAAAACCCCTTTTCATCATGTTATCAACTTGAATCTGCAACTCCCACAATTCAAAGGGTGTTATCTGATCGGGAGTCATCAAAATCGAACAGGCATCGGGTTCCAAGTCTATTCTGAACTCAACATCACATCGAGGGGGTAGAACCGCAACCTCATCTAGGAAGAAATCTAGGAACTCTCTGAAAACCCCTAGAACCTCCACCATATTTTTGTCTACTGATCCAACTAACTTCTTAGCTAATAAGGAGAGAAGAGGCTCCATACACCAACTACCCATCTGATAGCTCTGCTCGCCAACGAAAACTATAGACTGGACATCCACACCTGAAAACATGACTCTTCTCCAGAAGTAGTAGATAATAGTGTGTATATAAAACAACCAATCGATGCCACGGATGAAATCATATGGTTTCATCTGTAGAATAAGAATATCCTCGTTTGACTGATGTGGCCCCATCATCAATCTACATCCCCAGAAAATATCAAACAAACTGGTCTGACCTCCAACTAGCATGCTCAACACATGGGACATGGAAATTATCTCTAATTCTAGTCCCAAGGAATGGGATAGAGTGGGTGCAACAAAGTATTTCAAATCTCATGAATCAAACAAATCACACGCAAGAGTACTAAATAGACTGATCTTAACTCAAAAAACCTCTGGACCTGCTGGAACTGCAGCCTCGGCAGCATGTAAATACCCACGCCCAGATACTCTACCCCTATAATATCGACTCCATCCCTAACCATGCCCTGTTAAAGGTCTATGTGGATCAATCTGAGGTCAGCCTCCTCCTTCACCATCTACTCTCAAGGGAGCAAAATACCACTACCCTTGCTGCTGGAAAGGTCTGATCGACAATTGCTGCTGCTGAGGTGGGAAATAAACTTACCTACCCCCACCATACTTATCTCAAACTAGGAATCAGCTATAAATATTTCCAATGACTCTACAAAAAAAATAACCTCAGTCCTGGGCCCATGTGGAAAGGGAGAGGACCTGGATATCGGAACTGGAATGGCTAAGTCCTACTTCCCATTGGCTGAAACCTGGAAGGTCTAGACACCAGAGACCTACTTCTGACTACCTTCCCATTCGATGACTCAAATGGATCCCCTCTCATGGTACACGTCCTTATGATTTTATCCCATCCACTACTTCTAACTTATTATAAACTTCTAAGTATGTTGGTAGGGTAAAGGGAGTGACGGAATACTGAAGAGAATGTCAGAGTGCCTCCTCCAAACGTCTCTCCCACCACTCCTCATTCGGAAAGAGATATAGAGTAAAGTATAGGATATCCTTGAACATGATCCCCAATTACCTCCCCAATATACTCTCATGTTGGAGGGAGAGCATCTTATTCCTCTTCTTATCCTTCATAATCAAGGAAAAAAACTCTGCCTGAAACTACTTCTCAAAGTTAGCCCATGAGACATAGGTCTACTTCCTCTCTCTGAGGTAAAGCGTCCACCACTGAGGTGCTACTCCTCACATCTGTCTCACTACTAGAGGAACCCAGTACTCTCTTAGAGAACGGATCAAAGTAAAGTTGATTGTCAGATCCTCAAGCTATCCCTCCATCTCTAAGTCTGAAATACTGCCTTCGCACTTCCCTAGGGTCTACCACTGGAAATCACGAAGGGTATTCTTCCACAAGTTATCTTCATCCTATCTATCAACACTCTGTTGATCAACTAGGTCAGCTTGCTAGGCCTCAAATTCTCATACCACATGTGGGCGACATCCAGGTGCCATGGCTGAAAAGGGTAAACAAGGAACTCCTAATCCTGAGTAGTTTCAAATTTTCTTTTAAGATTTGTTTTAACTCTTTATTTATATTAAATTCCCAAAACACCTAATACACACAAGAATGAAAGTCATTATGATGCATGTACCTTCCCTAGGGTATCTATCCTTCAATCAGTGTAGCCTCACTTGGTTGTTTAGTAGGTTCAGAGTCCTTGCATTGTATCATGAGGGGCCCTAAAATCCCATGTCTTTATCGGTCTTCCCTAGCCTATCTCATGCACCAATATCACCTAACACCTTTTCCCTACCATCCCATGCAATCCTCATTGTTCCTAACTCTGAATTCCATACTATATCTTAACCATCACCTTTGATATCATTCTATCATGACCCACCTTCTTCAAGATGAGGGAAGGGATAGAAAAGTCTCATTCCCTTCCTTATTAAAGATTAAGGAGAGATAATGACACCCAAGTACTGCCTTCAATAGGCCCCGAAGTAGCGACTAGCTCTAAGGATATAGAATCTCACACAAAATGGAATGAATTACCATTTTAATGAAAATAGGATTGGGAGATAATATAATAAAAAATCCCAAATAACACCAAACATTTATATAAAGGAAACCAAATTCCAACCCATGCATGATTTAGACATAAACTGCAAAAAAAGTACAACCAAAGCACCAAAGAAAGTACCAAAAGAAAGAGACTAACTAGCAGCACAACAACTATCCTAATGCTAGAGCTAGTAAAGTACATCACGGTCCTCAAATTTCTCTTGGAAACCTCAAAATAGTTTTACAAACATAGGGTGAGTATACAAGTATACCCAGTAGAAAAAAAAAATACACTCATGCACAAGTGGGGGAACATTCTAATGCCCCTGTGAGAGAACAAAAAAACCTCAAAGAACCTACCAAGGAGTAATAACCAGTCCCGTATCACCAAGGCACACTCACCAAATAAATAAAGTCAAGTAAAGTAGTAGTATAATCACATCAGAATTTGGGTACCCCATTCCACTTTATCACTCTTTAACTACTCATTCCTAACTATTAACGTCTTGATGCTACGACTCTTCCAAAATGCAGTCCCACTACCACAACCAACCCACACACACCTGGTCCTCAGACCACACACAAATTTAGTCCACAAACACATGGCCTACAACCACACCACATATCCCACCCACAGACACCTGGGATATAACAACCACACCTCTCACCCGAAGATAATTGGGTCTCGTCCTGAAGACACTTCAGAAAACAATCATGTCCCATAAACACCAAGGCCCCAAATCAATGACAAAACCTGCCCAAAAGATCTTCAACTATATTAAACCTCAAGTCATTATAGCTTGCCTGAATATGCTCGAGTGGTAAGAACCTAGAAAAGGGTGTGAGGAAGAAATTTAGTAACTACCTATTTGTCCTCCCACTAAGATGTTGTGAAAGACACCCTCCCCCATGAAATAGTGGCATTCATCACATGGTGCTCAAAAAGGGTAGGGTACGAATAGAAATCACAAGGAACTATAATTTATACATAAAGGTAAGAAAACACTTAGCCCATTCTATGGGTTTAAAACAAACAACTAGCCCACACAAAACCCCATTTTCTTTGCTACCCCTATATGCACAACCACACAAAAAACCACAATAAAACACAAGCCTAACCCCTTTTCATTTAACCACTTTCCATTCATTAATTAAGGGGTTAAATTTAATTTATTCTATCACTACTTGGGAAAACTACCAAGAAAAACATCTACAACCATTTTTAAAAGGCTAAAGACCACTAAACACTACTAAGGAAAACAAGGAAGTACAGACCAAGATAAGGAAATCCATTCTAACACCCCATTCATAAAAACAATAGAGAAAAACAAACATGCAGTCCCACTACAAAACATGTTTATCCATTCCACAATCAATAAATATCTCAACCTGAGATTCCTCCACACCTCCTATACCACCCCATACACAAATCCCAAAACAAAACACCACCAAACAGTTGCCCTGCTGCACAAACACACCATTCCCCTAACACTGGACGATCCCCTCTATCCACCCCCCATACCCATAACAAGGTTAACAATAGCAACTTCACACAACCCCCACAAAGTACAAAACCCAACCAAACACAGCACACAACCACACCATTAATCCAAGCATATTCAGATTTAGTAAGAGGGGTTATTTAATTCCACTTTATATAATAGGTGTGATCACAGAAAAGGTTTCATCCTAGGGAATTTATTTACTTAACCAAGTATACATGATTAAGAAGATTTCATGTTACAAACATTTATCAAAGAATCACAATAAAATACAAGACACCACCAATGTGAAAGAAAATACCACCAACAACCATGATTTTCAGAAGGCCTTATTTACCATGCATATTCAAAACATGGTTCATGGATAATAATTAAAATGAACAACACAACATCAAAATCCCCCCATACCCCATTTATTACTTCTCATTATCTTTGTTAAAAGAAAATTGTATTCAACCGTTCTCACAAAGAGGCATCATTATACCCACATCGAATAGTGCACAATTGAAGAGAGGAAGAATAATCCCTACTTAAAATAACAGGAGACCAAAACTCCTCTTTGCACCAAAATAGGGGATCGCACGAGTAATAGGAAACTAAAGAAAAAAATGAGTAGTAGGGGGCTCTATCACAGGAACACAATTCATCTTGATAGAAATGATATAAGTGCACCAATAGGGAATGGAAACACACTAGGAAGCAAATATCTTGACTTAGAAGAGCCGGATCCTATATTAAAGGAAGAAAGGTTTCAAAAGTCATTAACATGGGATCATAGTCAAGATCACATGGTTTGAATATCTCAAAGTCCCCTGAGCATTATGATATTAAATATATACTTAATATCCTTAGAAACTCCCTTAAAAACTCCTAAACAAGGCTTTAAGCTCAGTTTACATCAAATAAAATGTAAGAGGGGTGAATCTAGAAAAACTCAGGAAACTGGAAATTTGGAAAAGCATGAGACACTATTTTGTTTGACACCATTTTTATGCATCACCATTATAGTGCCACTATTTTGGTGTACCACCATCATAGTGCCACCATTTTGGTGTGCCTATGTTACGGTGCTATCATGTCAGTGTGCCACCATTTGGTGAAACTGTATTTTTGGAAAACTCCCGAAACAAACCACTACGACCCCCAAGAACACCACAAAACTGTATTTTCACAAAGGAATGGACTAGGGAAATATAGTTCATTACATCAGATACCTCTCAAACTATTATCATCCTCAATAATTTAAAACTAACTAGAAGAAAGTGGGGTCCAAACAACCAGCCCGTAAAATACCTTTCAAGGATAAGTTGCCTTGTGTTGTTCGAAAACTGGAGTGAAAACCCTAACATCCAAAAACACCTCCTTGGGATCTATCTCCTGAGCAACTATGCAAACACTAAGGCCCCACTGCCCAGACATATGGATTAGGAAATCGCTTCCCCCATGTCAAAATATTATTTGCTTTGGGTGGTGCTGACTCACTCACACAGGTTTAATCGCATCCACATTAATGTGCCTTGATTTGGGATTAGGTCCTACCCTCCCCATAGTTAGTACTTTTCACAAAAATTCAAATAATAGGGAAATAACTCATCTCATAGCAAGTGGGGTCAATAATTACATCATAAGAAAAGAACAAAGAAAAACACAAGATCAAAACTCAAAACAACTCTGGGTACTGGGCATGAATTTATGCCTCTCACTCCCAAGTACTCTCCTTAAGGCCAACATGCCTCTATAACACAAAAACTAAATTAATGGTCTATCCATGAAGCACATTCTCCTCATGATCCCTGATTCTTACTGGTCTCTCCACGAACGTCACATAATCCTTGATATCTAACTCTCCCCATTCAATGATGTGGTATTCATCATGTAGATACCGACGGAGCTAAGAGACATAGAAGGAATCATGGATCCTCTCCAACTACAGTGGTAATTCCAGCTAATATGTCACCTTAAAAACTCATCCCAACACCTTGAAAGGTTCTATGAAATTGGGAGAAAGCTTGATCCATCTACCAAACCTATTTTGTCCACGTCAGGGGAAACCTTAAATAATACATGGTCCCCAACCTCTAACGCTAAAGGACCCCTCCTATGATTGGAATACAAATGTTTTTGGTCTTGTTCTTCCTTCATCCTCTCATGGACAAGATGCACCTTCTCTTTCATACTCTGCACCATATCCGAACCAAGAATATATGCCTCCCCAACTTCCATCCAACACAAGGGTGAATGACTTGGCCACACGTATAGATCTTCGAATGAAGCCATACCAATGGAAGAGTGATATATATTATTGTAGGAAAACTATAATAAGGGAAAATGTCTCACTCAAGACCAACTAAAGTCCATAACACATGCTCGTAACACATCCTCCAATGTCTAGATGGTTATCTCTATTTTTCTATCCATATGAAGATGGAAAGAAGTGTTGAGGTGTGACTTAGTTCCAAAGGAATTCTAAAATCCCCTCCAAACTTACGACATAAAATGTGTATCCTGATCTGAGATAATAGATCTTGGAACTCCATGTAGCCGCACCACCTCATCCACATACCTCTATTCAAAGGCATCCACTACGCTTGACTCCTTGATCGCTAATAAGTGATCCGATTTCATCAACTGATCCACTAATACCCAAATATCATCGCATCCACCCAAAATCATGGGTAATCTTGTGATGAAATCCATCGATATATCATCCCACTTCCACTTAGGAACGTCTAAGGGCTGCAATAGATGGCTGGGAACATGGTTCTCATCTTTCACCTACTGACACACTAGACACCTTGTTACAAACTCCCCCACTGCCTGCTTTACCTTAGGCCACAAAAATTGTTCCCTCAAGCCTTTGTACATTTTAGAAACTCCTGGATGCACTATCATGGGTGAGCTATGGAAACCAAGGAGAGCTCCCTCATGCATTTCTACTGGGAAAAACAGCCTCCCAAGAAACAGCATGTGATTTTGACTATCCTAGAACCATACCTTCGGAGCATCACCCTAGAAAACATGATCACACATCACTTCGGTCTTTGAGTATCTCCACTAAGACTCCTCCACCTACTAAACTAAGTAAGACTACATTGACATCTGAAATAGATAGCCTATGACACTATACACCCCAGCATCCAAGTACAAAGTGGTCAACTCCTCTATATCCTTTCAAGAATCTGTGGATTACCAAACTAACTCATTATGTGACTACCTACTTAAGTAATAGGCCACCACATTCAACTTTCTTGAGTTTTAAGAGATCTCAAAGTCGTATTCCTAGAGAAACTCCATCCACCTTCGTTGCCGCAAGTTTAGGTCTCACTGAGAGAAGATATACCTCAATATTTATTGATCTATGAAGACCACAAAACACTCTTTGATGAGGTAATTTCGCCACAACTTTAGTGTGAATATGACTGCTACAAGATCCAGATCATGGGTGGAATAGTTACATTCATGTGGATGTAACTGCTTAGACCCATAAGAGATCACTCCCTACTGCTGCATCAGTGCACATCCCAAGCCTAGACTGGAAGCATCACATAACACCTCGAATGTCACCCCTTCCTCTGTAAACCTAAGAGTTGGAGAACTAAATAGCTTCCCCTTCAGGTAGTTGAAAGCTTCCTGACACTGCTCACTCCACACGAAGGTCTGGTATTTTATGGTCAAGGTTGTCAATGGAGATGCAAATCAAGAGAAGTAGGGTATGCACCTCCCGTAATATCCCTCTAGACCAAGGAAGCTACAAACCCCTACCACGCTCTTGGGTGATTCCCAATAAATTATTGCCTCAACCTTTGATGGGTCCACTATTATCCCTTGATGAGATGCCACATGTCCAAATAAGTGCACCTCTCATGTCTAGAACTTGCACATTAACAACTTCCCATAGAGCTAGTGGTGTCAAAAGATCTCCAATACTTTCCTGAGGTGCTCAGTGTGCTCCTCCTCTGACTTTGAGTAAATCAGAATATTGTCAATGAACATGATGATGAACCAGTCTAGGAACTTGTGGAAGATAGAGTTCATGATCCCCATGAACACGATCGGTGCATTTGTAACACTAAAGTTCATGACCATGAACTTAAAGTGCCCATACTTGCACCTTAAAGAAATATTTGGGATGTCACCCTCCTTCACCCCCAAATAGTGATATCTAGACCATAGATCAATCTTGGAGAACCAACATGCTCCACTTAACTGGTCAAAAATATCATCTATTCTCGAAAGAGGCTAACGGTTCTTGACCGTTACCAGATTTAGTCTCTAGTAGTCTATACATAGCCTCAGGACACCATCTGCATTCTTCGTGAACAAGACTGGAGCACCCCATAGAAAAAAGCTTGGCTGAATAAAACCATTTTTCATCAATTTTTCAACCAGAATCCTCAACTCCCACAATTCAGAGGGTGTCATCCGATAGGGAGCCATCAAAATCAGACAGGCACTGGGTTGTAAGTCTATTCTGAAATAAATTTCACATCAAGGGGATAGAACCACGACCTCTTCTGTGAATACATCTAGGAACTCTATGAAAACCCCCATAACCTCCACCATCTATGTGTCTGATGATCCCACTCATAGCTTGTCCCATAAAGAGAGAAGAGGCACCACACACCGACATCTCATCTGACAGCTCCGCTCGCTAATGAAAACTTCACACTTTCCATCCACACCAGAAAATGTGACTCTTCTATAGAAGAAATCCATAACAAAGTGCATAGAAAACAACCATTTTATGACAAGGATGACATCATATGGATGCATCTATAGTATAAGAACATCCCCACTGGACTAATGTAGCCCCAACATTAGTCTACATCCCTGAAAAACATCAAAAATACTGGTCTGACCTCCAAATGGTGTGCTCAACCCCAGGGGCATAGAAAGTCTCTATATGCCTAGTCCCAAGGAATGGGCTATACTAGGTGAAACAAAGGATTGAAAAGCTCCTGAATCAAAAAAAATCACATGCAAGAGTACTAAACAGACTAATCGTACCTCGAACAACCTCTAACCCTGTTGGAACTTCTTCCTCAATGGCGTGTAACTGCTCATGCCCAGCTCCTCTACCCCTCTGCTATCGAACAACTCCCCAACCATGCCCTATTTGAGGTCCCTAAGGAGCACCATGAGGTCATCCTCCTCTAGCACCATCTACCCTCAGTGGAGCGAGAGCCCGTTGCCCCTACTATAGGAAAGGTCTAACTGGAAATTGGTACTGAGGTGGGCATTGAACCTGCCCACCCCCACCGAACTAATCTCGAATTGTCCACTGGATCTGAAGATTTCCATGACCTCCATATACAAATCACCTCAATCCCAAGCCCATGGGGAAAGGGCAGGGACCAGGAGATCAGAACTGGAACTGTTGAGGCCTACTTCCCACTGGCCAAAACCTAGAAGACCCTGATGCCGGAGACCTACTACAGACTACCTTCCCCTTCAATGAAATCGGATGGCTCCCCTCTCAGGGTACACCTCCCTATGAGTTAATCCCCTTCACTACTTTTTCCTTCTTTTGAACTTCTAAGTATGTCAGTAGGGTAAAGGGAGTGACGACATACTAAAGTGAAGGTCGAAGTGCCTCCTACAAGCATCTCGCCCATGAATCCTCATCCATAAAGAGATCCAGAGAAAAGTGTAGGAGATCTTTGAACTTTATCCCTATTTCCCTCACTAATATACTTCCCTACTAAAGGAAGAGAAGCTCCTGTATCTTCTCATCCTTCATCATCAATGAAAGAAACTCTACATGAAACTCTTTCTCAAAGTCATCCCATGATACATCAGTTTCCTTCCTCTCCCCAAGGTAAAGTGTCCATCACTGAAGTGTCGATCCTCGTATCTGGATCACTTTTAGAGGAACCCATTACTCCCTTGGAGCACAAATAAAGGTATAGGTGATTTTAAGATCCTTAAGACATCCCTCCATCTCTATGTCTGAAACAATGTCATTGTACTTCCCCAAGGTCTTCCGCTAGAAAGCACAAAGGGTATTCTACCACAAGTCATCTTACTTCTCTCGATCAACCCTCCACTGATCAACCATGTCAAACAATTAGGACTTAACTACTCATACTACACGTGGGTGACATCCAGGTGCCATAGCTGAAAAGGGTAAACAAGGAACTCATAAGCCTAGGTAGTATGAAATTTTCTTTTAATATTTATTTTAACACTTTATTTAAATTAATTTACCAAAACACACAAGACACACAAGAACACAAGTCATTATGATTCATGTACCTTCCCTAGGGTCTCTACCCTACAATAAGTGTAGCCTCACTTGATCGTTCAGTGGGTCCAAAGTCCTTGCATCAGATCATGAGGGACCCTAAAATCACGTGTCTTATCCGGTCTTCCCTGACCTATCTCATGCACCAAGATTTACTAACACCATTTCCCTACCATCCAATCCAATCCTCACTATGCCTAACTCCTAACTCCATATTATCTCTTAACCATCACCTATGATACCATTCTGTCCCAACCCACCTTCTTCAAGATGAGGTATGGGGCTGCAAAGTGTCACATCTTTCTTTATTCAAGATGAAGGAGAGATAATGACCCCTGGGTACCGCCTTCAATAGGTCCCTAAGTGGTGACTATAACCAAGGGTATAGAATCTCACACAGAATAGAAGTCATTACCATTTTTAATGAAAATATAATTGAGAGATATGATGGTAAAAAATTCCAAACAACATCAAACATTTATATAAAGGAAACCAAAATCCAACCCATGCATGATTTAGATGTAAACTGTGACAAAAGTATAACCAAAGCACCAAAGAAAGTACCAAAAGATAGAGACTAAGAAGGAGCACATAAACTATCCCAATGCCCGGGCTAATAAAGTCCAACATGTTCCTCAAAGTCTTCCTAGAAACCTGAAAATGGTTTTATAAATGTAGGGTGAGTATACAAGTATACCTAGTAGGAAAACTAAATCCACTCGTGCACAAGTGGGGGAACAAACTAATGCCCCTATAAGAGAATAGAAGAACCTCAAAGCACCTACAAAGGAGTACTAACCAACCCATCCTCACCAAGAAACACTCACTTAATAATGAAATTCCAGTAAATTAATAGTATAAGCACATCAAAATTTGGGTACCCCATGCCACTTTTCCACTGGTTAACTGCTCATTCCTAATGCCTAGCATCTTGACGCTACCAATCTTACAAAATGCAGTCCAACAACCACAACCTTCCCATACAAACTTGGGCCTCATACCACACACAAATCCCACCCGTAGACACCTAGGACACAACCACACCACACATCCTACCCGCAAACACCTAGGCCAGAACAACCACACCTCTCGCCTGAAGACACCTAGGACTCATCCCGAAGACACTTGGGAAAACAATCTTGGCCAGAAAACACCTGGTCCCCTCATCCGAAAAAACATGCTTGAAGGATCTTAGACTATTGTAAACCTCAAGTCATTACAGCCTGTCCAGATATTCTCAAGTGGTAAGAACCTAGAAGAGGGTGTGAGAAAGAAATTCGATAACTATCCATCTATCCTCCCACTGGGATGTTGGGAAGGACACCCTCTCCCGTGAAATAGGGGTATTCAGTATATGTTTCTCAAAAAGGGTGGGGTGAATATAGAAATCACAAGGAACTATAATTTATACATATAGCTAAGAAAAAACAATGAGTCCCACCTATGGGTTTAAAATAAAAAACCAACCCACATAGAACCATATTTACTGCTACCCATATATGCACAACCATGAAAATAGCCACAATAAAACACAATCTTAACCTCATTTCATTTAACCACTTTTCATTCATTAATTAAGGGGTTCACTTTAATTTATTCCATCACTACCCATGGAAACTACCAAGCACAACATCTACAACCATTTTCAAGAGGCTAAAGACCACTATATACTGGAAAGGAAAACAAGGAATTAGGGACCAAGGTAAGAAAATACATTCTAAAACCCATTCATAAAAATAATAGAGAACAACCAACCTGAATTCTCACTGCACAAAAAGTTTATTCATTCCAAAATCAATCAATCTCTCAACCTAAGATTCTGTCACACCTTATGTACCACCCCATACACAAATCCCACAGCAAAACACCACCAAATAGTAGCCCCACGGCACAAACACACCATGCCCCTAACATTGGACCATCTCCTCTATCCACCCCTTGTACCCGTAATAAGGTTACCAACAACAACTTCACACAACCCCCATGAAGTAAAAAAACCAACCAAACACAGCACACAACCACATCATTAAGCCAAGCATATTTAGATTTAGCAAGAGGGGTTCTTTAATTCCACTTTATATAATAGGGTTGATCATAGAACAGGTTTGATCCTAGGTCAGCCATTTATTTAACCAAGTATATGTAATTAAGTAGATTTCATGTTACATCCATTTATCAAAAACATCACAAAAAATATAGAACACAACCAGTGCGCAAGCAAAGACCACCAATGGCCATGATTTTTAGAAGTCCTTACAGACCATACAGATTCAAAACAAGGTTCATTGATAACAATTAATACAAACAACACAACATCAACATATCCACTATCCCCCATTTATTACTTCTCATTATCTTTGTTAAAATAAAATTGGATTCAACCATTCTCACAAAAAGGTGTCATTATACCCACCCTGCATGATGTACACTTGAAGAGAGGTAGAAGAATACCTACCTGAAACAACATGCGACCAAAACTCCTCTTTGCGCTAAAACATGAGATCATGTGAGCAGTAGGAGACTCCAAGAAAATTGAGTAAGATGAGACTCTGGCATAGTTGCATGACTCATCTAGAAAGGAAGGATCTAGGCGCACAAAGATGGAATGGAAACGCACTGATAAGGGAATATCCTAGCTTTAAAGAGACAGATCCTATATTAAAGGAAGAATGGTTTCAAAAGTCATTAACATGGGATTCTGGTCAATATCACGTGGTTTGAATATCTCAAAGTCTCCAAAGCATTAGGATATTAAATATATACTTAATATCCTTTTAATAACCCTTAAAAACACCCAAACAAGGCTTCAAACTCGGTTTACGTCAAATAAAACATAATAGGGGTGAATCTGTAAAAACTTGGGAAACTGGAAATTTAACAAAGGGTGATACAACATTTGGTGTGCCAGTGTTTTGGTTCCACCATTAAGATTCCAACATTTCATTTTTCCACTGTTACGGTGCCACCATTTCAGTGTTCCACCATCATGGTGCCACTGTTACGATGCTACTGTTTCGGTGTGCCTCTGTTACGGTGCCACTATCTCGGTGTGCCACCGTCATGGTGCCACCATTTTTGTGAAACCATTTGGTGAAACTAGATTTTTAGAAAACTCTTGAAACAAACCACTGCAACCCCCAAGAACACCACAAGCACTAGATTTTCACAAAGGAATGGCCTAGGGAAATATGGGTCATTATAGTGGAATAGTTTTTATTATGTTCATCGAATCAATATTTCCATTTTTTAGGATACCATATTCTTATATCTTTGGATCCAAATTCGCCTTATTACTAGCAGGTAGAATACATGTAGCAACATACTCAACCTATATTTGGAGTTGCGGAATTTTTTTAGGATTTAATAAAATATAAAAATTACTATTGTTGATAGATATTGAGTAGAGACTATGGTTGGTGTCACACAAACAATGTCACAGGTTTTTTGGCATGTGGGAAGTAATTTCATGAATTGAATCATAAAGAAAAACTTGGTCGTATTTCCTCAACTCTACCTTTATCTTCACATTCAATCCTTCATCATTTTTATGTTAGGATATGAATACACTGTAATCACTATCATGAGAGTGTGAACTATATATTCTTACTAAATGGAGTTGACATTGATGCAAAGGGGAGTGTAGGAAGAAACACCATTTTAAGGAGTGCAGATAAAAATATACCCCTTATAGGATTTATTATAGGGTAAATGAATTCAAAAAGTACAATATGCTAATATAACTATTCAAAAGGTTAAATTAGAGCCTTCATAGGTGGACTATGAGTGGTGGTGCCACCAAAAATATAATCAATAATGGTTAAAACATATAATGGTATGATAGTACATATCCATGAAAATTGGTATTCTTTAGTCATAAGGATTATTATTGGGACTGGAATGAATATATGAACCCTAAGAGGTGGGGGCATGAATCAGGTTGTTTCCCAATTAAAACTTTTCCCTTGATCATGTTCTCCTATTTATCGAATCATGTTTTATTTTTTAAAGGAACTCGATTCAATATTTTTTCACTCCCTCAAAATGTTCTCACATAATAGTAATTTCGAATGGATGATTTTAAAACACACACAAACACAAGGATTTTACTTGGTTCTCCTACACTATCCTATATCCATGGATGAAAAACTGATAATGTGTCTATGTTCAAAAATCCACTATCACACATTGTTTTTTGGATATAATTTGGTCACAACCACTTTGTGCTAAGGTGCGCTGCCTTTATAATGTTAAAGGATAATGTACTACCTCCAAGGTTTACTTTCTCTTCTTCTCCACTGCACACTACTTTGGGGAAGGATTCATCACTTTATAGACTTAAATTCCTCTTCAAAAATTCATAGACATGAAGGGATGCTCTATATCAACATAGGTTATGGAGACACCTTACATATTCATGTCTAAAATAAATGCTCTGTTGTGATCCATATCACTATACTTCAAATCCTCAAAATATATATGAGATCAAATTATTATATAAAGTTTATTCATTGTCTTCCCAAACCAAATGGAATGACCTATTATTGTAAGGGTTTATTCTTTGTCTTTAATGAAAATACAAAAGCAACAAACTCCTTCCATGTGAGGATTATACACTAGAATTATCCCTGTTATGGTTTGTCTTCAACTCTTTAATCAGTTAGTTGTTATAATGGAATTATGTGATCTTAAAGCCTTCTTCCTTCAATAAACCAAATGTGATCGTTGGAACACCTTTGTGGCTCTCCTCTCTTTTTTACTATTGAAGTCATGATGTGTCATTCAAGTGTTTCTTCATCTCCTATTATTCCATATATAGAATTGACACATAACTTTTCTAGAACTTTTATAATCACTTTTTATAAGTCCTCAAGCCTAAAAACCTTAATCCAATGGTTATGATCAATTCTTGTTCATCTAATCCCCTGGGATTATGCCATTTTTCTATCATTTATTATGTTCAAAACATCCCTCTTTAAGTATATTCAACTCCTAAAATCTTGAGCCAGATATACTCCCTTTTTGAATTCAAACTGAATCTTTATTAATTACTTGAAACAACTGGGTCATGAAGTTATTATCCTCACTACGTCATGATATGTATTTACTTCATCCAGATTATGGTTTGATATCCTTTTTTATGGCATGATGCTCTGTCAAACTCTAGATCTACAAAATATAGGTAAATATCATTTTTAAATACTCAAATGATAATGATGTGATCTCTTTAAGTATCCTCAAGTCTTGTACCAACTACATCATAACAACCTTATTTATAAATAAAATATTTGTATCCTCATCCAACCAAGATTGCTAGCTTTCTGCCAAAAAATACACCTCACGAGGCATATTAACCTTAACATGATGCAATCCTTCTCAATTCTATCACTTTTGTGGGTTGGTATTTATAATATAATGTGAACTCCACTGAAAATTACTACAACAAAATTCATGAATCATTACTTCAACATGGTTTTATTCGAGGTTATTCGCTTCTCCAACTCAATATTTGGATTCAAATCACATTTTGATGTGATGGTTGAGAAACACTTAGATAGTTACTATTATGTAACTTGAGTTTACTCTTATCCATGGAAATATTTATTCTCAGGAGGCCATGGATTTTCTCCTATACGAGACCATTGTTGTGTGGTCATTTCCTTTATAGCACAACACCTCATCTAACTCCAAAAATTTATTCCTACACAGCCTTCAAACTTCCTAGTTTGATCTTATATTCCAACCTTCACAATGTGGCCAACATTGTTGTGGCATGATGTACTCTTTATTCACCAAAATACTTCCATTCTTCTCCAATTGACTCATAAACATCCTTCAAACTTCCTAGTTTGATCTTATATGAACCAACCTTCACAGTGTGGACAACATTATTATGGCATGATGTGATATTTCTTCACCAAAACACTTCCATTATTCTAAAATTGACTCCATTAATTCCCCTTATTATCAAAACACCTCAATAGATAAAAATAATTAATGATTACTTTATCATACATTCTCCCAAGCCATATTCAACAATATTCCTGAACTGCAATAGATATTCCCTTTAACAACGTGTAAAAAGGATTTTAATAGTGCTAAAAAAGCTCTCTTAATCTTAGTGATATTAAAGGGGGTCTCTTTTATCATCATTAAAAAAGCACTGATAAAGGACCCACCTACTATAGTGTGTTGTTTTTATAACAGCACATTGAAACAAAACCAACCTATAACCTGTACACAAAATATATAATTTAATTGAAATAAATTTTACATAACAAATATAAAAAAACTACTATATATATTTCAAACAATGTTTTGTATAATTAAATTTACAATTACTATCAAAAATATTTAAAAACATTAATGTTTCATCATATTTGGAACTTGTGATCCCCTCTCAAAAATGTACACCCATGGTATCTATTACCAAACAAAACACCACATCCCAAGAAAAATAATCCACTTATATAAGCAAAAAAATCTTATGTTAGTAATATTATAAAAAATGTTAATATGAAAGAATACATTAAAAATTTTCAATTTAAAATAAAAAGATTCACTTTGTGTTATATCGGTCACAACATGTATTTTATTGAGGTATGATTGATTCCAACACGTCACAAATGAGTTATGGATCATTATTCTAAAGTATCAAAATAATTTGAATGCATTTTATTAGTTTTGAGTATGGAAATTGTTCTTTTTAATGAAATTAATGTCAATTTTAAATAAAGACACACTTGAAGTTATATCGGTCACACTGTGCTTGGTATTGAGGTGAGGCCAATTCCTATATGTCACAAATTACTTATGGATCCTTTTCTTAATTATCAAAATAATTTGAATCTGTTTTATCAGTTTTCAAAATGTCACTTGTGTTTTTTACTAAAATGCCATTTCAAACTGGAAACATGCACTTTGAGTGATATTGGTCACATCATGTGTCGGTTAGATGTGAGACTACTTCCTACATGTCTAAAATGAGTTATTAATTAATTTTTGAAATTATCAAGATAATCAAAGTACATTTTCTTGGTTTTTAATGAGTGGCATATTTTGAACTAAAATGTTAATTTTAAATGATAATTGTAACTTTGAGTCGTATCGGTCACACTATGCGTCGAATTGAGCTATGGTTTATTTCTAAACATCACAGATGAATTATGGATAATTTTACTAAAGTATGAAAACAATATAAATGTGTTTTATCAATTTTGAGTAAGTTAATTGTCCTTTTAACTAAAATTGATGTCAATTTTAAATAAAAAGATGCACTTGGAATCATATCTGTTTCACCATACTTTGGATTGAGGTTTGGTTGATCCATACACATATCAAATGAATTATGGATAGTTTTACTAAAGTATCAAAACAATCTGAAGGCGTTTTCTCAGTTTTTATTAGGTTAGTTGTCCTTTTTACTAAAATTGATATCAATTTTAAATAAAAAGACACATTTGGAGTCATACTGGTCACATCGTGCATCATATTGATATTAATATGATTCATGCATGTCTAAAATGACTTACGTATTTTTTCCCTAAAGTATTAAAACAATATCAATTCTTTTTCCTAGTTTTGAGTAGGCTGGTTGTGCTTTTACTGAAATTGATGTCAATTTTAAATAAAAAGATTCATTTGGAGTCATACCGGTCACACTGTGCATCATATTGAGGTGAGGGTAATTCCTACATGTCCCAAATGACTCGTGGATCATTTTACTAAAGTATCAAAACAATCTGAATTTGTTTTCTTGGTTTTCAATATATCATTATTCCTTTTATTAAAATTAATGTCAATTTAAAATAAAAAACACACTTGGAGTCATATCAGTCACACAATGCATCGTATTGAGGTGTATTTGATTAATACACATAAAAATGACTTATGTATCGTTTTATTAAAGTATAAAAACTATCTGAAAGCATTTTCTTGGTTTTAAGTAGGCCAGTTGTCCTTTTTACTAAAATTGATGTCAATTTTAAATAAAAAGATGTACTTTAAGTCATATTGGTCACATCATGAATAGGATTGGGGTAAGGGTGATTTATACATGTCATAAATGACTCACAGATATTTTTTCTAAGGTATCAGAACAATCCGAATGAGTTTTCTTAGTTTTCAATATGTCACTTATTCCTTTTGTTAAAATTAATGTCAATTTAAAATAAAGGCGCACTTAGAGTCATATCGGTCACATCATGTGTCAGATTGAGGTTTTTATAATACCTATATGTAATAAATGATTTATGTATCATTTCTATAAAGTATTAAAAAATCAAAATGTAGTTTCTTAGTTTTGAGTAGGTCAGTTGTCCTTTTTACTAAAATTGATGTCAATTTTAAATAAAAAGATGCATGTTGAGTCATAACGGTTACAATGTGCATTGGATTGAGGTGATATTGATTAATAAATGTACCAAATGACTCATGGATAATTTTAATAAAGTATAAAAACAATATGAATGTGTTTTCTCAGTTTTCAGTACGTTACTTTTTCTTTTTCTAAAATTAATGGAAATTTAAAATAAATAAACATGATTGGAGTCATATGGGTCACACTGTGCATCGGATTGATGGGATGTTGATTCCTATACATCAAAAATGACTTAAATATCTTTTTAATATAGTATCAAAACAATTACAATGCATTTTATTGGTTTTTAGTAGGTTAGTTGTCCTTTTTACTAAAATCGATGTCAATTTAAAAAAAGACGCACTTGGAGTCATACCGGTCACATCATGCATTGGATTGAGGTGCAGCTAATTCCTACACATTCCAAATGACTCATGTATCATTTTCCTAAAGTATAAAAATAATATTAATGTGTTTTCTATGTTTTTAGTACATCACTTGTTCCTTTTTCTAAAATTGATGTTAATTTAAAATAAAAAGACACACTTGGAGTCATATCAGTCACACCATTCATCATATTGAGGTGAAGTTAATTCCTATATGTAAAACATTACTTATAAATCATTTTCATAAATTATAAAAACAATAAAAATTCATTTTCTCAGTTTTGAGTAGGTCAATTTTCCTTTTTACTAAAATTGATGTCAATTTTAAATAAAAAGACACACTTTGAGTCATACCGGTCACACCATGTATCAGATTGAGGTGAGACAGATTCCTACACATCTAAAATGACATATGGATCTTTTAACTAAAGTATCAAAACAATACAAATGATTTTTATTGGTTTTTAGTAGGTCTATTGTCATTTTTACTAAATTTGATGTCGATTCTAAATAAAAAGATGCACTTGGAGTTATACAGTTCACATCATACATCGGATTGAAGTGAAGGTGATTACTATACATAACAAATGACTCATGGATTTTTTAATAAATTATAAAAATAATGTGAATTCATTTTCTTAGTTTTCAATATGAAACTTTTCTTTTTTACTAAAATCTCATTTTAAACTGGAAAAATGCACTTTGCCTCATATCAATCACATCATGTATCGGTTTGACATGAGACCAATTTCTACATATCACAAATGATTTATGAATTGATTTTATAAATTTTCAAGACAATAAAAATGTGTTTTTTCAGTTTTGAGTGAGTGACACATTTTGAACTAAAATGTCAATTTTAAACTGATAACGAACACTTTGAGTCATACCAGTCACACCGTGTGTTGGATTGAGGTGCAGCTGATTCCTACAAATCCTAAATGACTTATGAATAGTTTTAATAAGGTATAAAAATAATATTAATGTTTTTGTCTAGTTTTGAGTATTTCAGTAGTCTTTTTTACAAAAATTGATGTCAATTTTCAATAAAAAGATGCACTTAGAGTTATACCGGTCACACCGTTTGTCGGATTGAGGTGTCATTTATTCCTACACATCCCAAAGTACCAAAAAAACCTAAATACCAATGTTACCATGATTACCAATGTCTTTATTTTTCAAACTAATAACACTTCATATTGAGTCTATTTTCTTATCTAAAAAACCTTTCTCGTTATTGAAAATAAGAAGAATAGTGGAATTTCTTCTGCCCATTATATCACGAGAAGTCACTACAATAGGAATAAAATCTTCCTATACTCTTCAGGTTTTTAACAATGAGAATGGTTTTTTGGATAATAAAATCAACTCAATATGTAGTTTTGGTAGGTTGACAAAGAAAATCAATGGTAATAATGGTAACATTGGAAGGAAAGAACATGTTATCTCTTTTGGGACTTGTTTTAGATAGTAGAAAGTAAAATATGACTTCCCGGAATATCTTTGAAAACAACTAAATAAGTATTAGATAAAAATGATACAGAAAAGAAATTAAAAAATAGTATATAAAATGATGAAAAAATTAATTAAATAATTAGTAGGAATTAACCTTTTCATGATGGTTTTATACATTCTTGAACCATTTCATTTTTTTTCATTATCTCAATTACAGCCTCAAAGTCCAATCTCTCATGAGCATGAGCAGCTTCGAACAAACCACCCTAACTCAAAAAAATGAATCCACTCATATAAGAAAAAAATCTTATGTGATTAATACTAAAAATAAATAAATTAACCCTAAATATAAAATAATTCATTACTTCTATGTAAGTGAAATATTCAAGTTATTTGTGTACATTTTACAATCAGGTATGATGCACATTTGTTTCTAAGAAAATCTATATCATCTTGTAAATATGAGTATTTTTTATAGTCATTGTTGTACTGTAAAAATATAAATACATAAACTATTAATAAATATTTTAAATGAAATATTAATTATCTTTGAAAATACCTCTTCGATGATGATAGTTTGTTGATGGAATATGATCTCTCTCATAAATTTACAAAAATAATAACCACAATATTTTCTATTTGTTTGTTTTGGACACTTTAGAAATATTATAGAAAAATAAGTAATTTTTTATATGTGTTTGGATAGTGAAATCTTATTATATATACCCTGATACTTATCCAGTTGTAGAACTTGTCAAGGTCCTTGTGCGCAATTCTTGTCCTCATGCCATGATTTTCATGATATTTATACATTTCCCTATAATAAAATAATCCGCATTAAAACATAATATAAATTATATAACACGAGGTTTAGTTATAAAACATTGGATGTAGTGTATTAAAAATTTAAAAACACCATAATGTGTGGTCAGTTTGTTGGGTATCCATGCAGTGAATCTAGGAAATAAATATTTGGAGTATTCAAATTGACTGTAATGAGCATACAATGTTTCTTAAAAACACAAAAACAGGAATAAGTAATGAAATAAATGAAAATATATTTTATATTATTAAATTTTAAAGTTTTACCCCTGTATAATTGGTATTATGAAGATTATGTCATCCAAAAGTTTTTCCTTCAAACAATTTAGTAAGGTTTTCCGCTATTTCATCCATGTTTTTGGATTTTTTTTTGTTCTGTAGAGGTGACGTGAGAACTAATGAGTCTAAAAAATCATGGGTAAATCCCTTCAATTGGTATTGATTTATATTCCTACAAAAAATATGAAATTTATTTACTCATAATTAATATTTTATATCAACTTTTGGAAATTTAAATCATGAAAACATACCTTATGTATACATTTACAATTGAGGCTCCTAGCCATTCATATTCGAGGACTTCATTTACATTCTCAAAAGTAATGTAGTTAGTGCCCTTCTCTCTATAAATTTTTTCTTCAAAATCAAGTACATGACTACTAATATTTTGTAACATTGTATCTATATGAACCTACAATGTTAGTAAATGTGGATATTGAACAAGCAGGGTAAAGGTGCTTTAGGAATATATTTTCGATTAGTTGGTTGATCCTTTAGAACGTTTTGATTCGACCTTTTATTTCACCCATTACCTTTGTCTGTTTGTAATAACATTCATCAATTCATACCTTTTTTCATTAATTGTTAAAATTTTAGCATGAAAAATAAATTGGAAGTGAATACCTCATTTTTAAAGTATGATTTTACAAGATCTACCGGCCATGAGATTAATGTTACAATAGCTTGTTCAACCTTATTAATATCTTTATCATCAATTGGAACATGTAGCTCGACGCTTGGCTCATGAGCTACTCTAATTTCCACTCTCACATGACCTGTTGGTAGTGGTTTGTTTTGTAGCATGTCACCTTGGATATTGAACACCGTAGCCATTACTACAATGCAATGGGTGGGTGTTCATAGATATAAATCATAGTCATTTTTACCCTGAATAATATTAGTACAGGAAAGTTATCATCGTCTTTCTGATTCACATTTCAAAAAAACAATATTAGAATATTGATTACCTTGATTAAGATAGCTATTTGAGGAGAATGGATCACCTCAAGGCTAGTGGAGGTGGGGGATCTTCATGCAATGGTTGTTCTTGAGTTGTTTATTCTCTTCCCCCCCCCCCATAATAGTTGTAAGAAACTCAGTCTTCCAATGAAATTATTCTTCAAGGGAAACTAATCTTTCTTTCACCTCTATCATTTCTTTATCTTTATCCTCCTATTGTTTTTTTCTCAAAATATGTTTGGAGTGTCACCCCAAAACCCACACCTCTAACACGGCCATACTATTCTAGCCACTTCAAGTCCACTGATAGTAGGTTTTCATCTTATATAGGTGTTGATGATTCCTATGACTATTTAAACTAAAAAATATAGAAAAATAAGAAATATTTTTTATGTAATAGTGATTTGAAGAAAAAAAACAATTATTTCATACTTACACATGTTTATCACACTTTTTGTGTGTTTTAAACTATTAGTATCCCATATTTATTTACATGTTCCTCCTTCTATAGAACATAGCATGGGATGGAATAATTTGGATTTGGATTCATCAATATATATATAAACATATGAACATATTTATATTTTTGTTTCATGTCACATAAAAGTATTATGGTAGATTTAAAATATGTACCAATTTTTTTTCAAGTGAAGTGTGCCATGTCCTTGCTTTATGGTAGGGGTATGTTGGTTTTTCTACCTGTTCCTTATTTTCAGCACTCATTTGTTATTTCATAAATAAAAAAATCTTAACCAAATTGATGAATAAAAATATTGTAAAATAATGCATTACCATCCACAATGTACCTAAAAATACACATCTTCATGATGTCTAGTAAATGCATCCCACATTTCTTGGGTTATCATATGTGCATACATAATCGGTGGGTGCGGGTTTATTTTCCCATCATCATATTTAATATGAAATACTGTTAGAGTTATGTGAAACCCTATATGAATCCTTCCATTAATAACTAATTCATATTTCATATGGGAGTCATCTACTATAAATGCAATTTGAAGGGGGTGATGAAGATTAAGTCAATGTTTCATTGTTTTATTTTTTATTAAAATAAATAAATGATATCATAATGTTATTTTAATCTCTTCCCACATCAGTGTATTAAGTGTGGGAATGACATGGTGCCATGAATCTGTAACAACCCGAGTTTTGGGAATCTTATAATGATGATACTATGCTTTTTCTTTTGTTAAAACACTTTTAACCAAACAAAAATTTAAAGGACAGACATAAGGCTCTTTATTTAATTAAGAACACTGTGGTGTTTACAATAAACTAAGATGAAAAGAGTAAACACACTAACCAGAAATACCTATGAAAAATCCTATAAGAGCTACTGTAATACCCCCAATCACCACAAAGAGGCCCAGTAAGTAAAGGAGATCCTTCGAATCAACTAAGGAAAAAAACATCATCACTGTAATCATGAACACCATGATGATCATCAGTGGGATTGAGAGCACCATCTTCTATGGTTACCTTGAGTTTGAAACACCCTACCCTGATGTTTTTATAGGTGTCCTTTAGATATTATGACCGTTATATGTATATAACCGTTGGGTTTTTTTTAAGTTTATCTTTTTATAAAAACTTTGTTTCTATAACCTTATGGTATTTCAAGTATGTTAAAATGTTCGAATGATTTGAATTATAATATCATAATTTTAACATAAAAGATTACTCTTATAAAGGAACCTAATTGATTTTACAAAATCCAAATGGTAGAAAACCAAGTATTTTAACACCTTCTAAATGTTTTGAAAGTCATGTTTAAATAGTATTTTATAATCATATACTTTTAATGATTATTGAAAAATATATTTTGTTATATCTTTAAAATTATGTACTTTGAATTAGGAAAAACTAATTATCTTTTCAATCAAATGGTATAGTATGTTATAAATTGGATTTTATATTTTAAAAGTTATAATTTCTTAAAAATTATAAAAGTTTATACAAATTCAATTTTTAACTATTAGTATAGAAGTTTTTCTTAAATAAAACCATTCTGTTTCCATTTTTTTAACATTTCTTTTTTTTTCTCAAATAAATTTTTAATAAAAACATAAGAGGGACTGCATCTCTATATGACCGCCCGATATGTTCCAGATCGAATCTCATTCGTCGTTTCTTTTAAATCCCACGTCTCTCCATGACCATTCGATCATTCCAGGATCAAATAATAGCCTTTTATTTCTTTAAACCCGCTCAACTCATCTACCTCTCTCCCTCCAGTCGTCCGATCTCGCCTAGATCTAATCTTGGCCGTCTGTTTCATCTCTGCATCATCTGCTCCATATCATCTTACCTATCACGATCCACTCCAGCGCACTGGTTCACCCGAGGATGCCTCGATCACCTCCTTTTTCACTGCTCCCCTTGACTCTTGCACACCCCACCTCCTAGGGTATTGTATCTTCATCTTCCCTACACTGGCCTACCTCTTGGGTCGAGTCATTTTAAATCCACCAAAGACTCTACATAAACCCCCCTACAACATGAAACCCCACGGGTTTCTTCTCCTCTTTCTCTCCCTCGAACTCCCAGTAAATCTAGCAAGCTACCCCTGGTTCGAGCTTCCTCCTCAGTCACGGTAAGGGTTTTTTCATGTTTTGTGTTTGTTTAGAGAAACCTATACTATTATACACTCGGTATATACAGTTTATATATGTATATATATAACACAAACCCTTCGGTCTGAAATTTTTTCAAGGTGTTTCACATTGTGTTATCAGAAGGGTTACATATGTAAGAATCCTTTTTAAATTTTCTTTTACGATTCTATTTTACAAAACCTAAAACTTGTATTTATGTATATTGTGTATATACAGTTTTGTATATATAAATATATATATTTATAACTCAAACCCAATCTATTTTTTTAGGGTATCCAAGATTATTCAGTATGTTATACTAGGTAATATATGTTTATAAAGGTTACTTTTGAACCTACTCTTAACATGTATATTCTTTATGTAAACCTTGTATATATAACTATATATTTATATATGTTTATGTACTTCAAAACAAGACAGTTATGGATTTAGGGGATGAATACCTATCTTTGAATGATATTTTAGATGCAAACTAGGCCTTTGGTTTAGGTACAATTATGTTATAGTTTGAAACCAAAGTTGTTATATATTTATGTATTTATAGTTTCATGAAAATTAATCCCCCGTAAGGTTTTGATTTTCAATTAAATAATTGATAAGTAGTTAGAGGTTTTCAGAACTCAAGAAATTTTAATGGCCTTGTTTATTTTATGTAAAAACCCATATATATTCTTGGTGTATATATGGTTATGTAAATATATTTTTATGATAATAATTTCTGAAACCCTAATTTCAATTAATGGTTGTTAAAATTTTAACACTTGTGGGATTTTAGGGTTTGTCTATGATATTTTGTATTTTCGTGTACACTAATGAGCTTGCTTAATTTTAATATTATTAACCGCATTTAAAGTCAAAGGGATATACTCTAACTTGACCCAAATGTATTAGAAAATAAATGTATTTATAAATCATGTTATGCTCGCATGAAATTTTAACACATAATGAATTTTCTACAATGTTTACTATAGGTTAATCATATTTATGATTTAGCCTATTTTCATGTTCAGTGGCATGTTTAGCACCATATTTAATGACAAGTATCTATGTATTTCATTTCCATGAAACAAGAATTTTAAAGAGTATCACTTTATCATTTCATGTGACAACCCCTTTTCATCTACAATTTGATGTGGTTTATTAATTGTACTTTGTACATAGAATGTTTACTAAACCATGCCTTATTATGATTAATTATTCCATGTTTGTATGTTATATGTCACGTCAGGTGTTTTTGGACCAATTTATTAATGGTTTTTCCTTGTCCATATCATTGATCATCCTACATGCATATGACACATCATAATAATGAACCAAGAATCAAGTTACCCAAAGTGGTATGGGACACCTTGGGTGATATGAAAATGAATTATTCAAGGTGGTATGGGACATCTTGAATATAAAACCCCGTTAAAGTAAAGCATGATCTATATGGCTCACATGATAATAAAGACAAATTAAGGGTGTTCCCTGATAGCGCTCCAATGCATTGGGTAAAGACTTAATCTCTAGAGATGACCATTTTAACGATACCTTGGTGAACAACCTTGGTAATTTTTTTTATAACACCTTGGGGACGAACCTTGGTGATATGAAAATTATTGTCTAAGTTAAATGTTGAAGCCACATATTCAAGTTATGTTACAAGTTATTTTCAAAATGATATGCTTATTCTTTCACTACTCTTGTCCTTATGTTTTTTTTATTATTATTATCAAGTTCATATTGATGTCACGAGTAAAGGTTTAGGGCATGATTTGTGTTTATCACTCAGTAATATAGTAACCAACTTATGAAATTAAAGTTGTTTCCTTCATGTGAAACTCTGATTATGTATTACTCTTAACTATTTAATTTGTGCTTAAAAATCATATGTCATACTTGTTTATGATGACCTTTATTACTCCCTTAGAAAATGTCATAATTGATTCATGTATTCCTTGAAAATCTTGATTGAGCACTTTTATGTTATGTTACATGTATTATAGTTTTATTTAAGAGAATTTTCTATGGATAGTTTTAAAGAATTCTTTCAAAAGTTACATTGGTTTATTTTAAAACCCCTTACTGGGCATTCTTATGCTCACCCTACATTTTGATTTAAAATTTTCAGGTAACAGCTTTTATCAGGTGAAACATCCCTGAAGTTGTCGGTTTCCCAGAGCCCGAACCAAACTCGATCTTCTGTATGGGACATGATGTGTGTTTATTAGTGCATGTTTTTTTTTCAAAATGACACATCCTATTCAAAAGGCACCAGATCCTGGTTTTCTGGAGTCGAGTCTTCACAGTTGGTATCAGAGGGTTCGGTTTGGATAACTTTGGAAAACCAGAACTGAAACAAAGACAAATATACTTCAGCATTACTAAAAATGAGTTTTCATAATTTTTAGATAGAAAATGAAGGTACTAATCTTTTGTCTCTCCCCACTGAGGCCCTAGAGACCATTCTTTCTTTATCTAGCTGAGAGGATTTTCTAAACTATGCACATATCTTCATGACATGCAAACACCTATACGATGTTTCAAACTCACCACGGGTGCTTCGACTACACCGGGGGTTAGGATTGGATTACCTCCTTATGATGATGACCAAATTCCCCTCCTATGTACATTAGGGAAGGTACCATGAGGGACTTTTCCATGTGTTCACAGCATTTGAGGACTTTGGTTTTATGTCCCTCGACACTTTTCAAGAATCTGTTACTGCCGGTGACCTCCGAGCAGCCTATCTTTGTCAAATCTTGAACTACGGCTTCAGGGGCCAGTTGTTAGACTTCAGAATGTTAGGAGATGATTCCACCAGACTGTCCTACAGACAACAAGTGTATTCTGACATCTCCCAAATTCATACCCCTCATGTTATACTCAAGAGACGTCACAGGTGCCCTCATGAGTTTAACCCTGAATTCTCAGCCTGTGTTTGGTTTGGGGAGATAGGGAGTTTTGCTTCTCTGTGTGGAGTTCGTGTATTAGGTCATTAGGGAAAACTCAAGCACTGATGTTTTGTAATAAACTTGCGTTTATTGAAATATTATCTTTTCCATACCTGTCTTTACTTTGTTTATACTTCTGGATGGATTTCAAGTGATTGAACTCTCTTCTTAAACTTTCAGATGGAAGGAAAAACCCACATGTTATCTATTCCTACTAAGATACTGGAGATTATCGCAATGAAAACCTATGAAGACGAGTATCATCCCTTCGCAAACCTGCAAGGAACATGAAAGAAATTTTTTGAGGTGACAAATGGTCCAGAGATTCTCCGCACCTATCAAGGGAATTCTTCCATATTCTACCACATAGGCTCATCACAATTGGTCGAGCATAAGCAGAGGGGGAAATACCATGAAGGGATCTTCTTGTGCTTCACCCTAGGCTGGAACTACACGGCCAGAGTAAAATTTCAAGAGGGTTCCTTAGAGGGAAACATTTATGCGACCAACATATACTAACTTCTCAGTGTTATCCTGTACGATAATGTCTATAACTTAGATGTTCGCGAGCGAGGCATAATTCTGCAAGTTCTTTGTACGTTGGTCCACATGGACATTTACAAACTTTGTACCATTCGAGCCTCCCTCTAGAAGCCTGAGTGTCTAGTATATGAGTTCAACCCCTTCTACCCGAAGTGTATCTAGATCATGGAACTAGAGGAGTTGAGCATCAATGTGGGCCTTCCGTTGAGCACACCTGATGATTACCCACGATGGGGGATATGGTAGGAACAACTGGGAGCTTCCTCTTAGTGAGTTTGTATGAAAGGAATTGAGATGACGCAATTCTCTAAAGGGAGGAATAATGTAACAACCCGATTTTTGGGTATCTTATAATGATGATACTATGCTTTTTCTTTTGTTAAATCCCTTTTAACCAAACAAAAATTTAAAGGACAAACATAAGGATCTTTATTTAATTAAGAACACCATGGTTTTTAAAATACACTGAGATGAAAAGAGTAAACAAACTAACCAAAAATACCTATGAAAAATCCTATAAGAGCTACTGGAAGACCCCCAATCACCACAACAAGGCCCAGTAAGTAAAGGAGATCCTTCAAGTCAACTAAGGAAAAAAACATCATCACCGTAATCATAAACACCGTGTTGATCATCAGTGGGATTGGGAGCACCATCTTCTTCGGTTACCTTGAGTTTGAAACACCCTACCCTGCTATTTTTATAGGGGTCCTTTAGAAATTATGATCGTTGTATATATATGACCATTGGGTTTTTTTTAAGTTTATCTTTTTATAAAAACTTGGTTTCTATAACCTTATGGTGTTTCGAGTATATTAAAATGTTCAAATGATTTGAATTATAATATCATAATTTTTAAATAAAAGATCACTCTTATAAAGGAACCTAATTGATTTTACAAAATCCAAATGATAGAAAACCTTGTATTTTAACACATTCTAAATGTTTTGAAAGTCATGTTTAAATAGTATCTTATAATCATATACTTTTAATGATTATTGAAAAATATATTTTGTTAGATCTTTAAAATTATGTATTTTGAATTAGGAAAAACTATTTATCATTTCAATCAAATGGTAGGGTATTTTATAAATTGGATTTTAGATTTTAAAAGTTATAAGTTCTTAAAACTTATAATAGTTTATACAAATTCAATTTTTAACTATTATTATTTCATTTTTTTAAATAAAACCATTCTGTTTCCATTTTTTTAACATTTCATTTTTTTTCTCAAATAAATTTTTAATAAAAACTTAGGAGGGACAGAGTCTCTCCGTGACTGCCCAATATGTTCAAGATCGAATCTTAGTCGTCATTTCTTTTAAATCCCGCGTCTCTTCATGACCATCTGATCATTCCAAGATCGAATCTCAGCCTTTGATTTCTTTAAACCTGCTCAACTCATCTCCCGCTCTCCCTCCATCCGTCTGATCTTTCCTAGATCTAATCTCAGTCGTCTGTTTCATCTCTGTGTCGTTCGCTCCCTGTCATCTTCCCCATCGTGATCCGCTCCAGCACACTGGTTCACCCGAGGATGCCTCGATCACCTCCTTTTTCATTGCTCCCCTTGACTCTTGAACACCCCACCTCCTAGGGTACTGTATCTTCGTCTTCCCTACACCAGCCTACCACTTGGGTCATTTCATTTTAAATGCACCAAAGACTCTACATAAACCCCCCCCCCTGATATATGAAACCCCACGGGTTTCTTCTCCTCTTTCTCTCCCTTGAACTCCCAGCAAATCCAGCAAGACACCCCTGGTTTGAGCTTCCTCCTCAGTCACGGTAAGGGTGATTTCATATTTTGTGTTCATTTAGAGAAACCTATAATATTATACACTCTTTATATATAGTTTATATATGTATATGTATAACACAAACCCTTTGGTCTGAAATGTTTTCAAGGTGTTTGACATCGTGTTATTAGAAAAGTTACATATGTAAGAATCCTTTTAAATTTTTTTTTACGATTCTGTTTTACAAAACCTAAAACTTATATCTATGTATATTGTGTATATAAAAATTTGTATATATAAATATATATATATATATATATATATTTACAACTCAAATCCAATATGTTTTTTAGGGTATCCAAAATTATTCAGTATGTTATACTAGGTTATGTATGTTTATAAAGGTTACTTTTGAACCTACTCTTAACATGTATATTCTTTATGTAAACCTTTTATATATAACTATATATTTATATATGTTTATGTATTTCAAAAAAAGACAGTTATGGATTTAGGGGATGAATACCTATCTTTGAATGATATTTTAGATGCAAACTTGGCCTTTATTTTAGGTACAATTATGTTATAGTTTAAAATTAAAGTTGTTATATATTTATGTATTTATAGTTTCATGAAACATTAAACCCCCGTAAGGTTTTGATTTTCAATTAAATAATTGATATATAGTAAAAGGTTTTCAGAACACAAGAAATTTTAATGGCCTTGTTTATTTTATGTAAAAACCCATATATATTCTTGGTGTATATATGGTTATGTAAATATATTTTTATGAGAATAATTTATAAAACCCTAATTTCAATTAATGTTTGTTAAAATTTTAACACTTGTGGGATTTTAGGGTTTTTCTATGATATTTTGTATTTTCATGTACACTAATGATCTTGCTTAATTTTAATATTATTAACTGCGTTGAAAGTAAAATGGATATACTCTGACTTGACCCAAATTTATTAGAAAGTAAATGGATTTATAAATCATGTTATGCTCGCATGAAATTTTAACACATAATGAATTTTATACAATGTTTACTATAGGTTAATCACATTTATGATTTAGCCTATTTTCATGTTCAGTGCCATGTTTAGCAACATATTTAATGACAAGTATCTATTTATTTCATTTCCATGAAACAAGAATTTTAAAGAGTATCACTTTATCATTTCATGTGATAACCCCTTTTCATCTACCATTTGATGTGGTTTAGTAATTGTCCTTTGTATATATAATGTTTACTAAACCATGCCTTATTTTGATTAATTATTCCATGTTTGTATGTTATCTATCACGTCATGTTTTTGTGGACTAATTGTATAATTGTTTTTTCTTGTCCATATCATTGATCATTATACATACATATGACACATTATAATAATTAACCAAGAATCAAGTTACCCAAATTGGTATGGGACACCTTGGGTAATATGAAAATGAATTATTCAAGGTGGTATGGGACATCTTTAATATACAACCTCATTTAAGTAAAGTATGATCTATGTGTCTCACATGATAATAAAGACAAATTAAGGGTGTGCCCTGATAGCGCTCCAATGCATTGGGTAAAGGCTTAATCTCTAGATATGACCATTTTAACGATACCTTGGTGAACAACCTTGGTAATTTTTTTATGACACCTTGGGGACGGACCTTGGTGATACAGAAATGATTTTCTAAGTTAAATGTTGAAGCCACATATTCAAGTTATGTTACCAGTTCTTTTCAAAATGATATGCCTATTCTTTCACTACTCTTGTCCTTATATTTTTTTTATTATTATTATCAAGTTAATATTGATGTCACGAGTAATGTTTTAGGGAATTATTTGTGTTTCTCACTCAGTAAGATAGTAACCAACTTATGAAATTGAAGTTGTTTCCATCACGCGCAACTCTAATTATGTATTACTCTTAACTGTTTAATTTGTGCTTAAAAAATCATATGGCATACTTGTTTATGATGACCATTATTACTCCCTTGGAAAATGTCATAATTGATTCATGTATTCCTTGAAAATATTGATTGAGCACTTTTAAGTTATGTTACATGTATTACAGTTTTCCTTAAGAGAATGTTCTATGGATAGTTTTAAAGAATGCTTTCAAAAGTTACATTGGTTTATTTTAAAACCCCTTACTGGGCATTCTTATGCTCACCCTATGTTTTGATTTAAAATTTTCAGGTAACAGATTTTATCAGGTGAAACATCCTTGAAGTTTCCGTTTTCCCAAATCCTGAACCAAAATTGATCCTTTATATGGGACATGATGTGTGTTTATCAGTGCATGTTTTTTTTTCAAAACGACACATCATGTTCAGAAGGAACTAGCTCCTGGTTTTCTGGAGTCGGGTCTTCACAGAATCTACATCAATAAACACGCATTGTCGAGTGATGAGTCAAATGTAACTAATAAACATGGCCTTATTGAGGTTAATATGTTATCCCTGAACATTCCATCTAACCATGAATTTGATGCCTTTTCTTTTCACCTTAATGATTTTTTCTATCACCGTCAAACTACGACGCTCCTCTTTTTTCTGCATCACTAGTCCTTTATCACCTACCATTTCCTTGGATTCTACATCATCAATCTATTGTTCCTCTTAAGAGGTAGCATCAGAATGTGCAGAAGGTCATTGTACCTCTACACTAAGAGCAGTAACAGGTTGAGAAACATGTTGTTCCTTTGGAGTGGTAGCATCGGCATGTGTAGAAGGTCATTGTTCCTCTATACTGGGAGCAGTAGGAACTTGAGAGACCTATTGTTCCTCGTTATTAGGAGCACCAACACATGTAGAAGTCAATATCTACAGAATTGGTTTAATATTTAATGTATATTACATAAATGTATAAGATAATAGATAATAACATGAGGTAATGTAATGTATTTTACAAAAAAAAATAACATGATTATTAAACTCTATTTTTTTAAAAGGATGAAAGGATTAGACCCCTCTATCGAGTATCAAAATCCCTTCATCATGGTCTTATCTAACATACAAAACTCCATCAACATTGGGACTGCTATAAAATGATTGTGACGTCCCAATGAAAGGGTTATCCTCAGTTGAATTTTCATCTGACCCTTCAGTGGTTTTGGTCAATAATAGAATAATTTAACACTTTCTATTTTCGGGATATAGAATATAAAATACTTATACTGCTTATAATACCATTATAAATAGTCTGTCTTTGTACCCTTTCTTACTAAAATCCACTTTCATGAATCCCAATTCATCTATTTTAATAGAACTCATGTTATCAACCCACTTTCATTAAAAAATAGGCACTTGGAATTTTATACAATCCAACTTCCATATTTGTTTAATTATGCCAAAGTATGACATATTTTCATAAATTGGATTTCTATCCTTAGTACCAGAAACATGCATTGCTTTATCCACAAGTGTAACTCTACTATTTGTCATGGTACTATATTCATCATGTTCATTTGTATAGAATGTATAACCCTTAATTATATAACCATTATAAGATAATACATACACAGTTGGTCCTCTAGCTAGCCATTAAATTCTTTCTAAAATTGAATCTAGATTTTCATCTGAATCCTTAAAAATATGGTCCCAAAACCATCCTATAAATTGTTGATTATATGTATTTGATATCAATCTTTCCACCCTCGATGTATTCAAATGCCTAAGAATTTATTTGTGGGTTTCAACATATGGGGAAACCTCCAAACTATTATACAAAATTTAAAGGAGGGCCTACTCTCGATCTATAATATTGATTGTGGCAACATCTCTTTTATAAATTCCTTCACCCATAAGCTACCCAGTGTAATGAGATATTGGTAGACCAATGCTTTCCACACCAGATAGGTAGTTGGTACAGAATTTAATGGCTTCCTCAACAATATATTACTCTTAAATACAACTCTCTATTTGACTTTGATTTTTGACATACCCTTTCAAAATCTTCATATACCATTCAATGGGGTAGATCCATATATATTATATAGGACCACATAGTCTAATCTCTTTCACCAAGCGAACCATAAAGTGAACCATAATATCAGAGAATTTTGGTGGGAATAACATTTCCAATTCACATAATATGATGACAATTTCTCTTTCCATAGTCAAAAAATTTCACTGGGTCTATAACTTTGCTGCATATAGCTTTGAAAAAGAAACATATTTTGGTTAATGTATGACAAATGTTCTTGGGGAAAATGAAACATAAATCTAAAAGAATTAGATATTGCATCAAAACATAGTCGTCGTGTGATTCCAGATCCTTTAACTTTAAATTGGTCATTGAAACGATATTCTTGATATTCAATGAATAGACATCTAAAACCTTTGTGCCATTCAAGAAGTTTCAAAACTAATATCTCTCCTCCTTAGAAAGAGTGTAAGCAGATGGAAAAGGAAAATTTCATTTTTCACCCTTCACTAGCACCAATTATTCTCATATTCCCATGTCAACCATGTCCAAACTAGCCTTAATTCCATTTTTTGTTTTTGGGTGCATTTATAAATGTTTTTATGACACCATCACATACATTTTTTCAATATGCATGACATCAATAAAATTTCTGACATATAGAAAATTATAGTATGGTAATTTAAAAAAAAATTGGTCTCTTTTTTTAACCTGTTTTCTTAAGGTTTTTTTAAAATGTTTTACCAAGAATAGTGACCACATATTTTACTTTCTCAAATAGTTGATCACCAGTTAGTGGAAATGGTGTTTTACATTATTCTGAACTAACATCAAATGATATCTCCCAAGATCGGTACTTATGTTATCAGGGAAAAAATATATGATTTCCTAGAAACACGGTCTTCAATTAGTGTTTCAACCTAATTGATTGTGTACTTTATTCATAAATGGTACACCCTTGAGTTATTTTAATTTTATATCCTAAAAAATTTCATCTTGTACAAAATGGATCTCAACGTGAAATCTTCATTAATGTAAGCATCATATAACATAACACCTGAATCCTGCAATAATTTCAAATCCTTGATCAATGGAGCCAAATAAACATCAATATCATTGCCCAATTATTTTGGTCTTGATATAAAAATAGATAACATGATGTATTTTCATTTCATTCATAATTATAGTTGAAAGTTATAATTTACCAACATAACCATCCATGTACTATGAGTGCTTCTTTGAAAACCAAAAGGATTCACTCTATCTATAGATAACACAAGATGAAGGTTTCTCGAATCATTTCTAATTTCAGGATACTCATGATCAATTCTCTTCCACTGATGAGAGTATGTCAGGTGACGTAGTTTCCCATATTTATTTCTTGTATCTGCATGACACATCAATTACTCTACCATCTCCTCACTTCCATATAGGCACCTAAAACTTAGAATGATTAGAAAGTATCATAAAACTTTTGTATAACTGGATTCATATTTCTTGTAATAAGAAGCACCACACTTTGGGAATTATTTAAGTGATTTTTGGTCCTTAAGAAATAGTATAAAGTCATTCAGGTGGGCATGTATTCTTTTAGAGATCATACCCATCGAGCGTAGCATTTGTTTGGTGTCATATGTTCAGTTATGGAACTCGTTATATTCTGGGAGCATATCATTCAAGAGAGAAAGTAGTTTAGTAAAACTATCATCACTCCATCCATTTCTGGGCTTCAAATTATATAGTTTCAGTACAACTAATAATGTTGTATATTTAGTGCAACTATCATATAATGAAATATTTTCACAACTCTTTAACTTATCAAACAATTTTTGGAAATCATGAAGTTCATATTCAACTATCCTTATCATTTCCTTAATCTGATCTTCATCATAATTCACATCTATAATCACATCCTTGATATGGTATTCTTCATTGTCCAAAATTTTAATCATATCAAATGATCCATAAAATGTAGTGTTATCCTAGCCACTAGCTATATTCACCTTTTCCCCATATTTATTCCAATATTTATAACTTCAATCTATTCTATAACAGATAAAGTGTTCTTCCAACTCTTTTAGACTAATTAAACCTGAATAACAACAGTGTAAACATAGACAAAGGATTTGAGAAGGGTCATATGCATGATCTTTTTCAAACATGATGAACTCTTTCACTCCATCTTCATATTCTTTTGTCATACAATTGGCATCCATCAATTCCTTATTCATATCCATCCTATTTGATTAGATAATATTAATATTTAATAAAATAAATACACAAAATATGTTCAATTGAATATGGATCTCATGAATTTCTTAAAATAAAATGGAAAGATTGAAAAATGGTTTATCATCCCACATGATCAAAAATAAAAACTTATAGAAGGAACTTTATAAATACAGCTATTTAATGTAATAATTGACATATAAAAAAATAAAATCTATATTATTTTAAAACCCTTTTAATAATATAAAATACATCTATTGAATGTAATAATGGTTTCAAAAATAAAAAAAAATAAACTATTATATTTTTTTAAATAATAATCTATACCTTTGAGAAAATCAGGGTCGTTACATGAGACACAAGGGATTTAATACAGCAATGTAATTAAATGTTTATTTTAATGGAAAAAGTGACTAGGTTTAAAATTTTGTGTGTAAACTAAAATTTAAATTTAAGAAGGGATTTTGATCTGGAATTTTAAATGGATAGAAATACTTCTCTAACTCTTTTAGGAAGTTAATTTTGAATTTGATGGTATTGAAAAAACATAGGGAAATATTTTATTTTTAAAATTTTGGGATATAAACTAAGAATTTTAAATGGGTGTACTTTATTAAAAATCACAATGAAGAGTATTATTATGAAAAACCTTAGGATACAAAGGTATTGTTCAAAAACCCCTTAGAACTTTCCTATATTAAAATATAAATATTCAATTCAAGAGGTTAGAACTTTCCCAACCAAATCTCTATATCCATATTCAACTAGGGTTACCACCTTTATTACCCATTTTACCACATGTTATCATATTCGGTATTATCAAAGGAAATCTATTTTTGTATTACATGGTAACGGTTTCACTTATGTTTCCCTTTAGTTTTCCTCCTATAATTCCTCTCTCATTAGTCCAAGGAATTCATTTCTTAGTGTCCACATGAAAATTATGCCACACTCTCCATAGTGTTTAATTCCCTTGGTTCTTGTTTTTAATCTATGGATATTGAGGACGTACTTCCGGCCATATGAAAAATCGACTCAGGTGACATAGAAAGTTGACCTGAGTTGGTTCATTAAATTAATTATGTAGTTTTGTTTTTCATTACAATAATGAAATAAAAGAACATGTCTTATAAAATTTCTATTATAATGAATTTTTTTTTATAGTGAAATCTTGAGTCTTACACTATCCATGTGATTTTCTTTTTATAAAGTAAAAAAACATGAAAACCTTGAATTCCTTATAAGTCTACTAAATCAAACATGTATTTCCCTAATCATTTAAAAATAAATAATGAAATCAACCTTAAAACTTTCTGATTTTACCTTCCATATTCATTTTAAAAAGAGTTATATTTTCCAAAATTAACTTTATATTTTAATTTAAAATACATTTATTTTCCCATATTTTAAGCAATGAAAGTATTCACCAAAAAACAAAATTATAAAATCATTATAATTTAAAGAAGTAAGAATGGTGAATTTTTTTCCAAAATACATGATTTGGATTTTCAATTGGCTAAATTAAGCATTAATCAAGAAATAACCCCTATAGTGAAATATATATTTTGGGAAACCATGCATCTATTGAAATTCACCTATTGTGGGTTAACTTCTTTAATTTGATATTTAATCTCCTTTAAGAAATTACTAATACCCAAAAGTATCTAATTATGTCATGTTACAACCTTTGGATTAATATTAATTTGACTATTATAACCATATTAAAAGTATATTTGTCCAGAGCTGGATACATACCAAAAGTAATTAAGGACCCATCCAAATAAAAAACCAAGAATTTACCTAAATCAAAACCATCCTTAAATTTTATAAAAGCCAAGAATAGTTTTAATCTTTTATCATAACGAATCTAGGGTACCCTAACTCACAATTTCCCCTACACTGACTAAGCCTTCAAAACCAATGAATAAAAAAATTAAAAAAAATCAATGATTTACTATAAGAATCTATAATACATTACCAAATCATTGAAACATAAGCTATTATAAAAACACTTCCCCAAAAATTTCAATTAATTCACATCCTCACCTCTATCTCTTGAAGGAACCCAAATACCATAGGGGTTCAACTTCTTGTGGGCTTGGAGTTATAGTGTGTGGGCTGTAATGTCCACAACATATATGCAAGGGAGTCCAAGAAAGAGGCGATGATGTTAGTAAGTGTCAGTTTGTGGTAGTGTGTGAAGGAAGGGTTCATGCTAATAGATTCAAGAGGTAATTATAGTTCTTGACATGTGGTCAGGTCGTAGGGAATCATTAATTCCTACATTCAAACCAGTTTATATTTTATAATTCATTAGACATGCAACCTAAAACTACTACATAGTGTATGAAATATGATTCATGAGGTTGAACCCACAAGGAAAAGTTAGAACACTCTAATTTAATAATTAATAAACTAAACTATGATGAATGAAACTAAATCTACTTCAATTTTAAAAAAGTTAGGAATAGTGATGGTGTTGGAAGTTATAAATCCAGAAGGTTCATAATGTAGATAAACATAAAATAATGGATTTAGAGAAAATGATGTTGTTGAAATCAGGTCTAATTCCCTTAGTCGTGGTAATTACTCTATATCCTCAAAACATCCTATTTCTCAGGGTCAATACTCTAGATTTTTAAGAAAATTAGTGACCCAAAACCCTGTTTAAGCATAGAGTTAAACTAATCCAATGGTCATAGTGTAAGTTTACACCCTAGTACTCACACTAAAAAGATCTATCTCAAACTAAGTATAATGTACATTCTTAATATAAAGAAAGAAAATAAATTGCTCTTTCTTTCCCAAATTTACAATGGTCATGCAAAAGGAAATAAGGAAGGGGTCACAATCAATGAAAAATTTTAAGAAACACAAATAATTTAAATTAAACTTATAAATACTTTACCACGTCCAATTCCACTTCATTATGCTTTCCATATAATAAATAAAAACACCCTCTCATTCTAATCATGATAGGGTGATGAATAGAATAAAATAAAAACCCTGCATTGGTGCATGTAGGCCATGTCGTTTTGAGTGTCTAAGAGCTGTAAAAATGGGGCAATGTTGTAGGGCATGTCAGTGTGTGAGGCTGAGGGTGTGTATAACAACCCTTCTCTTTATTACACACTTAAACATGATTTATTACATAAACTTTCACTTAAGACAACTATAAGGATCAAGAGTTATAGTGTCTTGGTGAATTAGAAACATTACATAAAAACTTAGAACATAAAATAGAACATATTTATTGAAAACTTCTTTTACATGACCACAATATTCCTTCATACTTAGCATTGAATGGGATAACCTGAGGACATACATAAGAAAAGGATGAGCTATAAAGCCTGGTAAAGGAGTAGACAAGGCCTAACATGAATAATAAAATACATATTAGGAAAAAGGCATATAAATAGAGAAAAGAGACACATGAACATAAAGTTGTGATATAGCATGATTTTCATAACATGGAAATGTGGCAACAACATTTAACATCATATTAGCATGAGACAAGTCTCATTTCACATAGAGCATGAGTAAACCCTCATTGCACTTGAATTAGAATGAGTATACCCCCATTTCACTTGAATTATCATGATTAAACCCTCATTTCACATGGAATATCATGATACTATTCTTTACCCAATGCATTGGAGTGCTATCAGGGTGCACACTTCTTAATCATTTCATTTCATGCATAAGTGTACCACATAGATCATACAACATGGATTCATTAAAAGACATAATTTATTCCATGAATAAGAGATGTGGAATAAATAAATGTAATTCCTAAATCAAAAATTACATGTTCATAAATGTGAATACCCTTGATAGATAAATGGGTATTGTATTCACTTACATGATGATTTTGGCATGGGAAATTTTGGTGTAACTTCAGCAGCATAACGACATCAAATAGAAATTTTAAAATGGGTTTATGAGAGATAAAGGGGTATCTAATAATTTAGAAATGAAATTTACAGTAAGGGGTCAAGGAACATAATATCCTAACACATTTAATGAAATTTAGATGCATAATATTAAATAATTTCTTGAATGTAAATGAGGAGAGAGAAATCTCTTATGGAATTTCAGCATGGTAATGGGTGTACGTGGGAGGTATTAATGAGAGATAAAGGGGTATCTCATGATTCAAACATAAGGAGGAAAGTATAGGTAAGGTTCTAAATCAAACCCCAACATTTTTAATTGAAAATAAAAGGGCATAACAACATAATGAAACTTATACATAAATAAAGAAGGAAAGTGAGGATCCCTTACTTGGAAATGTGAACCCAAAGTCATAAAAGAGGCTTAAGAGAGGCTTATTGGGAGCTTGGGGAACCTTGGGAGGATTTTAGAGGAAGTATTTAAGAGTTTTGTCGAACTAAAAATGGTTTTAGTGAATATGAATGAGAGATTGAGTGGGTGTATATAGGAAAACAGAGGAAATTCTTTATTATTTAGGTTTTGGACACTACACATTAAAATAATCAAAACCAACAACCATCCCATGGTTTTTTCCCATGGTTTCTTCCAAAGTGGAGTGGAAATAATTATTTTATATGTCCAATTTCCTAAATTATTAAAATATTAGGGTTTCTTATGTGAAGGTGAGTCACACTCTCAAGGAAATCATTTAAAAAGTAAAAATATTTTTATAAGTCTTGGAGGGTCCACTAACGCACCATAAAATTAATCAAAAAAATATAAAAACACATTATTTTAAATTTAAAACATATATTAACCTAAAATACCTTTTATAGTATTTTATTACATCACTATAGGGTCATTATGATGTCATAAAACACATTTTATATTTAAATGGTATTTAATTTTTACCCAAAAATTCGACTTTCTCAGAAAATTATGAAAAATTCACTTTTATATAATTTCGACATTTTGAATCAAAAAATGATATTAATTTTATCTAAATAATTTTATAAATATGTGAATTTTTACTTTTAAAATAAAAACTGATATTTATAAAAAAATTATGGGTTTTGAAAAAAATAGATTTCAAAACTTAATAAAAATTACAATTGTATTCATAAAAATTATATGATCATTTATATTTAATAAAAAGTAAATTAGTAATAATATTTTATTAAAATAATATTTAATTCAAAAATCCATTAATTCATCAAAATAGATTTCTTAATTGTATTTAAATATTAACTAAAAATACTATTTGTGCTTTAAAAACCATTTACAGAGTAACTATAATAAAATGAATGTATATTATTTATTCTATAGAAAAATAATGAACATAATAATAGTGCTAGGTTCTTATTACATAACCCCTTATAACACCCGTATAAGACCTAAGGGTAAGGTGTGAGATGGTGGCAGACTCTTGGGGCGGCTCAGATAACATCGCTCAGGTGGTAATCTATATTAACTTCCACTTCTTCCATAGGCGATTTAGTTCAAGATTAACATGTTTAAGCTCATCTTGGTATTGTTCAAGAGAAAATCCCAGTCACGCTACCTCTTTTTTGGGCTCCGACAAATGGGCTTCGTATGGAGAAATTATACCGGATGAGTTCATTGCTTCCTTTGTCTGAGTAAATTGGATTTGTTAAAGCCCTGTATTTATACTAATAATGTGATCATTGTTTAATGGCTATATTAGAAACTCTAATAATTATTAATGGTATTTTAAAATTCAAAAACATAAAACCAAGGAAGTGTATATGTTTTATATAACCATTTTACATAATAATACATTTAATTAGATCAAGAGGAATTTTCATTAATAAAAGTCTGGGTCGTTACAATCTTCTCCCATTAAGAAATTCCTTCCTTGAAATTTGCTTTTCCCACACTGAAACAGATGAGGGTAACTATGCTTCACCACTTCCTCTGATTCCTATATTGCTTCTTCAAACTTGTGGTTTCACCACAACACCTTGATGAGGGGCATTGTCTTATTTCGTAGAACTTTTTCCCTATGATCTAAGATCTTCACCGGTATCTCTTCATAGGAGAGGTCATTCTAAAATTGTACCATCTCTGGATTGAGTACATGTGATGGGTTAGGTATGTACTTCCTCAAGAGTGATGCATGGAATACATCATGTACTTGAGATAGGTTCGGTGGGAGTTCTTGTTGATAGGTCACTGCTCCAATGAGATCAAGGATATCAAAAGGGATGATGTACCTTGGACTAATATTTACCTTCTTCCCAAATCTCATAACTCTCTTACATAGTGATATGCAGAGAAATACCAGGTCTCCAACATCAAACTCTAGGTCTCATCGAAGATTATCAGCATAGCTCTTTTTTCAACTCTGAGTAGCTTTAATGTGTTGTTGGATGGTCTTAGCCTTCTCCACCATATCTTATACCATTTCTAGACTTAAGAGTTTTTACTCCCCAACTTCATCCTAACATGCTGGTGTTCTGCACCTCTTCCCATAAAGGGATTTATAAGGATCCATTTGGATGCTTGAGTGAAAACTGTTATTGTAAGATAACTCAACCAGAGGAAGATGTTGATCCTATACTTTTTTGAAGTATATTGAGCATGCTCTCAACATGTAATCAAGTGTCTAGATAGTCCACTCTGATTAGCCATTAGTTTTAGGATGATAAGTTGTACTGAAGTTCATCTCATTATTTAGAGTGTGTTGGAGACTCTTCTATAACTTAGAGGCGAATCTTGGATCTTGATCGAATATAATCAATAGTGGTACTCCATGTAGCCTTACCACTTATCTTGTGTATATCCATTCAAGTTGATTCAATGATAAATCCTCTCGAATTGAGATGAAGTGTGTAGTCTTTGTAAGATGATCCAAACCAACCCAGATAGCATTGTTTCATTTGGATGTATTTGGAAGTCCAATGAGAAATTCCATGGTGATGTTCTCTCATATCCATGTTGTTATGGGTAATGGTTGCATCATCCCCTTAGACTTTTTCCTCTCAGCCTTCATTTGCTAACATACCAGGCACTTTGATATATATTCAACGATCTCCTTCTTCATGTTATCCCACCAATAATTCTCTTGAAGATCTCAATACATCTTTCTGTTTCCTGTGTGAATGAAGAAATTTTAGCTATGTGAATCATCCAAAATTTTATTATTTAACTCTGGATTTTATGGAACACATAGTCTTGTCCCAAATATCACAATTCCTTCTTCATTAACATCAAAATTCAAGGATTTACCTTTTTTGATAATTTCCACTTTATTCTGAATTCCCACATCATCCTTTTGAGAATCCATTAACCTTTCAAAAATATATGGTTGAGAAATAATTTTTGAAAGGATTGATGATTTTCCATTATTTGTGATTCCCATGTCCATATTAATCAAATATAAGAAGATTGGATCCTTTTTAATTCTCATTAATGATATAACTGTTGGGTCCTTTCTACTTAGAGCATCTGCCACCTTGTTCTCTTTCCCAAGGTGGTAATGGATTGAGCAGTCGTAGTCTTTGATTAGCTCTAACCATATTCATTGGATCATATTCAACTCTTTCTATATGAATATATACTTGAGGCTTTTGTGATCCGTATATATTTTACACTTCTACCCAAAGAGATAATGTCACCAAATTTTTAAAGTGAATATTACTACAGCTAACTCTAGATCATGTGTTGGATAGTTTTTCTCATAAACTTTCAATTACCTTGAAGCATAGGCAATGACTTTTTCATTTTACATCAACAAACAGCCCAGGACCTTCTTTGAAGTATCAATGAATACCACAAAAAGTTCTCCACGTGTGGGTAGTGTGAGAATGGTCATAGTGATAAACCTCCATTTCAACTTCTTGAAGCTCTTTTCACATTCATCACTCTAAGAAAACTTGACTCCCTTTCTAGTTATCTTGGTAATAGGGTTTGAAAATTGTGAGAAATTTCTCACAAATTATTGATAATATCATGTTAACCCAAGGAAGCTACCGATATTCGTCATAGCTGTTGGCCTCGGCCATCCGTCAATTGCATTTTTCTTAGAGGGATCCATATATATCCCATTACTTATGATGATATGATCCAAGAATGAGACCTCCTTAAACCAGAACACACACTTTTTTTACTTTTTATAGAGATTCTCCTTCTGCAAGGTCTCTAGTATAGTGCTTAGATGCTCCTCATGCTTCTCCTTGGTTTTAGAGTGTATTAGAATATCATCTATAAATACTAACAAAAAAAATTCGAGGTAATCTCTAAAGACTTTATTCATCAAGTAAATGAATATTTCTAGAGCATTAGTGATTCTAAAAGGAATTACTATGAACTCATAGTGCCTATACCTTGTACGAAAAGTAGTATTGGGGATATCCTCCTTCTTCACCCTTACTTGGTAATATCCTGACTGCAGATCCACCATGGAGAAGTATTGTGCTCCATGTAGATGATTGAGAAAAGTCATAAATTTGTGGAAGAGGATACTTGTTATTTATCTTGATTTTTTTAAGCTCAAAATAATCAATAAAAAGGTGCATTGACTCATCCTTCTTCTTGACAAAGAGGACTGGTTCACCCCATGGCGAAGCACTTGGGCATATAAACCCTTTATCCAGATTCTCCTATAGTTGTTTATTTATCTTCTCAAGCTCCAAAACAGCCATTCTATATGGATTCTTGGATATTGTAAATTCCCCAGGTATAAGATCAATCGAGAATTCAACATCTCTTCTAGGAGGAAGACCAGGAAATTCCTTGGGAAACACTTCAGCGAATTCCCTCACAATATGCATGTCTTTAAGGATGGTTGCTTCCTTAGACTCCATCATCTGAACAAGATATACATGATCATAGGGCAATAATATCCATGCTTGTGATGATGGTGCTAAAGCAAATTCATCATCCTCCTTGCACTTGTAAAAAATCAGGGGTCGATTCGCCATATGGAGAGTGATTTCCCTCTCACGGCAATTTATATTGGATCTATATAGGGAAATCCAATCCACGATAAGAATTGCATCAAATTATAATAGAGGGAGTATGAATAGGTTCTCTAGGAAGTTAAATCCACAAATTATGATAGGGTAGGAGTTATATTCATGGGATTCAGTGATTTCCCCATTTTCCATTCTCACCAATATCTTTACTTCCATGACTTGTGGTGGTGTTGGTATTGTTCTACTAAACTTTCAGGATATAAAATAATGAGTAGAACCAGAATCAAAAAGTATATTTGATATTCTTGAATGAATAACTAGCATACCTATCACCAATTCATTTTCAGGGTTCGCTTTAGTGGTAGTGATGGAAAAAGCTCACCCTTATTGCCTTAGAGGTTGTTGGTTTTCTTCAAAAACCATTGTCTTAGGGAACTAGTTTTCAAAGTTCTCTGGTTCTTTGCAGTTGAAGAAATGAACATTGTGTTGAGGATCAAATGAAAAATTCCTCTCCTCTGTCACAGTAGTGGGTTTTTCTTGTTGGAAATTAATGGTCAGTTTCCCTTCTCTTCCACACCTAAAGAATTTCCTAACCCCCTTCAAGCAATTTCTAGGGTGCTTCTTTCCATACCTTTGGCAAGCGGGGTGCTGGAATTTCTTAGAACCATTGGATTTATCCATCGGATAACCAGAATTAAAGTCCATTTTCCGCTTATTATCCCCATGATACCCCTGAGATTCACCGATCTCCATTTTTTACTTTGAGGGAACATCAGAAAATTTCCTCATAGTTATCGAAGTCACGGATCGCTAGGAATTTCTGTAGGATGGGTTTTATCCCACCAAAGAAGCGGTCAACCTTGCATTCAGGGGTAATGAAAAAGCTAGAGTTATATCATGAAAGCCTCATGAATTTTTCCTCATATGCACTGATGGATTATTTGTATTTTTTCTTAAGGTAAAGGAAGTCCCTTTTCATCTTAATTCGGAGGGTGCGCAGAAAATATTTATCGAAAAACATTTTCTATAAATCCTTCCATTCCAACACCTTGATCTCTTCCTCAGGATTCTTATTTTTTATCAATGTCCGCCATTTATTAGCTTCACCCTCCATATGATAACCAACTAGAAGAACCATCTCTTTTTCGTAACATTGAAGGATGGAGAAGATCTTCTCAATGGAATTGATCCCTTGTTCAGTGATTGAGGGATCAGATAATCCATTAAAAGTAGGAGGTCTTTATCTCATGAAGCTCTTGATTGTGGATTGTTCTTTCTTAGGGGGGTGAATGTTCCTCTTGACCCATGAATCTATTCAAAACTTGAGTTAACTGAGAGAGTATCATGAAAAAGTTTGCAATTCCTGCTCCCATTGGATTGAGCATCTCATTAGAAAAATCATCACATTGATCTTCACATCGGTTTTTAGCCCGAGTCCTCCTATTACTCGCCATTGGTTGGAATAAAAGGAATGTTAGGGTTAACATATAAAGGGTAATCTAATGAAAAAAAGTAATAACTTATAAATTATGTTTATTTCCTTAACTTATTAATTTATAGGCTTCAATCTATGTTATCCATGATCTACTTCCCAACATATATTCTTAGGGGAATTTTTTTATTCCTTTAATAATGGTTTGTACTAATCTTATGAATTTACCAAAGCATATCCCCTAGGATTTTCGAACCAAGAGTGCAGAAAGGCCTATTGTCGTGCACTAGTTCCCATTCAAGTCTAGCTCAAAGCGATGTATTTAGGTTTTTCCCCTAGATACATTTGTGCCAAATCAACCTCTACTTGTTCATATCAAGACAAGGATGTATTTTATTGATAAACCAATTACTCTATACTCACCAAAATTTAGGGATGTTTTTCTTATACTCAGTATTATACTTAAGGCCTTCACTAGGTTTTTCTAATCCTAATTTCAAAAATAACTAAACCAATCCTCTGATACCAACTATAAAAACCATGCTCTTTATTACACACTTAAACATGATTTATTACATAAACTTGAACTTAAGAGAAATATAAGGATCAAGAGGTCTATAGTATTGGGAAATTAGGAATATTAAATAACAACTTAGAACATAAAATACAACATCTTTATTGAAAACTTCTTTTACATGACCACAACATTCCTTCGTATTTAGTATTGCATGGGATAACCTGAGGACATGCATAAGAAAAGGGTGAGCTATAAAGCCTAGTAAAGGATTAAATAAGGCATAACATGAAGAATTAAATACATGTTAGGAAAAAGGAATACCAATGAAGCACAAGAGAAACATGAACATAAAGGCATGATATAGCATGATTATCATAACATGGAAATGTGGCAATGACATTTAATATCATATTAGCATGATCCAAGGCTCATTGCACATGGATCATGAGTAAACCCTCATTGAACTTGAATTAGCATGATTAAACCCTCATTGCACTTGAATTATCATGAGTAAATCCTAATTGCACATGGAGTATCATGATACTATTCTTTACCCAATGCATTGGAGTGCTATCAGAGCTCACCATTCTTAATCATTTCATTTCATGCATAAGTGTGCCACATATATCATACAATATGGATTAATTAAATGTAATAATTTATTCCAAGAATAAGATGGGTGGAATACATAAATGTATGTGCTAAATCAATAAGTACATGTGCATAAATTTGAATACCCTTGATATAGAAATGGGTATGATATTCACTTACACAATGATTTTGGCATGGGAAATTTTGGTGTAACTTCGGCAGCATAATGACATCAAATAGAAATCATAAAATGGGTTGATTAGAGAGAAAGGGGTATATCATCATTTATAAATTAAATGGACAGTAATGGGATCATTGAATATAATATTCCAACACATTTAATGTAATTTATATACATAATATTAAATAATTTCTTGAATGTAAATGAAGAGAGAGAAATATCTTACAAAATTTTGGCATGGTAACAGGTGTACATGGGAGGCATTGATGAGAGAGAAAGGGGTCTATAATTATTCAAACATAGGGAGGGAATTATAGAGGAGGTTTGAAATCATACCCCAACATTTGTAATTGAAAATAAAAGGGCATAACAACATAAGGAAACTTGGACATAAATAAGGAAGGAAGAAAATTGAAGTTCCCTTACTTGGAAGTGTGATCCCAAAGGCTTGGGAGAGGAATGGTAGATTTAGTGGGTTTATATAGGAAAGAAGAGTGAATTCTTTATTATTTTAGGTTTTGGACACGACACATTAAAATAATCAAAACCACAAACCATACCATGGTTTTTTCCCATGTTTTTTTCCAAAGTGGATTAGAAAACATTATTTTATAATTCCAATGTCCTAAATTATTAAAATATTAGGCTTTCTTATGTATAGGTGAGTCATACTCTCAAGAAAATCATTTAAAAGTTAAAATATTTTATAAGTCTTGGAGGGTCCATTAAGGTGCCACAAAAGTAATCAAAAAAATATAAAATAAAATTTTTTTAAAGGTAAAACATATTTTATACGAACATAACTTTTATAGTATTTTATTACATCACTATTGGGTCATTATGATGTCATAAAACACATTATATATTTAATCGGTATTTGATTTTTACCCAAAAATCGACTGTCTCAAAAAATTATGAAAAATTCACTGTTACATAATTTCAATGTCCTAAATCCAAAAATGATATTCATTTTATATAAATAATTTTCTAAATATGTTAGTTTTTAATTTTAAAATAAAAACTGACATTTATCGAAAATTCATGGGTTTTGACAAAAACAGCTTTCAAACCTTAATAAAAATTACAATTGTATTCATAAAAATTATCCGATCATTTATATTTAATAAAAAGTAACTTAGTAATAATATTTTATTAAAATATTATTTAATTCAAAAATCCATTAATTTATCAAAATAGATTTCTTAATTGAATTTAAATATTTACTAAAAATACTATTTGTGCTTTAAAACCCATTTAAAAAGTAACAATAATAAAATGAATATATATTCTATATTATATACAAAAATAATGAACATAATCATAGTGCTAGGGTCTTGTTACATAACCCCATATAACACCCGCATAAGACCTAAGGCTAAGGTGTGTGATGGTGACAGACTCTGGGGGTGGCTCAGGTAACATCGCTCGAGTGGTAATCTCTATTAACTTCTACTTCTCTCGTAGACTATTCTTTTCAAGCTTAACATGTTGAAGCTCAGCTTGGGCTTGGTCAAGAGCGAATCCCGGTGATGTCACCTCCTTTCCGAGCTCCAAAAAATGGGCTTCGTATGGACCCATTCTACTGGAAGAGGTCATCGCTTCCTTTGTATGGGTAAATTGGATTTGTTAAATCCCTATATTTATACTAATCTTGTGATTAGTGTTCAATGGATATATTAGAAATGGTAAAAAATTTAATGGTATTTTAAAATCCAAAAACAAAAAACCAATTAAGTGAATATGTTTTATATAACCATTTTACATAATAATACATTTAATTAAATCAAGAGGAATTTTCATTAATAAAAGTTTGGGTCATTACAATGTGAGTGTGGTATCCATCTATAGTATAAGGTACACATTATTTATTTCTTTTATACATGATTTCAGTTTTAAATAACATGGTGATCTTAGGAATGAGGTTTTTATTGCCTTCCACTACATTGAACAAGTTTTGTTTGATCCTTAGAATCCCTTCAAACACACCCTCCTCATTCTCCTACCTTGTAACTAGTCTATTGAAACCCTGAAATCATGTTGTCAATGCCCTGCGACTACGCCCTAAAATATGTCACCAAATTCATAAAATTTCACCCTACTAATCCTCCCACCCTATAACTAGACATTTGAAACCCTTCATTTATGTTTTAAATTCCCTACAAGCCACACCATCCTCCTCCTTCCCTATGAACCAATGAAGTTGATAGTGAACAAGCTCGATGAGAGAAACACCGCACCAAATAGGGATGAGATAGTGTAGACCTTTACTTTGTTTTTTATTCATTATTTTAATTATATCAACTACCTCAACTTTTCCAACTATACCAAACAAAATTTGGAAACCAAATTCTATTTATATGTCTCATTTCAATTATTTTTTACATTTCCATAAAAAAGGTTTCCATCACACAAAACATATCCTAAAAATATAATACATATTTTGATAATCAATAGATGCCAAAATTATATCAAGATGTTCAGAAATAATGGTTTATAAAACACAACTCTAAAACAATGTAAAATAGAACCCAACATATCGAAGATTAAACAATTCTATTCCTATAACAACATCTTGAAAATCATACAGATGGTGAGAAACCCTAAAAACCACAATTTTTTCTCATGTTTTAAATAATTTTGGAGAATCTGGACCATCCAAGGGTTACCAAGTCCATGGTTTTTATTTATGATAGTTATTATTGATACAACTATATGGTTTCATCCTCTGTTAAATCTAATCCATGAATCCACTCAGGAAAAAAATCCAATCCACCAAAAGCAATCAGTCGCCTATGCGAGGGAGTGATGAGGATGAGGGTGAGAATGAAAAATTAAGAAAGGTAAGGGGGGATACCTTAGATTGGAGGGGGTTTAGTGGCAGTGGTAGGGTTCATTGGTAGTGGATGTAGCGCTCAGTAGCAGTGGTGGCAGTGACAGAGGTGGGTTTCGGTGGCAGCGGTGGAAGAGGTGGGGTTTGACGGCAGTAGAGGTGTGATTCTATGAAATCTTGAAGTTGAGAGAGAAGGAGACTTTGTTAGGGTTTTTTATAACATTGAGGAAGACTTTTATTAGTGATTTCAAAAAATCACTGATAAAGGGAGGTTTTATCAGTGCTTAAATATAAAGCACTAATAAAACTGATCTTTATTAGCATTAAAATTATAGCACTGATAAGGATTCATATTATTAGTTCTTTTTTAGTGTTGTTAAAGTGATAACGCATTAATTATAAACAAATATATATTTTAGGAAAGTTCAAGAGTCGAGCGTACTTAGTCCTAAAAAGTTTATTAATGAAAATAAAAGTATGACAAGCACAAAACATGTGGCACACTAAATAACACCAAAATAGAAGTGGAAAAAGCATACCACCCAAACCATAACCTAAAAATCCCATACAAAAAAATGGTCATGTGATCCAAAATAAAACCCAAACATCTCATCATCCATCAACTTGAAGTCCCACCACCGTAATGTCGGGCTAAATCCATCACCTACATCGTATCCTGAGAAAACTACACCAGCCAAAAGTCTTTTTTCTAGCATGTGCACTCACCATCGGATATAAACACATCCCCTGCATCATGGGGTCTTTTTAAACCCACATCCCATAGTCATCACCTTCTTGATGAAATTTGTATCTCTCACCGGCAATAGAGAACCATCTTCGACCCACCCCCGCGACCTGAGGTCATCTCCGACATTCCAAGTCCCATGGTCACCACCTTCCATCATCTGAGGTCATCCCCGATCCAATCTATAAATCATCTCCATCATAGAGTCGTCCACACCAAAAAAATGTTGTCACCTCCAAGCGCAAAGACGATGGAGAAATCGCTAGACAGCTCCCGAAAACTGAGTGTCGCCAGTGCATGCACAAACCAGCCTGAACCCTTTAACTGGAAATGCATACCACCACCAAGATCATAGATCCTCATCCCAAGTCATCCCTCATACAAAGTAGATGTATCTGGAAATCCCACTATCCTCCCCCAGCGTTGACACCGAAAATCACCACCGTCGGGATCCCATGCCTGAACCTGCATCCTGAGTTCAACCACTGAGAACCTCATTAGCTGATTCAGCCGATTTTTTATTGTCTTCATCGGCCGCATCCCTAGTCTTGAGGTCATGTCGGCCCCACATCTCGTGGCCTCCCAATATGAGATCATCTCTAGCCAACCCTTATTGCAAAGTAGTTTATATATAACACCCCAAGATTTTATGGTATGTATCTTCTTAAGTAAATTCATTTTATAGTCTATGTTGCACAGAACACTGAGTTTAAAAGAATAGTAATATGCCATTAAATAGTAACTTGGCCATTTAAATAGTAATGTGACCATTAGGAATAGTAATGTGACCATTACAATAGTAATCTCACCTATAAAAGTATAAATAAAATTTATGCATCTTATAAATGAAAATATGATATAATTATATCATAATAAGTAAATAAATATTTTTAAAATGATAAATTAAGTGTTGGTATTTTTATAAAACATAAATATTTATTTAAAATTTTATAATTAATATAATGATTTAAAAGAAAAATTATTTTAATAAAATATATAATAAATTAATATTTTTTGTATTATGATTATAAGATAATTTTATGATATTTTAATTAATTTTTCAAAGTGTTATAAAATCAGTTATAATTTTAAAATTGGTATTTCTTGAGTAAATGATGATTTTAATTAAAAATTAAATTTCATATATTTAGAAAATTATTTTCATAAAATGGAGTACATTTTTTATTTCTACATGTCAAAAAATGGTTAGGGTTATTTTTTGGGATTTTTCAAAAATAGTTGAATTTTTGTGAATAGTGAAATACGGTAATTTACGGTATAAGCTAAATACATGAATTATTGAGTCATAGATGATGTATGTAAGATGTAATCTCATAATATATAATTCCCCATCATTATTTTAATATATTTGGTGATAATTATCAAACTATTCATAGTCTTGAGGAAAAATAATAAACTAATGAACAAAATAATGAGAAAACACCCCTCTCCTTGAGTATAAATACAACCTATCACCACCTCTTATCCTCGCACCTCTTAAGCCTTGAAGCTTGTACAATTTCTACCCAATAATCTTCCCAAGTATCTCTCCATAATCTAGGATCTTTTTTTATCAATAAAATACCAAACCCAAGTCCCTTAAGGAGGTTCTCAAGGAGAATAATTGAAGAGGTAAAACCATTAATCCTTCCCTTTAATTTTCTTTTATTTTCTTTTCTTTTATTATCCCTCCCTAGGCTCATCTATCCAAACATGAATGATAACTCCATTATCTTATATATACTATAATTTTATTATGTCAATGAAAAATCCACCATAAAATCTCTTCTCCTCTTCCTTTAATTCTAAAAATGAAAATAACATCTATGAGGTGTCAATTTACCGCCTTCATGGATGACATGTTTTCATTTTTCAATTACACCTTGAAGGCTAGTCATAAAATAATTTTATGGTTAAACCAAATTATAATATATTTATCATATATTATTTAAAGTTTTGGAACTGGTATATATGAATAATATTAATTAATAAAACAAAACTAGTTCATGGTGATCGAAAAAAATCCAAAATAATCACGATTATAACTAACATTTTATCTAATGATTCATCCTCATACCATATAACCGAATGAAATATATAAAATTTAATATTATATAATTTCATTAATAACATATAATTTCAATTACGGATAAATATACTCATTTTACATGATTTTTTCATACATATATAGAAGTAAACTGATCATGAAAACCAAGGAAATGAATTCTCCCAAACGATAAAATTGTATCTTATAACTCATAAAAAAGAGAATAAATGAACTTAATAAAATTATAATAAATAAAATACATGTATAATGGGTTATTAATTAATTAATTAATGTATTTAATCTAATTATCTAGGACTTTAAGATCAAGTGCAGAACACATTTGGACATACGGTAACGGACTCCATATCAATTTCCATTTTATTGAGACTTTCTTGGTATTGTGCCACTAATCACTTTTATGTGGTGTATTTACTACCCCTTTGATATCATTTTTCATTTGAAATCATATTATTATTAATATCCATATTTTATTATATTATGGATATGATTTTTTTCTAAGTCATATGCCATTTTTACATATGGTGTTTGCTTTGAATGTTCAAATACTGATAAATATGTATTTCCTAGTCAATACAAATATTTTATTAGGGCATATTATTATTGAACTAAATTTGTGTATGATAATTCTTTGAACTTGTAGTGATGGTTGGGGCCCAACTTTATATCCCCTCGATACATCGGCATGTCTCATAAGAAAAAATAGTTGGTGACAAACCCTTCATGTTTGTTTCCGAAACATAATCAGATGGGTATCTACCCATAGACTTAAACCATATTGAAGGTATAATGGTTCATGTTCCAGATAAATGATGTCCAATAATTAATCATTTTCATCATTCATCATTTAGTTATCATTATCTATAGGATTTTCACTATGAAAAAATCTATGTAAGCATTTTCATTCTCAGTGTATTGATGGCATGTGTTTTTCAATTATTTAACCTACCATATTGATTGTGCCTAATTGATTATAATTAAATTATTATTGATTCATGTTTCTATTATATGTAACCCTTACTAATCATTTGATTTCACCCTTTTATTTGTTTTCCTCCCATGGTTTTTGAAGTTGAAATCTTCGAATAAGTGACAAGGAAGCAGTTTATTTTCCTTTGTTATGTTCTATGTTTATTTTTATAATTTAATAAGGAAACCATGTATGTATTTAATTTCTTCAATACTAATAAACTGATTTATCCTTGGTTATTTTATCTCTTTTATCTATTTCATTTTAATAAAATGACCATCAACTCTGGGATACTAAGGTAGGGTTGTTACAGTTCTTATTAGAGCAAGTTTTGAAGAAAACTTGGGAACTAGATGTTAAATAACCATGAAAATTATAATAACTACTTGTGGTGATTTTTTGGATCAATACTCTTGATTATTATGAGCTCACTTAGTGTTTAACATTATTTAGTGATAGAATGGAAGTAAAGGAATCAATACCTGTGGAAAACATAGGGATTTCCCTACTAAGCAAGTCAACATAATTAGTGTTAGAGCTAAGCAGATCATGTCCATATTAAGACATCCTATACAAGTTATGGATAATAACCATACTACACATATGTTGGATTGTTTCATTTAGAAAAACCCACATATTTTAGTGGGACTACTAATAAAGCGGTATCTGAGCAGTGGGTCAAGTCCCTTGAAAATATATTTCTATCATTGGGATGCAATGAAAATGAAAAGGTAGTACTTGTAGTATATTGCCTCAAGAGATATACTGATCAATGGTGGTATTTGATCCAAAATACTAAGGATGAAGATTAAATATAATACATGTAATGGATAAATATTAAATAAACATTCTTCGATAAATATTTTCCACGTGAGAAATGAACTGAAATGAAGAGAAAATTCCTTATCTTGAAGCAAAGGGAAGAAGAGAGTGTTTTAGAGTATGAGTCTACCTTCATAAGACTATTCGGGTATTCTATTGATTACTTACATGATTAAAAAGAAAATATTGGTCATTTATTTGAAGGTCTTAATCTAAGTCTATAAATGGAACTGGCTTCTCAGACATTTTCATCATATGATGAAATAGTATTAATAGCCATCAAAATAGAGGAGTTTTTTAAGATCCTATATGTTCAAGGGAAATAAAGATAAGAAGAGGTCTTCTGATAACCATGTAAAAGGATAAGCATCAAATAAGAATAAGGTAATTAAGAAATTTCCATTATGCAGAAATTGTGGAAATAATCATCCTGGTAAATGATTGAAAGGAATGGGAGTTTTCTATAAGTGTGGAGAAAATGGTCATAGAGCTAATGATTGCATGGGAAAGAAACAAATCAATAGTGTTTAATGCTTAAATTTTAATGAAATGGGGAATTATTCGAATTAATGTCCCAATCATCAAGAGAATCTACCATAGAAGAGTCTAAGGGGAGATGGCCAAGCTTATGTGATCACCACAGTTGACGTAGAAGTATCTAATGATGTGGTGGAAGGTACATTAATCCTATCTTCAAATATATCCAATGATTTATTTGATTCTGCATAATCTCACTCTTTTATATCTACCAAATTTTCTAAGAAAATTAGACATTTCTCTTTTGATTTAATAAAGGAGTTTCCAGTCAAAACTCTTAAGGGAAGTATCATTGAAACAAAAATGTGTTTATCAATACCCTTTATGACACATAAACATGATCTAGTTTCTGACCTTATCATCATACCTATGTTTAACTTTGATATAATCCTCAGTATGGAATGGATTTCAAAATATGATGTGAGAATTTATTAGAAGAAGAAAGAAATTTCAATTTGTGAGGAAGGTGTAGAATCCCTTATCTTTAGAGTAGAAACCTCATCATATGATTCTTATCTAGATCCACCCCTAGTAGATCTACTAAATGAAATTCTTAGGGAGTAAGAGAAAACAATATCTAGGGATGGGGAAAGTAATATTTGAATTGAGGATATACCAATTTTGTAAGAATATGTTGATTTATTTCTTGAGAAATTTCCTGGGCACCCCCCAGAGTATGAAGTTGAATTTACCATTGATCTAACCCCTGATATAAGACTGATATCAAAGAATCCTTATATAATGATCACAGTAGAATTAGTGTAGTTAAAGAAACAACTAGAGGAATTGAGTAATAAGGGATTTATTCGCCCTAGTGTTTCTCCATGGGGATCCCTTGTTCTTTTTGTTAAGAAGAGAGATGGATCCTTGAGGTTATATTTTGACTATAGAGAAATCAATGTTACTACAATAAAGAACAAGTATCCTCTACCTTGAATTTATGATTTATTTAATCAACTTCATGGAGATAAATATTTTTTTAAGATTAACCTTCATTGTGTATATCATCAATTGCGTGTAAAGAAGGAAGATATTCCAAAGATATCATTTTGAGCCAGATATATACATTACAAGTTTACAGTAATTCCATTTGGACTGACTAATGCACCATATGTTTTCATGGATCTAATGAAAAGAGTATTCAATGAATATCTTGATAATTTTATTTTGGTATTTATTAATGATATCTTGGTGTACTCCAAAAGCTATGAGGACTATGAGAACCACTAGCGGATTGTTCTGAAGACTCTTAGAATAAAAGAGTTATATGGGAAGTTTAGAAAGTGTGAATTTTGGATTCAAATGGTTTCTTTTATTGGCCATATTTTATATAAGTGTGTAATCTTAGTTGATCCTATAAATACAAAGGCAACCCAATAATGGCCTATGCCAATGAACATAACTGAGGTACATAGTTTTATTGGTTTATCAGGTTACTATCGGCATTTCATTTATAATTTTTCCCAATTGGATAACCCATTAAATAAGCTCACACATAAAGGTGTTAAGTTCATATATACAAAATAATGTACATAATGTTTTAAATAATTGAATAAAATATTGTTCAATGCTCCAATTTGTACTCTTCCATTAGGAAATGATGGGTTTTTGATATACAGTGATGCATTGAAGAATGGACTACATTGTGTCCTTATGAAAAATGATAAGGTTATTTCTTATGCATCAAGTCATTTGAAGGCTCATGAACAAAATTATCCAACTCATGATCTTGAGTTAGTAGTTGTAATCTTTTCTCTGAAGATATAGAGACACTATCTCTATTGTAAAATATGTGAGATATATACGGATCACAAGAGTTTGAAATACATATTTACACATAAAGAACTCAACATGAGGAAAATATAATGGATCGAGTTACTCAAAGATTATGATTACTCAATAAACTACCACCCATGAAAGGAAAACAAAGTATTAGATGCATTAAGCATGAAAAATCATGGACTTATAGCCTAAATGAGGATTAAAAAAGATCATATGTTCATGGATCTAGTAAAGATAGATATGGGAATTGTTGAGGAATAGAAAACATCACTCATTTTTTAAATTATTGTTAAACCATATTTACTATATAATATAAAAGATCTCAATCTAATAATGAGAATTTTCAAAAGAAAATTAAAGCATTAAAGATTGAATATTGATAGACTTCATGTATGAGGATGAAGTTCTGAAATTTGAAAAAAGGTTATGTGTTCCATCAATACCTGAGCTAAAAAGGAACTATTATATGATGCTCATATCTAAATATTATTTATATACCATGTTAGTACCAAGATTTATAGATATTTTAAGGAACACTTTTGGTGGGATAATATGAAGTGGTAAATTGATGACTATGTGTCAAGATGCCTAGTTTGTCAGTGAGTGAAGGCCAAGAGGCAACATCCTAGAGGATTCATGAAACCTATACCTATTCCTATGTGTAAGTGGGATGACATCACGATGGACTTTATCACAGGACTACCAAGGACACCTATAAGTAATGATGCAATATGGGTAATTATTGATTGACTTACCAAATCTGCACATTTCCTCAGTATATGGGAGTATTTTCCACTAGAGAACCTATAAAGACTCTATATTAATGAAGTTGTAAGACTTCATGGTGCACCTCTTTAAATTGTTTCTGATATTGATCCACAATTTACATCAAAATTATGGAAGATTCTTCATAAGGCTTTGTATACTGAGCTTCATATGAGTACTTCTTATCACCCTCAAACCGACGGACTATCTGAAAGGACTATTCAAACATTGGAAGACAAGTTTAGATCTTTCTCAATTGAATTTCAAGGTATGTGGGATCATTATTTAACTTTGGTGTAATTTTCCTACAATAATAGTTTCCATTCTAGTATTCAAATGGCACCATATGAAGCATTATATGGAAAGAGATGTCAAACTCCAACTTATTGGGATGAAGTTGGTGAGAGGAAACTTATAGGTCCAGAACTTATTGAAGAGACAACGACAAAGGTAAATATAATTCAGGATCATATTAAAACATCTCAAAGTAGGCAAAAGATTTATGCTGGAAACTGGAGAAAGGATTTGGAATCCCAAGTGGGAGATCATGTCTTTCGAAATTATCTCCATGGAAGGGTGTCTTAAGGTTCGGTAAGAAAGGGAAACTAAGTCCTAGGTACATCGGACCATTTGAAATTTGGGAAATAATTGGAGCTGTAGCTTACCGATTAGCAATGCCACCAAGTCTCTCCAAAGTTCATGATGTGTTCTATATATCATTGTTAAATAAGTACATTCTGGACCCAATGTATGTACTCACCTATGAAGAAATAGAACTGGAACCTAATTTGTCTTAATTTGAAGAGTCTATTGAGATTCTTGACATAGGAGAGGAATTATTGATAAATCTTATGACTTGGCTAGTAAAGGTTCTTTGGATAAACCATAAAATGGAAGAAGCAACATGGGAACCTGAGGATGTTATGAAGAAGAACCACCCACATCTGTTTAGAAGGTAATATTCATGAAAAAATTTGAGGAAAAAATTTCTGAAGGAGGAAAGAATATAACACCCCAAGGTTTTTTGGTATGTATCTTCTTAAGTAAATTCATTTGATAGCTTATGTTGCACACAACACTGAGCTTAAACGAACAGTAATATACCATTAAATAGTAACTTGACTATTTAAATAGTAATGTGACCATTAGGAATAGTAATGTGACCATTAGAATAGTAACCTCACCTATAAAAGTATAAATAAAATTTAGGCATCTTATAAATAAAAAAAGTATATAATTATATCATAGTATAAGTAAATAAATATTTTAAAAATGATAAATTAAGTATTGGTATTTATATAAAACATAATTTTTTATTTATAATTTTATAATTAATATAATTATTTAAAAGATAATTTATTTTCAAAAAATAGAATCATAAATTAATATTTTGTTGTCTTATTATTATAATATAATTTTATGAGACCTTAATTAATTTTTCAAAGTGTTATAAAATCAGTTATAATTTTAAAATTGGTATTTTTAGAGTAAATTATGATTTTAATTAAAAAAATAAATTTCTCATATTTATAAAATTATTTATATAAAATGGATTTCATTTTTTAATTCTACATGTCAAAAAATGGTTAAGGTGAATTTTTGAAATTTTTCTAAAATAGTTGAATTTTTGGTGAATAATGAAATATAGTAATTTACGGTATAAGATAAATACATCAATTATTGAGTCATAGATGATTTATGGATGATGTAATCCCATTATATAGAGCTCCCCTTCATTATTTTAATATATTTATTGATAATTCTCAAACTATTCATATACTTGAGGCAAAATAATAAACTAATGAATAAAATAATGAGAAAACACTCATCTCCTCTCGTATAAATACCACCTCTCCTCCTCACACCTCTTAAGACTTGAAGCTTGCCCAATTTCTGCACAATTCTATTCCCAAGTCTCTCTCCCATGTCCAATATCATTTTTTCTCAATAAAATACCAAACCCAAGTTCCTTAAGTAGGTTCTCAACGAGAATAATTCAAGAGGTAAAACCCTTAATCCTTCCCCTTCATTTTATTTTATTTTCTTTTCTTTTATTATGACTCACTCACATGATCTATAAAAACATAAATGATAAATATAGTATCTTATATATATTGTAATTTTATTATTTTAATGGAAAATATACCATCAAATCTCTTATCCTCTTCCTTTTATTCTAAAAATGAAAACATCATATGTGAGGTGTCGATTTACCGCCTTCATGGGTGGCATGTTTTAATTTTTCAATTCTGCCTTTAAGGATGGTCATAAAACCATTTTTATGGTTAAAACAGATTATAATATATTTATCATATCTTATTTAAAGTTCTAGAACTAGTATGTGTGAATAGTATTAATTAATAAAACAAAACTAGTTCATGATGATCGAAAAAATGCCAAAATAATCACGATTATCACTAACATTTTATCTAATGATTCATCCTCGTACTATATTACTAAATGAAATATATATAACCATTTTTTATTCTATAAGTTCATTAATAGCATATAATTACAATTTTGGACAACTATTCTTATTTTACAGGATTTTTCCATATATGTATACAAGTAAATCGATCATGAAAACCAAGGAAACGAATGCTCTTGAACGATAAAATTGTATCTTATAACTCACCAAAATGCCATAAATGAACTTATTAAAATTATAATAAATAAAATACATGTAGAAAAGGTTCTTAATTAATTAATTAATGGATTTAATCTAATTATACAAGACTTTAAGATCAAGTAAATAACACATTCAGACATAAGGTGAGGGACTTCGTCTCAATTTTAGGGGTCTCCATCCTTCTGTTAACGAGTTAGACTGATTTGTCTTTGACTCATGGGATCTGAAAGAACGCACGGTGGTGGGCCTCTTCGATCGGCATCAACTAATGATCTGTTTCTCCTCGGAGGATGATCTGAACACTGCCTAGTCTCGGGCCCCTCATGCAATCAATGGATACGGCTTCTTTTTTACTTTGTTGGTCTTTTGATCTAAACTTAAATTGTGATGAACCCTTAGTTGTGGTTTGGGTAAGCTTCCCAGAACTACCTCTCCCTTTCCATAATCCCTCAATTTTATGTATGTTAGTAAATATGGTCGGTAGATATATGTTTTCGGATAGCCGAACGTCGGCGGTTTGTCATCCGATCTCACCCCGAGTTTGTGTCGAGGCTGATGTCTCTAAGGATCCCATGGAGTGGCTGTGGATTTCTGTTGGAGAGGAGTTCCATTGAAAACAAAGGATTGTGTATGAATCGTGGCCTGAATTCTGCCAGGGGCGCCTCCATTTCGGTCATTTGATCCCTGTCTGTCATTTTGGGTTCAAGGGTAGGCAGGTTGTGCCCAGTGGTGTTGAGGGGAATGCGGTGCAGTATGGCATTGTTTTAAGTCAGAAGGTTCGAGAGTGCGATGGTTTGGTTGTGCAAGGGGAGATGCTCAAGGCTTCTCAAGAGGTGTTGGCTCTGGCCAACATAGGTTCGGAGTCCAGTGCTAAGGATCAATAGTAGTGGCCCTCCTTGGGACCTCCGGTGGCAGTAAAGGGGGTGAAGCCTAAGTTGGCTGAGCCGCGGGTTGTGGAGGTGTTTGCTCGTTTAAAGTAAGACTTGGGAATTCATGAGGTAGCTAACAATGGTACCTTAGCTGTGAGTTTCGCAGAGAATGAGGGACGAAGGCCTGTTGGATCTCATGGGCGGGGCTGGGAGGATGCGAACATGCAACCTCAGTAAATGGGGAGAGGATATGAACAACTCACAGGAATGGATTTGATGCAGGGTAAATCCTTTATGCTTGCGGAAACAGGTTCTCAAAGTGGATAGGAAATGTTGAAGGATAGAGATGTTTTGGGGTCCTTAGATCCCAACACCATAGGAACCCATTCCAAGTTATTAAGGAAGGTTGGGGATAGGGGAAAGGATTTTGGCTTGGAGATAAAAACAGGTAAGGAGTTGAGTATGTAGATGGCGTACACGGATGTAGTGGTAATAGAGTTGGGGAACCGCTTTAATGGTTTGGAGGTCCACGACCCCCCTTTACCTCATGAGAAGGAGTCTTCCAATTATGATAGTTATAGTCACCCTTCAGTGGATAGCGTGTACTGAATTAAAGGGAAAGGACCCCATAGCCCTAGATGAAATAAGGGGGAAAAGGCATGTGTGACTTGGGGAAATGCATTGTGGTACAGGGGAAAAATCAAAGGCACGCAAGGAATATTCATACTTTCCAAAACCAATAGATACTCGGTCGGATAAGTAGGGTGGAAAAAAGTAAGGTAAAGATTTCCAGAATGGGGAAAGTGAAGAATCGAGTAGGAATTCAAGAGACATGGAAGAGGATGTTAGGGAGTACTTGAAACTTATCCTACACTCCAATGAAGAAATGATAAAAACAAGTCTCCGGCCCAATGTCTCGAAAGAAGAGATCCAAAGAATTTATGAACTTCAATTGCAGGTGGATGCTAACGAGGAGAAAGAATTATGGCTAGACAAACAAGATCGCATACTGGCCTGGGGATTCAATCAGAGAAAAATCAACATAGATGAGTTTTTTAGGACAATGGAAAGGATGATCACTCACCTTGAAGATCTTATCAGAAAGGATCCGGAAACCCAGGTTAGCACGATGCACTGGGAGCTTTATAGAGTTATTGAATCAAGTAATCTTAGCCTGGTGTTTAATCAGTTTGTTAGTTCTTTCAGTACATAGTGGTTTCATTATTGAAGAACAATGGTTTACCATTTCCCTTAAAATGGATTTGTCTTAATAAAAAATTTAATTTGGATGGATGTATTTCCTACTCAATACAGATATTTTGTTTAAGGAATATTGTTCTTGAACTACATCTATGTATGAAGAATGCTTTGGACTTGCAGCAATGAGTTGGGCCCAACTTTATAGCCCCTTGATGCATCGATAGGTGTCATGAGACAAAACAATTGGCGCCAAACCCTTTGTGTTTGTTTCCAAAACCTAATCAGATGGGTATCAACCCGCAGACTTAAACCATCTTAATGGTATGAGGGTTCATGTGTCATATACATGACATCCAATAATTAATCATTTTCTTTATTCAACATTATGTTATCAATATCCAGAGGATTTTCACTATGAAAAAATCAATGGATGCATTTTCATTCTCAGTGTATTGATGGTGTGTGTTTTTTAGTTATTTACCATGTCATATTGATTATACCTAATTGATTATGATTCACTTATTATTGATTCATATTTCTACTATATGTAACTATTACTAAGAATTTGAGCTCACCCTTTTATTTTTTTTATCTCCCAGGTTTTGAAGATGAAATCTTTGAATAAGTGACAAGGAAGCAGTTTATTTCCTTTGTTATATTCTATGTTTATTTTTCTAATGTAATAAGAGAACCATATATGTATTCAGTTTCTTCAATACAGTTAAACTAATTGATCCTTGGTGATGTGATATATTGTATCTATGTCATTGTAATAAAACGACCACTGACTCTAGGCTACTGGGGTCAGGGTTGTTACACTATAAGCACCGCTCGGCCCTCCATCGCCAGCCACCACCATCGGGGTGCCAAAGCCATCCATTGCCTTCAAGATGGTGTCGCCAATAGGCGTCGTCACCCATCATCCCCATTGAGTCACCCATAACAGCCACCATCGTCAAGACAGGACCCCCTATCACCGATGGTGTGAGACTCGAGTCCTCCATCATTTTCCTTGAGATCCCTCCAACCCGCATGTCATGAATCAACATGACCACGCCCCCTGCCACACGCAACAAAAAGATCAAAATGACTTACAATCTCATCCTCAAATCCTCTACCCGGTAGGGGCAGCAGCACATCACTGGGATTGTCGAAGCAATCCCCTTAAAAATAAGAGAGGGAAGCTCCCATTTTTGTAGAGTGAAATCTCCATCTTAAAAGGATAAATATATATTTATTTATATTTATAATTATAAATAAATTTATATTGATTTAAATAATTATAAAATTATAATAAATATATTTATTATATTTATAATTATATATAATAAATTTAATAAATATATTTATTATAATTTCATAATTATGAGAAATCCCCTTGAAATAGAAGAGAGGAAAGATCTCATTTTTTGAGAGAGAAACTCTTCGTCCAAAAAGGATAAATATATATTTATTTATAGTTATAATTATAAATAAATATATATTGATTTAAATAATTATAAAATTATAATAAATAAATTTATTATATTTATAATTATATATAATAAATATATTAATTATATATATTTATAAAATTATAAATATAATAAAGATATTTATTATCATTTTATAATTATTTAAATCAATATATATTTATTTAAATAATTATAAATATAATAAATATATTTATTATAATTTTATAATTATTTAAATCAATATATATTTATTTAAATAATTATAAATATAATAAATATATTTATTATAATTTTATAATTATTTAAATAAATATTTATTTATTTATAATTATAACTATAAATAAATATATATTTAATTAAATAATTATAAATATATATTTATTTATAGTTATAATTATAAATAAATATTTATTTATTTAAATAATTATAAAATTATAATAACTATATTTATTATATTTATAATTTTATAAAATTATTTAAGTAATTATATATTTATTTATAATTATAACTATAAATAAATATATTTATATATTAGGTGTTTGGGGGGACAATTACATTCAAACACACACACCGCATGCGCAAACCAGAAAGGCGGACCACAGCCCCCCAGGGGATAGCCCACTCATCAAGTCTTATTTATTTAATTTATGGCCTGTAGGCCCTGTAATGACCCAAACTTTTTGAATAGTATATTAATTTACTCTTAACGATTTAATAGAGATGTTAATGGTTAATGCAGAAAGAAGAATTGATGGCTTCATCCAGTAGACTCAAACCATATGAAGCCCACTTATCAGAGCTTGGGAAGGAGGTGGCATCTTTGGGCTTCGCTTTGGACCAAGCCCAAGTCGAACTCCAGCGTGTCAAGCTTGAACGGAATCGCCTACGGGAGAAGTTCAAGTTAGTGGAGATTACTACTAGGGCAATGTTATCCGAACCTCCCCAAGATTCTGTCACCTTAGCACACCTTACACTTAGGTCATATTCTGGTGTTATAAGGGGCTATGTAATGAGACGGTAGCTACTTTGTGTAATCCTTTGAGATAAATAAAATTATGATTTCTTCATATGGTGAAGTTTGTGATTTTTTTGATGTCCAGATAGAAATAGGATGTATCTTATGGATGAATTTTGAAAAAAGGGATATTTTAAAATATTTATGTAAACCTTAAATAATTAATGATGGGTAAGGATTTTCTAAAAATGGTCTTCTACAAATGTGTTCAGTAAGAAATTTAGAGTCTAATAAGATCAACTTAATTTTTGGTGAATAGTAAATTATGAATAGTGATTTTACGCATAGGATTAGTAATGTGACCAAATGGATTAGTAATCTCACTTAAAGAATGTATTAAAATAATTTAGGCACCTTGATTAAGTAATGTGATTCAATAAAAAAGGTAAATAACTATTTCAGAAATTATTAGTTAAGAATTAATTTTTTCGGGTGAATAGTGTTTTTTATTTAAAAATTAAATTAAAATTATTTAGAAAATTATTTTTATAAAATGGAGTTCATTTTTGAATTCAGATCATCGATATTATGTTAAGGTGAATTTTTGGGATTTTTCTGAAAAAGTTGATTTTTCGGTGAATATTGAATTTTCAGTTTAGAGTTTCTGGTGTTTAATGACATCATTAAGGATGTAATAATTATGGTAGAATTATGAATATTAATATAAGGTATTAGGTTTTCCAAGTGTCCAATACCATGGGAAAATACCATTCACAAGCCCATGGTTTTGCCAATACCACCAATGAGGTGTCCCTTGGCCATTAATACCTTGTCCCCTCACTTCCCCTATAAATACCAAGTCATTCTCTCATACTTTCCATTACAAAATCCTCCTCAATGAATTTCTGGTATCCTTACCTCCAAAAGAGTCCTCCCATGGTTCCCTCAAGCCTCCCAAGGTCCCAAACTTCAATATTTCGAAGTTACTCTTCAAGGTAAGGGATCCTACCTCTCTCTTTCTTTTCATGTATTCTCCTTTATGTCATTTATTTTAAGCTCCATGTTCTTATGTTGGGGATATTCTTTTATATTCATCCTACTGTACTTTTCATTTTCATATGGTGATAGACCCCCTATTTCTCTCATCAATTCATTTTAAGAATGTTTAAGTGGCGCTGTTAGGCTACCGAATTTTTGTAAGGGATTCTTTCACCCTTCTCATTTTCAAGTTGTATTTTCATGTCAAGTCTTTCAAGTTCTTTTTTATTATGTTGGGAAATTATATCTATATCCATTATACTTTTATTTTATTTTCATATTATGAGAGACCCTATTTGATATCATCAATTCATTTTTTGAAGTTTTAAGTGACGTCGTTAGGCTGCCGGATTTTCATAAGAGAAATCTTATTTTTTTCTTCCTTCCATGTTTTTCATTTCATATGGTATTTATTTCAAATTTCATTACCATGTTCGTATATCCTTTATATTATGTCCCTCTACTATTTTTTTGATCATTTATGAGTGGTTAACCCATGTCCCATCTCTTTTCAATGTTTTCTAAAACCCTGTAACATAGTCATTATGCTGCAGAATTTTCGTCTCAAAATGTCTCTCTCTTTTTCTCAAATTATTTTATTTTATTAATTGAATACTCAAAGCTCTTTATTCTACATGGGTAATCACATGTATATCAAAATGTTCTATTTTAATTCTGTGATTTACATACATGAAACCCACTTTCCTTTTCCATGGGTTTAAAGTGACATAAAGATCATGTCTTTAAAGCAGTTTTTAAAACGTTATGATTATAAAATGAAACCCATTTCTTTTATGATATATGGGTTATTTATGAAATGTTTAATGATGATATATGTGGATCACATGATAATAAATAAAAATTAAGGGTGTGCCCTGATAGAGCTCTAATTCATTGGGTAAAGACTTAATCTCTAGAGATGACCATTTTAACGATACCTTGGTGAATAACCTTGGTAATTTTTTTATGACACCTTGGGGATGGACCTTGGTGAAACGGAAATGATTGTCTAAGTTAAATGTTGTAGCCACATATTCAAGTTATGAAATACGTTATTTTTATTATGATATGCCTCATGATTTCTTTCTCATTCCTTAAAGTTCTTTTTCATGACTTTATTGATGTGTCTCAAGTTCAGATGTTAGATGTTTCCCCTTGTTTCCCTTATTGGGCCTTCTGCTCACCCTTTCTTTTGATGTATGTCCCCAGGTTATGATATGCAGTAATGAACCTAGGATGAACATAATAAGAAGCCTTTCAAGTGTTTAAGAAGAATGTTTTATGTTTTCATGTATTAAGTTCCTAGTTTCCAAGACACTAAACCTTAAAGATCCTCAGTTTTGTATAATGTAATGAAAATTAATGTGATAAAAAGGCAAGATGATATAGTTGGTATCAAAGGACGGTTTAGTTATTTATGTAAATTAGGCTATGAAAACTTTAGGAAGAACCCTATAGACAAGTTTAAATATAGGGAAAACTTCCTGTTATTTTGGTGAGTATTGAGTAAGTGGTTTATCAAACAAGTAAATCCATGTCTGGATACGAGAAGGTAGAGGCAGATCTGGCACAGATGTACATAGGGGTAAAATCTGAAAACACTGCTTTGAGCTAGACTCGAACGGGAACTGGTGAATGATAATGGGCCTTGTTTCGCTCTTGGTTACGACACTCCTGGGGGATATGTTTGGTTAATCGAAAGATTTTTATGAATCATTATGAAGGAATTACAGAGAAATATAATTGTTTAAGCATGATGTCACTACAAGAAAACTGTCGTTTAGCGGCGGTTTTTTCACGACGGTTTTAAAAACCGCCGCTAAATGCGTTTCGGGCCGCCGTTTCGCAGCAGTTTAAAAACCGCAGCGAAATGCCATTATTTTTTTTATTTGTTTTTATTTTTTAAAAAAAAATTTCGAGGATTAGCGGTGGTTTTTTAAAAAAACTGCCGCAAAATAGCGGCGGTTTCGGTAAAACCGCCGCGAAATGAAAAGAAAAAATAAAAAAACACGAGAAACCCCGAAATCACTAAAACGACCATAACTTTTGATCCGGGCGTCCATTGGAGCGCCACGACCAGTCAAATCAAAGATCATGAAGAGATATAGAGGTACATATAATCAAAACTATGAGACGGTCTAAGGTGCGGAAGATATGAGAGTTTTAAGAAAGTTGAAAAAAGTTCTCCAACTTCAAACGAACATAACTTTCACTCCGGGTGTCCATTTGGGCTCTACCACATATTAAATCGAAGCCAGCAAAGTGAGCTACACACAAAATCAATAGATCAAGCTTCTTTCGTGTTTTTCGACCCCAAAAACCCCTCCGAAGGCCTCTAAAACCCTGTTTCCGTCACCGGTGTCCCGTCGAACTTGTCTTCAAACGAATCTAACTTTCGATCAGCGTGTCAGTTCGGAAACCTCCACCTGCCAGATCATAGCTGAATCCATGAGCTTCGGTTTGACTGGTCACGATGCCCACATGCACTCCTGGATCATATGTTATGGCCTTTTTAGTGGGTATCGGGTTTGTTATGTTTTTCGATGCCTCGTTTCTAGCACTCGTTCCCTATCAGCTTTTTTTTAAATGGTCATAACATCTGATATGCCTGTCCATTCAGAATCTTTCACCTATCAGGTCGAAGATCGTTTCAGGATCTTTGATTTGACAGGTCTTGGATCTAAAACGGACTCTCGGATCATAAGTTATCTCCATAAATGTGAGTCCAATGTTTTTGTCTCTTTATGACCGTTTTGACGGGTTTTAATGGTTGCTCCACTTATTACTGTTTATTTGGGTTTCCATGACTTGTTATCTTTGTCAATGGTTTTTTGTGGGTCATTATGATGATTATGTTGAATTATTAAGGGGTTTTCCAGAGTTATCATGAGTTTTCATGCGTTCTCATTCTTTCGAATGTCTCATTCTTCATATGCTTCTCCATCCGTTTTCATGCGTTTTCATGATTTTTCATCCCTTACCATGTCTTTTCATACTTTTTCATGTGTTACCTTTATTATTTATTATTTATTATTTATTTATTATTTATATTTACTTATTATTTATTATTTATTTTTAATTATTTATTAGTACTAATAATAAAATATTATTATTAATAATAATATTTGTTACTGGTTATTTATTATTTATTATTTATTATTTATTATTTATTATTTATTATTTATTATTTATTATTTATTATTTATTATTTATATTTATTATTTATATTTATTTATTATTTATTTATTATTTATTATTTATTATTTATTATTTATTATTCATTATTTATTATTATTTATTATTTATATCTATTTATTATTTATTATTTATTATTTATATTAATTTATTACTTATTATTTCTTATTTATATTTATTATTGATATTTATTATTTATTATTTATTATTTATTATTTATTATTTATTATTTATATTTATTAATTATTTATATTTATTAATTATTTATATTTATTTATTATTTATTATTTATATTTATTTATTATTTATTATTTATTATTTATTATTTATTATTTATATTTACTTATTATTTATTAATTATTTATTTATTTATTATTTATTATTTATATTTATTTATTATTTATTATTTATTATCTATATTTATTAATTATTAATTATTAATTATTTATATTTATTTATTATTTATTATTTATTATTTATTATTTATTATTTATTATTTATTATTTATTATTTATTATTTATTATTTATTATTTATTATTTATTATTTATTATTTATTATTTATTATTTACTATTTATTATTTATATTTACTTATTATTTATTATTTATATTTATTTATTATTTATTATTTATTATTTATATTTATTTATTATTTATTATTTATTATTTATATTTATTTATTATTTACTATTTATTATTTATATTTATTTATTATTTATATTTATTTATTCTTTATTCTTTATTCTTTATATTTACTTATTATTTATTATTTATATTTATTTATTATTTATTATTTATATTTATTTATTATTTATTATTTATTATATATTATATATTTATTATTTATTATTTATTATTTATTATTTATTATTTATTATTTATTATTTATTATTTATTATTTATTATTTATTATTTATTATTTATATTTATTTATTATTTATATTTATTTATTATTTATTATTTATATTTATTTATTATTTATTATTTATATTTATTTATTATTTATTATTTATTACTTATTATTTATTATTTATTATTTATTATTTATTATTTATTATTTATATTTATTAATTATTTATTATTTATATTTGTTAATTATTTATATTTATTATTTATTTATTATTTATTATTTATATTTATTTATTATTTATTATTTATTATTTACTATTTTTTATTTAATATTTATTTTTATTTTTTATTTTTTATATTTATTTTTTATTATTTATTTATTTTTTATTTTTTATTTATTATCCATTATTTATTATTTATTATTTATTATTTATTATTTATTATTTATTATTTATTATTTATATTTATTAATTATTTATATTTATTTATTATTTATTATTTATATTTATTTATTATTTATTATTTATATTTATTTATTATTTATTATTTATTATTTATTATTTATTATTTATTATTTATTACTTATTATTTATTATTTATTATTTATTATTTATTATTTATTATTTATTATTTATTAATTATATTTATTAATTATTAATTATTTATATTTATTAATTATTTATATTTATTATTTATTAATTATTTTTATTTATTATTTATTTATTATTTATTATTTATATTTATTTATTATTTATTATTTATTATTTACTATTTATTATTTAATATTTTTTATTTTTTATTTATTTTTTATTTTTATTTTTTATTTTTTATTTTTTATTTTTTATTTTTTATTTATTATTTATTATTTATATTTATTTATTATTTATATTTATTTATTATTTATTATTTATTATTTATTATTTATTATCTATTATTTATTATTTATTAGTTATTATTTATTATTTATTATTTATCATTTATTATTTATTATTTATTATTTATTATTTATTATTTATATTTATTAATTCTTTATATTTATTTATTATTTATTATTGATATTTATTTATTATTTATTATTTATATTTATTTATTATTTATTGTTTATTATTTATTATTTATTGTTTATATTTATTTATTATTTATATTTATTTATTATTTATTATTTATTATTTATTATTTATTATTCATTATTTATTATTTATTATTATTGATTTTATATCTATTATTTATGTATTATTTGTTTTTTCAATTAATATATATAAGTATATTAAATTCTGTTTATTAACCACATGACGACCTTGCTAGAGTGGTAAAGTCTTTCGAAAATATGCAAGAGGTTAGGGGTTCAAATCTCACCAAACGCAGTATTTCCTTATATTGCATGTGCATGGGCATGTGCATGGGCATGTGCATGGGATGTGCATGCATGGATAAATACGAAATAAATAAAATAAATACGAAATAAATTAAAAAAAATAAAAAAAAAAATACGAAATAAAGAAAATAAAAAAAAATTAAAAAAAATTAAAAAAATTAAAAAAAAATTAAAAAAATTAAAAAAATTAAAAAAATTAAAATAAAATAAAAAATAAAAAATAAAAAAAAATTAAAAAACTGCCGCTAAATCATTTAGAGGCGGTTTAAACTGCCGCTAAAAAACCGCCGCGAAACGTTCTGCGACGGTTTTAAAAACCGCCGCGAATAGTTTCCTGACGCACGATTTCGCGACGGTTTTTCAAAACCGCCGCCAATCTATTTAGCGGTGGTTTAAACCGCCGCGAAATGAAAAAAAACCGCCGCTAAATCGTGATTTTACCGTAGTGTGTTTTAAGACATAGAATACTTTATAGTTAAAAGATTTGTAAATGAAACAAGTTTCTCACTAATATTTTATTCTTTTAGAAAATGGCGGGCAATAGGAGGAATCGTGCAAATGGTGACCGCAATGGACCATGTGCTGACAGCCCTCCGATGGAAGCTGGAATGGAGACATTCATACGAATGATGAACCAATTGACTCAAGTTATGAGTAATAACTTGAATCAAGCTGAGAGGTCGATATCATCATGAAAGGAACAACATTTTATTGAGTCCTTTATGCGCCAAAGACCACTAACATTCAGTGGATCTACTGACCCATTGGTTGTGGAACAATGGATAAGCTCCATTGAAAAGATCTTTTTTGTACTTCATTGTTCGGAACAAGAAAAAGTCACCCTTGTTGTTTACCACCTAGAGGGAGAAGCTGATCAGTGGTGGTCACTGATCAAAAACATGAATCCAAGAGGAGAGATGGAAGCTATGGAGTCGGAAGAGTTCAAGGGAATATTCTTCAATAAGTATTTCCCTCGTTCGATGAGAACGAGAATGGAGAAAGAATTTCTCGAGCTGAAGCAGAAGGAGAATGAATCTGTTGGAATCTACAAGATGAACTTCAAAAGGCTTTCCTGTTATACCTCAAGCTTTACCATGGACCCTAATGGGAAGGTTGATAGATTCTTTGGTGGACTACGACCTCATCTGCGGAAGAATATAGCCAACAGGGACTATGATAGCTATGAAGAAATAGTTCGAAGTGTTATGAAAGTCGAACTGGAGTTTGGTGAGACACAGTGGTGTCACAAGTCTAATGAGAAGAAGAGATCTCTAGAACCAAGCCTGGGAAGAAGCTTTGATCATGAAAGAGGTGGAAAGCAAATGCAACTTTCCACATGCAATAAATGTGGGAAGAAGCATTCGGGGCACTGCTTGATTGGAAGTGGAAAGTGCTACAAGTGTGGAAGAGAAGGCCATATTGCTCGGAATTTTCGTAGTGAGGTGAAGCCTCAACTTCCCAACACTAAAGACAGAGGAAAGATGGTTCTGGCCCAACTCGAAGTCCAATTCTTCAAGTTTGGACAGCTTGGGCACTTTGCTAATCACTGTCCAAATCTGAGGGTAGTGGAGGGGAATCACCATCAACCTCAGCAAAGGCCAAGGGAGAAAGGTCGTGCTTTTGCTATCACAACAACTGAAGTTGAAGCTCTGAATGACGTGGTAGCAGGTACTATTGTTTTCCTCTCAAAACTATCAAGTACTTTGTTTGATTCTGGTTCTACGCATTCCTTTATTTCCTCCAAGTTTTCAAAGAATATAGAATCAATCCCCAAACTACTAGCGGTAGAGTTGTCAGTCAAGACTCCAAGTGGGATTATCCATGCATCAGCAGTGTTTAGAGACTCTAGTGTTTACTTTAGTGCGCACAATCTTATCACAAATCTAGTAGTCATTCCCATGATGGAATTCGACGTTATACTAGGGATGGACTGGCTCTCAAAGTATAATGCTAAGATCAAATGCAAAAGTAAGGAAATCACAGTAGTCTTGAATGAACGAACTACATTTATCTTCCAAGGAGAGATATCTCAACCTGATCTTTTCCTAGAGGCACCTCCTATAGCCTTCTTTTTGGAGTTAATCAGTGAGGATGAAAAAGGAAAAGGGGGTATACAAATAGAAGATGTTCCGATTGTTCAGGAATACATGGACATATTTACTAAGGAGTTACCTGGACCTCCCCCAGAAAGAGAGGTAGAGTTATCCATTGAACTTGTATATGGATCTCAACTGATATCAAAGTCCCCATATAGAATGGAAAATGTGGAGCTATATGAGTTAAAGAAACAACTCCAAGACTTGTTGGAGAAGGGGTTTATTCGATCGAGTGTGTATCCTTGGGGAGCACCAGTTCTCTTTGTGAAGAAGAAGGATGGATCAATGCGGATATGCATTGATTATAGAGAACTGAATGAGATCACAGTGAAGAACAAATACCCTCTTCCAAGAATTGATGATTTATTTGACCAACTTTGTGGGGCTCAATTCTTCTCCAAGGTTGATCTTCGATCTGGTTATCATCAACTGAGGGTGAAGAAGGAAGATATTCCAAATACTGCCTTCCGATCAATATATGGGCATTATGAGTTTACTTTTATGCCCTTCGGCTTCTGCTATTTTCATGGATTTTATGAATAGAGTCTTTAAGGACTACCTTGATAACTTTTTGGTAGTTTTTATTGATGATATTTTGATATATTCAAAAAGTCATGAGGATCATGAAGATCATATGAGGGTTATTTTTCAAACTCTGCGGAAGGAGAGGCTCTTTGGAAAGTTCAGCAAGTGTGAGTTTTGGTTACAACAAGTGGCTTTCTTGGGGCACATTTTAACCAATGAAGGAATCTCAGTTGACCCTGCAAAGACAATGGTTGTGGAGGAGTGGCCTCAACCCACAACAGTAACTGAGATTCGTAGTTTCCTTGGTTTAGTATGATATTATAGGAGGTTTGTGAAAAACTTTTCACGGCTTTCTAATCCCCTAACCAAGTTGAATTGAAAAGGGTTTAAGTTCATCTGGACAAAAGAATGCGAGGAAATTTTCCATGAGCTGAAGAAGAGATTGGTTACTGCACCTGTGTTAACACTACCCTCTATCGGAGAAGGATTCGTTATTTTTAGTGATGCATCTCTGAAAGGGCTTGGGTGCATCCTCATGAAAAATGACAAGGTAATTGCTTATGCATCTCATCAGCTGAAGAAACATGAGCAGAATTATCCTACGCATGATCTAGAACTGGCGGAAGTTGTTTTTTCTCTAAAGATATGGAGGCACTATCTTTATGGGGAGAAATGTGATATATACACCGATCACCAAAGTTTAAAGTATATTTCCAAGTAGAAAGAATTGAACATGAGATAAAGGAGATGGTTGGAGCTTATTAAATACTATGATTGTTCAATTCATTATCACCCTGGAAGAGCAAACAAAGTCGCAGGTGCATTAAGCAAGAAATACCCTATTGTTCTAGAAACAATGAGGATCATAGGAGATCCCTTGATTAAGGATCTAGTAAAACTAGACATGGGGATTTTAAGGGAAGATACCTCATCAACCCAATCCCAAATTATTTCTCAACCTTCATTACTATAGAAGATCAAGAAGGCTCAAAAAGAAGAACTTTTGTTGCAGGAGAAGTTTGAGGTTGTGAAGGATGGGAAGTTTCTTGATTTCAATATTGATCAAGAAGGTGTATTAAAATTTAGTACAAGACTATGCATTCCATCTATTCCGGAGATAAATAAAGAACTGATGGATGAAGCTCATAGCTCTACTTTCTCTATACATCCGGGAAGCACTAAAATGTATAGAGACCTTCGTGATCATTATTGGTGGGATAACATGAAGAGAGAGATTGCTAATTACACTACAAGGTTCCTGGTGTGTCAACAAGTAAAGGCAGAACGACAACTTCCTAAGGGGGTATTACAACTACTACCCATACCAGCATGGAAGTGGGATAATAACACTATGGAATTTTTCACTCGTCTCCCGAAAACTTCCAAAGGAAACAATGTGATATGGGTTATTGTGGACCGTCTCACCAAGATTTCCCATTTTATCTCCATTAAAGAAGATTTATCTTTGGATCAACTTGCCAAGATATACGTAAAGGAAGTTGTAAGGCTACATGGGGTACCGCTATCCATCGTATCTGATCGTGATCCAAGATTCACATCAAAATTCTGCAGAAGTCTTCAACATGCTCTGAATACTGAATTGAATTTTAGTACGGCCTATCATCCTCAAACTGATGGCCAATCTAAAAGGACTATTCAGACACTTAAGGACATGTTGAGATGATGCTCAATGGAATTTAAAGGTGGATGGGATCAACACCTCCCATTAGTTGAGTTCTCTTACAACAACAGCTTCCATTCGAGTATTCAGATGGCACCCTGTGAAGCTCTGTATGGAAAGCGATGTAGAACTCCTACTTGTTGGGATGAAGCTGGTGAGAGAAAGCTTCTTAGGCCTGATCTTGTGCAAGAGATGATAGAAAAGGTTCATGCCATCCAACAACACATAAAGGCTGCTCAGAGTCGGCAGAAGAGCTATGCTGACAACCGTCGAAGGGACTTGGAGTTTGGTGTTGGCAACAAATTCTTCCTTAAAATTTCTCCATGGAAGATAGTCATGTAGTTTGGGAAGAAAGGGAAGATCAGCCCTAGGTATATTGGCCCCTATAAAATCCTTGATCACATAGGAGCAGTGGCATGTCGGCTAGAACTTCCACCAAACCTTGCTCAAGTTCACGATGTCTTCCATGTATCTCTCTTGAGGAAGTACATACCCAACCCTTCGCATGTACTGAACCCAGAGGTGGTACAACTGGAACATGACCTCTCTTATGAGGAGCAGCCAGTGGAGATCTTAGACTGTAGAGACAAGGTTCTACACAACAAGACTACCCACCTTGTGAAAGTGTTGTGGAGGAATCATAAGTATGAAGAAGCGATGTGGGAGCCTGAGGAAACAATGAAGCAAAAGTACCCTCACCTTTTCGACTAGGCCTTTGGTTTAAAATTTCGGGGATGAAATTTCTTAAAGGGGGAAGAATGTAATGACCCAAACTTTTTGAGTAGTATATTAATTTACTCTTAACGATTTAATAGAGATGTTAATGGTTAATGCAGAAAGAAGAATCGATGGCTTCATCCAGTAGACTCGAACCATATGAATCTCACTTATCAGAGCTTGGGAAAGAGGTGGCATCTTTGGGCTTCACTTTGGACCAATCCCAAGCTGAACTTCAGCATGTCAAGCTTGAACGGAATCGCCTACGGGATAAGTTCAAGTTAGTGGAGATTAATACTAGGGCAATGTTATCCAAACCTCCCCAAGATTCTCTCACCTTAGCACACCTTACACTTAGGTCATATGCGGGTGTTATAAGGGGCTATGTAACGAGACTGTATCTACTTTGTGTAATCCTTTGAGATAAATAAAATTGTGATTTTTTCCTATGGTGAATTTTGTGATTTTTTAGATGTCTGGATAAAAATAGGATGTATCTTATGGATGAATTTTGAAAAAAGGGATATTTTAAAATATTTATGTAAACCTTAAATAATTAATGATGTGTAAGGATTTTCAAAAAATGGTCTTTTGCAAATGTGTTCAGTAAGAAATTTAGAGTCTAATAAGATCAACTTAATTTTTGGTGAATAGTAAATTATGAATACTGATTTTACGCTTAGGATTAGTAATGTGACCAAATGGATTATTAATCTCACTTAAATAATGTATTAATATAATTTAGGCACCTTGATTAAGTAATGTGATTCAATAAAATAGGTAAATAACTGTTTCAGAAATTATTAGTTAAGTATTAGTTTTTTTGGGTGAATAGTGTTTTTTATTTAAAAATTAAATTAAAAATATTTAGAAAATTGTTTTTATAAAATGGATTTCATTTTTAAATTCAGAGCATCTATATTATGTTAAGGTAAAATTTTTGGGATTTTTCTGAAAAAGTTGATTTTTCGGTGAATATTGAATTTTTAGTTTAGAGTTTCGGGTGTTTAATGACATCATTAAGGATGTAATAATTATGTAATAATTCTGGTCAACTTATGAATAGTAATATAAGGTATGATTTATCCCAATTGGCCAATACCATGGGCAAATACCATGGGAAAGCCCATGGTTTTGTCAATACCACCAATGAGGTGTCCCTTGGCCATTAATACCTTGTCCCCTCACTTCCCCTATAAATACCAAGCCATTATCTCATACTTTCCATTCAAAAATCATCCTCAACGAAGTTCTGGTCTCCTTACCTCCCAAGGGGTCCTCCCAAGGTTCCCTCAAGCCTCCCAAGGTCCCAAACTTCAAGATTTTGAAGTTACTTTTCAAGGTAAGGGATCTTACCTCTCTCTTTCTTTTCATGTATTCTCCTTTATGTAATTTATTTTAAGCTCCATGTTATTATGTTGGGGATGTTCTTTTATATTCATCCTACTGTAATTTTCATATTCATATGGTGAGAGACCCCCTCTTGATCTCATCAATTCATTTTAAGAATTTTTTAAGTGGCACTGTTAGGCTGCCGAATTTTTGTAAGGGATTCTTTCACCCTTCTCATTTTCAAGTTCTATTTTCATGTCAAGTATTTCAAGTTCCTTTTTATTATGTTGGGGTATTATCTCTATATCCATCATACTTTTATTTTATGTTCATATGATGAGATACCCTATTTTATCTCATCAATTCATTTTTTGAAGTTTTAAGTGATGTCGTTAGGCTGCCGAATTTTCATAAGAGAAATCTTATTTTTGTCTTCCTTCCATGTTTTTCATTTCATATGGTATGTCTTTCAAATTTCATTACCATGTTCTTATATACTTTATATTATATCCCTCTACTGTTTTTTGGATCATTTATGAGTGGGTAACCCATGTCCCCTCTCTTTTCAATGTTTTCTAAAACCCTGTAACATAGCCGTTAAGCGGCAGAATTTTCATCTCAAAATGTCTCTCTCTTTTTCTAAAATTCTTTTATTTTATTAATTGAATACTCAAAGATCTTTATTCTAAAGGGGTATTCACGTGTATATCAAAATGTTATATTTTAATTTTGTGATTTACATACAAGAAACCCGCTTTCCTTTTTCGTGGGTTTAAAGTGACATAAAGATCATGTCTTTAAAACCGTTTTTAAAACGTTATGATTATGAAATGAAACCCGTTTATTTTATGCTATATGGGTTATTTATGAAATTTTTGATGATGATATATGTGGATCACATGATAATAAAGACAAATTAAGGGTGCGCCCTGATAGCGCTCCAATGCATTGGGTAAAGACTTAATCTCTAGAGATGGCCATTTTAGTGATACCTTGGTGAATAACCTTGGTAATTTTTTTATGACACCTTGGGGATGGACCTTGGTGAAATGGAAATGATTGTCTAAGTTAAATGTTGTAGCCACATCTTCAAGTTATGAAATAAGTTATTTTTATTATGATATGCCTCATGATTTCTTTCTCATGTCTTAAAGTTCTTTTTCATGACTTTATTGATGTATCTCAAGTTCACATGTTAAATGTTTCCCCTTGTTTCCCTTACTGGGCCTTCTGCTCACCCTTTCTTTTGATGTATGTAACCAGGTTATGAGATGAAGTAATGAACCTAGGATGAACATAAGAAGAAGCCTTTCAAGTGTTTAAGAAGAATGTTTTATGTTTTCATGTATTAAGTTCTTGGTTTCCAAGACACTAAACCTTAAAGATCATCAGTTTTGTATAATGTAATGAAAGTTAATGTGATAAAACGGTGGGATGATATAGGCCCAGTAGACATGAATCCCATAACATGGTCTTAAAGCCCAGTGCAGCGTCATGCTTGCATCATCCTGCCTGCATAGTACTGTAATAGTACATGTGCCCACCCGGATTTGAACCTAGGTCTGACGTAGAATTATAGGGAGCCTTTTACCACTCGGGTAAGCCCCCAACTGCAAAATAAAATATATATTTAATTAAATGATTATAAATATATATTTAGGAAGGAGGTCTGAGCACGAGTTGGCAAGCCAACCCATACACACAAATTTATTAAAAGAAAAGGGAAAGTGTCATACAACAGAGAATATGGCTATATATTAAGGGAGATCAGTCCCAAAATCATTATTAGATCTATCATCATCTTCAGCAGTCTCCCACTCAGAGTGTGAGCGTTTTTTATTTAAGATCACAACATACTTCTCCCTGATCATCAACTACTCTGGAGTGAGCTGAGACCAGCCACACCCTGCAGCTTCTCATCTATAACCTCGACCACGGCCTTTTGGAAGACAGCCTCACCTCTAGGTTTTTGGTTGTTGTCAGTTCCCTTTCGGTTTTTCTTTGCTAGTATCCATTGGTAATGGATCAGTATTTTGGTGTCTTTCATATTCAAGCACTTAAAACATATTTGAGGTGGTAACCTCCACAACATCTAAATGATCCGTGTTAATTGGATCTGAAAGATGTTTGGATGCCATTTAAAAGCCTTCACTATCTATTAAATTCTTCCCTTTATCAGATTTCCCAGTTGATGCCACCCCTGAGGTTTACTTTCCTTGGCTTCTTGAAGCCTCTTGCACCTGATGTTCAGTTATAACTTCATTGAAATGATCAACACAAGTAAGAGGAGCCTTATCTAGATAGGCATCATGGACTGTATTGGTTGCTACAATCTTAGCCCAAGACCATGTCAAGACAGAAGTCAAGGGTGCAACCTACTTCTCGTAGTTTAATGCAACCAAAGTACTATGATCTTCACCTTCCCCATGCTCAAAACCATGAGATTGCTCATGGTGTACATGAGTGTTGGTAGCCTGCCCAAGGGAAGACTGCCCACCCACCTGTACAATCTCATCCATTGACCCCACATCAGCCATGGGGTCCTTCCCATTAAACCCTCCTAGAGAATCCCTTATTGGGGCATCATCAACGGAATCCCTCATGAGGCCAGCATCAACAGAGTCTCCTACAATGATCTTATGAGGCTCATTAACCCCATTTGCATTCCCAACGAGAGAAGAAGGCATTAAGGAGGATCCTACAGCATTCCCATCCACATTCAAACATGCATTTTTATCATCAGTAGCATGAAGTTTATCCCTACAAGAGCCACTATGATGACCACTCTTCCTACAGAGTGAGCAAAAGATGTTTTTGCGACACTTCTCTGGAAGATGTTTGATAGAATTATAGACTTTACAAAAATTCAGACGTTGCTCATAATCAACAAATAGTTCAAGATGATGCTTAATAGCAACCAAAATAACAGACTCAATCAGAATAGAAGAGAAGTCGACCTCAATAAGGATCCTTGCAAAATGCCCATACTGAGCCCATTCTGTTTCTCTGTCAATATGAACTAGAACTCCAATAGTCGATGTCACATCCCATAAGATTTCCAAATGCCAGAAGAACCACCTTAGACCACATATTCGAATCCAGGTCTGAGCCATTGATTTCTTAAGCTTCTCAGGATCAAATAATGGATCCTAATCTTGGATTTTTAGAAATCCCGGTTTGAGGGGGGCAAGACCGTGACCCAAAGCTCTAGCCTTGAGATCCTTGGAGGGGAAGACGATGTGGTAAAATCATTCCCCTATGGAGATGATGTTCCTCCCATCAAAGCAATAGATCTGAAGAAGACGGGACCTAAAAGAGTCAAGATTCCACATATTCTCATCCCACGGAATAACCATATGTGCAAGAATTGAAAACTTACATTTAGACAGTCGATCCTCCGGGATCTTAGGATTCCCTTCAATAACTGCCAAGGATCCATTACGCGTGATTCGATTGTGAGGAAAATCAGACTCCCCCTTGTGCATGGGGAAGAAGCGACGATTTTCACTATCTTTCACCGAATTCACAGGCAACGAAACAGCAGACTTCTTCGTTGGGCCAATGAAGACATCTATGGGATTGAAGTAGCATGCTGGATCGAAGCTCATCGCAGACGGAAACCCTAAGCGTCATGGACGGTTAAAGAGAGAAGATCCTGATTAGAGAGAGATGTCATCCTTCTTCCATAAATATATATTTATTTATAGTTACAATTATAAATAAATAATTATAAAATTATAATAAATATATTTCTTATATTTATAATTTTTTAAATATATATAATTAATATATTTATTATATATAGTTTTAAAATTATTAATATAAAAATATATATTTTTTATAATTTTATAATTATTTAAATAAATATATATTTATTTATAATTATAACTGTAAATAAATATTTATTTATTTATAATTATAAAATTATATTTATTTATAAATAAATAAATATTCATTTAAATAATTATAAAATTACATTAAATATATTTATTATATTTATAATTTTATAAATATATATATTTAATATATTTATTATAATTTTTTAATTATTTAAATATATTCATATTTATTTATAATTATAATTATAAATATTGGTATATATTTATAAATATATTTATATAATTATATATATTTATAAAATTATAAATATAATAAATAGTAGTTGGGGCTTGGCTTAGTGGTAAGAACCTCGTAATACTACATCAAAAATGGGGGTTCAAAACTCATTGGGCGCAAACTACTATAGCAATACTATAGTACTGTAGCAATGGTGGAACTATTGACCGACGACACTGTAGCGATGGCAGGCACTGTAGCGGCGGAACATTGTAGTAGGAACTGTAGCAACTTGGCTATTGTAGCAGTACTATTCACCAGAGAGCCTTTGAGTAAAAAAATTGGGCTTTAAAGGCCATGTAATGGGATTTCATGCCCACTGAGTCTACAGACCATATAATGGGTTTCATGCCCACTGGGTCTATGGGTCATGTGCTGAATAAATAAGGTTTGATTGGCGGACTATTCTTTTGGAGGGGCTATGGCCTGCCTTTTTGGCCTCTGTGTAAGGTGCATGTGTTTAAATATAATTGTACCCCAAAAGTACCTAATATATATATAAATATAATAAATATATTTATAAATATTTGTATATAATTATAAATCTATTTATAGATTTATAATAAATGTATTTATTTTAATTTTATAATTATTTAAAATGTATATATATGGTTATAATTATATTTAAAAAGTATTTATATATAATTAAAATTTTATAATTATAAATCTACTGAATATATTTATTATTTAAATATATTTATTGTAATTTTATAAGTATTGATGAGAACATAATAAGTTCATGAGTATAACATGAATAAATTATACAGGTGTGAATGTATAAATAAACATATTCATAATGATGAATACATAACATATGCATGTGTACGTCATCATAATACATAGTAATCTTAACATTTGTAACATACCAATTCACAATCACATCTGCAAATAAACTTATGATCATATAGCGTCAATTATACTCACGTATCAATATATAAATATAAATAACGACAATCATATACATGAATATCATCATTATCTCATATATATATATATATCTGTGTGTGTGTGTGTGTGTGTGTGTGTGGACCAACTTCATTGTACATATATTTTTTAAAAGATGCATTTATTTATTTATATTTATAATTATAAATAAATATTTTTAAAAAGTATTTATATATAATTATAAATATAATAAATATATTTATTATTTTAAAAATTATTATAATTTTATAATTATTTAAAAATATTTTTTTTATAATCTTATAAATACTTTTTTTAAAACAATATATATATATATATATATATGAATTATTAAAAAATATATATTAATATATCATATTTATATTAATTATAAACATGGTTTTCTTAATTAATGTATATAAATAAGCATTATTTTTTAATGTAAATATAATAATTATATATATATATTAATAATATTTTTTATTAAAAACTTTTATTAGTGTTAAAAAAGCTCTGATAAATGGTACACCTTTATCAATGTTTTTTTAACGCTGATAAAAGACAGCTTTATCAGTGCTTTTAGTTAGTGCTGATAAAGGTGAGCCTTTTATTAGTGTTTTCTGCTTAGTGGTGATAAAAGTCAGCACATCCTTTTCCCGGATCTGTGGTAGTGATGTTTCACATATGATCTACTCATGCCATGACCTTCATATATAAAACTATGATGATGTATCCTTCCTCTATATAGTCACTTTAATGGCTTCAATGCTTCCTTACTAGATCATTCATGTCAATTCTTCATATGTCGTAGATTGTATTGTTGTGTATTCTTCACCAAATGTGGCTCCCATGTATGGTAACCATCTCCAATTTCCATCATATCCCCATTCAGTTAACTAGGAATGTGAACCTTTTCATTTACTATCAAAAAATCCAATCATTGTTATCAAAAAATCCAACACACAAACTTCTTGTTATAATTCTCCTTAAAACAGTCCATGTAAAGTCCATGTTCAAACCGGGCTCACCTTGATGTTGGGATTCATCACATTTATTGATGAGAGAGGAAAATTATTAATGGAGAGATTTATATCACCATTAATTGAGGATTTTCTCCCAACATTAATTGATATTTAATTCTCAATATTAATGGATGAAATAATGGATGTTGATTGCATTAATTGGTGATTATGGACTTGGTGTCTATATAAAGAGGATGCACCAACATATTTTGAAGGGGTGTGCCAGCAAGATGTAGTCGGCAAAGGAGACCCAGGAAGGGGTTGCCGTATTTGTGGTTGCCCGTGTGACATGAAGACGACGACATAATTATCTTATACGTGTGGCGATGTTCTTGGCATGGTGTTCAAGATGCAGTCCACCGAGAGCAAGAAGGGGGGTGTCGCTTCAACAGTAGCATGTGCGGCATGTCGGCGTTTAATAGGTGCAGAGCAGCGGGGACACAATTGATAATCAGAGCCATTTATCGAAAGTCTTTCTGATAGCGGTGATCAGGTGACGTGTCCCGATTGAAGATTGATAGTACATCATGATAACAAGATCATTCGAGTGTCGCAAGCTGGTGCGAGGTTGACGCATGTTCGGGTGAATATCTCTGAGGCAGTGACGTTTCGTCGACAGAAGGGTGACGTTTTGTCACAAATTGATCTTCCAATACATGGCGTCAGCGGGATGTTTATCGGAGAGATGACAGAGGCATATCGGGGTGTGGTTTTCACACAGGTTTTCTACGCTCTCTCATTTGTAATTCAAGTTCGGACATTACTTGGATTCTTGTATTCTCTGATTCATAGTAGATTTTTGAGAATTGCCCTGTGGTTTTTTAATCCTCTACATGAGAGAGTTTTTCCACATTAGTACTGATTTCTTTATTCTACTTATATCGCTTCCATATTTCGTCGGGTTTCCCACGGTATTTTTGGCAAGCAATTTTCAGCCTGAAATTGGGATTCTCCCCAACACTTGATTGTTCCCTTTGTCTTCAAATATCCTTCCACAATAATAATATTCTTATTATATTTTGGAAAGTGAGACATAATACATTTCCTCATTTGAGTAAAGAGAAGTGTCCCCATCCGGAATCCATTTAAGTAAATGAATCGAGTCCAAGCATCCTTCCAACAAAGGGATGTTAATTCAAATCCTCCTCATACCTCCATTGAGCATACTCTTATGTGCTCATACCTCCATTGAAAATCGTGACACCCGGTTAATTTTTTTAATTAATTTTATGATAATAAACATTTAATTAATTGTATCATATTAACAATGCTATTAAACATTTCACAGCCACCACTTATGGGGTAAAATTCCCAAAATTGTTCGACCAAAAAGGAAATACATGAATGACCATAAGTATGGGATATAAATACCCAAAACAAGGTCAGAAGGATATACTAAAATATTTGAATACTTGAAAATTAAAACACATAACGTTTGGGATGATATCAGAAAGCGAGAAGGCAGAGCAGCGTAGCGCAGCAGAGGAAAACCCAGACCCTGCTCATCGACCTCTCCGCCGCCATTAAAGGCCTGCTCCTCCTGCCACCCTCTCCGACCGGATAAGGGTTCACCGCCACCTGGTTCCACCCATCTCGCCGCCGGTAATGGGCAGGACTCGCCGTGGCCAGGCGGGGGGAGCGGTGGGGAAAGGCGGAGAGGCGGGGGCGAGGCAGCTTCGCCGCCGTTCTACCGAGGCCGTAGAGAGGGATGAGGGTGGCGCGGGAGAGGTGGGATTTGCAAACGGGGCAGCGGTGGGCGGTGGGCGGTGGGGAAGAGAGGCAAGTGAGGATGCAGGGGCAGCAGTAAAGGTGGCCGCAGAAGGTGACCACCGGCTCCTCCACCGACTGTAGACAGATATTGCAATCCAACCCCCTGGGCCGCTCATCGCCGTCGGAGATGCTATACTTGGAATCCGCCATGGAAGAGCTTTCTCTTTCTCTTTCTGTTTTCGGTTTCTCCTGCGGTGCAGTCATGGCGGGAGGGAATATAATTATAATTACAAGCACCTACCTCTGAGCGGGTAAGCAGGTGGGGGCACTTTTGGTCATTTGTGGGTAAGAAAAGGCAAAACGTGCTTCTCATGAAAAGACCGGAGGGGCCAAGACATCCGGCGGTCCACTGTGCAGAGATTTCCACGGTCAGACGGAGGGTGGATAAACAACCCTTAAAAAGTTGTTTTCCCTCGCGGGGTGCGTCCCCAGCCAGCGATTTATTTGACTCTTTGTAGCGTCGTGTGCCCCACTTGGATACATCTTGGAGATCAAGTCGATACTGGTCCAATGATATATATATATATTAAGATTTACTATACTTTATAAAAATAGATTACTAAAATATGTATTAGTTAAACATATATTAGTAAAATATATATATTTAATAATATGTTTAAATTACTCATGAAACAATAATTATTTTTATTAATCCATATCTTAGTTGTTAATTGCACTACCATAGAAATAGATTTACACAACGTCGCTCTTTAACAACACTAAAAAAACACTGATAAATGGGGTATTTTTATCAGTGCTAAAAAAAACATTGACGAAATGTGCTTTTAACAGTGCTACAAAAAGCACTATAAAAAGTACCATTTTATCGGTGTTTTTTTAGCACTGATATCAGTGTTTTTTTTAACACTGTTAAAATCAACACTTTTTTAATAACATTGATAAAGAGAGGGTTTTATCATCATTTTTTTACTAACAGTGATAAAAGGTAAATTTCCAAAAAAAAAATTATTAACATTAAAATATATTTATATTGATATATATATATATATAATATTTTATTAAATATGATATATATAAGGCTAAATACACATTTACACTTAATATATATGATATTTAATGAAAAATGAATTATAAAATAATTTAAAAATTTATATTAATTAATAATTTGCTAATTATCATCGAGTAATAGTCATTTAATAACAATTTAAAGATAGGAAAAAATCAAAAAATTAATAAACGCTCTAAAATAAGTTGAAAACATGATTCAAACTTCAAACAATCATAACTTTTGATCTGGGTGTCCATTTGAGCTTTACCATACATGAAATCGAAGCATGTGACGAGCTCTACGCACGAAGGACACCAGAGATTCCCCTGTCACGTTTTCGAAGGCCAAAAAAGACCTCTAAAACCGGGTTTTTAGAAAGAGTGTCCCAATTTTTTAACATTCAATGGACTTTCAACCTCATTCAAGGGTTTTTTTTGCCTATTTTCAGTGGGGACTAAATTTATTCCCAATGCTAATATTCATATTGATATTATGGTTTTGAAATTTTTTCTTTTTCATAATGTAGTTTTATTTATAATCAAATATATAAAAATATATTGCCCCCCACACTCAAATAGGGTGGTAAGGGATGGGAGGGGTTTGGGGCGTGGTCGTGGGATCACGTCCTCAAGCCAATGATTTATGTGTCTTTTCTTTGTTGTGTCAGGTGTCGCTTTTGCAGTTGTACACAATTTTTTTTAAATGTATAAAATATATACATATTTTGTATATATTCACACATAAAAAATTTAATTTTATAAATACATATGTAAACATATTTACATGTAAAGTATAATTCTAAATATATACATCTTATCTAAATAAAAAATAATATCCATTTTATTTAAAATAAAAATGTATGAATGTTTATATACAAATACAATTAATGTATATATAATGTTTATATATATATATATATATATAAATATATAGATACATCATAAAATACAGAAGAAAACAATATAGGAGAGTGGAAAAGGTGCAAGAGTATGAGGGGGAGGTCTCAGGTTCGAAACCCAGCAAAGGCAGGGGCGCGGGCGGGCGGGTGAAGCGTCTACCGCTGTTAAAGGGGTGAGGGGCTTCCTAGCGCTGTTAAAGGACATGAGAGGCTAGACTAATGTTGTTAAAAGGGGGGAGCGGGCCTTGATAGAAGGGGGTGGTCCAGCCTCCAATTTGCAAAAAAAATATATATCAACACTACAAAAACACTGATAAAAGAGGTTTTTTTATTAGCGCCAATAAATGTCTCTTTTATCAATGTTTTTTTAGGGCAGATAAAAAGAACCTTTATCGACGTTTTTTAGTGGGGATAAAATGAGTCTTTTTCGACACTTTTTTTAATGATGATAAAATGGACCCCCTTTTAATAGCACCGAGGACAACAACGCTTTTTTAGCTCTGTATAAATGCCTTTTTTGCGTGCCGTTAAAGACAGGGGCGCGCACGGGCGGACGAAGCAGATATCTAGCGCTGTTAAAGGGATGGGGGCTTCCTAGTGGTGTTAAAGGGGTTGAGAGGCTAGAGTAACATTGTTAAAAGGGGGATCGAGCGCTGATAAAAGGGGGGGTGGTCCACCATCCAATTTATAGGGAAAAAATATTTTGTTTTACTTTTATTAGCGCTAAAAAAATGATGATAAAATGGATCTTTTATTACCACTAATAAAGAGCTCTTTTATCAGCGTTTTTTTAGCACTGATAAAAGGGGGCTTTATCGACGTTTTTTTAACGGTAATAAAAGGGACCCCTTTTAATAGCGCCGAGGACAACAACGTTTTTTTAGTGCTGTAAATGCACTTTTTGCGGGCTATTAAAGGGCCGATATGTAGTAGTGTTGTTTTCTCAACAACTTCTTATTTTATATTTGCTATCATAGTAGATTCATTTAAGTTTGTTTTTTTTTCTATTAAACATAATGAATATATATAATATAATTAATTTTATAATAATACCTAGTGATTATTTTTTTATGAAAAACGAAATAAATTGGTATACATTATTATCATTTCCTTTTATAATAACTATATTTTCATATATATTTTTTATTTTCATTTGATTGGAATGTCAATTTAAGAGGTACTGCTTTTATATTACAATTATTATTTTTTATATAGATATGGAAATAGATAATAGATAAATTGAAATACCAAATAGATTTTTTACTGAATATTTTGAGAGGATTCACTACCACAAATCGCGCTTTATCCAACAGTGATCTTTAACACCGCTAGACAAAAACATTGATAAAAGAGTGACTTTTATCAGTGCTCGCACAAAGTGTTCATAATGTTATCTTTTATCAGTGCTAAAAAAAACGATGATAAATGAATATCATTTGTCACCACCTTTTTATATCCCCCATTTATCACCGTTGTTAAAAGTGATACCTTTATCAGTGCTTTTTTCTAGCGCTGAGAAAGGTCACACTGAGTAATTTAATTTATATTAAATATTTATATTTTTTAAAATATGATTTATATTAAAATATGTATATACGTGTAAATATAATATATAAATAAGATTTATATAACTTTTAATAAAAAATGCATCTTATTTTCATATATATATATATATATAATTATCAAATATATATTAGTCAAAATGTTTAAAAGTTTATTTATATACACTAATTGAAAAATGTGTATATAATTAAAATAAATATAATATATTAATATTTTATTTAAACAATTATATAATATATAAATGAATATATTTATTTAAATATATATTTGTATTAATATTAAACAATTTAAGATACATGTACATGTATAACTGTATGTATGTATGTGTATATGTGTATATATGGAAGAATGTTTGGGTGTCGGGAGGCCTTCTCTCCCAAGAATGGCAATTTTGGTTTTCTTCTTCAGCTTCGGTGCCTTCTTGATTGATGGCGGACCAGTTCCTCACACAGGGGTGCTTCTACGCTTACAAACCTTGCATTGCTAGTTCGTTTTCAAGGAAGCATCTTCATGGGCAGTCAGTAGAGGGTAATGATGGTGCGACGAAGCGTTCTTTTTCTTTCTTCGAAGGATCACCCGCCTTCACCATCCGTTGTAAGGGTTGTGTTGCCCATGTTAAAGTAGATCGGGCCGCGATGTCAGAGAGACTTGAATATGGTAAACATTCTATTATCGCTCACCTTATACCGACGAAGGGTTCCATTCCGTTGAAGATTGATGACGTTGTTGATCATCTATCTAGGATTTGAGATTTCTCAAATTGGAGTTGTGTTTCTCTGGGGCATGAGTATTTTTACATTCTATTCCCGATTGAGGAGCAGAAACCACGAGCTTGGGGTTTCAGATCTCTCTCCATGAAACCTGGTTTTCTTTATATAAAGGGATGGGATAGGAGTTTTGATCCTTTAAATGCGAGTAGCTTTCCTGTGTAGGTTTGGGTTAAGGTGTATGAGCTTCATTGGATGCTTTGGCATCCAAGAATCCTTCATGATATTGCTATGTCTATCACAAACCAACCCGGGTCGACCCTGAACCGGTCACCCGAGCCGGTCCGCGACATGTCCTGAGGGGCGTTCATGATCCCCACGGGCTGACAAATAGTGTCGGGCATCAAAAATTAATCGGTGGGAACGATTTGGCCCATAAAATATAAATAAATAAACAAGAATAAACAAAATAATAAAACTGAACTCGAGCAGCGGTAAAAGAAAAAAAAAACAGAACAGCTCAACATACCTCCATGTGACCTTTCAGGTCACCTCCCAACCAAATGACGGCCTTGCTCCAATAACGAGCAACTCAACCAAGAAAAAACCTGAGCAAAAGAAACCTACAACTGAAATGATAAAATAGGAATGAGCATTAAAAATGCTCAGTAGGGTTGCCAAGGTAAGCCACAGAACCTAAGAATCTCACTTTCCAAAACAATCTCATGACACAAGTTTGAAATACAATTATAAAAATAGAGTTTTCACATTTTAAAATAAGCAACATGATTTTTTCCATTTAGAAATCTAGCAGGCGCTACATGCTATTTCAATAAAACCATTTTTCATTTTATAAACAAAACTCGAGACAAAAGAAAGCAAAGCTGGCTAAAATAATACAGGTAAACAAGGCAAGTTGGAAATACTCATTACGACAGAAATTAAACAAACAATGTAAATAATCAAGTAACTATGGGTGATCCTAAACATCCCTAGAAGACCTCTGGACGTACTCAGTTTCGGAACCACCTGCCGGCGTATGGTGAAGCTCCTAAGTCTATAACCAACTGGACGCCCTATAACTGACCAATCCAGTGGCAAGGCCCCGCCTGGCCTAACAACTAATCCAGGGGGTATCGGCCTGTCTAATTGGGGTTGATCAGCAATCGTTACTCGATCATCTAAAAGACGCCCTAAAACCCATGGTGGTTATAATAATACTGTGTAAGTAGGAAGACCCTCGTGCGCGTGACTCATCTCACCACACTTGCCTACCCCGAACACGAACACTCTATACGATAACCCATAAAGGGATATCCCCCTATAGAGGTGCCCAAAAAATGTATATACATCATATCATCAAAGGTTCCAATCGGGCCGTCATGCCATGAAATCATTAAAACCACTTTATAAAATGTTCAACGTTGCTAATCGGGTATACACTTTCACCAACACACAATCTCCTTTAAAAGTTAGAACAAACATTACCCTTTGGTTAAAAGTTCCAAATGACCGTTACTCTTTTAACTCACGCCAAATTTTGCTTTAAGGCCAAATGGGCCAAACTTGAGGAACACCTTTAAAAACTATTTTTTTAGAACCCACACAAAAGACCCAACCTCATTTAAAAAAATTAGAACCATTTATAAAACTAATCTTTCAAGACAACCCCAACTTAAGGAATCACCTTCATTTGTTGACACATCTCTGTGTGCACCTAGTGCACCCATGGATGCACCAACGTCCAGTGATACACCAACAACCAATAAGACCCTTTAAACCATTTCCATAAAAACACCCATTTCATTAAGAACCATTTCCAACCACCCACCTTATTTAGGAAACATAAAACCATCCCCTTAGGAATCATTAAACTTTTCCCAAAACATTTTAACACATTTAAAAAACCACACACTACTGGAATGGAGGGCTATACCAACACTTTGATGCCAATGGTTATAGAAAACCGTTGGTATATGTGGAGCACACACCTTTTTTCCAACGGTTTTATCAAACCGTTGGGATATCTCCCAATAGAACCCATTTTTCCCAACGGTTTGATAAAACCGTTGGGATATCTCCCAATTTCACCACATTTACCAACAGTTTTAGTGAACCATTGGTAAATCATAGTTTTCCCAATGGTTTTAAAAAACCGTTGTGGAAAAGTTCCTCCAAATACACAGAACCCCCAATTCTCCCCCAATTCTCTGTTCGCCCGACTGCAACCCTGAAATTGAAGCTCTCCCGACGATCTCTCATTACCCAGTCTCCAAAACTCCATCCATCCTCTTCAATCAAACAATTTTTCTATTCTACACTACAGATCTATAAGTTCTACCTCAGTTATAATGTTCTTCATCTATTTTTTTATTTTCTATTTTGATTTGACCTAAACATGAGGGATCTATCTATACAAAGACTCAGAAACTCGTTCCACTCATAGATCCATCTTAAATCAAACAATTTTGTAGTTCTATACTCTAAATCTGTAAGTACTACCTTAGTTTTAATGTTTTGCATCTATTTTTTTTTTCAATTTTAATTTGGTATAAACTAGGTTGTGTTGTTTATGGAATGCGGAGGTTAGCGATATTGAGGATGAATTGGATGTTGGTTGGGTGATGGATTGGAATTGTGATGTTTTTTGGATTAAGTTTAGTTAATTTTCAACGAATTATTTGGGGATTTCCTCCCTTTAACAGAGCCCCCACTCCTCATGGACCCTGGACACCCCCCCTCTTGGACCCTGGACAGTCCCCCCCCTCCTGGAACGTGGATAGCCTGCCCCCCCTCTTTCCTGAAACTTGGATAGCCCCCCTATTAGACCCTGGAAAACCCCCCTCCACCCTCCTCCCAGGACCTTGTATAGTCCCCCTCCTTCCTGGACCCTAGGAAGCCCCCCACCCTCCACCCTGGACTCTGGATAGCCCCCCTCCTTGATGGACCCTGGACAGCCCCCCCTCCTTCCTAGACCATGGACAACCCCTTATCCCCTTCTCCTTGACCCTGGACAGTCCCCCACCCCCCTTCCTGGACCCTGGACAGCCCCCCACCCCTCCTCTTAGACCTTGGACATCCCCCTCACCCCCTCCTCAACCACCAAATACCCCACCACTTCAAAACTTTGACCACCAAACTTGGACATGCTGGATTTTCTCTAAAAAGATAGATTTGATCCTCAAACCACCTCAATAATATCCTAAAAAATTCTTATAATGTGGTTTTCACCACATAGCATCCAATTGTATGCCAAGTCACTAGTCTATCCTCCCTTGGCTAGATTTTACAAAAAGCGCTCAACCTTAAGGATCCAAATAAAAATAAATTGATATAAGACATTTGATAATGGATTAAAATTTCAAATTGGGATCCAATGAGGAATATTTGAGATATTATGCATCATGTCCATGAGTAAATCCATTTTTATATATCCGATAAGTTATTTTTTACAATTTTCACACATTAATTGTTTGTAAAAATGGGACAAACATTTATAAAGGTTCTAATATATAAAAATGAATCAATTTTTGGATGCAAATTAACCAACAATGTCTAGCTTGTCTGCATCTTCCATGATCATTGATGTGCACATCCCATCTCCATCTGACCTCGTACGACGGGTGACTCAGTGTCTGGCTGATGACGAGTGTCAGATTCTCTTACTTCCACACCAGATTCACGCCCGCTACGCTCCTGAAGTGATCAATCCCACTAAGCATCTGGCTAATGAAGAGCTCCAGATTCTCTTACTTCCACACCAGATTCATGACCGCTACGCTCCTGAAGTGATCAATCCCACTAAGGGTCCCTGTGATCTTGATGACACGACCACCGGTTCTTGTAAGAGGCAGAGGAGTTCTGAGCTGATGGACCAAGACGATTGACCAGTGTCCATCCATCTGGCTAAAGACGTAAAACTTAACGCTTCCTGGGAGGCAACCCATGTTATAGAGTTTCATAATTTTTCTTTTTTTACTTTGTTTTAGGAAATAAACATGGCATGTATGCAAAAATTTTTTAGCTGCTTCTGATCTGTATGTGCACTTGTCATTACTCTGCATGACTGCTTCTATTTTGTCTGATCCTTGGTGTTATTTTTTATGACATGATGCGGCTATGTTCTGTCTATGTGTAGATTTTATAGGTACATAAGTATGTGCACTTTTCATTATTCTATTATTTCAGTGCTTAGGATGATGGTACGAGGGAGGTTCGTACTAGAGGTAGACGAGCATCTCCGCGTACCCGACTAGACCCTTCCCCTCCCACTGACATGTCATCCTCCTCCCTAGACCCCGGACATCCCCCCTGACAGCCCCCACCCTCCTCTTTGGTCCCTAGACTTCCCCCAAAACATCCCCTTGAATAGCCCCTCCACCCTCCTCCATGGTCCCCAGAAAGCCCCCCGGACACCCCCCAGACAGCCCCCCCCACCCTCCTCCCTGGACCCCGGATAGCCCCCGACGCTCCTCCTCGGTCCCCAGACAGCCCCCCGGACATCCACCCCACCCTCCTCCCTGTACCTCGGACATCCCCCTGGACACCCCCCATAATGTGACGTGTACGAGTCAACCCCGCCTCAATACGAGGCTCGGTGTGACCGACACCACTCAAAATGCCTCTGTTTTGTTAAAAATGGACTTAATTTTAAGTGAAATCAACAACTAACATACGGTAAACCGACCAAATGCATTAGGATTCTATTGATACTATAGAAAAACGATCCATGAGTCATATGTGACGTTTCTGAGTTAACCCTGCCTCAATCCGAGGCGCGGTGTGGACGGTACCATTCAAAATGTCTCTTTTTTGTTCAAAATGACTTTAATTTTAAGTGAAAACAACAACTAGCATACGGAAAACCGGCCAAATGCGTTCCAAATCTGTTGAAACTTTAGGAAAATGATCCATGGGTCATATGTGACGTGTACGAGTCAACACCGCCTCAATCCAAGGCACGGTGTGGCCGGAACCACCCAAAATGTCCCTCTTTTGTTTAAAATGGACAATATTTTACGTACATACGCCAAACTGATCAAACAGATTCCGATTGTGTTGATACTTTTTAAAAATGATCAATGACTCATATTTTATGTGTACGAGTCAACCCTGCCTCAATTCGAGGCCCGGTGTGGCCGACACCACTCAAAGTGCCTCTGTTTTGTTAAAAATGGACTTAATTTTAAGTGAAATCAACAACTGACATACGGAAAACCGACCAAAAGCATTCGGATTATATTGAAACTTAAGTAAAACTATCCATGAGTCAAATGTGACGTGTATGAGTAAACCCCGCCTCAATAGGAGGCTCGGTGTGGCCGACACCACTCAAAATGCCTCTGTTTTGTTAAAAATGGACTTAATTTTAAGTGAAATCAACAACTGACATACGGTAATCCGACCAAACGCATTAGGATTCTATTGATACTACAGGAAAAAGATCCATGGGTCATATGTGATGTTTAAGAGTCAACCCCGCCTTAATCCGAGGCGTGGTGTGGACGGTACCATTCAAAATGTATCTCTTTTGTTCAAAATGACTTTAATTTTAAGTGAAAACAACAACTGGCATACGAAAAACCAACCAAATGTGTTCCGAATCTGTTGAAACTTAAATGATCCATGGGTCATATGTGACGTGTATGAGTCAACCCCGCCTCAATCCGAGGCGCGGTGTGGCCGAAACCACCCAAACTGTCCCTCTTTTGTTTAAAATGGACAATATTTTACGTACATACGTCAAACCGATCAAAAGGCTTCTGATTGTGTTGATACTTTTTCACAATGATCCATGAATCATATGTGATGTGTACGAGTCAAACCCGGCTCAATCTGAGGCCCGATGTGGCCGACACCACTCAAAGTGCCTCTGTTTTGTTAAAAATGGACTTAATTTTAAGTGAAATCAACAACTGACATACGAAAAACTGAACAAACGCATTCGGATTCTATTGAAACTTAAGGAAAATGATGCATGGGTCAAATTTGACGTGTATAAGTAAAATTAACCTCAATCTAAGGCACGGTGTGTCCGGGACCACTCAAACTCCCTCTCTTTTGTTCAAAATGGACTTATTTTTAAGTGAAATCAACAACTGACATACGGGAAACCGACCAAACGCCTTCGGATTGTATTGAAACTTTATAAAAACGATCCATGGGTTATATTTGATGTGTAAGAGTCAACACCGGCTCAATCCGAAGCTCGGTGTGGCCGGTATCACTCCAAGTGTATGTATTTTGTTTATAATGGACAATATTTTATGTACATACGCCAAACCAATCAAACGGATTCTGATTGTGTTGATACATTTCAACAACGATCCATGACTCATATTTGATGTGTACGAGTCAACCCCGATTCAATCCGAGGCCCGGTGTGGCCGACACCACTCAAAGTGCCTCTATTATGTTAAAAATGGACTTAACTTTAAGTGAAATCAACAACTGACATACGATAAACCGACCAAACACATTCGGATTATGTTAAAACTTAAGGAAAACTATCCATGGTTCAAATGTGACGTTTACGAGTCAACTTAGACTCTATATGAGGTGCGGTGTGGCCGGGACCACTCAAAATTCCTCTCTTTTGTTCAAAATGGATTTATTTTTAAGTGAAATCAATAACTAGCATACGGGAAACTGACCAAACTCCTTCAGATTGTGTTGAAACTTTAGGACAATGATCCATGGGTTATATGTGATGTGTACGAGTCAACCTTGGATCAATCCGAAGCACAATGTGTCCGATATCACTCTATGTGTATGTATTTTGTTTAAAATGGACAATATTTTACGTACGTACGCCAAACCGATCAAACAGGTTCTGATTGTGTTGATACTTTTGCACAACAATACATGTCTCATATGTGATGTGTTCGAGTCAACCCTTCCTCAATACAAGTCATGGTGTGGCCGACACCACTCAAAGTGGCTCTGTTTTGTTAAAAATGGACTTAATTTTAAGTGAAATCAACAACTGACATACGACAAACTGACCAAACACATTCGAATTCTGTTGAAACTTAAGGACAACGATCCATGAGTCAAATGTGACATGAACAGACAGCCCCAAATATACCCCCCACCCCCCTTCCTGGACCCTGGACAGCCCCCCACCCTCCTCCTTGGACCCCGGACAACCCCCCGGACATGAATAACATTTTCCTTTTGTACCACTGTGTATACAAGTAAATGAGACTCATATGCCTTATGTATAATTCTATTACAATTTGATTAAATGTTATACCTCATGGATGATTTGTAAATGTAGTCATGTTGATTTCACATTCCTTTTTTTATTTCTTTGATTATGCAATTTTATTTGGGATTATTCCATTTTTGTATGTATTGAACTATATGAATGACTTGGTAAGCTTATTATCTCATGCTCATCAAATTCATGTGATGATATGCTATAATTTGAATACAAATACTTGTTGCACATTCTCCATGACCCCCATACTCGCTCCCTGGAAATCTACCCTCCCCTCTTTCTGGACAACCCCCTCCCCTCTCTGGACACCCCCCCACATCACATTCAATGCAAGTCATGCATCACTCTAAATGATGCACAAATATTAACCACATTGTTAATTCACTTTATTACACATACCCCTCATGCACCAATTTCTATCATAATAATCACCTTTTTGAGTAAGAAAAAATTGATATGTGTGAACCCAATAAATTGAAATAGGTTAATTGGAAGAGTTGTTTTCATATGAAGATTGAAATGGGGAATTGTAGTACATGGCATGGTTGGAAGAGTGATGTTTTTATGTGTTTTTTATGCTATTTCCAATGTTGTTTGTGGTGTTTGAAGTCTATTTCTAGATGTTATTTGTGATGTTTTTTATGTAGGTGTATCAAGGGGAGGCAGCTGTATGCAGGCTACTAGTTTTTTGTGAAAATACCCAATACCAATGGTTTAGAACCGTTGGTATACTTTGAGAATATATGAATATATACCAATGGTTTATCTAAACCGTTGGTAAAAATCTATACCAACGTTTTAGAACCATTGGTATGCTTTGAGCATATATGAATATATACCAATGATTTATCTAAACCGTTGGTAAAAAGCTATACCAACGGTTTTAAACCGTTGGTATAAGATCAAAAATATGAATTTCCCAATGGTTTTAAACCGTTGGTAAATCCTTTTGCCAACGGTTTAGAGGAACCGTTGGAAAATTAAAACTTCCACCACCTTTTGCCAATGATTTTCCTTAAACCGTTGGTAAAGGGATTTCCCAACACCTTACTTCCCTATGGTTTGGGAAACCATTAGTATATCTTATACCAACGGTTTTCCAGCCTATACCAACGGTTTTGAACCGTTGGTATTGTCTATATTTCCAGTAGTGACACCATTTCAAAACTATACACTCTAGACCAAGTTTACGTCCAAATACACATTTCCACAACAACGTGAGTGATAAGAATTTCATAAGAACCCCTAATCCCGCTTTAAAGAATCACCGTCAATTAGAAGGAACAACCTAGGTGCCAAAATCCTAAATAATACATATGAAAATCATTAAAACTTACTTTTAATAAATTCAATCATCTAGAAAACACTACAACAAACTAATTGAGTGCATTGTGAAGGTGAGAATCATATTTTAAAAAATTTTCAAAACAAGATTTGGAACCTAAATAAACATTTCATCATGGACACATATATGCATTTAAATCAAACATACTAAATGTAACAATACAAAGTCATAGCCAAAGAATTGCATCAAAAGCCATTTTTTAACAAATTATAACAACTTAAAAATGTCTAATAGACTAATTAGTTATATTGCAATGATGAAAATAAAATAATCAAATAAAATATTAAGAATTAGAAGAAACAAACACCAAATAAATGCATTGGAAAGGAAGATTTATGGATTTCCCTACCTCAAATCAAGCGCGGACGCAACGACGCTTCCCTAGAAAGATGAAAAACATCCACGAACCAATTAAACGCCCTAGAAAACTATCAAAATGAACCAAACCAAAACCAAGGACGTTAGATTTTATACACTTAAATAAAAAAACTGGAAATATGAAGAAACTTCCATAAGTGAGGTTGGGTTCGCCAGAGGTCGGTCGCGCTAGCTGGAAATGTGGAAGGAGGGAGAAGGGGGTGCGATTATTGCTGGAGAGGAGGAGAGTCGAGGGCCAAGGTGGCCTGGTGAGAACCGGAGAGGCCGAAGGTGGCCTTGCTGGTGGTGTAGAGGGCGGAGGCTGGAGCTGGATGGTCGGGGCATGACGGCTTGCTAAAATGTGGAAGGCTGGAGGCCAGGCTGTTGGGTGAGGGCGAGGCCGGCGTGAGGCTGGGCGAGAGCGAGGGAGGTGGGGTCTTACAGGAGAAGGCGGGTGCTAGGTGAGGACAGGGTCGACCTGGATTGGTCGGCAGGTCGAAGGCACTGAGGGCCTGGGCGCTGGATGAGGGTGCTGGGCAAGGGTGGACAGCCGGGTCGCGGAGAGCAGAGCGTGAGGTGAGGTGGCTGGGTTGAGTGCTGGAGCAGGAGGGGTGAGGCAGCGGGGACCTACGGGGACGGGCTGGAGGCACGAGGTGAGGGTAGAGGTCGAGCACTGGGTAATGTCAGGAGAACTAGGGAGGCGCAGTGCGGTGTAGAGTACAAGAAAGGTAGGGGGCCGGTTGCTGGTAGATTAGGTTCATGTTTAGTTTTTTTTCATTATAATAATAATAATAATATTATTAAAATAATAATAATAATAGTAAAAATAATAATAATACAAATAATAATAATAATAAAAATATTAACATAAAGAATAAAAATTATAATTAAAATAATATAAACAATAATAATAATATAAAGAATAATGATAATACAAATAATAATAATAAAAGTTATAATAAAAAAAATAAAAAAAATAAAAAAAAATAAAAATAAAAATTAATAATAATAAAAATATTAATTATAAAAATATTAGTAATAATAAAATAAATACAATAATAATAATAGTAAGAAGAATGAGCAATTGCCCGACTCCTGGACCGACTGGGCGGCTACCGCCAACCGCGCAGTGACCGCGCATGGGTCCGAAGCCCAGTAAAAATATTAAACGACAAAAATTTGAATACAGGACCCATCCCGGATCTTGTTGCGAGGACCCGAAGTAAAGAATTAATTAAATAAAAATTAATTTAAAAAGCCGAGTGTGACAATTATAGCCACCAAAGACACTTTATGCCCCCAGAAAGTCACCCAGCTGAACAATAGACAAAACAAGAACCCATTCCCAATTGAAACTGAAAGAAACCACAATAAAAGTGAGCATGAGAACATGAGAGGGTTCTCCCCACCACAAGAGCTCAACTAGTGTAGAAATTTTAACACCCAAACATATCACCCCCGGGAGGGGGGGGGGGGGCAACACGGGAACTCCCAACCGATCCAAACTAACTTCTATAGCACAGACCAAACAACACCTCCACTGAAACTTTGAACTTTCGACCTAGACTAAAAACCTCCAACACTAGAGAAAATCATCCAATAAGAACATAACCCAAGCAGTGAACCCGTGCTTAAGTAAAAACATTTATTCTCCCACATGCACTTGCATCTATGAATGAACACAGCTAAACCAAAATCAACCCACACAAAGGACAAACACACCTTTAAGAAAAATGCATGATTCAAAAAATCATGTCCACACAAACATGGCTGCTTGGATTATAATAGAACAACTCCATCATAACTTCACAGCAAAATAATGAACTTACAAAAATGTCAAAATTTTAACAGTAGAAAAACAAGAATGTAAGGACTTTAAATGTTCTACTTCTAACACGAAACACAAAACCTGAACTGAGGCTTCATACCCTCGACGACTTCTGACTGCACGCGAGCTTCACCCCAAGACCTGCGGCTGGGGATCTGATGGCTAAAGAATCTACTGCCTTACAGTCGGGCACTAGAATTTCTCCAGTCATAACATCTTCTTCAAGCAATGATTCCTCCAAAACTTCTCCAAGTGACCCAGACAACTGCAATGATGACACATCTTCAGAGGGATGCGACATGACGAATTCACGTGCCTGAACCGGCCACACTGGCGGCACACCACTGAACGGTCTGATGAACTGGAAGCCAGAACCATTATAGAGGAATTTTTAGAAACAGGTCCATCTGGAACATTATGTTCTCCAGATGGAGAACCTTCACAAACAATTGGATACACTGGATTTCCAACCAATTTCACTTTAGAGACCAACTCATCTAAGAACGCCTCATCCACTATCTTCTTGAAACGATAGTCCTTAGAAGGGAGGAATCGCTCCTTGATCTATGGACGAAGGCCCCCGATGAGGAGAGAAGCCTTCATCAAATCCTGTGACACTACCTCCAGAGAAAAGGACACGAGTTCCTTGAAATGCTCAATATATGATTTCACCGTCTGTTGGCCTTGTTGAATACACATGAGCTCTTCCCCTTTCTTCATCTTCACCTCTTCAGGTATAAACCATCAGATGAAGTCATATTTAAATACATCCCACGTCATCTCAACTTGTAGTGATGGTGGGGTGAATAAATATCATTCATCCAGAGTTGGACCTTCGAACAGACCCAAAATGGCACACACTCTAACACCTTTTGGAGTTCCCAATTCCCTAAAGATGCGTTCGACCTCTTCAAGCCACTCTGTTGACTCTAACGGACCCCAATCACCATGAAGGATAGGCAATGTTCGAGAAGGACCAAAAACTGGGCACGACTTATCAGAAACCTTGGGGACCTTTCTAGGTGGCATTTTCTGAAAAACATATAAAACACAAATCCGAAACCAATATCAAGGAGAAACAATATCATTGAAAGTGCCTTCATCCAAAAACATCAAGCTCAAAACCAAAAAAATACAAAGACAACAAAAAATTAACTTTTTCATTTTAGATTTCAAAACCACCTTCTTTCACCGCTTTCCAAATACCAAACCCACTTTTCAAACCAAATTCAATTTCTAAAATCATTTCCCCCTTTAAAATCACTTTATAAAAATAAGGTCAAGCCTTTAATTCTAAGTACACACCCCGATAATCCCATGAACCATTGCACATGTCTTCATCCACTTTCATTCACACACACTAACACACACTTTCCATTCCTTCCCTCACATGTGAAAATGTTCATAAAGAGTACACGGGGTTGCACCTAAACCATTTCTCTAGCAATTCTAAACAGACACCAAATTTTTAGACCAAGATCATTTAGTTTTAAAACCCATTTCACGAATTTAAATCCATTTAAAATAAATCATTTTCATTTAAAAAACCCTTTTTTATTTTTCAAAAGTTCACTCACACCAATTATAACCAAGATGACACTTAACTTGCATCAGACTACCAGAGTGAGGGACTAGTAGTCATGCTTAACTTGGCAACATGGTAGTGGGCCATGCCCCAAGTAAGAGTCAACAACTAGAAGGAACTTAAACTGTGTACTTGGACTCTACATGGGTCACTAATCCATGTGAAATCATGATGTAACATCATCTTGCCTCCATTGTCATCCCTCAATCCAAAAAAATCAGAACGAGACAAGGACTCAATTCCTAGACTACCCCTAGAAACTCGAGGTTATGAATGGACAAGGGTTCATGATGTCATTACCATACCTACCTATCGAGTCCTAACAGTCCTAATCTCCATATACCAGACACCCCAAATAACAAGAGCCTCATCTGATACCATTTTGTCACGAACCAACCCGGGTCGACCCTAAACCGGTCATCCTATCCGGTCTACGACATGTCCCGAGGGGCGTTCTTGATCCCCACGGGCTGGAAACCAGTGACATGCATCAAAAACTAATCACTGGGAATGATTTGGCCCATAAAATATAAATAAATAAACAAGAATAAAAAAAATAATAGAACTGAACTCCAGAAGCGGTAAAAGGAAAAAAATAGAACAACTCAACATACCTCCACGTGACCTTCCATGTCACCTCCCAACCAAAGGCCGACCTTGATCCAATAATGAGAAACTCAACCAAGAAAAAATTGAGCAAAGGAAACTTGTAACTGAAATGATAAAATAGGCATGATCATTAAAAATGTTCAGTAGGGTTTCCAAGGTAAGCCACAGAACCCAAGAATATCACTTCCCAAAACAATATCATGACACAAGTTTGAAATACAATTATAAAAATAGGGTTTTCACATTTTAAAATAAGCAACATTATTTTTTTCATTTAGAAATCCAGAAGGCGCTGTATGATATTTCAATAAAACCATTTTTCATTTTATAAAAAAAACCCGAGACAAAAGAAAGAAAAGATGGATAGAATAATACAAGTAAACAAGGAAAGCTGGAAATAATCAATATGAAAGAAAGTAAAAAAACAATGTAAATAATCAAGTGACCATGGGTGATCCTAAACATCCCTAGAATACCCCTATACGTACTCGGTTTCAGAACCACCTATCGACATTTGGTGAAGCTCCTAAGTCTATAACCAATTGGCCGCCCTATAACTGACCAATCTAGTGGCAAGACATACCTGGCCTAACAACCAATATAGTGGGTACTGACCTGTCTAATCGGGGTTAATACTCTATCTTCACTCGATCATCTAAAATATTCCTAGGAACCCATGGTGGTTATAATAATATTGTGTAAGTAGGAAGGCCTTTGTGCACGTGACTCATCTCACCGCACTTGCCTACCCTAAACATAAACACTCTATATGATAACCCATAAACAGATACCCCCCTATAGAGGCACCCCAAAAATGTATATACATCATATCATTAAAGGTTCCAACCGGGTCGTCATGCCATGAAATCATTAAAACCACTTTATAAAATGTTCAAAGCTGCTAACCGGGCATACACATTCACCAACACACAATCTCATTTAAAAGTTAGTACAAACATTACCCTTTGGTTAAAAGTGCCAAACGACCTTTACTCTTTTAACTCACACCAAAGTATGCTTTAAGGCCAAATGGTCCAAACTTGAGGAACACCTTTAAAAGCCATTTTTTAGAACCCACACAAAAGGCCCAACCTCATTTAGAAAAATAATAACCATTTATAAAACTGAACTTTCAAGACAAACCCAACTTAAGGCATCACCTTCATTTGTTGACACATCCCTATGTGCACCTAGTGCACCCATGGATGCACCAACATCCAATGATACACCAACAACCAATAAGACCCTTTAAACCATTTCCATAAAAACACCCATTTCATTAAGAACCACTTCCAACCACCCACCTTATTTAGGAAACATAAAACCATCCCCTTAGGAATCATTAAACTTTTCCCAAAACATTTTAACACATTTAACAAACCACACCATTTCAAAACTATACACTCTAGACCAAGTTTACATCCAAATAAACATTTCCACAACAACCTGAGTGCTAAGAATTTCATAAGAACCCCTAATCCTGCTTTAAAGAATCACTTTCAATTAGAAGAAACAACCTAGGTGCCAAAATCCTAAACAATACATATGAAAAACATTAAAACTTACTTTTAATAAATTCAATCATCCATAAAACACCACAAAAAACTAATTGCGTGCATTGTGAAGGTGCGAATCGTATTTTAAAAAATTTTCAAACAAGATTTGGCACCTAAATAAACATTTCAGTATGGACACATATATGAATTTAAATCAAACATACTAAATGTAACAATACAAAGTCATAGCCAAAAAATTTCATCCAAAGCCATTTTTTTAACAAATTCTAAAAACTGATAAATGTGTAATAGACTAATTAGGTATATTGCAATGATGCAAATAAAATAATCAAATAAAATATTAATAATTAAAAGAACCAAGCACCAAAGAAATGCATTGGAAAGTAATATTTATGGATTTCCTACCTCAAATCAAACATGGACGCAACAACGCTTCCACATAAATATGAAAAACATCCACATACCAATTGAACGCCCCAGAAAAGTATCAACATGCACCAAACCAAAACTAGGGATGCTATAATTTGGCCACTTAAATAAAAATACTAGAAATAGGAAAAAACTACCACAAGTGAGGTTGGGTTTGTCGGAGGTTAGTCGCGCTAGCTGGAAGTGCGGAAGGAGGGCGAAGGGGGTGCGACTGCTGTCGGAGCAGAGGAGAGCTGAGGGCTGAGGTGTCCTGGTGAGAACTGGAGAGGCCAGAGGTGGCCTTACCGGTTGTGTAGAGGGTGGAGGCCGGAGCTGGATGGTTGGGGCGCAACGGCTTGCTGGAATGCGGAAGGCTGCAGGCCAGCCTGCTTGGTGAGGGCGAGGCCGACGTGAGGAAGGGCGAGAGTGAGGGAGGCGGGGTCCTGCAGGAAAAGGCGGGTGCTAGGCAAGGATGGGGTCGGCTGGGTCTGGTCGGCAGGTCAGAGGCGCCGAGGGCCTAGGTGCTGGACAAGTGTGTTGGGTGAGGGCGGACGACCGAGTCGCGGAGAGCGGAGTGTGTGGCGAGGTGGCTAGGTCGAGTGTTGGAGCAGGAGGGGAGAGGCAGTGGGGACCTACGGGGATGGGTTGGAGGCGTGAGGTGAGGGCGGAGGTCGAGCGCTGGGGAAGGTCGAGAGAACCGGGGAGGCGCAGTGCGACACGCAGTACGAGAAAGGCAGGGGCCCCGACTACGGGTAGATTAGGTTTAGGTTTAGTTTTTTTTCATTCTTATAATAATAATATTATTACAACAATAATAATAATAGTAAAAATAATAATAATACAAATAATAATAATACAAATAATAACATAAAGAATTACAATTATAATTACAATAATATAAACAATAACAATAATATAAAGAATAATAATAATAAAAATAAAAATAATAAAATTTATAATAATAAAAATAATAAAATAAAAATAATAAAAATAATAAAAATTAATAAAAATAAAAATAATAATTGTAAAAATAGTAAAAATAATAAAATAAATACAATAATAATAATAGTAAGGAGAATGAGCAATTTCCCGACTCCTGAACCGACTGGGCGGCTACCGCCAACTACGCAGTGACCGCGCAGGGGTCCGAATCCCAATAAAAATATTAAACAACAAAAATTTTAATACAGGACCCAGCCCGGACCTTGACGTGAGGACCCGAAGCCAAGAATTAATAAAATAAAAATTAATTTAAAAAGTCAGGTGTGACAATGTCACTTGGTATTCCCATCAAGATGGATAAGGCAACTGAAGATGAAAGGTATGATCATTTTTCTCGGTTATTGGTTGAAATTGATTTGAGTTCCTCTCTAGCAGACCGAGTGTTTTTATCTACTGATGATGAGTTTGAATTAAGGATAGTGTATGAGAGAATTCCATTTTTTTTGGAATGTTGTGTAATTGGGCATGACCGTGATAACTACAAGAGATTATGTTCTGCTCGTGGTCATGACAAAAGGGGATGCTTGAAACAAGGGCATGCATTTGTTCAACTAGCAGACACAGATTTGCTTAATTAGAATGCTAAGGGGGTTACTGTTGGTCAACTGCAGATAACACCTGTAGATGCTCACACATGGTCTGGAGTTGTTCAAACTATTTTTGAGCTGAATATTGCAGTTGATGCCTCTTGAAAGCTAGGTAGTGATCCTTTTGTAGGGAAGGATTTTGTTCAATCGTCAGGGGAATATCTACATGATCAGAATGCTAATGGAGGGATTGTTGGTCAATTGCAAATAGCCCCTGTAGATGCTATTGCAAGGTATGGTATTGTTCAATCACTACAGGAAAACAATGTTTTAGCGGTGATTTTCGAAAGTTCCACTAAATGTTTTGAAAATATTTTTTATAATTATTTTAAAAAATATTCCAAAAAAAAATTTACAATTATTTTTAGCGGAGGTTTTTTTTTAAAACCGCCGCAAAACTGAAGAAAAAAAATTAAAATTTATTTATTATTTACAATCGAATATAGTTTATTATTTATAATTTTAATTAATTATAATGTTTTAATTAATAATTATTTATAATTATTAGTTATTAATAACGTGAAACTTAAAATGAATCTACAAAAAACTAAAAACCAGGCTTCGACATCAAACGAACATAACTTCTGATCCGGGAGTCTATTTCAGCTCTACAACCAGTCAAATCAAAGATTATGAAATGAAATAGAACCAAGTGAGATTTAAATCATGTGATAATTAAAAGAAAAAAATATATTCAAATTTCAAAAAGGTCGAAAATCGAACTCAAACTTCAAACGACCATAACTTTTAATTTGGGTGTCCGTTTGGGCTCTACCACGTATCAAATCAAAACCTGTAACGAGCTATACACCGTTTAAGTTTGGTATTAACTTTTAGAGCATTTTAGACCTTTTTTATTCTTCCATAAAGGCACAAAAGGCCTTCAAAACAGAGATTTTAGTTGCTGACCCCAATTTCTTAAAATTCAAACGGGTATAACTTTCGATCCACGTGTCTGTTCGTCCTGTACCACATATCATATCAAATCTCATTTCATGATATTTGATTTTACTGGTTGTGACACTAAAAAAGGAGTCCCATATCATATTTTATTGTCATTTCATTGTTTTTAGTGTTTTCATAGGTTTTTAACGCTTTATGATTTATTTATTTATTTATCATTTAGTTATTTATTTATCTATTATCTAGTATTATTTATTTAATTAATTATTTATTTATCTATCTATTTATTTATTCTATATTTATTTATTTATTATTTAGTTATTATGTACACATTAATTATTAATTAATTAATTAATTATTTATATATTATTAGTTTATTATTCATTATTCATTCATTTATTTATTATTTATTTATTATTTATCAATTAATTATTAATTATTAATTATTAAATATTAAATACTAATTCTTAAATATTAAATAATAATTAATAATTAATAATTAATAATTAATAATTACAAATTATAATTATTCATTATTATTAAATAATTATTATTTATTATTTATTATTTATTTATTTATTTATTTATTTATTATTTATTATTTATTATTTATTATTTATCATTTATCATTTATTAATTTATTTTTTATTTATTTTTAATTTATTTATTATTAGTTCATTATTCATTTGTTATTAATTAATTAATTGTTTTATTATTTATTTTTTAAATATTAAATAATTATTAATTATTAATTAATTAATTAATAATAATTTATTAATAATTTATAAAATTTTAAATAGTAATTATTAATTATTAATTATTAATTCTTAATGATCAATTATAATTTATTAGTTATTTATAATTATTTATTATTTATTATTTATTATTTATTATTTATTATTTATTTATTCATTCATTCATTTATTCACTTATTTATTATTTATTATTTATTAATTTATTGTTAATTTATTAATTAATTAATTTTTATTAATTTATTAATTTATTATTATTTTAATTTTATATTATTAATTTATTGTTATTGAATTATTAATTACTTATTCATTATATATTCATTATATATTCATTGTGTATTTATTATGTATTTATTCATGGTTTATTATTTATTAACAATTATCTATTATTTATTAATTTACTATTAATTTATTATTTATTTATCATATATTAATTTATTTTTTTAATTAATTTATTATTTATGAATTAATTATATAATATATGTTATATGTTATATATATTATATATTATATGTTATATATTATATGTTATGTATTATGAATTATATATTATATATTATATATTATTTATTATTTAGTATTTGGTATTTATTATTTACAATATACAATTTATTATTTACTATTTTTTATTTACCATTTATTTCCATGTTATTTATTTCTTTATTTATTATTCATTTATATTCTATTTATTAATTAGTAATTTGTAATTAGTAATTATTAAATATTAATAATAACTTTAATTATTAGTTATTAATTATTAATTATTGATTATTGATTATTGATTATTGATTATTGATTATTGATTATTTATTATTGATTATTGATTATATATTATATATTATAGATTATTGATTATTTATTATTGATTAATCATTATTGATTAATAATTATTTAGTGTGTATCTATTTTTTATATATTATTTGTTTTTTTAATATATATATATATATATAAGTATATTAAATTCGATTTATTGACCACACGAAGAGCTTGTTTGTGTGGTAAAGTCTTTGAAGAATAAGCAAGAGGTAAGGGTTTCAAATCTCATCTAACGTAGAATTTCTATATATGGCATGGGCATGAGCTTGTGCATGAAGATGGGCATGAGCATGGTAATAATAAATAAATAAATAAATAAATAAATAGATAAATTATGAAAATAAAAAACATTAATTAATTAATTACGAAAAAATAATTAATTAATTATGAAAATGAAAAAAATAAAAAAATAAAAAACAATTTTGTTGTGGTTTAAATCGTTGCTAAAAAACCACCGCTAAATCGTTTTGCGACGGTTTTAAAAATTGCCGCTAATTGATTGCCAACACATGATTTAGCGGTGGTTTTCTGAAACCATTGTAGAATGATTTAGCGGCGGTTTAAACCGCTGCTAAATGCAAATTTTGGCGTAGAGAATCTGTATTTGAACAGAATACTCAAGATGGTGTCTCTCGGCAGCCAGGAAGTGATCCTCTTATAGGACACGAGGAGGTTCAACCAAAAAGTAATGTTTTTCTTAATGAGCATTAGGGGATAACTTCTATTGATGATAGTGCAGAACATGTTGATGTCCATTTTACTGAACAACCTGACTATAGCGACCCCCAAAACCGGGGTGCTTAATGAGACATGATACACTTAACATTTCATCATTTCAAGTTTAAATATCATGTCTCATCACAATAGAGGATCGTGAGGCTCGGGATTCTGGGAAACCAGCTCCTTCTGATTAGCTTCATTAATATTAACCGTGCCTGAAAAATTTTAAACAAAACGTAGGGTGAGCAAAAATGCCCAGTAAGGGGGTTTTAAAACATTTTCAAGAAAAATCTTTCTTCAATCAGTCCTTTTGAAAGGAATAAAAATACTTTTCTAAATCAAAACGTTATCATTTCTTAAAACAAGAAAATCATCTTTCTTTGAAAATCCACTTGCACAAGAAGCACGTACTTGAAATGAGCTTTAATTTAAACATGATCAGAGTGCGCAATATAAACAGAGTAAGCAATGCATAATGTTAAAACAAGATTACTTTAATTCCAAGGGAAATTCTATGGCTAAGCAGTAAAACATGCATATCATGGTTCGTGAGTAGAAAACAGTTCTTGTCACATAAAATACAATTTCATGATCATGGGATCTTTTAACTAGGGATTGTCCTGTTAGTTGAACAAACCCCTGGTTATCCTTTATCATTACATGCAGAGGGAATGTATAATCCTGGACTTTGTCATGACTTTTCATCATGACCGTATAACATACTTAACAGGTCGAGGCTCACTGCCCGCCCTGTTTCTTTAGCACAAGTCAAGGCTAACTGCCAAGACCGTCGCACATGGTCGTCTCATGAGACTCTTGCTTTACCCAATGCATTGGAGCGCTATATAATTCCGGGCGCACCCGTCACATGTAGTCCTATACATCCCTTACATATCTTGACGTGGCCATTCGTTCATAGGGTTTCATGCATTCTTAATTAAACCCCATTTTCACAAAATTCCTCATTTACCCCAAGCAGTGATAAATGAAAGTTCTCGGTTCCATGAGTTGAAAATACTTTCAATAAATATCATTTTTTAAACATAGTTTTAAATTACTTACTATATCATTTTATAAAATAACTACGTTCAAAATTTCATAAAAATAATCCAGTGTCTGTGAAAGTAATACGCAAGCTTTTAAAATTAAAACATCATGCTGAGGTCGCTTGAAATCGTTGAAGGCTGTCTGGGCCTACCCACTTAACAAAGGATGGGTTCACTCCCCAATTCCTTCCTGTTTACAACGGTCAAGCACCGAATTTTCCAAAACATTTTAAGCTTGCCTAAATTACATATATATTTTCACTGGAGTTTTCTATCTTGAAAACATGTCGTTGCTTTAGAATTCACTTTCACAATGATTTATATGTATATACATATTTATATATCAACCGATTCTTGTAAAAACTCAACCGAAATTAAAACAGGACCCTTTCATTAAAACATTAAGACATGCATGCTCATGCTTCGTGCACATAAAAAGTTCACATGGGTTTTAATAAAGTAAACATAACACTTAATATTCCATACATCAAAATTCCCAATTAAAGCATGGTCACCCATTAATTACACATGTGATGATAAATGGGTATCCTAGGCGTTTAATACTGGCAACTGAGGTTTACAAAGTGCAAAATCAAGTTCATCATGTACGTTTGTGTAAACTTTTCCATTATCACATGGGAACACACCTACTAATACATGAATGTGTTTATAAAAGTTCAGAAACCCTTACTATCCATTTTAAGAAAAATCCTGATTATCCGAAGCAATGATAAATGAAAATTCTTAGTTTCGAGAGTGATTTTGAAATCCAACCAACCCATAAATTCATCATGTTATACCAAAATTCATTACAAAAGGGATAATAAAACCAAGTACACGTTGGTGTACATACACATCGATATAATCGCATGTATGTATTTACCAATATACTTCGTATACTTGCATGATTTTGCATGTTCGTACAATTACCCAAAAACCTTCATGTGTATAGGAGAAATAAAAACCAGGGTTATAAACACGAAAGAAGAATTGTATATTTGCAAATGTCCTCTTATTCTTATGTGTATATAAATGTATATATATATATATATATTTATATACACAATGTGTATAACATTAAAACTGAGATAAAAAGAACTCGAAGAAAAAAACTGCCTTTAACCTAATCGAATTCTAGATGAAGAAAATAGTGGTAACCGGTTCTTAAGGCCATGATATAAATTCATATACGCATATATACTCATGTAAGGTGTGTATAAATTATAATGTACCAAGGCCGGAGGGAATTAAACATAAGAGGGGATTTTCCCTTTTACCCACTATTCGATTTGTCCAGGGAGAGAGATCTCAAATTCTGGGTTCTCACCCGGTTCACACATACCCAGAAAAATATACACACACAACATGTATATATATATATATATATACTCCAAAACCCCAACACAACAAAATAAACATACCTCTTACCTTCGGAGAGGAGGAAAAGAAATGATGAATGAGGCAAGGGGAACCAGGGGTATAAACATAGAAGTTGGAGATATATGTATATACATACCTATTATCCGATTTTACACATGTTTATAAGAAAACCGTAGTTTAAAATCAAACTTTATAAATAGGGTACGATCCTTACAAAAACGGAGATGAGGAGGAGGTAAAGCGATACAACAAGTGAGAATCAGGTGTATAACCATTAGGATGTATATATGTATTTACATAACACATATATATACGTATTTATATATATAAAAACGAAACCCAAACGGGAACCACGGCAGAAACCTCTCCCTTACCTTAGCTCGAGGAGGAGGAGGAGGAGTGAACGAGGCAGCAACGACGGAACCCAGAAGCCGAAGGTATAAACAAAAGACATATGTATACATATAACAAGCATGAACGCGTATATAACCATATGCAAAACCCGGTTCTTTTTTTTTCACAAACTGAAAAAAAACAAGCGACCCTTACTTCGGCTTGGAGGACGGAAACAGGAGATGATTCGGGGCGATGCTGGATCGGAGGTCGGAAAACACGAGAGTTCGGTGCAAACTCTTCTCAACCGGTGCAGGGCCACCCTCCTTCGGTGAGGTCCGAGACTTAAGAGGAGACGACGGAAAACCAAGGACGAGGGCAGTACAAAACCGCGTGGAAAAGAGGAGGCATTACTGGGTCTACACGGCGAAGAAGAAGAAAAAGCAGTGCAGCAGTGCTGCTGGTTCGGTGCGGAAACATGGGAGAAGACAAACAAGGCAGATGCGGGGGAGGAAGGAGAAAACGAAAGGAGTGGACGGTCGGGATTAGACGCGGAATGATCGACGACTCAGGATGCAGCGCGATAAAAAGAATCGGACAGCCGTGATCCGAGGGAGAGAGGATCGGACGGCTGGAAACTCACCGCAGTTTAAACACGGTTTTTCCTACAGGTTTTTCTAAAAAAAAGGAACCGCTTTATTAATAAAGTTATTATTAATTTATTAAACTCAATTATTCATTATTTTAATAATAATTCTGTTGTCAAATAATTTAATCAAGACTAATTTATATTATTATTATTAAACCATTCTTATTTAAAGTATATCATTGGTTAAAAAAATATATATATATTGATTTAATCAAAATGTTTTATTATATGTATATATATATATTTTTGCAACATCAAAAATTAATATTAGATTGACATTATTATTAATCCTTAATTATTAATTACATACTATTTCATTAAAACATGACACAAGTATATATATTTTAATTTCCCTTGCTAGTTAACTATCCTAATTTTCTTAATTAGAAGGTATCATTTAGTGCAACTATATTTTATCACACATACAAGTGTGTTGGTGAAAATATTATCACCACAAAACACACAAGTGATAGGAAACCATAATTTGACATAGTTTCTAAAATAGTTAATAAAGGTTAATATATATAACTCATAAAAGAATTTGGAAAAAAAGAGATAATTAACATTGAGGTCATTTTAAAATATTAAAGCAAAACTACACATTTATCATTCGGATCATTTTCTTTCCAACGGTCAAAATGATCATGGGATTCGTTGGGAACCAACGGTCGGATTTATGACCGTTTGAGCTCCAACGGTCAGATTTGTGGCCGTTTGAGGTCCAACAGTCATCTTTGGTGCTTATAAAAGGGTTTGCTTCGGGTGTCCCTTACTTCAAAGTGACCAAAGAAGAACGGAAGATGGTTCGTGTGATCCCCTTGGTGTTGAGCACGGTCGCGGTGGCGTCAGCCATTCTTATGTTCTTTATGATGGATGTTCGGAATCCCTACCGCATATTCGGGCTCCTAGTAGTTCTAAGCAGTCTTCCTGTCGTTGTAATCGGATTCTTGGTTGGAATCCTTGGTTAGTGATGTTTTGATTGTGGGAAGTTGTAAACGTCACGGTGTTTCTTAATAAAGAAGTATTTCATTCATGCTTGTTGTTATGGGTTCTCATTTATTTTCATTTTCTTTTTAAAGCAAGATGGTCCAACTAAAAGGGGAAACATATCATTACACAAAACATGAATTCTCGGGTTGTTACATTATCTCCCCCTTAAAATAATTGCGTCCTCGCAATTCTATTCGTAAAAAGACAAGAGAAAGACTTTGGTCGCACAACATCACCAAAAATGAAGGCCTGGCTCAGTTAACGGTACCCCTAAGCTGGTACACAACTCCTCTGTTTCCTTGACCCAGATACACTTTGAGCAATAAGACCTGTACTCCTGCTCATGGGCACTACACACAGGCTTCCACAGGGAGGCCCGTGCAATAAACAGCTCTGAGACGTCCGAGCGGACGAATCCCCTAGTAGCCCTTTGAACTTCATTACGCTCGAGGTAGTTGAGGGGGACGACGCGATTGAGAAGGCTGACGTTCAGGATCTGAAACATGTAGGCGGCTCTGAGGTTGCCGTCCTGAGCTGCTATGAGAAAGCAGGCTCTGGCGGAGAAGTTCTGTGCCATAGAGAAACACTGAAAAAGCCCTTTATGGTATCTCCCCCTTCGCCTATAGTAGGGGAGCTGGGTGGTGGCAAGGAGGTGGATCACATATTCATTCTCCTGACACGCGCGGAGAATTTCCGGACTATTTGCTATATCCAGAAAACGCTGGCAGGACCCTTGTAGGTGGAGAAAAGAGGGAAAGTCCACCATACAAGTTCTGATCAAGACAACCTCTACTAACTCGTCAGGTAGAGACGAGAGGTTCATCTGACTTGCCATCTGGAAGAAAAGGTAAACAAGAGAGGTCACTTAACAACACTAAGAAGAAAGAGATCATAAAATTTTTAATTAAGAAGGTTTACACATTAAAGTCTGAGTTTTCCAGACGGACACCACAAAGAGAGGCGAAACTCTCTAACTCCACAAACCAAACACAGGATGAACAAACAGGACTAAAGTCATTGGGACATTTATATCGCCTCTTGAGTTTAGCGTGGGGGGTGTGGAGTTGGGAAACGTCGGTGTACACTTCTTGCCTAAGAGACACACGAGTGGACTCATTCTCCAACGCTTCGAAGTCCATTAACTAGCCCCAGAAGCTATAGTGTAGGACCTGACACAGATAAGCCGCTCGAAGATCTCCGGCAGCAGCAGCTTCTTGGAAAGGGTTATCTAGCATTGTGCCAAATTCCTCTCCAGCCGTAAACACTCGGAAGAGTCCTTCGTGGTACCTTCCTCGACGTGAATACGAGGGAAACTGAGTCATCATCATTAGGAGATAGTCCATCCCTATTCCCCGGTGGAGACTAAGCACCCTAGATGAGTTCGACACATCGTACAAGCGCTTACACGTCATGCGAATGTGAGCATAGTTCAGGAAGTTTTCACGGCTGACTAGAGATATAATGTTCTCTAGAGCCCCGGTGGGGAGTGACAGAGGGTCAGTAGGTACATCACCCATCTGAAAATCATAACGTTTTTACTTAATTAGTCTTAGTAATATATTTATATCACCTGGTTTTCCAGAGTTTCCCGAACCCATCCTCTGATACCAACTATAGCGAACCCCAAAACCGGGGTGCTTAATGAGACATGATACACTTAACATTTCATCATTTCAAGTTTAAATATCATGTCTCATCACAATAGAGGATCGTGAGGCTCGGGATTCTGGGAAACCAGCTCCTTCTGATTAGCTTCATTAATATTAACCGTGCCTGAAAAATTTTAAACAAAACGTAGGGTGAGCAAAAATGCCCAGTAAGGGGGTTTTAAAACATTTTCAAGAAAAATATTTCTTCAATCAGTCCTTTTGAAAGGAATAAAAATACTTTTCTAAATCAAAACGTTATCATTTCTTAAAACAAGAAAACCATCTTTCTTTGAAAATCCACTTGCACAAGAAGCACGTACTTGAAATGAGCTTTAATTTAAACATGATCAGAGTGCGCAATATAAACAGAGTAAGCAATGCATAATGTTAAAACAAGATTACTTTAATTCCAAGGGAAATTCTATGGCTAAGCAGTAAAACATGCATATCATGGTTCGTGAGTAGAAAACAGTTCTTGTCACATAAAATAAAATTTCATGATCATGGGAGCTTTTAACTAGGGATTGTCCTGTTAGTTGAACAAACCCCCTGGTTATCCTTTATCATTACATGTAGAGGGAATGTATAATCCTGGACTTTGTCATGACTTTTCATCATGACCGTATAACATACTTAACAGGTCGAGGCTCACTGCCCGCCCTGTTTCTTTAGCACAAGTCAAGGCTAACTGCCAAGACCGTCGCACATGGTCGTCTCATGAGACTCTTGCTTTACCCAATGCATTGGAGCGCTATATAATTCCAGGCGCACCCGTCACATGTAGTCCTATACATCCCTTACATATCTTGACGTTGCCATTCGTTCATAGGGTTTCATGCATTCTTAATTAAACCCCATTTTCACAAAATTCCTCATTTACCCCAAGCAGTGATAAATGAAAGTTCTCGGTTCCATGAGTTGAAAATACTTTCAATAAATATCATTTTTTAAACATAGTTTTAAATTACTTACTATATCATTTTATAAAATAACTACGTTCAAAATTTAATAAAAATAATCCAGTGTCTGTGAAAGTAATACGCAAGCTTTTAAAATTAAAACATCATGCTGAGGTCGCTTGAAATCGTTGAAGGCTGTCTGGGCCTACCCACTTAACGAAGGATGGGTTCACTCCCCAATTCCTTCCTGTTTACAACGGTCAAGCACCGAATTTTCCAAAACATTTTAAGCTTGCCTAAATTACATATATATTTTCACTGGAGTTTTCTATCTTGAAAACATGTCGTTGCTTTAGAATTCACTTTCACAATGATTTATATGTATATACATATTTATATATCAACCGATTCTTGTAAAAACTCAACCGAAATTAAAACAGGACCCTTTCATTAAAACATTAAGACATGCATGCTCATGCTTCGTGCACATAAAAAGTTCACATGGGTTTTAATAAAGTAAACATAACACTTAATATTCCATACATCAAAATTCCCAATTAAAGCATGGTCACCCATTAATTACACATGTGATGATAAATGGGTATCCTAGGCGTTTAATACTGGCAACTGAGGTTTACAAAGTGCAAAATCAAGTTCATCATGTACGTTTGTGTAAACTTTTCCATTATCACATGGGAACACACCTACTAATACATGAATGTGTTTATAAAAGTTTAGAAACCCTTACTATCCATTTTAAGAAAAATCCTGATTATCCGAAGCAATGATAAATGAAAATTCTTAGTTTCGAGAGTGATTTTGAAATCCAACCAACCCATAAATTCATCATGTTATACCAAAATTCATTACAAAAGGGATAAGAAAACCAAGTACACGTTGGTGTACATACACATCGATATAATCGCATGTATGTATTTACCAATATACTTCGTATACTTGCATGATTTTGCATGTTCGTACAATTACCCAAAAACCTTTATGTTTATAGGGGAAATAAAAACCAGGGTTATAAACACGAAAGAAGAATTGTATATTTGCAAATGTCCTCTTATTCTTATGTGTATATAAATGTATATATATATATATATATATTTATATACACAATGCGTATAACATTAAAACTGAGATAAAAAGAACTCGAAGAAAAAAACTGCCTTTAACCTAATCGAATTCTAGATGAAGAAAACAGTGGTAACCGGTTCTTAAGGCCATGATGTAAATTCATATACGCATATATACTCATGTAAGGTGTGTATAAATTATAATGTACCAAGGCCGGAGGGAATTAAACATAAGAGGGGATTTTCCCTTTTACCCACTATTCGATTTGTCCAGGGAGAGAGATCTCAAATTCTGGGGTCTCACCCGGTTCACACATACCAGGAAAAATATACACACACAACATGTATATATATATATATATATATATATACTCCAAAACCCCAACACAACAAAATAAACATACCTCTTACCTTCGGAGAGGAGGAAAAGAAATGATGAATGAGGCAAGGGGAACCAGGGGTATAAACATAGAAGTTAGAGATATATGTATATACATACCTATAATCCGATTTTACACATGTTTATAAGAAAACCGTAGTTTAAAATCAAACTTTATAAATAGGGTACGATCCTTACAAAAACGGAGATGAGGAGGAGGTAAAGCGATACAACAAGTGAGAATCAGGTGTATAACCATTAGGATGTATATATGTATTTACATAACACATATATATACGTATTTATATATATAAAAACGAAACCCAAACGAGAACCACGGCAGAAACCTCTCCCTTACCTTAGCTCGAGGAGGAGGAGGAGGAGTGAACGAGGCAGCAACGACGGAACCCAGAAGCCGAAGGTATAAACAAAAGACATATGTATACATATAACAAGCATGAACGCGTATATAACCATATGCAAAACCCGGTTCTTTTTTTTTTCACAAACTGAAAAAAAACAAGCGACCCTTACTTCGGCTTGGAGGACGGAAACAGGAGATGATTCGGGGCGATGCTGGATCGGAGGTCGGCAAACACGAGAGTTCGGTGCAAACTCTTCTCAACCGGTGCAGGTCCACCCTCCTTAGGTGAGGTCCGATACTTAAGAGGAGACGACGGAAAACCAAGGACGAGGGCAGTACAAAACCGCGTGGAAAAGAGGAGGCATTACTGGGTCTACACGGCGAAGAAGAAGAAAAAGCAGTGCAGCAGTGCTGCTGGTTCGGCGCGGCAACGTGGGATAAGACAAACAAGGCAGATGCGGGGGAGGAAGGAGAAAACGAAAGGAGTGGACGGTCGGGATTAGACGCGGCATGATCGACGGATCAGGATGCAACGCGATAAAAAGAATCGGACAGCCGTGATCCAAGGGAGAGAGGATCGGACGGCTGGAAACTCACCGCGGTTTAAACACGGTTTTTCCTACAGGTTTTTCTAAAAAAAAAGGAACCGCTTTATTAATAAAGTTATTATTAATTTATTAAACTCAATTATTCATTATTTTAATAATAATTCTGTTGTCAAATAATTTAATCAAGACTAATTTATATTATTATTATTAAACCATTCTTATTTAAAGTATATCATTGGTTAAAAAAATATATATATATTGATTTAATCAAAACGTTTTATTATATATATATATATATATTTTTGCAACATCAAAAATTAATATTAGATTGACATTATTATTAATCCTTAATTATTAATTACATACTATTTCATTAAAACATGACACAAGTATATATATTTTAATTTCCCTTGCTAGTTAACTATCCTAATTTTCTTAATTAGAAGGTATCATTTAGTGCAACTATATTTTATCACACATACAAGTGTGTTGGTGAAAATATTATCACCACGAAACACACAAGTGATAGGAAACCATAATTTGACGTAGTTTCTAAAATAGTTAATAAAGGTTAATATATATAACTCATAAAAGAATTTGGAAAACAAGAGATAATTAACATTGAGGTCATTTTAAAATATTAAAGCAAAACTACACATTTATCATTCGGATCATTTTCTTTCCAACGGTCAAAATGATCATGGGATTCGTTGGGAACCAACGGTCGGATTTATGACCGTTTGATCTCCAACGGTCAGATTTGTGGCCGTTTGAGGTCCAACGGTCATCTTTGGTGCTTATAAAAGGGTTTGCTTCGGGTGTCCCTTACTTCAAAGTGACCGAAGAAGAACGGAAGATGGTTCTTGTGATCCCATTGGTGTTGAGCACAGTCGCGGTGGCATCAGCCATTCTTATGTTCTTTATGATGGATGTTCGGAATCCCTACCGCATATTCGGGCTCCTAGTAGTTCTAAGCAGTCTTCCTGTCGTTGTAATTGGATTCTTGGTTGGAATCCTTGGTTAGTGATGTTTTGATTGTGGGAAGTTGTAAACGTCACGGTGTTTCTTAATAAAGAAGTATTTCATTCATGCTTGTTGTTATGGGTTTTCATTTATTTTCATTTTCTTTTTAAAGCAAGATGGTCCAACTAAAAGGGGAAACATATCATTACACAAAACATGAATTCTCGGGTTGTTACATCCATGGATTGTAAGCTGATATAGGGTCTGAGTGTATTCAAAATGAATTTGTGCAATGCTCTGATAGGAAGAAATTGTGGTCAGATATTGTTTCTAATGAAGAGAAAAATGACTATGAAGGTAGTTTGGGAAGATCTTCCCACCAGTGGGATTAAGGATGGTTCTCCATTGTTTTCATTAGCAATGGTGGAAAGTATGGAGCTCATTGAGGAGCAAGATATCAGGGAAATTGATGCGCAAGACACAATTGATGAGCTCATCATGCATGAACAATTGGCTACAAGATGTATTAAAGGTAAGTTGAAAGTGGACAATGAGGGTATTCAGATGGTTTCTAGAAAATCTGGCTCTCAAACAGAACCAGTTAAGGTTTCTAAACAAAAAATTGATCAACCAAGGAATTTTATAGATGTAAACATATTTGAGGCACTTGAATCACTTAATGATGAGTTAAGTCATGGGTCTAAGGACATTTTTGATGTTGTGAAGGGTGGTCATGATGAAATTTTGCATCAAAAAACTTGGAGATGGGGTAGGAATCCAAAGGGTCATGGTTGAGGACATGGATGAGAGGATGTAGCACGAGGGTGTGGCCACAGTGTGTCTTCTAGGTCAACTCACCTCACCCTGAAGTAGAAGAAGATTAAGGAGAAGTATGTAGCACTATTCAATCAAATGAATTCACAATCAGAGTGGGAATATACCAATGAAGATGGAGATTTTGATCATGATACTGATCATGATTATAGATACATTTGATTTGTTGTTTTGTTTTATGGATGAGGTCTTGTCTCTTTATTTGACCCCATCCTTCTTCTTTTATGTGGTCACTTTTAATTTTTTCTATTAAATTTGTTAGGACCAGGCTTATGCCTGGCTCCTGCACCTGTTTGGATATGTGTTTTTATGTGTCTTTGTGTGTATATATGTGAATGTGTTTATATATATATATATGTATATATATATATATATATATCATGTGTACATCACTACCACAGACTCGGATAAGGGATGCGTCGGCTTTTATTAGTGCTAAGTAGAAAGTGCTGATAAAAGGTGTAATTTTATAAGCACTAGTTAAAAGTGTTGATAAAATATATATTTATCAGTTCTATTCTTAGCATTGATAGAAGTTTTTAATAAAAAAATTTATTAATATATATAAAATTATTATATTTATATTAAAAAATAATGTTTATTTATATACATTTATTAAAAAACGCATGTTTATAATTAATATCTATTTTTTAATAATTCAAATATATTTATAATGTTTTTTAAAAAGTATTTATAAGATTATAAACAAATAAATAAATAAATATATTTAAATAATTATAAAATTATAATTTTTTTAAATATTAAATATATTTATTATATTTATAATTATATCATTATAATTTTATATAAATACTTTTAAATATATTTATTTATAATTATAAAAATAAATATATATTTAAATAAATATATGTATCTAATGAATTTGGTCAATAAATATATATATCAAGTGATAATGATGATATTTATGGACATAATTGATGTTGTATGATTATAAGTTTATTTGTGGACATGATTAATTGTGGTTTGATATGTTCCAAATGTTAAGATTACCTATATTTTGATGATGCATGAATATGTTATGTATTCACGACTCGTTAATGTTCATTTATATATTGACGCCCTCATTAATCATGCTTTCCATATATACGTGATGACTCGTTTTTTATAATTTATACCTTATTAGGTATGATTCATTCATGTTATACCAATTAACTTATTATGTTCCCATAAATACTTATAAGATTACAATAAATATATTTAAATAATAAATATATTTATTATATTAATAATTATAAAATTTTAATTATATATAAATACTTTTTAAATATATTTATTTATAATTATACCAAAAGGGTCCAGGAGCCAAGAGAACCCGAACCTACAAAAATTTATTGAAAAATAAAAGTCAAAACACGAGAAAGAGAGAGTACAAGGTCAAACAAAGGCAAGCCCTCATCCAAAATAGAAAACTACAAATGAGGAGACTGAGGATCATCCCTATAATCATGCTCTGAAATATCATCAACAGATTCCCATTCTGATAGCGAATTCTTCTGATTGAAGAGTACAAAGTACTTTTCCATGAGTTTAACCTACTTTAGAGTGATCTCCTTGGGGGAAAACCTAGTAGCCCGACCACACCCACGAGCAGCAACCCAATCATCTCTGCCATGTCCTCAGCCACAGTTTTTTAGATGACGGCCTCGTTTCCAAGTATTAGTTTAATGCCAAGCCCCTTCTGTTTCTTTCCTCTCTGAATGAGAGTTTTCCATGAGAGGGTACCCCTTAGAGTATGTTAAAAGAGGATATGCCCTGTGTGAAACATTATTCATTGTTGGGTAGAAATAGATATCCATTTTTCTTTTTTTTCCTTTGCTTGATAAGGAGTGCTCTTGCACAACCTCACCCACTTCTTTCAGCAAATCCCTTTCAAAATCAGTTTGACCAAGTTTAACAATACTAGGAACTAACTCTTCAGTTGCAATCTCAACCCATGATTTTTTTGCACACAACCCATCCCTCCTTATCATCCCCAACTTGCTCAAGATCTGGTGATTTATCATCAACTTGAGAAATTGTAAGGGCTGAGTCAACCACCAATAGTCCAACAAAGCTAGGATCCTTGGAAGCAGTAGAGGAGTCCATTGGATCTCCATCACACATACCATCAGAAACCTTCTAATGATCATGCTACTCAAAAACATCCTCAGCAGACTAAGCCACCCCTACCCCATTAATATGGTTATGAAGGAACTCAAATCCTGTAGCTACAGAAACTTTGGTTGGACCATTCAAAGTCCTCAAGTGAATCTTATTATCCTTAACCATTTATGATCCAGGCATAATACTCAAGGTAGCAGGATACTGCATACCCCTTGAGACCACATTATCATTGTGCTTCTTCCTATATTTATCATCAGAGTGGCCAAAAGAACAACAAAGACGAAAAAATTCCAGGCTTTTTTCATACTTCATAGTGATATTGATATCATCAGAGGGGGTAGAAATGGCCACCTTATCAATGAGAGTGGATAAAAGGTCAATCTACACCAGTAGTCTTGAAAAATGCCCATACCTAACGTCCTTAGCTTCCTTATCCAGCTGAATGGGCACACCAATTACCACAACAATGTCATGTAAAATTTCAGGATGCCAAAGGATCCAATTCGGGCCATGCAATCTCACCCATACTTATGCAAAGGATTTTTTAACCTTTGATGGATCAAAATCCATCGTCCATTCAAAGAGATGAAATGTCCCGGGCTTCAAGGATATAGAACCAGAGGACCATGTGCGAGACTTGAGGTCGTTCGAATGAAAAATATAGTGGAATAATCCTCGACCTAGAGAAACACACCTCCAGTTTGAGAACCCCCAAAGAAAAGAGATGCACCCGATAAGATCCTCAAGGCGCTGTAGCTTAACACCCTTGGGAAGAACCAACCTTGCGATTAAGGAGTTCTTACCCAAAGCCAATCTTTCCAAAAAAGCATCTAGATTTGCACCGACATGAGCTGAGGAGCCTTTATAAATATATTTATTTATAATTATAATTATGAATAAATATATACTTAAATAATTATAAAATTATAATAAATATATTTATTATATTTATAATTTTATAAATATAATTATATAATTATATATATTTAAATAATTATAAAATTATAATAAATATATTTATTATATATAATTATAAAATTATAAATATAATAAATATTTTATTATAATTTTATAATTATAAATAATTTTTTTATCTATAGTAATGAGTATGAATAAATATATATTTATAATGTAAATAATTATAAAATTATAAAAAATATATTTATTATAATTTTATAATTATTTAAATATATCTATATTTATTTATAATTATAATTATAAATATAATAAATATATTTATTATAATTTTATAATTATAAATAAATAAACAAACATATTTATAATATTTATAATTTTATAAATATATATAATTATATAAATATATACAAATATTTAAAAATATATTTATTGCATATATAATTATAAATAAATAAATATTTATTTATAGTTATAATTATAAATAAATAAATATATAATTTTATAAATATATATAATAACATAAATAAATTATTAACATTAGATCTTTAGAAGTGCTTTTTTATTGCTGATAAAGACATCCCTTTATCAGTGCTAAAAAACATTAATAATACTATTATTTATCAGTGCTATAATTTTAGCGCTGATAAAGAGTTGTTTTATCAGCACTTTTTTTAAAGTGCTGATAAAATCCTTATCCTTTTTTTAAAAAACCCTAACCAGCCGTCTTCCTCACACACCTTCAAAGTCTCACAGAAGCCGACTGCTGTCACGCCACTGCTCTCGTAGAACCCCGCCGACGCCGTGTCACTGCTCTTGCCAAACTGCACTAGTGTCGTCGCGCCACCACTCTCGCCGAACCGTATTCCCGCCACTATTTCTCTTGATGAAATCCACTGCCACCTCCCCCCACTGCCTCACCAAACCCCACTGCCGCCTCACCGAACCTTACTGTCGGCGCATCTCTATTGCGACTTTGCTGAACATTTTCAACAAATCAAGACCCTCAAAACTAAATGTACAATATTCAAATCTAATTTTTATATATTTATCAACTTATTCCCTTCATGGTTCACTTTTTATTATTATTCTCGAGCAATAGTGTGTGTGGCACCCCCTTTATGTTATTCTTGTGAAATTTTTTGTGTCTTTAGTTATGGTCTTAGGTTATTGAAAGTTAAATATGATTTTAGTAAATTGTCATGGTCTAGTTATGTGATGAGAAATTTGGTTTGGAAAGGTTTTATTTAGTTGTGATGAATGTGATCTACCAAAATTTAGATTTTATGTTTTGGGTATAATTAATGATCTTTTAGTATAAAAGTTTTTATAGGAAGGAGTTTGAGTGTGAATATAGCAATGATGGTGTTTGGGTTCCTTCAAGAGATAGAGGTGAGGATGAAAATTCATTGGAATTATTTGGGAAGTGTTCTAATAATAGTTTATGTTTCTATGATTTGGTAATGTATTATAGATTCCTATAGTAAATCATTGAAATTTTGATAATTTTTCCAGTCATTGGTTTTGGAGGCTTAGTCAGTGTAAGGGAAATTGTGAGTTAGGGTAACCTAGATTCGTTATGATAAAAAATTAAAATTCTTATTGAATTTTCTAACATGGAAGGATGATTTTGATTTAGGTAAATGCTCAGTTTTTCATTTGGGTGGGTCCTTAGTTACTTTTGGTATGTTTCCAACTTTGGAAAAAGATACTTTCAATATGGTTATAATAGTAGAATTCATATTAATCTAAAGGTTGTAATACACCATAATTAAATAATTTTAGGTATTAGTAATGTTATAAAGTATATTAAGTATCAAATTAAATAAATTAACCCACAATGGGTGAAATTTAACAGATTAATGGTTGCCCAAACTATGTATTTCACTATAGGGGTTTTTTCTTGATTATTGCTCAATTTAGCCAATTGAGAATCAAAATCATATATTTTGGGAAAAATTTCATCATTATTACTTCCTTTAATTATAATGATTTTATAACTATGTTGTTTTGGTGAATACTTTCATTCTTTAAAATATGGAAAAATAAATTTATTTTAAATTAAAATATAAAGTGAACTTTGGAAAAATATAACTATTTTTAAAATGAATATGGAAGGTAAAATCAGAAAGTTTTAAGGTGGATTTCATGATTCATTTTCAAATGATTCGGGAAAGATGTGTTTGATTTAATAGACTTATAAGTAATTCAAGGTTTTTATGATTTTTATTTTATAAAAATAAAATCACATGGATAATGTAAGATTCAATATTTCACTATAATAAACATTTCATTATAATATACATTATAGAATACATGTTATTTTATTTCCTTAATATAATTAATAAAGAACTACATAATTAATATAATGAACGAACTCAGGTCAACTTTCCATGTCACCAGAGTTGATTTGTGTAACATCCTGGTTCCGGGTGCCACCCAGAGGTGTCCCATACCCGGTTGGTCACATGGACTCAAGCACATTTCCCCAAACGCCAAAGGCTTTCGACTAGTAGTGAGAGACTTGGGTGCGATAGTGGAGAAACTATGCTCTCATTAGCAGAGTAACTCAGCGGAAACAAACAGATAACAGTACAAGAATCAGTAATACCATACAATAGTAAACAACAAAAGACTGCAAGTAAATAAACAATTGGAGCTCATATATAAATGATGCATGGTACATATGTATAAGAAAGCTTCTAAAAAATTCACAATGCTGGAATATAATACTAAAACAAAGTACAAAGAAAAAACAAGTAAAAAACTCCAACAGCATCGCAAGCATCAGCTTGGTCCTATGCTCTGCAGCTCCATAGCAATCAAGTACCTGAAGTAGAAAGGTGATTTAACTTATCTATACCTGCAACAATATAATCTGTTTAGGCCCAAAAGCATGACCAAACTGGGTGTGAGACAAATCTCAGTATGCAACCACCCAAAGATCCGTGCCTAACAGTCAATGAATATATATAACAGGAAATATGAAAAATGAAGTAATAAACAAGGAATTACTCAAAAGTAAATAATCCTATAGTTCAAGATACATTCATTTATATTTACAAATAAAAACCAAACATCCACAATCAACTCTCTAGGAAGTACTCACAGTCTGAACCATATGGTTTAGCTTAGACAAAGACTCTAGGAGGAATCAATCAGCATAAATCCCCCCTGTGGTCTCATAACGGTAACTATAGAATCTTTGAGGAAGCACTTAACATCCAATTCCTCTTGTACTCTCACAACGTGGAACTACAGACACTCTAAGGGAGCACTTACGTCCACCCCCCTATGTTCTCTCAATGTGTAAAGTATAACATACACTCTGGGGAATCCCTCAACATCCATTCCCCCTATGGTCTAACTACACCAGGTTCCCAAAACTCTGTGTAAGAAATCATGCACAAACTTTATCCAACAACCAAAGTAAATCTCAAAATACTACTTGGATAAAAAACTAAAAATCATATCACAAGCATGTCATAGAATAATTAACTCTATCCTAGAAAACACATCCATAACAAGGTAAATAACCCTATTCACAATCAATATCCCTAACTCAACCAATCAAGCATAGAAGACTTTAACAAGATTAACTTACTTAAATACACAATACCCTAAACTAGGTTATTGGGAACTTTTCACACATATAATTCAAATAAAACTAAGGAAAGGCACAAACCACTTACCTCGATGTTGTACGATTGATATAGTTGAACCTCATCCTTTGAATCGACCTTGAACATCATATATCTATAAAAACATCAAAAATTTTCAACCTCGAATAACTCACGTAAGAGGAGAAATCAAGAGAAGAGGATCTAGAAGAAGTAATAACTCACCGTGGTGATTCCAACGCAATAAACAGTGTTTGATTTGGAGAACGGATGACCAATCAATGGCTCAAGGAAGAATCAGTGATATCTATCGCTCCTAGACAAGATGAAGCCTGAAGAAGTCGGTTATTCCAATTAGACGTGACCATAATCTGATATAAAAAATAAAAATAAAAATACACAGCATGTTCCCTGAGGATACACGGCGTGTATAGGCCTTTACCGGGCTTCTCTTTAGGTGGTCTCTAGGTCACCCCACACAGCCATGTACTGGACATTTCACAGCCAATACACAACTACCCGTGGAAACCGGATACACGACGTGTACTCCTAAGTATACAGCGTGTACTCCTAAAATTTCTATATTCTCCCCTTTTTCTCAAAACACTAGGAAAACAGATTCATACCTAAAAAAAGATCAGGTTTCTTAAAAACTTCCCACCTTAAATAAATTCATCTCCGATTTTCTTTAACAAGGTGGCGACGAAGATGAATCCTCAAACAAATCCGACCATTGCGATCGCACATTGGTCTCCCTCTCCCAAGTCTCATCCTGTACTCGCCCGTGCTTCTACAACACCCATACCATAGGAACAGACCGACCATGGAGAACCTTCACTCTACGATCAAAATTCAGGATAGGATGCTCCTCGAACGATGCGTTCATCTCCAAATCAACCTCCTTAGGTTAAAAAACATGATATGGGTTTGAGAAGTAACGTCGTAGCTGAGAGACGTGGAAGATGTTGTGCATATTTTGGTACCTATGAGGTAACTACAATTTATAGGGAACCATCTCGACTCTCTTCGACACCTCAAACGACATGACATATCTTTGTGAAAGCTTTCCCTATCTCCTAATCCTCCTATTTCCCAAACTTGGTGTGACACATAGGAAAACCTGATCTCCAACCTCGAACTCTAGAGGTCATATATGTCAATCAACATAAGACTTTTGTTGTGAATGTGCAGTATTCATCCTCTTCTGAATCAACTCCACCTACTCTGTGGTTTCCTGAAAAAGACGAGGTCCCATCATAGTTGCCTCTCCTGTCTCTAGCCAACATAGGGGTGACCGACATGGACTACCGTACAAAGCCTCATATGGTTCCATATTAATAGTTGATTGAAAACTAGTATTGTAGGAAAAATCCACTAGAGCTATGTGCTTCTCCCAAGATCCTCCAAAATCTAGGACGCATGCCCGAAGCATGTCCTATATCACCTGAATCGTACGCTCAGATTGGCCATCTGTCTGGGGATGGTAAGCTGTACTCAAAAGTACCTATGTACCCAAATCCCTCTATAGTCCCTACCAGACCTGAGAAGTAAACTAAGCACCCCTGTCTGAAATGATGGAGTGAAGAACCCCTTGTAAACATACAATCTCCCATATTTACAACCTTCCCATCTCATCAACACTGGAGGTCTCCTTGATCAGTAAGAAATGTGCAACCTTCATGAGTCTGTCAATGAAAACCCAAACTGCATCACTCCCACAAGGCGACCTCGGTAAACCTATCACGAATTCCATCGCGACATCATTCCACTTCCACTCGGGAATGGGTAACTACTGCAAAAGCCCTGCTGGTCGCTGATGCTCTACCTTCACCTGCTGACAGGTGGAACACCTCATCACAAAAACCATAAACATCTTTCTTCATACCGGGCCACCAATACTGACAGTGTAGATCTTGATGCATCTTGGTGACACCGGGATGAACTTCCCAAACTGAGGAATGAAAATCCCACAAAATCTCCTCGCGTATGTATGCTAGAACCCATACGCACCCATGAAAGTACAAGATCTCATCCTTGCCTACTGTCTATCTAGGAATAAGGTCCTATCCTAAAACACTATCCCGTAAAACTAGGTCTTCAGAATCTGTTAGCTTTCTCATTCTCACTCATTTAAGTAGATCAGAGGTAACAACTATAGAAGAAAGAAATGTCATCCCCTGTCTGTCATGCACCTCTAAATTCATCTCAGAGAATAGATCCATAAGCTTCCACTCACTACTGTCCTCATGAACTACCTGTATATGAGTCCTCCTGCTCAACACATCAACCACTGCGTTGCCTTTCCCAGGCGTATAGGCAATCTCAAATTCAAAGGGATGAAGGTACTCAACCCACCTTTATTATCTCAAATTCAGATCATGCTATGTGAAGATGTACTTGAGACTTTTTTGGTCGGTGAAAACCACAAAATGCTCTCCCAATAGGTAATGTCTCCAAAAACGTAAATCATGGACAACTGCAACCAACTCAAGATTGTGCGTTGGGTAATTCTTCTCATGTGGCCTCAACTGCTAAGACCCGTATGCAACGACTCCTTCCCCCTGAATAAGCACTGCTCCCAGTCCGATACCTGAAGCATCATAGTAAACAGTATTGCTCTTTCCCAACTCTATAAAAACTAGTATCGGTGCTGAAGTCAACCTACCCTTTAGCTTCTGAAAGGTTGAATCGTAGTAATATGTCCACATATACTTCTCACCCATATTAGTCAAGCCCGTCAGTGGCGCTACTAAGTGTGAAAAGTCCTATATGAAACATATTTAGTAACCAACCATCCCGAGAAAACTCCGTACCTCAAAGATGTTCTTTGGATTCTCCCAGGAAACTACTGCTTTCACTTTCTCTGGGTCTACTGATACTCTTGTCTCTGAGATAACATGACCCAAGAAGTGAATCTGGTCCATCCAAAAGTGTCATTTTTAGAGATTAGTATATAACTGATGCTCTCTTAGTGTACTCAAAATTATCTCAAGATGGGTAGCATGGTTGTGTCAAGTGTAAGAGTAAACCAAGATATCATCCATGAAAACCACCATGAAAGAATCCAAGTATGTATGAAAAACTCAGTTCATCAATTTCATAAAAACTACAAGAACATTTGTGAGACCGAACAACATAACCACATTCTTGTATAGACTATACCTACTCTGAAAAGCTGTAAGGGTTATATAAGATAGTCTAATGCACAACTGATGATAACCAGATTTCAAGTCAATCTTTGAGAACACCCGATATCCTCAAAGATGATAAAATAGATCATAAATCCTCAGAAAGGGATATTGGTTCTTGACCGTCAACTGGTTCATCTTCCGATAATCCACACAAAGTTTGAGGGTACCATCTACCTTCTTCACAAATAGGACAGGTGAACCCTAAAGAGAAGTACTGGGTTAGATGAAACCCTTTTTCTACAACTCCTCTAACTGCTTCTTGAGCTTCTATAACTCTAGTGTAGCCATACTATAAGGAGGAATGGACACCAGTGCCTCTCCTGACACAAGATCAAAATAAAAGTCTACCTCTCACTCCAGAGGAAAACTTGGAAGTACTCTAGAAAGACATCTCTGAAATGATCCACCACTGGAGGAAAGTCCATCTGTGAAGTCCCTTGGTCATCCAGATATAAACTAGAAATCTGAGATGTAACTCCTCCAAACCCATGATGCTCAGGTCCAGCTCTTCTCACCTAGACATCCCATTTACCCTTATGTAGAAACAAACCACCCTCTAGTGATGTGAAACTCACCCTACAGTGATAGAAATCGACAACTTCCTAGAAGGTAACTAACCATTCCATTTCGAGAATGATGTCATAGCCCGTCATCTCTAAGATGTAAAGGTCTCATGAGAAGTGAAAACCACCAACCTCAAGAGGGAACTCCTTGCACTGACGTACACTAGCCGTTCTAGTCCCCAACGATGTGTCCAACGTCAAGACATCAACATAAGTAAAGATATAGAGTCCAAGGATCTCCACAACAAAAACAAATATGAAACTATGAGAAGACCCTATATCAAAAAGTATAGAATATAAAACTATGGCAACTGAAATCATACCTCTAATTGTATAGGGTTCGGTATCCTTCTCCTGCTGGGTCTGCTCCACTGAAAAAGTCTGACCTGTACCATGGCCCTGCAACCCTACCTGTCCACCCTGAGCTAATCCACCCTATTGTAATTGAAATCCCGATGAATGGATACCATATCCATGACCTCCGCCTCAGCCTAAATGGACAGATGAACTCCAGTTCTTAGACTGATGAGAAACTGGCGGTCCTGTTCCTAAACATGGAGTCATAGCAGAACTCCTATCACCAGCTACTGGTGAGAAAATCTGATAGAAATGATGAAGATGGACCATCTTGTAGCAAGATAGGCACTCAAATAGGTCTCTCAGTCAATGTGTCCTCATATTCCTGCTCTTCCTACACTAGTAGCATACCAACTGGATACCTGAAGAAGTATTCTACCTACTCGGATATTCGTGCATAGACTCCCTACGACGCTTCCTGCTGTTAGTTGTAGGGGTTCCAACTCTAGATGCCGAACCACCCTGGATCACAGCTCTATAATCCCTTAGGTTATGCTATGTGATTAGTGCCTAGTCGACTATTTAAGTGATGGAAGTCAACCTGAAGATGTTCACCTGAGATCATATGTCATTCTTAAGACCATACTCAAACTTTTTTTCCAAGAAAAACCCATAACCCCCTAGAATGGGTGTGAAGTGTTGCAGCTCTGTGAAGCGAAAAGAATACTCCATGACTGAGAGAGTACCCTACTCCAAACTCATGAACTCTCGGGCTTGGTTGGACCTCAAATTCTCTCAGTATAAGTAATCATAGAAGGCATGCTGGAACTCATCCCAAGACATACCCTACTGGCGTCCCACCTATGAAATCACATCCCACCATCTCTTGGAGGAATATTGAAGCATGTACGCATAAAGATTCACCCTCCTCTATGGAGGCATATCTAGATTCTCAAAGATAGATAGCATGGATTCTAAACATGACTCTACAGCCTGAGGTCCTCTATCCCCTGAGAAAGTGGGAGGATGCTGCTATTGAAAAACCCATGTCAGGTCTTCCATAGATGGGACAGGATGCGGTTCTCCCTTGAAGGTCTGCATAAACCTCATGAAGCCTTCTCAAAACTGTGCATCAGCATCTGTATCCAGAATAATGGCTGGTTCCAATACAGGCACGATGGGAGGATCTACTGGTAGTCCCTGATCAGCCACATCAGGTGTCTGATCACTTCCCTGTATCTGGCGTACAATTGGAGGAATTCTCAGTGGCATGACTCTGCAAGGTCAAGTGCACACCTTAGATTAGGATTATCAAGAAATGAAACTTAGAAGTGAAAGAAAGGTACAGATGAAGGAAAACATTCAAGATTTTTAAAATAGGGATACACGGTGTGTATAAACCCTACAAGGCGTGTTCCCTTAATCCTTCACATGGGTGTGTACTTCTTCCAGACCTGGTCATGTAACACCCTTACACACTATGTGTTATCCTTGTAAATGACATGTACTTGAACCATTTCCCCCTTCTCTAGTTCTTCTACTCGGTTAAACCACACAGTTCTTCTTGAACAAAACTACACGACGTGTTTATTCTAGACATGGTGTGTACTAGAAGGATTTCAACGACCCATGTCATTGGTCACATAGTCGAAGACACGGTCGAATATACACAACATGTAAAGAAGGGACACAACATGTATAACATAAGCTTTCATCCACCCGCGTCATTGGTCACATGGTTGGATAATCAGCTCCTACAACACGGTGTGTACTCCAAGTACACGGCATGTTCCACCAAATATTTCTCTACCCCGTGTTTCTTCCCATACAGACAATCACATGGTTAAATACTACACGGTGTGTACTCAAAGTACACAATGTGTACTTAAGAAAAGTTGTTCCTTACCAAACATAAGGATACATGGTGTGTATTCATCAATACACACTGTGTATTTTTTTTTCAGTAAGTAAGCCTTAGATACTACTCTAGAACCCCATAAAAACACTGAAACAAACATTAAAGTTCCATATTCTGATCCGTGGGGTCCCATACTCCCTGTGAATCAAATTTTGGCATCTTATTCATGTATATTACAAGGAATAACAGTGAAATAAATCACATGATCCGCCAAATTCCGATCCATGAGGGCCCATAACACCTTAGGGACCAAAGTTTGGAGTTAATCCAAAAGAAACTTTATATATTAGAAATAACCTATCAAATAGTAGGTATTCTATCAAGGAATCTATCACAACAACATGCATACCTAGCACAACATTTATCACAACAACATGCAATCAGTAATGCACCCTAAATGGCATGACAATAATGCATGACATGTGATCTCTAGCAAGTGCCTATATGATGCATGATATGGAATAACCTCATCTCATTGAGTTTCAACAGAAATAGAACGTCAATAATATCAACGATAACAAAAAAAAAACACGTGAATCACCCAACGATGAAATAAAATAAACTGTAAAAATTACAAAACCCAAAAATTGAAATAATAGAAGTAAATTAGCTTTTCCCTATACACGAATTAGCTACTCCTGAGAATAGATTATTATCAACTACCTATTCTTTCCCATCCATGTATAAAGAATCCAAATAGTAAATCAAGAAGAAAACAATTCCTCTGATACCACTTTGTAACATATTAGTTTTGGGTTCCACCCAGAGGTGCCCCGTACCCAATTGGTCACATGGCCTCAAGCGCATTTCCCCAAATGCCAGAGGCTGCTGACTAGCAGTGAGGACTTTGGGTGTGATAGTGGGGAAACTATGCCCTCATTGGCAGATTAACTCAGCAGAAACAAAATGATAATAGTAGTGGAAATAGTAATACCATACAATAGTAAACAGTGGAAGAATGAAAGTAAATAAACAACTAGAGCTCATATATAAATGATGCATGGTACATATGTCTAGGAAATCATCCAAACAATTCACAATGCTGGAATAAAGTACTAAGACAAAGTAAAAATAAAAAAAGTAAAAAACTCCAGAAGCATCACAAGCCTCAACTTTGTCCCATGCTCCCTAGAACCACAACAATCAAGTACTTGAAGTAGAAGGGCGCTTTCCCTTATCTATACCTACAAAAATATAATCTGTTTAAGACCCAAAGCATGACCCAAATAGGGTGTGAGACAAATCCCAACAGGCAACCACCCAAAGATCTATGCCTAACAGTAAGTGAATATATATAGTAGGCAATATGCAAAATGAAGTAATAAACAAGGAAGTACTCAAAAGTAAATAATCCTACAGTTCAAGCTACATTTATTTACATTTACAAATAAGAAACCAAGCATCCAAAATCAACCCTCTAGGAAGTAATCACAGTATAAAACCTCTGGTTCAGCTTAGAAAAAGACTCTCTGAGGAAGCACTCACCGTCAATTCCCCCTGTGGTCTTGTAACGGCAACTACAGACTCTCTGAGGAATCACTCAACGTCCAATTCCCCCTGTGGTCTCACAACGTGGAACCACAAACACTCTGAGGGAGAACTTACATCTATCCCCCCTATGGTCTTGCAATGTGTAAAGTATAATAGACACTCTAGGGAAGCCATCAGTTTCCATTCCCCCTATGGTCTAACTACACTAGGTTCCCACAACCCTGTGTAAGCAATCATGCACAAACGATATCTAGCAGCGAAAGTAAATCTCAAAATACTACTTAGCTAAACAACTACAATGCATATCACAAGCATGTCATAGAAAAATCAACTCCATCCTAACAACACTAGGAATGGAACGAAATATCCTAACAGGCAGTTCTAGGGCCAACTGTCAATATCAAACAACATGGGAAAACACATACATATCAAGGTAAATGACCCTATTCACAATCAAGATCCCTAACTCAAGAAATCAAGCATAGAATACATTAGAAATATTAAATTCCCTAAACATTTAATACCATAAACTAGGGTATTGGCACTTTTGTCACATATAATTCAAATACAACTATGGAAAGGAACAAACCACCTACCTAGACATTGTATGATTGATATAGTTGAACCTCAGCCTTTGAATCGAACTAGAACATCATAGATCTACAAAAACATCAAAAAAGTTCAAACTTGAATAACTCACCTAATATGAGAAATAAATAGAAGAGGCTCTATAAGAAGGAAGAACTCACCGTGGAGATTCTAACGTAATCGACGGTGTTTGATTCGGAGAATGAACGACCGATCAGTGGCTCCAGGAAGAATCGACGATATCCGTCGCTCCTAGATGAGACAAATCTAGAAGAAGTTGGTTTTTCCAATTAGATATGACTCCGGTCTGATATAACAAATAAATATAAAAATACACAGTGTGTTCCCTGAGGATATACGACATTTATAGGGCTTTACCGGGCTCCGCTTTAGGTGTTATCCATGTCACCCCACATGGACATGTACTGGCTGTTAGTCGACCAGTACAAAACCACCCGTGGAAACCAGATACATAGTGTGTACTTCTAAGTACATGATGTGTACTCCTAAAATTTCCAGATTCTCCCATTTTTCTCAAAAAAACCAAGAAAATAGATTTATACCTGAAAAGAGGATCCGGGTTCTTACAATTTTCCACAAGTCCTGAAGTGTGTTCTCGATCTTCATAGGCTGGAAACAAGAACTGAGAGAATCAAACACTACCGAGAGTGGAATTATTAGAGACAACCAGAAGGGTGACATGAGTTTCATGTGGACATTAAGAAACACATTCCTTGGACTAATGAGATAGAAATTATAGGAGGCAACCTGAAGGGTGGCATAATTGAAACCATTAACATGTAATCCAAAAATATATGTCCTATGATAATACCTAAGATGCGAAAATTTGGTAAAATGGTTAATAAAGGTGGTAACCCTAGTAGAATATGAATATAGAACTTTGGTTGGGAAAGTTACAACCTCTTTAATTGAATATTTATATTTTAATCTGGGAAAGTTCTAATGGTTTTTTGAAAAATACCTTTGTATACTATGGTTTTTCATAAAAATTCTCTTCCTTGTGTTTTTTAATAAAGTACACCCATTTAAAATTCTCACTTTATATCCCAAAATTTCAAAAATAAAATATTTCCCTATATTTATTCAAAACCATAAAATTCAAATTTAACTTCTTAAAAGAGTTAGAGAAGTATTTCTATTCATTTAAAATTCCACTTCAATACCCCTTCTTAAATTTAATATTATATTTTATGCACAACATTTTAAATTTAGTGACTTTTTCCATTTAAAAAAACATTTACTCACATTGCAATATTAAATACTTTGGGTCTCATGTAACAACCCTGATTTTCTCAAAGGTATAAATTATTGTTTTAAAAAATATAATAATTTATTTTTCTATTTGTGAAACCATTATTATATTCAATAGCTTAATTTTCTATTAAGAAAAGGGTTTTCAAATAATATAGCTTTTTTTATTTCAATTATTACATTCAATAGATTTATTTATAAATTTCCTTCAATAAGTTTTTGTTTTTGATCATGTGGGATGATAAACCATTTTTTAATCTTTCCATTTTCTTTTAAGAAATTCATAAGATAAATTTTCAATTAAACATATTTTGTGTATTTATTTTGTTAAATATTAATATTACCGAATCATATAGGATGAATATGAATAAATAATGGATGGTTTCTAATCATATGACAAAAGAGTATGAATATATAGTAAAAGAGTTAATCAAGTTTTCCAAATATCATGCATATGAACCTTCTCAAATCCTTTATCCATGTTTATGTTGTTATTATTCAAGACTAATTAGTACAGAGGAGTTGGAAGAACACTTGATCTATCACAGAATTTATCAAAGTTATAAATGTTGGAATAAACATGAGAAAAAAGAAAATGTAGCTAGTGACTAGGATAACATAGTGTTTTATAGATCATCTAATATGATTACAAGTGCAGACAATGAAGAATACTGCATTGATGATGCGATTACTAGTGTGAATGATGATGAAGATAGTATTGAGGAAATGAAAAGGACAGTTGAAGATGAACTTTGTGATTTACCAAAATTGTTTGAGAAGTTAAATAGTTATGAAACATGCCATTGTATACTGGTTTCACTAAATATATAATATTTTAATTAATAATTAAACTATATAATTTGAAACAGGAAATAGATGGAGTGATTCTAGTATTACTAAAATACTTTCTCTCTTGAATGATATGCTCCCAGAAGATAATGATCTCCCTAATGAAACATAAGATTCCAAATGAATGCTAAATTAGATGGGTATGATATCTAAAAGAATACATGTCTCCCCAAATCGATGTATACTATTTCACAAGAACCACAAATCACTTAAAGAATTCCCAAAGTGTGGTGTTTCTCAATACAAGAAATATGAATCGAGTCTTATAAAAGTTTTATGGTACTTCCCAATCATTCCAAGGTTTAGTCACCTATATGGAAGTGTAAAGAGTGCATGGAAATTAACATGGCACACATATACGAGAAATAAATATGGTAAACTACATCACTCGGAAGACTCTCCTCAGTGGAAGAAAATTGATCACGTGTATCCTGAATTTGGAAACGAGACGAGAAATCTTTGTACTACATTATATATAGATGGAGTTAATCCTTTTGGTTTTCAAAGCAACAATCACAGTACATGGATGGTTATGTTGGTAAATTATAACTTTCCACCGTGGTTATGCATGAAACAAAAACACATCATGTTATCTATGCTTATATGAGGACCAAAACAACTGGGTAATGATATTGATGTTTATTTAGATCAATTGATCGAGGATTTGAAATTATTGTGGGATTCAGGTGTGATGTTGTATGATACTTACAAAAATGAAGATTTTACATTGAGAACCATATTTTATAGGATGATAAATGACTTTCTTTCTTATGGAAACTTGTTAGGATATATCATTAAAGGAACTCAGGGGTGTCCCATTTGCGAACAAGGTACACAGTTAATTAGGTTGAAACATTCATCGAAGATTGTGTTTCTAGGACATCACAAATTTCTACCCTAATGTCATAAATACTAATCTTGGATGACATTACTTGATGGAAGTTAAAAAGGATGCACAACACCGTCTCCACTAACAGGTGATCAAATTCTTAAGAAAGTAAAAGACGTGTAAATAGCTTTTGGTAAACCATTTTCAAAAAACCTTATGAAAATTGGTTGGAAAAAGTGATCAATTTTTTTGAATTACCATACTGGAATTGTCTATACATCATAAATTTTCTTGATATTATGCATGTTGAAAAAATATATGTAATAGTGTAATTTGAATGTTACTAAATGCACCCTACAAAACAAAGGATCAAATTAAGGGTAGTTTGGACATGGTTGAAATGGGAATATGGGAAAAGTTGGAACTAGTGAAGGGTAAAAACAAACTTTTATTCCTCCATAAACCTATATACTTTCCAGGTAGGAGAGATATTAGTTTTGAAACTTCTTGAATGATGTAAAGGTTTGATAGGGGTATTCATTGAATATCAATAATATAATGTCAATGAATGATTTAAAGTTAAAGGGTTTTAAATAACACGAGTGCCATGTTTTGATGAAATATCTAATTCCTATAGCTTTACGTTGAATTTTTCCCAAAAATGTCTGTCATACATTAATGAAAATTTATTTCTTTTTCAAAGATATATGCGGAAAAGTTATAGAACTGATGAAATTGCTAATTATGAAAATGGAAATTACCATAACATTATGTGAATTGGAAATGTTTTTCCCTCCATCATTATTTGATATGATGTTTCACTTGATGGTTCACTTGGTGAGAGAGATTTGACTATTTTGTCATGTACACTATAGATAGATGTACCCCATTGAACAATATATGAATATTTTGAAAGGGTATGTCAAAAATAAAAATAGGACAGATGTTTGTATTGTGGAGTGAAATATTGTTGAGGAAGCCATTGAATTTTGTAACAAATACTTATCCGGTGTGGAAAGTAGTGGTCTACCGAAATATCATCACATTGGGCAGTTTGTGGGTAAAGGAAGTTCTGGAATAGATGTTGTTGCAATCAATATAACATATCAAAATCAATACCACCTTTACATTTTTCATAATAGTTTGGAGGTTTACCCATATATTTAAAGCTACAAATAAATTCTTAGGCATTTGAATACATCAAGGGTTGAAATATGGATATCAAATACACACAATCAAAAATTTATAGGATGGTTTCAAGACCATATTTTTAAGGAGTCATATGAAAATCTAGATTCAATTTCAGAATGACTTTGGTGGCTAGATAGAGGACCAAGTTTGTATATATTATCTTACAATGGTTATGCAATTAATATTTATATGTTCTATACAAATTAACATGATGAAGGTAGTACCATAAAAAATAGTGGATTTACACTTGTGTCTAAAGCAATGCATGTTTATGGTACTAAGGACATAAATCTAATTTATGAGAATATGTCATACTTTGGAAGCATCAAACAAATATGGGAGTTGAATTATAAAACATTAAAAGTGTTAATTTTTTAATGAAAGTGGTTTGATAACAAGAGTTCTATTAAAATAGATGAATTGGGATTTGTGAAAGTGAATTTTAGTATGGAAGGTGATGCATTCCTGTCATGGGGTGTGGTAAAAGAAATATTATTTTCCTAGTGAAAAACAATGTCTAATAAGGGTCATCTCACTTGAAGAGCCTTTCAGTTTGTTCACTTACTTATTCTAAATCACCTAAGCTATTTATTTTTGTTGTTTTGAGTTTTTAATGATAAAAATTACAATATTTTGGGGGTTTTTGATTAATGAAATATAATAATGGAAATTCAAATTTATACTAACATGCAAACTAGACAGAATGAGTTAAAGAAAGAAATCACTTGGTCTTGGGTTTATCCTTGGATTCAATCATTATTCTCCTTTATGTATTTGATTTAATTTTGATAATACAAACATTAAATCTCATGTTTTAGTTACTATTATTTATTTAGATATTTTGTAATATCATTGAATCCCTAAGCACCCTTACTTCCACCTCCTCCTTTAATCAAGGTTGATGACACTCATTGGTCTTGGATGTTTCATCTTCCAGGACCCAGCTCAATCGATACTATTTCATACATTTATTAGATCAAATCCTATTGTATGAATAATTAACCAATAGAGAGATGAAAAAAATATTTAAATAAAACAATAGAGATAGATTGAGTTTCATGTAATTGGGGGTAGTCACCACATCGCGGAAATTCGACTCATCCATGCATACAACTCAATTATATCTACAAAATTAAAATTAAACTTTAAAGAAAATTCAAGAACACCTTGACCTCCCCTGAGGCCAAGATTTAGGGTCAACATCTCATTCTTTATAGTAAGAGATCACAATGGTGGAGTGGATGGAAGGAGAATAAAAAGAGATATAATAAAATAAAATAAAAATAATGGTGGATGAATAAAATAAAAATGGAAGAATAGAGGATGAGAAGAGAGATATATATATATAAGAATATATAAAATAAAATAATGAAAATTTATATAATTTAAAGAGTTATAATAATAATAATATTAATTAATAATAATATTATTAAGAAAATAATTTTAATTGAATAAGAGGAATAAAAAGAATAAAATAAGGAAAATAATTTTAAAATAAAAATGTTAAATTGATATTTATAATAATAATATTAATTTAATAATAATAATAATAGTAATAATAATAATAATAATTAAAATAATAAAATAAAAATAAGAAGAGAGAAGATGAATGGTTGGATGAAAAATTTAATAAAAATGCATGAATTTATTTTATTAATACTAAAATGAAATTTAAATTACAATTGAAAATAAAAATTAAAACAAAAATAAAGAAAACAAAAAAAAAATGAAGAAGAAGAAGAAATGGGGGAGGAAGAATATGGTTCATCATAGCTATTTAGTGGAGATATCCTCTTTGGTGGTCGACTGATGGTATGAGATGATTTTGAAAGAAGGTTCTTGCCTCCTTTTATAGGCCATAATTTTATTTCGAAAGCTTCCACATGTCAGAACCATTAAATGGAGGAATTGGGAAATCATGTCTTAATAAAAGTTGTTTATAAATGTATTTGGAATATCTTACCCAAATTTCAGAATATTTATATATGTGTAGTGTTATTTAATTTTTTACTTAGAGAATTTATTCTGCCTAGACAGACTCTCCATATTCCATATCTCCAGTTTCTCATGCATTAATGTCCTTTAAAATGACCTATTCACGTGTGGACACCTTGATAAAAGTTGTTCATAAATGTATTGTGCGTATCCAATCCAAATTTTAGTGTATTTAGTCTGTCCAATCAGTATCTATGGTCACAACATTAAAAATCATTAGATATGTGAATAGTTTTCAAGGCCCAACTTCTGAGTTGTTTTTGGGCTTCCAAATGGTGGATTTATCTTTGGTTTCAGAAGATTGAAATGAATATTTAATTGTATATAATTATAAAAAGAAATAATTTCATAATTTTAATAAGTATAGAAAATGTTATGGCCTAAATAAAGATATAATTTAAAGTATTAAAATCCAAAATAGGCAATTATTTCCAATTAAGCTCAAAATACCACTAAAACCATAAAATATTACAATTGACCATAAAATAACATTTTTTTTGGGATTAAAAACATTGAAATTAAAAGTAAAATTATTTAAAATATTTTTTCTATTAATTCCTCCATACTTAAAGTAGGCTTGTCCTCAAGTATAAAATCTTAACATTGAAAATCAGAGGGCACTAGTGTTACTGATATTCAAATTCAAAGGCAATAAAATTAAACAATCATCAATGTAAAATAAAATTATAAAATGTTACATAAAACATAAATTCAATTTTACATTTTTTCAAAGAAATAGTAAATTCATGAATTTTATTTTCCCCATTGAAAAATGATGGAACTTCTCCTTTCATTCATTCAAGATTCTCAATTCATTATTATTTAACATGAAAAATCACAATCTACCTCAATTTTGAATCTTTTCTCTAATCAATCATGATAAAATCCAAAGTTGAGTTATTATAATATCATGAGAATATACTCATTTTCTATAGTCTTATAAAGGAACTAATTTCTCCACTATGTAAATCCAAAAGTCACATAAAATCCTGAGGACTTTCAATAAAGGTTTTAATGACTCTGATGCTTAAGGTTGGTAGGATTTGATGATTTTTAAAAAATGAAGGCACAAAGAATAGATTTATCTCTTAAGTAAAATGCATGATATAAAAAATAAAAGTGTAATGAAATTATCCCCTTCAAAGTAGCAACTCCCATTTCCCCCTAAAATTTCAAAGTAATGGTTATGAATAATAAAAGCATAATGAATGATGTGAACCTTCTTGAATTTTTACTACTTTTATACTTTTATTTCTTTTACAAAGTAAATATATATATATTTTTGAAAGTTATTATTAGAATAAACCTCACATCCACCACCTAACTACATATGATTAAAATCATCAGTCTAGTGATTGTGATTTTTTATTATTCTAAGTCAAAACCCATTAATTGTTTTTCAATTTTTATATTTTTTTGTTTTCAAAGAGGGAAAATAATTAAGTACATTTAATGAATAAAAAAACTTTATTTATTCCCACAACAGGACCCCCAATTTTTTTCCCTATAATACATTTCATCACTTCCACCATGACTCCATTCACCCCCACACTTCAACTTTAAAATATAATGAAAATACTAAGAGGAGTGTGGGAATGGATAAAAATGGCTTGAAAAATGGCTCATTATTATAAAGGTCATTCATGGTCTCTACAGGATAAAGAAGAATTAATTTAAAGGTGGTATTTTATGAATAAGTGTTTTATAAAAAGGTTACTAAATCATTTTAAATGTGTTTTTTCATAGTCATAGCTTTGACAAGTTCAAATACAAGTTCTGTTCAGTGACATGTCCCAAGATCACTCAAGAAATATGCTCAAGAATAAAATAGGAATTACTTGGTCTAGAAATCCTCTTGAGAATGGGAAATATGATATTAGAAAATAATTCAAGGCATGAATAATAATAATAAATCATTTCACATGAATTTCAGAAATTAAAATTATGAAAAATGTTTAGGAAATTTCATTGACATGAATCAACTAACTCCCTTAAATCATGATTCATCATTTTAATATTAATTCTTCACTTTAATCATCCAATTTTCCATTTTACTCATTTAATTTCATTAACATTGAAATATAAAACATGTAATCACATGATTTATAAGAAACTTATGTCTCTTATATAAGTTAAGTAAAACATGAATTCAAGCATGGACATGAAATTTTAACTTTAAAGTTAAAAACAGGTTTTTGGAAAAAATATAGAGAGAGTTTAAAAGATAATCATAAAAAGTGAACTCCCTTTACCATGAATGTTTGTTCATATTTCATCGTTATATATTTAGGGATTCCTTGTGCCATTATGAACCTATAAAAGAATATTACTTAATTAAGGACATGGTTCATGTCATTAAAGCCAACAAATATAGAGGGAGTGAGGCTACATGCTACACTAATTCAAATAAAATAAATTGAAATCTAAATTAAAAGAAAGAAAATTAAAGGGATAAGTCTTGGTATGATCCACTAAGTGGGCCCTAAATTTTTACTACCTCTAGAGGGTAGTACCATTTGTTATCCAAAGTTAGATGGTGGATGAAGATTCTTTTATTTGAACCACCACATGTGGATTTTCCTGGATTGTGCTTCATCCTTTCTAATGTGGAATGATCCATGGATAGAGTACACAAGATCCCACCCCTTCACAGTGAGGTATAACTTGCATGGTGGGGGTAGAACAAAGTATGAATCATCCTCCTTCTTGGTTGATACTTGTGAAGCCTCATTTTTCTCTTCTAGTGATGGTTTACTAAGGGATGCATGTATTGAATGATCAAAGATATAATATGCAGGTAATTCTACTTGAATCAAATTTGAATTTGAATTTTTAATAAGAAATTTCTCCCTTTAAAAATGAGAAACCTCTTGTTTTATTTCCACATGCTCAACTATTTGGATCTCTTGACATGGATCCTTGAATACATTTTCATTAAAATTAGGGAGATCCATGTGTTCCTCCATAGGTGCAAGTCTAGGTTCTTTATCCTCATTTAAGAAATATCAAATATTGTGTGAATCTAAAAATTCAAAATAATAGGGAGTGATGAAAAATCCAGTTTTAATAAAATCAGAAGGGATAGGGTATGATAAAAATCAACTCTATGGCTTGGTTTATATTCAATAAATACCTTAGTATTAAATGCCTCTTGAAGTAGATTCTCACTAGATGGGGGAAGGTCGTTGGGATCCTCCATCTTTACTTCAAATTCCACCATTTGGGCAGCGTCTTATTCCAGTGGTGATGGCTCTTTTTATTTTCAAGGTGTGGGGAGATCAATTAGTTCCTTGCATTCATTCCAAAAGTCATCTAGTTATTTTTGATCTCCCACATGAAGATTAATATACAAGTATTCCTCTTTTAACTCATATGGTAAGAAAATCGTCTCATATTTTGGTTCAGGTTTAGAATCAGGTTCATGTTCTTCTGATGATTCATGGAAGTATGTAGTTATCCAATCCATTTTACCTTAGAGATCTTTCACATTTTCATAAAGATCTTGAATATCATACTTGACTTTGTGTTTTTCCAATTTCTCCTAGAAATCTTTTGGGGATACTTCTTCAAAAGTGCTGGGAGGAAATGAGGAGTACTCTTCTTGTGTCTTGGTATCATCTTGATAGAATTATAGGAAGTACTCTAAAAAATCAATGAGCTATCTAGCTAATACTTTAACCATTGATTGCTCAAGGGTATCCTTGAGATCCTGTATGTGGTTATTTAATTTCTCCTCTTTGAAAATTTGGATTCGTTCTCCCTTGATATGTCTAGCCTATAATGTAACACCATCTTCTATACACCAAGGTGCTTCAACTATTGGTTCTTACACTTGAGAGTAATTATTCCATGAATTGAAGAAATGATAATCAGAAGACATCATGGATTTTTTTTATTTTTTATTTTTATAAAATAAATTAAAACATAACTAAAATGTGAAATTGAAAAAGATAAGAAAAATTATGATTGTATCCATAAAAATGGATCCAATTTTGATTTATGACTATCATGGGGCATGGTAAAACCAATATTATTTTCCTAGTGCATCACAATGGATGACTAGGGTTGTCTCACTTGAAGATCCTTTCAGTTTGTTCACTTACTTCTTTTAAATCACCTAATCTATTTATTTATATTGTTTTGAGTGTTTAATGAAAATAATTAAAATATTTTTGTGTTTTTGATCAATGAAATTTAATAATGGAAATTCTAATTTATAGTAACATGAAAACTAAACAGAATAAGTTAATAAAATAAAGAACTTGGTCTTGAGTTTATCCTTGGATTCAATCATAATTCTACTTTATGTGTTTGATTTTAGTTTGATAGTCCAAACATGAAATCTCATGTTTGAATTAATATTATTTATTTAGATATTATGGAATATCATTTAATGCATAATCACCCTTAATTCCACCTCCTCCTTTAATCAAGGTTGATGACACACTTTGGTTTAGGAGGTGTCATCATCCAGGACCTAGCTCAATTGATGTTGTTTCATATATTGATTAGCTTAACTCTTATCATGTGAAGAATTAACCAATAGAGAGAGGGAAAAAATATTTAAATAAAACAATAGAGATAGATTGAGTTGCATGTCATTGGGGGGAGTCACCACATCAGGGAAATTTGTCTCATCCATAAATGCTACTCAATTTTATCTACAAACATAAAATTAAAATTTAAAGAAAATTCATGAACAAAGAAAATAGTGGATGAATAAAATAAAAATGAAAGAATGGAGGATTGGGAGATACAGAGAGATAAAATAAAACAAAGAAAATTTATATAATTTATAAAGAGAGTTATAATAATAATAATAATAATAATTATTATTATTATTAAAAAAATAATTTTAATGGAAGAAGAAGATGAAGAAAATAAGGAAAATAATTTTAAAATAAGAATATTAAATTGATATTTATAATAATAATATTAATTTAATAATAATACTAATACTAATATTTAAAATAATAAAATAAAAATAAGAAAAATATAATTTGGATGGATGGATGAAAAATTTAATAAAAATACGTGAGTTTATTTTATTAATAATAAAATTAAATTTAAATTACAATTGAAAAAAATAATAAAAAAATAAAAAAATAAATAAAAAAATAAAGAAGAAGAAGAAATGGGGGAGGAAGAATATAGTTCGGTGTGGATACTTAGTGGAGATCTCCTCCTTGGTTATCAACTAATGGTATGATATTATTTTGAAAGGAGGTGCTTACCTCCTTTTATAGGCCAGAATTTTACTTTGAAAGTTTATACATGTTATCCAAATTAAATGGATGAATTGGGAAATTATGTCTTCATAAAATATGTTCATAAATTTCTTTAGAGTATTTAATCTAAATTTAAATGTATATGGACAGTTATAGGGATATTTTTCTCCATTTTACTCCAAGAATGTATTCTAACCAAGCAGACTCTCCATATTCCATATCTCTAGTTTACCGTGCATTAATGTCTTGAAAATAGCTGATTCACATGTGTAAAATTTCATGAAAGTTGTTCATAAGTGTCTTGCTCATATTCCCTCAAAATTTCAACATATTTATTCCATCCAATCAGTAGATATCGTCTCATTATAAAAAATATCTAGATCTCTAAATAGTTTTCAAGGCCCAAATTATGAGCTGGTTTTGGGATTCTAAATGGTGGATTCAGCTTTGGTTTCAAAAGTTTGAAATGAAGAACAGGATTTATCGAATCCTAAAAAGAAATAATTTCATGATTTTAATAATTATAGAAAATGTTATGGCCTAAATATAGAAATAATTTAAAGTAGTTAAAATCCAAAATAGGTGATTATTTCTAATTAAGCTCAAAATACCACTAAAACCATAAAATATGACAATTGACCTTAAAATAACACTTTTTTGGATTAAAAACATTGAAATTAAAAGTAAAATTATTGAAAATATTTGTTCTACCAAAATGGTACAAAGACTATCCATTTATAATGGCATCATAGGTAGTATAAGTATTTTATGTTTTAGATCCCACAAACCAAAAGTGATCAATTATTATGTTATCGACCAAAACCACTGAAGGGTCAGATGAAAATTCAACTAAGAAAGGACCTTTCATTGGGTCATTGAAATACTTCCATTACAGTCCCAATGTAGATGGGGTTTTTATTTCATAGGAGACCACAATGAAGGGATTTTAATATGCAATAGAGGGGTCAAATCCCTTAAACATTTATAAAAAGAGAGTTCAATAACAAGGTTATATATATATTTTTTAATATACATTGTGTTACCTCATGGTATTATCTATTCTATACCGTATTTATGAAATATAAATTAAATGTTAAACCACTTCTATAGAAAATTAATTCTTCATGTGTTGGTGATCCCAATCCTGAGGAACAATAGGTCTCTTAACATGCTGCTGCTCCCAGTGCAGAGGAACAATGAACTTCTCCATGTGTTAGTGATCCTAATACTAAGGAGAAACAAGTTTCTCAACCTAATGCTACTCCTAGTGTATAGATACAATAACTTTTTTAACATTCCAATACTACTGATACAGAGGAATAAAATTTTGACAATGTTGAATCTAAAGAAATGGTAGGAAATGAAGGACCGATGATGTAGAAAAAATAAGAGTTCCATAGTTTTATGTTGTTAGAAAAAATCATTAAGGTGAAAAGAAAAGACATAAAATTAAAGGTTGAATAGAATTCATGGGGCCAACATGTTAACCCCAACAAGGCCATGTTCAATAGTTACGTTGGACTCACTACTCTACATTGCGTTCCAATTGATATAGATTTGTGGAACCATGTTGTGCCCACGATTAAGGCACTGATGTTGGAAGATATTATGATAAAATTATGATATCATTTATTTATTTTACAAAAATAAAATAAAATAATGAAATATTGAGTTACTCTTCATCATCCCTTATAGAGTGAATTTATAGTAGGGGACTCCTACAATAAATATGTATTAATGCATGCTGGAAATATTCATAAAGGATTTCACACAATTTGAATGATATTTCATCTTAATGATGTCGAAGGGAAAATAAACCAACACCCACTGCTTATGTATGCACACCTAATAACCCAAGAACCATGGGATGCATTTACTGGATGTTGTGTGGAGATGTATTTTCAGGTGAATTGTAGATGGTAATATATTGTTTGAAAATACGTGTATTCATCACTTTGAATAAGAATTTTTTATTTATGAAACAACAACCGAGTGATGAAAATAAGGAACTAGTGAAAAAAATAACATACCCCTACCATAAAGCAAGGATGGGGCATGCTTCACTTGAAAAAAATTGGAACATATTTTAAATCCATCACAATACTTTTATGTTACATGAAACAACAACATAATTATATTCTTTTGTTTATATGAAAATTGATGAATCCAAATCCAAAGCCACTTCCATCCTATTCCATGTGATATGGACGGAGGCACGTGAAAATAAATATGAGATACAAACAGATAAAAACACACAAAAAGTGTGTGAAACATTTGTAATTATGACATAATAAAAATTTATTTTTCTCTAAATCACTATTACATACCAATGATTACTTATTTTACAATATTTTATATCTAAATTATTCACAGGATTCATTGACACCCGTACCAGATGAACACCTACTACTAGTGTCCTTGAATCAGCTATAACATCATGGGCATGTTATAGGTGTGGGTTTTGGGGTGATATCCCAAACATATTTTGAGAAAAAACAATAGGAGGATAAAGATAAATAAATGAAAGATATGAAAAAAAGATTAACTGTCCTTGAAGAACTATTTCACAGTAAGACTGAGTTTCTAGAAAATGTTATGGTGGGTGGGGAAGAGAAGAAAAAACTCAAGAAAAACCATTGTATGATGATCCCACCCCACCCCTACCAACTTTGAGGTGAGCCATTCCCCTCAAAGAGCTATCTTAGTTGAGATAACCAATATTATACTAATTGTTTCTGTGAAATGTGAATCATACTAACATTGATTCATTTCCTGTACTAATATTATATCGAGTGAAAATGACTATGATTTATATCTATCAACAACCACCCATCACATTGTAGTGAGGGATATAGTGTTCAATATCAAAGATGTCTGTCTACAAAACATACCACTTCCAACAGGTCATGTGAGAGTGGAGATTAGCATAGATCATGAGCCAAACACTGAGCTACCTATTCCACTTGATGATGAAGATATTTATATGGTCAACCAAGATGTTGGAACATTCATCGCATGTCCATCATATCTTTTAAAAATAGATGTCGAAAAGGATGTATTAATTTCCTATTTATTTTTCGTGCTAAACCTTTAATGATTAATGAAAAAAGGTATGAACCTATGAATGTTATTAAATAAGGAAAAATTAAAGGATATGAAATGAAAGTTCGACTCAAATCCATATAAAGTATCAACCAACCAATCAAAAAGATCTTACAAAAGAACATTTACCCCACCCATTCAATATCTGTATTTACAAACATTGAAGGTTCATGCAGATATAAAGTTACAAAATGGTATTAGTCATGTATCTAGTATTTAAGAAAAAATATACGGAGAGGAAGTTATATAATACATTTATTTTGAGAATGTAAATTAAATCCTAAATTATGAATGGATAGGATCATCAGTTGTAAATGTATTCATGAGGTATGTTTTCATGATTTATTTTTCCAAAAGATGATATACTATATTAATTATGAATAAATATATTTCATGTTTTTTTACAGGTGTATATATTAATATCAATTGAAGTGATTACCCCATGAAAATAAATTTGGACTCATTTGTACCCACGTCCCTTCTATAGAACAAATGATAACAGATTCAAAAAAAAAAAAAGGATGAAACATTGGTAGACCTGGACAAATTATTTAAAAGAAAACTTATAGATGATAGAATCTTCTTAATACCAATGATGTAGGGGTAAGATATAAAATTTAATCATATAAAATATATTTCCATTTCTTTCATTACTTTTTCCCTTTTTGTGTTTTTAGGAAACATTGGATGCTCATTGCAGTAAATTTGGATACTTCAAAGATTTAATTCCTATATTCACTACATGGATACCCAACAAACCGACCACACATGATGATGTTTTAAAATTTGTAATACATGAAATCTAACATGTTAGAACTAAAATTCAAGTTATATATTTTATATTATGTTTTATTGAGATTTATGTTTTGATAGGGTGGTGTTTAAATATCTTAAAAATCATGGCATGAAGACAGTCCATGCACACAAGAAGCCTAACAAGTTCTACAACTGGACAAGTATCAGGGTATATATAATAATATTTCACTATCCAAACACATATCAAAACAAATTAATTATTTTTATCAATTTTTATATAGTGTCTGTAACAAATAAATGGAAAATATTATGGTATTATGTATGTAAATTTATGAGAGAGATCATATTCCATAAAAAAAATAGCATCCTCAAAGAGGTATTTTCAAAGATAATTATTATTTAATTTAAAATATTTATTAATACATTGTGTATTTATATTTTTATAAAACTAATATGAATTAAAAAAATAATCATATTCACAAGATATTATAGATTTTATTAGAAATGAATGGGAAATATAACTGATGGCTGGATGTACAAAAATAACATGAATATGTGCCATCTATAGAAGTGATAGATTGTTTAATATTTATGTTTTATTTATTTATTTTTAGAATTAATCACATAAAAATTAATTTCTTATATAGGTGGACTACTTTGTTCAAGTTGGGGTGGTTTGTTTGAAGCTTCTCATGATCATGAGAGATTGGACTTTGAGGATGCAATTGATATAATAAAAACAAGTAAATAGGTCAAGAATGTATACAAACATCATGAAAAGGTGAATTCATACTACTTATTTAATTATTTTTTTCAGCATTTACCTACTATTTGTAAGTTAATTTTTTTTATCATTTTTATCTAATAATTATTTAGTTTTTTCAAATATCTTTATGCTTTCCATTTCTTTTCTTTGTTGAGATTCCAACACTACATATTGAGTTGATGTTATTATCCAAAAAACCTTTCTAGTTGAAATTTATGAGATTAGAGGAAGATCATTAGCTCATTGTGGTGACTTCTCATAATATAATGGGCACATGAGCTTCCTCTACTCTCTTGGATTTCAATAATGAGAAAGGTTTTTCAACTAAGAATTTCATGTCAATATGTAGTGTTAGTAGTTAGACAAAAAATACAATGTAAATCATGATAATATTGGAATTTAGGATTGTTTTGAGACTTTAGGATGTGTAGGAACCAACCTCACTTCAATCTGACACACAGTGTGACCTGTATGACTCCAAGTGATTCTTTCTATTTAAAATTGACATAAATATTGGTAAAAAAGACAACTGACACACTCAAAATCAATAAAACCTATTAATATTGTTTTTATATTTTAATAGAATGGTCTATAAGTCATTTTTGACATATAGGAATCATCCGCACCCCAATCAGATACACGATGTGCCCGGTATGACTCAAAGTGTTTGTTATCAGTTTAAAATCAACATTTTAGTTCAAAAAGTGTCATTTCTTGAGAACCAATAAAACACACTTATATTTATTTATAATTTAGGAAAATTATTCATAAGTCATTTGTGACATGTAGTAATCAATCTCACATCAAACTGATACATGATGTGATAAGTATGAGTCAAAGTGTGTGTTTCTAGTTTAAGATGACATTTTAGTAAAAAAGAAAAGTGATATACTCAAAACTAAGAAAATGTATTCATATTTTTTTTATACTTTAGGAAAATTATATATAATTCATTTCATATGTTTAAGAATTATCCTAACCTCAATCCAATGCTTGATGTGACCGATACGACTCCAGGTGAGTTTTTTTAATTTGAAATTGAAATCAATTTTAGTAAAAAGGACAACTGAACTACTCAAAACTGAGAAAAAACATTTATTTTATTTTGATACTTTTGGAAAATGATCCATAAGTAATTTTTGATGTGTAAGAATCATTATCACATAAATTCGATACACAATGTTCCCAGTATGACTCAAATCAATTTAAAATTAATATTTTAGTTCATAAAGTGTCAATCACTAAAAACTGAGGAAACATAATCATATTGTTTTGATAATTTATGAAACCAATTTATAAGTCATTTTTACGTGTAGGAATTGGTTTCATGTCAAATAGACACATGATGTGACCATTATGACTCAAAGTGCGTGTTTCCAGTTTAAAATGACATTTTAGTAAAAAGGAAAAGTGGCATACTAAAAACTGAGAAAGTGAAATAAGATTGTTTTGATACTTTAGGAAAAAGATCCATTAGTCATTTGAGACATGTAGGAATCATCTTAACCTCAATATGATTCATAGTTTGAATGATATGACTCCAAGTGTGTCTTTTTATTTAAAATTGACATTAATTTTAGCCAAAAAGACAACTGTCATACTCAAAACCGATAAAATGCATTAGTATTGTTTTAATAATTTAGGAAAATGATCCATAAGTCATTTATGATGTGTAGGAATCATCCACACCTCAATATGATACATGATGTGCTTGATATGAATCAAAATGTTTGTTATCAGTGTAAAATTGACATTTTAGTTCAAAAAGTTTCACTCACTAAAAATCAATAAAACTCTCTCAAATTGTCTTGATAATTTAGTAAAATGATTTATAAGTCATTTTTTATTTTTAGGAAGTATTCTCATATTAAAATGACACATGATGTGACCGGTATGACTCAAAGTTCGTGTTTCTAGTTTAGAATGACATTTTAATAAAAAACACAACTAAGATACTGAAAATAAATCAAATGAATTAGTATTGTTTTTATAATTTATAAAAATAGTAAATAAGTCATTTTTATGTGTTACAATCAGCCTCACCTCAATCTGATTTATAGTGTGATTGGTATAATTCCAAGTGTATCTATTTATTTAAAATTGACATTAACTTTAGTAAAAAGAACAAGTGACATATAGAAAACCGAGAAAACACATTTGGATTGTTTTGATACTTTAGGAAAATTATTAATAAGTCATTTATAATATTTATGAATCAACTTCACCTCAATCTGATGCATGTTTTTACTAGTATAACTCTATGTGTTTCTTTTTATTTAAAATTGACATTAATTTTAGTAAAAAGAACAAGTGACATATTGAAAACCGAGCAAACACATTCATATTGTTTTGATACTTTAGGAAAATGATTTATAAGTAATTTATAATGTTTAGGAATAAAAATAACCTTAATATGATACAAAATGTGACCAATATAACTATAAGTGTTTATTTTTATTTAAAATTAACATTAATTTCAGTAAAAAGAAAAATTAACATACTAAAAACTGAGAAAACACATTCGTATTGTTTTTATAATTTAGTAAAATGATCCATAAGTCATTTGTAACATGTAGGAATCAACTTCACCTCAATATGATGCATGGTGTGACTATTATAACTCACAGTGTCTCATTTTATTTAAAATCAACTGTAATTTTAATAAAAAGAACAAGTGACATACCGAAAACTAATAAAACATATTCTCATTGTTTTGATAATTTTGAGAAATGATATATGAGTCATTTTTAATGTGTAAGAGTCAACAAAACCTCAATATAATGCATGATGTGACTGATATGACTCAAATTGTATCTTTTTATTTAAAATTGACATTAATTTTAGTAAAAAGAAGAAGTGGCATACTGAAAATCAAGAAAAAACATTCATATTGTTTTGATACTTTAGAAAAATGATCCATGAGTCATTTTTGACTTATAGGAATCAACTAAACCTCAATACGATGTACAATGTGACCGGTATGACTCAAAGTTTCCGTTATCAGTTTAAAATTGACATTTTAGTTCAAAACTTGTGTCACTCACTGAAAACCAAGAAAATGCACTTAGATTGTCTTGATAATTTAGGAAAGAAATTAATAATTTATTTGTGACATGTATGAAGTAGTCTCATATCAAATCGATACACGATGCAACTGTTATGACTCAAAGTGCATGTTTCTAGTTTGAAATGACATTTTAGTAAAAAAACATAGCTTACATACTAAAAACTGAGAAAACACATTCGAAATGTTTTGATAATTTAAGAAAACAATCTATAAGTTATTTTTGGTGGGTAAGAATCATCCTCACCTCAATATAACGCACAATGTGACCAGTGTAACTCCAAGTGTGTCATTATTTAAAATTGACAATATTTTTTGTAAAAAGAACAAGCAACATACTCAAAACTGATAAAACACATTCGAATTGTTTTTATACTTATGAAAATGATTCATTACTCATTTGTGATGTGTAGGAATAAACCACACCTTAATACGACACACGGTGTGACTGGTATAACTCCAAGTGTGTCTTTTTATTAAAAGTTGACATTTTATTAATGTATTCTTTCATATTAATATTTAATTTATTTATTTATATTATTACTAACATAATATTTGTTTTCTTATATAGGTGGATTATTTTTATTGGGTTGAGATGATTTTTCGGCCACTGATAGCATTGGAGAAATTTTTTGAGAGGAGATCACGAGCACCAAAATATGAAACATTAATGTTTTTAAATGTTTGTGGACAATTGTAAATGTAATTATATAAAAAATTTCTTGAAATGTATATATTTTTTTTGTGTATTCATGATGTCAAATTTATTTCAATTAAATAATATATTTTTCATAAACACATTAAAGTTTTTTGTTGAGTGTGATGTTATATAAACAACACACTGTAGTAAGCTGGGCCTTTATTAGTGCTAGAAATAGTGCTAATAAAGGGGACCCCCCTTTATCAGCAGTGAGGTTAACAACATGTTTTTATCACCGTTAATAGCTTTTTTTCACACTATTAAAGGGAACATCTGTAGTAGTACATGTATGTGTGTGTGCAAGTCTGTTTATTGATTTAATATTTTTTTTTAATATCTCTCTATTTTTAGTATTTTGGTGAATGGTGACAACTCCTGAATGATGGCATGTGGATTCTAGCATCTTTAACAATGGTCATTAGGGACAAATTTGATCGCGTGAGTGGCAACGCTGAAGGTGGGAACAATGATAGAATCGGGTGAACGATGGTGTTGAAAACCACAACATCTATCAGCGCATCGTCCAAGATGAATTTCCAGCAAGATGATTGCCATGCACTCCTTGATGGGGGGCTTGATATGCACGAGGTGTCATGGAAGGTTCTCTTGTGGAATTTTTGGTTGGTCTTTGTGGGCCTTCGGGCCTGGTCTTTATGGGCCTTTAGGCCAGTTAAGAATTAATAGGGCCTAAGAGTCATGTACTAAGGGGTTTATGGGCCTACATAATATGAATTAATAATGGGCTTGATGGATGAGTTATCCCTTAGGGGGTGGGGGGGGGTTATGACCTGCTTTTCTGGCCTTTGGGTGTGTGGTGTGTGTGTTTCATTGTAATTGTACCCATAACATCTAATATATATATTCATTAATAATGTTAAAAATATATTTAACCGTTTTGTAATATTTATTTATACATATATTTATTTACTATACATGTAATATTTTCAATATGTTTGTAATTTATATGAATAATATTTATTCATTTTTTATTAAGTTTTAACATTTAAAATATATTTGAAATTTATATAATTAATCTATTTAAATGAACTTTTTAATGATTTTGAAATTTAAATAGTCAATTATAAAATTATGAATATATATATATATTTTAAAAATACAATTACAAAATTAAAAATAAATAAATATATATTTAAATAATTATAAAATTATAATAAATATATTTATTATATTTATTATTATTATATATATAATTATATAAATATACATAATTACATAAATATATTTATAATTATTTAAAAATATTTACAATAATATTTATTTATAATTATAAATATATATATATATATATGTATATATTTAAATAATTATAAAATTGTAATAAATATATTTATTATATTTATAATTATATAAGTATATATAATTATATAATTATATTTATAATTATATCTAAATATTTATAAATATATTTATTTATAATTATAATTATAAATAAATATATATTTATTTGAATAATTATAAATAAATAAATATTTATTTAAATAATTATAAAATTATAATAAATATATCTAAACAATAAATGTATTTATTATATTTATAATTATATATATTTATATATTAATATATATATATATAATTATATAAATATATTTATAATTATATATAAATACCTTTCAAATATATTTATTTATAATTGTTTTTGAATAGGTTTGGGATAAGACACTCAGACCCTATCCCATTTATTGAAATAAAAAGTTTCAACTAGGAGAAGGAGGATATTTATCACAACAAAAAATCGGGCTTTAACATTACTAGTAAAAGGGATTTATCATTTCTGATATTGCGACTGATGTTAAAAGTCACTCTGCTAAAAAAAGTACTGATAAAGGGTGGATTTATTAGTTTTTTTAGTACTGTTAAAAAATTCAAAAACAATTGATGTTTTCACACACCCCCAAGACCCCTTTCTCAATTATTACAACCCACCTTTCTCGACACTTTCCACTCCCCAACCGTGCCATAAAGGATGCCTTTAACATCGCTAATAAATGGTAGATTTATCATAATTTTTTAGTGCTGTTAAAGTCTCCCTTTATTAGCGCTAAAAAAAGCGCTGATAAAGCCACCATTTATTAGCACTTTTTTTAGTGTTGTTAATTTTTTTGAAAAACAATTAATGTTTTCACACACCCCTAACACCCCCATTCTTAGCTCTTATAGCCACCCTTTCTCAAATATTTCTACTCCCCAACCATGCCATCACGCACCCCCTTCCTTAACACTAGAAGGCTCCCCCAAATACCTACACACACTTGGACTTGATCTCAGGACCACCCTTTCGTGATTGATTATTGTTTACCACTCTTCTATCTGTGTTTTGTTTTATATTTTATGATATTTCTATTTATTTGTATATATTTAGAAATGTGTAATATTTATATACAATTATATTTATTTAAATATAGTATATATTAATATTCATTTATATATATTAGAATATAAATAAATAAATAAATAAATAAATATATGTTTATTAACACACACACATATGTATATATATACATTATATATACATATTAATGCATTTTTATAATGTAAATAAAATAAATAATTTTTTTATTTTATATAAAATGAATAATAAATATTTATTTTATATATTTAGAAATACATTTTTATGTAAATATGTTTAAATATGTATTTATACAATTGATTTATTATAAGTAAATATAATAAAATATGCATATATTTAATTATAAATAAAACTAAATAGAAAAAAATAATAAAATTTTAAAATAATAATATCTATATGAATGTAAACCCTGAGAATAAATTTAGTCCTAACCAAAAAATGATAATAAGACCCCCTTAAACGAGGTTGGAATTCCATCGAATGTTAAAAAATTAGGATAACTCGACTAAAACCTCAATTTTGGAGGCTTGTTGGGTATTTTTTAGCCTAAAAAAACGTGATGAGGGTTAAACCAAAGTCATTAGCTCTATATCTCTTTACGGGATTCAATTTGATATATGGTAGAGCCAAAACAAACACCCAGATCAAAAGTTATTGCCGTCTGAAGTTGGAGTCATGTTTTCAAATTATCTTAACCCATTAATTAATTAATTAATTTTTATGTCATCCAATCATTATTAAATGACTATTAATCGACAATAATTATAAAATTATTAATTTATAATATTTTTTAGTTATTTTATGATTCATTTTAACTAAATATCATATATATTAAGTGTGAATTCTTATTTAACCTTATCTAAATCATATTTTTAAGAAATATAATATATTTTTGTTAATATAAATAAATAAATAAATATATATATATATAAACATATTATTTTTAATTAAATATATATATTTTTTATAAAATATACACTTCATTAGTGTTAAAAAAAAGCATTGATAAAGGGCACCCTTTATCAATTTTTTTTTTCTAATAGTGATAAAGGCCCCCCCTTTATGAACACCTTTTTTCTAGCACCGATAAATGTCTCATTTATCACCACTTTTTTATAAGTGCTGATAAAGGACACCCCTTTATTATTTTTTTATTAGCGCTGATAAATGGGGCCTTTATCTTCACTTTTCTTTAGAGTTGATAAAGACCCCCCTTTATTAGTGATTTTAGTCAGTGTTGATAAATCCTAGAGATGTTAAATGTAAAATCTATAGTATTTTATGGTAGAAAAACCATCAAAATTAAGATTAAAAACTCAAAATAGTATAAAGATTCAATTTCAACAACTCAGGTTAGATTAGTGTCCCTCCAACCTCTACCACAAGGGGCTCTTCCACACGAATGTCGGCCACACTTCTGTATATTTTATCTCTGACAAGGCTCATGACCTTCATCTAAAGATGGTTTAGAAGGGTCCAATTCACTCAGAGAGGCTGCCTGATAACCTTGTGTCTGAAGACTGGACTCAGTTCCCATAACACTTCCTGAAGCCCTATCCATGATCACTGAGTCCAAGGATGCCTCCAAGGGTACCTTCTTTGAGTCAAGCACACCAAAAGGATTGAATGTTGGAACTCGAGCCTTGCTCAAACATTCATTTTTAGAGGCTTGGAAAATATCCACCACAACTCCCCAAATGTCATCATGTGATTTAGCATCAATAAATGCATCCTTTTTCATTGATAGTTGGGATAATTCCCTATATTTCTGGATTTCCATCAAAGAAGCATCCTTATTTGCAATATTATCCAGAAAAATAGAAGTCTGGCCATAAGAAAACACATGTCCAAGCACTGGTGGTGTCAGTGTGTCAATATGATGAGCACCAGTCATGGGATGATTAGTTACAACACTGTCTTGGAACACCATATTTATTTATAATTATAATTTAAAATAAATAAATAAATATTTTTAAATAATTATAAAATTATAATAAATATATTTAAATAATAGATATATTTATTATATTATAATTATATATATTTATATATATATTAATAAATATATATATAACTATATAAAAATATATAATTATATACATATATATAATTATATTAATATATTTATAATTATATTCAATTTTTTAAAAAATATATTTATTTATAAATATAAATATAAATAAATAAATAAATATATATACTAAGATGGTTCACCCAAGAATTTGAAAATCCAAATCTACGACTCTAAATTTATTTAAAAAAGAAAACATACAAACAGATCAAAGAGAAGTGACATAAGTGCCAAAATAAAGTTACACCCAAAGACCGCACAAAATAGGTGTTACCCAAAACGCCCATCATCACATGACTTGTAAGCCCCTTTCTTGCAACACCGTAGATCTCCTTCATCATCAGATCAAAGACTCCCTTCATTTCAAGCTGAAAGACCATTTTTTTGTAGCCCATAGGACCAATTTTCTCATTACAGCCCATAGACCGCCAAACCGCTGGTCTTGGCCAATATTGCCAGCCCTATATTAAAGGCCTGATGATGTGGCACATAAATTCCATGAATCAACCCATGTGATAGATTCCTCATCTCCATACCATGACTCGTACGACATCTCGAGGTTGCTGCTCATCCAACCCGAGGTCACCGCTCGTCCAACTTGAGGTCTCCCCCTATTACGGCACCAAAAGTTGCCTCGAATTCCATGTTCGACCAACACCCCACAACCCGAGGTTTTGTATTCATACTCTCAAGGTCAACCTGACCCAATTCCCATGACGTTGCTGATAACCCCACCAAGAAGATCGTCACCAAATTTCCGCTAGCTAGGAATCCCCGTCACTGGCATGATCCCTGCTCACCATCGAGCAGACTCTCTACTGCCGTGGGCCACTCCACAGGCCTCCATTGTGGACTCCAAACATTTTCACCAAGATCCCACACCCGCAATCCCCCATTAGTCACCGAATAAATATATATTTAAATACTTATAAAATTATAAAATATATATTTAAATAATAAATATATTTATCATATTCATAATTATATATATTTATACATTAATAAATATATATAATTAAATAAATATATATAAATATATAAATATATTTATATTTATATGTAAATATTTATAAATATATTTATTTATAATTATAATTATATATATATATAAATAATTATAAAATTATAATAAATATACTTAAATAATAAATACATTTATTACATTTATAATTATATATATTTATATCTTAATATATATATATATATATATAATACAAGTTGAGGCTAAGTCTCCTTTTATTGAAAAAAAATCATCTTTTAAATAGGGTTGAGAGGTAACCTTTACATGACCTGGAGGCCCAGAGACCCAATTACCCAATGAAACATGGACAGAAGGTCCAGCAACCTGAAATCCAAGACAAAGCCCTAAGACCTAAAGTGAGAAGTCAACAGCATGTTCTGTTACCAGCTAAACGATACACCGACCCCTACCAGTAGTCATTACTACATGGATCCAGTCCGAAAAATGCATTGTCCCCTTCCAAAAGAAGTTGCATCATGGAGTAATAACACAACAAGGAAGGTCACCCCTCCATCTATGGTGTGGGAGGAGGGATGGATGATGGGTTCCAGTACACCCATCTATGTTTTGCACTGCCCACTCGATGATGATTGCGTGGATAACACTTGCATCACCTCCTGGGGCACTGCATCTTCAAACTATATCTAGATGAGAAGGTCACATGTCAGGGAATCCCTCTATCCTAAAACAGGGATGGAAGGCCGGATGATGAGTTTCCTCGTTCACACCGTTGAATCTCCCACAAAACCAAATCGTTGCTGCCGCTTTTCGTCAATCTTATTAAAAAATTGATACTCTCAAAAGATAAGATATGTTATTATTTCTACTTCTCTTTAATTGGGATCTTTGAACTTTCCCATTTCATTCCAAACTACACACCTAATCTGAGTCCTATCCCATCGTATATCATCACATGAAAAACAATCGATCAAACCTCTATTGGACAACCCATATGAAAACACTCGGCTACCACCACTGACATTATATTAATTTACCCAAACCTAATGCCTTTAATCTTGTAAGAACCTCAAGGTCATTATGAAATATCCATCTAAGTCTCAACATGACTTTTAGTGTGATTCTGTGGCTGAATACTCAATCGAATAACATCATTGTCTCACTCTCCTACCCGTACTGCAACCACCCCACCATTTATGAGTGGTTTTAGTCTATTATCATCATCAATGATACAAAAATAATATTTTTCATGGTGTTTTTATGTTTTTTGGTTTATGTTTTATGTCATGATTATGATCAGTAGTTATTTGGGTGAATGAATTGAATTAGCGGCATTTTTTGCATGGAAATTATGATTTCATTCATAGTTTTTAGGTGTTTATGCATGCTAAAAATTCACATAGTGGTTCCCATTAGAATATTAGTGATTGATGAAGTGATGCATCTGATTTTGTGACTGTTAGTTTAATTTTTAAATAATTTTAGTTATATATATTTAAATAATTTGTGTTTAAATATTTTAAAATTTTAATGTAAATTTTTTTAATAGTTAGTGAAATTTAAAGTTTCAAAAATTAATTTATACTAATGATTATGTATAAATTTAAACTATTTATTTGAAAATAAATAAATATATGGATTATGTAAATTATTTTAATGAATATGTTAAATCTCTTTTGTTTAAACATTTTTTAAATTTTAAAAAATGTATTAATATATTTTTCTTCTTTTAAAGTTTATCTATTTTTTTGTCTTGAAATTATAATGATATATTAAAATCAAGGTATGTGATTAGTTGCGATCTGTTTCTCCCCCCCAATTTTTTTTTTGTTTTTTAATTTTCTGAAATGGTTTGAACAACATGTGAAAGCAATCTTATTTTCCTTCGATCCACCTTTTCGATTATACACCTAATCTCTCTTGCCCCGATCCATTGTTGGTTCACACTCTACCTTGAATTTATGTTCATTTTCACTTTTTCATTATTATTTCTCACTCTGATTGCATAGTGATTCTAGTTGTGCATTGTAAAAATCATGTCCACTTATCATGTAAAGTGGTGACTACAAATGATAAGTAGGCAGAGTTTTTGTGGTGAAAAAATGGTAATAAGCTCAATGTTTCAAGTATCCCTCCTTCTCCCATGTATTAAAATCAAATAATTCTTCCCATTTTATTCCAAGTATCCCTCCTACTCCCATGGATTAAAAACACAATGTATTTTTAAAACATGTAATTACCTTGCATATTTTATTTTTATTGAACATTAGAGTATAATATTTCAATATTTTTTTCTTTTTAGGAAACCAAAATATGGAAGGTATATTGAACCAAACTTTGAGAGAGAAAATCTTAAATCTGACCAATTGTGATTTTTGTATAAAAATAGTTATCAAGCATTGATATAGATAGCCAGTTTTGAAGCTTTGTATTAAAGGCCATATGTTAATCACCTCTATGTTGGGTTTTGATAGGGGATTAGTCTCTCTTGGGATCCAAAATAGTGTAAGATATGGTATATTAGGTTAATATAATATATAAAATATTAATGATAACCCATTTTAGTAAAATTATAACCATTAATAAACCAAATTATTTATTTTAAATCATAACCATTAATAATATTATCTTACACTACTATTTTAATCATAAGACAAAATTTTATATAAAATGGTATTTACACTTTATTTTTTTTAAATATTAATTTTACCAAATCAAATAGGATGGATATGAATAAAAAATAGATGGATGCCAATTGTATGAAAAAAAGAGTATGTGGTTGGGGTGAAAGTGTTAATCAATTTGTAAAATATCATGCATACGACCCTTATAAAATAATTTGACCATGTTTACGATATTTTTATTCCAGAATAATTATTCTAGAGGAGTTTGAAGAACACATGATCTGTCACAAAATAGATCAAAGTAATAAATGTTGGAGTAAACCTGGGAAAAAACTTAATGTAGCTAGTGACTAGGATAATAATTCATTTTATGGATCATATGATATGATTACGAATGTGTAAAATTATGAAAAACCTACCAAGTATATGATTAAAAGTGTGAATGATGATGTAGATCATATTGAGGAAATGAAAATGATATTTAAAGATTAACTTCATGATTGTATGAAGTTGTTTGAGAAGTTAAAGAGTTTTTCAAAGATTCCATTGTATGATGGTTGTACTAAATATACAATATTTCCAACCATACTGAAGATGTATAATTTAAAAGCTGGAAATGGATGGCATGATTATGATTTTACTAAACTATTTTCTCTCTTGAATGATATGATCCTAGAAGATAATGATCTTCCTTTCCAAACATATGAAGCTAAAAGAATGATATGTTCAATGGGAATGATCTCTAAAATAATACATGCCTATCCAAATGACTATATACAGTAAATCAAGGACCAAAAATCACTTAAAAATGACCAAAGTATGGTGATTCACAATACAATAAATATTAATCACGTCCTAAAAAAGTTTTATGGTTCTTTACAATCATTCTAAGGTTTAGGTTCCTATATGGAAGTGAGAATAATGCAGGAAATTTGACATGGAACACAGATAAAATAAATAAAGATGGGAAACTTCATCACCTGACATACTCTCCTCAATGGAAGAGAATTGATAATGAGTATCCTAAATTTAGAAACGATTTGATAAACCTTCATCTTGCACTATCTATAGAGGGAGTGAATCCTTTTCGTTTTCAAAGAAGAAATTATAGTAAATGTCTAGTTATGTTGGTAAATTATTAATTTCCACTATGGTCATGCATAAAATAAAAATACATTAGGTTATCTATGCTTATATTAGGACCAAAATAACTGGGTAATGATATTGATGTTTATTTGGATCTATTGATCGAAGATTTGAAATTTTTGTGGGATTTATGTGTTACATTGTATAATGCTTATAGAAATAAAGATTTCACATTGAGATCCATGTTATATGGGATGATAAATGACTATCCTACTTATGGAAAATTTTCAGGATATAACATTAAAGGAACTCAAGGGTGTCCCATTTATGAACAAGGTACATAGTCAATTAGGTCAAAACATTCATCAAAGACCATGTTTCTAAGACATCATATATTTTTTCCCCAGTGACATAAATACCAATCATGGATGAAAACATTTTATGGGAGTTTAGAAGAATTTACAAAACCATATCCACTAATAGGTGATAAAATATTTAAGAAAGTAAAATATACAAACACTTCTTTTGGTAAGGCTTTTTTAAAAGACCTTACAAAAGCTGGTTGAAAAAAGTGATCATTTTCTTTAAATTACCATATTGAAATTGTTTGCATGTCAGAAATTTTATTGATGTTATAAATGTTTAAAAAATGGACATGATAGCATCATTTGAATATTAATAATAAACCTGAAAAAAATTATGGAATTAAGGATAGGTTGGACATGATTGACATGATAATACGGTAAGAGTTAGCACCAGTGAAGAGTGAAAAGCATGGTTTTCTTCCTCCAACTACTTACACACTTTTTAGGAAAGATAGATATTAGTTTTTTATCTTCTTAAATTATTTGAAGGTTTCAAAGGGGTTTTAATCAAATATCAATAATATAGTGACAATGACCAATTTAAAGTTAAAGGGTATGAAATCACATAATGTCATGATTTGATGCAAGATCTAATGCTTGTATATTTATGTTAAATTTTTTCCAATAATGTCCATCATACATTAACCAATATCTATTTCATTTTCAAATCTATATATATAAATTTTATAGAACCAAAAAATTGAAAACTATGGAAAAGGAAATTACTATCATATTATGTGAATTGGAGATGTTATTCCCACTAATATTCTTTGATATAATGGTTCACTTGATTGTTCACTTGGTAAGAGAGATTTGTCTTTGTAGTCTTGTAAATTATAGACAGATGTACCCCATTGAATAGTATATGAATATTTTTAAAGGGTATGTAAAAAATTGAAGTCATCCATAAGGTTTTATTATAGAGTGATATATTATTGAGGAAGAAATTGAATTCTATACCAACTACCTATATGATGTAGAAATCATTGTTCTACTGAAATATCATCACACCAGGCAGCTTGTGGGTGAAATAATTTATAGAGTATATGTTGTTACAATTACTATTACAGATTGGGAGTCGTCCCACCTTTATGTTTTGTATAATAGTTTATATGTTTCTATATATGTTAAAACCCCTAAATTAATTCTTAGGAATTTGAAACCATCAAGGGTAGAAATCTAGATATCAAATACACATAATAAATAATTTATAGGATGGTTTTGAGACCATATTTTTAAGGAGTCAACTGAAAATATAAACTCAATTTTAGAATGACTTCAATGTAAATCCAGAAGATCAAGTGTGAATGTATTATCTTATAATGGTTATATAATTAATGGTTATAAGTTCTATAAAAATGAACATGGTAAACACAGTACCATAAAAAATAGTAGAGTTACTATTTTGGATGAAGTGATTCATGTATATGGTACCAAGGATAAAGATCCAATTTATGTGAATATGTCATACTTTGGAATCATTAACCAAATAAGGTAGTTTTATTATACAACATTCAAAGTGCTTATTTTTCAATGCAAGTGTAATGAGAACAAGAGTGATGTTAAAATAGATGAATTGATATTGATGAAAGTGGATTTCAATAAGAAAGGATGAAAAGATGAACCATTTATAATGAAATCATAGGAAATAAAAGTATTTTATGTTTCAGATTTCACAAACTGAATGTGGTCAATTAATCTATTATTGACCAAAACCACTGAAGTTTTAGTTGTCATTCAACTATGGATGACCCTTTCATTGGTACATAGTAATAATTTTATAGTGGTTTCAATGTAGATTGGATATTTTCTATTAAAGGAGACTATAATGAAGGGATTTGGATACTCTATAGAGAGGTCAAATACCTTCAACCTTTAAAAAAAGAGAGTTCAATAACCAGGTTATATTTTATTTTTTAATATATATTGCGTTACCACATATTATTATTTTTTCACTCCTATATTTACATAAACTAAATTAAATATTCAACCAATTATATAGATAATGACTTATATACATACCAATACTCTCAATCCTAAGGAACGACATGTTTCTCAACATTTTAGTGCTCCTAATGAATAGGAACACCAACTTTATGTAAATATTGATGCTTTAAATATAGAGGAACAATATATTGATGATGTTGAAGTTAATAAAATGATAGATGGTAAAAAACCCATGTCCCATAAAAAATAGGAGAAATGTAGTATGATAGTGTTAGAAAAAATTATTGAGGTGAGAAACAAAGGAATCAAATTTGAGGATGGATGGAATGCACGTGACTATCCTATTAACCCCAATAAGTCCATTTTTAATAGTTATATTAGTCTTACCACTTGAATGCGCATGCCAATAGACGTAAATTCATGGAACAATTTTGTTCCCTCACTTAAGAAACTAATTTGGGTAGATATTAGGGTAAAATTATGATATAAATTCTTTATTTTAATAAAAAATAATAATTAAATGTTGAATTAATATTTATTATCACTTATAGAGTTCATTTATAGTAGATGATTCCCTAAATAAATTATCATTAATTATCACTAGAAAGGATCATAGAGGCTTTCCCACCATTCTAATAAAGTATTATCTCAAAGATGTTGAAGGGAAAATAAACCCACACCCACCACAAATCTATGTACACATGATAAACCAAAAAGATGGGATGCATTTATTGGTCATTGTGAGAAAACTTATTTTCAGGTATATTGTGACTGGTAAAAAATTTCTTGACAATATGTATATCTATCAATTTTATTAATAATTGTTAATTTTGAAACAAAAACAGAGTGATGAAAATAAAAAATGAGTAGCAAAACCAATTTACCCCTACCGTAAAGAAAGGATATGGTATGCTTCAATTGAAAAAAATGTTATGTATTTTAAATATACTATAATACTTTTATGTGACATGAAATAAAAACATAATTATATTTCTCAGTTTATATAAATATTGATGAATAAAAATCTAAATCCACTTTCATCCCACATAATCTAATATGAAAGGAGTCATGTGTAAATAAATAAGGGATACTAATAGACAAAAACAAACAAAAAGCATGGGAAGCATGTGTAAGTGTGACATAATAAAAATATGTTTTTCTTTAAATCAGTATTACATAATAATGAGTACTTATTTTACTATATTTTTTTATCTGACTTAGACATAAGAATCATCATCATCTTTACCCAATGAACAAATACTATCAGTGGCCTTAAAGTGGTAAGAAAAAAAAATACTACGTCAAATGTGCGGGTTTTGGGGTGTACCCCAAACATATTTTGAGAAAAGAAATAAACAGGGGGATAAAGATAATAAAACAGAAAAGTTTTAGGCATGATTAGATACTCTATAATAAAAACATAATTGGTAGTTAAAGTTTTTAGAAAATGTTAAAGAAAGAAATCAAAGAGAATAAACAACACAAAAAAAACCACTATGTAAAGATCCCCCAACACGCCACCAGCTTTGAGGTGATTTATTACACTCAAAGAGTTATCTTAGAATAGATAATAAATATTGTCATAATTGTTTATGTGAAATGTAAATCTATAATACACTGATACCTTTCCTATACTGATATTCTATTGGGTGAAAATGATTGTGATTTATGTCTATCAACACCCACCCATCACCTTATTGTGAGGGGTACTGTGTACAATATCCAAGTAGATATTCAACGTAGAAAATAACTTCCAATAGGTTATGTGAGAGTGGGGATTCACGTAGCTCATGAGCCAAGTGATGAGCTACCTATTCCACTTGATGATACAGATATTCATATAGTCGATCAAGCTATTGGAACATTCATATCTTGATTGTTAGATATTTTAAAAATACATTTCTATAATGAGGTATTTATTTCCAATTTATTTTTCATGCAAAACCTTTAACAATTAATGAAAAGAGGCCTAAAACAATGAATGTTATTACATACAGACAAAGGGAAGAGGGTGGAATGGACGGTCAAATCAAAACAATCTAAAGGATCAACCAAACAGTCTAAAAGATATTCACAAAGCACCTTTACCCCACCCATTCAACTTCCACATTTACTAACATTAATGGTTCATGCAGATACAATGTTAGAAAGTTGTGATACAATCACAATTGATTTTTAAGAACAGATGTATAGAGAGGGTATTATAGACTATATTGGTCTTGATAATATAAATGAAACCCTCAAACATGAATTCATAGGATTTTTAGTTGTAAATGTATACTTTAGGTGTGTTTTCATGATTTTTTTGTCTAATAGCTGACCAACTATGTTAATTTTGACTAAATACTACTCATTATTTTTGCAGGTGTATATATAAATAATATTTTAAGGGAAAACCATGTGAATATAAATTTGGTATCATTAGTATTCACATCACTTATACATAATAATTATCATTGGAACCAAAGAAATATGAAGGAATAGTGAACAGACTGGAAATAATGTTTGAAATAAAACTTACAAATGACGTAATCTTTTAAATACCAACGATGTAGGGGAAAAAATCTAAAATTTAATCATATAAAATATATTTTCATTCATTTAATTACTTATTCTTTTTTGTTTTTAGTTAGTATTGGTTACTCATTACAGCCAATTTGGATACTCCATATATTTATTTTCTGGATTCAATGCATGGATACCTAACAAACTGACCATACGTGACGATGTTTATCAATTTTTAATACACTACATATAGTATTTTACAACTAAAATTCAAGTTATACATTTTATATTATATTTTAGTAAAAATTATATTATGATATGGTGGTGTTTAAGTATCATCAAAATCACAGCATGAGGATCGTCCATGAGAACAAGGATCATATCGACATCTACAAGTGGATAAGTATTAGGTTATATATATTAATATTTCACTAACAAAATATATATAAAAAATTACTTATTTTTATGAATGTTTCTATAGTGTATGAAATAGACTAATTGAAAAGATTATGGTATTATGCTTTCAAATTTATAAAAGATATACTATTCCATCAACAAACTAGCATCCCCGAAGAGGTGCTTTTGAAGATAACAATAATTTCATTTAAAATATTTATTAATACATTATTTATTTATATTTTTATAGTAATACTAGGACTATAAATAGTCCTCATATTCAAAATAGGAAATAAATTTATTTAGAAATGAATGGGTTGCATACCTACAGTTAGAATGCATATAGAAATCATGAAGAGGTGACTTCCTACTACTTATTTAGTTGATTTTATCATCATTTTATCCAATTTCTTAGTTAATTTCCCTATCATTTTTATTGGATACTTTAATAAAATGATCTATAAGTCATTTGTGACATATAAGAATCAACCACAGCTCAATCTGATACATGGTATGTTCAATATGACTCAAAGTGTGAGTTTTTTTGTTTAAAAGTGACATTTTAGTTCAAAACAAACATCAAATATTAAAAACTAAGAAAAATCATTCATATTATTCTTATAACTTAGGATAATTATCCATATGAATTTTTTAAAATTTATAAATCAACCAAACCTCAATCTGATACACGATGTGCCCATAATGACTCAAAGTGTCCGTTATCAGTTTAAAATTGACAATTGAGTTAAAAGTGTGTATTACTCACTAAAAACCAAGAAAACATTCTCTTATTTTCTTGATACATTAGGAATTATATTTATAAGTCATTTGTGACATGTAAAAATTAAAATCATTTTAAACCATCACACGATGTGACCAGTATGACTCAAAGTGCATATTTTCAGTTTAAATTCACATTTTAGTAAAACATACAGATGGAATACTAAAAACTAATAAAAGACATTTGTATTGTCTTGATACTTTATAAAAACAATAAATAATTCATTTGAGACATTTAATAATCAACCAAACACCAATCTGATGCATAGTGTGACCGATATGACTCAATGTATGTGTTTTCAGTTTAAAATGACATTTTAGTAAAAACCAAAAATGACAAACTCAAAACCAAGAAAACACATTCATTTTAACACATAAATATTTTAAAATACATTGTATTTAATATTTTGTGTTACATGTAACATAGACTTGGCTTGTTTAATACGCAAGATTGAGTTTCTGCGAAACAACACTTTATTGTTAAAATTATTTAAATGATATATTTATAAATTATTCATTAAATATAGTAACATAAATAGTAATAAATAAGTTTTAAATGTTATTTATAATTTTTTCACATAAATAAAACATATTTATAATTAATTTTATAAGTTTTGGTAAAATAGTTATATGTTTAGAAATACTATTTTCATAAAGGAACTACTTTTTATGTCCTTTTGTAAACAATGATAAAATTAATTTTAGTCACACTTAGAAATTGAATTTGATAAATTAGACTTCATTTTTGAATTTTTAATATCAAAATTATATTAAGTAGAATTTTTGTTATTTTTCTGAAAACTTTAAATTTTTTATGAATAGTGAAAAACACTACATTATTGTAAAAAAAAACGAATTTTTCATTTAAATAATTATTTAACTTTAAATTTATATTAAATTCATAATAGATAAATAATAAAAATATTAACCCAATTTATGACATTTTAATAATTTTTATAATTGAATTAGATATAAATATTCATTGATTTTTTTAACGTCTTTTTACCCGCCTTCTAGCCACATTCGCGAATTAACATTAAACGTAATTTTACCACTTCTATGAATTGAATTTTGAAAAATGAACATACATGGTTGTAATAAATATGAAAAATTTGGTTCAATAAAATCAAAATAATTTTTTGGTGAATAATAACTTTTGAATTTTATTTACCATAACTAAATGTAAATAGGGTAATTAAATGTAAAAAAACATTATAATAATACAAAATTACCTGAACAATTGTCCTAATTTCATCATATAAGTATGTTTTGATAAAAACCAACCTTATGTAAAAAATATAATCTTTTTTAAGTCACTTGTATTAGATTAAGACATTTATTATAGTTTATTTAAAAAAGAGTTAAAAATGTCATATTCAAATTTTAATAACTAAATAATTTTAATATAAGGTTATACATAAGATAAATTCTTCTATAAATATTCATTATAAATATTATAAATTTATATAAATCATGATAATTTATTTATAATTGTTAGACATTAAATAATTAAATTTAATTATGACATAATGATGATGCAGTAATTGATTTATTAAAGGAAGAGTCAAACAAATGATATTAATAATATTAAAATAAATAAAATTTGAATTAATTAATAACATAAACTAATTTTATAGATAACTTAGAAATTTTAGTGACATTTTGGACGTATTGGTTTGAAGTTATCATGTCTTTTTGATATTTTTAAAAATAAAAATACTAAATAGTACTTAAATTGACATAAATGATATTTTAAAATAAATACTATTTTATTAAATGATATAAAAGTCATAAAAATATAATTTTCATGAAACTGACTCTAATAATTTCAAATATGTCACAAATTATCCAATTGGGTTTTTTGGCATTTTATAGTAACTATATTAACCCTATAATGTTAAAATATAAGAAGACACGGTAAGAGTTATACCGTTTAACTAAAGGTTAAATCCAAAATATAAGTTTACTTTTATGAAATAAACATGTCTAAAATTTATTTTTTGAGGGTATTTATACCCATAATAATTTTAGACTTTAAATAAATCACTTTGTATCTATTTGAAACCAAAAATAAATTTATAATAAATCAATATTTTAAGATCTTCCAAAAGTGCCCCTCACCTCTCTTATGAAATGGAACTTCTAATTATATTTAATTAACACATACAAATCCCTTTTCCTCAGCCAAAAACTGCCAATTTTCTCTTACATATTCCCTCAATTCATTCTAGAGTCCATACATTGGGCAGAAAGGCATCCTAATGATTCCTTTTTTCCAAATCAAAAGGAGACACCAGAAAAAGAGGTAATTGTTTTATCACCTCTTTCAAAGTTCTTTTCTATCTATACTTCCTATTTATATGTTATTTCCATAACAAAGTAAAATCCATTATCATAAATATACTAATATGTTATTATAATAATGTTACAACCATATTTTTCATTTTATCCATCTAATGAATAACAATATAACTATGTGTGTGTATGTACAACTTACTGTCTCCATGTTGTGGTGTAATTTGTTATTAAAAACTAATTTATTATAATGGGTATGATTATGAGTATAATATATATAAATAATAAATATAACATGATATTTTTTCTTTAAAATTCATATCCCATCAAATTCCATACAATTTAAACATTAAGGAAATGATACTGTCGCTCGTGCGTACGTACGACTTACCGTCTCCACAACGCGGTGAGATTCATTTCCATATTAACCATTCAAGAATGATTGTAAAAATATAAATAATTAATAAGTATGAAATATATTAAATAATAATTCTACTATTATAATATATATATATAGGCACATATATGTTATTTACTTACTTCCATTCAATACGATAAGAAAACAGAAACGACATTCATGCGTACGTACAACCTACCGTCTCCATGAAAAATGTGTTCCATTTCATTTATCTATCAATTATATATATTTATATACTGAATATATATGATATATAAATCATGTTTTATATTTTTTAAGTAAGTAAATTATGATCTATGAAATAAGATCAAGAATAACAACTCAAAACATATTTGATAAACAAAGTGATTATTACCCGAAATGCTGCTTTAACTTGGAAATTATTAATAAAAAGGTAATATAAAGTCATAAATGAATCATGTATGATATCATAAATATTATTATGGTTCTGTTAGAAGTTAATAATATTTTTTAAAACATTATATAGGTGTTTCAGACACATACAAAGAGAATGAGATCTGAGGTAAGCGAATTCCGTCTCATTTTTAATTTTCGTGAGATATAAGCCATGTTTACCACATATTTATTATGTGTGGTGTATGTAATACCCCTATTATATTTAATATAATTAATAAATTTATCTTTATGGTATTTAAATATTCATTTTAGTATATCAAGATTATGATTTAAATGTTCAAAGTGGTATGGGACACTTTGAATATTTGAAGAATTAATCATTTCTCCATTGCAATATTCTTGATATTATCATAAATATTTATTTATATGTATATAAAGGATTATAAAGAACATTTGTTTTGTGTATTTTTATGTTCATTCAATTTTTTTCAAAAATAAATATTTTAAAGGTTTTATGTAAGGGTTAATTTAATAATCTCTTTATTATCCGAGATTTTTTATATGTAAGTATATACTAGGATATCTTTATCATCCATATCAATATTTCTTAAAATTTATTTCAAAATATTATCGACAATTGTTTAAATTCACTTTTACCCATGTTTTAATTTTTATAAAATGTTTTGAAAGGAATATTTCCATTATTTTCCAAAAGGGTACTTTATGACCTTTTCGAAAAATTAAGAAAAGAATGTTTTTTTAACTTATAAAGCATGATCAGATATTTCCACCGTCATGATGCTTTAACATTTTGAAGATTAACCTAAAAGAATACCAGTTTATTTTTAAAAGAAATGTTTTATTCTATAATTTTGTGGCTTATAAATGATTTCAAATTAAAAAATTAATATTTATCTCAAAGAGTTTTAATGACTTTATTAGATTATTTTCATCTATGTCAACATACTTTGTTGTATTTTATGCTTAATTGAGTTTGATTTATTTTGATACAATATACCATATTGTATTGAAGGGTTTATGATATGTTTGAATATGGATGTTCTATTTTGATACCATTTATAGTTTTTGGTGAAAGTATTAACATTTTTTATGCTATTTTTAATATGAATGTTTATGTTATGTTTTACATTTTTCATATGAGGAATGTATTGGACGTAGAATGAAATAGGTTAGGGACCAGTTAATGAAAGACCTACATTTTGGGGACCAGTTAATGAAATCTCTACAGGTTAGGGACCAGTTAATGAAATCCCCTCAATGCATCGATAGTTATCATAAGACAAACTAATTTGGGTTTTGACTAATGTCTTACCCATATGGTCTTGTAATGAGACCTTGATGGTATGTCTGAAATTATGCATTCCCTCACTATTAGATTAGTTATCGATATTACATTTCATTATTTAACTAGTAGAATATCCATGTGAATGATTAAATGGATTTATTTGATTTATTATTTCCATATTATGCTGAAGGTTATTTTTATAAGCCTTGTGTTTCAGTTTTATACATGCCTTAAAAGTTTATGATTATTTATGAAAGCTTCTACTGTATTGGTTAACCTTACTGAGCATTTGATCTCACCCCTTTCTTATGATTTATTTTCCTAGGATGACAAGAAGTGTTTTATGATTAATATACATGGTTAAGCTAGGATAATAACAGCTTTGTCAAAGAATTATCCATTTTTCATTTTATGCTTTGAATTATAATGTAAAGTTCATGTATGTAATATAATTTACATGAATTCTAAACTGATCAGTCCTTTGGGATTTGATTCATTGTAATAATGCCAATGTATTAAAATAATACAATGGCTTCAAGCATCTGGGATTGGGGTGTTACAATTGGTATTAGAGGAAGTTTAACAACAACATTGGAAACTAGATTTAGAGAACTTAGATTAGGGATCATAACCCTAAGATAGACTTTGAGGATAAGTATAGAGGAATATCCTAAAATTTTAGTAATGTAGAGATATGTGTGTCTTCCTGGAAAATACATCCCTGTCTAGATACTACAAGTGGACGTGGTTCTGAAAAATATGTACCTAAGAGTAATAACTATGAAAAGGTGTTCTGAGATTGACTCAGGATAACCTGGTACACGACAATGGGCCATAATGCACACCTATTTTGACACTCCCAGGGGATGTTCTTAGGATAATTCACATTTTATTTACAAACCAATATGAAGGATTTTAATATAATATTCGAATGAATAAAATTGGTGAAACCTTAGGTGTTTTAGATTGAAAATAAGGTGTCATGATATTATTTAAATTATTTTATAACCATTGTTACTCACACTCTATTTTTTGGTTTTATTCAATGGTTGGATCCTAAAGAAGTCACATTAACATAAAAATGATGGACAAGCTGGACAAGGTGGTGGCGATGAGAAACCAAATAGAATGTTGATAGGAATTAAAGATATCATGTTTATACCTAATCAGTTTTCCAAAAATATGATTAACAACATATACATTAACCAACTCCTGAACTCACTAAAGAAGAGAAAGATAGATCATGCTAAAATCTTCAATGATGGATACTAAGGAGAAAAGAAATCTAAATTTTCATCATACAGTAAATGTGAAAGGAGACACACAGGAAAGTGTCTCAATAGGACAAAGAAATGATTTATGTGTGGGAAAAAAAGACATAAAACAAAGGATTGACAAGAAAAAATGAAGAGTATAATAGAATAAAATAAAACTGATCCTAAAATTCAATTTACATGTATTTTCTGTAAATATAGGGGACCTAGGAATTACCCGAGTCAATGAAGTATTCTATAGGATAACCACCAAGCCAAGAAAGGACCTATATGAAAATAAATGAATGATGAAATGTTTAAAAGTAGTAATGGTATTTTGATTATGGGATTACTTTGGAAGACTTTGTTTTAGTTTGTGTAACCATGATGTTATGTGAAAATGTTATTCAAGGAAGAGATTATCTTTCCTTATATAGACATAATTATAAAGGTATAAATAACCTCTATGGTTTATATGATTTGGAGTTAAATTTTGGGATATTACATTTTAGGATAAAAAATGAAAGAGATTAAAATATGTTATGGTTAATTTTTTAAGATTTTATCTCATTTTTGGAATGTTATAAAATTTTTATAGTTTTAGAAAAAGGAAAACCCATAGGAAGGGTGACAATCCGTCACGTCCAGAAAGGCCATGGGTCTTGAACCCAAAACTGAAGGGAGACAAGGGTGAAACTCCTACCACTAGAATACGTGAAGTCCCTAGTGAGTATGAATTTTTATTTTTGGTTAAAAGAGTTGATAGAATAATAATATATTGATTTTGGGAACTTATGTTTTATCAAATGGATATACTTGGTATTGGAAAATGATTTTGGAATTAGGTGATAAATATTATTTTGAAATACGTTCACTGTTTTTGGAAATTTATATGATTAAGGTAAATATAATAATATATAATTTTATTTGAGGAGTAATGGTTGAATTTTATTTTGGAAGAATATATGATTTTGTTATGGACTTGTAGAAATTTGGGTTATTTATGGAAATGATTAACCTATCTTGGAGAATATGTAATTAGGTTAATTATTTTTTGGTATGAGACATTAAGAGTGATTATGTTATTTAGAGATAAATATTAAATTTATCCTGGAAGAATATGTGATCAAATATTTCTAAATTTTGGGTTTCAATCTTATTCTAGAATATTTTTAAGGAAGGTTAGTTATTTTCTGAATGATCAACGATGAACCTTTTGAGTTTTACTATAGAATTTTTGAGATTATTTTTGTAAATTATCTTATATTATACTAAAATTTTGGTTAATGAATTATGATATTATCTAAAAGTTGAATCTATTGCTTTAATTTTGAAAGATTCATCTTGAACACTCATCATTTGGAGAAAAAGATGAGTCTATGGTGGAAATTGATTAAAGGGGGAAACTCTACTTGTTAAGTAAGTAAGTATATTTTATTTTGTTCTTAGTATATGGAGTAAATTAATTATTTAAATCTAGGGGAAATATCATAAAACCAAATTTTTTTTCCTAGTATATTATTTTGTGATGAATCAAATGGTCCTTTGTATTATCATAGATTTGTAGCTTTCTGATTGTTAAATTTCTCCTAATAATGTTCTCTATCACTCTCCATCAAAACATGATGGCTAAATTTTCTTTAATTTCAATTTTTTCCTATATGGAACCCTAGTATGTGTTATCTCTGGTGACCTTCATACTTCCCATTAAATATTTTATGGTGGAGGTCTCATTAATCCTTTTCCGATGTGGGATTTCAAGAAAGATTTTTTGAAAATTTCAACCCATAGTTTTTGGTTTCGAGTTTAAATTATGAGGACACAATTTATTGAAGGAGGGGAGAATGTAACACCCCAATATTTCACGTTATGTTATCTTAAATATCATGTGTTGCATGAAACACTGACTTGTCTTATGTAACACACAAGATTAAGTTTCTACAAAACAACACTTTTGTGTTAAAACTATTTAAATGATATATTTATAACTTATCCATTAAATATAGTAACATAAATAGTAATAAATAATTTTTAAATGTTATTTATAATGTTTTCACATAAATAAAACATATTTATAATGAATTTTATAAGTTTTGATAAAATAGTAATATATTTAGAAATACTATTTTCTTAAATGAACTACTTTTTATGTCCTTTTGTGAACAATGATAAAATTAATTTTAGACACTATTAGAAATTTAATTTGGTAAAATATTATTCATTTTTTAATTCTTAATATCAAAATTAGATTAGGGATATTTTTTGTTTTTTTTCTGAATATTTTCAATTTTTGATGAATAGTGAAAAACACTACATTATAGTTAAAAAAGCGACTTTTTCATTTAAATAATTATTTTACTTTAAATTGATTTTAAAGTCACAATAGATAAATAATACATATTTTAACCCAATTTAGGTCATTTTAATCATTTTTATAATCGAATTAGATATAAATATTAATTGAATTATTTTAACATCTTTTTACCCGCCTCCTAGCCCCATTTACGGATTAGCATTAAACATAATTTTACTACTTCTGTGAATTGAATTTTGAAAAATGGAAATACATGATTTTAATAAGTATGAAAAATATGATTAAATAGTATCAAAATAATTTTTTGGTGAATAATAACTTTTGAATTTTGTTTACCATGGTTAAAGGTAAATAGGGTAATTAAAAATAAAAATAATATTACAATAATATAAAATTACCCTAACACTTTTCCAAATTTCCTTAGATAAGTATGTTTCGACCAAAATCAACCTTAGGTCGAAAATATGATCTTTTTTAAGCCACTTGTATTAGATTAAGATAATTATTGTAGTTTATTTAAAGAAGAGTTAAAAGTGTCATATTCAAATTTTAATAACTAAATCATTTTTAATATAGGGTTATATATAAGATAAATTATACTATAAATATTTCCTAGAAATATAATAAATTTATATACATCATGATAATTTATTTATAATTTTTAGACATTAAATAATTAAATTTAATTGTGACACAATGATGATGCAGTAATTGATTTATTAAAGGAAGAATACAATAAATGATATTAATAATATTAAAATAAATAAAATTTGACTTAATTAATGACATTAACTAATTTTATAGATAAATTAGACATGTTAGTGACATATTTTTTTTTAAAGTTATCATGTTGGTTTGATAAGTTTAAAAATGAAAATACTAAATAGTATTAAAATTAACATAAATGATATTTTAAAACAAATACTATTTTATTAAATGATATACAAGTAATAAAAATATAAGGTTTATACAAATAAATTTTATAATATCAAATATTTCATAAATGATACAATTGGGGTTTGTTTTTAATTTTATAGTAACTATATTAACCATATAGTGTAAAAATACAAGAAGAAACAATAAGAGTTAAACCGTTTAACTAAGGGTTAAATCCAAAAGATAAGGTTACTATTATGACCTAAACATATATAAAATTAATTTTTTGAGGGAATTTAGACCTATAATAATCTTATAATCTAAATAAATCACTTTGCTGTTATTTTAAACAGAAAATAAATTTATAATAAATTAATATTTTAAGATCTTCCAAAAGTTCCCTCACCTCTCTTATAAAAGAGAACTTCTCATTATCTTTAATTAACACATCCAAAGCCCTTTGACTCAGAAAAGACCTAAAAAGTTTCTCTTATAGCTTCACTAAATTTATCCTAGAGGCCATAATTTGGGCATAAATCCATTCTTAGGAGTCCTTTTGTGCAAATCAAAAAGAGACACCTGAAAAAGAGGTAACTATTTTATCACCTCTTTCAAAGTTCTTTTCTTCATATACTTAATATTAATTTGTTGTTTCCATACCAAAGTAATAAATAAAATATTATATAATGGCCCGGACCTCTCCGGTCCATTAGTTTTTGGAATTTTGGTGTTGGAGGTGTTCCGGGAGGCCAAGGGGACATATCCCCAAAACTTTGCCAATTTTCCAGTTCTGTGAACAATGTTTCCAGTTTTATGAACAGTAACAGATCGGTCTCACAGATCGGTGTGACAGATCGGTTTCACAGATTGGTGTGACAGATCGGTTTCACAGATTGATGTGACAGATCGGTTTCACAGATCGGTGTGACAGATCAGTTTCAGAGATCGGTGTGATAGATCGGTTTCACAGATCGGTGTGACAGATCGGTTTCACAGATCGGTCTGACAGATCGGTTTCATAGATCGGTGTGACAGACCGATTTCACAGATCGGTGTGACAGATCGGTTTCACAGATCGGTGTGACAGATCGATTTCACAGATCGGTGTGACAGATCGGTTTCACAGATAGGTGTGACAGATCGGCTTCACAGATCGGTGTGATATATCAGTTTCACAGATCGGTCTGACAGATCGGTTTCACATATCGGTGTGACAGATCGGTTTCATAGATCGGTGTGATAGATCGGTTTCACAGATCGGTGTGACAGACCGGTTTCACAGATCGGTGTGACAGTTCGGTTTCACAGATCGGTTTCACAGATCGGTTTCACAGATTGGTTTCACAGATCGGTTTCACAGATCGGTTTCACAGATCGGTTTCACAGATCGGTTTCACAGATTGGTTTCACAGATCGGTTTCACAGATCGGTTTCACAGATCGGTTTCACAGATCGGTTTCATGTACAGTAACGGTGGGTGAACAGTGTTTCCAGACTCCTACAGTTTTTCCCCTTTTGACGTTTCTTTTGACGTAAAATACATTTAAAGCCTTATTTTAAGGGCTCTCTTAAGGCCGTTTCAAATTCCATAAATCCTATATTAATTATTCCTAAGGCTTAGAATGTTTTACTTGGTCAACTGCGTAGGTTAATGCGATCCGTTTTTAATGGAGAATTAACCGGATCTTAAACCATCGCCCCATTAAATCTTAAAAAGGGACGAGATATCATTCTCCCTTGTTCTTTCCCTTTGTTCTCAACTAAGAGGCGCTAGAACCTTTCAATCATTCCCATAGGAGTTTCACAATCAACCTTTACTCCTAGGATCAGTTCCGCTCTTTTGGATACAACTGAGCCGTATCGATCAATCTTCGATATAAGGTATGTTGTATCGTCGTTCTTTTGGGGTTCATCTTCTCCTATCCTCTTTTCCATAAGTATACCATGTATTCTCCAAGATTCTAATGGGTTTTCTTGGGGTTGGTTGGTACTGTCGTACCGCAGCATCCTCCGGTGGATGCAGTTGTCGCGAGGGGAGGATCGTGACCTGTTGTGTGGATAAAGAACGTGAGGAACTGTTTGAGGTAGGGGATTCATGGATTCTCTAATTGTATATGTGCAATCGTAGAATTATCATAATTTATCCCTTTGGATCACAATGAAATTGACCTAATTAAATACTTGAACCGGATTAAAAGAATTGGTTGATCGCATGTTGTTCCTTTATACCGTGATAACGGTTTGCCTCATGTTTTCCTAGATATAGTGATATCTATGTTTTCTTTGATTTGTTGTTCGTTCATGATAAAAATTGACAATGAATGTAAAGCTGGAATTAGTTGTTAATTAATTGGCTAAAGATAAAGAGGCATGTAAATTAATCTGGTTATTGCTGTTGTTGTAGTTGTTCTAATTTGAGGATAATCAAATTAGGGAAGTAAGAATGGATTTTTAATTGTGATAGATTGCTGATTAGGTATCCATGATTGGAACCTACGAATAAAAAATCTGCCAATTCAATATGGATTAGAAAACAGATTATGTGGGAATTTCAAAAGGGTTCTGAGTTACCCGCTTGCTTGTAAGGCTGAATGCCTTGTGGTTTTGAGCTCTGAGTGCTCATTGTGTTGAAGGCTGAATGCCTTGTTAGGGGGCCTAGATCCCATTTGTGATGTTTTTTTTTCCTGCTGCTTGTGCTGTGATGCGAGCCTGGATGGCTGTTGTGATATGTGGAGGCATGGAGACTTGTGGTTGTGGCAGCGGATGACGCCTAGTGTGGCGAGATGCATCGGTTTATCCATATGGGTGTCGGGGAGGACACCAAGGGTGATGGTATGAGATGAATGTGATGGTTTGATGTTGGTGGTTTGGTTTGGTTGTTTATCTTCTTTACTTTTCCCCACTTCTCAAGGAAGCTGGTCTTGCTTACCCTCTTTCTGAAGGAGGCGAAGACACGCGGGGTATGCCACGTGCTTTCCGTGTTTAGCCTCTCGATGGAGGATGGGTCTATGCTCTTTCTATAGGCGGCAAAGACTTGACGGGTAGTATATCTACTCACCGTGTTGAGCCTCCTTTGTGTTTAGAATCATAGGATGTTTTTCTAGAATGCCTGGGAATGTGGAAAAGTAATTCTGTAAGGAATGTTTGATTAAATGGTGAAAATCCACGGGGATGGAGATGCTGGAATTTAAAGGTGATGTGAATCTTAAAAAAAAGAAGCAGTTGTTTTTGAAAGTGATGCCAATTCAATTTAATGTGGAATTGTTCATTCTTAATTAATGTTTAAAGAATTAATTAATGTACAGTAGAACTGACAAATGAGAATGGAGTAATCTAATAAAGCTCTTCAAATGGTTGTGTGCTTGTAGGATACCTAGTCTTTGAAGTAGCAGCCTGGAGTCTGAGAGACGTTAGCTGCAGTTGTATCTAAGACTAGGTAATGCCCATAGTGTGGATGTGAGTTACTTATACATTCTGTAATTTTTGTGTTTCTATACGCTACTCCACCCTCTCGGTAAGGGAAACTGACACCCCTAGGATTCTGAGCCCTGGGGGGGTGTTTTCCCCAACATTCTGATGGGAGGTTGAATGGCTGACTACCCCCTTTGGCCCCGCTCTCTTCTCTTGGTAGATCTTTGTGCTGGTAGGCATAGTGGTTAGTTTTACCCATATATGTGTGTAGAAGGCTGTAATGGCTTGTGGTTATTTCACACACATATATTCTGGATATAGTATCCTATGGAATACTATAGGTGTAACGTGTATAGGCTGTGATGGATTGAGGATCCTTACTCGGCGTATGGGCTGTGATGGCTTGAGGAATAATACTCGACATATGATACACGTTATACGAGCTATGGTGGCTCCCGGAAACTACCTGGTTACTTTGGTTGTGAGGACGGTGTGGTGCTTCGCCCAGGTGTCTGCGGGCAAGCCTTTGTGGTGCACGAGGTGCAGATTGTGGAGCTTAGCCCAGGTGTCTCCGGGCAAGCCTTTGGAGAGAGATGCACAGGACGTATGTCATTGGGGCAAAGCGGCAAACCAGTGGGGAAGTAGTAGCGGGGTACCCTTGATATTCTTTACTATATTCTATATTCTTGTATACGTTACTTGGTGAGAGTATCCATGGTGAGGTTGGGAACATAGTATACCTGTTAGGTGACGAGTTAGTTTCACTTGTTGTTCACTGGGCTTTAGCATGCTTTCTTTACTTTTGCACGAGAGGCTTGGGGAGGATCCTACTGAGTATACTGTTATACTCACCCTATGTATATATAAACTGTTTTTCAGGTCACTTGGAGCAGGTTGGAGATCAAGCTGGTTACTACTAGCTTGCGGTTGGAGGAGGAGCTGTTCGGGATTGTGGTCGCTGCCGTTTTACTTTCTTTTGGGTACTTTTAGTTTTCCCTTTCAGTTGTAGTACTTTTTCATGAGATTTCATATATGTACATGGGTTTATTTTATTTTTCAGTTATGAGTTGGAGTTAGTTGGAGTCTATTCTATCTCTCTCTTCTGCATGTGTTCTCTTAGAGGGTAATGCCTCCCATTTGTGTGTGTATTATACCCTCGGTGCTAGTCGCCAACCCGGGGCCTACTGGAGGCAGGACTCGGGGGTCATTATCTCCCTTCTCACATTGCCGGCCTAGGAGGGGTACAGTTTTTGGGGAGGGGGTCGTGACAGAGTGGTATCAGAGGTCTGGTTGAGGGATAGGATGGAGTTTGGAGTTAGGCACAGGTGAGGATGCATGGGATGGTAGGGCAACAGTGTCATTCATGTTTAGCAAGTGGGGTAAACACTGGATACCGACAGAGACATAGGCGTTCAGGGCCCCCTATGATATGTTGCACGGACCTTTAAGTTTACGATGGCTACTAAACAAAGTGATACTGGTTGCAGGGTAGAGACCTAGGAAAGGATCATGCATCATTATTCTTTGCACCTGTGTTTGAATGGGTAGACCTTGGGATAGGTAACCTAAAATTAATAAAACAAAATAATTAATTAATTAATGTTGAGTCTTCCATATTCCAGGCTTAGGAGCTCTAATGGTTGTTATTTTACAGGTATGGCTCCAGGTTGACGTCCTCGTCAGGTTTGCGCAGAGGATGCCCAGCAGGATGTTCCAGTAGATCGCCGCCGGGTAGAGGTTGACGACGATGATACTTGGAGGAAGACACTCCGAGAGTTCCAGTGCCAGAGTCTACAGAAGTACGAGGGATCCATTTCAGATGCAGTCACAGAAGACTGGTTGGAGGAGGTCGAGATAGGCTTCAGTTCGATTCGTGCTCGGAAGGAACACTGGGTGTCCTTGGTTGTGACGATGCTGCGTGGAGCAGCGAGGCAGTGGTGGTTCTTGTTCCTCGGGGATTGTGAGGAGTCAGCGATCTCATGGGAGGAGTTTCGAGACAGGTTTAGAGTCGAGTTTCTTTCATCGACTCCGAAGGCGTCCAGTCGCCAGGAGCTTCTCACCCTCCGACAGGGGAGCTCCAGTGTTCGAGAGTTTGGAATTCGTTTCAGGAACCTTCTACGATATGCTTCAGACCTGTTACCAGATGAGGAGGCCAGGGCGAGGCATTTCGAGGAGGCTTTGTGTCCAGAGATCCAGCGCCAGGTCACCTCATTTATGCTGAAGACATATCTAGAGGTGCTGGCGAGGGCAGAGGTTTTTGAGAGGACTTTGTCCAGGACCGGATCGTCATGAGAGGGGAATCGTCATGATTCCTCACGAAGCAGAGCTGTGGTCCGGGGTTCCCGGTTTTCAGGACAGAAGAGTTTCCGTTCACCTGGGGGTAGGTCCCAGCCCTTCCCATCTCGTTTCTCCAGAGGCAGCAACTCTCAAGCCTATGCCAAGGGATCAGGCGCTTTCTTTTCTTGTGGTGGACATGGTCATCAGCAGCGGGAGTGCCCGACTTTTCAGAGTAGTCATCGTGCACCAGGTGCTCCACTCCAGGTTCCTCCGTTGAGGCAGTTCCAGTCGAGGCAGCAGCAGCAGGTTGCACCAGCTTTAGATCACCCGAGGGTAGATGGAGCAGGCAGAGGACAGCCCCATGACGCTCCCCGTCCTCAGAGAGTAGATCGTGGCTGTGGTGGTGGTCGTCATCAGGGTCAGAGAGGCCGCGGAGGTGGTCATGGTCAGCTTCATGCTCTAGCGTTGCCAGCCCCAGGCGAGCCAGATGTCGTTCGAGGTACCCTTTGCTTGTTTTCTACCTTGGTGTATGCCTTTTTTGATTCAGGAGCGACACACTCCTTTATATCCCCTACCCTTGTCCACGCTTTGGGACTTGAGGTAGAGAGGCTTCCAGTGCCCTTGGCGTTGACTACGCCAGTTGGAGGTCGAGCTAGCTTGTTTGAAGTATGTAGAGACTGTGAGCTAGTGTTGGGGAAGCACCGCTCTTGGGGAGATTTCCTATGTTTACGAATACAACCATATGATGTCATCCTCGGCATGGATTGGTTGTATTCAGTGCAGGCTATTGTGGATTGCTACAGGAAGAAGGTCGTTTTCTTTGATGAATATGGAGAGGAAGTAGTGTTTGTTGGTGAGAGAGATCCTCGGATGAGTCATAGACGAGTTTCATCCTTATCATCCATGATGGCTGGGATGATGCTGAGTTCTTCAGAGGTTCAATAGTTGGCGTTTCCTAGGGTCGTAGAGGAGTACCCTGATGTCTTTACAGAAGAGGTTGTATCCTTACCCCCTCGACAAGAGATTGAGTTTGGGATCGAGCTATATCCAGGAGCGTATCCTATCTCTATGTCTCCGTATAGGATGACCCCTTCTGAGTTACGAGAGCTACGTATTCAGCTTGACGGTCTGTTGCAGTGTGGTTTTGTTCGGCCAAGTGTGTCACCGTGGGGTGCACCAGTTTTGTTTGTGAAAAAGGCTGATGGCAGTTTGCGGTTGTGCGTCGATTATCGTCGCTTAAACAAAGTGAAAATAAAGAACCGCTATCCTCTCCCACGGATTGATGACCTATTCGATCAACTGAAGGGTGCAAGTTGGTTTTCAAAGATAGACTTGCGGTCAGGATATCATCAGATGCGTGTAAAGGATGAGGATATCCCGAAGACTGCTTTCCGTTGTCGTCATGGGCATTATGAGTTTGTTGTAATGCCATTCGGCGTGACGAATTCTCCAGCTGTTTTCATGGGGTTGATGAATGCTGTGTTCCGTGAATTCCTGGAAAAGTTTGTTGTGGTTTTCATCGACGACATCCTTGTATACTCCACATCTGAAGAGGAGCATGCAGAGCATCTACGAGCTGTTTTGGGAGTTCTTCGCCAACATCGGTTGTTTGGGAAGTTGTCCAAGTGTGAGTTCTGGGCTCGAGAAGTTCGTTTCTTGGGACATGTTGTGTCCCAACAAGGAGTAGCTGTGGATCCTTTGAAGATAGAAGCAGTGGTGTCTTGGCCAGCCCCCAAGACCGTGTCAGAGGTGCGAAGTTTCCTTGGTCTCGCAGGCTATTATAGGAGGTTTGTGGCTAATTTCTCCCGAGTTGCGACTCCTCTGACAGCTTTGACCAGGAAGGATCAAGCGTTCATATGGACTGATCAGTGTCAGACAGCTTTCGAGTATCTAAAGGAGAAGTTGGTAAGTGCTCCAGTCCTTTGTATTCCAGCGGAGGGAGTCCAGTTTGATGTTTTCTGTGATGCTTCACATCTGGGGCTAGGCTGTGTTCTCATGCAGCAGAGGTTAGTTGTTTCTTATGGGTCTTGGCAGTTGCGTCCCCATGAACGCAACTATGCCACCCATGATCTTGAGTTGGCAGCCGTGGTTTTTTCTCTGAAGTTGTGGAGACATTACCTCATTGGTGAGCACTTTGTGGTTTTCACCGATCATAAGAGTTTGAGGTATGTTTTCTCCCAACGTGACTTGAACTTGAGGCAGCGTCGGTGGATGGAGTTCTTGCAGGAATACGACTTTGAAATATCGTATACACTTGGGAAGGGAAATGTTGTTGCTGATGCACTGAGCCGAAAGTCACGTAATGATGTTGTGCGTGAATCTGGTGATTCCTGGAGAGTGATGGAAGAGCTATCAGCTTTGCATCTTGATATGGGAGAAGTTGGGGGTAGAGGTTGTCTTTTCCAGATGACGGTGCAGTCATCCCTGATGCAGAAGGTGGAAGAGTCTCAGTTGGGTGATCTAGAGGTGGAAGTTTGGAGAGATAGAGTTGTTTGTGGGGAGGCCCCTGATGGTTGGTCGGAGGATGAACAACACCGAGTGTTGTATCATGGCAGGATTTTTGTTCCCTTGGCGATGCGCGAAACGGTTCTACGAGAGTTCCATAGTTCACCCTTGGCGGTACATCCTGGTGTGAAGAAGATGTACCGATCCTTGAGGAGTCAGTTTTGGTGGCCTGGGCTGAAGCGTACAGTTGCAGAATGTGTGTCTCGATGTTTAGTCTTCCAGAAGGTGAAGGCCGAACACCGTGTTCCTGGTGGTCTTCTCCAGCACTTAGAGATTCCTCAGTGGAAGTGGGAGGACATCTCAATGGACTTTGTTACAGGTTTACCTCGAGCTCCGGGAGGACATGATGCTATATGGGTGGTAGTGGATCGTTTAACTAAATCGGCCCACTTCATAGCAATCAAGGAGTCGAGCTCAGTGGAGGTTTTGTCGAGGCAGTATCTAGAGGAGGTGGTGAGGCTTCACGGAGTACCTAGGATGATCATTTCTGATCGAGATCCTCGTTTTAAATCTAGGGTGTGGAGAGGTCTCCAACATGCTTTTGGCTCTCAACTGTGCCTTAGCACTACTTTTCATCCTCAAACGGATGGTCAGACAGAGCGAACAATCTAGACTCTTGAAGACATGTTGCGCTCTTGTGTTCTTGATTTTGGAGGTTCATGGGTGAAGCACTTACCCTTGGTAGAGTTCGCTTACAATAATAGTTTTCACTCTACCATTGGTATGGCGCCGTTTGAAGCCTTGTATGGCCGGCCATGCCGTTCTCCGTTGTTCTGGACTGGGGTCGGAGAGTCAACAATTCTCGGACCAGAACTAGTGCAGAATACAACAGAGATGGTTCAGGTGATTTGTGAGAGGATGAAGACAGCACAGGATCGTTAGAAATCTTATGCTGATTAAAGAAGGAGACCCTTAGAGTTTAATGTTGGGGATCATGTGTTTCTAAAGGTGACTCCCCATCGTGGGCAGCGAAGGTTTGGTCGTGGAAGTAAGCTTTCTCCCTGGTTTGTTGGGCCTTTCGAGGTGTTAGCTCGTGTTGGAGCTGTGGCGTATCAAGAAGCACTTCCCCCTCAGATGAGTCGGATACATGATGTTTTTCATGTATCGCAGCTCCGTCGTTACCTTCATGATTAATCTCATGTTATCGATTGGGGAGAGATCGATATTGATGATGATGCAACCTTCGAGGAGCGACCTGTGGAGATCCAAGACCGCAAGGAGAAAGTGTTGCGTGGGCGTTCTATCCCCTTAGTTCGTGTCTTGTGGCGACACGGTGGCATGGAGGAGAGTACCTGGGAGCGTGAGTCACAGATACGTGCTCAGTACCCAGAGTTGTTTAATGTTTAACTCCTTTCATGTAATGATGTTTTCTTTGTGGTTGCACCTTTCATGTTTTATTTATGTGCCTTTGATGAGATGTTATGTTTGAATTATTTGGTTATGAATTGTTTGTTCCCGGATGTCATAGTTTTGTTCCATCTTTCGAACAACTCATGGTGGTTTTTCCCTGAGAGTTATCTTATGGGGTGGTTGTTCGGACCCCTCTTCTCTTCTGGGTTGGTTTTTAATTCTCGAGGACGAGAATTTTTTGAGAGGTATCTAATGTATTGGCCCGGACCTCTCCGGTCCATTACTTTGTGGAATTTTGGTGTTGGAGGTGTTCCGGGAGGCCAAGGGGACATATCCCCAACACTTTGCCAATTTTCCAGTTCTGTGAACAGTGTTTCCAGTTTTATGAAAAGTAACAGATCGGTCTCACAGATCAGTGTGACAGATCGGTTTCACAGATCGGTGTGACAGATCAGTTTCACAGATCGGTGTGACAGATCAGTTTCACATATCGGTGTGACAGATCGGTTTCACATATCGGTGTGACAGATCGGTTTCACAAATCGGTGTGACAGATCAGTTTCACAGATCGGTCTGACAGATCGGTTTCACAGATCGGTGTGACAGACCAGTTTCAAAGATCGGTGTGACAGATCGGTTTCACAGATCGGTGTGACAGATCGGTTTCACAGATCGGTGTGACAGATCGGTTTCACAGATCAGTGTGACAGATCGGCTTCACAGATCGGTGTGACAGATCGGTTTCACAAATCGGTCTGACAGATCGGTTTCACAGATCGGTGTGACAGATCGGTTTCACAGATCGGTGTGACAGATCGGTTTCACAGATCGGTGTGACAGACCGGTTTCACAGATCGGTGTGACAGACCGGTTTCACAGATCGGTCTGACAGATCGGTTTCACAGATCGGTTTCACAGATCGGTTTCACAGATCGGTTTCACAGATCGGTTTCACAGATCGGTTTCACAGATCGGTTTCACAGATCGGTTTCACAGATCGGTTTCACAGATTGGTTTCATGTACAGTAACGGTGGGTGAACAGTGTTTCCAGACTCGTACAGTTTTGCCCCTTTTGACGTTTCTTTTGACGTAAAATACATTTAAAGCCTTATTTTAAGGGCTCTCTTAAGGCCATTTCAAATGCCATAAATCCTATATTAATTATTCCTAAGGCTTGGAATGTTTTACTTGGTCAACCGCGTAGGTTAATGCGATCCGTTTTTAATGGAGAATTAACCAGATCTTAAACCATCGCCCCATTAAATCTTAAAAAGGGACGAGATATCATTCTCCCTTGTTCTTTCCCTTTGTTCTCATCTAAGAGGCGCTAGAACCTTTCAATCCTTCCCGTAGGAGTTTCACAATCAACCTTTACTCCTAGGATCAGTTCCTCTCTTTTGGATACAACTGAGTCGTGTCGATCAATCTTCGATATAAGGTATGTTGTATCGTCGTTCTTTTGGGGTTCATCTTCTCCTATCCTCTTTTCCATAAGTATACCATGTATTCTCCAAGATTCTAATGGGTTTTCTTGGGGTTGGTTGGTACTGTCGTACCGCAGCATCCTCCGGTGGATGCAGTTGTCGCGAGGGGAGGATCGTGACCTGTTGTGTGGATAAAGAACGTGAGGAACTATTTGAGGTAGGGGATTCATGGCTTCTCTAATTGTATATGTGCAATCGTAGAATTAGCATGATTTATCCCTTTGGATCGCAATGAAATTTACCTAATTAAATACTTGAACCGGATTAAAAGAATTGGTTGATCGCATGTTGTTGCTTTATACCGTGATAACGGTTTGCCTCATGTTTTCCTAGATATAGTGATATCTATGTTTTCTTTGATTTGTTGTTCGTTCATGATAAAAATTGACAATGAATGTAAAGCCGGAATTAGTTGTTAATTAATTGGCTAAAGATAAAGAGGCATGTAAATTAATCTGGTTATTGCCATTGTTGTAGTTGTTCTAATTCGAGGATAATCAAATTAGGGAAGTAAGCATGGTTTTTTAATTGTGATAGCTTTCTGATTAGGTATCCATGATTGGAACCTACGAATAACAAATCTGCCAATTCAATATGGATTAGAAAACAGATTATGTGGGAATTTCAAAAGGGTTCTGAGTTACCCGCTTGCTTGTAAGGATGAATGCCTTGTGGTTTGGAGCTCTGAGTGCTCATTGTGTTGAAGGCTGAATGCCTTGTTAGGGGGCCGAGAGCCCAATTTGTGATGTTTTTTTTCCTGCTGCTTGTGCTGTGATGGGAGCCTGGATGGCTGTTGTGATATGTGGAGGCATGGAGACTTGTGGTTGTGGCAGCGGATGACGCCTAGTGTGGCGAGATGCATCAGTTTATGCATATGGGTGTCGGGGAGGACACCAAGGGTGATGGTATGAGATGAATGTGATGGTTTGATGTTGGTGGTTTGGTTTGGTTGTTTATCTGCTTTACTTTTCCCCACTTCTCAAGGCAGCTGGTCTTGCTTACCCTCTTTCCGAAGGAGGTGAAGACACGCAGGGTATGCCACGTGCTTTCCGTGTTTAGCCTCTTGATGGAGGATGGGTCTATGCTCTTTCTATAGGCGGCAAAGACTCGACGGGTAGTATATCTACTCACCGTGTTGAGCCTCCTTTGTGTTTAGAAGCATAGGATGTTTTTCTATAATGCCTGGGAATGTGGAAAAGTAATTCTGTAAGGAATGTCTGATTAAATGGTGAAAATCCACGGGGATGGAGATGATGGAATTTAAAGGTGATGTGAATCTTAAAAAAAAAGAAGCAGTTGTTTTTGAAAGTGATGCCAATTCAGTTTAATGTGGAATTGTTCATTCTTAATTAATGTTTAAAGAATTAATTAATGTACAGTGGAACTGACAAATGAGAATGGAGTAATCTAATAAAGCTCTTCAAATGGTTGTGTGCTTGTAGGATACCTAGTCTTTGAAGTAGCAGCCTGGAGTCTGAGAGACGTTAGCTGCAGTTGTATCTAAGACTAGGTAATGCCCATAGTGTGGATGTGAGTTACTTATACATTCTGTACTTTTTGTGTTTCTATACGCTACTCCACCCTGTCGGTAAGGGAAACTGACACCCCTGGGATTCTGAGCCCTGGGGGGGTGTTTTCCCCCACATTCTGATGGGAGGTTGAATGGCTGACTACCCCCTTTGGCCCCGCTCTCTTCTCTTGGTAGATCTTTGTGCTGGTAGGCACAGTGGTTAGTTTTACCCATATATGTGTGTAGAGGGCTGTAATGGCTTATGGTTATTTCACACACATATATTCTGGATATAGTATCCTATGGAATACTATAGGTGTAACGTGTATAGGATGTGATGGTTGAGGATCCTTACTCGGCGTATGGGCTTTGATGGCTTGAGGAATAATACTCGACGTATGATACACGTTATACGAGCTATGGTGGCTCCCGGAAACTACCTGGTTACTTTGGTTGTGAGGACGGTGTGGTGCTTCGCCCAGGTGTCTGCGGGGAAGACTTTGTGGTGCATGAGGTGCAGATTGTGGAGCTTAGCCCAGATGTCTGCGGGCAAGCCTTTGGAGAGAGATGTACAGGACGTATGTCGTTGGGGCAAAGCGGAAAACCAGTGGGGAAGTAGTAGCGGGGTACCCTTGATATTCTTTACTATATTCTATATTCTTGTATGCGTTACTTGGTGAGAGTAGCCATGGTGAGGTTGGGAACATAGTATACCTGTTAGGTGACGAGTTAGTTTCACTTGTTGTTCACTGGGCTTTAGCATGCTTTCTTTACTTTTTCACGAGAGGCTTGGGGAGGATCCTACTGAGTATACTGTTATACTCACCCTATGTATATATAAACTATTTTTCAGGTCACTTGGAGCAGGTTGGAGATCAAGCTGGTTACTACTAGCTTGCGGTTGGAGGAGGAGCTGTTCGGGCTTGTGGTCGCTGCCGTTTTACTTTCTTTTGGGTACTTTTAGTTTTCCCTTTCAGTTGTAGTAATTTTGCAGGACATTTCATATATGTACATGGGTTTCTTTTATTTTTCAGTTATGAGTTGGAGTTGGTTGGAGTCTATTCTATCTCTCTCTTCTGCATGTGTTCTCTTAGAGGGTAATGCCTCCCATTTGTGTGTGTATTATACCCTCGGTGCTAGTCGCCAACCCGGGGCCTACTGGAGGCGGGACTCGGGGGTCATTATCTCCCTTCTCACATTGCCGGCCCAGGAGGGGTACACTTTGTGGGGAGGGGGTCGTGACATATTATACATATATTGATATATTATTATAATAATGGTATAACCATATTCTTCATTTTATCCATCCAATGAACAATAATATCACCATGCCTGCGTACGTACAACTTACCGTCTCCACATCATGGTGTAATTTGTTATTTAAAACTAATTATTTATAATTCAAATGATGACTAGTATAATGGATATAAATAAAAAATATAACATGATATTTTTTCTGTACAATTCATATTCCATCAAATTTCATACCATTTAGACATTAAGGAAATGATACCGTCGCTCGTGCGTACGTACGACTTACCATCTCCACGACACGGTGAGATTCATTCTCCACATTAACCATTCAAGAATGATTATAAAAATATATATAATGAATAATTATGAAATATATGACATAATAATGCTACTGGTATAATATATATATATACGCATACATACATATATGTTATTTACTTGCTTCCATTCAATACGATAAGAAAACAAAAACGATGTTCATGCATACGTACAACCTACCGTCTCCATGAATGATGTGTTCCATTTCATTTACCTATCTGTTATATATATTTATATACTGAATATATATGATATATAAATCATGTTTTATATTTTTAAATTAAGTAAATTATTATCTAAGTAATAAGATCAAGAATAACAAGTCAAAACACGTATGATAAACAAAGCGATTATTACATGAAATGTTACTTTAACTTGGAAATTATTAATAAATGGGTAATATATAGTCATAAATGAATCATGTATGAAATAATAAATATTATTATGGTTATGGTAGAAGTTAATAATATGTTTAAAAACATTATATAGGAGTTTGAGACACGTACATAGAGTATCATACCTAAGGTAAGGGAATTCTGTCTCACTTTTAATTTTCATGAGATATAAGCCATATTCACCACCTATTTCTTATGTGTGGTGTATGTACTTACCATATTATATTTCATATAATTAATACATTTATATTCATTTTATTTTTAATATTCATTTTAAGATATCATAATTATTATTTAAATGTTCAAAGCGGTATGAGACACTTTGAATGTTCAAAGAATTAATCCTTTATCCATTTCAATATTCTTGATATTATCATACATATTTATTTATATGTATATAAAGGATTATAAATATTCTTTTTTATATTTTTAAATTAATTCAAATGTTTTAAATAATAAATCTTTTTATGGTTTTTATATAAGAGTTAATTTCACAATCTCTTTATTATATGAGATTGTTTATACATAAGTATATACTAGGACATCTTTATTATCCATGTCCATGTTTCTTAAAATGTTATTGAAAAGTTTTTAAAGTCATTTTTACCCATGTTTTACTTTTTATAATTTTTTTTGAAAGAAATATTTCCATCGTTTTCAAAATGAGTTACTTTATGACCTTTTTTGACAAATTAAGGAAAGAATGCTTTTTAACTTATATGGCGCGAGTGGCTATTTCCATCACCATGAAACCTTTACATTTTGAAGATTACCCTAAAAATGTACAAGGTTATTTTTAAAAGAAATGTTTTATTTTATAATTGTGCATCTTTTAAATGATTTCAAAGTAAAAAGGAATATTTTTCTCAAAGAGTTTTAATGAATTTATTAGATTATTTTCATCTATGTCAACTTCCTTTGTTGGATTTTATGATTAATTGAGGTTGATTTATTATGATACAGTCTACAATATTGTATTGAAAGGTTTATGATATGTTTAATTGTTTATGTTCTATTTTGATACCATTTATGGCCTATGGTTAAAGTATTAACATTTTATATACTAGTTTTAATAAAAATGTTTATTTTATGTTTCACCCATTTCATATGAATAATGCATTAGACTTAGAAAGAAAAAGGTTGGGGACCGGTTAATGAAAGACCTATAGGTTGGGGACTAGTTAATGAAAGCCCTACGGGTTAGGTATCAGTTAATTAAATCTCATTTATGTATTTATAGTTCCCATGAGACAAACTAATTTGGGTTTTGACTAACGTCTTACCCATATGGTCTTGGCACGAGGCCTTGACGGTATGTCTAACATTATTCATTCCCTTATTATGAGATTAGTTATTAATATTACATGTTATTATTTGACTAGTATAATATCCATGTTAATGATTAAATGACATTATTTGATTTATTATTTCCATATTATGATGAAGGTTATGTTTATAAGGCTCGTGTTTCGGTTTTATACTTTCCTTAAAAGTTTATGATTATTTATGAAATCTTATACTGTATTGTTTAACCTTACTGATCATCTAATCTCACCCCTTTTTTATATTTTATTTTCCTAGTATTTCAATTAGTGTTTTATGATTAATATGAAGGGTTAATCTAGCATAATAATTGTATTCTCATAGAATTATCCATGTTGAATTTGATGTTTTGAATTATAGTGTAAAGTTCATGTATGTAATCTATTTTCCATGAATTTTAATGTGATCAGTCCTTCAGGATTTTATTCCTTATAATCATTCCAATAATTATTCATAAGTCATTTTTGATGTATAGGAATCAATAGAACATTAATCCAATTCACGATGTGACGGGTATGACTCCAAGTGTGTCTTTTTATTTAAAATTGACATTTTAGTAAAAAATAAAAGTTACATAATCAAAAATGAAAAAACATATTCGAATTATTTCGATACATTTGGGAAATGATCTATAATTCATTTTTGATGTGTGGGAATCCTCAAATCAATCCAATACATGGTTTTCTCGGTATGACTCAAAGTGTCCGTTATCAGTTTAAAATTGACATTTTAGTTTAAAAGGTGTGTCACTCACTTAAAACCAAGAAAATGATATCAGAGTGTCTTGATAATTTAATAAAATGGCTCATAAGTCATTTTTGACATGTAGTAATCAGTATCAAATCAAGTAGATATAATATGTGACTGGTATGACTCAAAGTGTGTGTTTTTAGTTTAAAATAACATTTTAGTAAAAAAAAAGTGACCTACTCAAAATGAAGAAAATTAATTCATATTATTTTGATGCTTTAGGAAAATTACCCATAAGTCATTTATGACATGTAAGAATTATCATCATGTAAATTTGATGCATGGTGTGACCGATATGATTCAAAGTGTATGTTTTCAGTTTAAAATTTCATTTTAGTAAAAACAACAAGTGAAATACTCAAAACCAAGAAAACACTTTCAGATTATTTTGATACTTTATAAAAATATTCCATAAGTCATTTTTGATGTATAGTATTAGACACAACTTAATATGATTCATGGTGTGACTGACATGACTCTAAGTGTGTTTTTTATTAAAATTATGAAATTTTAGTAAAAAATAGAAGGGATATACTCAAAATAGAACAAACACATTTGAATTGTTTTGATACTTTTGAAAAATGATCATTTGTTATATTTAGGAATCATACACACCTTAATTCGATATATGGTGAACTCAATATGACTCAAAGTGTTCTTTTTTAGTTTAAAATTGACATTTTAGTTCAAAACATGTGCCACACATTGAAAAACAAGAAAGTACACTCATATTGTCTTGAAAATTTAATAAAAAAAATACATAAGTCATTTTTGATGTATAAGAATCAGTATAATATAAAACTGATACATGTTGTGACTGATATGAAAAGTGAGTTTTTTCAATTCAAAATTATATTTTAGTATAAAAACAAGTGACATAATCAAAATTGAGAAAACACATTCAGATTGTTTTGATAATTTAGGAAAACAATTCATAATTCATTTGTGACATGTAAGAATTAGCCACACCTCCGATGCACGGTGTGACCGGTATGACTCCAATCATGTCTTTTTATTTAAAATTTTCATTTTAATAAAAAAGAAAAGTGACATACTCAAAATAGGTCAACCACATTCATAATGTTTCGATACTTTATAAAAATGATCCATAAGTCATTTCTAATGTGTATGAATTATCATCAACTCAATCCAATACACAATGTTTCTGATATGACTCAATGTTTCCATAATGAGTTTAAAATTGACATTTTAGTTCAAAACATGTGTCACTCACTGAAAAATGAGAAAAAAAACTCAGATTATATTGATAATTTAGGAAAGCGATTCATAAGACATTTTTGATGTGTAGGAATCAATCTAACATCAAACTAATATACAATGTGACCAATATGACTCAAAGTTAATATTTTTAGTTTAAAATGAAATTTTAGTAAAAAAAGTTACATACTCAAAACCAATAAAATAAATTCAAATTATTTTTATACTTTTTTAAAATGATTTATGAGTCATTTTCTACATGTAGGAATTAACCTCAACTCAATCTGTTTCACAGTGTGATTGGTATGACTCAAAGTGTGCCTTTTTATTTAAAATTTACATTTTAGTAAAAAAAAAATAGACATATTCAAAAGGGATAAAACACCTTTGTATTTTTTTTATAATTTAGAAAAATGATCCATAAGTTATTTGTGATATTTACGAATTACCAACAACATAATTCGATACATAGTGTGTTTAATACGAATCAAAGTGTCTGGTATGAGTTTAAAATTGACATTTTAGTTAAAAACACATATCACCCAATGAAAACCAAGAAAATGACCTTAGATTGTGCTGATAATTTAGAAAAAAAAAATTATATGTCATTTTTGAGGTGTAAGAATTAGTCTCATGTCAAACCAACACACGATGTGAATGATATAATTCAAAGTGATTGTTTTCAGTTTAAAATGAAATTTTATTATAAAACAAGTGACATACTCAAAATGAATAAAACACATTCATATTGTTTTTATAATTTAGTAAAATGATCCATAAGTCATTTGTGACATGCAGGAATTAGTCGCACTTTAATCTGATGCATGGTGTGATCGGTATTACTAAAATTGTGTGGTTTTAGTTTAAAAATGAATTTTTATTAATGTATTATTTCATATTTATGTTTAATCTATTCTCTTAGTATTACCAACATAATGATTTTTTTCTTATATAGGTGGATTATTTTTATTGAGTTGAGGTGATTTGTTCAGCAACTGATACCATGATCATGCTTTTTTGAGAAGGGGTTGGGTTCCAAAGATAATGAAACCATTAATGTTTTTAAATGTTCGTGATAAATTTTACTTGCTAACTTAATTTTAAAAAACATTATTTGAAATACATATAATAGTTTCTTTTTTATTATATTTATGATGTAATTTTTATTTCAATTAAATTATGAATTTTCCATATCCTATATTTTCTTATATTTTTTTACTGTAGTGTTCTGTAATTTTAATAGCACACTACACCAGTATGACCTTTATCAGTACTTTTTTAGTACTGATAAAAGCCCCCCTTTATCAATGCTACTCTAGCACTGATAAAATGGGACCATTTTAACTGTTCTTAGAACAACAATGTTTTTTAGTGCTGTTAAAAGCATGTTCTATAGTAGTAATTAAAAAACTTATTGATTTCACTAGTGTATTTCAAATCAATTTGACCAGTTTTCAATTAAAAAAATATGAAAATATATATCTCTTCAAATGAGATACCATTAGGGAACATATATTTTTGAATAGGTTTTCAAAAAACTATAATACATGGGTACATCCTGGGGAAGAGTCTACACTCTATTGCCGATCAAAAAGTATTTATGTGGATGTTGATATAATAATAGTTGATTAAATAAATCTAATACTCAATGACACAATACATTATTTTCAACTTGAATAGAGTAACATTGATAATGTTGATGTTGGATGGAGTAATATGTGTTTAAGTATAGATGGAGAAGCATTGAAATTCTTAGTGATGAGCATATTGAATTATATCCTTGATGCACTAGATTCATAAAATTATCAATTATTATAAAACTATTACATTTTAAGACCTTGAATTAGTAGACAAACATCTCCTTATATATGTTATTGAGTCACTAATCTGTTCATGTGAGTGGTAGTATGGGTGTTTCCTCCTTTACTATTAAATCATAATCCCTCTCTTGAAAGGAAACACTCTTGAAACCTATTTGGATAGAGATTAAAATCTAGGAATATTGGATATGAGTGATGATGGATACTTCATAAAAAAGTAATCTTGAAAGGAAACTCATAGGGTTGTTGATTTGGAAACTTTGACCTTTATCCCACATTAGTTTTTGGTTCACATTCTCCTTTAGGATAGAATAGTTCTAATAATGGTCATAGTTTGAAAAAAATCTATTTTCTTCATCAAAAACCATTAATTTATTCAAAATTCATAGTTTTTTCATCACCAGGTTCATCTAATCCTCATTTACATTGTTTAGGTGGATGTATTCTTCAATATATGTCTCTAAATCCTCTTTATTATTGGTGTTATAAATACACATAGCAACACAATCAAACTTTAGTTGGAATTTTGAAATATTTTGAGGAGTCAATAAAATATGAAAGATAACTATTATTGATAGAGCTTGAGTGGAGACATTGGTCAGTGTAACACAATAATGTCTCTGGTTAATGGAATGTGGGAAGTAAATTCTTGAATGGAGTCATTAATAGAAACTTTTCATTCACTTCTTTATCATTTTCACTATAGGATATGTATACACTATTATCTCTTTCAAGAGAGTGTGAACAATAACTTCTTACCTAATGAAGCTGACATCAATACAAAGTGGAGTGTGAGAAAAAACAGAATTTGAAGAAGTATAAACACTAATTTATCCCTTATAGATTTTATTTCAGGGTAAATGAATTCAATAGGTATAGTATACTAATAGAACTATTCAGGAGGTTTAATTAGATCCTTTAGAGGTGGACTATGAGTAGTGGTGCCCCAAAAAATAGACTCAGAAATGGCTAAAACATTATGTGTTATAATGGGAACTTTCCATGATAATTGATAATATCTAGTAATAAGGACTCTTGTTGGGGATATGATGGATATACACACCCTGGGTGGGGTGGGGGGGATGAATCAAGTATTTTTACATTTAAAAAAACTTCCCATTACTGCATTTTCCCTTTGTTGAATCATGTATTATTATTTAAAGGAACTCGATTCAATACTTTATTACTACCTAAAAAAATTCTCACTAAATATTAATTTTGAATGAATAATTTTGAAACCAAAATAAACACAATTATTTAACCTAGTTCACCTACACTAGGATACATCAAAGGAGCACACACCAATAATGCGTTGACACTCCAAAATCCACAATCACAGATTTTTTCACAGGATATAATTTGGTAACAGTCACTTTATACTAAGATTAACTCCATTTAAAATGCTTAAGGATGATGAAATCCCTCCAATGGGTAACTCTATCTTCTTATCCATTGCACACTACTTCAGGGAAGGATTCATCACTTTATAGACTTGAGGTTCTCTTCAACTATTCGTATACATGAGGGGATACTCAAAATTAACATATTTTAATGAGGCACCTTACATATTCAAGTACAAAATAAATTCTCTGTTATGATCCAAATAACCATTCTTATAATCCTTTAAATCCAGATAGGATAAACTTCTTATAGATATTTCAATCATTTTCTTCCAAAACCAAATGAGAATGACCTATCAATGTGATGGTTTGTTCTTTTTCTTCAATGAAAACACAACAATAAAAAAATCTTTCCACATGAGGACTCTACATTGGAATTGTATATGTTATTGTCTTTCTTAAACTCTTTAATTAGTTAGTTTTTGTAATGGAATTATGTCCTCTCCGAGCCTTCTTCCTTCAATAAACTAGATGTGATCGTTGGAAAACCTCTCTGGATCTCCTCTCATTTTCAATATTGAAATCATGATGGATTATTCAATCAATTATACCTATCCAGTTATTATAGATATATAATTGAAATCTAACTTATAGAATAACTATAAGTAGTTTTTATAAGCCTTAAAGCCTACAAACCTTGGTCTAATGGCTGGGATCAATTCTTTTTCCTCTAACCATATGAGATTATGCCATTTTTCTCAATCATTTAGAGTAGTAAAAATATCCATCTTTAAGTAGATTAAACTCCTATAATCCTGATACAAATATCCTCCCTTTTTTAATTCAAAATGAATCTTCATTAATTACTAGAAATAACTAGATCATGAAGTTATTCTTCTCTTCATGAAATGATATGTATTTACTTCATCCTGAGTGTAGCTTGACATCCTTCTTCATAGAGTGATGATTAGTTAATCTCTAGATCTAAAAAATCGAGTTAAAAATCATTTTCAAATACCCAAATGATCTAAATGTGTTCTATTTAAGTCTCTTTAAATATTGTACTAGTTTTTATATGATATACTTCTTTTTAGAGAAAATATATTCATCCTCAACTAACCAATATTACTAACTTTCTACCAAAAACACACCTAACATGACATAGTAACCCTGTCGTAGCGTGGTCCTTCTTAGATATATCTCTTCTAAAACATGGTATTTATGCTACATGAACCTCAATGAATAGTGATAAAACAAAATTCCATGGACCATTACTATTATGCATCTCTATTCTATGGTCTTCACTTCACAAACACAATATTATGACTCAATTCCCATTCTGATGAAATGGTAACTATTTGCAAAACAATCATATAGTTATTATTACATGACATGAGTTTACTATTATATATGGGGAGTTTTACTCTAATGTATCCATGGATTTACTCTTTTATGAGACTATTTTTTCATTATCATTTCTTTCATTGAACAACACCTCATCCAAATCCATGAATTTATTCCTCTAAAACCTTCAAAATTCTCTACTTGATCTTACATACCAACTTTTATAGTGTGTAAAACATTATTTTGGTATGATGTTATATTTATTCATCGAAAAACTTCCATTCTCCTTCAATTGAATCCTTTAATTCCTATGCTTATTAAAAACCATAATAGATAAAAATAAGTAATATTTATTTCATCATACAATCTCCCAAGATAGATTCAACCATTTTAAAGTTCTATACATGATCTAATCATGACATGAACTTGATATATAAAACTATCATGATGTATTATTCCTTTATATAGTCAATATAGTTAATTAAATTCTCCCTTACTATATCATTCATGTAAATTATTCACATGACATAGATTTTAATGTAATTTATTATTCACAAAATATGGTTCCCATGTATGGTAACCATCTCCACTTTCCATCATATAACCATTTTTTTAACTAGGAATGTGAAAATACTTATTTAATATTAATAAATAAAATATTTATTATCAAACAATCTAACACACAACCTCCCAATTTCAACACTTCTCATTCTAATTCCCCTTAAAACAATCCATATTCAAACATGGATCAACTTGAATATTCTCTTTATCTTCAAAAATCCTTACACTAGTAATAATATTCTTATAATATTTTAGAATGTGAGAAATAATTCATTCCATCATTCAAGTAAAATAAATATTATCAAAACTCATTGATGACCTGAGTCCATTTAAGAAAATGAATTTAGTCCAAGTATCCTTTGAATAAAGGTATGTTATTCAAGTCCTTCTCATACCTCCATTGAACATACTAAAATGTGGTCAAGGACTTTAGATAACTAACTATAGGGATTTCACAAGTTTGAGATTGATTTTGATTGAGGAAGGGATGTCTGATGTTGCTAGATCACAATAATAGGAAAGCATTTGATGCTGTAAGGTATGTCACTACAATCAATATTATAAAACTAATTTATGGCCATAGTTTTTTATCCATGATTTTGAAAATTGTGACCATAGGTGATTTATGGTCAATGTTTATTCAAATTTTGGTTTTAAGATAGACCTAATTTCATGGTTTTAAAAAACCTTGTTCATAGGTGGTTGTGTTTAACCTATAGTCACAATTTTATAAAACTAGGATGGTAGTCTAGACTAAGGGTATTGGTTTTCAAAAATCATAATAGTAGCTTAGCCTATAGTCACTATCTTGAAAACCATGACAATAATTTATTTTTTTAATAAATTTTATGATATTAAAAATTTCATATATAAAAATTATTTTAAACATATATAGATATTTTTCCTCAGGTTAATTAGTTTATATAATAGTATAGATATTGAGGGTTTGAAACCTGACACCATTTTTTCCCATTATTATTGGATGCCCATGGAAATAGTTTTAAAACCATGAATATGGAGAAAATAATATCACAAAATTATATCATATATTTCAAAAATCACCATATGGTTGTTTCCATTTGATTTCAATACATTAGGAGGTCATTCGGTTGGTTTTGACCCCATAACACACGTTTTTAAAGGTCATTAAACCTTTAAAAATAGTTTATTTGATCATTCGGGTATTCCGCTAGTCTGATTGACATGTCATCTATTCCTACACATAAAAATTAACACAAATATTAGTTTACTATGATTTTAAATCATTCCTAGGCTGTTCACCATGGATTTTACCATTAAACTCATGTTTTTGTGCTTTAAAATAATTAAAGTGTATTTTTAGTCATCCTGAGAAATGAAACCTTAGATTGATGTTCTGTTTTCTTGAATATTTCACAAATCATCATAACTTTTTTTCTGTCTGAATTCACCTAATTCAAAGGCCCTTTTCTATGATTTTGATAGTTACATGTAGGTTTTAGTGTTTTGTGACACTAAAGTTCATTTTTGTCATCCTGAGTAAATGACACTACTGATTGATGTTTTGTCAGTTCAAAAATTTCAAAAATCGCTCTATGGTTGTTTTTGTATGATTTCATAGTAATTAAATATCATTTATTGAGATTTTTCTAGGAAACTATGATTGAGGACACATTATTTTCTTTCTTGTAACAATTTTAGAAACTTAAAACAAATTTAAATTGTTCATATAAAATGAAATGTTAAATATTAAAATGGTAACATAAACTACCTCATGTAAGAGAGGAATCAAAATATATATAAAAAATTAAATCATGATGATGTTCACTAGCTGTATTCTAATCCTACAACATATATACATATTTTATACCTTATGTATATTAATAGAAGTAAATATGAGTATAATTTATTTTATTTTTTACCTATGACACTACTTTTGTACCATAACAAATATGCTATTTCATAACTTCTTATATATTTAATGACATCAGTGAAAAAGGGAAGAAATAGATCACTTGAACCCCTTGCATGTTCTTTATCTACATTACAGGGTAAAACAAATATTCCACACATAGAAATGTCTCTACATAATATTTTTTCAAGTGGAGAAATCCAAAAACAAATCAATATAAATTACTATTTTTTTGTATAGTTATTTATAACAATTAAAATATATGCATGAGAAATGAAAAGGAAATAACCATTCAAGTAAGTTAGGATTAGACAAAGTAAATGACCAACCATTCCAGTACATGACTATAAATAAAATGGATTTGAAAACAACATAATACTTAAAATTCCTGTGAACATTATTGATATGATGCTAAAGAGGCCCATAGGGTTAGAAATATTATAGCTAAAAGAATAAAGTTTTGACTTTAATAAAGAAACATCCACTTCACAGACCACCTAAAAATAATATAAAAAGTTATAAAAAATAGATTACATGTATATAAGTTAATAAAGATATAATTTAAATGTGTTTTTTTCAATATATTTATCTCATCTAATGGTTCCTAATTTTTAATAAATGGGTCTAATAATAGTTAGAATCAGGGAAAAAATAAACAATTTTATACATGAAACATACCTAATAGAATATGAAGAATGTGGTTGAGGTGTTAATGATAAATTACTTGGTTAAGTATTAGGGTTTATAAGCACTCCAATAGTAATGGGTGGATTGGTATTTTCATCATAGTCCTCATCATATCCTAAAATAAATGAACAAAATATATTTCAATAATTAATTAATTATTTAGTTGGAAAACAATTTTGAACTAAATAAATAAATATAATTTTTTATAACATTCTCTAATAACCCCTTAATCACTCTACTAATTATAGTAAATTAACTTAGAGCATATCCTCTGATGAGTATATTTAATTTTTTTTGATTATTTAAAATAATAATATCACAATTAAGCATATAATTAATCAAATAAATAAAAAAATTTGAAAGAAAAAAACTAAACATGTCAACAATGTGTGGTTCCACATTATTTCACAAAGGCTGGAAAGGAAATATATAATGAGGTTAACTGTGACTAAGGATAATAAATATAGTATATTATTATTTTTTAAATAAATATCCCTATTTTTTATAAGTCAAGTGAGATAATATTATGATTAAACATCGGTAATATATAACTCAAGCTTGTATTGAGAATAAAAAAGACTATAATGATTTAAATTGAAGTAATGATAGTAATTTTTACCATATAATTTAAGCAATAAAAAATGAATCATTTTTAATTATAATGGATTACCATTTTTCTATTTTTATCATACAAGTTGATTCAACACAATATTTTTTTTCTAAAATCATTATTAAAAGCATCAAAGTGAGGGGTTTAAGAAACATCCATATCCGTAAAATCAGTTGGACTTTAATGATAAAATGTTTGATCATGTTATGATGAAAAAATATTAAAAATCATTTAGAACAATGTTTATTAGGTCATTCAATATGAGAATAACATTTTACATTATACTTATCATTTAAGAATAAAATTATACAAAATAAAAACTACCAGTTTTAGATACTGAATTGAACATGTCCATTAAATTTTCAAATAGAAAGTGCTTACATTTAAAAAAATAAAAAAAATAAAATTATATAATATAGTAAAACATTTTTTTAAAATATAATCTAGAAATTTAGTGTAAAATCTTATATTAATTGAGTATTAGGTATAGATAGATAACACATAAAATATAGTAAGTTGCTACATATGAACACTGAAAAATTAAGAAATTCCCAAATCAACTAACTTAGGTGTGATTCTAACCAAAATTTCTCATTATTATACATGTAAATACAAAATCGAAAAAACCCATAAACTTGAAGGAATTTAGAAAGAAAAATTCCATTTTAATGATGGAGTTTATTCACAAAGTGAGAACTAAATTCTATTGGAAACTTAATTACAGAGGGATGGGATGAATGATATGCATAAAACAAGAGAGTCATAAGACATTAATTCACTACACATAACATGTATTTATTGTTTTACAATCCCCTAATGGAATTAAACCTCAAATTATTGAAAAAAAATGAAAAAATGCATACCTTTATGTGGTAAAAATTAGAGGAGTCAGGGTTTTATGGACAATTAACAAAAATATGGAAACATATAAATAAAACCTATTATGGTGATAAATATGCAACACCTATGAAGATTAGGGTTTTAGGGAATCAAAGTAAATAATGAAGAAAATGAAATTAAACCTCATAGGATGAGGAGAGGAATCACCTATCAATTTATGAATTTTTACTCATAGTTGATATAGTTGAAGAAATCAAGGGTAGGAAGTTGCAGGGGGCGGTTCTATGGCCAGGGGGAGGGTCAAGGGTTAGGGGGATCAATAATAGAGAGGGTCAGTAGCCTATAGGGTGGGATCCATGGTGGGGTAGGGTCAGCACATATGGAGGATTGATGGGGGTTGGTGGGGGATGCGGGATCAATAATAGGTAGAGGGGGGGGGGGGACATGGGGTCTTAATGGTGGGGAGAGGTGGGCGGAAAGATGGGAAATCAATGATGGTGGTAGGATGTGGGATGAGGGATGAACAATCGGGGGGAGGGGGGGGTGATGACTTGAGGTGGGGTAGCGTGGTGAAACATGACACTGGGGGGGGTGGTGATCAATGAGGAAGGGGAGAAGGGGGGACTCGATAGGAGTGGGGATGTAAATATTAGGTGGTGTGAGTTAAAAAGCCTTGAAACTACCGTTCGGAGGTCGTTAATGGGGTCAATCATGACCACTATTGACAATTGACCAAATATTTCCTCCTCAAAAGCCCATATTTATACTAGTGAAAAATAATTTTCTCCAAACTCAATGATGACCTAAATACTTTTAAGAAAATTAATTGAGTCCAATAATCCTTTTAACAAAGGGAATTTATTCAAGTCCTTCTCATACCGACTTTGAGTATACTCTCATGTGGTTAGGGACTTCAGATACCAAAATATAGGGATAAAGCATGGTTGAGATTCAATGTGATAGAGGAAGGGATTCTATAAGTTTCTAGATAGAAATAAAAAGAAAGAGTTTGATGTTGTAAGGTATGTCATGATAGAAAATTCTAGAAAAATGAATTCTACCAAGAGTTTTTTTCGATGGTTTTGAAAACAGTGACTATAGGTGGTGTATGGTAAAAATTTATTCAAAGTGTTATAGTAGGTGAGACCTACTTTCATGGTTTTCCAAAACCATGGTCATATGTGGGTGTTGTTAAACTATTTTCGTTGTTTTTAACAACTAGGATGGTAGTCCAGATCAAGGGTTCTGGTTTTCAAAAATCATAATAGTCGCTTAGCCTATAGGAACTATATTGAAAACTGTGACCACAAGGTAATTTTTTTAATAAATTCTATGATATTCATCATTTCATATATAAAATTTATTTTACATATATACATAAAATGATCCTTATATTAAGTAGTCTATCTAATAACATAGATTTTAGAGGGTTTGAAACCTGATAGATTTATATATATATATTTTGAAAAAAATATTAGAATAATGTTAGGTTAAAAATATTTTTAAAGCTAATAGAGAAATGTGTTAAATCTCTTAACACCTTTGGGTTTTTTGGTGATTCAAAAGGTATTAAGGGCCTCAATTCCTTTCACCAGAGTTAAAATAAAAAGATGTTAATTCACCTGTCGCCTTTGAGTTTCTTTTTTTAGTATAATTTTTTTATTTATATTGTTTGAATATAGTAAGTTTATAAAACCTTTGCTAGTTTATTTTTTAATGTTTGGGTGGTGTGTGCCTATACCCCTTCCTCTTAGTTTTATTTTCTTTTTTAATTTTTAAAAATCATACCCCTATGTACCCCCATCCCATCAATGCCCCCATCACCACATTTTTATATTTCCCATGTTAATAACTAATAATTAATTAAATATAATATAATTATTCTAATAATAATATATAAATTAAACATAAATTTTTTATTATATTTTAATTAGTTTTTAATCAAAATAATAACAATATATATACTAATGATAAAATTATATTAGTTAAAATAATAATTAAATATACAAATAATTTTTTTAATACTATTTAAATATACTAATAATATTATTATTTAATTAATAACTATTAACTAATTATTTTGTTAATAAATATTTAATAAATATTAAAAATTATTATTAAAAAATTATGAATAAATGTTTAAAATTATATTTACTTACTATTTTTTTTGTAATTAATAATAATTATTAAATAATTTTTGATAAATATTTAGAAAGTATAAATACAATCTAAATGAAATTTACCCCAATTAATGAATAGATAAAAAATAATTGAAAATAACAATAATTTTATAAGAAATAATAATGAAAAGTAATTTTGATGACATAATATATTATTGTTTTAAAAAATTACATTTTTATTTATAATTTTTTTAAAATTAATATTATTTTAATTTATTTTTTATTTATTTAGTGAATATTCTAAATTTCATTTAGATTTTAGTTATACTATAATCTATGTGCACTCATTTTTTGATGTGTTAATATTATGTTTTTAATTAATAATGTCTGTGACATGTAAATTAATTTTAGTTTATTATATTGATAAAATTATTTTTATTTTCATTTTTTTAGATTTTTAGGAAATGTTTTAATTTTTAATTATATTGTTTTTATGTTTATATTTTATAATATTTTAATGTTACCTAATTTAAATTTAATATTTTTTCCCATGTTTTAAGTAGTCTAATTTGAAAGCTTATAAAATTTAAAAAGTAAGTAAAATTTAAATGAGAATCAGAAAACTAGATAAACATGTAAAAAATGTTTGATAGTAAAATTAATTTCATAAATTTAATATACATACAATAATATAGAGAATTGAATACATTTTTGTTTGAAATCCTTTAAGTTAATAGAAAACATATAAATAAAAGAGTACAATCACTGTCTATGATGAGGTCTCGTCCCACATTATGGTGTGTGAATTGGATTCCCATATCGAGATTGTTGAAATCTATGTTGGGGTGGAGTATGGTGAGTGGGATAGGGATCTTCTTTGGGTGCTGAAACCAAAAATATATGATACCCTTCCTGTGACTCATTAGGAGAATGTGGCATCTGGATGTTTTCAGGTTCACCAGATAATTATCCCACTGTTTAAGTGGAAGGAACAACTATAATCTATTTAGGGAAACATAAGTCTTATGATGGATCAGTCATGAAAGGTATAGGCATGGTAAATGACACCTAATATGAGATCATATTAGATATACTCGGTAAAAAATGTAGATATACTGACAATAAAAATGAATTCCATGCCTCCTAAGGCACATTCGCAATCAAATGATACTATACTTCTATAGGTTGGACCTATTCCTATGGAATTAGTGATCCCTAACATGCATCATGATGTGTTCTATGTTATCACCATCATGGATCCTCAACATCAATAATTTCTAGAGGAGGTTCATGAGCTGGAACCTCCCCTCCCTAGGCTAAAACTGTGGGTGTTTGTGCCATATAACCAACTTTTGGGTACTTTATGTTAACATGTATTCATATTTTTGAATATTAATAAACTCCTTATCACATCATTATTGTTCTTCTATGCAACATAGTATGTGATAATGTCCTAAGAGTAGCTGTTGTGCTAAAAGGTCATAACAGTTCTCCACTATGGTGAGAACCCATAAGTGCTATGACACTATTCTTAAATATATGTTCTATATCCAGATTATATAATTTGTGGGAAAAAAATGATATAGGCTATTAGGGGTAGAGACTCATAGAACTTTGAGGAACCTTTTTATAGTATATTCCATTGGTAATATGCAGTGTAGGATATTATGAGAATAAGACCCACTAGTAGAAAATCCATATCTATATATGTCATTGGATGTTCATCTCTAAAAATGTTTGTATTGATCCTTAGAACTTAAGATTGTTACTACTGAGTATTAGAAGTTGTGTACTTATATGTATTGATAAAAATGGTGAGGACATATGTTCGTGGTGAGGTAGGATACATTGGGTGCGTCACGAGTAATATTGAATTAATGAATAATGTGAGAAATAATTTTTCCCTTATATTCTTTAAATGGAGTTTTATATCTCAAGAAATTTGATATAAATGATATATCCTAAATAAATCCATGACCATTGAATTCTATAAGAAAGTTCATTTTCCTGAAAGTCAAAGAAAGAGACATCAAGCACATAGGTTAATGACACCAGCATGCAACCTACTTAATTAGAGAAATCTTGATAAAGGGATTATATTACATATTAAGAATTTGTATGAGGTATTATGTCATTGAAACATTAAATTCTTTCTCTTTGTGTGTCTTGCCGTGTTTCTAGATTCTAACCTTGGACTTTAGGCAACTTCACCTAATGCCATTGAGAAAGAGGCCTAAAGGGTCATACACTAAGTGTAACCAAAATCACAGTTAAATAATATGTATTGTTGTTAATTATTATTTAAAAGGTTGAATAAATATTATTCCCACACATGGTTTAATAATTATTCATGTTTTTTTGATTACATATATTCCCTCATCAATTATTCGAGAGAATATAATGTGTTCAGAATATTTAATAAATATTTATTTTCTATTTACTGAATATAATATTTATTTATTTATTAGAGAATAATGAAGTGATATTTATTTATTAAATTAATAGTCATTATTCAAGAGACAATATATATTGCGGAGGAATGAAAGAATGAGTTTTTAGGTCCAATGAGAAATAATAAATATTGAATATTATTCGATTAAATAATATATAATTTATTTTTCAAGTTAAGAACATATTGAGAAATAATAATAATAATATTATCATTTGAAATGAGGTTCCGTAGGGATTAAATAAATAGTAAAGGGCACTTGTGAAATTAATTTATTTTAACCCTAGTGGTATATAAACCCAATTATATCATTTTCTAAGAAAGTCAATTCATTTTTTTACGCACAATGACAGCCATAGAGAATCCACTCAAGCCCTAGAGAGTTCCCTCTCCAAGAATGATCCCATGAATAGAGATAAATATTCCTCTTCCATCCACTCTCAACTCTAGGGAGATCAAGGATAATTCTTTGGAAGTTATTCTCATAATAATCAAAGGTGAACGATATAAGTGATAGGGTCTTCTGTGCTAGAACCCAAAGATTCCTAAGACGACATTCAGAGATTTGTGGAACATATATGGATCATCACTAGAGGGAATATACTTTTTATTCCTACAACACAACCATAACATAATGAAAATCTATTGTCATATCCATCAACGAAGAAATAATTCTTTCAAGGTAATTATTTTAATTGCTTAAATTAAATATAAATAATATGTGATAATCCTATACTTGGTTCTGACATTCTATCCCTTTTATATTTTATTTGATTCAATTTTGTTGATTACAATGCTTATCGTCATGTAAATCTCATATTAATCATTGATCACGACAAAAAGAAAATTTGAGCATGACCCATTGCATGCTTCCACTATGCCTAGAACCTACAAGTGGTATCTGAGCAGTCACATAATTATTTATAATTATTTAAAGATCTTTAATTGATTTATGAATTTTCGTTTAGTTTTCAATTCAATTTTAATTGTTCTTTTAATCTGATTTTTGATATATTCTTATTCCTCTCTTGTTTCTCATAGATCTAATCAAATTGATTAATTTTATGAATAAAATAAAATAAAAGATATCATTTGGAGGTTCCAAGGATTTTGGATGGATAACACAAGATTAAATGCTTTGTAACTGTATTTACACATCATGTACTAGTATTAAATGCACCATGAATTAATTTGGAATTAATTCAAACCATGTGCATTGATTATACATGATGCATTTAATTTCTTACACCACGTATTGACTGGGCCATCTTGGCACATAGTCAACTGGAGTACACACTGTGTATCCCATGCACACAGTGTATAGTCCTTTAAGTTATAGATGGGCCATGTATTTCCATACACAGCCTACTCAACTGGTGACCATATAACTCAGATACCACACACCATGCAACCCTTTATACATGCCTTGAACACTAATTTTTCTGAGGCACAATTTACACACTAAGTCTTTAAGAATGTGCCTCAGATAGATGGTGAGAGATGCATACACCGTGTAGCTTGATTGTACATTCCAAGTAATTATACCAAATTAAACAAAATTAAAATTAATTTATTACACTATGTAAAACTTGTTGACATGTGCATGTATGTGGTCATTAAGTTTATAGGACATGCCATATGATGAGTTTTTAATATATATATAAATGTTTAATTAATTAATGTGTACTTTTTAGATATACATATCATGTATAATTTTTATTATATATATTACACTATATTCATTGAAGTATAACACATTACAGTAATTCATGTAATAATTAAGTTGATAGTACACGTCATGAAAGTACGTGATAAGACATGTATTCTATGTGTCACAAGAGTAAACAGTATATGAGAATAATACATTTTGGGTAGATTTATAAGTGTATTCACCATGTTTCTTACAAGGTAAATTTATGCACATAATTAATTTTAAATAAATTTATTTAATTTATTTAAAATTACGATGGATGAGAATCTCATGTAAATTCAGATGAGAATTAAGATAAAATAATTGATTAATTAAAGTTGATAATTAATTGATTCGAGCATGATTTATCTTAAATAAGAAAAAATAAGAATTGAATGCTAGTTTTATTAAATTTATAATTAGTTTCATGCATATGGATGATCATGAGAATAGAATATACCTTTGTATGTGATTGGTTTCATTTAATTTACTATTAAATTAAATTGGTGGCCTGTATTTCATCTCTCACCTCATTATGTATGGGCCTGAGTGATCATGGTTTATTTTATGTAAACCCCTTTCCCCTCACCTTCATGTGATTAAAACCATATGTAATGGATAGAGATCCAAATTTAGTGGAGGTGGTTCAAGTTTGGAGCCAAGGTGAAACCAATCCAAGAGAGATATATAGTTGGACAGGTAGAAATGTGTAACACGAACCTTAATTAGTTCAAAGTGTTTTTCCCCTAGGTCAATGGTTAATTTATCAACCTTTATATAAACTAAAAATTAGTAAAATATAATTATCATACCACTTTATTATTTTATTTCTATCAAGTTTCTTGGTTATTTCATTATGGTTGTTTGTTCACGACCACATGAATTAATGAACTAACAAGCATGCAAGATGGAACTAAAATAAATTGGATTATGCATAAATATTATCTAAGACCTGGTTAATCACTTAATTAAATACACTTAATATTAACAAACATGTGATTAAGATAATAATTGTAAATTTTAGCATAAAATATAAAATCCATCAATTATATATTAAGTCCGCATAACCTTCCACTACTTTAGTTAAAATTGAACCATAGTTTAAAGTTCTTGAACAACCAAAGTTGGGGTGTTTTCAATTATTGGGGAATTATAACATGAAGTTTTGGGTTGACGTAACTTATTTCACATCATGGGTTGATTTCCAAGTAATTACTTAGTGTAATTGAGAGGCAAGGGTTGATGAAATGAAATTTTAGGATTTTAGGATTGTAGAGTCCACTCAACATATCAAGAAACCATGAGTTAATGTAGTTGACATTTGGAACACCTACCTGAAACCATTCAAGTTGCTTGACCAACCAAATTTGGGGTAATGAGAAGGGGAATGTGGATCCTTTACACTAGAATGTTCAATAAACAGGATATTAGAAATCCAATGGTGAGGGCTATTGGGTTTCAAGAAAACATTGGGAGATTAATAAATATAATATTTATTTCTTTATCTAAATTTTATCAGATAAAGTACTAAATATTTGTTCATATTACTTTTAGAAACACCGATAAAAATGACATCAAACATATCACTGTGATCCATATTTGAGAAGGATAACCTTCTCACTAGAACACATTTCCAAGAGTGTAAAAGGCACTTACGTGTTATCCTACACCATGAAAGGAAATTATATATGCTAGAAGAACCTATTACTGATACGCCTAGTAATGATTCAAGTCATAAAGTGTTATCACCCTATGAGAAACATTTGAAAGATTCCATAGATGTTTAGTTTTTTATGATATCACCCATAACCACTGATATTTTGAAGCAACATGAGGACATGGATGCATATAGAGTGATGTATCACCTTTGAGATCTCTATCAGGATAAGGAAAGAAAAAAATATATGAGATATATAATGATTTTTTCACAACTAATCTTGTATTTTCTACACCATCTAGGCCTCATGTAGTCAATATTATTGGATACATTGAATTCTTAGACATCTTAGGGATGAAATTACCAGATGAGTTGTGTATAGATCTCACACTTTCATCACTTACCAAGACCTTATCTAGTTTTATTATTAATAAAAATATGAAAAATAATGAGAAGAGTATTTTCGAACTTCTTACATTGATTCCCCAAGTGGATAAGGACATGGGGCATGATAAATCCATGGTCCTTTGGTGAATAAGAAAATGAATAATAAGGAGAAGCGGCCCAAGAATCATAACAAGTATAAATCTCCTGAGCACCATTCTTCAAAGAAGAGGAAGATATATAGGTAGGGAAAGGAAAAAGTGGTAGTATGCTTTTCATGTGGCAAGCCAGACCACTAGAAGAGTAACTGTACCCAAAATTAAGGGGAATCTAATGGTGTGTTCATTATCGAGTGTAATCTTTCAATATCTACACATTGGGTATTAGATACACATTTTGTTACTCACATCTATATCAAAATGAAGGAACCAAGTAGATTTTTAAAGATTGATAGAGGATATATGGATTTGAGATATTCTAATGGTGTGAGGCTGACTGCTCTAACCATTGGTCACTACCACCTTTCATTGCCAATGGAAATGGTTTTTTTAAAATATTATTATTTTTTACCAATGGTTAAAAAGAACATAATTTTTGTATCATTCCTAGATACAAATGGGTTTATTTTCAAGTTTGGAAATAAAAGTTGTTTCTTTTATAAAGAAAACAAATGTTCTAGTATGGTGCATTTAAATAATGATCTTTATGTATTAAATTTTGAAAAACATGAATTTTTAATTTATAATGAATCATTTTTACATGACTCATATAAAACCTAGCTATGGAATCACCATATTTTCAAGTAAACAAGAAGTGTTTGAAAAAGATCTATCGATATGGTTATTTAGACTCTTCTGAGCTAAAACAACTTGAAAGATGTCATGCTTGTTTACATGAAAAAATGACCAAAACACTATTTGTTGGATAAGGTGAAAGGGCCACATAGCTTCTAGGATTGGTTCACATAGATGTGTATAGATCATTTCTAGTTGAATCTAAAGGTTGGTATTCATACTACATAACTTTTACTAATAAAATGAGTAGATATAGTTATATATACTTAATGAGGTATAAGTTTGAGTCCTTTGATAAATTTAATAAATTCAACAATGAAGAAGAGAATCAACTTGGAAAGAAGATAAAGAAGATTCAATCAGATCGAGGTGGTGAATATCTTAACCAATAGTTTATCAACTTTCTATGGGATTTTGGGATTTTATATCAACTCATTCCACCTTATACACCATAGTGGAATGGTGTTAGTGAAAGTAGGAACCATACCTTGTTGGACATTGTAAGGTTGATGATGAGTCATACAAATATTTCATTATCCTTTTAGGGATATAAATTACAAACTGTGACATACACATTAAACTAAGTACTAAATAAAATGGAAAATGGAATTACCTTTGAGTTATGGAGTGGAAAGAAACCTGTTTTGTCACATACACATGTATAGAGTTTTGAGTAATTTGTTAAGGCCTTATGAGGCCACAAACTAGCACCCCGAGGAACAATGTGTATCTTTTTAGAGTATCCCATGAAAAAAAGGATACTACCTATACACCCCCTCAAGAAAGAAAGTGACTGTCACTAGAAAATATATCTTTCTTGAGAGGGGGGGCATCCTCAAAAAGGATAGCGGGAGGAATATTTACTTTAATGAAGTTGATTATCAAGATACACAAGAGTTTGTACATGAACAGATTCCAAAGTCAATGTGGATGAAGTAGTTATTGAAACACAAGCACTACATAGGATAATAAGAGAGGTAAGATGACCGGAGAGATATAGTTTTCTAGTCAATGAATATGGTGACTCATTATTGGTTTATAATGATGAAACTATATTCTAAAAAGAGGTAGTGGAGATATCATAACTTACAATATAGAAATAATCCATAAATTATAAAATGGATTCCATGTATTAGAACGAAGTTTAGGTTCTGGTCGATGTGCCAGTTGATGTAAAGCCTGTGGGAGTTAAAATGGGTATTCAAGACAAAAATGGACATCAAAGTTAAATTAAATACCTATAAAGAAAGGATAATGGCTAAAGGGTTTAAATAAAATCAAGGAATTGACTACGATGAAACCTTTTCACCAGTTTCCATGTTTTAATTAATCTTAATTTTACTTGGTATAACAGTTTACCATGAATATGATATTTGGAAGATAGATGTAAAAACTACTTTCCTTAATGGGAAAATTTAGGAAGATGTTTATATAATACAAATAGAAGGGTTTGTAACTCTAGGAGATGCCAAAAGTATTTGAAAGTTGCATATATCCATTTTTGTATTGAAGCAAGAATCTAGGGAATGGAACATTCAATTCAATAAAGCTATAAAATAATTTTGTTTCATTAATAATGAATGTGATCCATATGTTTACAATTGGTTTAGTAGAAATGTATTTTTTATCCTAGTAGTACATGTGGATGTAATATTAATTATTGGAAATGAAATTACAATCTTACAATCTGTTAAGTACAAGTTAAAAAAGTGATTCTCCATGAAAGACTTATGTAAAATAACATATATTCTAGGGATCGAGATCATTCGTGATAAATCCAAGAGGCTTCTTGGACTAAGTCAAAGTACATATATTGAATAGATACTAAGGATATTTAATGTGGATCAATAAAAGTGGGGATTGGTTCCAGTGTCACATGGTTTAAATCATTTTATAAAAACGTGTCCCCAAACATAATAATAGAAAGAGAGAATGTGTAAGATCCTATACGATTCGATGATAAGATCAATCATGTATGCCATGTTATATAGTAGACTTGATGTTTCCTATGCATTGAGCTTGGTAGGAAGATATCAAACAGATTTAGAAGAATAGAATTGGTCTTCTATTAAGGATATCATTAAGTATTTGAGAAGAACTAAGGATATGTTCCTGGTGTATTGAGGATATGAGGAGATGGTCATAAGGGATTATTCTGATTCTAGTTTTCAGACAGATCATAATGACATGAATTCACAGTCATGATATGTTTTCTATATCAATGGGGGATCCGTGAGCTGGAAGAGTTCGAAGCAACCACTTATCACTAATTCTATAGTGGAGTATGAGTATAAAATGGATTTTGATGTAGCCAAGGAATCCATTTGGATATAGAAACTTTTCTAGGATATTTATGTGGTACCTAGAATTAAATACCCTATCAAATTTTATTACGATAATACTATATCGGTGGATCTTGAAAAAGAGGAAGGGTCACACCAATGAACAAAGAAATACTTTGGATGTATCACCAACTGAGGGTATTTTATTAAAGGGGTAAATTTGTAGTAATAAGAGTACCCACAAAAGATAATGTGTTAGACCCCTTGACTAAATGCATATCCTAGTAGAAGCATGAGTATCATATGAGAGCTAGCGGACTGAAGGTTGTTAGCAGTTGGCTCTATTTCAAGTGAGAGTCTATTGGAGTTGGTTCCCTAGAATCAATTTTTTTACGTTATGATAAATTTTATTCATAGTTTTTGAATATTAATAAACTCATTATCACATAATTATTTTTATTTATACATAACATAGCATTTGTTAATTACTTAAGAGTAGCTGTGGCGCTAAAAGGTCATAACAGTTCTCCGCTATGAAGAGAACCCATAAGTTCTATTACACTATTCTTAAAAATATGTTATATTTCCAGATTATATAATTTGAGGGACACAAATAATACATGAAATCAGGGGTGGAGACTCATAGGACTTTGAGGCACCTTCTCATGGTGTACACCCTTGGTAATATACAACATATGATATTATGAGAATGAGACCCGCTAGTAGGAAATCCACATTTATATGTTTCATTGGATGTTCCTATCTATAGATGTGTGTATTGATCCTTATAATTTAATATTATTATTGATGGGTATTATCAGTTGCATACTTATACGTATTGGTAAAAACTGTGATGACATATTTTTACGATGATGTAGGATACGTTGGGTGTGTCATGAGTAATATTTCATTAATGAATAATTTGAGAATGTATTTTTAACTTATATTATTTAAAAGGAGGTTGATATCTCATGCAATTTGATGGAAATGATATATCCTAAATAAATCCATGGCCATAGAGTTCTATAGGTAAGTTCAATTTCTATAAAGTCAAAGAAAGAGACATGGAGCACATAGGTTGATGACACTAACATACAACCTGCATGATTAGAGATATCATGATAAAGGGATTATATCACAAAGTAAAAATCTGTATGAGGTATTATGTCATTTATACATTAAATTCTTTCTCTATGGGTTCCTTGGTGTGTTTATAAATTCTAAGCTTGTACTTTTGGCCCTTTTCCTAATACCACTGAGAAAGTAGCCTAGAGGGTTTCACACTAAGTGTATCTAGAGTCTCAGTTAAAAAATATATATTATTATAATTTATTATTTAAAAAGTTGAATAAATATTATTCCTGAACATGGTTTAATAATATTCATGTTTGCTTGATCGCATATATCTCGTCACTCATTATTCGAGAGAATATAATGTGAGCAGAATATTTAATAAATATTTATTTTCTATTTAATGAATTTAATATTTATCTATTTATTGGATAATAATGAAGCGGTATTTATTTATTATATAAATAGTCATTATTGAAGGCCTAATAAATATTATGTAGGAATGACAGACTAAGTTTTTAGGTCTGGTGAGAAATAATAAATAATAAATATTATTTGATCAAATAATTTTTAATTTAATTTTCAAGTTAAGTGCATGTCGAGAAATTATAATAATAATAATATTATTATTTAACATGGGGTTCCATATGGATTAAATAAATAATAAAGGGAACTTGTGAAATTATTTTTCTTTAACCCTATCAGTATATAAACCTAATTATATTATTTTCTAATAGAGAAAATTCATTTTGTTGTACAGAAAGATAGCCAGAGAGAATCTTCTCAAGCCCTAGAGAGATCCCTCTCAAAGAACTCTTCCAATAAGGGAGAGCGATCTCCCTCTACCATCCACTCTCAAGTCTAGAGAGATCAAGGATAATGCTTTGGAAGCGATTCTCATGGCAATTAATGAAGAATGACGCAAGTGATAAGATCTTCCATGCTAGCACCTTGAGATTCCTATGGCGACATTCATATATTTTTGGAACAAATGTGGATCAATGATAGATAGAATATTCTCTTGATTTTTACAACACAATGATGACATAACATAGATCTATTGTAAGATCCATTAATAAAGAAAGAACTCTCACAAGGTAATTATTTTAATTACTTAAATTAATTATAAATAATATGTGGTGATCCTGTGATTGGTTATGGTGTTCTATCCCTCATCTATTTTCTTTGATTAAATTCCATTGATTATGAAATTTTTCATCATGTAAATCACAAATTGATCATAGATTGTGACAAAAAAATGTTGGGAACGACCCATAACATGCTTCCATTATGCCCATAACCTATAGAAACATCATATCCCTATGTTGGAATAATCTCCTCCACTGTAGCATGGTATGATTCCTATATAAAAACCTTACTCTCCTCTGGATAAGAAATGCATATAATATGTTGTAGTCAAGTATATTTTAATGATATTAAAAATTAATTAAAAAAATTACAATAAAAAAAATGTAAAGCTATTGAATTACCATATCCTAAATCCCTCTACCATGTGGAGTAAGATATTGTGTAGAATTAATTCTATTCCATGGATCATACTTGACCTACTGTGATAGATAAAATCACATAATACACATGAGCTTGATATGAAATGATGCAAATCTATCCCAAAGATCGCGATACTCAACATATCATCAATTCCAGTCAATATCTTTCTTCCTTGTTAGCTTCATAGAATGAAGTACTAAAGACTTTTGGGTGGAAATGGAATACACTTGACAAATAAAAACTATAGCATGAAACTATTTGGCTGGTTCCACTTTACAATATGAAAGTGATTGAGAGGCACTACAACTGTGGAATCATGAATCCCATTAGCATAGTATGCAATAATCTGGTCTAACAGAGCCTAGTATAGAAGCCATGAAATCTAAAATGACATGTGAAATTTGTTAATTTTTTGTTATTAATCTCAAAAAATGAAAATATTATGAAATTTATTAGTCAACAAAAGAATGTATATACTTACATCAGTGGATATTAGACTATATAACATGATATTCTATGCACCCAAATTGTGTTTTGGAGTCCTCGTGAAGTGATTTTACCGAATTCACCTATAATTTACAACATTTATAGTATTAAATAATAATAAATAGAGTATAATAACACATATTAGTATAAAAAAATAAACATGAGTGATCATACCAGCACCCATGTGAAGTATCATGCAACACATCCATATAAAGCTCAATACTAACAACAAAAAGGGATAGGGGAGGGATGCATTCCCATGATCACATATGAGTGAGGATGGAACATCCCCCTAGATCATTGTGATTTGACTGACATGCTGTGAATAATGTCCTGTACATGTATGCTAAGTAGGAAAAAGCATAGCTGTATCTCTCAACCTAATAAAAGTTCTATAGTAGCCCCAAATACATCATGCGGACATGTATACCATAATGATCAATGCACAATGTCCCTCTAATGAGATGAAAGATATATGCATTATTATAACACATGATAGCCTACTTTTTAGTGTCAATAGGTAAGTGTACAAAGTGCATGTCCAGCCATCTCATAGATAGAGAATCTCCTTTCAGGGAAGTATCATCCCCCACAATTTTTATACCAAGAAATTACTATAAAATATCAAGACAGTCTCTAAGGGTGGGTCCTATAACTCAATCACCCTAGATAATAATATTGATTATAATTAACCCATCCTCAAGGGTGATGGTCATATCTCCCTTGGAAAAGTGGAATGTGTTATCCTAAAATCTCCATATGTCGACGATGGAAGTAAGGAGGTGATGATCAAGGAATATATAATCAGATATAGTGATTCCATAGAAGCTATCATGGAATATGTATTGTATAATAGTATCTAGATAAGGAATGTGATGATAATGGTGTGCTCTATGCACCTTAAGCCGTCGAACCTCATGGCCCACTAGCACCTCACATGAAACATGCATATATTTCTCAGTGAGTATATTAGTATCCTCAATCTCTATGTATAAAAATGATATATAAATTAAGTAAGTATAAAATATAAATTTAAAATTATGGTCAATATAATGTTATGAATGGTAGAATATAGGATTTAACATGCCTATTCTCGTTGTTTTATAAATTTTTTCTTACCAAAAGAAAAAGGAATTTCTTCATGTTTATCAAATTATATTTTTAATTATTTTAGAAAAGTATTTTTCTTCTATTTCAATATAATTTGATGATTTTCATCTTTCACTAGGTATATTATCTAATTATAAGATCCACATTTTTTCTTTGGATTGATTATAATGATGTTTTAATAAAATTTTCATGAAACTCATTTGATTTCCATGGGGTAATTAATCTATGAAGGAATGATGGATTATCTAACATTATTATGGAATAAATGATTATGTTTTATCATTATGTTATAAGCGGGGACTTATATATCCATCCAACACATTGGTTAAAGTTGTATATCTTATAGGTAAACTTTAATTTGATCTTAGTTTGTAAAGGGGTTTTCCATTAAAAATATATTTGCGCACACATAAGTTATATCGGTTGGATCCACCTTATGGATTTGGGATTTATTTCATGTCTATAATGTATACTAATAGTTTAGAGCCCAAATAGTGTGATTTTTCATTTATGTATGATTTCCCACATGATGGTGTATTTCCTGGTTATTTTCTCACATAGTTTATTTATGTTGTATCCATGGATAGTTTGATTATGATATCATGTCATATCACATGCACTTGTCATAGTCCTTATTATGTGAATATGAAATTATTATTATGAAACTAAGTGATGATTTACAAAATGGTTTTATCATGTGAAATGATGCAACATTTTGGAAAGTTTAGCTTGTGTGTGATTTATGTAAATGGTTGTTTAATTTATGAACTTTTTATTAGTTGATAGTAAAAGTATTTAGAAATATCACCAAATTATACAAAATAAATGAGTTTATATTAAAAACATATAATTGATAATATTGAAAATTTCACATTAGAGACAATACATCATCATGGATGAGAGTGTGAACTCGAACTATAAATTTTAGGGAATCATTTCCTATTATGTACATCCTTATAAAATATACTGCTTCTCAAAAATTTCCATTATTTCGGAGGTGAGTCCATCTCATTCCACATCCTGTTGGACTTCGGTCTCCCTCTTTATCTCAACATGTTGATGCCAGCTATCAATATTAGTTGGTCTTTGGGCATTGAGAAATGATCAAACTCCACAATAGACATCCATGTTATAGCGTAGCAATTAGAAATGGTGTGTATTTGATACAATAGATGAATTTATGCTTCCCATGATATGTTCATAGAATAAAATATTACAATGGTGTGTGAGCATGGAAACTGAAATGCCTGGAAGCTTCCATATTGAAAATGTCTCTCTTTTAGTAATACCACCAGGAATCAGTTGATGGTACCTGTGATGGTGTCCTGAGACTCTTGCACTTCAAATTGATATTATTCTCAGTTGAAAAGGCACACTTGATAAGAATAATCTTATTCATTATTCTTTTCAATATATCATTGAAAGTGTCTTCTATACCTCATCCTGATCCCATCAATATTTTATTTTCTTATTTAAATAATGTACTTGATACAATGATAAAATGTCTCCTGAATGAGTCCAGTTATAGGAAAATAACCCTTTAAAAGTTGTTTTTTCACTATAAAATCCAACTTTCCACAAGGGATTTTCAATTTTTTTTAATAAAATGGGGGTATGTTTTTTTTGTTTCCTAGGATAACCTAGAACCAGATCAATTGGCATTGGGGGGTTTGTGGGTGAAGTGACAACTCATGTGGTGCTCACCCCTCCCTTAAAAAAAACAAATTAAAGTTATTATATATAATTATAAATAGATATATATATTTTAAAAAAATATTTATATAATTATAAATTTAAAAATATATATTTGAATAACTGTAAAATGATAAAAAATATTTTTAAATAATAAATATTTTTATTATATACATATTTATAATTCTATTAATAAATTTCTAATTATATAAATAATTATAATTATATATATATATATATTTATAATTATGTTTATAAATGAATATTTATAATTATTTAGATATATTTATAATTATATAAATATTTATTTATAATTATATATAATCATATTAATTTATAATTATATTTATTTAAATTTAAAATTATTACTTGATTATTAATCTGGGTGAGTTTGAGTAATATTTTTAAACCACGAACCCTATTTGAACCCAATTTAGGGGTTCCCAATCCTGAACCATTTTTAAAATTATTTATATACAAAAATTAAATTTAAAATTAATTATATATATATATAAATATATATATTTATAGTTATTAATAAAAAAGTATATATTTTTTAAAATATAATTATAAAAATATATTTATATACTTATAAATATATTTATTTATAATTATAAATATAAAAAATACATATTTATGTATTTATATTTATAGTTATATCCAAGACGACGCGAACCATGAATTATAGCCCATATTCCCAATTTTTTTTTTGAAAATAAAATAAACACAAAGTACAAGGGGAGATGGAAAATGGAATCTAGTGACAAACCACTACCACAAAGAGACAAGAAGGCATTTTCTTTGGAAATAAGAAATGATTATTCATCTATAGGATTAGCCACCTCCCCTACCTATTGGATGATGGCCCCTCTAGGTTTTGGGCTATTTCAATGTCTCATCATCCACTTGAGGATCAATATTATCATTCAATAGGGTGGTATCTTTATGGGGATGAGGTTCCTATTATCCCACTAGAACTGAGCCCTCTGATTATACCTTCAGATCAAAATTTATCCTTACCTTGACAGTCCTAGTGCCTAAGAATTATCCTTAAACTTAAATAACTCCATGAGCATTTCCAAATTCCTCATGGAAAACATATCTGCTATTAGAACTGTTTAATATTTCACGAAGATTAAAATAATTTTTACCATAGTATGGTAGATTCATAATAGTGTCACCCATGGCATCTGTTTCCACTAATCCAGCCTTAACGTCCTTCAGAGAACATGTGATATGTATTTGGTCTTGCCTATGATATCTATTTTTAATATCCAAAGAACCACTTTTTTGAGTAGGTGAGGCCTTCCCAGCCTCAAAGGGAAGATCAAATAATTTAGATTTTATAAGGGTAACCAGTTGGAATCCCTCCTTATCCACTAATGTTTCCTTTCCCTTAGTCAAAGGTTCCTGCTTACTAGATACACAAGCACTAACCTAAGACACCTTTTCCTTTCTACTGATCACTTCTAGAGAAGGTGACCTTATAACATAAACAACTGATGCCACTAGTGTTTCCTTCTCATGATCATTTTTGATTCTCTACTCACACTTTATGTTGCTAATTTTCAACATCATATTGATTGAATGTATTTGATGTGGTGAAACCTAGGGTGGGCCTAACCAATTACAATTTCTTCTTGGATCTTAAAATTCCCTGTAAGGTCATGAATGACAATTAATACATTTTAGGAAGGGAGTATAGGATTTGGGCCCTTTCTTGTTATGGAAGAGTAGGCATAGAAGGTAGAGAACACAATTTGTTTAACCAGAGATACTGCTTCATTACTTTTGTGGCCTTTTAAAGGAAACAGATCATGTTCCTTCCAAGAATTGTAATCAACAACCAATTGTGCATCAACTTCACATGCTTATTGATCATCTTTATTAGGAACAACATACCCCTTATTCACAATTTAATCCCATGAAATGCCTATCGACTTCATATTATGATGACACTACATGTAAGAAGGATATTTGAGTTCATTATGGAGGTACTTACCTTGAATATCATCAATATAATCTCCAATCATGTTACTCACCACATTTATAGAGTTTAGATTAGAGTATCCAGATTCTTGTGTTTTTTCCTCTAGTTTATAAGACTCTATTATTGTAGGAAATTTTCCTTCAGGATCTAGATCAACTTTAATCCATCCATTAGTTAGATTTTTTTTGCATTATTCAACCAAGTGACAATTTCTCCTAAAATTACTGCAATGTAGTTTTATGTGACATTTATCAAAATAATTCCCAATGCACTTACATTTACTAAAAAAATGAGACCTTTTCATATTCTATTCTAATTTACAATTGATGATCAGGAGAAATTAACACCATAGTATCAATAGGAACATCATATAGATCAATTTGGACAAGGATTTTACAGAAATTACCATACCTAGAATGCTCTGTTTTCTATTCAAATTTAATAGGCACCCTATAATGGATACACCATCTCAAAGGATCTCGGGATTCTAAAAAAATAAACTATAGCCATGAATTTGGATCTAGGTTTTTGTAATAGAATTATTATCCAATTATGGGTTAAAAAAAGGTTCCCAATCTTAGATCCAAAGGAATCTCGGTTTGAGCAAAATGAAACCCATACCCCAAGATTTTATCCTGAGTTCACTCAAATAAAAAACAACATGAAAAAATCCCTTACCAATGGAGGTGATTTTCCATCCACCAAATCCCCAGATAGAGAGAACACACTTTTGAAGACCCTTAATAGTCCAGGAATTTCCTTCAAGAGAAAGAGTTGGCAGAACAATAATATAATTCTTGAAATCAGTAATTTTCACTGCATGAATGTCATGACCAGCCTCAACTACACTAAGTGACCAATTCTTGGTGCTTCTCTTGCTCGATATATTCAAATCACATATGAAATTAGAGAAAAAGCGAGGGTTTCCAGTAGAAGAGATCTCTTATTTGAATCATCTAAATAATATAGAGTATTAATAGAGTTAGTTGGATCCACCACCCTCTTCGATGGTCCAATGAATACATCCTAGGGGTTAAAAAAATAACAATTAGATCCCTAACCATGAGATGAATCACAAATCTACATTAACACCAAGAGAGATAAACTCTCATAAGGCCTCCATCTCCCCTATATTTATAATTATATATTTATAATTTTATAAATATAATAATTATAAATATTTAATTATAAACCAATGAGAATTTACAAATTCTTCACAGAAAACCTAATTGATATTATACCTTTTTAAGAAGTCATTCAGACTAATTTTTTTACCAGAGTCTTATGGAGTCATAACAGTGTCATGAGAAACAATTATAGACCCTTTCACCCTCTGAGAGTGCTGTAAAATTCCAACTTCATCCATTACAGAGGGACTCTTAATATTATGATAATCCCCTTAGTCCCCTTCCTCATATCTCATAGGGTGAGAGCGCCCCTCCAAGGAGGCTTCAGATTCAAGTAGAAGAAAGGAATTGTGAGTGTTCACATTCATTCCCATATGAGTGGATGAAATACTAGAGTCCATATACTTAACCATAAAATTATTATGCTTCATAAGCCTTGTGCTAGGGGAAACACCAAATTGAGATGAGATAGATCCTTGTGCAAAGAAACCCTTTATATCAGTCATATTTCTATTATAATCACTAGCTATAATAGGTTGTTTGGTAGAGTGAGGTCCTTCAGTTGCATTGGAAATACTTCCAACATCATATTGCTTACTGGATTTACCTATCAATAGAGATTCAACATCAAGATTTTTCTTTCCCTTGCAATCCCTTGAATCAATTAATTTCTCCTACCTCAATTGAATATATGAAAATTATTATGCAAGAATTATACCATCAGAAGTAGCTATATCAAGACTCTGGAAATTTTTAGAAGCCTCCTATGAGATATTTAATAAGGAATCCTTAAAATAAATCCCAATATGAGGTAAATGTGTCTCATGCACCTCTTCATCATTATCATTAGACCAGAACATGAAAACATCATGACCCTACACACTAAAAAGTCCAAGATCAAGGGGAGATTCTGAGTTGAGCCCATCCACCTGTGTTTAGATTTCTTTCCTAGGGATGATAGACTTCTTGTGATAGTTATAGACTTCTTGTGATAGTTCAAATTCTTTTCTACTCCAAAGACTATTAATTTTTCTTTCATATTCCTACAAAAATACTAGTTATGGAACTTTAAGGAACAAAATCCACATATAACATATCTATAACAGATTTCCTTCAGATTCCAAATTGTTTGACATGAAGTGCACATATGTGGTAACTTATCATAACATACCTATAGATGAATGTCATCATCCTGGGTAGATAGAATAACCTGGTAAATTAGAGTGGAATTAATATTGAATTCAATAATCATGCAATCATAGTATCCAAATCACACTATTTCAAAAGATTTTTCATTTTAATGGGGATAACCACAATAGACGAAACATTGAATAGAATGCAAGGTTTCCATAGAATCCAGTTCTAGCCTAAGATCTTGATCCAGAGCCAAGAACAAGTATTCTTAAGGGATACAAGATTAAATCAAAAGTCACATTCTTATATAGAAATCAAACCTGGATTTAGGGAAATTGATCCAAAACCCAAAGAATGACTCTTATTTTCCTCTGATGAGAATAAAATGTAGAAGAAACCCCACCTAATGGGAATAATATTCTAATCTGATATTCCTCAGATAAAATAAATTTTCTTCTCAAGATCATCAGCGATCAAAGGACTCTCACTTATGGGAAATATCATTTGAGTGATGACCAAGTGTTGACAGATTTTGAGTCGATCTAAAATTTCTTCCTGATTTTCTTTTACATGGGCCGTCAAACATTTGTGTAGAATCCGTTCCGTGGTATCATCCTTCATCGATTAAAAATGATGAAACGAGACTCCATATTGCTTGATCCCAAAATCTCTCTTGATTTTCTTTAAGTCTGTATTAGGCTGAGACACATCCGTATGAAATTATCCTACTAAGATCATCGAACCAAGGTAATGCAGAATTGCCATACCGGAAACAGAGTCCTAGTCATTGGCATCGCTGCCACTATGGAGCTTATAAGATCCCATCCACCCTTTATATAAATATATTTATAATTATATAAATATATATATATATATAAATAATAAATATATATAAATGATAAATATATATAAATAATAAATATATTTATATAAATATATATATAAACAATAAATATATTTATTATTTTATTTATAATTATGTAATTATAAGTATATATTTATAAATGAATATTTATAAAATTTAAAATATATTTAAAAATAAATTTAAAATAATTTTATAAATATATTTATATATTTATATATACAAGTGTATTTATATTTATATAATTATAAATTTATTTAAATAATTATAAATAAATATATATATATATAAATATAAATATATATTTATAATTATAATTATAAATACATATATTTTGAAATATATTTATATAATTATACATATATTTATATAAGTGTATATATATATAATTATAAATAAGTATAATTATATAAATATATTAACAATTATTAAAATATATTTATAATTATATTTATATTTAAATAAATATATAATTATATATATATATATATACTTGTATAAAGGATGGTGATGCTATGAGAGCACTCCTCCAGGAATTTCCATAGCGATTAGGGATTCGAGCTACAATGGCCTCTATTTCAGACTGTTACTTCAATCCTTCCAACATATTTTGAGGACCATGAAAGGTGGTTGATGCTTGGAAAGGCTCAAAGCACACTGATGGTGAATCTATTCCTGGCTCTATGCCTATGTGGGCAACCAATGCCTTAATTGACCTTGAAGCCTCAAGGTATAGCCATGATACCTTTGTAAAAAAGCAGAATAATAACATATTTTTTTACAATTCTAGGTGACCTCAAACATCCTACCGAATCATGATAAATGTATCTTTTTCTCTTGTATAAGTGAATCCGAAGATGATTTCAGATCACCTTGATGAATGCAAGCACTTGATTCTGGCCCACATGATGTTTTGAGGAAAGGATAATCCATGTAAAATTAAAGAGTTGTGGAGTTGGATCCTACAGTTCTGGGGCTTTGGAAGATAAAGGATGACCGTGATTGAGAATGGTTACTTGTATATAACTTTTCCTTCTAAGGAGCTCAAATCCAGAGCATGAGTTTAGGATTTGTCTCCCTCAAACCAAGTATTTTTTGGATTCAAGATTAGGATCCATTTTTCAATTTGGATTCAATGAATAATTATATTACTTAGGTATGTATATGAATTAATTAACTCCAATTGTTTTTTGGCATCTTTAACTTCTTTGGAATATTTCTTCTATGATTGGGGTGCCAATTAAATTTGACAGGGAAACTGCGATTTCTTGATACAAACATTTTTCCAGAGTTCTTTACAATGTCTTAAATTTTCCATGTATTAATTTTATATATTATATGGATTAATTTAGAGACCAGGTACTGAGATGACATGAAATTCTGAGGCTCGGTGTGCTCAAAACAATTGTTTGAAAAATATTAAATTTTTTAATAGAATGCGCGCACGATTTTACTAAAAAAGTGGAATAAATCATAAACAGTCACCCATATCAGAAATATGAGGGTTCTATTGAACCTAGAAGATGAGTTTTACCCTAAGCGGACTTAAGTTTTTTTGGGGTGAGTCTTATGTAGAAAAACTCAATAAGGTCGTAATCGTCATTAAATAATTTAAATAAAAATTATTTTAAGTGATGCAACGACTTGTTTCCTTTTTATTAAAACTTTGTTAAGAATACAAGGTTATCACTATAACCCTAGAATTCCTCTAAGACATGGAGAAATAATCCTCTCGAACAAATGATGATGGATCGGAGAACAAATCATGGATCATCATGCCAATGAAGTTAGAGGATCTCGTCAATGAATACAACACAACCATTCCTCATCAACGACTGATCCAAACTATAGTTAGGGTAGTTGATTTATTATTTCTTTTCTGCATTCTTAATTTTCATGATGAACATGGTTCAATCCATGAATAGATTTATCCATGGGTTGATTGTTGTGGGATGGTTATTAAATTATGAGGATTATTACCAGAAGTTTTTAAGTTTGTTCTACATTATTCGTTTTAACGAGAAAAGATTGAGACCGACATGAACAAAGGCCATGTTCAATTCCTCAGGGTGTTCTTAATGTTTTTATCTCTCCAATTCTTGGAATTATTTTCCATTGGATCTTTATGGTCACATATCGACTTGTCAAGAGGCTCCAAACGAAATCAAACCCCCATATTGAAGGAAAATCGAATCAAAGGCCTAATCAGTGTAGATTAGGACCCGAGCATCGTAGATTTGATTTTGTTTCAAAAATTCAAGAATTAGAGGTGGGTCAATGGTTCACGGATGGGACCACTGGTGCAGCGGTCTAGTTAGATGATGCAGCGGCGATGTAGTGACTAGAGGCGACGACCGCAGAGGATAATGAGGCCGTGACGGTGGGGCAGTGAAACATGGAGGCGGCGGCAGAATCTGCATGGAACGTGGGCGTTGACCATGTTGAATAGGCCGACCAAGCAGAAATGGCTAGGCTAAGAAAGTGGGTCTGGCTAGGTCGATGAGGTTGGTTGGGCCCATCCAAAGTGTACCGAGTCGATATAGAAGATCGGGTCAAACCCCGTGGGTTGGGTCAGACCCGGGCGGCTGGATCGGGCCATGGTCGACCAAGGTAGTCGACCATGAGCCATGGTCGAATGTGATACTAGATGGCTACAATATCTAGGGTGCGGTCGGACTAAGTGGTCGACCGACATGGTTGAGGGACCGACCGCACGGTTGATCCATGACATAGTGAACCCCCTTCTGAAATTTTCAAATGACCATAACTTTCAAACTGAATGTCTGTTTGACAAGACGTCTGTGGTTTTGGGACCCTTACGATGAGATAGTCTTTTAGAGATATCCTAATTGGATTTTTATGGGATTTTTAATTTGAATTAAAGGCTTGAAGTGTGAGTTCTCCCGAAACAAGCTCACTTCGAGCAAACATTTCCATTGCTGGATGTGTCCTAGAGACTGTGTGTCTTATAAAGACTATGTGTCTTATAGAGACTATGTGTTTTATGGAGAATGTGTGTCTTATGAAGAATGTGTTTCTTATAGAGACTATGTTCCTTTTTTAGATTGTGTGTCTTTTTGGATTGAGTATATTTGGATGTTCTTGATATATTTGTTGTAGATATATATCTGTGTGGAGCTGACTATGAATTCCTTTATGGTATTCCTTCAAGGTATTTCATTTTTGGTATTCTTTTTTTGTATTCATTCATGGTATTTATTTTTTTTTATTTACTTTGCGGTATTCAGTTGTGGTTTCGGGGTGTCATACTGAGTACTGTTTTACTCACCTCGATATGGGATTTACCCACACATATCATGTCTTGTACAGATGATCGACTCTTCGATGGAGTTACAGGTAGACCCGAACCAGGCGGTGCCTTGTGAGATCGTATAGGCTAAGGTGTGTTTCAGTATCTTTTCCAATGACAGTACCGATACCTCTTACTTTACAGGTTGTACTTGTGGCTATAGACCCTTTTCTTTTAGTGGGCTTGTTTTGGACCTGTTTATTTTCCAGTACTTTCACTATTGTAGTTTGGTTGTGGGATATAGTGATTTTCATGCATTTTTTACTTAGTTCTTTTAAATTTCATAATTTTTGGATTGGATATGTGTGCGTGTGTAAAAGTACTTAGGAAAACGCCTCCCTTTTCTGGGATACACCTATTCTATGCTAGTCACCACCCCCTGGCCTATTGGAGGTAGGCTTGGTGTAATCACGACATGGGTCCCTCTAGAATGGGTTATGACATGCTTGTTGAGATTGAACCATGTTCATATTTTTTTTGAATATATCATATTTATGGACACTTAAATAAGTTTTGAGATATATGTTAAAATTTAAACAAATCCTTCTTTTTGTAAAAAATGTTGTAACATTGGGAATCATGATTCAGAGTGTTGGAGGAACCTTCACAGCTCCATTTGTAGGAAAATAAATCACCCAATTGAGAATTGAAAGTCCAAGACTTTGTTAAGTGATTCTTAGTCTCTTGAAGAAGACGAGGCTCACAAATTTTCTATCTACAGGGACTTGTCAGAGAAGATATCTGGATGGGTTGATGAAAATATATATCCACTTGCTGATGTTGTGGATAACCCTATGGTTAACAATGAATAATGTGTTGTGATTGAAAAATTAAACCAACAATCTAATGGGGTAGATCAGCAGGCAGAAAATTGACCTACTCCCAAATACGGGGATGATTACTTGGCTTTGGGAAGTGATGGGAGGCTTGGTGGAGTAGATAACCATGATGGAAATTTTATGAAGATTGGAGAATCTTGGGGGAAAACCCTTTCCACTATGGGATCATTTTTTGTGATAGATAAATCGAAAAATGATTCCTAGTTTTTGCATAATTATTTTAATGGTCATTTTAGGGAAGCTAAAAAACTAGGGAAATTAAGTTCTAGGGTAATGTAGATCAAGGAATTTTTATCAAATGAGAATAAATATATTAACAATGATATCCAAGTCCATTTGAATGTTAAATCACTAACTTTAAATGACATTTCAAGCACTTCCAATATCAAGGAGGTATTCCTTGAGGAATTTGGAAATACTCATGGAAGTTATTGAGGTGAAGGACATTCCTCAAGCACTAAGGAACCAAGGTAGTAACTTTAAGTGGAGTTAAACTTTCATCTATTCAAGAGGGAGGTGAGGTGGGGAAGCAGGATAATGATAAATAAATTGTAAACAATGATCCTTCACCTCCAGAGCATGTATTTTATGAGGATACTTCTAGATATAGGAATATTATTATTAGTGGATCTGACCTTTTAGTGATTCAAGAGGGAGGTGAGGTGAGGTGGAAAGATGATGAAATTGGAAAAGAGAATGTACCATAGGAGAATGGGTCCATCTTGGATGATTAGGATGGCCCTTGAGTTACTCCCAAATGGAGGAAGGGATGCCATCCTTGAGGTTATGGAAGGAGTTGGAAGTTTTTTTGTTCTTTATGCTTTTATAGTGTGAAAATGGGATAGAATAATATGCCATTTTTGTTTTTGTGTCCTATGTGTTTTCACCTATTCTACGTCCCTTAGTTTTGGATTTACTTTTTTTAATAATGCTTTTAGGGCCATGGGTTTAACCCATGGTTCTCACCATTTTCAATATACTTGCATAAATATATTTATAATTATATAAATGTATTTATAATTATTTAAACATATTTATAATTACATAGATATATTTATCAATATAATTATAAATATATGTAATTATAAATATACATACCAGTGATTCTTGGTGACCGCATCGACCATGGTCACCCAAGTACCTTGAACCTGTTCACAAATGTATCCATCCACCAAATCGAGCATTATAGGTCTAATATATCCAAGGAGCATGTTGGGGAAGCATCGATCAAACTTTCATCTTTCTCTAGATTCTCGGGAGGCTCTTTTGTCTTACACAAGGATAGAGTTTCAAAATGAATAATCATGAAAGGTAATACCTCCCATGTCTTGGCCTCATGCAGAGATATTTATGAGAGGATGGAACTCTTTAAGGATTATTTAATTACCCACACCTCCTCTTCTAAAGGTATGAAACCTTGGAAAGTCACTAACCCAATTTTTTGATTATCCTCAGTTTGGGCATTTTTTGATTTCAAGTGCGTTTCACTTAGGTAGGGGTTTATTTCACATCCTTTTTCCTTATATGTAATTGAAGGAAAGATCTTATAGTTTTATCTTAGTCAATTTTAGTTCTTGAACACTGAAAACTCATAATTGGAGTTTTAATTATAATCTAAATCACTTTAAGGAAACTTTCACTTAGGTCTAGGTCAAAATTTATGGCTTGAATTGGATCCTTTGGCACCCATAAATATTGTATGATTGTAAAGGCCCCGAAATTTCAAGGGAAATTTTTTCTTAATTTTCTTTGGAATTTTACAAGAACGCAGTTTCTGACGACACTTGATTCCGAAGCCCGGAGTGCCCAGAATCAATTTCCGAAGTTTGGCTCGGGTATGTTCAGTGAACGAACGAGCGGGTTTTCCTATCTTTTGAACCGGTGCTCGGAATTGAAATATGATGGCACCGATGAACTCGCAACGCCAGTAATCACTTAAGGGAACCTTTACCGTAGTTGTGTTTGTGCGGGAGAAGAAGTTAATTTTTGGGGATTAATTAAATAAAGTGAATAAAATTGTTGAATCAATTTTATTTCATGTTGTGTGGTTAACTTCTCCCATGGGAAGTTAGTGGTGAGCCCACATCCATCCAACTTCCCATGTGTGGATATTTGAAAGGGTGGGGCCCACACGAACCCCCCACCTTTTCAAATTCCTTAAACTCCCTAACCCTCTTAACCCCTCACATTCCAACTCCCCATTAACTCACCTTCTTTAATATTTGACAACTTGTTGAAATTAATTTGGTGAGTTACATATAGGTTTTTGAAATTCAAAAAATTGAATTTCAAATGCTTTGTTGTGTTAATAAAATAAGTTTAGAACTTATTTTATTTGGGTTGGAGTTTAGTTGATTGGGAGCCTTTGGAGAAAAAGATTAGGAAATCCTGAGTCCTTCTTTCCCTACGATGAAGAACATGAAGAATGTCTCTTCCACCACTGAAGCACGACGACGCCATCTTCTTCATCGTTCTTCAACCGAGGAAAGGAAAGGGAAGCGACGCCCGCGACATCTCCAACGACCTTCATCCGCGTCAAAGGAGAAGACGTCGCCTGCGAAGAACATCGTCAATGACGACGTCAGCTCTGAACGCTCGTCCACCAACGACGAGTACCCTTCTTCCTTTCCGACGCATGAGCGTGAGAATTGGGAGTGTGTGACAAACACGACAATCGAGGAATCGATATCTGCCCTTTTTTTGAGATTGTCAACTAACGACAATTACGAGGTAGGGGTTTTATTTATTTATATTTGTTCATGAATTTCTGACTTGATGATCTTCGTGGTTTAAACCCATTTGATATCGAATTTGATCTTCGTGGTTTGAAACCAAATGATATCGAATAACGTGAGGGGGGCCGGACCGCACAAACACCACCGACCCTCCTCCTTACTTTTCGTGTTGGTTCTTTGTGGTTTGGTTCGGGAAGGCGTGGTGCCGTCGCACCACGTGGTTTCATGCGGAAGGAAATGCGCGGCGCCATCGCGCTGCGCCGTGGAAAGAAGTCTAGGAACGCGACGCCGTCACGCCGCGTCGAAGAAAAACAAAGGCGCCGCGGCCAGAGCGGGGCCGCGGTGCCGTCGCACCGCGCCGGACGACAAGGGCCGCGACCGGTTCCCGGCCGCGGCGGAGCAGGGTGACCGGCGGCCGGTACCGGGCCGCCGGCGACGGAGCGGGCTGCGGTGGTGGTGGGCGGCACCGACGCACTGCACCGGAGAACCCGTGAGAGGCAGCGATCGGGGAAATCTACGGCGGAGGGGCACGACGCCGTCGCGCCGTGCCAATCGAACAAGGGCCACGGTTTGAGCCATGGCAGTGCTAAAAGGGGCGGCCGGAAAACCGGCCGCCGACGAATAAGGAAGAGCCGCGGCCCTATGGTCTCAGCGGAGCAGCCGGAGGCGGCCGGCCTCACCGGCCGCCATAGATCAGGAGAGCCGCGGCCATCAGGCCGCGGCAAGGTGGTGGAAGGCGGCGGTCATGCCGGCCGCCAGTTTGCAAAGGAGGCGGGACCCGCAGGTCCCGCGTGTGATAAAAACGGTCGGCCTAAAGCCGGCCTTGATCCTTAAATTCCGGGGATTGAATTCCCCGGTTTTTGTAGAGGCTCCCCCCCCACGTGGAGGGGGTGTTTTATTCAAAGGCGCAGCATAATGCCGCGCCGCCCTTTTGAAACAAAGGGGGGGCTTTGCCCCCGCGCGCGACGCACATGCGGCGCCCAGGCCACGCCGCCGGCCGGGCCGGATTTTCCGAGCCGGGCTGGGTCGTCGGGCCGAGTCGCCGCCCGGGCCGGGTCGACCCGGTTCGGCCGACCCAGGGGGGGTTGGGCCGGGTCGGCCCGTGCCCAGACCCCCCGTCTTCGGACCATTTTCGGTCTTTTGCCCATAACTTGATCTACAGGCCTCAGAACTATGCGCCGTCAGCGGAAATGCGATCCTTGGATCGAGACGGTCGTTTCGGTATATCGCACTCAAGGTTTCAGATTACTTTGAGTTAGGCCGGGTTGGTTCGTACACGAAACCAACCGGGTCCTCGGAGCGGAAACGCTCATATCTTGAGCTCCGGACGTTCGATTGACGTGCCGTCGACTTTGATGGATTCCTCTAAGTGAGACGGATCTTTTGGCTTACTCCGCTCGAGGTTTGGATGCCGTCGGAGTGCGGTCGGGTTGGTTCGGTCACGAAACCAACCGGGCCCCTGGAATGAAAAAGCCAATAACTCACAGACCGGGCGTCCGATTGACGCACCGTCTGTCTCGTTGATTTGCTCTTGATGAGACGGAACTTTTGGCATACTTCGCCCGAGTTTTGGATACAGTTGGATAGTGGCCGGGTTGGATCGCACCCGAAATCCAACCGGGCCCCTGGAACGGAAAAGCTAATATCTTTCAGACCGGACGTCTGTTTGACGAAACGTCCCCGACGTTGGTGATCACGTTGAGAAACGGTCCCTATGAGTATACCCTATGAGAGTTTGGGGTACAGTTGAGATACGACCGGATTGGTTCGCTCACGAAACCAACCGAGCCCCTGGGACGAAAAGGCTAATAACTCACAGACCGGGCGTCCGATTGACGCGCCGTCTGTTGCGTTGAGACCCATATGACAGGGCGGTCCTTTGAGATACTTCTTCGTGGGACTTTGAGATACTTGGAGTATCGACCTGTAGCTCGTGGAGCGGACCCTCCTAGAGACGAGCGTGCGGAGTACGGAGACCGTGTAGCTGGATGAGACCTGACGACTGCTTGACCGACTCGACTTGGAGTGAGTCGACTAGCCCAATGGACGAAGCACTACTTTCTGAGGTGCAGACCCATGGAGGACGGAGCACTACCTGTGTGACAGTGCAGACCCACGGTACTCGTTCGAAGAGTACCTCAGCAGGCTACTAGGGGGTGTGCACTACTGTGTTTGGGTGACATACCTCGGTGGGAAGCACTACTGTGTTTGGGTGGATGAACCGCGGTACTCGACAGGAGGAGTACCTCAGCAGTCTTAGGTTAGTGAGCAGTACCTCGGAGTCGTGACAGGACCACTGTACACTCTAGAGACGGAGCTCTTCAGCAGTTACGGTTTCGATAATGAAAATTCTGGTTTGAGCTGAGACTTTTGACCTTTGTGTTTACCTCATGATTGATATGGGTCACTTGATAACTTAGGTATATGTATGGGCATATACCTAGGTAGTGGTTATCCGTTGATTTCATGATCCTTGTGTTTCCTCATGATTGAGATGGGTTACTTGATAACTTAGGTATATGTATGGGCATATACCTAAGTAGAATTTATCTGTTGAGATCTTCTTTTTGGTTATCCTTGTTGGTTTTAGAGAGACCTTAAGGGTCTCGGGGTCCCTATTGAGTATCGTTATACTCACCCCTGCACGGGCTATGCCCGCACCTCGTTGTGTTGGTTGCAGACGACGGGCAGTGCTGACAGAGGCCGAGTGTTCGAGGACTGGATGGTACCCGGAGGTGGACCACACGACGAGTCAGTATCTGGAGAAGGACTTCACGGCGAGATGACACACGGAGGTGGTTGACGGGCGAGAGCGTTGAGGAGGCTATCTGTACCTACCCTTCAGGTAGGATCCGTGGTGGACGATCCAGGAGCTGCGCTATCTGTACCTACCCTTCAAGTAGGATCCGAGGAGGATGACCCAGGAGCTGCTTCCTTCTTCCAACTGTTTCCTTTTTCTGTTTTAATTTTGTTCAGCTGTAGTTGTACTTTCTTTTGGGTTTGTATTCTGGCCCATTTACTTTTCAGCACTTCTCTTGTACTTAGTGTTTACTTTTTCCGCTTGCTTACTCTGTGGTGTTTGTTTTCTTTTATAAATGCAATGCCTTCCCAATTATCGGGATTTACGCCTTTGGTGCTAGTCGCCAGCCCCTGGCCTATGGAAGGCGGGCTTGGGGTAGCCACGACACGGGCCTTGAGGACAGGTCGTGACAATGATATTGAATACACAATTTGAATCCCAATACAGATGGAAAATTCTACTAAAATGGTTAGTTTTATACATTATGCTCGGATATTAGTAGAAACTGATTTATGTTCTACACTTATTGATAGAGTGGTTCTATCTACTATACAAGATGAGGTTTTCCTTAAAATTTAGTATGAAAACCCCACCCTTCTGTGAGTCTTGAGGTATAATTGGTCACCAAAAATATATTTTTATGGGTGATCTTATCTATTCCAATTGTCATATAAAATGTCATGATCTTCCTCATTCTCAAAGAAAGAAAATTAATGGGATAATCCAGTGCTCTAAGGAACATCCCAATGAATAAGCTAGAACTACTACTGCTGTTCCCACAAAGGTGAAGACTCACATTACTATTGAAGTTCCTTTGCAAGAACAACCAAGGATTGATTATCAAATTTATATAGTTACTTATGTTGAAAACTATAATCATAGGATTTCAGGTTGATTAAAGGTTTGAGGAACTTAATAAGCCTAAATTGACTTAGGATGAATTAGTTTGTGAGTATCACTTTCCTATTTATATTGTTTCCTTTAAAGATGCTATGTACAAAGGATTAATGAATGAACATAATGAGGAATATTCTGATGAAATTCAGGATGCCAAGAAACTATAGACCCTAGATGATGTTGATTTTAACATTTGGTAGGAAAAAAATATGATTACTGCCAAAGGTCACAAAGAAAAATAAAAAATTAAAGCTACTACCTCAGTGAAAACCACACTCAAGAGGACCCCTCATTCACTTGTGTTGGTTCAAGATAGAAAATGGAGGTCTTCAACTAGAAAAGGAAATCTAGATATTTCAATTCTCTACTTTAAATCCATTTCATCTCAATCTTCTAGGGGGTATTTGGATACTAATTTTATGAACTATGACTCAAAGGTTTGTTATTCTCATCACCTTGATAATAAGGTGGATGGGTCAACATGTTTAGGGGACCAAAAAGAATCTATGAAGGTTTTAAATGTTTATAAACAATATGTGTATAGTGGGAAGCTATAGGATAGGAAATATAATTCTCATGGTAGGAAGGATATTGCTCCTCCTCTTGTTCATAAAGATTTTGATCTTTTTTATTTTGAGTTATTAAAAGGACCTTTCAAGGAGTTATAACAGTGGAAAGTAGTAGGAGGATCCTTTTTTTTATATCCTTAGTGCTTCAATAATTCTTTCAAGATTTGGGTAGTCTTCAAGGGATGTTCATGGAATGAAAATGATACCTTCCATCATTTACGCTTAGACTTAGGGATGGTAGATACTAAAATCCAGGATAGGTGCTGGTTCTTCTAGAAAAAAAAAAATTGGGTGTTGGTTTAGTCTATATTGAAACAAATGCTCTACAAGGACCTGATTTGGTCTTAGAGACTACTCAAGGTAGGTATTATGTTGACAAAATAGGGGAAAGCGATGCAACTCCATTAAGAAAGAAAATTGTGGGCTCTAGATCTGATCTTGCACAACCTTTGAAGGATAAAATGCATTCGAAGGTGAGTACATATAACACTTTTGAGTTGTTATCATCCTGAAGTAGCGAGTTGGATGGAAAAAACTGTGAAAGTGTGTTTGATGAAGTAGAAAAGGTGTATTTTGTTGATTCTATAATTTTAGATGATAGAGGTGGGCCATGGTTGTAGTTCAAAACTTGTAGAAGGGGTCGACATCCTCATGTTTGGGGTGATCTCTCCTTCTACCACAACAAGGGTACTTATTCTTGAGTTACTTGATTTCATTGGTTTCCTTTTACATTGATTGTGCATTTTTCATGTTTTTCATGTTCCTCTTCTGTACTTTGTTTTTATTTTAATAAAGGGGTTGTCGAGGCTCAAACTTTTGAAATTTTTTTATAAATATATGTAATTATAATTATAAATATAAATATAATTATATAAATATAATTACAATTCATTAAATATATTTATAATAATATAAAACTTAAAATATATTTATAAATATATTTAAATTTCATTTATAAGTATATTTATATATTTATATATAAAAATTTATTTATATTTACATAATTATAAATTTATTTAAAGAATTGTAAATATGTATTTATAAATAAAATTATTAATATATAATTATAATTATAATTATAAACACATATATTTATAAATATACTTATATAAGTACAAATATATTTATATAAGTATATATATATAAATATAATTGTAATTATAATTATATAATTGTTGAATTATATATTTTTATTTATAGTTATATATATACTTTTAAAGATTATATATATATATATATTAACAATAATTTTTTTAAAAGGGATGGGATGGGAGGGATGAGTTCCACATGAGTTTCCACTTCATCCCTAAACCCATAGTTCCAGTTGATCTAGAGCATGGGTATCCTAGAAAACTAAAAAAACCCACCCCATTTTCTAAAAATAAAATAAAAAATTCCCTATGGAAAATTTTTCCTCTCATGTATTCTTAACAAACCAATAAATAATAAATATATATTTTCATTTATGTTCATGCCCTCTATATATTAGTTTCATGGTGATCCGAGGAAAAGAAGTGTTAGTCACAAACCTAGTTTCTCAATTCTAAAATTTTAAGATACATCTTGGATATTAGGTCAATATGGGTCCAATGATATATATATTTAGATTTAAACATATTTGTATATATACTAAAATTTAAAAATAGATCAATAAAACATGTTTTAGTTTAAAATATATTAGTAAAATATATATATTTAATTATATGTTTAAATTACTCATGATTTTTTTTAATTTTTATTAATCAATATTTTACTTGTTTATTGTTTTCTCAATAACTTATTATGTTATATTTTTTATCATGGTAGATTCATTTAAGTTCTTTTTTTTCTCTACTAAACATAACAAATAAATATAATATAATATAATATATTTTATAATAATATCCATTGATTATTTTTTATGAAAACTGAAATAAATTGGTATACATTGTTATCATTTTCATTTTAGGATAACTATATTTTCATATATATTTTTAATTTTCATTTGATTGGAATTTAAATTTTATAAGTATTATTTTTATATTATAATTATTATTTTTTCTATAGATACAAAAAATGTAAAAAAGCTAAATTTACCTACCTAATATATTTTTTACTAAATATTTTGAGTTAAAAAAGTTATTGATTTCATTGGTGGATTTCAAAGAGATTTGATTAGTTCACCTAAAAAAGGGAATTCCCCAGTGTGGCCTTTTCGAACCCTCTACACAGAGAAACCCCCCTCCCCCATGAAGGGGTAGTACCCGAAGGCAACTCCCCAGCCGGGGAAGGAGCCGTTGCCAGCCGAGATGGCAGAGCGTCCCGGAGGGTAACAACCCGTCAGCGATGGTTCGTCCCGAGATACTTTTAGGGAACATATATTTTGAAATGGATTTTTAAAAAACTTTAAGACATGGTAATGTCATGGGGAAGACTATATAACCTGTCACTGATCAAAAATTATTCAGGTGGATGTTGATTTGATAAGAGTTTATCCAATAATTCTAATGATTATTGACATGATACATCAATTTCAACTTGAACAGACTAACATTTATAATGATGAAGTTGGATAGAGTAATATATATTAAAGTGTAGATGGAGAAGAATTGAAATTCATGGTGATGATCAGACTAAACTATATATTGGATGCATTAGATTCATAAAATTATCATTTTTTGTTGAACTATTACATTTTAAGACCTTGAATTAATATAAAAACATCTCCTTCGATATGTTGTTGGTACTGTTGCAGAATACACCCCCATTGGAGTGAATATTTGGGAGTTGTACTATAAAACTCTCACATTGATTAGTAACCTTGGTTTCATATATGAGAGTAATGATACGTGCCACAACAATTGTATATTGTTCAAAAAACATATTTTACTACTCAATATTTACACATTTTTTTTCTCATACAAGTGAAAGCAAAACAAAACCAATCAAGTTTGTCATATTCTTCCTAGTAGGGTCATAAATGACATGAAATAATGATTGAAGTGATTTTTCATGTCAAATAATAATTTAAACTGATGAAATTCAATTCAAATAAAAACAAAAAGGCTGATGTTGAGCCCAATTTTTGAATATTGTATTTATTTTCAAGGAATGTTAACGAGTTTAAAGTCCAAATAGAGTTTGATGTCATTATGTTGATAAAGAGGAAGTGTTTGGATGTTACTAAAGATTTTTTTAATAAGGATAAATCCCAAAAATTTTCTCATATATAAGTGTGTAAATATTATAAAGAACATCTTAGAAGTTTTTTAATTGCCATTATTTATATGAAAAAGGAGTGATTTATTTCCTTTTGAAGCATTGGAATATCAATTCAGTATTAAATAATTTTTTTGAATAATTGAATACCATATTTTTTTTAATGAAAAGTATTATATCTTTTCGATGAGAAGCTCCACTTATGTGGCTATAAGCTTAAAGGAGACAATGTAATGTTGTAAATTAATTTGGATGAAGATTTAATGATTAAATAAACATAAAAAGGGTGGATTGAAGGTTGGTAATTTGGTATTGAGCTTTTTATTGTTTTTATATATGCAAGGATAATTTAAAGGAAGGTGAAGCAAAAAAATATGGCCAACACTCAAGATAGAACTAACTAAGAAGCTAATCCATTTTAGATAACTGAAAGATATTTAAGCCAGGTCATTGAGGATGATATGTGAGAATTAAATAATGGGTTGGAACTAGACTGAGAAGAGAACACCTATAATGGGTTGGCATTTATAGAAGTAATAACCACTATGTGTGGAGTCACAATGAACCCATTGGGAAATGAGACCCTAGGAAATTTGAAAGAGTCTCTATGGATCTCTCAGGTAAATAAAGAAGCGACATACTAAATAGAAGTTATATGTGAGATCTATAAAGCACACTACTATTCATAATTTAAAAATTCAGGCATCAATTATTGATATGACACTGTATACTTCATATTATTCTGTTCATTGTTGTTCATTTATTGGAAAATCACACTGCACCTATGCTTGCATATTAGAGGATCAATGGAAGGAGCTTGAGTGAATTCATCAGAATAATATTGATAAATAAATTAAAATTTGTGTAAACTAGAGGAAGAAGATTGATATAATAAAAGAATATTATCATTAAAAGTCCATGAATTAATGAATCATTATCATTAGAATCTATAAGATTTGTCCTGAATAAGATCAGATTATTTGAAGAAGAATCTTCAAGACTATGAAAGAAGAAGATAATAGAGTTTCCTCACTAGAAGTAGGGAGTTCATATGAAGTATTTGAAATTAATATGAAAACAATAAATTAATATGAAAAAAATATTAATCTTATATGAATGGATCTATTCTCATAAGTATCATTTTCATGTTATAAAAGATTAATTTTTCTACTTCATAAGGATAACGTGTTAGCTGTGTAAGGATGATTAAAAATTTCAAAAGGATGAATTTATCTCTACATAAGCATCGAGGTCATAAGTATGATACAATTATTTTGTAATTATAAATTATGATTCATGTAAGATTCTTATGGGTGTAACACTTTTTTGTTGTTGTAAAACATTCATCTAAGGCCTCATAAGGATTTAAAGTCTTATGAATATAAGAAATCCAAAATCCAAATGTTCTGATGAATTGGTGATTTGAATATGACAATTATATACAATTTATTTTTTAGAGATATAAATATCATGATACAGTTTTTCAAAATTCTAGTAGGATATGGAGAGTGATGAAGAACCATATAAATAAGAAGATGCAACCATGATGATTCTTCATGTCTCATGAAATTATAGACAATTTCAAATGAATGTGTTTTTCTGAAGGAGTTAGCAATATTTGAAATCCCAAGATTCATAGAAATTTTTAATTCACATGTTAATATGAATATAGATAAAAGAATTAGGAATAATAAGATGAAATGATTCTACAATAACCATATAAATATTATACAGGTTGAAGAAGATAATAATTATGAGACCCAATGCTATACCAATGTGAGAAACTCTTGAGTATTGAAGAAGATATAAAGATAACTGGAACTAAATCTTATATTTATAATCTAGGTTCTAAAGATAAAAAACAGGGAAAAAATTATACATTTATTCACTGAAGAAGAATAGAAAGAGGGAAGAAGAAGAGACTATTGTGCAGTTCAGTTCTCACAAAGAAAAAGAAGAGAGTGTCATGCATTTCAAGTTTCCTAGAAAAAAGAGGAGTCTTGTATATATGAAAGATAAAGAAGAATAAACTTTTAGTTTTCTATTATAAATAATAAGAATAAGGTTATTTAATAAATGTTACTTTTAAATTAAGTTAAGATAGATCATAATACCAATCAACACATCAATAACTTTTTAGATTTCTCAGTTGGTGGAATAATATCTTATTGTTACCCATGCTTTATTATACACTATTGTAAGGTAGTATAAAGAACCATATTGATGTTTTGAATATTTAAGAGACGTATAAAATGAGTTATGGATATTCCCTACTCAATATACTCATATCATGATACTAGATTTCTTGTGATCTTAGTGAGTTATGGTTCACACCAAGGACCACCCTTTCATTTTTGAACATGAACCTTGTAAATTTTACATTCCCCTATTGTGTGTGTGCATTCAGATGTGTACTATGAAAATATAGTAGTGATAAGAGATAATAAGATATCCATTCACCATAATAAGTGTAGAGGTAAAAGTAATGGAATAAAAAGTATAAATTTAATTAAATTTCATCAACACTGATTCACCCCTTCTATGTGTTGAATACATTCCAAACTGGTCCTACAAATTATTATCAGATCCAGGCTTACATATGATTAGATTTTATATTATTGGAATTTTTATATTTTGAATATTTATGCCTTTTTCTAAATTTAAAATGTAGTGTAGTTTTTGTGATGATATATATATTCAAGATCAGTACTCTATCTCTACCAAGACCATGATGTTTAGGAATAAGAAAGAGAATAATTGATAGGAGAAAGAATAACTTTTATTCTAAGATAAGGAAGGTTCAATATCTAAATAAAATTATACTGAAGAAGATAAATATAATTTAAAAGGATAAGAAATGGAGATTGAACCTTCCACTAAGGTGATGGATAACATTTCTACATTAGAAGAAGCAAGGTATTCAATTAACCATGAGGTAAGTGTAAATTCATTTCAAAACTTCCCTCAAGAATAGAGAAGCACTAGTTGGAGTGATAACATGTCAATAGATATTTTTTTGATGCATTGAAGTATATGCTTCATTATTATCCCAAATAATTATTTTCTTTGATTTGTGGGATTTTGAAAGCATGTAGGGAGAAATCAATTATCTTAATGAAGAGTATTATTACATGGATAAATCCTTGAGAGATATGTTTATTACTAGTAAAAATATATTCAAATAGATTGGAGTAATTGATGGAGTAAACTTGGATCTTAAATAGAGATACTCTAATTTTGAAAGTGAATGGATTAAATAATTTCAATAAAAGGTTGAAATAAATAAGACTCTTGAAGATAAGTTCCATGCATATGAAGTTAATAAAAAAACATCATTAATGTCAAGAATATATAACTATAGGTCAATTCAAAGAGGATCAAGGAACTTGACATATTTTTATATGAAAAAGTAAAAATTAATGATGAAGAAATTGGAATAATTAATAATGATTATGAAGATAAATCGGAATATGTGGAGAATGATAAATCTATTATCAATGTAGTGACTTTGGATTTTACTTTTAAGAATTTGGAATTTTTCTATATATATTTCCAAATCTAGGTGATGAGACGACATGTGATTCATGGATCAGCGTGCCCAGAATAAATTTTATAAAAATATTAAGTATTTTTATACTATGCATGCAGAGGAAATAAGTTATCTCTTCAATGGTATCTCAGATAAAAAAACCAAGGCCACAATTGAATATAGAGTATTCCGTTTACCCTAGGAGGGGTATAAGTTTTGTGGTCATAGTCTTTTTGTGAAAAAAGTTATCAAGTGAGTTTCTGTAAATAAATAAATTTATTTATTTTGGATGTTAGATCAAATAACTCCTGTCTGGAGTCTCAGATCGAATTTCTTAGACCGTGGTTGAGTTTAGAACATCATGTTTACCCTAGGTCTGACATAAATTTTTTTGGTACCAAGTGACAGGTTGGAGGCATTTTGTGAGAAAGGTGTTAAATAGAGAATATTGGTTTAATAAAATTAAACCAATATTCATCCTCCCCCTTCCTCTTTGGTGCGCACAACAGCAACCCCCTCCCCTTCTCCTCGTCTTTGGAGATGAATGATTCGAAGGACGGATCAAAGAAAGGAAGTGTCGATGGTCTCATATCATGATGGAAGACACTCTATGATCATGAAACAACAACTTTGGAGTGTCAATTCGACCTTGAAGCTTTATCGTTTTGCCTCGAGGTAGGAAAATTTTAGTTTTAATCATGTTTACTTTTGTTTATGCTTATACTATGTTCGAATCATCAATATTTCTTGGAGTGGAGGCTTATGAAGTGTATATCGGGTTCTGAGGTTTCTAGAACTGGTCTCAAACTAATTTTTGGAGCACTGGGGGTGACATAGAGCACCGAAGGCCACTAGGCATGCAGCGGTGTGGAGCGTTGGAGGCAGCGAAGGCTGGAAGGCATGATTTTTGCGAGGGCCAAAGAGAGGCGGGTTGAATATGGATTGAATATTGTTTAGTGGGATAGTTCGTGTGGCTGAGCTGTAGGCCAGTAGGATCAGGCTGGCTTGGGTGGAGCAGATCATCCGGAGTGGGCCGATCCAGCCAGAACGACACGAGTCAAGCAAATGAGATTTCAAACCCCCGTAACTCTCAAACTGAACTTCCAATTGATGTGTCATCTACAACCACATGTTCCTCTCATAGATATGTACCTATTTAGGCCAGTTCAAGAATTTTAATACTTACTTTCATGGCTTGGTTTCATGAAATGCTAAAGTTTAATAATAATAATACAATTATTATTTTTGGAGATTCTTGTATCAGACGTATCTCCTGCATCCGATGTCCGATTGACATACCATCAGCAGGGATGTGGCCCTAAATTTAATATTGATGTTTCAAGACTAATTTTTGGTGCTTAAAATGAAATTGAGGTGTGGGATCCATGAGTCCCAGATTGGGCATTTGCGGTAAAATATGACCTTTTCATCGGGTGTTTGTTTTGGATGAATGAATAGCATATCCTATGTGTTTTTCCACATAGATCGCATTGGTGGCCAAATTTTGGGCCTAGAAGACATGTTTTGTAGATGATATTGTGTGAGTCTCTTGGGTTAGTGATTCCTTTACCACTAGGGTTGGGTGGGTCGGCTGGTCCCTATTTGTGACATTTTGATCAGCTGAGTTGAGTGGGTCCCCCTAGTCTTTTAGCTATAAGAGTTTTCGATATCACGTCCCCTTCACTGGAATGTGAACCCTCTTCAGATACTATGAGGGTTTTCAGTATCACATCCTCTTCACTAGACTGTGACCCCTATTCAGCTGTTTTGTGTACTTGTAGCATGGGTTTTTCACTTTCTAGAGTGAGTTGTCTTAATCTGCTTCGATAACAGGCTCAGTGGATTTAGAGCATATATTACCCCAAGAGACCCAACACGATCCTCGCATCCCTTCATGTTTCCTTGGTAGGGTATTTTATGTTGGTGTAAACAATATTTACCCAAGTTCTGATCCTCTACTAAGGATGTTTCAGTAGGGTAGAGATCCCCCAGTGATCCCTGGGCATAGACTCCCTATCTATGTATCGATTTGCATTTCTTATATGATCTATCATGACATTTTCCTTAATGGAGTTCTCAAAATCGGCGTGACCAACACTACATGGGTGTTGATCCTCTACTAAGCGAGTTGTTCCAGATTTGGTTTTTTGTGCGATACCCTTTTATGTGTTTGGTGTTTCTAGATAGGGTTTAGTATCTCCTAGAGGTCTCTGGGTGTGATCCCCTACCCGAGGAGTAGGAGTTGGTTTAGTCAATGGGTGACTTCTTTCGAGTTGTTTTCCGTCGAGCATTTCATCATGGACATACACCAGGAGGGTTGGACAAGTTGTTCCATTGGTTTATTTTACCGATAGAGTGGAATCTCTTGGATGAGTGTTATCTAGGATGACAGAGCTCGCATAGTGTGTTCTCCTTTTATCTATTGCCTTAGAGCCTCGAGTAGAATTTGTCACTGATGATGAGGTCAGAACCTTCTGAGGCTTGGTGAGTAAGTCGAGTATATCTGGCATTATTTCTAGGTTTTCCTTGTGGTGTTGTCACATTTTGGATGAAACACCCTATGGTATGAGCTGACTAGTGATGTTTAGTTGAGGATGGTATCGAGATGGAGTGTCTCTCTCGTTTGAGTTCCATCTGACTGGGTTGAGTGGACTGATGGATTTCAGTTGATCATTTTCTTTTGGGTTTTTGGGGGAACTTACTGAGCATCTTTATACTTTACCCTATATGGGATTTGAACACACATGTCTTGTGTCTTGTGCAGACCACAATCCTTTCGATGGAGTCCCAGGAGGACCCAAAGTAGGCGAAGCATAGTGAGTCAGAACGACCGGGGTGTTTATCGAAGCCTAGCTGAAAATATTTTTGGATGGTGAATTTTATAGCGACCCCCTCCTTCTGAGCAGGTTGGATGATTTTTTAGTTTTAGTTTGGTGGGCCCTGTATTTTTCTTTTTTGTACTTATATTGTACTCTCGTTTGGAAAAGTTTTATGGATAAATTTACTTTTAGTTTTTATATATCTCTGCACTGTTTCATGAAGGTGTATGTGGGTGCGTGTGTACATGTATAATAGTCTAAGATCTCCCATGTGTGTGATAGCTTACTTAGTGTTAGTTGAAAACCCGTAGCCTATTGGAGGTGGGATTAGGGAGTTGTGGCTCGAGGCATGATGGGTTGAGTCATGAAAGAGCAGTATTAGATGTAGTTGATTACAATTTGGAACCATATTTATGAGTTTGGTTTGTGTTGTATAAAGAAAATGTTAAAGTTTTTAGAGCTCAGATTTCAGAACATTGACTCCTATATTGGTGTGGCAGCTGACGTATCCATGAACTAGGACTCTGATAACCTGCCTTTTGACTCGGGAATTAGGAAACTAGTTGTAGGGAAATAAATGATACATGAATAATATAGCACTGGGTTTTGGTATTTCCTTGTCCTTATTAAATCAGATCCCTGGATATATTCTTTGACCATGGTGTGTCTTGATGTAATTTCAGGATGTGTCCACAATAAAAGCCAGCCAGGGTTCCATAGTGGGATTATGGTAACCATCATCCCTGTGACGAGGCTTTGGTGTAGGGAACAGGTTCTGAGGCTTGACCTCTGTGTGGTTCTCCAATTGAGACGCCACCTGTTGAGAAGAATGTTATGCCAAAATTGTAGGACGATGATGCATGTAGGCTATGTATGCTTCACAAGTTCCATAGGTAGTGAAATATGAGGTTTTGAGGTGACCCAGACCCCAAGGTAGTTGATGACTGGCTTGCGGCAGTCACACCCATTTTTCACTTTTTGAGGAAACTTCCTGATCATATGGTGGTCCAAGTGGTTATCCTTTTATAGGGTTCATTCGGGCACTGGTGGAGTCTTGTGATGCAGACCTACGATGAGGAGACACTCTCTTGGGTAGAGTTTGAGCGACTCTTCAGGGAGGAGTTTTATTTTGCCACACTAAGGTCGGTGCGTATCCAGGAGATTTTATAGATTTGATAGGATAGAAGGACCATGGATAAGTACTCAAAAAGGTTAAAAGACCTATCAAATTACTCCTTGTATATGGTTTGGGATCCTTTCTTTTGTTATAGACCTTTGAGTAGAGCTTACATCCAGAGATCAGGGTGTCAGTGGTGCCGCTGTGCATTCCCACCTATGTTGGAGTGCTAGAGTGGGCCTTGGGGGTGGAGATATTTCTAGATAAGTAGACTTTGAACATCATTTCTGGGCACGAGAGATTTGAGACCTCATAATATGGTAGCTGAAGGTAGGTTCAGGGGTCTGGGAATGCACAAAGTTTCAAAAGGTGACCCCAAAATGGAGGATTTGAGGTCCCAAGCTCTCAGACTAGTTTTGGTTAGCCGAAGGAGAGGTGGTGTTATACTTGTGATGGCTGGGGACATATTTATAGATATTGACTGACCCACCATGCTGTTGAGAGGAAGATGTTGGATGGATTGCCTTGGAATATGAAACATTTTAAGCACAAAGGTCCATAGGGTGGAAAGCGTGGCAGAGGAGTGGCTGTAGCAGCAGGAGGTTGAAGATGATATGAGTTTTCACTACCACCCCTAGGTGGTCCACACTCAGCTCAAAGAGATGGAGGAAGGGGGTGGAGACAACTGTAGGCTGTATAGGCTATTGAACATGAGGCTTTGTAAATGGATAGAGGTATGCTTTGTTTTCTTTCTACTTTCTATAGTAGTTTAGAGGTATGATTTTCTTTCTATTGTTTTCCTGTGGTTTTTTTGGAGTGACACATGGAATCAGTTAGACCCTATGTTAGTGTTGTTCGTCATAGATCTGAATATACAAGGAATATGGATCCTTCCCCCACTGAGATGCAGTTTTGTGATGTGACTAAAACTGTGTAGGTGAGTCAGTTTCATCCAAGGCGGATAGTGTCGAGGTGTAGTATATGAGTCCCTTTGACTTGTGTGTTTGGGGTGGGGTTGTGTGTTGGGAAGTTTGCATGAAGCGCCTGGTAATACCTAGGGTGTGTGATTGGGAAACCCTATTTTTTTCGTTTTATACCCTCACATGTTCGACATCATCTTGGTACATGAGTCTCTTGAGGAGGTCATGCTGTGGTTGACGTGGCTTCAGACTCACAATAATAAGGGGAACTTTCCCCACTAAGATACATTCTTGAAACACAATTAAAAACCATGTGGGTGAGTAAGTGCTTCCCAAGGTGGATAATATCGAGGTAAAGTGGATGAGTCCCTTTGAATTTTGTGTTTGGAGTAGGGTTTTTGGTCTTTGTGTCAATTTAGTGAGGTTCCATACTACTAGAACCTATGACTACAGGAGACCAAGCGCTTGGTGTTTCCCACCTATCGTAGTTGAGGAGACATGTGCCCAGTTGCACGATGTTGACCTGGGATGAGCTAGACTTGGAAGTGTTATCCCTTGTGGTTCCCTTGAGTGTGTTCTTGTCGGTATCATAGGAACCCTTGGTGGCCTTTGTGTTGGTCTTTCAGTGTTGTGGTTCCTCTTGGTGCATGTTTGTTACAACATAGGAACCTCGGGTGAGCTCACTAGTGAGGGAGACCCAGTTGAGAGTCTAGTTTCTTTCTCTTGTGCCTAGCCATTTAATTTTTAGGTATTAAACTATTTAAGGTGGGGAGGATATAGCTACTCAGGCTTTGATTTCTAAGACTTTGAAATTTTCTACATATATTTCCAGATCCAGGCACTAAGACGGTGTGCGATTCCAAGGACTAGTGTGCATGGAATAAATTTTATAAAAATATTAAGTATTTTTATATTATGCATGTGGAGGAAATAAGTTATATCCTGAATGGTAGCTCAGATCATAAAACCGAGGCCACGGTTGAGTTTGGAGTGTGCCGTTTACCCTAGGCGGGGTATAAGTTTTGTGGCCGCATGCTTTCTGTGGAAAAATTTATCAAGAGAATTTTTGTAAATAAATAAATAAATTTATTTTAGATGTCATATTGAATAAATTTTGAACGGAGTCTTGGATGAAATTTATGAGACCAAGGTTGAGTTTGGAATATTGTGTTTATCCTAGGTGTGACATAAATTTTGTCAACATCGGGTGATGGGTTTGAGGCATTTCGTGCGAAGGGTGTTAAATAGAGAATATTGGTTTAATAAAATTAAACAAATATTCCTCTTCCCCCTTCCTCTTTGGTGCGCATAGAAAATTCCCCCTACCCTTATAATTTCCTTTTTATACGAATGATCTGGAGGCCATATCTAAGAAACCAAGGACCGTTGGTCTTATATATTGATGCCAGACACTCCCGGATTGTGTAGCAACAGCTTCAGAGTGACAATTCGACCTTGAAGCTTTAGGGTTTCACCTCGAGGTAGGTGAATTTGAGTTTTAATCTTGTTTTCCCCTTTTAATGTTTTTTGTGTGTGTTCAAATCATCAAAAAATATTCGAGTGGTTATTGAGGTAGTGTAGATCATGTCCTGAGGTTTCTAGAACTAGTCTTAGATTAATTTTTTGAGTAGCGGAGTGATCCCGGTGGTCCACAGAAGGTCCGCCGGTAGCAGCGGAGGCCGGGGGGAACGCTGGATGCACAGGACACGGAGCGGAGGGCCAGATATGACTGAGATTTTGTTTGGTGGGAAGGGCCACATGGTTGATCCTTGTGCTGACCGGAGTGGTCCGACCCGGGTGGAGTGGGCCGATCTAGCCGGAACGGGCCGAGTTGGGACGAGGGGATTTCAAACCCCCTTAACTCTCAAACTAGGGGTCCGATTGATGCTACGTCTAGGACCACATGGTAATATCATAAAGACTGATATTTTTAGGCCAGTTTAATAATTTTAAGACTTGGTTTCATGGATCAGTTGCATGAAATTCCTAAGTTTAATAATAATAATATAATTATTATTTTTGGAGATTCTTGTATTGGACGTATATCTTGAATCCAATGTCCGATTGACGTGCCATCAACAGAGATGATAACTTGAATTTAATGAAAATGTTTCAAGACCAATTTCAAGAGCTTAAACCAAAATTGAGGTGTGGTCCCTATGAGTCCTGATTTGGGTATTTATGGTGAAATGTGACTTTTCCTTTCGATGCCCATTTTGGATGAAGGAATAACCTATCCTCTGTGTTTTTTTCATATAGAACGCAATGGTGGACATAGTTTGGGACTAAGAGACATGGTGTGCAGGTGATGACATGTTGGTTTCTCAGGTCAGTGATGTATTTAATTGTAGGGTTGATTGGGTCCCCATATTCCATGTTTGTGACATTTTGATCATCTGGGTTAAGTGGGTCCCCCTGGTCCTTTATCTACGAGGGTTTTTGGTATTACATCCCCTTCACCGGACTATGATCCCTCTTTGGATACTATGAGGGTTTTAGTTATCACATCCTCTTCACTAGACTATGAACCCTCTTCGTCTATTTTGCGTATGTGTAGTGTGGGTTTCCCACTTTATTGAGTGAGCTATCTTAATCCGCTTCGAGAATAAACTTAGTGTATTTGGAGCATGCATCACCCCAAGAGGGATGAAACGATCCTCACATCCCTTCATGTTTCCATGGTAGGATATTTGGTGTTCGCATGAGCAATATTTACCTTGGCACTGATCCTATATCCAAGATGTTCCAGTAGGGTACGGAGCCCCCAGTGAGCCCAGGGTGAAGACTCCCTATTTTTGTATCGAGATGCATTTATTCAATGATTTATCATGACATTTTCCTCAAAGGAGTTCTCAGAATCGGTGTGACCAACACTACACGAGAATTGATCTTTTTTTAAGTGAGTTGTTCATTATTTGGATTGTTGCGTGATACCCTTTTCTATGTTCAGTGTTTCCAACTAGGGTTCAGTGTCCTCCAACATACCCTAGGTGTGATCCCCTACCCGAGGAGTTGGATTTGGTTTAGTCACTGGGTGACTTCTTCCGAGGCACTATCCATCAAGCGTGTCCTCACGGACAAACACCATGAGGGTTGGCCGAGCTGTTCCATTTGTTCATTTTACTAATAGAGTGGCATATCTAAGATGATTTTTATCTAGGATAATAGATCTCATATAGTTTCTTCTCCTGGTATGTGTTGCCTTAGAGCCTCGTGTAGAATCTTTTACTGATGATGAGGTTGGAACAACCTAAAACTTGGTTCCAGAGTCGAGTATATCTAGTGTTCATTATGGGTTTTCCTTGTGATGTTGTCACATTTTGGATGAAACACACTATGGTTTGAGCTTACTAGTCGTGTTTAGCCTAGGATGGTCTTGAAATGAAGTTTCTCACTCGTTTGGGTTCCCTCTGGCTTGGATGATCGGACTGATGGATTTTAGTTTCTCCTTTTATTTTTGGATTTTCGGGGCAACTTCTGAGTATCTTTATACTAACCCCTATACAGGATTTGACCACACATGAATTTTGTCTTTTATAGACCAACAAACTTTAGATGGAGTTCCAGGAGGACCTATAGTAGGAAAATCTTAATGATATGGACAGACCGAGGTGTTTACCATATCCTAGTTGAGGATATTTCGAGTGGGTTCATTTTGAAATGATCTCCTCTTTATGATCATGTTGGATGCTTTTTTAGTTTTAGTTTGGTGGGCCCTGTATTTTACCTTTATATACTTCTTCTGTACTCTAGTTTAGGATAGTTATATTCATGCATTTTTTTTAGTTTCTATATATCTCTTCACTATTTCATAGAGGTGTATGTGGGTGCATGTGTACAGGTATGATAAGCGAAGAACTCCCATGTGTTTCATATCCTATTCGGTGCTAGTCACCAGCCCCTGGCCTATTAGAGGAGAGATTGGGGAGTCATGAATCGAGCCCTACTGGGTTGGGTTGTGACACTTAATATGAATTTCCTTGAGATTGGAATTCACTTAGTAAACCTAAAAACTACTCAATCTATGTCTTTATAAGAATTATTTGGAAGAAAGGCTGATACAAAACATGTTTCTAAAGGATATTATTATGTTTGAAGAATTATTATTTGTAAAAAAGCATCCTGAAATTATCGCTATAGGAAATAAGGCTATACAAACAGTTGAGAACAATTGGTATAACCTCTTAAACTATTAGTATAGCCAATTCCCATGGTTTCATGGACTGTTGGGTGATTTTCTATTGGTATTGACCTATACCAATGGTTTGACCAAAACATTGGTATAGAACTCCTATACAAACAGTTCTTAAACTTTTGATATAGGAAATTTCAATGGAATGACCTATACCAACGGTTTAGTCAAACCATGATATAAGTCTTATATTGAAAAAAAATTAAAGCACTCCATATTAATCCCAGAACTTCCTGCTTATATTCTAAGAACTTTTATACTATCCTACAACATATTTTAAGTTCTTATGTACAAATATACATATATCTTCATATAAAAAAAAACTTTTTTATGTTAAATTATTTATTATTTTTGTTATTAAAATGCATAAATAATGACACCATCTATACCAATGATTTGGTCAAACTGTTGGCATAAGTGACCTATACCAATAGTTTACCAAAGATATTGGTATAAGTATCCATAATTAACACCTATACCAATTGTTTGACTAAAACCATTAGTATAAGTTTCTAGAATCAATACCTATACCAATGGTTTGGTCAAAATGTTGGTATAAGTGTCCAGAATAAATACCTATACCAATGGTTTTGGGAAAATAGTTGGTATAACCCTTAGTGTAGGTTCAATATACCATAACTATAAAACCCCAATATTTTAAAATAATAATATTGTTTTTGATAGTGTATACGACATGTAACATTGAGCTTAAATAACTCTTGAAATATATTTCTTCAAATTTAATCTCTTCAATAGCTTACCAAACACAGAACCCCAAGTCTAAATGAGCTGTAATATAGTATACTGTTATAACCTAGATATTAAATTGGTGGGTATGATTAGTACTTACTAAATTATAAAAATTATATTTTCTATATATTTATAAAATAATTAAAATGGTTATCTATTGATTAGAGATAAAATTAGAACTATTTGAAAGAAAAAGTAATGTTTTCTAAAAAATGTATTTTTTTTTCTAAAAAGAGGTTTAGTTGTGCTTTGTACACATAATATATAATTAATTTTGACCAAATTTAGAATATTTATTTTAAAAAATAAACATCGTTTTTTAAATCATCACATCAAAATTAGCTTAGAGTGATTTTTTGAGATTTTTCTAAGAGTTTCATTTTTTGATGAATAGTAAAAAATACTGAATTTTAATTGAAAACTACCTTTTCATTTAAATTATATATATTTATAAATTATATTTAAAATTTTATTTATAGTATAATTAGTTAAATTATATATCTATTAATCCAATTTAGGTTGTTTGAATCATTTTTATATTTATTTTTATATAAAAACTTTATAAACTTTGGTACAATTTTTATTTAAAAACCCACTTTCTTATCACATCTATGAGATTAATTTTAAATTATAAATTTCCATTTATAGGAATGGAATTTTAAAAAATATATTCCACATTTTTAATCATCACAATTTATATTATCTAATAAGTTCAACTTAATTTTTGACCATGATGAATAGTAAAAACAGTAAAAATTATTTACCACAGTAAAGGTAAAAATGGGTTTACTAGGAGGGGGTGGGTAAGTCTATAATACTATATTTTTGACCCTTTTAGTATGTGAAAAACTTGGGTACACTTTTTCTTTTCAAAAATTACATGTGTGCCACTCAACTCACTTATTAAAGGGCACCACTCTCTTCTCTTCTTCACACATTCAAACTATTTTTTTGTGGAAAATACCTATCTAAATAATTTACCAAATTTTCTCATCTCATCCTAGAATCCATATTTTGATCATAAATCCAACACTGGAAGGCTTTTGGTGTAAACCCATGGAGGTCACCAGAGGAAGATGTAACTTTCTTTATTGAGCGTTTTTATTTTATTTCTTCCTCCACCACCTTAAATTATTATTAAACCATGATTATATGATAAACTTACTACCATACATATAATGGGATGTTTTTATGTTAATTTAATTACCTAAAACCATCCCCACTTCCATAAAATGGGTTACTAAATCATCATTCTTATGTACGGTGGTCTACCGCCACACAAACCGATGTCATTCATTTTTCCATCACCACCCCCACAGTTGGGTATGATGATGTATATAAATTATATATATAGTATTTATAATTTAACTATACCTTTTTAGTAATTATATAATATATATATTTTTACTTTCCATTTAGTAGGGGAAACGATAACTTTGCTTTTGTGTACGGCAAAATACCGCCTCACAAAGCGATGTGATTCGTTTATCACTAACAATTTACATAAAAAGTAATAAGAATAATTTTAATGAATATATGTGATATAAATTAAATAATTATTATATTTATAATATATTTATCATTATTAAAAGTTAATATATCATTTTATTTGATACACTAAAAAATGATAATGTCGTTCGTGTATGTGTGGACTACCGCCTTCAGGAAGTAAGATGGATCTTTTTTCAATGAGAACACACATGGATGATATATATAAGTATAATTATAGAAATAATATGTTACATATGATATTATTATAAATATTTAAAGATAAAAAATTACTTACCTTTTTTCCATAATGATCATTGAAAAATGGAAATGTTACTTATGCATACGCACGACCTACCATCTACATGATTGTAACGTAGTTCATTTTTCATTACCATATTTCATGATTGGTTTTAAAAGTGTAATTGATGTAAATATTTTATAATTATTTCATGATTATTATTTTGGATATGTTTAAATAACAATATCTTTGACCATAATCAAGATACCAAATTAATTTTTGACACATATTCCAAATATCGTCAAAACATCTAATATAAACTTAATTAATTAAGTAATTATATATAACATGGTCATAATAGAAATAAAAGGAATAATAAACTTGAAAAAGGTTTCTAATAAATTAAATAATTAACATAATTTTTTTTATTTTGGATGATAAAGAGTGTATGTGATGATTCAGACTCATGATAAGGGTTTCTTATCTCACTTTTACTTCCGTGAGACATACTCTATATTCTACACTTATTTATTTTGTGTATGGAATATACTACCATTTTTATTTTTTATATCACAAATTAATTTATATAAATGGTATTTAATGTTTTATTTAATGTTTTTAATTTCAGGGGGATTATGATACAGAAGTTAAAACTGTGTTATGGTTTTATTTCATAATCTAATAATTATTCATGATTGTTTTTATTTAAGTCTCCCTTGGAGAAATTACTTGATATTTATATATTAAAATAAATATAATTTATTCTCATATGGTTATTAATTATTTTTTCAAGTAATAATACCGTTTTCTATATATTTGGTACTTAAAATGATGAAAAAAATTCTTTTAAGAAAATCCAACTCTATTTCTCTCTTTTGTCAGAAATCATTTTTCATCAAATTCCATGTTTTCTAAAAATGTTTTAAAAACTGTTTTAAAATTATTCAAATGATTTATTAAAAAAAATATACCCATGTTTTTATTTTTAAAAAATGGCTTGAAAATAATTTTCTTATTGTTTTCTGAAAAAGTCACTTTTATAAAATTTTTACAATTCAAAAGGAATACTCTTTTTAACTTATATGACATGTAAAGTATTACCCACTATCATGACTATAATTTATTTGAGGATTACTTTGAATGTTTATAAGGTTAATTTTAAATAAAATATTTTCCCTAATATTCTAAAAATTCCTAGTCTCTAAAATTTATTATCAAATAATAGTATTTTGATAATATTTTATGAATTTTCCAGTTTGAAAAAAAGGGTGATTTTCAAAGAAAATTCATTTTCCTTAAAGAATGTTCCTAGTTATGTTTCAAAATAATTTTCTATCTAAGAAGATATACTTTGATGTTACTTATTCTTTAATAGGGATATAATCCAATGAAACTGTCCTTATTATTGTTTCAGATCCTTATTTTCATTTAAAATGGTTTATGTTCAATTTGAATTGGGATGTACTATTTTGATACAATTTACCTTACTTTGGATGGTTTATGATTATTTTTATTGATTGGGGAAAGGATTTAAAATTTTTATTCTAGTTTAAATAAGAATATTTATATACATTATGTTTCACACCTTTCATATAATGATTGCATTGGAATTAGTATGTGATGGGTGAGGCCTGCTATAGCCCCTTGATGCATCGGTAGGTCTCATGAGACAAAATAGATTGGGTTTTGGTTGAGGACTTACCCATTTATATAAATTTCTCAGAAAATGATCTTGTAGGTATTATATGTCTTGGTAAAGGGACTAAATAGTATATTTTAGATGTCCAACATTATACATTCCTTCATTATGAATTCAGTTATTGATATTCTATGTGATTATTCGATTAGGTAGAATACCTATGGATAAGTTTCATGCTCATGAGATTATATATATAGAATTATTTGATCATCATTTATTCCTACCATATTATGCTCAAGTTATTGATTAAATGTAATGTGTTTCAGTTATTTACCTTTATATATTGTTTATGACTTATTTATTCAAAGGTTACGCTGTACACTTACCCTTACTGAGCATTCGATCTTACCCCTTTACAATGGTTTATTTTCCATAGGGTACCAGTAAGTGTTTTTTTATTGATATATAGGGATATTCTATAAGGAATAATGGAGTTATAAAATAAAATACTTTGTGTATTTTTATGTTTTCAATTATAATAATATTATCAAGTATGTATCTAGTTTACCAAGAATACTAAACTATTCAGTCCTTCAGGATGCAATTCCTTATATCTTATGAAAATGTAATAAAGTTGACATCAACTATAGGATACTAGAGTTGGGGTCACTACTACTGGTATCAGAGTAAGTTTAGTAGAAACATTGGTAACTAGATTTAGGAAAATATTGATTAAGGAACATAACCGTATGATAAAATTTGATGATAATTATAGAATAAAATCCAAAAATTTTGGCAGAGAAGTGACCATGTGGTATTTACTTGAAAAAAAAACCCAATATAAATACTACAAGTATATGTGGTTATAGAATATATGCACCTAGGGGTAATAACTCTAAAAATAGCACACTAGTCTTGACCTGATCATCACCTGGTGCACAAAAATGTGCCTTACTACACACCTAGTTTGACACTCTTGGGGGATATGTTTAGGTTAATTCACATTTTCTTTATAAACTGCTGTGAGGGATTTAAAAATAGAGATATCCCCAAATAAACCATGTTTTTTATTATGATATTAGATATGCATAATTTTTTTTAATTTATGTTAAGTATTTCACTAGTTTTGGTATTATACATTATGTTTCAAAATGATATGATCCAATATAGTGTATTCTATTATTTATAAATGGTTTATAATAGAAGGAATTAGAACCACATCAGTGAATGTAATCTAAAGAGTATGAATGATAATTTCTTTGATGTGTTTGAGATAATATTTCTAAGGGAACTAGTCTCCCAAAAATTCTCATTATATCTGGACATAATATCATATGCTAACAAGATAGAGAAATAATTATCTATGTATTGTGGATTTAAAGGTAAGCAAGAGAAGAAGAGGACAAAAAGGAAAAATATTGATAAAGGGAAGAAGGGAATGATGTATTTTCCCACATGTGATAATTTTGGGAAGAAAAATTCTGGTACTTAATTAAAGGGAATGAGAGTTTTCTACAAGTGTGGAGAGAAATCCACCCATGATCAATATTTAAATGGAAATAAAAAAAATTCCAATGTTCAATGATTCAACTATAAGGATATGGGGAACTATGAAAATGAATTCCCCAAGACTCAAAGGAATATACCTTAGAAGAATATAATGGATCATGGTCAAGTATATGTTATTACCACTGATGAAGTGTAATTATTAATGTGGTTGTGTTTGGATTCAATAATTATAACATTTTAGTATTTTATCAATGATATCCTAGTTATAAGAATTGTGAAATGTATACATATTGCACAACATTACTGTTTTATTAAGTATTTGAAGTCATATGTTGAATGGTACTGATGGCTAAGAAAACTGATTTAGTGGAAAGTTAAACATCCTGGAAAACAAATGATCAAGGGAAAGAAAACCCTTAATATGTTCTTGATGTTGAGATAATAATTTTGGGATAAATATAAGATTGATATGGATAAAGTAAATTGGATAATACTGACTACCTTGGAACTGATTAATGATTTTTTTAAAAACTATTTTATTCTATCATTGATGGAGTTAACATATTTTTTAGATTTAAGAAATATATTTAATAATATATGTATTATTTAAGTAATAATGAAAAATTCATGTTTTTAATAAGGTTTTTTGATAATTCAGTTTATTACCATGTTTCAAGAGAAAACTTGATAAAGGTTTTCATATTTTTGGTATATGATGACTAATAGATACTTAATGTTGTTTAGGGAATTAATTATAGGTTAATTTTAGGAATTTAGTGACATTTTTTCTAAATTTTTGGATATTAATATTTTGAAAGGTTCATATGGTTAACTATTTATAAATTGGTTTATATTGAAAATTTGATGAGGTTTTATAGATTAATGTATTACTTCACCATATGAATATTTATCCATATTGGATGACCTATACTAACAATTTTGTTATAATAATAACTTTAGACCAAGGAATGACATATCATTTGATTATGGATCTTATGATCCATTAAAAGTAAATTTTATTGCTTTAAGAATAAAAAAATAATTTTTTGATATTTATTTCCTAGAACTAGTGATAAATTGAAATTGATTTAAGCATTATAAAAAGATGAAATTTTTCCTATGAAATAGAAATATATCAAGTGATTATATTTTAATACCTAGTCTAGATGGAAAAGTAATTCCCCTAACATTATGAAAATGAATTTTAAATTAATTATAGTCCTTTTATCATCATTTTCGATGATATAAATGAACATTTTTATGACACTTTTTCTTATGGTTTTGTGCTCGTTGACCTTCTCTAGATCACCCACTTTCTTATCATCAATGATCTCAAACAATCTCTATAATTATTTATTCTTTTATTCCATTTCCATATCTTTAATTCCCACAAATGTTCTCATAATTAGAGAAATATTTATGTGTTATTACATATGACCTTTTTTATTTTGATTCTTACTTATTAATAGAATGTTTTATTAACGCTTTTGATAAAGTGGATTTTCAATAAAGGAATTTTTAAATATCAAACACTTGATTACCAAGATCAAGATTAAATTGCTAAGAAATAATTTATTTAATGTGGGGAGAATGTCACACACTAATATTTTAAAATAATAACACTATTTTTGATAGATTATATGACATGAAACACCGATCTTAGACAACCTATGAAATATATTTCTTTAAATTTATTCTTTTTGATAGCTTATGAAACATGAACCTCGAATCTAAATGAACCGTAATATAATATACCATTAAAACATCACCAATAAATTAGAGGGTATTAATAATACTAACTAAATTATAAAAATTATATGGCTTAAAAATTTATAAAATGAATAAAATGGATATATATTGATTAGAGATAAAATTAGAACCATTTTAATGAAAAAGAAATGTTTTATAAAAAACTGTATTTTTCAAAAAAGTCATTTAGTCGTGCTTTAAGAACATAATTTATAATTAATTTTTTCAGATTTTTTAAAATTTTATTTTAAAAAATGAACTTCATATTTTAAATTACCATCTCAAAATTATCTTAGGTTGTTTTTTTTGGATTCTTTTTAAAAGTTTCATTTTTTGATGATGTGTGAAAAATACATAATTTTAATTGAAAAATTCCTTTTCATTTAAATTATTTATAATGTTAAATTATAATTTAATTTTTTATTAAAGTAAAATTATATATTTATTAATTAAATTTAGGTAATTGGATTCATTTTAATATTTAATTTTAATATAAAAACTTTTTAAATTTTTGAACGTTTTCTTTATGAAAACTCACTTTATTGTCGCATCTATGGGATTAATTTTAAATTAAAATTTTCCACTTCTATGAATTTAATTTATAAAAATGGATTCTATATTTTCATTAACCATAATTTATATTATCTAATAAATCAAACTTAATTTTTTACCATAGTGTGTAGTAAAAATAGTAAAAACTCCTTACCGTGGTTAAGGTAAAAATGGGTTTACCATGGGGGAGGATAAACTAAAAAATAAGGGTTAAAATGACCTAATAATTTTTATAAATATATTATTTGGACATATTTATAACTTATAATATCTATGTATAAATAATAATCCATTTTTGACCCTTGTGGAATGTGAAAAACATGGGTACACCTTTTTCTTTTCAAAAATTACAGTGTACCACTCACCTCACTTATAAAATTACACCCCTATCCTATATTATTAACATGTTAAAAAACTTTTTGTTCATACAATTCCTATCTAAATAACTTTCCAAATTTCCTTATCATATCCTAGAAGCCTTCATTTGGTCAGAAATCAAACCTTGGAAGGATTTTGATACAAACCTAAGGAGGTTACCTGAGGAAGAGGTAATGTTATTCATCAATCATTTTTTATTTTATTTCTTCCTAAAAATACTTAAATTTTTATTATACCATGATGATATAATTGTTTCAATATCATCTATATAATTTTATTTTGTTATGTTAAGTCAATGACCTACAACCATCCCCACTTACATAAAATGAGTTATAAAATCATCATTTGTGTGTACGGAGGACTACCGCATCATTAACCAATGTCATTAATTATTCAATTACCACATCTCATGGTTGGGTATGTTTTTATAATGATTTTTCAATTGGGGATAGTGAATCATCTTTGTGATTTCTGTTTCCCTGCATTCCCACTTTCTAAAGGTGGGTGGCCTCCACCACCATTTTTGTAATGTTGGATCCTTGATTGAAACGAGATGATAGGATATTGGTTCCTCCTTCCATGTATTACTCCATGGAGATCATATCCTTGTCCAAGTATCCCTCATATATTTGAGTCTTATTCATGAAACTCGTTTTCAATGCCATCTCAAGGTGGATGCTAGTTAATTAGGTTTCTTCTATCTCAATATGGTAGAAAACTTTGGTCAAAGTAGATGGTAACATCGGGCATGTCTCGGTATCTCTAGACATTTGGTGTTTTGGGAACCTATAAAGTCATATCATTTTGAGACTAGAGGAATATTAGGGACATAAACTAATGCACTCCATGTTTACCATAAGGTAGTTGATTCCAGGGGGTAAGTGTTCTGAGACTTTTTACCTAAGTCATCCTACTTTTATTATATGGGGTAAGGATTCTGGATCAGGTCACAAGTTTATCATTTTGTAGAGATGAATTGAGTTTCAAGTTTAAAACCCAATGGAGATGGATGGAGGAGTATATCCTAAGGGGGGTGATTTAACACTAGGATTTAGTGGAGTGTGTCTTCCCAAGGGGGATGATTTCACACTTAAATGGTGGTGTGTGTCCCCCAAGGGGGATGATTTTAAAATAGGGCTTGATGGTGTGTGTCCCTCCATGGGGGGAGATTTCACACTTGGATGGTGGAGTGTTCCCACCCAAGGGGGATGATTTCACTCTTGGATTAAATGGAGTTTTTCCCCCAAGGGGGATGATTTCACATTGTGATAGTGGAGTATTCTCCCCAAGGGGGATGATTTCACACTAGGATTCAATGAAGTGTGTCCTCCTAAGGGGGATGATTTCAAACTTAGATATTGGAGTTTATCCCACCAAGGGGATGATTTGAAACTTGTATTTAGTTGTCAAGATTGAACCTCATGGATGCATATCCTCCTAAGGGGGATGATTTCAGACTTAGATAGTGGAGTGTATCCCACCAAGGGGGATGATTTGAAACTTGTATTTAGTTTTTGAGATTGAATATCATGGATTCATCCTACATAACCTATCATTAAATAGGGATAAAAACCCATGTAGTTCAATGATTTATTTTAAGGTCATGTGATAAGAGTGGTCCATACCATTTAGCATCGTGTGGTAAGAATGATTGTGTCACGAAAGGAGAATAAATGAGGAATGGTGTGGGATTTACCCATGAAATCTCCCTATGTGCTAAAATGGAGTAGCGATGGTATGAATGGGTATTATGAATGGCAACTTACATGTTTTTATAGGAGAATAAATGGTATGAATGGAGTTTATACATGAGAGATACCCAAGGCATTGCTGTGGATCAGTAATGATGTGAACGGTGCATACACATGGGAATTTCCTAGGGTGTTGTTAGGAGTAGTGATATGATTTGGGTTACACTTGAAAAATACCAGAGTGATGGAGTATCATCTCATGCATATCACATAAGGCATATCCTACTTCTCACATGATTAATCCTACACTTATCACATAGGTCATCCTATGTTTGTTGCATAGGGTAAGGTTACAGTTTAACATCATGTGAAATAAGGTTGTGTATAGGGATTGTGCATTGAACTTCCCATCCTTTCTTCCTCATATTGGGCCAAGAGGTCATCCCAGGTTCCTGGAATAGGGAAAGGTTAAAATTCCACATCATGTAAAAGGATGTGGTGTGTGAGTATTATGCATTAATATACTTATCCTTTCTTCCTCATGTTGGATCAAGAGGGAATCCCATGTTCCAGGCATAGGGTAAGGATATAGTTTAATTTCATGTGAAAGGATGTGGTGGGAAGGTCTTATGCATTGAGATTCACATCCATTATTCCTCATGCATGGTTAATAGGGCATCTCAACCCACTAGTAGGTTGAGGAATATGATTAGGGACTTAAAAGTGATGAGGTAACCCATGGGGGCTACTTGGGAGTAGTAGGGATACATGTGGGTCTTCCACTCTAGGGATTTATGTTCTTCATCACATTAAAATGTGAGGGAATCACAACCTATTGATGGCTTAAGGTATATTATTAGGGATTAAACCTAAAATAGAGGCCCATGGTGTCTGTTTTGTGGGTTTCTCATGATCATTACATGAGGAATCTTATGATTGACACATAATGAATCTTGTTCTTTTCATAGGAGGCATCCTATTCTCATCATATATGGTATAATATAGTTTAAAGTTATTTATTAAGGACTAAGTGGGGCATCTCATGATCATGGTATGAGTCATCTTATGCTCGATGCATTAAGAATCTCATGTGTTATCACAAGAGAAATACCATCCTTGTCATATATGGTATAATACAATTCAACACCATGTATCAAGGAATAATAATAAGAAGATTCCTAGAAATGGATGGTGTGGGACTTAGAAAAGATCAACACTTTTTGGTTCAACATGGAATAAGATTAAGGTGAAGACATTTTAGGAGTTTCTTGAGGATTATTTCAAATCAAGGTATTTGGGGAAAATAGGTGGAGAATCTAAACCTGTGGCATGAGAAAGGGACCAAGAGGAGTAGGAAAAAATCAAGGTATTTTAGGGAGTGTAGATGAGTATCTCAACTCATGGTATTAAATGGGGTGGATGTTGGGGATATATAGGGTGCAAATAAAAATCTCCTCAAACCGACCCAAAAAGTTCACGATATGATTGTCAATTTTTCATGAGGCTAAGTGACAAAATAAAAGGGACCAAGATAGAGGCCCAGGACTATAGATTGATGCTTATAATGATTTGGTGTGTGAGGGTGCAACCTCCACAGTATGTAATTATTTGATATTTCACAATCTCATCATTATTCAGGATTATTATTTTTAAGTCTCCCTTGGGGTAATTATTTGATATTCATATATTAAAATAAATATATTTTATTCTCCTCTATTTATTCATGAAAATTTTCAATTAATAGTACCATTTTTATTATCTTTGGTACTTAAAATTATTAAGAAAATGTTTTAAAGAAAATTTAACTTTATTTCTCTCTTTGGTCAGAAATCATTTTTCATAAAAACCATGTTTTCTAAAAATGATTTCAAAAATATTTTAACATTCTTCAAATTATTTTTTAATTATTTTTACCCATTTTTAATTTTTTAAAATTCATTTTAAAGGAATATTCATATTTTTTTTGAACAAGGAACTTTTATAACATTTTTAGAGTGAAAAATGAATATTCTTTCCAGCTTATATGACTTGTATGGAATTACCCAATGTCATGACCATAATTTATTTGAAGATTAATTTTCATATTTATATGGTTTTTCTTAAATAAAAAATTTCTCTTAATATTATTGAAATTATTGGTTTTTAAAAGTAATTTTCAATGAAAATTATTTTGACAATATTTTATGAATTTTCTTGTTTTAAAATACAAAGGGTGATTTTCAATGAAAAATTATTTCCCTCAAGAAATGTTCCAAGTGATATTTTAGAATCATTTTCCATATAATAATTCATAATTTGATGTTAATTATGCTTCAATGAGGATATAATCTAATGATACCATCCTTATTATTTTTTTGGATGGTTTACGATCAGTTTGATTGAGGATCTACTATATTGATACCGTTCACTTTAATATAGATGGTTTAAGATTTTTTTTATTTATTTGGGAAAGGGTTTTAATTTTTAATGATAGTATAAATATTAATTTTTATGTGCATCATGTTTTACCCCTTTCATATGATGAATGATTTAGTCTTAGTAAGTGATGGGTGAGGCCTTATATAGCCCCTTAATGCATTATTAGGTCTTGTGAGACAAATAAGATTGGGTTTTTAATGATTCATTACCTATTTATATATATTCCTTGGTATAAGGACTTGATGGTATTATATGTCTTGGAATAAGCTCTTGATGATATGTTTTAGATGTTCAACAATATGAATTCCATCATTATGAATTCGGTTATTAATATTCTATGTGATTATTCGATTAGTTAGAATATCCATGGTTAGGTTTCATGCTCATGTGATTATTTATATGGAATTATTTGATCATAATTTATTATTTCTATATTATGATCAAGTTATTGATTAAATAAAATGTGTTTTAGTTATTTACATTTCCATATTTATTATTCCTTATTTATTCATAGCTTATGCTATACACAGACCCATATTGATCATTTGAGATAATCCCTTTGTTATGTTTTATTTTCTATAGGATATCAGGAAGTGTTTTTTGATTGATATATGGGGATACAATATTATTAATAATTTAATTATCAAATAAAATACTCTTTAGATTTTATTTTTTTAATTGCAATAAGAATTTAAAGTATGTATATAGTTTACCAAGGCTATTAAACTATTTGGCCCTTCGGGATGCAATTCATTATATCTTATGAAAATGTAATAAAGTAGACACTGACTCTGAGATATTGGAGTCAGGGTCGGTACAAGACCTATACAAATGGTTTGGGAAATCTATTGATATAGGTGTCCAAAATCAATACCTGTACTGATGGTTTGGTCAAACCATTGGTAAAAGTTATCAATATAAACACCTATACAAATGGTTTGACCAAAACCATTGGTATAGGTGTCCAAAATCAATACCTATACCAACAGTTTGGTCAAACCATTGGTATTGGTGTCTAAAAATAATACCTATACCAATGGTTTGGTAAAACTGTTGGTATAGGTGTCCAGAATTAATACCTATATTAATGGTTTGGTTAAGCTGTTGGTATAGGTTCCATATACCATACCTATACCAATAGTTTGGGAAAACCATTGGTATATATAATGAATGAATTCGGGTTGATCCAACCCATTATCTGAGTTGGCCCACCACATGACCCGAAGCGTGTTCCCAATCACCATGGGATAACGATAAGCATTGGGCAAAACCAATTACCACTTGGGAACATTTTTTCCATAGGTAAACCGACATGAACCATAAAATGGGATGGAAAAACAAATATAATTGGATTCAACATCAGAAGATAAAAATATACCATAAATAACATCACACATCAAACAATGGATTCCATGATATGGCATATATATGGTATCTAAAAAATAAACAATCCATCTTAAAAGGAAAGGGAAAATTCCAAAGAAATACCAAGTACAACCCAACAGGTATAAAACACCAAAAACAACTCCACATGAGCCTATCCTTGCAATAACGTGTCTCATATACAAAACACCACATGACAATAATCAAGAAGAGCCACCCTAAAACATGACGTCCTTTCCTTTACCCATGTCCTAAAAAATGAAATCCAAAAACACCCCAAAAGGGAACAAGTAGGGTGTGAGGCACAAAGACTAGTAGGATACCAATATGAATATATTTAAGGATTTTATTCATTCAACCAATAAACTAGTTTTATTTTTTTAATACCAATACCATTTAAAAATATTATATTTCCAAATAAAACTTCAAAAATTATTTTGGTTCCATTTTTTAAAACAAACTTGGTTTTCCCAAAATAATTTCCAAACATGGTTCAAGTAAAAAAAACAAATCAACAAGGAATAATATGTTCAAAGATAACCAAAAAGTCATAATCAAATTTATCATAGCATTGACATCATATATCCAAATAAATAGGAAATGAATAATGGGCACAACACATATCATAACATCAAGTATAATTATCCACATTTATGAAGCGTAATAATATAATTGACATGAGTAATATACATGTAGGGGATCTAACTATTAGGTATAACATGAGTGAGTAAACAAGTATTCTAGATGGCTAAGAAATGTATGCTCACATGGTCTTACCTAGTCCTAAATACAAGATCTCACATGGTCTCTCACCCACCAATATAGATGTTCACACAGTCTTCCTACCCAAAGGCTCCCTTGGTCCCTTGAAAAAACAAATGGAGGCTCACACAATCTTCCCTATAAGGCTCACATGGTCACTTGAAATAACCCCTCTCTCACACCCCGATTAACCCATGTATTACTCCATACCAACACATCAAAAGAAAGTTCCCATATCAACCATGATATAACATAATCCATTTTATCACCTAAACATTCCCAATTTAACAAAACAACCTTTACAAGGTAAATCCTTTCAAAAAACACTTTATAAATCCATTTAAAATGACAAAAAGCTCTTTGTTCCATTTTATAAAACACTTAGAGGGCATAGAAGCACACCCATTTGGAAATCCCCACTTTAAACACCAAATTACCAAACCAATCCATGAAATACATAAAACATGGGATACAAACCAAGAATAAATCATTTTAATGAAAATATAAACACTAAAAACTAAAGGTGGTAATAAATTTGAAGGTATTTCATGAAAAACACCCTTAAATAGAGAAAACTACATTGGATTCAGTCTCAAGATCATTTCTATTGATGAAGGCCACCTAGAAGAGGAATAAAAAATCCTTTCACAACTAAGACATAAGAAAAAAAAACCAAAACTCCCATCAACAACCCTAGATTTGGCCAACACCACCCCTGGGGTTTCACAAATCTAAGAAAATGGAAGAACATGCCTTGAGAAAGGGAAAGGAAGAAGAAATAATAGAGAAATATACTCACCAAAAGCCAAATAACCAAAAAACAATTATAAAACCACCAAGGAGGGGGAGAGATCTATAGACAAATGAAGAGGGATAAACACTTTGGAGGGGGAAAAGGACCTAAAAATATTAAAAACTATACATAGAAAAATGGAAAGAATGAAATTTTTAATGATTTAGATAGGGTCTCATGGTTTGGAAACACAGTTAGAAAAACCTTGCATCAACCATACATGTTCCAATATCCACCCAGAAAATGATATATGGTTTGTCCGCATGGTTTGGAAAACCATGTGAAAACTATGTGGGTGACACTATCTCCCCATGAACACCCTTGCAAAATTATCCCTTAGAGGCTACGTAGTTTGTAAAAACCATGATCAAACCTTGTGCCTGGGACTGCCTCCCCCAAAACTCCCATTTCAACTCTCAGAACCCGTGAAATCCAAATAGAATGGAGAAAATAAAACACAATCAAAATAAAATACATACCAATGTCACAAGGGGTATCAAAAACTCCCCACCATGCCACTTTCTACCCCTAGAAAGTCCTCAGACTTAACTAGAAGAAAACAGGTGAGGCCACTACTCCCTCACCCAACCTTACAACTTCCACGTCTTATGGATATTTACACACTGATTACAGAGCACATAGACCAATAATAACACCTTCCCACAAAGAACCTTGTTCTAAGAATCCACGATACGAACATGCTGCTCCACTATGGTGGCATCAGGCTCAAGATCCAATTATTCCCACTCCAACACATGATATGGGTGCAAATGGTATTTATTTAATTGGGATATGTGAAAGATTTCATGGATTGAGGTCATCCATGGTTCTAACTCTAATTGGTAGGCTAACATCCCAATATTCTCTAAAATATGAAACAACTCAACATAACTTGGAACCAACTTCCCTTGCTTTCCCGAATGATAGCAACCCAACTAAACTGATGCTCAGAGAAACACTCGATCACCAACATGAAACTCTAATAGACAATTATAATAGTTGGTATATGACTTCTGGCAGCTTTGAGTAGTGCCTAGCAGTTTCTGAATCATTTTAACTATCTTGATCATCTCTGAGATAAGGCTTGATCTAACCAAGTAATGATCAGCCACCTTGTCCCAACACAATGGGGATTAGAATGGTCACCCATATAATTCCTCAAATAGTGCCATCCATATAAATCCCTAATATATATTATTATATGAAAAATTTACCAAAAATAGGATCCTCTCCCATGAACCACTGAAATCAATCACACACACCAGCAACATATCCTCAATAGTCTAGATGGTTCACTTAGGCTGACCATCCGTTTGTGGGTGATATGTAGTGCTCAACCTCAACTGGGTTCCAAAAGACTAATGGAGTCCCTTCCAAAATTTACAAATAAAACGAGAATCCAGGTATGATAGTATTACTAAGGTAACTACACAAATCTGAATAAACTCTCAAACATACAGAAGTCCAAGGTCCTCCACCTTCACTGACTCCCTGATATGTAGAAATGAGTTGATTTTATTGAATTATTGAAAATCATTCATTTGAAATATTTCCCAATCATAGTATGAGGAATTACATTCATTAAATGTATATAGATCTATCCCCACTTCTACACTAGTATAAAAATTTGTTGCAATAACCTGACTGGTCTCTGATGCTTAGCTTTTATTATCTTGTAGGTCAAGTATCTGTAAAAAAAGTCTTCTATGACACATATCATATTAGGCCACTAATACCAGCCTCTCAAGGTATAAAACATCTTGTTTTCCATAAGGTGAACAACCCAACTAGAGTGATGCACCTCCAGAATCACCTCCTTCCTTAGAATCAAAGGAATAAAAGTCTAATTCTATAAATTAAGAGAACCATTGGGATACTAAGACCAATCACCTGAGGTATCCCCATCATTTAATGAATATATCATCTACTAGAACTTAGGGTAATAAACCTAATCAGTCCTAACCCACTAAAAGAGAGAGGGTGAAACCTATACATTAGCTAAGACCAATTTCTCTTTTTCCTCCCACATATCTAGTCCCAGAACAGAAAACAAGCTCATTAGACCCCACTAATCCATTGATTCTTGAACTACCTCTACTGGAAGATTTCTGATCAATGTGTTGGTGACCACATTCCCCTTCTTGGGTGTATATGAAATATCAAAATTACAAGTCTAAAGGTACTCCACCTAGTGTCTCTGTCCGAGGTTCAACTCCCTCTGAGTGAAGATGTACATCAGGCTCCTATGATCATAATACACTATAAAATTCTCCCCAAAGTGGTAGTGTTACCATGTATTCAATGCATACATAACCGATGACAATTCCAGGTAACAGGTGGGGTAATTACATTCATGGGGGCATAGTTTTCATGAACCGTAGGCCACCAAATTTTCATCCTAAATCAACACACACCCCAAACCCACACAAGAATCATTAAAAAACAGTTCATAATCTCTCTTAAGATTAGGTAGAATCAAAACAAGACCATATTTCAGATAGGTCTTCAAACTATCAAAATCACTCTAAAACTTCTAATTATTTTGAAATTTCACGAATTTCTAGGTCAAATTCGTCAAGGGAGAATATAACCTAGATAAGTCCTAGAAAAATGTTTATAATACCTAAAAAAACCCAAAAATCTATGGACATTGAACACATTATTAGGCTGATTCCAAGACATTACTGCACGAACCTTCTCTAGACCCACTGAAATTTTTGCCTAAAAAATCACATGACCCAAAAAATTCACTTTTTAAATCCAAAACTAACATTTTGGGAACTTGGAATATTGAAAATGATATCTGAAAACAGCCAAAACAACATTCATATGGTCCACATACTCCTCCTCCATATTGGAACACACCAAGATGTTTTCTACAAACATGAAAAAAAGAAGTCGAAAAAGTGATGAAATACCCAGTTCATTAGCACCATAAAAAGAGTTAGAGCATTGGTAATCCTGAATAGCATAAAAAAATAATCAAAATGTCTATAAAACCATTAAATGGTGGTACCATGATCTTATGTTGATTTTTAAAAACCAATGGGACCCTATGATATGGTTAAATAGATCATAAAATCCAGGCAATGGGTATTTATTCCTTACTATCACCTGATTAAGCTTATAATATTCTATGAAAATTCAGAGTCCACTATCCACCTTCTTTGTAAATAACACTAGAAAATACTATGATGAAATTCTAGGGTGAGTAAAACACTTACCCTCAAGATCCTATTGCTGAAATTTCAGTTCCTTCAGGTCACCTGATGAAATATGATAAGATGACAGGGAAATTAGGCTCATCCTAGGAATAATATTGATAGTAAACTCAAGCTATCACTAGGGTGAAAATCCTGTGAATTCCTATGAAAAAAAATATGGGTAATTATCCATTAGCATTGGAAGTTCACCCAAATAATGTTACTCAAGAACCTCAAGAAAAGTTTTTTACAACTAGAACAAGAACAATCCCAACTCATAAGTAATTGGTCATGCCCTCCCTAATCGCGGATTCAACTTGCCCTGAAAGATGTGGGTGCACCCATTAGGAGAATGAAACTGGACCCTATAACAATAAAAATTGACTAGTTCCTTGAGGGAAAATCAACTAATCCATATTGATAAAAAGATCTAACACATCCAGTTCTAGAACAAGGTAGTACCAATTGACCTCCACACTGACTACCACAACACAAAATTCATAGAACTTGAAACCTTGCTCTTTCCTCCTACCCAGTAGGGTTATAAAATCCATGAAATAAGGCAAAAAAATAGACCTCATACGAAAGGAATAAATAAACTTATGTTAAATGAAATAATGGGATGCACCTATGTAAAATAAAATCAATTCCATATAATAATAAATAAACACCATACCTAAATTGGTGGACGGCCCCGAATATGAGTCCTTTGGAATGAAATTCACTGCATGGAGTCACCCTGGATCAAACCTGCTCAAAGTCTTATTCCCCTAGTGAGAATACTCCTTACCATGAGGATGAGACCTTCCAATCTTATAATACACTTATTTCACCTGAGATACCCTTGAGAAAAAAAATCCTACACTACTCCCACATGAAGTCGATGGACAAAAGAGATGAATATGGCCTTACTTCCCCACAATAGTGGTATGTCCTCAGAGTATCTAGGCACTGAGGCCTGGTGTGTCCAACCTTGCCACATTTATAAAAAAACTGGTCTAAACCTTTTAGAAACCAAATGATCTGATCTTAAATATTGATGTACACTCTTACCACCACCTATATAAGACTCATCCCACTTTCACTTTATTCCTAAATAAGAACTTCTGTTACTACCCACAAAGGGATACAATTGAGACATGTATTTATAGTCAAATATACCTCTTCCTTAGCTTCTTTGTCAACAACCTCTGAATAGGTTGGTAGAAACATAAAAATGAGAATAGATATGATCTATGTCCTCAATACCATGTCAAAATGCCAAACCTTGAGGTAATAACTTGTGAGGAGATCTGGAGATACATGAACCAACTAGGTAAATATAGAAGCATACTCAATCACTAAATAATCACCCTTCTCTAGCTTTAGAAACTCACAAGCCTTTGCTTCTTTCAAGTTCCTTGGGTAGAACTACCGATTAAAATCGACTTTGAAATTGGTCCACATGAGATACTCATGCTCTCCTGAAATCACTATCGAATACCACAACTTTCTACCCAGTCCCTTTAACATGTATGAAGTAAATACTAATTTTCAAGTCTTATGGTTATTATAAAACATGAAGATCCTCTCAATATGGTCCAAACACTCCTCAAGATCGTTTGGTCCCTTATTTATATAATATAGTGGTGTATTTTTCCTTGAAAACTCTTGATCATGGTCCATGATGAATTTTTACTCATGTCTACCCATGTGAACCAAGGTTTAGATCATATAGATTACTGAATCCACTAAATGTGTATTAATGAGAGGGTTTTCCTACATAGTAATCTCCACCATACCCTCTCTACTCCAAGATGAGGTAATTCTGGGAAGAAATTTCTATAATAAAAAACACATTCTTTATCAAGTGTAATCTAACATGAAATAAAAAAATAAATACCAAAAGAAAACCCCCAAAATTTGAATCAAAAGAAACTTAAACACGATTAAGAAAAAATATCTTAAAAATAACCCATAACTAGGATCCAGAACATAACCACAATATTGAAACACCCATGGAAACTCAAGGTTTGATATGAAGAAGAGATGGAAAGGGACTCCCACATTCTTACCTCTCTAGTCTCAACAATCCAAAATCCAAACTACCATTGAATCATAAATAAAAATTTCAATGATACCATTTTTTAAGAAACTAACCGTGGTCTACCCAACCTTTCACCAGAGTTGGTTGACCACATGGACCAAAGCGCATTCCAGATCACCATGGGATGGTGACATGCACTAGGGATAACCAATTACCACTTGGGAATAATTTCTCGATAGGTAATATAGAATAAAACATCATTGAAATGGGATGGATAAACCAATATCATTATATTAAATAGTATAATATAAGCAGATAACATAAACAATGTGATTCAATAAAACAAATCATGCCATGATATGAAATATATATTATATCTCAAAAATAAAAAACCAAAATCAAAAGGAAAGGGATAATGCCAAAAAAATAAGAAGTAAAAAAAATGGGTATAAAACACCAAAAATCACTCCACATGAGTATATACCTACAAGAACACATCTCCTCCACAAAACACAAGATCACGATAATCAAGAGGATCCACCCTGAAACATGGTGCACTTTAGTTTACCTGTTTCCTACAAAACAAAATCTGAAAACACCCCAAAAGGTCCTAAGTAGGGTGTGAGGAACAAATCCTAATAGGATACCAACATTAATATATTTAATGATTTTATCCATGCAACTAATAAACAAGTTTTCCATTTGAAAATATTTTATTTCCAAATAAAAATTCCAAAATCCATTTGGTTTTATTTTCAAAACAAACATGGCTTTCCCAAAATAATTTCCAAAACTAGATCAAGTAAAAAAAATCCATAAGGCATAATGTGATAAAACATGTTAGAACCTCTATTATAATGTAGTTTTAATAATCACAAATAATTTCAATATAAAAATTCTATTATTTCATTACATTTTAATATCTCTAAGTAAATCAATTATGTCATACAAAAAAATATACTTAAATAAGTCAATAACCTATATTCATGAATCAATATGTCTACCAGTGCATTTATACATGTATTTTTGGATAAAATTTAGTCTTGTAATGATTCTTCTAAGTCAGATAATTCATAACCCTCTTTAGATTCCCTGACATTGATGGTATGTTTGACACACCGAAGATGACACACCGATGTTAGACACACCGAAGATGACACACTGATGTTTGACACACTGAAGATGATACAACGAAGTCGACACACAGAAGTCGACACACTGAAGTTGATAGACCGAAGTTGATAGACCGAAGTCGACATACCGAAGTTGACACACTGAAGTTGACAGAACGATGTTACAAAACCAAAGACAGCACACCGAAGATGACTCACCGATAGTCATAAATAACTGTTTCGATTTTATTAATTCAAATTTATTTCTTACGGTCATATTTAGACAAATTAATGTTTCTGAAATTATTTAATGTTATCTGTAGGACTATCCATAGACAATACGAGGTACATGCATGTGTAGAGATCTTTATGACTAGTAGACCATGAAGTATAAAAGGACTTCAATTAAAGATCAAAATAAACGGAGACACATAGATATACATATACACATAGATCTTGAAGAACACACTGAAATAGAGACTATGCGAATAAAAAAACAGAGGAAATAAAAGCTTGAGATCATAAGAAGTTTATAACAAGAAAAATTCTACTGAATCTCATAGTATACTGAGAAATTAAAGAGAAAAATATTTTTCACACCTGGAAGTTGGATTACTAAAACTACGATACTCTGTTCTGAATCCAACTTCTAGAAGAGGACTCAAATTTCCTTTTCTCTACATCCAATGAGTCCAGAGCTCTACTGCACATCATACATAGATTTCTAAACTCCACTCTTCCTTATTAAACTCTGTTGTGATCTTGTAGTTACTATTTGAGCTATGTGTATATCAGTTTTGTATCACACACACTGTCTCTTGAGCTAAACTGGAGGATAACAAAATATCCTCACTCTCAATCTCTTATTACACTTGTATCCCATGTAGAATTGTGGAAGAGATCCTGTGATATCTGTTTATTTTTTTCCCATGAATAACTGTGGTAGAGGTTAAGTGTGACCTGGACAGCCTCTGTGCTGTTGTGAACCCTGATCCAGGGTGTGGATCACAAGTTTATTAATATAAATTGGTTGGTGGCAGGTGATCACCAAGTGGAGAGGACTAAGTCTCTTTTTTCCCGAATGGCCCGAAGGACTTATTTTTTATATTATTATGGATAATCCCCCTTTTAAGGGTTGAAGGGGATCCCGTACTTGACCCGTAGGCCTAAGGCACAAGGCCCAACAAACCCGCAATACATGAACCGAAGGCCCAGAGGCATACCATGCCCAATACATGACCCGTAGGCCCAACCCACTTGAACTTCCCCTCCCCAGCTTTCTGCATCATTGATCACCTAGATCTCACCTTGCATTGCTGATTGGATAGCATTTCCCTATACAAATTTGCACGGTGCCTGGTCTCGATGGCGGCTTCCATACACTCTCATTCTTCCAATCCGGTTAGCTCTACATCTGGTGGCTGCTTCTCCTGTTGCTCTGATCCTCTTCTAGGGCCTGTTCTGTGTGAATTGGGCTACTCCATGGTCTACGTGACCCGAAGGCCCTGTGGTCCAAAGGAATTTGATGAACTGAAGGCCCTGGAGACCTGTAGGCCCAAACCAGTGGCCCTAAGGCCCAAATCGGGTGAATAGTTCTGGCTTCTACAGTACTGAACAGTAACTGCTACAGTACCCCAGAAATTTTCCTCCACCCAGTTTTGAACCCGGGTCTCTTGGATGCTAAGCAGGAGCCCTTACCACTCAGTTAAGATAATATGAACTTTGATTGTTAGTTTATCAAGTGTTTATATATGTTTTAAATCAGCAAGTTTGTTTCAAAAGTTTTAATAATCTTTATATTTGGAAAGATGAGAACTAATCAATCTTCAGAGAACCAAATTGAACCTTAAAAACTTTTATAAATTCACTACAAACTGACTTTCTGTTTATTTTCATAGGGGGATATTATTTTGTAAACAAACTTTTTTAATATAAATTTGTATAGATACTCAATTAACCCCACTCTTGAGTCATCTACTCCAACCAACATTTGGTATCAGAGGTGTTTCGAAAGTTAATATTAGTTTTTCAAATCGTGTCAACTGTGATTATAGTTGTGTTTCAAAGATCTTCAAATTTATGTTATTTCTAAATTTTTATCTCTTTGAAATTATTTTACAACCTTTATCATGGAAAATAGATTAGAAGGGGTTGCTACTAATCAACCACCTTTCTTTAATGGAACTAACTATGCTTAGTGGAATCTTAAAATGAAAATAAATATAGAAAGTATGGGATTCGAAATTTGGACTGCTATTGAAAGTAAATATGAAATACCTAAAACTACTAGAAACACTTGGGATGAACCTATCAAGACTTCCTATAACAATAATTTTAAACCAATGAATGATCTGTACTGTGCACTAGGAGATGAAGAGTTTAACCGTATTTCCGCTTGTAAAACTGCACATGAAATTTGGGATACTCTCTCTATTTATCATGAAGGAACATCTAATATTAAAGAAATTAAATTGAATACTTATACTATCGAATACGATAACTTTAGAATAAATCATGATTAGTCAATTTCTGATATGTATCTCAGGTTGAATGAAATTGTGAATACCATGATTTCTTTAGTAAGAGAAGTAACTGCCAAAGAGTAGATCTTACGGATTCTACGATTCCTACCAGAAAGATGGCGCGGAACGTCTGTGTCTATTAGATAATCGTGTGATATTGATAAGATTCCAGTGAAGAAATTGATTGAAAAATTAATTATTTATGAAGAATAATTAAAGGTAAATCAAGAGAAGGATGAACAAAAATTAAAGTCTATAGCTTTCAAGACAACTGCATCCAAAAGTAAAAATAAATAGAAAGTTAAAGCCACTATTGAATGCTCAAGCAGTGATGAAGTCGCTTCAGATAGTGATGAAGAAATAGCCCAATTGTCTAGACGATTCAAGAAATTCTATAGGAAAAAGAAGTTATTCAAAAAGCCCAATTACAAAGGAAAGTATGATAATAAAGGCAATTAGAAAAAGGATTGGAAGAAAAATGATAAATCAGAAGAGATAATCTGTTATGAATATAAAATTAAAGGATATATCAAGACTGACTACCCAAAGATGAAATACAAGAAAAAGTATGAAAATAAGGATAGAAGGTATAAGAAAGCAATGAAGTCCACCTAGAGTGCCTCTGAGGATATCTCAACTGAATATGGCTCTTCTTAGAATGAGAAAGATGATATGGCTAATATGTGTTTCATTACAAACACAACTGAGGTAACCTTAGACTCTCCTACACATAATTCTTATTATTCTGAAAGTGAGTAAGAAAATATGAAAAATGATGAAATATTCGAATATTGAAACTTGTTAGAGGAAACCTGTAATGAGTTGAAAGATAAATATAAATATTTTAAGAAACAACATGCTCTTACTGTGACTACTAAATCTGAACTTACAACTGAAAAGGAGAAAAATTCACAACTTCTTAAAGATAACAATGAGTTAAAAATGTCTAGTGAACAATTGAAGAAAGACTTAGAAAAATTTACTAATGGAAAAATACTCTTACTCAAATTCTTGGTAAAAAATATCTCTTAAGTATACTTCTGAGATAGGATATCAACTAGGTCAAAGGAATTTATCCAAATCACATTTCGTACCCAAATATGGAAAATCTGCTACTTTTAAAAAAAACCAGAATTGTAATGCAAGTTACAGTGCCACAAATTCTTTTACTTTATCCAATTATTTAGGACCAAACATAGTATATTTTTCAAATACTCTATATTCTTCATATAGTAATCCCATAAGACAGTTGTGGGTTCCTAAAGCTTATATTACTAATGTTTGTGGACCCAGAAAAATATGGGTACCAAAGTTGTTTCTTGGTTAAACTGTTTTGTAGGTAAACTCCCTAAAGAGATCCTATAAAAAGCTATGGTACATGGATAGTGGGTGTTCAAGACATATGATAAGGTATTTATAAAGATTTAAAAGTCTTATCAAGATTGATGGAGGACATGTCACATTTGGTGACAATAGTAAAGGAAAAGTCATCAACCTAGGACAGATTGGTAACCATAACTCTATTTCAATTTCTAAAGTACTGTATGCTTATGGACTGATATATAACATTATCAGTGTATCTCAACTGTGTGATGATGGATTTAATTTTAAATTAAAAAATTATTTATGCCTTGTTTTCGATGCCAAGAATAATTTTGTATTTACTGTTTTTCAAAATGATAATATATATTCTATAAATCTAAACGCACTAGCCTCGCAGAATGTATCTTGTATAAATGCCTTTCACAAAGAGTCTTGGCTCTGGCATAGAATAATAGGACATTGTAATATAAATTATCTTAGGAACTTAACTAGAAAAGGCTTAGTTTGAGACTTCCCCAGATTAGAGTTTCCAAACAACAAAGTATGTAATCCTTGTCAAAAAGGAAAGAAACATAAAATATCTTTCAAACCAAAGAAAGAAGTAACTACTTATCAACCTATCTAGTTGGTTCACATTGACTTGTTTGGACCATCTAGAGTTTCAAGTCTCAATGGGAAGCACTATGTTTATGTTCTTCTAGATGATTTCTCTAGGTATACCTGGACCTTTTTCTTGGATCATAAAAGTGAATTCTGTTCACACTTTACCAAGTATGCTAGGAATATAAAAAATCTTAGTGTAATTAAGATAAAATCCTTAATAAGTGATCATGGTTGTGAGTTTGAGAATCAAGATTTTGAAGCTTTTTGCTCACAAAATGGCTATAATCATAACTTCTCTACACTTAGGACACCTCAACAGAATGGTGTGGTAGAAAGAATAAATAGAACATTACAAGAAATTGCTCAGAATATTCTTAATGAAAATGATTTACCCATTTATTTCTGGGCTGAATCTGTTAATACAACTTTCTACATAATAAAAATAGTCTTAATTAGACCCATGCTTAGGAAAACTCCTTACGAGTTGTGGAATACTAGGAAACCCAAAGTAGGTTATTTTAAAGTATTTGGATGTAAAGTTTATATTCTGAATACTAAATATAATTTAGATAAAATTTATTCCAAAAGTTATGAAATAATATTTCTTGGATATTCTACATCAAGCAAGACCTATAGAGTCTTTAATAAAAAATCCGAATGTGTAGAGGAACCTGTACACATCAATTTTGATGAATGAAATCCACATGATCCCAATACCTCACTAGAATATATTGAAGAGGATATGTCCAATTTGGACATAAATTATACAACCTCAAATCATAATGTGAAGGAATCTGTGAAAACTTCAAGTTTTGGAAATTCTCCACATCCTAACCATAGTGAAACAGATCAACATGACCAACCTGAAATATCAAGTCCTACTTTCTCTAGAACAACTAGAACCCTTAAGAATCATCTCTTAGATGTTGTTGTTATAGATTTAGATAGAGAAACTCAAACCAGATCTTCCTTGAGAAACTAGGTTGAACATCAAGCCTTCTTGTCACAACATGAACCTAAAAATATCAATGATGAAATCAATGATGAATTTTGGGTAATGTCCATGCAATAAGAACTTAATCAATTTTAAATAAGTAAATTTTGGAAACTTGTAGATATACCTAAGGATACTTTGACCATTGGAACCAAATGGGTGTTTAGAAATAAGGTAGATGAAGTTGGAAATATAGTTAGAAATAAAGATAGATTAGTTGCACAAGGATATAATCAAGAAGAGGGAATTGATTATGAAGAGACTTTTTCACTAGTAGCTAGACTTAAGGCAATTAGGATCTTACTTTCCTATACAGCACACTTGAATTTTAAACTTTATCAAATGGATATCAAATGTGAATTATTGAATGGTTATATAATTGAGTATGTTTTTGTTGAACAACCCCCATGTTTTACAAATCCACATTTTTCAAATCATGTGTTCAAATTATTGAAAGCTTTATATGGTTTGAAACAAGCTCCAAGAGATTGGTATGAAAGGTTAAGTAATTTTATTATTTATAAAGGTTTTAAAAAAGGAATCATAAATCCTAGTTTATTTAAAAAAAGAATTTTGAAAGAAGTTTTAATATCCCAAATATATGTATATGATATTATCTTTGGATCTTCTAAAAATTCTTTATGTAATGATTTTTCAAACATAATGAAAAACGAGTTTGAAATGAGTTTAATGGGTGAACTTAAATATTTTCTTTGATTTAAAATATTTCAAAATAAAGAAGGCATAATATTAAATCAAAGTATGTACACAAAATATCTTATGAAAAGATATGGATTTGATAGCATTAAGAGCAGTGAAACTTTTATGAGTTCTACATTTATGTTAGATCTTGATGAAAAAGAAAAAATTGTTGATAAACTGCTTATAGAGCAATGATAGGGAGTTTGATATACTTAACTACTAGTAGGGCAGATATTATGTTCAGTGTGTGGATGTGTGTGAGATTTCAAGCAAACCCAAAAGAGTCACATTTAAATTATGTTAAAAGAATTTTCAAATACCTCAAATATACGACTAATTTAGGATTGTTCTATCTTAAAGGACAACCTTTTGAGTTAGTTAGCTTTTCAGATGCTGATTTTGGTGGATGTAAGTTAGATAGAAAGAGTACCTATGGAACATGTCACTTTTTGGGAAAGTCATTGATATCTTGGTGTAGTAAAAAGAGAAATTTAGTTGCATTAACAACTACTTAAGTATAATACATTGCTGTGAGTAGTTGTTGTGCACAAATTTTGTGGATGAAACACACCTTATTAGAATATGGATTTCATTTCAGACATATACCCATAAAATGTGACAACACAAGTGCTACTAACATTTCTAAAAATCAAATCTATCACTCTAGAACAAAGCATATTGATGTAATACATCACCTTTTGGGATATCATTATCAAAAATGTGATATAACTCTTGAGTTTATTGGAACTGAACATCAGCTTGCTGCTATATTCACTAAACCCTTAAATTCAAAGAGAATAAACTATATCAGACATGAACTAGGAATGATAAATCAGTAGAAAATCCTTGAAACCAATCTCATGAAACCGATATTGTTAAACCGAACCTTGAAACCGATCTCATAAAATCGATATTGTCAAACCGATCATTGAAACTGATCTTGTCAAACTGATCCTTGAAACCGATCTCATGAAACCAGTCTCATGAAACCGATATTGTCAAACCGATCCTTGAAACCGATCTCATGAAACCAATCTCATGAAACTGATCTTGTCAAAACAATCCTTGAAACCGATCTCATAAAACCGATCTTGTCAAACCGATCCTTGAAACCAATCTCATGAAACCGATCTTGTCAAACCAATCCTTGAAACTGATCTCATGAAACCGATCCTTGAAACCGATCTCATGAAACCGATTCTTGAAACCGATCTCATGAAACCGATTCTTGAAACCAATTTCTTAAAACCGATCTCTTGAAACCGATCTCTTGAAATCGATTTTCTTGAAACCAATATTATGAAACCGATCCTTGAAATCGATTCATTAACACTAATGTATTTAAGGATTGTTCTGTAATTCAGTTTGTTTTTAAATAAAATGATTCTGTTTTGTATTATTCTTTTTTATGCGTTTAAATTTTTATGATTTACGATTTACAATCCCTAAATGATATATTTAGTTCAATTCATCCTAACCTTTCACTTTCCCCTCTCCTGAAAATATTTCTACCTTTTTTCACACTCCCTTTCGACTCTCGAGCTCTCACCTTTGTTGGAATCCGAATCCATTTCATGGTGAGGACCAAGCATGAAATGGAAGAACCTAGAAAATATCCTTCTGCTAAGTGTCATAAAGTTGAGTCCAGTGGGACTGTGAAACCGAGCTTGGAAAGCTGAGTGGTTATGACTGAAAAAAGAAGTGTCAACTGAGTAGCTTCTGCCATGCAAATATTTTTTTGTTGAAAGTACTAGAATCTCAAGGATGGCTCAGTTGGTTCACCAACAATGAAAAACCCTTTTATCCCCAGCAAGTGCATGAGTTCTATCAACATTTGAGGATATCTCTAGATGAAGTTGAGGTAGCAAAGATGAAGTTTTTGTTAAAGGTAAAGAAGATAGCTTTCTCATATATGGAATGGGTTGAATTCTTAGAGATGCCTCATGAAGGTGTCTATGCTGACTATCCTGGTAATATTCCACATTCCTCTAATTTGTTCTCTTATGAATATTCTCTGAAGGAGCTTACTAGAAATAGAGAATCTAGGAGGACTATTTAAAATGAATTTGAAGGAGAAGTAAGGCTGCTTTTTAAGTTCATACAACATCAAATTTGCCCAAGGAAGGGAGATTTCTCTGCTGTGAAGTATCAGGATGTTTTCTTGATCTTTTTTTTGAAATGTGGAATAAAAGTGAACCTATGTAGGTATCTAATGGTGCATATCTCATATTTGATTAATACATCCAAGAAGGAAACATTCTTGTACTATCCGAGGATGATTTCTGCCATGTTGAAAAGGGTAGGTTGTGTGGAAGATGGAGATGAAGTGATAAGTGCCCAGAGTGGTTTTCGTCTTTAAAAAGACATTTGTAAAAGGATGAAAATATCTTAGAACCCATGGAAGAGATTTTTTTTAAGAGATGAGGAAATTATATATGAGGATTGCAATTCAGTTGACCACCCTTCAAGACCAATGGATCAAGTTGATATAGGTCTCAAACTAGGAGAGGTTTTAGTTTATTCTGATGAGGAAGATGAGCCTGAAGTGCCAAGGGAAGTAGGATATCCCTTTGATGATAGGAGTGATCCTTATATTGCTGAAAGTCCCAAAGATATGTCTTATGGACATGCTAGTACACCTTTTGACTTTCCCTAAAGAGAATATTTTTTAGGTGATGAGAATGAGGAAGAAACTAAAATTACTGGAGTTAAAATCTATGTTAGTAAATATGATGAGGAATCAGATGATGATGATGATGACGATGATAGTGATAATAGAGGAAATGATGAGCATGTAAGTGATTCTCTAAAAATGGGACAAAAAGTGGTTGATAGATCCAGTGAGGAATCTGTACATGGAGTTGGTGATGGTATTGAGCATGTTGAACAAAAAGATGTTGGTCATCGAGATGATAAACATTAGGACATATCACCCTTTCCTAATGCCAAAAATCAAGAATTCATTCAATAATTGAATGATCTTATGGCTACTGGCCAAGATGAAGAAGATGTGGTTCCAGTGACTCAAATTAAGGAAGTGCCTATTGAAGTTGCAATGGATGGAGCACAAGCAGAACTTGAAGTTGGGTTGGTTCTTGTTCCCAGGCAAGTTGTTATGTCCAGAGACCAGGATGAAGAAGTTGATGAAGATGATGTTGTTCCTGATCCTCAGGGAAGGAGGATTAGAATTGATACTATTGAGCCAAGAGACTGGACCTGTACTAGAGAGTGGAATAATGATCCTGGATACATTATTTTTCGTTTAGAGTATGTCTTAGATTAATAAAGGGTGACTTCTCCTCCTACTCCACAAGTCCAAGATGAACCAGAACCTGTTGCACCTGTTCCACCAGTTGCACCTCCAGCAATATAACCAATAACACAGGTAGTTCCTAGTGACTATATCACTAAGGCTAATTTGGAGAAATTTAAAAATGATACTTGTGAGTCTGTGATAGCCTTAGTTGGATCCATAAGTGAATCCTCTAACTCCATAGGTATCTTATATGATGATGTAGCAAAGATTACAAGAATATGGATGTGGGAGATTCAACTAAATATCATTACCACAACAGAAACCATTATTAGAAATAATAAATTGCTGATAGAAGAAGTAATAAAGATTAGAAATGATTTGAATTCATTAACCTCTGACTTAAATACCTACTTTAGTGGTGTTCTGGAAGTTCTTAGGAACTTGTTAACTCATCTACTCAGGGTGGACCTGAAGTAGTTGAAAGAAGAGCTTGGGAAAATGTTGAATGGCCCATCCAGTTCTAGGAGTGGGAAAAGTAATGTTACTGATTTGGAGTCTCTCAAGTTTGTAATGATAGAGTAACTTCAAAAACTTCATAGTGTTTTAGAAAAATAAACCCTTGAAAAATTACATCGAAATATAGATCTTGTATACAATATGGTCAGACAGTGTACAAATGGAGCCTCTAAAGCTCAGAAAGAGATTCTAGAAAAGGTGGATAAGTATTTCACTAATATTTATACCAAGAATGATATCATCAATAGCTTAAAGTTTATTGTAGAAAATATTTGAATTCCTCCAGTCAAAGAATCATTCAATAAGTAGGTCCTTCAATTGAAGGAGTTTACACCTTTACTGAGTAAATTTATGGAAAATAAGGATGACTTCGAGAAAGCGATGCAATATGGTGGTGAAATCATTAATGAATTCATCAACATTTTCAAACATTATCTACATTTTATGGCCGAGGATATTGTGGTCCCTCTAGTTACTTCAATTGGTACTGCCTCTCAGCCTTCTACTCCAATGTCTGTCTCTCAGGCTCTTTCCCAATTTGACCGATTATCACAGAGAAAACTCCAAGTTGAGTGTTGTCAGAAAGGAAGCCTACCCTTGAAGCTACTATTCCTATAGTTGTTACCCTTACTGGTGTTATCTTCAGACCACCTCTTCCCTCTTCCAATCCCAAACCTTCTTCTTCTCCCTCAAATCCTTCAGACAAAGGAAAATCCCCACATCATCTAAACCCTTAGTGATGGATTGTTTCTTTTTGATAGGGATTTTGTCTTTTTGTTTGTCTTGTACTTTTATGGCTCTTAATGGAAATATTTATGGTGTCTTTATTTTATGTTATTTCTCCTTATCTTTCTTTTTTTCTTCTTTCCCTCTTTATTGTTTGCTAATCCCAAAAGGGGGTGAAAATAAGGCATACATTCAAATAATGCATACATTATTTATCTAAGGGGGATATTTTTTGGTTTAGGAAACATGGCATGTACTCACCTTAATCCATTTATTTAGGGGATCTTTGTTTTAAAAATTAAAAAAAGGAAAGAATTTAGTCATATCAGACAATTATATTTAGTACAACATGCTATGTCAATCTATCTTTATTCTATATATTTTTTCATGTATGCCATAATTTGTGATGATCAAAAAGGGGTAGATTGTTGGACCCTCTATGATAATATAGTTTTAATAATCACAAATAATGTCAATATATAGATTCTATTATTTCATGCCATTTTAATATCTCTATGTAAATCGATTATTTCATATAGAAAAATATACTTAAATAAGTAAATAACCTACATTCATGAATCAATATGTTTACCAGTGCATTTATACATATATTTTTGGATAACACTTAGTCTTGTAATGATTCTTGTAAGAAAGATACTTCATAACCTTTTTAGATTCCCTGGAACCGATGGTATGTTTAACACACCAAAGATAAAACACCGATGTTCGACACACTGAAGATGACACACCGATGTTCGACACACTGAAGATGACAGACTGATGTTAAACACACCGAATATGAAACACCAATGTTCGACACACCGATGTTCGACACACCAAAGATGACACACCGAAGTCAACACACCGAAGTCGAAACACTGAAGTTGATAGACCAAAGTTGAAAGACCTAAGTAGACACACTGAAGTCGACACACCAAAGTTGACAGACCGATGTTACCAAAACGAAAATAACACACCAAAAGATGACTCACCAATAGTCATAAATGTTTGTTTCAATTTTTTTAATTCAAATTTATTTCTAACGGTCATATTTAGAAAAATTAATGTTTCTGACACTATTTAATGTTGTCTGTAGGACTATCCGTAGACAGTATGAGGTACATGCATGTGCAGAGATATTTATGCCTAGTAGACCTTGAAGTATAAAAGGACTTCAATCAGAGCTCAAAATAGATGGAGACACAGAGATATATAGATACACATAGAGCTTGAAGAACACACTAAAATAGAGATTGTGTGAATACAAAAATAAAGGAACTCAAAGATTGATATCACAAGAAGTTTCTAATAAGAAACATTCTCCTGAAGCCCACAGTACACCGAGACATTAAAGAGAAGAACCTTTTTCACACCTGGAAGTTGGATTACTAAAACTGCGATACTCTGTTCTGAATACAACTTCCAGAAGAGGACTCAAATTTATTTTTCTTTACATCCAATGAGTCCAGAGCTCTACTCACATCACATAGAGATTTATAAACCCCACTCTTCCTTATTAAACTCTATTGTGATCTTTTAGTTACTATTTGAGCAGTGTGTATATCTGTTTTTTATAACACACACTGTCTCCTGAGCTAAATTGGAGGATAAAAAAAATATCCACAATCTCAATCTCTTATTACACTTTTATCCCATGTATAAATATGGAAGCGATCCTATGAGACCTGTTTATTTGTTTTTCCCATGAATAACTGTGGTAGAGGTCAAATGTGACCTAGACAGCCTGTGTGTTATTATTAACCCCGATCTAGGGTGTGGATCACAAGTTTATTAATATAAAATACTTGGTGGAAGGTGATCACCAAGTAGAGAGGAATAAGTCTCTACTTGGTACTAAACCTCTTGTTTTATCCACTGTGATATTTATCTTATATTTTTATCTGTGATGTATTTATAGCATTAAGATAAACTGAACTTTTATAGTTAGTTTATCAAGTGTTTATATCTATTTTGAATCAGTAGTTTTTTTTAATTTTTTTTCTAATATTTAGATTTGGAAATCTGAGAACTAATCAATCTTCAAAGAACCAAATTGAACCTTCAAGACTTCTATTAATTCACTACAAACTGACTTTGTTTTTATTTTCATAGGGGGATATTATTTTGTAAAGAACCGTTTTTGACAGAAATTTGTATAGATACTAAATTCACCCCCATATTGAGTCATCTACTCTGACAAAAAAAACATAACAAAAAATTCATAATCATAGTGAGAATAGAATCAACATTATATTACCAAATAAATAGGAAATGAACAATGGGCAAAACACATCTCATCAAATCAATTAGAACTAACCAAATGCATGAATCATAATAATCCAAAAGGAATGAGTAATGTGCACCTAGGGTATCTAAACATTTTTTCTAATGTAAGTGAGTAAACAATTATTATATCTATATAAGTAATGGAAGCCCACTCAATCTTCCCCAGGACCAAATACAAGGGATCACACAGTCTCTTGAAAACCAGTATAGAAGCTCACATAGTCTTCCTATCCAAAGGACACCTCTTGAAAAAACAAATATATGATTACATGGTCCTACCTTAAAGGCTCACACAATCACTCAAAAAAACACCTCACTCATAATCTAGTTAACCCACATGTTACTCCATATCAACACATCATCAGAAATTTCCCAATTAAATCACATTATAACAAAATCCATTTTATCATAAAAAATGACCAATTTAAGAAAAAAACCTTTTCAAGGTAAATCATTTCCAATAACACTTTCCATTTAAAACCACAAAACATCCTTGATACATTTTATCAAACACTTGGAGGGAATACAAGATACAACCATTTGTAAAATCCCACTTTAAATACCAAATTACTGAACCAATCCATGAAATACAAAAGACATGGTATACACACAAAGAAAAAATAATTTTAATGGTAATGTAAACACCAAAAACAAAAGGTGATAATAAATTTAAAGGTATGACATGAAAAAATCCCTTAAATAGATACACCTACCTCAGATTCAGTCCCAAACTCTTCGCCCTTGATGAAGACCACCTGGAAGAGGAAGAACTAATCCTCACACACCTAAGCCATAATAAAAAAAATCAAAACCCCCATAAAAACACTATATTTGGATAAAAACACCCCTAGGGTACCAAAAATCTAAGAAAATGGAAGAATAAGGATTAAGGAGGGTAAAAGAAGAATAAATCAAGGATAAATTGACTTACCTCAAGCCAAACAACAAAGAGTCAAGGATAAAACCTCCAAAGAAGGATAGGGACAACTCCATGGACTATAGAGGAGGGTTGTGTATGCTTGAGGGGGAAAAAGGACCTCAAAATTTTAAAAACGCAATAGTGTAAAAATGGAAAAAATCCCATTTTTAAAAAGCTGGACAGGGTCACATGATTTGGTCGTATGGTTAAACGAATCATGAACTAATTGTGTGAGTGGAACTATCCACAAAAAATAAGCCACACGGTTTGGCCACATGTTTTGGAAAACTATTTGAAAACCGTGTGGGTGCCACTATCTCCCCCTACACACCCTTATACGGTTAACCCTTAGTGGTTTCACAATTTGGGAAAACTATTCTCAAACTGTGCACCCAGACCTACCTCCCCCAAGGCTCCTGTTTTCCCACTATTGACACCTAGAAAATCTAAAGAAAAACTAAAAATAAAACATACTCAAAATATAAGACGTACTAATGACATGAGTTTTTTCATAATATAGATTTATATAATCAATACCTATACTAATGGGTTGATCAAACAGTTGATATAGGTGTCCAAATATAATACATATACCAACGGTTTGATCAAACCATTCGTATAGGTGCCATAAACAATACCTTTACCAATGGTTTTCCTGTTTTTTTTGTATAGGGTTATTATACCAATGGTTTTTCAAACCATTGGTGTAGAACCATTGTTATATCTTATATTTTTAGTATTGATAATAATGAAACATGGTTCTGGTACCCAAACCCAAAGATATGAATATAATTAGAACAAAATGGGTATTATAAAACCAATTTACTGAAAATAGAGGAGCTCTAATAAATAAATAATGAATTGTGTGTAAGGGATATTATCCAGTTTAAGGAGTGAATATTGATGATAACTATGTAACCCTTTCTAGGTTTGATCCCATTAGAATATTTCTTGTTATTTTAGCACAAATACAATACAAGATTTCTATAATTGATGTCAAGTCTTCTTTACTTAGTAGGGTATTATAAGTATAGGTTTATATTGAGAAATCATATTGTTTATTTATTAGATAATATAATAAATATTTTTTTATAATAAATAATTATTTACATGGGATAAAAAAATTCTTAATAGCTTAGTAAGATAAGATGGACACTTATTTTAAAAGGATTCAATTTAGAAAAGGAAGATTAGATAATAACCTTTACATCAATAATAACAACATAGTATTCTATATTATTATTTTATATATATAGGATATTGTTTTTGTTGTAAATGATAAAGAATCATGTGAAGAGTTTTCCATATACAGAAAGAAGATTCTTTAAATGTCCAGTCTTGGTGATAAGAAACACTTTCTTGGATAAAAAATATCTGTATAGAGATATCATATATTTATTTCTCAAGAGATGTATGATAGGAAACTTTATAAAACGTTCGGTATAGAGTATTCATGGATGTTTTATACTTCTATCTTAGTGGGAATGAAGTTTTCAAAAAATGATAAAGAAATAGAAGTAGATCAAAGAGAATTATAAAAGATGAAAGGAATTATGTTATACATGACCTCATTACATTTGGATATAGTCTATTTTCACCCATTTTTCCATATATTAATTTTAAAAAAATTCACTTATTATAGCTATAAAAAGGATTCTTAAATACAAAAAATAAACAATGGATTATGGGTTGAAATCATAAAGAAAAATAGAATTGAATCTATTTGGTTATAATGATTTAGATTGGGCAGGATGTGTTGATGATTGAAAATATATATTTAGTAGAGTTTTCATTAATGGAAATAGATTTTTATTTTTGAACATAAAGAAGTATAATTATATGACCCTTAGAACTATTGAGGGAGAGAATATAGCTGCAACTCATGCCACTACCCAATTAGTGTGGATGAGAACTTACTTGGAAGACTATAAGGTGGAAGTGAATTTATCTATACTTTTGGGTTGTGATAATAAAATCACTATTATTTAAAATAATACTATTAAATATTCACGGGATATAAAATATAAATTCATCAAATATATTGTGTAGATAAATGAGATGATGATATAATTTTTTCCTATTTTAGAGAAAATTGATGATGTGTTCACCAAACCATTGTTAGCGGATGCATTTGAAATAAAAACATTTTACATGGGGGTTTATTATCCCTTCTCAAAATTCTATGGTATGTCTTTTCACTCCCATAACTCGTCTTTTCATTGTATATTATTTTAAATGGGGTATAAAAGACAACATAAATATTCCTTTTTGATTACTACTTTGTGTTTTTTTAAAGGTTGAGAACATTAATTTTGGGGGAGTTATCTATTGATAAGTTTTTAACATTTTGGGCGATAAATATCATAGGGGAGATTATATTTTGAGAAAATTTTTAAATGAGGTATGATTTTAATTCATCACTATGAATGGTTGAAATGTTTTAACAATTTCGTTTAAGTGTATGTAATAATATTCTCTTTAATAGGTTCCTTGGATAGATCTGTCATATTAAGGAAAAATTTAATGTGATAATGAAGTATTTATTGAATAAATTTTGATTCTAATATGTGATTATAGAGTATTTATTTAATATGTGTTTATTCTTAGATTTACTCTAAAGTGGTGTAGAGACTTGAGTTTTTTTAGGTTGTGAAATTTGAATAGAAATTTGAATCTTTTCTTTCAAGTGTTCATAAGGGGCAAAATGGTAATTTCACATAGAATGTGATCTTGTATAATTTTTCTGACTACTCCATTAGTCCCAGAATAAGATGTTTACTTGTGGATATAATTTTGATATAATTTGGAGCTATTCAAGTTTTGGGGGAATATTTAATATTTAATTAATTAAATATTAAATTATTCATGTGGGTTTAGGTGGTGTATCTTTTAAATAGAGAACCAGATTGATATTCTTACTATGCAACTGAATCCAATATAGGTTATTTTTCATATACAAGGTATAAACCTGCTTCATGTTCTATGACTTGGGATGTGTATTAAATGGAAATTTAATTAATTAATTAATTAATTAATTAAATTATTTAAATCACCCCCATTTGGGGATTCCTATGAATGTACGAAAATGGGGATGGAATTATCCCTATGTAAGATAGCTGGACCAATAGGGTAATGGGAGGATATTCCACCAGACTTCCTCCATGGCATAGATTGAGACCAGATCAAGGTGCAGTGGCTTTTGAGATCAGATTTGGACTTGAAGTTTCGATGTTTACGCCATAAGGCAGGCTAATTTTTTTATACCTTGACCCCCATATATTATTTTTTTTCTAAGATTTAAATACCTTTTATGATTTATAAGGGTCCCATGGGGGCTGATCTAGGCTTATTTGGTGGAAAATGGGGGTTTTGGGAGGTTTTAGGGGTTTCCCATTCAGAAGACTCATCTAAACGGTGTGCAGTTTTAAGAACACACTCCATGTATTCTTACCATTTAGAGAAGATTTAATTTTTATAAGTACACACCATGAAATTTAAGTATACACTGTATATTTGTATATGACCATGTATCTGGCCATGGGGTCAAGGACATGGGAAGACAAAGTTTTGAGAAGTACATACCATATACTTTAGGTACACACCATCTAGTTGGACATGACCATGTACTTGGAAAGAAACCCCATATGAGGGGTACATGGACATGTAGTAGTACATGAGAACACACCATGTACACCCTAGACATGTAGTGGTACATGTCTAGACCCCATGTTTCTCTAGAAATCTATAAGTATATGTATAGGTGTAGAGTTGAGAGTACATGTAGTATACTCAGAAGTACTTGCCTGTACTTTTTCCATCTTGGGGGTTTTGGGTGTTTTGGGTGTTTTGTTCCCTAAAGTCAGAATTAGAATTTTGTGTAGTCTATTCTAATCATTTTTCCACATAGATCATTATGGTGGGATCTTTTCAAAATAGAGAGGTAATTTGGATGGTGTTTTGGACCAATATAGTTTATTAGGAGGATTTACTCAAGTTTTGTATTAAGAATCATCATGTGGGTTGGGTCATGAGTTATGAAGCCTGGGTGATGCTTTTTAGCTTGGTGATCATCCTTGAACAAGGGTTCCATGGAAATCTATTTGAGGTTACTTGGATGGATCTCATAAGGTGGGATTGAGTAGTATCTTTGGGTAGGTCTTTTTTGATTCAGGTTATCTCATCAAGCACTAGGAAGACACTCCCTCCTTGAAAGCTATATTGGGTACCAATTTAGACACCACATCCTCTCTTAGCCTCTTTATGGGTTGATGGGTTAGATGGCATCCTCACAGCGCTGGGATGAAACTTAAAAATGATGGTTTGTGTAGATCTGATGTTATGCGGGGTAGCGGTTTGGTTAGAGAAATAGGAGGATCAGTTAGCATTGTTTTGTCATCTTTCTTTGGAAATGGATGCTCTCTTAAGGATGAAGAAATATCTCTTTTAACATTCATTAAGCTATACTATAATAGGAACATCCCCCTTTCCACGCTGTAAATGGACTTAATAGTCCTACAAAAGTCACTACTTGGACTCAATCATACCCTCTGGTCTATTTATTATCATGTTTGGAAGAGCAGGAAAATGATGTATGACAGATTAGAGACCAATGACACTTGGTGAGAAGGGAATAGAGTGGATAACTACCTTTCCTACAAATATCATTTGGATGATGTGTTTAGTTGATTTAATTGTGCATGGTCTTTTCCATACGAGGGAGTGAGAATTGTTATTGGTTATGCTCTTGGTTTGCACCATTTTAGGACTCTATAGGCCCCTGGTCTTTGTTTTTGTAACCATCCTCCATAGATAACTTTCCTTTCTTAATAAAAAATTATGATTATGGTCCTAATCATTGAGACTATTTTCTTGAGGTTGTAGTAGTTGAGGTTTACATCTGATGTTTTAGGATTAGAGTGGTTAGAGATTTTGGGTTTGTTTGACATCATAGGATGACAACTATAACTGTGTTCTATTGCGGTGTTTATTTGAATATGAAGGACTCTTGAGGATACCCTAGTGGGATGGATGCTAGTTAATTGATCATGGGATGCTACAATTTTCTGTTGAGAATTCCCACATGGCATGGTCTTGTATTTGGATGCCTTTGTTGTTATGTTGTTTAGAGAGGATCAGTTGGAGGCTACTGAGGGCCACTTGAGGATGTTTTTTATGTTTGTATTGACCCAAATCCTTGTTTGGGATAGAGTAATCCCCTCATAGGGGGTCTATCTCTTGATGTGGCCTTTCATACATTTGAGGTTCTTTTGATGGTAATGAGTGTTCAACTAGCCCTTGTTATGTTTAATATAGGTTATAGATGTTGAGACTTCGATTATGCCCCTGAGGTTATTGTGATATGGTTGGATTACCAAATTTTAGAACCCAATTTACTAGTAATTTCTATGATAGATGAGAGAGATGGACATATGATCAATAGTTATGGGTTTAGATATCCATAATAGAGAATGTTGGACAATAAGATTCATATCAGTACTTATAGTTGGTTTATGGTTTGAGCGATGGACCAAGGTTTGGGGTGGGTTTTTGATATTATTGAGTATTGTTTATGTGAAGTCACATGTATGTGGTTAGATTTTGGACTGATATTCTAGTTAGTGATAATATACTATATGGATTTGGTGTTAAACTGAGGCTCTAGACACGAATAATATATATTTTTGATATATACTAGATTAATTTTATAGGAAGTAATGGTATGATAGATAGGATAGATGGTGTATTAATGCTCTATATCCATGGTTTACATGGTGTAGAAATTCTCCACGCATGATTATTTTGATATATGGTTTAAGTTCCAGACTGATACTCTAGGAATGATTATTTTGGTATATGGTTTAGGTGCTGCATTGATGCTCTGAAATTTTTTTTTGTGGTACATGAGTTAGATGTTAGACTGAAGGTTTGGGTGTGGTAGTACTTTTTCGAGGTACCTAGGACATATGTGTCTAGGTACTAAGTATTTGATCATATTTGGGGTCATGAGGACATAGCATGAGATAAATTTGATTAGTATCTTGAATGATAGTACTATCATAAGATGGGTCCCCAAAATTGAGAGGTATACTCATGTATAGTTGACTGGACAAGATAGAGCAACTTGATAGGGTATTGTGTAATTGGTATGTGATATGAATCAAAATTGGCATCAGGTATTGATGTATTTATTTTTTAGTTGTTTATTTTGTATATGTGATCATTACTATGGGAAATAGATGTTGTATATATGACAAGGTTTTTTAGGACTTTACTATATTTTATTTCATTACCAAATATTTTAGTTTCATTTTATTTATTCTTCCACTTTTTCTAATGTGTATGATGTTAGATTATTCACTTCATGTTGTGCACTCTGATATGGAAGTATATCCTCCTCACAGTTCCAAATTTGACCCCCACTTCAAGTCTCCATCCTCTGGTGCACGAGGAGGTGTGCTGAGGTCTTTTGGAAAATCTTCTTGAGTCACTTGTTTAGTGGAATCCCAATTGGGACATTACAAAGTGGTATTAGAGGTGTTTACCTCCCAATTATTTCACTATTTGGGGCTTGGTAGACTGGAGATATAGAAATGTGTTATATATTGATAAGGATAGCGATATGGTGCATCATGAACACCTATTTCGATAGGAAGTAAAAGTTACTAGGGGTTGGGATTGATGTTTTAGATTTGTGATGTTATGGATGTTCATGATTTTCACTTTTTCAATGGATACGTTGTTTGGATTTAATGGTTTATGAAGGATTTTAGGCTCTTGTCCCATTGGAAAGAGGCCCATGATTTGGTTTTGAATCTTTTCCTATAAAGCCAAGAGGCTTCTAATGCGTCATGCTAGGAATGTATGATATACATTTTATAGTTCTGTTAGTGTGTGGTTTTATGGATTTCATTTTCAAGGAAAGTTTATGTGGTTCTATGATTTGACACTCGAAGATGAAGGGAACATGTTCATTCCTTTTGCACAATAGGTCTATTGACCCTAGTGGGTCAGTATGAAATTAATATAGAACTATTGAATCCATTTTGGGTGTTTTTGTTCGAAGTTGGTTATGTGGATTATTCCCCCAAGGGGTGGTCTGATGTGCATATGATCATAGAGGAGGGGTTACCTAGTAATTGGTGATTGGTTTTATGCGAGATGTATTTCATATGTGAGACCCTAGAGATGGGTGTTTTGGTATATTAATGTTGTATGATGTTTATAGCGTGTTTAAAATCTCATGAGCGATGGAATTCTATGAGTTATCTTAGAACAAGGTGATTGGACCTAGAAACTAGACGAGAGGTTTGATTGGTAGGGATAGATGGGAGAGCCTAGTGGCCTTTTTTGATGTGACTCTAGATTAGGGAGTTAGAGCTGTTTGACTTTCGAGGGTGAACCATGAGAGGAGTCGAACAAGTTATGAGATATTTGAGTTCTTAAGCCACATATGGATGTTTTGGGACTTTTAAAAATGGTGAAAAAGTGTGAAATTGGGTTTTATGTTTAGGATCATTGTATGCCTTTATTTTTATAGAGATAAATTTTGTTATAGTGTTTCCACCTTATGGTTGGTTTTAAGAGGGGAAATTTTGTTCAGGTGCCTAGCCTAGGAAATGGTTATGTAGGTGAGATGAGCCTGGTAGATTTGTGTTGGATCGGGAGAACAAGAAGTGGTAATGTTTCATGGTTAAATATTTTGAGATGAGTTTTCACGAGATGTGACTTTCTGAAGTCAAAGCAGGTTTTTTGGTTGGGTTACACAAGAGCATGTAACACTTAAGCAATAGTTGAATCTTGGAAACATGAGTGATGGTGATGCATTGTATCATTTGGATTATAAATCATACATTATGGGAGTGTAATTATGAGGTTTTTGAGTTGGGAAGGCAGCCGTTATTGGGATGAGAATCATTATAGGTGTGATGAGAGGCTTGTGGTCATGGTGATCTGAGAACCTTGGTATATAACTGTGTTTTTTTGGAATGGATGAGGTTGTGGTGGTATTCATTGATGACATGTTAGTATAATAATAGTGTAGATATGATCATTCCCAATATATTGACATCATCTTGAGTATGATAAGAGAGCATCATATCTATGTCATGCTATATAGATGTTTCCTTGGGTTGATAAGGGGACTCTTGGGAGGTTGTGCTCATTGAGTGGTGTGTGTAAAGGTGTATGGTGGGGAGAACACCATCATATTTCTATGAGTAAGGTTCCCATGATGGATCATATATCTAATAATACTATGGGTTTTGTTCTCAGATGTTGGGAATGGGTGATATTAGATGTTTTGTTTTGATGATATGGTGGGGGTGAGATGGCCATGTCTAGTTCCAAGGTTTGGGTTGTTATTTGGAAATGGGCTGTGGAAAACATGTTTTTTTGTGAGGTGTTGGTAAGGATACTCTTATAGTGGGGAGTACATATTGTTCATGGTAATATGAACCTCGTGTGGGTAGGGTTTATGATGTAGTGAGGAAAACATCGAGTAGGTTAATGGAATATTAAAAAAGTGTTTTGAAAGGCGACTCTAATGGTGGGAAGCATCGTGGATTAGAATGGTCAGTTGTGGGTAAAGTTCTATGGAAGGGATAAACTACAGTTTCTTTAAAAGTTTTAAATTTTTCTAAGAAGTCTCAATATAGATGGATTTATTTAGGCACTATCCTAGTAGTTTTTTGATTGTGGAAAGAAGTGTCTTGGTCTTGGATGACTTGTACACCCTATCTTGTTGTTGTGAAGTGTGACTCATTTTTATTCCTTGAGTAAAAACAATTTAGGTGAGTATGTGTAGAAGACCAAGGTGGGTCGGGATGGATGGTTGTAAGACCACTAAGGATTCTCAAGTACAATAATATTTGTGGTAGGGAGGTTGTAGTGACCCGAGTTTTACTTGGTTTTAAAATTTGAATAGAAATTTGAATAGAAATTTCAATAGAAATTTGAATAGAAATTTGAATTTTTACTTTCAGGTGTTCATGATGGGTAAAATGGTAATTTATACTAATATGTGATCTCAAATGATTTTTATAACCACTCTATTGGTCTCAAAATAATTATTTTATCCTATTACATGAGTTTGGTATAATTATGAGCCATTTGAGTTTTGGAAGAATATTTAATTTCTCATTAATTAATTATTAAATTATTCGTGTGGGTTCGTGTGGTGATATCTTTTGAACAAATCATCAGATTGAGATTATGACTTCGTGGTTGAGTCTGAAATTGAAATTTTTTCCTAGGTTAGGTATGGAATCACTTCATGTTTCGTGACTCGGGATAAGTGTTAAATGGGAATTTAAAAATTTAATTAAATTAAGTAAAACACCTCCCACATTTGGGGATTCCCATGCATGAATGGAAAGGAGGAGGGGATTCTCTCTATGCATTATATCTAGGATGAGAGGGTAGTGGGAGGTGATTCCACCAGACTTCATCCATGGTATAGATCTGGACCAGATCAAGGTGCAGTGGCTTTTAGGAGAAGATTTGATCTTGAAGATTTGGAATTTATTCCATGAGGTAGTAATGTTTTTGAGTTTTATGACTCCATCCCCATATATTAATTATTTTAAATTTTTAAATCCCTTTTATTATTCCTAAGGACCCCATGTGAGTCGATATTTTCTTATTCAGGGGAAAATGGGGATTTTAGGAGGTTAGTAGAGGTTTCTTGTTTGGAAGCCTCGTCTCCCCAATGTGTGGTTTTAAGAACACATTCCATGTGTTCTTCCTATTTGGGGAAGTAAAACTTTTTAGAAGTACACAAAATGTACTTTAAGTACACATAATGTAGTTTTACATGTCCATGTATAATTCCATCTACTCAAGGACATGTGTAGACATAGTTTTGAAATGTTTACACCATGTACTTTATGTACACGCCATGTTGTTGTACATGGACTTGTACTTGAAAAGACACCCCATGTGGGGGGTAAATTTCTATTTAGTAGTACATGGGAAGAAACTATATATGACATAGCCTTGTATCGGGACATGGGAAGACCCCATGTTTCTCTAGCCATGTATAAGTACATGGACAAGTGTAGAGTTGAGAGTAAATACTATATAATATGAGGTAAACACCATAAAATTTTTATAGCTTGGATTTTTTTGGTGTTTAGTTACATAGAGTCATAATTGGACTTGTGATTAGTCCATTATGATCCTTTTTTCCACATAAATCAAGATGGTGGGATCCTTTTGACATATAGAGGTTGTCTGGATGGTGTTTTGAACCAATATAGTTTAGTAGGAGGATTTACTAAAGGGTTGGATTCAAAATAATATAGTGGTTTGGGTTTTTATCTATGAATCCCAGGTGAGGGTTGTGAGCTTAGTGATCAACCTAGCTTGAGAATTCCATGGTGATCTATTTGAGGTTCCTTGGATGGATCCTAGAAGGTGTGATTGATTAGTATCTTAGGGTAGATATTGGGTTGTCCCTGTGCATCAGGACCACTTTCTCAATGTTGGATAAGTATAGGTTTAAATCCTATGTTTGAGGATCATAGTGGTATAGGTTTTGGGTTTGATTGACATTGTAGGATGGCTTCTAGGTCCGTGTGTTGTTCTAGTGTTGATTTGATTCTGAGAGACACTCAATGATTCCATAAAGAGCTAGTTTATGGTTAAGTGATCATGGGATGCCATAGTTTTCTGTTTAGAATTCTTGTGTGGCATGACCTTATTTTTAGAGTCATTTTTTGGTGCATTGTTGATTGAGGACTAGTTATAGGACACTGAGGTCCTCTTGAGGATGTTTATTATGTTGGGATTGGTCCAATTCCTTATATGAGATAAATTAATCCCCTCACAGGGTGTAATGATCTTTCTGGGGTCTTTGGTCCATTTGAGGATATTTTAATGGTCATAGGTGTTTCCACAGCCCTTGTTATGTTTTCTATGGGTTGTGGATGTTGAGACTTAGATAATTACCATGAGGTTATTATGATATGATTAAACTACAACATTTTGGAACTCAGTTTACTAGTAAGTGTTGTGATGGATAATAGAGCTAGAAAAATGATCCACATATACAGTTTTGAATATCCATAATTGAGAAAATTAGATAAGAAGATTCATATTGGTATTAGAAGATGGTTTATAGTTTGAGTGATAGATCGAGGTTCCATAAACTTTGTTGATATTGTTGAGTATAGTGGATGTGAAGTTACATGTTTGTGTTTAGATGCTGGACTAATATTCTGGGTAGTGATAGTATGCTATACAGATTAGGTTCCAGACTAAGTCTCTAGACACAAATAATATACTTTTTTGTTATATTTTAGACCGATTCTATAGGAAGTGATGGTATTAAATATAATATGTATGGTGGAATTATGCTCTACATCCATGGTTTAAATGTTAGACTGATGATCCAAACATGAGTTTTTGATATATGGTTTAAGTGTCGGACTGATTCTCCAGGAATGATTGTTTGGATATATGGTTTATGTTTGGAATTGATGCCATAGGAATTATTTTTTTTATATATGGTTCAAATGTTGGGATGATGTTATAGGCATTATTTTTTTTGATATATGGTTTAGGTACTGGAATGATGCTTCAAGAACTATTCTTTGTGATACATGAGTTAGATGTTAGACTGATGGTCTAGGATTAGTAGTACATTTATGTAGTATGTGGGACACATGTGTCTAGGTACTAAGTATGAGATCATGTTTTTGGTCACGAGGAAATTGAAGGGGATGAATTAGATAAGTATCCCATATAATAGGACTATCATAGGATGTATCCCTGGAACTGTCAGTTTTGGTTGCGGTTACCATGGTTATAGAGTTCACAAGTTATTTGGGATGCATGGTCATGGAGACGTTCTCAAAGAAACCCCGACATTAGATAAAGCAGGTATGGTTGATCGAGGTCTTCAACATAAGGATCAAAAGTAATTTTTTTTATTTATTTTTAGTTATATTTCATCTAGGATGAGCATATATCATGATCATGAACTTATATAAGAATTTTATATGTTCACAATTGGGGGAGGCCTATTAAGATTTATTTATCACCCCTATATGTGTACCTCGATGTATGTGAAGACCATATGTCTTCTTTTAGGTTGAGAATAAATACATGAGGGATAGAGCCTAGGTATATAATTTCATGGTTTTGCAGGATGATCATGTTGAATAGATTGGTCATGATGGAGTATATTGATAGGGTAATATGGACCAAGTATATGATATGGACCATAGTTGGATGTAGGTCCGGATGTGTTTATTTTTCACCTATTTATTTTTTATATTTGATCATCCCAATGGGCGATCAATGTTGTATGTATGGAATGAATATTTGGGACTTTACTATATTTCACTCATTACATCATGTTTTAGTTTCATCTTATTTATTCTTCCAATTTATATGATGTTTATGATTTTTTGTTATTTACATCAGGTTATAAACTCTAATATGGGGGTATAGTATCCTCACAGTTCCAACTTATACCCCCGCTGATAGTAAGAATCCTCTGGAATACGATGAGGCATGATTGAGTTATTGTGGCAAACCATATATATGCACTGGTTTAATGGAATCTGGGTCAAGATGTTAAAAGGTGGTATCCAAGGTGTTTAACATTCCATTTATTTTACTATTGGGGCTTCAAATAATGGAGATATAGTAATGTGTTAGATCTTGAGATGGATACTAGGCTGGTGCACTATGAACACCTATTTCAGTAGGAAGTCTAGGTTACTAGGTGTTGGTATTGATGTTTTGGATATGTGATGTTATGGTAGTACATTATTTTTTCTTCATTTTATGAACATTTTATTTGTATTTAATGGTTTATAATGGATTTCAGGTTCTTGAACCATTTTTAAGAGGCCTGTGATTTAGTTTTGAATATTGGAATGTAGAGGCAAGAGGCATCTCATGCATCATGCTTGGAGAATAGGATCTACATGTTATATTCCCTCTAGTCTATAGTTTTTTGGATTTCCTTTATGATGGTAGGTTATGTGGATCTATGGTGAGGGGCTTGGAGATGAGGGATATAGTTCAGTCCTTGGAAAAAATAGGTGTAGTTACCCTGGTAGGTCAGTATGAAATAAGTACAAGATTTTGGTACCTTTTTTTTTGTTTTTTGTTTGATTTTGGTTGTGTGGATTATTCCTAAAGGGGGTAGTTTTATGTGTAAATTCTCAGAGAGGATGTGTTTCCTTGTGGTTGGTGGTTGTCTTGATGTTATATTTCTTTTATATGTGAGACCCTAGAGATTGGTGTTTTGGTATGATGTTGTTGTGCAATGTTTGGAGTGTGTTTTATATCCCATGAGTTGTATCTCTCTCTGAGTTGGCTTATACCTACATGATTGGACATAGTGAATAAACATGAAACTTTATCGGTAGGGCTAGGTGGGAGAGCCTAGTGGAATTTTTTATGTGACTCCTGATTAGGGAGTTAGATATATTTGATGTTTTAGGGAGACTTGTGAGATGGTTAGACTAATTTATGAGTGCCTTGGGTTCTTGAGGAATAAATGGATGTTTGGTACTTTTCAAAATGGAAAACAAAGGGTGTAACTAGGTTTTAGGTTTAGGATTATTGGATTCCTTTGTTTTTATAGGGAGAAATTATGTGGCTGTGTTTCCTCCATGTGGTTGGTTTTTAGAGTGGAATGTTGTTTTAGGTGAATTTCCCTAGAAATGGTTATATAGGAGAGTTGATCCTGGTGGATTTGAGTTTGTATTGAGAGCATAAAAAGTACTCAATTTTCATGGTTAAGGCTTATGAGATGAGTTTTTATGAGATGTGACTCACTAGAGTTGAATAAGGTTTTGTGATTGGGTTACAAAAGAGAATATAATTGTTATGTGATTGTGGAATCTTAGAGATGAAAGTACTGGTGATGCGTTGAATCATTTTTCTCAGGGATCAGACATTATAAGAGTGTAAACCCAAGGTGATTGAGTTGGTAATATAGTATTGAGTAATATTATAATCATTGTGGGTGTGATGAGAGTCTTATGGGCATGGTGGCCCGAGGCTATTGGGATGGAGTTGTGATGTTTTGGAATGGATGAGGTTGTGGAGGTTTTAGTCAATGACATCTTATTATACTCACAGTATAAAGATGGTCATGACCAATATATTGACATCATCTTGAGTATGCTAATATATAATTAGATATATTCCATTCTATATAGATGTTTCCTTGGGTTGATAAGGGGAATCTTGGGAGGTTACGCTCATGGAGTAGTGTGTGTATAGCCCTATGGTGGAGAGCACACCTTGGATTTTTGCGAGTAAGGTCCCTATGATGGATCATATATTGAAGAATACCATGATTTTGATTCTCAAATTCTAGGAACATGTGATAATAGATGTTTTTTTTGATTCTCTATTGGGAGAAAGATAACCATGTTCCATTCTAAGGAATTGGTTGTGATTGGGGAATGTTCTGTAGAAAACATGTTTTGTTGTGAGGTGATGGTAATGATACTTCTGTAGTGGGGAGTACTATATCAGTCACGATGTTGTTACCCTTGAGTGGGTAGGGTCAAGGATGTAGTTTGGACCATATATAGCAGGTTTGTGGACAACTGAGGATGTGTTTTGAAAGGCAACTCTGACAGTGAGAAACATCGTGGATCAGAATCAGTAGTTGTGAGTTTAGTTTTATGGTGGGGAGGACCCTGAGTTTTATGAAGAGATTTAAATTATGTTGTGAAGTCTCAGGATATATGAGTGTGGTTAGGCACTATCATAGTAGTTTGTTGATGGCAGTAAGTAGTGGCTTGGCCTTTTATGTCTTGTATGACCTATCTTGGGGTTATACAGTGGAACTCAATTATCTTCCTTGTGTAAAACACATTTTTATGAGTATGTCTTGATGAAAATGGTGTGTTGGGATGTGTGGTTAGAAGACAACTAAAGATTCACTAGGATGAGAAGGTTTATGGTGGGCTAGTTTTAGTGACTTGAGTTTTTTTTAAATTTGAACAGAAATTAGAATTTTTTACTTTCAGGTGATCATGAGAGGAAATTGGTAATTTCCCCTAGAATATGTTCTCTTATAATTTTTTTGAATACTACATTGGTCCTGAAATAGTTTATTTACCCTAGGATAGGTGTTTCATGGAATTATGAGTTGTCTGAGTTTTGGAGGAATATTTAATATTTAATTAATTAAATATTAAATTATTTGTCCGAGTTTGGGTAGTGATATATTTTAAATGGAGCATCCTATTGAGATTTTGACTCCTTGTTTGATTCTAAAATGGGTGTTTTCCCTAAGTGAGGTATAAACTCACTTCGTGTTCTAGGATTCGAGACATGTGCTAAATGGGCATTTAATTAATTAATTATGTTAAGTAAAACACCTTTATTTGGGGGATTCCCACGCATGGAAGGAAGGGGTTGTGGATTATCCCTCCACACTATGACTAGACCGAGAGGGTAGGGGGAAGAGATGCTATCAAACTTCATCCATGGAATATATTTGGAGCAGATTGAGGTGTAGTGGCTTCCTGGAGTATATTTAGACCCGAAGATTCGACGTTTATGCCATGAGGTTGGCCGATTTTAGATTTATATGCCCCAATACCCATAGATTAATTTGTCCAAAGTTTTAAATCCCTTTTATGATTGATAAGGACCCCATGGGTTTATGATTTATAAGGACCCCATGGGGGTTTATCTTTTCATATTTAGGGGAAAATTGGGGTTTTTAGAGGTTAATAGGGGTTTCTCTTTCAGAATCCCTGTCTACACGACCTGTGGTTTTAAGAACACATTCCATGTTTCATTACCATTAAATGAAGAAGAAATTTTTATAAGTACAGTCAATGTACTTTAAGTACACACCATGTAGTTTTAAATTACCATTTGGTCAAGGACATGAAGTACAAACTATGTACTTTAGGTATACACCATGTAGTTGGACATGGCCATGTACTTGGGAAGACACCCCATGTGAGGGGCACATGGCCATGTAGTAATACATGGGTAAACACCATGTACGCCCTGACCGTGTAGTGGGACATGGGTATACCCCATTTTTCTTTGTCCATGTATAAGTACATGTATAGGTGTAGAGTTGCGAGTACACACTGTATAATAAGAAGCACATGCTGTGTACTTTTTCCAGCTTGGGGGTTTTAGGAGTTTTGTGCCCTAGAGTCAGAATTGGACTTGTGAATAGTCTATTCTAAGAATTTTTTTCAATAGATAATGATGGTGAGATCCTTTCCACATATAAAGGTTATTTGGATGGTGTTTTAGAACAATATTTTAGCAGTAGGGATCAAAATTAATTGAATATATGTAAGTGTGACTTCTATATTTCCCTACTATAGGTATAGTGGTTTTCACCATAAGGGATCAAAATGAATTATTTCAGAGTTCTATTCGTGGTATTATCATTCAACACATTTATTTCTAACATTATTTATTATACATTATATCTCAAGGCTATTTATATACTAATATTATTGTTCTTATTTAAAAAAATAGGAACATGTGTAGTGGGATTACAACCTTATCTCACTAGGGATTAGACACTTGATTACAAGAGTAGATGAACCTTGTATTCACCAATATGTTATGTCTGTTCTTTTTCAATATTCATATCAACATCACATCATTATTTTGAGATCTATGTGTACAAAAAATGATGGAATATTTTAAGATATTATATTATAGGTTAACCCTTGATTCACCACTTGACTTGTGATGGTTTAATCTCTCCTCATGATTATAAGAGAAAAATTCCAAAAAAAATCATTACATAATGAAATATGGATAATTTCACACTAATGGTTATGATGTAACTTAGAATGAGTTATCATTCTATTAGGATCATATTTAATAAAATTATTTATTAAATAAATAAAAAATTTGAAGCTCAAATAATGAAAATATAAATTATATATAAAATGGAATCATTATAATCCAATTTTACATTAAGATCAACTTTATCTAATGAAATTATTATTGGAAGAAATTTTCAATACTTTTATAGAAACCATTATTTTTTATTAAGTGAGAAGGAACATTATATATTATAGAGTAGAACCTTATTAATAATCCAATTAGTTAAGCATTTCATTAACCAAATCTTGATTTATATGAGAATTATTGAAGTTCTCATAAAAGGTTTCAAATAAATTTGATTAAAATGAATTAAGAAAATTTAGTCTTCACTGATGCATTCAATATGATTAGGTATATTAATGATTTGGAGAGTCTAGATATTCCTATTAAGTATTTGGATTTGGACTTCATTTAATGGTAAGAGTTATGATAATATTAATGCATTTAATAAATCTTTACCTAATAAACTAAAAGTACTGATGATAGTTGAGAAAGACATGGGATTTTTAGAATCTTGTGTTGTGTTTATATATATTTTCTAAATTTTATACTGGAAGAAAAAGATTAAATATTAATATTTTTATACTTTTTCATTGAAACCTAATGGAGGATTCATGAGGGTGGATTTGGGTTTCAATTATATAGAATTTTTAAAAACACTTAAAGGGGTTTAAGAAACTTGATAGAGAGACCATGTCTAGTATTAATGTTATAGAAATCAATTGATTTATTTTTAATTTTACATGTTACAAAAAGTATATTTTACAATTTATTTAAAAATATAGGAGTTAAAAATTAAGGAAAGGATTGATGATTCTTGGACCATGAATTCAAGAGATGAGGTAAGAGTTTCTACTTTAATAAGTTGTATAAAAAGGATTACTTCAAATCATGGATGAATCTAAAATAAGGGATATGTATTTCATCACATTTCTCTTATGTGATAAGAAAAATTTTCTTATTATCAAAGAATTTTTATGAATAAAAGTTGGTAATATATTTGATATATATATAATCTATTATTTATTGAACTCTATAATATATTTGATAATATTATAAGATATAAGTATTTTATCTTGGATAAAATATTTTATCCAAGATATCTATTAAAATTCGGTGGAAGATTCCCCAGCAACCAACTATTTAATTTTTTAAAAATAAAACAATATTTTTATAATATTTATCTAAAAATTTAAAATACCATATATGATATGGTAATTAATAGTTTATTTGTTAAATATTATATGTAAAGTAAATAAGTGTTATTTACTTAAATAAAGGAGTTTCTATTTTAGAAATTTATTTTGGAGAAAATATAGTTTCAAAGAATCTAATATGAGTATATTTTCACTTAGATAAGTTCAAATTATCAATTATAAATGATTATAATAGTTAAATTAATATTTAGAGTCACTTTATATCCCAAAAAGTGTTCATGAAATGTTTTTAACAAATAAAGATTAATATTCTGTAACTCAATAATCTCAAAGGAAAAGTTTGAATGGAATGGATCCATAATGATGATGATGAATATATTAAGAAACATACGAAGATAAAAAAATTATTAACATTGTAACATTTGATGTTATGGAGTAATGAAGTTTGGTAACTTTCTTTAAGAAGGTCAAAAATAGGAATATGATTTATAGTATCACCATTTCTTAAATAATAATTCTTTATACATGTTACCCAATCGAGGAAAAAACATTAAGGGTTTTTCTGATGATCACATATTGATGTTAAATGAATTACAAAGGGATGTAATGAGTTTAACAATTAGCTAAAATATTATTAAGAATAAGGCTACTAAATTCACCCATCTTATAGGATATGATGTGATAAGAAAATATGGATGGTTTTGATAATATTATTAAAGGAGTCTAAGAAAATAAAATTTATCATTTTATATAAAAGTTAGTTTCCTAATTTATCTTTTTTATGTCTGATGCATATATTTTATAAATTGAAATGATAATTGACCTCTATATGTATGAATTTGGGTTATACCTAAATTATATTCTTCATGGATTATTATGTTAGGAGGAAATGTTAAAATTTTTATTTGTATGATTTTATATATATATTTATAAAATTCTACTCAGATATAAAAATAATTTTGATTGTTGGATAAAGTATGAAGTATACCACATGGAATGTCATTCTCTATGTCTTTAAATTTGTTTATCTGAGGTTGAAATATTCCTAGAATGAGAACCATAATTCTTTAACACCTTCCATATACCATACTTGAGGATAAGATAATCAGTTGGTGGTTGGGTATGTTGTTTATTATCTCATCATATGAGGATCAAATAATATAATATTTTTACTCTTATTTGATGAGTATGACATCCGGTATTCGATTGTGATCAATGGATCAAGTGTGTATCCATTCCTTTATAAGGTACATGTGATGTTATTATCTATTTAGATAAAAGAAATGTGATGTGACAATCTATATGAGTGAATGTAATGAGATGTTTTCATCAATATGATTATCCTGCAAACCAAGAATTGAGAACATATACCTTGTATTTATATAATTTAAACACTTTGTGTCCCATAAACACTCGATATCATGAAAAAATTGATTATATGATTATATATATGCGAATATGATATAATTTTTGGAATACGTATGGAGATAAATGTGTTTTATAGTTATCATACCAGACCCCTTTGTATTGTGAGTAGCATTAACACTTTATAAAATATTTCACTTTTCTTATAGTTATGGATCAGAGAATTAATAATCTTTATTAATTATATAAAGGTATATGGGATCACATTTTGTGGTTGTGTTAATAAGGATTTATTTTTATAGTGTTTTTTAACAAAAAGATTATAAAAACCAAATAATGTATTAGAGGATATCCAAAATATTATTTGTGGGTATATTTAGATGTTGTTATAAATGATGTCACATGTGGTGAAAATGATTGTTATATTTCCCAAAAGGATTTATGGTTATGGTTTCACAATTTATTACATATAATACGACACACGATAAATGTTTATTAAGTCTAGTGTATTTTGGGAAAGTGGGGATTGATATAAATATTCACTAAAGGTATGAGAATAACATGGTAGTTTAGAACAAGTCATAGTCTATGCCGGGATATAACAAATTATGGTTAATTCCATCATGTCTTAGTGTTGTGAATAAAAATTATATATTATGTGATAACATGTGATATTTCCTCCTTGTCCTATTTAGGACATCTTTATTAGTTTTATTATCATGAAATGAATATGTAATGAGTTTTAATATCAACCATAATTGTTTAAACTCTAAGTAATTAATCATAAATAAAATTTTATAAGTTACAAATGGGGTAACTCAATATATGTTTATATAATGATGCATTAAATAATATTATAAATTTGGAATCCATTGATTCTCCTTGGATGGATATGTAAATAGTGTTATAGTTTTTGATTGATTTTAATTCATATGTTTTGATAACTATTTAAGCTGAATCTCTCTATTTATCTTTATATATATCCCATGTTTCTAGAAGACCACAAGGAAGACAGAATAATTTCTAAGAGTTAAGATATTCACTCATATGATGCATAACCTTGGAGGAATGAGTATATTGAGTACATCTTTGTTATCATTATCAAGCTTGGGTGGACAAATTTTGATATTACATATAATGTGAGAAAAGTTAGAATATTATTCAATTATTTTATTTAATTTTATATGTATCTAATAATATGGGCCCTTATTAGGTTTTGGTTGATGATTTCCACTATGATTGGATAAGCGGTATTCCATCCCAAATCCATCAGATGAATCCAATGTCATACCATTATGTTTATTTAGGAGGCATTACGATACAACATTGTATAACGAGTAGATGATTCGAAGGTAATGTTAGGATTTAAATATGGGAAAAATACACACCAAACATCCTGATGATTTTATATTATGGGGAATTAATTTAGATTACATATATTGGAAATTCTTGTATTGAAAAGGTACACTGATAGTGAAAATTTTAGTTTATAGACATAAATAAAATAGGAATGAATGAAGTGAAGGAAACACCTTACTATTAAGTTCAAATGGTAAATTTTAATGTTTTATTTATTTTTAAAAAATTAATTTTTTATAATATGTTAATGAAAATAATGAAACATTGATCTATGGATTTTATCAATAATATTAGCAGGATAATATGCGATGAAGGAATTTCCATTTCAATCATGGGAATGAACTTCAATATGATAGAGTGACTACTTAAAGTGAATACTATAATATTACATGTTTTTATTATGTGAAAGAGTGAAATCAAGTTATTTCCACAATTCCTATGTATTTTAATATTCTTGGATATCAAATTTAAAAATTTAATCAAGTTTTCTTTATTAAAATACATTCTCTTGTTTAATAATTTTATTCATTCATTATATATTACTATTTCATGCTATAATTATCTTGATCTAGTTGTATCAATGAACACATGCATTGGTTGTCGTAATAATGAAAAATAGATACTTTTATATTAAAAAATATCTAAAATTAATTATTTTTACATTGTAATAAGATTATATAATCCACAAAAAATCAATAATTTTTTGTAAATTAATTCATTTTTTTGGGTTTAGGAATTATTTTGATTTTATTGTAAAAATATAATAAATATGGGATTCAATTGATTTTATACATTCATTTTAGTTAATTTTTTTATAAATACTTTTAATTTTATGTATATCATGTCTGTATAGGTGAAGGAAGTAAACTAACCATGATTTGTGTGATTAAAATCAATTCTGAACTAGATACAAGTGATTAAATAGAATAATTTTTTTTGTGTATGATTAAATGTAAAGAAAAGATGTAGAATAATGTGAAAAAATAATGTTTGAAACACGTGTTATATTAAAACCTTACATTTTGTGCTCATGTAGGGTTATTTTATTAAGTAAATACCTCATATAATATTAAATTCATGATTACAAGGTTCAAGTTAGATTTATTACTACATCAGATCACTATAAAGAAATATATTACAAATTTAACTACTTGTGTGACAATTATTCACTCCCTAGTGAATATGTACTAATAATCAATTGATTTTGTATCACTGAGTCATAATAAAATAGACATGAAAGTGTATGTATTAGATTAAATAATCCCCTATTATAGATAAAAATAGAACTTGAATGTGATTAACTAGGCCACCCATCCACCTATGTATGAATAATCCATCACTTCCAATTTTTCTCTCAAATTAATTCCTCCTAAAGAAGAATTATATAAGGTGAAATCCATTTAACTCATATCATATGATATTAAAATCAAGTACTCTGATTGTTACATGGGATTAAAAGTATAAATTAAAAAGAATATTTCATAGATTGATCAAAAATTAAAAAATATTATTCTCCTTGTCTTCCAAAGGCAGGGAACAACTATATTAACTTCCTCACATTATCCATCTATAAATAAAGGGTGGGTAGTGATCTTGGGAATATTTCAAAGTTCGAAATATTCATTGGTATTTGTGAAGTTGTTGAATCACCCCCTCAACTGATCTATATGAAAGAAATATAAGAGAGGACCTCAAATGCCTTGATTTTCATGGGAGTACAATGTCAAAATATTCATGGGTATTTGTGCAGTTGTTGAGTCCTCCTCCTCAACTGATCCATATGAAATCAATATAAGAGAGGGCCTCACATTCCTTGATTTTCATGGGATAAAGACCTCACAAGGTAGAGAGGGGAAAAATTATGTATAAATTGAATAGGATACCAACTAAATATGGGGTTCCCTAACATAGTGTAGTTTAAGATGCTTATATATATATTTTTACTATTATTCAATTTTAATTTATTTTCAAATTTTTATGTTATTACTATCATCTATTTTATGTTTTTATATTGTTTTCCACTCTTAAATGATTATGGATAGCTAACCAACAAGTTTATATATGAGAGTTTATATGGGATTACTAAATCCTTTCACAATAAATTCAATTATAAATTCATACATTATGGATTCAAAGAGTGAAGTGGTAGAAATTTAGGGACAATTCCTATCATCCATATTATTATTTATTTTTTGAACCACTATTCTCGAATATTTTAGTTAATTATCATATCGTATAGTGTATTCATGGTGGTTGGATGATCGATGGATTTGGATAGATCCTAGGCTACGTCTATAGGTTATGTATCATTCAAGGATTATCCCATCGGTTTCCCCTAAGGTAGGTGAATGTGTAGTTTGATCAAGTGATTATTATCTAAATTTTGAATTATAATCATCCTAGTTCATTGGGAGATGGTTATGAAAATATAGGATCATATTAATTGTGTGAAATAATAAATTTGATATTGAAGTAACCCAAAATAACTAAAACTAGAAGAAACACCATTATTCCCAATTACATTACATTTTTATACATCTATATGTTTTCTTCCTAATGGAATCACACACACACCTCCACCGCTATTAATTTTTCATATTCTTTAAAATATTAAAAACTAAAAAAAATTATTTAGTGTTATAAAATAGTGATTGTGTTAAAATGGATCTTCATGAGATTCCTCTAATTATCACCTCATCTAAATTTTCGAAATTTAAAAATCAATACATTTATTATGATAAATATGATTACTTAACATCACTAGAACCATATTCTAAGAGCTAGGACAACCACTGTTTATTCTTTCACTTTTGTAAAAACCAATATAATTTTATAAATAATATATAAAAAATGGGATCTATGTTTAAATTAAATTCTTATTAAAGAGATAAAGTGAAACTAATATCCTAATAAATAGTGGGAGTTTAAATAAACCTTAGTAGGTTTGCGGTGTTCCTTGATTTTATTAAAGAGATCATATAATACATCAAACAATAGTATCATGAATATGTGTTAAATAACATTAAAATATCTCGTAATAGTTTTTAAAATTTAAAAATGTGGGAGAAGAACATAAAAAAACCATTGTATTTACCTACTTTTGAAAAATAGGATATCAAAATGTTTGAGTCTATACTTAAAGATCATCCACTACCAAACCATATTGTGTATTTTTTAGGGGCACTCATGGATAAAAATAGATTTAAGATAAACCACTTATGTGAGATTACAATGATTTAGACTCCTTTGTGAATAATGTTTCTGTAATTTATTTAAAAACTCATGATCCATGGTTAGATTCCATAGATTCAATACTTATAGAATTTTTCTATGATGTAGGAAAAGAAATAGAGGCAAAGATATCTGAATAAATGATTGAATATCCATTACCCACTCATATAGATGGTTTTATATAGGATATTTATAAAGAGTTTTAAGTTCCAGCTGAATCAATTGATGGTGAAATTATTTCTTTAAACATAATTAATTTTTTGTTTATTATAAACACAACCAACTTCCAACATCCCTTGTATTATTTTTGTATATTTTGTATATTACATGCTTTATACATGGGATTTAGATTATTTTTCGATAATAAAAAAGTTGTTTCAAGTGGAAGGTAGGATAGATTTTGAGTTACTTATAAAGATAATAAAATAGAATGGTTTGAAACTTTACTCAATTGAATACCAACATGCTCATAGACATCCATAAGAGAATATATCCTTAGAAGGAAGCTACAAAAATCTAGTGGATTGTATAAATCTAAAATCATTAGAATATAATAAATTCTACTTTATCTTTTAACACCTATTTAATCAATAATATACTAAAAATCATCAGTTACAAGCATAAATAATTATATAAAAGGACTTCTCTTAGAAGTAATCTTTGAATGGAAAGGGAAAAAAAGGAAATGTGGTGGTTCATGCCACATAAGCTAAATATACCCATCAGATTGAGGATAACTACCAGTACTACCTGAATAGGGAAATTAAAAACTCATTACCCACTAGGGTTCAAATAAATATTTCATTCCCACTCCTTTATATTTTTAGTTTCCTTTAAATAAAGTTTTTAATTCAATTATTTTCTTATAGGTTAACATAAGTTAGAAACTATGAGCATAACCAAATATACCAATATGTAGTAATTAATGTTTTATCTCTCCTTCTATGTTTCTTATTGATATTATTCTTGTGATTATGCAAAAAATTAAATGATGGGAGGTTAAAACTATTTTTGGGGAGAGGAAGCAATATCTTAAAAAACATACATTCCTATTTCTATTTTCTATTTATAGGGTGTTTTTAGGATATCTTAAGATAAACATAATACCATGGTAAAATTTAATCATCTTTTATTTTTTTAAAAAATATATTAATTTAGACATAAAAGTATCAAAATGATTTATAAAATTTATATTTCTATCTATTTTAAATTTAATCATTTAAAGGATTTTGACCTAATGTGAAACTCTTATGCATAACTATTTTCCATTTTCAAACTAACCAACATAAGTGTTATTTAAATATTTTTAAAATATGGTTTCATTTAATTTTTTAATAATAGTATCCAAACTTTCTAAGTGATCAAGAACTTGTTTCTATACTCTGTTTGAAACCTTTAGGGATCATGATCTTTTGTAAAAAATGATTTTAAATTTCATTTTAAAAATATACTTTAAATTATTAACATATTTGGAGACTACCTATACATATATACTTTTTATTAAGTCCCATAGATTTCAAGAAATTTTTATTCGGTATCCACATAACAAGATTAATATCTCTACCTACCCTATAAATGAGTACATTGAATTATTATATGAAAAACATGTTTTGGGGTATGACAATTTTTTTGGGGATTATAGGGAGGAAAATTTCATTATTGAGAAGATGTTAGTTGGATTAAACATTATATGAGAAGAATAATTCACATCATTAATTAAAACACATCAATTGCCCTATTTATTGATAAAAATGAATATGAAAAAGTGAACATAAAAAATAGTTATAGAAAAAAAAGTTAAAAATGGATTGTAGTGGGTTCATTTACTATAAACAATACTTTGTGAACCTCCATTGTAAATAGGAAGTGTGATATGATAGAACCATATGATGGGGATTTAGTAGGGAAAATTTATTGAGCGCCACACTTGTTTAATCATATATTATGCTCAAATGACTTAATCCTCCACTTTCTCTATTAATTTTCACATACGAAGCACCAATATTAACACATAGAACGAACCATGAAAAAACATCATGATTTATGCATCAATGTGGATCTATGAATTTAAGATATTAAGATAGAGGAAAACTGATGGAAACCATACTCTCACTTTAGAATTTTAAAATCCTTATTTATAGTTCCTTTAGTGAATAATGGTTCATTTCTGTAACAACCTAAAATTTTATCAATGAAAGATACCATATTATAATTATTTTATGTAGTATAAACAACATAAACCTCACATAGGGAACACAATACAAACTTTATTAATGAATAATGAATGAAATAAGAGGTATTTATATAAGTTAAGGAACCTATACCAATGGAATATTAACTTGAACTTTGGAATAGTAATGTGACCCTTATGAATAAAAAACCAGAAAATAGAATATCAAGCTCACCTATGAATGTATAAATTAAATTTATCCATCTTATAAATGAAAATCTGATATAATTATACCATAGTGTAAGTAAATAAATGTTTTAGAAATTATCAATTAAGTGTTGTTATTTTTATAAAACATAAGCATTTAATTTCAATTTATATTTAATATAATGTTTTAAAATAAAATTTATTTCCATAAATTTATTCATAAATTAATATTTTGTTTTATTATTATTATAATAAAATTTTATGATATTTTAATTAATTTTTCAAAGTGTTATAAAATCAATTATAATTTTAAAATTGATATTATCCAAGTAAATGATGATTTTAATTAAAAATTAAATTTCTCATATTTATAATTTTATTTATAAAATGGATTCCATTTTTTAATTCTAAACATCAAAAAATTATTAGGATTAGTTATTGGGATTTTTCTAAAATACTTGAATTTTTGGTGAATAGTAAAATACAGTAATTTATGGTATATAAATATTATAAGTTAAATACACTATTACTTGAGTCATTGATGATGTAAGATCCATAATCTCAAAATTATATTAATTATTTTAACATATTTATTGATAATTATCCAGCTATTTATAATCTTGAGGAAAGATAATAAAACTAATGAATAAAAGAATGAGAAAACACCCCTTTACTCCCCTATAAATACCACTCCTCACCACCTCTTCTCCTCACACCTATAAATATTTTATACTTGTCCAAATTTTACTCAAATAAATTTTCAAGACCCTCCAACACATACAAGATATTTTGGTTTCAAAAAAATACCAAAACCAACCCCCCTAAGGAGGTTCTAATGAAGAATGATTCAAGAGATAAAATCCTCTTTATTTTCTTTTAATTTTTGTTCAAGTTCATTTATTTTCTTCTTATATCCTAACCTCCCATAATATAAATACTATGATAACTCCATTACATTAAATATAATTTAATATTAATATTCTAATGGAACAATCCATCATAATTTCTTTCCCCTCTCCTTTTATTCTAAAAATGAAAACATCGTCTGTGATGTGTGAATTTATCACATTCAAGGAAGACAAAGTATTCAATATCAATTACCTCTTTCAAGACTAGTCATAAAACCATTTTATTTTTAAAATATATTATAATATATTTATTACATCAATGTTAATTTTCTGTAACCATTTTATATACATAATATTAATTAATAAAATAAAACTAGTTTGTGATGATCGAAAAACCGCCAAAATAATCTAAACAATTATCCTTAACGGTTTATCTAATGAGTCATCCTCACCCAGAATTACAAAATGAATTATATAACCATTAAATATTATAGATTTTAATTAATAACATATAACTTCAATTTTATACAACCATTCTCATTTTACATGATTTTCCATACATGTATACAAGTAACCGATCATGAAAACTAATGAAACGAACACTCCCAAATGATGAAATTGAATCTTATAACTCATAAAAGGGACATAAATTAACTTAATAAAATTATAATAAATAAAATAAATGTATAAAATGTTCTTAATTAATTAATTAATGGATTTAATTTTATTATTCAGGACATTAAGATCAAGTACAAAATCGATTCAGACATAAGGTAAGAGATTCTTTCCGAACCTCCATTTTTTCCTTTGGGTTACTATTTATCTCTCTTTAACTCAATGTAATGATTATATTTCTTTTTTTTAATTATTATAAATTCTGTTTATATGTTCAAAAATCATGTATTCAGATTCAATCTTCCTTCTTTTACAGGTAAATACATGTTTTAAAAAGGTTCCCTTCTCGAATCTTCCTGATAAGAAAGTTCGATTAAAGAGAACTCCCCAATTTATTATCCATTTTCAAGTGAACTAAATAATATATTTTAAGTCAAAATTATTTTTCTAAAACCACTTATTTTATCATAGAAAATTATCATGGTTCATTTATATTTTTATTAAAACAAATATACCTTTTCCTCTTAAAATTCTCTTTAATATTTTCTTTAAAACGCACTAAAATGATTCATTTCTAAAGTTTCTTAAACAGATTTTTTATATGTTTACACTTAAAAATTGGAAATAATTTATCATAATATATTCATATTTTACCTTATTAATGTTCATGTATTAAATAAATCCATTCTATCATGGAAACCATTACGATATCCCCTTTCATTATTCCTTATGACATGATTATGATACCCAATTATTTCCATGGGTAACCCTTATAATTGATTATTAATGTGGCACACATATTAATGAACATGTTATTATGGGTGTCCCAAATAGTGGTCCAATCCATTGGTTAATTTTTAGTCTCATGAGACATCATGTTTGGACAGGGAGTGAACTTGATTCTTTTATAGGGCTTTGTCCTCCATGTGCAATGGTCTTAGAAGTTAGCCTCGACTCATTATTATGTCATGTTGTGTGTTTTTACCACATTTATATGATTACGTGATTACAATATCCAATTTTCTATATGTTATGATTCCATATGTTTATTCTTGTTCCATTATAATCTATTTCATCATGTTATTCCTTCCAACCCATGTGTTATGCTTTATTCTTATGTTTATTATCTTATTGGGATTTCTAGCTCATCTATTTTGTTCATGTATTCCACAAGTTATCCTATGTATATTTAAGAGCTCAATGGAAGTTAGGATCTCATTATGGTGATTAAATAAACGATGTTTTTTTTAGTTTTCATGTTTTCAAATTATGTACATAATCTTACAAAGACACTATAATTTATGATCCTTGGTTGTATTTTATAGTAAATTGTGATTAAAATTATTTATAATATGTGTAAAGGGATAGGGTCACCATAGTTGGTCGCAGAGAAAGGTATAATTATTTTTGGATATTAGGACTATATCACTTTAGTAAGAACCCGAAGTATAATTCTATCACCATGTATAACCTAGATTGAAACTTATGGTATCACAAGTTAGTATACACTTTTCCTTTACAAGTTTATCCTTCTATGTTCAATTCTTTATTTTTTTATATACTTATCAGATAAGTATTCAAGCCCCCTAATTGTACATTATTTTCTTAGTTAGTGGATAGAAATAGAAGAACTCATGCCAAGAATAAATTTTATAGGAAATGTAATGATTTCCCAAACGATATGACAAATTTGATGTGAGCGGATGATCATAAATTCATGACAATACTTACTCAGCTGACTCAATTTATGAATAATAACTTGAATGACATGGAAATACCTCATTCTCCTAAGAAATATCAAGTTATAGTTAAATTATTCATGTGAAAAAGGCCTCCCATGTTTAGTGGATCTTCTGATCCCCTCCTCAAAAAACAATGGATTAACTCCATTAAGACGATATTTTGTATCATCCACTACTTAGAAGAAGAGAATTTTGTGTTGATAGTTTTTTGTTTTGATGAGGAAACTGATAAGTGGTGGACACTGATCAAGAACATAAATTCTAAAGAGGTAATTTATTCTATGTAATGAGAATATTTCAAGAAAATATTTTTCAAAAAATATTTTCACTGAACCCTATGTATTAAGATGTAAAGGGAGTTACGTAGACTGTAGAAAAAGAAAAATGATTCTATCAGGGCGTATGAAGAAAACTAGACAAGGATTTCAGGATACACCACCAGATTTGTTATGAACACCAAAATCAAGGTTGGCGACTTCTTTATAGAACTAAATATATTTCTATGAAAAGTGTTGGTGATTAGAGATTTTGACAACTATGAGGAGATTTTCTGTTGTGCCTTTGAGGTTGAAATAGAGATTCAAGACTCTCAGTTGTATCATGGGTCCAGGGAAAGAAAGAAAAAAATTGAGTTTAATATGGGTGGGTCAACAGATAAATCCCATGATGGAAAGAAGACCCAACATCTAACATGTCAAAAGTGTGGGATGAAGCATCCTATAAATTTCTTAAAGGGAACCAAGAGATGATTCAAATGTGGAAGAGAACGGAATATAGAAAATAACTACTGACGAGATATGAATAATCCCACAAATTTGAAGAAGAACGGAAGGTTCATATCAACACTCAGCCTATAGTGTAGTGTTTGAACCGAAAATAACATGGAAATTATGTGATCCATTACCCTAAGACAAGGGTTATTTGAGGAAATCTTCAACAACAACCTCCAAGGTAGCAAGGAAGGGAATATTAAATCACTACTACTGAGGTGGAACATAAAAATGATGTTGTAAAAGGTATTATAGTTATTATTTCAAGAATAGATAATGTACTATTTGATTCTAGTTCTATGAATTCTTTCATATCATGAAAGTTTAGTAGAACTTTTCAATAACCAACTCAAAATTTGGAGGTTGAGTTATCTATGAGAACAAAAAATGGGGTAATTATTTCATCCAAAGTTTATAAATCCTCCTCGATTAATTTTTGTGAACTAAACCTCCCAAAAAATATTTCTATAATCCTTTTGGTAGAGTTTGATTCTATATTGGTCACGAATCAGCTATCTTTATATAAATCAAAAATCAACTATCGAGAAAGGGAGATCACTCTTCATATCCCAAAGAATCCTCTAATTCTGTACAAATATAAGGATAAAGATGAATCTACTTCAGAATCATTATATCAATTGTGGATATTGTTTCCTTATGGCCAATAATATCTATGTCAAATGATTGGGATAAAGGAGAGAATCATGCTCGAAGACATTGCCATAATGATGGATTACACTGATGTATTCCCTAAAGAATTTCATGATCTTTCTCCTGATTGAGAGTTTGAGTTCCCAATTGAACTTATTCATGGATCTCTTCCTATATCAAAGACACCTTATAGAATGGAAACCATTGATCTAGAATAACCAAATAAGTAGTTATAAGAGAATCTGTACAAGGGTTTTATATGCTTGAGTGCATCATCATAGGGTGTACTAGTCCTATTTATTAAGAGTAAGGATGGATCAATGAGCCTCTGCGTTGATTATCATGAGCTCAAAAAAAATCATGATAAATAACAAGTATCCCCTACCACAAATATATGACTTGATTGATCAACTAAGTGGGGAAAATTATTTATTTAAGGTGGAAATTTATTCAGGATATCACCAATTAAAGGTGATGAGGGAATATATTCACAAGACTACATTTTGAATGAGTTATGGACACTATGAGTTCATAGTGATTCCCTTCAAACTCACTAATTCTCTAGAAATTTTCATAGACTTAACGAATAGAGTATTTATAGATTACCTTGAATTTTTTGGTAGTATTTATTGATGATATTATGATATACTCCAAGAACAAGGAGAAACATGAGGAGCATTTTCATACTATGCTAAAAACATTGTGAAGGGAGAAACTACCTCAAAAGTAAAATAAATGTGAGTTCTGGATGAAGGATGTAACATATCAGTTTTTATATGTATTATTTTTAGATATTATATGGATTGATTTGGAGACCAGGTGTTTGGAAGACATGAAATTTCAAGGCCTGATGTACCTAGAATAAATATTTTAAAACTATTAAACTTTTTAATAGCACGTACAAACAATTTTCCTGAAAAAGTGAAATAAATATTAAATGGGTTCTGAGATAAAAATACAAGGACACCGTTGAACTCATAGTGGAAGATTTACCCTACCCACAAATTAACTTTAGTCGGTTCTTGTCATCTATAGAAAAAATCATGGTGGATGTAACCATAAATAAAATAATTTAATAAAGAAATTATTTTTACACATTGAATTTCTTTTCTATAAAGTATTTATCATAAATTTAGGGTTTACACCATTACCCTAGAATTTTTATAGATGTGTGGATAAGGAAAATATAGAGATACCATTGGTGGATGATGATAGATCAATCAATCGACACACCTTGGATTCTATGGACCTTGCCAACATTGAAAAAGACACTTTGTTATTTTCCAGCGATCAAACCGAATTGGTGTAGGGCATGTTGTTTTGAGTTTTTTCCATGTTCTTTAATTTTACAATGAATGCTGGCTAATAAACAAACAAATTGGACCATAGATCGATCATTGTTTCAGGATGGTATATTATTTGTACAATTATTGGGAGATTGATATTTATTATTCTTCGTTTATCATTCTAACATAAATGGATAGAGGTCGACATAAACAAAGGCTGAGGTTCGTTCCTTAGGGTATATTCTTATGATTTTATCTTTCTGTTCTTCTTCTTCTTCACCATTGGATCCCCATGATCATGGATCTTCTTTAATGGGTGGATCTATATGCAATCAGACCCCTGAATTGGATGAAAATCGATAGTAGATGTCTGATTTGTGTAGATCAGGATCCGATGAGCTCAGATCTACAACCATTGGGTTTTTTCAGGCATCTAAGGAGGATTGGTGGTCCACAGAGGGTACCACCAGCACAACAATGACGATTGGAGGTGAAAACGGATCCATGTGTGGCAGTGAGGCCAGCGACAACCATGACGGAGGATGTGCGAGATGTCGATGGCAACACGAAGATGGCATGCTGCGGGAGGTGGCAGGACACGAGATACGGTAGGTGGCCTTGTGTGGTGGCCACGTGGATCAATAGTAGTTGCGGAGGGTGACTGCATGGAGTGGATGAGGTTCAGGCCCTAGCGGGTTAGATGATGTGGTCCAGCCCCCAGCATAGTGGGCTGGGCCAAGGAAAAGTGGGCCGGGCCAAGTGGTTCAGGCTAGGTGGGCCAGGCCGGACCCGAGGTGACCGAGGTAGAGTCATTCCATGGTCAACCGTGATCCATGGCGGCTCCAGTTTCCAGAGGCATAGCAGCCACATGACCATGGATGTGATAGATGAAATGACCACCATGGTCAGTACATGGTGACCGATCCACATGCCCAATAACCTCCTTTAAAACATCAAATGACCATAATTTCTAAACGGAGCATCCAATTGATGATTCGTCTACCATGTTGAGACCCTAATGATGAGAATGTCATTTTGAGACCAATGGTGGGTTTTTAGCTTAGGCACATTTTCAGTGAAGATGTTATGTTTACACGGGAAATACCTGGGGTCAAGGGACACGATGGGTGTGACTACTACACATAGTGTACCCGCTTCCTGCATGGCTTGATTATCTTTTCCAACATACATTAAAAAAGATTATTTAGGGTTCATTCCCCATTTCCTAATGGTTAGTTTAGTTTCCTCCTACAGACAGAATGACATTACCTTTAGTGAGACTTCCTGGATAAAGTTATTGTAATTCCTCCGAGAGGCCTAGAATAGGATCATCACTACTACAACTTGGCCTTTTATCAGTGCTAAAAACCAACATTAAAAATGCTAGAAAAGATCTGTTAATGCTAGCATAGATAAAGGGGGGGGGGGGGGTCCCCTTTATCAGCACTCCAAAAAGCGCTGATAAAGGCAACCTTTATCAGTTCTAAAAAAAGCACTGATAAAGGACCCCCTTCATGAGCGCTTTTTTTAGCGCTGATAAAGGTAGAGTTTATCAGTGATTTTAGGAGCGCTGATAAAGAGGACCCCCCTTTATCTATGCCAACATTAACATCGCTTTTCTAGCACTGATAAAGGTGTGCCTTTATCAGCGCTATCTTGATCACTGATAATAGGGCCCTTTATCAGCACTCTTTTAGCGCTGTTAAAGGTGTCCTTTATGAGCGCTCAAAAAAGAACTAATAAAGGCACCTTCCCCTACACCTGCACAACCAACACCTGCACACCTGTACACCTACACAAACCAGCACCTGCACACCTACACAAAATAGCACCTGCACACCAGAACAAAATAGCACCCGCACATAATATTTTGACCAACAATGCTATATAAATTTACTTAACATCATGAATACAAAAAAACACTGCTATATACATTTCAAGCAATTTTTTACATGGTTACAATTAAAATTATCCAAAAATAGTTATAAAAATTAATTTTTCATCCTTTGATATCCGTGATCCTCTCTCAAAAATTATCGTCCAAGGTATTTATTGCTGAACAAAGCATCTGAACTCAAAGAAAAAAATTCACCAATATAAGAAAACCAATATTATGTTAGTAATACAATAATGAAATAAATTAAAGCATTAATATAAAATAATACATTAATATGGAAATATGAAACTAAAATATGGAAATGATAAACTCAAATGTTTTCATTCTGATAACAATGAAAGGTAATAATGTAAAATCAATATGTTTTTGGATGATTTATCTCATTTAATAAATACTAATTATTTATCTAATGAAAAGCTTTACTGGTCACACCGTGCATCAGATTGAGGTGAGGTTGATTCATACACGTAAAAAATGACTCATGGATCACTGTATTAAGGTATCAAAACAATAAGAATGAATTTTCTCAGTTTATCGTATGTCACTTGTGTTGTTTTCTAAAGTTTAGGTCAATTTAAAACTGATATCAGACACTTTTAGCCATACCAGTCACACTGTGCATTGGATTGAGGTGCAGTTGATTCGTACACATCACAAATGACTCATGGATCATTTTCATAAAGTATCAAAACAATACTAATGCATTTTCTCAGTTTTCCATATGTCACTTGTGTTGTTTTCTAAAGTTAATGTCAATTTGAAACTAATATCAGACAATTTTAGCCATACCGGTCACATCGTGTGTTGGATTGAGGTAGGGTTGATTATAAATCTCAAAAATGACTCATGGATCGTTTTCCTAAAGTATCAAAACAATATGAACGTATCTTCTCAGTTTTTCGTATGTCACTTGTGTTGTTTTCTAAAGTTAATTACAATTTCAAACTGATATCATACACTTTTAGCCATACCGATCACACCGTGCGTCGGATTAAGGTGCAATTGATTCTTAAACGTCACAAATGACTCATGGATCGTTTTCCTAAAGTATCAAAACAATAGAAACAAGTTTTCTTGTTATTCCGTATGTCAGTAGTGTTGTTTTCTAAAGTTAATATCAATTTGAAATTGATATCAGACACTTTTAGCCATATCGGTCACACCGAGCATCGGATTAAGATGCAGTCAATTCTTAAACGTCAAAAACCACTCATGTATCATTTTACTAAAGTATCAAAACAATCCGAACATGTTTTCTAAGTATTCCGTATGTCAGTAGTGTTGTTTTCTAAAGTTAATGTCAATTTCAAAATGATATCAGACACTTTTAGCCATACCGGTCACACCGCGCATTGGATTGAGGTGCGGTCAATTCTTACACCTAAAAAATGACTCATGGATCATTTTCTTAAAGTATAAAAACAATCCGAACGTGTTTTATAGGTTTTCTATATGTTAGTAGTGTTGTTTTCTAAAGTTAATGTCAATTTCAAACTGATATCAAACACTTTTAGCCATACCGGTCACACCGTGCGTCGGATTGAGGTACGGTTGATTCTTAAACCTCAAAAATGACTCATGGATCATTTTCCTAAAGTATCAAAATAATACGAACGAGTTTTCTCAATTATCCATATGTCACTTGTGTTGTTTTCTAAAGTTAATGTCAATTTGAAACTGATATCAGACACTTTTAGCCATATCAGTCACACCGTGCATCGGATTTAGGTGTGGTTGATTCTTACACGTCAAAAATAATTCATGGATTGTTGTCCTAAAGTATCAAAAAAATCTGAACGCATTTTCTTGGTTTTTTTTATGTCACTTATGTTGTTTTCTAAAGTTAATGTCAATTTCAAATTGATATCAGACACTTTTAGACATACCGGTCACACTGTGCATCAGATTGAGGTGAGATTGATTCTCACACCTCAAAAATGACTCATGAATTTTTGTACTAAAGTATCAAAACAATCCAAACACATTTTATTGGTTTTCCATATGTCACTTGTGTTTTTTTCTAAAGTTAATGTAATTTTTAAACTGATATCAGACAGTTTTAGACATAACGATCACACCGTGTGTCGGATTGAGATGCAGTCAATTCTTACACATAAAAAAATGACCCATGTATCATTTTCATAAAGTATAAAAACAATCCGAACATGTTTTATCAGTTTGTTTATGTCACTTGTGTTGTTTTCTAAAGTTAATGTCAATTTCAAACCGATATCAGAGACTTTTGGCCATACCAGTCACACCGTGTGTCAGATTGAGGTGCGGTTGATTATTACACATCAAAAATGACTCATGGATAGTTTTCCTAAAGTATCAAAACAATCAGAATGCGTTTTCTTAGTTTGTCGTATGTCACTTGTGTTGTTTTCTAAAGTTAATGTCAATTTCAAACTGATATCATATAATTTTAGCCATACCAATCACACCGTGCATCAGATTTAGGTTCGGTCAATTCGTACATGTCACAAATGAACCATTTATCATTTTTCTAAAGTATAAAAACAATCTGAATTCATTTTCTCGGATTATCGTATGTCACTTGTGTTGTTTTCTAAAGTTAATGTCAATTTCAAACTGATATCAGACACTTTAATCCATATCGGTCACACCGTGCGTCATATTTTGGTGATATTGATTCATACACATCACAAATAACTCATGGATCATTTTAATAAAGTATTAAAACAATAAAAATTCATTTTCTCGGTTTTCCGTATGTCACTTTTGTTGTTTTCTAAAGTTAATGTCAATTTCAAACTGATATCAGACACTTTTATCCATACCAGTCACAATGTAAGTCAGATTGAGGTGCAGTCAATTTTTACATGTCAAAAATGACTCATGGATCATTTAAATAAAGTATCAAAACAATCCTAATGCGTTTTCTTGGTTTTCCGTATGTCACTTGTGTTGTTTTCTAAAGTTAATGTCAATTTGAAACTGATATCAGACACTTTTAGCCATACTGGTCACACTGTGCACCGGATTGAGGTGCGGTTGATTCATACATGTCAAAAATTACTCATGGATCGTTATCCTAAAGTATAAAAACAATCCGAAGGTGTTTTCTTGGTTTTCCGTATGTCACTTGTGTTATTTCTAAAGTTAATGTCAATTTGAAACTGATATCAGATAATTTTTTCCATACCGGTCACACTGTGAGTCGGATTGATGTGGAGTTGATTCGTACACATCACAAATGACTCAAGGATCGTTGTCCTAAAGTATCAAAAAAATATGAAAGATTTTTCTTGGTTTTCCTTATGTCACTTGTGTTTTTTTCTAAAGTTAATGTCAATTTGAAACTGATATCAGGCACTTTTAGCCATACCGGTCACACTGTGTGTCAGATTGAGGTGCAGTTGATTTGTACACATCAAAAATGACTCATAGATCATTTTACCAAATTATCAAAACAATATGAATGCATTTTATCAGTTTTAATTATGTCACTTGTGTTGTTTTCTAAAGTTAATGTCAATTTCAAACTGATATCAGACACTTTTAGCCCTATCAGTCACACCATGCATCGGATTGAGGTGCAGTCAATTCTTATACATCAAAAATGACTCATGTATCATTATAATAAAGTATAAAAATAATATGAACACATTTTCTTAGTTTTTCATATGTCACTTGTGTTGTTTTCTAAAGTTAATGTCAATTTCAAACTGATATTAGACACTTTTATCCATAACGGTCACACCGTGCGTCATATTGAGGTGAGGTTGCTTCCTACACATCAAAAATGACACATGGATAATTTTCCTAAAGTATGAAAACAATCCTAACGTGTTTTCTCAGTTTTTCGTATGTCACTTGTGTTGTTTTCTAAAGTTAATGTCAATTTCAAACTGATATCATACACTTTTAGCCGTACCGATCACACCGTGTTTCAGATTGAGGTGCGATAAATTCGTACACATCAAAAATGACTCTTGTATCATTTTACTAAAGTATCAAAACAATCTGAATGTGTTTTCTTAGTTTTTCTTATACCCCTTGTGTTGTTTTCTAAAGTTATGTCAATTTCAAACTGATACCAGACACTTTTATCCATACCGGTCACACCGTGCATCGGATTGAGGTAAGGTTGACTCTTAAAAATAAAAAATGACTCGTGGATTGTTTTCATAAATTATAAAAACAATCAGAATGAATTTTCTTGGTTTTCCGTATGTCACTTGTGTTGTTTTCTAAAGTTAATGTCAATTTCAAACAGATATCAGACACTTTTAGCCATACCGGTCACACTGTGCATCAGATTGAGGTGCAGTCAATTCTTACACATCAAAAATGACTCATAGATCTTTTTACTAAAGTATCAAAACAATCTAAATGCGTTTACTTGGTTTTACGTATGTCACTTGTGTTGTTTTCTAAAGTAAAAGTCAATTTGAAACTGATATCAGACACTTTTAGACATACTGGCCATACCGTGCGTCATATTGAGGTGTGGTTGATTATTACACGTCAAAAATGTCTCATGGATCATTTTATTAATGTATTGAAATAATCAGAATGCATTTGCTCGGTTTTGATTATGTCACTTGTGTTATTTTCTAAAGTTAGTGTCAATTTGAAACTGATATCAGATACTTTTATCCATAGTTGTCACACCGTGCGTCGGATTTAGGTTTGATTGATTTTTACATGTCAAAAATTAATCATGGATCATTTTCCTAAAGTATCAAAACAATCCGAACGTGTTTTCTCAGTTTTCCGTATGTCACTTGTGTTGTTTTCTAAAGTTAACGTCAATTTGAAACTGATATTATACACTTTTATCCATACCGGTCACACCGTGCATCGGATTGAGGTGAGGTTAATTCTTACACATCACCAATGACTCATTGATAGTTTTCCTAAAGTATCAAAATAATCTGAATGCGTTTGTTCGGTTTTCCATATGTCACTTTTGTTATTCCCTAAAGTTAATGTCAATTTGAAACTAATATCAGATAATTTTAGCCATACTAGTCACACCGTGCATCGGATTGAGGTGTGGTTGAGTATTAAACGTCAAAAATTACTCATGGATCATTTTTCTAAAGTATCAAAACAATCCGAATGTGTTTTCTCAGTTTTCCGTATGTCACTTTTGTTGTTTTCTAAAGTTAATGTCAATTTGAAACCGATATCAGACACTTTTAGCCATACCAGTCACACTATGCGTCAGATTGAGGTTCGGTCAATTCTTACACATCAAAAATGACTCATTTATAGTTTTAATAAAGTATCAAAACAATCCTGACGCGTTTGTTTAGTTTTTTTGTAAGTCAGTAGTTTATAAGAGTCTCTTATTAAGTTATTCTTTACTAGAAACTCAAATCATTTATAAAATTATTTTTCATAATCTAAGGATATGAAACATAATAAAGGGTGATCATATATGCTCAATATGTGTAAAAAAGTTAGATATCAATGATCATATAAAGATAACATAAGTAGTAGGAATTCAACTTAATTGTCCTATTTTTTTACATTCTTCCATCAGGTATGCTGCCCATTCGTTTCTAAACACATCTATATCTTCTTGTGAATAAAAGTTTTTGTTATATTCATAGTATTACTGAAAAAATATAAATACACAAAGGATTAATAAATATTTTAAATTAACAAGTAATTATTTTCAAAAATACCTCTTCTGGGATTCTAGTTTGTTCATAAAATATGATCACTTTCATAAATTTACAAACATAATAACCGCAGTCCTTTCTGTTTTTTTTGTTTCAGAAACTGCAGAAACATCGAGAAAAATAAGTAATCTGTTTTGATATGTATTTGGATAGTGCAATATAATTATATATACCTTGATACTTGTCCATTTGTAGATCTCCTGTGCCTTGTCGGCCTTAGACCCTAGATTCATTCCAACCTTTAAACGATATTCATACACCGCCCTATCATAAAATAATCCTCATTAAAAGATAATATAAATTATATAACTAGATATTTAGTTCTAAAATGTGGGATCTAGTGTATTACTAATTGATAATCGCCATCATGTGTGGTCTGTTTGTTGGATATCCATGCAGTGAATCTAGAAAATAAATCTTTGGAGTATCCAAATTGACTGCAATGAGCATCCAATGTTGCCTAAGAACACAAAAAGGAATAAGTAATTATATAAATGAAAATATAATTTATATTATTAAAATGTAGAGTTTTACTCTTGCAAAGTTGGTATTAAAAAGAGCCTTTCAATCGTAAGTTTTCATTGAAATGTTCTGATCAGGTTTGACATTAATTCATCCTGAAAATCGGAATCTATTTCTTTTTGTTGTGTAGACATGGTGTGAGAACTAACAAGTCCAAATTTTTATTCACGGGAAAATCCCTTCACTTTTCATCTTCATTGTTCATACTTATAATCATATCAGATGATCCATAAAATGCAGTGTTATCCCAGCCACTACATATATTCGTTGTTTTCCTGTGTTTATTCCAACATGTATAACTCTGATCTATTCTGTGACAGATCAAGTGTTCTTCCAACTCATCTGGACTAATTTTTTTTTCATAAAAATAGCATAAACATGGACAAAGTATTTTAGAAGGGTCATATGCATGATCTTTTTCAAACTTGATAAACTCTTTCACGCCTTCTTTATACTCTTTTGTCAACTGATTGGCATTCAACCATTTTTTATTTATATTCATCCTATTTGAAATCCAAAGGATGGGTATATAGGTTAGGGGATAAGTAATATGATTATAATTTAGATAAAAAACTAGATACTTCAAAAATGGTGGGGGAATGCTCATTAATAGAAAATATTGGGTGGTTCTTGGGATTCATCCATTCTCTTCCTCTCTTCGATCCCCCCTGACGAGGGGTGGTTCTTGGGAGTTTCTTATAGTATGTTAGTTAGTTATTACCTCATTATTCCTCCATTACTATTATCCTTTATTTCCCTATGATTTGTGATGATTTTAACTATGATTTGTGTGATGATTTCACTATATCATATTCAAATCAATTCAGATGATGTAGATTTTGTTTGTATTGTCTAAAGGTTATCCTTGTATGATGAACGCACCATGTTTTGTGTGGTTTAGGTGGTGTTGTGTTTCCTCGTTAGTTTTTAAAAGATTATTCCTAATTATATTAAGGTGAATAATTAATTATAAGTTTATATAATTAATTATTTGGGAATTGTGCCTTGATATTGGGTCTCAATCATTGGTACAAGATTAGATAAGGCATGTATAGTCTTGGTTGATGATGAGTTGATCTTGGTGAGGGGGTTACTCCGTTTTTTGAGGTAGGTGGACCCTATAATACAAATCCATGTTCCAATTTATGCATGATTGTGCATTCATGCATGAGTATATGTGTTCCAGTCAAAGGGATAGAAATCAAGAGCACCCTAGGTAAATAAATAGGGTGTTTTTGATACACCAAGAGATAGAGTGAGGGTTCTATTGAATGTTTGTAATTTTGTGATCATCCAGAGATTATTTCTCCATGGAGGTGAGGTTTCTAGTTTTTTTTATGAGAGGATCGGGTTTGGTATGAGATTTGTATAGCCTAGTTAGGTTTTCTAAGGCTATTTGAGTAGGTATTAGAGTCTTAGGCTGAAAGAAGATGGATAATATAGTTTTATATATCACGTATGATTGGGAACACCCTCTTAAGGATATATAAGAGTCATGGTGTGTGTGATGTGTAGGATATTCCATATAGGGATTGGTGAAGTGTGACATAAATAATTTTCTCTTTATAATTGGACTAAGGGATCTCCAAGGGGAGATACGATATGGTACCTAAGTGAGGGTCATAGTAATAGTCTGGATGACTTAGCATAGGGTATCAAAGGCTCTTAGTGTGAGTTTATTAGGATGGTCATTATTTAGTTTTAATGTGGGAATTATAAGATGATATAGACTCGACTATCGAGGCCTAATACTTTCTTCTATGAATAAAAGGATCAAGAATTGATAATAATTTAAGGAAGCACCGTAAAGATCCATTTTTTTTATTTTTTCCATCCGATATAATGAACATAACTTCTAATTGATTAAAAAAATATGAAATGATATTTAGGAATCAACTTATGTAATAGAGTTGATCTACTAATAAATGAAGGTATTAAGTAGATCAAGTGTGGGTTGTGACATTACCATATAGAGATGAGTGTGTGTTAGTATCAATGAGTAGAAATGGGTTAGGTTCGTAGAACCCAGTAGATTCCCTTATAGGTGGAATTCAAATGTTGATTGGTTGGGAATAATTTTCATGTATAACCAAGATGGTTTTAAGGAGATTATTATGCAAGGCTAAATGGATGGTGAATTTTATCATTTATGGTCAGGAACAACTAAGAGATTGGGACTTCATATTACTTTCACCTAGTTGAAGTATGATCATCCATGGGGACTACCTATTGATGATTTGGTTTAGCTAGTACGAGAGGTTGTCTATCTAGATACCCTCCTTAGATTACTATTTATATTTTTTGTGGCATGAGACAAGATGGATGACCATTATTTAAGTGATAAGGTGTTGGTAGGACCTTACTTTGAGTGATAAGGCATTGGTCAAAAGGGATTAGTGTGTGACTTCCATGGGATCCACCTATTTATGGTGCATTTTGACTTGTGATAGAGGTTGGATATTGTGATTCCCTCCTTAGATCACTTTTGTATGATAATATGATGTGAGATATAGAAATGGGGATCAATTAGTATTGGTTTGGAGTAGTTTTGTGAGGGGTTGTCTATAGAGATTCCCTCCTCAAATTGTTTTTTATGTGATGTGATGGTGAGACCCACCGTAAGTGAGAGGGGAGCAACTACTATGTTGTATAATTATAGGATATGTGAATCACACCCAATGTGAGAGGTCGGTGGCACTGTTTTGTTATAAGAAAGGATGTGATATTTAAATTTTTATATGAACCAACCTAGAGAATATTGTACAATATAGTGTACAATATATAACATACTAAACATATGTCTCATCCCGTTGGAATGCCTCACCTGATGAAATGAATTCACCAACACAGACGGTTCAAACCCTACCTGGACTAACTATGGGGTAGTATCCAAAATCAGAAAAGATCCATACTAAGGGCCATTATATGGAGTGAAATCATAATCTAGTGTAACAACCTTTCACAAAAAATAATCTCTCTATTCAGGTTTCTATCACAAGGCTATACTAGGGAGAGCTAATCAAGATCAAACAAGTAACCTACCACAAATACATGTGTCACACACACAAGAATCACACACAATAATCATACCAAATCATAATTAATATCAATATTGAAAATAAATGAAAACATAATTAATTCATGCAAATTCAATTTTACTCACCTTAATGAGGATGAACCAGTGGCAGAGGAGGAGGAGGCGTCGACAGAGGAGGCAACAGAGGCAGCAGAGGCAGCGCGGAGGCAGCATAGGCAGCTCGGAGGCAGCAGAGGTAGAAGAGGCAGCAGAGTAGGTGGAGGAGGAGGAGGAGGAGGAGGAGGAGGAGGCACCGGTGGAGGAGGAGGATTAGGAGGAGCCGTAATGGAGGAGGAGGAGGAGGAAGAGTCATGGTGGAGGAGGAGGAGGAAGAGGAGCCGCGACAGAGGAGGAGGAGAAGTAGGCACTGGAGGAGGAGGAGGAGGCGGTGGCCACGGTGGAGGAGGAGGAGAAGGAGGCAGAAACGGAGAGGAGGCATCGGCAGAGAGGAGGTAGCGGCGCAGGGTAGGGCTTCTGTGAAAGCCTGACAGGGTGCGGGGAGGAGGAGGAGAACCCGATGGATTTTATAAATCCCGTGTAGACCTTTATCAGTGCTAGTAAAAAGCTCTGATAAAGGGGGTCTTTATCAAATTCTAAAATGAAAAGCACTGATAAATACCCCCTTTATCAGCGCTTTTGCAGTGCTGATAAAGGGTGAATTTATCATCGCTTTTCATTTTAGCGCTGATAAAGACCCCCTTTATCAGTGCTTTTTTTTGCGCTGATAAAGACATACTTTATCAGCGCTAATAAAAGCGCTGATAAATGTATAAATTTAATAATTTGTTTATATTATTATATATTTATTTAAAATGATATTTATAATAAATATATATAAATTTATTAATAATTATAACTCTAAATAAATATATCTTTATATATACTTATAAAATTATTTGAAAGGTATATTTATATATATATCATTGAAAATATAAAAAAATATATTTTTATTTTTTAAATATAATTTAATTTTAATTATAAGTGTACATATTTTAGAACATATATATTATATGGGTAACATAATGAATTATAAATCAATAACACATCAACGTGATATGTAATTATAATCTATAAATGAAAATTATTCATGCACATATTTATATACGCATGATATATTCATTGACCCCAATTCATTGGAAAACACACATATATTCAATAATTTTAATTATACATATATATTAAAAAGTATTATATATTTATAAATAAAACAAATACATTAAAACAAATATAATAAATATATATATTAAATATAATAAATTAATAAATATAATAAATATAATGAATTAATAAATCTAATAAATCTAATAAATCTTATAAATATAATAAATATATTTATTATTAATCTTATAATTATTTAATTATATATATATATATTTAGTTATAACATGTGTTTTTTATTTAATGTATACAATAAACATTATCAACGCTGATAAATGTAACCTTTATCAGTGCTAATAAAAGTGCTGATAAAGGGATAATTAAAGCGCTGATAAAGGGTACATTTATTAGTGCTTTTTTTAGCACTGATAAAGTCCTACCCCTTTATTATCGCTTTTCTGTTAGCGCTGATAAAGGCAGGTGCCTGTCCTTCCCAGTTTTGTGGTAGTGCATCTATTCATTTTCATTCCCTAGATAGAGTTCGTGGTATAGGCATGACCAAAACTACACAGGTGGAAATCCTATACCTAGTGGGTTAATTTAGATTCAGTTGTTGGTATCACATCATTTCCATGACTATGATCCTTATCTGTTTATCGAAATCTTATAGACTCATAGAGTGTGTTATCCTATAACGAGTACTCTCCATATCATATTTGATTCTATCTATCCACATAAATTTCCATCATCTTAGTACCCAATGAGAATTACCTCTCGGATAAATGTCATCAATGCTATCAGTCTCAAGAATATGTTCTCCCAGAAGAGTGTTTCATGGATCTTCGAGCTAAAATATTAGGCTGGAAATGTTATTAGTGTGGAATACTTCTAGACTCCATGTGTTAGATTGAGTATATCTGGATGTTATTGCTATACATTCTATAGAAATATACCTATGTAGAGATGAAATTACATTCCTTTGTGGTATTTCTTTGTGGTTTTTGGGTGTCCTACTAAGTATTTTTATACTCACCCATGCATGGGATTTGCTCGCATGTGTCGTGTCTTGTGATGAAGATCGACCTTTTGATGGTGTCTTAGGAAGACCAAGACCAGGCAGTGCTTTGTGAGACTGGATAAATCGAGGTGTGTTCCTATGGATTTTTAAACATGAGTCCCAAAACCTCTTTTCTTATAAGTTGGGATTGTGGTTACAAACTATTTTTGGTGGGATTGTATTTGGCCCTGTTTACTTTTCAGTACTTTCACTTTTGTAATCTTTTTGTGGGATATAGTTTTTTTCTTGCATTGTTTACTTAGTGTTTTTACACTTTAACATTTGTGGGTTGGTTTTGTGTGTTTACATATAGGTACTTTAGGATAATGACTCCCATTTGTGGTATATTCATACTCGGTGTTTTTTCACTAGCCCCTAGCCTATTAGAGGAGGGATTGGGGTAGTCACGATACAGGCCCCTCTGGGATGGGTCATTAAAAAGCGGTATCAGAGCAGATACAGTTCTATTTTAGGACCAAGAGTATATGAGATTGGTTTAGGGAAACAATGTTAAGTGTTTTGAGTTTGGATTTCAGGCCAGTAAATCTAGTGTTGGTGCAACATATCCATGCACTAGGACTCTGATTGTAACGACCCGTCCTCAGGGCCCATGCCATGACTACCCCAAGCCTGCCTTCCATAGGCCAGGGGCTGGCGACTAGCACCAAGGCATAAATCCCGGTAAAAGGGAAGACATTGCATTTGTAAAGTAAACAAACACCACAGAGCAAGCAAGCAGTATAAGTAAACACTAAGTAAAAACTGAGTACAACAGTAAGTGTGGAAAAGTAAGTGGACCAGTATACAAACCCAAACTGAAAGTAAAGTACAACAGGAAAGGGAAAAACAACAAATGAAAAGTAATGCTGCATCTTCGAGCCATCCAATGAAAATCCCACTTAAAGGGTGAGTACAGATGGCCTCCACAGCTCGTATGGTCCAGCCGTCCACTCCGAGTACATCCCGCCCAGTGGTCCACCTCCAGGTACCGTCCTGCTCCGCAAGCCTCAACCACGATCAGTGCTGTCCGTCGTCTGCAACCAACACAACGTAGTGCGGGCATAGCCCGTGTACGGGTGAGTATAAGCTACTCAGTAGGGACCCCGAGACCCTCTAAAGTCTCCCAGAATCCACAAAGGATAATCCACAAAGGAAATATACAATCACGAAGTAACATCCGACACTGCTTAGGTATATTTTCATACATATACTTAAGTCATCAATTCTCATTCGGCTCCAACATCCAAGCCCAAGTACAAACCAGTCCACACAGGAAAGAAATGTAAATCCACACAGGATAGCACAACACAATCCACATAGGAAAGAAAAACAGGATTCACCTCACACATGAATACTTCTTTGTATGATGATAAAGATGATCAGATATTGCCACTGATTCATCTAAGTTGTCGGACCCACAAAGGATCGATAGGTACTAACCCCCGCAATGACCCACAAAGGATCTGACCCACACAGGATCGATAGGTAACTAACCCCCGCAATGACCCACAAAGGATCTGACCCACACAAGATCGATAGGTAACTAACCCCCGCAAAGACCCACACAGGATCGGACCCACACAGGATATGTAGGCGCTGGCCGACACAGGACCGCTGAGCGCTAACCCACACAGGGTCAGACCCACACAGGATCGGTAGCACTGATCCACAAAGGATCATTGAGTGCTGTAGTCGTCGTCGAATCCACTGAGGATCTCTGCACAGTCGTCATCGTCGCAGTCACAACCAGCACTAGGGTTCCCTCACACAACAAGCTCATTCGGGAGGGTCCTCTCTACGAGCTGAGAGGATGATACATCAACTGACACATAGTCTTGAGTTGATGTATCCAAAAGTTCCGTATCGTCTATAGGAACTCAACGTCGCAGACGGCGCGTCAATCGGACGCCCGGTCTGAGAGTTATTGGCTTTTTCTTTCCAGGGGCCCGGTTGGTTTTTAAGGAAAAACCAACCCGACCGTACTCCACCTGCGTCCAAACCTCAGGCGGAGTAAGCCAAAAGATTTTTCTCACTTAGAGGAATCCAAAAAAGTCGACGGAACGTCAATCGGACGTCCGGAGCTCAAGTTATGAGCGTTTCCGCTCCGAGGGCCCGGTTGGTTCCGTGTACGAACCAACCCGGCTGAACCCAAAGTTCTCCGAAACCTTGAGTGAGATATACCAAAACGACAGTATCGATCCAAGGATCACATCACCACTGACGGTGCGTCGATCGGAGGCACTTAGCTCAAGTTATGAGAAAAATACCGAAAAGGTCCGAAAACGGGGGGTCTGGGCCCGGACCGACCCGGCCCACCCCCCCTGGGGCGGCCCGAATCAGGTCGACCCGACCCGAGTCCAGGTCCGACCCGACCCGAGTCCGGGTCCGACCCGGCCGCGCGCGGCGCGGCCTGGCCTGGGTGGCCCGGCCCGGCCTGGGCGCGACCTGGCCCGACCGGCGCGGGCGCGGCCCGGTCACCAGGCGGGTCGGCTCGACCGGTTATGACCGAGCGGAGCGGGGGGCGTGCTGCCCCCGCATGAAGGAACCGCGGCCCCGCGTGGGGCCGCCCTTGACAGCGGATGCGGCCGGGCTGCCGCGTCCCGTCCCCCTCCGGTCCCGCGCGGTCGAGGGACTGCGTCCGCCGTCGCGGCTTCAGTCGCAGTGGTTCTTCCCGGCGGCACGCCGGGCGCCGCTGTCTCCCGCCGCCGGTGCCGCCATGCCAGCGTGGCGCGCCGGTGGGTTGTTCCGCGGACCACCGGACGAGTTCCGGTGGTGGGAATTCCATGTCGTCTTCGCCAAAGGCCATCCCGTGGTCCGTACTTCACTACGAGGACCTTACATCACCCGTGCAGCTTGTTTTGTCGTCGTTCGCCGTTCCGCACACCAAGAACAAAAAAGGGCGGTGGGTTCGGACTTGTTCGTTGGTCCGCACCCACCGCGTTAGTGGTTTTACAAGTCTCACAACAAATATTTAATCGTACACCGTGGGTATAACTCACAAAGATTTAAATGAATCAAACCCCTACCTCAACGTTGTCGTCGAACGTGAGTTCGTCGCGGAATTGACCGTCGCGGAAGAAGAGGATCGTCGCGTCGCGGAAGGGGTGTCGCTGTCGTCGTGGTACACGGCGTCGCTTCGACGATCTCTGAGGGTTATAAACACACATATTTAATTGTACCAATTAAATCCACGTTGAGGACATTATCCGCAAAGGAAAATAAAAGGACCGCAATCCCCTACCTCAATCGATTGTTGATTGGAGAGTGTCGCGGGGAAGGAACGTCGCGGAAGAACGTCGAGGAAGGAGAATTGTCGGCGTCGCGGTACACGGTGTCGCATCGTCGATCTCCGAGGGTTCGGCGTTCTTCGTCGCCTTTTGTCGAAGACCGGCGTTCTTCATCGGTGACGATGCGTTCTTCGAATTCTTCGCGTTCTTCACGTTCTTCGCGAAGGAGGATGAAGATATAGTTTCTCCAAATCCTCTCAACAAGCCACCGCAAGAAAAACCTGTGTTGGTCTTATTTTATTCTTATGCCAACAATTTGAAATTAAAAGTTAAGAAACGAACCATTAATTCGATGAATTAATGGTAACGACTTAACTTCCCAATTAATAGGGGCGTTAAGAATTTAAGAAAACACACCGGTTGACTTTCATTTAAAAAGGGGTTTTCGCGGGTGCATTACTTAGAGGAAAAGAAACGGTGGGTCTCGTGCGGGCCCCACCTCACAAATATCCTACCAAGTGGGTAGTATATCATGGGTCCCACCTTATCCGCTTAACATAGCTTATGTGGATTTAAGTGTCTTTAAGTGAAATAAAATAAAGTTGTCGCACCACTTTATTTTATTTCTTAACTTAACCCCAAAAATTAAAAACCACACCTGAGAAAATGCAACTCCAGAAAAGGCGTTTCTGAGCAAATACCGGCGCTGCGATTCCATCGGTGCCCTCAAAATTCGATTCCGAGCACCGGTTCAAAAGTTAGAAAAAAACCGCTCATTTGTTCACTGAACGTACCCGAGCCAAACTTCGGAAAATGATTCCGGGCACACCGAGCCTCGGAATCAGGTGCCGTCAGAAACTGAATTCTTGTAAAATTCCAAATAAAATTAAGAAGAAAAAAAAATCCTTGAATTTTACGGGTCTTTACATCACTCCCACCTCAGGGCTTTACATCCTCGTAAAGATACATCATAAACTAGGGAAACAAATGTGGATACTGTGCATGCATATGAGCCTCCCACTCCCAAGTGATATCCTAGGGGTTCCCGTGCTGCTATATGATGCACACTAGAGGAATCGATCACCCACATAGGACCCGCTCCTGTCGATCCTCGATCCCCACCGGGACCTCCACAAAAGTCGTCACATCATCAACGTCCAGCTCCCCATGGTCAATGATATGCGACGGGTCGTGCACGTATCACCTCAACTGAGATATGTGGAAGACGTCGTGCACCCGTTGCAACTGAGGTGGTAGAACCAGGCGATAAGCCACCTCGCCAATCCTGATGAGGACCTGGAATGGTCCGATGAAGCGTGGAGACAACTTTCCACCTCGGCCAAATCTCCGTAATCCACGTCGAGGTGAGACACGCAAGAAGACGTGGTCGCCATCCTCATACTCCAGTGGCCTCCCCCTCCTGTCAGCATAAGACTTCTGCCGGCCCTGAGCTATCCTCATCCGCTCCTGGATGACCTGGACCTTCTCTGTCATGGCCTGGACCATCTCTGGTCCCACAAGTGCTGACTCCCCAGGGTCTGTCCAGCATAAAGGAGATCTGCAAGGTCAGCCGTACAATGCCTCGTATGGTGCCATCCCGATAGTGGAGTGGTAGCTGTTGTTGTACGCAAACTCCACCAAGGATATGTGGTCCTCCCAGCTGCGACCAAAGTCAAGGACACATGCACGGAGCATGTCCTCGAGAGTCTGAATGGTCCTCTCTGTCTGACCATCCGTCTGAGGGTGGAAGGCGGTGCTCAGACGTAGCTGCGTCCCGAACGCCTCCTGCAACCCCTTCCAAATCTGGGAAGTAAAGAGAGAATCTCGATCAGAGATGATAGATGATGGCACACCGTGAATCCATACAATCTCCTGAACGTAGAGACGTCCCAAGATCTCCACTGAGCCCTGGTCTATAATGGGTAAGAAGTGAGCCGACTTGGTGAGTCGGTCGACAATCACCCAAATGGAGTCGTGACCTCTGGAAGTGCGTGGAAGTCCAGTCACGAAGTCCATAGATATCCTATCCCACTTCCAATCCGGGACCTCCAAGGGCTGTACCAAGCCTGCTGGTACCTGATGCTCTGTCTTCACCTGCTGGCAGGTGAGGCATCAAGAAACGAACTCTGCCACAGCCTTCTTCATGCCTGGCCACCAGTGTTGTCGTCTGAGGTCCTGGTACATCTTCGCCACTCCAGGATGTACCGGCAAAGGATAATTGTGAAACTCTCTAAGAACCTCCTCCCGTAAAGCAACTGGTACCAAGGTACGTCCTCTAAAAAGGACGTCGTGCTCTACTCAAAATGATAAACCATCAGGTGCCTGTCATGAGGATATCTATGCACGCCGCGTCTCACAATCAGTGTCCCCACACTGTGCCTCTCTGACCCGCTGTAGTAGTGGAGGGGTGACTGTGAGAGACTGAAGGAAGGATGCTCCATCTCTATCCACGAAGGATATCTACAAAGCTGCTAGCTGCTCTGTCGCCTCCTCAAGTAGTTGAATGCCCGTCCTCCTGCTGAGAGCATCGGCTACTACGTTCCCCTTCCCAGTAGTATAGACTATCTCAAAGTCATAGTTCTAGAGGAACTCGAGCCATCGCCACTATCTCAGGTTCAGGTCCTTCTGAGAGAATATGTACCTGAGACTCTGATGGTCAGAAAAGACTATAAAGTGCTCGCCCATCAGATAGTTCCGCCATGTCTTCAGAGTGAAGACCACTGCTGCTAACTCCAGGTCATGGGTAGCATAGTTCTGCTAATGAGGCATCAACTGACATGATCCATAGGCGATCACTGCCCGCTCCTTCATCAGGACACATCCCAATCCGGTCCCTGATGCATCGCAGTAGACTACGTACCCTACTCCCTCCTCCGGCAACCTCAAGATAGGGGCGCTGGTCAATCTCTATCTCATCTCCTGGAAGCTCTGCTAACATCTATCGGACCACACAAAGGGTTTCCCCTTCTTCGTAAGATCTGAGAGTAGTGCCGCGACTCTGGAGAAGTCTGGCACAAATCTCCGATAGTACCCCGCTAGTCCCAAGAAACTCCGCACCTCCGTCACACTCCTGGGTGGCTCCCAAGATAGTACTGCCTCGATCTTCACAGGATCCACCACAACTCCTGCATCATAGATGAAGTGTCCCAAGAAGTGGACCTCACGTAACCAGAACTGACACTTTGAGAGCTTACCATAAATCTGGTGCTCTCGGAGTGTGTCTAGTACAACCCGCAAGTGGTAGGCATGCTCCTCCTCAGTCGTCGAGTAAATAAAAATGTCGTCGATGAAGACCACAACAAATCGATCAAGGTATGGATGAAAGATCATGTTCATGAGGCCCATGAACACCGCTGGATCATTGGTTATGCCGAATGGCATAACCAAGAACTCATAGTGGCCATACCGACATATGAAGGTCATCTTCTTCACGTCCTCGTCCCGAACTCTGAGCTGATGATAGCCTGACCTGAGGTCTTTCTTTGAGAACCCCTGTGCTCCCTTGAGCTGATTGAAGAGGTCATTAATCCTCGGTAGTGGATACTTGTTCCTCACCGTCACCTGGTTCAGGCGACGATAGTCGACACAAAGTTGCAAGCTCCCGTCCGCCTTCTTGGCGAACAAAATCGGGGAAGCCCAGGGTGAAACACTGGGTCAGATGAATCCCTTTACCTGCAAGTCTTCCAACTATACTCGTAGATCTCAAAGCTCAGCAGGGGCTATACAATATGCTGGAGTCGATATCGGGGCTGTCTCGGGGTACAGGTCAATATAAAAGTCTACCTCTCTGCGAGGAGGTAGTCTTGGAACGTCTTCGGGAAAGACGTCCGCATACTGATCCACCACTACAGGAAAACTAGGACTCTACACGTCAACCGCTCCTAGGATGAGGCTAGCCAACTGATGAGTGATGGGATGTCCTCTCCTCTGTGAGAGTCCATCCTGTACTGTGAAGGCTCCCTTCTCGCCGGTGAAGGTGAACTTGCTCCCGTCGGTGCGTACACATCACACCTTTCGCCTAATACAGTCAATCTGAGCATGGACTATAGTTAACCAATACATGACCAAGATGACGTCTTAAGGCCTTGATGCCACTACAAGAAGATCCCAGCCAAAGCTCTCGCCTCCTATAGTAAGATCACACTGTCGGCACTAGTGCGTAATCGTTGAGTCTGCTCCCGTAGGAGTCTCTAACTGTAAGGATCGAGCCAAAGGCTCTGTCGGAATCTCCGATCTTCGAACAAGGGTAGAGGCTATGAAAGAGTGACTCACTCCAGTGTCTATAAGAACTGTATCAAGGGTGGAATAGACATAGATAGTACCTCGAATCATCTCAGGCGCGCCGTGGTCGTAGGCCTCTGCTGCCTGGAGTTGTGCCTATCTCTACCCGCCAGCTCTCGGTGGCTGGGGTAGACCTCATGGTGGTGGTGGTGGTAGAGCCTCAAAGCGTCGCCCACCACCTGCTGCTAGGCCAGATCTTCTGCCTCGTCTGCCTACTCCCTGCGGACCACCATGGTCGACCCTATGCCTCTGCCTGGGTGGCCCCTCAACCTCTTGCTGCTCCTCGGTACGGTGGGTCGGGCAGTCACGAGCCATGTGGCCCTACCCGCCGCATGTGTAGCACTGCCTGCCTCTCAAAAGACTGGCTCCACGCTGTGTGCCCCGCACTGTTGAGCCAGTGTCCTGAGGTTGTCTACGTGAGGGTCTGTTCTGCCTAGACCCATGAGTCATCCGTCGACTGCCTGCTGCAGAATTCTCTGCTACGTGCCGCCCCGCGGTAGGTCTCGGTGCTGAAGAAGGCTCAGCAAGAAAGCTCTCGATCAAAAGGGCTCGCTCCAGTACTCCTGCCTGGGTCGAAATGCTGAGGGAGATCAGTGATGCCCTGATATCATGTCACAATCCCTGCTCAAAGGTCTGGGCCCGGAAGAATGGGTCCTGTACCATGTCTGTCGAGTAGCATGAGAGATCGGTAAATCTTGCCGAGTACTGGGCGACCATCAAGCTGCCCTGCCGCAGCTAAAGAAGCTCCTGGATGCGCACCGCACGGAGCGTGTCTGGGATGAACTCCGAGTGGAAGAGGCTCTCAAAGTCTGTCCAGAGAATAGATGTCTCATCGTGCACCTGGATCATCAATCTCCACCATCTGCCTGCTGCCGCGTGCAGTAGGATCACTGCGAGGATCACCATGAGGTCTGCTGGTGTCCTCACTAACCTGAAAACTCGTACCACTGCCTCCAGCCAGTCCTCGACTGCCTGGGGGTCCGTCTCCCCACGGAACCTAGGTGGTCGCTGGCACTTGAACTCGTGTTGTGAACTATGGTGACGTACATCGTCAGCAGTTGAGGCTGGAAGCATCGGTGGCTCGGCGGGTAGAGGTACCGCCGGTGCCTCAACTGTCAAAGGGCCCTGTACTGAGGCCTCGTCGCTCGGTGGGCTGTCGTCACGCTCAACTCTCGGAACCCTAGCTGGCTGCCGTCGTGGGGCCATCCTGAAAAGGAAACAGGTGCGACATGGTCAGAACAGTATACCTGGTGAGCTGACACAAAGTAATCACAATGAAAACTTGAAACACACATGCAATCAATGTTTTCGTGCATTAAGTCAGAAATCAGAAGTCAGGGTTCTGGTGGACGGATACGTCGGCCACCGCACCAACACTGGACTCCCTGAATTGATAACCACACCCAATACACTTAACACTATTGCTTCACATAGAAAAAGATCAGAGTCCCAAGTTCTACGGTAGAACCAAACTCCTCTGATACCAATTTGTCACGACCCGTCCTTGGGGCCCATGCCGTGACTACCCCAAGCCCGCCTTCCATAGGCCATGGGCTGGTGACTAGCACCAAGGCGTAAATCCCGGTAAAAGGTAAGTCATTGACTTTGTAAAGTAAACAAACACCACAGAGTAAGAATGCAGTAGAAGTAAACCCTAAGTAAAAACTGAGTACAACAGTAAGTGCGGAAAAGTAAGTGGGCCAGTATACAAAACCAAACTGAAAGTAAAGTACAACTGGAAAGAGAAAAACAGCAACTGAAAAGTAATGCCGCATCTTCGAGCCGTCCACTAGAAATCCCACCTGAAGGGTGAGTACAGATGGCCTCCACAGCTCCTAGGGTCCAGCCGTCCGCTTCGAGTATGTCCCGCCTAGTGGTCCACCTCCAGGCATCGTCCTGCTCCGCAAGCCTCAACCACGATCAGCGATGTCCGTCGTCTGCAACCAACACAATGTAGTGCGGGCATAGCCCGTGCAGGATTGAGTATAAGCTACTCAGTAGGGACCCCGAGACCCCCGAAGGTCTCCCAGAATCCACAAAGGATAATCCACAAAGGAAATATACAATCACGAAGTAACATCCGACACTACTTAGGTATATGCCCATACATATACCTAAGTCATCAATTCTCATTAGGCTCCAATATCCGAGCCCAAGTACAACCCAGTCCACACAGGAATGCAACATAAATCCACACAGGATAGCACAACACAATCCACATAGGAAAGAAAAACAAGATTCAGCTCACACAAGAATACTTATTTGTATGACGATAAAGATGATCAGATATTGCCATTGATTCATCTAAGTCGTCGGACCTACAAAGGATCGATAGGTACTAACCCCTGCAATGACCCACAAAGGATCTGACCCACACAGGATCGATAGGTAACTAACCCCCGTAATGACCCATAAAGGATCGGACCCACACAGGATCGATAGGTAACTAACCGCCGCAAAGACCCACACAGGATCAGACCCACACAGGATTTGTAGGCGCTGGCCAACACACAACCGTTGAGCGCTGTCCCACAAAGGATCGGACCCACACAGGATTAGTAGCACTGATCCACAAAGGATCGCCGAGTGCTGTAGTCGTCGTCGAATCCACTGAGGATCTCTGCACAGTCGTCGTCGTCGCAGTCGCAGCCAACACTAGGGTTCCCGCACACAGCAAGCTCGTTCGGGAGGGTCCGCTCCACGAGCCGAGAGGCTGATACATCAAATGACACATAGTCCAGAGTTGATGTATCCAAAAGTTCTATATCGTCTACAGGAACTCAACGTCACAGACGGCGCGTCAATCAGACGCCTGGTCTGAGAGTTATTGGCCTTTTCGTTCCAGGGGCCCGGTTGGTTTTTAAGGCAAAACCAACCCGACCGTACTCCACCTGTGTCCAAACCTCGGGCGGAGTAATCCAAAAGATCCATCTCACTTAGAGGAATCCAACAAAGTTGACGACACGTCAATCAGACGTCCAGAGCTCAAGTTATGAGCGTTTCCGCTCCGAGGGCCCGGTTGGTTTCGTGTACGAACCAACCAGGCTGAACCCAAAGTTCTCCGAAACCTTGAGTGCGATATACCGAAACGACCGTCTCGATCCAAGGATCACATCTCCACTGACGGTGCGTCGATCGGAGGTCTGTAGATCAAGTTATGAGCAAAAGACCAAAAAGGTCCGAAAACGGGGCGTCTGGGCCCGGACCGACCCGGCCCACCCCCCCTTGGGCGGCCCAAACCGGGTCCGACCCGGCCGGCCCGGCCCGGCCTGGCCTGGGTGGCCCGGCCCAGCCTGGGCGCGACCCGGCCCGGCCTGGGTGGCCCGGCCCAGCCCGGTCGCCAGGCGGGTCGGCTTGGCCAGTTACGGCTGAGCGGAGCGGGGGGCGTGCTGCCCCCGCGTGAGGGAACCACAACCCCACGTGGGGCTGACCTTTCCGGCGGACACAGACGGGATGCCGCGTCCCATCCCCCTCCGGTCCCGTGTGGTCGCGGGACCGCGTCATCCGCCGTGGCTTCATCCGCGGCGGTTCTTTTCGGCAGCACGCCGGGCACCGCCGCCTCCCGCCGCCATCGCCGCCGTACCGGCGTGGCGCACTGGTGGGTTGTTCCGTGGACCACCGGACGAGTTCCGGTGGTTGGAATTCCATGCCGTCTTCACCAAAGGCCCTCTCGGGTTCCTTCCTTCACTGCGAGGACCTTACATCACCCGTGCGGCTTGTTTTGTCGTCCTCCGTCGTTCCGCACACCAAGAACGAAAATGGCGGTGGGTTCAGACTTGTTCGTTGGTCCGCACCCACCGCGTTAGCGGTTTTACAAGTCTCACAACAAATATTTAATCGTATGCCATAGGTATAAATTACAAAGATTTAAATGAATCAAACCCCTACCTCAACATTGTCGTCGAACGTGAGTTCGTCGTAGAATTGACCATCGCGGAAGAAGAGGATCGTCGCATCGCGGAAGGGGCATCACTGTCGTCACGGTACACGGCGTCACGTCGATGATCTCCGAGGGTTATAAACACATAGATTTAATTGTACCAATTAAATCCACGTTGAGGATATAATCCGCAAAGGAAAATAATAGGACCGCAATCCCCTACGTCAATCGATTGTTGATTGAAGAGTGTCACGGGGAAGGAACGTCGCGGAAGAATGTCGGGGAAGGAGAATTATCGGCGTCGCGGTACACCTTGTCGCGTCGTCGATCTCCGAGGGTTCAGAGTTCTTCATTGTCTTTTGTCGAAGGCCGGCGTTCTTCGTCAGCGATGATGCATTCTTCGCGTTCTTCGCGTTCTTTGCGTTCTTCGCGAAGGAGGATGAAGATATAGTTTCTCCAAATCCTCTCAACAAGCCACTGCCAGAAAGACCTGTGTTGGTCTTATTTTATTCTTATTCCAACAATTTGAAACTCAAAGTTAAGAAACGAACCATTAATTCGATGAATTAATGGTAAGGACTTAACTGCCCAATTAATAGGGGCGTTAAGAATTTAAGAAAATGCACCGGTTGACTTTCATTTTTAAAGGGGTTTTCGCAGGTGCATTACTTAGAGGAAAAGAAATGGTGGGGCTTGTATGGGCCCCACCTCACAAATATCCTACCAAATGGGTAGGATATCGTGGGTCCCACCTTATCCGCTTAACTTAGCTTAAGTGGCTTTAAGTGGCTTTAAGTGAAATAAAATAAAGTTGTCGCACCAATTTATTTTATTTCTTAACTTAACCCCAAAAATTAAAAACCACACCCGAGAAAATAAAACTCCAGAAAAGGCGTTTCTAAGAAAATACCAGCACTGCGTTTCCATCGATGCCCTCAGAATTCGATTCTGAGCACCGGTTCAAAAGTTAGAAAAAACCCGCTTGTTCGTTCACTGAACGTACCCGAGCCAAAGTTCGGAAAATGATTCCGGGCACACCGGGCCTCAGAATCAGCTTCCGTCAGAAACTACGTTATTTTAAAATTCCAAAGAAAATTAAGAAGAAAAAAAAATTCCTTGAATTTTACGGGTCTTTACACTGTTCATATGCCTTCCGACTCAGAACATGAGAACACTAGTTTCAGGGAAAACAACGGTATATTTATCATATAAGAATGGGTTTTGGTTTCATGTATTTATTGAGTCATCACTCTAGATATACTCATTAATCATTGTTCATCTTGATTTCTTACAGGATGCCTCTATGACATATTCTAGCCAGGATTCAATATGTTGATCATGAGGATGTCCCCCTTAGTGAAGAAGCTTCTATATAGGGTTTTTCCCCAAATGTTACCTACAGGTGGTGCCCTAGCCATACTACCACCTATAAAGAAACACAAAGTACCCACATTATGAGTGGATGAGGAGTACAGGTTGAGAGAACTTCACGAGTTTTAGCGACATAGACCCCTCAGGTTCCAAGGTGAGCCTGGCCCTCAGGTAGATGAGAACTGGATTGATGTGGTGAACTGAGTTCTTTGTATAGTCCGGACACCAGCAGACCAGATGGCGGTCTTGAAGTTAATCCTTCTTCATGGATCATCAGGGTGATGGTGGGGTTTAGTTTCCCAATCTTACGACGAGGTGACTCTATCATGGATAGAGTTTGAGAAACTTTTTAGATAGGTGTTCTCACCTTATAATCTGAGGGATATATATATCCTAGAGATTTTAAAACTCTTAAAGGATACAATGTTAGTTGATGAGTATTCATTTTGGTTTACCAACCCCTCTAGGTACTCGATGGATATGGTTCCAGATCAGTTCTTTAGGGCCCAGACCTTTGAGTGAGGTATATGCTGGGACATCTGATCCAATGTTATCCCTTTGAGAATTCCTACTTATTATGGGATGATTGAGCGGGATTTGGTTGTTGAAAGTTCCTTGGATGAATAGTTACAACTAGTGGTATTTATAAATGGGAAGGAAAGAGAAAAGACCTTAAAAGAAGGTAGATGATGGAAGTCACAGGGATCCAAATGGGTCAGGATCTTTAGGAGGTGACCCCAGGGTGTCTCAAATCAACCAAGGGATATTAGGTGTTACTCATGTGGAGGTCGGGGAAACATGACATGATATTTCCAGACCCATTTCATAGCTTATTGAGAGACATTCGAGGGACCGCCGAGGAAGAGACAGTGAAAGGAGCTGGTAGATCCATAGGGCAGCAAACATGGTATAGGAACTGGTATTGGAACCAAGTTTAATGGAGAAGTGGGTTTTTTCTTTTGTCATTAAAAAGGGGATAAATCAATTCACTTTGTAAAATATTTGAAAAATTAGATGATTCTTTGATGATTTATAAATCCCAAATATCATAAGATTTTAGAACTTTCTATCTTTATAAAGGAAAGGGGGAGAAAAGGTAATACCAATCATATTCAGTTTTGATCGGAAAGAATGATGTTGCTGGAAGACAGGGGAGTTGCAGTACTTTACATTGAAAATATGATGATGCTAAATGGGTTCTATCAAAGACTATATATCACCGATGATATAGTTTGTGATGAAATTATATTTTTGTTGAATAAGCCAGATGATAGTGAAGCAACATTGGTGTTCTTGTTGAAGCAAATTTTAGGGTGGTGCCATTTTCTAGTGTTTGACAAATTTTTGGGGTTGAAAATCAGAAGATGAAGAAATATGATTTTGGTAAAGGATGTTGTGTGAAATTTTGAATATGTATTGGTATGTTGCGTTCAATTGGAGTTCTAAGATCCAAACATAAAAATCTAGAAAAGGAAAGACCCGCACGAAAGATTGATTTTTTCATGCAAGATTGAAGGGAGCTGGGAATGTTGCACACAAGGAATGATTCAAGGTCAGAACATCATAAAATGACAAAGGCATGAAGTGCATGAAATATTCATGAAATATATGAAATATGAGGTTGGCATGAAATATACTTATGTGCCCAATGCGATGTGAAATGGTGTTTTTCACGACGTGTCAGGATCTTGCGTGATGCGTCAGGGTTTTTGCATGCAGGGGTTAGCGATGCATATGAATAAGAGGTGACCCCCAATCATTTTTGTAGATTGAAACATAGAGAAATATAGAGCTCTAAAGCACAAAAGAATTTTATGTAAATGGAGTTTCATGAAAGAAATAGAGTTACGTGTATGAAGGTGAAGTTGCGAGAAAGAAGTGAGTTGTGCTCAAGATTGAAGTTGCACACAAGCGGTGTTTCATGAAAAAAGTTAAATCTTGTGCATGAGGAATGAAATTTGCACGTAAGAATACTAAAAGGGTGCGTGAAATATTTGAGTTCATCATAAGTAGTAAGTTATGTGTAAGGTAGTTCTTACCATCTTCTGGGTAGGAAATAGAATAATCGTTTTGAAAGATCAAACAGTGAAAGCTGATTAAGAAGCCCCAAAAATTTATTTTGGACTATTTGTGCTAAGAGGTTGAACACGCGCTTGCATATTGTTTTCCAAGTACTAAATGAGTGTAAGGGTATATCCTACTCACTGTATTCCACATAAATGGACTATTTTCTAGTGGATTGAGTGGTATTGAATTGTTTCTGTACCATACCAAGGATGTAGCTACTCTTGTTGAGTAGTGAACCTTGTAAATATTATGTTCCTATGGATTTGTGTTTTGATTGTGTTCAATAGGGAAAGAACTATTTAACAGAAGGTGAAAGTTGTTTCAAAAATAAGGAAATATAAAATAAAAAGATATCACTAATTCAACCCTCCCCCTCTCAGTGATACTTGGATCCTTACTAGGAAACATCATTCGAGAGAGTAACAGGATGTGGTAAACATTTTGACATGTTACCACCACCACCCATAGGTGGTCCAAACTAGGCTCAGAGAGATGGTGGAAATGGAAGAGGTCAGTTGTAGGAAATGGAGGCTTATGACACTGAGGCTCCAGGTTTGATATGAGGTATGATCTATGTCTTTCCCACCTTAGCTGCAGTCTTGTTAAACTTAGGTTCAAGTCATTCCTTTCTTTCCATGAACATTGTTTCAGACTCGGAGATTCTGGTTGAACCGTTGACTTAACCTTTACTCTTGTAGACTCCTACAGAAGGATATTCATTGATCACACATTGGTGTTGACAATGTGACCTGACTGTTGGAGGTGAGAGTTTTGGTTGGGATCTCTATATAGCAACATCAAGGCCTTATGAAGTAATTCTTGGTATGGATTTTTTATCCATAGTTCATCATCAGATTTACTGTTTTAGGTGTAGAGTAAGGTGTGTCCACAATAGTAGAATCAGGGTTTCCTTTGTTGGTGGAAAGGAAACATAGACATAACATGATGAACTCACACATAGGAGGGTACAACCAATTACTCATTAGTTGGATATCCTGACCCTCGATTCAGTGGATGATATGAGTCCAAAGCTTCCTGTAGTGGTGGCAGAGTATGAGGAAGTCTTTCCTGTGGATGTTTCATATTTACCTCCCCATAGGGAGATAGAATTTTGCATTGATCTATACACCAGGATGACACCAATATATACACCTGCATATTAGATGGCTCCTTCAGATCTTTGTGAACTAATGGTATAATTGGAGGACTCATAGATGAAGGGATTATGGAGACCCAATGTTTCACCCTAGGCAACTATAGTTTTGTTTTCCAAGAAAGAAGATGTGAGCTTGAGGTTATGTGTGGATTACTGGTTCTTGAACTAGGTAACTGTGAAGAATATGTATCCACTACTGAGGATCGATGACCTCTTAGATCAGTTTAAAGGGGATCGATGGTTCTAGAATATTGATATCTGATATGGATATCACTAGCTACAAGTACGGGATGTGGATATACTGAAGACATCCTTCATATGTTGTTATGGTAATTATGAGTACTTGGTGATGCTGTTTTGTGTGATGAACACCCCAACAATGTTTGTGGGATTCATGAATAGAATCATTTAGATTTGGTTACTAGGGATGAAGAAAGGATTTGCATAAAGGTGTGGTGAATATGTACAAGGACTTATGATGTTAGTTTTGGTTACTAGGGATGAATAAAGGAGTTGCATAGTTCATTTCTTGATGCCTTACTTGTAAGAAAGTGAATGCTGAGAACTAGGTACTAGTGGGTTTAGCGTAACCCCTAGAGGTACCAAAATAAAATTGTGATGGGATATTGATGGACTTAATGATGGTTTTACCATGTACATCTAGGGGACACGATTCCATTTGAGGGATTATTGACCAACTCACTAAGTCGGCCCACTTCCTAGCTATTCGAGAAAAGAGTTCAGTAGATGGATTGGGACACCTATACATTTAGAAGATAGTTTGAACACATAGAGTTACATCAAATATATTTTTATATTATGATGATCATTTTATATCTTGGTTGTGGAAGGGATTAAAGGAGGAATTTGGGACTCAGTTGCACTTGAGCATAGCGTTTCACCCACAGACAGACGACTATACTAAGCAGACCATTCAGGTTATGGAGGAAATTATGTGATCTTGTAAGTTGGATTTTTCTAGAGTTTGGAGGACACTTCCTGGGTGATCAATTCCTTTAGTGTGCATTTAGTGGTAGAAAATGAATCTACCATAGAGCACATGGAAGCAAGAGGCTTAGATATTTATTCAGTACCCTTATCTGTTTGTGTATCCCTTGTTTTGGATTTTGAGGACATAAAACCCCAAGGTGGGGATAATAAAGCATATTTATTTTTCTATGTATTATTTTTGGATATTATGTGGATTGATTTTGAGACCAGGCACTGAGATGATGTGATATTCCAAGGCCCAGTGTGCCCAGAATAAATGTTTGAAAAATATTAAACTTTTTAACAGCACGAATGAGCAATTTTCCTGAAAAAGTGTAATAAATCTTAAATGGGTTCCCAGATCAAATATTTTAGAGAATAATTGAGATTATAAATATTTCTTTACCCTATTAGTGACTTAACTTTAGTCGGTGTTGGTCATCTATAGAAAATGTCATAGAGGACGAAACCGTAAATGAAATAATTTAATAAAGAAATTATTTTGATGCATCGACTTTCTTTTTTATTAAGTTTTCCTCATTAATTCAGGGCTAGAACCATAAAATTGGAATTTATCTAGAGGCATGGAGAAATAAACTTTGGAGAAACCATTGGAGGATGACAATGGATCGATCAAACGATGCACCTCGTATTTGAAGAACCTTACCAAGGAAGACGAAGATGCTTCATTCTACATTAGTGATCAAATAAAATCGAGGCAGGGCATGTTTTTTGAGTTATTTTTCCCATTATTTAATTCTACGATGAATATGAACTAATCAATAAATATGTTGGCCTGTAGATTGATCATTTTTGCAGGATGGTATATCATCTACAAGATTATCAGGAGATTGATCTGTATTCCTCTTCGTTTAGTTCTAATGGAAATGGATTGAGGCCAACATGAAAAAAGGTCATGATTAAATACTAAGGGTTTCTACTTGTTCTTTTCTCCCTCTATTATTTATATTCTTCACCGTCGTATTCCTGTGGTCATGGATCGACCTTGTCGAGTGGCTTCAAATATGATTGAACCCTCGGATTGGAGGAAAATCAATAGAAGATGTCAGATATATGTAGATCGAGACTTGAAGAGCTCAGATCTACAAACATTGTTTTTTTCAGGAATAAGAGGAGGCCCGATGGTCTGCATAGAGGACCACTAGTGTGGAACTGATGGTGGCATGCAGTGGAGGAGATGCCTGTGGCGATACAGCCAGTGGCATCTGTGGGAGACGATGATGGTGACACGGAGCTGGTGGGCCATGAGAAACAGTGGGAGTCTGTATGGACCAACAATGGTTGCGGTGGGCGACCACATGGAGTGGAAACAAGATGAGAATAGGAAGGTCGAAGGAAAAGGGAGAGCCCAGGTTGAGCAGGTCGGGCCCAGGTGAAGTGGGTCGGGTTAGACCTGGGCTTGACCAGGGGTGATAGGGGAAGAGCCACACCACGGTCAACCGTGACGATTGACTATGAGAGGCGACATCTTTGGCTGCTGTTGGTGTATCAGCTGTGTGGCCCCAACCATGGATGGTCAACCGACACGACCAGTCAGCCGTGAAAGGTGGACTGACCAACATGGTCGATCCATAGAGGATGGTCTATGGGGTGGTCAACTATCCCAACCGGTGGTCTGATTGTGCAGTTGGTCCACAAGCCCAGTGACCCTATTTAAAAATTTAAATTTCCATAACTTCTAAATAAAGCATCCAATCGATGATTCTGTTAGGACCAATAGGGGCCTATATACCCTGAGAGGGGGGGTGAATCAGGGAATGAATATTCTTTTTCAAAATTCTTTCTGCCCCACTGGATCATGACCTCTTTATTACAAGGGTCACTTTGTTTGCACTTGTGTGTTTATTATGACCACTTATTTTCTTCTTTATATGATGATAATTATTTAAATGCAATATAGGTAAGTAAGAAGGCAGACAAAGAGATTTTTACTTGGTTCCCCCTCATTGGGCTACGTCCAAGGAGCATACAACGATGATGTGCCGCTGTACCAAATCCATTAAAGCACACTGCTATTTACAAGGTTCGGGATAGATCACTTCTATTCCCAGGCTCACTGCCTTTACAAAGTTTAGGGTCAGCTCACTGCTTTCCCAAGGGTCACTCCCTGTTTCTCTCTCTCTGGCTCACTGCTGGTGGAGAGGATCACCTTCTTCCTCTTCCTTTGCTCACTGCTCTAGAAAGGATCCACTCACAGTTTATAGACCTGTAGGTCTCTTCATTATCACTAATGAATGAATAATCCATTGTATATAGATTCTCTGTTGAAGTCCAGCTTTCACCCATAGATGAATCTCTCTTTGCACCAAAGGTATCGGGAAATCTTCCAGCTTTTGCGTAGCCCCCAAAAGACGGGAGTGCTCCAACAACACCTGGTGCTCTTCTCCAAGCCTGGCACGCAAGTCCCAAGACATCGTGCAAGTATTCGGTGCACAAGTCCACCTCAACCACTTGCATGACACAACCTTATTCAACTCCAAACTTGCGCGACACACCTCTTTTTACACCCAAACTGATTTTGGCGCGCAACTAACAACCAGCACACAACTTACAACTGGCACAGAACTTATACTTGTGCGACTACACACCACTTCTGAGAACACCACACCTATGAATTGGGAGCTCTGATTTTCTCCAAGTGTTGAGCTCGTGTGAAATGAGGAGGGGTCGAGCTGTATTTATAGGCATTTTGATACCCTGCTCGACGGCTTGCAAGTCTCCCCTTGGCGCGCAAGTTTCAGCGTGCAAGTTTCTACCCCTACAAGTCACTTGCGCGACCAACTCCCAAACTTGGGATCCCTTCTCCCTTTGCCATATTTTCATGTTATGATCTTGAAAAACAATAGGCACACAAGTTCCCAAGATTCTAAGTAATCGGCGCGCAAGTCCCTTTTCCAAAAACACTTTTCAAATCACTTGCGCAACCAAACCCAAAACATGCGCAAACCTTATCCCTTTTCCATATTTTTATGCTCTTATCTTGAAAAAAATATGGCGTGCAAGTTTCCAAGCCTTCATGTACATGGAGCGCATGTCCTTTTTCCAAAAACCACTTTTCTTCTTTTATCGATTTTCAGGCAAAAAATTTGGAAGACACTGGAAAATGGCGTCACCTTTTATCTGTTCTTTTTGTACCGCCTCCAGATCATCCATTCCTTTGTAGACGTTCTTGAATCAATCATGGATTATTAACCACAACCCTTGAAATCGACATGCCACCATGAAATCCCCTTTGTCAACAAATTTTTATGCCATGGTTTGCTTTGTCAACAATCACAACATAGATGTCCACTTTGTCAACAAACACAATCACCTCAAAAATGATTCAATGATACCTTGAGGGATTTTCCCCAACAATATCCCCCTTTGGGTTTGTTGAAAACTCTTCCATAAAAAGATACATCATTAATTCTTTAGCCACCATTCGCCTATTGCGATTTCGATAGCGATCATGGATTTACTCAACACATACTCTAAGCCCACATGAGCAATGATCGACATGAGAAAAAAGAGTAAATGAAAAGTTCACCAATGAATCACCTCATCTCTGACACCCACTGTTGACACCAAACTGATACCAACTTGTTGGAAATATTCTTACCAAATTCCAACACCACTCTTCTGCTTTTATCACGATCCTCAGCTGTCGTGATATCTATTATTTGATCAATCAATTCAAGCATCGTCAGATTTAATACGCTCCCCCTTTTTCATTTCTCCCCCTATCTCACTGCTCCACCTATCAGCTTCTCCCCATACCAATTATGAATTATCTTTCTAATTTCTCCCCCTTGAACAAGCACTATTTTCTTTCCCTTTGTCAATGAACCCAAAGGTCACTCCTTTACAGTCTGGAACAGAGTAGGGAACAAATATCAGCACATTAGGGAAAAACACATCATACCTTGGGGAGAGGGGGGGGGGGGGGGTCCCACATCCACATTCTTTTAGGTGCGGGGAGATGACTGAACTCCCAGAGTCAGTCGATGCCTTTCAAACACTGCCTTGGGTAAGGCCTTTGTCAGAATATCTGCAACCTAGATTTCTGTAGGCACATACTCGAACTTCACAAGCCCTTGATCCACCTTCTCCTTGATGAAATGATATTTGATCTCAATGTTCTTCGTCCTTGAGTGATGAACTGGATTTTTTCTAATATTGATAGAATTTGAATTATCACATTGGATTCCGATCGAAGACTCCACTTCAACTCCAATATCTTTAAGCTGCTGCTTCATCCACAATAACTGTGTGCATGCTTGAGTGGATGAAATATACTCAACTTCTGCGGTACTCATTGAAATGCGATATTTCTTCTTTATTAGCCAATAAATACACAATCTACCAAGATAGAATTCACCGCCTGATGTTTATTTTCTATTATCTGCTGAACCGGCCTAGTCTGCATCAGTATATCCCAATAACTCTGTCTAAGATTTGTTAGTATATGTCAAGATGAAATCCAATGTGCCCTGGATATACCGATGTATTCTTTTCACTGCAATCATGTTGCTTTCATTGGTATTACTCTAATATATCATTTCTTGACATGTGGTGAAAACAATATCAGGCCTTGTTGTAGTTAAGTACAATAGACTTTTAATGATTTGCCTGTATTCCATGATATTAACTGCCTTTCCATCCTCATGTTTTGATAATTTCATCCGGGTAGCAACCAGAGTCTTCATCTCCTTGTAATTCTCCATTAGAAACCTTCTTAAAACCTCCTTGGAATATTTGGATTGAGAAATTAATGTTCCATTCCTTCCTTGTGTCACCTGAAGACCAAAGAAAAACGTTAGCTCTCCAATCATTGAATTTTGATGAAGCTTGAATTTTAAAATATTACATACTGTATTTAAATGTTATAATACCCACCATAGTTTTAGTTTATGGTCAATTGCCACATTTTTATGTTTTAGTGGTATTTTGAGCTCAAATGCAAAAATGGCTTAATTTTGGTGTTTAACTATTTTATTTAATTTCATTATTTCGGCCATATAATTTCCTACACTGACCCAAATTGTGAAATTACTTTTTTAGGTTTAACTAAATCATTGGAAGAATTTCATCCTTCTAAAGTCCCAGCTAAATCAATCATTTGAAGGCCCAAAATCAGCTCACAATCCGTGCCTCGAAAACTGTGTGCAGATCTGCAATGTTTTAAAGATGAGCTCTTATGTCGAAGTATACCAGTTATATGGAGCTGAAATTCAACAAGGATCTGGAAGAGGAATTAATTCACATCTTTTTTTAAGGATTCCACGTATGAATCAGCTGTTTTAAAATACTTAATGGTATTGGAATTCTGAGTTGTGGAAGACAAAGAGTCACCTGGAAAGATTTAATTTTCCGCACCAAAACAATCTTAACTCCTTCATACGTGGACCAATAAGGATAAAATCTTGTGTAGGGACGCCTAAGAAGATTTGGAACAACTTTCAAGAAGGCTAAATTACCCAATTATTCCATTTAATTGGCCTCATAGTCTGTGAAATCCAGAGGACAGATTTTGAGCGATATTCCTTCACCCATTTTCCCTATAAATATGTATCTCTTCTACCTTTTACAAGGATAACCATTTCAAGGGGGTAAGGTTGAGTTTAGTTTTTGTAATTTTTGTTTATATTTATAATATATATTAGTGTATCTTTCTTCTTCTTCTGTTCATTTTTTATTTTCTTTCATTTCTTTTATTTTATGTGTTTCTCCCACCGTGCTTCTTTCTAACTCCATGTTTGTGGAGAGATAACCCTCACTGTTGTTCGAGGGGGGAAGTGGTGGTATTTGAGTTTATTGTACTTTATTGTTTTATAATGTTTTTTTATAAGAATTAATTGGTGGTTAAATGATTGTGGTGAGCGGTCGCCCCACTTTCTCTACCATTGACTTCTTCCTCCTCGTTTATTAATTTTCCTTCTCATCAGTATCTAATTCATTCAAACAGTGGAGTTTGGATTGGGTATTGATGTGGAAGAGTTTACTCCAACATGAAGAGGTCTCGGTGTAGGGTAATACATTTCAAACGAGAGGGTGCGGAGTGACAGGTCTTGATCTCCACATTGAATAACCCGTTGATAAATATTTTGAATAACATTGATAATTACACCATGAAACCCCAAGAACAATGGTTTTCTTTTACTAACTTCTGTGTGTATTTTCTTCCATTTCATTTTATTTTGTATTTTTATATATTAATATATTTATATTATATTTATATTTTCTTCATTTCAATCCCCCCCATTTATATTAGTATCATATTTTATATTAGTTAGTTTATAATAGTGACAATATGAAAATAGTGCATGTTAGCGGCCTCCTTGTGATCGACCCTAGGGTGTGCCACTATGGTACATTATTAGGTTTATAATAATTTAATTGAATTGTGGTTCACTACAAACCACTCTTATCAATTTGGCGCCGTTGCCGGGGAGGTCAATTGCTTTCACACTCTATTTTTCATAAAAACAAAAAAAAATAAAAAATTTCAAAAATTAAATAAAAAAGTGCTTCATTGAATATCACTGTTTTTATTAGGTCATGGATTATTTTAGTGATTTTTCATATGAATGGAATAGTTCTGAATTTTTTATTAGGGAAGAGACTTTTATGCTGCAGATGGAATAAGATGCCGTGATGATTCAAAACAATTTCAAAATTTTTGAACAAGCAAGTAAAATGGTAGCATCGCTGGCGGCTGAATTTGGAGCTGTTAAAGCTCTATGGATGGAATGAAAACAACAGATGAACAAAGCTGAAGAAAAAAAGGTAAATATTGTTCCACCTACATTTGAAGTTTACAAACCCAAGGAGGACTTGAAGATTCAATTTGAAGATGTAATCGTCTCTCCTTGGCAATTTCTTGAAGAGGTTCCTGAAGAAGAAAACTCAGCTGATACAACTATGGGAGATAAACATTCTTTGAATGAACATTGGTATGATTTTGTAGAAGAAAAAAAGGTAAGTGATCCTCATATATTTTTCAAAGAAGAACCAGCACCTATATACCCCTATCTTGCTTTGGAAGAAGATGAAGAAGTCCCTGCTAAAAAATAATTCCTAGTGGCCTTGCCTGAAGAGATCGTGTTTCAAGCTGACCTACAAGAAAGGGAATATTTTTATATTGATTGTTCATGTTTTAATCATATCCAAGTGGAATTATTTACTAACTTCCCTTCTGAATTTTTTGATGCAACATCATATGTGAAAGCCCTGGATGTTAAAGTCGAAGTGGCCAAAGAAGTCATGGCTAGAGAAGTGGAGGACCCATTCTTCCTCCTTCCCCCATCATTCAAGTTGTACCACAATTAAATGGTGAAGGAGATGTTGTACTCTATTTATGGGTTGTTCTATGGATGTTTTAGGATGATGAGCATTGGAAGAAATACGTTTTGGTGGTTTCTGAGCAAGAAACCTCATCCACCAATGGATTGGGGTTAAACCGCTGCAACTTCCAGCCTAGGGGCAGTAAAAACCTAGCACCTGCTTGGGGGGTGAAACCAAGACTTATCCTTTTTCTTTTCCATTCCTCTTTCTTTTCCATTACTCTTTATTTTTATTTATTTTTCTTATGTGTTCTTTATTTCATTATTTTTAGGTTAATTGGCAGTATCTAGGAGCTTAACTCAAGGCTGCCACTGTAAAATAAAGCCAGGTTGTATCTTTCCTTCCTTTTATTTTTCTGCCCCTATCATTCTTTTGTTGAGTTGCAATGGGGGTAGTGAAATCTAGGTGTGGGGGGAGTGTCAACCTACTTAGACGTTTTGTGTGATTTATTTTTATTTTTATTTTTCATATTTTTAGTAACCTTAAGATTTAATTAATATTCTAATCATTTTTCACACAACAATTGATTTTGAGATTATTGAAATGATTTTTGAAGAAATAAATTTTAAATGATTGTTGATGTGAAAGTTTTTCCTTGAATTGGATTTTCAAGCATTTTTATAAGTTTGACCAATTTTTGAAATCCATTCCCATAAAACACTGACTCAATATATTTTTCCTGTCCTATGAGGTATTCTGAACCAGTTTGAAATATTCTTTATAATACCCACAATTTCTTGAGAGAAGATTGGATTTTGTGTGAGAACCAGAACTTGTGATTTTTCTCTTTCGAATCTTTGGATTTAATGGAATGTTTTTGATTTGATTGAGGAATTTGATTGGAAATCCATATTTTATCTTGAGACCTACCTTTACATCTATCCTTCGTTAGCCCTTAGATTCCATGAATTGCCTTATAGGTTTAAGCCACATTACAAGCCGAATTTTCCATACCTACCCGCACTCTTGGTATTTTTGCGTGGATATTTCAAGTTTGAGTGTGGGGGAAGGGCCTTTTATGTGAGTTCATGGGATGTGTTTCATTTATGGGGGATGTGAGGTGTGTGTCAAATTTTTGGGCAGTGGATGATAAAGATCAAATTGGGCATGGGTAATCCTTTCATTGTGCTTTATTGTTTCATCTGGTTCTCCTTCAAAAAAAATGAAAAAAATAGAAAAACTGGAGATGAGCTTGAGTTTATAATTTTACTTCCTTTTATGGCTCATGTCTCTATCTAAATTCAAGGGAATGATGGTCATTATTTCATTTTATTTAATTTCCATGTCATTCTCCAAGTAAAAAAAATAAAAAAAAAGAGAAAATAAAGCTGTGCCTTTTTGGAGCTTTACAAAAAAAAATGAAAAAAATGAAAAAAAGGGGGAGAACTTGGATGCAATCATTCATTGGATTAATTTCCTAGCTCATGTACCATGTCGAACAAAAAGGTTTGGTGTTGTGTTTCACACTTTTAAGGGGATTGAGTGAGGTTCATCCTGTGTTTTCACTTGATTATTCATGCATTGTACTTAAGAGTCAAACCTCCTCTTTCTTGACTTAAATTTTTCAATCATTTTACCACCAACCCTATGCCACAGAATTCACCTGAAAAAAGTCCTCATTATTGAATTCATTTTCATGTTTTGTGTTGTAGATAGATGAGAATTGTCACAATCCTATGGTGATACATGCACATTCCAAGTATGAGCATAACACCAGATTTAATTTCTCTTGAGTGAAAAGTGACACAAAATTCAAGGTGTGGTAAGTTGTGATTGGTCCATGGATGGATTTATGAGGTTGAAAAAATTTAAATGCGAGGAATGAAAATGATTGGGAACTATTTTTCATAGAGGATACATGATGTAATTTTGGAAGAGATCATTGATGTTTTCTCATTGTTGATTTTTGTGTGAATTTGGATTTGAATATATGATGATTTCCCAGGAGTGAAATGATTAAGTATGGGGGAGTGATGAAGATTTAATTTTCACATATTATATACTGCATTTAAATGTTATAATACCCACCATAGTTTTAGTTTATGGGCAATTGTCACATTTTTATGTTTTAGTGGTATTTTGAGCTCAAATGAAAAATGGATTAATTTTGGTGTTTAACTGTTTTATTTAATTTCATTATTTCGGACATATAATTTCCTAAACTGACCCAAATTGTGAAATTCCTTTTTTTATGATTAAATAAATCATTGGCCGAATTTCAACCTTATGGAGGCCCAACTAAATCAATCATTTGGAGGCCCAAAATCAGCTCACAATCCATGCCTCGAAAACTGTGTGCAGATCGGGAATGTTTTAAAGATGAGCTCTTATTTATAAGTATACTGGTTATATGGAGCTGAAATTCAACAAGGATCCAGAAGAGGAATTAATTAAAATCTTTATTTAATGAGTAAATGTCTGAATCAGCTGTTTTCAAGGACTTAATGGCATTGTAAGTCGGAGTTGTGGAAGACGAAGAGTCACCTGGACAGATTTAATTTTCCGTACCAAAACAGTCATAACGCCTTCATACGTGGACCAATAAGGATGACATTTTGTGTATGGATGCGGAAGACGATTTGGAACAACTTTTAAGAAGGATCCATTACCCAATTATTCCATTTATTGGGCCTAATAGTCTGTGCAATCCGGAGGAAAGATTTTGAGCGAGATTCCTTCACCCATTTTCCCTATAAATATGTATCTCTTCTCCCTTTTACAAGGATAGCCATTTCAAGGGGGAAAGGTTGAGTTTAGTTTTTGTAATTTTTATTTATATTTATAATATATATTAGTGTAGCTTTCTTCTTCTTCTATTCATTTCTTCTTTTCTTTCATTTCTTTTATTTTATGTGTTTCTCCCACCGTGCTTCTTTCTAACTCCATGTTTGTGGAGAGATAACCCTCACTGTTGTTCGAGGGGGGAAGTGGTGGTATTTGAGTTTATTGTAATTTATTGTTTTATCATGTTTTTTTCTAAGAATTCAGTGGTGGTTAAATGTTTGTGGTGAGTGGTCGCCCCACTTTCTCTACCATTGACTTCTTCTTCCTCGTTTATTAATTTTCCTTCTCATCGGTATCTAATTCATTCAAACGGTGGAGTTTGGATTGGGTATTGATGTGGAAGAGTTTACTCCTACATGAAGAGGTCTTGGTGTAGGGTAATACATTTCAAACTAGAGGGTGTGGAGTGATAGGTCTTGATCTCCACATTGAATAACTCATTGATAAATATTTTGAACAACAGTGATAATTCCACCATGAAACCCCAAGAACAATGGTTTTCTTTTACTAGCTTCTTTATTTATTTTATTCCATTTTATTGTATTTTGTATTTTTATATATTTATATATTTATATTATATTTATATTTTCTACATTTCAATCCCCCCCATTTATATTAGTATCATATTTTATATTAGTTAGTTTATAATAGTGACAATAGGAAAATAGTGCGTGTTAGAGACCTCCTTGTGATTTACCCTAGGGTGTGCCACTATGGAACATTATTAGGTTAATAATAATTTAGTTGAATTTTGGTTCGCGAAAAACCACTCTCATTAACATTTCAAACTCATTTTTTATGAATTCGGAAAACTGTCTGCACTGAGCTTCATCTGATCCACCAAATATTATGTCATCTACATAAAACAACACCATCATCCTTTGATTACTAACGTTGCTGAAATAGAGATTTTAATCAACTCCCCCATGTTGGAAACCAAGCTTCTTCAAGTATTGATCAAGCCTTGAGTACCATACTCTTGGTGCTTGTTTTAGCCCATACAATTCCTTCTTCATCCTGAAAACTTTGTTCTCATCCTCATAAATGAGAAAACCATCTGGATGCTCAATATACACTTCTTCTTCCAGAACTCCATTCAAGAATGCAGATTTGACATCCATCTAGAACACTTTGAACTTTCTTTGCTCTGATATGGCAAAAAATAATCTGATTGTCTCCGGCCTAGAAACTGGTGCAAATGTCTCATCAACGCCAATACCCTCAAATTTGGGAGTATCCTTTACACACCAATCATGATTTGTTTCGAATCACTGTGCCATATTCATTAATCTTGTTTCAAAATACCCATTTAGTCCCAATTATGTTCTTATTTGCTGGCTTTGAAACAATCTCCCACTTCCGATTCTTGTCTGAATCAATATCAGTCACTTCTTCTCCCCCTATGTTACTTTCTTCCTCAACACTTTCGTCAGGAAATTTCTCACAGATTCATTTGTTCAGTTGCTTCATTTCTTTCAGCTACTTTTTTGAGCTTCTTGTTGAGACAGGGTTGATACTCTCTTTCAGCTTCCTGGTATCCTGAAAACTATCACCTAATACCACTTGTTAGAATGAAATAGATAAGTATGAGATGCATCATTATTGCTGCTTCTCCCTGTGTTTCTTTCTTCCCTTGATTGAAAAAACCTGAGCTGAGTCTTCCAATTATTTCTTTGATGGATCTTGCATCTGATTTTGTTATTGAATGCTCCCCCTATGTTATTCAACACTTCCTGGGGTTAAGCCCACTGTTTAGACCCATAACCATTCTTCTTCTCCTACATCATTAATTCTCATCTTCTACTCGGCATTGAGCCATTAAAAAAGTCTCTAAGCCTACTAAGTTGGAAGTCAGTGTAGGAAACATGAGATAAAGTTTATAACATAACAAATTCTTATTTCACTCTATTACTCCCTTTATTCTTCAACTTTGGTACCAGATTTGAGTCAATTAAAACTCTGAAGCAGATCACTTCTCCACTTTTCATCTTTATATTCCACTTCCCCTTGGATCTTATCTACCTAAAACCTAAAACACTTGAATCATCAGTAAACAACATTTATATACATAGGGATAGGGGAAACTTCTAGAATCCTCAAGATGAGGATTGCGGTTGATCCTGATGGGTCAACCTTTTGATTATTTCTTATAGAGCATCACAATCTTGCCTAGATTCTTCTAGCTGCCTATCCAATTTTAACTGCTCTGGCCATATGAATAAGCATTCATTACCTACATGCTGAGTCTTTTTATGATATGAAGATTCTGTAGGCCTGACCTTTTTCACAATTTAGGGCTTAAGCTCACTGGTAAACACTTCCATCTTTGATGTCCACTAAAATTCCATTTCCCTTGATTCCTTCTCTGGGTAGGAATCTCTCTACTCTTCATATTTCCTTTCTTATTCCACCATTGCAGGGGTCTTTCTCTTTCCTCCACTTCTCGCTGTGGAACATGACATGCAGATTTTTCAATGCATTCTTTGTTAATATTTCTTTTATTAGATATCTGAGTCACCACTCTATTTTTCACTGGTGGTGAATTCTCCACTCACTATGGGAAAATAGGTCTATACCCACAGTTTTGGAAAAACCCATGGGTATAGGGGTAGTATGTGAACCTATACCCACTGTTGTGCCAAAAACCATAGGTATAGTTTTCTTTTAAGACCTATACCCACGTTTTGGAGAAAACCGTGGGTATAGGCTATTTTCCGACAATCTATACCGACGGTTCTTCATAACCGTGGGTATTGGTTGTTTTTTTCAAGACCTATACCCACGGTTCTCCAAAACCGTGGGTATAGATTTCTCACGTTATGGAGGGGAAATAAAATTAGATGGGACATGAAAAAAACTTTGTGGGGGACATTTTTTCACAGTTTATATTAATATATTTACCTTAATATAAACAAATACTTTCAAAAATTCTGTAGCTCGGTTGGTAATCTTTTATATGCGGGATTTGCAGGTCGCGGGTTCAATATCCGCTGTTCGCATTTTTTGAAACACGGATAATATTAATATATATTTATAAATATATATATGTATATCAAATGAAATGTATAGCTCGATTGGTCGTTTGCTGAGGCACTGGTGTCTCTCCCTTGCAGGACCCGGGTTCGAATCACCCTGTAGGCGCCTTTTTGGAATTTAATTAACGGACGTGGATAATATTAATATATATATAAATATACCTTCATAGATGATAGTTAAAAAATTTGGCTTGGTTGGTCGCTTGGTTGGGTGAGCCTTGGAGGCTTAGCGCGAGGTGGGGGTTCGAATCCTCCCCCATGCGCTTTATTTTGGAAAAATAAATACCCCAAGGTTTGAAAACCGTGGGGTCTATTGTGTGCCATGCTGGATGGAACACTTTGACTCCCCTATACCCACGGTTCTCCAAAACTGTGGGTATAGGTTGGTACCCCTATACCGACGCCATTCCAGCCCATGGTTCCCAAAACCGTGGGTATAGGTTATACCCATGGTTTTGAGGGCTATACCCACGGTTTTGAACCGTGGGTATAGGTTGTTTTTATAGTAGTGACTGAACATGCATTCTTCTTTTTCACAGCTGGAGTAAATATCCCCTTAACCTTCCAGGTTTGTTCTCATTATCTCCATGAGAGCTGTTGTGAGTATAACAGAGGAGATGACTGATAAACCTTTTGTTCAGCTCCATGTGATTTCCCTAAGGATCTAAGCCTATACTCCAACTTTCCACTTTGTCTCCCAATGTAATATTTCTCTTTATACATCACTGGAGTCAATAATCTCTTTCTCAGATCCTTTTCCTTTCTCACATTCTTCTTGCTGTAATGTCTTGCCAAATGCCCATGATTAGAACATATGAAACATCTTCCCTTAAAGGCATACCTCATTTCATCATCTCTCAGTCGAGATGTTGATGCATCTTGAGTTCTTCTTCTGACATTGAGCTCCTGAGCTTCCTGACACATATTCATGGTGTGTCCCATTCTTCCACAGTAATAGCATCTAATGAATTCTTTACTCCAAGAGACTTTTCTCTTTGATTTCTCATGACTCTTATTCTTATTCTCAGATTTATCAATGTTTCTATTCTCATAGACTGAAATGTATTTAAGATCCTTTGAATAGAAGCTTGATGTGTGGCCATGAATCTCGCATAAATAGCACATGTCATCAATTATTTTTGTAACTATCCTCTTAGGCCGATCTCCAACACCTATAGGTTTTTCTCTACTCCTAGAACTATTCACGGCTCACATTCTATCATGCATGAGAGGGGATTCATCAAATACAATGCCAGTTCTTCCCAAACTATATGGTCTTTGAGAAGAGAAAATATTTTGTTTTTTCTCCTCAGAAATCTCATACTTTCTTTTCATTTAATCATCATCTTCCGAAGGACAATCGAATAGTATGTGTAGTGAATCCTTCAACTTAGGTTTTCCTTTGTCTTTTGATATCTCCATTTCTTCCTTGTATTTTTCTATATCTTCCTAAAATTGTTGAATCTTATTATCTATTGATTCAAGTCGAGCATTGAGTTCTTTTCTGAGATTATTCTTGCTACTCATCTCATCTTCCAGTTATCGTGTGAGATTTTCTACCATGTTACTTTGCTCCTTTACATTCAATTTTTCTTGAGAAATAGATTCAGAGAAAGATACAATCTCTTGTTGTAGGTTTTGATTCTTCTGAACTTTTTCAGACAACTGTGTAGCTAGATCATCATTTCTGGATTTCAGATTCCGAACTTCTTATAACTTTGGATTCTCTTCATATTCATCAGCCATTTGTTTTCCTTTCATTCTATCCATATTTTGTAGTACGTTCACCTTGAGAATAATTATTCTCCCTTAGGTTATTAGCCACATAAATAAGCCTTTGATTTAAGCCTCTTATCTTATTGACCTCAATGTCCAATGCTTGGATATGGATATCTTTAGATTTAACTTCTTCATCCAATTTCTGATCCAATTTCTTTGTCATATTGAAAACATCTACTGGTGGCCTCCTTATTGAAACTTCTTCATCATCTGTCATTTCAATATCACTTTGAAGTTCAAGTACTTCACTCATTTCTACATCATGATTGAGTGAATAAATATTTTCCTTATCAGATTCATTCAGGTTTTCCTTCAGTAAGCTATTTGATTCTTTTAGTTGAATCAAACTTTTTCCATAAACACTTCCACACTGAGGGATACCACCTAACTTATGATTATTCTTTAATGTTTTTCCCTTTCCTATGGAACACAGAGATAAGAGAATACCAATTCAGAGCAAACAAATCTGATTAAAGAAACATATTCCTCTGATACCAATTGTTAAGACCAATAGAGGACTATATACCCTGAGAGGGGGGTGAATTAGGGTATGGATATTCTTTTTCAAAATTATTTCTGCCCCACTGGATATTGGCCTTTTTATTAGAAGGGTCACTTTTTTTTCACTTGTGTGTTTATTATGACCACTTCTTTTCTTCTTTATCTGATGATAATGCTTTAAATGCAATGCAGCGAAGTAAGCAGGCAGACACATAGATTTTTACTTGGTTCACCCTCACTGGGCTACGTCCAAGGAGCATACAACGGTGATGTGCCGCTGTACCAAATCCACTAAATCACACTGCTGTTTACAAGGTTCGGGATAGATAACTTATATTCCCAAGCTCACTGCCTTTAAAAAGTTTAGGGTCAGCTCACTGCTTTCCCAAGGGTTACTCCCTGTTTCTCTCTCTCTGGCTCACTGCCGGTGGAGAGGATCACCTTTTTCCTCTTCCTTTTCTCACTGCTCTGGAAAGGATCCACTCACAGTTTATAGACCGGTAGGTCTCTTCATTATCACTAATGAATGAATCCTCCATTGTATAAAGATGCTCTATTGAAGTCCAAATTTCACTTGTAGATGAATCTCTCTTTGCACCAAAAGTATCGGGCAATCTTCTGGCTTTTGCGCAACCCCAGAAAGACGGGAGTGCTCCAACAACACCTGGCACTCTTCTCTAAGCCTGGTGCGCAAGTCCCAAGACAACGCACAAGTCTTCAGAGTGAAAGTCAAAATTGGAACAAAATTCTACCTCAACAACTTGCGCGACACAACCTTCTTCAAATCCGAACTTGCGCGACACACCTCCTTTTATGCCCAAACTGATTTTGGTGTGCAACTAACAACCGACGTGAAACTTACAACTGGTGTGAAACTTATACTTGCGCGACCACACAACAATTGCATGACCACCACACCTACACGTTGGGAGATATGATTTTCTCCAAGTGTTGAGCTCGTGTGAAATGAGGAGGGGTCAACCTGTATTTATAGGTATTTGGACACCTTGTGTGACGGCGCGCAAGTCTCACCTTGACGAGCAAGTTTTGGCACGCAAGTCTCTACCCTTGCAACTCAATTGCACAAAAAACTTACAAACTTGGGTTCCCTTCTCCCTTTTCCATATTTTCATGTTCTTATCTTGAAATATAATAGGCGCGCAAGTTCCCAAGCTTCCAAGTAATCGGCGCGCAAGTCCCTTTTCCAAAAACACTTTTCAAAATACTTGTGCGACCAAACCCAAAACTTGTGTGACCCTTATCCCTTTTCCATATTTTGATGTTCTGATCTTGAAAAAAATATGGCGCACAAGTTTCCAAGCCTTCATGTACACGGCACGCAAGTCCCTTTTTCAAAAACCCCTTTTCTTCTTTTATCGATTTTCAGGCCCAAGAATTTGGCAAACACTAGAAAACGATGTCACCTTGTATCTGTTCTTTTTGTAACACCTCCAGATCATCCATTCCTTTTTCGATGTTCTTGAATCAATCATGGATCGTTAACCAAATCCCTTGAACTCGACATGCCACCATGAAATCCCCTTTTTCAATAAATTTGTATGTCATGGATGGCTTTGTCAACAATCACAACACAGATGTCCACTTTGTCAACAGACACAATCACATCAAAAATGATTCAATGATACCTTGAGGGATTTTTGACCAATAGATCCATATATGGAATCAAGACCCTAATTTTGAGATCAATGTTTGGATTTTTAGCTCAGACATATTTTCAGTGACATGGGCTGTTTACACAGGCAATACCCGGGGTTAAGGGACATGACGAATGTGACTACTACACACTGTGTACCCCCTTACTGCATATATTTATTCTATTATCCATCATAAATTATAAAAGATTCATGGGGGTTCATTCCCTATTCCCTAAAGGTTAGTGGAGTTTCTTCGTATAGACAGGATGAAAATCCCTTCAGCAGGACTTCCTGGATAGATTTTTTGGAATTCCTTCAAGAGGCTTGGAGTATGATACTCTATTCATATTCATGCCCCATTTAGAGATTGTGGTATAGGTATGACCAAAAATACACATTCTCCATTCCTCTACTTATTGGGTTAATCCATATTGAATTGTTGGTATCACTCTATGGCATTGGCTGTGATCGTTATCTGTGTATCAAAATCTTCCTGACTCGTGGAGTGTGTTCTCCTAGAACAAGTGATATCCATATCATATTCTCTTTGATCTACTAACATATCTTTCTCTCATGACAGTACCCAAATGAGAAGTACCTCTTGGAAAAATGTCATCAGTTCTATTGGACTCGGGAATATGTTCTCCCAGATGAGTATTTTATAGATCTTCAAGCTAGAATCTTAGGCAAGACATGTTATTATTGGGGAATACTTCTAGAATCTATGTCTTGAATTGTTTATATATAGATGTTATTTCTATATGTGTTGTAAAAATATACCAGTGTTGAGCAGATTGTATATTCCTCTATGGTTTCGGGGTGTCCTGTTGAGTATAGTTATACTCACCCCTACACAGGATTTTCCCACATGTGTCGTGTCTTATGCAGACGATCGTCCTTTCTACGTAGTCCTAGGTAGACAAGGACTAGGAGGTGATTTGTGAGATCAAATATACCGAGCTGTGTTCCTGTGGATTTTTAGACAATAGTCCCAATACCTATTTTCTTACAAGTTGGGCTTGTGGTTACAGACACTTTTTGGTGGGCTATTATTTGGACCTATTTACTTTCAGGTACTTTCACTATTGTTATATGGCTGTGGGATATAGTGGTTTTCATGCATTGTTTACTTAGTGTTTTTATATTTGATAATTTGTATCTTGGATATGTGTGCATGTGTATAGGTAATTTAGGCTAATGCCTCCCATTTGTGAGATATAACTACTTGGTGCTAGTCACCAACCGCTAGCCAATTGGAGGCGGGTTCGGGTAGTTCTAGAATGGTCCCCTATGGGATGGGTCATCACAGAGGATTCATCATTCTTGGTTAATGTTATCATCAGTTAAGGAATATATATGGATCCTTAATAAACAAAGAAAATTGAGGAGTGGACCATACAAAAATTTATAACAGAGATCTATAGCTTCCTTGGTCTAGCTGGGTATTACTGGTGATTTATGAAGAACTTTTCATGATTTTCAAACCCACTAACCATGCTGACTCAGAAGGGAGAAAAGTTTTTATGGACCAGTAAATGTGAAAATCACTTTAAAGAGTTGAAAAATAGGGTTATCATTACACCAATTATCACACTACCAATAAGTGGGGAACTATTTGTGGTGTACAATGATGCTTTAAAGAAGGGATTAGGATGTGTACTGATGAAAAATGATAAATTGATAGCCTAAATCTTAAGGAAGTTGAAAATTAATGAGAAAAATTATCCCATGCATGATATGGAGTTGCCAGCTATGATATCTGCATTGAAAATATGGCAGTATTATCTATATGGGGAGAAGTGTGAAATATATACTGATCATAAGTGCCTCAAATAAATATTCACATAGATGGAGCTTAATATATGCTAGAGAATATGGTTAGATTTCATCAAAGATTATGAATAATCAATCTGCAACCATCTAGGTAAAGAAAATATGGTAGTGTATGATCTAAGTAGAAAGGATCTGATATATTTATCAAGAATCCATTTTTTTTTGTATTTTCAAATGAAACTTTTAAAGTGTAAGTTTGAACCCTAACAAATTCAAATGATTAAAAAAATTAAAAGGAAATATATACCAGGTAGCTACATGAACTAACCCTCCACCGAGAGTACATCATTATATCAAGCCTCCACCTTTGCAAGACTGCTCGACTAGCTATCCTGTATAGGGTTGTACATGCCTGGTACTGGTGGTAAAATCCATAACCACTAGATATTCCAAATATAGATGGCCAAGATCTAGTGAATAAATCCTAATATGAATCCTCATCTAAATCTATTCCTTGTAGAGTATCTATATGCTTTCAATTTCTATAGAAAAATATCATAAAAAACCAACATGCAGTCCCAAACCGTGAAGATCCATGCACAGGTAGGATCAACCCAAAAAACACTTTCAATCATTAGAATCCTTTTAAGCCATTGTAGAACATCACATCCTCAATTTCATCAACTTATGGGATCCAGAAGAGATTGAACCACCACAAGATTCACCCAGTCACATTCCCACACATCCCAAAGCACCATGAATACCACCACTCAAATCCACCTCAGAGAAAGTGGTGGAGTCATGAAGAAAGAGTAGAGGAACGAGCAACCAATTACCTTGATGGATCTTGTCTCCACATTCCCCAAAATTGAAGGCCACCACAAAAATAAAATATGAACAAGTCATTCCACCTTAGATCTGGAACAGAAGACAATGAGGTACCATATTCCTCCTCCTACGTTTTCGAGTCCTTTCGATTGTTCCCAAACCGAGCTCCCTATTGATTTCGATGATGTGAACCCATGGTCAACGATGATTTTTATCGAATATTAGGATGTTTTTTGTACTCATGAAATTGTTGAGATCTTAATTGTTATGACTAAGACATGTGAATCGTTAAGGAAAGATTATCACCAATTCTTTCTCAAATGATTTCTCAACCATCCCTCAAAGAGAAAATAAAGGATTCTCAAATGATTTATATAGAAATTCAGAAAAATGTAGAATCTATTAGAAATGGGAAATCCTTAGATTTCAAAATGGATGAGGAAGGAGTCATGAGATTTGGGTCACGACTATGTGTACCATCTAATACAGAAATAAAGAAAGAGATTCCGAATGAAGCACATAGCTCAAACTTTTCTATTCACCCAAGGAACAAAAAGATGTATAGAGATCTCAAAGAGAACTATTGGTGGGATTATGTGAAGAAAAATATCACTGAACATACATAAAAGTGCTTGGTATGTCAACAAATGAAGGATGAAAGGAAAAATTATAAGGGTATGATGCTACCGTTGCCCATAACAACATAGAAATGGGATAACATCACTATGGACTTTGTCACTTGACATCAAAAGACATCTAAAGGAAACTATGATATATGGATTGTCGTAAATCATCTTACGAAGACAACTCAATTTATTGTAATTTGAGAGAACTTCTCACTAGATCAACTTGCATGGATATACATCAAAGAAGTGGTAATGATGCATGTAGTACCACTATCGATTGTATCTGATCAAGATCCGAGATTCACCTCCAAGTTTTAGAAAAGTCTCCAACATTCTCTGAACACTGAGTTGAACTTCAGTATGACCTATAAACTTAAAAATATTGGCCAGTCTGAGTAGACTATTCATACAATGGAAGACATGTTGAGAGCATCTTCTATGGGATTCAAATAACGATATGACCAACATCTACCTATGGTTTAATTATCCTACAAAAATAGTTTCTACTCGAGTATCCAAATGACTCTTTATGATGCCCTTTATGGGAAAAGATGTAGAACACTAGCATGTTGGGATGAGGTCAGTGAGCGTAAGCTTATACTACCTGAAATGGTCGGAGAAATGGCAGAAAATGTGAAAACCATTCAGAAACATATCCAGGAATCCCAAAGTTGAAAAAATACTTATGCATAAAATCATCAATGAGACTTAGAGTTTAAGGTTGGAGACATGGTATTCCTCCACATATCTCCATGGAAGAGGATAATGATATTTGGGAAGAAAGGAAAGCTAAGTCCTAGGTACATCAGCCCATTTTACATTCTTGATCATGTCATAGTTGTGGCCTATTGACTAGCACTTCCACCTACTGTGTCTCAAGTACACGATGTATTCCAAATATTTCTCTTGAGTAAGTATATATCTGATCCATCACATGTACTGAATTCAAAGGTGGTATAGTTGGAGAATTATCTCTCTTATGAGGAGAAAATGATGAAGATATTAGATCATAGAGATAAAATTCTACATAAAAAGACCGTTTAGTTGGTTAAATTACTATAGAAATACCATAAGTATGAAAATGAAACATGGGAACTAGGGGAAGTGATGAAGGATAAGTACCCTCACTTGTTTTCACCATAGTTGGTAAAATGAAATTTTGAGGGAGAAATTTCATAAGGAGGGAAGAATGTAACAACCCAAAATTTTATCAGTGAAAATTCACTTATTATAATTATGTTATATAGTATAAACAACATAAAAATCATATAGAGAACACAATCAAACTTTATAAATGAATAATGAATGAAACAAGAGTTATTTCTATAAGTTAAGGAACCTATACCAATGGAATAATAACCCGACCTTCGGAATAGTAATGTGACCCTTATGAATAGTAAACCATACAATAAAATTGTAAACTCACCTATGAAAGTATAAATAAAATTTATCCAACTTGTAAATGAAAATATGGTATAATTATAACATTGTATAATAAACAAATTTTTAAGAAATCATTAATTAAGTGTTGATATTTTTATAAAACATAAGTTTTTATTTTCAATTTTATAATTTTATAATGTTTTAAAATAGAATTTATTTCCATAAATTGTATTCATAAAGTAATATTTTGTTGTATTATTATTATAATATAATTTTATGAGACATTAATTAATTTTTCAAAGTATTATAAAATCAGTTATATTTTTAAAATTGGTATTTTCCAAGTAGATGATGATTTTAATTAGAACTTAAATTTCTCATATTTAGAAAATTATTTTCATTAAATTGATTCTATTTTTTAATTCTACACATAGAAAAAATGTTAGGGTTATTTTTTGGTATTTTTCGAAAATACTTGAATTTTTGGTGAATAGTAAAATACAGTAATTTACGGTATATATACATTATAAGTTAAATACACCATTCCTTGAGTAATCACTTATGTAAGAACCATAATATCAAAATATAATTAAATATTTTAATATAATTAGTGATAATTCTCAAACTAGTCATACTCTTGAGGAAAAATAATAAAATTATGAATAAAATAATGTGAAAACACCCATCTCCTCCCCTATAAATACTACCCCTCACCACCTGTTCTCCTATCACCTCTAAAACATTTATTATTGTCCAAATTACACTAAAATATCTTCCCAATACCCTCCCTCACATCTAGGAGCCTTTGGTCATAAAAAATACCAAAACAAAGCCCCCTAAGGAGGTTATCAAGAAGAAAGATTCAAGAGGTAAAATCCTTTTTCTTTTCTTTTAATTTCTTTTCTAGTTCTTTTATTTTATTATTTTCTCCTCACATCCCATCATAAAAATTGTATGATAAATCCATTACCTTAGATATAATTTAATGTTATTATACTAATGAAATAATCAATCATCATTTTACCATACCATTTTGTTCTAAAAATGAAAACATCATCCGTGATGTGTTAATTTATCACATTCAAGGATGAAAATGTTTTCAATTTAAATTAACTTCTTTAAGACTGATAATAAAAAATTTTATGGTTAAAAAAATTATAATATATTTATTATAGACTATGTAATGTTCTAGAAATATTTTATATAAAAAATATTAATTAATAAAACAAAACTAGTTTGTGATGATCGAAAAACCACCAAAATAATCTAACGATGATCACTAATAGCTTATCTAATGATTCAACCTCAACCCAAATTACCAAATTAATTCTATAAAAATTTAATATTATTTATTTTCATTTAATAATGTATAACTTCAATTATTTACAAGAATTCTCATTTTAGATGATTTTCCATACATGTATACAAGTAACCGATCATGAAAACCGAAGAAATTAATGCTCCCAAATGATAAAATTGTATCTTATAACTCATAAAAAGTGATATAAATAAACTTAATAGAATTATAATAAATAAAATAATTGCATAAAAGGTTATCAATTAATTACTTAATGGATTTAATTTTATTATTTAGGACATTAAGATCAAGCGTATAACCATTTCAAACATAAGGTTAGGGTTTTTTTTCGAACCTCCATTTTTTCCTTCGGGTTACTCTTTCTCTCTTTGTACCCCAATGTAAATATTGTTTATTTTTTTTAATTCTTATAAATTTTGTTTATATGTTCCAAAATCATGTATCTAGATCTTATTATCTTTCTATGATGGAGAAATACATGTTTTAAAAAGGTTCCTTTTTTGAATCTTTTTAATAAGCCAGTCTGATTAAAGGGAACACCTTGATTTATTACCCATTTTCAAGTTCACTTCATAATCCGTTTTAATCCACCATTATTTTTATAAAGTAACTAATTTTACAATGATAAAATATTTGTTTTCATTTCTAGTTTTATGAAAACAAATATGTATTTTCATCTTTAAATTCTCTTTAATATTTTCCTTAAACCGTACTAAAATGTTTCATTTATAAAGTTTCTTAAACACATTTTTACATGTTTCCAATTAAATTGGAAATAATTTATCATGATTTATTCCTATGACATGATTTTGAAGCCCAATTTTTTTCCACGGGTAACTCTTATTCTTGATTCTTCATGTGGTATACATATGGATGAACATTTTATTATGGGTGCACCCAAATATCACTTCAATGCATTGGGTAATGTTTATTCTCATGAGATGACATGTTGGGACAGGGAGTGAACTTGATTGATTTATGGGACTTTGTCTTCCATGTGAAATGGTCTTGATAGTTAGAATATACTCATGCTTATTTCATGTTGTGTGTTGTTTACAAATTTCTATGATTCCATTATTACATGATCCCATGTTCTATATTTTATGCTTCCATATATTTATTCTTTTTCCATTCAATTTTTTTCATCATGTTATGCCTTCTAACCCATTTTCTATGATTTATTCTTATGTTTATTCCCTTACTAGGCTTTTTATATCATCCCTTTTATTCATGTATTTCCCATGTTATCCTATGAATATGTAAGAGCTCAATGGAAGTTATTAGATCATTATGAAAATTAAATAAAATATTTTTTTAGTTTTGTTTTCATGTTTTTAAATTATATACCTAATCTTCCAAATAAACTAGAATTTCTGATCCTTGTTTATATTTGATGGTAAATTATGTCTAAAATAATTTAATAATATGTGTAAAAGGCTAGGGTCGATCGCCATAATTTTAGAGAAAGGGGGTATAAAATATGAATGGGTACTAATAGGAAATTTCATGGATTTTTATAAACAGATAGTAATTTGGGGGTTGAAATCCATATATGGAGTAAGATATTTCCAAGTGTGTAAGAATTTAAATGTGTTAGGGTTAATGTCCAGATAAGTTAAATTTGAATATGGTGTAAGGTATTTTCCTAGGTGTAAAAACCTAAGTGTGATGGAGATATAAATAACTAAAATTAATTAATTTTTCAATGTAATTTCTTGATTTAATCCCCATAAATTCTTTAAAATTTTGAAAATTAATAAAATTTTATTTTTTGGAATAATTTATAATTAATTGTATAAATGAACCGAATCTAGATTTAAATTTATTTTGTCAATAATATATAATTATTTTTTATTTACTTATATCTAATTTTAATAATTTGATATGTGTAATAGTAATAGAAGGAATCTAGTCCTTATATATGTGATTAAAATCCATTTTTAACTAGTTATCTATACTCAAACAGAAGAAATTCCTGGTTTTGTATGATTAAATGTGATATAAAGAAGATGTATAAGGTGAAATTCCAAAGGTTGAAGTTCAAATCAGATCAAAACCATGAATAAATTGATCAAATAGAATTAACTATAAAATTAATTTCCTCAAATTATATTAAACATTGTATTACAATGCCTGAATATTAATAACTATCTTTTCTAAATTATTAGATAAAAATATGGATTAAATTCAATTTCATGTGTAATAATCACTCCTTTCCCAGTTTCTATGTATATATCATCCAATTCCAAAACAAAACTATATCAAAATAAATCAAATGGAAAAAGGACTATGTTAGATTAAATACACCCTATGTAATATTAAATAACACTCATGTGCAATTAACCAGGCCACCCAACAAATCAAGTATGATTAATCCCCTACTTACAAGAAAAATATTAGATTAATTCCTCCCGGAGTGGTGTTTTATATGGAAAATTCATAGAAATGTTATTGATGGGGTTTTTTATATCATCATAAGATCATTTTTAGTGTATGTATACCTAAAATATAAAAAAATATCTTCAAGAAATCTATTTGATAAATATATTTTAAAACAAATAAGAACAAAGTACATGTATCTCATGTGTAGAAGCCTATTAATTGTTCTTGATCAACGGATATTGCTTCACATTGATCACCAAAGTAGAAAATAAAGGCTTACTACCTCTAATAAAATATATTGACTTCTAGATATTAATCTATATAAAAGTACACTAAAATCTCTCTAAGGGGTTCTAGTATAGAAACCTAAACATTAAACACATAAATATTCCATAATTTTATATGAATATTAATTTCATATCAATAAAATCCATGATAAAATTATAATGGTTTAGTGTATTTAGAAACTTGGATACATAGAAAACTGGTTCGTAAATGATCTAAATAATCTTCTACTTAGTTCTTCTCAATTATCACCCTTCTTATAAATATTATACTTTAAACCATTCATTATATTTTGGGACAATGAAAACATAAGGAAGTGTAAGATCATATGCTCAGTAAGGATAATAATGGTGATATTAATAAATGATCATATGTATGTGTATAATGTGTATAAGGGTATGAGAACATAATAATATCATTTTAAATTCATACCTAATAATTTATACAATCATGAGTCATTATATAAATATTGTTAGTTCATAATTCATGAATCTTTATGGAATCAAAGAACATGATAAAGGAGAGTATAAAACTATCATAATATAATGACAAAAAATAGTGGAATAAAGTGAGGGATAATCACAATCATATAAATATTATGTCAAGGATAACTAGAAATACATTCATCACATGTTTGGATTTATCTAACCACTTGTTTAATAACTGCGAGCTTGGGATAACCTTCTCTCTACCTTATTTTTGACATGGTATAATCTCATATATACCATTTTTTGAGATTTATATAACCTCATATGTACTATTATGGATCATAAAATATTAATCCTTACCTAATTCATTTGAGGTCTATAATAGACCCACCCATCTCATACTCATAATCCATCCATATGTATAACACCTGACCATGAAAACATTTATCATTATATAAAAGATTAACCCACGAAAAAATAGGTTTTATCAATATTTCATCATCATAATAATAATCTATTTAGATAAATAATAAATATCTTAACATTGGATCATAATCATAGTAAATAATAAGAAACATATAAGGATGTTTTTATACATGAAAATACCTTTGAAAGATCACTATAACATTTCTTGTGAAAATTCATTGTAATTTTGAAATCAATTATTTAAAATATAAAAATTTAGGAAATATTAAATAAAAAATTTTAATTTAAAATAACCATATAAAAATTTAAAGGAATTTTAAAATAAAATAATTTCATTAGGGCGAAAATTTATTTTTTTGCGGTGTATGTTAAAAAAAATATTCCTTTCACATTTTCGGTAAAAATTCCAAAGTACCACATTCAAAAAAAGAAAATATGACTCCTTTAAACATATTGATAGAAAGTAAAACATTGTTAAAAATTAATTTAAAAAATCTTTTTATAATTTTAAAAACATTCATGAAAATATTTTAAATAAAATATTAATATAGAACAAAATATTCTTGACTGAAGATAAAAACAAGGCTGGTCATCCTTTAAAACATTCTTTTGGGATCTTCAATACATAAAGATATAAAAATGAAAGGAGAAAATGTAATATAAATAAATAAATATAGGATAAGAAAATACATGTGATTTTGGAGTGATTGATCATATAATTTCATCATCAATAATTTATGTTCAAACAATACCATTAAAAAGTTAAATTGTAACGTAAAACTATTACTGCTTTTTTAACTTTTGAATCATAACCACCATGAAATAAATTTCATAAAATGACACTTTAAATACAATGAAAATAATGAAAATAATGATTTAACATATAAAAGTGGCATTAGATAAACCACATAAAAGAAGATAAGTGTATAAAATATGTCCCAAGGAAGACAATTTGACATAATAAACCCTTACCACATGTCTATATTGCTTTGTAAGCACTCTATCATCATGTATAATAAATTTAAATATATTATAATTATAAAAAATAACCATATTCATGCCTATAATATGATATGTGGTTTATATATAACATTTCAAGACCCATTTATTAATAATTTTTATTAAAATTGTTGTTTCCTCTTATTAACTATTTCATTTTTCATGGATGTTTTGTTTGGTACATTGGAAATTGATCATGGTTCTGCCATCTATATAATTTTTATCATTTATTAATTATAATATTTAATCATTATATATACTTTTATAACCATTCATATAAAGTGGTGATGATTTTGTTTACACCTATTCATGGAGATGGAAATTCGTACATACACACGAGTGGTGTTTTCCACTTTTCAATGAATAAAATTAAATAAAGTTAAATAATAATTAAACTTCAAATAATCATTATTATATCATAAATTATATATATAACCATTAATTTTTTCCTTATTAAAATCTACATAGATTAAAAATGAAAAATGAATCACATCCCTTCGTGTGGGAAATAGTTCCCACTTATAAGTGATGTTTTTGAATTCCAAATGATTGGATAGTAAAAGGATAGATATAATATTATCATTAAGGAAGAATAATTATGTAAAAAATATCATATATAAACATTATATTAGTCATAATTACCAATAATGTGATATGGTTATGGAAAATGATTTATATCACTTTGTGGAGGTGGTGGTCCACACGTATACACAAGAGATAGTTTCATTTCCCATTTGTTAGAGAAGAGGTGGGAAATGGTTGTTACATAATTATAATAACATAGATGTATATTTAATATAATACATTTATGATTTTATTATGGATAAAATAGGTTTAAATAATTTATAATAAGAAATAAAACTGAAAGAATTTGGTTTATAATTATACTTCTTCTTTGGGAGACCTCCCTTAGATTAAAATTTATCACTTCAAAGATTCATCATAGAATAATACCATAAGAAGTATGATTAAGTTAAGGAATATTGGATGATTTTTTATCATTTTTTGGAAAATATATAAATCTCAGTTTTTGTGAATAAGGGAGGAGAAAAGGTTCTTTTTTACAAGGGGATAGACACACATGTAATTACTTAATAAATTTCAATAATATAAGGTCTATTCTTTGTTAATGTGGATCTAAATGGCCATGAAATTAAAGGTAGGATATGAAAAGGTTTAAATATATTAAATAAATATTAATTATATATGTTTAGGTGGCATTATTACTCTTATATCATGGATTAACCCCTAATAAACCATTTTTAACCTTAACCATTGTAACAAAATTTTAATATTTTTACTATTCACTATAAAAAAATGTTGCTATTTTTTTTAAATTATATTAATTATGATTATTTAAATTATGGAATCCATTTTAAATGATTTAATTTCAACATGTGGAAAATTTTAATTTTAAATAATCCTGTAAAATGAAAAGAAAACCAGTTTTAGTAAATACATTTTTAACCATAAAACTGAATTTATTTACATTTGTTTCCTTGTAAAACCCATAAAATAAATGTTAATACATTTTAATGAATATATAATATATAAATTTCATTATAAATATGAAACATACTAATATAAAAATACATTGAGTGCATAGAAATATTTTTTAGGAAAATGTGTTCTTAAGCCCAAAAATAATCTTATTATAAAATCAATTATGATATATATTAATATGTAATTAAGTAGATTATTTATAATTAATTTAGGACTATGTTACATAAAAAGATAATTTTACTTTTAAATTACTTGATTTAAGGAAATTAAATGATAATTTTAAAAAAATCAATATTTTTTTACATTTTATTGGAAATAAATATTTTTAGAGAAATAAATAAAATTCGCACTAAGATAATATTAAAATGATGATTTAAAAAATGATATTCATACCATAAAATAAAACTTATAAATATTTTGGAAAAAATTATAATGTTCTCACACAAAATGTAAATGATAACCATTTTTGAATAAGATGAAATTTTGAATCATAATACAAATTTACTGAAAATTGATTACATATTTATTATACATTAATTAATTCATTTTAACTATTTAAAACAACAATTTTTTTTTTCATAATGTTATTTTCACTATTCATACCATCCCGCTCAACTTGTAGTTTATAAAGTATTAGTATATCTCAATTTATTTAGACTCATGATTTTTTATAAAGAAATATATCGAATACTTAAAGGTTATTCTAAATAAAATACATGTAAAATATATAAGTGTTATATTATAACCTCCTTAAATGAATTTGTCTCTTGAAATTCCATCACTCTATTATTATATCCTTTTATTCCCATGTATCTTCTTCAATTTTTTAATTCCTCCAATGTATTTTAACCAGATGAGTTGTCTTGTTCTGTATAAATTTATCTTTAGGATCCAAGATTTATACTTATTATTATTCATGGTCATGATCATGATCTATTTGAAAAAACATTGAGTTCAGTACATGTGACAGATGAAGCTTATACCTATTCTAAATAGATACATATAAAAAATAATGAATTGAGAGGGGTTTGGTGGAAGCGCCAAGTGATAAGCTATAGTCCATACTTGGTCAAGAATATCAAAGGGTATAATGTACCTAGGGCTCACATTTTTCTTCTATATGAATCTAATAAACTTTTTATATGGATAACTTTATAGGAATACCTTATTACCAAATTATAATTCAAGATATCATAGACAATTGTTAGAATAATACTTCTGTATATTGTTAGCTACCTTAGTGTACTACTAAATGGATCTAAACTTCTCTTACATTTCCTAAGGTTGTTTAGGCATTAATAACTTTAATTATCTAACTTTATCCCATCAAATTGGAGTTCTTAACTTTTTCTATAGAAATACTCATAATATACATATGTTTTTTACATGGAAAGATATTATTGTAATAAAACTAATCTGTAGGAAGGTGTTGATACCAAATGACTTTGAAATACAAAGAAAATAACCTCAACATATCATGTAGGGTTTGAATGTTTCTCTCAGACTGCCCATCTGTATGATAATTATAGGTAGTACTAAAACACTACTCTATAACAAGATATTTTTTAGGGATTTTATAGAACATCAAGGTGAACCATAGATCTAAATAAGATACCATAGAGTGTGATATACCATGAAACCTCTCAACATCCTTAATATATATCCTAGAAAGATGACCAAGAGATAAATATTCTCTAATAATGAATTTTGTTTACTTTGTAGGATGATTTAATATAACCCAAATATATTTATAGAATTTAGATGTTTTTGGGAGTCCAAAAATGAAGTCCACAAATATTTTTTCCCATTTCCATTATGGTATATGTAATATATGAAACATCCCCTTAGAATTATATCTCTTAGCCTTAAATTTTTAGCTTACCAAGCACCAAGATACATACTCAATAATATCATTCTTTATGTTGTCCTATAAGAAATACTCCATCATATTTCTACAAATATTCATTCTTTTAGGATAAATAGAGAATGATGATATATGAGATTATTCCAATATCTATTTGTTCATGTCTAGTATTGAGGCGAAACATACTCACTTTACAAACCATATCATTCAGCACAATCAAGGTTGAAATTAGTAACATTACCAACATTATTTATATTGTCATCCTCATTCCAATCCTCTTTAATTATTCACATGGATTTATTATTAAACAATAATTTTAGCATACCATTATTTCTCCCACTACTTCAAGATTTCAGGTCTCATCCTTTTTAAATAAAAAATATTATATATTTTTTTGATGCCCATCATAAATAATATGTCATGTAAAATTTGACTCAAAGAATTAAAAACCAGGTTCACTTTCCCAAAGTGGTAATGTATTATGTAGTCATAATATTTAATCAAATCCAACCATATTATCTAGAGAATATTCAAATATTTCTAGGTGAATATATACTTTAAAATTTTATGATCAGTATATATATCACACCTTTCATTATAAAGATAATTCCTCTATATTTTTAATGCAAAGATTACTACTGCTAACTCCAAACCACCAGTCAAGTAATTTTTCTCATAAACCATAAATTTTCATGAGGATTAAGCTTTTACCATATCATTTTACATAGAATCACATCCCAACCCCTTAATAAATGCATCACTATAGATTAAAAACCCTTCTCCACTGTAGGTTAGTATAATCATATGTGTACTGACCAACCTTCTCTTTTGTTCCTTGAAATTTTCTTTATAAACATAAGCTTAAAGGTACTTAACTCCATTTTGAGTTAACATGGTTAATAGACTATATTTACATGATAAATACTTCCAAATCATCAATAATATATTTCCAATCTAAAAAAACATCAAATATAAATCAAGTGTTTGGTCTGGAATAACATTAAATAACTTATATCTTTGATGAATCCATCAATATACCCTCTCCTGAGATTATATAATCCACATATGAAACATTCAGTAAGCAATAATTACACTTGGAAAATTTTGTATACAACTTCTCCTTCCTTATGATTTTCAATAAAATCATCGTGTGATATTCAAGCCTTCATTTATCTTGGAATATAAAAGAATATCATCTATAAATAATAACATACTATTATCAGGGTAATATCTAAAGTAACTATTCATTAAACTAATGGAGAAAATAGTGATATTGTTAGGGATAAATGGAATCACTAAAAATTCACATTTTCTATACCTTGAAAAAAATATCTCTTGGTAATGTTTTAATTTTTTACCCCCAACTGATAGTATCTAGATCAATGATAAATCTCTTAAAAAATATTGAGATCCTCATAAATGACCAAAAAATAATTAATATAGTGCAAGTGATACATATTATTTATTGTTATCTTGTTATGTTTCTAATAATAAATGTAGAGTCACATTGATCCATATTTCTTCTTAATAAAAAGAATAGGTAAACCCCAAGGAAATTCACTTGTCATAATGAATCCATTATAAAGATTATCCTAGAGTTTCTACTTGAATTACTACAACTTAATGAGGGAAATTATATATGGATTCTATGAAATAAGTGTAACCCCAGGTATAAGTTCTATTGAAAACTAAACATCACAATTTAGAGTAAGGATATGAAAATATTCCAAATGAACATAAAAAAACTCTTATACAATTGGAATATATTCAATGTTTACTTTCCTAACCATCTAAGATAAGTACCACTTTTTTATAGGAATCAAGATCCATGAAATAAATTTAGCTGTCACCAGGAGTTAATGTTTATCCTCGCACTGATAGAACATTATAGGCAAGGTTAGATTATAAAATGTGTCTTACCTTACTGGACAATTGATTTGGTCTTTATATAAATGATGTAAATCCATCCCTAAAATAACATAAAATCCAAATTGAGGGAGAATAATTTTTTTAGGAAGAACATTCCACAAAATTAAATTAGGGAAGAATCATACCCTTGATATGTGATCATCATACTATTAAGAGTTTTTACTATGAATTCAATATCCAGACATTGAGGATATGAATTATCATTCATAGATACTTTTTATGATATAAAGGAATTCATATTTATAATATCAAATAAGATACATCATTATTTTACCATACATGTCACCACTTCATCTTAATCGTTCTATATTCAACCCCTTACTAAAACCAAAATGGTTACCCTGGCCCTCAAGCATCATTAATCAGAGTCATCAATAATAAAACATTAGTCATATGATGTCTAAATATTCACTCATTATTTTTAATCAAACACACCTTATTATTATCTTAGGTCATCTGTGGTCATAATATAATCAAATCCTTAATAATGTTCCATAAATAAAATATGAGTATCTCCTGGGAGTGTCTAGATAGATATGCAGTATTAGGAAAAATATTCATGCATCATTGTTGATCAAGTTAATACCCAATTTCCCCATTTTAGAGTTGTTACCCCTATGTGAATATATAAAAAATATGCATAAAATTTCTATTATCCATACTTATATTTATTTTATAATAAAACCACACTCCTTTATTTTCCATAATATAATTTGTTCATCTATACATAAGCTTAAAATATGGGTTCTCACTAAATCTTTCTCATTCTAGTTTCCAAAAATATAAAACCCTACTCTGATACTAACTATAATGACTTGAACATTACATACAAAAATATAAATAATTTTATATGAATATTCATTACATATCAATATGATCTATTCAAGAAAGGTAATGGTTGGGTGTCTTTGGAAACTTGGATACATAAAAAATAAGTACATAAAATATCAATACAATATCTCACTTATTTATTTAAAACTAACACACTTCTTAGACACATCATATATAAAACCATTCATTATATCATGAGGAAAATGAATCATAAGAAAGGGTGATATCAAATTCTCAATAAGGGTAAACAATGGAGATATTAATCAATGACCACATGTAAGTGTATCATGAATATAAGAAAATGAGATCATGATATTAACATTTAAAATTCACACAAAACATTTCATATAATCCAGAGTTCGAGAATAAATACTACCCGTTCATAAGTTATAAATCATAATGGAATCAAATAACATAATATATTAGGGCATAAAATTAAATAAGAACTTGTCATCATAAATTTTTATAAAGTGTATAATAATCATAATCATAGAAATATTATTTCCAGGATACCAACCAAGTCAATCATGGAATGTTGGGCTTGGGATAACCACCAATGCACCTGCTTTGGTATTGAGATAACCTCTAGTGTACCCTATTTTTAGGCTAGGTATAACTTCCCATGTAGCCTCTCTTGGGATTTATATAACCACCCACATACGTTTTGAGCTAATAAAATATTAATCTTTACCAAATTCCATGGAGGTAGATAATGGAACCACCCATTAAATAATCATAATTCATTCATATGATTTTCCGAAATTTCATTAAAAAATTTACAATTACATAAAATCTTAACCCATGGAAAATAAAATGGGTTTCATCAATATTTCATCATTATAGTAATAAACCATCCAAATGAAGAATATAAATGGTAAAATTTTATCATCTTCCTAGAAAATTATAATACACATCAAAGGATATTGTTATAGATGAAAATACTTTTACAAGATCACTAGAACATTTCTTAAGGAAAATACGATTTTCATTTTGAAACCACTTATTTAAAATATTAAACTTTAAAAAATATTAAGGATATAATTTTATTTTAAAATAACTATCAAAACATATAAAGTAAAAATAAAATAAAATATAATTCATAGTAATAGTAAAATTTATTCAAGTTGTATATGTTAAAAAATATTCTATTCACATTTTCTATAAAAATTTAAGCAAACCACATTTGAAAAAATACAAGAAGAATTATTTTAAAATTTTTAATAGAAATTAAAAAATGGGTAAAAATGATTTTAATAATTATTTTTAGAATTTCAAAAATAGTTTTTAATTTTTTTAAATAAAATATTGACATGGAATAAAATCATTCCCAACAGAATTGAAAAATGTGGTCGGTTTTCCATAAAAACATTATGTTTGGAATTTTGAGAAAATAAATAGATGAAAATGAAAATAATATATGCAATCAAAAAAAAAACCTTAATAGAAGAAAAAACATTATATTAAGGATAAATATACAATATAAGTTTATCATTATAAATTTAAACCAAGGTAAAGAGTGAAATTATAACATAAAACCCTTTCTCTTTGGTAACTTGTTAATCCTAACTCCCATGAATGAAATAACATAAAATAAAAAATTATATGCCATGAAAATAAGGATATTTATGATATAAATATCAAATGGGAATTATATACAACTCATAAAATAAGATAGGTGTATAATATAACATATGTCCTAAAGATGGCATTTTGAGATGATAAACCCTTATCTCATGTCTATATTTCTTTGTAAGTGCTCTAGCCTCTTGTATAATAAATTTAAATATATTATAATTTGATAATAGAACTATATTAATTCCTATAATACTATATATGGTCCATTTTTAACATTTCAACACCCATTTATTAACAATTATTTAATAAGATAGTCATTTTTAGGTGTAAATTGTTCTTTTTTTCATATATGTTTTGATTTCAATAGTTACGATCCTTATAAATTTATCATGGTTATATCACCTATATAATCCTAATTATGTAATTTTTATAATATTTAACAATTATATTAAATTTTATAACCATTCATATACATTTTTGCTGAAAAATTATTTATATATCTTTGTATAGAAAGTTGTTATACATACACATGTGTGATGTTTTCCACTATATGATGGATAAAATGGAAAAAAGATAAAAAATAATTTATAATTAAATAATAGTTATTATAAAATAAATTTAATCTATATTCATTTAATATATCTTTATCACTATATATGTGAAGTAAAAATGAATAATGAACCACATCGCTTTGTAGAGGTGGTTTTCCACACGTTCGCATGAGTGATGTTATCATTTTCCATCAGATGGGATGGTAATAAAGTAGATAAGGTGATATCATTACATAATAATAATTATGTAATTAATAGATTATATAAACACAAAATAATTCATAATAAAAATCATGAAATATGGTTATTGATAATGAATAGATAAGGTGATATCATTACATAATAATAATTATGTAATTAATAGATTATATAAACACAAAATAATTCATAATAAAAATCATGAAATATGGTTATTGATAATGAATCATATCGTGACGTGGAGGTTGTAGTCCACACTTATGCCCGAGAAACACTTCCATTTCACATTTGATAAAGAAGTGGCGGGAAATTATTTTGACATAATCATAAAAATATATCTATATATTTTTTTATACATTATTTATCATTTTATTATTGATACAATGGTTTATAAAAGTTTTACGAAATATAAAATTGAAAGTGCTCGATTAATATTTATACCTCTTCTTTGAGGGACCTCATTTGGCTTACACCTCAAGAAATGAAATATTGGTCTTAAAAAAATAATATAAGATATAGTATTAATGGAAATAATCTTGGAATATTTTTGTTGAATGTATTATTTGAGGTAGAATGCTCAGATTGTGTAAATAAGGGTGTAGAAGAGGTTCCCTTTTATAAGGGATGTGAGCGACTCAAATTGAAATTACTTAAAATATTTCAATAATATAAGGCCACTTTCACATGAATGTGAATAATAATGGACCTGAAATTTTTTTTAGTATAATATAATATTTAAATATCCTAAAAAACTAAGAATAATATATTATTATGTGGAATTCCTATAAGAATATATTGGTTTAACACACTCTCCAATAAACCTATTTGAGCATTAACTATAGTAACAAAATTTTACTATTTTTAACATTCCTTATGACCAAAAATTAAGTTAATAGTTTTAAATTAAATTAAATAGTATTATTATAAATATTGAATACATTTTACTAGATTCATTTTCTATAAGTGGAAATAATTTATTTTATATAAGCACTCAAAATGCAACGAAAACTTGTTTTAGAAAAATGATGTTTTAAGCATAAAACTGAATTTAATTACATTCCATGCCTTGTAAAACCCATAAAATGGATGTAAAATATTTATATGAATTTATAATCTATATCTTTCCTTATAACCATTAATAAATATTTATTAATTTAATTTACTATGACAAAAACCCATTTCCCATATAAAAAAGGTTTTTAGAAAAACGTGTTATTAAGAAAAAAATAAGCTTATACAGAAATAAAGTATGATAATGATTCCTATGAAATTAGTTATATTTTTTATAATTAATGAGAACCTATGTTACATTAAAACATAATGATACTTTTAGATTACTTTATTTAGTGAAATGAAATAATTTTTTTACAAAAAAATTCATTTTTCTCTATTCAATGAAAAATAATGATTTTTAGAAAAATCATAAATGAAAAACTATTATAATATTTAATTTATTATTTAAAAAAATAAAATTCATTGTATTGAATAAAATTTAAAAAAATGGTATATATTAATTATAATTTCCACTTGAAAAATGAAATTAAAAACAATTTTTAAAGATAACTAATTTTTAGAAGCATAAAATGACATTATAGAATATCCTGTACCTATTTATTATGAACTAATGAAGGAATTTGTATTATATAAAATATATATACATAATTTATCAAAATGTGGTTATTACTACTCATTTAAATATGGATGGATCATGTATCAATGGAATAATTCTTGAACGTGGATCAAGCCAAGATCCTCAGGGCATCGTTGTCTTATCCTTTTCATCCTTTTTTTGATGAGGGTAGTTCCATCCAAGATAAATCTCATGTTCTTTATACTAGGATAAACATTAGATATAATAACAAAAGTACACTCCTGTGTTTGGAATATGACTCCTCTTTTATGGTTATCATATTATAGGGGATCATTCTGTATCACTAGAGCATTGTCTATGCTATCAGAGTCTTCCGATATTTCCATCGCTAGATAATGGAGATCACTCACACATGGAAGGAAGAAAACATGGCTATGGATATTCTAGCCTCTAGGGGTGATCCCACATAGGGCCCTCTTGTTTTAGATTCCCCTAATTCTATTCCTTTAGATCAAATTGGTATTATACTAGGGAATTCTCTTGGAATTCCTTACTTTCATCCTCCCAGACTTTTTATTTTCTTGAAGTTACATTTTATGAAATTTTGAAACTATTCATCAATATTTATTACTATTCATGTGTTCCCATTAAACAACCATGTTATAAAGGATTAAAATATCATAGTTCATTTATACTCATGGTTTAATGTAAATAAATCTTCCAAATACATAATGTTTATTTAAATGGAAATACGTAAAAACTATTGCGGAGTTATAGCTAGAGACCTCTCTATGGAAATTGAAAGAGGATAATGAATAAGAATTTATTTACATGATTCACATAAAATTAATGAACACCAATAGTATCAAATTAATGTGACAAATCACACAGACTAATGAGGATAATAATTTATACTTTTATTAGAAATAAAAAATTATTCTTATTAAATAATGAGTTTGTAATAATGTATTATTTTATAATAATAATTATAATATGTTCCATTTTTACAAATTCATTTAGTGAAATTGATTCAAATATTTTAATATTCTTTAAACCATGAGTGTAAGGATGTGTTAGAAGTATGCATCATATGCATATAAAATAAAGATATTAAGAATATTGAAAATGACATGTACATGCACCACTTTAAACTGATGGTGGCTATTTTATTACACTTCTAATAACGTGCCACTTTCACTAAATTCTCTCAGTGAAAAACATAAAAATACTTCATGAATCCTTTTAAATACCTGTGGATGTGGTTTCATCAAGATCTAATCATTTAAAAAAACATTTTCTATAACTTAATCCTTATACATGGTCTTAACTATGTGACCCTATGGGAATTAACAATATTGAAAATTAAAATAATATCCATATTTCATAGATTTTTTCAAAGAGTGTCCTCTAGAAATCCATTAATGCTTCCCAATCTACTAAGGGGTTTGGTTTGATGAGCAAAAAACATACTTGTATCTTTATATAAACATGTATACCAATATATATATATAATATAAATCATATGTATACCTTTATAATCTCTTCATTCATGACATTGAGTGACTAATAGACATGTAAAATTTCAATCTAGTATAGGGAGTCTCAAATTTTATTGAATTATCTAAAATATACTATCCAAGTCAATAAATACATCACATGTTATTAATCTAACTAAATATCACATCATTTTCCCCTCATTTTACGTATCTAATCACATCATATATGTCCTGAATAAGCATGAAAAATAACTTCCTTAGTATAAATTAATAATGGTAAATAATAATTAATCTATGATACATTTGGACAAATCCCATATTGGTTTCACTCCAATCAACAACATACCCAACCAAACCTTGATTATCTAAGTTCATACTATGAATTGTGTTAGTAGGGAATCAAATTATGGAGGTTCTAATGCAATATATCCAAAAAACCATAGGTAAGAAATATTGTTAACAATCATACACCCATAAGTATATCGATGACCATATGAAATTCAATGAGATATACTTTAATAGGCCAACCAAGTAATAAGTATCTACTTATTACCACATGAATTAGTTCTTTATATATTTTATTAAACCCTATATAATGAGTAGAATAATCAATTCAAGTTAACCTTTATATATAATTATATCTCATTGAACTCAATGATGATCATAGGTTAGGTATAACCAAAAGTTATATATTAAGGGTTTTTTATTATCTAACAAATTATTTAAAGTAAATTGAAACATAGATGAATTATTGATAACTAGAGTTTCCATTACAAAAATATGATACATGTATAACCACTATAATAATCCCTCAAGTATCATATACCAAGAGATTCTACATGGATCACATTATTCTACTATGATAACATTTTCATCATTTTATTTCATTCCATATCTATATGTGACCATCTAATGAAATACTATAACTAATCCTTTTTAATTATTTAAATATTTGAAGTTAGCCGGTTTGAATAATAGTGAGTTGTAGGAATCATATTCCTAATGTTGAAATTCTTGAGAATTTTTAAATTCCATAAGTTCATAACATAAAAATTTATGTTTTCAACTTATATTGTTTATGTAGAATTATTTATAAATATATCATCAGCATTATTCAAACCGTATCCATAAAAATGTATTTAAAATCCTTTTATAAATAATGTATCGATTTGCATTATTAATTTATGAGAATATCTAAAACACCTTTCAGGATAATGTGATATCCAAATTGTTATGGTAACTTACATATAAGTACTTACATTTATTATTATTTCTCATATCCTAAAAATCATTTCAGTTTATAAAATGTAATTCAATTTAAAAATTTACTGGTTAAATATTTCAAATATAGTGATATTCACATATTCATAATAACTAAATATAACTCATTATATAAATATTTTCATATAATATCCTAAAATATATAGGATATTTATTGTAAAAATATTATAATCATAGAAAGTTACAATCCCATTGTCACAAATCCATTTGGTGTTTTCATTGATTTTGTTTGATGAGAACTATATTTTAGTTTCTAAGATGAATAATATTGTAGAGAAGTGGAAATTCATGGAGGATTGTTATGGATTCATTAAATTTGTATGTATTATAGTTCTTAGAGGAGAAATCTATTTGAGCGATAGATATTGCACAATTGTGTAGTGGGCTACATTCAAGAGTGGTACACTTAATGGTTCTACATCACAACTAATATGCTACACCAAAAAATAAGAATATTTTTTCCCACATAACCATTTGAAATGATCTATGTCATAGGATATGATCATATTATTTTTAGTGTGAATAGAGTTTCAATGGTGTCTACTCTATGGAGGGACTACTTTGTCACAATCCTATTGAAAAAGAGGATTCCATACCCTAGAAATTTTGTGCGGTGTGGAGGGTGTGAATTAGGCAATGTGGTTGAATTAATTCTTCAAATACAACATGATCTCACACTAAAGATAAATTTACATGACATATCTAGTTAAGTGACTTAATATGTAATAATTGACCGTGATATGATAATGGTAAGGTCATGGGAGATATTTATTCATGTGAATTATAGATTTAGTTGATAGGAAGACACAACACAAAGAGATGACCATAGACACATAATTTTATTAAAGTAATTTTATGAACTGTTGTGAAGGAGTATGGTATATGGTAAAATCTTTGGAAGAATATTTATATGTCATAATATGTTTAATCATACCACATATAGGTAGTTTCTAAAAAACATTGAATTTCATATAAGGGTTTTAGATTTATCATTAAGGGGGTTAAAGTAACTTTAAGGATACTTCATAACTATATTGACATACGGGTGACATATTGAATAATCCCAATAAGGGTGTATAATTATTAAACAATCATAATCCGTGGATCAAATTAAGGTGGTTTAATTCTCTACAACTGCATACAAAAGTTTGACAGATAGAGGTGACATAGTTCAGCAGCGATAGAAGATAGGGGATTAAGAGAAAATAATAGATAGGGGGTTTCCAAGATTTATAAAAATTTGAAAGTGAAAAAGAATAAGGAATTTCTAAGAGATTAATCTCACTATAACACAATCAAGTTTTTTAGGAGTGACACACTATTTCAGGTGTATTTTTCAAATTCCTTTCTAAAAAAGAATAATATTTTCATTTAAGGAGTGGTATGTTCATTTTTTGAAGGGTATTATAAATATTGTATTATCCTGTGTTGATAGTGATCTATAGGGGATATGTGACCTCTCTATTGTGTAAAACAAATATAATAAGTGTTCTCTATTGGTAAAGGTTCATAAAAATATTGCCTTTTTATTTTCTTTGAACTATCTTAGTTTTGGTCAACCAAGAAATATATCTTTCTCTCTTTATTTATTTCATTTATTATAATGAATTAGTAAGGGATAGAAAAAAGTGTTCCTCACATTGAGATAATGAGATCAAAATAAATGTATTTTATTTAAATATATATAATCCGATTTCAAAACCTCCCATATTAGAGTATTCTACCTGATAAGGGACCAATAATTATTATCCAATCTTAGTATTGGGATCATATACTCACTCAATCTCTCTTGATTATTGAATTAGTAGAAGTTGTTAATAATAAATGAATATATATTTTTTATGGGAAAAAATTCTAATTATAGAAAAAATAGGATGAAACAGAACTTATGTTCATTGGGGAATGATGTTTAAACAAAAAAAATCATGGTATTTCAGCAAACATGGAAGGTGGATCCATATTAGTACCCAACCAAAAGGAATTAGATATGGATTTTAAGGAAATAAATGATATATGGAGAACTTTATAAAACCCTATACACACCAAGGTAATTTCTTCAAAAACATTTGATTCTATGTGTGAAAAACTTTTGAATATTTGTTAATGTGATTATAAATCTTTATAGGAAAGGTTTCAAGAGTTTTATATTGAGTATAAAGATTTGAGAATGAGCCCAACCAAAATAGTTGATACATTTTTTGATCATCAAAATATTCTTGTGGAATATATGAGAGGAATTAGTAAAGATATTGATGATTTCAAAGTCATCAAAATAATCTTTAGGAGACTACCTATATGTTTTAAGGAAAAGGTATTCACTCTTAAAAAAAATGGTTTGAAGGATTTTTCTATTGAGAAATTTCTTAGTAACCTCCTCATATATGAAATGATAAATTATGACAATGAAACAAGGTTAAATTTGAACTCATAGGAATTATGATTCAAAATGATAAAGAATAATTTTATTAAAGTTGTTCCCAAAGACGATGACATTGATAAAGTGATGTATTTTCTCTCATATAGACTTATATGGGGATAATGAAATTTAAAAGGGAAGTATCCAATTTATTGTTTCTATGTTGGTAATGTATGAAATATCATGACCATGTAAGTAAAGAATATCTAATATAATAAAGAGTATAAATCTATGATGAAACCTTTTAAAGGTGAAAAAATATAGAGAGAGTTACAATAAATGTTTTTAAAGAGAAAAAAACTATTTTCCTAATAATGTGATTGTTTATATGAGTTAGATGTAGTGAAAGGGTACACAAATAATTGCGAATATGCATTGGTAGCTATCATATGAAAACAACTAGCTATTGATAGTAATGCTTAAAATTATAATTTTAAGGGAAGAGTTGATCTTTATGTGGAAATTATATTAGAACTTAAAAAATTTATTATATGGTGGGTTTAAAGTAAGAATGAAAATGATGTAGTCTTTGAATCAAAGAATTACATGTAATAATAGGAGAACTAGAAGTTAAAATTGAATGAGGAATTCAAAAATATCATGTATGGAATTAGTATAAATCCTAGAAAATAAGTTGATCATAACCCAAAAATTGAAGAACAAACTCAGATAATTGATGGCCTATGAAAATATGAAAATTATATAGTGAAAATTATCAAATACCATGAAGGAGAAGTCATGATGTGGAATCAAATCTGTAAATTCTAGGAAAAAAATACTCACTTTTTATAATATTTCATGGAGTTCAAGCACTTTAGGAATAAGGTAAACTCATAGTGTATCTTTGAAAGAACTTATTTCTATTAAATAAGTGAATCACTTAAAAAAAGGAAAAAAATTGGATGATTATGATCACATGAAAATGATATTCATGATTAATGCTAAGATACAGACATAAACACCTTATAAAAAATTAGATTTATAAGAATATAAAATGACCTATGATCAAATAGAAAAAGGTGTTAGGCCAAAACTAAAAATTGGGAGTTTTATTTGTGGGAAATTAGGAAATTTTCAATAAGTGTGCTCCATTAAAAATATATTTTTAGAGATAAACTACATTAAAAATATTACATTAGCCTTTCAGTATTTTCTTTTTTTACTGGTACTATTTTTGGTGTAAAGCTTATGGGAATAAGGAATCCAATTGTTCATCAAGGACAGAAAATGATGCCCTTAGAGACATCAAGAATTACCTAATAGAAACTATAAGTAAACTAAAATAGGAAAGAAACTAATAAAACATTTCTATCTTAAAAAATGAGAAAGAAAACAGCAAGAGTTGTAAAAATATTTTCCATCATAAAGAGATGCTAATGAGTGATCCTGGGTCTTGAAAATAGGAAATGATAATGAAATAATTTTTAATATTTCTTTATGATAAATAGATAAGTTTTGTTTATGGATTTTAAAAAGTGGACGTACCTCATACATGATCAGAAATGAATATCATATTACTAGTATCATGTGTGATAGAAATAGAGTGGTTTGTTTTTTATAATAATGATGTATATAAAATAATTGATTCTTGGAAAGTTTAGGTTAATAAAAAGGATCTCCGAAAAGAAGACACACTCTTTGTTGAAGGGTTTGTCCATAGTCTACAAAGTTTAATCTAATTATGTGACTCTTGGATTGTTATTGGGGTTTCGAAAAAAATATTATACTATCAAGGATAAATACAGTTTATTTTTTCTCTAAGGAATATCGAAAACGATAATTTTCTACATTATTGGTGAATAAAATTAGTGTATACTATCCAAAGAGGATTAATACAGACTATGGAATAAATAACATGGCCATAAAAAGAGAAATCCTATGGAAAATATATTACATAATTATAGATATAGATATTTCCCAATACTCACATGTGACAACACTCATATATGTAACTCTTTTCAAAAGATGAAGAATGTTCATAATACATAGAATCCAAGATCAGAAAAATATTTAATGCTATTTGATCTCATTCATATTGATTTTTATGGGCCAATGAATCCTAAAGATTCATATAGAAATATTTTGAGTTATATTTTTTACTTCTTAATAATCCATTCCTTTAGTTTTGAAGATCACAAACTTTCTTAAAACTATGTTTTCTAAATTTAATATGTCCCAAGTGTTTTATTATGTTTTTTTTTCAAAACATAACTTTTTAACCAACATAGAAATAATTATAATGTATTAATAATCTTTACTTATCATTCTTAATTATGATCCTTCATATAAAAGATGAAGCTATTAATCAGACAAGTCTTTATTTTTACTAGTTGTTAGAATTTTGTCTTATCTATCATACTAAGAAAAATTCATGACCATTTAATTGATAATGTAATTGATACATAAAACTGATACTCATAAGGTTTATCATATTAAAAAATTATATAGAACTCCATCAAAATATCCTATTTTTATAATCATAATATGTAGACTTTGTTTCTATTGTAAGGAATACTTAATAGTCCTGTAATAATGTAAAAAAAATGATTTCAGGCATTCTGTTAAAAATGAGATTTCAAGCACCTGTTGTCTGAGGGTGTTGCAAAAAACTCAAAAATATAATCGTTGGATCTTAACCTATAAATATTCAGTTATTCAAAGAGTCTGGAGTAGGTAATTTTCCTAACTCATGTCTTATAATTTTTTCTATTCATGAACATTTCATTCCAAATCATTGTAATACTTTTGGGATTTTTCACTCTAAGGAATACCTGTTAGGGTTGTTTCATTTAGAACATTTGAATTTATATTCTATGTCCCATAATTGTTACGATCCCTAGTTTTTTTATATAGGAAGATGATTAATATTATCCATTGGATTGAGGTATTCTGGGGCTAGGAAGATAGAATACAATCTTTATATTGAGGGATTATGAGGTTAGGAAGATAAAAATTATTCTGATAATCGTATCAATGGATTTATTGGTAATAAAAGTAGAGTTTACTATAAGTATAAAACCATTGATACCTCTTGTTATGGTTGCTGACTACCTTTACACTTAAGGTTAAAAGAGTTATTTATTTTAATATACTTTTTAATTCATTATTACGTTATAGGATTTTATATTTCTTGTTTTTACAAGTTTTTATTCTACTGTGAATTTTATGATAAAAATTATTTTTTACAAATATCTATTTTCCTTTTTTTATCGGTGTATTTTTAATAATGATGAAATTATACTATGATATAATCAGACAATCTATGATTCTGATTCTTACTCTGATTATCAGATGGTCTTTAAGTCTGATCTTTTTTACCTAAAGAGGTATTATGTTTTAGTTTTAGTTTAAAGTTTTTTTGAACTATAATTCACCCCCTTTTGTAATAGTAACCATATTAGTTACCCTTTTGATCCAAAAATTTGTATCAGAGGAGTTTCTGCTAATTATACCTGTTGATTTATTACTTTATTTATTTACTTTAAGATGTTTAATTTTTTTATAAACTTATTATTTATAAACTTTTTGACACTAACATGTTATATTATAAAAATTGATTTTATTATTTTTATAATGTAAGGTATGATTATTGGTTCTCTTGATAAACTGAATCGCAGTCAACCACCACTTCATAATGGGAATGAATATGAGTATTGGATGGATAAATTTAAAGATTTTGTGATCATAACTAGAGTATATAACTTCTTAATTATTACTAGAAATTATATGATTTCTAATAAGGAAGTTTTTGATTTTACTAATATTGAGAAGTTATAATATCAATTGAACTAAAATTTTAAAAATAATTTATTGTGTTCTATGAAAAGGAATATCTACAATCAAATATCATCCCATGAATCTTCTAATAATTTTTGGAGTAAATTAGAAATAAAAAATTTTGGTACTTCCATAGTCATTGAAATAAGAAGATCTATGCTTCATTCCAATTACCAAGCTCTTGATTTTATACATGGGGATAAATTTTACAAGATGAACCAAAGGTTTATTAATATAATTAATAGTTTAAAATATATTGGAGATAAAGGTCTTGATGATGAAATTTTGTTTGAAAATATTATTGATATAATTCACAATGAGTGGGAATATAAAATAATTACTTTCAATGGCATAAGAAATATTAATAAGCTTATTGTTGATGATCTTATTGGTACCCTCATAAAATACGAAGAAATATTTAAGATATATTATGAGAAACATAAAAATAAAAATGGTGGTGATTCTCTGGAAACAAATTCTACTATATTTACTAAAGTACAATCACATGAGAAAGTTATGAAATCTTCAAAGAATAAGAAATTTATTATTCACTTAGATTCTAGTACATAAAAATATTCTAAAAATGAGTTGGATAATCTTGCTAGAAGGATGAAAAATATATTGTAAAATAAATATTTATAATACATATATAATAAAGGTCATAAGGATAAAAATGACAGAAAATATTCTAAAATTACTTGTTATGAATGAAAGAATGAAGGACATATCTAACCTGATTAACCTAAGATCAAAAGGAAAGATATAAAGGAAATAAATTAAGACATTAATGAAAAGAAATATTATAATTATAAAGTCAATAAATGTTTTAATTCTTCAAAATCATGGTGTTCTAGTGGTAGAGATTATTTTGGAAATTCTTTTTCTAATGTATGTTTTAGATAGAGGAACATTGATATTTTTGAAAAGGAACCTATGGTAAATCAATGTCTAATGGCTAAGTTACAAACTACTGAATCTCTTACTAATATGTATTTAAATGAAAACTATCCTGATGAAAAAAAATTACATCATCTGACGAAGAATCTTCCTTAGGTTGAGAGTATAATTCATTACCTAGTCATGAAGTGGTACCCATATATTCAAAATTACTTGATAATGAAAATTTCAAAGTATTTAAAAACCAAGATAATTCCAAATAAAAAATTGTTAAGTTAGATTCAATAATAACTCTTTTATCAAAAAAAATACTAAATATTTATAAATATCTTAATAATGATAATTCTAAAAAATAATATTTTTCTAAATAACTAGAAAAATCTATTTTTGAGAAAAATTATTTACAAGTAAAAATTTGTTCTAAAACTAATACTAATGAGGATAAAACTTAGTTATCAAAATAAAATATGAAATTTATAGTTTGAATAAACTTATGTACAGGTTTACCACTGGTAATGATAACTTTGAAAAAATGTATAAACAAATTAGACCTCATGGTAACAATTCTGGAATGGTTTTTACAAATAAAAAATACTCTTTAATAATAATTACTTTGTTCATAAAAGTTCACCTTTTTATGAAAAATGCCAAAGTGGTGGTCATTGGAAGAATTTTTTTTATTTAAATAAAATTCAATCACTTTGTTTTCATATGTATTATTTTTATAAGGAAACAAAATTTTTCCAAAATAATAAAATTGGACAAATTTAATTACCTAAAACACTATTTTCAAATTATAACAGACCCAAGAAGGTTTGGGTTCTGAAAAACTAATATTTTTATTTTTTTTAAATAAATATTGTACTAAAAATAATATTTGGTATATGGATAGTTGTTTCACTAGAAATATAAGTGGAAAAAATATTTCTTACAGAATATTATCAAGATAAATAGTGGTAAAGTAACTTTTAGAGATAATTATCAAGGATTGATTATTGGTATAGGTAAAATTTTACTTCTTGTAAAATATTTAATTTCAAACTTTTTATTTGTTGTAGGAATTAAATATAAAATTATAAGTATAATTCAATTATATAATGAAGGTTACCATGTGAACTTTATGAATGATAAATGTATTGTACATGGTTCCATGGATGAATTTACTCTTTCTTCTAATCAGTATGAGAATGTTTACATGCTAAACATAAAAGACCTTATGAGAGAAGATATAACTTACCTTAGTGAAATAGAAGATCAATCATTGTTATGGCATAAATTTTTTGAAAAATATAACCTTAAAACTTTATCTAAGTTGACTAATAAGGGACTTGTTAAGGATCAATCAAAACTAAGGTTTTTTACCTTAATTTTTTTGATCCTTGTCAACATGGTAAGAAACAAAATTCATGTTTTAAATCTATTAGTGACGTCTCAACTTTTTATGCTTTATATTTAGTGCACATGGACTTATTTCCTCATATAAAAACTTGAATTATTGGTGTTAAATACTATTTATATGTCTTAGTTGATGATTATACTAGATACACTTGGGTCTATTTTCTAATAAGGAAATTTGACCTCTTTGGTTATTTTAAACTTTTTGTAGTAATAAAGGTATAGAAAATATCTTTTTATCACCTAGAATCCCCAGCAAAAAGGTGTTGTTGAAATAAGAAACAGAGTTCTTCAGAAGATTACTAGAACTATACTAAGTGAATACTCAGTTGGTAAACATTTTTGTGCTGAAGCATTTAGTACTACATGATATACTATAAATCGAGTTTTAATTATACCTTTTATTAAAAACTATACTTATGAGCTATGGACGGGAAGAAAACCAAAATTTTATTACTTCAAAGTATTTGGTTGAAAACTATTCATCCTGATTTCTAAAGATAATTTACATAATTTTTCACCCATGTCGGATGAAGGAATATTTTTTGGTTATTCCAACACTAGTAAGGCTTATATAGTTTTTAATAAAAATTATTATAATATATTAGATATAGTTCATGTTATGATTGATGAAACCAATCCTTTAATTTTCAAAAAAACTCAACCTATATCCCTGGATGTTATTTCTAAAATAGATTTTCAACCTATAGTAGAAAATACTTCTCATAAGAAAATAACCCAAGAACTTATTTTTGAATTTATTACTCAGGAATATTTTTAACTTATTATTGAAGAATAGTCCTCTAAAAAACCAAGAAGTGAGTTGTTTCTTAGGAATAATCCTATTGAAATTATCATTGGTGATGTAGATCAACCAATTAAGAGTAGTAGTTACTTAAGAGATATAATTGAACATCTAGATTTATTATCCTAATTAAAACCTAATAATCCTGATGATTATTTTGGTAATGAGGACTGGATAAAAGAAATTAAATATGAACTCAATGAGTTTTAAAGGAAATAAGTATGTAAATTCGTTAAAAAACCTAAAGAAACTTCTATAATTGGAGTAAAATGGTTATTTCAGAATAAATGTAATGAAAATGAAAAAATATTTAGAAAAAATCTAGACTTGATGTTAAGTGTTATAACTAATAAGAAGCAATAAATTATGAAGAATCCTATGATCCTATAAAAATACTTGAATCTATTTTAATACTTCTAACCTTTACAATATTTTTTAATTTTAAACTATTTTAAATGAATTTTAAGTGTGATTTTCTTAAAGTATTTGTTCAAGAGGATGTTTCTATTGAAAAAACCATGGTTTTTAAAATACAAAATATCTAGAACATGTTTTTAAACTTACCATAGAACTATAGGGACTTAAACAATCCCATAGAACTTGGTATGATAAGTTAACTGGATTTTTGTTAAAATTTTTTTTTATAAAGGTATATGTGGATCCAAATATTTTTATAGAAGAAGTAAATAAAAAAATTACGATTGTAAAAATCTATATTGATGAAATTATATTTGGTTTAAATAAAAAGTAGTTAAAAAATTTATTTTTATATCTTATGAATTTTTATTTCCAAATGAGTATGGTGGGTAAGTTAACACACATTATTTTATTTTAAATTTTAAAAAAATAGAAGGAAAATTTATATATCTACATAATTATATAAAATATATTCTTAGGAAATATGGCTATGTAAATTCTAACAGTATTAACACTCCCATTATCACCTCCAATACTTTAGATCTTGATGAAATTGTGAAACTAGTTGACTAGAAAACTTTTAGAGGTATGATTGGTAGCCTACTTTATTTAACATTTAGTCATCTAAATTTAATTTTTTCAGTATTCTTATGTGATATATATCAATCTAATCCAAAATAATCCCATCTTAATGATATAAAAAATATTTCATTATCTTAAGGGATCTATGGATTTTGGCTAATTATATTATTCTAGAAAATTTTTCAAACTAATTTTTTTGGATGTTGATTTTGGTGGATGTAGAATGGATAGAAAAAGTACACCTGGAACTTCACATTTATTAGTAGATTCTTTAGTTACTTTTTTATATAAGAAACAACACTCTGTATCACTTTCCACTACTAAAGTCGAATATGTGGCATCTGGAAGTTGTTTTTCTCAAGTGTTGTGGATGAAACACACACTCAAAAACTATGGAATGAGTTTTACTAAAACTAAAACACTTTGTGATAGTAAAATTTCAATTTTTTTAAGTAAAAACCCAACACATCACTCAAATGTTAAGAAAATATATATAAGACTCCATTTCCTTTGGTATCACAATATAAAATGAGATATAATTTTATAATTCATCGTAGTCCAAGAAAAACATGTTGATATTTTTTCAAATCCTATTAGTTCTGATAGATTTGAATATATTAAATAGAATCTAGGAATGATCAATATTAAGAAATCAATTTATATCTAGTTCTTGTTTAACTGTCTTATTACTTTAATGAACTCTTTTTCATATGGGGATTACATATGTTTATATTTTCTAAAAAAAATTTGTTTTCTAAATTTTTAAATTCATATAAAAAGTTTTATCATAATGAGTTTTCATTATAAAATTATTATAATCACTTTATATTTTAAAATTATCATAAATACATTATATTTTAAAACTATCATAATTAGTTTTTAACTATCATAATAACTTTATATCTTAAAATTATCATAGTTAGTTTAAAATTATCATAATTACTTTATATTTTAAAATTATAATAATCAGTCTATAATTATTATAATAACTATATATTTTAAATGTGTCATAATGAGTTTATATTTTCAAATTATCATAATCCGTTTTTTTCTTATAAACTATCATAATATATCTTTGTTAGAGAAAACAAGAAGAACATGTCACTAATACTGATAAAAAATTTGTACTATGAAAGTCACTCTTCTATTCTTTTCATTTTTAAAATTATTAATTACATTAGTTTATAATTTTTGTTTTTTATATTTTTTTATTTTTATTACTTTGATTTGTTTTCCAAAATTTTGAATTTTTTTCTAATCATAATGATTCTCACTCTAATATTTTTTTAATACTTTGAGAGTTCTAATAAATATTAAAAACTTTCTTCAAATAAATCTAAGATTTTAGATCAGTTAAGGTTTAATCTTAACCATTGAATGTTTTCTGGAATCTGAACCATCACCTCGCCTTTCCAATATAAAGGTGGGAAACCCCATATCCCACATATATTTTCATATATTTTTCTCCCAATATCTCTCCGACCCCAAATTTGTTAGCCCGATTGTTTTGGCATTCGTCTAATATCTAGTTCAAAGCCTCTTTATGATGGAAACAAAATAGGAATATGAGAAAATGAATTTGTTCAAAGAACAACTCCTTGAAAGATCTTGGTTTGATAATCTTGTTTCTTATCTCAAAAATATTATCAATTTCCAAGGATAATATAAATCATGTGTACTGAAACCAAATAAAAATTTCGATCTGTATTATCCTGAAATCATGAGTGAGTTTTTTTCCCATGTTAATTTTGTTAAGGAAGGTGATAAGGATATTTTTTATTCCTATTTTTTGGGAAGAAATAAAAACTTTTTTATAATATATTTCTGATTTGGTTGGACTTCATACAGAATAAAAATTCATCTTACCATCACACAAACTTCTTGAAAGTCTTGGCTCTTTTGAATGAAATCAAGTTGAAGATTCTTTGTTTCCATTTTACGAGAAAGTAAGGAAAGTGTTGCATCTAACACTAGACAATAGAGTTGTTGAATTGTGGATGAAGGGGTATATAATAACCAGGAAGGGTGATTGAGATACTCTTAAGGTATCCGATACTTTTTTCAAGATTACTTGGTCAATATGAGAAAAATAAATATTATAATGTTTGCTTTCATTATGGTAGAATCCCTTAAAGAATTCATCAATCAAGATGATGATTATTATATTTTTTGAATTCAATAAAAAATTACTTGGAAAAGTTATGAAACATATAAATGCTGAGAACTAGAAATACCCAATGTGAGAGAAAATATCTTAAATTTATGAAGATACAATTTCAAGGATAGAATTTATTTTTGACTCAAAGTATTTTTTTGAAAATGTTGATGGAGATGTATCCGAGGAACAAACTTATAAGAAGGTTTAGGAAGTTAAGAAGAATAAAAAGTTCGATTCATCCCATTTTAGAGAAGAAAACAAGAAATAAAAGACAATGACAGATGTTGATTTCCAAAAAATCATGGCATATAAGGCCCAAAAGAAACCTGGAGACTTCAAATCCAGGTTTGAAAGGGTTGAAGTGTTAGCCTTGATAATTAATGCTGAAAAATAATTCAAAAAAGAAAATAAGAAAGAGGAATAGAAGAATATGTTGGAAGAAGAAGATATCTATGAATGTTTTTTGAATAATATAAATAGAGAATATGAAAATACTATTTTACAAATATCTCATTGTAACACACTAGTATTTCATAGTACATTATCTCCTTAAAGTCATTTAATAGCTTATGCTACATGCAACACCGAGTTCGAGTACACCACGACTTACCAAACTAGCTATTCAAAAATAGGTTATGAATAGTATTAACTGCATTTTAAATTTTATATACTCTATATAATTTTTACATCCTTATTATGTGTTTCTAAGGAATAATATAAGAAAAAATTCAATTTTTTAGATAAAGGAAGTATTTTTCAGAAAATGCAATTTTACTGACTTTTAATGGAGAACCCTTTTTAAATCAAATATTTAAAACTTTTATATATTTAATTTGAAAAAATAAACTCATTATTTAAAATCGGAAAATAAAAATTTAGTTTCAATAATTTTTTGGTGTTTTTCTGATAACTTTCATATTTTTATGTATAGTGAAAAAAATTCAAAATTTTAATTAAAAACAACATTTTTAATAAAAATAATTTATAGTGTTAAACTATAAATTTTAATGGTTTTAAAGTAAAATAATATTATATTTTTATCATTTAATCCAATTTTAGTCATTTGAAGTAATTTTACATTTAAATTGGATACAAACACAAAACAATCTTTTGATTGTTTTTACTTCTCAAAAAACCCGCTTTCTGGTTTTCACAACGAGAATTAATTTTAAATTAATAAATTCAATTTCTATATTTTGAATTTGGTAAAATAGACATAATTTTTGAATTTGGAATATCAAAATTATGTTTTGGTGAATTTTTTGTATTTTTTTGAAAACATTCAATTTTAGATGAATAGTAAAAAACATTGTGTTGTAGATAAAACCGACATTTTCATTTAAATAATTATTTTTAAATTTATCTTAAAGTAAAAAGAGATACATAATAAATATATTAGTACAATTTAAGTCATTAGAGTCATTTTATAATAATATTAGATATATAAAATTTTATTGAAAATTTTTAATATCTTTTTACCCACCTTCTTGGAACATTTACCCACCTTCAAGACACATTTGAAAATTTGTATAAAACGTAATTTTACCGCTTTTGTAAATTGAATTATAAAAAAATGAGAGACACAATGTACATTAGTAAGTAAAATCTTGTTCAATAGGATGGAAATAATTTTTGGTGAATAGTTACTTTTGAATTTTATTTACCACGGTTAAAAGTAAACAGGGTAATTAAAGGAAAAAATGATATTATAATTATCCCAACACATGTCTTAATTCTAACCGATAAGTGTATTTAAACCAAAATCAACCTTAGGAAAAATCTATGATCCTTTTGGATCCACTTGTATTAGATTTGGATATTTTTTATATTTTATTTAAAGAAGAGTTAAAAGTGTTAAATTAAATTTTTAATAACTAAACCATTTTTAATATATGGTTATACATAAGATAAATTTGACAATAAATATTCATTATAAATCTAAAAATATTTCATACATCATGGTGTTTTATTTATAGTTTTTAGACATCAAATAATAAAATTTATTTATGACACAAAGATGATACAGTAATTATCTTCTTATTGAAATATTAAAATAAATTTCAATTGAACCTTTTGATGCCATACACGAATTTTCTAGGTGAATATGACATGATTTAGATTATTCAATGTATTTTGTTTGAAGTCATCAATTGTTATCACTTTCAGAAAAACTAAATACTAAATAGTACAAAAATTAACATAAATAAGTTTTTAAAGAAAATACTATTTTATTAAATGATATAATATTCTTAAAAATATAAGATTCAAAAAAAGGACTTATATAAAGTTATATATGTCATTAGTGAACCACTTGAGGTTATTTTGGTATTTTATAGGAAGTTTATTAACCATATAGTGTACGAATACAAGAAGACATGTTAAAGGTTAAACTATTTAACTAAGAGTTAAATATAAAAGTTATGTTTAATATGGGGAACTAAACTTGTCTAAAATCTATTGGTTAAGAGTATTTCAACCCATACCTACCTTATCCTCTAAATAAATATATTTTTAGGTATTAGAAACTGAAAATGATTTTATAATAAATTAATATTTCAAATTTTTTCTAAAGTGCCCCTCACCCCCTTATAAAAGGGTACTTCCCCTTCTCTTAAATTCAAACCTCCAAATCCATTTGGCTCAGCCAAAACCTACTCAAATATCCTTCTAATTTGTTATCACTTTTAGAAAAACCAAATACTAAATAGTTTCAAAACTGACATAAATGAGTTTTTAAATAAAATACTATTTTATTAAATGAAATAATATTCCAAAAAGTATAACTTTCAGACAAAAGACTTAGATAGGGTTAGATATGTCATTAATGAACCACTTTATGTTATCTTGTAATTTTATAGTATATTTCTTAACTATATTGTGTAAGAATACAAGAAGACATGGTAAAAGTTAAACTATTTAACTAAGAGTTAAATTTAAAATACAAGGTTAATATGTTGAAATAAACTTGTCAAAAACCTATTGTTTGAGAGGATTTCGACCCATCCACAAGTTAGCCTCAAAATAAATTTATTTTGAGGTATTAGAAACTGAAAATTATTTTATAATAATTTAATATTTCAAACATTTCCTAAAGTTCCCCTCACCTCCCTTATAAAAGAGTACTTCCCCTTCTATTAAATTCACACCTCCAAAGCCATTTGGATTGGACAAAACCTAATAAAATATCCACCCTACTACCTGAAAGTCAATATAAAAGACTTACTTTGATCAGAAATCCATCCTAATAAGAACTTTTGTTCAAATCAAAAGGAAGAACCCGAAGAAGAGGTAATTATTTCATCACCACTTTCAAAGTTATTTTCTTCTTCCACTTCCTCTTTATTTGTTGTTTCAATACCAAAATAATAACCCCAGTAAATTCTACATAATATGATGTTATTGTAAATATTTTACAACCATATTCATTTTCTTATCCATTCTATAAATGAAAAATTCACCATACGTGCGTACGTACGACTTACCATCTCCATGTCGTGGTGTAGTATGTTATTCAAAAATCCATTATTTGGATGGGAATAATAATGAGTATAATTGATATAAATAATAAATATAACATTTTAATGATTCTTTATATATAAAATACCTTCCAATTATATACAATTTCACCATTAATAGAATGATATCATCGCTCGTGCATACGTATGGCTTACCGTCTCCACGACGCGATGAGATTCATTTCCACGTTCACCATTCAATGATGATTATAAAAATATATATTATTAATAAGTATGTAATATGTGAAATAATAATTCTACTAGATATATATATATATATATGTATGTATTTACATATATCTCATTCACTAACTTCCGTTCAACACGATATAAAAACGGAAACCACATTTATGCGTACGTACGACTTACCTTCTCTATAAACTGTGTTTTCTATTTCATATATCTATCTATTATACATATTTATATTTTGAAAATATATGATACATAAATAATGTTTTATATTCTATAAACAATTAAATCATGATATAAGTGATACGATCAAGAATAACAAGTTAAAATACATACGATAAAGAAATCAATTATTACCTGAAATGTTATTTTAACATGGAAATTATTATAAAATGGGTAGTATAAAGTAATAAATGAATAAAGTATGATATAATAAATATTAATATGGTTATGTTATAATTTAATAACATACTATGGTCATTATATAGGAGGTTAAACATACTCTCGACCAAAGGAAAGTACAAGTTAAGGGTTAATTCCTCAATATCATTATTATCCGATATTGTTTATGCATATTTTTTTACTGAGACATATTTATTATCCCTGTCCATGTTTCATAAAATAATTTTCAGAAATATTCTTTTTAAGTGACTCTATAACTAAAACAACATTTTAAATGGTTTAAATAATTTTTCTTCTAAATCATTCTCATTAATTTCTATGTTTTCAAAATGGTTTTAAGGAATTATTTATATGAACATGAATGTTTTAAAATTTTAATTCCTTTTAAATGTTTCAAAGTGGAATGAGACACTTTGATTCAAAAATATATTTTAAATTTCTTCCATTTTAAAATTTTCAACTTTTAAATGATTTCATGAAAAGGGGTATTTCTCTCAAAGAGTTTTATTGATTATTTTCAACTATACCAACATCATTTACAAGATATTATTCTTGATTGAGGTTGATTTTTTATAATACAATCTTATATATTGTTTTTAAGAAGTTATGATATGTTTGACTATGGATTTCCTATTTTTATACCATTAATGGTTTATGCTTAAAGTATTGACATTTCGTATGATAGTTTTAATATGAATGTTTGTGTTATGTTTCAACATTTTCATATAAGGAATTCATTAAACTTAGTAAGTGATGTGTGGGGCCCTCTATAGTCCCTCGATGTATCGGTAGGTCTTATGAAACAAACTAGTGTCTTGGCACAAGGCCTTGAAAAAAAATTATTTTTAGTCTTGGCACGAGGCCTTGAATATGTGGTTATAATGTACGACATTATGCATTCCCTCATTATTAAATTAGTTATTACATATGATTATTTGACTAGTAGAATATCCATGTGCATGTATATATGGTAATGTTTGATTTATTTTTTCCATTTTATGCCCATGTTTATGTTTAAAAAGACTATTGTTTTTATTACACATATTTACTTTAAATTTTATAGCTTACGCTAAATTATTTTCCCTTACTGATCATTTGAGATCACCCCTTTCTTATGTTTTGTTTTCCTAGGATTTCAAGAAGTGTATTATGATTGATATGCAGGTTTAATCCAGGAGAATAATGGACTTATCAGAGGATTATTTATGTTTTTTTAAGTATAAATGTGTAATGTAATGTTCATTTATGTAATCTATTTTCCAAGATTTCTAAACTAATCGGTCCTTCGGGACATAATTCCTTGTAATCATGCCACTGTATTAAAATAATGCACCAAATCCAAGTTTCAAGGGTTAGGGTGTTATAGTTGGTATCAGAGGAAGTTTAACAACAACATTGGATATAGATATAAATGAACTCTGATTAATAAACATTACCCTAGATTGAGTTTGAGGATTAATATATAAGAACATCCCAAATTTTGGGTAATGTAAATATTATGTGGGTTTTCTAAGAAATACATCCATGTATGGATACTACAAGTGGACATGGTTATGGAATAGATGTACCTTTGATTAAAAACTATGACAAAGAGTTTCGAGCTTAACCCGGGGTATCCTGGAACATGACAATGGGACTTACTACGCACTTTGTTTGACACTCCTGGGGGATATGTTTTAGATAATTCACTTTTTCTTTACAAACCATTATGAAGTATTTATTAGTAAATATGTTAGAAAAGGAAATTGTTTTATGATTATGAGACTGGATGCATTAATTGATGTAGATAATTTTTCTAGTTTCTGGATTATATGTTATGATATGATCTAACCTAGTGTATTTCATCATTTATAAATGGTGGCCAATAGAAGGAATGAAAACTCCAGTAATAAACATGATCCGAATTTTAATAAGGCTCATATCTTTCATGGTCTTAAGTGAACATTTAGAAGGGAATTAGTCTCCCACGCATTCTCATCATGTGAATAAATAATGGCATTTTTTAATAAGATAATTTAATAATTATATGAGTTATATGGATTTGAAGGGAAGCCAAAGAAGAAGAGGATGTCAAAGAGAAAGATAGATAAAGGGATGAAGGGAAAGAAACATTTTACCATATGTTATAACTGTGGAAAGAATCACCCTGGGAAGTGCTTGAAATAAAAGGGAGTCTTTTATAAGTATATAGAAAATGGACACCAAGATTGTGATTTAAAGGGTAAGAAAAATGTTTCAAATGTACAATGTTTCATCTGTAAGGAGTTGTGACACTTCACAAATCAATGTCCGAATCATCAGAGTATACCCCAAATGATGTTATTTGATAATAATCAAGTTATGATACGACCACAGATGAAGAGGAATGATTAGTGATCTTATGTTATTATTAAATAGTTGTGTCATTTGAGTATTGTGTTAATAATGTAAAAGTTATAATAATTATATAATATATAAGGATTGTACTACAGTATTATTTCATTGAGGATTTGAGACTGTATGGTACTATGAAAAGTGAATCAATAGAAAGTTAATATTTTTGGAAAATACATGGCTGGGGGAAAGATAAACCTTAATATGGTCTTGATACCGACGTAGTGATTTTGGAATAAGAGATGATTTATTTTGATAAATTATATTGGATATTCTTGACTACCTTGAAACCAACCAATTATTTGTTTATTCCATCATTGTTGGAGGTTACAACATTTTTTGATATAAGGGGTATATCTAGTATTCTATGTCTTATAGAATGAATAAAGAAGTAAATACATATTAAAATAAGGTTTTATGGTAATTTAGGGTGTTTCCATGTTTTAAGAGAGTACATGATGAAGGTATTCACATGTTATTACCTGGAAAAATAGATCTTCATTATGTTTACCTTCTTTATAAAATTTGGACTGTGAGTTTGGATAGAAGTATTTCGGATAAGTCTAAGGGTTTGAATGGATTAAGTTGGAAATTGGATTCTATTGTTTAAGGTTAAAAAATTTCTTAATATTATTTTTGTATTGTTATAAAAAGGATAACCCAAAGGTTGGGCGATGACCCATTGCGTCTGACAAGGATGCAAGACTTGAACCCGCAACCGAAGGGCGACAAGGGTGCATCACCTACCAATGGCCTACGTGATGTACTAGTTTGTATATTATAGTTTTTTAAATGGTTTGACATATGAATTATAAATTCATTTTTTTAATCCTATACGATAAGGATAAATAGATTTTTTTGAGTTCTATTATCTTTTGGAGTGAAATATGAGTTTGTTTTAGAAATTTGTTAAAGGATGGAACTATACCTATCAATTATTCTTTTTTTCCCTCTTATTATATGAAGAAATTAATTCTTAAACTTTAGGGAAAGTATGTTGAAACAAAAAAATGTGTTATCTTAATACCATATGTTTTGTCGAACCGATGATATTTTAAATCATTATAGATTTATGGATTTGAGGCCCTCAATTTTCTATTTATTGTTCACTTGTTTGTGATTGATAACCTCAATAAATCCCTATAAATATTTGAATTTTCCTTAAATAATTTGTCTCTAATTACCACAAATGTTCTCTTATTTGAGATCATAATTTGGTGGTGACGTTTTCATTTCCCTTTCCCTCTTATTAAGACTAAATTTTATTAACCCTATTTTTGATATGGGTTTTCCACATAGGTATTTTCTAATTCTAACCTTTTATTTTCGAAGAACAATTTAAAATTTTCAAGAAACAATTTATTGGAGGGGATAATGTAACACCCCAAGATTTCATAGTACATTATCTCTTTAGAGTAATTCAATATCTTCCGATACACACAACACCAAGTTCGAGCGCACCACGACTTACCAAACTAGCCGTTCAAAAAGAATTTATGAATAGTATTAACTTCATTTTCAATTTTATATACTCCATATAATTTTAACATCCATATTATGTGTTTCTTATACATAATATAAGAACAAATTAAATTTTTCAAATAAAGGAAATAATTTTCTGAAAATGCTATTTTACCGCCTTTTAATGGAAAACCACTTTTAAATCCAATATTTCAAACTTTTATATATTCAATTTGACAAAATAAACTTATTCTTTAAAAGTGGGACATAAAAATTTAGTTTTGATAATTTTTTTGTGTTTTTCTGAAAACTTTCATATTTTGATGAATAGTGAAAAATACTAAATTTTAATTGAAAACAACTTTTTTAATCAAAATAATTTATAGTGTTAAAATATAAATTTGAATGGTTTTGAAGTATAATTAGGTTATATTTTTATAATTTAATCCAATTTTAGTAATTGGAAGTCATTTTATATTTAAATTGGACATAAACACAAATCAATATTTTGATAGTGTTTTACTTCTCAAAAACCTACTTTCTAGTTTTGACAAAGGGAATTAATTTTAAATTAATTAATAAAACTTATACATTTTGATTTTGGTAAAATAGGCAATTTTTTTGAATTTTTAATATGAAAATTATATTTAGGTGAATTTTTGGCATTTTTCTGAAAACATTCAATTTTTGATGAATAGTGAAAACACAACGTTGTAGATAAAACCCTAATTTTTCATTCAAATAATTAGTTTTAAATTTATATTAAAGTCATAATAGATACATAATACATATATTAGTATAATTTAAGTCATTGGAGTCATTTTATAATAATATTTGATATGTAAAATTTTATTGAAAATTTTTAACGTCTTTTTACCCACCTTCTAGGCACATTTACCCACCTTCTTGGCACATTTAAAAATTTGCATAAAATGTAATTTTACCACTTCTGTGAATTGAATTTCAAAAATATAATAGATATGGTTGACATCAGTTTATAAAATGTGGTTGAATAAGATGAAAATAAATTTTGGTGAATAGTAACTTTTGAATTTTATTTACCACGATTAAAAGTAAATCGGGTAATTAAAGGTAAAAATGATATTATAATTAACCCAAAAAATGTCCTAATTCTATTGGATAAGTTTATTTCGATAAAAATAAACCTTAGGACAAATATATGATCTTTCTTGATCCACTTGGATTAGATTAGGACATTTATTATATTTTATTTAAAGAAGAGTTAAAAGTGTTAAATTCAAATTTTAATAACTAAACAATTTTTAATATAGGGCTATACGTAAGATAAATTAGACTATAAATATTAATTAGATATCTAAAAACATTTCCTACATCATGGTATTTTACTTATAATTTTTAGACATCAAATAATAAAATTTATTTATAACACAATGATGATGTAATAATTACATTCTTAATGAAATATTAAAATGATTGATATTAAAAATATTAAAATAAATTTAAATTGAAAATTTTGATTCCATCCCCGAATTTTATAGTTTAACATGACATGTTCGGGATGATACAATGTATTTTTTTCAAAGTCATCAAGTTGTTATAACTTTCAGAAAAACCAAATACTAAATAGTGTCAAAATTGACATAAATGAGTTTTTAAAAGAAATACTATTTTATTAAATAATATAATATTCCTAAAAATATAAGATTTAGTAAAAAGACTTATATAATTTTATATATATTACTAATGAATCACTTGATGTTCTCTTGTAATTTTATAGTAATTTTATTAACCATATAGTGTAAGAATACAAAAAGACATGGTAAAAGTTAAACCATTTTACTAAGAGTTAAATCTAAAAGATAAGGTTAATATGGTGAACTATACTTGTATAAAATATATTGGTTTAAATGATTTTGAACCATACCCAAATTATCCTTGAAATAAATCCATTTGGAGGTATTAGAAACTGAAAATGATTTTATAATAAATTAATATTTCAAACTTTTCCTAAAGTGCCCCTCACCTCCCTTATAAAATGGTACTTACCCTTATCTTAAATTCACACCTCAAAATCCATTTGGATTGGCCAACACCTGATACAATATACTCCAAAATACCCTCAATGAAACATAGAATCCTTAATTGTATCAGAAATCCAACCTAAGGAGCCCTTTTGTTCAAATCAAAAAGGAAGAACCCGAAGTAGAGGTAATTATTTAATCACCTATTTCAAAGTTCTTTTATTCTTCTACTTCCTCTTTCTTTGTTGTTTCCATACCAAAATAATAACACCAGTACCTTCTATATACTGTGATGTCATTATAAATATTGTAAAACCATATTTATTATCATATCCATCCTTTGAACGACAATGTCACCATACATGCATACGTACAGCTTACCATCTCCACGTCTTGGTGTAGTTTGTTATACAAAACTTAATTATTTGGATAGGAATAATAATGAGTATAATTTATATAAATATTAAATATATAACATGTTAATTATTCGGTATATATAATATACCATCAAATTACATACAATTTCACCATTAATATAATGATATTGTCAATTGTGCGTACATATGGATTACCGTCTCCACGACGCGATGAGATTCATTTCCAAGTTCACCATTCAATAATGATTATAAAAATATATATTATTAATAATTATATAATATGTGACCTAATAATGATACTATATATATATGTATTTATTTACATATATCAAATTCACTTACTTCCATTCAATACAATTTGAAAACGAAATTTTTTTTTATGCATACATACGACCTACCATCTCCATAAACAGTGTTTTCCATTTCATATATCTATATATTATAAATATTTATATTCGGAATATATATGATACATAAATATTGTTATTTATTTTTTAATTAATTAAATCATTATATAAGTGATACGATCAAGAATAACAGGCTAAAACATGTATGATAAAGAAAGCGATTATTACCTAAAATGTTATTTTAACATGGAAATTGTTATTAAATGGGTTGTATACATTCATAAATGAATCAAGTATGATATCATAAATATGAATATGGTTATTTTATAATTTAATAACATAATATAGTCGTTATAAAGGTGGTTAAACATACCCTTGACCAAAGGAAAGTACAAGGTAAGGGTTAATTCCTCAATCTCATTATTATCTAAGATTTTTTATTTGTAAGTTTTTAATGGGAAATATTTATTATCCATGTACATGTTTCATAAAAGAGTTTTCAAAAATATTCTTTTTTAAGTGAATCTTAAACTAAAAAATTATTTTAAATGGTTTAAATAATTGTTCTTATAAATCATTATCATTAATGTCTATGTTTTCAAAGTGGTTTTAATGATTTATTTATATGAACATGAATGTTTTTAAATGTTAGCTACTTTCAAAATTTTCAAAGTGGTATGGGACAATTTGATTCAAAAATATATTTTAAATTTCTTCATTTTTAAATTGTGTGATTTTTAAATGATTTCCTGAAAATGTGTATTTTTCTCAAAGATTTTTTTGATTATTTTCAAGTATGTCAACATTATTTACTAGATATTATTCATTATTGTGGGTTTTTTATTATAATACAATATTTCATATTGTATTGAATGAGTTATGATATGTTGGACTATAAATGTGCTATTTTTATACCATTAATAGTTTATGTTTAAAATATTGACATTTCATATGCTAGTTTTAATATGAAGTTTTATATTATGTTTTAACATTTTCATATGAGGAATGCATTGGACTTAGTTAGTGATGGGTGGGGCCTCCTATAGCCCCTCAATGCATCAGTAGCTCTAATGAGACAAACTAGTGTCTTGGCACAAGGCCATGACAAAATTTTTATTTTTAGTCTTAGCATGGGGCCTTGACCACGTGGTTATGATGTATGACATTATGCATTCCCTTGTTATGAAATTAATTATTACATGTGATTATTCGACTAGTATAATATCTATGTGCATGTTTATATGATAATTTTTGATTTATTTTTTATATTTTATGTTCAATTTTATGTTTAAAAAGTATTTTGTTTTTATTACATTTCTTGCCTTAAAATATTATAGATTACACGAAATTATTTACCTTTATTGAGCATCTGAGATAAACCTTTATTATGTTTTGTTTTCCTAGGATTCAAAGAAGTGTATTATGATTGATATGTAGTTTTAATATTTGGGAATAATGGAGTTATCAAATGATTTTTTATGTTTTGTTTTATGTATGAATGTTTAATGTAATTTTCATGTATGTAATCTATTTTTTAATACTACTAAACTGATTGGTCCATCGGGACTTGATTCCTTGTAATCCTGCCAATGTATTAAATTAATGCACCAGCTCCAGGCTTCTAGGGTCAAGGCACTACACTCATACTGATCAAGTTATTCACCATGTTGGAATTTTTTTGATGAAACATCAGTTTTACCATCAGTTGTTCTTTTTGTTTGTCATAAGAAAAAAATGAAATATTTTAAGAAGTAACAACATCAATATAGAAAAAAGAATCAGTTTTAAAAATATTTGGAAAAAGAATTCATTGAACCACACATTTGTTAGAAAAAGAGATTGAGGAAGTTGAAGAATAAAAAGAGTTGGAATAATAAGTTGAATAAGAAAAATAAGTAAAATAATAAGTAGAATAAGAAATAGAGGAATAATTAGAGGAATAAGGAGTGCAAGAATATGAAGAAGAAAAAGAAACTTATGATGAAAAAACTGAGACCAATGGACACAAAAAAGAATTTTTTTTTAGAATCATCATCTTCATCTTGTTTACTATCATAGTATATTAATGATGCTTAGTTAGAAGGTTATAAAGAAAAATATTCATCCTTAAATAAAGAAAAAACATCCTAAAATAAAGAAGAATAATAAGATAAAAAATCAAACATAAAAGCTACTAAAAAAGGAGATTCCAATAAATATGTGGGTACTGTTGAAGTATTAGATAATATGTTTTTAATAAATGGAAATCTAAAGTAGGGGAGAAACCTAATGCAAAGTTATCAAGAATGAAACCATAAAAAACTTCTATACTTTTCTTAGAATCAGAGGTAACCATTGCTAAAAAAGGTTTTCATTTCATTTTTTAATCTTTGAGAAGTTTATAAGACACAATTCTGTACAATCCTCATATTGATGCATGATGTAAAATTATTCAAGATATCATTCTTAAAAAATTAATGTCATTAATTTTTTTAACAAAATTAGTTATCCATATTGAAGATGAATTGAATTTTTTTAAAGAAAAGTATTGTACTAAAAATAGATCGTACAATCAGATGGTGAAGTGGTCCAACCAATTAGATAATGATATTTATCAAACCTGATGAATAATTTTTTGAAGTAAATAAATTTTTTATAAATGAAAATAATCATGAAAAAAGTTATCTTCTAATGTTTTGGATTGAGTGACATTCATTGACTAAATCAGATATACAAAAAATGATCAGAAAAAGTAAGTAAAAGTTTTTGAAGAAAAGATTAAACATATAGAGTTAGAGATGAGCAGGTTGAGATCTTGTGAAAACGAATTGATCATAATAAGGGATGAGAATACAAAGTTTTCTGAGTAGGTTTAAAGGATGATGACTCAAGTATAGATGTAAGAAGTGATGGAAGAAAGAATCATGAATCTTGAGAAGGACTGAGAGGAGTTTAAAAAGGTGAACACTTTTTTCAAGAAGTTTATGTGGAAAGAATGAATAATTTACCTTTTTAACTCTGAATGTATTTTTTTCAAATATTTAAATCACTTATGAATGTAACTATATTATCATGATATAATTTTTAATTGAATTTAATCTAATAATTTTGGTTTTATATTATTCCTATTAATTATTGGATGATTTGATAGTTTAAAATATTTGTTTCGTATGTTATCTCTTATAACACTTCAGGAAACTATGCATACTTCCCATTATTTTTAAAAATCACATAGTGGGAGAATGTTTTATAAAATTGGAGAAGTATTATTTAAGGGGGTTATGTATTCATTAAGGGCAAGATGTTATAATAATTTGCATAATATTTCAAAATAATTATAATCTCAATGAGAGTTATGAAGAATATCTTCAATGTTCATAAAAGAAAAAATGGTTGGAAGTTTTTCAATTTATATTGTCTCATTTAATTGTTTGTGTTTTGTGATTTCCAAAAAGGGGGATATTTTTGAGTCAGAAGTTTTAATTATTACTTTTCAATTCCATTAGTTTTTTAGATCACAAACACTTTGTTAAAACTATGTTTACTATCTTTTTTTGTCCTAAGTGTTTTATTATGTTTTTGTAGAAAAAATTATTTTTTACCTAACATATAAATAATTATAATTTATTATGAATTTGAACATATCATTCTTATCTATGATCCATCAGATCAAGGATGATTCCTATTAATCAGAATTATCTTTTTTCTGAGTAGTGGTTAGATTTTTATCTTGTCTACTGTACTAAAAAAATTCATGACCACCAGAATGATAATGGTACCAATAAATCAGATTTGTCCTTATAAGGTTAATCATATTAAAAAATTATAATTATTTCAATAAGAATATCCTATGTTTATAAAACTAATATATAGAATTTGTTTCTATCATAAGGAATAATTAATTTCACTATAATTATTTTAAAAAATGATGTTGGAAATTTTTGTTCCAGATGAGCTATCAAGTTCCATTTGTCTAAGGTCATTGAAAAAAACATAGAAATATGAATGTTAGATATTTTTATATAAATTTATTTTAATATAAATAGTTTGGATTAGATAATATTCAAAACCCTACGTCTTCTAACTTTTTCTTTTCTTGAACATTTTATTCACAGTCATTGTGTTAATTTAGAGAAATTTCATTCTAAGGAATCCTTGTCAGGGTTGTTTTATTTAGAACATTTTCATTTGTATTTTATGTATGATTATTGTTACGATATATGGATTACAAGGATATTAAGACGTTGAATATGAACCATCATATTGAGGGATTATGGTTCTAGGAAGATAGATTCAAATCGTCGTATTGAGGGTTTTTGAGGATAAAAAGACTAATCTTATTCTGATCATCATATCAAGGGATTTTCAAGTAAGGGAAGACAAAATTTATATTATGTATAAAATAGTGTATACCTTTAGTTAGGGTTGATGACTACATTTATTCTTAGTGTTAAGTAAGAGATTTATTTTAATATATCTTGTAAGTCATTCTTACAATATAATCATGTTTATTTATTTTTTCTAAAAGTCTTTATTCTGATGTACAAATTTTGATAGAAAATATGTTTTACAAATCTTTCTTATAATTTTCTTTATCAATGTATTTCTAAAAGCTATATAATCATAATTTTATATAATCATAAAATATATGATTATGATTCTTACTTTGATCATTAGATGGTCCCTAAGTATAGTATTTTTTATATAAAGAGGTATTATGTTTTTATTTTAGTTTAAAGTTTTTTTAAAGTACAATTCCACCCCTCTTATAATAGTAACTATCATTGCTAGTAATTTGATCTAAGAAAATGATATAATTTTTTTTATGATTTAAGAAGAATGGTTTTGTGGATGGTGATTACTAAAAAAAAAAATAGGTATTCAAGTGTATCACTTCACACCAGAGATAACATGAAAATATTATTGGGGTAAATAATCAAAAGTTTCACACTTAGAATTATAAATAATTTATAAATACCATAGTGGAAGAATATATAGAGAAAAATGGGATTAAATATCATGTGTTAGCTATAATAACTCTTCAACAAAATATATTTAAAGAAAAGAGAGACCATATGATAAAAACACAACTCTTACCATTATAATTAAAAAATCACTAGTAGATAAGTATTAGAAAGGAGGCATTCTAACAAAAATATGTATCTCTAATCATGAACATTTATATATAAATGTGTAAAATAACACATACAAAATATTCTATGAAAGGAAGATGAACTAAAATATGTTGAGGTGTTTGGAATAAAGTCTCTTATTATTAATAAAGAAAATAATAGATATTTTTAAAGACATAGAGACAAAGTGGCATTTCATGGATGATTAAAAACAATAAAGATATACTGATTCTTTAAAAAAGATGGGTAATATTATTGAAATTTATTATTTTTTCATTACTAAATGTTAGCATAATTTGAATATATCTGAGTATTTTTCTACTATAAATGAGCCAAATTCCAAAAGAAGAAACCTATTTTTGAAGGCAGAAAGTGATGAAGATGTGTTCGACTCAGGGGTTCAAAGGGTTGTAAAAAAATATGATGATATCTTTGATAAATAGAGGAATACAATAAGAAAAAAAAGTTCATGTTGAGAACCCAGTAGAGAAGAAATCACTGATAACAATACTATTTATGATTAACATGCTTTAGTTCAAACAAGATGAATGTTGGAAATAGTAAACATTATTTTTTATCTTAGGATAAACCGAAATCATATGACAAAGCATCCAAAAAACTAATATTGGATCAATTTTATGAATGACCAGACAAACAATATTGAGAAAAAAGGCTTCAGAAATTGTTTCAAGGCAGATAAGCCAGAATTTGATCAGAACCAAAAGGAATTTATGAAACAATTATAATGAATATGGTTAAGTGATAGGGAACATGGAATGAATGGTGTGTGTTTCTAATGTATTTTACACCTACACTCATTTCAAGTTTATTTAGACATTATTTTAAAAGGTAGGTATCCATTGGTACCTTACTAATAACATCTAATAAAATAGACTGGCTAGATGGATTGTAATTCTATATCACCATAAAATTTTTATGGGGATTATTTCCTACTATGGGTGTCCTTACTGAGCTGTGGGTTGCTAGAGGATCCCCTTTAGGGGTGTCCTATTATACTGGGGTTTTGGGAACCATGGTGGATACCATATGTTTTTTTTGGCCTGTGAGGTAGAAAGTGTTTTTTTTCTATTGTTCTAGTTAGAGGGTGAGGGTGTTACTCAAATTTTGTGTTTGATATGTGGATTGGAGGTTTTATGTTATTCTTATTTAGGACTAATGAGGGAGGATACCTTTGGGATATTATTAGACCAAGAAAGTGCCCAAAGTTTGATTATACTTCCCTCCTCTATTGGTTAGTTTCTTTCTATGAGATAGAGATATGGAGAAAATGGATGGTTTGGATGCCTAAATGAACCTTATCTCAATAGTTCTCCTAGGGCTAGAGTTAGTGGACCATGGAGGCAATTTCACTACTTAAGACCCAATTTTCTATGGGTTATAGGGCCTAATCTGGTAGTCCGGTGTATCACTGATAGGTTCATTATCCCAATTAGTTATTTAATAATTTTTTGCATGGTAGTATATTCCCAAGGTCAATAGGGGGTTCCTACCACAAGTTTAGATTGTACCATTGGTGTCCTAGTTCCTAGTATATGAATTTTAGTTTTTTGACACCTAGGATGATATCCTTGGGCATATAATATGTGGATGTCATTGAATTGGACTTTGGAGCTCTTTATTAATTAGGAGGACATGCTTGATGTTGTGGCTACATGATCCAAATTTCCTAATTCCTCTTACTGGGGCCAGAGAAAGGGTATATTACCTACGGTTGTTAGACTAGAACTTGAGTTTTGATTTTTTTATCACTTTTTTTCTCTTTTATATATTTTTTATCTTTTATGTTGGTAGTCACATTCATCTAGGATGGGAATGAAACATGCTTCATGAACTTATTATGATAGCAGGTTTTAGGACCACCATTGGGCGTGGCCTACTAAGGATTGTCTCTCACCCCCTAAACATGTACCTTAATATATGTTTGGACCTTATTTATAATTTAATGTTGAGAAAGATTTTCACAACCCATCCCCTAGGGTCTGGGACATGACTACCCGAAGACCACCTCCTGATGGCCAAGGTCTGGTGACTAGTGCCGAAGGAATTATCCTATAAGGGAGGAATTTTTATTTTCTTGAGTAATTGTTCGCATGCACACACACACATCCAAACCCACAATGTTGAAAAGTAAAAAAGCATGCCACTAAGAAAAACACTGAGAGTAAAAGTACAATCTATAAGTAAAAATGATTCAGAATACAAACCCAACAAAAAAAAGATGTAAACATAGGAGTACAAGGTATCTGATAATCTGTTCATATAAAACCCTACATAAAGGGTAGGTGAAGAGTAGATGGAAAAAGTTGTAGGAGTACACCTCCCCTATCTATCCTCACTGGTCTCTGCCTAGTATCGGGCCACCAAGGTCTCCTTCAAAACGTCGATTGTCTGCATAAGACAATACATGTTTGGGTAGAACTCATGCAAGGGTGACTAACACAATACTCAATAGGGAACTAAACCACGAAGAAAACACCACAAAGGAAATCAAACATGAAGTAGTAGAAAACTCACACAGGTGTAACCTAAAATATAAAAAGTAATATTATAAGTCATAAATATGAACATCATTTACTACAGAGAGACTCATCCCAGATGATTCATTGAGGTCTATTCATCTAAAAATCCTCTGAGGTCCACTTGGATACCAGGCCACTGAGGTCTTCTTAGCTATGGATCATCTATCGGGCCACTGAGGTCTACTCAATTACTGCTCGTCTGTCGGGCCACTAAGGTATTCTTGGATACCACTCATATTTTAGGCCACTATGGTCCTCTCGGCTATCACTCTTCTTCTAGGACACTCAGGTCCTCCTTGCTACCGCTCGTCTGCTAGTCCACTGATTTCCACTCGACAACTTCCTTCTCATCATAACCAACCGTAGGATTCTTGCTCACCACACGCTTAATTATGGGAGAATCTATTTCTCATGCCATCAGTCATATCCCAAATTTTATGAAAACTCACTTATATTATTTAAAAAATAACATATCATCACGAGGGTCCTAATGTCGCAAACGACTCATTGATCGGACACACATTTTGGAAGTTATGGACATTTTAGTAAAAAGGGTCCGACTAGGCCACATGATCTGGCCAGGCTGGGCTGCGGGGTCTGGCCCAGCCTGCCTTCTCCTGCCCGACCTGCTATGAGCTGGCCATCTTGCCTCGCTCGGACATAGCAAGTTTTCCACATGACTACCTCACGGGTTACCGTGGGGCCCTCCTCCCGTGGTCCTACTGGACTGCGACCCTACAAATGTGTGATGCGGCTCAATGCCATGTCCTCTAGAGACCCTACCACTAGCTATTGCCGGAGGCTGTAGTTCACCACCCTGTGGCCGATGCTGTGGGGACCTCTACTTTAACGGTGTGTCTCCTATGTGTGCCACCTCCCGAAGGTGGCTGTTTCCGCATACCTCCACCGGCACTGGCGTGCTGACAGGTCCTTCCATGGGCCATTAGACATGATACAATGGTCTTTTCTCTGATCTATGGGTGCTTTTGAGGTCCTGGGGTTGTCATCATCCCTACTACAGTTTCAAAGTAGCCTAGTCATCGATCCTAGGGTTTGGTCATGAAGAACCCAAGAACACCCACAATAGAGGGATCCGACCTTGTTCATGTTGGCCCAATTCCCCCGCGTTAGAATAAAAAAAGAGATGATTAACACTAAGTTTCTATATTTTTAGACTTGAGATAAATCAATCCATCCTGAAAGAACAAATGATCCATATATCAAAATATTAATGTGTTGATCCACATTTTTTGTTTATAAAGAATATACAGGGAAATAATTTTATCAAGAAAAAACCCCTACATCGAGGTTGGATCATTATTTGGTGAAGAACGCACCACTATCATTCATCATTCCTTGATTCACATCCTTCCATTGTCGTTGGTGATTCTTCTAAGTATATAATAATAGTGGGAGAATGGTTCTCATCATCGTGGGTGATTCATCGATCATCTATCACTAACATCAAATCTCCAAGTTCAGAGAAACTTGATTGTGCCAACGATCCCATATTCGATTAACCAATTAAATGGGGAAAACACATTTTAGTGTTTTTGTTACACTGTGTTGTAGTGTTGTTATTATATTTCATTTATGAAATAGTGTTTCTATTACACTATAATGAAATTCAAAATTTAAATAAAATAAACTAAAAGTTTATTTTATTTTTCTTTAAGAAATTTTCTCTTATTAAAATTTCTTAAAAGTATAAAAATTAACCTTTTCCCTCGACCCACAACAGTTGAGGTTAACTCCATTCTTAGGTAAATTCATCCTTACAAATGAAATGTTGACCTCATATTTTTAATCCAAGAACCCATTTAAATGTTTCTAAAACCACTCATGTGTGTTATTTTTAAATAAACTTAAAAAAATTTCAAACACTTATTTTAGGCTCACTGGGCCATAGAATCAAGTGCCATCTGATTGAATTGTCTCCAAATAATCCCATATAAAAAAAAAATTATGTGTAATTTCTAAGAAATATAAAGATGTAGTGGGTTAGGAGGATATCCATTGTTTCATGTTTGAGTAGATCCTCTCTTGTGGAGTCCTTGGTTTGTGCTGGCATTGTTCATCCATCATGGGGACCATGTATGTGGTTCTACCCAGATTAGTAGTAGAGCCTTGTGTATTTATTTTACTTTATTTTATTTTTTATAAGGTATTCCTAGTGAGGGACCTGGGTATGTATGTTTAGTTTCTTGATTCTGTATATAATGTTCTATTTATTTACTATTTATTACATTATTTATTTATTTATACGCACTCTGATGTTCATGTGTGATTACATGTTTAGTTTATTTCCACAGTTATTACACTCTAATATGAGGGAATAGTCTCCTCACTATATCCTTTTTGGCCCTCTCTATTTTTCAACATCCTCTGGCATATAATGAGGTGTGCTTAATTCCTTATTGCGATCCCATTCGGCGACGTGTCAGGTCATCTTGTGAAGGTTCATGACAAAATTGTATCAGAGGATTATTTTTCTTTATCATACTATTCAGGGAGTTAGTAGACAATAGATAAAGGAATGTTTCATATATTGTGATGGATATAGGTATGGTGCATCATGAACACCTATTTTGGTAGGAGGTACAGGTTACCATGGTTGTGGGATTACCGTTCTTGGTTTTCACTATTACAGCTATGTGATTTTCATTTTGAGTGATGTACTTGTGTTTGCTGGATTCCATGGTTTATGAGTTTTTTTACGTTTACCCGATGGAAATAGGCCTTTATTCATACATTATTAAAGGCTCATAGGATTCATATTTTTGTCTCTCTATTTTTTACTAATAATGTAGGTTCAGTAGTATAAAGTGTTCACAATAGATTATACAATGTTTCATCATATAAGTACTTGGTGGAATTCTACTGAACTAAACCATATGTGATTTTATTCTAATGAATTTTCTCGTGGATCCTTTGGTCAGGTGTACTTTGGTGGTGGAGAATCATTACCTTCATCGATGGATACCTAGAAAATCTTAAGGTTTGGTGCAGGAGTTGGTGTGCCATGATTCTGATGGAGGTGGTTGGATTAATACAGGCAAGGATGCCTAAGGGACTCTTGGTCCAAGATCAAGTTTCACTAAGGTTCATGTGGCCTAGAGAAGTTATATGGTGAGGCTAATGAATCCTTTGTCTTGTGTGGTTGAGAGCTATGAGTAATCATGGTCTTGGATTTGTGGTTGGTTGTGTGGTTTTGTGGTTGGTTGAGAGGGAAGGTTTAGTTGGATTCTTAGCACTATTAGTTTTTGTTGTGATTTAGGTAGCATTGTGGCATTTTCATTTTACATTTGTGGTTTTGGATTGATTCTCAAGTGGATAGTGGTTGTCTTGATGGATCTTGGAATGTGGGATATTTCTTGTTTCAGAAGGGGAGTGTCGAGGGCGCACTAGTTTGTTGGGACTGACCTGTATGAGGATCACAATCAGTGGTTTTAGGAACATTGGCCTAGTTTCCTTAGGTTGTGAATCATTTTAGTGTGATATATAGTGAGAGTTTTTTGTCATATCACTTTTATTTGAGGAGGGAATTGGTGATCTTATGGTTTTTTGGGAGGAATCCTTGTTGAGTGAAGGCATGTGTATGATGGTTAGGTGCACTTTCTATTGAGATGTGTGAGTTCAGTAATATTTGTTTGGTCTTTAGGAAGCCTTATGGTGGGGAGTTCACCATAATCCATTATGGGTTGTGGTCATTTTTTAAGGGGTTCATTGATCATGGGGTTATCGTTCCGGGTGGGTTGGGAATTGATGATGGTTGATTTTCAATGTTTCTACTTTGGTGTGAGCTGTTTGACCATGTATTTCCATTTCATTTTGTAGTGGAAGGTGCATTGGATATGGAGTTTGGTGCTTGGTTAAGGGGTGATGATTAAGATACTCCAATGGTGGGGAGCATCTGATCAGTCTCAATTGAATCTACATCATTTTATTTGTGTTTTTAGCGCCGTCAGAATGGTTGGTGGATGGTCATGGTTGTGTTTCAAGGATCAGTTTTTGTTTTGTATCTTGGGTGTGGGATAACCACTTAGGCTTCTCAGGGTTGAGAAGTGTTTATAGTGGGGAGCTTGTCATGAAACGTGTCGTGATGATTTAAGTAAAATAGGGTAAGTTTGATTTTTTTTTCTCTCAGGTGTCTTTAGAGGAAAAGAATGGTAATTTAGCTGATCATAACATCTTATATAGTTTTTCTGATCACTCCATTGGTACAGAAATATGGTGTTTACCCATGGACAAGAGTTTGGTGGAATTACGAGTTGTTCAGAATTTGGTTGAATATTTAATATTCAATTAATTAAATATTATTATTCTTATATATTTTTTTAGATATATATTCTATTTATAGAGTTATATCTAAATTATGACTTCATTCTGGAGTCTGTAATGGTGGTTTTTTTATAGACATGACATAACCTCGTGTCGGTGTCAGGTCCAGAACAAGCCCCCTTTTCTTCTTTTTATTTTTATTTTTCTTTTATTTTAATTTATTTTTCCTTCCTTTTCCTCCCTTGATTGTGGGTCTTACTTTTTCAGAGAGATAGAATAGGTATAGGATATAGAGATATAGATAGAAAGAATATTCATAGAGGGAGAAGGAGGCTCCTCTATAGAGCTCAGGTCGCACAAGATCATTAGACGGGTGCTACAGAACATCGATAAAATCAAAGCTTCAGTGGTTTCCACATAAAGGTGTGATCCTTTATTTTTTTTCGCTATAGATACTTATAGATTATTTTTTTAGGTTTAATTTTGTTTTGGGTTTTTTACCCATTGGGTGTCGATTTGGTAGTTTTAGGGCGAATTTGGGAGTTTTGGGGTGTTCTGGGTGGTCCGAAGGGATTTATGTTCGAAAAATAACAATCAAACAAATGTTGTTTTAATAAAACATGATATTTGTTCTTTATATTAATGGAATATGTGTTTTGGTAACTACGTGCCATGTACCAGGGTAGAAACCTTTTGGCGGGCTTCTAGGGTGTGGCTGAGTACTCAGCTAGACACCCCTACGAGGGTACATGGATGTGTAGGGTACACGAACTGTGCACTTATGGGGTTAATTCTATGTATGGGTATATTTATAGGTAGTTTACATTAATATAAACATGGATGGGTACCCATTTTGGGTTACACACTATGTATCAGGCATACACACCATGTTCTCGGGCGTGCTACACATCGAGTGAGGCTGAGGTACACGGGCAGGTACCCATGTAGGTTACATGACATGTACCAGATGGAATGATATGTGCTTTAGTAAGGTACACACCAATTGGGTTATGACACATGGTAATAGATGATCCTTAGGGGTACACACTCTATATAGGGGTTCACTCCATGTACTACTCCTTTCTTGGGCCGTTTGGCCTGTCCATCACCCTGGAGACTGGATTGAACTTGTGAGTAGTCAATTCTGAATTTTTTCCACATAGGTCTCAATGTAGGAGTCCTTTCAAAATTATTTGGCTGTATGAATGATGTTTTGGAATGGTATATTTTTTAATAGGATTCATTCAAGGTTTTTCTAGAATTCTCTTAGGGGTTGGATTGTGTATTATGAGTCTCAGTTGAGGGTGTGTGCTGGTTTATCACCTTGGATTTAGGATTTCAGGTGAGTATTCTTGAGGATATTTTGATAGATTCCAAGAGGTGGAATCATGTATCTTCTTGTATGATATTGTTAGTTCGGTTGTTTGAGGTTTAGGTTTGGTTTCCTAAGGATGGAAACAGTATAAAACGTGTAGGTGGTTTTACATTTTGGGATGTCAAGTATGGTTGGTTTCCATTGGGAAGAGTTTTAGATAGGTCTGAGGGACCTATTCTAAGGAATTCTATTTTGGGTGAGGTGTTTACAAAGGTTTCCCTTCCAGGTGAGGTGTCTATTGAAGTTACCCTTATCAAAAGGTCTTCTATGGTTTGATCTAGGTTTCCATCCATGGTTCCATGAGCAGGATTGGACTAAGATTTGGTTTTTCCAAAGGATACCTTTGTAGAGTTTCCAACCTAATTTGTGGGTTTCTAGAGTATCCCCTTGAGGGGTGTCTTGTTGTATTGATGTTTTGGGAACCATGGTGGCTACCCCCTGTTTGGTTGTCTTGTGAGGTGGACGGTGTTGGTTTTAATGGTTCGGGTTAAAGGGCATGGGTTTTAGCTGACCCTAGTGTTTGAGAAATGAAATAAAGGTTGGTGGATATTCATGTTTAGGATTGATGAGGGAGGAGACCTTTAGGTTATTATTGTACTAGGTGAGTTCCCTGAGTTTGATTTTGGTGCTCTCCTACATTGGTTAGATGGTTACTATGAGGCCGATCTAGGGAGATAATGGACAATTTAGATAAGTAAAGCTACCTTAGAACATCAGTTCTCCTAGGTTTAGGGTTAGTGGACCATGGATGCTATTTCTCTCCCCATGACCCTATTTTATGGGGGTTATAGAACCTAGTTTAGTAGACTGGTGATTCATTTACATGTTCTCTTTCCTAGTTAGTTCTTTAGGAATTTTGGTCATGGTTGTATTCTCCCGAGGACAGAAAGGGTTCCCTTCCACTAATTCATATCTTACCACTAGAGTCTATGTTCCTAATAGATTCATTTTAGTTTTTTGATGTATTCTAGGGTATATCTTGTGTGACTATCCTTATATTGTTATTTAGAGCTCCATCTCAACTAGGAAGACGTTATTGATGTTGTGGCTACATGAGACACATTTCTTAATTCCTCTTGATAGGGCTAAAGTGAGGATAGATTACCTACGGATGTCATACTAGAACCCAATGATTTTTTTATTTTATAACTTTTTACACTTTTATATTTTTTAATCTTTTAATCTTGTATTTATATTACGCTAGGCTACACATGACGTGTGTTTCATTCATTTTTTAGGGACTACTGACATTTATTTCTCACCCCCTATATATTCATCTTAGTGTACGTGTAGACCTTATGTCTGATTTTAGGTCGAAAATGATGTAGTTGATTGGGAAGAGGCATAATGTGTCTTATTCAAGAAGAGCGACTCATATGGAGTCTTTGGTTCATCTAGAACAAGAAGTAGAGCCTTGTGTGCTTATTTTATTTTACTTTATTTTATATGAGGTATTATTTTTGGGAGAAAAATGTCTGTATTTTTAGTTTGTTGAGTTTGTATGCATCATAAATTTATTTACAGCTGTTTAATTAATTAATTTTTTTATGTTCATTATGATGTTCATGGATTCTTACATATTTAGTTTATTTCCACTGTTATTTCACACTAATATGAAGGTATAATATCTTTATTTGATCCTTTTAAGCCATTATAACTTTTTAATAGCCTCTGGTTTATAAGGAGGCATGCTTGAGTCCTTGTTTCAAGAAAGATCAAGTGATGGGCCAGGTCGACCCAGGCTAATTCATGAAATCATGGCTTAATAACCTTGTAAAGTTGGATTCATAATTAACAACAATTTCCTATTCTTTTGGTCTTAGAATCATGATTTTTTCCCATATTCACTAGTTTATCATGAAGAAAATATTTTTCCGAAAAGATTAACTTGAAATCATTCAACTATGTGCTGTCTATTTCTTCCTCGTCCTTAGTGTTTTGAATCAATGACCACTATTGATTCAAAACTCCTAATAGATGATAAAATTCCATGATAAGTTTATCCCTTTCACTATTTCCCAGAGAATGAAATATCTTCTCTATTTAAATTATACATTAATGAACTAAAAATAGATTTTAGTCCCATTGAATAATAGAGGTTTCTAATGCATAAAGCTGTCTAAAATTGATACACCGCATGATGGATCATTAGGCTGATTTATATGAAAAAGGTTATTACTCATAACATGAGTCATATTCCTTAATATGGTTATAATTTGATCAGAATGTTCCTTTTTTTGAGTTATTACCCATAGGTACCTCTATACCAAAACCATGTCTACTTGTAGTATCTATAAATGGATGTATTTAAAGGAAAAACCACATAATATCTATCTTACCAAAAAATTAGTACGTTCTATTATACCTATCCTACAATTTTAAAATATAGTTATATTACATAATCGATGTTTTCTTAAATCTAGTTCCCAATTTTTATACTAATCTTCCTCTGATACCAATTATAGAGATATGAATCTAGTATCTTAGAGCTGGTTCTTACTACCATTACATTGGCGTATGTTACAAGGAATTGTATCATAAACTACCAAATAGTTTAGTAATATTTGTAAACTAGATACATTACTGAAATTTACATTAAATTTTAAAATATAAAATAAAAAAGGATTTTATTTGAGAATTCTATTATTTACCTTAGCGTATCTATGTATATCAATATAAAAATACTTCCTTATATCCTTAGGAAAACAACACATAAGAAATAGGTGATCTCAGATGCTCAGTCCAGGTAATTTTATATCAAAAGATATGAATAAATAATACATAATAAAAATAGAAAGGTAAATAACTTTAAAAAATTCTATTTAATAAATAACTTGATCATAATATGGAAGGAATAAATGGTGATCAAATAATTTTATACAAATACTCACATGAGAATGAAAATTAACCATGGATATTCTAAATACTCGAGTATTCACATGGAATATCAATAGAAGAGTTCATAACGATAGAATTCATACTAATTGAAATTTAAAACTCATTTTCAAGGCTTTATTACAAGACATATAATATTGTAAAGGATTCATGTAAATAATCTAATACTATCAAGGCTTCATGCAAAGAATAAAATAAATTATAAGGCCTTAGCCAAAACCATATCTAGTTTTTACCATGAAACTTATTGATACATCAATTGTCTTTAGTGGGACCCACCCATCACATATGAAATCCAATGTATTTATCACATTAAAAGGGTAAAACATAATTATCAAAAACATTCATATTAAATCTAGAATATCAAACTTAAATGTTTTCCCCAATTAAAAATTAATCATTTACCATCCAAAGTAAAGTGAATGGTATAAAAACAATATATCCTCAGTGAAACTAATCATAAACCATCTAGAGATATAATAAGGATGATATAATTAAAATATATACCAATCATATTAAGGGTATAGTGTTATTGTGATGCCCCCAAAATCTAAAGTAAGAACCTTGTATTTGATAGCATGTATTACATGTGACACCAAGCGTGTATGGTAATATAATATCCAAATATTTATAATATATTTACTATTTAAAATAGATTATATATATTTAAATGGGTTAAAAACTGATTTATCTTGCATTACATGCAAGAAAGACCTTCCTTAATGGCTTGTGTTAAATGCAAGACCACATTTCATCAAAAAAATAATAAATTATTAAAATATAATGAGATATAGAATAACTGTTAAATTAGTAGTTATGAATACTAATAACTAAGTTATGAAAATTATTATTTATAAAAAAAATATAATGAATTAACTTATTACAAATTAATTAAAAATGAATATAATAAGCAATTGAATATAAAGTGAACATTTTTATAAAAAACTATTTTTATGGCCAAAATGATGTTTTACGCTAATAGATTAAATTAATTAGAATTATTGAATGATATTAATGTAATATATATATATATTATATTCAATTAAGTATTTTTTATATTTATCCATGAGGTTTTATAGACATAAGATAATAACAAACTCTATTTTACACATAAAAACTATATTTTTATAAGGGAAATTTTACAGCCTTTTAATGGAGAACCCATTTTCAATATGAATTTTGTTAATTTAATTGATTTAACATTCCAAAATAAACTTCACATTTTAAATATAAACATAATTATTACGTTAGGGTGAATTTTTTATATTTTTTTGAAACATTTCATTTTTTAAGGAATAGTTAAAAATAAAGAATTGTAGTTCAAAAATGCCTTTTCATATAATTTATTTGTATGGTTAATTATATTTTTAATTGTTTTTATTATTTAATAAGATAAATTTTTTTATAAATTAATAAAAATTATGTAATTTGAATCAATTTCACTTTGAAATTGACTAGAAAAACATAGCAAACTTTTAAGGGATTTTAATTTAAAAACCTGTATTGTCATCCTGCTTACAAGATAAAAATTAAATCAATTTTTGCTAATACTATGATTTGAATATGGAAAAAATGGTTCCATATTTTTAAATATCATAATTTATAATATCTTATAATACTAGTTTTTTACCAAAAATATTAGTGAAAGTGATTAAAATTATTTACGATGATTAATGTTAAATTAGGCTTATTAAGGGATAAAACCTTAAACTTAAGGAAAAAAATGACCTATAAGATTTACCAAGACCTATTTCATGGACATATTTAGACCATATACTATCTTTTATATAAATATTACCATCATTAAATTCCTTCGTAAAAATATTTTAGGAGTGTCACTCCTCCTCCACTATAAAAGGACCTCATCTCCTCCCAGTTCCTCACACCTCTCAAGACAATTTGAATCGACCAATATCCACCCAAATAGCTCCTTACATTATTAAACTAAAATTATAAGCATAAAATTTGTAATAATTCAATCTAAGGAAGCTTTTTGTTCAAACCAAAAGGAGTTACCTGATTAAGAGGTAACATCTTTCCTTATGAGTTTTAGTTTTACTTCCATTATTCAACCCTAAAACCTTATTATTCTATTGTTATATAACAATACATGTATAATCAATATACTACTATGTTTTTATCATAAGTGTTTTACCTAAACTAACAAAAAATCCCATATAATGGGTTAAGGACATACTATTTCTGTGCACTGTGAACTACTGCCTCATAAAACAATGATTATTAATTTTTCATTTACCACCTCTCATGGTGAAAATTATGATGGAAATTCTATTTATATATGATATATATGATATATATTATTTTATAATACTTATTTAATCATTTTATTACACATACCATTAATACTTTCCATTTTACATTAATACGAGGACATTGTTTGAGGAAGTGTGGACTAGTGCCCCTAAAAGTGATGTGTTTCATTCACACTATACATGAAACATATAGAGGATGGTTTCAATTAAAAATATTTTACATAAAAAATCTATATATGATATTAATTAAATAATTAAATTTTCTTTAATGTAATATATATATATATATATATATATAATTTTCATTATTACCCTTTCACACACATAAAAAGAGATAATGTTATTAATGGATGTGTGGACTACCACCTCCTTGACATGATGTGATTCATTTTATGTCACAATAATTCTATATGTAAGTAAACATGATTAAATAATATTGTATTTATTATTTCATATTAATTATGTAAAGATATAGTCTCACTTATCTTATTTCCATAACGATCTTGAAAAATCGGAATGTTACTCACGTGTACGTACAACCTACCATCTCCATTATTGTAATGCTGGTTCATTTTTGAGAACCATATTTAATGATTTATTTTAAAAGTATAATTTATGTATAAATATAATAATTATTTCATTATTATTATTATGAATATGTTATAAAATTACCTTCTTTGACCATAATTGACCTACCAAAGTCTTTTTTGACACATAAATCGAATTTGGTCAAAAAACCCGACATAAAATTAATTGTGTCAGTAGTTGTACACAACATGGTAATAAGTGAAATAAAAGTAATATTAAACATGAAAAAGGTTCTGAATAAAGTATAAAATTAACATAATTTTATTACATAGGAAGTTAAATAATGTTCACTCAAAAGGAAACTCAATATAAGGGATTCTCATCTTACTTTTTACATCCATGAGATAAATGCCATATTAAAAAATTATATATTTTGAGTAGTGTATCTAAGTCCTATGTTTTTTATATTATATAATTAATTATTTTATCTTCATGGTATTTTAAACTTTCATTTAATTTTATTACTTCATGAGGATTGTGATTCAATATTTTTCAAAGTTGTATGGGACACTTTGGAATGATTAAAGATCATTTTCCTCAACAATAACATTAATGATAACTAAATAGTGTTTGCATTCAAGGAAATTATATGAATATTGTTAAATAAAGCCTTTCATTATCACTCCTTCAGTTATTCATAAATTATTTTAAGTATTAGTACCATTTTACCACTCTTTGGTACTCAAAATGTTTTAGAAAATGTTTTTAAGAAAACCTGACTTTGTTTCTCTCTTTAGTCAGAGAACTTGTTTTCTAATAAAAACCAGGTTTTATTAAAAAATTTCAAAAATATTTTTTTAAAATGATTTTGTACATACAGTTTTACTCTTTTTTTTCTTTTACTAATGTTTTCAAAGTAATATTCTTGCCGCTTCCAAGACACGGTATTTTTCAAAACATTTTACCATGCAAAAGGAATATTCTTTTACCTCATATGACAAGTATGGATTTAATCACCGTATTTTCTCTGAAGCTTAATTTTTTCATTTATAAAAGGTTAAATTAAAAAAAAGTCTTCCAAAAGTGATTTTCAATTAAAAGGTTTTTCAAAAGGGGGTTTTCCTAATAAAAGGATATTTTCCTCAAGAATGTTCTTAAAAGAACATTTTATAGTATTTATATTCCTCAACAAAAACAACCCTTTATTTTTACTCGACATGGGTTTTTTCTACTGATTCTATCCTTATTCTACCTATGGATGGTTTATTATTGAGTTTCAAAAGGATAATATTCACATTCACTTCCTTGAATCATCTATTATTCCCTTTGAAATATTCAATATCCTATGATCGTTGAACATTGATTTTTCCCATAATTATCCATTTCATTTATCATGTATTTTAATATTTCCTAAACCATATAAAATTTTACATACAATGTGTACTTTGATATTTATTTGATTATTTGGTGAAATATTGATAATTTCGTATTCTTTATTCAATAAAAATATTTGATAAGGTATATTATTTATTTTTATTATTTGATATGTGGAATGCTTTGGGATAGTAATGACATGAGGAGCGTAGAAATTATATAGCTCCTTAATTCATCAATAAGTTCGCATGAGATAAATATTTTGGAAAAATTAAATGGGTTTCTACCTGTAGTTTTAAACCATCTTATGAAAGGTCTTGACGGTATAGGTTTTCATGTGCCTTAGACATGAATTCCATTAAGTAATAATTACCCTCATATTAGTTTTAGTTTTTATTTAACCATGATATTTTATGTTGATATATCTATGTATACATTTCATTTTATGTTCATTGATTAAATGGCATGTGTTTTAGTTTCTTATCTTGCCATATTTACTTTTACTTATCTAGTTATTTTAATGGAATGTGTTTATAGTCATTATCTTTCTTTATTGTTTATGAAATTCCCTCTCAGTATTGATTATTTGGCAGGTGAGTTCTTTTATTAACCATGTCATAATTATTATTCTCATTGATTCATTATTTGTTATGCTATATTTCCCCCTTAATGAGCATTTGAGATCACCCTTATTATGCTTCTTTCCCCAAGAAACCAAGAAGTTTACTATGAAATATATATAGGGATTTAATAGATGGATTAGAGTTATACTCAATGTTATTTTTATATTAAGAAGAAAAAAATTATGTTGTAATTAGATTATTCTTTTGTAATAAAAGTATTATGTATGTATCTAGTTTACTAAGACCACTAAACTCTCAATCCTTCTGGATTTTATTCCTTGTAATCATGATAATATAATAGTAGTATACATTGGCTCTGTGACTTTTGGGGCCGGGTCACCATAGTTGGTATCAAAGGAAGTTTAGTAGCAACCTTTGGAACTAGATTTAGGGAAAAATAGGTTACAGAACATAAACCTAAGGTAGAAATTGGGGATAAGTATCACTAATATAATTTGAGGATATTTCCATGGATACATAGACAATGAAAATAAAAACTATGGTTATAGGTAATTTATTACCATGACCTTTTCACTGGATGTGGCCTTAGCCCCCCCCCCCAACTCCTTGATTCACCAAAACCCTCGTGCCCCTCCTCGGGACCCTCCACCCCAGTGGTTTCTACAATCCTCCTCCTTGATCACCTTATACTCAACCCCATGGTCCCCCAACATTTCCGAGAAACTTCTCCTCCTTGCGTACCTTCTCCTCCTCATGAACCTCCTCTAAAGTAGCCACCCCACCCTCTCTGCTGACGCTGCTCCGACGTGGACTCCCCACCACCTCCTCCAACGTGGCTCTAACACTACTCTGATGTGGACTCACCACATCCTCCTTCAACGTGACTATAATGTAGTCACCACACTTCAATATGATCCTATTTCTCTGACATAGCTGTGACATGGATCAAAGGCAGCCACCCCACCTTCAGACGAGTTCCCTTTTTGGATTTCTAAGCTTTGGTAACCATGAATGGGGTGGATTTCTTGCTTTCTTTACCTTTCATTTGTAATGCAATTTGGTTTTTAATTCAAATATGGTTAAATTGGTTCTTTGGATCCCTAATTTAATACCCCTCTATCCAACCCTAAATATTTACTCCTTAATTCCTATATTTTTACCCAAATGTGAGCTCCTCCACCATATTCATTGAACCTCATTCATCTAGAACATTAATCTCCATAAAAATTCACTATTTTGTGATAATAAGATTCTTTATTATATAAAAATAAGTTATTATTCCCCCTATTTTTAGTTTTATATTACTTTTCTAGTGGATTCATATATCTCTGAACCTTTTCTTTAATTTAGGGTTTGAATACAGGAATCACTTCAGATTTTTCATTATCAGGATAGCAGATAGAGAATATAATCATTATTCGTATGATAATAATTTTTATAATCATTTTTATTGGATTTTTTCAATTACAAAAGTGATTTAAAATCTATTTCAACATAAGCTAGGGATCTTGAATCCATTTTTCCTATTATATATATATATATTAGGGCATATGGAATCACATCAATGTGGGTTAAAATGGATGACTCTATACTCTTTTTATTATATAGTTAAAATTTTCAAAATTTAAGGGCATGGGGTAGATAGTGGTAAACTCATATAATAGTTTTAAATAAAAAATTTAATAAAAAGTATTGTTGAAAAAAGTTAAGTTGTATTAGTTATCCATCATTAATTAAAAAATCATTATCCCTTTTCTAAGCCTCTTAATTATTCAGTTGCGTATTTCTGATTGTCAATACTTGTTATAATTACCATAAATTTTTATAATTGACTTATAACATTATTAAATAAAATAATTATGTTACCATTATTTTGAAAATTTCAACCAATCAGTTGAGAAACCCATTCCAAGTATTCCAAATTAGTTAATATGAATGGTGTTGATTTATGATTTATCTTATTCAAGTTACATAACAAGATTGTTGAGATATTTTAGTTCTAATTTATAAATATCATTTCATTATTATTAGATTATTTAAATATAAACCATGGATCATGATTCTTTTATCTAATATTATATTATCTTGGTGATTAATCCTTTATTTTAATAAAATGGATATATATATATAGAAGTTCTACAATATATTATGTATGATCATTTTATGTCATATATTTTAGTTTCCAATATTGGTATTATATAATTATTTCTCATTAGGAATTAGTATATGCATATGATATGTTCTTCTTTATAAGGAGGGATACATCATATAGTGGATGGATATGTATATGTATATGATTAAACACACACACACACACACACACTCTCTCCCTATCTCTCTATCTCTTATATAAGATAATAAGATTGATCTCCTTGGGGAGAGTGTTATATATGTGTATGAATTTACTCCCTTTAAAGAGTGGTTGAATCTTAGGGCAGATGATTCTGGATACTCACATATATAAACACACATATATATAAGTACACTACCTCTTACTGAGGATGGATTTTATCATAATAATTTAACCAACAGGTCCCTTATAGAATATAGGTACCCTACAAGGATAATTTGCACAAATTTAAGTAGGATATATTTATGAGGTTGAAAATTATTATGGAATTAATAATGAATTATCTCTATTATTGTTTAATTTGAATATAATTTCCAATTTTTTGGAATAACTACTTGCTTACCTTTATACTATTGAGAGTCTAATTATGTTATCTTATTACATTCCCAATTTATATTCCTATAGTTCACATTTGACTTTATGGAATACTGGATAAGGCTTGGTGTTGACTTTTATAGAGTATATTATACTCAAACTAAGGGGTGTGAAAAAAACACTAAAACAATACCAAATATAATATAATACCAAACTAAACTAAAATAAAGGGTTTTTATTGTGGTTTAATTTATAATGTAAATTTATAGACCCTTATAGTTTATAGATCATATTAGGTTCCAAATTAATCCATAAATATTAAAATTAACCTCACTTATTTTAATAAAAATAATTTTATATTTTTATATCATCCCACCCATGCATTAATTCACTAATCGAATCCCTCCTTTTGATTTTGTTTTCAATAACTATTAATGAAATAATTTTTTTATTTTGATAGTAGGACAATGGTAATATTACATCACTGTGTTAATGATTATGTAAAAATTCTATTCAAATTATTTAACTATAATTATAAAATTTATTGGATCTAAATACTAGACATATTCATTAAAAAAGAATTAAATATGCAATCTGTACTGAACCAAAACATTGAAAAATGGTTTAAATTTTTTTAATCCAAACTAAAACACCATTAAATGTATTAGTTTTTATATATTAAAACCTATTAATAAAGTTTGATATAAATTTGTTTTCTGATAAAATTAAACAAAAACAATATGCACCTACCATTACTAACACCCAACACATGTTGCCTTGGAAGTGAATGAAGTCCTTGTTTTGTGTGACCCAGGTAAAGGAAAATATCCCGCAGATGAGGGATGATGTTACCAAAGCATGTTTAAGTGTTGGATATGGGAATTAGAGTTAGGATATACCTTTATAAAGTCTTTTTGTGGATATATTGTGTTGATTTGACAGGGTTGTCCATGATGTTCATGGGGGTGGGGCACAGTCACACTAGACTCTCAATTTCACCATTTTGGCCACATTTAGCACACCATATATATTTAATGTGGATTACATGAGAGTTTAGAACATTATTTATTTTTTAGAGATGTGATGGAATATTTATTCTATGGTTTTTATATATGGAATGTTTCTTATTCAAGTTAATATAGTTATTGAATAATGTGTCAATGAGGTACTTAACAAGAAACAATTCCACTAGAGAATACCTATGTTTTGTTCCTTCTGGTCCAATGAACCCATGGGTTATTCTATATTCCTGATTTGATATTCAATAGGAATAGAAATAAATGGTTGAGAAGGATATATGAAAAATGATGGTTGAAATAAATTGTTCTAAATAAAATTACAAGAGTTTAAAAAACTATGAAATGCACGAGTCCATGATAAAAGTTGTTGTAGAACCTCACATTTCATGTGAATGCATGAATTTGTGTTTAAATGAAGTAGGAGAACCATATAATTCCAAGGGATTCAGGATTTTTCATGAATTCCATGAGATTACACCTACCATGAGCCAATGTCTTGTTAATATCTTCGCAGTTATCTATTGGGTGTTAAATATGCGACTTCCCATATATAGAAATAATATTTGGATCTATATTCACTGGATGATAACATGTGTGTGAGGGGGGGGGGTGCTCTAATTGTATACCACTGGTTTGATAATTGTATACATCTTATGTTATGAATTCCATTTAATTTAGTACATGCACGTAAATTTATACTGGTTCTTATTCAAGACACAACTGCTGGAGGTATTAAGAGTTATTTTCTCACATCATATTTCTATTTTGGTTCCCATGAAAATAATATTGTTGTAATGTAATTTTGGGAAATGGACCCATACTAGAGGATGATTTACTAAAGGTTGATTTAGTGCAGCTTCATGGGTTATAAATATTGTTATGAATTTAAATCATGGATATTGTGTGGTCTCCTTTGTTTATTTACAGTTTTACCCTATACTATATATTATTGGTCAACTTAGAGATCCTATTATAGCATATGACTATTTTCTAATTTTGTTTAATTTTCTATAGTATGGTGTTGTTATTAATTAAGGTTAACCATATTATATAAATATATTAGTTATTCTATAATGTTATATATCTTTAAAAATGTTTTTTATTTTATTTTTACTGTATGCTCTGATTATTGTGGTTATATTATCTCTATGTGGTTTATCATACCCTCTCTACTGGTTCACATCATCTAGTGTATGGGGAGATGTTACTGAGGTCATATTATACTCTATCATGGGATGATAATTAGTGACCATTCAAATAATGCTACCAAGTAAAATTATAACCTTTTTTCCTATTAAAATTTATGATATGATATGCAGATAACCAAATGATCAGAGTAGGAATTTTTTTTATTAATGTGTATGGAATGCAGCCACATGATCTTAAATTCAAATTTACTACGGTATTGTTACAATTGTTCTTAGTTTTACTATTATAGTTTAACTATTTTTATCATTCCAATATAATATTATAGTTATTTGATGTATGGTTTTTCACTTTTCTTATCATAGTGTATTTCCATGGATGATGTGAGTCACCATGGAAAGGATGTAGTCACCCACATAGGGGATTGAACCATGTAATTCTTGTGTCATATACATAATTATATTGAATAAAATAGCAGGTATACTTTTTAATTTATCAAGTTTATAACACCAATTTGGGGATGACACATGATATAGTCTATAAGGCCAAGGCTATGAAGACTCTGAAAAATACTAATGGGGATATAGTCACTACTATAATGGAGCATACCAACTAAGTTTTGTGACAATTTTTCTTTCAGTTTAGCTTCATGTGATGTGTTTGGACTACTTTGAGTTGGAAGTTTCTCTCATTAATCTTCCTTTTAAAATTTATTTTCATCATCTATGGTGTTAGTTTCATGTCAGGAGTCTCTATTTAGTAGAAGATTTATTGGTTATGTATTGTCTATAATAAATACTATACATGGTTAGGGGGGCTGTATAGTGTGGGAGGGGGGCTTCAGGGGTGAGGGGTGCTATGTAGTTGGCGGGGTGTGAAGTGGGGTTGGGGGGGGGGGGCGTGGAGTGTGAGGGGTTGAGGGGGGATGTGCGTAGGGGGGATATGTGCATGTGGTAGGGGAGGGGGGGGGGGGGTGTAGGGGGTGAGTGGGGGGATGTGTAATGTGTGGGGGCGTGCTATGCAGTGGGGGGGGGGGGGGTGGAGGGGGATGGTTCAGGGGGTTTGGGTGGTGCTGGTATTCGGGGGGAGGCTAGGGGGGATGTGTGTAGGGGGATGGTGCTGGGGGAATTATAGCTATATAAAGAGGAATAAAACCGAGACTTGTCAAATGGGTGGTTGTATCAAAAGAAATCACATTTCTTCCAACCATCTTCCACTACTGGAAAACTAACCTTTACCAACGGTTTGGAACCGTTGGTATAGGCCTCCAAACCGTTGGTATAGCCTATACCAACGGTTTGGAGAACCATAGCCAAGTAAGCCGTTGGGATAGGTCTATACCAATGGTTTTCCAAAAACCATTGGTATAGACCTATACCAATGGTTTTGGAAACCGTTGGTATAGGTAATATGAAATCTATACCAACGGTAATGGAACCGTTGGTATATAAATTCCAAAAATAAAAAATTCGTTGGGATTTGATCCCAAGACCCCTCGTTTATCATTGAACGACTCAACCACTAACCTAACATGACTTTTGTGATCATAATTACATAAATATATATATGTATTCTCATAAATATTTTAAATTTTGATTTATATAATGTTCTCGGTACGAAGGTCTGATAAAAAATGGAAGTACCTATACCAACGGTTTTAATAACCGTTGGTATAGGTATTTGGTTGTGATTTTGATTCTGGGAAGAATGTTGAATTTTTGTCTGACTTTTCCCAACGGTTTGGCCAAACCGTTGGGATAGGACTACCTTTCCCAACGGTTTGGCCAAACCGTTGGGAAAAGTGGCATATTTAGGGACCTTTCCCAACGGTTTGGCTAAACCGTTGGGATAGGTCTACCTTTCCCAATGGTTTGGCCAAACCGTTGGGAAAAGTGGCCAATTTGGGGGGCCTTTCCCAACGGTTTGGCCAAACTGTTGGGATAAGTGGCCAATTTGGGGGCCTTTCCCAACGGTTTGGCCAAACCATTGGGAAAAGGGACCTATACCAACGGTTTTTTCAAACCGTTGGTATAGAAGCGTTGGGAAAGATCTAATTTCCAGTAGGGTTCTTTGAAATTTAAGATCTTGGTATGCCATTAGTGAGGTAGGTATAGTCTTAAGAGGCATTTTTTTTGAATGTTCCAAAATCCTACTAATGTTCCATTTATCGAGGAGATTTGTGGATATCCTATAATAGAGTTTCATGTAAAATATTTATATATTGATCAACTTATTAGAATGATCCTCAATATGAAATTATTAAACCTTATGAAGATTTAAATAAAATTCAAGTTACTTCAGGTTATATTTTTTATTTTCTTATTTTGTCTTACTAGTTTCAGTTGATTTAAGGTGGTTATATTTTACTGTATTAGATTTTATGGGTGTTTAATTTTAGTGAAATTTTTTATTCACGTTGTTGGTAATTTATTTTTATAGTATAAATAACTTATAAAAGGTCAGTGTTTGAAAATTATCTAGTATATCCTAATATTTTATGTTTTATTAATGTTTTCTCACTCACGAGATGAAGGAACCCAATTACAGGGACATCTACTAAGTCACTATGTTTTATATTAAATCAGTTTGAGTAGTTAATTAACCATGAGAGTTAATATAGTATAATAAAAATAAATATGTTTGGTGGATGAATATAGATGTTGTGTTTTATATAGTAAGGAAATATCATGTTTTGTATATTTATTTCTTTAATAAGGGGATTATATAAGACAACCAAATAAAGATATTTACTTCTCTGACCTAACATTTCATAGTGAATGTCGAAGGATTTTTATATCTAATTAATTTTAGATAAACTAATATAGATTATTTTATGTTAATATATATATGTAAGATTAAAGTGCATGTTATACACCTAACTATCATAATGATTATAAATAATCTAGTTTTGGGTCACAACCTCATATGCTCACTGAGTATTTTATTTATTCATTTTTCATACAGTTTGGGTTCACGACCTCATATTTAGTTTTCATTGAAATTATTGAAGAACCTTCATCATTTCTCTTTGATTTTCCAACTCGGTTAAAGGTTCAATGTTCAAGTGATTGAGTAATAGGGTTCAATGGGCTTAGAATTGAGTGAGAAATAGAATGAACTATGGTGTTTCCTCACTCTCTATACTCTAATTTCATTAAATTTAATATCCTTCTAGAATAAATTATATCATCTTGAAACAGTGAGATTCATGATAGATGAGATCTCAATTGAGAAAGATACAATGACCGTTAATGCATGTCTAGTGAGGGAAATCCTTTAGTGTCACAGTGGGAATGTGATGGTAATTATCGAGGGGGCGGGATAAAGGGTTGGTATATTGAAAGGATCACTAACATTCATAGGTGAATGAGCTTGTTTTGGTCTATGAGTTTACGCTTGGGAACACACCATTTTTTACCATTAATCCTTTTTTGGTTGAAAACTATGAGAAAATCACATTTTTTTATCACATTCACCTCACAAGGCATTGTTTGAATGAGTATTTCTATACATGGTGTTTGTTTTGTTTTTTTGGATTATCATGTTTGTGTTATGGACTCTTGGAACTAGGTTTATGTACATATGCATGTTTATATAGATATATCCCCTCTTATTGTCTATATATCTGGATGATCAAGTACCTATGGTGAAACCCAATATTACTTGGGGTTGGTATTCTATTTTCCCCAAGGTTCATGATGATATTTATTATAGAATACCCTTTATTATATTTCCTTCCCATGGGAGAAACCACCTCTCACATTAGTTTCTTCTAACCCTTGAAATTTATGCCAGTATTTAGGAATTAGGATGTGTGCCTAAGATGTTTTTGAGACCTGACCTGGTGATGCTTGGGTGATTGGGTCATAGTTGTTATAAAATAGTATCAGAGCTCACACTTTTGGTCTCTTGGGATTGTAACTAAACAATATCTTGGATCTATGGCTATTGAGACTTGAGAAGTGACCCATAATAATTATGTTGGAAGCCTGGGTTACCAGGGGTAGTCTTGGACTTCCATTTTATTTTTTTTATACTCTTGAGTCTACCCAAGGTATGAAAATCTCATGAAACATATTATGAATTTATAATTAAGCACTCAAAGTACCACATGTCATTCTACACACCTATCTTTACTTTTTATTCTCTATTTGAGAATAACTTGTGGTTTATATTACTAAAAACACTAAAAATAAATATATTTCATTTTCCTATATATTTATTATTAATGAGTGGGTTATTATGAACCAATCATTTATCTTTATCAAAATGGGGTTTTTATTAAATGATAACTTGATTAATTTTCTTTCATGATTATAATCTTAGTATATTTTATATGTTTATTTTTTTTCAAATAATGTTTGTACCTCATCAATTTTTTTTAAAAAGTATGTTTTATATTCAATGTGTATGTTTGTAAATATTTTTATATTGATGGGTTTTTTGAAAAGTGTTTTATGATAAATAAATCTGTTTTGATATTTAATTAATTTAAGGGAGTATGTAAATGGGGGTTAGAACAGTTGACACACTGATAACATATATATAAGAAGTTGTTATATATTATTTCTTTTCCCACTATTTACTTACATGTGGTTTGTTATGATTGTTGGAACCATGGTCATCTATTCATGAATTGAAGTATGATTTGTGTCTGTTGTCAATTATCAAAGGAAGTTCAGAATGTATGCCAGCAGAGTACTCATATAGGTCAAGTAGATAACAGTATTGAAGGTGGCACCTTTTTCCAGTGTTTTCCAAATTTCTGGGCCTCAAAACTGACAAAAGGGGAAAAAATGCTTTTTGGGAAAGAGACTTGCGCGCCGTATATGTGTCATGTAAGTGAATTGCGTGCCAGGAAGGGACTTGCATGTTGGTGCTTAGGAGGATTGTAAAGTTGCATGCCATATGTTTTTGTTGATCAGAACTTCAAAATATGGCAAAGGAAAGAGGGTCACGCAAGTATTGGTTTGGTCGTGAAAGTGAGTAGGGAAACAGAGTCTAGGGCGGTTGGAGCTGCGTGCCGGAACTTGTGCGCCGAGAGGAGGCTTGCGCGCCACCACACATGATGTCTATTTTGTCTATAAATAGAGGACCAGTTGTCCTCATTTGGAATGAAGTTCAAGAGTTAGATAAATTCAGTGCCCCCATCGCACAGGTGTAGTGGTCGTGCAAGTGGTTTTGGGTCGCGCAAGTATAAGTTGCGCGATAGTTGTTTGCTACGCGCCAAAACTGGTTTGGGTGAGAAGGAATATGAGTCGCGCAGGTTTGAAGTAGTAGGAGTGAGTTTCATGCAAGTGGTTGAGGTAGACTTGATCTCCAATTATAACTTGCACGTCATCTTTGAAACTTGAATTCCGGCCTGGAGAAGAGTGCTAGGTGTAGCTGAAGTACACCCATCCTTTTGAAGCTGTATGAAAGTTGGAAGATTTCCCAATACCTTCCGTGAAAAGTGAGATTAGTATACTGGTAAGATTTAGACTTCAACAGAGCATCTACATATAACAGAGGATGAATTATTTTGAAATTATGAAGAGACCTTCACGTCTATAAACTGAGTGAGACTTCACCAATGGCAGTGAGCTAGGGCGAGACAATGGGAGTGACCTGAGGGAGTTAGTGAGCTATCCCTGAACCTTTGTAAAGGCAGTGATCCTGGGATAGAGTGACTGTGCCCGAACCATTGTAATCCACAACTAGTGAAGAATAATGGAATTTGTTATGATCGGAAACCTTTCTGCATATGCTCCTTAGACGTAGCCCTTAGTGGTGAACCAAGTAAAAAGTGTTGTGTCATCTCTCTGCATGTGAATGTTTACATTCTGATCATATTCATCATATAGGTTTAACAAGTTCCTACCAATGTGGGAACAAGATTCATCTATTTAAAAGAAAATTTTTGCACCCTAATTCACCCCTCCCCTATCAGGGTATCCCAGGGTCCTACAAGTGGTATCAGAGCGTAAAGGCTGCTGGTGTTGAATCTGTCCTTTGTCATCATGGAGAATGCATTCAATTTTAGGGGAGTCCCTCTCTTCGATGAATGTAATTTCCAAATCTGGAAGAATAGAATGAGATCTCATCTAAGATCCCTTGTAATGGAAGTAATTTTTTCCACTATCCAAGGTATACATGTTACTGATCCAACAGGGCTGGCTATGACAGATGCCGATAGGAAAATTCTTGATGCTGATGCTAAAGCGCAGAATGCTCTCACTACATCCATTTCTGATTAGATCTATCTAAATGTAATGAGTTTCACCTTAGCAAATTCCATGTTGGATAAACTTGAAAATATTTATAAAAGAGATATCAAAGTGAAGGAAGAAAAACCACAAGTCCTACACAACAGGTTTGACGATCTAAAGATGCATCCTAATGAGAATGCAGATTCATTCTTCAATCGAATTATTGAAGTTGTGAGAGAAATTAGAGGTCTTGGAGAAGAAATCAAGGACATTGATATCGTAAAGAAAATCTAGATAAGACTTCCTCCTATGTACAATGCAAAGGTGTCATCCCCTGAAGAAAGAGATCAATCAAAACTATCTATGGATGATCTTTTAAGTAGTCTACTAGCATATGAGATGAGAGTCAAACTGAAGATTCCATGAATCGTGTAAGAAAAAAATGGCATTCAAAGCCTTGGACAAACTGAAAATTTTAGAAGATAGTGGTGGTGAAGATGTAGAGGAAAAGAAAATTCTTTCTATCGTCACCAAGAAGCTGAAGAAGGGAAAACGTAAATTCAAAGTTAAGCTACCTATGACATGTTTTCGTTGTGGAAGAGTCGAGAACATTGCCTCTCAATGCCAAAGAACGTCAGATGATGATGAAAGCAAAGTAGAAGACATTGAGAAGCCTCGGAAAAGGTTTTTCAAAAAGGGAGAATTCAAATATGGGAAGAAGATACAGAGGAAGAGTTTTTTCTGTGAAGAGGAAGACGATGATATTGAATTCTGTGATGAAGAAGAACCAGAATATAAAACTGGGAATCATGCTTCCATGATGGCCACTGTTGAAAAATAAAAAGATACTGGTGGAGAAAATCAGTTGAAAAAAAGTGCAGATCCCAAGTTTCAACTTAAGGATGCGGTTAGTAAGCTCAAGATTAAATGTAAGAGTTGCAATAAGTGAATATAAATTATAGAAGAATCAACTAAACATGTTGATCAATTTGAAGCTGAAATTGAATGACGGGAAGAATTGGTGAAAGTAGAGTCTAAAATACTTGAAAGCAATGATGATGTAGTGGACCTGAAGATGAGAATTGAAGAGCAGGAAAATGTCATTAATGACCTCACCTCTAGACTAGAATAAAAGTCCAATAATTCTAAACGTCTTGATGAGGATGTTGTTACTATTTGGAGTAAACTTGAAAAAGATTCAATTTCAAAAGAATCAAGGAAGAAAATACAGTTTGAAAGGTTCTCAGATGCTGAGCTGTTGGAGAGAGAAAAACGTGGCTCTAATGGAGTTGAAAATATTTTAAATGATCAAAGACCTGCCTGCATGGGGAATAGTGGAATTGGTTGTGAGGCAGAATCGTCAAGTGTTGCAAATAAAGGTGACCAAAATAAAGGCAAGATGAAAGTGGATGATGTGGGAAAGTCTTCTGAAGTGATGAAATAGAAACCCCCAATTCAATTTGAAAGAAGAAAAAAAGATTGTCCTCGAGCCTCATGGAAAAATTATCACTCATACTATTATCCCATAGAAGAAGTTATAAGGAGAAATTCAAGTGAGAAGACATTTCCTCTCATGAAGTGTCAGTTCTGTGGCTATTTGGGCCATACCATTTTATATTACGAAGAAGCAAGGAGCTACTTGAACAGGGAAGATATGGGAAGTCAACAAAGGAGACCAATTTCATATCCTCCATCTTATAGAAGAAATAGCTTATATGGTTACTATTTTCATTGTTCTAACTTTGGCCATAAAGCTATGTACTGCAGGTAGAGGTACGATAGGATAAAATCATACAACTCTCAGAAACGGTCCGGTTCTCACCCTCCTGATGGTTTTGTTCTCACAAACAGTTTTTATCCTCTGGAAGAAGATTATGGGTATGAAGAATCAGATTATGTGGAAGAAAGTATTATAAGACCATCAATATCCAATTCTCAATCCAATATCTCATGGAAAGAAAAGAAGAAGATCCAGAAATCCAATCTTGCAGAAGTAGCCCTTAAAGCTACAAAGAGCATCAGTGCCTGGATTCTTGACAGTGGATGCTCTTCCCATATGACGGGAAATGCTGACCTTTTGAAGAACATTTAAAAGAAGGTTGATGGAATAGTGAGGTTTGTTAATGATGGTACTTTGAAGATTAAAGGCAGTGGGAATACTGCTCTCTCCAATGGAGAGCTAAAGAAGACTGAAGTTATTTATGTGGATGGTCTATGTCATAATCTCCTTAGTGTGAGTCAACTCTGTGATTCAGGACTCATAGTAACTTTCAATCAAAAAGGCTACACTATAAAGGGGAAAACAGGGAATTCTCTTTTTAAAGGCTGTAAAACAGATAGAAACTTATATCAGGTTGACAACATAGTGAACTCCTGCTATTTGTCTGTTGAAGAAGAAAAAAATTTGTGGCATTTAAGGCTGGGGCACATTAACCAACAAGACATGGAAAAGATATCTAATCTGAATATAGTCATGGATATCCCCATTCTGAAGTGTGAGCGCAAACAGTCTTGTGATTCTTGAATTAGTGGGAAGCTTTTTTTTTTCAGTTCATATCAGCCAAAGAATAAAAGAGCATCTCATCTTATTGATTTAATTCATACAAATGTATGCGGGCTGATAAATGTTGCCATAACTCATGGAGAAATGTACTTTGTACTTTTCATTAATGATTACAGTATAATGGCATGTGTTATGGTCATTCATAGTAAATGACAAGTGCTTGAATGCATGAAAACAAATCGGTGAATCATTGAGAATGATACTGGATGACCAATCAAAGTATTACGATCTGACAATGGAGGGGAATACACGTCCATTGAGTTTGATAATTACCTAGAAAAACATGGAATACAACATGAGGTAGTAGCTGTGAGAACCCCACATCAAAATGGAGTTGTTAAGTTTCGGAATCTACTAGTCAACAATATGGCCAGGATTATGCTGATTGAGAGTGGTATCTCTCTCCATTACTGGAAGGAAGCTGTTGAAGCTGCAGTGCACATTCAGAATTGAACAGGGATTTATATGGGAGAAACGAAGACACCATATGAATTGTGGCATGGAAGGAATTCCTTCTTTGAAGTAATTTCATGTTTTCAGAAGCAAATGTTTCATCCGAAATAAAGAAGGAAATCAAGGGAAGTTTGGTGACAATGCTGATGAAGGAATTTTTCTTGGGTATCCAATGAACAACAAAGCCTACAAGTGTTTCAACAAGCGATTAGGAAGAATTGTAGAAAGTACCGATGTTAAGATAATTAAAAAGAAAACCACAAATTCTTCAAGGATGTCATATGCCGATGTGATAGAAAGTGAGGAAGAAAGTGAACATGAAGAAAATACAAATACAAAAATAAATGAAGTGGTACAAAACACTCAGCAGTCACATCATGATGTTGACTCAGAAGAAGAATCTGAAGAAGAAACTGTGGCTGGAGAGAATGCACCTAAACCGGACGGGAGAAATCGTAGAGCTGAGATTGACCTATATACCACAATTGGGAACAAAAGTGCACCCACACAAACAAGGAGGATGAGGAATAACACACAATCTTCTTTTTTGTCTGTTGTGGAGCCATCCTCATTTGAAGAAGCTACAAAGGATGAATCATGGGTGAAATCCATGAATGAAGAGTTAGATCAGATTGACAAGAATCAGACATGGGATCTTGTCCAGAGACCCGAAGGCCACAATGTGATTGGTACAAAAGGGATCTTCAAGAAAACGTTTGATGAGCATGTAAGTGTTATAAAAAATAAGGCACGACTGGTATGTAAAGGATACTCCCAGATTGAAGGCATTGATGTTGAAGAAACCTTTTCTCCAGTGGCTAGACTGAAGTCAATCAGACTTTTCCTTGACATGGCACTCCAAAGAGGATATAAATTATATCAAATGGATGTCAAGACAGAATTCTTGAATGGTGTACTCTAAGAAGAAGTCTACATTGAACAACCAGTGGGTTTTTTTCTTGGTACATATGAAACAAAGGTCTAAAAACTAAAGAAATATCTATATGGTTTGAAGCAGGCACCACGAGCATGGTATTCCCAGCTGGACTCGTATATCAAGAAGCTGGAATTCAAAAGAGGAGGAGTAGATCACAATCTTTATGTGAAGAATTCTCTAAAAGATCAATTCATGGTTCTAGTCTACGTTGATGATATCATATTTGGTGGCGGCAGGAAGAAATCAGTGGATTAATTTTCCAATCACATGAAATCAGAATTTGAAATGTCTTTGATTGGGGAGCTTACATATTTCTTGGGGATGCAAGTGATTCAAAAGAAGGATTACACTTTCATTTCTCAGGAAAAGTATGCAAGAGAGCTTCTATATAAATTTAATATGCAAGACTCCAAACCGATGTCAACTCCGATTTCAGTTGAACTAAACTTGGAAAGCATGAAGATGTAACCTCTGTAGGTCCCACCATGTACAGGAGGATCATTGGGAGCCTACTGTACCTGACAGCGACACAACAAGATATTGTCTTTTCCACATGTCTTGCAGCCCGCTTTCAGAGTAATCCAAAGGAGGAACATATGGAAGCAGTAAAAAGTATCATGATTTATATTCAAGGTAGTCCCAATTGTGGCTTATAATTTTCTGTAGGAAGGAATAATGAATTATCATCGTTTTATGATGCTGACTGGGCTGGCAATGTTGTGGACAGAAAGTCCACCAGTGGTGGAGCATTCTATATTGGGAATAAATGTGTTGGATGTTTGATCAAGAAACAAGAAAGTACTTCTCTTAGTACTGCTGAAGCTGAGTATATCTCTACCACAAAGGCATGTACTTAACTACTATGGATGAAGCAACAACTAACAAATATTGGGGATGAGGCGAAGCAACCAATGGTTATTTACTGTGATAACAAGAGCGCAATTGATCTTACGAAGAATCCTGTTCAACATTCTCGTACCAAACATATTGAAATCAAGTATCAATTTATCAAAGAAAAAGTTGAGCAAGACGTGATTAGAATGGATCATGTGGGAACTGATGAGCAAGTGGATGATATCCTGACCAAGCCACCATCATCGGCTATGTTTAAGAAGCATAGGTTGAACCTCGGTGTTCAGCCACCTCCCAGTGCTTAAGGAGGTTAGGTAATACCCCTCTCCCCAGTTATGTTAACTGTTTTTAATCTGTTTATGGATGTGATGCAGGTTTGTGGGGGATATACTATCCAGGGGGAGTGTGGTTTGAAATGAACAAGAAAAATTACCGGTCTTTGGGTTTATTTTCAATGGGGGAGAAAGTATTAAGTTCAGGAATGTTCAACCATGAAATGATTCTATGACACGATGAGAATTAAGTGTCAGTGATAGGATGAGAAGGATGAGAATGAATAAATTGGACATGTAATGCTTCTGTGACACTATTAGAGAATTTCTTGGGCGTCATTGAGAATTCCCAAACATAGGAACCCAATTCATGCTTCCTCTCTTGTTTTCTACACCGAGCACTGCTCACGTTGACTTAGAGTGTTGGGTGAGTTAATTCTTTCATTTTTGGCCTGCATGTGGAAGGTGATCTATTGAATTTATTTACTAATTGCCAACAAACCCAAAGGGGGAGATTGTTGGAAACATGGTCATTTATGTATGAATTGAAGTATGATTTGTGTTTGTTGTCAATACTCAGAGGAAGTTTAGAATGTGTGCCAGTGGATTACTCATACAAGTCAAGCAGATAACAGTATTGAAGGTTGCACCATTTTCCAGTGTTTGCCAAATTTTTGGACCTCAAAACTGACAAAAGTGGAAAACAATGATTTTTGGGAAAGATACTTGCGCGCTCTATATGTTTCACGCAAGTGACTTGTGCATCGAGAAGGGACTTGTACGCCAGTGCTTAGGAGGATTGTAAAGTTGCACGCCATATTTTTTTGTTGATCAGAACTTCAAAATATGGAAAAGGAAAGAGGGTCGCACAAGTATTGGTTTGGTCGAGCAAGTGAGTAGCGCGACAGAGGCTAGGGCGGTTGGATCTGCGTGCCGTAACTTGTGTGCTGAGAGGATTCTTACGCGCCACCGCACAAGATGTCCATTTTTACTATAAATAGAGGACCACCCCTCCTCATTTGGAATGAAGTTCAAGAGTTAGAGAAATTCAGTGCTCCCATCATGCAGGTGTAGTGGTTGCGCAAGTGGTTTTGGGTCGCGCAAGTATAAGTTGCACGATAGTTGTTTTCTGCACGAAAAAACCAGTTTGGGTGAAAAGGAATGTGAGTCGCGCAAGTTTGAAGTTGTAGGAGTGAGTGTCACGCAAGTGGTTTAGGTAGACTTGCGCGCTAGTTATAACTTGCGCACCAGCCTGGAGAAGTGCACCAGGTATTGTGAAGTACAACCATCCTTTTGAATATGCACGAATGCTGGAAGATTGCCTGATACCTTTGGTGAAAAGTGATATTAGTCTATTGGTAAGAGATGTACTTCAACAGAGCATCTACATACAACATATGATGCATTCCTTTTCAATGATAAAGAGACCTTCACGTCTATAAACTGAGTGAGACTTCACCAAAGGTAGTGAGCCAGGGGGAGTCAACGGGAGTGACCCAAGGGACACAGTGAGCTATCCCAGAACCTTTATAAAGGCAGTGAGCTTGTGACAAATTGACTTTTCCCGAACCATTGTAATCCACAACTAGTGAAGAATAGTGGAATTTGGTACGACCGACATCCTATCGGCGTATGCTCCTTGGACGTAGCCTTTAGCGGTGAACCAAGTAAAAAGTGACGTGTCATGTTTCTACATGTGAATGTTTACTTTCTGATCATATTCATCATTCAGGTTTAACAAGTTCCTACCAACATGGTAACAAGATTCATCTCTTAAAAAGAAAAAGTTTCCACCCTGATTCACCCCTCCCCTCTCTGGGTGTCCCGGGGTCCTACAATGATGAGGCGGTTCTATCCACCACAATCGAAGATAGTGAGTTAAATATTGGATTTGGGTAAGGTTTATTCTATTTTTATTTTTTGGTCCAATTTTAATTATGTCTTTTGTGATTTTTGGGTCCCATATATTTTTGTAGTGTGTTTATGATCTCATTTAGGTGTATTCAAGTCTCCATTGATAAATGATTACATGTGTATGAATAGGTATGTATATACATATATAAGTTCCCCCTTTATATATATTCACTCATGGAAGTATTAATATATATATTGGGGATAGGTGTTATCATATATAGATATGAAAAATGCATACATGTGTAAGTGTAAAGGTGTATATTCAAGTATAAAAAAATATCTAAGGACCCCCTTGTGCATATTTTTCAATGAAAATATATACATAGGGGATGTGTTTTCTTATATATATGTGAAGTTTATTATGATTGAAAGTGGGAAAAAAGGAATATTTGAGTTAGTTGTCATTAAAAGAAACACACCTTGAGGATGAGGTCGGTTTCGTCTACCTAACCAACCCTTTAATTTGAATTATACAATTGCTTGATTGTTTTAAAAACTTGTTTCTATAATTTCTTGATTATTTTAAAAACTATTTTTCTAATAACCACTATCTTTTCCAAGGAAATATCTATTTATGAGTTCTAAGTGTATGGAATTACTAGTTTATGTAATGTCCTCTCTTATAGTCTTAAACGAGGAAAAACCATTATATTTTCTCCTACATAGCCTAATGTGTTGAAAGAAAATTAATCTAAGGAAAACACATAACTTGATTCATATTCTCATAGGATAGACAATTATATCTATGTCCACATTCTCTAATACTACTATGAATGAAACATTTATTAAATTCCCAATACCATCTATGAATTTATGCCTAACACTTAAGGATGGTTTCCATATCTTCACCATGGATCACAATTACCTTGACACATCTGGTGTAATACCAAAGTTAACTTTCTGTAGTTATTGAAAATCATAGATGACCCTTATGTAGCCATCATGTTTCTTAGATGAACTTTACATAGGTCCTAAATTACCATGATATAATATATTTTTCTTTAGTGTGAACTTTATGTAGGTTGTAAATGAACTTTACATAGCTTAGTATCACCTTAAATAACCATATATTTTTTACTTACACTTATAAATTTATTAGAATACCTTTACGTAGGTAGTGGAGGTGGTGTGGATGGGGGTGTGGAGGGGGTGTGTAGGGATTGTGTTGGGGTTATGCAAGGGTGTGTGGGGGGTGGCAGGTGTGTGTGTGTGTGGGGGGGGGGGGGGGTGGGGTGGGGGGGGGGGGTTGCAGTGGGTGTGCAGGGGGTGTGTAGGGGGAAGGGGGTAGAGGAAGTGTGTGTATAGGGTAGGAAGTGTGATGTGGAGGGGGTGGATGGGTTGTGAATGGGTGTGTAGTGGTTGTGCAGGTGTGTGCAAGGTGTGTGTTCTGGGGGTGTGTAGGGTACATGGGTAGAGGTAGAGGGAGTGTGTGTGAAGGGGGAAAGAAGTTTTTAGTGGAGGGGGAGGGTGTGTGTGTAGGGGCAAGAAGTGTGTAGTTGGGGGGGGAGGGTGTGCCCAAGAGGGTGGGGGTGTCAGGGGTTGTCTATGAGGGTGGGGGGTGTTCAGAAGGGGGTGCACATGAGGGAGGGGGATGTCCATGAGGGAGGGGGTGTCTAGTAGGTGGGGGGGGGGGGGGTGTCCAGGGGTGTCCTACGAGGTGTCCCGGGGGAGGGGTGTCCAGGGGGTGTCCAAGAGGGTTGGGGTGTCTAGGATAGAGGGGTTGTCTAGGGGGAGGGGGTGTCTAGGAGGGGGGGGGGGTGGGGGGTGTTCATAAGGGAGGGGGGTGTCCAGGGGGGGGGGTGTCCGAGAGGGTGCCCGAGATATAGGGTCTTATCACTCATCACCCATAGGGACACTTCCATCTCAATGATATAGGGTCTTATCACTCTTCACCCATAGGTACACTCCCATATCAATGATATAGGGTCTTATCACTCCTCGCCCATAGGGACACTCCCTCTTTTCTCTCTTTTAGTAACTAATAATAGAGGGAAAACACTTTGGCATGCATTCCAAGGCAAGGATTCACTATTTGTACACTACACTAAGTATGGGTAGGTGCTCATTGATCTTCAAAATACTACTTATCACATGAAACACTAAATCCTCCATGAAAATAGTTTCACCTTCCTTAATGATATCCTATGTGTCTTTAAGAAAAAATTCATAATTTTCAAGGTGTTTAATGAGTTCCTATTCACTTTCTCCATTGTCCCAATGACCACTTTCATACAACTTCTATTTATGTTAGCATGAAAATATAAATTTATATAGAAGAACTCAATGAAGATTAGTTATTTTGGGATAGACTTTTCTTCACACAAAGAGAATGGTCACACAAACAATATATTCAGAGAACTCAATGGTTTTAATATATAACTTTAACAACACAATGGTTCATGTAACCCTTTTGCACAAGTTACCCTTTGATGAAATAAAAGTGTTTAGATATCTCAGTATCTTCACCAAAAATATCTTTTCTCTAGGGATATTATTTATATTTTTGTGCTCTATTTTTTTACAACTATTTACAATTATGATTTTTTATTTCAACATGATGTATGAGTTACTCAGTTTTCTGGTAGTTTTTTGTTCCATAAACAAGTGATGTAGGGAGGGGGGTCTGTATAGGGAGGGGGGGTCTGTCTAGGGAGGGGGGTCTATCTGGGGGGGGGGGGGTATTTTTGGTGGGGGGTATCCAAGGGGAGTGTAGGGGGTGATTTGTAGAGGGGATAAAGGGGAAGTGGTGGGTGGGTGGGGGGTCTGTCCAGGAAGGAGGTGTGGGGGGGGGGGGGGTGGGTCTGTCCAGGGAAGGGGGGATGTCCAGGGGGAGTGGGTGGGGGGGGGGTGTTGTAGGGAGGAAGAGGGTCTGCAGGGAGAGTGGTGGTGGTGTGGTGGTGGGGGGTGGGGGGGGGGTGTCCAGGAGGGGTGGGGGTGGGGTATGTTTAGGAAGGAGAGGGGGGGGGGTCTATCCAGGGGGTGGGATCTCACTAGGGAGGGGGGGTGTGTCTATGGGGGAGTGGAGGGGGGGGGATTTATAGGGGGAGGGGGTTGTAGGGGAAGTGGTGGGGGTAGTGGTGGTGGTGGTGGTGGGGGGGGGGGTTGCAGGGGGTGGGCCATAGCAAGGGGAGTAGGGCGGAGTGTCTTTCCAGGGGGTGGGGTCTGTCCAGGGGGTGGGGTATGTCAAGGGAGAGTGGAAATCCAGGGGGAGGGGATGGGGGATTTTAAGGGGGAAGGGGGTTGCAGGGGGAGTGGTGGTGGTGGTGGTGGTGGGGGGGGGGGGTACTGCAAGGGGAGTGGGGTGGGGGGGGGGGGTGTTCAGGGGGGGTTGGGTCTGTCCAGGGGGTGTCTAGTGGGGAGTGGTTGGGGGGGGGGGCTTTGTAGGGGGAATGGGGGCTGTAGGGGGTGGTGTGGGTGGGGTGGGGGGGGATTTGCAGGTGGTGGGATACTATAGGGGGGGGGGGTGAATGTGGGAGATGGGGGTGTTTTTTATAAAATAGGAAGGCCTATAACCAATGTTTCAAACCATTGATATAAAACCTATGTGGCTTAAGCTTCTACCATGGTTTTATACTTTGGCTATAGGAATTTAACTATGGTTAAACTATGACTATAGGAAATTCCCTATATCTTTATCAATACTAACCATAGTTCATTAAAATATGTCTATAACCTATTTCCACAATTTTTGGTCATATATCTATAGTTCCAAACTCTGGCTATAGACTAAATTTCTAGTAGTGTATATAAGAATATCCTGAATTTTTTTAAGGAAGATATTATGTGGGTCTTCCTAGAAATACATCCTTTTTTGGATACTACAAGTGGATGTGGTTCTGAAACACATGTACCTAGGATTAATAACTCTGATAAGGTGTTCCGAGACTGACTCAGGGTAACCTTGTATACAACGATGACCCTTACTACACACCTGGTTTGACACTCCTGGGGGATTTTATTAGGTAAATCCATGTTTTATTTAAAAACCATCATGATGAATTTGAATGGATAATGAAAATTAATAATCAAGGTTAAACCTAATGTGTTTTAGATTAAAAAAATAAGGTGTCATGATTAAGATATCTTATATATAATTATACACTTTTCTCACTAAGGCTATTTTTTCTCACACTATTCTTTCTGGTTTCACTCAATGATTGGAACTTTAAGGATTAATGTTAACATAAAACATGAAGGAAAAGGTAGTGAAAATGAGAAACCAAATGATGTGTTGAAATGATTGAATTATATCTTGTTTATTCTAAATCAGTTTTTTTGAAATATGATTAAAAATATATACATTTACCAACTCTTGAATGCACTAAATAAGAGAATAATGAATGTTACCAAGTGCTCGAGTGGTGGATACTGTAACGAAAATAAGTCTTGATTTTTGAAACGTGATAAGTGTAGAAGGAGAAACCTAAGAAAGTTTCTCAGTGGAATAATTCAACAATTTATGTGTGGGAACGAAGAACACAAAAAAGGATTGTCGAGGAAAACTGAAGAGCATGATGAAAGGAAATGAAGCTCATCCTAATAAATCCTTTATAGTTATTTTTTGTATGTTTGGGGAAATTGGGCATTACCCAATTAAATTAAATCCTCTAGAGGATAAAATATAGATTAAGGAAGGATATATCTGAAAATAATTAGATGAAGTATTTTTGTATTAGGGTTATATTGAAATCCTTAGTTAAAAGGATATTTACTAATTAACCTTATTTCAAGGACGTCCAACATATTTATTTGTGGGAATTATATTAATATGGTTTTATAAAAGGAAAACATTATGTCAGGTGAAAAACAATCATGTCTGAAAAGGAAATGGGTATTGAACCCCTAACCGAAGGACAATAAGGGTTTCACTCCAACCACTGACCTATGCAATGTCCTGGTTAATTTTTCATTGGTTTTAGTTAAAAAAATTTATAAATAAATGTTAATGATGAACCAGTAATATAAATTTTGAGGATTAGAGGTTAATAAATTAACCATATTAGTTTTTGAAGATATTTAGAGACAAATATTTAGACATGTCACTATTTTATTGTCCTTATAGTCCTTTAAAATTTTCATTTAGTACACGAGGCATAAAAAAATTCATTATTTGGAGTAAAGGGATGAATTAGAATTTGATCGAAGCACAAATTTTTTTTGGGTTTGTTCATATGAAATTGAAACCTATCAAGTAATAATATTTCATTATATTTAAGTTCAGTAAAATAATTACCCATCATTAAGAAAATGAGTTCTAAATAAAATGTTGTCCCAATACCTTAATTTTTATTGAACCGATGGCCTTCTAAATCATCACAGATTTATGGATTTGAGGCCCTCAAATTTCTATTGATAATTCAATTTTTTTGATTGATTATCTCATTAACTCCCTATTAATATTTACAATTTTTCTATAATAACATATCTATACTTACCGTAGATTTTCCCCTACTTAGAGAACTAGTTACATGGCAGTCCATATCACCTTTGTACTTTACAACCTCTCTTTTATAGGGGATGAATTATGAACCCTTATCATTATGTGAGATTTAAAACATAGCAAGTATCAAACAATATATAACTATGATTGATTTTATATTATGAGGATACTATTTAAATAAGGTGGGGAGAATGTGATGCCCCAAAAAATCTAAAGTAAGAACCTTGTATTCGATAGCCTGTATGAAACACAACACCAAGCGCATAAGGTAATATAATATTCAAATAATTTATTGTATATTTACTATTTAGAATATATTCTATATATTTCAATGCATGCAACACAGAGTTATCACGCATTAGATGCAAGTTTGATATTTCTCGATGGCTTGAATTACACGCAAGACCAAGTTTTATTGCACAATAATATATCATTAAAATATTATGAGATATAAAATATCTGTTAAATTATTAGTTATGAATAATAATAACTAAAAAATGAAAATTATTATTCGTAAAAATATATAATTATTTAATTTTTTACAAATTAATTAGAAGTGAATATAAGAAACAATTGAATATAAAGTGAATATTTTTATAGAAAACTATTTTTATACTGAAAAAGTTGTTTTATGATAATAGATTAAATTAATTATAATTAGTGAGTGACATTAATGTAATATATATATTATTTACTCAATTAAATATATTTTATATCCATCCATTATGTTTTATATACATATGATAAGAACAAACTATATTTTACACAGAGAAAACTATATTTTATAAAGGCAATTTTACCACCTTTTAATGGAGAACCCATTTTAAATATTAATTTTGACACTTTAATTGATTTAATATTTTCAAATAACGTTAATATTTTAAATAGAAACATAATAATTTTGTTAGGGTTAATTTTTTATATTTTTTTGAAATATTTCATTTTTAATGAATTGTTAAAAATACTGAATTTTAGATCTAAACTTATTTTTCATGTAATTTATCTATAAGGTTAAATTTTATTTTTAATTAGGTTTAAAGTTTAATTTGATAATATTTTTATAAATTTATAAAATTTATGTCATTTAAATCAATATTACTTTGAAATTTATTATAAAAACATAGAAATCTTTCAGAAATTTTTACTTTAAAAACTCGCATTGTCATCCTGCCTATGAGATTAGATTTAAATAAATTTCTTCCACTTATATGATTTGAATTTGGAAAAATTTATTCCATATTTTCAATAATAATAATTTATAATTTATAATCAGGCCAATATTTTTTTGACCAAAAAGTTTAGTGAAAGTGATAAAATTAATTATAATGATTCAGGTTAAATTAAGTTTACTAAGGGACAAAACCATAACCTTAAGGAATAAAACGACCTATAAACTTGCACAAGTCCTTTTGTATGTCTATATATCTAATATATCCTCTATTGTATCAAACTTTTACCCTTATTTGATCCACATGAAACCTAAAAAACGTGCAGGGAATTTTTTTTTAAAATATTACAAGAGTGCCACTCCTCCTACACTATAAAAGGACCTCCTCTCCTCCACTTCCTCACAACTCTCAAGAAAATATGGCTTGAAAAATATCTAACAAAATAGATCCTCAACATTTCTCCCCTCATCCCAGAATCCTGCCCTTATAATGAAAGCAATCCAAGGAAGCTTTCGATTCAAAGCAAAAGGAGTTACCCAATTAAGAGGTAACATATTTCATTAAGATTTTTAGTTTTATTTCCATTCACCAACCCATAAAACCATTTTATTTTATTCTTTTATAATGAAAAAAGTATCCTAAATATACTATAATGTTTTTAGTATAAGGTTTAAACCTAAAATTACACAAAATTACATCTAATGGGTAACAAACATACTGTTTTTGTTTACGACGAACTACTACCTCACAAGATGATGATTGTTCATTTTTCCTTTACCACCTCTCATGGTGGACATTATGATGGAAAATATGTTTATATATGATACATATGATATTTATTATTTCTTTATATCCTTTTAATCATTTTATTACACATACATTTTACATTAACACGATAACATCATTTGAGGAAGTGTGGACTACTGCCCCCTCGAAGCGATGAGATTTGTTTACACTATATATGGAACATATAAAAGATTGTTTCAATTAAAAATATGTGACATAAAAAACCTATATATTATATTAATTAAATAATCATCTTTTTTCAAATATACTATATATATATATAATTTTCTTTATTACCTTTTCACACACATAAAAAGTGATAACGTTGTTCGTGGATGTGTGGACTACCACCTTCTCGACGCGATGTGATTACTTTTAAATTATACGAATTATATATATAAGTATATATGATTAAATAATATGGTATTTATGTTTTCAATATTATTATGGAAATATATATTCTTACTTACCTTATTTCCATAACGGACATTGAAAAATGGGAAGGTTACTCATGCATACGTACGACCTACCGTCTCCATGATTGTAACATTGATTCATTTTTCATAACTATATTAAATAATTGATTTTAAAAGTATAATTGATGTATAAATATAATAATTATGTAATTTTTATTATTATTTATATGTTTTATAATGACCCCCTTTTGACCATAGTTGACCTACCAATGTTGTTTTTTACAAATAAATCTAATTTGGTCAACACACCTGATGTAAACTTAATTGTGTAAGTAGTTATAAAAAACATGGTAATAGGTGAAATAAAAGTAATTATAGATATTAAAATGGTTATGAATCAAGTATAAAATTAACATGAGTTTATTAGGGAGGAAGTTAATTGATTTTCATCTGAAAGGAAACTCAAGGTAAGAGATTCTCATCTCACTTTTTACATCTGTGAGATAAATGTCATGTTCACCACTTACATCTTTTTTGTGGTATATCTACAACCCATTTTTTATAGTATATCATTAATTATTTTATCTTCATATTATTTTACACATTAATTTAATGTGATTTCTTCCTAATGATTATGATTGAAATTGTTTCTAAGTGGCATGGGAAACTTTGGAACATTTAAAGATTATTTTTTTGCAAAAACAAAACAGTAATGATCTTTCAATGGTGTTTCCATTTCAGGAAATTATATGACCATTGTTAAAAAAAACCTTTCATTTTATATCTTATGGTCATTAACGACCATTTTGAAGTATTGTCATCATTTTACACTCTTTGTTACTCAAAATGTATTTTAAAAAACCCAACTCTGTTTCTCACTTTAATCGAAGAACCTATTTTCTTATAAAAACCATGTTTTAATAAAATGTTTTCAAAAATGTTTTTTAAAATTATTTGGTAAATAAATTTCTACCCTTTTTTTCTTTAACCAATATTTTCAAAGGAATATTCTTGTCTATTTCTTGATAAAAAATTTTTGAAACCTTTTTACCGTGTAAAAGGAATGTTCTTTTACCTTGTATGGAAATTATGTATTTACTCACCGTAATTACTTTGAATATTACTTTACATATATAATGGGTTATTTTTTTAAATAAATTTCTTTCAAAAGTGATTTTCAACAAAAATGTTATTCAATAGTTTTTTTATAATAAAAGGATATTTTCCACATGAATGTTTTTAAAGGTTAATTTTATACTATTTCTATTCATCAACAACAAAAACCATTTATTTTTACTCCAATTGGTATTGTTGTATTGATATAATAATTATTATTCATATCGATGTTTTTATGGATTTGGGCAAAGATAATATTCACATTATCTTCCTTGAATCATCTATTATTCCCTTTGAAATATTCAATATCCTATAATCATTGAACATTCAATTTACCCTAATTATCTATTTCATTTAAAATGGACATTAATATTGGCTAAACTATATACCATTTTACATATGGTGTCTACTTTGATAGTTATTTGATTATTTGGGGAATTATTGATAATTCTATATTCTTTATTCAAAATGTATTTTTGATAAGAAATATTATTTATTTTGAATATTTTACATGAGGAATGATTTGTACTGGTAATGACAGGTGGAACCCAGACATTATAAAGCTCCTTGATGCATCGATAGGTTCACATGAGTCAAATAACTTGTGAAAATTAAATGGTTTTCTACCCATAGTTTTAAACCTTCTTGTGAAGGTTCTTAATGGTATAGGTTTTATTGTGCCTTAGACATGAATTCCATTAAGAAATCATTACCTTCATATTTGTTTTAGTTATTATTCATCCATGAAATTTTTCATTGACAAATCTATAGATACATATTATTTTCAGTTCATTGATTAAATGGAATGTGTTTTAGTTTCTAACTTTTCCATATTTATTTTTAATTATCTAGTTATTTGAATTAAATGTGTTTATATTCATTACCTTTCCATATTATTTATGTACTTCCCTCTCAGTATTGATCATATGGAATGTGATTTCATCTATTTACCATGTCATAATTATTATTCTTATCGATTCATTATTACTTTTTCTACAATTTTCCCTTACTGAGAATTTCAACTCACCCTTATTATGTTTCTTTCCACATAAATCCAAGAATTGTACTTGTATTGATATGCAAGGATTTACTAGATATATTAGAGTTATCCTCAAAGTTATTTATTAAGAAAAAAGAAAAAGATTAAGTTGTAAATTAGTGCATTCTATTGTAATAAAAGTATCATGTGTGTATCTAGTATACCAAGGATGCTAAACTCTCAGTCCTTTGGGATTTTATTCCTTGTAATCATTCCAATTTAATAGTAGTAGACACAATGTCCAAGCATTCTAGGGTTTGGTCACTACAATTTTTTTCATTAATGAATATAAATACTATAAAAATATTTTTAAAAATATTATTGGGAAAAATATCTTTTCATTTTGATTTTTTTGAAAATCCTTTTATTTTAAAATCAATTTTAATAACATTATATTTAAAAATATACTCATAAAATTTCAAAGGAATATTCAAATAAATGACTGTTATGTCAGCCTGTAATTTTATACATTCTATAAATAACATTCCTTTTGCAAGGTAAAAAGATTAAAAAAGTTCTTTATTTGGAAAGTGATAAGAAAATTCCATTGATTTTTTTAAAAATAAAAAATGGGTAAAAATGTATTTTAATATTTTGTCATATAGTTCATCATCAGGTGACAATAATATGTACTTATAAGTTTAACATAATGCAGTAAGGATGTTATCTCTAACACAATTCACCAAGTGAGGATATTTTCTATTAGAGTGATAGTTAATCTGATGCGTCTCACATGAGTCTCGAGATTCTTTAACATTATCAAGCCTTAAACTATTTTCATCTAGATCCAATTCTTAAAGAAAAATAATTTCTTGATGGTATATCCAAAAAAAATTATTTTGAGAGATATAATCAGGAAGATCCTTCATTGATTCCTTAGTGGGTCGCATTATCCTTGAAATCTCAAGATGTTTTTTCTCCAGTGAATATGTGAAGTATTAATCAATATGTATTGATCAAGAGGAATTAATATTTTTTCATCTATCCATATGGGGTGGGGGACTTGATTCTTTCTTAATTTTTTTTTCTATTAAAAGTGATCACATGAGTATTAAAGAGAATTTGGTGTCACTGGCTTTGATATCTCCACATCCGTTTTCCTCTAAAGCTATTCCTAAAGGATGAATCCCCCCTCAAGTGTATTCCCATGAAATCAATGGTAGGAGAAGTAATTTGAATGGTCTCTCAAGTATTCTTATTTACATGATTTAACTATTGGGACCTTGATGAATTCATTCACCATGGCATAAGAAAAATATTCAAAGAAAAATTTTGGTTGGAAGGAATATACCATTATTTGTTTTTCTTCGAGAGTTGGATGAAAATACTACTGACCCTTTTCAATGTATATTCCACTACTGGAATGGGAATGAAGGTAAAATTAGGATCTCAGAGGAATTTTTGTTACATTTATTAGTTCATGTGAAGTTTATAAATCATTAAACACCCTATCAACTTATATTTTATCTCCTATAATAGAGCTATCTAATTCTCACATAGAATTTTTGGTGACATATGATGTTGAACAACATCCAAAATTCATCTGATAAGAGCATGGTAAATACAGAAGTGTACCCAAACCTATCAGATGGGGAACATAAAAATAGAAAAATCCCTCAGCCTTATGGTTTAGGGGACTTAACTACATGAAATAATGGTATATAGTTATGATTTTTTTCAACATGGGTAAAATAACCTTGAAGAAATTCCATATCTATTCCCTAAATGTCTTCATTTTTTTAATAAAGTTTAGAAATTTTTTTCTTCAGCATAGATTCCCTTTTCATAACCTAGAGAATAACAAAAAAGAAGATAGGATCACACTAGTTTTATTATCAATGGTGAGATGGGTGGATTATTATGGTAGTCCCAGCATGATCCTTTGATTATGGTTATACTATTGATGTTGGGAATATGTTCTATAAACATTGATATTTGAGGCACCAATAAGGTTTATATTTCCTTCTTTAGAGGAATGTGAGTTATCAACAATCCATTATTCAATAATATTTAGAGCATAATATGAGATGAAATTTTGGTTATCAGAGGATTGTAGAAGTGTATAATCATCCTCATCATGAATGTACTCCTTAGATCTAGGTGAAAATTCATCAAACCTGGTTGATACCATATTGATGGAGACGTAAGTGAACTGGTTATCCTATTCAATGGAGTGAACTATTTGGTGGGTTGGCACCCACTATACTGTTTTGTGAGATGGTAACCATTGTACCATTTGGATGGATAGCTCCCATTATACAGTTTGGTGGGATGGTTCCTGTTATAAAAGCTAGTGAGATGAAACCCATTATACCATTTGAAGGGATGACATTCATTAATATTTTTCTTCAATTAAAGGGATAATAGATACAAAATATTCCATATGTTTCATGGGATCATAAAATGACACCTATCCATCATTGATCATCATATAAAGTTGATCTTTAATGATGAATTATTCATGGATTTTGTGGACTAACATATGATGGTTGGTGTTATAATCTATGAGATCTTACAACCCAACTTTACCAAGATTATTGAATTTTGGAAATTTGATCAGGTTATTCTCCAAAGAAGATATGAATTACCTTGGAACCTGATAATCATATAAGGAATAAATTCAATTCTTCCTTCCTTCAAGTTCACATCACCAAAATATTATTTCTCTAAGGGTGAATATAGGTTTGTGGACTTTACATAGATTCTTTATCTATGCCAGTGGTCTTTTATAAGATCTTTTCTTTGTTCTATGAATAACAAACTCCATAAGTTGTGCTATATCTACAAACTCCTAGAAACCACTAGATTACCTCAAGTAGAGGAGCATAGTTGAAAACTAATCATGTAGGTTCTTTATACAGATTTCAGGTAACTATTCACAGGGAATCTATATATCAATGGGGTATATGAAACCCTTTTTATAATGAAATTCATGACTCTAAATATTTTTCTACTAACATCTGGATAGGCCAAATACCTTTGTTTTCATTAGAATTGATCTAAATTGGAAGCATAATTGTTGATGATGGTCTTACCATCATGAAATAGATATATATTAAAGCATATTATACCAATTAATGGTTGGTTAACTTATTTTATGATTAAAACACATGATTTTGGGATCCACTTATTATTATGGAGTCCCATAATTAAGCCACACTGGGAATAGAAATGGTTATGGTGAAACTTTCTTTTCTTATTACATCAAATGTCAAGATATTTGGATTCCTTATATTGGGTATATGAGGAGTGTAGTCCACTCAATCAGGATATAGCTTCCCCTCTTTTTGTAATATTTCACATCAACCTTCAATAGAATCCATCCTAGAAATGAGAGAATGTAATAGTTTCTAGGATACCCACATCTTATTTAACTTTAGATGACTTTTCTAAACATGAAATCGATGTATTATTAGTTGTGGGAATACTTTTTAATGAATTAAAACTATATTAAAATGTTTTAATTTATGTGACCTCAATTCCATGATGTTTTTAGATTTATCCAATATGAGTTGAGCTTTCAACTCTTAATGAAGAGGGTTGATTGAAAGAGGCATGTAGACTTCAACCTATTTCCCAAACTCAGTCGGTATGTTTACCCTATGAATCCAAAAATTAATCTACTCTAGTTATATAAATCTAACTCCATTATAATTAATCACCTCTTATATTGATGTAGAATCCCCATGGTTAGGTGTTGGGTAGTTTGGGAATATGATCAAACCTTTCTTATTTTTGATAGTATCATTATTTTCATCAGTAGTTGGTCTAACTATGATGGAATTTGTTGATGTGAATCAAATGATAGAACATAAATGCTCTCTAGGAGGAGAATATGTAATCATGGTACATTACTACTCACTTGATGAAACTGAAGTTGACTACAGGTTTAAAAATGATCAATTCACCCCATCCCTATGGGATGGGGTTTTCCTTGGGCCACTATTGAGATACATTAATAGGTCTCATTGGTGTTTCTAGTAGTAGGGACATTAGACTGCTCTAGATTTTCAATGGCTAGGCACCTCTAGTGGGATCTCCTTCTAGGTACATTGGTTTAGATAGCTAATACATGCATAAATTTATTTGTGTCTCTTTGAAAAATTGGGGCCGCATACCGATGATGTTTTCCATAGTGGATTGGATCCCTCTTAAGTAACCTCTAGGTTGTTTCTGTGAAATGATTAGCGTAATATTACACAAATATAAGATAAAGAAGATAAGTATTGTTGTTCTCTTGGGATAAGCTTTTTAAGTGGGTGGATGTGGAAACAAGGACCAATTTCTTCTTTTCCACCCATCATTAGTAAGATGGTCTGTGGGGAATTATCATATGAAGGCTTTTGCTAACTACCTACATGTTCAAGATGGAGTTTTTGTAATGATACCGCCACACCAGTTTATTTTGCACCCAATTATATATGTGAAGGGTAAGTTATACTGTACAATAGACCTTATGGAAAATGTTTCCATGGTATAAAGACACAAAATTGATGTATCAACTAGCCACATGAAGTGGATTTAGGAGTCTTATGAGTTTTAGTATCTCGAAAATGATACTATAATTCATTTATGCATTTGATGATTCTATTTGGGTTATTAGGATTCTCGAAGGCCCATTTTATTTCTAATGTATTGCAAAAAGAATAAACTATATTGAATTATAAGGGAAAATTCACCCTCTTTCACATGTATGAGTAATGAACCAATTGAAAGTTTTATGTGTGTTTTATAATTTTTTTAGGATTACATGTGAAACAAAACGGCCTATCATGTAAGGGAAAATTGATCTTCTTTCATATTTGTGGGGATTGAAAAAAATCAAAATTTTCTTTTCAGTTGACCATTTTTAAGATAAAATTCACACTTATATTCACTTCAAATTGATGAAAACCTACTTTAAAAATTATATTGTCACTTGGAGTTTACCAAATGCCTCTTAGAAAACACATTGGTCGAGATGAAGAGATATAGGGATCACTGCACCATTTTGAGGGGGGTTATTTAATACACCAGGACATTAATATATATTTTATATTTTTCCGTTAATCATTCCCACATACTAGTATGAGATGAGTTACCAATGTAGCAATGATGTGATCAAAACCTTATGTTTGTTTTAAACCTCTATATGTATCATCAAATCACCAAAATTCATGTTATGATTTGACTTAAAGCTCTAAATGGTAACTCTAGAGTTTATCACAATACTAGGTGTTATTTTATGTTTTTTAGTTGGGGTCAGGTTCATGAGAGGTCTTAATATGTATCCCTATGAAGGGATCCAGAACCCATATATTTTGGTACTACTTAGGTGGTCACTTAATACCTTTTAAGGTTGTGTGATAATGGATAGTTCATGCTGTTCAATGTCATACATTTAAAAGAACTAGGTGTGAGGTTCCTAAAAATGGTTTGTGTGGGAATTATGCATGAGTGACCCATTCTAGGTTATCATGTCTATTGGTAGCAAGAAAGGAGTTGTATATGATAATGGAATACTCCCAAACAGTGGATTTCTTCATACTGCATATTCTAGGGAATAAAATAATCTTATACTCATCATATAATTGTATATATATGTTTTGGAATATTAGGTTTTAACCTCAAATATGAATCCTTCATATCCTATAAATACATAAATCAAATACTATATAGGTTTATTGACATAGTTTGTAGTTATATATGAGGATTGGCCTATGTAGTTCATCATTTTGTAGTAAGGACATTATCTATGCAGTTTAAATCTATGAAACTCATTCCTTGAGGTAATTCATGTGATACGTCTAAATGTTTCTAATAAACTAATCAATTAAATCTCTAATCTCACATGAGTCATGCCCGATGTGAGAAATAATAGATATCAGATTAAACAAAATGAGTTAAACCGCACAACTAGGGATTGACAAGGTATTATGCATGAGCTACCCCAAAATACCTTTATCATGAAATGGGTGATAATATAAGAAAAAGTATGGATTAAAAATGAAGTAATCTATGATACAGGATGTACTAGGTGGGTTGGTTGGATGCATTTTTAGAGGATTAAACCTAATAGGATACCCACATATAATAATTAGGAATATTTATGGAATTTTTATTGCAGTTATGGTCAAAGATACATTTATAAGGAATAAGATATAACACAGTGGATAACTTTGGGTTCATTCTCAAGGGTGAAATGTCATGTTCTAGGTGTTTTTTCTGAAACAATTTTCATGCTTTTAAAATAAATTGAAAAATGAAAAAGAAAACTAGAAAAAATAGTAATACTGGTTATGAAAAACATAGCGGTAGAAGGATTAAAAATGTTGAGATAGAAGAAATATAGAAAAAATAGAACAATTATAAAGAACAACAAAAATTATAAAGAACATATCCAAACCCTGGATGATCCACCATTAATTCCCTATCATAGATATTCTTATGGGTAAAATAAACAATTCTCAACTCACTCAGTGCATGTTTGATGGATTGATGCATAAACCTATCTTTCCCAAAACACCGAACACTCGTGACAGAATCAAATATAACACATGAACACTCTTCTAATGTGATGACTTATAAAGATCAAATCACTCAGTCTATTGATTTATTCATGACCAATTTTGTCACTAAAGTATCAAAAATCACTCAATCTCACCTAAAAACTTGATCGAGAAAGGTCAGTAAATAAGGGGGAAAAGATAAATGGGAAAAGGGAAGATAACATGATCTAGTGAAAGAGTGTTTCATCACACACCCCAATTCACCATCATAATCTCCTCAGAGTGATGAAGAGATGACCATTGTCACAAAGTTTGAATTTTTAAAAATTGTATAGATGCAATTCATGAATCTAGCCCCACAAATTTGTTCTCTATTACTGGAGATTTTAGATCACAACACTTAATAAAGAAAAAAAGACAGAAAAACATCACAATTGAATGAAAAAATAAATAAAACACAGCTTTATTTACACTGATGGAACAAAAAACGAAAATAAAGAAATAGGAAGATGAGGAAAGAGTGGGGTGACCATCTCCAGGTAGAGAAGGTGGTTCCCATATCGAGGGGTGGAGAAAATAGAGAGGATAATTCCTCTTATTCTGAAACTAAAAAAATCTAAAATAAGAATAAATGAAATGCTAATAGGTAGCATATCCATATGGAGTTCTTTGATTCATGCATCACTCGTCATCAGTGAAATCCCATTGAAATTATTAGGCCTCTTGAAATAATATGTGCATCCCCTTGAATTTTTCCACAATTATCTTTGAATATCATTACCTCTTGATCAACTCCAAATTCCTCAAGAAAAATATAGGAATGAATGGTTGGAAATAAAATGAGATGAATGTCAATTTTTTGGGATCGTACGTTGTTAGGTGACATCCGAGCATTTTTTAACTTATATATATATAATTATAACTATGAATATATTAGATATATAAAAGTATTAAATAAAAGTACTTAAAATATATATATTAGTATAGTTATTATTTATTATTATTATTATATATTATATGGATATATAGTTATATAATAATAATAATAATATATTATATTTATGATTATACTTTTTATTATAATTATATATTATATATAAGAACTAAAAGAGAAGGTAAGGGGTGGAGGGATTCATGAGGGGCATAAGGGAGAGTGGGGTTTTGAAGGGTAGAGGAGAGGGATTAGTTTTCTTCAGATTCAACAGAACAAAATGGAAAGAATCAACAGGGTAGTGGTAGGTGAGCTCTGATGGCTTAGAGCAATAGCATGTGATGATCTTGATGGGATATTCAATGAGGCAATGGCCACGATAGGGTCGAGGTGGAGGGTGGAAATGAGAGAATAGATTTTGACGAAGTTATCTTCAGATTTAGTGGTAGTGCTTCTCCTCAACTATCTTCTGGTGGTTCAACCTTGATGTATAGATTCAATGTGAGGATATGTGGTGGTTGTCTGCTTTAATACTGAGGTTAGGTATTGGGGAATTTCAGGTTCATGGTGTACATAGATGATTTTTTTTTCATTTTGGAGTCTTCTATTTTGTTCTACTTCATGTTTGTGGTCTTTGAATATGAAAATTTCGAGTTATATTTTCTTTTATGCTGGTTCAGATATACTATTTGAGTTTCTATGTGGTCAAATTGGTTGTTGCTGCCATTGATTTTTAGGAAAAAGAGTCACAATTTTATAACATTGGTGGTGACTCGAATAGTGGGGGATGGTGGCACAACAATGACTTAGTGGAGTCACCATTAAAGGGGTTTTACGGTGATGGCAATGACTCTAGAGTCAAAACTTGTGGTGTGGAAGTTGGTTGATGGAAAATAAGGGATGGTGGTGACTTAATTAGGTCACTATTAGGGGTGAAACAGTGGGTTGATTGGTGAGGAGGTGTCATGATTGGAATTTACAATGATGGGTGTATGTGTCATTATTGAAAAATTCCAATGGTGGATGGATGTAATGGTGGGTAATGTAATTCAGGTGACAACATGTAAAAAAAATACAGTTTTTTAAAAATACAAATATTTCATTTAATTTATTATACTAAAAATTAATCAATTAATTTAAATTAAAATTAAAATTAAAACTTCTAATTTAGTATTTAAAATTATTAAAAACCAAATAATCAAAATTAATAATTATTCATAAGATTCAAAAAATATAATTAATAACATAATTTTTATTCAAAAACAAAAAAAATTTAATAAACCACAAAGTTTTAAAAACAATTATTTCAAAAATTAAATACAAAATTAAAAACAGTGGGTAATAATTAAAAAAAATAAATTATTTTCATAATAAAAAGAGAATAAAAAGTAAAAAATTATGTGGAAATGTGAAAACAAAATCATACACATGAAACCCCCCCACACATAAATGTTTGTTTTTCCTTACACAAATACATTCAATTTGACATTATAAAATATAAAAAATGAATGTTTAAATTCAGCTTAAAATGAAGAATGTTTATGTGTTAATTACAGAGGAACGAAACCAAAGGTGGGTTAGGCTTTTCAAAGAATTCTAAAAAATGGTTCTGCCTAGTTTTAAAATACACATTGGAAATCAAGGGAACACTGAATCATCCATCATTGAAAATGTTATGCCACTTATATTAAATCACATACTACCATACTTCAATTCCAGTTCAAGTTCCAATTCAAAAAGCGATGATAGTTTAGATATAAGTGTGAATAAAATATCAACTGAAGTCACCCTCAATTTTCACTTTCTACTAGGTTCTAGAAACAAAAGTTAATTATTTTAAATAATAAATTTAATAATGTAACTAAAATGGTCTTCAAGTAATTATTTTGTCCCCTTCTTGATCTGGGTCCAAAATTCCCTTCACCTTAATAAACTCATTTTGGACTACTAGGAACTTCTTTTTTTTAATCTTTTTTTTTCATTTTTTACCCAGCCTTATATGTGAAAAACACTGTGTAAAAGAACTTATTGATATATAGGGAGGGATAACACACACACACATAATTCCTAGAGTCTAAAATGTTTATTATGGGTTCCCAATTTCTTATTTTACATGAGTTTCAGAGTACTTATAATATTACCATCTCAGTTGTCTCCTAAAGTGATTATTATTTTTATTAAAATATGTTTCCCCTAAGTTTGAGTTCAAATATCAAGTTTCCAAAATTCATGATCCTAATTACACAAAACTTTACCCTATATCACTATATTTCTCAATTTATAGACAAAATATCCATAAATATAATGTGAAACTCCACTCAACAATCATCCATCCCCAAAAATTTCAAAAATTAGTCCAACCCTTAACAACTAGAAAGTTGTTATCCTTTAGGTAAGAAAGAATTTAAGTGTATATGTAAACCAATATACCCTCATTTTGTGAGAAAATTCGGAATAAAAGTTTTCATTTTTTGACAAAAAATAAAGGGGTAATTTGAAGTGAGATAAGACCCCTCCCCACACATAAAACTAAACATTATCCATGATAATGTTTTTTAAGGTGGGAGAACACTTTATTAAAAATAGATGTGTAATTAAAAAGTTACAGAATTGTGAAGGGGTATTAATAATTTCAAAATATTACCTTGACAAATAAAAAAATTAAAATGAAAAAATATATATAGAAGAAACCCAACTGCCACCTCCAGAAAATGAAGTATAATAGTTTTTTTTGGAATAGTTCATGTAGTGAATTTTTGAAAGAATACATGAGTTTTTTCATTAAATTTTAAACAGTATCATAATGATAAATATTTTATAGTGGTAGTAAAATTAAAGTGAATGCAATGGGTTCAATAAAGGTTTAAAAATGTAGTTTATTTTTTTTCACCTCACTAGATTTTAGAAAGATATCACCCAGTCAAGAAACATATTCATCATTTTAAAAAGATTAGGGGGTACTACTGCATACATAATTCAAATTATCAATCGATATGAATGTAGAGTTTTTTTTGAAAAATTAAGAATAGAAATTATTTGAGTGTGGAAGCTTCTGATAATTGTTTTTGTTTGTCACATGTGGCATCCCTTTATTTTATATCCATAAGATATATAGTAGATCAGTTCCAATCCCTACAAGTGTAAATAAATTTACATCAGACTTCATGATTTAAATCTCAAAAATATATGAAACTTGGTTTGAGTTAGGGAGTTTTGATCCTGGAAAGTTCAATGAGCTGGTCCCTCTGACCTTGACTGAATCCCATTTGGAATATATTTCTGTATTATTATCCTACTAAGAAAAACTGAAAAAATTAATATAGTAAGAATAAAGAAATTAAAACATGAAATTAAAAATGATAATATTGGGTTAACCCCCAAGGGATGCTATATTTTATATTTTCATAGATAGAAAATTAGTGAATTAATTATAGTCGGATAGAGTTTAATGATTCTTACCTAGGAACCACTATAGTCTATTAATCCTAGCTTCATATATTTTCATTTTTTAGAGTACATATTTTGTAACATCATGAATGTCCCTCATATTATAAGTGGACTACCTCTTTGGAATTGATGGCAGGGAAAACATGATATAGGTATATGTCCCTCCTTTTTCAACTTGAGGGGTTGTGTGTACATGTTGTGAGACTTGAATTATTGGATATGAATTCTCTTTTGGTGTAGTCCAAAATAAAACCTCCTCATTTACTGAAAAAAATGTGTCAAATACCTCTTGGATACCTATTTACAATTCTAAAAACTCTTATTTTTCATCCATTAGTTCTACATCCTCAAGTATCTATAAGAAAACACAAAAATCATTAGATTATTTAGAACCTACAAAGGGAGAATCAAAATTAGTATGATAAATAGAAAATGTAGAATCATATAAAAGAAAATATTGTTTAATAAAGTGAAATTGTCCCAGATTTTGGTCTGATTTCTCTTCTCCAAGAGTAATCAATGACCTTGGGAGAATGTCACGTCCATGAGTGAGGTAGTCAACCTCCTTCATCATTTCTTCAAAACACACCACCTCAAGTGTAGTGTATTCGAAGGCAAAGGAGAGGATGCATAGTGTTGGTCCCTATAACGACCCATACTTTACATACATTGTTAATACTTCAAAATGGAAGTACACTTATTACAACATATGACAAAACCACAAAGGACTGTATAGGTATAGTGTCTTTAGAAACTGGGAAACATAAACAACTGGTTCATAAATCTTCTACAGTGTCTCCCATTTATTTCATCATATCTAGGGTCCCTTTTAGCATATTATACTTAATATCCATCTTCCTGACCTGAGGAAAAGAAAACATAAAAGGGTGAGCTCAAATGCTCAGCAAGGGCAAATAAAGGAAATAAAAATCATATCATATCTTTTTGAAAATCATAACCTAGAAAAGAGATCATAATATCTTAACATGGAATAAATCATAGAAGTGAAAATGAGATCCCCATAATCATAACACGAAACTTTAAACTTTGTGGCATGCACACATAATCATGGAAAATCATTTCTTGTTAGTCATGACTCATTGCCAAGACTATCTTAGTGGACAAAGTCCCTTTCTGAACCGAGTCACCCTCGTTCCAGTCCTGTTTCACTGAACCGGTATAACCTACCGTTCCAGCCATGTCTATCTCATGAGATATAAAATCTTTACCCAATGCATTGGAGGGAGATATAGGTCCCACCCATCTCATAATGATACCATTCTTATGTGTGCCACAAAATCATAATCTATACATCATTTCATAACCCATGGGATTCTTAAACAACATGACATCATAAAACAATTCATATAAGATAAAGGAATTCATAAAAATAATTCCATCACAACATAATCAAATCAATGTAATAATAGGGACAAAAACAGAACCCTATATTATCTTAGATGGAAAATAATTTTGATAAAACACTTGAAATGAATTCTTAAGGAAAATATCCTTTCTTCTTCAAAAACATTTTTCCTTTATTAACATGTCATAAAACTTTAAACTAAAAGAAGTTGATTAAAAATAAACTTGAAAACTTGTAAAGGATGCTTCTTGGAAATAATGTTTTAAAAAATCCATTCATGTCGTATGAGTTAAAAAAACATTCTTCGTACTTTTGTCGGAAAAGTCAAAAAGTACCTCGTACAAAAAATGACAAAAGATTCCTTTCATATCCTTTAATAAAAACTCACCGAATTGTAAAATTGGATTTAAACAATTTTAGGTGGATGGAAATAACATTACATATTGAGGAAACATGGATGTGGATGATAAAATACACCCCAGTAAATTCCAAAGTATAAACAATCTCGGATAAAAATGAGATTGTGATATTTCCCTTACCTTAGGTCCGATTTGCTTTGTACGTGTCCGAATCTCCTGTATAATGGTTTAAATAATGTTATTGACTTATTCCAGAATCATACATATTGATATGATATCATATATGGTCATATTCTTAGCTTCTTGTTAGCAATATTTCATTGTTACTTGTTACTCGGGTCTTTATTGCCTTTTGTTCTTATGCGTGTTTTGCCGAATAAATTCTTATTCTTATTTTAAGTTTATAGATACCTTATATCCAGAATGGTATTAGTGTAACATATATCATATTTATTCATTCAATTCATTTATATAATTACTATGTAATGATGATCATGTAGAACGAGTCGCATCACATCGTGGAGACGGTATTCCGTACGTACGCACGAGTGATGATATCGTTCCTATGATCGTGGAATTGTATTGGAGTATATATATATTATTTCAGTATAAATATTAATTTATAATAATCATAAATAGTTTCTCATTACACCATTATACCCATCCTTGTAAGGTGATGGTGTAAAATAGATTACACCACAGCGTGGAGACGGTATTCCGTACGTACACACACGCGGTGATTTCATTTTTCCGTAGGATGAGTAGAAGGTGAATTAGGGTTGTCTCATATTTATAATAACATACCTGAATGTAAGTAATACTGATGTTATTACTTTATCAATAAACAACTAAATAAGAAGAAGTTGAAGAAGAAAGAAATTGAAAAGATCGGTAATGGATATTACCTCTTCTTTGGAACGCCTCATTGAATCCTCCACTTAGGGAACTAAGATTGGTCTTTGAAGAAGACCAGGACCTCTAGGATTATTCTAGGGAAGTGTAGAGGAGAAAATGGCAGGGGTTGGCCGAGCTTGAGTGCTCAAATTGGTGTGAGGAGGAGGGGGAGGAGGTGCCCTTTTATAAGGGAGGAGAGGGGCACCTTAGGAATATCTCAAAATATTATTTTATATTAAAGTCAAAATCGGTTTATAATGGTTCCAAAGGGTCTTATTTCGAAGCTAAAGTGGGGATGGGTCGAAATACTATCAAAAAATAGGATTTAGACAAGTTTAGGGTATTATTTTAACCTTATCAATTAGATTTAACTCTAAGGTAAATAATTTAACTTTTACCGTGTCTTTTTGTTTTCTTTCACTATATGGTTAATACACTTACTATAACATGCCAAACGAACCCCAAATTGTTTAGTATTAATATATATATCCTTATCTAAGTCATGTGGCCGAACCTTAGATTTTTAAGAATAAAATAACAATTAATAATATAATATTTGATTTAAAAACTATTTTGTGTCAATTTTGACACTATTTGATATATGATTTTTTTGAAAGTCATAACAGAATTATATGTTCGAACCAAGTTGATTAAATCAACACTAATATATCATAGTAACCTATAAAATTATTGGAATTCATAAAAAGTCTCAAATTACATTTATTTTGGTGTTTATAACATCAATTATGTCAATATTTCATAAATAAGATAATTACTGCATCATCATTGTGTCATAAATAAATTAAATTATTTAATATATAAAAATTATAAATAAAATACCATTATGTAGGAAATATTTTTATATTTCTAATGAATATTTATAGTTGAATTTATCTTATGTATAACCCCATATTAAAAATGATTTACTTATTAAACTTTGATTTTAACTATTTTAACCCTTCTTTAAATAAATTAATAATAAATGTCCTAATCTAACCCAAGTGGGCCTAAATGGTCATATTTTATTACTAAGTTTGTTTTTGGTCGAATTAAACTTATCCAATAGAATTAGGACATGTGTTAGGGTAATAGTAATATCATATTTACCCCTATTTACTATTAACCACGGTAAAAAAAGTAAAAAGTTACTATTCACCAAAAATTATTTTTATCTCATTGAACCACATTTTACTTACTGATATCAACCGTGTCTGTCGGATTTTTGAGATTCCATTCACAGAAGCGGTAAAATTAAGTTTTATGCAAAATTCAGTTTTTAACCTACCACTTAGTGGTTTCACTATTCATCAAAAATTGAAAGTTTTCAGAAAAGTACCAAAATTTTACCCTAGGCTAATTTCGGTATTCCGAATCCAAAATTGAAGTCCATTTTGAAAAATAAAATTTATAAAATTTCAAAAAGTGGTTATTACTATTCATAACGGCTAGTTTTAATAATATTTTAATAGCATATCGTTGTTTAGTGAAACTCGGTATTGCGTAAGATGCAAGCTATCGAGGAAGGTCGCGATTACGTGTAAAGTAAGCCAAGCTAGTATGTAGTCAAATATTCCTTTGATGATATATAAAAACAAAATATTACTCACAAAAATCTTAGGTGTTACATTCTACCCCCCTTAAAAAGAATTTCTCCCTCGAAATTCGTCACTTTGTAACAAACAGATGAGGATACTTCTCCCTCATCATATCCTCAAGCTCCCATGTATCTTCTTCTAATTGGTGGTTCCTCCATAAAACTTTCACCAATCGAGTGGTCTTGTTTCGTAGGACTTTTTCGCTACGATCCAGAATCTCTATCGGTTGTTCTTCATAAGAAAGATCTTGCTCCAGCGGTACAACTTCTGAGCTGAGTACATGTGAAGGATCAGGTATGTACTTTCTTAGGAGAGATACATGGAACACATCGTGAACTTGAGAGAGATTCGGTGGAAGCGCCAATCGGTAAGCTACCTTTCCAACACGATCCAGTATTTCGAAAGGACCGATATATCTAGGGCTCAACTTCCCCTTCTTTCCAAATCTCATAACCCTCTTCCAGGGAGATATTCGTAAGAACACTTTATCACCCACTTCAAACTCTAGGTCTTTTCTTCGGTTGTCGGCATAACTTTTCTGTCGACTCTGAGCTGCTCTTATGTGTTGTTGAATAGATCTGACCTTTTCTGCCATTTCATCAATGAGATCAGGTCTTAATAGCTTTCTTTCCCCAACTTCATCCCAGCAAGTTGGAGTCCTGCATTTCTTTCCATAGAGAGCTTCATAAGGAGACATCTGAATACTGGAGTGAAAGCTATTATTATAAGAAAATTCCACCAAAGGTAGGTGTTGATCCCAACCTCCTTTGAAATACATAGAGCAAGCTCTCAACATATCTTATAGGGTTTGAATTGTTCTCTCAGACTGACTGTCTGTCTGAGGATGATATGCAGTGCTGAAACTCAACTCTGTATCCAGAGTTTGCTGAAGACTTCGCCAGAACTTCGAGGTAAATCTCGGATCCCGATCATATATAATAGAAATTGGTACTCCATGCAATCTTACCACTTCATTTACATATATCCTGGCAAGCTGATCTAGATAGAAATCCTCTCTAATAGAAATGAAGTGTGCAGACTTTGTAAGACGATCAACTATGACCCAAATAGAATTATTGCCTTTGGATGTTTTAGGAAGTCCTATGACAAAGTCTATAGTGATGTTTTCCCATTTCCATTCGGGTATGGGTAATGGTTGTAACATCCCCTTAGACTTTTGTCTCTCAGCTTTAACTTGTTGAAAAACCAATCATCGAGAGACATATTCAGCAACATCTCTTTTCATGCCATCCCACCAGAAGTACTCTTTCAGGTCCCTATACATCTTCATGCTTCCAGGATGAATAGAGAATGAAGAACTATGAGCCTCATCCAGCAGCTCCTTCTTTAATTCGGGGATGGGAGGAACACAAACCCGATTCCTGAACTTTATTATCCCATCACAATCAAGGTTGAATTCAAGAACATTTCTCACCTTCTTTTGTAACATGAAATCTTATTTCTGTGCCTCTTTAATCTTCACATGTATAGATGGTTGAACATTCATTTGAGAAAGATAAGATTTTTCCCTTTCCATTATAATTCCAAGATCCATCCTTTGTAAATCCATAAATATTGGATCTTTTGTGATCCTCATCATGGATAAACTAGCATGGTCTTGTCGACTTAATGCATCTGCCACCTTGTTTGCTTTCCCAGGGTGGTAATGGATTGAGCAGTCATAATCCTTAATCAGCTCCAACCATCTTCTTTGACGCATATTCAGCTCCTTTTGTGTGAAAATATACTTTAAACTTTTATGATCAGTATAAATATCACACCTTTCACCATAAAGGTAATGCCTCCAAATATTTAATGCAAAGATTACCGCAGCCAACTCCAAATCATGTGGTGGGTAATTTTGCTCATGGATTTTCAACTGTCGTGAGGCATAAGCTATCACCATATCATTTTTCAAAAGAACAAACCCCAATCCCTTCTTGGATGCATCACTGTAGATCACAAACCTTTCTCCACTACAAGGTAGTGTGAGCACATGTCCACTGGATAACCTTCTATTCAACTCCTTGAAATTCTCTTCACATTCCTCTGTCCAAACAAACTTAACTCCTTTCCGAGTCAACTTGGTGAGTGGATTAGATAATCGTGAAAAATATTTTACAAAACGTCGATAATATCCAGCCAAACCAAGAAAACTTCGGAGCTCAGTTACTGTTGTTGGTCTTGACCATCTTTCGATAACCTCTGTTTTTGTTGGATCCACAGATATCCCCTCTTTTGAGATTATGTGACCCAAAAATGCAACTTTTTGAAGCCAAAAATCACACTTGGTAAATTTGGGTAAAAGCTTCTCCTTTCTCAGGGTCTTCAATATAATTCTCAAGTGATCTTTATTCTCTTCCTTGCTCTTTGAATAGACAAGAATATCGTCTATAAAGACTACCACAAATTGATCAAGATAGTCTCTAAAGACTCTATTCATTAGATCCATGAAGATAGTAGGGGCATTAGTAAGACCAAATGGAATCACTATAAATTCATAGTGTCCATACCTTGTACGGAAAGCCGTCTTTGGTATATCCTCCCTTTTGACCCTTAATTGATGATACCCTGAACGAAGATCCATCTTGGAAAAGTATTGAGATCCGCGTAGTTGGTCAAATAAGTCATCAATGCGTGGGAGAAGATATTTGTTCTTGATAGTGATCTTGTTAAGTTCTCGATAATCAATGCAGAGTCTCATTTATCCATCTTTCTTCTTAACAAATAGAACAGGTGCTCCCCAAGGTGACGCACTAGGGCGTATGAATCCCTTATCAAGATTCTCTTGGAGTTGCTTCTTCAATTCCTGCAACTCAATTGGGGCCATTCTATAAGGTGTCTTTGAAATAGGCAAAGCACCCGGTACGAGTTCTATTGAATACTCAACTTCACAATTTGGGGGAAGACCTGGTAATTCCTCCGGAAAGACATCATCAAACTCCCGTATGACGGGCATGTTCTTAATCGTAAGTTTCTCACCAACCATTTGAGATAAATAACCTTCATTTAGTGGAATAAAGACCCATAAGATGGAAGGAATTTCCACTGGAAGGTTATATTCATCCTTGCATCGATAGACGATCGTAGATTGATCTGGAATATGAAATGTGACTTCCCTTCTTTGGAAATTGATATGAGCTCCATGTAGAGAAAGCCAATCTATGCCAAGAATCACATCAAATTCCACTAAAGGAAGGATCACAAGATTTTCAGGAAGCACTTTCCCACAAACTTCGATCGGAGAAGAATTATAAACTTTTGATGTGACTGTTGTGCCATTAGGTGTTGTCACAGCTAACTCAACATCTAATTGTTGAGGTAATACGGTGATACCCTTAGAAAATTTTTCAGAAATAAAAGAGTGGGTGGATCCAGAATCAAATAAAACATTTTCTACTTTAGAGTGGATGGTAAGTGTACCTTTCACCACTTCATTATCGTACTCCACATCGCTGATAGAAATTGCATGTGACTTTCCTTTGTCTTTAGCCTTAAGATTTTGTTGACGTCGACCATCATCATCAACCCTTGGATTTGGGAATTGATTGGCATAATGCCCCATCTCCTTGCACTTGAAACATTGAAGTGTAGTAGGTTCATTCTGTGTATCCCTTCCTTTGTTTGCATCATTAGACATCTTCTTCCCATTATCGCGGCATTCAAATGCCCGATGACCTTCCTTTCCACATTTGAAACATTTACTTGTCCCTTTAATACAACTCCCTCCATGTTTCTTTCCACACTTTGAGCATAAGGGAAAGCTCATCTTCTTTTCCGTGTGCTCTTTAGATTTTCCATTGAATTCCATCTTCCTCTTCTTATCAAACCCATGTGACTGATGGGTTACTACAATCTCCATCTCGACTTTGAGAGCACATCGAACGATTTCCTCATAGCTATTGAAGTCCCTTATGGATAACTCCTTTCGAAGACTTGGTTTTAAGCCACTAAAGAATCGATCAATCTTACTCTCAGGTTGGATAATAATACCAGAAGCGTACCTTGCAAGTCTTGTAAAATTTGATTCATAGGTACCAACAGATTCATCATCCATTTTCTTCAGTTCAAGAAACTCTTTCTCCATCTTTGTTCGGAGAATACGAGGGAAGTACTTATTGAAAAATAAGTTCTTGAACTCGTCCCATTCCATAGACTCAATTTCATCCCTTTGCCTCGTATTCTTAATAAGATTCCACCATTGATCATCATCTCCTTCCAAACGATACACTGCTAAGATGACTTTATCATGTTCAGAACATTGAAGAACTGAAAATATATTTTCAGTAGTACTAATCCATTGTTCAGCAACTAATGGATCAGTAGACCCGCTGAAAGAAGGTGGACACTGCCTCATGAAGGATTCAACAAAATGTTTCTCCTTCCTTTGCTCGTTTGGAAGTCCTGCATGATTCATAGCTTGAGAAAGTTGTGTGAGCATGGCTACAAGATTTTGCGTTCCAGCTCCCATATCATTTGGTTGCTCAGTGGGACAATCATTGCATTGCCCATCGCATTCCGCATTAACACGGTTCCTTCGGGTTCCAGCCATTGGCTAAGACCAAGAAGAATAGTGTGAGCAACACTAATTATAATAGGAAAACCGCATAATCAAGAATAAAATTTCACACTTAAGGTCTTATCATAGGGTATTCATGGACATTTCTAAAACACTAAGATCGTGTTCTATGCTTAGACTTATCCTTAGGGTTCTTACTAAGGCTTTCACATCCTAGTTTCCAAAGCATGACTATACCTTTCCTCTGATACCAACTATAACGACCCATACTTTACATACATTGTTAATACATCAAAATGGAAGCACACTTATTACAACATATGACAAAACCACAAAGGACCGTATAAGTATAGTGTCTTTAGAAACTAGGAAACATAAACAACTGGTTCATAAATCTTCTACAGTGTCTCCCATTTATTTCACCATATCTAGGATCCCTTTTAGAATATTTTACTTAATATCCATCTTTCTGACCTGGGGAAAAGAAAACAAAAAAGGGTGGGCTCAAATGCTCAGCAAGGGCAAATAAAGGAAATAAAAATCATATCATATCTTTTTGAAAATCATAACCTGCAAAAGAGATCATAATATCTTAACATGGAATAAATCATAGAAGTGAAAATGAGATCCCCATAATCATAACATGAAACTTGAAACTTTTTGGCATGCACACATAATCATGGAAAATCATTTCTTGTTAGTCATGACTCATTGCCAAGACTATCTTAGTGGACAAAGTCCCTTTCTGAACCGAGTCACCCTCGTTCCAGTCCTGTTTCACTGAACCGGTATAACCTACCGTTCCATCCATGTCTATCTAATGAGATATAAAATCTTTACCCAATGCATTGGAGGGAGATATAGGTCCCACCCATCTCATAATGATACCATTCTTATGTGTTCCACAAAATCATAAACTATACATCATTTCATAACCCATGGGATTCTTAAACAACATGACATCATAAAACAATTCATATAAGATAAAGGAATTCATAAAAATAATTCCATCACAACATAATCAAATCAATGTAATAATAGGGATAAAAAGAGAACCCTATATTATCTTAGATGGAAAATAATTTTGATAAAACACTTGAAATGAATTCTTGAGGAAAATATCCTTTCTTTTTCAAAAACATTTTTCCTTTATTAACATGTCATACAACTTTAAACTAAAAGAATTTGATTAAAAATAAACTTGAAAACTTGTAAAGTATGCTTCTTGGAAATAATGTTTTAAAAAATCCATTCATGTCGTATAAGTTAAAAAAAACATTCTTCGTAATTTTGTCGGAAAAGTCAAAAAGTACCTCGTACGAAAAATGACAAAAGATTCCTTTCATATCCTTTAATAAAAACTCACCGAATTGTAAAATTGGATTTAAAAAATTTTAGGTGGATGGAAATAACATTACATATTTAGGAAACATGGATGTGGATGATACAATACACCCCAGTAAATTCCAAAGTATAAACAATATCGGATAAAAATGAGATTGTGATATTTCCCTTACCTTAGGTCTGATTTGCTTTGTACGTGTCCGAAGATCCTGTATAATGGTTTAAATAATGTTATTGACTTATTCCAGAATCATACATATTGATATGATATCATATATGATCATATTCTTAGCTTATTGTTAGTAATATTTCATTGTTACTTGTTACTCGGGTCTTTATTGCCTTTTGTTCTTATGCGTGTTTTGCCGAATAAATTCTTATTCTTCTTTTAAGTTTATAGATACCTTATATCCAGAATGGTATTAGTGTAACATATATCATATTTATTCATTAAATTCATTTATATAATTACTATGTAATGATGATCATGTAGAACGAGTCGCATCACATCGTGGAGACGGTATTCCATACGTACGCACGAGTGATGATATCGTTCCTATGATCGTGTAATTGTATTGGAGTATATATATATTATTTCAGTATCAATATTACTTTATAATAATCATAAATAGTTACTAATTACACCATTATACCCATCCTTGTAAGGTGATGGTGGAAAATAGATTACACCACGGCGTGGAGACGGTATTCCGTACGTACACACGCGCGATGATTTCATTTTTCCGTAGGATGGATAGAAGCTGAATTAGGGTTGTCTCATATTTATAATAACATATCAGTATGTAAGTAATACTGATGTTATTACTTTATCATGAAACAACTAAAGAAGAAGAAGTTGAAGAAGAAAGAAATTGAAAAGATCAGTAATGGATATTACCTCTTCTTTGGAACGCCTCCTTGAATCCTCCACTTAGGGAACTAAGATTGGTCTTTGAAGAAGACCAGGACCTCTAGGATTATTATAGGGAAGTGGAGAGGAGAAAATGGCAGGGGTTGGCCGAGCTTGAGTGCTCAAATTGGTGTGAGGAGGAGGGGGATGAGGTGCCCTTTTATAAGGGAGGAGAGGGGCACCTTAGGAATATCTCAAAATATTATTTTATATTAAAGTCAAAATCGGTTTATAATGGTTCCAAAGGGTCTTATTTCGAATCTAAAGTGGGTATGGGTCGAAATCCTATCAACCAATAGGATTTAGACAAGTTTAGGGTATTATTTTAACCTTATCAATTAGATTTAACTCTAAGTTAAATAATTTAACTTTTACCGTGTCTTTTGGTTTTCTTTCACTATATGGTTAATACACTTACTATAACATGCCAAACGAAACCCAAATTGTTTATTATTAATATATATATCCTTATCTAAGTCATTTGGCCGAACCTTAGATTTTTAGGAATAAAATAACAATTAATAATATAATATTTGATTTAAAAACTATTTTGTGTCAATTTTGACACTATTTGATATATGATTTTTGTGAAAGTCATAACAGAATTATATGTTCCAACCAAGTTTATTAAATCAACACTAATATATTATAGTAACCGAGAAAATTAGTGGAATTTATAAAAAGTCTCAAATTACATTTATTTTGGTGTTTATAACATCAATTATGTCAATATTTCATAAATAAGATAATTACTGCATCATCATTGTGTCATAAATAAATTAAATTATTTAATGTCTAAAAATTATAAATAAAATACCATTATGTAGGAAATCGTTTTAGATTTCTAATGAATATTTATAGTCGAATTTATCTTATGTATAACCCCATATTAAAAATGATTTACTTATTAAACTTTGATTTTAACTATTTTAACCCTTCTTTAAATAAATTAATAATAAATGTCCTAATCTAACCCAAGTGGGCCTAAATGGTCATATTTTATTCCTAAGTTTGTTTTTGGTCGAATTAAACTTATCCAATAGAATTAGGACATGTGTTAGGGTAATAGTAATATCATATTTACCCCTATTTACTATTAACCGCGGTAAAAAAAGTAAAAAGTTACTATTCACCAAAAAATTATTTTTATCTCATTGAACCACATTTTACTTACTGATATCAACTGTGTCTGTCGGATTTTTGAAATTCCATTCACAGAAGCGGTAAAATTATGTTTTATGCAAAATTCAGTTTTTAACCTACCACTTAGTGGTTTCACTATTCATCAAAAATTGAAAGTTTTCAGAAAAGTACAAAATTTTTACCCTAGGCTAATTTCGGTATTCCGAATCCAAAAATGAAGTCCATTTTGAAAAATAAAATTTATAAAATTTCAAAAAGTGGTTATTACAATTCATAACGGCTAGTTTTAATAATATTTTAATAGCATATCGTTGTTTAGTGAAACTCGGTATTGCGTACGATGCAAGCTATCGAGGAAGGTCGCGATTGCGTGTAAAGTAAGCCAAGCTAGTATGTAATGAAAGATTCCTTTGATGATATATAAAAACAAAATATTACTCATAAAAATCTCGGGTGTTACAGTCCCACCTATTGAATCACTGAAAATTTATTTGACAAGTCAATACAATTAAAATCAAGAAAATAATTATTATCAAAGAAATTCCTAAAATTAGAATTTTATGTAAATCCCATCTCCTTCCATATCTTGAAGCAATTTATAAATTGTGATTCTAGAATTTAAAACTTTGACTTGAGGGAAAAATAAATAATAAATAATAAAAGCTCCAAATTATTCTTTATTATTTTTATTTTATACTACATTCTCATTTTTTTCTAAATTCAGTGGGTTATGGGGTAATTATATGCACTTTGGTCCTCTTTAGCCAAGTAAGTAGGTCCAATAAAGTCTATGATTCTCTTATAAGATAAAAATATTTCTAGGCAGGTTCCTTCCCCTCTACACCATTTTTTATTTTATTGAATTTATGTGTATACTACTATTTAGTTTAATGAGAGAACCATTGCAGCATATAATATCTCTCATGTTGGTTGGGTTTGTAAAAAAAATTAGAAGAACTATACATCGTCCAAAAGTGTTGTTACATCATATAAATAAATCATATCATCATAAAAATAAAATACAATATCCATTTTTTTTGTTTTTAGTGTTTTTTTGAATTTTATTTTGGGGTTTTGTTTATTAAATAAAAATGAAAAAACCACCATGGAAAACATTTCCTCCCTGGAAATGGTGAAATAATTTGATGATTTCATTGTTTTTATGACGTTCAAATATATATTTATAAGACCCAAGATATAGTACATTGGATAAAATTAGGGTAGCTCTCAAGGATTTGTTGTCAAGTTCCTAGACAGTCTTTTCAATTTTTTTTGATTTCAAAATAAATTAAAAACAACCAAATAAAAAAAGATAAAATAGTAAAAAAAGTGATAAAAAACACAACATCATAGGGATTAAAAGTTATTAAAGAGAAGAAACATAGAATAAAGAGATCATAAAGAATAAGAAAAATCAGCAAGAACAAATCCAAACCCAGGATGATCCACCTTCAACTCCCTATCATTGATCTTCTTATGGGTAAAATCAGCAATTCTCAACTCACTCAGTGTAGGTTCGATAACTCAATTAACACACCTATATTTCCAAAAACTTTGAAAAATAATATACATAATCACTTCAAACACATGATAACTCTCCCAAAGTTAATAAATATACAGATCAAATCACTCCTTCTATGAATTTCTTCATGACTGAAGTGATCTTAAAAGAATCAAAAATCACGAAACCTCACCTAAAAAATTTATTAATCAAGTTTAGTGAAGAAAGGGGAAAAGATCAATGGGGAAAGAGAAAAAAATGTGATATAGTGCAAGATAGTTCTCTTGAACACCCCAATTCACCTTCTCTATATACTCAGAGTGATGAAGAGATGATGATCATCAGGAAGTGAGAATATCCAGGAAGTGTTGAGATTCACATTCTAAATATGGACTTGAAAATTAGATCTCTCTTACCATATAATCTCGATCACTGAAAATAATGAAATAAAAAAGATAGAAAAACATCACAATATATTGAAAAAAATAGATTCATGAAAACTATATTTACATAGATGAAACAAAAAATGAAATCAAAGAAAGTGAAAGATGGGGAAGGATAGGGTGCCCGTCTCCAAGTAGTGAAGACATTTCTCGTCTGAGGGGTAGTAAAAAATTGATAGGATGTGTCCTATTTTTGAAAAACTAAAAAAATAAAATGATAATAAATGAAATCCCAATAGGTAGTATATCTATGCAATGTTCCTTGAAGTGTACATCAGCAGTCTTTGGTGAACCCCCATTGAGTATAGTTGGCCTATTGAAATGATTTTTGTATCCCCTTTAATTTTCCAATGATCATATTTGAAGTTCACTTACACATTATTATATCCAAGTTATTCCAAAAAAACAAAGGAATGACTTTTAGGAAATAAAATGAGAAGAATATCAATTTTTTGGGCTCAGAAGTTGTTTGGTGACATTCAGGCATTTTTATAATCTGTAATATATATATATTTATATATAAATTCTAAATATATAAATATTAGATATATAGTAGTATTAAATAAAAGTATTAATATATAAATTCTAGTATATTTATTACTGTTATTATATATATATATATATTTATATGCATTATTATTAATATATATTATATTTATTATTATATTTGTTATTATAGTTTTATATTTTATATAAAAATTAAATGAAAAAAATAAATGGTGAGGAGGGGGGGGGGGTCGTGAGAGGAAGAGGGGAGAGGGGTGGTTCAATAGAAATAGGAGAGGGATAAACTTTATTCAGATTCAGTATAAAACCATAGTGGGAATTAGTGGCGTAGTGGTAGGCGAGCTTCGATGTTTTTGAGCAGTAGTGTCTGATGAGATTGGTAGGGTCTTAAATGAGGCGGTGGCCATGGAGGGGTCATGGTGGAGGGTGGAAGTGAGATAAGTGATCTGGGTGGTTGTTTCTTTGAACTCAGTGGCGACGTCGCTCCACAAGAGGTTTCTGGTAGTTCTACCTTGACGTATATATCTAGTGTGAGGAGATGTGGTGATTTTTTCATCAATGATGAGGTTTGGGATTCAGGTATTTTAGGTTCATGGTGTATAGATGTAGAAAATTATTTCATCTTAGAGATTGGTTTTTTGTTTTACTTCTTGTTTTTGGTCTTTAGATCTACAAACATTGAGTTTTTCTATCTTATATACTGGTTAGGTTCTATTTTTTAAGTTGTGTTGTTGTTTAATTTGTTCTTGGTTTCATTGATTTGTTGGGGAAGAGTCATTATTTGATGTAGTGGTGGTGAATAAAACTATGGAGGTGGGTTTCACAATGGTAACTTAGGGTAGTCAACATTTAAGGGGTACAAGAGTTCTAGTGGTGACTTAGGAGTCACCGGTGAAGGTATCTAGTGGTGACTCAAGTGTCACTATTAGAGGCTTGGTGGTGGGTTGATAGAAAAAAGGGTCTGGCGGTGACTTAGTTGAGTCACTGTTGGTGGTGCAAAGGTGGGTGGATGTGTGAGGAAGAGTCACCATTGGTAAATGCAAATAGTGGGTGGATGCAACAGTGGGTGACGACATGGTTGAAACATCACCTACAAGAACAAACAAAACAATTTAAAAAAAAATACTAACAATGAATTTAATTTTTTTAACTAAATATGAATCAACTAATTAAAAATAAAAATAAGATTAAAAATAAAATTAACACTTTTAATTAACAATTTTAAATTTTTAAAAACTAAATAATAACAATTAAAAATTATTCAATAGTTTGAAAAATTCAGATTACAAATGTTACAAACAAATTAATTTAAAATAATTAAAAATATTTATAATCACTTTTCTTAAATAAATTATATCATTTATTTATTAAAATAATTAATAAAATTGAAGAATGAAATTAAAATTAAATATTACTAAGTATTAAAAAATTTAAAGAAACTAATAAAAAATTTAAACTTAATATAATTATTTAAAGTTTAAAAATAGAATTGAAATTTATTTATTTACATATAAAAATAATGAATTAATTAAGTTGATGGATAAATCTAAAAGTGATGAAAATAGAAGAAAGAAAAATATTAATTATTGAAATAATAAATGAATAGAAAGAAAAAAATAAAAATTATTATTAAAAAAATTAAAAGAAAAATACAATGAATAAATTAATTTTATTATTCAAAAACAACTAAAAAGATAATAAAATACAATTTTTTACAAAAAATAATTATTCTGAAAATTAAATAAAAAATAAAAAATAGTGGGTAATTCTTAAAATAAATACATTATTTTATTAATAAAAAGATAATAAAAAGTTAAAAATGATGTGGAAGAGTGAAAATAAAATCATCCACAACAAATATATCAACTAATGGTAAATAATGAAATCAAAAAGGAGATTCTCAATTTAAGGTAAAAGTGTGGGGAATATGCGTAGGTTCTACCAATAAGTACCCAACATGGTTAATGACTTAGGTTAAGGCAAGAATAATTGGGACTTACAATTTATTGGAGGAATAATTACGATTAATCCATGACAAGGCTCTTCTCTCAAATCAAGGTTTATAATAAATCCAAAAGAATGATTCTTGACTAAAGGCCTCTAAGTGAATCCAAATGAAGAGATATCAACATGTGACCATATGATAAGAAAAAAAATAAGGTGTAATTTCCACTCAAGGTAAAGGTATGGGGGTTATGCGTGAATGCTTCCATGTGATGGAAAAATAGGTAAGTTCCTTGAGTGATGGAATGAAGGATTTGTGATTACACTCAGTAGGTATCCTAATTATAATTAATCCAAGATGTTTATTTTATCATAACTCATGGCCTATGATGAATCCAAAATGTGTCATATCGATTAAAGGCATATAAGGAAATCTATCTGAAGAGATCTCGACATGAGGAAATATGAGAGGAAATACATAAGGAGGAATCTATAATTGAGGAAAATGCACATGGATTACACTTGAATCCTTATCTGATATACCTATGTTGGTCAATGATTTAAGTTAAGGCAAGAGGGATTGGCGCTTACACCGAATAGGTGGACCAATTATGATTAATCAAGGAGGATAATTTAATCTCAACTCACGGTGCATGATGAATAAAAAGGATCCAACTCAACTAAAGGCATATATGGGAATCCATGTAGAGAAATATCGACATGAGACAATATGATCATAATTACATAAGAAGAAAACTATCCTCAATTAAATATTTTGAGATAGAGAGGAGTTTCCTAACCCATGGTTTTTAAAGGCATTTTTAGGGCTTACATCTAGTAGTATTCTAATAAGTACCTAACATGGTCAGAAACACTGGTGATGGAAATAATGAAGGGTGATTACACATATCAGGAGGACCAATTATAAATAATACTAGAGGAGAATATGATCTAGACTCAGAGTGTACGATGAAACCAAATAGAGGCATCTTGAATAGTGAAATATAAGGTAATCTATATAAGAGGATGTCATCATGGGGAAATATGATACTAATTACATAAGGACAAAACATGACTAGATGAAATTTGATTAAACCGTGATGAGAGTCTTGACCCAAGGTGATTAGAGGCATGGTGGAGGCATACAACTAGGATGTTTCCCATATATGGAACCATTCCACATTCACTAATATATGAGGAATGATGACCATACTTATGGAGTTATATGACCTTATAAACTTGAAAACTTATAAGTTTACACTAATGTATATTCCCATGTTATATATTCATTCCATATCATCTGATAGAAAAGAAAACATAATCATGATGGTCTGTTAGAAAGGAATAAAGGCCTTTGTAGGAAAAGGAATAAGAGTAAGCTCCATATTTCCCCACAAGGTTAAGTAATCAGATGAAAAATTAGTGTCTTGGAGATCACATAACCACGAGGGGGTCATGTGATCATAAGTTGGGGAATCATAAGTTATGGATGGACTATATAGGTCACATGGATCTACTACTTTGAATGAGTGGTAGTAAGCATGATACCATCTACCATCGATAGTATACACCATTAACCTCACATGATTGGAGTCACATGACATGGAGAACATGACCACAACCATATAACTGACATCACATGTGTAGGGTATCATTATAAATGACCCATGACTAAGACCACATTACAGATTTACATGTGTATTCCCCATATAAAAACCATACCATACGAGGTTTATGAAATGGAAGGTAATTCACATGAAGATACTCAAATTAAGGCATCCCATGAAGCGTCTCCTTACGTGTGCACTGTATAAGGACACTATTATGAACAGACCTGGGTTACCCTCAAACCTGGCACCCAACCCAATTTGTCACATACCCGAAGGGGATTATTGATCCCCACAGGCTGAAAAAAAGTACCCAAGCATCGAACCACACAACATAAGGAAAAATTTCACCTAACCTGAATAACCACATGGAGTATATATAAAAAAATAAGAAAAATTGAAAGAATAAAAAGATATATATTCCAAAACTATATGAAAACAGGTGAAAGATACAACTAAAAATGTAGCTAAAAACTTCAAGATAAGTCCAGCCACAATGGACTAAAAACCAAGCAGCTACTCCAAACGATGGTAAGGATAAACTCCCACTATATCACCACCAGCTACCCAACCAGCTAACACAAAACCCACCACCTCACTCCAGCACCTTGAATTTCCCTACACTAGAAGAAAAAAAGGTCTATGCACCACTGAAGATGTGTGAATGGTGTAACCTAACAGGCTCAATAGGATCCCACCTAGCTATTCCATAATCAATATCTGTATAAAAATTCATGTATGATCAATTTAAGTAAAAATATGGCATGATAAGCAGCAAATTAGTTTAATAGAAAACATTGTAAACATTTCCTTTTTTTCGACAGTTCTAAAAAAAGAAGGTATATCAATATCAAATTACATTTTCCATATCATTTTCCACAAGCATAAACATGACTATGAAGGAAAACTCAAAAATCCAAGAAATACAAAACAAAATCACAAGTATCACAACACCAATGAATACTATAGGTCCTGGCCATAGAAAACTCAGACCACAATAATCAATCAAGTGCACATATTCTAATCCTAGAACAAATGCCTATGAAGAAGAGGATTACCCCCTGAGTAACCCCCCCCCAAATTTCAATATCAGTATCATAGAACAATGGGCCTTGGAAATAAAGCAAATACTGAAGAGAAAACTATTTATTGATAATAAAATAATGGATTATGGACCCATGCTAAATCTTACACCTAATTACCCTAGGCAACTCCTGTACTCTTTTTTCACAAATCACTTCAATGCTTCAAAATACATATTTTCTTTCCATTTATCAACAACTAGGGTAAAACCATTTTTCATTGAAAACTATTTTCAACACACATAGAACAATCATGAAAATATTTCATTATGAATCATTTTTTAAAGAAAAACAAAAATATACGTTATCATAGGCTAGAGATAGTACCACCTACCTAAAAACTTAGGTCGCACGCGCCCACAACAGAATACAAAATAAAAAAAACCCAAAAACATCAACGAAGGACCTAGAATCAAATAAACATCAAGATTGATTCAATTTAGAAGATACGGGGTCGACGGAAGAGAGAAAACCCACATACCTCAAAGACGAACACCCGCCACACCAAAAAATATGAAAGAAAAGGCCTCCATAACGAGATCCCAAAACAAATATAGGAAAAAACCAATTAGAATCATCAATGTTAGACCAAAGGATCTAAAGACTCTACCTAATGATGATACCGAAATCAAAAGAAACAAAGAAATGGAATGGTTACTTACATATAGAGACACACCACAACTGAAATGGAGATTGAGTATCAAAAAGATAAATATAAAAGGGGGATGAGTCTCTAAAAAACGTCCCAGGACTTCCTTAGGTTGAGATCCAGGAAGAACTAATGAAAGAACTAGAACAAAATAGCCACACACTATCTTTTAAAATTACAAGTAGGACGTTACATGATGTGTAACCTAGGTTCACGATGTTTAACTATCATGTCCCATATATGCTGAAAAACTGCCACCTAGTATTAAAAATACACCATTAAAAGCATAAACGACATCTAACCACTATTCATGACATTTTTAGTACACAATGTGATACCCCCTTTCACAACTTGTATCCAGAAACCCCTACATGATGTGTAACATAATTATATGGCATATAACTGTTATGGAGCCTACATAATATCCAAAAAACAACTTCTAAAGACTTTAACCAAAACAGAACTTGGAGAGAAAAAAATATACATGATCTAGGTAACAGGATGTTACCAACTCTCCAAAATAAAGACTTTCCATCCTAGAAAAGTCATGTGGAAGTTGAAATCCCTAGAAAAAGATGAGGCTACTGCTCTCTCATTGGTGATTCTTGTTCCCAAGTCTCATGAGAATTTGATCCTTATTTCTATAGAGCAATGACCAATGGAATTCACTTCCCACATCATACATTAACTTAAGAATCAATTATCTCAATCATTTTCTCCAAAATAGAATCATTCATCTTTAACACAATTTCTTCCCAACTCAGAACGTGAACAATATCAAGGTGATATTTCATGAGCTGATATATAAGGAAAACATCATGAATACCTATCAACTAAACCGACAATGCTAACCGATAAGCAACATGTATGAGCTTCTCAATGAACTCAAATGGTCTAACATATCTTATATCTAACATTACCTACTGTACATGTTAATAATGACCCAACAGAGGATAAACTTTCAAGAAAACCCATTCACCTATGGAAAACTCCAAATGTCGATGTCGTCGATCCACATATGACTTATGTTGACTCTGGGCTGTAACTAGAAATTGATATAAATCCTAAATCTTCATGTATGTTTCTTGAACCAAACTTAGTCCAATTAAAGAAGCTTCACCCACCTCATCCCAATAAAGAGGTAATCTACAATGGAAACCATACAATGCCATGGAGGGATTCTTTCTGATTGACAACTGATAATGATTATTATAAAAAAACTCAACTCATCCAAGATAACTATCACATAATCCTTTGAAATCCATGACACAAGAACAAAGCATATATTCCAAGATCTGAATTACCCGTTCCATTTGACTATCTATCTATGGATGATAAGTTATGATCAAGTTGACCTGAGTTCCCATTTCCTCTTGAAGACTCCTCTAGAATATTGAAGTTAACCTAGGACCCCTATCCAAAACAAAATAAGAAGGATGCACATGTGACCTCACAATCTCATGCACATACAACTTACCCATATCTTTAACCTTAGTGGTTTTCTTTATCATAATGAAATGGGAAGACTTTGTTAACTGATCAAAAACCAACAAAATTGAATTCTTCCCTTAGGGAGTTAGTGGTAATCTAATAAAAAAATACATGGATACCTTGTTCCATTTACAAACCATCATTTTTAGAGGCTGAAGAAACCCAGAAGGTTTTATGTTATATACCTTTATCAGATGGCAGGTGTACAAACAAGACAAAAACTCCATGATGTCATGATTTATACCCTACCATAGGAATTACTGCCTCATGTCATAATAAATATTCATAGTTCCTAGATGTACATCCCACAAAGATATGTGATTATTAAAAATACTAAACTTCTCACAAATTCCAGGATGAGAATCCTTTTCCTGAAGTGAAGCATACTATCTGAAGAAGGAGACCAAACCAAAATGGTCTCCCCACCATAAATGATCTCTTGAGTCCTATGAAACTCATAATCCTACTATAGAATATGAATGATAGAATCTAGGATAGATGATGATAACTGGACACTATCCAGAACCATTCCCGAAACATCCTCTCAAGCATCTATGTGTAGTTGAGTGAAAAGCCCTAGATGGTTCCACTCCTCCTTCGATTCTAGGATAGAATGTGATAGTAATTTCTTACTAAGAGCATCTGCAACAACATTCCCCTTTCATAGGGTGTAGGTAATATCAAATTCGAAAATCTGAATATATTCTACCCATCATCTTTATATGAGATTCAATTCCTTCTAAGAAAATATATAAATCAGACTCTTATGATAAGAGAAGACTATGAAACTCTCCCCAAAAATATAATACCACCATCACTTAAGAGAATTCATGACTGAAAAAATCTCTAAATAATGAGTGGGGTAATTTTTCTCATCAAATCAAATATGATGATATCCATAAGATACCACATGGACATCTTGTATAAGCACGCATCCCAAAACAGCACCTAAATCATAGAAAAACACCATGTACCCCTTACTAGGATCAGTTAAGATTAGAATAGGAGCCGATGTCATAAGCCTTTCTAGTTTATTGAAAGAATTCTATCACTTTGTATGCCAGGTGAATTTCACCACTTTCTTAGTAAGGGTAGTCAATGGTGACACCATCTTAGAGAATTCCTTGAAAAATCATAAATAGTATCCAGCAAGACCAAGAAAGCTTTGTATCTCAAATAAATTCCATGGTTACTTCCATGACAAAAAAACCTTTACTTTCTCTAGATCAACTGATAATCCATGCTCATAAATTATGTTACCCAAGAGCTTCACTTCTTGAATCTAGAAACTAAATTTTGAATGATTTCCATACAAACAAAGACTTCTCAAAATTTCAAGAAACAAACTCAGATGGTTCTCGCGATTACTCTCATATTTTGAATAAACTAGAATATCATCCATAAACGCTACCAAAACAGTGTCAATATATTGATGGAATATTATATTCAACAAATAAATAAAAATAGAAGGAGCATTAGTCAAACCAAAAGGCGTCACAATACATTCATAATGGCCATAACATCTCCTGAAGGCTATCTTAGGTATATTAGAATCCTGAACTATGAGATTATGATAACATGATCAAAGATATATCTTTAAAAACAACATTACAACATTTAAATGATAAAAAAATCATCCACATGAGGAAAAGGATACTTTTTTCTTAACCATCACCTGGTTCAACTTCTGATTTTCCACAGATAAATGAAGTGAACTATCTGATTTATTAGTAAAGATCACAGGGGCTTCCTAAGGATAAATTCTAGGGAAAATTAAACATTTTTCTAATAGGTAATCCAACTAAATATTGATATCTTTCAGCTCTGTTGGTTCTATATGATAAGAAGGTATCAATATCAGCCGTGTACCTAGAACTAGATCAATCATAAAATCTAACTCTCAATTTGGAGGAAGTCTGGAGAAATAATTTGAAAAAATGTCATAAAATTCTCAAACAACAATGATAAGATCATCAACAGAAGAAACACCATTGGGATCAAACGCAAAAACAACCAAAAAAATACTAAGCTCGGGGCAGGAAGGTCCTCCATGACCTGACCTCAGATCTCACTGCCCATGAAACATATGTGAGCTCCCATCAACATCAAGAAATGAAACATGCCAATGATAATAATCAACCTCCACTTGATGAGCAACATGATAATCCATGGTGATGATAAAAAAATAGATCTAAATAAATAATGATAAAATCTTAAACCAACTCCATATCATAAATTTTCAATGAACAAGAACACTGAAACCCCTACTTTTTCCTCTTTCCAGGAGGTGTCTCTAACTCCATTTTAAAGAACATAGTTCCACTGGATGTTTAAGAACATAAAAAAACATGAAGATTTAAACAAGTGAGAGTCACCATTATCAAATAAATCAATTTCTACTGAATATTTAAAAAGGATGGTAACTCTCACTATTGTCAGACCTATATCAATGTCCACTGGTCACACATCTACTATGTGAAAATGCTTCACTATTGAGGCCTATGGCTTGAGTCCTGTAGTCTTTAAATCTTCCAAATACACCGCAATATCCTTTAGATCTAAAAAACCCAGACCATAATGATGCATAGTCATAGCTTGATAGAAGCACTGTAAGTTACCAACACATCCATAGATGTTGCATGTATTCAAAGGAATGTGAAAAGAACGTCTTGTGTGTACAACCTTTCCACACTGATTGCAAGTCAATGGAACATTACATACTGTAACATATAGTGAAGAGGAGGATTGCTACTATGTCCCACCACCACTACTCCTATGATGATCTTTCCACATCTGTTTTCTTCCCAGGTGCACCACTGAAACAACCACCCTATGGAAGAGAAGATGTGGAAAATCAAACCTTGCCTGTTATATTCATTTTTACCATCATAACTCTATCTACAATCTCTGTATAGGTAGAAATATTCATCATAAAAACCAGTGATCTAATATCTAGTCTCAAACCTTGCAGACACTTATGATCCTTCAACTGGTCATTCTTCCCCATGCCCAGGAAAAAACGGACAAGCTTAGAAAAACAATTGGTGTATTCTAACACCAAATGCTCTTCCAATTGTAGTGATAGAAACTATATAGACTTTTCCACCATCAAAGGCTATAGGAAAAATTGATTAAAGGATAGGGTTTTGAAAATCTTTCAATCCTAGTCTATGAACCTATCTTTTTGGGCCATAGAATAACACAATCACTTGCTAGAACCCTCATGTCTGAATGATGCACACTTCACCCTAATATTATGAGGTGTCCCGAAAAATTAAATGATTTGATGGATCATATCTGACCATTACTCCACTTCATGAGGTTCTGTCATTACTTTAAAGGATAGTGGATTCTCTCATAAGAACCCCTACGATCTCTCTCTCTCCCCAGTTTCTGGTTGAACCTCAACCATTGTGTTCGGAACTTGTGGTACACCATAATCAACAACACATGCTTCCCTTACAATAGTATCGATGAGATTCTAATCTATTGGTGGGTTCCCTTAAGGAGTATCAGCTACTCATTCCTGAGGAACTAGTGGAATATGTCTCAAAGGAATACCACTACACACCTAAACATAAGAACAATCAAACAATAGGATAATCCTTAATTCAAACTAGAAAAACCATAAGCAAAAACTGATATTTTTAAAACAAAACCAAAACTAGAGATACATATACCAACATCCCATGGAAACATTAATCTCGTTACGACATTAGAGGGCCATACACTTATCAAAACATACTTATCAAGTCCCAAAAATCCTATCTCCAGTTTGACATATGTCCCAAGACAAGGACCAAACTGTGACAAACTGACCTAGGTTACCCTCAAACCAAGTAGTGGACCCAATTTTTCACATAATTGAAGGTTGTTCGCAATCCCCACAGGCTGGTGAAAAGAACCTAGGCATCTAGCAACACAATATAGGGAACAATTTATCCCAATCTGAATAAACAAATGGAATATATATAAAAAAAGAAGAAAAAATAGAAGTCGAAAAAGATATATATGCCATAACGGTTAGCAAATAGTTGAAACAAAAAAAATGTAAAAGTAGCTAAAAACTCCAGGACAAGTCCAACTGAAAGGGACTAAAAATCAAATAGCTACTCCAAATGATGGTAATGAAAAACCCCCCACCATATCACCACCAGCTACCCAACTAGATGACAAGAACCTCACCACCTCATTGTGGTACCTATCCTTTCCCTATACTATAAGACAAACAAAGGTCTATGCACCATCGAATAGGTGCACAAGGTGTGAGCTAATAGACTCAATAGGATCCCACCCAGGTGTTCCATAACAAGTATCTATATAAAAATTCATGTGTTCAAATTTTATGTAAAATACTTTCATGATAAGTAGTAAATCCATTTTATAGAAAACATGGTAAACATTTCACTTTTCCCACTATTTTAAACAAAAGTAGGTATATCAATTTTAAATCATATTTTCCAAATAATTTTCCACAAGCATAAAAATGAATATCAAGGCTAACTCAACAATCCAAGCTATATGAAAAAAGCACAGGTATCACAACACCAAGGAATATTATATGTCCTGGAAGAAAAATACTCATACCATAATAATTAATAAAGTGTACAAATTCTGATAATAGAACACATGCCTAGAAAGATGAGGAATACCACATGAGTAAATCCCGAAAAATGTCAATATCGGTCCCTAAAAACTATGGGCCTAGGAAATAGAGGAATGTCCAGGAAAAACCTCCTTAACAATCACAAAAAAATGGACGATAACCCCATGATAAACCTTCTACCTAAGTAACCAAGAAAACCAATGTGCTCTTTTTCAAAAATCAATTCAGTTATTTGGAAAACACATTTTCTTTCGATTTATCAACAAATAGGGGAAAAACATTTTTCATTGAAAACTATTTTCAACACACCGAAAAAATTATGCTATTCTTTCATTATGAATTATTTTGTAAAGAAAAACAACAAAATCCATTATCACAGGCTAGATATAGAACCACCCACCTCAAAACTCGGGTCACACATGCCCAAAATGGAATACAAAATCAACAAAACCCAAAAATGTCAACAAAGGACCTAGAATCAAATCTGCATTAATATTGATTATATTCAGAAGACAAGGGGTCGAAAAAAGAGAAGAAACACACATAACTCAAATATGAATGCCTTCAACACTCCAACCAATAGAATAAAAGGCCTCTAAAAAGAGATCACACAGTGGATCTTGGAAGAAACCAAGAAGAATCACTAACCTAAGACCAACAGATCCAAATAATCCACCCAAAAATGATACCATAATAAAAAGAAATGAAAAAATGGAAATGTTACTTACCCAGAGAGACACACCACAACTATAATAGAGATTGAGTGTAAAACTAATCAATATATAAGGGGTTGACTCTCTAAAAAAAGTTTTAGAACTACCTTATGTCGAGATCTATGAAGAAATGATGAAGGGAATGGAAAAAAAGATGCACACTATCTTTAACAACTACACACGTGAATTACACGATGTGTAACCATGGTTCATGATGTGTAACTTCCTCATCACATATACATCTAAAAACCCATAAACTCGTATTAAAAATCCACCATTAAAACTATACATGACATTTAACCACTATTAATGATGTGTATCAGTTCACAACATGATCTCCCCTTTCACGACTTGTATCCAGCAACCATTACATGGTGTATAACATAGTTAAATGGTCTGTAATTGTTCTGTATCTTATTGAAAATATATAAAACAACTTCTATGGAATTGAACCAAAATGGAACTTGGAGTGAGGGAAAAAATTACCCGATCAAGTTAATAGGATGTTACAACTACTCTACATAAATGTGTTGCACGAATGGCATGTCCCATAACTAGGTACACTGGAATATAGTTTCATTCCCTTGAGAGGTTTATGTAGTGAATTAACCAAAATATGATCATGCTATCTTACAATAGAGGTCAATCAAGAGATTTAATAATTGCTAAATAGTCATGTGATTTAATGAGTGATGAAATGAAAAGGGATCACATGGCCTATAAAAGTTTAGAAAAAGACATAAGTAAATACATGTACGAGGATTTCATGGTTTATGAAATAGTCTCTCCAAATGTGGTAGCTTGTGAATGCCACCGCAATCCCTCATCTCCTTTTTCAGGCATCCAATTTTTTTCTCCTGTCTTCCTCTCTCCTTAGTGAAAATAATAGGGGGTATTTATAAGCTTAACAGTCTTGGTTTGGTGATTTTTTTAAGTCATCAACATTGTGGATGGTTCTTAGATAAGTTAGGACCATCAAATGTAACCGATCATGTGATCAAGTCACATATCTTCATAGAGTTATGTATTCTAGAGAATGCATGAACCCCCATGTCATAGAAAACCTTCCCTTGGTGCATCATGTGATTCTATAAATGTCACATGATTACATATCTCAACTTTACCTTTATTTTTTTAAATGCATGGAGGTGTATAAAATTTTTATTGATAAATTTCATGAAATGAACAACATTCATTCATGATATATTGTTGATTTGGAGATGATGACTTCTCATCCATTAAGATTATGAACCACAAAAACTGATCACTAGAGGTAGATATACATTGGTATATTTAAGCTATTAAATATATATGGCTAGGATTAGTGAGTGAGGAAGATGAAACTTCATTGATTCAATGGAATTGGGTTATTTGATTAGGAATCCTAGATTCTGTGTATATATTTAATTATGGTGGAACAATGATACATTTTTTGTGAGTACCATATTGATGCGTTAAGTGATATTGATGATGATTTATTAACCAGGACATATAATATACCAACTAGAAGCAAGTAACAGTGTTGGTTCTAAGAGATAACATGTATATGTGGGGTTAATTAACCCATTACATGGTCTTACAACTCCTTATATTGGCAGTGTGTGACATTTCCTATCAAAGATAACAACCTAGGTTAACCAATAATATCAAACAAATTGGTGTACTACAGGGCCCTAAGTGTATTCCTAATCACATAGAGATATCAAAAAGAACAAAAATATCATATAAAGAAATGGGGGAATTATTTCACCATCATTAGACATATGATAAGTGAAAAATAAAAAACATATCATAATGTACACCAATGATAAATCATATATCAAAATAACCAAACCATAATGGTATGTCCAATAACAAGATAACAAAGTCTAAATAAAAAACCAGTAGACCAATGATATAAAACTCAAAGTAACTCATGGGTCTATCTCTACATTACCATATTTCATCACTATTTGAATTCATAAAAAGAAAAAAAAATCAATAAAATCCATCCGCTACATGATTCTATTCTCTTTCACAATTTCCTACAAAACCATGGGTCCAAAATTTGAAATGAAAAAGTATGGTGTGATAACTAAAGCTCAGTAGGACACCCATAATAATCTATATAATATCTATCCAGATGAATCGATTAGTTCTTTTCTAAAAACAATTACCAAATTTTTTCCAAGAAAATAATTTTACTATATAAAATCATCATTATTTTTCTTTCAAAAAACATTTTATATGCAAATAATTAAAAAATTATGAGATTAAATTTATCCATGAGGCATATATAGATGAAATAAAAATGTTTCCAGCATCAATATTAATATAAATTGTGAAAATGGGAATATAAAATAAAAAAGTATGTCATGTGTCCAAAAAACACCAATGGGACAAACACAACACAGGGGTTTAAACTACTCAGAGAAACATTATCACTAAAAGAAATAGAACAACTCAATGTATGTAAAACATAGTCCCCTGTAAAGGATACCCACTAGAAACTATAGAAGCACAATCAACACCCCTAGTGACAACTAAATCTACCAGTGATTGTTTATTTATAATTTTTACCAATTCCCAAATTTCTTCCCAATATGCCATTAGAAATTCATTAATATTGAGAAACCACATTCAAATTTCCTAAAAAATTTCTTAAGAAAAATCTATTTCCTTTAATTTCCAAATTTTAATAGAACATTTTCTATATAAAAACCACACTATTTCTAAGATTGAAAAACCATTCCCTTTTTAAAATAAATATTGAGGCAATTTATTAAACACATAATTTTTATCAAAATTATTTCCATATAAAACCCCCTTTTAAGAAAATATTTTCAAAGAAATAAAAATAAATTAACCTCTCCTAGATCTAAAACCATAAATTTCATATATTAAATCCAATGTAAACTATAAAAACATATGGAATACCATTTTGTAGACTCTAGGATATATACACCTATACTGTGAATGATGAAAACATCATTATATAGAAAATGGGTGATGGGAAATGAATGAATTGAGTCCTCACTAGCCTAGATCCAAGAGAAAAAACACAAACTCCCCATCTAAAACCTTAGATTTGAAAATCAAAAACCTAATTGGGCTCTAAAAAAACATGGGGAAGAGATAAAAAGGATTTATCAAGGGAAAAGTGGAGAAATGAAAACAAAAAATAGATCATACCATCATGAGATCCACAAAAAATGATAAAGGATCTATATGGAATCGAAGAGAGAATCTTATAGTTCCTTACAAAGGGTATGGTTTGAGGTAATTAGGGCTTAAAATGAAATTAGAGTTAAAAACCCAAGGTAATTTGGGTAATTATCCATTTTAAGAAGTTAATATCTGGTTTCATTGTTAGGACACATTGTTTGAAATTCTGTTCTAAAATCATACAATGTCTACAATCCCTTGAAAAGGAAAGTAAAACAATTTCCTGGTAATAGACACATGGTCACACAAACTGTGATAAAACTATGTTATAGAATCTAAACCAAAACACATTCTCTCAAAAGTTTTTTTTGGTAATCTTAATGGTTTAGAAAACCATCTCAAAACCATGAAAATCACCACAATAACACATAGAGTTATATCACTTGGATAATACATGGTTATAACAAACCATGTGCCAAAACATTGCACCTGTCTTGTTTTACATAAAATATAAAATTTCCAACCGCTGACTCCAAAAAGCCTATAAAACCTCACATGAGATAAAAATAGCTCAAAATTAAACATTCTTTTGACCAAAAGAGCATCAAAACCTCTTTTGTTCACTTAGTCACTGATGAACCCTCTGTCATTATGGAAATCCATGATTGTGGTGGCTCATTTCTAGGTAGGTTAGATACATCCCTAGTTTTATAGGCTTGGAAAACTTTTATGATAAATTCATACTTAAAACACCTTGAAATACAATCTGTATGGTGTAAAATGATTCTAAAATATCTTAAATAAGTACCGCTCAATAATCTCAATAAAATATTTAATTTTCTTTTAAAAAATTATCTATCTTGGTCATTAAACTCTTCCTTTATTGTTAAAAAGGTTGGAATATTTAATGATATAAAAATGTGAAATTTAAACAAGTATTAATGGGACATGTTTTTATACATTTAATAAAACCTTACCAATATTTTCAAGTGTCCTTCCATGAAAAAATACATAACAACCATCTAGGATTACCAATAGTGTGCCTAGTGAATTCCAAAATTGAATGCTTCAATTTGTATGATAAATTTTCACCATTGGTTCATCTGGTGATTATTCAGTTATTCTTCTAAATGTGTATGATAAATAAATTTAAAGTGTTTCAAAATGAAATAAAGTAGGTTTTCTTCATTAGAGTCCTTGCATTTGAAGTGTACATTGAGAAAATAGATGGATTTCACATTTATGAAGATTAAAGTAGAGTTTCAAAATTGAATAAAGATTTATATGAGCTAAAAAATCACCAAGATCATGGTAGTCTTGGTTATATATACATATATAAAAATAAGATAATTTATCTTAATAGATGTGTGATCATGACCTTTACATCAATATGGACTAGGGTAAAAAAATGGTGGTGCATATATATATTGATGACATTATCTTTATAGGATCAGATGGAACCTAATGCAAGAAATTTTCAAAAAAGAATAATCTCTAAATTTGATATGTATCTAATTATAGAAATATACTTATTTCCTTTATCTAAAATTTATAAAAATTAATAATGGGAAATTTATTTCCCAAAAAAAATATTCCAATTAGGTGATAAAATGGTTTTAAATAGATGACTCTAAACAGAAGGATTCATTGAAATGTACCTTGATGAAATTTTCAAAAGATGGGGAAGTTAAGGAGGTTTATGTTACACCATACTAGTATATTATTGAGAGTTTAATCTACCCGATATCAAATTTATTAGACATTTTTTTCCACTGGTCAGGTTTCCAAATTTTAAATTTTTCAAAAATAATTTCACATGAGGTATTTGAGATGAATACTTCGATACATTAATAAAACATTAGAAATTAGGCAATATTACTACAAAAATACATCGATGTAACTAACTAGATATATCAATTCTATTTGGGATAGTTCATTTGATGATAAAAATTATACTTTTGTAGGTGTGTTTTTCTTATTAGCTCATTAATTTATCATAAAACTAAAAATGCATGATTTAATATCACTAAGAACTATAGAGGTAGAGTATATATCAGTATCTCATGATTGTAATAAATTTATATGGATGAAAAAACAACTTAGAGAATTTTTCATTAATGTGATATCTATTATTCCAATTATTCATGACATATCAATTACTATAAATATTAGAAAGATTATCATTCATCACTCAATGACAAAGAACTTTGAGATCAAAAAAATTATTAATAGATCATGTTGAGAAACCATGTGTGAAACTAGAGTATGTTCCTACTAAAAATCAAATAGTTTATATAATGAGTAATTCTATACCTAATTTTAATTTTAAATAGAATGATTTGGATCTTTGATTCCAAAAAACCCCATCTTTTAATATGGTTTTGTAGATGTTCATCCCTACTACCCTATGGAGATTACTTATTTTCAAAGGTATAATTTTTCTTTACATCTTATTTATTGTATTTCAATATTTATTTTCTGAATCAATAAGGATGTTATATTGGGGTTTGTTGAGATGAGGGGGGGGGGGAGGGTACTCATGTTGGGGATAAATATATAAATAAGTTTGGTTATTTTTTCATATTAAAAAAAATTCCTAGCACCAATTAGGGAGAGTGTGTTTAATAGAATTTTCTGGGGAGTAGTTTTGATGAGTATTTTAAAATCATATTTCTCAATGAGTTATTATCATGTTTATTATCACATCTAACTCTTATTTATATAAATAATATTTTTTCACTTGATATTAGAGTTTTTGATTTATGAATTATTAATTCATTCCTTAACATAAAGGTTCAATATTAAATAAAATTTAATATGTTGTGAAGAGATGTGGTTCCTATTGAATTTTCAAAAAACCTAAAGGGGGTGGTTTTTTACAAAAATACCATCAATGTTTTATATTTATTGTTATTTTCAAAAACTATATATTTGTATGAAATTTAAATAAGTATTTGGATAAGTGGGTATTTTTAGAAGATTTTTATAGATTCATTAAATCTATAATGTTTATAGTTACTAGATGTGAAATCTATTTGGGAGTAATTTTTTACACCTTCCTATAGTGGGATACATTGTTAGGATATGTTTCCTAATGGTTATATGTCATAAAATATATTATATGTTATAAAATAGTACTCATTTATTTACCAACATAAAAAATGTACAATTGAACATGTCATAGGATGTTATTGGATGATTTTAAGTGTTTTTTGGAGTTTTTAGGGTGTGTATACCATGGAGGTACACTTATGTCACACTCCTACTAAAAAAGTAGTGTCTACACAAAAAATACTCTTTGTGGCATGGATAATGCAAATTAGGTTGTGTTATTGAATTAATTATTCATATCCTTAAATAGCTCAAGCCCTAATGCAATATTTATGCTACAACTAGTTCAGTAAGTCATAATGTTTGGGGAAATTAAAATGTGATCATTGAAGGTCATGGAGGGGATTTATGCATGAGAATTGTGCATCTAGTTAGTAGGAAGGCATGTCACATATGGTAGACACTTAATATATAATTTTATTGAATTAATATTCTATGACTTAGTGAAGTTTTATACACTATGTTTAAGTATTTTTTATATGGTTTTTATATCCTAGTATGCGTAGTCATGACACATCAAGGTATTTTTTGAAAAACCTGTATTTTTATAGAAGTGCTTCCCTTAAGCTAAAACATTTTTAAAATAAATTTATTGTTCTTTAGTAACTATAATTAAAATTGGGTGACATGGGGAATGATACTAATAAACGATAGGAATAATTTGTTTATCTTAAACCATTGATAAAATTATACTATATGAATTCTCAAAAAAGGCATAGATTTGTTAGAGAGAGAGAGAGATGTGACAAAGTTCATCAGCAACATGAGACAAGGGATCATGATAATATAATTTGTTATGTATTTATATGATTATAGAAAAATATAATGTAAAAAATAATGACCTTATAGAAGCTTCATTTCATTAGAACACCATCAGTTTTTGTAGAAGAGATCCACAATTTTAGTTGTATTTTTAATATATTATTTTCATGAAGAAGAAGTGTGTAATAGAAGGAGTTGTGAGTCACCTTTATGAAGGGAGGTAGTTATATATTTTATTATCTTGCATGTAAAGTTAATCAATGGCTTAGTGCGACACTTATATTATTTAAAACAAACATAAGTAGTGTACTCTAGTATTAAAGGTACATAAGAACATTACCTTTACATGATCGTTATAATAACACAATTTCGGTGAATTAAGTAAAATTATTGTTCTCATTAATACTTTAATCTCTTATAAAGAATAAGTATATAATATATATTTGTGTTCCTCACATAAATATAACATGATCAAAATTATAGGCTAATGTCTAAATTTGTATTACACTAACCCACCCCCATTAGAGAATTCTCCTTGATAAGGGAACAAAAATATAATTTTTGTTATCTTTGAAATTTACTAAGTTAAAATGTCCCCCACTAGCCTATTATAAATTAAATTCTCTATATAATACCATTCTAATATTGAATATAAACTTGTTTGTGTTATAGAATAACATTTATTTTTGTTTAGTATGAATATTTAAAAAATAAAATATCATTTCCACATCAAAAATAGTGACCCGTGTATTTAGATAATATTCCATGGAAAAAGCATTTTCCTAAAATATATGATACAAATGAGTGATGAGAAAAAATTAAATTATATTTTAAATCATTGTATTAAAATTTTATCCAGGATTAAAACACTTTTATCCATCTCCCATTTCAAATACATTATAGAATTTAGATGAATAAAAATATGAATCAACATCGTACACTCTTTTATTAAAACAACTAATTATTTAGAAAATTTAAATTGATATAATAAAAGGAACATTCAACAAAAAATTAATCTCAGTATGATTTCAATCAATTCATCAACGACGCAACAATTTTTTTCCATCACATCAATATCTATCCGTCAATTTATTAATTCTACCTCTAAAAATCTCTATATTTACAACATTTTTAAAATATAAAATTCGTATCAAATAATCATAATAATATAAGATTTTTTTTCTAAAACATCCATACCTAGTGTAGAGTAACTAACTATATTCTTATGAACTTTTAAGTATTCCAGACAATGCCCTCTCTAATGGATAATATGGCTATAATGATATTATTTTACTTGCTTAATTTCTAACATCAATAATGGTGTAAACTATTTATAACCTTATTTCATACTAAAACCATGAAACTTATTATTTTGTACAATGAAAATAGTAGTTGATCTAGGACCACCCATTTTGTTCTCTGTATCATCATTATATTTTTAATTTTATAAAAGATATTATATAATTCATTCACACTGTAAATAATAATGAATTGTTAGAAAAATATTGGAAATGAATGTATAATGATATACATAAGAATATCATGTTTTTAGAGGAGAACCCAACATTTCTAAATAATTTATATACCCAATAATATTGAGAATATATATAAAAAGTGATGTTCCTTCTCTAATTTTACTTTAAATAAGATACTTTTGATACATCATACCTTTCATCTTTTTCTTGATAGATCCTATTTAGTTTTTCTTCCATGTTTTAAGAACCTATGGACTCATTTTTTTTCTAACATTAATCCATGGTGATAATAATTAGAGTCAAATCCTCTATATATCCCTTTTAATTATTTTCTTTAGGCATCTAATTCATTTTTGTGGAATATTTACCCATGTTGATTTATTTGGAAGTTTCTATCACAACACATAGAATGTTTTCCTTCTATGATAATGATAATAAATATTTTGTACCAATAAAAAATATTTTTTCCACTCAACTATTATTTTTTTGAGGTGGATCTTAGGGTTATTTTCATTGATGATGAAATTATTTTAAAAAGATTTATCAGATAAATATCTTGTTTTATTTTGTTTCATAAAGAATTTTTAATGAACGTGATTCCACTAAAATTAATAACCTTATAAATAATATCAATTTAGTTAGTTAAGATCCATATTTCATTACTTAATGATCCATATTTATCATTTTTCTCACCAGGTAGTTATTTATACATAAAATTAGCATGATCAAAATTATTTTCTCTCTTTGATAGTTTAATGGATTTTCCTTTATCTTAATATATCATATGAATACACTAAAATCTATTACTCTAGTAACCTTATAATATTAGTATCCCATGACTAGTGTAACCTAAAGTAGACACCAAGAATACATAAATAGTATAAATTATGGGAAACCAACATTATCATGATCCACCCTTCAGGATAATTCCACGTTACTCAAAACATTCTTTCCATATAGAAGATATTTTCTGGGAATACATCTTTAGAATTACCCACCCCGTTACATGACCATTTTGTTGAATAGTTCCACATTTATGGAATCTCATAGAGAGAATTGAAGGGGTTTTCTTAAAAGTCACAATAACATAATAAACTTCACATAAATATTAAATTCATTTCCATTTTATCTTATGTAATATTTAAATTCTCAGGTTTTAATCCCCCGTTTTTTTATTATTTGAATGATTTAACTTTTTTGAATCCCTATTCCATCAACCAAATTAATGTGTTCACAAAAAGTATTTCCTATCTTTTAAATTAACCACATATTTGTGTTACTCACTCAAAAATACGATCCAAAAAAAATTCAAACATATCTAAAGTAATCATATACATAAGATAAAACAAAAAAATATAAAGTCTTAGAGTAATATTATATTGAAAATATCCAAATTAGTAAGCCTGTAGTGACAAATAACTAACCCCTCACCTTTCTAAGACATGGTAGAAGCCTATAGGTCTGTGGGAAGTGTTACACCAATTCCCACTTCTTGAGGAGACATTACATACGATAGAATCTAGTTAATGATAATTTTAAAACCAAATATATTGAATCTATTCCCAACACCTAAATTCATGATAATAAATTCAATTACAAACTGAGGTCAAGGTAGATGAAATCTAAATATCATGGAGTCCTACAGAGCATGAAATGAAAGGAACTATTTTCTAAAATAAACATATCATATATATAAAGCATACAAAATATCATAATTCTATAAAATATATATATATATACATTAATAAAAAATTAATAAATTATATATAAATGAACATTTAAAATTTTGGAACATGAGATATTTATTTACAAACAATTCATAAATTAATACTATTTACTTTTTTTTAGTTTATCTAATTTTATGGACATTCCATAATCAATAATATAAAAAAATTATATCCACTTTTAATTTGAACCCTTTAGTGTTATAAATTATATGGAATTTCAATTTAAAGATATGATATTTTTTATGAATTATACTTTTGAAATTAAATTTCAAATATGAAACATTTTACATAATATATATATATTATATACCCTATATTGTTAAATATTATGATCATATATTAAATAAGTCCCTTTAACAATTTCAAAAATTTCAAATTAATTAATTATTAATATTTCATAATTATAAAATTAAACACTTTAATATTTTTTTTTCTAATTTATCAAATTAATTTTCTCTTTTTAAAATCACAAATATGATCATAATGTTTTTAAATAAAAACAATATTTGATGTTAATAAATATTTTATATAATATATCGTTTTTGGGTATGCTTTCTTAATATTTTATAAATCATATTGATATGACAAGAGATAATATAAAAACTTTTAATATTCATGGAATATTAAAACTTAATTTTTTTTAAAACATTTTATAAAGAAACCAAAATAATTTATAATTATTTAGAAAAATAATTTTATAAATTTATTAAAAATATATGAATATCTTTTCCATTATTTAGAAACACTTTATAAATAATCTAATTTAATTCATAAATAAATTATCTTAGAAAATAAAATTTATTACAACATGTGAAACAAATATTAAATTTTTTATATTTAATATAAGTAAGAAAAATATCATTTTAGAATTTATAAAATTTATTATTCATAAAAATTTTATAAATAGTAAGTATTTTTTAACAAAAAATAATTTTTATTTAATATTTTAATACTCTTATGTTGGAACCATTTACCATGTGAGGGTACCTAGGGTAACCCTTATAGAGAAAACTTATGCATAAGGATTAGTATATTTTTTTTTAATTTTTCTTAATGGTATATATCATTAACCTTTACACCATAACTTTTGTTAAAGGTAAACCATTACAACTGTTGAAGAACACATAATTTATAAGGTTATTAGTTATAAAACCACCCTCAAAAAATTATATATAAGAGTATTATATACAATGATGAACATTATGAAATACATATATGTAAAGGTAAAATTAAAATACATTTACATTGGCCAATCTATGTATAGTTACATCAGGAGAACCCTTATAAGACTTCTTCGTATATGGGTAACCCGAAATTACTATTAAGTACATACATACATATGGGTAATATCATATTTATTTTATGACTATTCTAGAATATATTTTATAGTTACACAATTATTCAAAACCAAATATTTAGACATGGTGATTCCATGAATATTTCTATGCTAATACCACTTATTGGTTTCATTGGATCATCACAAAATCATTGGATGTAGAAGAAAACCCAAGATAGGCTAATTTACCATCATTATATCAATATTGTAAAACAATCGTAATAAAAATAAAAAATTTACTTATATCACATGTGAAGTGGCCTCTATCATTTTCTTGATTTATAGAGAATTTTTAATGACACACATCATTGAAAAAAATGAAGGCTATTTGCCTCTGAGGAAATACACCAACCACTGGATCCCATTCTCCGAAGAAGCACACCTGATTAAATCAAAGGGATACTATCATCTTCTTTGTAAGATATTAATAATCATTTTTAAGAAGAAAAATTCTATAAGTTTTTTATGAAATAGATGATCGAAAAAACCATCAACAAAATATGATAATCAACAAACATTAATGAGGAGAACTGTTTCTAATTTTAGTGGTGATATATAAAGAATCATCATGATGAACAAATATTTAATACTCATGTATTATCAAATAATACCAATGATATGTGCCTTATTGATAAATTCACTAAATGGTTTTAATGTAAATGTTTTAATCTAATTTAAACCATTATAGTAAGGATGTGGTATATCCATGCATCATATGGATGAAAAATGAATATGTAGAGGCTATCAAACATGTCATTCACATGCCCCACTAAAATAATATGTTTCCTATTTTAGTTCACTTATAACAATATACTCAGAGAGAATGCCCATCAATGTAGAATATGGTAAACTCATAGACAAGTTTTATATATAGTAAACTCCATGAAAAGTGTTTTATAAGGTGAACACCCTACTTTAAAGAGTTATGTAAGATTAATTACTCTAAGACCAATGTTTCATATAGAAAAATCCATGTAATACTGCATAACCTATCACCCTATGAAATCTTTATACTCACCTCGAGTCATATGAAACAAAATAATATTGATAACTGTGTCAGATAGAAATAAGAAATTCCAAATAATATTATAGATCTCATCCTATAATCAAAATTCTATATATCCATGTCTTTCAAAATTTGAGAACCTACATGTGAGATCATATAAAACATATGTGTAGAAATTTATGGTGGGTAGGATCAAGAGAAAAATTTCAATGCTTGGATGATTTATATTTTTTCATGGAATTTAGGAATCATCCCCATCAGTTGATCCACGTGGAAGTGATTACGAGGAAGTTCTCACAAGTACTAATCTTCATGGAGTTGTGACATTTCAAGATTGAAAATTTATAAATAAAAGAAATTAACTATAATTAAAGTGGTTTGTAAATGGGGAGTATTTTATGATTCTAATATTTTAATCAGTTTTCCAATAAAACCCCTAAATTTTAAAATAAGAACATTATATTCTATTGTTTGTGTGACACACAACATCAAATGTGTAAGGGAATATAATATCCCAAGAATTTATTTAATATTTTAAATTAATCCATGATATTTCTTTAAATAAACTTGATACTGAGTTAGAATACGTCACACTCAACAACAATTTTCTTCAATGGATTTCATTATAAACAAAATTGAGTTTTACCAAACAATAATGTATTATTAAAATATTATTATTTAATATAATAAAAATTAACCAAACCATTAAAATTAGTGATAATGAATAGTATTAACTAATTTATTAAAATATATAGTTTAAACAAATATAATATGAATTCTAATATTACCAATTAGTTAGAAAATGAATTATAAACCCATTAAATATAAATGAAATATTTTAATTTTATTCTCCCAAAGCTATTTTATCCTTATAAATTAAATTAATTACTTTTAGTTATTGATAATAATGTAATATATATATATATAAATATATTTCGATCAAACATTTTTTATATTAATTAAATATATTTGATATGTATAATATAAGAATAAATCCAATTTTACACATATAAACCTATATTCTTATAAAGGAACTTTTACCGCCTTTTAATATCAAACCTATTTTAGATAACATTTTTGGAACTTTTATTTATTTTAAATGTCAAAAAAAACTTCAAATTTTAAATTGGAACATAAAAATTATGTTAGGTTGATTTTTTGGCATTTTTCAATGAATTTTCATTTTTTGATGAATAATGAGAAATACTGAATTTTAATTCAAAACCATTTTTTAATTTAATTTATTTATAAGGTTAAATTATATTTAAAATGTCATTAAAGTTTAATTTTATAATTTTTTATTAATTAATCTAATTTAGGTCATTGGAATAAATTTCACATTTAAATTAAATATAAAAACATCTCAAACTTTTTAATGTTTTTACTTTAAAAACCCGCATTGTCATCCCATATGCAGGATTAGTTTTAAATTAATTTATTGTAATTATATGATAGGAATTTAAACAATTTTATTCCAAATTTTGAATCATAATAATTTATAATTTATAATAATATCAACTTATTTCTGTACAAAAAATATTAGGGAAAGCGATTAAAATTAATTACAATGATAAAGAGAAAGATTAGCTTCATAAGGTACTAAACCTATAACTTAAGAGCCAAAATAAACTAGAAACTTTTCGAAAATCCATTGGATGGAAAATTTTTACTCTATTATCAATTTTATCTAATTTGTTCAATTATTCGAGCCATTTTACAGAGAAAAATGTTAATGTAATTCCCTTTCAAAAAATTTACATGAGTGCCACTCCTCCTCCACTGTAAAAATAAACTTAATCCTCCGACTTAATCACACCATTCAAGACAATTTTTCTCAAATAATATCTACCAAAATAACTCCTAAATATACATATCGTCATCTTATAATCCACACCTTGGGAATAAATCCATCCATAGAATCCCTTTGGTGCAAACCCAAAGGTGTTACCCAAATAAGAGGCAACCTCCCCCCTCAAGATCTTTAGTTCTATTTTCATTCTTTACCACCACAAATATTATTATTAAATGCTTATATAATAACAACAGTATATTAAATAAACTTATATTTTTTAATTATAAGGGTTATACCTATACTTACACACACTTCCATCTAATGGGTAAAGATCTTGCCGTTTATGTGTACGGCGAACTACCACTTCACAAAATGTTGTCATTCATTTTTTTCCTTTAGAACCTCTCATATTTGGGAATTATGATAGAAAATATGTTTATATATGATATATATAATATATATAATGTATTTATTCTTCTATAATTATTATATAACACATAAATTTATGCTTTCCATTTTTTGTAAATACGATAACATCATTTTTGGAAGTGTGGACTACCGCCCACTCAAAGCGATGTGACTCATTCACACTATACAAGGAATAGATAAATGATGATTTTAATAAACCTATGTAACATATATGAGATATGTATGATAGTATAATTATAATATACATATATTAAAATTTCCTTTTCATTATTTTAATATGAAAAAGAAATGAAAGTAGCGTTCATGCATACGTAAGGCCTACCGTCTTCATGAACGGTGCATTTCATTTCTTATCTTAAAATATTATGGAATATTATAAATAAATATATACTAAAAATATATTATAATTAAATAATGCTTAAAATTATAGATATTATGAATCCATGATACAAATAATAAGTAAAACGTTAAGTCATACTTGAAAAACTTGGTAATTAACACCCGAGATAGTGAAAATAATGAAATATTTTTATCAAATGGGTATTAAGATATTATAAGAAGACAATATATGATATTATAAAAATTAATATAGTTCTATAAAAAGTTATTAACACTCATAAAAATATTCTACAATAATTTAAAGGAACTACACCTAAAAGAAAAAACAAGGTTAGAGATTTCCTCTCAATTTACATTCCATTGAGACTTATTTGTTATTATGCACACAATTTATTTTATATGTTGTATTTACTATCCTTGAGATGTTATATGAAGAAAAAATTTATTTTTATGATATTATAAGATTCATTAAATTTTATTGCTTCATGGATATTATTATTCAAATGTTTCAAAGTGTTATGGGACCCTTTGGAATGATTAAATATTATTCTCCTTGAGAACATTTTTATTGATTGTCTTTCCAATCTCACTTCCTTTTGTGATTGGTAACGTTATCTTGAAACAGTAAATTTATTTTTGTGCACCTAAATTCTTATATATGGTGTACATACAACCACATTGTTATATAATATCACGATTTATTCATTATTCATGATATTGGGAGTTTCAATTTGAATTTTTTCTTTTATGGGGATTTAACATAAAGGATACCAAGTGGAAAAGAATTTCATAATCCAATTTCTTTAAATTAGGTTATATTAATTATTCTTTGTCATTAATATTATAATATTATGTGTTTAATCACTTTTTTACTTTATATTTTTGTATTTACACTTGTTTTATGTTGGTTTACATTTGACACACGTAATCTATTCATTGATTGGTTTTCACATCAATGTTATGTTTTTTTCAAGGGTTTACTTTAAAATATCATTTCATTTGGGATTTTTTACACTTTAATTCCCATCATAAGAAATTGTTTGATAATTTTATAATAAACACTTTAATTTTATTTTCCTCAGGTTATTCATGACCATTATCTTGTAATAGTATCATTTTACCACTCTTTAGTACATAAAATGTTTTTGAAAATGATTTTTAGAAAACTCGACATCATTTAAATCTTTTGTTAGAGAACTAATTTTAATATAAAGACCCTATTTTCTGAATTTTTTTTTCAAAATTTTTTTAAACATCCAAAAATTATTTATTAAATACATTTTAGACTTTTTTTTATTTTACAAAAGTTTTCAATGGAATCTTTTTGTATCTTTCTGAATAAGTCATTTTCCTATCATTCTTACCATGAAAAAGGAATGTTATTGTAACCTCATAAGACATGTACACATTTTCCCACCATAATTTCTTTGAAGATTCATTTACATGTTTAAAAATTTATTTTTTATAGAAATTTTTTTAAAATTGATTTTAGAATAAAATTACCGTCAAACTGTTTTTTAAAATAAAATGTATATTTTACTAAAGAATGTTTTTAAAATATTATTTTATAGTATTTCTATTCATCAGAAATTAAAACCATTTATTTCTAATCCACTTGGGATATGTTTTGTTGATACCATATTTATTATTATTCTGGGTGGTTTATGATTGATTTAGAGAAGGGTAGTAAAATAATAAAACTTCTATTTATTTCACACATAAACATAATTTATTACAAAAAATATTCACTTGATACAACATAGAATATCGAGTGGTCTAGTGTCTTTGGGGCTTATAAACATTACATAACAACTTAAAACATGAAATATACACCTTTATTTAAAACATCTTTTACATAAACACAACATTCATTCATACGTAGCACTGCCTGAGATAACTTGAGGACATATATAAGAAAGGGGTGAGCTATAAAGCCCAGTAAAGGAGTAAAAAAGGAATAACATGAAGAATACAATACATGTTAGGAAATATGAATATCAATGGAGTATAAGAGAAACATGAACATAATGTCATCACATAGCATGATTATCATAACATGGAAATATGGTAACAACATTTAACATGATATTAGCATGATCCAAGGCTCATTTCATATGGATCATGAGTAAACAATCATTAAAATTAAATTAGATTGAATAAACCCTAATTTCAGGTGAATTATAATGATTCAACAACCATTTCACATAACTTATCATGATACTATTATTTACCCAATGAGTTAGAGCACTATCAAGGCACACCCTTCACAAAAAATTAATTCAATGCATAAGTGTGCCACATGGATCATATAACATGGAATCATTCAAAATCATAAGTTATTACATGATTAAGGAATTTGGAATAAATATATGTATGTACCATTAAATAAGTATATGTTCATGAAGGTGAATACCCTTGATAGTGAAATGGGTATGGTATTCACTACATGATGATTTTGACTTGAAAAAACACGATGAAAATATGACAGCCTAACGACGTGACATAAAAATTCATAAAAATGATTGTTGAGAAAAAAATGGGTATCTAATAATATTTACATGAAATGGAATGTAATGGGTCATATAGATAAATTTCCCAACACATTTAATTCTAAAATAGAAGGTATAACATAATAAAGATACTTGAAGAAAGAGGAGAAATGAAATAACTCTTTCGAAATTTCAGCATGGTAATGGGTGTACATGGAATGGATTAATGAGAGAGAGAGAGGTATATAATTATTCATATATAAGGAGGGTAGTATGGGATAGGTGAGAAATCATACCCAACATTTTTAATTGAAAATATAATGGTATAACGATATAAATAAACTTGGAAAAAATTGAGAAAAGAAGAAATCCCTTATGAAATTTCAGCATGTTAACAGGTGTACATGGGAGGAATTAATGAGAGAGAAATGAGTATCTAGTCATTCAAACAGAAGGAGGGAAGTATATGGAAAGTAAAAAATGATACCCCAACATTTTTCATTAAAAATAAAATGGAATAGCAATATTATAAAACTTGGACATAAATAAGGAAGGAAAGAAAGATAGGATCCATTACTTGAGTGTGTGACTTTAAGAGGTTGAGGAGGGGCTTCTTGAGAGCTTGGGGCTCCTTGGTAGGATTATAGAGAGAGGAGGGTAGTGTAGGGACGTGCTATATGGTTTTTGAGTGAATATAAGTGGGATATTTGGTGGGTTTATATAGGTAATGAGAGGGAAATTATTTAACATTTCACAAACATAGGTTTTGGAATCTATATAATTAAATTTTCAAAACCACAAACTAACCCATGAGTTTTTCTCATGGTTTTTTCCAAAGGGGAGCGGAAAAATTATTGTATAAGGCCAATTTACTAACTTATTAAAATATTAGGCTTTATTATGTGAAGGTTAGGACACTTTAAGTGCATTCCGGTGACCCAGGATCAAATCCAGGCGGAGGCTAATTTCTGGGTACTATAGCAGTAATGTATCAAGAACTGTAGAAGACACTGTTTGGCACTGCGGTAGCTGGAATAATCCCCCGCTTGGGCCTTCGGGCCACCAATTTGGTAAATGTGTCCTTTAAGGCCTTCGGGATACCTAGGATTTCGGGTCAATAAGGCCTTCAGGCCACCTCAAGGCCTTCAGACCACCTTAAGTGAAGATGTAAACCAAACAACCTATAAAGAAGAATATTCAGAAGGAGGATGAGCAAAGAGACTTCACCATAGCATAAGCTAAATGGATTTCAAGAATGAGAGGGTTTGGAACCTTCCATCAGGATAAGCCAATGCATGCATGAGAAATCCTAGCCAAATAAATATGATAATGTGGAGAACTAATTTCACGAAGAAGATACTGGGGAGGAGCAGTTCCAAGTAGTTATTTTGGGTTGTTTGTAATATTTGAAGCTTACGGGCAATGAATTCCTCTAAGGCCTACAGTACATATAATACTTATTCCAACGGGCCTTGTAATGGTACCACCCCACCCTTTTAATGGTGTATTATCAAAATCAATAAAAAATGAAGGCCTCTAGTCCATTTGAGTATGTGGAGGTGAGTCACACTCTTGAGGAAATCATTTTAAAATGTTAAAATATTTTGTAAGTTTTGGAGGGTCCACTAAGACACCATAAAATTAATAAAACAAATATGAAATTACATTATTTTAAAGGGAAACCATATATTGGACGAATTTACCTTTTATACTATTTTATGACATCACTATTTGGTCATTATTATGTCATAAAACATAATATATATTTAAATGATATATAATTTTTACCCAAAAATTATACTATCTCAGAAAATTATAAAAAATAAACCGTTAGAAAGTTTAGACATCCTGAACCCAAAAAAAATATTCTTTTTATCTAAATAATGTTCTAAATATGTGAATTTTCACTTTTAAAATAAAAACCGACCATTATCGAAAATTCATGGGTTATGAAAAAAACAGCTTTCAAACCTTAATAAAAATTAAAAGTGTATACGATCATTTAATTTAAATGAAAATTAATTTAGTAATAATATTATTTTAAAATATTATTATTATTTAATTAAAAAATCAATTAATTCAACCAAATAGATTTTTAATTGAATATTAACTAAAAATACTATTTGTTTTTTAAAAACCATTTAAAAAATAACAAAAATAAAAGGAATGTATATTATTTATTTAATAAAAAATAATGAACATAATCATAGTTCTAGGGTCTTGTTACATAACTTCTTATAACATCCATAAAAGACATAAGGGTAAGGTGTGCGATGGTGACAGACTCTTGGGGTAGCTTCTATAACATCGCTCGGGTGGTAAAATCTATTAACTTTCACTTATCTCGTAAGAGATTACGTTCAAGATTAACGTGTTGAAGCTCAGCTTGGGCTTGGTCAAGAGAAAATCCCAATGACTCTACATCCTTTCTAAGCTCCAAAAAATGGGCTTCATATGGAGCAATTCCACTGGATGAGGCCATTAACTCCTTTTTCTGAGTAAATTAGATTTATTAAAGCCTTATATTTATAATAATCACATGATCACTATTCAATGACTATATTGGAAACTATAAAAATTATTTACTGTATTTAAAAATACTGAAAAATAAATCTAAGGAAGTGGATCTATTTCTTATAACCATTTTTCTTAATAAGACACATAATTATATTAAGAGGAATTTTCATTAATAAAAGTGTGGGTCGTTACAATCTTCCCCTATTAAGAAAATTTTCCCTCAAAATTTCCTTTTCACACACTAAATAGTTGTTGGTAACTCTAATTCATAAATTCCTCTGATTCCCAGTTTCTTCTTCAATCTTTTAGTTTCATCACAACACCTTGATGAGGGTAATTTCCTTATTTCATAGAATTTATTCCCTACAAACTAAGATCTTCACCATCTTCTCTTAATAGGAGAGGTAATCATCCAATGTCACCACCTTTGGATTGAGTACATGAGATAGATTAGGTATGTACTTACTCAATATTGATCCATGGAATGCGCCATGTACTTGACATAGGTTCGGTGGGAGTGTTAGTAGATATGACACTGCTCCAATGCAGTCAAGGATTTTAAAGGGGCCGATGTAACATAGACTAAGATTTAAATTATTTCCAAATCTCATAACTCTCTTACACTGTGACATGTACTGGGATAACATGTCTCCAACATCAAACTCTAGGTATCGTCGATTATTATCAGCATAACTCTTTTGTCGACTCTGAGTAGTTTTAATGTGTAGATGGATGGTCATAACCTTCCCCACTATTTCTTCGTCCATTTCTGGACCTAGGAGTTTTCACTCCCCAAATTCATCCCTAAATGTCGGTGTTCATCATCTCTTCCCCTAAAGGGTTTCATAAGTAGCTATTTAGATGCATGATTGGAAACTGTTTTTTGTAAGAGAACTCAACCAGAGGAAGATGTTAATCCCATCCTCCTTTGAATTACATTGAGCATGCTCTCGACATGTCCTCAAGTGTATGGATTGTATGCCCATATTTTCCATCAGTTTGAGGATGATAATCCATACTGAAGTTTGGCATAGAATTCAGAGAATTTTAGAGACTCTTCCAAAACATAGAGGTGAATCTTGGATCTCAATCATATATAATAGATAGTGGTACTTCATGCAGCCTTACAACATTTCGGATATATATCTGTGCCAGTTGATCCAATGAAAAATCCACCTGAATTTCAATGATATGTGCAGTCTTCATAAATGATCCACAATAACCTAGATATAATTGTTTCCTTTTGATGTCTTCGGAAGTCCAGTGAAAAAGTCCATGGTGATGTTCTCCCATTTCCATGTTGGTATGGGTAATGGTTGCATCATCTTCTTAGATTTCTTCCTCTTAACCATCACTTACTGACACACTAGGAACTTTGATGTATACTTATAGATCTAATTCTTCATGTTATCCCACCAATAATGCTCTCAGATATCTCGATACATCTATGTGTTTACTGGGTGAATGGAGAAATTAGAACTACATGCATCATCCAAAAGATCATTCTTTAACTCCAAATTTGATGGAACAGATAATATTTCCCCAAATCTAAAAATTCCTTCTTCATTAACATTGAAATTCAAGGATTTCCCTTTTCTGATAGTTTCCAATTTCTTCTGAATTCCCATATTATCCTTTTGAACATCCTTTAACCTTTCCAAAAGAGACAGTTGAAAAATCATTTGCGAAAGGATTGATGATGTTCCCTTATTTATGATTCTCATGTCCATCTTAATAAAATCTAAGAAGATTGGATCCTTTTCAATTCTTATCAATGATATAATATCTAGGTCCTTTAAACTTAGAGCATATGCCACCATGTTCACTTTTTCAAGGGTGGTAATGGATTGAGCTGTCATTATCTTTGATCAGATCTAGCCATCATCATTGGCACATATTTAACTCTTTCTGTGTGAATATATACTTGATGATTTTGTTATCCAGATTCTTCTATAGTTGTTTCTTTATCTCCTCAATCTCCACAACATCAATTCTATATGGAGTATTGGATATTTTCAAATCCACACGTATAATATCAATCGAGAAATCAAAAAATCTTATAAGAGGTAGACCGGGTAATTCCCCCGGAAACACTTCAACAAATTCCCTTATAATATTCAAGTATTCAAGGATGGTTTCTTCCTTAGAATCAATCATATGATTAAGATATGTGTACTCATAGGGTAGTAATATACACTATAGAGATGATGATGATAATGAAGATTCATCCTTCTCTTTACACTTGTACAGAATCAGGGGTTGATTCTCCATATGAAGAGTGATTTTACCTCTCATGGAAATTTATGTTGGCTATATATAGGGAAAGCAGATCCATGCTAAGAATTGCATCAAATTCCAATATAGGGAGTATGAAAAGGTTTTCCTAGAAGTTCAATATACAAATTTTGAAATAGTAGGAGTTAAATTTGGGGGATGAAATTATTTCTCCATTTTCCATTCTCACCGAGATCCCTACTTCCATGATTTTTGGTGGTGTTGGGATAGTTCTACTAAAATTTTGGGATATAAAAGAATACGTAGAACTAGAATAATAAAGTGTATTCACTATTATTGAATGAATAAATATCATACCTTTCACCACTTCGTTGTCGGGATTCAGTTCAATGGTAGTGATGGAAAAATATCACCCTTGTTGTCTTGGAGGTAGTTGGTTGCCTTCGAAAAAACATCGATTAAGGAATTGGTTTGAAATGTTCCCTGGTTCCTTGTATTTGAATCAATGAAAAATGCATTGAGGGTCGAATAGAGTGTTCTTTTCCTCTATCACAACAACGGGTTTTTCTTTCCAGTTGTTAAAGTCTAGGTTCCCTTCTCTACCACACCTAACGCATTTCCTCAACCCATTTAGGCATTTTCTGGGGTGATTCTTTCCACAACTTTGGAAAGTGAGGTGATGGAATTTCTTAGTACCATTGGATTTATTTATTGGAGCTCTATAATTGAAGTGCACTTTTGACTTATTATCCCCAGGATACCCCTGAGTTTCACCGATCTCTATTTTGACATTGAGGGCACATCAGACAATTTCTACATAGCTATCAAAGTCACATATCACTAGGGATTTCCGTAGGCTAGGTTTTAGCCCACCAAAGAAGCGGTCAACAATGAATTTGGGGGTAATGAAAAAGTTGGAGGTGTATCATGCAAGCATTTTAAAATTTTCTTCATATTCTCTGATATATTCATCGTATTTTTTCATGATAGAAAGGAAGTCAATCTCTATCTTATATCGAAGGGTGCACAGAAAATATTTATCGAATTTTTTTTCTGTAAGTCCTTCCATTCCAACAACCCAATCTATTCCTCAGGCTTTGTATTTTTAATCAATGTACACTGTTGATCATATTTACCCTCCATACAATAATCATCTAGAATAACCTTCTCTTGTTCGGAACATTGAAGTATTCAGAATATATTTTCAATGGAATTGATCCATTATTCTACTATTGAGGGATCAGATGATCCATTAAAAGTAGGAGGCATTTGTCTAATGAAGCTCTCGATTATGGTTTATTATTTATTGGGGGGGGGGGTGGGTTTAATGTTCCTCTTGACCCATGTTTCAATTCAAAACTTGAGTTAAATGAGAGAGTATCATGAAAAAGTTTGTGATTCCCTCTCCCATCAGATTGGGCATCTCATTGGAATAGTCATCACATTGATCTTTGTATCGGTTGTTTTTCTGAGTCCTCCTATTACTAGCCATTGGATGGAATAAAAGGAAAGTTAAGGGTAACACATAAAGGGGGAATCCAAAGTCAAAAATGGATAACTTATGAATTACATTTATTTCCATAACTTGTGAATTTATAGGCTTCAATCTATGATATCCATGATCTACTTCTCAACATATATTCTTAAGGAAATTTTTTATTCCTTTAATAATGGTTGATACTAAGATTATGAATTTAAAAAAGCATATACCCTAGATTTTTCATAACCAAGAGTGCATCAAGGGAAATTTTTGTTCACCAGTTACCGTTCGAGTCTAGCTCAAAGCATTGTTTTTAGGTTTTACCCCTAGATACGTCTGTGTCAGAGCCGCCTTTACTTATTCATATCTAGACATGGTTATATTTTTTTTGATAAACCACTTAATTTATACTCAAAAAAATTTAGGGATGTTTTTATTATTATTAATCTTATCCCTATGGCTTTCACTAGTTTTTTCTAATCTTAATCCAAAACATAACTAAAATTGTCCTCTAATACCAACTATAACTAGCCTACCCTTTATTACACACTTAAAACTTGATTTATTACATAAATTTTAACTTAAGATGACTATAAGGATCTATATGCATAGTTTATTAGGAAATTAGGTAAATTAAATTACTAATTAAGACATAAAAATACAACATATTTATTGAAAACTTCATTTACATGACTACAAAATTCTTTCGTACTTAGCACGACATGGGATAACCTGGGGATTTACATAAGAAAGGGGTGAGATATAATGCCCAATAAGGGAGTAAAAAAGGAATAACATGAAGAATAAAATACATGTTAGGAAATAGGCATATCAATGGAGCATAAGAGAAACATAAACATAAAGGCATGACATAACATTATTATGAAAACATGGAAATGTGGCAACAAAATTTACCATGATATTAGCTTGAACCAAGGCTCATTGCACATGAAGTATGACTAAACCATCATTTCAATTGAATTAGAATGAATAAACCCTTATTTAACAAGAATTATCATGATTCAACCCTCATTTCACATGACGTATCATGATACTATTCTTTACCCAGTGAATTAGAATGCTACCAGGGTGCACTCTTCACAAACATTTTATTTCATGCATAAGTGTGCCACATAGATCATATAACATGGAATCATTAAAAAATAATAAGTTATTCCAAGATTAAGGATTGTTTAATACATAAAATTATGTACCATTCAATAAGTATATTTACACAAAGGTTAATAACCTTGATAGTGAAATAGGTATGGTATTCACTACACGATGATTTTGTCTTGGAATAATGCGATGCAAATCCGACAACCTCACAATGTGACATAAACATTCATAAAAATGGTTGGTGAGAGAAAAATGGGTATTTAATCATATATAAATAAAATGGAAAGTAGTTTTTCATATAGAATCGGGTCCAAAACCATGGAATTTGGAAATAGAATGCCTAACATAATAAATGAACTTGAGGAAAGATGGGAAATGGAATAACTCTTTCAAAATTTTGGCATGGTAACAAGGGTACATGGAATGGATTAATGAGATAGAAATAGGTATATAATTATTAAAACATAATTAGGGCAGTATGGGAGATGTGATAAATCATACCCCTAAGTTTTTAATTTAAAATAAAAGGTATAACAACATAAACAAACTTGGAAAAAATGAGAAAATAAGTAATCCCTTATGAAATTTCTGCATGTTAACGAGTGTAAATGGGAGAAATTAATTAGAAATAAAGGGTTATATACTCATTAAAACAGAATAAGTTAAGTATAGGGGAGGTTCTAAATCATACCCCAACATTTTAATTGAAAATAAAATGGAATAACAATATAGGAAAACTTGGACATAAATAAGGAAAGTGAGGATCCCTTACATGAGTGTGCGACTTCAAGAGTTTGAGGAAGGGATTATTGGGAGATTATGGATCATTGGGTGTATTATAGATATATGAGGGTAGAGTAGGGACGTGATATAAGGGTTTTTATTTAAGATAAGTGGTATCTTGGATAAGTTTATATAGTAAATGAGAGTGGAATTCTTTAATATTTCACAAACTTGGGTTTTGGAACCTATATAATTAAATATTCAAAACCACAAACCATAACATGATTTTTTCCCATGGTTATTCCCAAAGGGGAGTGAAAAAAATTATTTTATAAGGACAATGTCTGAAACAATTAAAATATTAGGCTTTTTTATTTGGAGGTGAGTAACACCCTCAAGGAAATGATTTCAAAATGTTAAAATATCTTTTATGTCTTGGAGGGTCCACTAAGGCACCATAAAATTAATCAGACAAATATAAAATTACATTTTTTTAAAGGAAAACTATATTTTGGAAGAATTTACCTTTCATAATATTTTATGACATCACTATTAGGTCATTATGATGTCATAAAACACAATATATATTTAAACGATATATAATTTTTACCAAAAAATTTGACTATCTCAGAAAATTATGAAAAATTTACCGTTAGATAATTTCAATATCCTAAATCAAAAAATAATAATAATTTTATCTAAATAATTTTTTAAATATTTTAATTTTCACTTTTAAAATAAAATCTAATATTTATCGAAAATTCTTCTATTTTGACAAAAACAACTTTCAAACCTTAATAAAAATTACAATTGTATATGATCATTTAATTTTAGTAAAAAGTAATTTAGTAATAATATTTTATTAAAATATTATTACTATTTAATTAAAAAATCCATTAATTCATCTAAATTTTTTTATTAATTGAATATTAACTAAAAATACTATTTGTGTTTTAAAAAACCATTTACAATGTAACAATAATAAAATCAATATATATTATTTATGGTATACAAAAATAGTGCACATAGTCATAGTTCAAGGGTATTGTTAAATAACCCCTTATAAGACCCACATAATACATAATGGTAAGGTGTGTGATGGTGACAAACTCTTGGTGTGGCTCAGATAATATCGCTCAGGTGGTAATCTCTATTAACTTCCACTTCACCCATAAGTGATTCCGTTCAAGCTTAACATGTTGAAGCCCAACATGAGATTGGTCAAGAGTGAAGCCTAGTGATGATACCTTCTTTATGAGCTCCAGAAAATGGGCTTTGTATGGAGAAATTCTACTATATGATTCCATTGCTTCTTTTGTCTGAATAAATTGGATTTTTAAAATCCTTATATTTATATTAATCATGTGATCACTATTCAATGTCTATATTGGCAACGGTAAAAATTATTATTGGTATTTTAAAATAAAAATATATTAAACCAAGTAATTTCATATGTTTTATATAACCATTTTTCATAATAAGACATTAAATTAGATCGAGGTTAATTTTCATTAATAATATTTTTGGTCATTACAAGTATTCACATTTAATTCCTTGATTCATTTGTTAGTCCTATTGAAATATTCTATTTCCTATTATCATTGAACATTGAATTTACCATAATTATCCAAATAATTTATCATGGATATATTCATTTTATAAACCATATACCATTTTTCATAAGGTGTTTACTTTGGAAGTTATTTGATTATTTTGGAAAATATTGATAAATATGTATTCTTTATTCAATGCAGATATTTGATAAGGCATATTGTTTATTTCATATTAGGAATGATTTGGAATGGTATTTATGGGTTGTACTTAGACTTTATATAGATCCTCTATGTATCAATAGGTTATCATGATACAATTTAGTTTCATAAATTAAACTAGATTCTATGAGTAGTTTTAAACCATATTATGAAAGTTATTGATGGTATAGGTTTTGATATTCCTCAGACATGACATCCAGTGATTAAGTATTGCCTCCATTTTGATTTAGTTATTATTAATCCATGATATTTTGAATCAACATATATATGGATTAAAATCATTCTCAGTTCATTGATTAAAATTCATATTTGTTCATTTTCTTAACTTTCCATGTTTATTTTTCATTATAAAGTTATTTATATGGAATGTGTTTTTAGTTATTTAAATTTACATTTTATTTAGTCACTTCCTTTACAATTATTGACTACATGGCATGTGTTCTATGTTACTTACCTTTATATATTTATTATTCTCATATATTCATTATTTATTCCATTATACTTTATGATTAATGATAATTTGATATCACCCTTATTAAGTTTACTTTCCCCAACATTCTCAAAAAAGTTCTAATAAAGATATACAAGGATATCCTAGATTGAAAAAAATTTATTATCCTCGAAAGAATAAAATAATTTATATTGTAATTATTGATATTTATTTTTAATACATGACTCATGTATGTATCTGGTTTACCAAGGATACTAATATCTTAGGTACTTTGCGATTTAATTACTTGTAATCATGCCAATGTAATGGTATTAGAAACAATCTCTAGGATTTTTGGGTTTGGTCGCTATAGTTGGTATTATAGGAAGTTTAGTATCAACCTTGGGAACTAGATTTTTAAAAACATAGATTATATTACATAAACCAATGGTTTAATTTTAGGATAAGTATAGAAGAAAACCCTATAATTTTGGAAAAGTAGATATTATGTGGATATTTTTAAAAATAAATCTCTATTTGGATACAACAAGTGGATGAGGTTATAGAACCAATTTACCAAGGAGATACAACTCTGACAAGGTGTGTTAGGCCTGACTCTGCGTAACCTGGTACATGACAATGATCCTTACTGTAGACCTAGTTTAACACTATAGGGGGATATGATTAGGATAATTTACATTTTTTTTACAAATCACTATAAGTTATTTGAATATATAATGACAATAAATGGCCTAGGTTGAACCATTTTTATCTTCGATTGACAATAATGTGCCAATATCTAGACATCGTTAAACTGATTATATGGTTTTTCTAATATTATAATTGATTCTAAAACTATGGTTTTTGTTTTTAGGAAATTCCATCCTCTATAGGATAAACTCTAGGCTAATGAAGAATCTACGAGGAAATATAATGGATGAGGTATTTATGTATTGAGGATACATTAAAAACGTAGTTAAAAATATATTTAGAGATTTACCTTAATTTAAGGATATCCATCATATTTATTTTATAAATTTTGTTAATATGGTTTTAGAAAAGGACAACCTATATTCCATTTGACAGCCCATCATGTCCAGTAAGGCCGTGGGTCTTGAACCCATGACTGAAGGATGAAAGGAATTTTATGTAAATCATTGACATAAAGAATATACGGTTTAATATGTCATTATTTATAGTTAAAAAATACAATCAATAAATGTTAAAGATGAACTATTAGTGTTAATTTTAATGTTTAGAGACTAATTTATGATCTATATTTGCTTTGGAGAATAGTTAGAGAAAAATATAATTACTTGTTTTATAATTTGCTAAAATAAAGTTCTAATGCGTAAAAAATTTGGGTTTATTCTAGGATATCCATTTCATGGACTAAGGGATGAATTGGAATTTGATTGAAGCACAAGAAAAAGATGAAATTATTCTTATGAAAATGAAATATATCAATAAAGTGTATTTTCTTATATTCTTAGGCACTACAATATTTACTTAACATTAAGAAAATGATTAAAAAAATTGTTGTCATAATACATTAATTTTTGTTAAACTGATGGTCTTTTAAATCATTATATGTCTATGGATTTGAGAATCTCAAATTTCCATTGATAATTCACTTATCTGTGAGTTATTACCTCAATTACTCCATAAAAATATTTATGATTTTCCTCCATAGATGTATCTATAATTTCCACTAACGTTCTTCTACTTAGAGACCTAGATATATGTTAGTCCATGTGACCTTTGTAATTCCCATTATCTATTTTATAGAGGATTTTATATGAAAACTTCTCATGATATGGTATTTAAACTTAAGAAATATCAAAAAAACTAGTAAAAATATCTAGTTTAAATTTCAAGGATTAAATTTAATTAAGGTGATGAAAATTTAACGCTTTGAGATTCTAAAATCAGAACATTATATTTGATAACATGTGTGACACACAACATCAAGCGCGTAAGGGAATATAATATCTCAATATATTATTTACTATTTTAAATTAATACATGATATATCTTTCAATTCATTTGATACTGAGTTATCACACTTCTCACACAACAGAGAGTTTCTTTTATGGCTTGCATTACATACAAGACCAAGTTTTACCAAACAATAATGTATTATAAAAATATAATTATTTAATATAATAAAAATTAACCTAGCCATTATTTTTTTATTATTAATAGTTTTAAGAAACTAATGAAATTATATTATTTACACAAATATAATATGAATATATATATTACTAATTAATTAAAAACAAAAATATAACCTAATTTAATATAAAAGAAATATTTTTATTTTATGCTCCCAATGCTGTTTTATCCTAAAAAATTAGATTAATTTCAACTAGTGAGTTATACTAATGTAATATATGTATATATATATATTATATTAAATCAAATATTTTTGATATTTATACAATATATTTTATAGGTATAAGATAAAAACCCAATTTTACACATAATAGAGGCACTTTTACCACCTTATAATAGAGAACCTATTTTAAATCCAATTTTTTGAAATTTTATTGATTTTATATGTAAAGATAAACAAAATATTTTGAAATGATAACATAAAATAATGTGATGGGGATTTTTTATTTTTCTATGAAGTTTCATTTTTTGATGAATAGTGAAAATACTGAATTTTAATTCAAAACTGCTTTTCATCTAATTATTTTATAAAGATAAATTATATTATAATTTATTTATAAAGTTTATTTAGATATTTTTTTATTAATTAATCCAATTTTTGTCATTAGAATCAATTTCACATTGAAATTGGATATAAAAACATCTCAAACTTTTGAACATTTTTATATTAAAAACCCGCATTGTCGTCCCATCTGCAGGATTAATTTTGAATTAATTTCTACGACTTATGTGATTGGAATTGGTAAAAATGGATCATATATTTTGAATAATAATAATTTATAATTTCTAATAAATTCAAAATTTTTTGACAAAGAATATTAAATAAAGTGATTAAAATTAATTGCAATGATTAAGAGAAAAATTAGTATAACAAGGGACTAAACCATAAGCATAAGAACCTAAAAAACTGAAAAGATTTTCCAAAATCCATTGGATCGCCATATTTCAACCATATAATCCCATGGTTCTAATTTCTTTCATTATTTTATCCACTTTATAGAGGAAGAACTTGGGTGGATTTCCCCTTAAATATTTACAAGAGCGCCACTCCTCCTCCAATATAAAAAGAAAATCAAGATTCCCACTTCCTCACACTCATAAAACCAATTTGGATTGAAAAATATCAACCCAAATAGATGCTAAAAATCCATAATATCAACATATAATCCTCAAATTGTTCATAAATCTTTACATGGAATTCCTTTGGTGCAAACAAATAGTGTTACCTGAATAAGAGGTAAGCTTCTACCTCAAGCTCCTTAGTTTTATTTTCATTATCCACCCACTAAAATATTATTATCCCATGATTTTATAATAAAACTAGTATTATAAATTTATTTATATTTGTTTTATTATAAGGGTTAAACATTCACTTACACACACTTCTGTCTAATTGGTAACGATCTTACCGTTTATGTGTACGCTGAACTACCCCCTCAAAAAATGAATCCATTAGTTTTTCCTTTAACACCTATCATGGTTTGTAATTATGTTGGAATATATATATATATATATATGATATATTTAATATATTTAATATTTTTATGCTTCTTTAGTTTTTATGTAACATATACCTTTATTCTTTTTATTTTGGGTAAATACGATAACATCGTTTGTGGAAGTGCGGATTACTGCCCCCTCCAAGTGTTGTGACTCATTCAAACTATTCATGGAATGTATAAAGGATAGATTTAAAAAAATTTGAATAATATATATGACATATATATGATCATTAAATTATAATATTGTAAGAACCCGAGTTTTTAGAAACGGGTCAAATTCCGACCCTGTTTAAACTTTTGACTGGTTTTTGAGAAGTCTGGAAAATCTGGGCAGTTTCTGGAAAATTTCCAGACTACACGCCATGTACTTTAAGTACACGCCGTTTATGAGTTACCCGAGTGACCGACTGTGTGCTCGCCGAGTACATGCCGTGTGAAGACTGTGTAGAACTTTCCTACTACACGACGTGTATTTATAGACACGCCGTGTATCCCTTACCCGTGAGAGGTCAGGTACATGTCATGTGGTGCCAGGTGTAAATTTCCATCTACATGACGTGTAGCCTTCCTTGACACGCCGTGTAACCTTGCCCTGTGTAGTGGTCGAGACCCGGGCCGTGTGTTGACCATGTGCACGGTCCAGGCCGTGTGCTGGACTCCGCTTAAGTTAGAGTACGGAAACACATATACACGGAGTGTACTTTGTAAATACACGTCGTGTAGTTTTTTTATTTGATCGATCGAGGAGTCGTCGCGACTCATTCCCAGATTTCCGTTCTTCTTTCCTTTTGGACGAACAGTTCATCTAAGAACTCCTGAAAAATTGAATCCCTTCCAGAATCTCCATACGACCTCCGTTCTTCGATCCGTCAGTGGCAGCGGGACCACATCGGAAAGGCTAACCCCACTTACCCTTCTTCGTCCTTGATTCCTCACCTGTTTCTCCACAGATTCCATCCGAACGGAATTTCTGGATTTGAAGGAAACAAAGATCTACCACGATTCAGTCCGATTCAGAGGGTGAAATCAAAAGAGTGTCATCGTATGAGTATGAGATGGGTGGTTCATACCTTCTTTCGTGTTTTTGTAGACAATTTGGGGTTGCGACCTTTGGGTGCGACATCAGATGTTGAGAGAGACCCTGTTTATTTGTTTTTATTTAATTATCTGCATTGTGGAATGCCTCTTGGCATTCCCTAACCCTGTTGTGATCGAGCGAGACCGGGTTAGAGGTCGTTGCTCGTTTGGGGCAATTCGGTCGGGGGTGTCGAAATGCGTGTGAATTGGACCATTGTTTAAACTGCTGTGTTATACTTCTTATTGAATGTATCGAGTTAAACTGTTTAGTTTAATTGTTAAATCATGAATGAGTTAGGTGCTGGTATGGGATAACACAAGTTAGTGCAATTTGACTGTTTCATAATTGCATGTTTAAAGTGAAGCTTCCAAGTATGAATATGAAATGTGTTATATTGCCTATGTTGAACTGCTTGATGTGTTGGGCATGGCCCGGATACGTTGTTGAGTGATGAGTTTCACAAGTTGGGGATTTGGCTCAGGATACTTTGGGTGGTTGCTACCATGGTATTGGGTGTCATGGACGTCGGTTGAGGCAGTTGGACTGTCAGGTTGGGCTTTGGCCCATGTTACTTGGATGGAGAGACCATAAAACTTGAGCGATTGGTTCGTAGGGACACGAGGTCTCAGAGGTGTTGTGGCTTGGGATATACTGAGGTGATTACCGCTCACCGAGTACTTTTGAGAAGTGTTCACACAGATAGACTCCGAGATGAGGTTGTTCGACCACTCACTAGGTAGAGGCCCCCGATAGATGAGGTTAGGTATATTTGGTTTAGGGGTGCTTTCCATAGGAAGCCACGTGGAAGGTGAGGAGCCTTCGGGAGACAGCTTTGAGGTGGTCAGATTGGGGGTAAAGGCTCGCCATGATTTGAGGGCAGACATCGTTGTCCCTCCAGTTATCTTTTGAGGAAAGGTATCATTGTTCCTCCTAATGTTGTGCCATGGGAAGGTTGAGATTTCGAGCTGGGTTACGACGGTTGGGCGTGCCTTCGGGACGTTAGTAGTCGAGACACATGGTGTCAGGTGGCACGAGGTTCCGGGCTGCAGATCAGACTTTCCGGCATTGGCCGAAGCAGGTGAGACTTCCTGGTGGCTACTGAGCACCAGTGAAGTCTTGTTTACTTTTGGGCATTGCACTGTTTACTATTTTCCTTAGATAAGAATGTCGACCTAAACACTTATATTAGGTACGCACCTCTGGGTGGTATCCTACTGTGACTTGTCTCACACCCTACACGGGCCCTTCGGGACGCGTGTAAACTTCATGAAATTGCATGCAGGTAGAGTATCAGCCTCAGGAGCTCGACTGTAGTGCTATTGGCATGGAGATGGGTATGGAACTTGAGTTCGTGCCTTGCTGGAGTTATTTTGTTTAGTTTTTCTTTTGTATCAGGATGCTTATCTTGTAATGTAGAAATTTTTGGTTAGCCATTGGCGTCATTACATTTTGAGCTATATTAACTGGTTTTCCATGCATGTCTTGTTGTTGCTGTAGTGGTTGCTTGTATTTTTAGCATGTTGTTCTGTTTACTTTTCGCTATTGTTGTTTCTATATTGCATCCGCTGTTTATTGTTATTGAATGTGCTTCCACTCCGCGGGTCTGGTTCGAGTCTGCTGAGTCATTTATTTCCACTGCATATTTTAGTTTATTACTTGGACTAACACCTTTAATTCATCCGAGAGGGTATATCCTCCCCACTATACCTATTCAGACCCTCGCTACTAGTCAGAAACCTTTGTAATTCAAGGGAGGTGTGCCTAAGGTAGTAACACCCGACCCGTTCGACACTGTTCGGGTGGCTGGCCGGGTCCGGGTCGTTACAAAGTGGTATCAGAGGAGGTTCTTGACAATGATTTAGTATCATTGCTTTGCTGGATACTAATGAGTTTGAGACTTATCTTTTTATTTTCTACTAGTTTCACTATTTGGGATATGGTAGACTGGAGGTAGGTTTTTGTTGGAATTGAATTTTTGAACTTGTGCTTGGGTGCCTGCAGCCCCATGTATGAGGGATGGATTGAGTTGCCGGGGGGTGGGAATTGCTGTTTGATTTTTACTCAGATTACAGTTTCTATGATTTCCACCTCGGTGGCCCACTTGTTGTGTGATGTTACTGATTATGACATGAAAAACTTGGCTAGTATGGCAAGGCTTAATTGTTGGCTTTTGATAGGCACATTTTAGGGTATTTCAATTTCATAACTGCACGTATGCTTTGTGAAGTGATAATACCATGTGAATAAAATCAATTTCCATGCTATGTATGCTCTAAAATGTGGATAGGTAAAACTCATGATAGAATTTCTTGTTTATGGAAATGTATATGCCATGCTTTTTATTTTTGTAAAAATTGCATGTTGTAGGATATTTGGGTCTGGCTCTTATGAGAGCAGATAGCTACTATGGTTGAGGCAGTGTAACTATCAGGATTGGGTGACTCGGTCGTCGGGATTGAGGCAACATTGGTTGTCAGGACGGGCATGGCCCGAGGTACTAATGATACTTGGCTCTGTTGAGGGAAGGTAAAGAGGACATGATGTCGGGATGCCATGGGGCATGGGTTGCGGTGAGGGGAAGTAAGGGTAGTTGTTATGCACTACCTTTTACTATTTCCCTTATATTCATAGAATATATTGTTATATAGATTTATGTGGGCTGTCTGACCATTTATGGTATTTAGAGGGTTACTTCTTCACGACACGATGGAGCGATAGGTTGGATAGGATATGGTACTGCAGGACTAGGTTCAGAATTTGGTGCAGGAAGAGCATGAGCCGCAGGTACAGGCTCCGGGATAGGATCAGGTTGAGGATCCAGTGCAGGCAGGGCAACAGCCGGGTTTGGTAGCGTTCAGACCATGGATTGACGAGCAGCTCCGAGCTAGCCAAGTTCGTGTCTTTCAGGGAATTGACAGAGGCACGCAGGGTACATATCCTTCTATGGCGTATCTGACGCGGGAGTTCCAGTCGCAACACCCGCCGTTTTTTCAGGGTCAGGGTGGTCCACCGGTGACAGAGAACTGGCTAGAGAGTATGCACATGATCTTCGAGCAGCTCGAGACTCCTCCAGGGTGGAGGGTGAAACTGGCGACGTACATGCTGAGAGGACCGATGAAACGTTGGTGGGATGTGCAGGTACAGGCTCGTAAGAACGAGGGACTGGCATGGAAGGACTTTGAGGATAGGTTCTTCGGGCACTTTTATCCGGAGACACTAAGGGAAGAGAGAGATCAGGAGTTATTGAGTCTTCAGCAGAGAGACATGTCCATCATGGATTACGCAACTATATTCACAGATTTGTCCCATTTTTCACCTGGTATGGTGAGCGATGATGCATCTAGGGTGAGGTGCTTCGAGGACGGCTTACGACACGCCATTCGGGTTCAGGTAAACATCTTCAGTCTGGTTTCTTTCTCCAAGGCGGTGAACCAGGCGCTCATAATCGAGGGAAACGAGAGAGAAAAATCTTGTTTTGGAAGGGTGACAGCTTCAGGTGATGGTTCAGACAACGAGAAGCGGGGGAGAGATGAGTTCCAATAGGTCGGGTAGGCCAAGGAATCAGCTAGACCACCTTGTGGCAGTTCAGCGGTGGTTTTCTTTCAGTGTGGACAACCCTAACATGATCGGGCTCAGTGCGATAGGCCCCCGAAGGAGTGTCGGGCGTGTGGATATGTCAGGCATCTGGAGAGGTTTTGCAAGCAGCCTTCTCAGACATCCAGTAGACAGGGACCATGACAAACTGTGGCATCAGGAGTTGGTTCAGGTTAGGTACCAGGAGAGGGTAGTCGAGGTTCAGCTGCACGCGGAAAACGTCACAGGGACAGTAGGACCCATCTGAGGGGTCCGTGGCCGGAGACTGGGGAAGCACCACAGGGTGGACATGCTTCAGGGAGCCTTGTTTCAGTTCAGGTGCAAGCCGTGGAGCTACCAGGGTTTGGGCAGGCTGGAGAGCCGACGACGGTGGCAGGTACACTGCGGGTGTGGTCGTGAGTTTCTTTACTTTCTTTTGGCATGGCCTCTTGAGGCATGCCTGGTTGAGTGCACAGGCTTCACATGATACTTGTGGACTGACTAGATAATAGTTAGTGGGATTGGAATCATATCGAATGTGTTTTATATTTTATTTATATATTTGAGATGTGTGGCATCAGGAGGATCAAGGATACATGTTACTTGAGGTGATGTTGGCATCGGGGCATCGTGGATGTGGGTTACTTGAGGTGCATGACACCAGGTTTGAATTGAGCATCTATTAGATACAGGACCTTAGGGAGGTGGACACCGATGCAGTGAGAGTTACATTGGGTGTCGGAAGCGACACATGAGCACCGAGGAGGTACAGGGGTGACGATGCATCACGGGTGGACCATGGGCCCGGGAAATAAGTCGTTGGGCCTTTTTTGTTTATTTGTTTTCCATGAGCTTTGTTCGGGTTGAGACCGAGTAGGCGATTCCTAAGGTGGGGAGCCCTTTCTTAGGAATTTAGCCAGAACCTTGAGACCGAGGTAGTCTGGGTTGTTTAACCGGGATGGGCGTGTTCGGTGGCATCTCTTGGTATCATTTGGTAGCTCGAGGATGAGCTACGTTAAGGTGGGGAGTTTATAAGAACCCGAGTATTTAGAAAAGTGTCAAATTCCGACCCTGTTTAAACTTTTGACTAGTTTTTGAGAAGTCTTCAAAATATGGGCAGTTTATGGAAAATTTCTAGACTACACACCGTGTACTTTAAGTACACTCCGTGTATGAGTTACCCGAGTGACCGGCCGTGTGCTCACCGAGTACATGTCGTGTGAAGACCGTGTAGAACTTTCCTACTACACGATGTGTATTTATAGACACGCCGTGTATCCCTTACCTGTGTGAGGCTAGGTATATGTCGTGTGGTGCCAGGTGTAAATTTCCATCTACACGGCGTGTATCCTTCCTTGAGACGTCGTGTACCCTTGCCCCATGTAGCGGCCGAGACCCTGGCCATGTGTTGACCATGTGCACGGTCCAGGCCGTGTGATGGACTCCGCCCAAGTCAGAGTATGAAAACACATATACACGGCGTGTACTTTGTAAATACATGCCATGTACTTTTTTTTATTTGATCGATCGAGGCGTCGTCGCGCCTCATTCCCAGATTTCCCTTCTTATTTTCCTTCAGACGAACAGTTTGTCCGAGAACTCCCGAAAAACTCAAACCCTTCCAGAATCTCCGTACGACCTCCGTTCTTCGATTCGTCAGTGGCAGCGGGACCGCATCAGAAAGGATAACCCCACACACCCTTCTTCACACTTTATTCCTCACCTGTTTCTCTGCAGATTCCATCTGAACCAAGTTTCCGGATTTGACGGAATTGCAGATCTACCACGATTCAGTCCGATTCATAGGCAGAAATCAAAGGAGTGTCATCGTACGAGTACGAGCTGGGTGGTACATACCTTATTTCATGTTTTCGTAGAAAATTTTGGGTTTCGACCTTCGGGCACGACGTCAGGTGTTGAGAGAGGCCCTATTTATTTGTTTTTATTTAATTATTTGCATTGTGGAATGCCTCTGGATATTCCCAACCCTGTTGCAATCAAGCGAGACAGGGTTAGAGGTCGTTGCTCATTTGTGGAAATTCGGCCGGGGGTGCTGAAATGCGTGTGAATTGGACCATTGTTTAAACTTCTATGTTATACTGGTTATTGAATGTCTCGAGTTAAACTGTTTAGTTTAATTGTTAAATCATGAATGAGTTAGGTGATGGTATGGGATAACACAGGTTAGTGCAATTTGACTATTTATTAATTGCCCGGTTAAAGTGATGCTTCCAAGTATGAATATGCAATGTGTAATATTGCCTGTGTTGAACTGCTTGATGTGTTGATCGTGGCCCAGATACGTTGTTGAGTGATGAGGTTCATAGGTTGGGTCTTTGGCTCAGGATACTTTGGGTGGTTGCTACCACGGGATTGGGCATCATGGATGTCAGTTGAGGCAGTTGGACTGTCAGGTTGGGCTTTGGCCCTAATTACTTGGATTGCGAGACCATCAGACTTGGGAGACGGGTTCGCCGGGACACGAGGTGTAAGAGGTGTTCTGTCTTGGGAAATACTTAGGTGATTACCGCTCACCAGGTACTTTTGAGTAGTGTGCACACAGATAGACTCCGAGATGAGGTGGTACGACCACTTGCTGGGTAGAGTCCCCTAGTAGATGCGGTTAGGTATATTTGGTTTGGGGGTGCTTGCCATATGAAGCCACGTGGAAGGTGAGGAGCCTTCGGGAGACATCTTTGAGGTGGTCAGGATGGGGGCAGAGGATCGCCGTGATTTGAGGGCAGACATCGTTGTCCCTCCAGTTATCTTTTGAGGATAGGTATTGCTGTTCCTCTGAATGTTGTTCCATGGGCAGGTTGAGCTTTCGAGCAAGGTTACGAAGGTTGGGCGTGTCTTAGGGACATCGGTACTCAAGACACATGGTGTCAGGTGGAACGAGGTGCCGTGATATAGATCAGACTTTCCGGCGTTGGCTAAAGAAGGTGACACTTCCTGGTGTCTGCTAAGCACCAGTGAAGTCTTGTTTACTTTTAGGCATTGCACTGTTTACTGTTTTCCTTATATAAGCATGTATTCCTAAACACTTATATTAGGTACAAACCTCTAAGTGGTATCCTATTGTGACTTGTCTCACACCCTACACGGGCCCTTCAGGATGCGTGTAGACTTTATGAAATTACGTGCAGGTAGAGGATCAGCCTCAGGAGCTGGACTGTAGTGCTATTGGCATGGAGATGAGTATGGACCTTGAGGTCGTGCCTTGCTGATGTTATTTTGTTTAGTTTTTATTTTTTATCAGCATGATTATCTTGTAATGTAGCAATTTTTGGTTATCCATTGGCGCCATTACATTTTGAGCTATATTAACTGGTTTTCAATGCATGTCTTGTTGTTGCTGTAGTGGTTGCTTGTATTTTTAGCATGTTGTTATGTTAACATTTCGCTGCTGTTGTTTCTATATTGCTTCCGCTGTTTATTGTTATTGAATGTGCTTTTGATCTGTGGGTCTAGTTCGAGTTTGCTGAGTCATTTATTTCTGCTACATATTTTAGTTTATTACTTGGACCAGCACCTTTAATTCCTCCGAGAGGGTACAACCTCCCCACTATACCTATTCAGACGCTCGCTGCTAGTCGGAAGCCTTTGGAGTTTAGGGGAGGTGCGCCTAAGGTAGTAACACACGACCCGTTCGGCACTGTTCGGGTGGCTGTCCGGGTCTGGGTCATTACAAATATACATATATTTCTTTTACTCTTCAATATTTTAATACGCAAATAAATGAAAGTTGCGTTCATACATATGTACGACCTACCGTCTCCATGAACAGTGCATTCCATTTCTTATCTCCAAATGTTGAGAATTATTCCAAATAAATATATACTGAATACATATTATATTTACATCATGTTTTAGATTCTGGATATGATGAAACCATGATAGGAACAACAATTAACAAGTTAAAACATACTCTAAAAACTAGGAAATTAACACACAAAATAGTGAAAGTAATAAAAGATTATTATCAAACATGTAATAAGATATTATAAAAAGATAACATATGATATTATAAACATTAATATAATTATTTAATAAGTTAGTAACACTGTTAAAACCATTATATGGTAATTTAAAGGAAATTTTCTTGAAAGGAAACACAAGGTAAGAGATTTCATCTCAATTTACATTTCATTTAGACTAATTTGTTGTTATGCACCCGGTTTCTTTTATATGGTGTATATACTACCCTTTGAAATTTTATATCATGAATATATTTATTATCATAGTATTATAAGTTTCATTTAATGTTATTACTTTATGGTTACTGTGATTCCAATGTCCTAAAGTGGTATGAGAAACTTTAGAATGTTTAATGATTATTCTCACAGAGAACATATTTAATTGTTATATTCTTAATATAACTTCCTTTTGTGATTCTTAACTTACTATTTAAATAATAACTTTCTTTTTGTGAACATAATTTCTTTTATATGGTGTAAATATTGACACTTTTTCATATAATATCATGATTAATTTATTACTCATGATATTTTGAGAATAAATTTTAATTATTTATTATTACGGGATTTGAGTAAAAAGTTACCAAGTAGAAATAAATTTTACAAAAAAATTTATTTTAATTGGGTTATATTAATTCCTAATTTTCATTAATATTATAATATTATCAATGTTACTACATTTTTAATATCTATTGTTTTTTTCCACATGATTTAGGTGTATTTACATTTGACACACATAATCTATTAACTAATTCATTTCCACATCAATGTTATGGAATTTTCAAGGGTTTACTTTATAATCTCTTTTTGTTTTGGATTGTTTACACTTGAATTTATGTTAGAGTAAATTATTTGGTCATTTTATAATTAAAACTTTCATGTTTTTCTCCTCATGTTATTCATGACCATTATGATGTAATAGTACCATTTTCCAACACTTTGGTACTTAAAATGTTTTAAATTTTTTAAAAGAAAACTTCATTTCATTTTTCTCTTTATTCAGGAACCAGTTTTCAATTAAAAACCTTATTTTCTCAAAAAAGCTTTCAAAAACGTTTTAGACTTCCCAAAATGATATATTAAACACATTTTTACCCTTTTTTCATTTTCAAAAGTTTTCAATGGAATCTTATTGTCTCTTTCTAAATAAGTCATTTCCTAACCTTTTTACTGTGAAAAAGAAATATTCTCGTTACCTTATACGAAATGTATGAATTTTACCTCCATAATTTCTTTTAATATTCCTTTAAAAGTTTAAAAAGATAAATTTTAATGATTTTTTTAAAAAGTTATTTTCAAATAAAATAATTTTCAAAATAAAAATGATATTTTTCTCAATAATGTTCTTAAAATAACATTTTATAGAATTTATATTCATCAACGGGAACAACCCTTTTTTTCTAATCCAATTAGGATATGTTTTATTGATACCATATTTATTCTTTATATATATTTGTAATGATTTATTTATACAAGGATAGTATTCAAATTCACTTCCTATGGTCATTGAAAATTGAATTTTCCTTTAAGTATCCTTATCATTTATCATGGATATGTTTATTTCCTAAAACTTATACCATTTTTCATATGGTATTTACTTTAAAAGTTATTTGATTATTTCAAAAACTATTGATAAATATGTATTCTTTATTAAATATGGATATTTAATAAATCATATTGTTTATTCGATATAAGGAATGATTTGGATAGTAAGTGATGGGTGGGTCTCAGAATTTATATAGCCCCTCAATGCATTGACAGGTTCTCATGAGACAAATTAGTTGGGAAAATCAAATAGGTTTATACCTATAGTTTTAAACCATTTTCTAAATGTATTGACAATATAGGTTTTTCTATGCCTTAGATATGAAATCCAATAATTACGTATTTCCTTCATTTTTATTCAGTTATTAGTAATCTTTGAGATTTTACATTGACATATCTATGGATGCATTTAATTATTAGTTCATTGATTAAATGACATGTGTTTTCATTTTATCACCATTCCATATTGATTTTTCTATATCCTGTTATTTATATGGAATGAGTTTTCATTTATTTACCTTTCATATCACCCCCGACCAAGTATCTTGTAGTCGCAGTTATTTAATTAATTAATTTATTTTTACTTTCCTTTTGGTTTCTTAAAGTTTAAAAATTTATTATATTAAAATCAAAATATAATGAAATAAAATAAATAGAAAACAATTTAATAATAACAATAATGATAATATTAATAATTAGTTCATAATTTTTATCAAGTTATTATTATTAATAATAATATTATTATATTTAGGTTTTTAGGGTTAATTGATCTTTTTTTCTTATTTTATTTTCTTTCTTCTTTATTTCCTTTATTTCTTCTTTCCCTCTTCTTCCCCTTTCTCTCCCTCATTTGACCCAACCTACCCCACCTCTCCCTGCATCGCGACCCCCACGTGACCCCCTCACTAGCCTAGGGCCTTCAGTGCCTCCTCCTCCTCCTCCTCCGGTAGGTGACCCTCCTCTGATTTGACCCTCCTCGCGCCACCCCATATCCTCATGCCACACCTATACCTTGCACGACCCCTTTATTTCACGACCTCTCGATTCATGAACCCCCATTTTCCAATTGGTCCTCCCTTCCTCTGATGCTCCCTCTGGAGACTTCACCCTCCTCTAGTGAGTACCTATTTGTTTTGGTTTTCCATGATTTTTTATATTGAATTGATTTCTTTGAACCCTAAATTTGTTTGGGGTTTTTCTTTTGATTGAATATTGTTATTTAGGTTTCATCGGGTTCCTTCGAGGCCGGTTTTTGGCACTTCCATTATGGGAAGTCGGTTATCCATGGTTTTCGAGTAAGTATTTTATAATTTCATCATTGGGGTTTACTTTTAATTTAGGGGTTTTGTGATTTTTGAGTTGTCGGCATTTTGTTTTGGGTCAGAAATCTTTTTTTCGAGATATTAACTTGTGTTTGATTTTTATATCGCATGATTGTACGAAACAAGGTCTATTTTGGATATAAATTCTTTTGGTAAATCCTGGTTGTGAATTAGCACTTATTTGATTGCTTTATTAGATCATATAAGGGTTTTAGATTATATTTTTGTATGGTGTTAGTGTGCATTTAAATTAAAAAGGGATTTTGGGGAGTGTTTTTGATGAAAGGGAATGTGTTGTTTCTTTTTTATGTTTTTATAAATTGTTAAATGATTTATTGAGTGATATTAGTGGTAAAAATCATGTATTAATGTTCCCATGTTGTGTGGTTGGTTCTAAAGTGAAATTTTAAATAAAACTATGTGTTTTTTTAGTGAAAAGGTTTGTTTCATTTTTTGTTAATGATTTACAAACTGGTAAAATGATTTTTTAAATTATTTTTGTGGTGTGAAAACCATTTTTGGTAGAATTGATGAAGTTTTTAATTTTAAATTTGTATTTTCAAATGAAATTGAGTGTTTTCTATGGGTGTTTCTTATTGAATCATTTGGGGATTTCACTTTTCTTCCAAAAGGTGGTTTGAAATGTGTGAGTGGTTTATCTCTTGTGAAAATTTCCATTTGGCCTCTTTGAAATTAGTTTGATGGAAATGAGATTGATGCATCCTTTATGTTTAATAAAAAATCCAATGGATGTTTCATTTTGTGAAATGAAATTGATCATTCGGCTTTAGGATAAATGGGTTAGGAGCGGACTTCTTTTGTGTTTAAATGGGGTTTCCCTAGATTTATTTGGTTATGATTGGAAATGTTAATGGAATCCTTTGGATTTGTGTTTGAAATTTCAAATTATTTTGGAAATGGATTTTAAAATTTTTATGAAATGGGTGGAGACCTAGTTGGCACTTGTAATGTGATATTGATTTGCCTTGTTGAACCCTCCTGTTGCAGATGACGATTATAGTTTATGCGATTGATTATTGGGTTTTAAAAAATGTGTGTGTCATTGGAGAAGACCCATGATGTGTTATTTTGAAACGTTTTATAGATTATTTAATTTTTCAATTGTTTTATTAAATTATTTGTGTAGTGTGTTGGACCTCGCTTCAATGGTTTTGGGCCACGGGTGTCGACGTATCCTACATGTACATCCATATTGTAAGGCACATATATATATATGCCCTCTTTGTACATATTCCCTCATGGTTTGGGGAATATATGAAATGAAGCTAGGGGTGTATATATATTTATGTGTAAATTCATGTGCATGTATGTGCCAAGTGTCGGTTTATATGGTCATCAACAAACAACGATGTGTTTGAGGTAGGTCCCCTATGTCTATGCCTTTAATTTTAATTCCATAATTTATTTCTTGTTTTAAAAAAATGTTTTACATTTATGCTATATAAAAATTCCATGAAATCTGGTTGTGTTTGTTAGAAATGATCATGCCTTTGTTTTGGAAATTGAAATGTATTTCTATTGCTATCGGTCTTAAGTGAATTTTCTTGAAAACTAATTTCTTAAGTGGTTTTTAATTGTTAATGAGTATTTCCAAAGGTGTTTAGACTTTTAGCTAGTTAGTTGTAAAATGTTTTCCCTTTATGTAATTAATCTTTTTTGGCACCTTAAGAATGTTTTACTAAAAAAAACCTCTCTTGATACATGCCCCCTTGGTTTTAGAAATTGATTTTTATGTCGAATGTGTTATCATGTCCCTAATTTGATGCTTATGAATTGTGTGACGTGAAAGAGGGTGGAATGCGATTAAGGAGGGAGAACGAGGGTGAGAGGTTGAATAAGTTCTAGATAAAGAAAATGTTAAGTACCTATATGTTTTCTTGATAAATAAAACTCACCACCACTTGAAATACAGCATAATGGGAAACCTAGGTATCTAGGTAGGTGGACTAGGACTAGTATGCTAGATAAAACGACAGGGGTTTGTACTAGTTTCATCTAGCAAGATTGATGCTACAACACTGACTAAACTTATGGATGACTGAGGGTCCGGGTTTATAATCTATGTTTTCAAAGGGTCATAGTTTTTATGCCACATTTTCTAAGGGTTGTGGTTTATAATCCACGTTTCACTGAAGTACGAGGTCTCTAGGGTCTCACTTATGCCAGCTACCTGCAGATATTTCCCATGGTTATCGTTTGCGACATGATTCTTGTGATGTAATTTTCATTTCAATTGTTTCATACTTTATGTCTCATTTGTAGAAACCATATTTTAATCTAAATTGGTTTCCTTTCATTTTGAAATGTTAATGCATACTTGGATCCTATTATAAAAATGTAATGGGAGAAAAATTATTTACTTGAAAATATAAACTTTTTACTTGAATTTGAAAAGAATGAAAAAAATTATTTTATTATGTCATATTTTCAAACTTGCATGTTTTGGATTTTATATAAAAGGAAAGGGAATATGGTATTTTCATATCTTGACATTCCTACTAAGCATCTCGGTGTTAATGCCTAATTTTCATTTCAGTTTCAAGTTCGTTAAAATTTGGATCGCTCTTGGAACGAGTGTAGTTTGTGTTCTATGGTGACCCACGAGGTCACTTGAGGCATGTCTCATTGTTTTCTTTTTTTTTCTACTGCCAGTTTATTTGGTTTATTTTATTTTGTTCATCTATTTGTTCAATTTATGATCATTTATCTTTGTTATGGGCCAAACCATTCCCAATTGGTTTGTTTTGATGCCCAAACCTTGTTTCCAGCCCGTGGAGATCAGGAATGCCATTTGGTCCATCTCGAGGACCGGCTCAGGTGACGGGTTCAGGGTCTACCTAGGTTGGTTCGTGAAAAAATGTTATCAGAGGGGGCCCTTGTTATTTGGGGTGTCATGTAGCTTGGTGATTAGGTGTGTCAGGAATTGAGAGTTATGTGCAAGAAGGATGTCATGAACCCTTCCCTATCCTGAGACTTGAGTTTCCAGGTGTAGTCTGAGATTTGTATTTTCTTCTTTGGCTTGGTATGTGTGGATGAGGGATGACAAAAGAAGTGAGCCAGTTTTACGTGGCGGGCCTACATGGAGTGTCGACCCACGTAAAACCTGAGTGAACAGTTCAAGATGCTTCCTATGGTTGATGCTCTTTTGGAGCACGACCTACTAAGCCATGTTGTCAGGTTAGAATAGCCACAAGTTTCTGGTTTTTGGAATTTTTTCTGTGAGTTATGTTTGACTATTATTTTTGTTGGCATGAGTAGATCTCAAAAATGAAATTAAATTTTTGTGGAAGGGGGTTTCAAAAGGGAATATGGTTGTTAGAGTGGAAAAATGGTTTTTGAAATTGAAAATGTTTTTTAATTTGGAAATGTGTTGCTTTAATGATAAGTTACTTATTCAAATTGGTTGGGAATTGGTGCTTTATACTGAATAATCTATTTTGAAAAAGAGAAGTGTCTTTAATTTAACCTTGGTATTCCTATGAGTGATCAAATATATAGAGGTACACATGTGGTAATGGGATAATTGTTCGTATGTGTGGATGGGAACATGATCTATCACAATGGTATATGTATATGTGAGACTACATGGGATACCAATGGTGGATATTTAAGTTGTACTGTTTGCTGAAAAATGTTTTTCAAAAAGGTAATTTAAATGTTTTGAATGGTGAGTAAGCAATTGTTTAGTGTTCTCTTTTTGTGTTTGTTATCCTTTTTCATGGGTTCTTGGTTTTGAAATACTAAATTGTGTCTGGAATAGTGATTTGAATTTGAGTTTTAGATTGTGATTGAAGTGTATAATTTTGATTTATGATTTGTTTTGATTCATCTTTGTGCCTTTTGGTTTTGAATATGCTTCCTAGAAATATCCTAGAGGGTTCTAACGAGTCTCTTCTAGTTGTTGGTTATACCAAGACACTTAGAGGGGTGGTGGAATTAAAATATTTTTTTTTGTTTTTGTCAGTATTTTGTATTCATTGTGATCTATTGAAGGTAAAATACTTTATTGGTGAAATTGTTGGTGTTTTTAGGTTATTGGAAACTCCCAAAGTTATGAGAGTCCATGATGGTTCAGGTTCGTTTGAAGGTTCAACTTTGAATTTATGGAAGGATATTATTCCAATGACGTTGCATGATGGGATGTCTTGGAAGGTGTTTATGAACACTACCTTTTGATGGTTTATACCTGAGGAAGTGAAGGTGAAGAAAGTGGAAGAGCTCATGAGTGTCTACAAGGCCAATGAACAATAAAGGCTTATGTTGGCCATTTCAAGGTGTTGGTTCCCTTTTCTCTATAGGTAGAATCATAGAATCAATTATTGTTTCTATTATGTGGGGTCTTCTTCCAAGGTTCAAGGACTAATTCTTTTTTGGTGTTTGGGAATGTTCCCCTTCCGACGAGGAGAGCGAACCAGAAGAACCTGTCTTAGATAAGTCTTCTTTTCAATTACATATTCTTTTAGTCGGGCCACTCTCTGGTTTGCTTCTGGTGTGGCCAGTTTGGGTACTTTAAGTCACCTTATCATCTACCTTTGAAGACTTATCATTGGTATGGACTTTTGGGACACTTTGAGAGGTTTTTCTAGAAGCATCTTCAAAAGATGTCTCGACCAGAGGATGTTAGATCCTGACTGCAGGGAAGCAGATGATTCAAGACCTCAGAGATCTAACCACAGGTCTTGGAGTGAATCCTTTCACGCAGTCAGGAATCAATGGTTGTGGGGAACCTTGGAATAACTTTTTTCTCTGGTGATGGAATGGGGATAGTTTAAATTTATCTGTTCAAGATCCCTTGTCCTTTAAGGTTATATTTTTTTATAATAGGCATGGATGTATTTTTTCTACTTTATTTTTTCTTTGAATACCCCACCTTGGTTATAAGGAGTCATGGTGATATCATTTTCTTGTAATTCCAGTAGTTGTGCCTCCTCAATTGTGAGCATTAATGGTTGTCTATTTATGGTTGTGAGTCTTGTGGTGACCTATTCTAGTTTTAGGACATGCTTGTTTTGGACATACATTCGTCTTGGGAAATAATGAATAGGGGTTTGGTCTTCCATTCGGTTTGAGGTATTTCTTCATGGACACCATCTAGTGGGGGTTTAGTTTGTGTGAAGAGTTCATGGTTTATTTTTTGTTGGGACTATATCGGCCGATGAAAATTTGATTAATCTGGTTGATTCTTAACAAGTGGGAAGACCCACAATGGATCTTGTTGTGCCTTCTTCGAGAGTTGGCTTGTGTGGATGTTTTTTTCTACGTTGGTGGTTTCCTTTTTGGTTCAAATTAGCAGTTCTAGAGTTAGATACACTAAGAGTTTCAATGTTGGTTGTGTTAGTCGGGTTATTATGGTGGGGGATAACCCTCATCATTTCCTAATGACTCTTCTCATTACGGTTTCCCATAGATCTGGTCGGGTGTGACTCGTGGATTGAAAAGTCACACTGAGTTCATGATTTTGTTGGCCACGTTCAGTTTTGAACTATATTTTGATTCCTCGATTGGCTGGGTGACTTTCTAGGGGCAGAAAGTTTTTGTGGTGGGGATAATTTTCACACCCTGACCCAGTATCTTGCAGTCACATTTATTTTATTTTATTTAATTATTTTTATTTTCTTTTTAGCTTCTTAAAGTTTAAAAATTTATTAAATTAAAATAAAAATGAAACGAAATAAAATAAATAGAAATCAATTTAATAATAATAATAATGATAATATTATTATTTAGTTCATTATTATTATCAAGTAATTATTAATAATAATAATATTGTTATATTTAGGTTTTTTAAGGGTTAGTTATTATTTTTTTATTTTTTTCTATTATATCTTCTTTATTTATTTTATTTATTCTTTCCATCTTCCTCCCCTTTATCTCCCTCGTGCAAGCCGACCTACCCTCCCTATCCCTGTATCACACCGCCTGCATGACCCCCTCACTGGCCAAGGGTCTCCAGCACCTCCTCCTCCTCCGACAGGTGATCCTCCTCCAACCAGACCCTCCTCGTGCCATCCCATCTCCTCATGCTGGACCTCTCCCTTGCATAACCCCTTTCATGCGTGACCTCTCGATTCACGAACCCCCCTTCTCCAGCCGGTCCTCCTCTACTCCAGCGCTCCGTTCAGTGGCTTCACCCTCCTCCGGTGAGAACCACCTTGTTGTGGTTTGCCTTGATTTCATGGGTTGCATAGATTTGTCCGAACCCTAAATATATTTGGGGTTTTTATTTTGATATAATATTGTTATTTAGGTTCCTTCGGGTTCCTTTGAGGATGTTTTTAGGCATTTTCGTCAAGTACAATCAGTTCCCCATGGTTTTTGGGTAAGGATTCCTCAATTTATTCATTATGGTTTAATTTTAATTTAGGGAATTTGTGATTTTTGAGTATCTGGCATATTGTTTTGGGTGCGAAAGGAGATTTTCCAATATATCAACTTGTGTTTGATTTTTATATTCCATGATTGTATTAAACAAGGTCTATTTTGGATATAAATTCTTTTGGTAAATCTTGGATGTGTTATATGACTTGTGTGATTGCTTTATTATATCATGAAAGGGCTGTAGAATATATTTTAGTATGGTTTTGGTCTGTGTTTAACTTAAAAAGGAAATTTGGGGTGTGTGTTTGACATAGGGGAATGTGTTGTTTCTCTGGTATGTTTTTATATATAGTCAAATGTTTTATTGAATGATATTAGTGGTAAAAATCATTTTTTAATGAGTCCATGTTATGTGGTTGGTTTTAAAGTGAAATTTTAAATAAAAATGGGTGTATTTTTAGTGAAAATGTTTTTTGCGTCATTTTTTAACTCTTTAAAAACTGCTCAAATGATTTATTAAATTATTTTTGTGGTGAAAAAACCCTTTTTGGTAGAATTTTTTAAGTGTTTAATTTTAATGTTGTATTTTGACATGACATTGAGTGTTTTATATGGGTGTTTCATGCAGCATCATTCGTGGTTTCCACTTTTCTTCCCCAAGGTGGTTTGAAATGTGTGAGGGGTTTATCTCTTGTGGAAATGCCCGTTTAGCCTCTTTGAAATTGTTTTTATGTAAATTGGATTGATGCATCCTTTATGTTTGATAAAAATTCCAATGGATGTTTCCTTTTGGGAAATTCACTTGATCATTGGGCTTTAGGCTAAATGGGTTTGGAGTGGACTTATTCTGTGTTCAAATGGGATTTCCTTTGATTTATGTGGTTTTTCTTGGAAATGTTTATTCCATCCTTTGGATTTGTGTTTGAAATTTCATATTTTTTTGGAAATGGATTTTCAAATGTTTATGAAATGGGTGAAGACCCGGTTAACACTTGTGATGTGATATTGATTTCCCTTGTTGAACCCTCCTATTGTGGATAATGATTATGGTTTATGTGGTTGATTATTGTATTATAATAAATGGGTTTTACATTGGTGCAAACCCTTGCTGTGTTATTTTGAAACATTTTATATATTTTTAGGTATTTAATTGTTTTATTAAATTATATGTGTAGTGAATTGGACCACGCTTTGATGGTTTTGGGTCGTAGGTGTCATGGTATCCTACATGTACATGCATAAGGAAAGGTATATATATATACATCTTCTTTGTATATATTACCTCATGGAATAAGGAATATGTGCAATTCAGCTAGGTGTGTATATATATATATTTGTATAAATGCATGTGCATGTTTGCGCCAAGTGTCGGTTCAAGTGGTTGTCGAAAAATAGCGACGTGTTTGAGGTAGTTCCCCTATTCCTATGCCTTTAATTTGAATTTCATAATTCCTTTCTTGTTTTAAAAACATGTTTAACATTTATGCTATATTCACATGCTATGAAATCTTGTTACAGTTTTTAGAAATGATTATGCCTTTGTTTTGGAAAGTGAAATGTATTTTTAATGCTATCGGTTTTAAGTGAGTTTTCTTGAAAATTGATTTCTTAGGTGGTTTTGAATTGGTAATGAGTATTTACAAAGTTATTTGGAATTTCTTCTGGTAAGTTGTAAAAAGGCTTCCCTTTATGTAATTAATCCCATTAGGCACCTTAAGAATGTTTTATGAAAAAGAAAAACCTCTCTTGAGGAACGCCCCTTGGTTTTAGAAAATGATTTTTATATTGAATGTGTTATTATTTTCCTAATTTGATTCTTATGCATTGTGTGATGTGAAAGAGGTGAGAATGTGATTAAGTAGGGAGAATAGTGGTGAGAGTTTGAATAAATTTTGGATAAAGAAATGGTTACGTACATATATGTTTGCATGATAAAGAAAACTCACCATCACTTGAAATAGAGCACAATGAGAAACCTGGGTATCAAGGTGGGTAGACAAGGACTAGTACGCTAGATTACACGATAGGGGTGGGTCCCAGTTTTATCTAGCACGATTGATGCTACAAAAATAACTAAACATATGGATGACTGAGGGTTGTGGTTTCTAAGCCACGTTTTTTGAGGGCTGTGGTTTATAAGCCACATTGTCTGAGGTTTGTGGTTTCTATGCCATGTTTCACTAAGGTAAGTGGGCTCTAGGGTCCAACTTGTGCTAGCTACCTACAGGGATTTCCCATGGAGCTCATTTGTGACATGATTCTGGTGATGTAATTTTAATTTCAGTTGTTTCATACTTTATGTCTCATTTTTGAAAACCATATTTCAATCTAAATTGGGTTCCCTTCATTTTGAAATGTTAATGCATGCTTGGATCATATTTTGAAAATGTAGTGGGAGAGAAATACTTTACTTGAAAATGAAAACTTGTTAATTGAATTTGAAATGAATGAAAAACATTATTTTATTATGTATTATTTTTAAACTAGCATGTTTTGGATTTCATATAAAAGGCAAGGGAATAGAGCGTTGTTATATCTTGGCCTTCCTACTGAACATCTCAGTGCTCACACGTACTTTTCATTTTAGTTTTAGGTTCCTCAAATTTTGGTTTGCTCTTAGAGAGAGTGTAGTTTATGTTCCATGGTGACCGAAGGTCACTTGAGGTATGTCTCATTACTTCGTTTATTTCTTTTTTTTATACTGCCTGTTTGTTTGGTTTATTTTCTTTTGTTTATCTATTTTTTCAGTTTGTGATCATATATCTTTGTTATAGGCCAAACCTTACACAACTGGTTTGTTTTCAGGCCCGATACTGGTTTCTAGCCCATGGGGATCAGGAACGCCCTTCAGACCACATCATAGACTGGCTGGGGTGACTGGTTCAGTGTTTTCATGAGTTGGTTAGTGAAATTTCCATATTATCTACTCACATACTTCCTAGTTATTTGATATATGGAACATGTTCTTAGTTATTTACCTTTATATATTTATTATTCTAATTTATTAATTATTTCTTTTTGTGTAATTTACCCTTATTGATAATTTGAGATCACCCTTATTATGTTTTTTCCTCATGATTCCCTAGAGTGTTCTAAGAAAGATATGCATGGTTACACTAGAAAAAATAATGTTATTATCCTCTAAAGAAGGAAAAAAATCTTTCTTTAATTAGTGTATTAATTTGTATTACAAGACTCATGTATGTGTCTGGTTTTCCAAGGCTATTAAACTCTTTAGTTCTTTTGGATTTGATTCCTTATAATCATGACAATATAATGTTATTAGACACCATCTCTAGGATTTTGGGGTTAGGTTTCTATATTTACTATAATTTATCTTCATTCTATTTCAATTGTTCTAGTTTTCCCTCACATCACTTTTTCGTTTTCATATTATTATTATAACTTCTAGGAACATGGTGAGATAACTCTAGGGTTTGTATGTGATTGGAGATATGGTCCTCCTATCTCCCTTTTAAAATTAATTCAACCATAATTCATATATAAAACATTCAAAGAATGAAATTATAAAAAATTGGTGAAAGTGACTCTCAACTTTATTCTTCTATGTTTTCATATTTCATTGAGACAATATTTACCCTTCCATCACTTAGTCATATTTATCTATGGTGTAGAATATGTGTTTGTATGATTAATTGATGTGGCTATAACCAAGAGAGTTCAATGGGATGATCTCTTGGTTTAGGAATATTCCATTGGTTTCTTATGAAATAAGTGGATGAGTAGTTCACTCAAGAGATTCTTAGATGAATTATTCAATCAAAAAATATAATTTTAGGTGTAGATTATCATTCACATATGGTAGAATAACCATTTTGTGGGATAAATATTGTGACAGTAAAGGAACCCACACGCACTAATCTTAGGAATAACACATTTCTTATTAATTTCATTATATATTTTTGTGTCAATATGTTTTATTCATGGTCATATCTCACACATCCATATCTATCCCCCATTCATTTTTTATAATTTTAAATATATAATATTATAAAAAATATTAATAATCATATAATCATATATATTTTCATATCTTATGTCTTTATGATAAGATCTGACTCATCTCCCAAGATATATTCCAAGAGTTCAAAAATATGTGTTTATTGTTAGCCCCACTGATAACATCGTAAGAGTTATGATTATGTAGTAAATGAACTAAATATAATAGTTTTTCCTTATAAAAATAAAAATATATAGTTTGGTTTATGCTTACAATTTAAAAAATTTAGTAGTGGGTTGTTCTATATAGTGTGAAAATGGAAGAAGATGTAATGGATTTTCGGTCACATTAAACTAAGTCGTATAGTGAATTTCTATACCTCTTTATATTTGTGGGTTTGAAAAGTGTAGTAGGGTTTTAGATAAATAACTATAATTTTATTCCTTTTTAAAAATTTTCTTATGCTGCCATGTTTTACTATATATATTACCCAATGTATATACATTATTCATGGATTTTTAAATGCATATAACCACCATATTCTATATATTATGGTTACTTTTTTCATGTAATAATTGAATTTTATTATAAGAATGAAATTCACCCTAATTTTTTCTTTTCTATCTCCTTAGATGGTATTAAACACATAAATCTTAGAATTTCGATAAATATAACTTTATAATATTTTTTTATAACAGATGAATTGTATTTTGTCAATATATATCTACATCTCTTGTACGTTTGTTTATATATGTATATATATATCTCTATTTTTATACTAACATACATTCCCTGAAACACACACACATAATATATATTACAAAACACACACACACACACACACACACACATTATACTATTTTTACCCACATTCATATAAAATGGTTTTATGAAAATATATTATGTGTGTGTATGTATATATATATATATATATATTCACTTTGTGTGTGGGTATAAATATGGTAACTTAATTTCTTTTTATATTGGTGTATAATTTTTTTTCACGTGGTCACTTATTTTTTTTCATGTGGTTATTTCATTTTTGATCATGCAGTCACTTCATTTTTATTTATACAGTATTTTAACAATGTCACATGGAAGCGTCAATTTAGAAGGTCACATGATGATATCACTTTAAAAACCACTTCATAATTTCCTCTCACAATGTCACTTCATATGGTCAATTGATAGGGTCATTTACATCATCACTTCTTAAGGCCACTTCACAAAGTCACTTGATAATGTGACATCACAAGGTCACTTCCAAAGGATACGTGACAAGGTCAACTCTCACATTCAAGTCTCATGATCAACTATCAATGTCACTTATAACGGTCAGTTCTCATGTTCACTCGATAGGGTCACTTCCATAAAGATAAAAAAATATTAAAGAATATGAGAAACTACATTTATTTCTATTATAAAAAACACTAATAAATAAATTTGATCAGGGAGAAAATTCAACATTCTCCCCATTTTTGATAATTGAAAAATGAATATCACTTGAAATAATTTAACCTCTTTTTTGAAATTGATCATAATGTTTTGACAAATGTCTCCTTAAATGTACTCAATGTTTATGAATAAATAATCTCCCCCTAAAATTGAACATGGAAAGATATCCATAAAATGGAAATATCCCCTAAATGATTTTTGGGAAATAAACAGACCCATGTAATGTTAATATTGAATAGAAAACTATCCTTCCCCTAAATTCATACATTTTATAATAGTATGTGTAGAGATAACTTCTTCCAGGATCCCTAAAAACATTTAAAGATTTTCAAAGAATGAATTGATTATTTTTAATAAATTGAGGACAAACCAAATACTTAAGAACATATTTGTGTGCCAATAGAATAAAACAAATCCTAAAATCACAAATTCCAAATGGAACATATATAATATTTTAGATCAAAATATGAGTCAAAAACTCCCAAAATGTATTTTGTATGATTATATTTTCTTCATCCGAAGTAAAATTTTTATTTTATCAAACATATAATGATCCAGGGGTTTACAAAAAATTTAAACATGTATATCCTCCAAAGAGAAATAATTCTCAAATAATATTTTTGTTTTTAACATGTTCTCTCTGAAATTGATACCTGAAATCAATGTGTTTAAACCTAGTATTTTGTAAATGAATTTTATAGATAGAAATTGTAGATGTATTATCAAAATAAATTTGGATATTTTCAAAAACTAATACTAAAATTAGAAAGTGTTTGTCAAATCCATAAATAAATTTAATAATAAGAAGCAAAAAAAAAGTTATCACATTCAGCAATTAAATCCCCCACTGAATATTATTTTTTAACCCTAAGAAACTAAAAACTTACCAAGAATGAGACACATAAATGTTGTGATTATATAATTATTTTTTAACCACAAAATATGAACTTGAAAGCAATAGTTAGTTAAAAATATCTATGCATAGTATAAAATAAACCAAGATCCACAAATTTTTTAGCATACTAAATTGAACATTTAAATTCTTGTAAATTAATTTATTTAATATTATCTTGGAATCTAGAAAAACAACATAATAAAAATATATAATCTAGAATAGTTTTTTTTTCTAATAAATAAAGTTACTAATTATATCTCTAAACATCTTATTACCAATAAACTTTACAGCTTCATCAAAATCTAATTTATAGGAAATAACCATTATAATATTTGAGTTTTTTTATAACCATTAGGGAAAAACATGTTAAATAATTATTTATCAAATTTTTATTTATGAATAAATATAAAATCCTTTCATTGAATTATTTTAGAAACCTAAAAAGAATATAAGTTAACCCAAAATTCTATTGTGAAGTTTTAAAGACATTAACTTTTAAAATTTATTCTATAGAATATCGCTTCAAGAACCATATAAAATATCTTCCATATATATTTGGACTACAAAAATATCATTCAAAAATATTTTTATGAATAATTTTGGATCAATATTTCCCTTTTCAAAACCATTATTTAAAATAAATAAAGACAACCACTCACACCATGATCTATGATTTTTTTAAGGAATAAAGTGATTTTTAGAGTTTAAAAATGTAGTCAAATTTAGATTCGTTCTCAAAATAAGGAGGCTGCATTTCAAAAACATTTTCATAAATATATCCATTAAAAAATATACATTTTTATATATATTTGAAGAAGTTTTATTCCACAATGATATGAATATATTGTTATAATTATTATAGATTCTAAACATGAAACTGAGGAAAAATATTCTTCAAATTCAATTCATTCTTTCTGATTGTAACCAGAAGATAATAACCTATATTTGGTTATAATTATTTTATAAGACTCATATAAATTTTTTCTAAAGATCAACATGGTTACCATAATGTTTCTATCCTTAAGTGGTTCAAATAAGGTCCCTAATTTATTCATACCTAATTGATATAATTATTCATGTATTTCCATAATACAGTTTGAATTAAAAAAATATTCATCAATATTCTAAGGCACAAAATATGAAATAAAATATTGATAGGTACAAAAATTTCATAATTTATTCATGGGTTTAACACCTGTAGTTAGATCACAATTTCTTTTTTTATCTATACGATCATTATATACATTTAAATTTTGTTCATGAGAAGTAATATACCCCTGAATAGATTTATTCAATTCTGTAGATTCAGGTTAAAAAATGTTAAAATATATAGGGTCATCCTATACCTTCTCTAAATCATATTTTTTTTCTTCTTAATTATTTTCATCAAATTTAACATGAAAAAATAATTCAACTTCTAGTTTTTTATAAACTCTATATTCCATAATATAATTATAATATCCTAGGAAAATATATTTATCTGATTTTGAATTAAAACTTTCAAGTGAATCTTTGGTTTTAAGAATGTGAACTTTTCATCCCAATACTTTAAAAATACCCAATTATAAGCTTTCATCCTTTATATATTTCATAAGGAATCTTTTTTAAAATAGACTAAGAAGAATTTTATCAGAAAAAATACAAGGCAAGATAACAGATTCTATCCAAAAGTATTTCAATCAAAAGTACTAATTTAAATTTATCCTATAAATATTATATAAATTCATATTTTTTTACTTTATAACACACCATTTTGTTTGAATTTTTAGGGGATGAAACATGAGATATTTTTTTTTGTAAATGATAGATTTTATATTTTTGAAAATTAAATTCATATTAGATTCATAGAGCTATAAGGTACTTATTAAATTATGTTTTAATCCTTCAAAAAATAGGAAAAGGAAATTCCCCTTTTATTAAAATAAAAAGGAAAGAAAAAGAAAGATGACCATGGCCATAAAAGTATTTATGGTCCCATGAAAAGAAAACCCCAAAGGTAAGAAGAATCAAATATCATAATAAAATTGATAAAAGGAATCATAGTAATCATACCAATATTATTATGAATCTAATGGTCCATGAGACACGGTAACCATGGTTTGATTTTGATATGAGCTGTCCTTCCAACATCATGATTTCCTTAGAGGTACAGGGTTGAAGTCTTCATTATCCACATGATTTTTTCCCTTTATAAAATATCTAAATAAAATATTTTTTTGGGGAATCATCCTATATATCATCCTATTTTCCTTCGATGCCCTATGTTTCTATTACTTTATTTATTTCCTTGTAGATCACTGAAAAATTATCACTATAACCAGGGTTGAGTCACGCTTATGTTGTGAGATTGATTGTCTTCAAAACCTATTATCCTTACTTTGGAAGTAGAATTTTATTTCCCATCCATGATCCAACCAAATCAGAATTTTATTTCTTAGTTACATGGTTCAGTAACTCTTTTTCACTAGAATGATCTTCTTGAGTCACGATCCCCAGCTTTTGAGGAGATTCCTCAACCATTTGAATAGAAGCATCATTAACATGTTCTTTGTCCCTATCAAAAGGTGTTTGTTTTTAATCAATATAAACCACATTATTATTCGTTTTATATCTTCTCAATTTCTTCCTACAGGAATCCTCAGTATTTCCTTTTAGAGAAAAAAAATGAACAAACCACATTTTTATGAAAAATATATTTGAATTGAGTAATAACTTTACAATTCAGGCAGAAATCAATCGTATGTCATGAATAACTGTTATTCGTATATGACACATAATTTTTTTGCTTCTAAGAGAAGTTTCCTACAGAAAATGATTTAATAATTCCCTAGTATCCATTCAAATTTGGGTCCAATTGGTTTAGAAGAAGAATTATTTTGAACCCAAACTAATTTAAATAATGAGTTCATATTAAATATTAAAGACAATGATTTTGAGATAAAAGCCTTAGTGTGACAAAGATATTGTAGAAATATCAAGAAAAATTCATTTTCATAACGATCCATCATGTGACATCTAAAACATGTAACACTTGAAATATTTCCACTTATACCATTAATAATGAACTTTTCATACATTTTTGGTAATTTATTACAATAACCACAAACATCTTTTTTATTATATTATGTCATTCTTAACATATTTTCATAACATTCCCTTTCATTAATAAATATGAAAATTCTATTTTTAACCTTTAAAATCAATTTTAAAGCCTATTATTTTTTTTCTAAAAAATAAATAAACATAATTCATATATATTCTTTATGCATGGACTGAAAATATTTTTTTTATATTTTCAGGGTGAACAATTTCCAAATATGGAAATAAATTATCATTTATTCTAGATGAAATGTTTTTCCATTTTTCATTTCCAGTAAGATAATCCATATATTTTCTCTTAACATTTTTTAATAATCTAGTAATAATTTTATATTTATAATGGATTATATCAATATATTCATAGAACATGACTTAGATAAATCATATTCAGAAGAGGAAGAGTACTAATATTCAATTAACTTATTTATAGAAGCATTCTAATAAACGGTTATCATCCCATTTTCAGCATCATATTCCTTAGTATAATATGAGTCTGATGTTTTTCTCTATCAGGATGCCATTTATTTTCTTTAAATTTTTTTATTGTTCACTCTTTCTATAGTCAGTCATAATTCTTTGGTAGTTATGCTTGATGCACCCTCCTTAAGTTCACTCATAATAGATAAGTCCATCATACTCATTATCCTTTTTTCATCACTATTTCTATGTTAATTTTTTTAATTATCTTTGAGAAGTATTTATTTATTCTACAACAGTAAACTATTAAAAAGTGGTCTCTTTAACATCTTTGTAATTTAGAATTAGAAGATTGTGTGGTGACAAACAATTTTTATTAAAAAGTAATAATTTTTTTAAATTCTCCTATTGATAAATATTATTAAAATATAATTTATATGATATTAAATATGAAATAATATAATTTAATGTTTATTATTTTAAATTAATATTTTTTTATCAATTTCTGCCTTTTTGGAATGATATTTCTTTAATAAGGGTATTAAAACCATTCAAACAAGAATTAAATTATCTAGGATTTATCTAAAATAATTTATGAAAATTAAAATACTTGTAAATATATAAAATATTGGAATCACTATATCTTATTCTCCTATTTTCAATTTCATGTAATCACCAAATAAGATGAAAAATTTTATTCTTATAATCTTATGAGGACCCATATTATGAACATATAGTATTTTTCAAAAAATTTCTACTATTATGCATAAAAAAATATGACTATAAAAATTCCAATTAACTTCATAATACATAATATTCACCCCATTGTAATTTAGAACATACTTTAATTTTTTTACCAAATAATGTTTCAAGATCATATTCAAATGAATTGTATGGTTTGACCAAGATTTTCTATCATCCAATGCTCATGTGTTTAAAAAAACCCTCCATGAGAGAATTATATTAGAAATAACTTGTTCCATTAAAGAGGGAAGGTATTTGAGATGTTCTATGATCATTCATATTCATCCCTACCATCTCAAAATAGATCTTTTTTAAATAGTGTGTTTAATTGAAGATTTAATTAGCATTAATAATAGATAAACAATCTTAATCTAGAGAACCTCCTTTGATACCGATTATTTGGTCCTAATTAAAATGGATGAATGGAAAAAATTGGGGGGGGGGAGGGATTGACCTTTTAAAATAATTTTATCCACTTATCAAAGTTATGTTAATTTAGTAAGAAAATAAAGTCAAATGAACATAATGATTTTTATAGTATTTCAAATATAAATTATCCTACTATAATATTCACCCCTCTCCCAATCTAAAATATATGACACCCACTATAGTACATCCTTTTGAACCCATAGAGGCACTACTCAATTATTCAACCTTTCGAACAACTATTATATTAACCCAATCACCAAGCCTTTTGTACACCTATAGAAACGACTCAAAATATATATGTTGGAGTGATGGTAGAAATAAATCATATCTTAGCTAGTCTAAATAACAACAAAATCCCTATCCTTTTGGAAGTTATGGAAGAACCCTATTCTTAACATTTTTAGGAGTTATAAAAAAACTATCTTACCTTTTAATGGGTAGTATAACCTAGTATGATTATGAACTCATAAAATAGAAACAATTAAAATGCTATAACCAAATAAAAAATTTATTATATTAGTGTTGAGGTAGAGATGTTCTCTCCAAAAATAAAAGATCAAATGACTATAATTCAATAGAGAATATTAGTTGAATTATAAAGTATATAACACTTATATAGTTCAAGTATATAAATTAACTTGTATAAATTGATATAGATCTTTCAAACTCCCTATGTAGGGACTTTTGTTTTTTAGTATTGTGTTATAGAGAATAAAATTTAAATTTTTTTGGGTGATTGTAAGGGTTAAAAGGGTCATTTCCACTAGAATATGATCTGAGATAATATTTTTGACCACTACTTTGGTCATGAAAAAGTTATTTTACCTTAGAATAGAATTTTGAGGGAATTATGGGTTGTTTGAGTTTTGGAAGAACATTTAATATTTAATTAATTAAGTATTAAATTATTTGCATAACTTTGGGTGGTGATATATTTTGAACAGAATTTCGGATTGAGATTTTGACTTTTTGGTTGAGTCTAGAATTCGGAGATTTTCTTAGCTGAGGTACAAACCCACTTCGTGGCTAAGAGTCAAGACAAGTGTTTTAAATGGGTTTTAATTAATTAATTAATTAATTAATTAAAACACTCCTTTGAGGATTCCTTTATAAGGAAGGGGGGGGGGCACCAACCTTCCATTTGATGACCAAAATAAGAGGGGGAGGAGAATTAGATTCCCCCAAAATTCATCCATGGTAGAGATTGGGACTTAATCAAGGTGCATTAGCTTTAGAGAGTGGATTTGGACCCAAATCTTCAGAATTTATGCCATGAGCTTGGATGATTTTTTAGTTTCATTCCCCATTACTCATAGATTCATTGGTTTTATGTTTTAAATCCCTATTATGTTTTCTAAGGAAACTATGTGGGTTTATCTGTTCTTAATTGGGGAAATACATGGGTCTCAAGAAGTTTATAGGGGTTTCTCATTCTGAAATGCCCACTAAATGGTGTTAGGTTTTATGAACACACACCATGTGTTTTTCTTATTTTTGGATGATTGATTTTTTTGTGTGTACACACCATGTAATTTAAATACATACAATGTCTTATTACTTGATCATGAACCTAGGTATGTGGAAACATACACGGGAATAAAAATATTTTCAAAGTACATGCAATGTACTACAAGAACATGCCATGTCGTGGGACATACCCATATAGCCATATACTTGAGAAAACACCCCATGTGAGGGGTACATATTCATGTAGTATTACATATTCATACTCCATGTACACCCTGCCTATGAAGTAGTACATGGGAAGACTCCAAGTCCGCTTTGGCCTTGTATAAGTAATTTTCCATGTGAAAATTTGAGAGTACACACTATGTAGTTAGATGTATACACCACGTACTTTTTCCAACAAGGGGTTTTTTTGGGAGTTTTGTTCCCATGAGTATGAAGTGGACTAGTGATTAGTCCATTCTAATCATTCTTCCACATAGACATTGATGGTTGAATCCTTTTGGTTTTTAGAGGATCTTTGGATAATTATTTGTACTAAGAGAGTTCATTAATAGGATTCCTTCAAGGTTTGGTTTCAAAATCCTCCATGGGTCGGTTTGTTAGCTATGAGGCCCAGGTGAGGGTTGAGATCTTGATGATCATCCTGTATCAAGTGTTATATAGAGATATATTTTGAGGTTATTTGGATTGATATCAGAAGATGAGATCATGTTGTATCTATGAGAAGTCCTTAGATCATCATTTAATTTTGGGACCCGTAAATAGAGGCAAGAGCAGTTTAGGTTTTAGATCCAATGTTTAAGGATTACGTTTTTTATAACCTTTTGGATGGGTTGACACCTTAAGATGGAGGATATGTTTGGGTGACATTGTGTTGTTGAGATGAATCTAGGAGACTATTGAGGGTGTCACAGAACAAAGGTACTAATCAAGTGAACTTTGGATACTATAGTCCGCTGATAAGAATGTAAATGTGGAATGGTGTTACATTTGGTTACCTTTGATGGGGTGTTGTTAATCGAGGATCAATTGAAGGCCATTTAGGGAAATTTTATGATGTTTCTAAAAATAGGCTTATACTGAGTCCTTGGATGAGATAAAGGAACCCCTCATAGGGAGAACTTCCCTTTCTATGGCCTTTGATCCATTTGAGGATTTTTATGGGTATGGGTGTTTGACCAACACTTTTTATATTCTATCTTCGTTGTGGATATTAAGAAATGGTTTATTACTATAGGGCCATTGTGATATGGTTGGGTTTCCATATTTTGATTCCGGTTTTACTTTTACAGACCATGATAGATGATGGATCTAGAAAAATGATCTGCAAGTATAGTTCTAGACATCCATAATTGAGAATATTTTCAGGAAAATTCATCTTAGTACTAATAGTTTTTTATGGTTTTAGTGATAGACTAAGGTTCAATGCACATTGTTTTATATTTCTGAGTATAGTGGATGTGACATTCCATCTATGTAGTTATATGCTGGGCTAATTCTCCATGAATTCGTAGTATACTATATGGATTAGATGTCACACTAAGGCTCATAGACACAAATAATATACTTTATTGTTTATATTCCAGACTGATGATTTAGGTAATGATTTTATACTATCTGGTATGGATGATGGAATAATTTTCTATAAACAAGGTTTAATTATCTGACTAATTCTCTTTGTACTAATTTTTTATGTGAGGTTCACTTGTTGGACTGATGCTCCATGTACTACTGATACTATACATGGGTTAGTTGTTGGAATAATACTCTGGGTTTTTTATAGTACTTTTGTGTAGTACCTAGGAATGACATGTATAGTTACCAGGTATGAGATAATGATTGGATTTGTGAGGATATGGTAGTATACAACTAAGATTAGTTTCTCGAATTATAGGACTACCATAGAATGGGTTCCCATAATCGTTAACTTTCATTGCAGCTTCCAATGATATAGATCCCACATGTTATTTCTGAGTCATATTCAATGAGATTTTCTCAAAGAAACCTTGGAATTGAATGAAGTAGGTATAGTTAATTGAGTACTTGGACCTATGTATCGATGATGGTTTTAAATATTTATTTCAGTTATATTTCAGCTAGGCAAAGCATATTGTATGATCATGCACTTGTGGTAGTAGGTTATAGGTTCAACTTTGTGAGTGGACTACTGAGATTTATTTATCCCCCTTTTTAAATGAACCATATTGTTCATTTATACATTATGTCTTTATTTCATGATAGGAATGGATGCATGATGAATAGGAAAAAATCCCAAGATTTCATGATCATGTGGGTTTCTTAAGTGGAGTCTTTTGATCGAGCTGGTGTAGCTCGATAGGGTAATCGATACCATGTATGTGAGATGGATCAAATTTGGTAGTAGATCCTAATGTATTTATTTTCCATATGTGATCATCCTAGTGGGAGGTCGATGTTGTATGTATTCCATGGTTGGTTGGGACTTTGCGATATTTATATTTATTATTGTATGCTTCTATTTTAGTTTATTTATTCTTTTCGCATGATTTGATGTGTATCATGTTGGGATATTTACTTCTAGTTGTGAAATATGGTATAGGGGTATAGTATCCCAATAGTTCCACCTTAAACCCCCACTTTTATTCAGAATCCTCTAACATACGAGGAGACGTGCTCTAGGTCTTATGAAAAACATGTTCGGGGAACTGATTTAGTGGAATATTAGAAGGGATCTTAAAAATTGGTATCAGATCATTTTACCTACATACTATTTTACTATTTTTGGTTTTTTATACTAGATATATATGAATGCATCAATGAATTTTATGGTTACCAGACTAGTTCATTGCGGACAACTATTCTGGTTGGAATTCCATTTTACTAGGACTGGGATTGCTATTCTAATTTGCATTGTAACAGTTTTATTTTATCTTCGCTTTTATTAATACACATTTAGTTTGTATTTTATGGTTTCTAATGAATTCCTAGGTCTTGGACCATTAGAAAGAGGCCTGAGATTTTATTTTTACTCTTGGCCTGTTGAGGCACGAGTCATCTCATGTATCATGCTTGGTACATAGAATCCACATGTTATTGGCCAAATAGTACATGAATTTATAGATTTCCATATAATTGAAGGTTCTGTAGATCTAAGGTGAGACAATTAGTGATGAGGATCCCAATGAAGTCCTCAAGAATATTTGGTGCAGAGACCCTAGTTGGTTAGTGTGGTATAAGTGTATGATTGTTGGACCCCTATGGGTAGTTTTTTTGAGGTTTGTTATATAGACCTATCCTCTAGGGAGTATTCTAGTGTGCATATGCCCAGAGGGGATAGGTGACCAAGTATTTGGTAGTCAGTTTGGCACCCTAAGAGCTACGTCTTTTAGTGATCTGTCCAAGACATAAGAGGTTGGTACTAGTACTTTTCAGAGACATGATTGACTGGGTAGGTGTGAGAGACTAGTTACTATCCAGATGTGAATCCATAATAGGGGGTTATTATCGTGATATTTTTTAAGGGTGACCTGTGAAAAGGTTCAGCTGAGTTGTGTGTTCCTTTGGGTGTATGAGGACATATTTATGTTTTGGGACTTTTGACATCGGTGCATAAAGGGTGTAGCCTATTATGGGGTTTAGGAATGTGAGATTCCTTTATGTTTTTGGAGGATGATAACTGATGTGTCATTGTTTCAGCTATGTGGCTAGATTAGGGGGGGGGGGGGTTGGATGCCAAGAATAGGTTACATTTGTGAAGGTGGGATATGCCTAATGGTATCAAATTGGATTAGGAGAATAATTGGTGATTTTTAGTATAAGGTTTTTATGTGAAGGTTTACTTTGTGTCAATACCATGTATGTTCACTTTAAGAGGCACAAAGATGTATGGTTTTCTTCAGATTTAAAGAACTTAGAGTGTTGGTGATTCAGTAGTGAATTTTATTTCTATGTTTAGGAACATTTAGGTGCCTATACTAGTTAGCTTTGGATGTGTATTCAAGAATGAATTGTGTGTATAAATAATCTTAGTGAAACTTATGAATAGTTCATGGGTTTTGAGGGGTCTACTAAGTGGTTTTTGTTCAGCGAGTTTCTTTTGGTTTTGGAAATCACCATGAGTAATCTATATATTAGGTAAGGGTACTAATATTTTTTTCAAATCATGGGAAAGGGTAACCTAAGTATCACCTAATGGTAATCAAGGTTCATGAATAGCTACACAAGGGTAGTAGGTCGTGTGAGTGTAAAAATCTAATACCCCTATGTAGTGTACGTTTTTCCCGTATGGGTAGAGAATATTTCCCTATGTGAATAATTTTTTCACATGAATAACTTTAAATATGTATAATTTGGTTGCGTGAATAAAAATTTCTATGTTGTGAAAAATGAATATGTGAATATTTTGCCTATATAAATAAATTTTCTACAAGAAAGGATTTTACTATGTGAATAAAGTCAAATACATGGTGAGATTTGGGTACATGTTGACAAAGAATTACCTATGATTATTTTTCTAGATGGTTTTGTATGTTTTTACATGATGTTCTAAAAACTGTAAATATACTATATTTTTTTATATTATTTTTCATTTCAATTTACTATAAGATTATCATGAATATTAATAATATTTTATTTATTCTAAAATTATACTTTAATTATCAAGTATCTATGAGAACATATTTTAAACTATTTTATGATGGTTTAAATGATATTTATATAGTATTAATTATATATAAACATTCATAGTGAAATTTTGATACTTTAAATATCCAATTTAAAATCCCCTAAAATATGAAAATCCGACCTCGAATATAATCAAGGATTTTTTCCTAGGAAATTAATTCTTATTATTTACAATTAAATTAATTTTTTTATCAGTTAATACTGTAATGTTTTATTTTATTTATATAATATCATAGATTACTCATAGGAATATTAATTTTATTTTACACATTGGATAATATCAAGGAAATAATACTGGTAAACCCTAAAGTTGTTTGTTCGTGACACATGTGCAATTCATTATTTAATAAAATGAAATATGAAATGATCCAAAAATTTCACTGATGTTGTGTATAAAGAAAATCTATATTCACAAGTTGGGGATTTAATGTATTAAAATGAAAGAGGTTGAGGATATTATTATACTGTACCAGGGATACATACTTTTTCAATCAAACACTATTGTCAACTGAACTTCAATTGGTTGATTTTTTTCTACTAGAGTGTTTCTTTGCTGCCTCTAAACTATGTTATAGGAGTGTTCATCTGGTTCGTTGGTTTTAATTTTTTTAACTCTTTTCTGTGTTCAAAATTGTAACAGATTATACTACCCATTAAAAGGTATGTTTTTGGATTGTGGATCCCAAACAAAATAAAACCATTATGTTATCCCTCTATGTGGGAAAAAGGAAGGACTGTCTGAGTTGTGCCTCTAGGTAAAAAAAGGAAGGTTAGTTTTCTGTTTAATCATCTAGGTGTTAGAAAGTCTTTGAAATTCGGTTTTAACTCTAGATGTGAATAATTATTTTTAATATTCCATTATTGTAGGTTTTATATCTATTAGTTAATTAGAGTGGTGAAGAGTAGAGAATGATTATTTAGATCTGAACCAATATAAAAATTCCCTGTAATTTTTTATTTTTTATTTCCACTATATTTACTTTGAAACTCTGATATAATCTTTATATTTTTTTTAAAATTCCAATTCACCCTCTTAGTAATTATTCCTTCTTCTCTTTGGGACTATCAATTGATATCTGAGTATGACTCTTGGCTGATATGTTAGTCAGAAACATTATTTTGATAACACATAATTGATATTGAAGGTTGTCTCTTTTAAGATATATTATTATTAATTTTATTTTTTATATTAATTATTCTAAATTTTTTATCCTAGTTTTTAATAAGAGTTAGGTAAATATCAATTTAAATGGATTTACAGAGAACAAGCTTGATGAAAAAGATTCGATGGATTATATTGAGCAAAAATTGATTGTGCGCCACTATTATAAAATGGTGCATTTCTATAAAATAAAAATAAATTTGATCTTGTTTATAATAATAATTATCCTAAATATATATGATATTATTTTTTAACCAAATTTATGGAAATACATCCTCTACAATATGTTTTATATTTCAACTAAAAGGGTTTTTCCAAACGTGTTATCCTTGATATTTACAAAAACTCTTAAACACAATAAGGTATTCATTTCTAAGTCATTATCATTAATATTGTTTGTAAATAGGGGTTTGAATTTAGTTTTTATTCCCAAAAATTCATATGTTAATCTCATCAAACTCAAATATTCATGGATAAGAAAACATGAATAAATCTTTTTGTTTGTAGGAAATATGACTTGGGGTCAACAAAAATCATGTTTGGTACATGGATAGTGGATTCTCAGGACATATGATTTCTGATATATCAAATATTATATAATTCAATAAATGTGAAGGAGTTAATGTTACTTTTCGTGATAACTATAAAGGAAAGATATAATTTTTTCAGTGTGGTTGGAATTTTAAATTCTGTTATTATATCTAAGGATTTATATATTGACAGATTGAAACATAATTTCATAATAATTTCACAACTCTAGGATGATATTTTTTTTTAAATTTCAAAATTATGAATGCATTTTATTCAATTATAAATCTATTTTGATTTATTTAAATAGGAAAAAAATGTTTATTCAATTTTTTTTAATTAACTAATCAAAATACCTAATGTTTAAATGATGTACAATTTGATAAAATTTTGTTTTATAGGAGGATGGGACATATTAATTTTAGGTTGATGTAAAAGCTATCGAAGAACTAAATAGAACTATAGTTACAAAAACTAAAAGATGACATAACCATTTTTTGTTAATCTTTTTAAAAATAAAACAACATAGATGTAGTTTAAAGTTAAATACTAAAGTAAAAACTATAAGGCCTCCTGATCTTATGCATTTGTATTTAATTTTTCCTATTAATATTTCTAGTTAAGGGGTAATGAGATATTGTTTTGTCATCACTGATGAATTTATTAGACACATAAGGTTTTATTTTATTACAATTATATATAAAAACTAATCCAAGTTTATAATTTTTTAATAAATTAGTTCTGAATTAGATTTTACAACTTATTAAATCAATTATAATTGATCATGTTAGTGAATTTAAAAAAAATAGAATTTATCTACTTTTATAAGAAAATTGGTATATAAAGAAAAATACTTAACATACATTAGTATTAAATCAAAATTGAAGTATATTCATTAAAAAATATAATAAATCCATGACATGAATGTATAGGTATATTGTCTTTAGAAACTAGGAAACACCAACAAATGGTTCATAAAACATCTACATTGTCTCCTGCTTATTTCTTCATAACTAGACACCTTTTTGAAATATCGTACTTCATACCCTTCTTCATGACCTAAATAAAAACACATATGAAAGGGTGGGATAAAATTATTAGTAAGGGTAAAAAAATTAATTATCAATCATATCATAATCATAAGACATAAGAATATAACATTTGAATGTCTTATCCTGCATATGAAAGACCGTGAAATCAAGTCATTAGATAAATGTTCATAATAATCAAAGGTAATAATTCAAAAAGTCATAAAATAATAAATGAAGCTTTGTGGCATAAAAATAATAATATAAAATCATTTTATATCATTCAAGTCTCATTTCCAAGACCCTCACAATGGAAAATTTCCATTACTGATCTGGATTTACTTGCTGTTCCAGCCCTATATTACTGATCTATATTTTATTTTCATTCCATTAATGCATATATCAAGAGATATTAATATTTACCCAATGAATTGGATGGATATATATGTCCAACCCATCTCATAATGAAAAAATTCTTATATGTTCTACAAAAACATAAATCATTTATCATAGCATAACCCAAGGAACAAAAATGGGTTTCTTAAACAACATTCCATCATAACCCATATAAAATAAATAGATTTAATAAAAAACAACTCATTCATAAATACAATAAAATCATAGTAATAATAGGGATAGAAACATAACTCTATTTAAATAATTTCATCTTATATCGAAAATAATTTTGATAAAACACTAGAAATTAATTTTTGAGGAAAATATTCATTCTTCTTAAAAAATGTTTTCTTTTCTCAAAATTCTACACAATTTTAAACGAAAACAATTTAATTGAAAATAAACTATAAATATTGTAAATTAAGAATCATGGAAATAATGTGTTATGAAATCGTAAATATCCATTTATTCCACATGAGTTAAAAAAATATTATTCTCATACTTTATCAAGAAAAGTCAAAAAGTACCTCGTATCGAGTAATGACAAAAGATTCTTTTCATACCGTTTTTTAAAAACTCACCAATAGGTAAAATTGAATTTTAAAAATTGTAGAATAATCTAAATAGTATTATATATTTAATGAATACATATGTTCATGATAAATACACCCCATCAAATACTTAAGAATAAATAATCTTTGATAATAATGAGATTGAAAAATTATCCCTTACCTTTGGTATGATATCCTTCTTATGTATCTGAAACTCAAGTATAATGATTTAAATCATGTTATTGACTTATTATATAATCATATTAATTTTTTTATATCTTATATGATCATATTATAATCCTTTTTATATTAACATCTCAATGTCCCTCGTTATTCGAATATTAACCGCTTTGTGTTTTTATGCAAGTTTTATCAGATAATTTCAGGTTCCAATTCTTAGGCTTTAGTTTATCATTTACAGAATGATAAAATTATAATATATATAATATTTATTCATTCCATTAATGTATATAATCATGTTTTAATAAATATCATGTAGAATGAATCACATCACATCGTGGAGATGGTAGGTCGTACGTACGCATGAGCAACAATATCATTCCCATAATTGTTGAATGGTATTGAAGTGGATGGTGTATAATATTTCAGAATAAGTATCACGTTATAATAATCATATATAGTTATCATTTCCATCATTATACCCATCCATGTAAGGTGGTGGTGATTAACAGATTACACTATGGATTGGAGATGGTAAGTCATATGTACACATGCGTGGGGATTTCATTTTTCATAGGATGGATAGAAGGTAGAATATGGTTGTTTTATAGAAATAATAAAATATCATTATTTATTTAATACTGATGTTATTACTTTATAATGAAACAATAAATAAATAGGAATTATAAGAATAAAAAAGTTTGAAAGAATTAGTAGAAGGGATTAACTCTTCCTTGATGTGCTTCCTCTAAATCTCTTCTTAGAGAACCAGAGCAGTTATTTGAAGATGGCTAGAACCTATAGAATGTAAATAAGAAAGTATAAGAGGAAATAATTAATGGGATGGATGAAATTTAAGTATCAAAGTGAAGTGTAGATGTGAGGGAGGAGGTACCATTTTATAATTGAGGTGAGGGGAACTTTTGGAAACTCTGTAAATAATAATTTATAATAAAATCAAAGCCTCCCCAAAAAACATAAAAAATGTCCCAATTTAGATGATGATATGAGATTGAATTTTAATCTCATAATCCAATAAAATTTGGACAAGTATTTCTGTCAAATTACACCTTATCATTTTAGTTAACACTTAGTTATTCTTTTATATTTTTAACTAGGGTAACATATAATTTAATATTAAAAGGGTGAAATATTTAATTATATGATGTAAAATTGACCATAAATAAATACATTATACCATTTTTTACAATATAACAATTATTATATATATATTTTAAAAAAATTAATGATTTTTAAATAATTTAAGAAAAAATTGTTTCTATAAATAATCAATACTATCAATTTTGACACTATTCAATTCATTGATTATTAAAAATATTAATATAACAAGATAACATAGAACAAAAAATTTTATTATATTACTAGGAGTTCAAGGTCACCTAAAAAATTATTATAAATGTTAATTATCCCAAACTATATTTACTTTAATATTTTTAATAACATTTATTTGATATTTCTATTAATAAAATAATTACTACAACAGTTTTTTTGTAAATATTTAATATGCTTATTTTTTGAATAAAAATTTCATATAAAATACCATAATGATGATAAATCTACTATATTTAAGAATAATACTTTTATTAGAAATAATCTTATTGAAAATATAATATTTAAAATGCTATACTTATTAAATTATGATGTTGACAACTTTAACATGACTTTAAATAAAATAATAAAAGTGTAATAATCCCTTTTATAAGACTCCAAATGGTCAATAACTCGACCCTTGTATGATTATGGTTGAGATATACATGGCCAATAATATTTTTTAAAGTTTTTGGATCTTTTAATGGGTATTATTATTTTAATAAAAACTATATTAATTAATTTTCATCAATAAAATAATTTTGTTATCATTAATGTATGAGCTATTAAGGTAATGATTTATTCCCTAAAAATTAAAAATAAATTACCATGATAAAGTAAAAAAATTTATATTTCAAATAAGTATTTATAATAGAAATTATCTTCAGTATAACCTTACATTATAAATATTTGGTTATTAAAACTTGAGTGAGACATATTTAACTTTTCCTTAAATAAAATAAAATAAATGTCATAATCTCATACAAGAGGATTCAAATGGATACTATTTCGACCTAGATATGATTTAATTTGAAAAACAATCATCCAATAATATATATACATGTGTTAGAGTAATTTTATAATAGTACTCTTACCCTTAATTCCCTAGTTTACCATTTTACTGTATTAATAAAAATTAACGATGTTACTATTAATAATGACCAATAATAAAATAAATATACTTACATAATTTGGAACTAATTAGTATAAATGCAGAGTTAATTTATCAAAATTAAAAAATATAAGTTCTATTAATTAATTTAAAATTAATCTCATTGTCTAAAAGAGATAATGGGTTTTAAAAGTTAAAACATTGCAAAAGAATGAAATGTTTTTACATTTGAATTCAATATAAAATAATTTATGATGAAATAAATTATATTTAATGATTAAAATATATTATTTTTATATTTTAAAACCATTAAATATTATAATCAACCCATAAAAATTATTTCTATGAAAAAAAGTTGTTATTTCATAATACTTAGTCAATTTTTACTACTCATCAAAATTTGAAAGTTATCAGATAAATATAAAAAATTAATAAAAATTAAATTTTTATATCCTTATTCAAAATAAAATGTTTATGTTTCCATATAAATATTATTAATGTGACTAAATTTAAATTTAAAATGTGTTCTCTATTTAACAGGGTAAAATTACACTTTAAAAAAATTTAGGTTTCTATACATCGAATAGGGTATATTTATACCCTATGACTAAAATATCTATTGGATAAATATAAAAAAATTATTAAGTATATAACATATATATCTCATTAATTTCAATACCAATAGTGATTCACTCAAAAAATGAAAATATCTAATTGATTTATATTTTTCATAAATAATTGATAGCTAATGAATTCACAATGAATTTTCATAAGTTTGTTATACTTATTACCACTAGACAAATGGATATGTTTTAATGGTAATTTTATACTATGGGTGTCTTATGGTTCGTTTAAACTCAATTTTTTTGCAATGTATTCAATTTAAGAATTAAAATTATTTATATAAAATATTTCATAAAAACATATGCATGTTACATTTTACACCCCTTAAACTTAATTTAACCTTAGAAACTTTTTCACTTGGAAAAAACACATGAGGATACCTCTCCATCATAATATCCTCAAGATCCCACAAAGCTTCCTAAAATTGGGGGTTCTTCTATAAAACTTTAACCAAACGAGTGGTTTTGTTTCCTATAACTTTTTCTCTATGATCTAGAATCTCTATCGGTTGTTCTTCACAATAAAGATCTTGATCCAACAGTATGACTTCTGAGTTTAGTACTTGAGAAGGATTGGGCCCGTAACTTCTTACGAGAGATATATGGAACAAATCATGATCTTGAGAGAGATTCATTGGAAGAACTAATCAATACACTACCTTCCCTCCATGATCTATAATTTTAAAAGAACTGATATACATAGGGCTCAACTTAGTCTTCTTTTCAAATCCCATTACTCTCTTATAGGGAGATTTTCAAAGAAACAAATTATCCAAACTTCAAACTCTAGGTATTTTATTTTCTTGTGAGAATAAATATTTTTTCGACACTGATATTCTCTTATGTGTTGTTGAATAGATTTGATCTTCTTTGCCATTTCATCAACAAGGTCAATTTCTAATAGCTTTCTCTCCCCAACCTCATCCAATTGATTTGGAGTTCTAAACATCTTTATATATAGGGGTTCTATGGAGACATATGAATACTATAGTGAAAGCTATTATTGTGAGAAAATTCCACCAAAGTTAGGTGTTTATCCCAACCACCATTGAAATCTATTGAGCAAGCTCTAAACATATCTTCTAGAGTTTGAATTATCCTCTCAATCGTACCACTTCCTTTACATATATCCTAGCATGATGATGAAGTGATCAATCCCCTATAATAGAAATGTAGTGTGATGACTTCATAAGGCAATCAACTATAACCCATAAATAATTATTTCCATTGGATGTGTTGGGAAGTTTGATGACATATTCCATAGTGAGGTTTTCCTATTTGTATTCTGGTATGAGTTATAGTTGTAACATCCCATTAGACTTCTATTTCTCAGCTTTAACTTGCTGACAAACCAAGAATTGAGAGAAATATATGGAAACATCTCTTTTCAATCCCTCCCACCATAAATACTCTTTCATGTCCTTATACATTTACGTGCTTCCAGGGTGAATAGATAATGAATAACTATGAGCCTCATCCAATAAATCCTTCTTTAATTCTAATATGTGGGGAATACAAAACCGATTCCTAAACCTTGTTATTCCATCAAAATTAAGGCTGAATTTAGGAACATTTCTCACCTTATTTTTTAGTGATACATCTTTCTTCTACAACTCCTTAATATTCACATCTATAGATGGTTTAAAATCCATTTGATAATGATAATATTTCTCCCATTCCTTTAAAATTTCGAGATCCATCATTTTTAAATCCATATATATTAGATCTTTTGTGATCCTCTTCAAGGATATGCTAAGATGGTCTTTTTTTACTCAATGCATCTACCACCTTGTTCCCTTTTCCATGGTCATAAGGTATTGATAAGTCGTAATATTTAATAAACTCCAAACATCTTCTTTGGTGAATATTTAACTCTTTTTGTGTGAAAGTAAAATTTAAACTTTTATCACAAGTATAAATATCACACCTTTCACTATAAAAATAATGAGTCTATTTATTTAATGAAAATATTACCACAGCTAACTCTAAATCAGGAGTTGGGTAATTTTTCTCATAGATTTCCAACTGTCATGAGACATAACCTATCACCATATCATTTTTCATGAGAAAAAATCCCAACCCCTTCTTGGATGCATCATTGTAGATCACAAACCTTTCTCCACTACAAGTCTGTGTGAGCATAGATTCAATTGCTAACCTTATTTTTATTTCATTAAAATTATATTCACATTATTCAATCGATATGATCTTAACTCATTTCTGAGTCAACTTGGTGATTGGATTAGATAATCATGAATAATATTTCACAACTCGTTAGTAATATACATCCAAACCAAGATTTTTTTTGATTCTCTTTACTGTTTTTGGTCTTTTCCAACTTTAAACTACTTTTATTTTTATGGATCTATAGATATACCATCTTTTGAGATTATGTTACCTAAAAATGAAACATTTTGAAGCCAAAATTCACAATTGGTAAACTTTTTATAAGGATTATACTTTTCTCAGGATCTTTTCTACAATTCTCAAGTGGTCTTCATGTTATTCCTTTCTCTTTGAATAGACTTGAATATCATCTATAAAGACTACCAAAAACTGATCAATAAAGTATCTAAAGTCTCTATTCACTAGATCCATGAAGATAATAGGGGAATTATTTAGACCAAAAGGCATCAATATAAATTCATAGTGTCCATACCTTGTTCAAAATGTTGTCTTTGGTATATTCTCCATTTTTACCCTTAATTTATGATATCATGAATGAATATAAATCTTGGAAAAGTATTGAGCACTACATAGTTGGTCCAATAAGTCATTAATGTGGGGAAGAAGGTATTTTTTTTGATAGTGATCTTGTTAAGTTCTCGATGATCAATTTAGAGTCTCATTGATCTATCTATCTTCTTAATAAACATAGTAGGTTATCCCCATGGTGACACACTAGGGTGTATGAATCCATTATAAAGATTCTCCTGAAGTTTATTCTTCAATTTATATAACTCAATTGGGTCCATTATGTAAGGTGTCTTTGAAATAGACATAACACCCGATATGAGTTCTATTGAAAACATAACTTTGCAATTTAGTGGAAGACATGGAAACTCCTCTAGAATTACATCATCTAACTCCCGTATAATGGGTGTATTATTAATCATGAGTTTCCCCCTAACCATTTGAGATAAATAACCTTCATTTATAGTAATCAATACCCATAAGATATATGAAGTTTCTGTTGTAAAGTTATATTCATTCTTGCATTGATAGATGATTATAGATTTATCTGGACTATGAAATGTGAATTTGATTCCTTGAAAATTTATATGAGATCTATATTGAGAAATCCAATACATGCCAAGAATTACATAAAAATAAATTATAGTATGGATCACATGATTTTCAAGAATCACTTTTCCCCAAAATTCAACCAGAGAAGAATTATAAACTTTTGATGTGAATATTGTTCCATTAAAAGTAATCACAACTAACTCAACATTTAATTATTGAGGTAATACGATGATACGCTTAAAAAATTCTTCAAGAAATAAAAGATTTGGTGGATCCAAAATATAATAAAACATTTTCTACTTTAGATTGGATGGTAAGTGTTCTTTTCACCACCTAATTATCATACTCCACATCACAGATAGTTATTTCATGTGATTTTCCTTTGTCTATGGCCTTAAGAGTTTTCTGATGTCAATCACCATCAATAAACATAGGATTAGTACATTTATTGGCATAATTATCAATTTCTTTTCACTTGTAACATTGAAGTGTAGGAGGTGCATTATGTGTATCCTTTCCTCTATTCGCATGATTAGACATCTTTTTCCCATCACATCAGCATTCAACTTCCCAATAACCTTCTCTTACACACATAAAGCATTTACTAGTCCCTTTAAGACAATTTCTTCCATGTTTCTTTACACACTTTAGGCATAAGGGAAAAATCATCTTCTATTGAGTGGGGTATTTGTATTTTCCATTAAATTCCATTTTTGTTTTCTTATCAGACCCATAAGGCTGATGGGTTACTCCAATCTCTATATCTACCTAGAGAAAACATTGAACAATTTCCTCATAGCTATTAAATCCCCTTACGGCTACTGCCCTTTGGAGGCTTGGTTTTAATCCACTAAATAATCGATAAATGTTCCTCTAAGGTTGGATAATAATTCCAGAATCATACCTTGCGAGTCTTGTAAAATTTTCTTCTTAGGTACCAAATAATTCATCATCCTTTTTCTTATGTTTATGGAACTCTTTCTCCATACTTTTTTGAAGAATATGAGTAAATTACTTATTTAAAAATAAGTTCCTAAACTTGTCCCATTCCATGGACATAATTTCATATCTTGCCTCTTATTCTTGATAATATTATATCATTGATCAGCTTCACCTTCCAAACAATAGACTTCTAAGATGAATTTATTAGGTTTAGAACATTGTAGAATAGAAATATATTTTTAGTGGTACTGATCCATTGTTTATCCACTAATGAATTAGAATACTTGCTGAAATAAGGTGGACTCTACCTCACGAAGGACTCAATAAAATGGTGATCCCTCATTTTATCATTTGGAAGTCTTTGTTGAATCATATATTGGGAAATTTTTGTGGGCATAGATACATAATTTTTTATTCTATCTCCCATAACATATGATTTCTCATAAGGATAATCATTTCATTTCCCTTTTCATTCGGCATTAATGCGATTCCTTCGGGTTCCAACCATTGACTAAAACCACGAAGCATTGTGTGATAAACACTAATAATAATCGGAAAGTCACACAATAAATAATAAAATTTTAGTTTTAGGAAAATTTATATTTTATATTGGTTTATTCACGGTAATTTACAAAACACTAGGATTGTACCCTATCCTTAGACATATCCTTAGGGTTATTACTAAGGCATTCTCATCCTAGTTTCCAAAGGATAACTATACCTTTCCTATGATACCAACTATAACGACCCATAATTTACATTCATTGATAATACCTCAAAAATGAAGTATATTCATTACAAAATATAATAAATACATGATAGAACTATATAGGTTTAGTGAAATTAGAATCTAGGAATCATAAACAACAGGTTCATAAAACTTCTACATTGTCTCCCACTTATTTCTTCATAACTAGACTCATTTTTGACATATATTACTTAATAAACTTATTCACGACTTGAGGGAAATAAAAATATGAAAGGGTAAGCTCTAATTTTCAGTAAGGGTAATCATGTGAAATATCAATCATATCATAATCATAAGACATAATAGCGTAACATTTGAAAGTCTGATTGTGCATATGAAAGACCATGATATCATGTCATGGGATAAAAGTTTATAAGAATTAATGGTCATAATACTAACAGTCATAACATAAGACATGGAGTGTTTTGGAATACACATAATCATATAAAATAATTTGATATTAGTCAAGGCCCATTTCCAAGACCATCACAGTAGACAATGTCCATCACTGAACCAGTTTTACATGTCGTTCCAGCCCTGTATTACTGAACGAGATTTACATGTCATTCCAATCATGACTATATTATCTGATATAAATCATTACCTAATATATTGGAGAGATATACAGTTCCCACCCATCACATAATGAAATAATTTTTAAATGTTCCACAAAACATAAATCATTCATCATAGCATAAACCAAGGAACAAAAATCGGTTTCTTAAACAACATTCCATCATAATACATATAAAATAATTGGATTTCATAAAAAATAATTCCTTAATAAACATATTCAAATAATAGTAATAATAGGGATAAAAACATAACCCTTTTTAGAGAATTTCATCTTATAAAAAAAATAAATTTGATAAAACACTTGAAATTAATTCTTGAGGAAAATATCCCTTCATATTTGAAAATGTATTCTTCTCCTAAAATGACAAAAAATTTTAAAAGAAAGGAATCTAATTGAAAATAAACTTTGAATATTTTTAAAGAGGAATCATTTAAATATGGTTTTATTAAATATTAATAATCCATTCATTCCGTATAAGTTAAAAAAACATTATCCTCTTACTTTTTTCATAAAAGTAAAAAAGTACCATGTATCTATTAACTAAAAAAGATTCCTGTCATACCATTTAGTAAAAATTCATCAATGGTTAAAATTGAAATTAAAGAATTTTAGATGAATATAAATAGTATTATATATTTAAGGAACATGAATTTAGATGATAAACATACCCTATAAAATACTTATGAATAAACAATCTTGGATAATAATGAGATTGAAAAATTATCCCTTACCTTATGTCCGATATACTCTATATGTATATGAACCTCTTATATATTGATTTAAATAACAATATTTACTTATTAAATAATCATATTCATTTTTATGATATCATACATGATCATATTATCATCCATTTTTTAGAAACATCTCATTGTCCCTCGTTATTTGGATATTATCCGCTTTGTGTTCTCATGCATGTTTTGTCAGATAAGTTCAGATTCCAATACATAGGTTACAGTTATATAATTTAAATAATGATAATATTATAATATATATAATATTTATTCATTCCATTCATGTATATAATCATTTTTTAATTAACATCATGTATAATGAATCACATCACATCGTTGAGACGGTATGCCGTACGTACACACGAGTGACGATATAATTCCCTATAATTGTTGAATGGTATTGAAGTGAATGGTGTATAATTTTTTAGAATCAGTATAATGTTATAATAATAATATATATTTTTTATTTCCATCATTATAAAAATCCAAGTAAGGTGGTGGTGAAAACTGATTACACCGCGGTGTGGAGATGGTAAGCCGTACGTACACATGTGTAATGATTTTGTTTTTTGTAGGATGGATAGAAGATGGAATATGGTTGTTTCGTAATTATAATAACATAACCGTATATAATTTATACTTATGTTATTGCTTTATAATGAAACAACTAATTAAGAGTAAGTACAAGAAGAAAGATGTTTGAAATAATTGGTAGAAGCGATTACCTTTTTCTTGACACGCTTCCTCTAAATCTCTTCATAGAGCACTAGAGTTGGTCTTTGAAGACGGAAAGAACCCCTATAATGTAAATAGTGAATTTGAGAAGACAAAAGGGCAGGGGATGGATGATTTTTATGTATCAAAGTGTAGTTGAGGGGTTAGGGAGGAGGTTCCCTTTTATAATTGAGGTGAGGGATACCTTTAGATACTCCACAAATAAAAATATATAATAAAATCAAACCCTCCCCTAGAACCACTAAAATGAACCAATTTTTAATATGAGATGATATAAGGTATTAATATCATCAACCAATAAATTATTTATATGTATTTATGTCATTTTCAACCTTATATTTTTAATTAACACTTAGTTATTTTATTTAATTTTTAACTGGGGTAATAAATAATTCAACATTTAAAGGGTGAAATATTTACTTATCTGAGGTCAAATAGACAATAAATAAATAAATAAGACCATTTTTCACCATATAATTATCATTATATATATATATTTTAAATAGTTTAACTGTTTTTAAATAATTTAATAAAACATTATTTTGATAAACAATCAATAGTATAAATTTTGAGACTATTCAATTAATTAATTTTTAAAAATATTAGTATAACAAGATAAAATAGATTTTTTTATATTACTAGGAGTCCATGTTCATCTATAAAATTAATTATACATGTTAATTATCCCAAATTGTATTTAATTTAATATTTTTAATAAAATTTATTTGATATCTCTGTTAATAAAATAATTACCACAACAGTTTATTTGTAATTATTTGATATGATTATTTGTCAAATAAAAATTAAAAATAAAATAAAATGATGAAGATAAATATACTTTATACCATGAAAATACTTTTATTAAAATTTATCTTCTATTAAACCTAATATTTTAAATGTTATACTTATTAAATTATGAAGGTGATAACTTAAACACCACTTAAAATAAAACATTATATGTATCAAAATCCCTTCTATAAGGCTAAAAATGGTTCATAAATCAACTCTTCGATTATTATGGTAGAGATATAATCAACCAATAATATTTTTTCATGTGTTTGGATCTTTTAATGGGTATTATAATTTTAATAAAAACAATATTATTGATATTTCATTAATAAAATAATTTATGCATCATTAATGTATAAGATAATAAGGTAATTATTTATTCCCTAAAAATTTCAAATAAATTACCATGATACAAGAAATAATTTTATCATTAAAATGAGTATTTATAATCGAAACTATATTTTGTATGACTTTATATAAAAAATGAATTAATTATTAAAATTTGAGTGAGACATATTTAACTTTTCTTTAAATAAAGTAAATTAAATATTCTAATATCATGAAAGTGGATTAACAAGGATACCATTTAGAACCAAGGATGATTTTGGTTGAAACAAACTCATACAATGATATTAAAAAAGGTTTTAGGGTAATTTTATAATAGTATTATTACTTTTAATTCCATGGTTTCCCCTTTTACCGTATTAATAAAAATTACCAAAGTTACTATTCATAATGCCCCAATATAAAATAAATCAATTTACATAATTTGGAACTAATGATTATAAATATTGAGTTCATTTTTCAAAATTAAAAACATAGAATTTGTAGTAATTAATTTATAATTAATCATGTTTTTGTAAAGAGAGAATGAGTTTTAACTACTAAAACATTGCAAAAGATTGAAATGTTTTTACATACGATTTCATTGTAAAATTAATTCAAAAGAAATACATTGTATTTAATTATGAAAATTTATTATGTTTATTATTTAAATCCACTAAATATTATAATTTATCTATTTAAATTATTTTTGTGAAAAAATTTGTTGTCACATAACATTCAATGTATTTTTACTATTCATCAAAATTTGAAAGTAATTAGAAAAATATAAAAAATTAATCTAAATTAAATTTTTATATGCTTCATCAAAAGAACATGTTTATGTTGTCACATTAAAATTATTAATTTCTCAAAATATTAAATTAAAAGGGCTTATCCATTCAAAGGTGTAAAATTATTTTTTTAAAAAAATATAAGTTTTTATACATCAAATAGAGTTTACTCATACCCTATGACTAAGATATCAATTGGATGAAAGAAAATATTTTATTAAGTATATAACATATATATATCACTAATTAAATTACCAATAATAATTAAATTAAAAATACAGATATCTAATTGATTAATATTTTTCATAAATAATTGATAGCCAATGAATTCACAATGCATTTTCATTAGTTAGTTATACTTATTCCTGATAACCAAATAGCTAGGATATAATTATAATTTTATAATAAGGGTATCTTGTGGTTAATTTAAAATCTTTACTGTATGAAATTCAAGCTACTAAAGAATTAAAATTATTTAATGAAAATATTTTATAAAATCATTTGGGAGTTATATGGTATTTTTATAGAGACCTTGATTTTTCTTATGTGGCTATTACTTCATTTTAAATATAAGAGACATAAAAACATTAGAAAACTAGGATCAAAAGGTTTAGGATCTCAAAAAAATTAATAACATACAAAAATTAGGCATAATAAAACATAAAAACTTATTTATAATCTTATTATTTATCCTTCTAAAGCTAATGTTCTCCTTAGTAAATTTGGTCACCTGAGTATATACATTGAAGAAAGGGATGAGCTAACAGACCAGTAAGAGGATATACAAGAACATGGATAAGTATAACATGGGTGAGGAAAATCATAATCTACATAACATAACAATAGGATCATCATCACAATCCTGAGAGGAATCATAAGATAAAGGCATGGAATGTCATGTTTCATAAAAATGAAACACCGTGTCTTAGAGGTTAAATACCACATATAGTTGTGAACAAAGATAGAATCATGTTCATGTATAAAATATGTTCATAATCATAAAATAATACTTATGAAAAAATTTATAATCAATTTCACATGTATTTCACAAAATCTTATGATATAAATCACATTACCCAATGCATTGAACCGCCATATAATTTTGGGCGCACCTACCACATCGTAACATTTACATAATCATGTTTTCCACATAGAATGTATATAAATCATTGAACTAAAATAACCCATTGAAAATAAATTTTTTCATTTCATAAATAATATATTCATGAATAAACATTGGGATTCCAAAAAGGTAGAAACTATTTGGTATGAGAATCATCACACTTGAGTAAAGATAAAACAATCTCAAGAGGAGTTAAGATGTGTTTTGGAAAGAAGTTTTCTTTTTGAAAATATTTTTATTTGTCATAAAAAAAGATTAGAAACATTTATATCATATAAAATAAAAGCTAAAACCAATGAAATTATATTTTATTAAAATTAATAGAACCTCCACACTACAATTTCAGATGATAAAGGAATATCCAAAAGAAAGGAGATTTGGTTCGAGAATCCCTATACCTTTTGTATGAATGATTTCTTCACATTAATATCTAGGATAATAAAATTAGTTTAATTAATTAATAAATAAATAACCTATTATACATGTATTTTATTTATTATAAATTTATCAAGTTCCTTTATAGATATTATGATGAGTTATAGAGTTCAATTCCGTTGTTCTGGTAGTGTTCATTTTCTTGATTTTCATGACCGTTTTGTTTGTATAAAAGTATGGAAGTTCATGTAAAATGAAAATTAATATAACTAATTGAGATTATATGTTACTAATTAAGTTCCATAATTTTAAATGGTCTTATATATTTTTTTTCCATATATGTGGATGATTTATTAGATAAAATGTTAATGGTAATCATTTAGATTAATTTTGTGGTTTTCTATCACCACAAACTTTTTTTATTTAATTATTTATTATTATGTATATAGGTTATTTAAAAAACATAAAAATGTTATAAAATACATTTTAAAATAATTTTCAAACATTATAATGGTTTTATAAGCATCCTTGAATGCGGTAAAGGAGAAGTAAAGTGCATCGTCCATGATGGTAGTAAATAGACACATCAAGATGATGGTTCATTTATGAGAATAAAAGGGAGAAGAGAAGAGGTTTTATGATTTATTATTCAATTCAAATAATAAAATTATAGTATATATAATAAAATATAGTTATCATGAAACTTGGACAATGGAAGGTGAGGAGATAATAAGAAAAGAAATGGAATTGAAAAAAATTTAAAAGAAAATGAAAGAGGTTTTTTCCTCTTGAATTATTTTCCTTGAGAACCTCCTTAGAGAAATTGGGTTTGATATTTTTTTGAGACCAAAGGATTTTTAATTCAGGGAAGAGGATTGGGAAGTGAATTTGGAATAATTTGGGAAAGGTTAAAATATTGCAAGGTGTGAGGAGAAGAGGTTGAATGGTGTGGTATTTATAGGGGTGGAAAGATATGTTTTTTTGATTATTTTTTTTATTTTGGATATAGACTAAAAATATTTTGAAAGTTATCACTAAATATATTAAATAATTTAGGTTAGTTTATGATTATATTCTTACATGACCCATACATCATCTACGACTCAATAATTCATATATTTGTTAAATACTGTAAATTATCATATTTCACCATTCTCTAAAAATTAAACTATTTGAGAAAAAATCCTAAAAATTAACCCTATACATTTTAGATAGATAGATTTCATAATTGAACTCCTTTTTAAGACAATAACTTTATAAATATGATAAATTTAACATATATTTTAAATCATCATTTATTCAAAAAATACCAATTTTAAAATTAGTACTGATTTTATGAACCGTTGAAAAAATAATTATTCCTCATAAAATTATACAATAATAATAATATAAAGACTATTAATCTATGAAAATATTTTATGAAAACAAAGTATCTTTTAAATTTTTATATTAATTATAAAATTATAAATGAATATTTACATTTTACAAAAATACCAATTCTTAATTTGTCATTTTTAAAATATTTATTACTTATACTACGATATAATTATGTCATATTTTAATTAATAAGATTCATAAATTCTATTTATACTTTCATAGGTGAGTTTACAATTTTATTAACTAGATTACTATTCCTAATTATCATGTTACTATTCCAAGGACCAAGTTATTATTTCATCAGTATAGGTTTCTTGATTTCTTTGAATTTCACTTATTTCATTCTTAAATTACAAGAATAATGTTTTTATTAGACCCTATATGCTATTTATGTGTTTTATACCATATAACATAATTATAATAAGGGGAAAATTTCATTTATAAAAGTTTGGATTGTAAAATTATTCACCCCTTTTTAATTTTCACCCTCAAAATTTCATTTTATATTAAAAGGTGAGGGTATTTCTCCATTGTTTCTTCCTATATTTCCCAAGTCACTAATTCAAACTGATGGCTCCTCCATACAACTTAACATGGAGATTTGTCTTTTTGCGTAGGACTTTGTCTCTTCAGTCCAAGATCTTTACCAGCTGCTCCTCATATGATAGGATGTTCTCCAGTTACACCACCTATAGATTTAGTCCATGTGAGGGGTCAGGTATGTACTACCTTATGAGTGATACATGGAAGAATTCCTGAACATTAGCCATACTTTGTGGAAGTGAAAGAGGATAGACCACTACTCCAATGTGATCAAGGATCTCAAAGGGGCCAATGTACCTTAAGCAAAGATTCCCTTTCATTCCAAACCACATGAATATTTTCCATGGTGGTATTTGAAGAATAATTATCTAAAACATCAAGCACAATGTTTATTTGACCATTTTCAGTGTGGTTCTTTTTTCAAAACTAAGAATCTTTTATGTGTTACTAGATAGCCTGAACCTTATTTGTAATCTATTGAACAAGATCATGTACAAGTTTCTTTCCTTCTCAAACTTCATCAAAATAGGATGGAGTTCTACATCTCTTTCCATACAGATATTCATATGTATCCATCTGAATATATGAGTTTATGATTTTGCTATATATTAACTGAAACATGGGAGATTAAGATCCCATAAACAATTTAATTCTATTGACCATTCTATTATAATGTATTCGAGCATTTGAATAGTATTTCATAATGACCATTAGTTTGGGGGTGATAAGATATGTTGAAATTCAATTTAGTACTCAAATCGCGTTGAATAATTCTAAAAAATTTAGATGTGAACTTTGGATCATGATTAGAGATGATCAAAAGTGAAATACCAACCGTCATTACCATTTCCTTTAGATATATCTTGGAAATCTATTAAAGTGAGAGATGTTCCAGAATAGAGATAAAGTGGGTATTCTTGGTGAGTCATTACACCACATCCAATATCACATTATTTAATTTGGATGTCTTTGGGAGACTAGTGATGATGTTGATGGAGACATTATTTTATTTCCATGTGGATATATGCAATGGTTTCATCATCCCTTTGTACTTATATCACTCTACTTTAACTTTATGACATATTAAACATCTTGATATATACTCCAAAATATATTTCTTCATGTTGTCATTCCAGAAGTGTTCTCAAAGATCAATGTATATATTGGTACTTCCAGGATGGATAGAGAATGTTGAGATATGTGAATTATCCAATAGATCATTTTGTATCTCATTTGATGAAGGATCACAAAACCTTGATCCAAAACAAATCACACCATAATCATCAATATGGGACTCTTGTTTTTTCCCTCCATTATAAATTTCACTTTTTCTTGTAGCTATAAATCACCCCTTTATGCCTCCTTAATCTTTTCTTGGATAGATAGTGGGAAAATCATTTGGGAAGGTGGGATGTATTCCATGTAATTATGATTTCCAAATACATCCTTTGTATATCCATGAAGATAGGGTCTTTTTAAATCTAAATCATGTATAAGGTACGTGTTTTTTCTAAGATAATCAGCTACATTTTTTCATTCCCAGGATGGTAGTGAATAGATCAATCATAGTTATTTGTTATATCTAAATGCCTTCTTTGACGCATGTTGAGATCCTTCTTTATGAATATATAATTTATACTCTTATGATTGGTATATAAGTCACAATTATCACCATAGAGATTGCGAAATTGAATCTTTAGAGTGAAGATCATAACTACTAACTCTAGAAATTGCCTCAGGTAGTTTTTCTTATGGATCATCAATTACCATGAGGTATAGGCTATAAATTTTTCGTTATGCATGAGTACACAACCCAAAAATTTCTTTGATGCATCATTATATGTAAAAAAAATTATCTACTTCTAGGTAATGTATGTATAGGTATAGTGATCAACCTATTATTTATCAACTTTAATATTTCCTCACATTCTTAAATCCAGACATACTTGACCCCATTCTTTGATAAATTAGTTAGAAGGCCAGACAATCATGAGAAATTTATCACAAAACATAGTTATTTCCCTACTAAGACATTAAAACTATGAATTTTAATGCTTATAGAGGGACTGTGACATTTCTCAATTGCCATTGTTTTTGAAGGGTCCATAGACATTCCCTCACATGTGATCACATGTTCCAATAATATGAATTTCCACATCCAAAGGTCACACTTTCTGAACATGGAGTAAAATTTATCCTTATTTAATGTCGCCAACATAATCCTTAGATGTTCTTCATGTTCCTACTTTATCTCAGAGTATATGTGTATATCATTGTTAAAAACTACCACATATTTTTCAAGGTTCCATCTAAATACTCTATTCATCAAATCCATGAAGATGGTAGGGGAATTAGTTAATCCAAAGGGAGTCACTAGAAACTCATAGTTTCCATACCTTGTACGAAATGTAGTCTTTTTAATATCTTACTTATTAAACATTATTTGATGATATCCAGAAAAAATATCAAACTTTGAGAAGTATTGATCTCTTGGTATTTTATCGAACAAGACATAAATCCTTGGAAGATGATACTTGTTCTTTATGGTGATATTATTGAATTCTCAATAATTGATACACTACCACATTGATCAATCCTAATTCTTTAAAAAAATCACTGGCACACCCTAAGGTGATGGACTAGGGAATATGGACACTTTGTTCACGTTCTCTTGCATCTTATTCTTTAACTCCTGCAGTTTCTTAGGGGTCACCCTTTATGGTTAATATTGATATAAGAGTGTCTCCAAGTGTGATTTCTATTTAGAACTCTACCTAATGATTTTTGGGAAGTACGGGAAACACTTTGGGAAACATATCATTATATTCCCCCACAATGGTCATTTTTTCAAGGTTAATACCTTTCATTGACCCAACCATTTGAGTGAGGTGTTATTCTTCATAGGTAATAAACACCCACACCATGAAAGGATTTTACAAAAGAGATTCATGATCTTCCTTTCATTTGTATTGTCACATGGGATGGTCATAATTTGAAAAGATTTTTATTTTTCTGGATAATAAATGTGTTCTATATATAACAAGATCCAATCCATCCATAGTATAGCGTCAAATTCTACCAATGAAAGTATCATGAGATTCGATGGAAGAATATTCCCACGTATTCCAACTGGATAAGATTCCAACACTTGGGTTGAAATGATTTCAACACTAGGTATTTTATTATATATCTCTACTTAAAAGTATCTTGGTTTTGATTCCATAGTTCTATATAACATTCCAAATATAAAGGAAAGAATAGATCTAGAATAAAATAATAGTTTTTCCATTATTTAGTGAATAGAAAGTGTACCTTGTACATTTTTTTTCTTGATACACTTTAGAAGTAGCGTTGAAATATGCTTTACCTTTTTTCCTTTGGCTTTGGTGGCTGAAAATTCTAATTACCATCAAGGAATTGAGGTGTAGTTAACTAGATTTCATAGTGCCTTTTATCCCTACATTTTAAGAATTGAACCATTAGTGGGGATCTACTTTCATTCATCACATTGGTTGGATTCCTCAAGTCTCTAAGAGAGTCATGAGCTTGGTGTCCTTCTCTCACACACATGAAGCATTTCCACATCCCATTGATGGAATTTCCATGATGATTCTTCCAACATTTTTAACATGTGAGTAGTTGAGTTTTCATTCCACCCTTTTCCTTAGATCCTCTAGCCTAAAACTTCATCTTTCTTTTCATATCACCATATCCATTGGAAAATTCTCCAAATTCCATATACAATTTGAGATCATATCGAACAACTTATTCATAACTCCTAAAGTCTCTGATATCTATATCCTTTTGAAGGTGTGGTCTTAAACAACTAAATAATATATCTATTTTTCTATAATTATTGATAACAAATCCCAAGGGTTCCATTACATGATTTGGAAAAATATATTCATTATATGAGATAGATTTGAATTATATTTTCCTTCAAGTCTATGAATTCCCTCTCGATCTTTGTATGGAGAGTTATAGGGAAATACTTGTTAAGAATGATCTTTTTAAATTCTTCCCACTCCATATCTTCTATTTCATCCTTATACTTGATGTTATTAATCAACACCTACCATTGATTGGCCTCTATATATAAATTATAAATGGTAAAAGTCACCTTCTCCATCTCATAACAATGAATCATAGAAAGTATGTTCTCTATTGAGTTGATCTACAATTCTGTGAGTAGTGTATTTAAATAAACACTAAACGTCAGTGGTAATTTGCACATAAAAAACTCAATAGACAGTTTCCCCTACTTAAGGGAAGGTGGATGTTCCACAATATTCATGTTATTATTCATAGCCTTAGATTAGTGGGGTAAGAATCTCTATGAAATTTTGAACTCCTCCAACCAAGGCATTGGGGATGTCCTTCGGGCATTCACTGTATTATCCCTCACATGGGTTGTTGGCCAGAGTTCTCATGGTTACCATCTTTTTCTAAAATTGAAAATGTTTGAACAAAATATAAGTCAATAATTCATGAATAAATAATTTATTCCTTTGGGAAATTAACTTTCATGGAAAATATTTTTGGATAACGATGATTAGAATATTTCTGAATCAAATCATCTTGGGTGATTACCTATTCATAGTATTATAATTTTTTTCACTAATGTTCTCTAATAATAATTCCAAAATTAGCTAAACTATTCTATGATAACAACTATAGTGACCTTGATTTTTCTTACCAAACTATTACACCATTTTAATGATAAATAGCATAAAATCATTACAAAACATGGATCCAAACGTTTAATATCTTTGGAAAATTAGGACCATCCATAACTTATTCATAATAAAAAAGAAAAATATATTTAAAATATTCTTCTTTATCCTTCTAAATATCATGTTCTTCTTTGTAAATGTAGTCACCTAAGGATATACATAAAAAAGGGGTGAGCTAATAGCTCAGTAAGATGATATACTAGAACATGGATCAATATAACATGGGTGAACATAATAATCATCATAATAATATAATCATTATATAATCCTCATAATCATGATATGAAAAATCATATAAATTCATCGAATTTTGAATTGAATAAAAATGAAACACCATGTCTTAGTGGTCAAATACCACACATAGTTGTGAAAAAAGATATAATAACGTTCACACATTACATATGTTCATAATAATAACATCATCATTGTGAAAAAAACTAGAATCATGATAATGAATATTTTACATTATCTCATACGAAACATCACATTACCCAATGTATTGGAGTGCTATACAATTCTAGGCTCACACATCATATCATAACATTTACATAATCAAACTTATCACATAGAATGTATATTAATCATGGAATTAAAATAACCCAGGGAAATAAATGGGTTTAATTTCATAAATAATAAAATAATTAATAAAATTTGTGATTCCCAAGAAGGAAAAAATATTTGGTATAAGAATCCTCACACTTGAGTGAGAAATAATCAATCTCATGAGGAGTCAAGATTTTATATATAAAGAAGAGTTCCATTAATAATTATTTTTATTTATCATAAAACCTTATAAGAAACATGTATACAATATAAAATAAAAGGTAAGAATAATGAAATTATATTTTATTAATATTAAAATAAAATCCAAACTAAAATTTATAATTAGTAAGTAATAACCTAAAGAAAGGAAGTTGGGTTTGAGAATCCCATAACCTTATGTATGAATGATTTTTTTCACTTTAATATCAAAAATAATAAAATTAGATTACATAATTACTAAATCTAGAATCTCTTATAAATTTATTTGATTTATTATAAATTCATTGAGTTATTTTATGGCCATTATGATGAGTTATAGAGCTCAATTCCATCATTCCAGGAGTGTTCATTTTATTGGTTTTCATGATTGGTTTGATTGTATACAAGTATAAATGTTCGTATAATATGAGAATAGTTTTATAGAATTGATATTATATGTTATTAATAAACTTAAATTAGTTTTAATGGTATTAAATTTCCATATATAATGATTATTCATTAGATCAAATGCTAATGATGATCATTTAGATTAATTTGGTTGTTGTTTGATCATCATGACCTGGTTTTGTTTTATTATTTAATACAATGTATATATGTTTGTTCAATAACATAAAAAGGGATATAAATTAAATTTTAAAATATTTTTCAATAATTATAATGGGTTTATGACTATAAAAGAAGTTGGTAAAGGAAAATGAAAGCGCATCGTCCATAATGGTGGTAAATCGACACATCACAGGCTATGTTTTCATTTTTATAATAAGAGTGGAGAATATGTTTTATAGTTTATTATTACATTAACATAATAAAATTAATGTAGTTATAATATATTAGAGTCATAATGAAACTTATATAATGTAATGTAAATAGATACTAAGAAAGGAATAAGAATTTAGAAGAAATTAAATGAAAATGAAAGAGGATTTTACCTCTTGAATTATTACCATTGAGAATCTCCTTAGGAAAATTGGGTTTAGTGTTTTGTTGAGACCAATGTCTATTGGATGCAAGGAATATGATTTTGAAATGTATTGAGTATAATTTGTAAAATTTTCAATGCTTTTATGGTGTATGGATAAGAGGTGATGAGGTGTGGTATTTATATGGGAGGAGAGTAGTATTTCTGGATTATTTTATTCATTATTTATTTTTTTTGGGCTCAAGACTATCAATAGTTTGAACCATATTACTAAATATATTAAATAATTAAGGATATATCTATATTATATAATTATATCAGCCATATATCATCTATGACTCAATAATTCATGTATTTATTAAAAACTGTAAATTACCATATTTCACGATTCATAAAAATTCAACTATTTTAGAAAAATACGAAAAATTCACCCGAACATTTTTTGACATGTAGAATTAAAAATTAAACTCCATTTTAGGAAAATAATTGTTTAAATATGGTATAATTATTTTTTAATTAAAATCAACATTTATTCACAAAATATTGATTTTAAAATTATTACTGATTTTACAACACTTTGAAAAATTAATTAAGGTCTAGTAAAATTATATTATAATAATAATAAAATAGATATTAATTTATAAATAAATTTAATGTAGAGAAATTTTATTTTAAATTATTATATTAATTATAAAATTATAAATAAACATTTATGTTTTAGAAAAATACTAATACTTAATTCCTCATTTTAAAAACATTTATTTAATTAAACTATGATATAATAATTTCATATTTTCTATTATAAGTTTCCAAAATTTTATTTATACTTCCATAGGTGAGGTTACTATCCTATCAACAAGATTATTATTCCTAATGGTCATGTTACTATTCCAAGGGTCAATTTATTATTCCATCGATATATGTTACATAATTTTTAGAAATATCACATATTTCATTATACATTTATGAGAATATACTTTTTATTAGGATATATATGATATATATGTGTTTTATACCATATAATATTATTATAATAAGGGAAGAATTCCATTGAAAAAAGTTTGGGTTGTTATAATTTTTATAATTTTATACCTCCAAGAACACCAAAACAAAATGGTGTAGTTGAATGGAAATGTAGTCTTATTTAATAAATAGATAGAAACATGTTAAATGAGTTTAACCTATGTAATTTTTTTGTTAGAAGAATTTTTATATAAAAAATATAATTAATTTAATACATTTTTTTAAAAAAATACACCTTATAATATTTGGAAAGAAAGAAAACATAAAATTGACTTTTTTGGAGCCTTTGGGTATATAATTTTTATTTTAAATAAAAATAACGGTATAGATAATTTTAATGAAAAAGAATAAAAATGTATATTTTTAGGATACTTAAATAATATAAATTCATATATATTTAAATATAAAATAACCATTCTAGTTGAAGAATCAATTATGGTTATATTTTATGAAGAATCTTTGAATAAAAGGGTTTATGATATTGATAAACTTGATGATGAATTTAATGAATTAAATTTTTATATGGAATAACCTTGAGATAATGATTTACATTTTTATTATAGTATTATCATATTATTCTATTTTCCATAGATTTTAATAATTTCCTATGGATGTCAAAACCTCTTTTCTAAATGGTTATATTTTTTATGTAGTATGTTTTTGAAATTACCATTAGTATGAAGATGAAAAACGTACGAATAAGGTTTTTAAACAATATAATCCACTAAATGAACCAAAAAAATCTTCTTTATATTAGTTTTAAAGGTTTACAATTTTTTAAAAAAAACATTTTTTAGAAGGTAAAGGTTGATCCCACTTTTTTTATTAGGAGAAGTTGTGATGATATCCTGGTGGTGAAAATTTATGTCATTGATATTATTTTTTGATATTTGTGTGAGAATATTTTTGATGATTTTATTAAATTAATTATTTCTAAATTTGATAGGGGTAAAATGGGGGAATTTAAATACATCCTAATTTTGTAATTATTTCAATTAAATAATAATATTTTTTTTAATAAATCAAAATATTATAAAGAGTTAAAAAATTATTTGGTTTAAAATCTTCTAAAAAATGAAAATACTTCGATGAGTTATACATGAAAATTAGATTTAGATAAATATAAAAAATATTTTTTAGTTAAAACTTATACACGTGTTATTAGAAGTTTGTTATAATCAACTAATTCTAGGCCTAATTTAATGTTTTTAGTTTGAATGTGTGTAAGATTTGAAAGTGACCATAAGGAAGCTCACATTAAATCTATTTATAGGATTTTTAGATATGTTGAATGATATTGGAATATTTTTTTTATTGTTCCAAAAATAACTTCTATTTTAAAATCTATTATTATTCTGACTTTTGTGGATGCAAGATAGATGAAAAATGAACTTTTTGCATGTCTTATTTATATGAAATTTTTTAGTTTCTTAGGCATCTAAGGGAATTTCTTTCTTTCATATATGGAACTTGAATATATATCTACTACATATTCTTATGCTCAATAATTATGGATTAACCAAAAACCTTCTAATTTTGGTTTTAATTTTAATAATATTCCTATTTTACATGATAATAATTTTGGTATTTCTATTACTGAAAATCCATTAGAACACTCTATGAATAAATATAATGATGTTAAATTTATTTATCTTATATATCATGTTTTAAATTAAATATAAATATGGGATTTATTTATATATAAAATCGGATTGATGATATCTTTAGTAAGTCCTTTAATTTTAATAACATGATATCATCAAATTTTAATATTGCATGATATAAATTTATATATTTTTGGCATGAATTTAGGGGGAGTTTGAGTGCTTTTATGTGTTAGAATATTCAGATATACATGAAGTCTGTAAAATATAGAATATATTTTTTCAATTTATATACTTACTATTTTATGTTTACTTTATTTTTAAAAATTTAATTTATATAAAAAGATATTTTGTGACAGTTTTTTTTAATAATTTTTCAAAACTTATTTTATAATTATTCTAATTGTCCCATAACTCCTTATCTTATGTTTTATATAGAAAAATATACGTATAAAATATATGGTGTTTTTCAATCATGATTAAATATATAGACTATTATTTTTTTAGTGCCAATTCTTGGAAATATACCACTGTGGTAAATAAATGGGTGATAAAAATTATTTTAAAATGGGAATTCTCCTATTCCTACTTTATCTTTTTGGTAATTTCAAAACATGGGAGAGTTTTTGAAATTATAATTTGTTTTATAATTATAAAAATGGTGGAGAACTTAGAAGTGGATGGCTGGACCCCTTGGATCACATTCACTAATTATATTTTAATAAATACAAAATACCATAATATGATTAATTATAATTTTCAAAAAATTATTATCTATTTCCATTAGATTATTATCTCAAGTATCAATTAAATTATACTTAAATTTGGATAAATATTATTATTATTTACTTAATATATTTTGATATGTCATGCCTTAATTTTTTTGTAACATTATCTATCAGTTTCATATTGATTTCCTAGTATATGTTTTTCAATTAGTTATTTAAATATCAGTTATACAAGTTTTTATATTGTTATGTAAAGGTAACTTCTGGTTTTATTGGGTTATTAAAGTGTAGAATAATTTTTGTTGAGTTTTGTAAATCGTACATAAAGGGTGGTATCGTTTTCTATGATTTTCATAAAGGAAATCATATATTTACTTATGTTTCGTAATGGTAATAATAATATTTTATTAGTTTCATTAATGTATGTAATACCTTCTATTAGCTACATAAGGGTAATTAATACATTCTATGATTTATATAAATGTAAAATTTTAATTTTAAAAGTTGTGTAATGTTCACCTAAACCTACATAAGGGTATTTTCTATCTCACATAAGGGTAACTAAAATATACGTAAGGGTACAAACTATTTCATATAAGGCTAACAAAATATCATGTAAAGGTAATTGAGCTTGTTTAATGGTCACTAAACCATGCGTAAAGGAAAAAATCCTTCAATATTTCTTGTATAATCGTATCTTCACACATGTGTAAGGGTACCCATATTTTTCTAGTACATGCATAAGGGTACCATAAAACTTGTGTAAGGGTAACAGACTGTTTCTATTAATTAAGTTGGGTGACCAACAATTTTTCAAAACCCCTCTAATGGAAACCAAGTATCACATAAAGGTAACTGGTATTCTTCAATAGCTACGTATGGGTAGTAACTCACATAATGGTAAAAATTGGTTACCCCTACAAAATGTATGTGTTTCATATAATGGTAGCAGAAATTGTTCTACATTAATAAATTAGATTTGTGAATAGTTTTCTCAGCATGAAACTTTGCTATTTGAATAAAAATGGCTACATGGTGAATATTGGCCACATAAATATTTTTCCTACAGGAAAAAATCATATATGTGAGTATGTTTGGCTATGTACACTGAAACCACTACTAGGTGAGATTTTTCTATCTGGTAAAAAAACTACATAAAAATTGCCTATTTGGATTTTCCCATGTGGTTTTGAATGTTTTTAAATGCTGTTATAAAACCACAAAATATATTATGTTTATCTAATTATCCATCATCTTAATTTTATGCAAGTTTATCCTGAATATTATTAATATTTTATTCAATATAAAATTACATAACCCATGAAAACATTTTTTAATGAATTATAAGAAGTTTTAAATGAGATGTATATGGGATTAAACATTTATAGATATTGATGATAAAAATTTGAAAGTTAAAATATTCAAATTCAAATCAACTAAAATACGAATAACCAGTCTTAAATATTTCAAAGGTTTTTTTCTATAGTATTAATTCTTATTTTTTACAGTTATATTAATTATTCTATCGAGTTTGATTTTATAGTTGTATTTATTTTATAGAATATCAAGAAAGAGTCATTGAATAATATTTTTATTTTACAAAGAGAACATTATCTAGGAATTAAGCATATCCAACTCTAAAGTAGTTCTTTGGTTTCACATGAAGAACTCTTTTATCGAAAAAAATAATGATGCAATAGCCTAAAAATTTAATAGATGATGCATGTAAAGAAAATATTTATAAAGAGTTATCAAAAAAAGTTCACTAAAATATATGAGGTTGTGGATATTCATTATATATACAGGTGTTTCATACTTTTTCAATCAACTATTGGTCTCAACTAAAGTTCAATTATTTTATTCATTACTACTGTAGAGTTTTTTTGCTACCCTAACAACCAAAACATGGAGTTTTTATCTGGTTCTATTGTTTTATTTATTTTTAAAACTTTATTCATGCATAATTGTAATAGGTTATAATACCAATTAAAATTTTGTATTTTAGGTTTTGACTCACAAATAATAGAGAGTAATTGAGATGTTCCTCTAGGTTGGAAAAAAGATATATTATTTGGGTGGTGTCTTCATAAGGGAAAAATGAAGGTTACTTTTGTGTTTCATAATCCAGATATAAAAAAGGTTTTTTGATTTGGTTGTGACTCTAGATTTTCTAAAGAAATTCTAAGATTTTTTTATTGTCTGTGTGACCTCTCTGAGTTCATGATAGGGGTGAAGAGTGAAGTATGATCATTTATATTTTAACCACTATAATAATCTCATTTTCCATTTTGTAATTTATTTTTCATTTACTTTAAAACTATTATATAATATTTAAATTAATTTAAAAATCCATTTTACACCCTCTCAGTTATTGTACTATATTTTCATTCAGAGCAACACTTATATTTTTTGGTTCTAGTAGATGAATATAACTATCTTGAATAATTATAATAATGAATTTGATGACCAAGTTAATAACTATAACAAAAAGAAACAGAATGAAATAGGTGTTGGAATAAAAAATATTTTGTCCATTATCACCAAACATTTTCTAGATATGAATGGTAACATCAAACATCTTGAACTACCAAATGACCAAAGAAGGTGATATCTTACCATTGTGTCTTCTTTGTAGAAATGTAAACAATCCTTTAAAGGGTCCTATGATCTACTTATTTACAAGAAACAAATCAATTATATATGAAAAATATTTTTTATTCTCTAGTTCTTAGGGAACGAGAATGGTTTTTAGTTCAGTATTGTTTATAAGGTGAAGCTAATGAATTGTGGACTCCTACCAATAATTCCATGAAAAAAGGATGATATTGAACCCATGTAATTTTAATTTTTTTATTGGAATTATTCAATAAATTCTTTTCTTTTTACTATTTTCACTAAAATAGTGATTAAATTTATTGTTCTGAATTATTAGAATGATGAATCCAATTATACCTATGAGAAAATTTTCATTAGAAATTGAAGGTATAATTCTAGTTTTATCGTTGACCCTGAAAGAAAAATTAGATGATTGAAGAGTGGCATAAAACCTTGTGTATGAAAGGAATTATCTATGTGAGACAATGAGTTTTATGTTGAAATCATTTTATTTTATATAAATGTTGAAATGGAAAGTGGATAATTTCATTATTTTCCTAGTTATAGGTAAATTCAGAGAAATATAGATTTTCATAGAGACTCAGAAAATAAGACTCATGAATGAAATTAAATTATTCATCCTTTATATTAAAAGTGCAGAAAGAAAAATAGATTTATTTCTTTAAGGGGGATAATAATTTTTTTATGTGTGGAAAAGAAATACATTGAGAAAATTAATAGTGAAGTGATGTGAAGAGGTTAGATAATGAAATTAATGGAGAGTAAGATCAACATAAAGCACCACCCAAACATTAATGCTATAATTTCATAGATTATGGACATTACATCAACCATTTTATAAATCCAAGGATTAATAATGATAATTGAAATAAAAAAAATTCGATTACAAATTAAAAAGTATGGGTTTATAGAGTAACATCTATTGAACTGGTTAATGAGAACAAAGTGGTGAAAGGTACACTTATCATCCACTGTATAAATAAAAATGTATTAATTTATTTAGGTTTTACTCACTCATTTATATTTTATGATTTTTATAAATGTATCACATAACCACCTAAATATTTCGACGTTTAATTATTTGTGAAAACTATAAATGTTATGATGATTTCATCTCATATCTGTATCTCCTATTTGAATAATGTTTTAAAGAATTAGATTCTTATAAATCTTATTATCCACTATATAGTTAGATTTTATATGATTTTGGGAAATGGTTATCTTTATCTATAAAGAAACCAATTCTATTTATAAGTAAGGGAAGACATATTTGATATTATAAATCAACCTATAATCATCTATTGGTGTGAGGATTATCATGAACCTACAATGAAAATTACAACCATTATATGGATTTTACTACATATTCATGAAGTGAATTTTTCCCAAATTTTTGGAGAGAAACTGAACATTGAAGATATGCTTATAGATTGGAATTATGGTGATGAATTTCATAAAGAGTTGACTATTATTCCCCTAAATCATAAATTATAGTCTTTAATAGAACTCATACATATTTCAATTAATATTTCTATTTATATATATATAATATCCTCAATTGGTTTTCAAGAATTAAATAATTAACTCATGGAGAATATTTTTAATGGATTCGTATGACCTAGTGTGTAATAATTGAATTCTTCTTTTTTTTTTCTAAAAAAATAGATCAATGTATATTTAAATTAATTATCAACAACATAACAAGATAACTATCAAGAAGGAGTATGTTCTACAATGTATTAATGACTATTTGATAAATTATGGGGATATCAATACTTCACAAATATTGAAATTTTATTTTTATATCATTAGTTAAGTTTCAAAAGGGATGATATAACAATGATAGTAATCTATATGAGGTACATACACTGTTAATTTTTAGTGATGCAGTTTCGACTTTCTAACCCTGCTTTTATCTTTATAGACCTAATGAATATATGTTATTAATATAACCTTGACAAGTTATTGATAATATTTATATATTATATTCTCATATAATCTATTAGAAAGTAATATCATGATGATCATTTAAGAATAGTATCAAAGACATTGGAGAAGAAGATGTTGTTTTATAAATTTTACAAGCATAAATTATAACTATAAAAAGTATCATTAATGGGTTATGTAATTGAATAGGATTGTATATAGGTTGATATTTTATAGAAAAAAGTGATTGAACAGTATCACATATCTACTAATGTAACTGAGATCTGTAGTTTTCTTGGATTTTATAGATACTATTAATGATTTATGAGAAATTTCACATGGCTACCAAATCCACTAACCAAGTTAACTTAGATGGGTGAATAATTACATTATTAAAATGAATCTAAAGACCATCTTGTTAATTTTAATTTAAGATTGGTTGGTGAAATTTATATTACAAAACTATGTAGTGTAGAAGTGTCTACAATTTATATTGATTCATAAATGGTGGGACTAAGATTTTTTCTTAGGAAAAATGACATTGTTGTAGTGTATAAATCACACCAATTAAATTTTCATGATAAAAAATATTTTCCCATGATTTTGAGCTGGTGGTGATGAATTTTTCACTAATTGTTTTGGTATTATATATTTGGTGAAGGTTGTGATATATATATATGTACTGATCATAAAATCATGAAGTATATATTTACATAGAAAGAGTTGAATTTGTGCTAATGGATATAGTTGGAGTTGATTAAATATTATGACTACTCAATACATTACCTTCCTTATATCATTAAAAATGAGGGTTATGATATGTGTTAGAATAACCACGCATGTTTTCCATAATGAGTAATGAATGTAATCAATTACTTATGGATTTTTAATGGATGGATCGAAAAATAATGAGGGAAGGGGAGAAATCCTATCTTTCTCAAATGAATGTTCAAGTATTATTTCATGTGATGATCAAAGATATGGAAAATGAAAATTTAGTGATGTTAAAAATTGTATGTATTGTTTTGTACCACAATAATGACCATGATGAGGTGATAAGATTTGGGCAGCATATATGTCCCATAAATACTAGAATTGAAGAAGTATATATTAGATAAAAAACACATCTAATCATTATATATCTATTTCAAAAGCATTAAAATGTATTGATTTGTAATGGTATAATGTAACCTTTACCCACACCTATATTGAAATAAAAAAATATAGATTTCATCATATAAATCTCTAACCCATCTAAATGAAATTAGTCCATTTGGTTTATAGTGGAATTCCTTATGAATACAGTGCATTGAATTTCTAAAAAATATGTTTTATCATATAAATAACTTGGTCAGATACACATTAAGAACGATATATGGTTTTATGCAGTATATCTCACAATTTTATTTGACTAGAACGTTTGTTTGTTCTTTGGAATAATGAAGAAGTATTTAGCTATCATTGAATATAGAGTTGAACGTTATCATTTCATATCATTCTCAAACATATGATCTGTATGAGAAGAACATTGAAACCCTAAATGTTAAGTTCATATCTTTTCATCAACACCTACTCTAGTAAAATTTTATTACAAACAAAACTATCACTCAAACAATAAGATGATGACTTATGAATCTCTATAGGGAAATTAGTGTATAACACCAAATTTTTTGTCAAAAGTTAGAGAATGAAATATACTGGGATGTGAGAAATATTTGTAAATTATAAGGAAAGTTAGATCCATTCAACATAACATCATATTAGGTCAGAGTTGATAGAAATATTTTTTTGACAATAATTACTGAGATCTAGAATTCAATGTTGGTGACAAGGTATTCCTTTGAATATATACCCAAATGAATGTTATGAGATATATAAATAATGATAAGTTTATCCCCCAATATATCATTCCCTATGAGATTCTTTATCATAAAAGGATGTCCGATACTCTATTTCCACCGAACCTATCCCTAGTCATAGACATGTTCCATTTGTCACTTTTGAGGAAGTAAATACCTAATTATGCACATCTACTGAACTCAAAGGCTATATGTAAGTATCATGATCTATAATATGAGGAACAAATGATATATATTGTGATTTTAATAGATAAATTGGCATCAAACAAGACAAATCACCTTGTGAATGTTTTTATTGTGAAACCATAAATTTGAGGAAGCTATATGGGATCCTAAATATATAATGAGGAAGAATAATATTCATTTGTTTCCATTAAAATATTGTTATATACTAGGATAAATTCATCTAAGGGTGTTATAATGTAACACTATTATATTTTATAATATATTTATATTTAATAAATATGATGTGTTCGATATATTTTTATAGACAAAACACCATACATAAGGGAATAATGATTTATTAAAATAAAAAATGAACGAAATTATTGGATAGTTAAATGAAATTAATAAAGTAAATGAAATTTTAAAAAGGTTATAATTCACTTTTGCGAATACCATTGATTTTAAAAAGCCTCTTTTGAATAGTTTTGTTGAATTATGCATTTTTTTAAATTTTATACTTTCAAATAATGATTTTAAAAAATATTATTATGAAAAGAGATGTAATATTTAAAACAATCAGTTATAGACATCTATAAAATGGTCTTGTAATGATAAATAATACTAGTATAATTACTCTTGGATAATCATTTTTTTCTTACAAACATTTTTTTATTATTTATGATCTATTTAAAATATAATTTCTCTTATTAAAAGTATTAAAGTGGCAGAAAATTATGTTTTATAAGTGCATACAAATGAATAAACATTCATACATTGAATATAAAATAGTTATAAATAAACATAAATTTTTTATTAGGTAAAAGAGAAATTTTACATAAAATAGTATTTTATGTGTGAAATATATTTTTATAAATTAATCAATATTGATGAATAAATTTACTAAAATGTGCATAAAATATTTTTAATAAAATAAATTAATACTCCTTTATATTTGTTACTAGGTAATAAATGAGAATAAAATAATTATTATGTTATAAGACACATTTTTGTAAAAAAATGGGTTTTTTATGCATTTGGTTCCTGAATATTAGAATTGATTTATACTAATATTTTCAATTGAATATAAGAAAATAAATTCCATATTTCCAATTAGTATGCTCAAATTTTTTAAGGGACCAAATCCTTCTATAATTTTTCATTGAGTGATTTCATATTAAGGATCTCAAAGGAATCTTGGAGTAGGTCTGGGGGAATTTGGGGGATCAAATCAAGAAGGATGAATTTCATGGAGGGAATTTTAATTCATATAATATGAGAGAAGTTTGCAGCCCAAATAGTGATTCATGGCATGAGTAAGGGAAGTTTTATAGGTTTTGATTCTAGATGTGAACCATATTTTCATAACATGAAGGGATAAATGATTTGGTTTAGTGAATAAATCCATGGTAATTCACAGTGTGAACATGAATTTCATTGTATGAATTAATACAAGTTTATAGTATTGAGGAAATGAATTTTTATATAAGACTTGTTTTGATCCATTCAAAATGGGAATGTCCCATTCACGTCATGAATGTATGTATTAATGGGTACATATAAATCTTTTTACACCCATGATTTCCCAATAAAACCTCAAATTTCTCCTAAAACATAGGTTTCTATATGTTCTATTTTATGGTGTTTTAAATATCTCCCCTTTAGGGTTGATCGTCAGATTCCCAAGTTCTATCAATAAGGACCTGAGGTGATATTTACCTCTTTACCTTATGGTTTCTTAGTTTTTCGATTATGATTCCTCTTATAATACCATTCAAGGATATAATGGTTGATCTCCCTAATTATCATAATGTTTCATTGATGTTTGGTATCTTATTAGAATTGTAGCACCCATAGGGACAATTGATTCCTTTTGAGATAGGTGTTCAGATACCTGATAATGTTATTCTGTTATTATTTGAGGAACGTTGAAATCCTTAAGGTAGGGGCTTCCAATATTTTCCTTATTTTAAAGTGAAATCATAAATTTATCATGCTTTATCTCTTTTAATAACACTTAAATTAACCCTAATAAATACTAAATTAAATTTAATGAAGGAATTGGTTCCATATTATAGAGATATATTTTTTATTCTATGAATTTGGATGTGTTTATATATGAAAATTAAATAAAAACATAAATATGATAGTGATTGTTGGCCTAATAAAAAAGGGGTTTTTTAACTGTTATCTTTATTCCTTAAATTGATGGAAATTGAAGTTATTCTTGGATAATGTTTTAGTAATTTTATAAGTTATTTGTAGAATATCATATAGGTTACCTATGGGTGTAACCTAAAGAACTAAATCATTTAATTAAAGATAGTAAATAATTGGTTATTTTATAAAAATAATTTGTAGGGGTAGAGATAGATTGTTTTGAAATAGATGATGTATTCCTTCGTTCTAGGATCCTTTCTATGAGATGTGATGTGAGCTTGGTAAGGATAATGTTTTGATAATAAATGGGTGGGTATGACGAGTTTTTCGAAAGATTTTTCTAACTTGTGATGGCTGGATAGATGGTGATATGTACAGTAGTGTTAGGAATGGAACTAGGTCCAAGGAAGAAAATGGAATATAGTATAAATCATTGTTTTTTTCACTAAAATAAAGGATAATATATTGTTAATGAATATAATTTAATGTAATTACCCATAATGTTATAAATAGAATTTTCCCATGTGATTTAATTAAATTTCTTATTATGTAATATGGTTATAGAAAAGACATGTACTTATTTGGCTTATTAGATCTTATCTAATTTAAAATATAGTTATGAATATTTTCCATTGATAATATAGCAGTTGACTCATGATCATATTATTTGTATAAATAGAGGGTTTTAAAAAATCCAATTGATATAGATAAAGTATGTGATGGCCTCAACCAGTAGGATCATACCATATGAAGACCATTTATCAGAGATTATGAGGGAGATAACATCTTTGGGTCTTCCCTAGACAAATCCCAATATGAGATCCTACAACTTAATCATGAGAAAAACTATTTATGAGAGAATTTCAGGATCATTGGGATCACAACCCAAACCATGTACATTGCACCACCCCATGAAGGTTTCACCATCATACACCTTACTCTTATAGACTTTACTAGTATATTAATGGGATATGTATCAATACCCTAATAGTATGAGTATGTATAGATTAATGAATATATTTTCACTCTATTTTTGTTACATTATAAATGATTTTGACTTTTATTCAATAAAACACCAAGTGTATTTTTAGGTAACATTAAAATTAAATTAATTAATTAATTTTAATTAATTAATTTATATTTGAAATAATTATTATTTTAATAAAATATGTTTTTTATATAATTTTTATAAAATATAAATTATCATATATCTTTTATGAAGTCAAATGTAATTTTTTAAGGGTTCAAAATCTGTTATTGTAAAAAGAATCATTTCCCAATAAATATTGATTGCTATTTTAGAAGGGAGAATACAAATATTTAGAAAATTGTATATATATAATGTATATTGTTTTTAATCATAACATCTAAATTATCCAATGATTATTTTTTCATAATTTTATAAGACAACTGATTTTTTAGGTAAAAATTAAATGTCTTATAAAAATAGGATGTGTATTATGAAATCATAATAACCAAAAAGTGATGTAATAAACACTATAAATTTGTATATACGACCAAATATATATTTTACCTTGAAAATTATGTGATTTTTTGTCTATTTTATTAAATTTATAGATTCTTTATGAATCCACCATAACCATTAAAATATTTTAAGGTTTTGAAATCATTTCTTTAAGAGTATGACTCACCTACACATAAAAAAGTTTATTATTTTTTTAATTTTGGACATTGAACTTATAAATTAATGAAAAATAATTCCATTTGGAAGAAACCATGGGAAAAAAACATTGTACGACATTTGGTTTTGGTTATTTTATTATATAGGGTCCAAAACCTAAATGTAGTAAGTATTAAAGAAATCCTCACTCTTCTCCTATACAAACTCTCCTAATATACCATTTATATTCACTAAAAATCCATTTATAACATCCTGATTATACCTACATCTCTCTATAGTACTCCCAAGGTTTCCCCAATCCTTAAAGAAGCTCCTCCTAAACATTTGGAGTCACACACTCAAGTAAGGGTTTCCCACTTATTTTTCATTATTCATTTTTATTTTTATCATATTATTTATATTTAAAATTAATAATGTTGGGATATGTCTTTAAATGTCCATATTACTGCCTGTTTTATATCCAAATTATGATATACTGATTTCTCTCTCATCAAACCTTTTTATTAATTTTTTAGTGACACTAATATTCTTATGAAATTTCACTAAGATTTTCAATGAAAGAAACATTATGTAGTGATTACTAAAACCCATTTACAATAAATAGTGTTAAAAATAATGAAAATATACTTATTTATTGGGGAATTACATTCATGTATTACACACTCAATGATCATGGAAGAAAATGTGATGATAAATTATTCCTTGTTATATGATCTAGGTGGAACACTTAAGATGAGAATGAAATTAAAGTGACAGGTGCACCCAAAATTATATAGCGCTCCAATTAATTGGGTAATGTTTAGTCTCATGATACATATTGTTGGGATTGGGAGTGAACTTTATTCTTTTATGGTACTTTTTCCATCATTATGTATTGAAAGTTATCCTTGAACTATTTTTATGATGTAATGACTTAATATTTTGTTTCATTTACCATGTTATTATGCTATATTATGTCTTATTGTACATGTTTATGATTATAACCCCTTTAATAATCCATTGATATGACTATGGTCTAATATGTATTTTTATCTTCATGTTATTAAATGTTTATTTCCCTTACTAAGCTTTATAGCTCACCCCTTTCTTATATATGTCCTCAAGTTATCCCTTGCATTTTTAAGTATGATCATGTTAATGAAGGTTTTAGAAAATATGTTGTTTTTCCTTATTTCAATATGTTATGTAATGTACGTAATTATTAAGAACACCAGACTTATAAATATTCAGGTTGTATTATGTGTATTATTATATAATAGATCTTGAATTAATGTTTCATAAAGAGAAAGGTTGTTATATTTTAAGCCCATATGGATAAGTTTTATGTTTCTTCAATTATTATACTAATACTTAATGCAACTATATGTGCATGGTTTAATCATATTTTGTGGTATCTTAGGAAGAGTCTTTGTACGCTTGGAATTACAGAAAATTAAAAATGAATGTTAAATAATTAAACTCACGATGTTATAGGCATGATAGAAATATATAGAATGATAATTTTTAAGTGGCCTTGGAATAAGTTGGATTATTCATATAAGATATAAGTTTTAGTTAGTAATCATTGTAATTATGAATTTTTTTATGTAATTAATTTATTAAATAAAGTCTCTTGAAATTTTTGTGTAAAAATTGAATATCTAGTCCTTTGAATTAGCAGTTAGGATTCTGAGAGAGGAAAGTTGTAGTTGATATTAAGACCAGGTAGTTTCCCATAGTGTGGTTTTTAAGTATATATATATTCCTTAATTTATTGGATTTCATATGATACCCCACCAACTTTGGTAGAGATAAAAACACCCAGAGGACTCTATGAGGGTGTTTTCTCTAATATCTTGGTTAGTGAGGAATATATGGGTGACTAACAACTATTTACCCACTCTCTTCTCCTGTTAATATTTAATTTTCAAGTACACACAATGGTTAATTTTACCATTTATATTTTTATAGAGTTTTTTTAATGAATTGTGATTATTTAACACACACATGTATCCACTTATATTTTTCTAAGGATTATTATATGTATGTTGTGTATGTGTTGTGATGGATTGAGGTATACTATATGAAGTATAAGATATGTTGTTTCCCAAAAACTACTATGTCACTATCTAGTTATATTACTGATGATGAGAAGTTGATGTGATACCTAGGGTGCATGATATGAGACAATTTATGAGGTGTTTTAGAGAAGAATTTTTTATTAGATAGATATGTTTAAATATGTACAACATTGGGATAACATGGAAAACCAGTGGGGAAGTGGTAGTAAGGAATCATCTAATTGAAATTATGTTAGATATTACATTGTTAATTTTATAAAACACTTGGTGATAGACCCATAGTGAGGCTAATAACTTTGAATACATGTTTACGTTATGAGAAAACATCACCTATTTATTAACTAGGATTTATTATTCTATCTTTATCTATTAAATGATAGGCTTAGAGGAGTATCCTAATGAATATACCTATATGTTCACCCTATATATAATAAAAATATATTTTATGAATGCATAATTTGGTTATAGATTGGATATGTTTTATTAGCTATCAGAGTTTTCTAGGAGCTACTTGGGATTCATGGACACTATTGAGGAATCTTGTATGACACTTTTAGTTTCTTTTTAAGTTATTCAGTTTGTAGGAAATTACATGGATGTGTTAGTATGTTTTAAATTTATTATAAGGATTTGTTTGGGTTCTTTATCTTATATCTTTTTACTCTTATTATTTGTATAGGGTAACACCTACCATTTGTGTATATGATATACCATTGGTTCTTATCTCCAACTTGTGGCCTATTATAGGTGGGATTCAGATCTGATTATCTCCCTTTACTGATTATAGACCCAGGATGGGTATCTATGGAGCGATTGAGTCATGAAAGAGTAGTATAAAAGTTTTGGTTATGGGATATGATATAGTTTGTATATAGGAACTAGTGAGGAGTACATGGGTTTGTATGGAAACAGTTCCAGCTGTTCCTAGTAAGCAATGTAAATAAGAGATACCAGCTAGGACACACGTATTTTGGGCCCCTTGTGATCAGTTGTAATGAACTTAATGTTAACAAAGACTACAAGGAAATGTGGTACTGATTTTAGGATATATACCTAGAAAAGGATCATGTATCAATCAAATTTACACCTATGGTTTTAAATTGGTTGACCTTGAGATTCGGTTAATCCTTAGTTAATTAATCTTAAATATTCAATATTTCAGGTTTATGATTCCAAAATTATAATTTAATTTGTAGAAATGGATCAAATTTAACATCCACATCAAGATATAATAGATTGTGTCTTGTAGGATGTACCAACATATCATCATAGTGTTGAGGTCAACCATGATGGAACTTGGAGGAGGATAGTCTCTATGTTTCTATGCTAGAGTATGAAAACCACTTTCTCATCACTTAGGATGGTTTAATTTTAAATTAAAATTTCCATTTCAATGAATTAAATTAAGAAAAATTGATTCCATATGTGGAATCATAACAATTAATATTATATAATATGGTAAAATAAATGTTTTACCATAATTAATAGTAAAAATAGTAAAAAATATTTATCGTGGTTAAGGTAAAAAAGGGTTTATCATGGGGTTAAACTTAATAGATAAGAATTTATAATGAAACAAACCTTTATAAACACCAATTTTATAGAAATATTTAGACCTTATATATTATATGATCTATAATGGCAAATTTTTAAATCCATGTAGCATTATAAGAACATGGGAAGACCATTTTCTTTTCAAAAAATACAAGTGTGCCACTCACCTCACTTATAAAATCCCCTCCATACTCGTCTATTAACACATTAAAAACTGTTTGATTAAATCAATTAATACTAAAATTATCTTTCCTACTACCATCCTTCTATCATATAAACCTTATTTTGGTCATAAATCCAACTAGTGAATCCATTGTGTGCAGACCAAAATAGTTTTCCAAAGAAGAGGAAATACCCCTAATCGAGAATTTTATTTTATTTATTCCTCCAAGAACTCCAATTATTATTAAAATATGATTATATAGTATCCCCAATATCGTAAATATACTAATATGATTTTATATTAAGTAAATGACATAAAAACAAAATCCCATCTTCCATGAAATGGGATTTAAAATCATCATTCGTGTGTATGGAAAACTGCCGTCTCATTAATCGATGATATTAGTTTTCCATAACCACATATAAAGGAAATATATAATGATTTAATATATATATATATATATATATATTATTTATGATATTATTATACTTATGAAATTATTATATCACATATACCTTCATACTTTCCTTTTTTTTGAGAAAACAATAACGACCCTCACGTGTACGACACAATACCTCCTAATGAAGCGATGTGAATCATTTAGGTTTTACAAAAAAGATAATAAGTATGGGTTTAATGGAAATATGCGATATATATGAAATATAGTTTTTTTTTGGTAATTTTAATATATTATCCACCTTTCTTTCTTTCAATCCATTGGGAAATTCGAAACAACATTCATGGGTCTATACGACCTACCATCTCCATGAATGTTGTATTTCATTTTCTATCTATAAATATTATAGATTATAAAAAAATACTGAATATATATGATATTTATATCATGGATAATATTTTTGGATATTATTTAACCTCGATCAAATTACAAGTACCAAAAATAAAAAATAAAAACATACATGAAAAACAACTCTATTATTGCGTGAAACATCACTTTAACATGGAATTATTAATAAAAGAGTAATAAAAGGTAATAATAAAATAATTTAGTCTTTTATATATATTATTTTGTATATTTAATATATGTATAATAAAATTATATTTATTATACATTAGTATTGAATGTGTATGAAATAATTTAAGACTTAATATAAAGGATTTTCATCTCATTTTTTACTCTTGTGAGACACATGCCATATTCACCCCTATTTATTTTATATGGTGTATATAAATAACATGAAATTATTTTATTATAATTATTATGAATTTTTTTTGTACTTATAAATCCATTTGATTATACCACTTTCAAGGGGTTTATGATTCAAAAGTTACCAAAGCGGTATGATATTTTTACGATAATTTTCCTTCTTTGATACATATATTATGTTATGCACCTATCTTATTTTATGAGGTGTATATACACCCCCTTTGAAAATTTACATCATCAATATAATTATTTTCATAATATTTAATTTTTAATTTGATATTAATCTTTAATGGTACTTATTATTCAAAATATACCAAAGTGGTAAAGATTTTATGTTATAATCTCACCGATTTTCAAGATTATTTATGACTATGATTTTTGTTGATGAAATATTATGAACCATATATCAATAAAATCATGATTTTTTTATCATATTCTTATTTTCTAAGAATAAATTATTCCCCTTAATTGTTCTCTCTTTATGTACTCAATTGGTTAGAGTAACATTTTTTTGAAAAATCATCTTTATTTCTCTTTTCGATCGAAACCCCATTTTTTCCAAAACTAGGTTTTCCAAATGTGTTTTAAAGAATGTTTTTACATTCTAAATATGATTTATAAAATAAAATTTTTACTATTTTTTACATTACTCAAAATATTTTGAATGAAATATTAATTTCATTTTACCAATAATGCACGTTTGGATTTTACTAAAAATATGAAAGGAATACTTGTTTTAACATGTAAGACATGAATGGAATTATATTTTATCATGACCAATAATTTATTTGATATTTTTTTAAAAAATTGCAATTTTATTTTCAATAAAAATAATTTTTATAATTTTTTATGTTTTAGAATGTGTTTTCAAAGTGGAAAGTATATGTTCCTCAAAAAATTATTTAAATTATCATTCAAAATCATTTTCTATATAAGATGAAATATATTGATATTTCCTATGACATACTAGAGATATGATCCTAGGATACCATTATTATTAATTCTTTTAATTTTTTATGTTTATGATGGCATGATTTTTATGAAACTTGTTTCTCTTCCATGGGTTATACCATGATAAAATGATTATGAAACCCATTAATTTTCAAGGTTATTCTATGATGAAATGATGAAATGATTATCAAATCTGTCACTTTTCCAAAGGTTATGATTTGATGATATGTTTATAAAACAAATTTTATCTAATGTGTTGGACATGATGAATGTTTTATAATCTTTTGGAACACATACAAATGATTTTCATTATGCGAGGAGTGGTTCTTATATTCCCCCTTAATGCATTGGGTAAATATTTATATTTCATGTGATAAATAGGAATGAAATTTGGAGTGAACCCAGTTCACTAAGGGACTTTTTCAGCTATTATGGTATTGTGAGTGAACCATAACTACTATTATGGTTTGGGGAGTGAACCCATTCCCCTATGATAGCCTTAGAATTGAGCATTGACTACCTTGTAATGGTTTTGAATATTACCCAATTCCATGTCTTATGAAAATGTTATGATCTCATGGATCATGTTATTTGATTTACTTATTATTCATATCTTATGAATTGATAATATTTGTTCCATGACTCATAATTATGATCTTTGATATAAATGTTATGGTTTTAATATGTTATTAACTTGTTCTCATACACTTATTCTCATATTATGATTATATATCTCTATTGTTTACCCTAATTGAGAATATGAGAACACCATTTCTTATTTTTTACTTTCCTCATATAATGAAGGAATTTATTATTTATCATATATACAAGAAGGGTAATATTTGTGAAGAATGGAGTGGGAGATAATATAGTTCACATATGAACCAGTTGTTTATATTTCCATGATTCCATGTTTCCAAAGGCACTATAACTTTAGGATCCTCAGGAGTTTGTTTGTATAATTTAATGAATTTTTATAAAACAAATCCACAATATATATATATATATATATGAAAATCATAGGTCACTATAATTGGTATCAGAGGATAGGTTTATTTTTCCTTTTGAAATAAGGATGAGAAAAGTTTAGTAAGATCCCTTAGGAAATGTCTAAGGATAATTCTAAGGCTCAGTCAATGTATAAGAAAATGTCCTTGAATTTTGGTAAAGCATAGAGAAATTTGTATAATAATTTAAATCCCTATCAAGATACTATAAGTGGATTTGGATCTAGAATAAAGTCACAAAGGGGTAACAACTATAAAAAGGGAGCATTGACCTAGACTCTATTGTCACTTGGTGCATGGCAATGGGCCATACTACACACTGGGTTTGACATTCCTGTGGGATATGCTTTGGAAATTCACAAACTATTTATGGACCACCGTGATGTATTTGAACATATTATTTCTATAAATGTAGTATTATAAACATTTGGTGTCATATATTAAAAGGGATATGTCATGATTATGAAATACTTTATGTGATTTCTCATGATTATGTGGTTCCCCACTATGATTATTACTGTTTACATTATTTTTTTGGTTTTAGTTAATAGAGAGAACCCAAAAGAACCAAGTTAATGATGAGTGTGATGGATAATGAAGTAATTGTTTTCATTATTAGCCTAATGTTATGGGATTTTGAAGGAAAAATATCATTTTAATGATTATGAAAATTTATTTATCCACAAATCATAATGGATTTCAAAACAAAAAAATCAGGGAACAATGTTCTCTTGAATCATTAAAGAGGAAATATCCACCATCCTTATGTTGATTTAATGATATGAAATTTTTTGAGTAATGGATCAATACCATTGAAAAAAAAATTTCCATTATCAAGTGTTTAGAACATGATAATTTAATTTTGATGTCTATCATTTGGAAGTAGAAGCTAATCAATGTTGGAATCTCATCAAGAATACAAGGGAACATATTGAGATAGACTCTATGGATTAGGATGAGGTCAAGAAATTATTTTTTTAATAGTTAATTTACTCATATTATTCATAAAAATATAGATAAGGATTTCCTTGATCTATATTAAAAGGACGGCGAATTTATCAGTACAAGTGAGGAAAATTTTACAAGACTTGCATGGTATGATTCTAGTATTATCATCCTACCCGAAAGAAAGGTTGGTATATTCTTTAGTGTCTTAAAACAAAATATCCAAAGGGTATTGGCTAGAATAGAATTAAGTAGCTATGAAAATATTTTTCTATCTAGGTGTAAATGGAGGTTGGAGTTACTTATCAATATCATGGTTTTGATAAGAGGGAAAAAATGTAATTCAATTTAAAATCCAAAAACCATGGGGGAGAAAAATATGATATTTCATTTATGCTAATAGTGTGGGAAGAAACATAGGAAAAATTTTCTTAAAGAGAATAGTAAATGTTTTATGTTCAATATGGATGGTCATTGGGCAATCAAATGATGAAGTGATGTAAAAAAGTTAGCTAATGATGAAAATAGAGAGAAAGATCTACATAATAAACCACCCTCACTCTAGTCTTTATAATTAAAGGAGTACCAGAATTATTATAAATAGTTCCCAAAATCAATGGTTATTAAATATGATTGACATCATCAACCACCTAATCTAAAAGAAAAAGGGATATATCATGAGATCCCTCATTTTGACAAGGTTTATGATAATGATATGGTGAAAGGTACACTTACTATAAGGACCCGGCCTTAAACATTACTTATTATTGAATTAAATGAATAATTCACATTGAGGATCTTTTCTGGTTTAGAGTTTTAGAGAATTAGGACATAACTATTACATATATAAGATTACAAAGTAGACACATCTACTCAACTTCCATTTTTTTCACAGAATAAAAACTCTTGAACACAAGAGTCATGTATAGTTCCTTGTTTTAGATAGCCTGACATTTCCTTGATCCCATCCTTGACCCTATTAATCATTATGTCCTGTTAAAAACATTTCAAAAAAACGTGGGATGAGAATAAAAAGAACAGTAAGGGTTATAACAATACATAAAGAAAAAATTAGTCCATGTATACATAAAAATCAATGAAATAATACTTTACCCATAAAACATAATCAATTTAACATAACTCATGAAATCATAAGATTTATGAATAACTCAAAGAAATCATAAGACATAATGGTAACTTGAGGCATTAATAACATTCTTACATAGGGAGTAACCCTCATAGTTAAGTTTGGAATACCCATCATAGTATATTTTCTAAATATCTTTGGATAAACCTTAACGTTTAACTCCTTCGCATTACCCAATGCATTAGAGAGCTATCACAGGCTCAGCCACCCTTAGTTTATCACAGAACCACCCTTCTTCATAAAAAATGACCAAGAACCATAAAATAATCATAGCACATAACTTAAGCATAAAGTAAAGATAACATTCTCACATTGAAATAACAATATAACATTTTAAGATATTGAAATAATGAATCCATTCTAAAAACCATTTTCAATACCATTTAAAACATTTAATAAAGAGATTTTTGAATCAAAGTGTCCCATACCACTTTGAAGATTTTAACATTTTAAACCATTAATATCCATATAAATAAATCATTAAAACCGTTTTGAAAACATGGATATTAATGAGAAGTATTTATAAGAATAAATCATTAAAACAATTAAAACGATATTTTAGTTAAAGGGTTTTTGACAAAATGAGAGACACATGAATACAATAATTGTGGAATAACATTTAATCATAAATTTATAATATCATGAGAATAAAGGTATTCATGATATAATATTCCAAAGGATATTATATACACAATATAAGAGTGAATTGGTTCACAACAACAATGAAGTCTCAATAGAAATGTAAAATGAGATGAAATACTTTATAAATAAGGTATCCTTAAATTAAGGATAAATCAATCTCATAATTATGTGTGAAAAATATAAATACACCTAATATAAGTGGATATTAAGTGTAAAACAATCAAATTTCATTAAAACATATTCAAAGGATGACATATTCAATAACTACATCTCAAACCCAAAGAAATTGAAATTGGGTTAAGAAGTTCCCTTGGTTAAATTTGACAGCCTAAGGGCGCCACTTTAAAAATCATAAAATTAGTTGATGAGAGAGAAAATAGTATCTCATCACTTGGACATAAAATTTTCATCAATAAGGATATATAATAACATATCCCAACATAAAAATATGTAAATTAAAATACATAACAAAATATGTTTTTTAAAAAGAGGAGTGTGAAAGGTTCCCTTACCGATTTGGGAAACTCTCGAAACGTACACCCCATGAAATAAGGGTCATACAATGAAGATGTAAATAACAATAAATGAGATAATATTATACATATAGTAAAATAATGGGCAGTAAATACACCATACAAAAGTAAATAGTGTCAAATGTATCATGAATCTCACAGGAATAAAAAGTGAGATGAAAAATCCCTTACGAAAACTCGGCAGCCTAACGGCGCCACTTAAAACATCCAAAAATGGATTGATGAGATCAAATAGGGTCTCTCATAATATGAAAATAAAATTTAAATCAAGAGGAATATAAAATAACATCCCCCAACATAACAAATAGGAGCTTAAAAGAAGTGACATAAAGGAGAGTACTTAAAAAGAAAGAGAGAGGTTGGATCTCTTACGAAAATTCGGCAGCCTAACAGCGCCAAAAAAAACATAAAAAATGGATTGATGAGAGAAAATAGGGTCTATAATCATATGAACATAAAAATTAAATTATGATTAATATAAAACAACATCCCAATCAAAAGAAATATGAGCTTAAAAAATGACATAAAAGAGTGCACTGAAAAAGAAAGAGAGGGGTAGGATCCCTTATGAAAATTCGGCAGCCTAACGGCGCCACTTAAAACTTCTAAAATGGATTTATGAGAGAAAATATGGTCTCTCATCACATGAAAATAAAAGGTAAAATAGTATTAATATAAAAGAACATCCCAATCATAATAAATATGAGCTTAAAAGGAATGACATAAAAGAGTGTACTTAAAAAGAAAGAGAGGGGTAGGTTCCCTTACCTCAATTCCGACTTGTCTTGTTCGTTTCTTTATATTCCTGAATAATAAACCTTGTTCAATTTATAATTGCTTAAGGTCATAATTTAAAGATTATTATTCAGTTCATATCACATATTATAATGTTAAAATAATTGGTTAATAATGTGGGTTCATATCAGACGTTTTTGTCGATGTTTGGTACATGAGTCAAAAATGAACTTGTTTGAAAATGATTGTCCATGTAATTATAATTAAATAATTTCCAGAATAGTATTAATGATAAAGATATCATATATATCCAGTAGATATTCATTTTATACTAATCCATAACATTTTGAGATAAAAAAAAATGAAAATCACCGTTCATGGAGACGGTAGGCCGTACGTACGCATGAACGCTACTTTCATTTCTTTGCCATATTAATGGAATGAAAACTAAATGAGAGATATAAATATTATAATTCTAGAATGATATCCATAATTTATATGTAATAATTACATATATATTCATTATATATATGTACTTATAATAGTACATAACATTTAGAGATAAGAAATGAAATGTACCGTTCATGGAGACGGTAAGCCGTACATACGCTTGAACGCTACTTTCATTTCTTTTTTTTTGTATTAAATGGAATGAAATAATAATTATATAAAGTTATATTATAATTACAGTAGGATATAATATATAATACCATTAATTACATCCTTTATACATCCCACATATGGCATTAACGAATCAAATCACCTTTAGGGGGCGGCAGTCTGCACTTCCTAAAATGAAGATATCACGTTTACCCATAATGGAAACCATAAAGGTATGCCATAAATGAAAAATACATAAGCCTAATAAAAACATAAAAATATTATATATCATATATAAATATAGTGACATCTTAATGGCCACCTTTGAATGTGTTAAAAGAATATTGAACAATCATCGTTTCGTGAGGCAGTAATTCGCCATCCACAGAAATAGTATGTTCTTTAACCATTAGACGAAGGTGTGAGAAAGTGTAGCTCGAATCCCTATTATAAAAAAATCCTAGTATATTTAATATACTGTTTCTGTTACAAAAAAAAGTAATAAAAAGAGTTTAGGAGGTTGGAGAAGAAAAATAAATCGAAAGAACACAAGTGAAGACATTACCTTAAAATATGGTAAGTCCTCTTGGTTTGAACAAAACGTGTTTCTTGAAGAGCATTATACCAAAGGTGAGGATTCAATGATGAAGATAGGGATGTGGAGAGATTAAATGGTAAGGGGTTGGCCGAGCCAAAGGCTTTAGAGGTGTGTGTAAGGTGGTAGTGGTGGGGTCCTTTTATAAGAGGAGAGGAGGGGAACTCTTGGAAAGTTATAAACTTTTACTTTATTATAAAATGATTTTCAGATTTTAAAGCTCCAAAAATTATATATTTCGAATAAAAGGTGATGATAGTTCTAAATCCACCCATCCAATAGGTTTTTGACCAGTTTAGATCTTAGATTTTACATTATATTTTCATTTTATTTAAATCGTTAAATAATGAGGTAATCGCTGCATCATCATGGTGTCATAAATAATTTAATTTATTTAATGTCCAAAAATTATAAAAAAATATCATGATTTATGAAATCATTTTATCTTTATAATGAATATTTATAGTCAAAAATATTACTTGTATAACCTCATGTAATTTTTTTTAGTAAAAAAATACATGTTTGTGACATTTTAATTTTAACTTTAAATAAAAATTTATTAATGTCATTTTCTAACCAAAGTGGCTCCATGGGGTCCCCAAGTTGACCCATGGATTTTATTGGTCGGACAGGACTCATCCAATAAAGGTAGTACATGTGTCAATGTCATTTCATATTATAATAACATTATCTTTACCTTAAATTACACTAATTACCTTTAATCGCGATTAATAAAACTTAAATGTTACTATTCACCAAAAGATTATTTTAACCTCATTGAACCACATTTTAATTCCTAATGAAAACCATGTATGTCAGATTTTTGAAAATCAAATCACAGAAGTGGTAAAGATTCATTTAAACGAAAAATCGGTTTCTTTAACTACCACTTAGTGGTTTCACTATTCATCAAAATTGAAGTTTTTCAGAAAAATACCAAAAATTCACCCTAATATATATTTGATATTCCAAATTCAAAAATTATGTCTATTTTACAAAATTAAAAAAATATAATTTGCATTAATTAATTTAAAAATTAATTCCCGCAGTTTAAACAAATATCGTGTTTTTAAGAAACAATATATATCAAAATATTGACAGTAGTTTAAGTCAAATTTCAAAGTGATATTAATTCCAATGACCACCATTAGATTATATGGTAAAAATATATTCTAATTTAACATTAGAACCAATTAAAAAGATAATCTAATAATATACATAGATTATATTAAAAAGTGGTTTTGATTTAAAATACAACATTTTTCACTATGCATTAAAAAATGAACTTTATCAGAAAAATACCAAAAATTTACACAAAGTAAATTTTGATGTCTCGATTCCAAAGAAGAATTTAATTTGGTCCAATAAAATGTATAAGAGTTTCCAAAACCATTTTAATGATGGTTCACCATCAAAAGGCGATAAATTGACATTTTAATGAATATTAGAGTATTTATGCTTAAAATTGTATTCATTCGCATTTTTAAACCTCTAAAATTTATTGTAAAAAGTAAAAATATTTGACAAACATATATAATAATTTTGTAGTTAGTTCTGTTCATTACTGTCATTACAACGGCTAGGTGTTAACTACTATTTAAAATAAAATTATTTTATTATTAGAGTGCAAAGTAAGATTTCAAAGGAACTCGTTGTTGCGTATTGGGTAAGCCATCGAGCATAGCGTTCACTTTAAATTAATATTAAAATTTTATTAAAAAATTGAGATAAATATAAAAATTTAATATTATTTATTTACCTACGGTGTTACATCCTTCCCCCCTTTTGGGAATTGCGTCCTCGCAATTTTAAAATTGGGCTCAGAAACTTCATTGATAATTCCACATCGTAACAAGAGTCAGTAAAACTATCACTTTAAAATAAAGAAAGAGAAGTAAAAAGGTCACCTGAGTTTACCCATACTAGGATTTCATGTAGGAAAACATGGACATCAAGGAGAAAACAAAGGGTCATGTTCTGATGGAGAGTGATAGAAAACATGTTTAAAAAAATTTAACCACAAGAAAATAACAAACTTGTGATGGGTTAAATGGTATTTGATTCCCCAGTAGGAAAAATTAACAGACAACATTTTTTTTAAGTTAATTTTCATTGAGGAATTTATTTTTGATCTTAACTAAATCATAAGGAAACATACTTGTCGTGTAGACTTTCATCTTTTAGCATATTTCTAACACAAACTCATACTTTCTCCAAATGATGAGTATTTAGGATGACTTGTTCACATTAAGAGCGCTATAGTCAACATCTAGAGAATCACTTAATCCACAAAAGAGATATATATAATTCCTAGGTATTTAGGCCAAAACCAAAACAAAAAAGGTTAGTACAAGATCAGATAATCTACAAATGAATAATCCTTTATAAAAAAGAAAATCTATTCTTAATCTCCAAAATTTGTCCAACAAAACCCAAAGTTCAACAAATACCATTCAATAAACAATTTCTCCATAAAATTACTCAAAGTAAACAAAACTAAGATTGAAACCCAAATATTTGAAGGATTTAATCACACAGTCTTCCAAGGTAAAAATTAACATTTTTCTCCAAATAACATTAGTTTCTCTTAAAGTATCATATTTGAAAGTAATTAACCTAATCGCATATCCTCCATTATAGGTTAATAATTTCCATAGATAATCCAAAATCAACTTATTCTAGATTCATAAGATCATCTAACTAAAAAGAATTAGTCAAACTAACCAAGGACATCACGTAGTCCTGTGGTACGTGATAAATTCCAGTCGCACTTTGGTTGTGGGTTCGATTCCCATAGCTTCGTCAGACGCGACAGGTTGTCACACGGTCTATGTGTTGTCCTTTTTCCAAAACTATATAATCCTTAAAACATTCCACAAAAATAGATAAAATCTTCAAAAATAACCATAACATAATTTAATCTCATGTTTATCTCATATCGTTCATATTCAATCATAACATATAGTAACCCATAATTACCTCAAAAGTAAGAATCATATAAACCCTAATGGTTACCTTTATAATTATTACCTGAAATTCCACATTGAGTTGGTTCTCTCGTACATGATGCATTAGAGAACTCACCAAGGTTCAAGTGGTTGATCATGAATCCTGATAGTTGGTTTAGAATAACCACGTGATTTCTCATTGAATCCCCCATCTCATCCAGTCTCTTAATTAGAGAACCACCACAGTTCCCTTCAAACCCATTTTTACTTTGGTGCCTGCTATATCCATCCATTTACTAAAACCAAAAATTTCAGTGTGAGTATATCAACAAAACCATCATGTACTAATGATGAAGATAAACACTAAGATATACTTAATCATTCACTTTATCTAAAAACTGTGACTCTTTCTGAAATCCTAACCATTAGGGTAATGTCACTTAATCTTAGAGAATACCCTAACCTCTAAAGTTATCTAAACTGACCTCTGATACCAACTATAAGGACCTCCCTTAAACATTAGTTATTATTGAATTTAATGAATAATTCACATTGAGGATCTTTTCAGGTTTAGAGTTTTAGAGAATTAGGACATAACTATTACATATAAAAGATTACAAAGTAGACACATCTACTTAGCTTCCATTTTTTTTCACAAAATAAAAACACTTGAACACAAGAGTCATGTCTAGTTCCTTGTTTTAGATAGCCTGACATTTCCTTGATCCCATCCTTGACCCTATTCATCATTATGTCCTATTAAAAACATTTCAAAAAAGCTTGAGATGAGAATAAAATGCTCAGTAAGGGATATAATAATACGGAAAGAAAACATTAGTCCATGTATACATAAGAATCAATGAAATCATACTTTACTCATAAAACATAAGCAATTTAACATACCTCATGAAATCATAATATTTACGAATAACTCATAGAAATCATAAGACATAAAGGTAACTTGAGGCATTCATAACATTCTTAGGTATGGTGTAACCCTAATGGTTACGTTTGGAATACCCATAACAATATATTCCCTAAATCTCTTCAGAGAAACCTTAACATTTAACTCCTTCATGTTACCCAATGCATTGGAGAGCTATCACGGGCTCACCCGCCCGTAGTTTATCATGGAACCACCCGTCTTCATAAAAAATTCCCATGAACCATAAAATAATCATAGCACATAACTTAAGAATGAAGGAAAGATAACATTCCCACATTGCAATAACAATATAACATTTTATGATATTGAAATAATGAATCCATTATAAAAACCATTTAAAACATTTAATAAAGAGATTTTTGAACCAATGTTTCCCATATCACTTTAAATATTTTAAAATTTTAAACCATTAATATCCATATAAATAAATACTTAAAACCATTTTGAAAACATGGATATTAATGAGAAATATTTATAAGGATAAATCATTAAAACATTTAAAAAGATATTTTAGTTAAATGGTTTTTGACAAAATGAGAGACACTTGAATACAATAATTGTGGAATAAAATTTAATCATAACATTATACTATCATGAGAATAAAAGGATTCATGATATAATATTCCAAAGGACAGTATATACACCATATAAGAGTGAATTGGTGCATAACAACAATTAAGTCTCAATAGAAATGTAAAATGAGATGAAATACTTTATAAAGAAGGTATCCTTAAATTAAGGATAAATCAATCTCATAATTATGTGTGAAAAATATAAATACATCTAATATAAGTGGATATTAAGTGTAAAAAAATCAAAGGTCATTAAAACATATTCAAAGGATGATATATTCAATAACTACATGTTGAACCCAAAGAAATCGAAATTGGGTTAAGAAGTTCCCTTGATAAAATTTGACAGCCTAACAGTGTCACTTTAAAAATCATAAAATTAGTTGATGAGATAGAAAATGGTATCTCATCACATGGACATAAAATTTACATCAATAAGGATGTATTACAAAATATCCCAATTTAAAAAGATGTAAATTAAAATACATAACAAAATAAGTCTTTTAAAAAGAGGAGTGTGATAGGTTCTCTTACAGATTGGGAAACTTTCGAAACGTACACCCCATGAAAGAAGGGTCATACAATGAAGATGTAAATACCCATAAATGAGATAATATTATAAAAATAGTAAAATAATGGGCAGTACATACACCACACAAAAGTAAATAGTGGAAAATGTAGCATGAATCTCACGAGAATAAAAAGTGTGATGAAAAATCCTTTACAAAAACTCGGTAGCCTAACGGCGCCACTTAAAACTTCCAAAAATGGATTGATGAAATAAAATAGGGTCTCTAATAATATTAACATAAAATTTATAGCAACATGAATAAAAAATAACATCCCACAACATAACAAAGAGGAGATTAAAAGAAGTGACATAAAGGAGAGTACTTAAAAAGAAAGAGAGAGGTTGGATCTCTTACGAAAATTCGGCAGCCTAACGACGCCACTCAAAACATCTAAAATGGATTGATGAGAGAAAATAGGGTGTCTCATCATATAAACATAAAAATTAAATTATGAGTAATATAAAAGAACATCCTAATAATAAGAAATATTAGCTTAAAAGGAATGACATAAAAGAGTGTACTTAAAAAGAAAGAGAGGGGTATGATCCCTTACCAAAATTCGGCAGCCTAACAGCGCCACTTAAAACTTTCAAAATGGATTGATGAGAGAAAATATGGTCTCTCATCATATGAACATAAAAATTACAGTAGGATTAATATAAAATAACATCCCAATCATAATAAATATGAGCTTAAAAGAAATGACATAAAAGAGTGTACTTAAAAAGAAAGAGAGGGGTAAGTTCCCTTACCTCAAGTCCGACTTGTCTTGTTCATTTATTTATATTACTGAATAATAAAATTTGGTCAATTTATAATTTCTTAATTTCCTCCTTTAAATATTATTATTCATTTAATATAACATATTATAATGTTATAATAATTGGTTAATAATGTGGGTTTATATCATGTGTTTTTGTTGATGTTTGGTACATGAGTCAAAAATGAACTTGTTTGAAAATGATTGTCCATGAAGTTATAATTAAATCATTTAAAAAATAGCATTAATGATTAAAATATCATATATATCCAGTACATATTCATTTTATACTAATCCATAACATTTGGAGATAAAAAAATGAAAAGCACCGTTCATGGAGACGGTAGGCCGTACGTACGCATGAACGCTACTTTCATTTCTTTGTCATATTAATGGAATGAAAACTAAAGAGAGATATATATATTATAATTCCAGAATTATATCCATCATTTAGATTTAATATATTACATATATATCCTTTATATATATTTACTTATAATACTACATAACAATTGGAGATAAGAAATGAAATGTACCGTTCATGGAGACGGTAAGCCGTACATACGCATGAACGCTACTTTCATTTTTTTGTATTCAATGGAATGAAATAATAATGATATAAAGGTATATTATAATTCCAGTATGATATCATATGTAATACCATTAATTCCATCCTTTATACGTCCCACATATGGCATTAAATAATCAAATCACTTTGAGGGGGCGGTAGTCCGCACTTCCTAAACTGAAGATATCGCGTTTACCCATAATGGAAACCATAAAGGTATGCCATAAATGAAAAATACAGACGCTTAAGGAAAAAATAAACATATTATATATCATATATAAATATAGTGACATTTTAATGGCCACCTTTGAAGGTTTTAAAAGAATATTGAACAATCATCGTTTCATGAGGCAGTAATTCGCCATCCATAGAAACAGTATGTTCAATAACTATTAGATGGAGGTGTGTGAAATTGTAGCTCGAATACTTATTATAAAAACATCCTAGTATATTTGAGATACTGGTTTTGTTAAAAAAAAGTAATAAAAAGAGTTTAGGGGGTTGGAGAAGAAAAATAATTCAGAAGAACACAAGTGAAGACATTACCTTAAAATCGGGTAACTCCTCTTGGTTTGAACCAAAAGGGTTTCTTGAAGAGCATTATGCCAAAGGTGAGGATTCAATGATGAAGATAGGGATGTAGAGATATGAAATGGGCAGGGGTTGGCTGAGCCAAAGGCTTTAGTTTTGTGGGTAAGGTGGTAGTGGTGGGGGCCTTTTATAAGAGGAGAGTAGGGGAACTCTTGGAAAGTTATAAACTTTTAATTTATTATAAAATGATTTTCTGATTTTAAAGGTCCCAAAATTATATATTTCTAGGATAAGGTGATAATATTTCTAAAACCACCCATCCAATAGGTTTTTGACCAGTTTAGATCTTAGATTTTACATTATCTTTTCATTTTATTTAAATCATTAGATAATGAGGTAATCGCTCCATCATCATGGTGTCATAAATAATTTAATTTATTTAATGTATAAAAATTATAAAAAAAAAATCATGATTTAGGAAATATTTTTATATTTCTAATGAATATTTATAGTCAAAAATATGACTTGTATAACCTCATGTAAAAATTGTTTTAGTAAAACAATACATGTTTGTGACATTTTAATTTTAACTTTAAATAAAAAGTTATTAATGTCATTTTCCAACCAAAGTGGCTCCATGGGGTCCCCAAGTTGACCCATGGATTGTCCTGGTCGACCATGACTCATAAAATAAGGTTAGTACATGTGTCAAGGTCATTTCATATTATTATAACATTATCTTTACCTTAAATTACACTAATTACCTTTAATCACGATTAATAAAACATAAATGTTACTATTCACCAAAAAATTATTTTAATCTCATTGAAACAAATTTTAATTCCTAATGAAAACCATGTATGTCAGATTTTTTAAAATCAAATAACAGAAGTGGTAAAGTTTCATTTTAACGAAAAATCAGTTTTTTTAACTACCACTTAGTGGTTTCACTATTCATCAAAAATTCAAGTTTTTCAGAAAAATACCAAAAATTCACCCTAAGCTATATTTGATATTCCGAATTAAAAAATTATTCCTATTTTAAAAAATTGAAAACCTATAAGTTTCATTAATTAATTTAATAATTAATTCCCACTGTCAAAACAAATAGCGTGTTTTTAAGAAACAATATATATCAAAAGATTGACACCAGTTTAAGTCCAATTTCAAAGTGAAATTAATTCCAATGACCATAATTGGATAAAATGGTAAAAATATATTCTAATTTCAATTTAAAACCAATTAAAAATATAATCTAATCATATAAATAAATTATATTAAAAAGTGGTCTTGAATTAAAATACAACATTTTTCACTATGCATTAAAAAATGAACTTTATCGGAAAAATACTAAAAATTTACACAAAGTAAATTTTGATGTCGCGATTCCAAAGAATATTTTTATTTGGTCTAATAGAATGTATAATAGTTACCAAAACTATTTTAATGATGGTTCACCATCAAAAGGTGATAAATCGACCTTTTAATGAATATTAGAGTATTTATGCTTAAAATTGTATTCATTCGCATTTTTAATCCTCTAAAATTTATTGTAAAAAGTATAAATATTTGAAAAACATATATAATAATTTTTTTGTTAGTTTTGTTCATTACCGTCATTACAATGGCTAGGTGTTAACTACCATTTAAAATAAAATTATTTTATTATTAGAGTGGAACGTAAGATTTCAAAGGAACTCGTTGTTGCGTATTGGGTAAGCCATCAAGAATAGCATTATTTTTAAATTAATATTAAAATTTTATTCACAAATAAGCATAAATATAAAAATGTCATATTCGTTATTTACCTAGGGTGTTACACTTACGATTCACTCTAGAATTAAGAATGTATTATTTACCTATGAATGTACCCATTATTTAATATCTGATGAATTTTTTAATTGTATAAAGATGCCAACCAAATGATTATATGTAGAATTAGCAGTGAGAACCCCTAATTTTATGGTGATTTCATCCCAAGCCTATGATTATTCTCTAGTTAAATTTTGTGGGAATTTTATTCTTTCGAATATTTTCAATCTTTCTCTAATTGATTTTTAGGTTATCTTAGACATGGATTAGATTTATTCTAAACGATTCCACATTAATTTTTAAGGAAGGGGAGTTATATTTGATATTCTTGAGAAAAATATGATCATATATTATTGTAATGATAAATATGAAATCCCTATGGAAATAAAATCTATTTTGTGGGTTTTAATTCTTATTTAATAGGGGATTTTATCTCAAATGGTTGGAGAGAAAATGAACATCAATGATATGCCTAGTGTGTAGATGTTTTTTCACATGTTTCTAGAAGTGTTTCCTATCCTTCCTCCAAAACGTGATGTTGAGTTCAAAATTGAACTAATACATAGAGGAAAACAAATTTAAAAGACTCCCTATAGAATGGACCCTATTGAGTTGTATAAATTGAAAACTAAACTCTAGGAGAACCATGAAAAAAGATTCATTTGGCCAAGTGTGTCACTTTGGGGTGCACCTATTCTTTTTATTAAAATGAAATATGGATCGATGTAAATCTGAATTGATTATCTAGAACTAAGAAAGATCATGATCAAGAAAAATTATCCTCTACCCTATATTGATGACCAATTTGATCAAGTTCATAGAGGTCAATAACTTTCAAATATTGACCTTAATTATCTATATTATCAATTGATTCCCAAGGAGGATATACCCAAGATAATATTCCATTCAATTTATTGAATCTATGAATATATATTAATCCCAAACAGTCTTAATAATTATACCACTATCATTATTATTTAAATGAATAATGTCTTTCAAGATTACCTTGATCAGTTTTGGTAGTGTTTATACATATTCAAAGAGAAATTAAGATAATGAACATCACTTGAGAATTATACTAAATACCCTAAGAAAGAAAAAAATGTAGGGAAAATTTATAAAGATTTAATTTTAGTTGTAAAATGTTTCATTTTTGTGTAATATAATATCAATAGTGGGTATATTAGCAGATACATCAATAATGGAGGCTATTTAGTTTTAGATCAGACCAACTATATTGACTTTGATTTGATGTTTTCTTAGTTCGGATGGATACTATAATTTTTTTTATGAATAAATTATTAATTCTATCTAATCTAGTCACCAAGTAAACATAGAAGGGATCCATGTTCTTCTAGACAAATGAATGTGAGAAAAATTTCAAAAAAACTAAATAGAATGTTAATCATTACACATATTCAGACATCACCCTATAGTAGAGAAGGGTTTACAATATATAGTGATGAATATATGAGGGGATTATGATTTTTTATTATGTATAATTACATGGTTATAACTTATTAGTCCTGACAACTGACGGTTCATGAGAAAAATTAACCAAATCATTATTAAAAGTTAGCTACGATAATTTTTTTTAAAGATATGTAGAAATTATCTTTAAGGATAAATGTGTTATATATAAACCAATCGAAAATGTTTAAAGTATATATTCACATATAAGGAGTTTAATATGTGTTAGAGAAGATGGTTAGATCAGATTAAAGAATATGAACATTCAATACTTTACCATACTAGAGAAGAAAACAAAGTGGATAACACCTTGAGTAGAAGAGATCAAGGTATATAATCCACGTTGAGGATAATAGAAGATCTAATATTTTTGGATTTTCAAAGGATATATCTAAAAATCCTAATGGAAATGTATATATATTATGACTATTAATGGAATATTTAACCACCAATCCAAGTTATTATTAATGAGGAACTAAAGGAAGATGTAGAGTTATAAAATAATGTTAGAAATGTTATTTATTTTAACCTTTATCACAATTGAATGATGAAATTCAGGAAATTTTTATTCATTCCATCCATACCAGGTATGAAGGAGTTGTTAGAGGAAGCTCATAGTTCTTAATTCGTGATTCATCTTGGAATTATTAACATGTATTGAGATTTGAAGGAGTATTTTTGGTGGGATGTCCTGAAGAGATATATCATAGAGTTTGTATCTTGGTGATTGGTATGAAATCAAGTTAAGTAAGAGATATAAAATTATAATGGGATGTTACAACTATTACCTATACTATAATGGAAATGGGAAAACAACCCCTTGGATTTTTTCATCAAACTCCCCAAAACTTCTAAAGGGGATAATTCTATATGGGTTTTAGTAGATCACCTTAAAAAATAAATATTATTCATATCTATCATGGAATAATTATCTCTTGATCAAATTTCTTGAATATAAATTAAGTATGTGGTAAGGTTTCATGGAGTACCATGTTCCATTATGTCAGATTGGGGTCTGAGATTTAACTCAATTTTTTGGAAAAGTCTTCAACAGGCTCTGGATACGGAGTTAAGTTTCATCATTTTATATAATCTTAGAAATATGTTTAGTATAAGAGAATAATTAAAACCATCTAAGATATTATGAGATATTTTTATAAGGATTTCAAAGGTATTTAGGATCAAAACATTCATGTTGTCTAGTTTTCAGACAAAAATAGCCTTAACTCAAACATTTAGATGGATCCTTATGAATCACTCTATGGAAATAAGTTTAGAGTTCCAACATGATAAAATGAAGTCAAAAAAGAAAAATTTTGGGACCTAATATAGTAGATGAAATGCAAGAGAGGGTTAAATCCATTAAAGAAACATATCAAGGTAGCTCAAATTTAGAATAATTGTTATGCTGAAAATCACTATCCTGATCTATAATTGGATGTTGGTGATAAGGTGTTTATAATAATTTATCCATAGAATAAGGTAAAGATAATTTGATATAATGGAAATATAATCCCTATGTATGTTGGTCCCTTTTAATTTCATGACATCAAGGTGGTATCCTATCATTTAGAACATCCACCAAACATCTATCAATTTTGTGTTCCATTTATCTATCTTGAGGAAGTACATATCTAGTCCTTTACATGTACTGAACTCATAGGTCATAACACTAAAGAAGGATCTTTCGTATGAGGAATAACGAGTAGAAATTTTGGATCATAGAGATAAATTATTGTGAAATAATACTTGTTACCTGGTAAACGTTTTCCAATCAAACCACCAGTTTGAAGAAGTTACGTGTGAAATTGAGGAAACGATGACGCATAAGTGTCCTCATTTGTTTATACCAGAGTGATGAATTTTGAGGGAGAAATTTATATTAAGGGGGGTATAATGTAACCTTGTGAGTTTTTATAAATTATTATTATTTTCAAATAAAATAAATTTCTTTTATATATATCATTATATACAACATTGAGTGTATCTTGCTTTATACACAACACCGAGTTTTAATGAACAATAATTTATTATTATTAATAATATTTAATCATGATCATTAGGACATACAATTTATAATTTATGATATGAATAGTAAAAAATTTAGATATTATATATAATGGTTTTTTATAAAGAAAACATATTTATAAAAAAGTGTTTAATTTTTTGATAAAGTCTTTATATGAATCAAAAATTATATTTTCTCAAAAAATGTTTTTAATTTTTTTTGAAATATAAATATTTAATTTTTGACACAATTATAAAATTTATTTCTAAAACAAATTTTTTTTTTAAAATCATCATTTCAATATTATTTTAGTTTTAATTTTTGTGATTTTCTTAAAAAGATAAATTTTTTAGTGAATAGGGAAAAATAATGGTTTTTATTGAAAATTTTAATTTCATTTAATGACTTTATAAAGTTAATTTTTTATTTTATATAGTTTTAAAAGTAAAATTACATGAATTATTTATCAATTAATGTTATTAATTTAATTGTAATCGTTTTTATATTGAATTTTTATATAAAAACTTTTTAAAATTTTGAATATTTTCCTTTTCCAAAACCACTTTCTCATCATGTTAGTTGGTTAAATTTTGAATTAAAAAAATTCAATTTATATGAATATATTTTTAAAATATATATTAATTATTTGGAATCATCATAATTTATATTATCTAATATTTTCATATTAAACTTTTACAATATTGAATATTAAAAATAGAAAAAAAAATTCTATGGTTAAGCCAAAAATGGATTTAGATGGGGTTAAACTAAGAAGATAAGGGTTAAAAATATCCCAACAATTGTTCAAAATCCATGTTATGGAAATACTTAGACCATACAACTTCTAGTATCAATAATGTTCCATTTTTAAACTTTTGGAATGAGAAAAATTTCGGTACACCTCTTTCTTTTCAAAAATTATAAGTATTCCACTCACCTCAGTTATAAAAGGCCACCCCCTCTTCTGCCTTTTTAAAAGTTAAAAAATAATTTAGGTAGGAAAATAGATATCAAAATTAATTCATTTAAGTATTTCTTCCCATAGTATAAGCCTTAGTTATTTCATAAATCTAACTAATGAAGCCATTTGGTGAAAACTAAAATAAGTTGTCCGAAAAAGAGGTAACACCCCTAACCAAGTGTTTTATTTTATTTATTCTCATACCTCCTTCAATTATTTTTTTTATAAAATAAGATATCATAACATTATTATATTAAATATACGGAGATATTGTTATTTTATGTTAATGAACTTCAACCATTTCTCTTTCTATCAAATTGGATACAAAATCATCATTTGTGTGTATAGAGGACCACTGCCTCATGAACTGATTTTATTCTCTTTCCATAACCATATCTCATGGATAAATATAATGATTTATTAAATGCTTATATATTATATTTATGATATTGTTATACTTATTTAATTATTATTTCACATATACAGTCATAATTTCCATTTTATAAGAATACAATAACATCAAACGTGTGTATAGTAGACTACTACCTCATTAAGCGATGCAATTAATTAATGATTTAAATTCAAGGTAATAAGGTTGGGTTAAATGAAAATATGTTACATATATTACCTATGATTATATAATGATAATATATTATTTACTGTTCTTTCTTTGAATCTGCCGAGAAAATGGAGACAACATTCATGCGTACATACGACCTAACGTCTCCATAAACCGGGTATTTCATTTTCCATCTCTATCTATTTTAATATTACACTAAAAAATAAATACGTAAAGTATTTAATATTTATATCATGTTTATATTTTTTTATTTTTTGGCTCCAGGATTAATGTAATAGGACCAAAAATAAAAAATCAAAACATACACAAAAAACAAAGTAGTTATTTCCCAAAACGTGACATTAAGATGGAATTATTAATAAATGGGTAGTAAAATGTCATAATAAAATAATATATGGTATTATATATATAATTATGGTTCTGAATTATATTTATAATAAACTTATATTTATTATAAAATAGTTTTTAAGGTGTATGATGGAAGTCAAGACTTAACGTAAGGGATTTTCATCTCACTTTTTACTCCTGTGAGACACATCCCATATTCATCACCAATTTATTTTATGTGGTGTATATAATTCCCAGGAAGATATTTTATGATTCATCTAATTATAATTATATGTATTTACATATACATTTAAGTATCTCTATTTTTTGGGGTTTATAGTTTAAAAGTTACTAAAATGGTAAGACATTTGTATCTCAATTTTTCTTTTTGAGAGGTATTTTATCTTATGAAACAATACTATTTTAGATGGTGTATATAGATCCCCTTTTACATGTTATGAAATAAATAAAGATATTTTAATTATATTTAATGTTTAATCTGATTTTAATCTTTAAATTTACTTTCAATTCAAAAGATACCTAAGTGGTTAAGATCTTAGGTTATAATATCATCGATTATCAAGTTTTTTATGATTATATATACAATGACAAAATATTATAATCCATCTCTCAACAAACTCAGTAATTTTCTTATAATTTGGTTATTTCATTATAATACATGGTTTATCTCCAATTTTCTCTCTTTATGTACTCACTGGTCCAAAATAATGTTTTTTAGAAAAATCATCTTTATTTCTCCCTTTGGTTGAAAATACCTTTTTCAAAACAATGTTTTATAAAAGTGTTTTCAAAAATATTTTTACATACTCAAAATTATTTTTTAGAGAAATGTTTACCCATATTTGACTTTTCAAATTTTGTTTTGAAAGTAATCATGAAGTCATTTCCTAAAAAATTCCCATTTGTATTTTATAAAAATTGTTATAGGAATAATCATTTTAACAGGTGAGAAATGGATAGAATTATCTAACATAATAAACAATCATTAATTTTATCATATTTTATAATATTTCAAGTTTATTTAAAAAAATATTTTTAATGTTTTTTTGTTTTAAAATGTGTTTTGTATGGTGGAAAAGATATTTTCCTCAAGACATGTTTTAAATTATCTTTTGAAATCATTTTCCATCTAAGATTTCATCCATTGATGTTACTTATTCATTACTGGGGATATTATCCAATGATACCATTATTATTATTTCTATGATTTTTTATGTTTATGATGACATGACTTTTATGAAACTTGTTTCTCTTCCATGGGTTACAACATGATAATATGCTTCTGAAAACAACTTATTTTTATGGGTTGTAATATGAAGAAATGATAAAATGATTATGAAACCCTACTCTTTTACCTAGGTTATGTAATGATGAAATTTTTAAGAAAAAAATTTCATTTCATGGGTTATGTTATGATACATGTTGTATGATCTTTTGGAACAAATACTTATTATTTTCATTATGTGATAGGTGGGACCTATATATCTATCTAATGCATTGGGTAAAGATTTATACCTATAGAGATAGACAAGACTATAATGGGGAGTAAACCTAGTTTAGTAAGGGAATTTGTCCAATTATATACTTTTGGGAGTTAACCTTGACTCGTATGATAGTTTTTTGAGTAAACCCATTCCACTATGATAGCCTTGGAATTAAGCCTTAACTACTATGTAAATTATTCTATTTTCTTATGTGTCTGACAAAATTCTATATATCATCCCAATGTTATGATCTCATGGATCATATTATTTGATTTTATTATGATTAATGTCTTATGAAATTCAAATCGTTGTTCTATGACTAAAGATTATGATATCTGATATATAGGGTATGGTTTTCAAATGTTATTATCATGTTCTCATACCCCTATTCTCAATTTATGCATCAATATATCCCATTTTTTTTCCCATAATAAGCTTCTAATATCCCCTTCAATTGATATCTTTCCCTAGGTTATGAAGGCAGGTTTTATTTATGGTATATCTAATAATGGTTCTAGTTATGATGAACTTAGTGGGAGATGATATAGTTTATATATGAGTCAATGGTCTATGATTCTGTGTTTCCAAAGTCACTATACCTTTACAATACTTATACATGTGTTTTTATAATATAAGGATTGTTCATAAAAAAATATTTTATATCAGCAAATGAAATTCTAGGGTTTTTACAAGAGGAGATAGAGATAGCATTTAGTCTAGTCCTTGTTCAAAATGAGCATTGGGTTTCATTGACATGGAAGAACTATGTAGGGTAGCTAGGAAGCTGAGGTTATTAATCCATGGGGATCATGATAATCAATCTATTTAACAATAAATGTTCAAATATCGGTTACAATGTTAATTTCATTCATTAACCTCAAGGTGATATATCCATATAGATGTTCTTACCTTTCATAGGGGATCTCCAGCATGCATGATTCTGGGATCTATTTTAGGAAAGTTATCCAATGTGATTTAGAGATATTTATAATTGAGGAGGCTGGTGTGATACATTTGGAGGAGTCATTACATCCATAGATCAAGTTACTTATTACTCCATTTACGATGTCAAAATGTCCTCATATACTAGAAAGAGATGTGGTTATTTAGAGGATCTTGGATTGAATCTAATCATCATAGTTTGGAGTCTTCAGAATTATCCACATTGTAAAGTTAGGATTAGGGTTTCCATGTTTTTGTAAATAAGGGGTTTTAGAAAGCTATAGATAAGTATCATCCCTCTTCATCTCATTTATCTTGGGCTGATAGATATCAGGCCCCTGCTAAAGGGTTAGAGGTTAGTTTGTCTTATAGAGTCCATAGTCATCAGTGGGGAGGGTGCCTAAAATTATTGATCTTGAAGGGTGAAGATGGTGTTATTATTTTGGTTCCTCTGTTTAAATATTATCAACCATGAAAATAATAAAAGGGTTCTCCAGACATTGATTAATAGAGGGAGAGGGACATGAAGAGGATAACCTTGTGATATCCTCATTCTCAGAGGGACGAGCATGAACATGGAAGATGTTATCATCAGAGTCATAGGGGATGTGGATTAGTTCTTGAAAAATGCATTATCTAAAGTTTCCAGCAACAGGTGAGTCAAGCATTGTTTGAGGTACCCTTTTCTTGTCTTCCACTTGGGTACATACCGTATTTGATTCATAATACACACACTACTTCATTTCACATAACATAGTTCATGTATTTAGATTTTTTGAGATTCTTCCATCTCCCCTAAGATTTACTATTATTACTATAGGTAAATACTATATGCGCAAAATATTTAGAGACTATGATATAATTATGGGGCATCATTACTATTAGAGAGAATTCCTATTTTTGTGGATATGTTTACAGGAAATCATAATTGGTATGGACTTGTTACATTCATTAAAGGATATAATAGTTTTTTAATTGGTGGATTGGGTTCTATAATTATAATAGGGAGTCTACCATGTTAATTTTCAATAAAGGATGCCAGATGGGTTGGAAGTGTGTTTATTCCTTATCTTTCTTGATGAAAAATTTGATGCTGAATTCATTACAGGTTCATCTGGTGGTGTTTCTAAAGGATGTGGAAGAGTACCCTAATATATTTACTAAAGAGGTTATATTGTTAACCCCTCAACAAGTGTTTGAGTCTGGGATAATGTTATAAATAGGTGATTTTTCAATCTTGATAACACTGTTTATGATGGAACCTTACAAGTTTTGAGAACTATGCATATAGATCGATGATCTCTTAAAGTAAGGTTTTATTTAGTCGAGAATGTCACATTGAGATTCTCTAGTTATTTTTTTCATGTATAAATTATCATTGATTTAAACTGGTGATAGTGAAGAATCCCAATCATCTTCCATGGATTTATGATCTAATTGATCATATGAAGGGATTTAGTTAGATCTTTAATACTGACCAATGATTGGGATACCATCATTTGTGTGTAAAGGATAAATATATACTAAATACTTCATTCTCATGTCACTAGGGGAATATTTGGTTCTTTTTCATGTCATTTGGATTGATAAAAACATTGGTTATATCAATGTGATTGATTAATATAATTTTATTAGATTTTTTATACTGGGTTTTGGGGGTACACATTGCATACATCCTCGGGCATTCCATGCCCAAGGAGGATCATGAGGTGCATATATGAAAGGTTTTTGGATTTCATCATCATTATTAGTTGTTTGGGAAGAATTCAAAAATGTGAATTCTATGATCATTAATTTAATTTATTAGGGAATGTCATATCCCATCATGGTGTAGTTATTGAACCTTAAAATATTAAGGATGTTGTTTCTTGGGAATCCCCCAAAAATGATACGAAGGTGAGTAGTTCAATCAATCTTAAATGGTATAATAAGTGGTTCATTATAAAATTATCTTGGATTATTACTTCAATAATGTCCTTGATGATAAATGATATGGTGTTCTAATATAATGATCTATTATAGGTTTCGTCTGAGTATCTATAGGAGAAGTTGGTCAATGCTCTATTTCATTATCTTTTCAGAAAGGGATCACAATTTGAGGTATTCGATGATGCTTGGTTTCTTGGAATGGGGAGAATCTTCATTGAGTAAAGGGTGGTAGTTTCTCTTGGGTCTTATTAGTTATGACCACATGGACATAACTATGCTACCCATGATCTCGTGTTGACTTCAGTCGCGTTTTCCTTGAAGTTGTGGTGGAAATATCTCATTAGTGAAATCCTTTTGTTTTCCATATATCTTGAGATCTTGAGGTAAGTATTCTACCATCATGGTCATAACATGTGATTTTGATGGAATATATTATTCTCATTAGTCTATAACTAAAAGATTTTTTATACACCTAAAAGGGTAATATTGTTGCTGATTCACTACGCTTGAAGTCACACAGTGTTACCGTGAGTGAGTATAGAGATTATTGGAGAGTAATGGAAGAACTATCAGTGATTCATCCTAATATAAAATAAGTTAGTTGAAGATTAATCCTTATTAGAAGAAGTTGTAGTCAACTATAGTAAATAATGTATAGGGGAACTGGTTGGGGGATTCTGAGGTGGAATTATTTTAAGACCGAGTTGTATATTCTGACACCACTAATGAATTTTCTGAATATTATTGACACCATGTGTTGTTTTAGGGTAGTATTTTCATTCCATTGGTAATTAGATACATAATTATCCATGAGTTTCAAATATCACCATTGTAATTTTATCCTGGCATGAAAAAGATGTAATATGCTTTAGAGAGTCTATTTTTAGTGGCCTGAGTTGAATCATTCAGTTGTAGCTTCTGCGTTCAGATGCTTTGTTTGTAAATATGTTAATGCTAAACAATGCATTCTATGTGGTCTTATCTTGACCCTATATATTCCTTTATGGATGTGGGAGGAAATTTCTATAGAAATTGTCACTGGTTTTCCTTTAGGTCAAGTAGGCTATGATTCAATCTGGGTGATAATGGACCATTTGACAAAATCAATCACTTTTTAATGATCAAGGATCCGATTAGAGTGGAGGTTTTTTCAAGGAAGTATCTATTGGAGTTGGTGGTCTAGAACCAACTACTTTGTACTTTATTCATTAAATAAAAGCCTTATCACATCTTTATTGTTCTTCTGCGTGACATGTCATGTGATAATGTCCTAAGGACAGCTGTTGCATTAAAGGGTCGTAGCGGATCCCTGCTATGATGAGAACCCGAAAGTGCCATAACACTGTTCTTGAATGTATGTTCTATGACCGGATGATATTATTTGAGGGACACAAATAATACAGGTCATTAGGGGTGAGGACTCATAAAACTTTGAGGCACCTTCTCATGGTGTGTGCCCTTGGTAATATCCAGGAGGATATTATGAGAACGAGACCCTCCAGTAGGAAATCCACATTTCATAGTGTCATTGGATGTTCCTATCTACGGATGTGTGTATTGATCCTTAGACTTTAAGATTATTATTAATGGGTATTACAACTCACGCACTTAGATGTATTGATGAAAACTGTGACGACACACTGTTCGTAGCGAGGTAGGATACGTTGTGTGCGTCACGAGTAATACCGCATTAATAGATAATGCGAGAAAGGATTTGTCCCTTCCATTCCATAACGGAAGTAGATATCTCAGGCCCTTTGATGGAATTGATATAGCCTAAATAAATCCATGGACATGGTAAGGTATGGGCAAGTTCAATTCCGGGAAGTCAAATAAAGAATAATCAAGCACATGGTTTGATGGCACTAGCATGCAACCCGCTTGATTGGAGATATCGATACAAAGGTATTATATTACACGATAAGCGTTTGTAGGAGGTGACACGTCATTGCGGCATTAACTTCTTTCTCTATGGGTGACTTGGCGTGTTACTAGACGCTAACCTTGGACTTTAGGCAGGCTCAGCCTAATGCCACTGAGAAAGAGGCCTAGAGGGTCACACACTAAGTGTGTCCATGTATCTCAGTTAAATATTAATTTAACAAGTTAAATAAATATTATTCCCGACTGTGGTTTAATAATTATTTAAGGATGTCTGATCGCATTAATTTGAAACTAGTTATTCGAGAGAATATACTGTGGATAAAATAATATATTTATTAGCGAGTAATGCAGTTACATTTATTTAAGAAATAAATAGTCATTACTCAAGGTCTAATAAATGTGGTGGAGAAAAATGGAAAATAAAAGTACACGCCGTGTATATTAAATATACACACTGTGTAGTTTTATGGAAAACAAGTACAGGCCGTGTATTAATTATTACATGCCGTGTAGTTTTTCCAATTGGGATTTTGAGGATTTAATATTTTTTTATTAAATGATATTTATTATAATCAGTGTGGGCGCATGTCAAGGAATTAATAATTCGACATGGGGGGTTTCAATAAGAGTTAATGAAATAAATAAAACGCATAACGCGTTTATTTATTATCATAACTCTATTAACCTCAAACCTAATTATAAATATCCTCGCAACCCCAACATTTTTTTAGAGCCATTGTTGTGCACAATGGATTTGGAAATACTCTCAAGCCAAGAGATAATTCCCTTTCCACCAAGAACGCCCTCAAGTTACGAGAGCAATATCCTCCACCGGATCAAGGCTGTCGAAGGCGGACATCACAAGCGAAGGTTCTTCCGCCCTAGCACCCGAAGATCTCTTCAGTGATGTCCGAAGATACGTGACACATGTGTGGATCACCGCTAGAGGAATCCTACACTTGGATTCTACGACACAACGACGGATCACCGAATCGTGACCGGACACATCAACGAAGAAACAATTCCAACAAGGTAATTCTTATGCATTAATTAAATTAATTATAATAAACATATGATGATCCTCCTCAAGGGTTCCGGGAATCTTCTTTTCTTTTCGTTCTTCGTTCTATTCCGAAGATTCGGCGTTTTATATCGTGACGGATCTCGGATTGAACGTTGTTTAACGTTAAAATTAAAGTTGGGAAAACCCAACAACGCGCTTCCGCTGTGCCCGGAACCTACAAGTGGTATCAGAGCGTTCATATCGTTGGTTATCATTATTTAGTTTTTTGTTGGTGATTTACGCATTTAAAAATTTAGTTATTTCAATTCATGTTTAATCGTTCTGGAAATCTGAATATCGAGATCTGTTCCTCCTCTCTCATTTCTCGTTCACCTCACAGAAACAGATTTTTCTTTTAATTTTGATTAAAATAAAATAGAGGAACTCATCCGGAGGAGCCAAATGTTTCTGGCTGTATAACACTAGAATACACGGCGTGTATTCGGAAGTACACACCCTGTAGTATAGGTTCAATGCATTTACTGATCCGCCAAATCAGGCCGTGTATTGGATTATTTCTAAGAATTTAAGACACCGTGTGTTGACCAGAAACAGGTGGCACACAGTTTCCAGAATACATTCCATGTGGTCCAATGAACACGGAGTGTAGTCCCTTCAGGTTAGGTTTGGGTCGTGTACTCCGTACATAGCCTGCCCGGATGGAAACCGTGTAACGCGGAAACTACACGGCGTGTGTCCCACAGTAAATGCCGTGTACTCCAAAAATTTCCGAATTACATTAACACGCCCTATCCCCGGGCGAGTACTTTGGATGGACGGTGAAGAAAAAGTACACGCCATGTAGTCGGAACTACACGCCGTGTAATCACCCAAATTATGCAGATTTATTAAAATTTATTATTATATTATAGAAACCCTTGAGACGTATACCATGGTGCAGGCGTAAAGCTGAGGCACAACACGTGATAGGTGTTTTATATATATGTGTTTAATTTAACATCTGCGTAATAAATGGGAATTCGCCGGGTTTCCTCCAAGGTAAAAGTTGTGTACAAGGATAATTTTAAATGAATTTATTTGTTTAAAATTATTATGGATGAAAATCTCAAGGAAATTCAGAAAAGGGATTTAAGATAAATGGATTGATTAATTAAAGATAATTAATTGATTCGAGCGTGATTTATCTTAAATAAGAACAATTAAAGAATTGAATGCTAGTTTTATTTATGCGTAAATATCGTTGCATGTATGGATGATAATGAGCTAGACCGAGACCTTTTTATGTGAATGGTTTCTTTTAATTAATTTATTTAAATTAAATTTGTTGGCCTACGAGCCATATCCTCATTAATATGTAGGGCCTGCGCGCCCAAGGATTCTTTTATGTAAAAACCCCTTTTTTCCCCTCACCTGCGTTTGAGATAAATGCATATGTAATTGATGGAGCTCCCAAGATAGTGGAAGCGGCTCAAGTTAGGAGCCAAGATGAAACCAATCCAAGGAGATACAAAGGTGGACAGGTTGAAAGCTGTAAACACGAACCCGAAAGGTTCAAGGTGTTTCTCCCCTAGGTCTTGGGTTAGTTTATCAACCGCTAGATAAATTAACCAATAGAAAAGCTCATGATCATACCATTTATTTTATTTCTGTCTGTTGCATGGTTTATTTATTGTGGGTGTGTTGTCACGATCACACAATTAATGAATTAAACGAGCATGCAAGATGTAACTAAAATAAAATTGTCTTATATGTAAATATTATCTTAGACATGGTTAATCACTTAAGTATATCCCACTTAATATTAACAAGCATGTAATCAAAGATAATAAAATGGAAATTTATGTATAAGGATAAAATCCCTCAAAATAAATATTAAGTTGGCATAGCCTTCCATAATCTTGGTTAGAATCGAACCATAGTTCAAAGTGCTTGACCAACCCTAGTTGGGGTGCTTTCAATTATCGGGGAATTCTAATTCAAGGTTTTGGGTTGACTTGACTTGGTTCGCATCAAGGGTTGACTGCCACAACAGGACTTGGTGTGACCAAGAGGAAAAGTTTGAGGACATCCAAAAAGGATTTCAGGATTGGGGAGTCCACTCAGCGGATCAAGGAACTGCGAGTTAATGCAGTTGGCATTTGGGATGCCTACCTAAAACCCTTCATGTTGCTTGACCAACCCTAGTTGGGGTAATGCGAAGGGCAATATGGATCCTTGCCACTAGAATATTCATGAAATATAATATTCCGAAGTCAATGGTTAGGGCTATTGGATTTCGATAAAATAGTGGGAGACAAATAAGTATTTATTTATTTATTTGTCTCAATTTTTATAATAAAGTACTAAACCTTTGCTCATCTTAAATTGTAGAAACGACAAGAAAATGACTTCAAACATATCATTGTGCACCGTACTCGAAAAATAAAACCTTCTCACTGTCACCAATATTTAAGAGTGGCAGAGGTGTTTACGCGTCGTCCTTTTCCACGAAAGGAAATTATATGTGCTGGAAGAGCCAATTCCAGTTGCGCCTGGGAAAGAGGCTAGTGATGAGGAATTATCTATCTACATGAAACACATGGATGATGCCACAGATGTCCAGTGTTTCATGCTATCGGCCATGTCTAATGATCTCTTGAAGCAACATGAAAACATGGATGCGTATAGCATGATGTCTCACCTTAAATATCTCTACCAAGAGAAGGCGAGACAGGAGAGGTATGAAATGCATTGTTTACTACGAAGCTTGGAGAGTCTGCGCCAGCTGGGCCTCATGTGGTCCAGCTTATTGGCTACATTTAATGCTTGGACATCTTAGGGATTAAATTACCAGATGAGTTGCATAAAGATATCATCCTATCATCATTTCCCAAGACCTTCTCTAGCTTCATTGTCAACTATAACATGAGCGGCAATGAGAAGAGTCTATCGGAGCTTCTGACCTTGATTCGCCAGGTAGATAAGGACATGGGGCGTGACAAACCCGTGGTCCTTATGGTGAACAAGAAAATGAAGGACAAGGCAAAGGGGCCAAAGACTTATAAACGGTCTGAAGCCCCCGAGAACTGTCCCTCCAAGAAAGGGAAGATCCAGAGGTAGGGCAAGGAACGGGAAGCCGTGTGTTTTTCATGTGGAAAGTAGGGCCACTGGAAGAGGAACTGCACCCAGAAGCGTGGGCACGCTAATGGTGCATTCGTTATCGAGTGAAATCTTTCTATTTCTACACATTGGGTATTAGATACAGCTTGTGGGGCTCACATCTGTATTCAAATGCAGAAACCAAGTAGATTTAGAAAGATCTCTAGAGGAGAGGTGGATCTTCGAGCTGCCAATGGGGCAAGGCTGGCTGCGTTGGCTATTGGTGACTATCACCTCTCATTTCAAACTAGCATGATTTTGGTTTTACAAAACTGTTATTTGGTGCCTAGTGTTACCAAGAACATAATTTATGTATCTTGTTTAGATATGGATGGATTTATTTTCAAGTTTGGAAATAAGGGTTGTCTCTTTTATAAGAACAATGTATGTTATGGTATGGCACATTTGAATAATGGTTTGTATGTATTAAAATACGAAAACCAAGTGTTGGAAATCGATAACGACACAAACTCACATGACTCATACATCAACCAGTTATGGCATCACCGCCTTGGTCATGTGAATGAGAAGCACTTGACAAAGCTCTGCCAAGATGGCTATCTAGACTCTACAGAGCTAAAACCACTTGATATATTTCACGCTTGTTTACAAGGAAAAATGACCAAGCCTCCTTTTGGTGGACAAGGTGAAAGGGCCATAGAGCTTCTAGGATTGGAACACACAGATGTGTGTGGACCATTTCTAGTAGAAGCTAGAGGTGGATATTCTTACTTTATTACTTTTACTGATGATTTGAGTAGATATGGCTATGTCTACTTAATGAGGTATAAGTTAGAGTCCTTAAAGAAATTTAAGGAATTCAAGAATGAAGTAGAGAATAAAATTGGTAAGAAGATAAAGAAACTTCAATCGGATCGAGGTGGAGAATATCTGAACCAAGAGTTCATCAATCTTCTACAGGAGTCTGGGATTCTATCTCAGCTCACTCCTCATTATACACCACAGTGGAATGGTGTTAGTGAAAGGAGGAACCACACCTTGTTGGACATGGTGAGGTCGATGATGAGTCATTCAGATCTTTCATTATCCTTTTGGGGATATGCATTACAAACTGCAGCATACACATTAAACCGAGTACCAACTAAGGCGGAAAATGGAATTCCATCCGAGTTATGGAATGGAAGGAAACCCACATTGTCGCACACACGTGTATGGGGATGCGAGGCGTTTGTTAAGGCCTTATCAGGAAACAAACTAGCACCCCGGGGCACGAAGTGTATCATTATAGGATATCCCAAGGAAAAAAAAGGATATTACCTATATAACCCCCAAGACAAGAAAGTGACTGTCGCCAGACAAGCCGTCTTTCTTGAGAGGGAGCACATCCTCAAGAAGGATAGTGGGAGAAAGATTGACTTCGACGAAGTTGATGCTCAAGATACACAGGAGTTGGTACAGGAAAAAGTTCCACAGGTCCCCGTGGAAGAGGTTCCAGAAACACAAGTACTGCGTAGGAGATCAAGAGAGGTAAGGGAACCAGAGAGATTTGGTTTCCTAGTCACCGATGATGGTGAATCATTATTGTTGGACAATGATGAACCTATCTCCTACAAGGAAGCAGTAGAAAGCTCGGAAGCTGCAAGATGGCTAGAAGCTATGAATTCTGAGATGGATTCCATGTATCAGAACCATGTTTGGGTTCTGGTCGATGAGCCAGTTGATGTAAAGACTGTTGGATGCAAATGGGTATTCAAAAGAAAGCTAGACATGGAAGGTCAAGTTAGAACCTATAAAGCAAGGATAGTGGCTAAAGGATTCAGACAATGTCAAGGAATTGACTATGATGAAACCTTCTCGCCAGTTGCCATGTTTAAATCCATAAGAATCATACTTGCCATAGCAGCTTACAATGACTACGAGATTTGGCAGATGGATGTCAAAACAGCATTCCTTAACGGGAACCTTCAGGAAGATGTCTATATGACACAACCAGAAGGGTTTGTGACACTAGGTGAAGCCAAACGGGTTTTCAAGTTGCAGAAATCCATTTATGGATTAAATCAATCATCCAGGTCATGGAACATTCGATTTGATGAAGCCATAAAGGAATTTGGTTTCATTAAGAACGAATGTGAGCCATGTGTTTATAAGCGGTTTAATGGGAATGTGGTCGTCATCCTAGTGGTATATGTTGATGACATATTACTTATTGGAAACGACATACCAGCCTTACAGTCAGTTAAGGACTGGTTGAACAAGTGTTTCTACATGAAGGACTTAGGAGAAGCAGCCTACATTCTAGGGATCAAGATCATTCGTGATAGATCCAAGAGGCTGCTTGGACTAAGTCAGGGTACATACATTGACCAGATACTAAAGAGATTTAGTATGAAAAAATCCAAGAGGGGATTGGTTCCAGTGTCACATGGCTTACATCTTTCTAAGAAAATGTGTCCCCAGACACAACAGGAGAAAGACAGGATGAGCAAGATCCCATACGCTTCGGCTATAGGATCCATCATGTATGCCATGTTATGTACCAGGCTTGATGTTGCCTATGCACTGAGCATGGTAGGCAGATATCAAGTAGATCCAGGAGAACAACATTGGACAGCTGTTAAGACTATCCTTACGTATCTGAGAAGAACTAAGGATATGTTCCTGGTGTATGGAGGAGACGAGGAGCTTGTCATCTGAGGGTATGCTGATGCTGGTTTTCAAACAGATCAGAATGATCTGAAGTCGCAATCTGGATATGTTTTCTATCTCAATGGAGGAGCTGTGAGCTAGAAGAGTTCAAAGCAGTCAGTTGTCGCCGATTCTACAGTGGAGTCCGAGTATATAGCGGCTTCTGATGAAGCCAAAAAAGCCATTTGGATTCGGAACTTTGTCGAGGAGCTTAATGTGGTGCCTAGAATTAAAGATCCCATTACATTGTATTGTGATAATACTGCAGCGGTGGCTCTTGAAAAAGAACCAAGGTCACATCAACGGACAAACCACATACTCAAGAAGTATCACCTCTTGAGGGATTTCTATCAAAGGGGTGAAGTTGCAGTGAGCAGAGTGTCCACAGAAGAGAACGTGGCAGACCCCATGACTAAAGGCCTATCTCAGCAGAAGCAAGAATATCATGTGAGAGCTAGTGGGTTAAAGGTTGTTAGTAGTTGTCTCTAGTCCAAGTGGGAGTCTGTTGGAGTTGGTGGTCTAGAACCAACTACTTTGTACTTTATTCATTAAATAAAAGCCTTACCACATCTTGATTGTTCTTCTGCGTGACATGTCATGTGATAATGTCCTAAGGACAGCTGTTTCATTAAAGGGTCATAGCGGATCCCTGCTATGATGAGAACCCGAAAGTGCCATAACACTGTTCTTGAATGTATGTTCTATGGCCGGATGATATTATTTGAGGGACACAAATAATACAGGTCATTAGGGGTGAGGACTCATTAAACATTGAGGCACCTTCTCATGGTGTGCACCCTTGGTAATATCCAGGAGGATATTATCAGAACGAGACCCGCCAGTAGGAAATCCACATTTCATAGTGTCATTGGATGTTCCTATCTACGGACGTGTGTATTGATCCTTATACTTTAAGATTATTGTTAATGGGTATTACAACTCATGCACTTAGATGTATTGACGAAAACTGTGACGACACACTGTTCGTAGAGAGGTGGATATGTTGGGTGCGTCACGAGTAATACCGCAATAATAGATAATGCGAGAAAGGATTTGTCCCTTCCGTTCCATAACGGAAGTAGATATCTCAGGCCCTTTGATGGAATTGATATAGCCTAAATAAATCCATGGCCATGGTAAGGTATGGGAAAGTTCAATTCTGGGAAGTCAAAGAAAGAATAATCAAGCACATGGGTTGATGGCACTAGCATGAAACCCGCTTGATTGGAGATATCGAGACAAAGGGATTATATTACACGGTAAGCGTTCGTAGGAGGTGACACGTCATTGCGGCGTTAACTTATTTCTCTATGGGTGCCTTGGCGTGTCGCTAGACACTAACCTTGGACTTTAGGCAGTCTCAGCCTAATGCCACTGAGAAAGAGGCCTAGAGGGTCACACACTATGTGTGTCCATGTATCTTAGTTAAATATTAATTTAAAAAGTTAAAAAAATATTATTCCCGACCATGGTTTAATAATTATTTAAGGATGTCTGATCGCATTTATTTTGACACTTGTTATTCGAGAGAATATACTATGGATAAAATAATATATTTATTAGAGAGTAATGCAGTTACATTTATTTAAGAAATAAATAGTCATTACTCAAGGTCTAATAAATGTGGTGGAGAAAAATGGAAAATAAAAGTACACGCCGTGTATATTAAATATACACGCTGTGTAGTTTTATGGAAAACAAGTACACGCCGTGTATTAATTATTACATGCCGTGTAGTTTTTCCAATTGGGATTTTGAGGATTTAATATTGTTTTATTAAATGATATTTATTATAATCAGCGTGGGCACATGTCATGGAATTAATAATTAGACATGTGGGTTTTCAATAAGAGTTAATGAAATAAATAAAACGCGTAACGCATTTATTTATTGTCATAACTCTATTAACCTCAAACCTGATTATAAATATCCTCGCAACCCCAACATTTGTTTTAGAGCCATTGTTGTGCACAATGGATTTGGAAATACTCTCAAGCCAAGAGAGAATTCCCTTTCCACCAAGAATGCCCTCAAGTTACGAGAGCAAGATCCTCCACCAGATCAAGGCGGTCGAAGGCGGACATCGCAAGCGAAGGTTCTTCAGCGCTAGCACCCGAAGATATCTTCGGTGATGTCCGGAGATACGTGACACACATGTGGATCACCGCTAGAGAAATCCTACACTTGGATTCTACGACGCAACGACGGATCACCGAATCGTGACCGGACACATCAACGAAGAAAGAATTCCAACAAGGTAATTCTTATGCATTAATTATATTAATTATAATCAACATATGATGATCCTCCTCATGGGTTTCAGGACTCTTCTTTTCTTTTCGTTCTTCATTCTATTCTGAAGATTCGGCATTTTATATCGTGACGGATCTCGGATTGAACGTTGTTTAACGTTAAAATTAAAGTTGGGAAAACCCACCAACGCGCTTCCGCTATGCCCGGAACCTACAAGTGGTATCAGAGCGGTCATATCGTTGGTTATAATTATTTAGTTTTTTTTTGGTGATTTACGCATTTAATAATTTAGTTATTTCAATTCATGTTTAATCATTCTGGAAATCTGAATATCGAGATCTGTTCCTCCTCTCTCGTTTCTCGTTCACCTCACAGAAACGGATTTTTCTTTTAATTTTGATTAAAATAAAATAGAGGAACTCATCCGGAGGAGCCAAATGTTTCTGTCCGTATAACACCAGAATACACGGCGTGTATTCAGAAGTACAAACCATGTAGTCTAGGTTCAATGCATTGACTGATCCGCCAAATCAGGCCGTGTATTGGATTCTTTCTAAGAATTTAAGACACCGTGTGTCGACCAGAAACAGGTGGCACACGGTTTCCGGAATACATGCCGTGTGGTCCAATGAACAGGGCGTGTAGTCCCTTCGGGTTAGGTTTGGGTCGTGTACTCCATACATAGCCTTCCCGGCTGGAAACCGTGTAACGCAGAAACTACACGGCATGTGTCCCACTGTACACGCCGTGTACTCCGAAAATTTCCGAAGTACATTAACATGCCCTATCCCCGGGCGTGTACTTCGGATGGACGGTGAATAAATAGTACACATCATGTAGTCGGAACTACACGCCGTGTACTCACCCAAATTACGCAGATTTATTAAAATTTATTATTATATTATACAAACCCTTGAGACGTGTACCATGGTGCAGGCGTAAAGCTGAGTCACAACACATGATAGGTGTTTTATATATATGTGTTTAATTTAACATCTGCGTAATAAATGGGAATTCACTGGGATGCCTCCAAGGTAAAAGTTGTGTACAAGGATAATTTTAAATTAATTTATTTGTTTAAAATTATGATGGATGAGAATCTCAAGGAAATTCAGAAAAGAGATTTAAGATAAAAGGATTGATTAATTAAAGATAATTAATTGATTCGAGCATGATTTATCTTAAACAAGAAGGATTAAAGAATTAAATGCTAGTTTTATTTATGCATAAATATCATTGCATGTATGGATGATCATGAGCTAGACCGAGACCTTTGTATGTGAATGGTTTCTTTTAATTTATTTATTTAAATTAAATTTGTTGGCCTGCGAGCCATCTCCTCATTAATATGTAGGGCCTACGCGCCCAAGGATTCTTTTATGTAAAAACCCATTTTTTCCCCTCACCTACGTGTGAGATAAATGCATATGCAATTGATGGAGGTCCCAAGCTAGTGGAGGCGGCTCAAGTCAGGAGCCAAGATGAAACCAATCCAAGGAGATACAAAGGTGGACAGGTGGAAAGCTATAAACACGAACCCGAAAGGTTCAAGGTGTTTCTCCCCTAGGTCTTGGGTTAGTTTATCAACCGCTAGATAAAATAACCAATCAAAAAGCTCATGATCATACCATTTATTTTATTTCTGTCAGTTGCATGGTTTATTTATTATGGGTTTGTTGTCACGATCACACAATTAATGAATTAAATGTGCATGCAAGATGGAACTAAAATAAAATTGGTTTATACGTAAATATTATCTTAGACATGGTTAATCACTTAAGTATATCCCACTTAATATTAACAAGAATGTAATCAAAGATAATAAAATGGCAATTTACGTATAAAGATAAAATCCCTCAAAATAAATATTAAGTCGGCATAGCCTTCCATAATCTTGGTTAGAATTGAACCATAGTTCAAAGTGCTTGACCAACCCTAGTTGGGGTGCTTTCAATTATCGGGGAATTCTAATTCAAGGTTTTGGGTTGACTTGACTTGGTTCGCATCAAGGGTTGACTGCCACAATAGGACTTGGTGTGACCAAGAGGCAAAGGTTGAGGAAATCCAAAAAGGATTTCAGGATTGGGGAGTCCACTCAGCGGATCAAGGAACTACGAGTTAATGCAGTTGGCATTTGGGATTCCTACCTAAAACCCTTCAAGTTGCTTGACCAACCCGAGTTGGGGTAATGCGAAGGGAAATATGGATCCTTGCCACTAGAATATTCACGGAATAGAATATTCCGAAGTCAATGGTGAGGGATATTGGATTTCGATAAAATAGTGGGAGACTAATAAGTATTAATTTATTTATTTGTCTCAATTTTTATAATAAAGTACTAAACCTTTTCTCATCATAAATTGTATAAATGGCAAGAAAATGACTTCAAACATATCATTGCGCACCATACTCGAAAAAGAAAACCTTCTCACCGGCACCAATTTCCAAGAGTGGCAGAGGCGTTTACGCGTCGTCCTTCGCCACGAAAGGAAATTATATGTGCTGGAAGAGCCTATTCCAGTTGCGCCTGGGAAAGAGACTAGTGATGAGGAATTATCTCTCTACATGAAACACATGGATGATGCCACAGATTTCCAGTGTTTCATGCCATCGGCCATGTCTAATGAGCTCTTGAAGCAACATGAAAACATGGATGCGTATAGCATGATGTCTCAACTTAAAGATCTCTACCAAGAGAAGGCGAGTCAGGAGAGGTATGAGATCTCTAATGCTTTGTTTACCACGAAGCTTGGAGAGTCTGCGCCAGCTGGGCCTCATGTGGTCAAGCTTATTGGCTACATTGAATGCTTGGACATCTTAGGGATTAAATTACCAGATGAGTTGCGTAAAGATATCATCCTATCATCATTTCCCAAGACCTTCTCTAGCTTCATTGTCAACTATAACATGAGTGGCAATGAGAAGAGTCTATCAGAGCTTCTGACCTTGATTCTCCAGGTAGATAAGGACATGGGGCGTGACAAACCCGCAGTCATTATGGTGAACAAGAAAAGGAAGGACAAGGCAAAGGGACCAAAGGCTTATAAACGGTCTGAAGCCCCCAAGCACCGTCCCTCCAAGAAGGGGAAGATCCAGAGGCAGGGCAAGGAACGGGAAGCAGTGTGTTTTTCATGTGGCAAGCAGGGCCACTGGAAGAGGAACTGCACCCAGAAGCGTGGGGACGCTAAAGGTGCGTTCGTTATCGAGTGAAATATTTCTATTTCTACACATTGGGTATTAGATACAGCTTGTGGGGCTCACATCTGTATTCAAATGCAGGAAGCAAGTAGATTTAGAAAGATCTCTAGAGGAGAGGTGGATCTTCGAGCTTCCAATGGCGCAAGGATGGCTGCGTTGGCTATTGGCGACTATCACCTCTCATTGCCAGCTGGTATGATTTCTGTTTTACAAAACTGTTATTTTGTGCCTAGTGTTACCAAGAACATAATTTCTGTATCTTGTTTAGATATGGATGGATTTATTTTCAAGTTTGGAAATAAGGGTTGTCTCTTTTATAAGAACAACGTATGTTATGGTATGGCACATTTGAATAATGGTTTGTATGTATTAAATTACGAAAACCAAGTGTTGGAAATCGATAACGAAACAAACTCACATGAATCATACATCACCCAGTTATGGCATCACTTCCTTGGTCATGTGAACGAGAAGTGCTTGACAAAGCTCTGCCAAGATGGCTATTTAGACTCTACTGAGCTAAAAACACTTGATAGATGTCACACTTGTTTACAAGGAAAAATGACCAAGCCGCCTTTTGGTGGACAAGGTGAAAGGGCCACAACGCTTCTTGGATTGGTACACACAGATGTGTATGGACCATTTCCAGTAGAAGCTAGAGGTGGATATTCTTACTTTATTACTTTTACTGATGATTTGAGTAGATATGGCTATGTCTACTTAATGAGGTATAAGTCAGAGTACTTAGAGAAATTTAAGGAATTCAAGAATGAAGTAAAGTATCAACTTGGTAAGAATATAAAGAAACTTCGATCGGATCGAGGTGGAAATATCTGAACCAGGAGTTCATCGATCTTCTACGGGAGTCTGGGATTCTATCTCAGCTCACTCCTCCTTATACACCACAGTGGAATGGTGTTAGTGAAAGGAGAAACCGCACCTTGTTGGACATGGTGAGGTCGATGATGAGTCATGCGGATCTTCCATTATCCTTTTGGGGATATGCATTACAAACTGCAGCATACACATTAAACCGAGAACCAACTAAGGCGGAAAATGGAATTCCATACGAGTTATGGAATGAAAGGAAACCCACTTTGTTGCACACACGTGTATGGGGATGCGAGGCGTTTGTTAAGGCCTTCTCAGGCAACAAACTAGCACCCCGGGGCACAAAGTGTATCTTTATAGGATATCCCAAGGAAACAAAACGATATTACCTATATAATCCCCAAGACAAGAAAGTGACTGTCACCAGACAAGCCGTATTTCTTGAGAGGGAGTGCATCCTCAAGAAGGATAGTGGGAGGAAGATTGACTTTGACGAAGTTGATGCTCAAGATACACAGGAGTTGGTACAGGAAAAAGTTCCACAGGTCCCTATGGGAGAGGTTCCGGAAACACAAGTACTACGTAGGAGCTCAAGAGAGGTAAGGGAACCAGAGAGATTTGGTTTCCTAGTCACTGAGGATGGTGAATCATTATTGTTGGACAATGATGAACCTCTCTCCTACAAGGAAGCAGTAGAAAGCTCAGAAGCTACAAGATGGCTAGAAGCTATGAATTTTGAGATGGATTCCATGTATCAGAACCAAGTTTGGGTTCTGGTCGATGAGCCAGTTGATGTAAAGCCTGTTGGATGCAAATGGGTATTCAAAAGAAAGTTGGACATGGAAGGTAAAGTTAGAACCTATAAAGCAAGTCTAGTGGCTAAAGGATTCAGACAGCGTCAAGGAATTGACTATGATGAAACCTTCTCGCCAGTTGCCATGTTTAAATCCATAAGAATCATACTTGCCATAACAGCTTACCATGACTACGAGATTTGGCAGATGGATGTCAAAACAACATTCCTTAACGGGAACCTTCAGGAAGATGTCTATATGACACAACCAGAAGGGTTTGTGACACTAGGTGAAGCCAAACAGGTTTGCAAGTTGCAGAAATCCATTTATGGATTAAATCAATCATCCAAGTCATGGAACATTCGATTTGATGAAGCCATAAAGGAATTTGGTTTCATTAAGAACGAATGTGAGCCATGTGTTTATAAGAGGTTTAATGGGAATGCGGTCGTCATCCTAGTGGTATATGTTGATGAAATATTGCTTATTGGAAACAACGTACCAGTCTTACATTCAGTTAAGGACTGGTTGAACAAGTGTTTCTCCATGAAGGACTTAGGAGAAGCGGCTTATATTCTAGGGATCAAGACCATTCGTGATAGATCTAAGAGGCTTCTTGGACTAAGTCAGGGTACATACATTGAACAGATACTAAAGAGATTTAGTATGGAAAAATCCAAGAGGGGATTGGTTCCAGTGTCACATGGCTTACATCTTTCTAAGAAAATGTGTCCCCAGACACAACAAGAGAAAGATAGGATGAGCAAGATCCAATACGCTTCGGCTATAGGATCCATCATGTATGAAATGTTATGTACCAGACTTGATGTTGCCTATGCACTGAGCATGGTAGGCAGATATCAAGCAGATCCAGGAGAACAGCATTGGACTGCAGTAAAGACTATCCTTAAGTATCTGAGAAGAACTAAGGATATGTTCCTGGTGTATGGAGGAGACGAGGAGCTTATCATCAGAGGGTATGCTGATGCTGGTTTTCAAACAGATCAGAATGATCTGAAGTCGCAATCTGGATATGTTTTCTATCTCAATGGAGGAGCTGTGAGCTGGAAGAGTTCAAAGAAGAAAGTTGTCGCCGATTCTACAGTGGAGTCCGAGTATATAGCGGCTTCTGATGCAACCAAATAAGACGTTTGGATTCGGAACTTTGTCTAGGAGCTTGATGTGGTGCCTAGAAGTAAAGATCCCATTACATAGTATTGTGATAATACTGCAGAGGTGGCTCTTGCAAAAGAACCAAGGTCACATCAACGGACAAAGCACATACTCCGAAAGTATCACCTCTTGAGGGATTTCTATCAAAGGGGTGAAGTTGCAGTGAGCAGAGTGTCCACGAAAGAGAACGTGGTAGACCCCATGACTAAAGGCCTATCTCAACAGAAGCATGAATATCATGTGAGAGCTAGTGGGTTAAAGGTTGTTAGCAGTTGGCTCTAGTCCAAGTGGGAGTCTGTTGGAGTTGGTGGTCTAGAACAAACTACTTTGTACTTTATTCATTAAATAAAAGCCTTATCACATCTTGATTGTTCTTCTGTGTGAAATGTCATGTGATAATGTTCTAAGGACAGCTGTTGCATTAAAGGGTCGCAGCGGATCCCTGCTATGATGAGAACCTGAAAGTGCCATAACATTGTTCTTGAATGTATGTTCTATGGCTGGATGATATTATTTGAGGGACACAAATAATACAGGTCATTAGGGGTGAGGACTCATAAAACTTTGAGGCACCTTCTCATGGTGTGCTCCCTTGGTAATATCTAGGAGGATATTATGAGAATGAGACCCGCCAGTAAGAAATCCACATTTCATAGTGTCATTGGATGTTCCTATCTACGGACGTGTGTATTGATCCTTAGACTTTAAGATTATTATTAATGGGTATTACAACTCACGCACTTAGATGTATTGATGAAAACTGTGACGACACACTGTTCGCAGCGAGGAAGGATACGTTGGGTGCGTCACGAGTAATACCGCATTAATAGATAATGCGAGAAAGGATTGGTCCCTTCCGTTCCATAACGTAAGTAGATATCTCAGGCCCTTTGATGGAATTGATATAGCCTAAATAAATCCATGGCCATGGTAAGGTATGGGAAAGTTCAATTCCGGGAAGTCAAAGAAAGAATAATCAAGCACATGGGTTGATGGCACTAGCATGCAACCCATTTGATTGGAGATATCGAGACAAAGGGATTATATTACACGGTAAGCGTTCGTAGGAGGTGACACATCATTGCGGCGTTAACTTCTTTCTCTATGGGTGCCTTGGCGTGTTGCTAGATGCTAACCTTGGACTTTAGGCAGACTCAGCCTAATGCCACTGAGAAAGAGGCCTAGAGGGTCACACACTAAGTGTGTCCATGTATCTCAGTTAAATATTAATTTAACAAGTTAAATAAATATTATTCCCGACTGTGGTTTAATAATTATTTAAGGATGTCTGATCGCATTTATTTTGACACTAGTTATTCGAGAGAATATTCTGTGGATAAAATAATATATTTATTAGTGAGTAATGCAGTTACATTTATTTAAGAAATAAATAGTCATTACTCAAGGTCTAATAAATGTGGTGGAGAAAAATGGAAAATAAAAGTACACGCCGTGTATATTAAATATACATGCTGTGTAGTTTTATGGAAAACAAGTACATGCCATTTATTAATTATTACACGCCCTGTAGTTTTTCCAATTGGGATTTTGAGGATTTAATATTGTTTTATTAAATGATATTTATTGTAATCAGTGTGGGCGCATGTTAAGGAATTAATAATTCGACATGGGGGTTTTCAATAAGAGTTAATGAAATAAATAAAACGGGTAACGCATTTATTTATTCTCATAACTCTATTAACCTCAAACCTGATTATAAATATCCTCGCAACCCCAACATTTTTTAGAGCCATTGTTGTGCACAACGGATTTGGAAATACTCTCAAGCCAATAGAGAATTCCCTTTCCACCAAGAACGCCCTCAAGTTACGAGAGCAAGATCCTCCACCGGATCAAGGCGGTCGAAGGCAGACATCGCAAGCGAAGGTTCTTCCGCGCTAGCACCCGGAGATCTCTTCGGTGATGTCCGAAGATACGTGACACACGTGCGGATCACCGCTAGAGGAATCCTACACTTGGATTCTACGACGCAACGACGGATCACCGAATCATGACCGGACACATCAACGAAGAAAGAATTCCAACAAGGTAATTATTATGCATTAATTATATTAATTATAATCAACATATGATGATCCTCCTCAAGGGTTCCGGGACTCTTCTTTTCTTTTTGTTCTTTGTTCTATTCCAAAGATTCGGCGTTTTATATCGTGACGGATCTCAGATTGAACGTTGTTTAACATTAAAATTAAAGTTGGGCAAACCCACCAACGTGCTTCCCCTGCGCCCGGAACCTACAGTATATAGAGAAGGTCGTGAGGATACATGCACTATAGGAAAAAGGGCGTTTTGCGACGGGATTTATTCTCGTCGCAAAAGGTCCGTCCAAGAGGTTATCGACGATGGGTGGTTACCCCCGTCGCAAATAACCAATTATTTGCGATGTGATTTCATCTCTCATAGCAAAAGGTTTGGCGCGAATAACGCACCAAACCCCGCGAAGCCGCACGAGGGTTATTTGCGACGGTGAGATCCCACCGTCGCAAATACCCAGCGACAGTTAATAGCTTTTTGCGATGGGATGTCATCCCATCGCAAAAGGTGTGTCGGCATGGACTATTTGCGATGAGACCCGTCGCAAATAACTTTTTAACCGTTGACAGTAATTAATGCAGGCGTAGGTATTTGCGACGGGATACCCGTCGCAAATAGTCCTGGCGTAAATAATCTAACCTCTCTATACCCCCATAAGTTTTCCTCTCATTACTCTGAATTCTTAGATCTTGTTTCTCTCTGAACTCTGATTTTAGAGGGAAAATTTTTCTAAGGTAATTTTTTTGTTCACGAGGAAGTTGTGAGGCCGTCTACATTGATAGAAAATCAAGCTTAAAGGTATTTATGTTTTTTTTAATTTATTATTTATTTATTTTTTTTATGTTAATTATTTTTATTGTTGATTAGTTGTAATTAAATTAAATTAAAATTGTTTTGTCCAAAGTATTTATTTGTACTAATAAATTGAAAATTTTAGTACTAATTTTTAATAATTAGTAGGTATTAAAAATTATTAGTAATGTATATAATTAATTTGTAATAATTAATAATAATTGGTAATAAATAATAATAAATACCAATAATTAATAATAAATATTAATAAATATTAATAAATAGTTGTAAATAGTAATAATGAGTAATAAATAGTAAAAATGAGTAATAAATAGTAATAATTTATAATAAATAGTACTAAATTGTCTTAAATAGTAATTAATTGTAATAATTAGTAATAAATAGTAATAAATAGTACTAAATTGTTATAACTAGTAATCAATTGTAATAATTAGTAATAAATTGTAATAATTAGTAATAAATTGTAAAAATTACTAATAAATTGTAATGAATTGTTATAAATTGTAATATTTAGTAATAAATTTTAATATTTAGTAATAAATTGTAATAATTATTAATAAATTGTAATAATTAGTAATAAATTGTAATAATTAGTAATAAACTGTAATAATAGGTAATAAATTTTAATAATTAGTAATAAGTTGTTATAATTACTAAAAAATTGTAATAATATCTAATAAATTGTAATAATTAATAATAATTAGTAATAAATTATAATAATTAATAATAAATTTTAATAATTACTATTAAATTGAAATAATTAGTAATAAATTGTAATAATTAGTAATAAATTGTAATAATTAGTAATAAATTGCAATAATTAGTAATAAATTGTAATAATTAGTAATAAATTGTAATAATTAGTAATACATTGTAATAATTAGTAATAAATTTCAATAATTAGTAATAAATTGTAATAATTAGTAATAAATTGTAATAATTACTAATAATTAGTAATAAATTGTAATAATTAGTAATAAATTAGAATAATTAGTAATAATTTGTATAATTATTAATAATTTCTATAATTAGTAATAAATTGTAATAATTAGTAATAAATTCTAATAATTAGTAATAAATTGTAATAATTAGTAGTAAATTGTAATAGTTAGTAATAAATTGTTATAATTATTAATAAATTGTAATAATTAATAATAAATTGTAATAATTACTAATAAATTGTAATAATTACTAATAAATTTTAATAATTATTAATAAATTGTAATAATTAGTAATAAATTGTAATAATTAAAAATAAATTTTAATAAATTGTATTAATTTGTAATAAATTGTAGTAATTAGTAATAAATTATAATAATTTGTAATAAATTTTAATAATTAGAAATAAATTGTAATATTTAGTAATAAATTGTACTAATTAGTAATAAATTGTACTTATTAGTAATAAATTTTACTAATTAGTAATAAATTGTACTAATTATTGATAAATTGTAATATTTAGTAATAAATTGTATTAATTAGTAATAAATTGTAATAATTAGTAATAAATTCTAATAATTAGTAATATATTGTAATAATTAGTAATAAATTGTAATAATTAGTAATAAATTGTAACAATTTGTATTAAATTGTAATAATTAGTAATAAATTTTAATAATTAGTAATATATTCTAATAATTAGTAATAAATTGTAATAATTAGTAATAAATTGTAATAAATTATAATAAATTGTAATAAATAGTATTAATTAGTAATAATTAGTTAGAAACAATTAGGAACTGTTTGAAATAGTTAGGAATAGTTGAAAGAATTTTTAATAAATTTTATGGACTTCACACAATTTCCAGTGGATTGACGACACACCTTTTACTCGATGACTTTTCTCCTTTTAACTCTATCCGACTCCAAAAAATATGAAAAATGTGCTGCTACATAGGCATATTCAATATCGTATGTACGATATTGGATATGCATTCGTAGGGTCATATTTTATATAATGTTTTCAGGCGGTGATAGTTGAAAGAAGGTGATTCATCGATGAAAAGGTAGCTCTTTTGACCGAAGGCTCATTTACATGCACCTTTCTCACACTGAAATCATGATGAGGAATCTGGTGGGAGATAAGCATATTCATTCTCATGCATATGAGAATGAATATGCGTACTTCGGACCAGATTCTTCATGTTGATTTCAGTGTGAGAAAGATGCAAGTAAATGAGACATCAGACAAAAGAGTAGCCTTCAATCCATTGGAAATTATGTTGCCCTTAATTAATGGTAATTATTAAGAAGTAGTAGTAATTATTTATATTCCTTTTTCAGATAGTGTTTTTATAATTTCAAATTATTCAAAAATAGTGATGATTTTATATTTTGTAGAAAAATATGGAACAAGGAATTCGACATCAGTCATTATTAGATGATCACGCTTGGATAAATCAGCACAAAAATCCAAATGGTTTTGGTTTAAATTCAGTATATATTGAGGGTGTTGTCGATTTATTAGCATTTTAATCATCAAAACTAGAATATGTTTCAGAAGGCACAATTAAGTGTCCTTGTAAAAAATGTGCTCTGAGAACGTCTGACACATTTGACAAGGTTGTGAGACATCTCTTGAGGTTTGGTTTTTAACCAGATTATGTTTTTTGGTATCAACACGGTGAACGCAGTTCCAAAGAAGATACTAATAACTTGATTCCGGATCCATCACAGTTCCAAAATTTAGAACATGATGTTGCAGGTCCATATGTTCCACAAACTGAAACTCATGATGATATTTATTCAACTCCTAAGTTGGAACCACTATAATTTTATGAGTTGTTGAGGTATTCTAAGGATTCATTATATCCTAGTTGCAAGATAAGAAAATTATAAGTGGTTTCAAAATTTATGGTTATTAAATCTGTTAATGCAATGTCAAACAACTGTTTTGATCAGATATTTTCTTTGGTTAAAATACTGTTACCTGAAAAAAATGCATTGCCTGCAAATTACTATGAGAGCAAGCAGTTGGTTCATAATATAGTCCTTAGTTATCAGAAGATTCATGAAAGTGAAAATGATTTCATCTTATATTCTTGTAAAAATGAGTCGTTGGATAGTTGTCCCGCATGTAAACAATCGAGGTATAAAGAAGCTCAAACCCGGAAGCCTGGATCGATTCCTATAAATCAGTTGAGATATTTCCCCCTTACACCCAGAATAAAATGTTTATTTATGTCTCATAACACAACATCAATGATGTCATGGAAAAAACAAATATTTCAACCGGTAAAAGCTTGAATCATCCAATCTGATGGTGATTCATGGAAAAATTTTGATCGCCTACATCCGTATTTTTCTTTAGCAGCCCGAAACATACAATTGTGTCTTTCGACTAACGGTTTCTATCAGTTTGGTTCTTATGGTAGTCAGTATTCATGTTGGCCTGTCTTTATAACTCTGTACAATCTACCACCATGGATGTTGATGAAAGAGACCTATATCTTTTTGAACTTATTAATCCTAGGACATTCGAAAAAGAATATTGATGTTTATTTAAAACCATTGATTGATGAGTTAAATGAATTGTGGAGTAATTGTGTTGGTACATATGATGTTACTGTGAAAAAAAAATTCACATTAAAAGCTGCATTGATGTGGATGATTAGTGACTTTCCAGCATATGACATGTTATCTGGATGGAGTAAAAATGGTCTGAAATCATGACCTTACTATATGAAAAACAACAAAGATTTTATGGATGCCAATGGAAAATAACCTTGCTATTTTGACTGTCATCAGATATTTATTCCAACCAATCATCTTTTTTGAAGGAAGAAATCTCATTTTAGAAAAGGCACAATTTAAAGGGATGAACCTCCCAAAATGATCTCAGGTACATAGTTTAAATTAGTTGTATTTTCATTACCTCCTATCACATTTGGGTCTATAGTAAACCAACCGAAAATTAATGGATTTGGGAAAGAACATAATTGGTTAAAACGAAGATTTTTTGGGATCTCCCATATTGGTCTAATTTTTTGGTCCGCCACATGTTGGATGTCATGCATATTAATAAGAACTATTTTGATAATTTATTTCATATAGTTTTGGATACACCAGTTAAGACCAAAGATACTACAAAAGAACGATTAGATCTTGCAGAAATTTGCAGGTGACCTGAACTTGAACTATTTGAAAATGTCAGATCACAGAGGTTAATGAATTCAAAAGCAACTTATACACTGTACAAAGAGAGTTTCTTATTATTTTGTCTGTGGATTGCATATTTGAGACTTCCAGATGGATATGCTTCCAATTTGGGCAGATGTGTTAAGAATGGTCATATTATCGAATTAAAAAGTCATTATTGTCATGTTATAATGGAATGAGTTAAGACGATTGGATTGAGAGGTTTGTTAAATTCTATGATTTGGGATTCGATAACAGACATATCATATTTTTTTCGAGAGATTTGTGCAGCGATAAAAGACTATGATGCGCTAAGAAAATTAGAAGAAGATGTTGTTATAGTTATATGTAAAATCGAAAAAATCTTTCTGCATGCTTTCTTTGACTCAATGGAATATCTGATATTACATTTTCCACATAAAGCTAAATGTGGAGGTCCAATATAGTTTCTATGGATGTATCCATTCGAGAGATGCATGCAGAAATTGACGAAAAAATTATGTAACAAAGCATCAATTGATGGCTCAATTGATGAAGCTTATTTGCAAGAGGAAATTGATTTTTTATGCTCTCACTATTTTGAATCTGACTATCCTTCAAAACAAAACTGTATGGGAAAGAATGAGGGAATTGTTAATGATGAAATGGACAATCAATTATCAATTTTTAATCATCCAAATCTAGGATTCGGTGGAGTTCAAGAATGATGGCTTTCAGACGATGAACATCACATAGCTCATACATATGTTCTACTCAACTGTGAAGAAATGACAGCATTTGTACTGTGAGTGCTTCTATCACTTATTATATAATTTCTGTTATAGTATGTAAACATATTTTATTTTTAGGTTATATGATAATCATTTTGAAAAAAATATCCACAAATTACAGTAGCCGCTCTTGAAGAACACATAAATTTTTTTTCTCAATGGTTTCAAAAACTGGTAACATAAATTATTGATGGTTTAATATCAATTCAGTTTACTATTTATTATATTGAAAATTGTTTTACAAATTTTTAGGTGTTTCAACATACTGATAAAATTGATATGCGACTGTGTATATTGAGTAACCCACCATCCTAAATGGTTAAATCTTATAATGCATATGTGGTGAATGGTTTTTGATTTCATAAACGTGCATATGGGGAATCAAAAAAAAAACAATGAACAATGGAGTTTTTTTGAGAGGATCACATCATAGAGAAACTGAAGTTGACTTTTACAGAATTCTGGATGAAATTATTGAGCTATGTTATCTTGGATAGAATTAAATAATTATGTTTAAATGTCGGTGGTTGGATACTATGAGAGGCTTGCATTTTCATCTGAATCATGGAATCATCGATATTAAACCTAAAAGTCTTCTTGCAGTAAATAAACCATTTTTACTGGCTCAATCGGCACATCAAATTTATTACGCAAAGTACTGTTCTACTTCAAGAGACCTGAGTGATTGGTGGAGCATAATAAAAATTAAATCTCAGGAAAATCAATTTACTCAAACTGAATGTGGTTCCGCTGAAGTGGAAGGAATTTAAATTTTTCAAGAGGCTACTCAAAATCCATCTTTTTCACAATGAAACATGAATATCGATGATGACAACACACATTTATTGTTCAATGGTGAAAATGATGTTAATGATGTTAAAAATAAATTTTAATGGAAAAGGGATGGTGAAAGTGAAACTCATATGGATATTGGAGATGCCGAGAAGGAATATGAAGACATTGACATCTTCAGATATGAAGATGATGATGAAGGTGAATATTGACACAGTTAAATGCTGGTTATGATCATAACTAATATATATCTATATATAATAAATATTTTCAACTATCTTCTAACAATAATAATTTTGTGTTTCAGATGGACTCTGATCTATTACGTGAGCTATAGGAGGCTGAGCTACCTTTGGATGAGGGGGGTGTGAGATCATCTGACCCTTAGCCTACTGGTGGTTCAAGAGGTACTCGGAGGGTGTGCGGTCTTGCGTGACTGATAATTCCTGACCCTATACCCGAGCAACGTCCACGTCTTGGATTCAATACACGCACACAGAGGTATGGTAACCAGTATATTTTAGTTAGCATTCATTAATTTATTTATACATATACTAATTGTTTGATTATTTATTATTTTTTTTACATATTTGCGCATGTATCTTTTGGATAGGGGAGTGCTATCTTGCAAAATTATTTTTCTCAGCCATGGAATACATGGGAACAGATTCCCATTGATGTGCAGCCCAACATGTACAATTATTGGCTGGTACGTAAATAAATTGTATCTATTTTGGTATTTAATTTGAAATTTATTTTATTGATAACTTGATATTATAAATTATTTGTAGGGTTTATGGTATCCCATCGATGATAGCATGTGTGATGATATCCATGCAGTTTGGGAGGTGGTTATGCGTGAGCATTTGCGTCAGTTTTTTTCACAATTTGAGAAATACAACCATTAATAAAGCAGGAGCGAGAATATTTGATGAGTCGTGTAGAGCCCACCGACCAGAGTACATTTAATCTCAGGTTTGGGATGGATTATGTGTACACTATTTTGGTGGTGGATTTCAGAGGAGGTCTTCATTGGGTTGATAGAACAGGGAGAGACAGGAGGTGATGCATCGAGCTGGTAGTCGTACATTCAGTATGCATAGGAATCATTTAGTAAATATTTTGTCTAAATATTTTATATAACTGAAATATAAAAAGTTTATTTTATATTCATATAGGAAGTTGATCATCTCGATATTACAAAGTTTGATGTTTATCGGAGGATTACATCGATCTAGACAGCAGAGAGATTATAGGTGATCTCCAACGTCAGATTGTGGTTATTCTTATTTTCTTCAGTTTGACAATTAATTGCATATAATATTTTCAAAATTTTAATTTCAAATTATAATTAAAGGAGTCATATGAGGCAGGGACCTTTCAAACATAGGATGAGGGTAAGGATGAGGCGACTGATCAGACGAGTGACCACCATTTCGACAAGGCGACATGGATGCAAGCGACATAGTATGGCTTTGAGAAGGGCTGAGTAGTTGGTATCTTCTCTCATATGACTCCTGGTACTTATTATCGTACTGCTATGATGTCGGCATCCAGCTCGGGAGGATCTCTTGGAGAGACATCAACTTATGCCTTATAGTATCAGGAGCAGTTCCGAGCTCAGAGTGACCTTATAGAGAGTTTGTAGAAGTAGTAAGAAGAGATGCGTCAATAGTAGCAGCAACAGAAGCACGAGGAGGAGATGCGTCGATAGAATCAGTAGTATCACGAGCAGATAGAGTACATGCACCATCTAACTCGTAGTTTAGGGATGAAGCTTCCTCCAGCATCTCCTTCAGCCCCACCTCTTCCAAAAGACGACCCCCAGTGATTTTTTTGTTAAAAACATTTGAATTTAACATTTTTTGTAATATGAACTATTTACAGTTTCTATCTTTTATATCATTGTGAATATTACATAATTTAATTTTTAATAATTTATGATTTTTATGTGAATATTGAGAATTTTAATAATTTTTTATTTTTTATTATTCTAATAATATTAATATTATTGTTTCATTAATCGTAATTTTATTAAATATATTTTTTCAGTATTATATTTTTTAATTTTTGTTTATTTTACTAATAATAATAATAATAATAATTAATGATTTTTTTATGTTAGTAAATATTGAGAATTTTAATATTTTTTATTTTTTTATTATTTTAATAATATTAGTATTATTGTTTCATTAATCATAATTTTATTAAATATATTTTTTTCATTATTATATTTTTTAATATTTTTTTAATTTACTAATAATAATAATATTTAATGATTTTTTTATATTTTTTTGTGAATATTGAAAATTTTAAATCATTTTATTTTTTTATTATTTTAATAATATTAAAAATAATTTTTCAATAATCAAAATTTTATTAAATTTATTTTTTAATTTTTTTATTATTTGCAATGGGATCTGTTGTGACGGGTGCCCGTCGCAACTAGCCAAAATAGTTTTTTTAAAAGTATTTTTGACGGGATTAGGGGCCCCATCGCAAAAAGTATTTGCGACAGGCCTGTCGAAAATAGACTAAATAAATACTTTCAAAAAGGTATTTGCCATGGTATTACGTGCCCATCACTAATAAGTATTTACGATAGGCCCATCGCAAAAAAGTTTATATATATAAAGTATATAATCAGAGACATATCTGTGACGGTGAAGCTGCCCGTCGCAAATAATATTTTTTGCAATGCCGTTTTCGGCGACGGGCTATTTGCGACAGGACCCCGTTGCTAATGATTATTTGTGATGGGATCCCATCAAAAATAAACCTTCATAAATACTTAGAATTCTAGTAGTGATGGAGTCCTGAGGATGACTATCTATGATGGAGATCCTCATCTCACCTCTAGTGTTTGGAGAAGTATTAAACATGATTTTGACTCTCAATTGAGAATTAACCCTAGTTTTCTTCTATAAACAGATGAACAAATAGAGTAGAACATATATATTCTTGAGTACATTTTTCAAGCTTGTGTCCTAGATTATTCATGCTCATGGGTGAGGTGCCTATCTTTAGTCTTGTTTTTGAACAAAAATAGTTTCCACTACACCATTGGTATGACACTATTTGATGCTTTGTATGGACCACCTTTCCGTTCAATATTTTTATAGAATGGGGTTTTAGAGTCCATAATTTCTAGTACGAAACTAGTATAAATAAATCCAAAGATGGTTCAGGTGATCCATGAGGAGATAAAGGAAATTCAGGATCATTATAAGTCATCTGTAGAACATTGGAGGAGACTATTGGATTTTGATATAGGAGAACATGTTTTCTTAAAGGTGAATCTTCATCAGGGGAAGTGGCAATTTAGTCATGGGATAAAGGTTTATCCACAATTTTGGGACATTTAAAGGTGTTGGACCATGTTAGTGTCATCTCATAAGATCTATCAGTTTCCACCAAGATAAATCAGACACCAGATGTTTTCCATGTGTTATAGCTTCATTACTATCTACATAAAGATTACTACATCATATTTTGGGTTGAGATTGATATTTATGATAATGTGACATTTAAGGAGAATCATATGGATTTTTTGGACTACTGTGATATGGTTTTGTGTTCACTGGATCCTTATGCTTTCCATTATAATGTGATGTAGATTGAATTCTTATATTGTTTGTTCTATAATAAATATAGGAACATTATATTTATTTTTCATTTTTATTTAAAAAGAAAATGTAGTTGTCTAAAAGGGAAAAAATACCAGAAGCTATTATAAGTTGTTAAGTGACACTATAGTTTTTCAATTTAAGGTCACCTCTTTATTTTATTTATATATCAAGATACAATTATCGGATTCATGCACAAATTTTCATGTTGGATAACAAGGAGACTTATCATAATTTCATTATTTTATGATGGATTCTAAAAATATCTCTTTAGTGATAAAAAAATTCACCAAATTTTCTACAACATTTCATGATGGCTACAGTCTACAGATTTGGATAAACACTATTCATTCAATGTGTTCAAGAGATACAAATATTTTAATCTCAAAAAACAGGGTGAAATAGAAATAAAATATATTTATCTTATTTTTTAGTTCACATGGAATGATTAAAACTTTATTTTGATAGTGAGTAAAATATATGAATTTATTTGATGTTTTTTCAGAGCAACGGGTTTTCCAGATTCTATGGCTTTGGGTTTTCAAGGACATCAAGAGCTCTAGAATTAAGATTTATGAGGATATTAATATGTTGGAAAGATTTAAATTAGTATAAATATAATTATTCTATAACTGATAAAAAATTTATTGATAAAAATATATAAAAGTTCATAGTTATTTATGAAGGTATGTTATTTAGTTTTTAAAGGGGGGTTTTCCCCACAATGGTTTTTAAAACCCTATATTTGATTAAAATTATGGTTAAGGAAACCTAATATTAAGTTGAAATTTGGTTCATGATCCAAAAGTTTCATTATCATATCAATACATTACCATGGATCTAAACCTCATGAAATGGAACTGTCATTGATTTTTATGGAACTATAGTGTTACAAACCAGAAAGAACCATTGATGTAAACTATTTCAAACTGGAAACTAAAGCTAGAGAATACCATTTTCATGTATGAGTGGTATACATGATCGATATTTATTCAATATTTAATAACCATGTGATTTGACTTTAAGTATATAATCATTTCCATGCCTCTTGATCAGAACTCAATCCTTACAAAAAATATTATCATGCCCAAGATGAAATGTCTCAATATACAAGAACTTAACATGGTATGAAGGGAAGGCCACAAGAACCTCATACTATGAAAATGATCTATACATTCCCTGAATAATGTAATTATAGATTATTTGGATGAAATCACATGATATAGGAGAAGAGGAATACCATAAAAAGGATTTTTGAATCTACAATGGAGGTGAATATTTTATATTACACTGTGTGAATAGAGAATTTAAAAGAAGAACGACACATGATATTCAGGTCATTATGTGTTATAAGATTCACAATATTTTATGAATTTATTAGTTATTCACAAATATAGGAGGGAGTATTTATAATTTTATCTAAAATCATGTAATAATTAAAAGAACATTATACTACATATTTTAGACATTTCAGAAGTAGGTTACAATGCACTGTTTTTCCATATTTTTTATATTTTAAGATGTATCATTTTTATCTAGAATATTTGTACAGGTTAATCAGCTAGATAAATTCTGATTAAATAAAAGGATTTTTATAATGTCATCTTTAAGGATTTTATTACTAAATTAATAGATATTAAATTATTAGATTATTTTAGTGTAATTTTATAGAGAAGTAAGAGGATGATATTTTATTTAAATATGAATGTTTGAATTTTCATATGGATACTCTTCCATGATTTTAAGAATTATTTTAGTTTATTTTTTTCATGACCCGTCATCGGGGCCCGTGCCACGACTACACCAAGCCCACCTTCCATAGGCCAGGGGCTGTCGACTAGTACCAAAGGGCAATCCCTGATAAAAAAGGAAGACATTACCTTTTAACCTGTAACTCATGCAGTATGAACACAAGAAGTAGAAGAAACAGATACTAAAATAGAAAAGAAAAGTGTGCTAAAATTAAGTGGCCCAGAATACAAACCCAACTGAAAAAAAAAGTACAAGTACAAGTAAAAAGGGAAAACAACTCCTGGATCATCCACCGGGGAATCCTACCTGAAGGGTAGGTACAGAACTCCAACACTTGTCCCTGAGTTATATTTCGTCTTGTCCAGCTCCGCGAAGCCTCCCATCTATCACCCTCAGCCTCGATCATTGATAACCATTGTCTTCACAGAGCACAACAAGGTGCAGTGAAGCCTGTGTAGGGGAGAGTATAACAATACTCATTAGGGTACCCCAAGACCCCTGAAGGTCTCCCAGAATCCAAAGGATAAACAACAGTAGAAGGATACAATCATGAAGTATCAACCAACCCTACATATGTATATTCCCATACATATACCTATGTTATCAATCATAGTACGACTCCAACTCTCGAGCCCAAGCAGAAACCATTCCACAAGGAAGTAAAGTCAATCACCCTGATGATAGTGGTTGAAAGACAAGTCTCAGCTCACACTGGTATCACTACTGGAAAATGGATATATCCCCACGGTTTTCCCCAAAACCATGGGGATAGACCCCCCTATACCCATGGTTTTCCAAAACCGTGGGTATAGGTGACTTCTCAAGACCTATACCCACAGTTTTCCAAAATCGTGGGTATAGGGGGGTATATCCCCACAGTTTTGGAAAACCGTGGGGATAGGTCCTGAAAAGTCACCTATACCCAAAGTTTCACAAAACCGTGGGTATAGGGGTACCTATCCCCATAGTTTTGGGTAAAACAGTGGGGATAGGCTTGGGATAAAATACTTATAGCCACGGTTATGAAAAACCGTGGGTATATGTCACTTTTGTGTGTACGGGAAATTTTTTTTCCCGCGGGAAGGGAATTTTTTTCATGGGAACCCTATACCCACGGTTCTTCCCTCTATAACCATGGTTTTATAACTATATTTAACTAAATATATATATATATATATATACATATAGGTGATGTTAGGGTAGTGGTTAGACGCGGTGTTTGCAGCGAAGAGGTTGGGAGATCGAAACTCGGTTCCCGCATTAATTTAGGACATATACCCACGGTTTTGAAACCATGGGTAAAATTTTTTACACCTTGGAAATTGGCTATGTTTTGGTGACACGGTGGAAGGACACCTATAACCATGGTTTTTGAAAACTGTGGGTATAGGGTGGGGACCGATACTGACGCCGTTCCAGCCCACGGTTCCCAAAACCGTGGGTATAGGCCGTTTTTCCAGTAGTGTATACATCTTTTGTAGAGTGATAGAGATGATCAGATGTTGTCACTCATTTATCTAAGCTGTAGGACCCACACAGGACACATGACCAGCTAAGCTCTCGGTCCCACACAGGATACAGGACCAACAATTCTTTTGGACCCACACATGATACAGGAACAGAAGTCAGAACTGTCGTACCCACGGAGGATCCTGGTACAATAGTCATCAATGTCGAACACATGGAGGATTCCGATATAGTAGTCATCATTTTCAAACCCACATATGATTCTGGTACAATAGTCATCGCTATCGAACCCATGGAGCATCCCGATACGGTACTCATCACTGTCGAACCCACGGAGGTTTCTGGTACAGTGGTCATCACTGTCGAACCCACAGAGGATTCCGGTACAGTATCATCGCAGCCAGCCCTAGGGTTCCCGCATATAGTACGCTTGATTCCTGGAGGGTCTGCTCCTTGAGCCAAGTGTTGATACATCAATTATCACAATTTCTTGAGTTGATGTATCATATAATTCCATCTCACTATAAGGAACCCAACGCGATAGACGGCGCGTCAATCTGACGCCCGGTCTGAGAGTTATTAGTATTTCTGTTCTAGGGGCCCGGTTGAATTTACGCTCGATCCAAAGCCATACATTTTTCAAATTTGTCCAAAACTCAATTAGAGTATCCCAAAAGTGCCGCCAAATCGCTGGGGTCCCAGTTCCGTAGACAGTGTGTCAATCAGACGCGCGATCTAAGAGTTATTCACATTTAATAGAAGAAGAGCCCGACCCGGCTCGACGGGTTTGACCCGGCTGAGGGCGGCCTGGCCAGGTGGGGCGTGACCCAACCGCAGACCCGTCCCGTGCTACGGGCCGGTCCGGTTTTCCTGGCGGCACCACGCGGTGCCGCTTCCTCCTCTGCCCCGACCGACCATAGCCGGCCGGTTCGGCCTAGCGCACGCGTCCCGTGCTGTGGGCTGCAATTCTCCTCATGTGGTGACACGGTTCTCCATGTTGGTCGGCACACGGCCGGACGGTTCGCCCAACATAGCAGCCCGCATACGTCGGCCACCTCCTCCTCCACGTGCCCCCTGCGGGCTCCGCAGTTCTCCAACGAGCTGGCCGGATTGGCCGACTAGTCGTCCCGCGGACTGGGCGGCCCGAATGGTCGCCGATCCCTCCACATTGTTGGCGCCTGGTGGCCACCGCCACCGCCCAACGACCCACATTCTGCGGACCACTGGGTTCACTCTAGTGGTTGGAAATTTGATCCGTCTGTGCCGGGGGTCCTCCCGGGATGATGCTCTCAATGCCGGACCCTCCGGATTCCGTCGCTACCATTTTGGCTTGTCTCCCACGAAGAATGCAATAAGCCGAAGAACATCACCAGATCAGTGGAGGGAATCGGGCTGTGTTAGGATTGGCCCTCACCCTCCGCATTATAAGATCATATCAGGGTTCAATAAATATCATCAACAAGACTGATCAATCCCAAATCTAAACCCGACATGAAATTCTTCCCTTACCCGCAAGAACAATCGAACCACGGATCAGCCTATTAATTGGCTTGTCCGCATTCGTCATTTAGAAATAAGAATGGAGAATGTCAAAACCAAGAATGGTAAATACCCCAACCTCGTATTTGTCGTAGTAACTTGATGAGTCGCGGAAGTCTGATGTCTCAGAAAACGGACGTCGTTCCGTCAACGTCAGAGGAGGTAGAGCTCAGTAAAGATGAGTCAAGATAATGCCCTCGGTGTACTTCATGGGCGGCGGTTCTTCCCATCCTTAATCTGATTGAGAATGGAAGAATATGATGCTTCACGATCTTTGGAGATGAGGAGATTTCATTGTTGGAATTGGTCGTTCTTCGTTGGAAAAAGTTATTTATCCAAGAAATCTCCCAAAGCTATTATGTGTCCACCCCTAAACTAAAAGAATAGACTCTCTATTATTTTATTCATTCCATGAATATCAAATGGAATTAAAAAGAATTCAAATATATAAAAATTAATGAATTAATTGTGGGAGATCAATTCATTAATTAATGGGTTTTGTCACATTAATGAGAGAAGGTGGAAGGTTCAAAATTAAATGAGGAGAGGTGGATTTATTAATTTCAAGGGAAGTTTAATAGACTTCCGACAATAAAATGAAAGTTACATGGGGGTTAAAGGGGGTTCAAACTATTGTGGGACCCACCTCGTTATATCCTCCAAAGGGAGGTTAGGGTGTGGTGGGCCCCACCTCTAACCTCCACTTGGTGGTTTTAAACACCAATCAAATAAAAATATTTACACATATTTTTATTTTATTTTATTTTTGAATCCCCAAAAATTAACTTCCAACCTCGATAAAAAGTAACTACGGTAAAGGTCTCCTTAACGAATACCGACTCTGCGAGTTCAGTGATGCCCTTAGATTTCAATTATGAGCACCAGTTCAAAAGATATAAAATTCCGCATGTACGTTTACTGAACGTACCCGAGAAAAACATTAGATATTGATTTCGGGAACACCGGGCCTCAGAATCAAGCGCCGTCAAAAATTGCAGACTCGTAAAAATCCCATGTATTTTAAAAAGAATTCACAGAATTTTCTGGGTCTTTGAATTTTTACCACCTCATAGCTTTATGTCCCTGTAAGCTACAACTCATACTTAAGGAACAAATGAGGGTACTGGGCATTCATCTGATCCTCCCACTCCCATGTGCTCTCCTGGAGGTTCTCATGCTGCCAGCGAACACACACCAAAGGAATCGACCATCCACGTAGGACCCGCTCCTGTTGATACTCAATATCCACTTGAACCTCCGAGAATATCGCCCCGTCATCGATGTCCAGCTCCCCATGGTCGATGATGTGGGACGGGTCGAGCACGTATCTCCTCAGCTGAGATACGTGGAAGACGTCGTGCACCCAGTGCAACTGATGTGGAAGAGACAGGCAGTAAGCCACCTCGCCTACTCTAGTGAGGACTTGGAATGGTTTGATGAATTGTGGAGACAACTTGCCGCCTCGGCCAAATCTCCGTAGACCATATCGATGTGAGACCCGTAGAAAGACGTGGTCGCCATCCCCGAACTCTAGCGGTCTCCGTCTTCTATCAGCATTGGACTTCTGCCTACTCTGTGCAGTCTTCATCCGCTCCTGGATGATCTTCACCTTCTCCATTATAGCATGCACCATATATGGTCCTACAAGTGCTGACTCCCCTGAGCCAGTCCAGCATAGAGGTGATCTTCAAGGTCAGTCGTAAAGTTCCTCGTAAGGTGCCATCCCAATGGTGGAGTGGTATCTATTGTTATACGCAAACTCTACCAAGGGTAAGTGATCCTCCTAGCTACGATCGAAGTCGAGGACACATGCACGGAGCATGTCCGCTAGAGTCTGAATGGTTCTCTCAGTCTGACCATCCGTATGATGATGGAAGGTGGTGCTGAAGCGAAGCTACGTCCCGAAAGCCTCCTGCAACCCCTTCCACATTGGGGAAGTAAAACGATCATCTTGATCGGATACGATCATCGATGGAACACGATGAATATGTATGATCTACTATACATAGAGGCTTCCCTAGATCTCTACTAAGCCCCACTCTCTGATTAGTAGGAAGTGGGCCGACTTGGTGAGTCGGTCTACAATCACCCAGATAGAGTCGTGTCCTCTGGATGTACGTGGAAGTACTATCACAAAATCCATGTATATCTTGTCCCACATCCACTCTGGGACCTCTAAGGGCTGAACCAAGCCTTCTAGAACCTGGTGCTCCACCTTCACTTGCTGAAAAGTGAGGCATCATGAGACAAACACTGCTACTGCCTTCTTCATAGCTGGCCACCGATGCTGTCATCAGAGGTCTTGATACATCTTCACCACTCCTGGATGTACCACTAAAAGAGATGTGTGGAACTGCCATAACACATCCTCCTAAAGTGCAACTGGTACCATGGTACATCCTCTAAATAGAATGACATGTTCCCCACCTTCAGAAAATCCATCAGGTGTCTGCCCTATGGATATATAAGCATGTCGTATCTCACAGTAAATGTCCCCACACTGTGCCTCCTTGACTCGCTAAAGAAGTGGAGGAGTGACTATGGGAAACTGGAAAAAGGATACCCTATCTCTATCCACAAAGGATATCTGAAACGCATCCAGCTACTCCGTCGCCTCTCCTAGCAGCTGAATGCCTGATATCCTACTTAGAGAATCTGTTACAACGTTCCCTTTCCCAGGAGTATAGACTATCTCAAAGTCATAGTCCTAGAGGAACTAGAGCCATAACTGTTGTCTTAGGTTCAAGCCCTTCTGTGAGAAGAAATACCTGAGACTCTAGTGGTCAGAGTAGAGTATAAAGCATTCACCCATTAGATAGTTCCACCAAATCTTCAAGGAGAAGACCACTACTACTAAATCGAGGTCATGGGTAGCGTAGTTCTGCTCATGATGTCTCAACTACAGAGAACCATACGCGATCACTGCTCGCTCCTGCTTCAGGAAACACCTGAGTCCGGACCATGATGTGTCACAGTAAAATACGTACCCAACCCCCTCCTCCAGTAGCCTCAAGATGGGATCATTAGTAAACCTCTTCCTCAGCTCCTGAAAGCTCTGATGGAATCTCTCTGACCACACAAAGGGTAGCCCCTTCTTCATCAATGCAGAAAGCGGTGATGCAACTCTAGAGAAGTCTGGAACAAAGGTATGTCTGGCCGACTCATGAGTGATCAACTACACCCTCTTATGCTTAATTATATCCTGTACTGCCAGGGTTTTCCTTTTCATTGACCAGGGAAAACCCCATCCCTACATTTCAGATAAACCACAACCTTTTGTCCTAAAATATTCAATCTATGTATAGACTGTGGTTGCCCAGTCCATACTCAAACTAAAATCCTAAGGCCTCGATGCTGCCACCAAGAGGTTATAACTAAAACTCTCGCCTTAAGGGTCAGATCACACTGTCAGCATAAGTGTGATTATCGAGTCTCCTCCCAAAGGTATCTCCAGAAGTGAGGGTCAAGTCAACAACTTAATAGGAAACTCTTGGCATGGGACAAGATTCATGGAAGGAAGGAATGATTCGTATCTATGTCTATTGATACATAAGATAGTAGTAGACACAGACCGTACCTCAAATCATTCCTAGATCCATTGAGTCACACTCCTTGACCGCATGTACCTATTCTCTTTCCCTGGCCTCCAGCTTGCTGAGCCTAGCAGGTATTACAAAGGCGGGTGGTTGTAACATGTTGAAATGTTCACCACCTCATGCTACTCTCCTAGATCTGCTTCCACGTCTATTTCCCTGCAGATTCATATGTCCTTAACACTTCCTCGTTTCAATATATTCTACATGCTCAAGTCTTTGAGACTGGGGCCAGTTTCATGCTTTCCAACTGATAACATTCACTGGCTGTATCTGCTCAGCTAATGAACATTCGACCACAAAGGTTCTCTCTATCACCATAAAATATATAGGAATGCATAGAGGAAAAAGTGCTGGCTCAGATATCCTTAAACACACCTCGCTCAGAGGTCTAAGATATAAAGCACTGATCATATCATATTCATCGAGTACCAGGAAATATTGGTATGCCTTGATGAATACTCAGCTACTGACACGTCATCATGCCGAAGCTGTATAAGCTCTAGAAAACTCTCAGCCACCTCCTCAAGCCAGACCTCATCCACCTATTGGTCGGGCTCACCACAGAACATGAGGGATATCTGGTGCTGAAATACATTAAAGGCACTAAGACTACAAATTTCCTCTACCGGTAACGCTGGTAGTGTCTGCTGACCAACAGGCAGCGATATATTTGGCACAATGACTGAAGGTACCATCACAGAAAACAGTCCAAGTACCAAAACCTCATCACTATGTGGACCATAGTCATGTTCACTCACTGAAAAATACTAGTATCTAGGATCCAAATATGCTCTACTAGTGTCTAAAATATGTGAAAAACTCTAGTAATCGCCTCCATCCAGTCCCCTGCTGCCTGGGAATCCGTCTCACCTCAAAACCTTGGAGGCCTCTGCCACTGGAACTTGTGAAATGCGCTCAGTCGGCGTGCACCATCCTCCAATGCGGATGGTGGCATCTGCTGCCCAACGGGTGGTGCTGCTTCTAGTACACCACCCGAAGGTTCCAATATAGTAAGAGGGCCCTAAATTGGTGCCTCGTCTCTTAGTGGGGTACCATCTAGTAAAAAACATAGAAACCCTTGTTGGATATCTATGTAGAGACATCCTTGTAAGGAACATGTGCGCCACAGTCAATAAGTTATAACTGGTGAGATGACTCAACGATTTCATAAAGAAGACTCTTGAAAACAAACTCGCAGTCAATGTTTTCATGCACTGAGTAAAAAATCAGAAATTAGGATCCTGATGTGTGGATACGTCGGCCGCCGCACTAACACTAGACTCCCCATATTGAAAACCACACTCAATACTCTTAACACTATTTCTTCATAGTAAGACATATTAGATTCCTAAGTTCTGCAGTAGAACCGAATCCTCTGATACCAATTTGTCATGACTTGTTCTCAGGGCTCATGCCGTGACTACCCCAATACCGCCTTCTATAGGCCCAGGGATGGCGACTAGCACCAAAGGCGAAAACCTGATAAAAAGGGATGGAATTTCCTTTTAACGTATAACTCACACAGTCTGAACATAAGTAGTAGAAGTAACAAGTACTAAAATAGAAAATAAAAGTGTGCTGAACGTAAGTGGGCCAGAATACAATCTCAACTGAACAATAAGTAAAAGTACAAGTAAAAAGGGAAAATAGCTCCTGGATCATCCACCAGGGAATCCTACTGGAAGGGTAGGTATAGAACTCAAACACTTGTCCATGAGGTACATCCCATTTAGTCCAGCTCTGAGCAGCCTCCCGTCCGTCACCCTCAGCCTCGATCACTACTGACCATCGTCTGCATAGAACACAACAAGGTGCGAGCAAAGCCCGTGCATGGGTGAGTATAAAAATAATCAATAGGGGACCCTGAGACCCTCGAAGGTCTCCCAGAATCCACAAAGGGTAAACCACAGTATAAAGATACAATCACGAAGTATCAACCAACCTTACATAGGTATATTCCCATACATATATCTAAGTTATCAATCACAATCCGGCTCCAAATATTGAGCCCAAGAAGAAACCATTCCACAAGGAAGTAAAGTCAATCACCATGATGACAATGGTTGAAATAAAACACTCAAATCACATTGGTATAAATCTTTTGTAGAGTGATAGAGATGATCAGATGTAGTCACTCATACATCTAAGCTGTCGGACCCACACATGATACAGGACCAGCTAAGCTGTCAGACCCACATAGGATACAGGATCAGATATTCTGTCGGACCCACACAGGATACTGGAACAAAATTCAGAACTATTGGACCCATGGAGGATCCCCGTATAGTAGTCATCATTGTCGAACCCACGGAGGATTCTGGTATAGTAGTCATCGCTGTCGAACCCACGGAGGATTCTGGTACAGTAGTCATCGCTGTCGAACCCACAGAGGATCCCGGTACAGTAGTCATCACTGTCAAACCCATGGAGGATTCCAGTATAGTAGTCATCGCTGTCGAACCCACAGAGGATTCTGGTACAGAATCATCACATCCAGCCCTAGGGTTTCCGCACACAGCACACTTGATTCCGGGAGGGTCCGCTCCTCGAGCCAAGTGTCAATACATCACCTATAACAATGTCCCAAGTTGATGTATCTCGTAGTTCTGTCTCATCATAATGAACCCAATGCGACATACGATTCGTCAATATGTTGCATGGTTTGGGAGTTATTGGCATTTTTGTTCTAGGGGCCCGGTTAGATTTACGCTCGATCCAGACCAGGAAATTTTCCAAATTTGTCCAAAACACACTTAGATTATCCCAAAAGGATTGCCTCATCGTGAGGGTCCTAGTTCCATAGACGGTGGGTCAATCAGACGCACGGTCTAGGAGTTATTCGCATTTAAGTGAAGACGAGCCCGGCCTGTCAAGCCAAGTGGGCTGGCGGGTCGGCCTGACCCAGCTCTGCGGGTCCGACCCGGCTGGGGGTCAGCCCGACTAGGTGGGGCATGGCCCACCGGCGGGCATGGACCATGCTGCAGGATGGTACGGTTCGCTAGGCAGCACCACGCGGCACCTCCTGCTCCTCTGCCCGAGCCAACCATAGCTGGAAGGTTCGGCACAGCGCACGTGGCCCACACTGTTGGCTACGGTTCTCCCCATGCATTGCTTGCGGGAGATACAGTTCTCTAGCCCAGCTAGCACGCGGCCGGCTGGTTCGCCCAGCTGAGCGGCCCGCGGACGCGGGCCGCGTCCTCATCTACACCGCGCCTGCGGGCGCTGCGGTTCTCCAGCAGGCCGGCCTGATCGGCCGGCTGGTCGTCCCGTGGACCGGGCAGCCCAAACGACCGCTGGTCCCTCCACGCGGCCGGCGCGCAGTGGCAGCGGCTACCGCTGCCTAACAACCCACCTTCTGCGGACCACCAGGTTCACTCCAGTGGTTAGAAATTTGATTCGTCTCTGCCGGGGGTCCTCCCGGGATGCCGCTATCAACACTGGACCCTCCGAATTCCATCACTGCCACTTTGGCCCATCGCCCACGAAGAACGCAACAAGTCGAAGAACATCACAAGATCAGCGGAGGGAATCGGGCTGTGTTTGGATTGGCCCGCACCTTTCGCGTTATCAGATCGTAACATGGTTCAATAAATATCATCATCAAGACCGATCCATCCCAAATATAAACCCCTCATGAAATTCTTCCCTTACCCGTAAGAAAAATCAAACCGCGGATCAGCCTGTTCGTTGGCTGGTCCGCGTTCATCGTTTAGAAATAAGAACAGAGAATGTTAAACCCAAGAAAGGTAAATCCCCATAACTCGTATTTATTTTAGTACGTTGAAAAGTCATGGAAGACGGACGTCATGGAAAATGGACGTCGTTACTTCAACGTCATAGGAGGTAGTGCTCGGTGAAGACGAGTCGAGAAGATTCCCTCGGTGTACTTCGTGGGTGGCGGTGCTTCCCATCTATGCTCTGATTGAAGAAGGAATAAATTATGCTTCACGTTCTTCGGATACGAGGAGTGTTTTTCATTGGAATATGCCATTCTTCGTTGTAAAAAGTTATTTCTCCATGAGTTCTCCCAAAGATATTATGTGACCACCCCCAAACTAAAATAATAGCCTCCTTATTATTTTATTCATGCATTTCATTCCAAATGGAATTCAAAAGAATTTAAATCTCTACAAATTAATGAATTAATTGTGGGAGCTCAATTAATTAACTAATGGGTGTTGCCACATTATTGAGAGAAGTTGGAAGGTTCAAAATTAAATGAGGAGAGGTGGATTTATTAATTTCAAGGGAAGTTTAATAGAATTTCTCCAATTAAATGAATGTTACATGGGGGTTAAAGGGGGTTCAAGCTAGAGTTTTCCCCACCTAGTTATTTCATCCCAAGGGAGGTTAGGGTGTGGTGGGACCCACCTCTAACCTCCACTTGGTGGTTTTAACCACAAATTAAATAAAAATATTTAAACATATTTTCATTTTATTTTATTTTAGAATCCCAAAAAATTAACTTCTAACCTCGATAAAACGCAACTGCGGTAAAGGTCTCCTTAAGCGAATACCAGCGCCGTCAGAAACTACGGACTCGTAAAAATTCCATGTATTTAAAGGAAAATTCACGGAATTTCCATGTCTTTAAAATTTTAATGATGTTTTGAATTAGTATCTGAATTTATTTTGAATTATATTTTAATGATGATGATGAAATGTCAGAAAAAGTTCAGTTCATTTGATAGAGATTATTTTGAAGATTATTTTCAAAAGAAAATAATGCAATGGTGATCAGATATTCTTGTAGAAATTCAGGAAAGATTGTGACTTAATTCATTTTAAATATTCGAATGAGGAGGATCCTCCACAAATTATAGAATATATATATAAATATAGAAATATATATATTTATTGGATAGGTAATAAAACAAGAAAGATATGCATATGATTTTTTATGAAAACAAATTTTTTTAAAAATTTTATTCTGCTATTAGACATTGAAATAGGAGAGAAGTTTTCTCTCTATATATATTTTTCTTTCAAGGTGTGAATAATAATAATTAGAAAAAAAACTACACCAAATAAGAAAATTATTATCATTATTATTTTTATAGAAGAAGAGGCCTGTGTGATATTGAAGAATTAATTTTCTACTACTCAATGTTGAAGATCATCTATATTTTACAATTTATATAGTAACATTTTTCTGAATCAGTTTCAACAATATAAATCTCATCAATTTGTACTTAAGTTTTGATTTTTTTCAATTAGTTAAGGTGGAGTTTCAAGTTCTTATACTAAGCTGTGGATAATGAGGTTCCCTATAAAAGAACACCAAGGTCATATAAAGGCCTTGATGTATGGTGTTAACTTCCTACATTCATTTTTTGGGGTCCTCAGGAAAGGAACATACTTAGTTAAAATCACAAAGCTCATATAGGGAGTAACAGTGGAGTGGACTAGGGGATTCCTATACCCTAAACCACTGTACATCATTGTGTTTTGTTCTTTTCCTTATTTAGTTTCCACTTCTTACTCCCCATTAATGGATTTGGGAAGAATTTCATCATTTCAAGAGGGTTGTTTTGTTTTTTTGAATATTTTTAAAATGGGGAATTTCTTCACCCTTTTATGCCTTCATCATCATGATTCCAACATAACAATTACATCAAAGGTTGGGATGTATTGGATATATTTCCCCATTTGGAAACATTTAATGACTCTGAAATTTCTACTCAATACCAAAAATGTATATCAGAAGTTATTTCTATTTAAAGATATTAATGATTTATTTGGGATCAAAAAAGAATTAGGTAAAAATCCAAATGAATAAAAATTACAATGGATAGTCTTAGTGAAGGTATGTAGATGGTATATACTCTTTATTTAAATGGTGACAATTATCTTGCATAAAATCTTACATGATTATCTATTTGAATAATCTGAATATTAAAGTTTATATGATGATGTTTTATTGGAAAAAATTTCCTATAAAATATTTTAAAAATTGGTATACTACTATATATAGAAAATGTGATCTAAATTGAAGATATATGAGTGTGATTATATACGGACTTGGTCTAGTTGAGTTTAATCACATTTCTCAATGTTATAATACCCAAAAAATGTGGAATACATTAAATATATACTATATATGAACTGATGCTATTTGAAAACTAAGGTACAATACTACTAAAAATAAATTTTACAAATTTTTGAGACAGAAGGATAAAAGCATCACTCAGATGAATGGGGTACTAATAGAATTTTTCAATGGTGTTTCTATATTTGGAAATCTAATTTCACAACTAGATTGCGAATTACATGTTAATATATTTTTACCTTCTAAGTGGAATGGAATATCTGATTCTATTGGATAATCAACACTAGTGAAAAATTTAAAGTTGAAATAATTTATTGGAAATTTGATGATGTACAAATATAAGATTAAAGAAGAAGTTGGAGTTCATATTTCAATCAAAATGGAAAATGATTCGAATAATATTTTGATGTTTGAATTATTTGATTCAGATTCTAATCATTTAATTTTAAGTGTTCAACTTTCATATCGTCCAATTTTTTTTGGAAGGATATATAAAAATATAAAGAATAAATTAAATAATAATAAATATACTGAAGTTAGATTCTTTGAACGTAAGAAAAAAAGTCATTTAAGACCTATCTATCCATTGAGAAAATCTTAAATTAAGGCTGATTTTAGAAAAAGAAATAAACCCATGACGGCTACTTGGATGTCTTATAAAATTTAATGTGGTAAATCAACTACAAACTCTAAAGATTATCATGAAAATCAATGTTAAATTTATGTCATATGGCTCATGTTAATGAGGTACAATAGTTTTTCTCTCATAGTTCTATCATTGAAAATTTATCCTCTAATGAGATTAATGATTATTATTATGTGATTCAAGATAATTTTTATACTTTCAAGAAATATAAGATAAAATTATAAAATAGTATGGTGTTATTACTATTTAAAAATAGAGTTGGGCTAATAATAAATTAGATTAAATATATAATTCTTTCGAAAATTCTTGTCTCTTTCATGAAATTAAAATTAAAGAATTATTGGATGAAGTTGATTATTTAAAAAACATATTATAGTGTACTTATCATGGGAGAGAAATATTTAAAACATTTTCTAAGAATAAAATTTATAAAGGCAATCATCATATTGTTAATAATGGATAAATTCAAAAAACTTTATTTGAATTATTTTGTTCTTAGTTCTAAAATTAAAATCATGTCTACTGTTAAATGTTTTTATAATGCTTTTAATGTAAATTATTCTAATTAATAGCATTTTATAAATCCTCAATGTTTTTGTATTAATCATTCTCATTATTCAAAATATTTATTTGAATCTAAATTTCAAATTTCTTTCCAAAATATACCAATTTGGTTTTGTAAGTCTTTTATTACTGACATAGTCAGACCCACAAAAATATGGGTTAAAAAATGAATTTATATTTGATATTTTAAATGATTATTAGGTTAAAAATCAATGTAATATCATTAATATCAATAATAAATAAATTGATATTTCTTTATTTTATAAAAATTGACTAAATATTATATTTGAATAATTCATAATGTCGAAACTATTAAAATTCTGGAGTTATTTATTTTCAATTTTAATATTATTTTAGAAAAACTTCTATATTGGGGATATGTGATTTTAAATAATTTATATTTTATTCCCCTATATTTTATTATTCTTTTTCTGAACAATTAAATATTTCCTCCCTATTATTTTATGTAATTTATTAATTTCTTGAATTCTTATGTTAACATCATGCATGATCATTAAAATTCTATGTAATCAAGTTTTAATATATTAAATGTTATTTTCCTTATACGAATGTGTTCTAATTTAAATTTATTTCATTTTATAAATTAATCTATTATTATATGTGATGAAATATTTTATCATTATATTAAAATGTTTTCACCCATTTAGAACATGCCCAAAAGTTTTTTTAATTCATTGAATTTTTTTTTTAAAATTATTTGAAACAAATTTATTTAAAATTCTTAGGAAAAATTATATTTTAATTCTATGATTATATTGAATATCTATTATCATTGTTTTTCAGAGTTATTTCAGAAAAATTTCATGTGATTAATTATTTTATTATGACATTTTTTTACCTTATTTTAATTCTTAAGAAATCATTTATTATTCATTAGATTAAAATTTATATATATTTTTGTGACTCATGAAGTATTAATATTTATAATTATTAAATAATAATTAATTATGTGGGGATTTTATACTGGTACATGTATTGAGAATGTATTTTGTATACTTAAGGAGTCAAATTTTGGTATTTGGAAATATGGGATAAAATATTATTTTCAAATTATAAATATTTTTTTTGCTATACAAAAAAGGGGGAGAGATAGTTGGTATTGAGTTAGGGTTTTTAATTTTCAGAAATGGGGTTAATATTGAATGCTCATTGTTCTTTTAATTCTCATTTGGTATTGATAATAAATTTGACCCCTTTTTTTACTAAAAGTATGTTTTATTTTATTTTAGATTTACTATATATCAAAAGTAATTTATATCTGACACAATATTGATCAAATTCATTCGCTTTTAGTTCAGTTGGAAAGATAAGAATATTATATTTATTTTACATGTTTATGTAAACTTATAAAAAATTTATTTTTAAGGGAGACAAGTTATTTTAAGCTATTATAAGTTTTTAGTGGCATTTTGGTTTTTCAGTTTAAGGTGAACTCAATATTTTGATGATATCTAGAGTTAAATTAATCAGATCCATGTCCAAATTTTCATATTTCATGGATAATAAACTTATGAAAATTTAATTCTTTTATTATTAAGTTTAAAAATATATATTTCATGATAAAAGAACTCCCAAATTTTACTACAATATTTCATGGTTTTTATAGTCAACAGATTTGGATGAGTAGTATTATTTCATTATGTTTATGAGATAAAAATATTAAAATCATGTGAAACACATTGAGATGGTAATAAAAGAGATTAATATTGATTTATTTTGTTCACATGGAAGGCTAAAAAGGATTTTAATGGTCAAAAAAATATCTGAAGTTCTATGTTTTTTTACTAAGCTGTAGTTTTTCTAGTATTTTTGCTTTTATTTTCCAAAAATATCCGAAGATGGAGATGTTACATTGATGTGGTTATTGAACAATTTAAAAATCTATTAATTTATCAAAATATAAGTCTTCTATATTGAATATTTAATATCTCGATAAAAGAATCAAAAAATTCATAGATGTTCATAGAAGTAAGATGTTATGTTTTTAATGGTTTTTATCTAGATGCTAGTTATAGGAACCCTGTGTTTGTGGAATATTTTTGATATGGAACCCTAATTTTATGTTGAAATTATAATTTATAGCCCCTATGTTTTATATAATGATACCTATTTTCCATTACGATAAACCAAATTAAGTGGATCTTTTACTAGTTTAATGGAGGAACAAGTTACGAAATTGAAAAAAACATTATGGTACACTATTTCAAAACAGTGACCCATGATAGATAATACCCTTTACATGAATAGATGAGTTATAGGATCACAATATATTAAATATTGTAGGGTCTCATGATAATAGTTAAAGGATATAATACTTGCCTCATCCCTCAATCGAAACTCAAGACTTACCACAAATACTATCACACTCAACTAGAAATGTCTCAATATATAGGCTCTCGCAATAGTATGAAGAGGACACCATATAAACCTCATGCGGAGAAGATGATCTAAATATTCTAAAAATAATATAGATGTATATTATTTTAATGTACTCGCATGAAATAGTATAATTGGACGTTTGAAACCAATATTTTTGAATCTATTGAATGGATAAGATAAATATTTCATATAACACCACATTAAGAGAGTAGTTTGAATAATATCAATAAGTGATATTCAGAACATCAATAAAGATAAGATTCACAAAATTATTTAGAGTTGTTATTGGTTTACAAATATTAAAAGAAGTATTTATTAGTTTATTAGAAACCATGTAAAAATTGAAAAATAGTATTCTGAATATTATAAATGTTTCAGAAGCATGTTATGATACATGGTTTTTCCATATTATTGGTATTTTAAACTGCTACATTTTTCTTGAATATTTTTAGTGTTTTATCATCTGGATGAATTCTCATTAAATCCATGGATTATGATCAAAATATATTTTAAGAGTTTGGTAAAGAATTTAAGGATAATATTTATTGAAATATTTTAACATCATTTTCTATAGAAGTCAGAGTATAATAATTTATTTAAATTCAATAGTTTGAAAATTTAAATGGATAGTATTTTAAGATTTATGGAAATAGTTTAAAATATTTAAAGTATTATTTTAATTTGTATATAAATCTATTTATAAGGATTATTCAATGATTATGATGAAATGTCTAAAGAATTTAAATTTTCTTGATGGATTTTATTTCAAAGATTATTTTTTAAAGAAAACAATTCAACGATTTTGTGACATTATAGGAGAAATTTATGAAATAACTTTAATAAATTCAGTTTTAATACTCAAATTAGTAGTTTATACAATAAATATTAGAATATATATATATATATGGAAGAAAAAAATAGGGATTATTAGTTCTTGTATTATTTTATGAAAATAATGTGATGAAAAAATTTCATTGTTATATTCAACATTTGAAGAGGAGAGATGTTGAATCTATATATAAATTATTCTATCACTCTGTGAAAAACATGAATAATAAGATAGATTATATAAAATGAGAAAAAATTATATTGCTATTGTTCGAAGAAGAGGAATCCTCCATGATATTGAAGAATTAATTTTCTGTTGCACATTATTAAAGATCATGTACAAATATCAATTGCTGATACAACAATGTGATGAAGCAATTTCAACAATCTATTTCTCAAATATTTCTAATGAAATGTCGATCTATTTTACTCAGTCTTTCTAGAGTTTCAAATTCTCATCATAAGTTATGGATATTGAGGTTCCCTATAAAATCTCTTTAGGGGCCTATAAAATACTTAATGTGAGTTGTAAATTGGCTGTAATCAGTTATTGAGGTCCCTTGTAAATGGACATACATAGTAAAAATCACAAAGATCATTGAGAGAGAATTAGTGGAGAGGAATATGGGATTTCTATTCCATAAACCACAATAAACCATCAATTCATATTCTCTACATTGTTTATTTTCCTCTTATTAATTGTCTTTAAGTGATAAAGAAATGTTACTTCATTTCAAGGGGTGCATTTTGTTTATTTTTTTAAAGGAAAACATTCACCCCTTCTTCTTCCTTATTCATTGTCATTCTAACATAAAAGGTTGTAAAACCATTTTATTTAATTAGTTCATTTTTAATAGTGACATGATGGTATGGAGGTTGGAAGAAATGAACACTATTCATAGATATACACTTGGTATATCATGTTTTTTGATGATTAATTATTATTATTTTATTCTTTTTATGTTCATGTTTTTATGGATTGTAAGACAGTCCCCACATCCTTGATTCCATGTTTTTTTCATTTCTTTTATTTGATAGGTATCTTCCATGAGAGATTGTTTGGGTGTTGGGTGAGAGTGTTGCGTGGTTATAAGATTTGTTTTAATAAGTGATATGTGTATGTTTATATAATGGTGAGTGCCCTTAGAGGTATCTTGCAATGTGGGTTTATAGATCCCCCTTTTTTCCTTTCTATCCTCTCTATGTTTTTTTTAAATTATCGAGAGAGATACTTTCTAGAGAGGCATCTATTTTTATCTCAAAGAACCTTATATATAATTACTTTGTGTCTTTTAGTGGTTTTAGGTGCCTTTAAGAAGCTCATATTAACTATGGTGGAGTTTGGGAGATGATATCTAGAAGATAGAGGAAATCATTGTGTGAATTTTAATTCATGGAATGGGAAATAAGTTTATGGATGGAATGGTGATTCTTGACCTGTGTAAGGAAAGTTACCTTGATGCAATTCAGAACGTGATTGATAAGTTCATGACATGAATGGATAAAGGATTGGGTTTGTAAATTTTTACTAATAATTCATAGTGTGAACATAAAATTCATGATATGGATTAATCCATCATTATAGGATTGAAGAGTCATTTTTCAGAGATCCTTGAACTTGAGCGAGTCTTGACATGAATGACCCATTAATGCCGTGAATGTGTGTCTGCAAGAGTACCAATAAATCATTTTACACCATTTATTTATGAAAAAACCGTACATATTGTCCCAAACAATAGGTGTATAGAGGTTCACTTTCAAGGTGTTATAATTCCCTTTCATTTTGGAATGATCTTGATCCTCCTGTGTTCGATCTATTGTGATCCATGTTGGGTATTATTTCATTATCATATAGTTTCTTCTCTATTTAGTTTTTCCTCCCATTATATCTTTACATTCTGTTGATGCTTATCTTCATCAATCTTATGGAGTTCATTTAATGTTCGGTATCATGTTCATGGTGCAGATCCCAAAGGGCCCACTCATTTATTGCGAGAGAGGTGATTAGAGATTTACCCTTGTTGTTCTATTCTCAATTAAAGAATGTAGAAAGCCTTGAGGTAGGGGATTCCTTATTTCTATTTTTTTTAACTAAAATAATAATGTTATTAATATTTTACTCTCTTGGTTTGGTTGAAATTAACCCAAATTAATATTAAACTATAATTAAAGAAATAATTGGACTTGGGTTATAGTGATCAAATGTGTTTATGTCATGTTAAAAATCTGTCTCTTCTTTTGTGATAATGTGTGTTATGTATTATTTAGGCCATGTTTTATCATACATTATATTCTAAAAAATTTTCTAAGGAAATTAATATAGGTAATGGTTGTTGGTTAAATAATATATAGGTGATGATTTTTAAGTAATTTTATTAAATTTTTTTTGTTGATGCCTTAGGATACATTTGGTTATCCATCAACAATTGCGAAGGACTTCAAATTTTATTATCATTATGATAAAGCCCCCTTATAGGGTAAGAAATGGGAAACCTAAAGAGACTTCATGAAAATAAGATAAAACACCCCTGGAAAATGAAAAGTGTAAAACCATATTGAAACCATTAAGCTACACCTAACCAGCACTTAATCATGGTGAAGCTCTCCACCATTTCAAGGCAATTCGGAAAGGAAGTGTCATGTGTCAAAGCATAGGCCTGATTCGATGGCTGATACCATACCCTCTCAAACATCTAAATCCCTAAATCTCTACAAGGATGAACCACCAACTCTAGGTCCTCTTATAGGGACTGTTCTATGTGGTTAAGTCCGATTACACTTTATTCCCACCTTCAGGATCATCATAAAGATCACATAATAAATATTCACTAACCCCTTCCACCATGAAGCTTCACGAGTCAACCTCCCACAAGACAACAACCCTCACAAACCTCACCATGCTCCACAAGACTCCTATTACCACTACAGTTGCTGGAGTAACTAGAAGATGATCCAAGGAACAAGAAGCCGAGCTATCATTGCTTCGGACTGGATGACCCAACCCCACACCAAATTAACATCACCAATGGGGGGGGGGGGGTTCAGGCCATTTTGAACCAGAAATGCCACTCGGGGCATGTATCCAGTCAGATCAAAACCATAGTAGTAACATCACTAGATTTCGACGCCAACAGGCCACAGATAGGGAAGAAGGCCTAGGGAGTGACATACTCGAACCAACCACCTTAAACCATTTAAATATATCCACAATTCCATCACAATCAACATATATCGCAAAAAACACTAAAATAAAATCTCTGGAAGAACCACAAGAACACCAGAAATAGAACCAAGAAATTATCCCCCTCCGCGCCACTATGAGGCCAGCACTAATCTAAGGACCACCGATGGGATGCGCAAAGACCTTTCTTGAGACTTTTATAGGACAACACACCAGGGTGATGAAGACGGAACCTAGTAAGTGCCTACGCTGAGATGAGAAGAAGTCGAAATCTCGAAAGAGCCTTCACCAAGCTAAGACGAGGCTGGAGCCTTTACTGAATAGACAAAGCCAAAAGTCTCCACACCGAACCACACTGACACCTAGCCGAAGGATGCAGACAACGATTTTCATGATCCATACTAGAAGAGGGAAGGGGAAGAATCCTGAAATTAAACCTTATCCCCATGGACTGGGGAAAGTGCTTCCACTTAGTGGCTTGTAAGGGTCTGATACACTTTTTTATCACCTATGATAATTTAATCGGTTAAATTAAAGAGAAAAAATGGTTTTTTTAATAAATATAATTATTTGGGGACTTGTGAGCCTATTCTATTATTATGGATAGATGCATTAATTTTGGGGACTATTTTCCCTATTAAATATTTGTTAATTCCTTTTTAACATTTTTGATTTCCCTGGATGAGGATCCTTGCTATGAGATGTGTTTTGTGTTGGATTTGGCTGATGGTTTATTGATAAATGGGTGGGGAAGAAAAAATTTCTAGTCTTAGTTGTCATTAATGATGGAGGGTTGGATAGTGATATCCATTATGGTGTCTGGGGTGACACTGGGACTAATGGATCTACTTGAAGATGTTATTTCCCATTTTTTGTTGTGTTGAAAGTTGGGATGATTTCTTTTTAAGTAATATTATTTAATGTCTATATTTTTGGGTTTTGTTTCTTCATTTATTTCTACATTTCATAACATAGCTAGAAGTTTATCGTTTATTTATATTTTTTGATAGATTAGGATGATTTCTATTGTACATAGAAAAATATAATAGTAATTAATGCTAAATAATTTAACCCATGAGGATGGAGGCTTGAAAGAAAGATATAAGGTGAAAATTCATGAGGAACGTTGGTAGAGGATGGATTATTACTAGAGGGTGTTAAATTTGGTTGGTAATCACTATGATTTTGAAATTACTTATGGGATAATTAATTAAATTTAGCCTCTATAAATGTTTATTTTTAAAGGGTATCCAATCCATAGCAATGGAAGCTAGGTGTCCATGAGATGATAGCTACAATTGAGCATATGACTAGGTAGTTCCCCATAGAGTGGTTGTGATATATATTTATATATATATATTTCTTATTTTCTATGATTTTGGATGATACCCCACCCATGCTAATATGGTGACCAACATCCAATGGAATCTGGGAGGGTGGTTTCCACAAAATACAAGATGGAAAGGAATGGATGGATGATTAACCCATATTTCCCTTCTCTATCCTACTAGTAGTATTATATACTATTATGCATGGTGGTTACCTTTCCCATACATGTTTGTAAATGATTTTAATTTCTTTTAGTTATTTTACACACATTTATGTAGAGATAGTGTATATTGTATCTTTTTATAGGTATGTTTTGTTCAAGTTATTGATGGATTGAGGTATAATAAATGATGCATAGGATATGATTGATCCTAGAAACTACTCGTTTACTATCATTAGTTTTAGATGTTGATGATTGGATGACGTGATTCACAAGTTCCATGATATATTTCACTTACCCATATTTTTATGGGTATTATTTATTATAGGGATATATCTCAGGATGTGAATCATTGTGGAGAAATATAGAAAACTAGTGGGGAAGTTTGTTTTGGTTACCGTTATATTGATATTATGTTAGATTTTATATTAATATTTTATGTTCTTATTTTTGAGAGATATATGGGGAGGATGGTGACTTATTATACCTTTTTATGCGATGAGATAACTTCACTAATTTATTCCCTATGATTTTGTGTGATTTATTTATATTTTGAATGACAGGATAAGAGTATGATCCTATTATGTAAAACTATTATGCATACACTAGTTATATATAATTTTTTCCTGGAATACAAGAGTTGGTAGGTGATCATGCTAACCTTATAATCTCATGGAGTTTTTTTGGAGTTGTTTTAGCTTCAAGGTCACCATTTAAGATTTTCTTTTGTTATTTGTAGTTTATTTTTTAGTTTTTTGATTTTAATTATAACACATACATGTGTTGGGATCATTCAAATTTATCTTGATAAGGTTTTGTTTGGTAGTGTTATCTTACCACTTTTTACTCATGTTCTTATTATAGAATAATACCTGGAACTAGTGTTTAAGATATTCCCTCATTGTCTACTAGTAACCTGTGGACAACTAGAAGTGATCTTTGGGTGTTATTAACTTCCTTACCTTCTTTTCAGCCCAAGAGGGGTACCTTTTGAGGAGGGGGTCATTATGACTTTGGTTATATGGTCAATTTTAATTCTTTTCATAATGAATTAAAACCATTGTAAAAAGTTAAGGAATTATTGAAAAAGGTTAAAATCAGATAAAACATGTTTAAAATTAATGTATATGGTTTTAAATCTCACAAAATATTTTCTCTACTCACATTAATTGAGTTTATTTTGATCACTATCACCAAAGATTTTAAAAATATATGTCTTAGATCCACTCTTGGTGATAATTATAACTATCAAATTTAAAAATATTTAATAGTTGTAAGGGTTCCACTCTTATCACTTATAAAAGGGAACCTCCTTTACTCATTTAGAAATAAATTTTGTAAACCTTATCTCAACAAAAATCTACCCAAATAACTTCTTAGTAACCTTAACCACTATCTAGTGGTACTTATCACACTAATAACCAACTGAGGATGTCTTAAGGATAAATAAAATAGGATAGTTGAGCATGTGGTAATTGAATTAAAAAAGTTATATCAAATTTATTTATGCTTATAACAGTATGAAATATTTTCTAAAAACCTCTACATAATAAAATTAATTTCAATATTATAATGAAATTACTAATTAGTAGATGAAATATTCATTATTATCCTCCTTAATATCTAATTGAAGTTAAAAATGTCGCTGATATGTACTTGTAGACTAACACCTCCAGGAAGAAATATATTTCATTATTTATCACCTCCTCACATGTGTAGTTCTAAAAATAGTTCAAATCAATATATATTATTATTTTTAACACATTTAAGATTCCTAAATAATATATTTTTATTTAACATCCTTTTTCCATCCATTGTAAAATGAAAATACTGCCAATGTGTATGTGCATACTACCACCTCTATGAATCAACATATTTTATTTTTCATATAATCCAAAATACATATGTTATAAAACTATATAAAATGTGTAAATATGATATTTATTAAATTATTAATATTATATTTATTATTAAACCGAGAACATGGTCAAGGATTATTATCACCGAAGCCAAACATGCATGAAAAATGAAAAAATAAGCACCCCAATAATGGTTTTAATAAATAATTTTCAATGAATGAGAAATTAAAAATCATTAAGGAATTATATATAGTAATATAAATATAAATATTTTTTTATATATGTATAATAAGTCAATATTCATCATTCTAATGTTTAGAGTGTGCATGAAAAAATTGAGAACTTAAGGTAAGGATTTAAGTCACAATCTCACATTTTATTAGAATTATTTATGTTTCAACTTCAATTTTAGAAAAATATATTTTCATTATCTTCTCAAAAAAAAATATTTTATTCTCCTATGGTTATTTTTTCCAAGTAACCATTCTATTTCCCCTTATTTTTCACTCAAAAAGGATGAATGAGTTTTTAAAGAAATATTGACCTTATTTCATTGGTGAATAATCTTCTTCCTCAATATCAATGTTCTTTATTTTATTCTAATAATATTCTTATATATAATTAAATTATTTTTAATGAAATTTTAAACCATTTTTTAATTTTTTAAAATATTTAATGAGTAATATTTTTAAATTCTTGGAATGGGTCAATTTTAAATTTCTTTATAAAGGTGTGAAATGAATGTTTTTAAGAATTTACCACTTGGAGGGATTTTCCTTCAATCATGGATGTTATTCATGTGAATCTTACAATGTATATCTTCTAGTTTTTTCAGTAAATTTAATGTTCCAATTGTTATGGGAATGTTTTATTTTTTAAAATTATCTATGAAATGATGTTTTATCTTATTTTTCATGGTTTCTTTCTAATTATATTATTAATGTTGTATTCACCTATGAAAACATAATTGATAGAATATGATGATTCACTAGGAATATTATTTGACGATATAATCCAATTTCCTTATCTGGATAACATATAATGATGATATTCTCTATCAATTTTTAAGAAACTTATTTCATTCCCATGGGTCAATTATGTTATTCTAAAACTAGTACTATTTTTATGATATTGTGGAACACATATGTATAGTTCTCAATATGTTATGGGTGATCCCAATATATATATATATATATATATATATCAAATTAATTATTTAAATATTGATATCTCAAGAGATAATATAAAAGGGAATGTGGAGTGAACTCAACCCATAATGGGACTCTATCCACTCAGTTTATGAGAATGAAAGAGTGAACCTAATCCACTAAGGGGATCTTCCCACTATGTTATGATGGTCTTGTAAGTTATCCTAAAATTTGGAAATGATTTTATATTAATATATTTATTAAAAAAACTTATGTATTATAATTAGGATATTTTCTCATAAGTCAATATTAAATATTGATAATTCTAAAATCTTATGACGCATGTATTTTGTTATGAAAAATAATTAGGTAATGAATATTGACTTATCATCGATGAATATATAAGTATGTTTTCTTTATGTTAAGATCATATTCTCATACTATTATGATTATATTATACTCACTTATGATCATTGATTTTTATCTCCCATATTTACCTTTAATGAGAATCTGAGTGACCATGTCATATATTTCCATTTCACTTGGTCATGAAAATTGGTAATAAATATGATAAGTCTATATGAGATTTATTTATATATAGTTTTGTGTGTTATGTTGAATATATTTTATAAATTAGTTGATTATGTATCTAGTATAAAAAACACTAAATTTATTCAGTTCTCAGTCATGTGTTATTGTGAGAAGTATTATGTTTTCAAATAAAATAATGGATTATATATATATTTATTAGGATCAGGTCACCTCAAACTCAGCCTCTATAAACTTATAAATAAATATATTATTTCATTATCATTATCAATAATTACCATGATATAGTAATATCATTGGATTTCACTTCTATTGTGATTCCTTTGATTGTTAAATTGATATATCTTCTGAAACATTATTAATTGTCATATATTTAAAATCATGAATACACTATATTTCATTATTATTAATAATTTGTATTAATAGAGATTTTATTTCCAATCAATTACTTTGGGAATTAATATTAACACATGAACCCCTTACTTATGGGTAAAACATGACTATGTTGTACGAATGATACACGTTTGTGATCCCATGTATGTATTTATACTCATATTGTTATCATATGGGTAGGATTATCTATACAACAACCTAATTAATTAGAAAATATTCAATATTTGGAGATATTATGTATTTGTAACAATTATGATACCATTGTACAAGCAGTATCCATTCCATTAGAACCATTATGATACCATCAGATTTATTATTATCAATCAAAGTTAATGAACACATGTTTCTAAAAAGTTTCCCAGGGATTGAAATTACCAATATTATCATATACACATGAAAACACACATTGTATTTTTTTTATAAAAGGTCAATCACAAATTTTTCTTGAAAAATATATAATAAAATTATTTGTATCCATGCCATCAAATCCATTATGACACCACTTTATAAATTTTGTTCTTTAAAGGTTGATAAAAAATGTTCATGAAGATAATAACATAATATTAATAGTAGTAATTCCATCAGTTCCATTTTAATAACAATTAATATTTTACTTATATTATATATTTATTCCTTGATGCTTATGGTTTTCTTGTTGTGATGAATTACTTTTGTATTATGTTTTTTCATTTATATCATTCTCTTTATCTTGGTTTATGTTTATTATGTACTCTATATAGGTATCTTCATTAAAATTATTAAATGGTTATTATTACCCTTCATAAGAACCCGAGGTAACCCTTTTTCTTTTTTTCCCAAATACCTGATAGGGCATGAATATTTTTATTGGCAGAAAATATATGGACTAATGGATTTTTCAATGAGTTATTATTAACATCTATAGGTGTAGTTAACTCCCAAAGACATTACACTTAAGGATTCATGGTTGAGTTTTTATATGATATATTTGAGGTCGTATAAAAATGTATGTAATAATAAAAAAATATCTATGAGTGTGGGAGTTGGGGAATTCAATTTATATTAGAGAATAATTTAGTAATTCTTGAGAGTTAAGATAAAAATTATTCGAGAAAACCCTTTGTTCATGTGAACATGCATAAATGTATATGGTTAGAATTTATGATCAAGTAAATTTTAATTAATTTATTCCTAATTAAATTATGTTAAATTTTAATGATTTCTAGAGGAAAGATATGAGCTAATATGAATACTTAGATTGGGGATAATGGTCAATGTGATTATTGCATAAATGATCAACCAAATGTTATGGTATCTACTAAGGAAAGTATCATGAATATATTATCTCAAATTAAAGAAGTTATGGATATGAGTAATAAAAATACATAGAGTTCTACTTCACCACAAGAAAGCCCTTCAAGAATTGATAAATTTAAAAAGTGATAACCTCTACTATTCATTGGTTCCGCGAATGAACTTATTATTAAGTGGTGGATATCTATATTGGAGAAAATATTTTTTATGGTGGAAGGATAGAGTAACATAAGTCTATAATACTATTTTATCATCTTGAAAGTGAAGTTGATCAGTGGTGGATATTAATAAATAATATATAAAATAAGAAGGATATTTAATCTATGTTATGTGGTGACTCCCATAGGATATTCATTGAGTTATAATTTTCTCACACTATAAAAAAACAAATATTTCACCAAATACATTAACTAATGGATAGTAATGGTGAATAAATTTTTTCATATTAATATAAAATTTCTTAAATAACATGGTATTATTTTTTATTATCCATTTTTCAAAAAAATAATGATTGATAAGTTTTTTATTTATTAAAGATAAATCTTCAGAAATAACTGTAAATAAATTAATTTTATCACTATAAAGAAATAATTCAGAGTTCTAGGATAGTTAAAATCATGTTATTTGATACTCAGTGGTCTCATGATGTATATGAAAATAAGAAAAAATGGGACCATAAAGATATATTCTCTACTAATAAAGATGAAAAATGAATATGTTTAATCATTCAACAAATTATTGAGATCAAAGAAATTTTTCTAGGAATTATATCGAATGAATAAAAATTTGTTTTAAATATGGGCATAGTTTTAATCAAGATTATGAATATAGAAAAATATTAAACCAATGGAATGAATATAGTAATTTTAAAACCCTTGATGAAGAATTGTTTTTTCTTCGAAAATCCAATTCCTATGATTTAAGAATTTAGTTTTAATATTGTTAGAAATTATGATAAAAATATCCCAATGTAGAGGATGAATAAATAAAATCTATGTCCTCAACCATATAATCCTTATAGTAGAAATCATTAAAAAATATATACAATGAAGTATTTAGGCCTACCCAAAAAATTATCACAATTACTCTTTAAATTTTCTGAAGAGTTTATTATATTATATTTGATTGTATATCAACTCTTTCATTCATAACATGAAAGTTTTGGGATTATATTAATTTATCACCATAATTTCTAGATGTTGAATTATATATGGAAACACTAAATAGATTATTTATTTCTATTGAGATATTAAGACATCCCCCTATTATGATTAATGGGAAAAAATTACCTTTGTATCTAATTATTCTACACTTATTATAATTTGATAATATTATTTATATCGAATTTATATCGTCATATAAGAACAATATAATCTATAAATATAATAATTTTTCATTTAATCACTTGATTCAACCCAAATTAGAATTAAAGTGTAATAAGGTGATTGAAAATTAACTTTCATCATCTTCTTGTGAAATGGAATGAAAATTACCATTGTATGGGTATAAATGTCTCTTAAAAAAATTGATCATAATGAGGGAATAAATATAGAGGATATACTCATTATGTATGAATTTGTTGATGAATTCCAAGATGAATTTTTTAAACCTCCCCCATGTAAATTGTGGTGTTTTCTATTGTTTTAGTATATGAATATCTTCATATATCAAATATATGATATATAATTGATTCATTTTAGATTACAAAGTGAATGTAAAAGTTATTATATATTTAGGGTAATGGGTTTTTCCATCCATGTGCATCTCTATGGGGTGGTCATATTTTAATTTTAAGGAATAATGATAGATTGATGATATTATAGTTTAATTAACAAAAAAAAAACAAATTGTATTGTGATTATGAATAAAAAACCATTTCTAGGAATTGATGATCTTTTCAATCAGCAATGTGGAACACCACTCTTTTCTTTTTTTAATTAATAAAAATATATAAATTACATAATGTTTCAAATGAAGATATTAATAAAGAGGTTATTAGATATTTGGGACAAGGTGTTTGTCCATCAATTTGTGTCTCCTAATGGTGGTAATATTTTATTTTTAAGGAAGATGGACATGTATATGAGATTATATATTATTTAAACATAAATAAATGGTATTGTTACTATGAGTAAAAATCCATTTCCATGAATTTTTGATCTATTGTATCAGTTTTGTGTAACTACATGCTTTCATATATTTTACTCATGATATAAATATAATTAACATAAGTTATCAAAGAAAGATATTAAAAATATTACCTTTCAATATATGTATGGAATCTATTAATTTTTCATAATTTGGTTTGGTTTGATAAATATAGATTCTATAATATTTATTTTAATGAATTTATTTATTAAATATGACATCAATATGTTTTTAGGAGTATTTATTATTGATGTTCTTACTTATCATGTAATTTAGGTGGAACATGAAATCTAATTATGGATTGTTTTTTAAATAATAACAAGGATGAAATTATAAAAAAAGTTCAATAATTACGAATTCTGGTTATATAATGTAGAATGTTTAGGGAATTTAGTCACCATATAAGGTATTTTAGTTAAAAGAATAATGAATTGAGTAATTGGTTAATTTTCTAGGTCTTCATTAATGGAAGAGATCCAAAACTTTTGTTGAATATTTTTATACTCTCAAGTATTTATAGAGTGTTTTTAAAGATTATCAAACCTACTAACCTAGTTTATTTTGAATATAGTTTAGTTTAAATGGATATTGTATTATGAATAATGATTTTTAGAGGTTATAATAATATTGGTGACTACAACTATACCATCCCTACCATTTGAATGTGAAATATGTACCATATTAAATTTTTTTGAAATTGATTCTTAGTTATATTTTGATGCATAATATGATGGATATAGATTATACTTCATGAAAATTGATGTTTTATGAGTTCAATAATAGTACTGTTGATTTTAAATTGGAAAGATAAATGTTTTCATGAAATATTTAGAATCATTTTATCTATAGATAATGGTCTTAAATATAAATATTTATGGAGAAAAAAAATAATTAAATATACATTCAAATAGAATAACTTAAACACGAGGAATAGGAGATGGATGGAGTTATTTAAGGATTGTAAGTTCACATTCCATGTCCATCTCATAAATAAGAATAAAAAATTTGATGGATTATGTCAGATGGATTTTATAACTCTCTCACATATAATAATAGTATAAAATTTCATGATAAATGACATTATGAGGATTAATTTGGAAAAAATAAGGAGATTAATGTTATAATATCATTCCCATGTGGGAGATCAACCTTCATTAGAAGATACTATCAAGATAATTCAATGAGATGTTATTTTGTTTCTAAAGAGAATTGATGTTTTGTAGGAATATATGTTTCATAACATCATCATTGATAAGATTTGAGTCATTGGAATTTGTAAAATGTTATATATTTCTTTAATATCTAGGATAAATAAGGAAATATTAGATAATGTGTATATATTTTCTTTCACAATACATAATTGGAATAGTATAATGTTTAGGAAAATATGATAGAACTATTTTTGGGATAACATGTTGTGTAAAATTGTTGAATATACTTCAAGATGTATTGTTCCCAAGTAATTCCAAAATTTGTGGATATTTCCAAAAGAGTTTATGTTCCCATTTGGAACACTAGTATATAATTTTGACAATACCATAATGGTTATGATTTCTATATGAAAGGTGGTATGGATTCATTATATACATTTCTATATTGTTTATGATCATAATTTATGGTTTAACCAAAACTTATGGAGGAGTATTTAGTGAGATTTTATTAAAGAGATACAATTTAAGAAAACATATCACCCATACACTTATTGAAAATACAAATAGACTATATAGACATGAGATGATATGTTTAGGTCAAAGTAACTTGAATTATATAGAAATAAAGAACATCACCTTCTCTTTATTGAATTATCAAATAATAGTAGCTACCATTAAAACAGTAATAAGGAACCTTATTTTTCTCTCTATAGGATAAAATATGGAATAACATCATATTTGAATGAAGCTGGAGATTTTAAATTATAAGGATTGTAGTTGGTTCAAGGGATGCAAGATAAAATCATGGTTATTCGATAATATCACAAATAATACCAATGTATATTGATGTGATATGTATACAATCTAAATCATGATTTATAGTTTCATGTTTTCATTATAGTTTTGTTGACAATAACTCTCTAGAATGTCATGATAATGTTATGATGAAATAGAAATGTTTACCATGGTATATTTGTTTATTGGAAACATTATAGAGAACAATACCAGTGGATTATGAATCAGATTTATCTCCAAATCCTTATTAGATTTTTGATATATTTTATGTGTCCTTTATGAGGTGGTATATGTGAAACCTAGCCTTTTTTATATCATATTAAAGATTCACAACTCAATACTAACCTATCATATAATGAGTATTCAATTAAGACTCTCAAACATATAGTAAAAGTGATATGAAATCCAAAAAACCATCAATAAATATGATTTATAGGAACTTGAATGTTAAGGAAGGAATAAATAATCTTGAAGAAGAAATAAAGAAGAAGTTTCTAGAGTTATTCACTAAATTAGGTGATTTAAAATTCCAAGGATAAAATTTATATAAGGGGGTAGAATGTTATAAACCACGAAATCCATAATGATAAATATATAATTTTTATAAATTGATAAATACAATTAAAATTTATTGTAATATTATGATCACTATAGGTAAGAATGGAAAATAGTCAAAATAATAATAATTTGGGTACTATTTAAAAACCTCTTAGATGGTATTATCCAATAAACATCACAATTATAATAATTATAGTATAAAAGAAAAACAAAAAAATACAATGAATAAAAAATAAAATAAAAAAAAAATTATTTTTGGGAATTAATTTATAGGTAATCATTATAACCACTATGTATTATGATTAATAATAATTATGATCATTGAATAATATAACCATTGGGTGTCATAACCCTTGATAATATAATTTTTATAATGTAACAATTAGGATTTTTATATTCTTTGAGGTAAATTATATATGTTTACTAGTAAAAAATAAAGATACCATGGATTTTACTTATTGGATAATTATGTATGATTCACATTTTTTAATGAATTCGAATTTGGTACTATCACCTGGGTTTTTCATTGAAAAAGTTCTAGATGAAATTTAATGATTATTATTTTATAAAAAATCACTAAGGAGTAAGTTTAATTAAGTTCAAATTACCACTAGATAAAGTTTAGTTGAAACACCCCATGAAAGTACCACCATTAAACACTATACCCTAAAGAATTATCCTTGTTTAATAAGGGGTAATTTAACTTTGGGTGAAGGTGTTATTATTCTGTAAATTCTTTTAGTGATAAAATAATATTTATTATAAATATATGTTTTTGTAAAATATATCATCATTATTTAAAATGAAAAAAATATAACAGGGATTTAATGAAATTAATTAATTATTGGATTCGATATGTCAATATGATGTCAATATTTAATTTTTTAATTAACTATATAAATTATTAAAATTGATAAAAATATTGAAATATGGTAAAAAATGGAAAATATGACTACATATATTTATAATCGTGACTAAATCGGACCAAGATGTTTCTCATAGACTAATTTTTAAAATTTTCATTATAGATGGAAAATAATGAGCAATGGAGAAATGTGGGTTGTAGAGGACAACTTGAGATAAATGAAACTAAAAAACCCTAATATTTTATGATATATTTATCTATAAATAAATATAACTTCTTTGATAGTTTTTGATACATGAAACCCCGAGTCTAAATGAAGTATAATTTACTATATCATTATAACATAGCCGATAAATTGGCCTTATAAATAAGAATAATATATTTATAAAAAAATATGTATAAATGTTTTATATAATGTAAATATATTTATATATAAGTACTCAGTTTTTTAGTAATGTTAATATAGGCTTACAAAATACATTTTTCTCAGAAAATGATTTGTATTACTTTTTTTACCAAATAATATAATTAATTTATTATTTTTTAGAAAAATTATTTAATAAAATTAACTTCATTTTTCATGTTAACATATAAAAATTAACCTATAGTAAAATTTTATAATTTTGAGAAAATTTTTATTTTTTGATGAATAGTGAAAAAACTGACTTTTATTGAAAATTATATTTTCATTTAAAGAATTTAAAAAGTAATATTTTTGTTTTAAAAGTAAAATTATTTCATTTTTATTATTAATAATCCAATTAAGATCATTCAAACTGATTTTATGTTGTATTGTGGTATAAAAACATTTGATACTTAGGAAAACATTAGTTCTAAAAAAATCATAATTTTTTCGAGTTTAATTTTAACTTAAATTCTACAACTTATATAAAATTAATTATATAAAATTGATTCCATATTTTTAATAAAAATTTAAAAATTTTGTAGAGATTTCACTTCTAATCTTATTCATAATGTATATTAAGAACAGTGGAAAATTCCTTACATTGATTAGGGTAAAACGGGGTTAAAACTTATGGATAATTATTTAAAATTTTATTAATAGTTTCCTTATAAAATTGGATAAGTGGGGTTCAATGATAATCAAAGAAGTTTAAAAAAATGGATATTTGGTGCAATTTTCCATTGACTATGGCCTTATATTTTTAAGAAAAGAACAAATTCAAAATGTCCCCTTCTTGAATATAATATCTCTAAATTTTTGATCAATTATAATTTTTTTATTTCATATATTAATTAATTATTTTTATCCTAATAATTTTTATTTAAGGGATTCAACAATTACCTTAAATGCTTATTCAATGCTAACACTATATTTATATAATTAATAAACAAGTAGACTATTTTAAAAATATTGAAATTAGTAAAACATGGATTAGTTATTTTTTCCATGAATTATGTAGTTAGATAAAACATATTTGGGGTGTGTTAATGGTTTACATTTAATCTCTATAACTATATTTATTTCTTTAAAGTTAATGTAATTGAATAGTTTATAAAATTATATTAATGAAATTTTAGGATAAAAATTATTTTATTAAATGATATATTATTTATAATTTTTTTTATTTATATGACTGAAATGTATATGGTTGAAAATATAAAACATGGCCCTTTTATGGGTCATTTTTTATGGTAACTTTTTTGACCCTGAAAGAGTAGAAAACATTGATATTATAGTACATTTCAATAGAGTTAACAACGGGTTAAAACTGAGAGACAAGTAATAAAAAATACTTATACTTTTATAAATATTAGTGGATAGAGTTATTTAAAAATATAATTAATCTATATTGAAAATATATTAATTTTGATCCACCTGATTATAGAAAATAATTTATATTAATTTAATACCTTTGGTAATTCCCAGAGTGTCACTTTATTCATTTATAATAGGGAACCTCTTATCCTCTCTTCCTATAAAATTTTTATCCATAATTCTCTACCAATTCCTACCCAATTATATTATAAACCTACCTATACATAATCAAAGGTAATATTATTTTAAAAAAGTGTATTATAATGGTCCTTATGAAAGGATCTAAAGGATTCCTACCGAGGATGAGATAATATTCTTACCCATGATCTTTCAATTTATTTAACATTCTAACCACATAAATTTTACAGTATTCATGATAAAATAATAAATTATGTATGATAAATATAACAACATTTTCTTATGACTTTGTACCTTCCACCCTTAAACCTCTTTTCCATCAAATGGGAAGTGAAAGTTCTGATCATGTGTTTGTGTAGGCTACCACCTCCACACTGAGATGCAATTCCTTTTTCATCACCATCCATCTTGTATTGTGATTATGATAAGTTTATTGTTTAAAAATGATAAATATAATATAGTAATTATTATGGGAAGGTAAATAATTATTTACAATTATTTATTTCCATCCTTCCAAAAAATGGAATCAGCATTCACGTGTACGTAGGACCGAATTTCCTCAAGAATGGTGTAATTAATTTTTTCTATATCAAAATTTTATGGACTAGAATTAATATATATCTATATATATCTAATGTAAATATATTGTATTTATATAATGTTTAACATTAGAGATGTGATTGAACTACGATTATTTTATAAGTTTCATAACTACTAAACTAAAACATCGATTAAAAATGAAACAACTAAGACATGGAAATGAACATTATAATAAATAATTATTAATAAATTTTTTATCAAATAATACAAGTGGATTATATATTATTTTATGAGTATTTACGTTTTTTTAATTTATATTTATAATAAATTTAATTTTTTTACAGGATTTTATAGTTCTTTTTAAGCATGTAGAACTTGAGGTAATATATTTTTCACACTTTTATTTCTATGAGATATATGCCATATTCACTACTTGTTTACCTTTTTTGGTGTATGTAATAATAATGAATTTATTTTATGTTTATATTAATGAAAATCACAGGGATTTAAAAATGTATCTAAGGTTCTATCTTTCATGAGTTTTTGATTTGAATATTTCCGAAGCGATAATGGGTTATCATCTCAAATTTAATTCATTGGGAGATATGTTATATTATGCACCTATATTATTTATAAGGTTTATATACAATCACATTGAATTTTTTTAGCATGAATATACTTATGTAAATTATATTTAATGTATTATTTGATGTTATTATTTCCTGGAGATTACAATTCAAATGTTTCCAAAGTGGTATTGGATTTATGTTCCATTTTCATATTTATTGATAGTATTTATTATTAACTTTTCAATGATGAAATTTTATGATAAAAATATAAAAAATAATCAATAAATTTATTATCATTTTTTATTTATTGATAATAAATATTTTCAATACATTTCCCTCTCTTTATGAATTCAAGAGACTAAAAAAATTTATATAAGGAAAACTAACTCTATTTCTATTTTCAGGTGAAAATACTTTTTCTTCCGCATCCATGCTTTCTAAATACATATTCAAGAATATAATTACTATAATTATATTAATGTTTAAATAATTTTGAACCCATGATTTACTATTCAAATATATTTTTAAGAAATAATCTTATTTTTATTTTGTAAACGAGGCACTTTTGAATTTATACCAAAAATGTGAAAGGAATAAGTGTTTAAATTTATACAACATGATTTTTTTTCCTAAAATCATTATTTCTCAATGTTTAGATGATTAATATAAAATTTTATACGGTTATTTTCAATGAAAATATTTTCCATAATATTTTTAAAATTAAGTTATATTTTATAGAAGTTATTTTAAAATAAAAAATGTAATTTCCATAAAAATATACTTGAGATATTTGAATAGTATTTTTATCTAAGATTACATGACATGATGTTAAATATGTTTTACATTGGAATATAGTCCAATTATACCATAATTATTATATCTCAATAGTGTTAATTGTTATTATAATTAGTTGTTTATGTAACTCATCTATTTTCCATGGGTTATTTCATAATAAATTTTTGAGTTTTTTATGAAAAATATATCATTTCAAATGGTTATGAGATATAATTAATGTTTTATGATCCTATAGATCACATATTTTTAGTTTTAATTATGCGGACTGTGGGCCTAGAATTATATATTCCACAAATTCATTGGTTAAAGTGGGTATCTCATGATATAATGAGGACTAGAATGGAAACTGAACCCAATTAGGTAAGGTACTCTGCCCATTATGATATTCTTTGGAGTAAACAATGACTAAGGATATAATGGAATGTGGGGGTGAACCCTATCCACTAGGATATTCTTGTAAGTGAACCTTGAATATTTTTTGTATTATTATTTTTATGACACAAAGTTATATCATATTCAAATTTTATGCTCTTATGAATCATAATATTTTATTCATTTATAATTAATATCTTATGCACTCTTAAGATTTATTTCATGACTCAAGATTATGATTTATAATATGTTGGGTATGGTTTTATGAATTCATTATCATATTCTTATACCCTTATGCTCATATTATACATAAATAGTCATTGATATCTCCCTTAATTACCATTTTGAGCATATGATCTCACCCTTTATTTTGTTACACTTCCCATAATATGATTAATTATTTTATGTATTATAAAAGTATAGAGAGTGGTATATGTGAAAAAGTAAGTAAGAAATTATATATATATCTTATGACCATGTTTGTTATGTTTAAAATATTCCAAATACACTAATCCTATATGATTATAGTATGTACCATAATATTTTGAATTAAATATTTATATATAAATTTGTGATATTACTGTATGAAAGGTACATGTCGCTATAGTTGTAACCAAGTAAAATTTTAGTTTCTTTTAGAAACTAGGTTGAGAAAACATTTGTGATAACATTGTGGATAAAGTTAATTGTATGATAACATACTAAAGTTTTGGTATGGTGAAGATTATGTTGTTTTACACTATGATCCTTATTTCTCACACTATAGTTTTATGTTTTATTAAAGAAATTACGATAGAAAATTGATGTTGAGGTGGTGATAGGAACAACGAAATTTTGAAGTATATTATTTGGTCTTAGACATATCAATTCCTTTATATCATTGACTTACACTCTAAATTTTAATTCTTATATTCAATTATTAGATGTCAATGCTGAGAACATCATATGTTACAATGTGTGAAAATCAATTTTATTTCTCCTATTTGATATAATTTTACAGGAATGTGAATCCAAAATATCATTTTATTAATCATATTGTTTAACTTTATGTTATATTAGGCATTTATTGGTTTTCATTACATAAATACCAAATCAATTATCAAGGAAGGGTAGTCACATTTGATATTACTAACCAACTTCTGATCTCATATTAGTGCAATGATAAATATAAATATTCTATGGAAATCAAATTCATTGTTTGGGTCATTATTCTTCTTAAAAAAGAATTATTATATCATATGTTTAGGGATAAACTCAACATCGAAGATATACCTATTGTATATGATTTGTTTGATGTTTTTTACTGATAAGTGTAATTCCCCAACCCAGAATCCCGGATTTGATGTATTATTTTAATTTAATGGCATGATTACAATGAATCAAGTCTGGAAGGACCGATCAGTTTAACATCTAGGAAAATCTATTATATACATGAATGTTACATTACACATTATAACATAAAACAAAACATAAATAATCCTTTAAGAATACCATTATTCCCTTAGCATAGCCCTACATATCACTCATTATATACTTCTTGGAATCTTTAGAAAATAGAACATAAGAAAGGGGTGAGTTCAGATTTTCAGTAAGGGTAAATAATTTAGTAGAAGCTACAAAAAATTAAAAGAAATATGTGTAATAAAAACAATATCATTTTAAACATAAACATTAACATAATATGAAAAATATAAATCGAACATTTCTAGATAAACATGACCATGTATATTCTACTTGTATAATAATAACATGTAATAACTAATTTCATAATGAGGGAATGCATAATGTCGTACATCACAATCACATTGTCAAAGCCTCATGTCAAGACTACAAATATAATTTTTTTCAAGGACTTATTCCAAGACACTAATTTGTCTCATCATACCAACCAATTCATAGAGGACATATAGTGAGCTCAACCCGCCACATACTAAGACTAACTCATTACTCATATGAAAAAGGTGAAACATAACATAAACATTCGTATTGAAACTAAAATGCAAAATGTTAATACTTTAACCATAAACCATGAATATTATAAAAATATCACATCCAATTTCAAACATATCATAACTCATTTAATACAATATAGAATATTGTATTATAATAAATCAATCTCATCAAGAATAATATCTAGTAAATTATTTTGACAAAGTTGAAAGTGATCAGTAAAAATATTTTAGAGAAATATCTCTTTTTTGTGAAATTATTTAAAAGTAACACATTTATAAAGGAAGCCATTTAAAAAAGATTTTTTAATCAAAGTGTATAATACCAATTTGAAACTTTTGAAAGAAATTATCATTTTAATACATTCATGTACATATAAATAAATCCTTAAAACCATTTTGAAAATATGAAAATTATCGAGAAAGGATTGGAAGAAGAAATATTTAAAACATTTAAAATGTTATTTTAGTTGAAGAGTCCCATAAAAATAATCCATTTGAAAATGATTGTATGAAACATGTACATGGATGATTAATATGTCTCAGTATATACTTACACATAAAAACTCTCGGATAATAATGATATTGAGTAATTAACCATTAACTTTTCCTTTCCTTTAGTCGAGGGTATGTTTAACCTCCTCTTTTTCGGGTTCGTCTTTTTGATTTGAAAAAAAGGGATATATAAGATGGATTTATGATCAAAGTAAAGTTTATAGGTCTAAATAAGGGTATTTTGGAGGATATTTGAGAAGGGTTTGGCTGAAATAAATGTTTTTGGAGGTGTAAAATTAAGATAAGGGGAAGTACCCTTTTTTAAGAGAGGCGATGGTCACTTTAGGAAAAGTTTGAAATATTATTTTATTATAAAATCATTTACAATTTATAATGGATCAAAATGGATTTATATCTAGGATATGGTTGATATGGGTGGAAATATTCTCAACCAATAGGTTTTAGACAATCTTAGGTCACCATATTAACCTTATCTTTTAGATTTAACTCTTAGTTAAATCGTTTAACATTTACCATGTCTTCTTGTATTTTTATATTACATGGTTACTAAACTTTCTATAAAATGGAATACAAACCTAAAGTGGTTCATTAATGATATATCTATAATTATATAATTCTTTTGGACGTTCCATATATTTTTAGGAATATTATATAATTTAATAATATTGTATTTGTTTTAAAAACTCATTTATGTTAATTTTGACACTATTTAGTATTTGGTTTTTGTGTAAGTCAAAAAATTTATTAGATCGAAAAAATACATTAAATAAACCCTAACATGAAATATTCACCAATAAAATTCGTTGATTGCATACAAAGTCTCAATTTACATTTATTTTTATATTTATAATATAAATAATTTTAATATTTTTTTAATAAGGCAATTAATGCATCATCATTGTGTCATAAACAAATTTAATTATTTATAGTATAAAAATTTCAAATAAAATACCATGATGTAGGATATATTTTTATAATTATAATGAATATTTATAGTCTAAATTATCTTATGAATATCCCAATATTAAAAATGTTTTAGTTATTAAAATTTGAATTTAATACTTTTAACATTTCTTAAAAAAAATTAATAAGTGTCCTAATCTAATAAAAGTGGATATAAAAGGATATTATTTTATTCCTGAGGTTCATTTTGGTCTAAATATACTTATCCAATATAATTAGTACATGTGTTGGGGTAATTATAATATCAATTTTACCTTTAATTACCCTATTTACTTTTTATCGTGGTAAATAAAATTCAAAAGTAACTATTCAGTAATTGTTTTTTCATCCTATTGAACCAAATTTTACATACTAATTTCAGTCGGATCTCTTATATTTTCGAAATTAAATTTACAATAGCGTTAAAAATACGTTTTATGAAAATTTTCAAATGTGTCTAGAATGTGGGTAGAAGACGATAAAAAGTTCAATGAAGTTTTATATATCTAATATTATTATAAAATGACTTAAATGAATTAAATTGGACTAATATAGGTATTATGTATCTATATGGACTTTAAAATAAATTTAAATTAAAAAATTATTATTTAAATAAAAATTTAGTTTTAAATAATACCGTAGTGTTTTTCACTATTCATAAAAAATTGAAAGTTTCAGAAAAAACAAAAAATTAACCCTATACTAATTTTGATATTCCAAATTCAAATATTATTTCCATTTTACCAAATTAAAAACATAGAATTTTTTATTAATTAATTTATTATTAATTCCCATTGTCAAAACTAGAAATTGGGTTTTTAAGAAATAAAAAATTATTAAAAGATTGACATGTGTTTATGTAAAATTTAAAATGTGAAATTACTTAAAATGACCTAAATTACATTAAATTATAAAAATATAATCTAATTATACTTTAAAACCACTCAAATTTATAATTTAACAATATAAATTATTTTGATTAAAAAAGTAGTTTTAATTATAATTTAGTATTTTTACAATTCATCAAAATATGAAATTTATTAGAAAAGTACCAAAAAATTATCAAAACTAAGGATTTATGTCCCAATTATAAATAAGAAGTTTAGTTCTTCAAATATAATATATAAAAGTGTCAAATATTAGATTTAAAATGGGTTATCCATTAAATGATGGTAAAATTGAATTTTCTAAAAAATAATTCATTTATTTGAAAAATTAAATTTGTTTTTATATTATGTATAAGAAGAAAATAATATGTATGTTAAAATTATATGAAGTATATAAAACTCAAAATTCAGTTACTACTATTTATAACTGATTTTTTGAACAGCTAGTTTTGTAAGTCGTGGTGCTCTCGAACTCGGTGTTGCAGGTAGTGAAAGTTATTGAATTACATTAAAGGGATAACATAATAAGAAATCTTTAGGGTGTTACATTCTACCATCCTTTAATAAAATTTTTCATTGAAATTTGAAATTTTTCTTGGAAAATAAAATGTTAAAAATAGAAAATACCATTGTGGAAAACCCACATTAGAAATAGGGTTAAAAAAATTTCATTTTAAAAATAAGGAAAGGGAAATGAAAAAGTCCCCACCAAATTATGATCTCTAATAAGAGAATATTGGTTGAAATTAGAGATAGATAATTAGTAAAAAGATGTAAAAATTTATAGGGAGTGATTGAGGTCATCCATTACAAACAAGTGAACATTATATTGGATATTGAAGGCCTCAAAGCCATAAATCTATGATGATATAAATATCATCGATTCCAAAAAACATAAGGTATTAGGATAACAAATATTTGGTTTTAATATCCCTTCCTTATAGTTTAATATTTAATTTTCATAGAATAAGAGCAAGAAATACTTAATAAGTAGAGTTCCATCAATTAACTAACTTCTACCACAAACTCATCTTTCACTCCAAAAGATAATATAATACAAAGTTATTTTATTTATTATAATCGTATAGGGTTAAAAAATAATGAATTTATAATGAATCTCTCATACCATAAAAATATTACATTATTCAAACAAGGACATCATGTAGGCCAATGGTAGGTGATGAACCCTTGTCACCCTTTGGTTGTGGGTTCAAGTCTAACGGCCTTGCCGGACACGACGAGTTTTCAACCGACCTCTTGGTCGTCCTTTATATAAAAATAAAAAAATAATCTTTAAGAAATTTTTCATCCTTAAAAAATAGCATCCAATGTCCAACATAATTCATTCCACCCTTTAGACTTATCCAAAATACTTATGTTCAAACTCACATTCCAAAATTTAGAATGAAGGTAAATATAATGAAGATATATTTTTTCACATAATAACATGTGAATAACTTCATCATGTATTCTATTAAAACACGGTAGCACTGTGAATTACCATAAAAACTTACTAATTACATTTATATTCTATTATTCCTTATAGAATACTGGATATACTCCTTATATCCAAAAAATTTGTAAACTCCAAAATGATGGAATAAAAAAACAACTAATTTGTTTCATGTTAGTTAAGAATATCGAATATAAATTATCCAAATAGATCATTTATTATTCCGAAATCATTATCTCGGTTTCAGAAACATATTAAGGGTTTCATTTCTCTCAACTATATATTTTTTGAAATGTTTAACATGAAACTGTGTCACTTTACCTGGTACCATTCAATCTCAAATCCTTAATGAAATAGTACAACACTATTATCCTTATATACTCTATAATTATTCTAACTTGTACATCATTAATAAATACTCAAATGAAATAATTCATTAATAACGACATAAGATCACTAATCATTCCTCTTCATCTGATGTAGTATCATAACTTGATTATTATCCAATAATATCATTTGGGGTATACTATGATGTTTGGGACATTGATTCAATTAGTGTCCCAAATCCTTGTAGATGAAGCATTGTACATTTGAATCCCTTTTCTTACCTTTGCAATCATGAGCTTGGTGGCCTTTTCCTCCAAAATTATTACAAACTCCCATTCATTTCAAGCACTTACCAGGGTGATTTTTTCCATAGTTATAACATATGGGAAAATCCTTCTTTACCTTATTACCTTTATCCATCATTCTCTCTACCATCCTCTTATTCTTGGGATTCCCTTAAATGACACATGACTCAGATAATTATTTACTTATTTTATTAACATATTAAACTATTTATTCATATGATGAGAATATGTGGGAGACTATTTCCCTTCTAAATTTTTTCTTAATACCATGAATGATATGATACTTCTTACTCTTTAGATCATGTATATTACTGGAATTCTCATTTCTTCTGCTGGGATCCATTTCTAAATGATGGAAAACACTAGGTTAGTTGATATCATAACGTATAATCCAAAAACTATAAAAATTATCATCATTAATCGAATATTTACACACATCTAGTCTCATAATCACAACATCGGTTTCTTTGAAGATATATTTACTTATAAATCCTTCATAATGGTTTGTAAAGAAAATTTAAATTATCCTAAGAATATCCCCCATGAGTGTCATAACCAAGAGTGCATCAAGGCTCATTTTCATGCACGAGTTCCCGTTCAATTCTATCTCAAAGCAGTGTTTTCAGGTTTTACCCCTAGGTACATCTGTGCTAGGGCCACCTCTACCTGCTCGTATCAAGAAATGGATGTATTTTTTTGGAAAACCCACATAATATCTACATTACCAAAACTTTTGGATGTTATTCTATAATAATCATCAAAGTCTATCTTAGGGTAATGTTTCTTTATCAGAGTTTCCCTTAATTTAGTTTTAAAGGTTATTTCTAAACATCCTCTGATACCAACTGTAATTCCTCAACCCTAGAAGCCTAGAGATGATGTATTATTTTAATATGTTGTCATGATTACAAGGAATCATGTACCGAAGGGATCAATTGTTTTTGTAGTCTTGTAAAATAGATTACATACATGAATGTTACATTACACATTCAAACATAAAACACAACATAAATAATCATTTGAGAACGCCATTAATCCCCTAGCTTTTCCCAACATATCAATCATAATACACTTATTGAAATCCTGTGAAAAAAAATTAAGAAATGGGTGAGCTTAGATGCATAGTAAGGGTAAATAATTTAGTGGAAACAATAATCTTTTAAGGAAAGTTGTGCAATAAAAACAATAGCCATTTTAACATAAACTTGATCATAATATAGAAAAAATAAATAAAATATTTATAGATAAACATACACATGGATATTATACTATTATAATAGTCACATATAATAACTAATTTCATAACAAGGGAATGTATAATGTCGGATATCATAACCACATAGTAAAGGCCTCATGTCAAGACCACACATAAAAATTTGGTCAAAGCCTTGTTCCCAGACACTAATTTATCTCATGAGACCTATAGATGCATTAAATAGATATAGTAGGATCTACCTGTCACTTACTAAGTCCAATTCATTCCTTATATGAAAAGGGTGAAACATATCATAAACATTCGTATTAAAAGTAGCATACGAAATGTAAATACTTTAACCATAAACAATAAATGGTTTAAATATATCACATCCATAGTAAAACATATCATAACTCATTCAATAAAATATAGAATATTTTATTATAATAAATCAACCTCAATCAATAATAATATATAGTAAAGAATGTTGACATATTTGAAAATGATCAGTAAAACTATTTGAGAGAAATATCTATCTTTTTTGTGAAATCATTTAAAAGTCATGCATTTATAAAGGAAGTCATTTAAAAGATATTTTTGAATCATGGTGTCTCATACCACTTTGAAACTTTTGAAAAAACATATCACTTTAAAACATTCATGTCCACATAAATAAATCATTAAAACCATTATGAATGTATGTACATTAATGAGAAAGGTTTAGAAGAATAAACATTTAAAACATTTAAAATGACATTTTCATTAAAGAGTCCCTTAAAAATAATCCTTTTGAAAATGATTTTATGAAATATTTACTTGGATGATAAATATTTTCTGGTACATATTTACACATAAACAATCTTAAATAATAATAAGATTGAGGAATTAACCCTTACATAGTACTTTCCTTTAGTCAAGGGTATGTTTAACCTCCTCTTCTTTAGGTTCCTTATTTTGATTTGAACAAAAGGTATCCTTAGGTTGGATTACTGATCACTGTAATACTTTTAGGTAAATGTGAGGGTATTCTATCAGGGTTTGGATGAGAAAAATGGATTTGGAGGTGTTATATTAAGAGAAGCGGAAGTACCCATTTATAAGAGAGGTGTGGGTCACTTTAGGAAAATCTTGAAATATTATTTTATTATAAAATCATTTTCTATTTCAAATGGATCCAAATGGATTTATTTTAAGGATAAGGTAGGTATGGGTTGAAATATTCTTAACCAATAGATTTTAGAAAATTTTTGGTCAGCATATTAACCATATCTTTTAGATTTAACTCTTAGTTAAATAGTTTAACTTTTACCATGTCCTCATGTATTTTTATATTACACAGTTAATAAACATACTATAAAATTACAAGGGAACCTTAAGTGGTTCATTAATAATATATCTATAATTATATAAGTCCTTTTTTATAACCTTATATTCTTAGTAACATTATGTCATTTAATAATATAGTATTTTTTTTTAAAAATTCATTTATGTCAATTTTGACACTATTTAGAATTTGGTTTTTGTGAGAGTAAAAAAACATGATTATTTCGAATAAAATACATGAAATCAACACTAAAATTTCATATTCATCTATAAAATTAGGGTATGGCATCAAAGGACTCAATTTACATTTACTTTTATATTTATAATATTAATTATTTTAATATTTTATTAATAAGGTAATTACTGCATCATCATTGTGTCATAAATTAATTTAATTATTTAAAAATAAAAAATTATAAATAAAATACCATGATATAGGAAATATTTTTAGCTTTATAATTAATATTTATAGTTAGAATTATCTTATGTATAACCCTATATTATTTTTTTTATTTGTTAAAATTTTAATTTAACACTTTTAACTCTTCATTAAATAAAATAATAATAAATGTCCTAATCTATTTAAAGTGGATAAAAAAGGATCATAATCTATTATTAAGGTTTATTTTGGTAGAAATATAGTTATCCAAAACAATTTGGACATGTTTTGGGGAAATTATAGTATCATTTTTACTTTTAATTACCCTATATACTTTAAACTATGGTAAATAAAATTAAAAAGTTACTATTAGAAGACAAACATCCTATTGAACCAAATATTACTTATTGGTGTCAAAATTTTATCTTTTATTTTTTAAATTAAATTTACAGAAGCAGTAAAATTACGTTTGACGCAAATTTGCAAATGTGTCAATAAGGTGGGTAAAAGACGTTAACAAGTTCAATAAAATAGTATATGTTTAATTTATTATAAAATGACTTCAATGGATTAAATTAGACTAATATAGGTATTATGTATCCATTTTTTACATTAAAATAAATTTATATTAAAAAATAATTATTTAAATGAAATGACAGTTTTATACAATAACATAGTGTTTTTCACTATTCTTAAAAAATTGAAGGTTTTTAGAAAAATACCAAAAATTCACCTTAATATTATTTTGATATTAAAAATTCAAAAATTATTTCAATTTTACCAAATTCATAACATATAAGTTGTATTAATAAATTCAAAATTAATTCCCATTATCAAAGCCAGAAAGCGGGTTTTAAAGAAGTAAAAACTATCAAAATATTGATATGTGTTTATGTACAATTTAAAAGAATAATTACATCCAAAGACCTACATTACATTAAATGATAAAAATATAATCTAATTATACTTTAAAACCACTCAAATTTATAATTTAACACAATAATTTTTTTGGATTTAAAAAGTTATTTTTAATTAAAATTTAGTATTTTCAACTATTCATCAAAATATGAAAGTTATTAGAAAAGTACCGAAAAGTAATCAAAACTAAATTTTTATTTATCGCTTATAAATAAAAAGTTTATTTTTGTCAAATTTAATATATAAGAGTTTCAAATATTGGATTTAAAAACGGTTCTATATTAAAAGGTTGTAAAATTTAATTTTTTGAAAAATACTTCCTTTATCTGAAATATTTAATATGTTCTTATATTATGTATAAGAAACACATAATAAGGATGTTAACATTATATAGAGTATATAAAATTCAAAATGAAGTTAATACTATTCATAACATCTTATTTTGAAGGGCTAGTTTGGTAAGTCGTGGTGCGCTCGAACTCTGTGTTACGTGAAGAGCATGTTATTGAATTACTTTAAAGAGATAATATACTATGAAATCTTGGGGTGTTACAATGAGTTTCTTAGTCTTCCTATAAAGTTTTTCAGATTAGTATTCAATTGATCCCCTACTTTGGGAAAATATATTTCTAAGACACTATATATAATTCACCCAATTGAGTTATAATTATTAAAGAACCAAATCTAGGAGAATCTTGATAACGAATCCATACACGTGAGAATTTCACTATGAGGTGAACCTGTTATTTTTATCAAAAGAACGATGGATCAATTTGACAATGAATTGATTATCAAAAACTAAAAATATTCATAATCAAGAATATGTTTCTTATTCCCCATGTTGAATATTTTTTAATCATTTAAAAGCATATAAATATTTTTTAAATACTGATCATTGATATGGATATTATAAATTGGGAGTAAAATGTGAAGACATTCCCAATAAAGCCTTCTGTATGAGGCATGGAAACTAAAATTTTATACCGATTCCATTTGGTTATACTCATTCCCACACCATATTTATATATTTAATGAAGATATTTTTTAGAGATTTACTTGATAAATGTTTTGTAGTCATTATAGATGATATTATTATATATTCCAAAAGAATTTCAGGGAAATAAGATAACTTAATGATTGTACTGAAGAACTTAAGAAAGTATAATTTTATGAAAAAATTTTCAAATGTGATTTTTAGCTAGAAAGAAATAATTTTTGAGACATAAAATATAATTTGAGGGTATATATGTGGATCCATAAAAGACATGAGTTATTGAATGTTGTCCCATACCAACCACTTTGACTGAGATATGTAGTTTTCTTAGTTTGGATAGCTATTTTCGATTCTTTGTATATATTTTATCATGAAAATATAGTCTAATCCCATAGTTTACTTAGAATTAAGTAAAGATCCTTTTAATTTTTGAATGTGATGAAAATTTCAAGGAGCAGGATTAAGGTTACTCAGTTCACGTGTTCTTACACTTCTATATAGTAGACAAGGGTTTGGGATCTATAGAGTGTAATATCCTAATATTTTATGAATTACATTCTTTTAAATTATTTTAAATACTTTGGTAGATTTTGTTTCACAAAATTCATAGTTTATTATGAATTATATGCAACACCATTTTTATATTTATGTTTCACATAAAATTGAGTTTCTTTGATAACTCATGTTATACACAAGGAAAAATTTTACTAGAAAATAATATACAATTAATTTTATGATAGTTATCTCCTAGATTCTATAATGGTGGGAATGAATAATATTCACTGAATTTTTAAAATATTATTTAAAATTTTATATAAAATTATTTATTTGGTTATTAATTAATTAGAAATGAAAAAAACAAATTGAATATAAAGTATGTGTTTTTTTGGAAAAGAACTATTTAATTGAAAAAACGAATTTTATCTTAATAAATGATATTAATATATATTTTTGGATGATTTTATTTAAATTTATATGTTACATATTAAATAAAATATTTTTCTTTTCATCAAATAAGTTTTACATTCATAAAATAAGGAAAAATCTAATTTGAAGAATAAATAGTTGTATTTTTTTTTTCTAAAATGCAGTTTTAACTCCTTTTAATTGTATAATTATTTTAAAAAAAATTTAAAAATTTAAAAATTTAATTTTAAAAAATATAAATTTTCTTTAAAATAATAATTCCAAATTTATCTTTGGGTGAACTTTTTGTATTTTTCTAAGAAGGGTTATTTTGATTAATAGTGAAAAAATATTGAATTTTAATTGAAAAATGCATTTTCATATAAAAAATTTATAAATTTAAATTTTATTTTTACATTATTTTAAAGTCAAAATAGTTGAATTATACATCAATTAATCAAATTTAGGTTATTGGATTCAATTTCACAAATAAATTACATATAAAAACGTTTCAAACTTTTGAGAATTATCATTTTAAAATCCGGCTTTCTCATCCCATCCTCATGATTAATTATAAGTTAAATTATTGCCACTTACATGAATAGAATTAAAAAAAAATGGAATCTATATTTGTAATAATCATAATTTATAATTTCTTGTAATTTCAACTTATATTTTTACCCAAAATTGTACTGAATGAAATTAAAATTAATTGGAACGATTAAAGAAAAAAATGAGGTTCCTTAGTTATTAAAATTATTAGTAATAGAAAAAATGACCTAGAATCCTGTTCAAAACCCATTATATGGAAATATTCTGTCAATATACCCTATTTTACCAAAAATGGTTCATTGTTTAGGCATATTATGTAACAGATACCTCCCAAAAGTGTTTGATTTTTGTTATTTACAAGAATACCACCACACCTCTATTGTAAAAGGGCTTCACTCTCCCCCACTATACAAACCTCAAAATAATTTTGGATAATAATAATTATACCCAAATTACTTTCATAATTCTATACTATCAAACCAGAAAAATCACTTTTTATATAAATCGAACAAAGGATGTCCGTTGGTACAAAATGAAAGGAGATAACTGAAAAAGAGGTAACGTTAATCAAGAGATGTTTTTGTTTCATTTCATCATAAAAAATATTCAAATATTTTTATATAATTATTATATAATAACCTAATTATACTGAATGTAACTAAATTTTTTAATTGTAAGTCTATGAACACCACCCACACACACTTCCATCAAAGGGGATATACAATCATCATTCGCCTTTACAGAGGACTTCCGCCTCGTAAACCGATGTTGTTCATTCATAAATTATGTAAATGATATATATATATATATATATGATATATATGATGTATTTATTCTTCTAAAATTATTCTATAACACAAACCTCCATGCTTTCAATTTTGTGAGAATATGATAATATTGTTCGGGTGTATGGAAAATTACTACCTCGTAAAGCGATATAATTCATTCAAGAATTACATAGAATATATTTAGAATGGGATTAATATAATTATAATATATATAGTAAATATTCATTATAATAATATATATATATATGTCATTTACTTTTCAATCTTTCAGTACAACATGAAAAAGTAAATAGCGTTCATGCATACATAAGGCCCACCGTCTCCATGAATGATGTATTTAATTTTCTATTTATATATTTTATAGATTATAATAAATACATATTTAATGAATATATATGATATTTATTTCAGGTTTTACATTATCTAAATGATTAATTAATGATAAATTAATATAACAAAAAATAAAAAGAAAAAACATGTATGAAAAACACAGCAGTTATTACAAAAATGGTAGATTTAACACAGAATTATTAGTAAACAGGTAATATAAATTCAAAATAAAATAATTTATGGTATTATATATATCAATTGGTTTTTTAGATTCATAATATACATATATTTATTATACAGTATGTATTAATAGGTAAGATGAGAGTCAAGACTTATGGTAAGAGGATTTCTAGTCTCACTTTTATTTCTCCGAGACAGATTCCATGTTCACCACTCATTTATTTTGTGTGGTTTGGATACCAAACTATGAGATATTATATACTAAATTTCATTAATTTTATGATATTAAACTTTTCAATTGATATTATTCTTTTATAGATCTCATTATTCAAAATATACAAAAATAATAAGGGTTTTTTGTCTCACATTTATTTCCATGAGATACACACAATATTCATCACTTATACATGTTTTGAAGTGTATATACTACCCATGAATAAAGTGTATTATTATTATACTTAAATTTATTGGGACTTACATATCAATTTTAGGATATCTATTTAATGGGGGTTACAGTTTCAAAGTTACAAAACCGATAATGGATTTTCTTCACAAATTTCCATCTTTGAGACTTATGTCCTGTTATACACCTATATTTTATACGGAGTGTATATAAATCCACCTTTTCGATGTAATATCATGAATTTATTTATCATAATGGAATTTTATGTTTTTTTTAATGCAATAATTTTTTCAGTATTATGACTCAACGATACCAAAGTGGTAAGAGTCTTTTGTAACAATCTCATTATTTATTGGGATTGTTTGTTATTATAAAATTAATATTAAAATATTATGATATAAATATAAATAATTATAATTAAACTTATTATATTTTTTTTATTAAAAATGAAAACATGTTTTCAATTTATTTTTATTTATTTTTATATTTATGATTTCAAGAGAATTTTTTTTATTAAAAATAAAATTTTTAGCAAAAAAATATTTTCTTCCAATATAAAATTTTATAAAAATGTGATTTTAAAGAAAATTATATTTTACTCAAGAAATATTTGTAATAATTTTTTAAATATTTCCCTTAAAAGTTTTCATTGTTATTTTTAAAGAAAAAGTCTTTTAAAATGTATTATGTTTTAAAAAGTGTTTCTAAAAATGAAAAAGGATATTTTCTACAAGAATATTGTAATGTTATTTTAATAGTATTTCAATTCATCAATGAGAAAACCTTGTTGTTAATTATCTTCCACTAGGGATATTTTTTATTGATACTGTTATCATTATTTGATGGATGGATTACTATTTTTAAGGAGATTTTTATGGAACCCATTTCTTTTCCATGGGTTAATCATGTTTCAAAGATATTGTTATTGACCCCATTTATTTTCCACATGTTTGTAATGTTTCAAAGATATTTTTATAGAAAAAGATTCTATTTTATGTGTTAATCCTATTATAAAACATATAGTGGTTGTTTATATGAGTTTTTAATTAAATTAATGATTTTATGTCTTATGATTATTCAATGGTACTAGTAAATTTGGAGCATGTTTGAGTTATAAATAAATTTTTGGTGGCTCCATGATAATCTAATGATAGGGGGTTATGTCGAAATATAAGGACTGGTGGGTCTGTGATATCCCTCAAATTCATTTGATTTGGAAGTTGACTATATGATTTTTCCATTAATAAGAACGATAATAAGAGTGAAGTGAAAATGATGTACCAAACACCTTATATACTTTCATTATGATTGATATGGGTTTATAATGCTTCTCATGATTGATATTGATATCCCATGATTCATTATTATTGATTTCTATGACTCTTTAATTTTCCACATTTTCATATATCATGATCCTGGTATTGATGGGTATGAGTTCTTTTATTATTCACTCATGAACATTAATTATGTCATTATACCGTTATAAACTATCATGCACATTGATGAAATTCAATTATTAATGACTATGTTAACAATTACTGAAAATTTGAGACTAACTTTATAATGTTTCAATTTCCACATGTTATAAATAATGTGTTTGATCAATTTACTAATAGAAATGATTTCAAAAGGATGATGTTGATGCCCTAACTTGAAATATGAATAGCTGGGGTAAATGGGAGAAATTCTCATTTGACAACTTGGGTATTGTTTATGTACTAGTTTTTCCAAATTTATAAAACTATAAACATAAATAGCCCATTATGTTTTAAGTGATCCAATTTTTCATTTTCATGTTGTATGGTTTGGATGGGAAAAATTAGGTCAGAATTATTAGTATCAATTCTAGAAATTCAATTGTCATGATTCTAGTATAGGATTTTAGACTGCGGGTCTTCAGCAGTTATATTTAGTATCTAAGGTTGGTTTATAAAACATTAAAGATAATGATGTTATCATTTTTGGTTATATTAATAGATATTGATTCCATTATAGGTCTATAATATTATGTTTGGTCACAATTTCCATGTCTTAGACATATTTTTTAAGGGTTTTAAGTTGTAAAATTGTGTTTATGAGATTTTTTTTGGGTTGAGGTATTTATAATTATTTGGATCAACGTAATGTGTTAATTTGGGAGGAATTTGTTTTCATGTTTACAAAAATACAAACCATATTCTAGGTGAGAAATCATTGATTTCAACAAGGCAGTGGGGCTTGAACCCATGACCGAAGGACGTTAAGGGTTTCACATACTACCACTGGCCTAAATGATGTCTTGGATACCCTGAAATTTTTTAGGTAATGATTAATTTTATTATAGAAACTTTTGGGATTTTATTTGAGGAATAATGGTCTATTTATCTTATAAGAACATATGGCCAATTGTTATAATCCATGATACTGAAACATTATTAGTAAATGTTTGAAAACTGTTATGGATAATTATTTATTGAATGATTTTGTTTGAAATTTTGGTATTACTATTTAATTTTGGCTATTGATATATCATATGATGGTTTACTCATTTTCAGAATGATCTAACCATGTAATAGCCATTTTTCTTTTTATTAATATCAAAATATTGAATGAATAACTCGTTATCCCCTTAATGGTTATGAGGTATCTAAAATTTTATTTTTGTGATTCAAGTGTATGAAAATTCATCTTAAATACTAATCAAATATAGAAAACTATGATATTATAGTGGAAATTGGTTAAATTATGAAATTTACTTGTCCAATAAGATTATTTATTTATTTTTTAGTCTATATGGTGAAGTAATCATTCAACTTTTGGAAAAGGATCTTGAAATAAAATGTCATCCTATTACCATATTTTTGATTATAACAATTAACTTTTCTAAACATATTTTTATTTGGGTTTTATTTTCATTGAAATCCAATTTACTATGTTCTATATCACTCTCTATTATTCCATGTGAATTAGTTTTTCCTTCCAAATATTTTTTTAATTCCACACCAATGTTCTCCCTATGAAGAACTCTAGTTATGCTTATATTCATGTTTCCTTTATGTTTCCAACATCACATTTTCATGCGGTTTTTTCTTTATTTAACTTTTACAATTCGCGTTTTATTAAAGGAATTCTAAAAATGACAATCCTTTGATAACCAAGACAAATTTCAATGGAGAAATGCCTTTTATGTTTGGTAGGATGTAACATCATGAGATTTTGGGAAATATATTTATTAAAATTAATTTATTTTTTTGGAATCTTATGGTACACACAATTAATAGTTTAACATGAATTATACATAACAATAATTTTATCTTAGGTTTTATGTATCATCGAGTTTCATTGATAACCTGCGTCACACACATGGATGAGTCTTACGAGAAAACAATCTACTATTAATATTATGATAGTTATCAAATATCCATTGGAATGGGGGGAATGAATAAAATTAACTATATTATGAAAATAATTTTTTACAAATGTATATATACATAATTATTTGGTGACTAATTAATAATAAAATAAAATCAAAACCAATTGAATATAAAGGATGTTTTTATTAAAAACCAATTTTATATCCATAAAGGAATTTAACATTAATAAAATACATTAATAAATATAAGTAAATGATATTAAATATATTTATATATCATATATTATATAAAATATTATTCAATTCACCCAATATTTTTTAAAAGAATAAAATAATTAAAAATCAAAATTTAAGCATAAAAAGATGTATTTTTTTATCTAAAAGGTAGTTTTGTGACCTTTTAATGGATGTTTTTTTAAAACTAAATTTTGAAACATTAATAAATTTTATTTTAAAAAATATTCTTATTATTTTAAATAATAATTTAAAAATTAGATTAGATTGTATATTTTTTATTTTTATGAGAAGTTTCATTTTTGACGAATAAGGGATAAATAATAGATTTTATTGAAATATGAATTTTTATCTAAATTAATTTACAATGTTAAATTTTATTTTGAAGTGTTTTGAAAGTAAAAAATAATTCAATTATATGTCTATTAATCCAATTTATGTCATTTTAATTAATTTACTTTGAAATTGGATATGAAAACATTTCAAACTTTTGAACATTTTCACATTAAAAACCTACATTCTCATCCCATCCGTGAGATTAAATTTAAATGAAATTATATAACTTATGTGAATTAAATTTGAAAATATGAATTAAATATTCTTAATAATCATAATTTAAAATTAATTTTATGTTAATTTTTTTTAAATATTAGTGAAAGAAATTAAAATTAATTAGAATGATAAAAGAACAAATTAGTTTACTTATTGTTTAAAATTTTATGTTAAGAGTCCAAATGCCCTAGAAACATGTCCAAAACCAATAATTTTGACATATTTCAAACACATAACCTATTTTATCTAAAATTATTCATTATTTAAGGGACATTATTTAAGGTAGACTACCCAATAGTGTTTTCTTTTTGGTATTTACAAGAGTACCTCTCCTCCATTATAAAAAGGAATTCACTCACCCAAATTATACACACAAATAAAGCCATTTAGCTCATACAAAATATACTAAATTAACACCAAAATAGAACTAATCTCATCCTATAATCCTAAATTTGGGCTGAAATTCATCAAATGAATTCCATTGGTGTGAACCAAAAGGATATACCCGAAGAAGAGGTAACGTTAATCAATGAATGTTTTTGTTTTATTTATTACTCAAACCTAAAAAATATTTTTTATATCATGAATATATAATAACCTCAGTATTAAAAATAAACTTATATGTTTTTATATTTAAGATATGACCTAAACCCCCCACAAAATTCCATAAAATAGGATATCCAACAATCTTTTGTGTGTACGATAAACTACCACCTTGCAAATCAATGTTGTTTGTTCTTCCATTAGTACCTATAAAGGATGGTAATAATTATGGATATAATATTTTTGTTTGATATATATATGATATATATGATTTATTTAATCTTTTTTAGTTACTATATTACCCATACCTTCATGATTTTCATTTTGTGAGAATATGATAACGTCGTTATTGTGTACGGTTGATGGTCGCCTCGCGAAGCGATATGATTCATTCACCCCTTACATGGAATGTTTTCAGAAAGTGTGTAATAGATATATGTGATATATAAGTGATAATAATTATAATTTAAATAAATAAATAAATATATTATTTATATTTATTTATTTTGACATGATAGGAAAATGGAAACGTCGTTCATGTGCATGTACGAACTACCATCTCCATGAATAATTTATTTCATTTATATTTTAATATTTCATAGATTATTATAAATAAATATATACTAAATATATATGATATTTATATCACAGTTTACATTATATAAATGTGGAAATCATGAAAAAATTAATATAAAAAAATAACAAGTCAAAACATGTTTGAAAAACAAAGTTGTTATTACCCGAAACATAGTTTTAACATGGAATTGTTAATAGACGGGTAATATAAAGTCATAATAAAATCATATACCATATTATATATATGAATATTTTTATGTTTTATATTTATATTAAACTTATATTTATTATACATTATGTTTGAACAAATTCGATGAGAGTCAAGACTTAAGGTAAGAGGTTTTTTAGTTACACTTTTATTTCTATGAATGTTATTCCATATTCACCACTCATTTATTTTGTGTGGTTTATATAATAAATTATGACATGTTACATCAGGAATTTAATTTATTTGAAGAAATGAAAAATTTTAATTTATTTTATTCTTTCACAGATCTCATGATTCAAAAGTTACTCAAATAGTAAGGTTTTTCTCATCTCACTTTTATTTTTGTGAGATACATGCCATATTCACCAATTATTCATGTTGTGTGGTGTATATAATTGTCATAAATTTATTTTATGAATTATATACCTAAATTTATGGGTATTTACATATCCCTTTTATGATCTCTCTTTCATGGGGTTTATGTCTTGAATGTTACAAAAGTAGTGATGGATTTTATCACATTTTTCCTTCTTTAAGACATATGTTGTGTAATGAACCTATCTTATTTTATCCAGTGTATATACATACCCCTTTGGAATTAAATATAAGGAATTTATTTATACACACATTATATCTTGTTTCTTTTAATTTGATCCTCTCTTGGGGGTTGTGATTTAAAGTAACTTAATTTGTAAGAGTCTTTCGTTATAATCTCATCGTTTTTCAAGATTGTTTGTGATGAAGTATCCAATATTGAAATGTTATGATCTACCACTAAATAATTAAAATTAATTTTATTATCCAATTTTTATTTAATTATAATACATTTTCCCTTTATTTTCATCTCTTTTTATAATAAACACTTCAATATATTTTTTTATTAAAAATCATATTTTGGGTCAAAAACACTTATCTTCCAAAATCGTGTTTTATAAAAATGTTTTCAATTTTTTTTATAAAATGATTTTTCAAATAGGAAAGGATGTTAAACTTAATAAATTATATTAATTTTTTTCAAAAATTCTCTTTATTTGTTTTTGAGGTTATTTTCAATAAAAAATTCTTTCCAAAATGTTTTATTTTTTAAAAAGTGTTATTCAAAATTAAAAAGTATATATTTCCTCAAAAATTATTTTATTGAAATTTTAATTGTATTTTGATTCATCAATGACAATAACCATTGTTGTTACTTATCCTACACTAGGAATAGTTTTTATTGATACCATCCTTATTTTTTATAAGATAGATTAATATTGATTAAAATAGATTGTTATGGTACCCATTTATTTTCCATGGGTTAATAATGTTTCAAAGTGATTGTTATAGAACCAGTTTCTTTTCCACTGGTTAATCCTATTTCAATGTGGTTGTTATAGAATCCATTTTTTCCACCATTTAATCATGTTATAAAATTGATAATGGTTGTTCCTATGTGTTTTTAATGAAATGAATGATTTTTGCTGTTTTGATTATGAAATGGTACTTGAATATTTGACAGTTGGTTACATTATAAACCAATGATTGGTGGTTCCATGAAAAACCAATTATGTGTGGTTACATGATAAGCCAATGTCATGTGAGTCCATGATATACCTCTAATGCATTGGCTATGGAATTTGACCCTATGGTTATTACATTTGTAAGAATGATTGTAAGAGTGAAGTCAAAATTACATCTGAAGTTACATACATGTTTTCTTGATGCTTGATATGGGTTTATAATGATTTTCATAATCGATATTTGTATCATATGGATAATTATTATTGATTATTATGACTCTTTAATTTTCCATGTTTGCATATTTTATGATCTATGTATTGATGGGTATGATTTTTTTTATGATTCACTCATGAAAATTTATTATAACATCATACACTTATGAACTCTTATAATCATGGATTTCTTTCAGTTGTTAATTATTATCTTTACCCTTAATAAGTATTTGAGCTCAACCATATTATTATTCATTTTAATTAGGTTATTAATAATAAGGTTTAATGATTTATATCTATATATAATTTCACAAGGATGATTTTGATAACCTAATGTGAAATAATAAAAGCTCGGATAAATGGGAGAAATGTTCATTTCATGAGTTGGTTGTTTTTTATATTGGAGTTTTTTCTTAATTCAATAAAAATTTAATCAGAAATGGTCCTCAAGGTTATAAGTGATAAAATATTCTCCTTTTGGTGTTTTACGGTTTGGATGGAAAAAAATTGGGTCACAATTATCAGAATTAAAGACAAAAATGTAAAGTTTATGATTTCAGTATAGGATCATGGAGTGCAAGTCCTATACCATTATATAGAGTTTCATAAATGACGGGTCCCAAATGTGTCTTCATATAGAATTATATAGTTATTTATTATTACTTATGATAATTGATTGATCATGAAGAAAATTACCAATCTCAATATTTCAAGTTAGATATGGTAAATTTTTCATTAATGATATAAATGAATTATATTTACAAAGAAAGGTGTTATATATACAATTAAAAAATTTAAACTATATAATAACTCAGAAATAGTAGAATATATCCCAGAGAATATGGTTTGTGATGATTAAATATTTTTAAAGTTCAATACATTACCACCCTAAGAAAGAATAAAAGGTATAAGATGACATGAATCGAAAAGATCATTCTTGATTGTCTATGATAATGATCCCAAAAGGTCCAATATTTATGGATTTTTTAAATATTGGTCTTGAAATAATAAAATAAGGGGAACAATATTATCTTAATCAAATGAGTGCATAAAATTATATTTATTTGAAGATTATAGGGGTGAATAAGGAAAAAGTAGATATGAAAAATAAGGTGAGCATTCTTATTGAGTTCAATCCTGATTATGGTGGAATTATAAGCTCCAAGAATCATGTATATTTTATGTTAATAATATACCTTAGTGAGGATCTATTGGATTAAGCTCATAGATCAACATTCTCTATTCATCCCCAAAGTTTGAATATTTATCAAGATATAAAAGGTTATTTCATTTGGGATAATAAGAAAATAGATTTTGAAGATTATGTATCTCTAATCTTAGTATGTAATAAAGTTAAAATTACGATATATATGTTTAAAAGAATTTTACTACCATTACTCACACAAGAATTGAAATATGAAAACAACACCATTTATTTTTTCCACAAACTCCCAAAAATATCTAATGTTCATAATTCTCTTTGGGTTGTAGTTTATTGTATTATGAATTATGTACACTTTATTTCTATTGAGGAATATTTATATCTTAATCATCGTTCTAAGATAATCAGTAAATAAGAGTTAAGTTTTCATGGAGTATAAAATTCTATTTTATCTGATCAGGATCTTATTTTTATCTCTAATTTTAGGAAAGGTATTCAATAAGATTTAAATTTAAAATTGTGTTTACGTGATACTTATCACCTTTATGAATATTTTCTATGTGAGTGATCTTTTTAAACCTAATTTGATATAATGAGATCTTATTCTATGGATTTTAATGGTATTTGGGCTCGATACCATTCTTTGGTCAAATGTTCTTATAAAAATAGCATCCACTGAACCATTTAGATGTATAATTATAAACCTGTCTATAAAAATTAGTGTAGAACATAAATTTATGGGGATGATGTTTGAGAATGAAACTAGTTAGAAACTTATCAAGATGTGGAAATGTCATAGAAGGATAGAACCATTCAAGAGCACATCAAGGCATCTCCATGTTGACAAAAATATTATATTGACAATCATAAGTGAAATATAAAATAAAATGTTAGTGAGAATGTATCACTGTGAATTTTTATATGAATAAAAGTTATTTGATTTGGAAATAAGGTAAAGTTGATCCCAAGGAATATTATCCCCATTGAGATTCTTGATGGAGTACGGATGGGGGCTTATTGCTTGGTAATTCAATGGAACCTATCTCATGTTCACAACATGTTTGGTGTATCTATAGTGAGAAAGTATATACCATATCCATAATATGTAATATACTCATTGGTTTTACGAAACTATAATGATCATTCCTTTGATGAACAATCAGTACAAATCTTGTTCAGTAGAGATAAAGTTATACGGAAAAGGAACACACACCTCGTTAAAGTTTACCGGGGGAATAAGAAATTCAAAGAATCCACATGAGAACAAAATGATGTAATGAAATAGAGATAAAATCAATTGATTATATCATAGTGATATAATTTAAAGGTGAAAACCATCTTAAATTTTTTAGAACAAGGCTCCCTGAGATTTTATGATAAATTTATCTTCAAATAAATTTAATTTCATTGATAACTTATAATACAAGAAATCTCGAGTCTAAATGAACCTTAATATAGAATACCATTATAACAAAGAAGTTAAATAATAATTATGCATAAGAATATCCACTTTATGAAAATTATTTTTAAAGGTTTTATAGTATGTAAATATATTATAAAATATGTACTCGATTTTTTAGAATAGTCATTATATGCTTTTAAAAAAACATTTTTCTTCAATAATTATTTTTTTTGATTTCTTTGAGAAAAATACATATTTAATTTAACCATGTTTTAGAAAATTAATTTAAAACCGTGAATATCATTTTTTAAATCAAAATTTCAATATTATCATAGAGACAATTTTGGATAATTTTCAAAAAAGATTGATTTTTTGATGAGTAGTGAAACATACTTTTTTTTATTTAAAACTTTATTTTTTCTTAAATAATATAAAATGTCTATTTTTTATGCAACAGTATTTAATTTATAATAATTATAATCCAGCTAAATTAATATTATTTTTTTGTATTAATTTTTTTTAATGAAAACTAATTTTTATCACATTATTTGAGTTTAATTTTAAATTAAATTCAAACACATATTTGAATATAGTTTTTTTAAAATGAATTACATATTTTGAATCAGTATGTCAAATTTTTTATATATTCCACTGAAATTTTTTCCATAATAAAAATTAAAAAAAGAAAATAATTTGTTACCTCGGTAAGGGTAAAATGGGTAAAACAAGGCTGAAAGTTTGGGGAAAAGTTTAAAAATTATCTACCAATTTCATTTACCTTATTTTATGAGTGGATTTCATCCAAAATGGTCTTTTTTTTAAAATATTTAAACTTGATGCTATTTTTATATGATTATGACCTTTATATTATTTTATGAAAAGAATAAATATAATATGTCACTATCTTCACATTGATATCACTAATTTATTTCATTAAGATAAAAGATAGTAAGTTTATATTAATGTTTTTATTTTAAATATCAATTATCTATTTTGATCATAACAATTTATTTTTATTTTTTAGTGATTGAATAATTTCCCTAAATGCTTACGTAACAATGAAACTGTATTTATTCAATTAATATAAAAATAAAATAATTCTTTTTTAAAATATTAAATGTAAAATAATTTTGTTGAATTATTGTGTTACATGAATTAGTTAGATAGATATAACATATTTGGAATGTGTAAAAGGTTTATATTATAATTCCATAACTGTCATTATAGAATTAAATTTAAAGTAAATGTGTCACGAACCAGGCCGGGCTACTATGCAACCCAACACGCGACTTGGTCTATGACGAAGCCCATGTGGATTTTATGATCCACCCAGGATAGAGACTAGCATAAAGCATCAAAGATATCACAATCATAATGATTTATCCCAATAAAAACCATGATCTAACAACCTAAATAAATATCCTATCAAAAACTAGAAACAACTGAATCTCAATAAATATATAAAAAGGATTTGATATAATGGAAAAAAAATGAAAAATAAAAAACCCACAACCAAAATGAATCCCAAAATGATCTCAATGTGTCCTCATGGTCACTACCATCTATAAAACCATCCAACTCTATAGGCAACTGAACTAGAAACCTAAAATTGCAAAATAGACCGGGTCTATCGACACCGAGTGGAACAAGTATGGTGTGAGCATAAACAACCCAATAGGTATGAACCAGAGATTCCATAAATTTCCTTTTCAGAAGTCGTCTATAGTCACTTGTTTTATACATAGTTAGAATTTTTTTTATTTATTAATTAAATAAATAAATAACGTATTCCCATTTTAAAACAACACACACCACTTTCCTCTTTTTAATAATTTATTCATTTTAATAAAAAACAGTTTTAACAACATAGTACCATAATAAGTATCCAATAGGGTGATCAAAGAGGGGAAATTCTAAAATCAAAGAAGATGAAGTAAGAAGGAACAAGATACAAATGAAGGTAAAATCGGTGTAGAAAGATAGAGAATAATGTATAAATATTAATCATGGATATTTCTTAAACATATATAGAAGTAATATATAGACGTACCTAAATTGGAATCACCTATCAGTGTATAATGAATATACATACCCAATAACTAACTGGATGATGTATACTATCCAATACAATGGTACGTACCACATACCCTCTTAGAAAATCTAGGGGGGGGGGGGGGGGGGTGCAAACCCATCTAATTTAGTTCAATCAGAAAAAAATCATTGAACCCTCTATATGAAGCACAATAATCCCATGATAATAATACATGATGAACAGGGAGGTACTTTTATTCATGGATTAAACTAATAACCCATAACTAACATCCTTTCCTAGCCCAAACACCAACACCACCTATGCGATGTCTCTTTTATTATAGGTAGAACCATAGAGGTTCCCATCATGATCGAGTTAAAAAAGTGCCAATGGGGCCTTCATGTCATACAATGTTTTAAACCATTTTACAAAAAATTCTAAGATGACAACTGTGCATTCAAGATTTCCAAACCCAACACCATTTCCAAAACCATTTCCAAAACGAAAATGAATCTATAAATCTCACTCAAAGGTGTCTAACGTGACTTTATATCATTTAGGAACCAATTTTTATTCCACGGTGCCAAGGTCCATGATTTTGGGAAACAAATTTAAAAACCACACCTAGGATCCTTTAGAAAAAAAGATAACTATTTACGAACTATTGAATTTTTTAAATAACCATTTGGAGAAGAGGAGGGATTAATAAAATGTGGAAAGGAAGTGAAACATCTTGAAAACCGAGTTCAAAAGGGGTATTTTCTACAAGATCCATTATCATTTGTGATCCAATCAATATGGGAACCCCAAGAACATATGGATGTTCACATATCTAATGCAACACTTTAAACATCACCAAAATACATAATTTCCCCATTTAAGAAATGAAGAGAGAGCCATGATACAATTTCACACAAACCATCAAACTATAAAGAAACACCAAAGCAACACACCAGACCCAAATTTAAATGAAATCCAATTTACCAAAATCAATACCCATTTTAAAGAAACACTAATTTCTTTACCACTAAAAATAATAACCCACACATACACACCAAAAAATAACTCACCAATTCCAACACACAAAACCCAAATTAAAATGAAATCAAATTATCAAATCTTAAGAAAGGATAAACACAGTATAAAACACCCATTATCATTATTAAAGGTACAATTTTCATTTCATGAAGTAGTTTATATTAATATATATACAGGAATTCTTTCGAAAACACTTCAAAACTCATTACCCTAAAATTACCACCCTAAAAAGACCCAATAAATTCATACTAACACATCACAAGAAAGAGAAATACATTTAAAAATAAAAATAGATATATCAATCATTAGAATACATCTTTTTGGAATGAAAATTGATAGAAACAGCTACCTCATTGGTGTGTGTATGTGATTAACCTATTTGGGAAGAAAGAACCAAGGAAGAACTGAAAAATGTTTGTTGCCATAGTTAAAAACTGTGGCAATAGGCTCCAAAACTGTGGCCAAAGGCTATGGCCGCGATTTTGGCCAACCGTGGCCGCTATCCCCATTACATTAGGTCCCAGCCTATTGCCACAGTTTTAACCGTGGAAATAATCCTCCAAATTTGAAATTGTGGCGCTTGACCTATAGACATGGTATAAAATGTGTCTATAGGTGTATATTTCTATGGTTTTAACAATGTATATAGCCTCGAAAAACCATGGCAATAGCCAAAATTCTAAATGTCCCCAGCGGGTTTTGATCCTTGCACCACCACTATTCATTCCAACGCACTTACCACTACATCGAGCCCCAATTTGGGTATATAAATTTATATATTATGATATATATATATATATGTATATATATATATTAAAAAAATTTGGAATATACTCAAAACTATTGAGATAGGGCTTCCCGCCAAATTTTTGGTGGGAATTTTTCCCCACGGAAGTGCGGGAACCCTATAGCCACTGTTTTGGAGAATTGTGGCTATAGGGCAATGAAAAAATTGGCCTATAGCCATGGTTTTGAAAACCGTGTCCATAATCCACAGAACTATGGCTATAGGCCACATAAAAGGGTCTTATAGCCACGATTTTAAAACTATGGCTATAGGCCACAGAACCGTGGATATATCCACATATTTCCACAATTTTAATATCGTGGCTATAGATCCATGGCATTAGCTCCATTTTCTAGTTAAAAAACTTCATTTCAAAATATACAATGGAAAATTCAAAATGAATCATCAAATCATTGAGCATTCATAATAATAGAAAATTATGTTCATGAAATATAAGTTAAAAGAAAATATTCCTTTTACAATTTTGTAAAAAAACTCATTTGGAAAATGAAAAAAAAAGATTCCCCTCGAACCATTTTTAATATTTAAATCATTTGGAAAATTAGCATAAAAAATCATACAATAATATTAAAAACCTTTTATAAAATATTTTTAGGAAATGTATAGGTTGAAGAAAATAGTATTTCGACCGAAGAAAGAAATAAAGTCGATTTTTCTTACAAACATATTTTAGACTCATAAGTAATTGAGGTGAGTAAAATATAATAAGAACTTATAGAAAAAACACATACCCTAACATTAAAATAAACACAAGATAAACATCAACCCCTTATTCTAGGGGTTTTCCAAGAAAGAACCCACAAAAGGAAAAACAAGAAATAAATAAAGAAGAATAAGAAGGGTATAAAATTGGACAAAAATATCAATGAAACTCACCTATAAAGATTAAGGTAGCTTTTATGGAGGAATATGAGCCAGGGGAGAGGGGTTTGGGGGGCCCCTTCATGAACCAAAAAACGAAAAGGGGTGATGAAAACTAAAATGGTTTAAAAGGAGGGTGGGAAAAAAGTGGAATTTCCAAAATTTTAATGTCCTGGACAACACACACAATTTTTCCGCACGGTTTGACAAACTATGAACCAACTATGTACACCCTAGAAGAGAAGAGGGACACCTCACATGGTCTGGCCACATAATTTTTAAAAATATGCACCAACTATTCAAAATTTATCTATAAAATTGTATATCCTCCCTGCATGCTTGCCTCATGGGTTCCCTTAACTATGCACAAGCCATGCGGCTTGTACCTGGCACCAAAAATGGGTTGCACAATTTCTATTTTTCCATGAATGATTTGGACAAAATGATTCCCAAACCATTCCAAGAAAACCATGCAAGAAATAATTTTACTAAAAACACCCTCAACTTTAATAGGATGCATGGTGAACCCCCAAATCATGCAAACAAACCACACACATTCCAAAATGGCACATGGAAACTCAAAAACATGATAATTTCCACTGAGAACTCAACATAAACCTCAATAAAAAGAAACAATTTCAAGAAATAAAAAATATAAAATAAAATCCATGGTTGGGGTGTGAAAATTATCCTAAACACAAACACTTTTTTCACCCATAATGTCACCCATCCCCATGAGGAATAAATATCATGCCTAAAACAATATGATATCAAATAAAACAATAGTAAATGGTGTGCTCCTTCACTCCACAAGTCCCAATTGACGAAATTTAGAGAAAAAAAAGGAGAACCCTGGGGAAAAAGAGGAGGGTTATCCCCACCATAAGACACTATCTTTCTTAACAACACTAAATGAGGAAAAATAACATGAAATTATATAGAAACTTCCCATATATACCAACTAGTACAACCACAAGGAACTCCTAACCTTAATAAAAAAACCTTGGAACAATAGGGAAACCCCCTGATCAAACATGAATCAAATAGTAAAATAGAAAAATTCATCATTCTCATATCAAAAAACATCTCCACAAAAGCACACCACAAGAATAAAACTGATTCATGAAAGGTTGACCATTTAAATATCTAAATACATAAAGTACAACAACTAGATTACAAGGAAACATAATCATGATGATTATTTTAAAACAAGGATAGGATTTCAATAGATAGAAAACTACAATAAAGTTACTTAAACTATTTCCACTATAGGATTCCCACACCATAAGAAATTCCATAACTATTTGAAGAAATTCACTTCAGGGCCCATGGATGGAGCCCTGATGTCTTGAAGAATGTGTCTCCCTATAACTAAGTGCTGACATCCTCCATCTAAGACTTCATCTTCTTCCAACTTTTCTCACATAACTTCTTCAAATTACACAAAAAACCAAATCTATGAAAAGCCTTTGGTGGAATGTGATATAAAGGCTTAGAGTACCCAAACATATCACACTAGAAGAAAACAAGTGAGTGGTCTGACAAATGTCAAGCCAAGACAAATGAATATGTATCCTCAAGAATAGTTTCCTCTAGAATAAGCCTCTTTATATATGGATAACCATTATGAGTGATGAAAAATATTGGTTTACCAACTTCCAATGAATGCCTTTCGTAAACCAAATTAGATAGAAACATCTCATTCACTAGCTTATCTAAATGAACTTCACTAAATGAAAGGAATCACTCCTTGATCTCAAGATAAATACCTCAAATGAAAATATGAGCTTTCAATTGATCCAGTGACACTACCTATGGAGGAGAAGGAAGCTTCTCTTTGAGGTGATCAATGTAGGCCTTCACAATCCACTAGAATTGCTGAAAAACTATGAGCACTACCACTTTTATCACCATCACCACCTAAAGTATAAACCATTAAACAAAATTGTTATTAAAAACCTCCCATGAGATCCCATTTTTCATTTATGCTATGATAATCACCTTCCACCAATCCAAAGCGAGACCTTAAAAAAAATAATCATTTCAGACCCTCATGACTTAGGGAGTTCCCAATGACTCGAAAATTCCCTAAATGTCATCAAGTTAATCAAAAAAAATCTAATGGAAGTTGATCACAACATAATAAATGAAAATAATATATAATATCTAGAACTTTCCACCCCACTTGGAGTTTGGTTAGGGTCAAAAACTAAATTTAATGTGCAAGAAACCCTAAGTACTTTTCTAGGAACCATACTATATACACCATTTAACATAAAAAATGAACCATACAAATAAAAAATAAACCAAAAAATAACATCCGAAAGCAATAAAATTGGATCTCAAGAAAAATATAAAAAATTTAACCCAAATTATCATTCAAAATCCACAATTTTAGTCAAATTTCAAAACCACCTAAAATATTATGACACTTTTCACAATACCCCAACTCACTTCCAAATCCAATTTTGTAACCAAAATATTTAATTAAAAATAATACCAATCCCTAGAACCATTTCTTTTTAAAAACTCCATATTCTCAAAGTCTATTTTTTTCAAAATTAATTCACAAAAACCCAAACAAATCCAATACAGAACTCACACAAAACATCATGGATTTGGAACTAGTATCAGTGAATTACCCGATTACATGGTTAGTGGACCATCCCCTATAAAATCATCAAACACTAGGAATATCCTAATCAATGCACTCATGATCTACATGGTACACTAATCCCTATGAGAGAAATTCACCACACCATATCACTTTCATTGTGATCCCTTATCCACGCAGAATAAAAACAAGGGTGATGCGTCAAATCTCAGACTACCCCTGAAAACTCAAGGCTCCAGACGAGAAATGGTTTGCAATTTTATTTTGGTACCTAGCTATGGATTCATATTATTCCCAATATTCAATCTACCTGACAACAAAAAATAACAAAGGGTTCCATGAATAAATTTTCTTCATGAATAAGCATGGGATTCCATTTGACATGACACCCAAACCGGTCCACGACAAGTACTGAGAGTCATTCCCAATCCTCTTGGGTAAGAGAATAGCCCCAAGAATCAATGATATCACAATGGGAATGATTTATCGCAATAAAAACTAGGATTAAATAACTCCAATAGAGTATAAAACATAATCTAGAAATAATTGAATCTCAATTAATACATAAATAGAATTTGATACAACTACAACACAAAAAAATAACTAAAACAAAGAACAACCAAAATGAAACCCAACATAATATCTATATGAACTCTCAGTCACAACCATCAACAAAACCATATCACTATATAGGAAACGAAAACCAGAAAGATAAACCTACAAAATAGCTCAACTCTACCAATGCCAAGTGGCACATGTATGGTGTGAGTATAAATATCCCAGTAGGTAAGCACCAAAAAGTCCAAACATTTCTTTTACAAAAAGAATACTTATACAGTAGTTCATAATACATTTTGAAAATATATTTTTTATTACTTAAAGAACTGAACAAAATTTTACCATTTTAAAACAACATACACCACTTACCTCCTTTCAAGAATCTTTTCATTTTATGAAAAAAAAAATCAACCCAACTACAAAATAAGATTAAAACAAGGTGATCAATGTGGGGATATTATAAAAGAAAAGAAGAAGAAGAAAGCATACAAAAGATATAATTTCATATAAGATAAGTTAAAAAAATAAAATAGAATATATTGGTAGTAATCATGGAAATTTACTAAACGTATCTAAAAGAAATCCATTGGTGTAATTATCTTGGACTCACTTATCGGTGTATAGTGTAGCTCAATAGTAAATAACCAACTAGCCACTGTAAACTAGCCAATCTAGTGGAATTTCCATCCTAAAATCTCTAAAAATCAAGTGGGGTACAAACCTATCTAATCAGAGTCGATAAGAAACTATCACCCATCCTTCTAGATGACACCCAATAATCCTATGATAATTATATATGGTGGATGGGGTGGTTCTCACATGTGTGGCATGACCCAATAACCCAAAACCAGTGTGATTGTATATCCCAAACACCGACACTGCCTATGTGATGTCCCTATCCTTATAGGGACCAACATAGAGGTTCCCAACACCATTAAGTCAAACAAAAGCGCCAACCAGACCTTCATAACATATGAGATTTCAAACCATTTTCTAAAAAATTCGTAAGATTCTAACCAGGAATTCGAGAATACCAAAAACCAACTTTATTTCAAAAACCAATTACAAAAGTAACAAAGAAACCATATAACTCACTGAAAGGTTAAAAATGGGACTTTATGTTATTTCGGGACCAATTCACATACCCAAGTTCCAAAAAAGAAATGTTTTTGGGAAAAAAATTCCAAACCACAATTGATATCATACGGAAAACAAGAGAACCATTTATGAGATGTTTAAGTATTAGAAGAACCATTAAGAGAAGAGGAGGTTAATGAATTGAAAGAAAAAAAGTGAAGTATTTTGAAAATTGGGTTCAAGAGGGGGATTTTCTACGGGATCCTTTATAATTTTTTAGCCCATCCATATGTGCACCCTGTACACAAATGGATGTGCCCATATCCAATAGAACACTTAAAACATAACCAAAATAAATAATGTTACCATTTATGAAATGAAGTGAGAGCCTTCATACCATTTCACATAAACTATAAAACTATAATGAAACTATCAATCCACATATTATATTACAATATTTAATATATTTCCAAAAGATTCCCTACCTTCACTTATAAAAGGACACCACTTCACTCATTAATTTACACCAAAATAATCTATATATCTTGACCAAAATTTTCTCTATTATTTTACCCACTTATATATATCCATTAATTAGAGGTTTTGGTTTTGTTAATATACCATTAAAAGGGTCCATATGAAGGAATCCAAAAGAAGTCTACCAATGAATAAGTAATCATCTTTACTGATTTATTGATGTTTATTTATTCTTTGACTTATTCTAGATATTTTGTACCTATCCCAAAAAAGTGACTCATGTATCATTAATATAATGAGGTGTAATTTTGATTTTGTTACAATACTTTTATATCTCATTTTCATCCAACATAAAGTGAAAACATCTCTAATGAATGCGTAAGGATTATTTTCCCCATGAAGTGGTGTAATTCATTTTTCATCATTACGTTAATAGGATGGTTTTAAATATAGAAAACATTAATACATATATATGTGATATTTATGAAATAATTATTATTTATTATGTCAAGAACCATCCTAGGATTCTATCCAACCCAATATTTTACTCGATCTATGATACGGAATGAAGGGTATTCCCGATCACCAGAAGCTACAATCTAGTGTCTTAGTATCAATATTTCACTTTTTGGGAATGATTTAACCCAATGTAAAGAACCATAATCAATTCACAAGAAATAAAAATCACATTATAAGCCTTAACCATATTCAACAAAGAGAAACTATCACAAGATAATTTTTTTACAATTCTAAATGAAAAAAAAGATAAAAATTAGGGATGAGTACCAACTAAACCATGACCTTAATCCCCATGAAACAAGAGGAGCATAACCCTCAAGGCACCTCCACCAATACCTGTTTGAAACAAACAAATAGAAACTAGATACACATTAAACACTATGGAACATATTAATTTACAAGGGTCAAGGATATCAAGATATACATACACCCTTGGGTGTATATATATTCTGAGACAATGCCTAGTATAATATCAACCAAATAGAAGGATTCCATTACAACAGATTAGAATAAAAATCAACATGGATGTTTTAAGATAGTAATAATAAAAATTTTTAACAAATCAATTTAAGGAAAAAATTTTCAAGAAAATAATGATTTTAAATTAAAATAAAGGAAATTTCTGATGTATGCCGATGGTTTTCATAAGATCATAAGAGCACCATAGGTAATCCCTAATCCCTAGTGTCTGTAGGGCCCTAAGAGCCTCATATATCAGTGAAACTTGTTAAATAAACCTTAACCCATAGCATCAACATGAAAAATAAACTAGATAAAAAATCCATAAAAAGTTATAGTGGTGTCCAATCTTCATCAATGTTTAGTTAGTGTTGTAGAGTCAATCATATAAGAAAGAACCGGGCCACGTCCTTACCTATAAAAATAGCATACTAGTCCCAGTTCACCCATCTAGTCACCTATGATTCTCTTTGTGCTCAATTTCATCATCTCATGTCATATAAACCACCTCTTTCCTATACGCACCCCAAAAACCATGAAAAAAATTAATAACCATCATTTTCCATAAAAAACTGATTTCAAATCCAAATAAACACTAAAGAAATTTGAGAACAAACTTCGCAATACTTACACAATCCATAAAACACATTGATAATCCCAACAATAAATGAAAACGTAGAACCTAATCAGTTTTATTTGGGAAACCATCTGTAAACCAATAAGAACCATGAAAACATTTTGAAAACACATTTAATAGCAATCAAATATATCATTAAACAAATTTAAGAATCAAGAAAATCATACCAAGATCATCCAACTATGATAAATCTTGGAATCACCTACCTTATGCTTGGAAACATATGAAATCAGGTGGAAAACCAAAACTGAACCACAAAGAGACCCTATAAAGTCCAAATCATTCCATAAACATCAAGATTTATCCCAAAAACCATTATTGAACCCTCACTACATCAACAAAACCTTTTGAGGAAGAAGAACCCAAATAAGAAGGACGGAAAACTAGTTAAGAATGAAAAACCAAGGAATAATGGGATTACTTGATTATTCCTTGACGATACACACCAAATCCGCAAATATAATGGATATACAAGTGATATAAGAGAAGGGTAGGAGGAAAATAGGGCTGAAAATATAAAGTGGGGAAGAAAGGGTGTGTATTTGGGTTAAAATCAGGGGTGGTTAAAATTGTAAATTTGAAAATTTTAATGACATGGACAGACCACAAAGTTTGGATGCACGGTTTTCCAAATCATGCCGTAACCATGAAGTACTTCCCGCCAAATGAAAATGAGGCTACACAGTCTCTAGGGGAAGCATGCAAACCTGTGCAGTTCACCATATTGCCTAGACAGGACCACTAGTCTAGGTGCATGGTAAGTTACACACCCGAGCAGTATATTGTCTGGCTGAGATTGTGCAACTATGAATGTAACATTGTCTCTATTGGAATAGTGTATAGTTTCTACTAACCATGTTCCAATTTTGTTCCACCTTCTATTGGTTATAAAAACTCAATTTTTCTCCAAAATTCCTAGGAAATAATTTGAATAAAGAGAGGACAAAAATAAAAAGAAAAATAACTCAAAAATAAATATAATTTTTGACAATTATCCCCATACAAAAAACATTCCACCCATAGATTGTTAGCTTGATGTTTGATCAGTGAAAAAAATGGATACTACTCATGAACCCATGATTTTCACTCCCATGTCTCATTATCATTATTACCATGATGCCAATGAATCTAAAACTATAGTATGGACATCCCAAAAATTCTATTCTCCTAGGAATTCACAACCCATTTTGGTCATTCAAACAAAAATAAATATTTCCAATGATCTTGTACCCAAGTGGTACAAGCTCCTACTTGGCATCCAAAAGATCTAGGATCAAATCAAGGCAGGGACATAATTTCGGGTACTGTAGCAGTATGGTAGCAAGGCACTATAGGAGTGCTATAGCAGTGGTGTAACTATAGCAATGGTGGCACTATAGAGGTGAAGTAATTGTAGCAGTAAATGTAGCGGCGGTCACACTACAAAAACGGCGGCACTGTAGAAGTACTATTCACTAAGGGGTCCTTTTATCAAAAAATGGGCTTTCAAGCCTTGTATTCAGTCCACTTGGACTTTGGCCTTGGACTATGTAATGGTTCTACCTCTACCCACACTAAATAGGTCTTTGCTTTAAATAATAAATTGAGGCTTTAGCCCCATCCTTAAAAAACACATATAAATAAGATCCAAACCCTAATTCCTCCAAATTCAGCACATGAGATAGATCCAGATTATACTTTTTCAACTGAGAGATATAGAACATGTCATGAATTAACATAAACTGGGATGAAAAAACTAACCAATATACCACCTTACCAATTGTCTTGGTAATCTATAATATTCTAACATACATCAGTGTCAGTTTTCCTTAATTTACAAAACAATGGTGACACAAATTAAGAGACAGCATAAAAAACACATAATAACCCATTAAGAATTACAAGGATTGGAGCCTTTGATCGGCATAAGACTTGTGGTTGAATTAAATTGTCAATAACTAATTCCAGATCAAATAGACCTTCTTAGAGGTCTCTTATATGAGACTCAGTACCAATAACAAACTCTCACCCACCCTTCCAAACACAAGGGTGATCAAAATGTCTGACCATAATGTACATAAAATAGATCCATTATTATCGATAATTAGTAACTATTATAATATAAAAACTCTATCACCCCCAAATGGAAATCCCATGAGCATCAAAAATGTAACACATATGCTTCGAGTATGTCTTCCAAAATCTGATTTTGCCGCTCCATCTGAGAATCTGTTTGAGGATGGTATGTCATGCTCAACTTGACCTATGACCCCAATAAGTTACGGAGGCCTTCCCCAAAAATGAGAGTTAAAATGTGGGTCCCTATCGGAAAAAATTTTCACTGGAACACCATGAATCCTCAATACCTCATATACATAAAACTTACCCAATTCATCCACTTGGGATGAATCTATGATTTGAATGAAATGAGATGATTTGGTCAAATGGTCAATCACCACGCACATGACATTCCTTCTACAAGGTGTATGAGGTAATCCAATAATGAAATACATGGAGTCCTCATACCACTTCCAAGTAGGAATGGGTATGGGATAAAGAAAACTAGGGGGCCTTTAGTGATCCTATTTAACAAACTAACATGTATAAAACCAAGATACAAAATCAGATATATCCTATCTCATACAAGACCACCAGAACCCGTGAAACACATCATAAAACATCTTTTTGGTCCTGTGATGAATTCCCTACAAGTACCAGTGGAAATCCTACATCAACACCATCTACATCAAAATGGAACCACCACTTGGACCTTGAAGTAATGAACCCCATATGAAGAAAAGGTCCAATCATTGGTCACCTTCCCACCATTTAGAAACCTCATATAATATTTTCACAACTCATCCCTAGACTACTCATGTCAAATCACCTTAATGAGGGATGGTGTCATCTGATCACTAGGAAAGAATACACCACCACTATAATAATTTATTTCTAAATGAATCTGTGAAAAATCCCCACCAATTTCATCTCATCAGTGGACTCTTTCACTACCTAAATATGTTATTTCTTTCTATAACCATATTATTCCACATTACCTTTTCCTCAAGTATAAATTATATAAATATAACCCATGAAGGTAACTGACCTGAAGAAACTACCTCAGATTCATATCCATTAAGGATAAATTGTAATCCAATCTCTTATGATTAGGATAGAACAAAAAATTCTCCCCAAGGAGATAACGACATTATGTCATCAAGGTGTGCGTCAATACTATTGATTCTAGGACATGGGTTGGTTAATTTATTTCATGTGGTGAGATATGGATTGAACTATACACTTCCACATGCTCATCCAACATCAACAAACCCCCAAGGCCCATGCTTAAAGCATTACAGTAGTGCACATACCCCTACCTAGATTCTTGAAAAACCAAAACTGGGGGTACAGTTCGACATAGGTTAAGCTCATCAAAGGATGCCTGAAATTCTGGGCTCCACTCAAACATCTACCCTTTCTGGGTGATAACCGTCATGAGATAATTGATCTTAGAAAAATCTCTAATTAACTACCCATAATACCCTGTCAGACCCAAAAAATTCTAACTTTAAAGACCTTCTTTAGATGCTTCCCTGAAATCAATACACTAATCTTCTCAGTATCCACCAAAATGACTTGTTCTGAGATCACATGACCCAGGAACTTCACCACACTGATACAGAAGGTGTACTTGGAAGGTATAACTTAGGGGTGATGATCCAGAAGAGTTCCGAACATAATCCTTAAGTGTCAATCATTCTCTTTCCAAGTCTTTGAATAGACCATGATGTTATCCATGAATACCATAATGAAGGAATCAAGGTTATGATGGAAAAAACCATTCTTAATAAACATAAAGACCACTTTGGAATTTGTCATCCTGGGTGGAATGAACAAATACTAGAAATGGCCATACCCGCTTTAGAATACTGTAATAGGAAGACATGACTCTTTTACCTAGACTTGTTGATACCTAAAACACAAATCGATCTTGGAGAACCACATTGACACATTTAGATGATCGAAAAGTAAAAAAATGCATGGAAAGAGGTATTTTTTTATCGTTACCTTATACCAATTTGGATAATCAGTACACAACCAGAGAGATCTCGTAGAATTATTTCCTAAAATGACTAGTGTGACCCAAGGTGAGATGCTCAGAAAAATGAAGCCTTTAGATTCAAAATAGTCCATTTGTATCTTTAATTACATCAACTTGATGAGGTACATATAGTGTGATGGAAAAGATATCAGCTATTTTCCCGATTCAAAATTGATGGTGAACCTCACATCCCACTTTGGAGGAAAAAATGATATGTCATCTATTAACACCAATGGAAAATCATCCACCACAGGAGGTAATCCACCCTCAAAGACTCTACCATCCTCCTCTAACATGAGTGATGAGATATGGAAAAAATACTACCCTACTCTAGAAGTGTAGGACTATAAAATCTTGACAAAGGATCCCATTCACCCTGAAATACTTGGGTACTTCTATCAGGTTCAATGAGACTCACAAACTAATGATTCAGTCGAAGTATTCCAAGAAACACTCTATAAAATCCATACCAAGGATGATATGGAAGTGGTACATTGCTAGAACCTAGAAATATCATTCCATCTTGACCCTTGACACAATGAGTGCACAAGACAAGACCTTAAAACCCTTCTCTCACATCTTATCAAGAAAAATTACCTTCTATAATTTATATTAAATGAGCTCAGTTAGAAAATTAAACACATCCACAAGATGGGAATAAATAAAAAAATAATTTATCAGTACCTCAAATAGTGGAATGTCCTCCATTCGATTCCACTAGCACATGATCCATAACATGAAGATGACTCATCTCTACAAGATCATGAGAATATCCATTGACCTATGGATCTATCTTAAGTTGACTCTTTCAAGAATAAGATCCAGACCATTCACCAAAACCACAAAAAGATATCTCGTTTCCCAAGATAGATATTACTAATATCACATTCCCATAGTAGTCGAGGAACCTACACCACCCAGATGTGGATGTGTAGCTCTAAAAAATAACTCGAAGTGACACAAAATTCTACACTAATGCAAATTCCTAGGTGGATCATAACATATTGACCACAAATTTCCATCCATCCCACAATAATGGTACAAAATCAATTCGACATCTGAAGTCATCGATGAAAGAGGTTAAGAGGGATGTCTTGATACACTACCTCCTCTCTTTTCTTGTTCATCACACCTTCGATTCCAATCAGATAAACTACCACTAATTCATAAAAATGAAAAAATACCCTAAAACCCCATACTTTCTAGCATGATCTATCTCTAACATCAAGGCATGATCAACCACATCAACATACATCTTCATATTGAACAAGAAGACCTAGGATCAGATATCTAGAAACTATCCCATTTTAAACCACTAAACCTTTATCTACTCATTATAAAGCACCATTGGTGTGAAATAAACTAACTTTGAAAAGTGGTTGGCCACCTCCATCACATTTTGATCCCCCCAGTCGAAGTATAGAATCTTTATCATCTTTTAGAATGCCAAGGAATCAGTGAAATACTGCTCATTAAAGGTTACCTTGAAATCCTTCCTACCCATGTTCTCATGCATCCTGACCTAAACCACTAAGTCCCACAACCTTTGACAAGAAACTTACAAAAAGAATGACATTATATTTTATTTAATCACATTATGAGTATTAAGAAACACAAAAATCCTTTAGATTTTATTAATCCAATCCTTGTGTTCATGGGGATCCGTGCAACCTTGAAAAGATGAAGTCTTGTACTAGAGGAACTCCCAATCCATGTCATTTTCCAAACCTAATTTTTCTTTGATGACCTAATTAGGACTGACACATGCTTACTGAAACAAGTCTTGGACAGCCAGAACTAGTACATCTACTAGCCTCTAATCAACTACCTAGGGAGAACACTCTTTGGAATCTTCTAGGGGTTGCACATGATGTATCCGGGGAGGAATCTTACTACAAAAAGAAACAACCATAAAGAAAAACCCATCAATAGACCATTTTGAAAATTTTCAAAATGCACAAAAAATTCCAATCACTTCATCAATCAAAAAAACCATATCCATCAAGTTAATAATACAAACCACTTTACCATCACCTGGTGTCCATACACCATGTTAATCTTGTATGTCCTTCCTAGAGGAGAAGTAAAACCAAATCCAACACATCACATAGTGACTCAAGGCCCATTAAAAGGTGTGTTTTTTAGAAAATACAATCATAACCAAAACCTCATGCCCTGAAAATCCTAGCTCGGGTCTATCCAGACTCTCCCAAATATCTTGACCCAAATAAATGGAGAAATCCTCATCTGGTACCATTTTTTGATGAACCGGCTTGGGATTCCATCCAACCTGACACCCAAACCTACCTATGGAATTTATTTAAGGGGTTTCCCAATCACCATGGGCATAGAACTAGTTCCTTGGTGTTAACATTTATTTTTTTGGGAATGATTTCACCAAAGGTAAACAACTATAATCAATTCATGTGAAACAAGAATCACATGATAATAAATAACCCTAATCGAAAGATGCCAACTATCACAAGTAATTTTTTTTACAATTTTAAATGAAAACCAAAATGAAAAATTGGTGATGGGTACTAAAAAAAAAACATGACCGAAATCCCCATGCAATAAGAGGGCCCTCACAGACAATCCACTTCCACCAACAACTGTAAGAAACATTCCACTAGAAACTAGATCCACCATCACCAATATAGAATGTATTTCCTCTAAATGGGTTATAAATAACCATTTCTACACACACTAGATGGTTTATTTAGGGTTTGAACCAATCCCTAGTAGTATATCACCCAAATAGAAGGACCCCATGCCAAAATATTATAAGAAAAATCAATATGAATGTTTTAAGAAAGTGATTAGAAACATTTAAAAAAATAGTTTAAGTAAAAAAATTTCAAGAAAATAATTTTTATAAATTTAATTGAAATAAATTTCCCTCATATTATGATGGTAAGTGAAGTATCCTTAGATAACCCCAAGTAATCACGATACACTAGTGTCAGTGGGACCCTAAGACCCACATATTTTAGTGAAACATTGTATAGCAACCAAAAACTAGAGTGACCTCATTCATGATCCACTAGAGAAGAATACATATAGATTTCTATAGGTCTCCAATCACCATTAATGTTTAGTTAGTTTTTTAGTATCAATCCTACTATAAGGAATTAATCCTCATCCCTACCTATCCGAATAAAGTACTTGTCCTAGTCCTCTCAAGTAGTCACCAAGATTCCCTAGGTGCTCAATTTCATCATCTTAAGTCACATAAACCAACTATTTTCAATAAAAATGACACCCAATGTCATTTGAAAATACACTTAACCCTACTTAAAAAATCCATAAAACACATTGATAAGAAAAATAAAGAAATAACACATGACACCCAACCAAATTCATTTGGAAAATCCTCTTTTAACCCATAATCACCTTGAATACATTTTGAATACACATTTAGCACCACTCACATATATCATAGAACAAATTTAAGAAACAATAAAATTATACCAAAATTATTTAATAATGATAATGAATGGAATCAAAAAACTCTAGATTTGAACCTTCTAAAATCCAGTGTAAAACCACAAACATGACATTAAAGATCCTATAAAATAAGATAATACCAAAAAACAAATATTTATCCCACAAAACCAATATTTAACTCTAAATAGGTCAACCAAAATATTTTAGGAAGAAGAACACAAATAAGAAATAATGATAACCCATGAAGAATTAGAAAACCATGGACAAGGGCCATATTTGATGAATCCTTTAAGATGAATGCTAAATTTACCAAGATAACGAAGATCCAAGCGATTCATGAGAAGAGGAAGATGTGAATAGGGTTATAAATCCCAAGTGGGGGGGGGGGGGAGAAAGACGGTGTATTTTAGTTAAAATAGGGGGAGGTTAGAAAGGTAAATGCAACATTTTTAATGACCTAGACATGCTACGTTGTTCGGAATCATAGTTTTCCAAACCATGTGGTAACCGTGAAACAACTCTTACCTAAGGAAGAAAAGTCTAAAAAATCTCTTGGGGAAGGCTTTACACTAAGGTGATATACTTTTCACCCTATATAGAACAACTGTTATAGGCTCACTGTTTGAAACAAGCTCGTGCGACCGGACATGAAGCTCAGATAGTGTCGCTGTCCAAGCTGAACAATCTCTCCTAGGATGGTGCGTGGTTTCTACTAACCATGTGACAACCATGCACCCCTTTCTACTGGGTGTAAAAACTAGAATTTTCACCAAAACTTCTAGAAAAAATAAAGAATCAACATATGAAAAAATAAAAAATAACAAAACCTAAAAAATAGAAACATGGAATCTTAATTATAATATCATATATAGCTTCTCTCCATTTAATCTGTTGTAAAATGGTAATGTCTCTTGTGTGTACATGTGGACAACCCCCTCTACAATGTTATGTGATATATTTTTTCATTTCCTCTTGACATGGATTGTAATAAGGATAGATTTAATGAATATATATGGAATTCATGATATATTAATGATCCTAGAAACATGAATTATTATTCACCTTTTTTTCATTTAATTCATTAAAAAGTGTAATAATGATCATGCATACATATGAACCACCATCTTTATGAATGGGGTAATTAATTTTTATATCTCTACATTTTATTGATGACTCTATATATATATATATATTGAATATATATTTTATTTATATCATATTTAGCATTATGGATATGATGGAACCATAATCAAATTAAAAGGACAAGAACTAGAAAACTGTAATTCTTATAAAACAATGAAGTAGTTTACACCCCAAAAATGATAATTATTAAATATTGTTAACAAACTTGTGATAAGATGTTATATATTCATCATAAAAGATGTTATAGATATGTATATGGTTGTATAATTTTAGTATAATAAATATAAGTTTTTTATATTGGAGGATTTGTAACTTATGAGGAAAGAAACAATTGAGGTATGGGATTTTGTAGCAACTCAGAGCCTAGTAACCTGGGGCTTGTGTCTACCCCATTACATTAGTATATGATACAAGGAATTGAATATAAAGGGACTAAATAGTATAGTAGTCTTGGTAATATAGATACATACATTATTTTTTCATTACAATTTAAAACATAAATTACAATAATTATTGTTAAAAAAACACCTCCTAACGTATACTTTCATATAAATCATAGTACACTTTATGGATTCCATAGAAAAGAAACATAATAAGGGTGAGATCAAATATTCAGTTAGGGATATGTATAGTAGAAAATAACATGGATCAATATGATTAATAGATATGAAAAGGTAAATAAATAAACACACAATTAATTTAAATAACATGACTATCATGATAAGATAATCTTTAATCAATATGGCAAGGTAAAAAACTAAAAACACTTTCCATTGAATCACTAAAATGATAATGAAATGAATCCAGATATAATATAATTTTGAATATATAATCAAAAATAACAACTAAATTATTAATGATGTAAATGATTAATTATTGCACCCCATGATATCTGGAATCATGATACCTCTGTTGTCAAGACATTTCACATGATGGTTTAAATATTATAGGTAGAAAACCATTTAATTTGGCCAAATTATTTGTATCATGAGGACTACCATTGAATTGAGGGGAAATATTATATCAAGAAAAACGCTTAATTATAGGTCAAAAGAATTCCTAAAATATCTAAAGATCAATTTAATCCATGAATCAATATACCTTATCAAATATCCTTATTGAGTTAAGGGTACATATTTTTCAATATTTACCAAATTAAACAAATAACTTTTGATGGAAATACTGTATGTAAAAATAGTATACAGTTAAGGAAATAATCATATACATAGTGAAAGAATATTTATATTTAGGATAAATTTAATTTCTAATGAAAAATGACTACAAGAAAGTTATTTTTTAAATAAAAAGTTAACAATCACAAAAGAATGTGAGATTGTACAATAACTTCTACCGTATGGTGATTTTTGATTCCAATCCACTTGGATGAAATGTTTCAAAGTAAAACGTAAAATATAATTAAGTATGAATGAATCAAGATATTAAATTTAAATGGGGTAGTATATACATCACATAAAATTTAATTGGTGAATAATAACAAATAAATTTCAATGAAATATAAATTGAGTTGAAACCCCTTACCTCACTCTTTATTTTGGTTGAACATGATTTAGAATCCTATATAGTGTTTTTGAAAATGTTAGAAGTTATTACAAGACCATATTAATATATATAATATCATATATAATCATTTTATAACATCTTACCACAAGTTCGTTAATAGTCATTCACTATTTTCGTTCTTTAGGCTATTAATTTCCTTGTTTTCTCTTCCATGTTTTTTCATGAAAGATTCTTTTTTTGTTCATATTATATAGTTTAATCAATAAAAAATAATAATCCTGACATAATTATCATATTTATACAACAATTATATTTTTAATACCAATCATGAAAGGTGTTCTTGTGAGATGAAGTATGTTACAATCATGAATGCGGTATGCTGTATGCACACTCGAGTAACATTTCCCTTTTTCAATGATCATTATAGATAGTAGGTAAGTATTATTTTATATTTATATGATGATAATAATATCATAAACACCAAATGTTTCTTTAAAATATTTTCAAATATATCATTCATGTGGCGTGGTGATGAAAATAGAGTTACTTTTCTTCGTTATGGCGTAGTCCACATGTACAGAAAAACTGTTATCATTTTCCAGTGTAAGAAAGAAAATGATATATTATATTTTAATAATGAAACAAATTTCATGAATATCATTATTATGTCATGTATATAACATATATTCATTAAAATTATCTTTTTCAAATACCATGTAAAGTGTTAGTGTATGATGAATCACATCTCTTCGTGATTTGTTAGTCCATTGTACATATGAGTAACGTTATCGTGACTCCTAAAAATTATAAGTTAAAATGGTATATATAATATAATTACTCCATATGTATACCTATATTTTAAATATCATAAATATATATATATATATAATTTATATTCATAATCTTACCCAACCATGATATGTGACAATGGAAAAAACAAATGACATCGGTTCGTGAGGCAGTAGTTCGCCGTACTCATGAATGATGATTTCATAACACATTTGATGGATGTAGAGGTGGTTGAAGGTCCTGAAACGTGAATAGAAAAATTTAATTGTACGTAATACACTTATTTTATGATATAATAATTGTTTAATTATAATTTATGATGTTTTAGATATAAATAAAGTAAATATGATCATTGAATAATATTACCACTTATTCAGGTAAACACTTTAGGTTTTCACTAAAATCCCTCCAAGGTTGGATTTATGCCCAAAATAGGGATTCTAGTATGTGGGTGTGAAATTTGGGAAGTTATTTGAGTATTTATTATATGTATTTAGACATGAAATAACCAAAATGTTTCCCTAATATAGATTTTATACAAGTGTTTAGGTCATTTTAACCTCTATATTTTTAGTTTAATCCCTTAAAAATCCATTTTCACCTTAAAAATGATAAATATTTTTTACTATTTTTAATATTTATTTTGGTTAAAATTTAATGTGAACTTATTTTATTATATAAATGATGATGACTCCAAAAATGGAAACTATTTTTAATAATTTCATTGATTGATGTTGAAAATTTTAATTTTAAATTAATCATACTAACGCGATAAAATGCCAATTTTTGAAGTGAAAATACCCAAAGAATATAATAATTTTATATAAAAATTCAATATAGAAATTTTTCTAATAAAATAAATTAGATTAATCAATATATAATTGGACTAATTATACTTTTAAACCATGTAAATATATAATTTAACATTATAAATTACTTAAATGAAAAGGATTCAATTAAAAATCAGTTTTTTCAACATTCATAAAAAATGAATCTATTTAGAAAAAGATTAAAAAATATGACTAAGGTAATTGTGATATTATGATTTCAATTAATGAAGATAATTTTATCAAATAAATTTTCTAAAAGTTGAAATAGTTAGTTTTAAATTATGCACAAAAAGGGAAAGTAAGCCATATTTTAGAAAAATACATTTTTCCAAAAAAGTTATTTCCCATTAAAAGTGTTCTAAATTTATTTGTAATAAATTGATAAATATTGAATTTATTTTATATATGTGTAAAAAGAATTTCTTAATTTACTAATTATTTCTCACACCTACCATCTTAGCGTCTACACATAATGGTTATGTGTAAATAATAATATTTTAATAAAGTATTGTCCTCAATTTAAAATCGGTATTGTGTGCATTGTAAGCTATAAAAAGGATTTAAATTATTAAAAAAAGAAAAAAAATTAATAATTAATTTATAAACAATAAAATAATAATTAATAAATAAGTAATAAATAAATAAAAAAATAAATTTAAAATAAATAATAAAAGAAAAAAATAATAATAAAATAACAAAATTATAAAAAAATAATAAATGAATAAGACATTTATAATATGATAATAGTAAAATAATAGTAAATCAACAAAAATATAACGATAAATTAGAAATAAATTAATAACTATTGTATACAGAATGACTAAATAATAAGTAAATATTACAAAATAATTACAAAATTATAAATAAATGAATAATACAAAAATAAATAATATATATATATATATAAATAAAAAAATAATAAAATTGAAATGGGAAATAATTAATTAATAGATAAACAATAAATAATAAATACTACGTAATAAATAATTTATAACAAATAAATAAATATTAAATAGTTATTAAAAAACACATTTATTTTAAATAAATATATATAAACACACTCAGATATATAATTGTATATTAATATATATATATGTAAAAATAAACATCTCTTTGTATATTTATACTCATATGTTATATCAATTTGTATACATAAATATGTATAAAATATTTACAAAAGTATATATATATATAGAAAAATATTCATAAATCCACATAAATAGATTTATATAATTGATAATAAATTACTAAAGGGGGAGAAATCACAATAATTGATACACCATAAAATTAATAGGAATATAAATCAATGGAATAAAATCACAAATGAAATAAAAATCACATGAAGACACTCTTAAATGAAGTTGAAATATCATCGAATTTGTATGATATATACACATATAAATTTATTTAAATAGATTATATATTAATATTTATTTACATATATTATAATATAAATATAAATATAGATTTTTATCAATATATGAGCATATGTATATATAAAAATTATTTATATGTGTATGTGTAAATATATATATATTCATGTAGTTTTACTATAAATTAATTTATATAATATATTAAATGGTTATGATATATTTATATAAAAATAAATTTATATATTATTTATACACACATATACTTACATATATACATTTTTAATTACCTATTTAAGAATATAAACTTAAATATAATTATTTTATTGATTGACACCTATTTATATATAAACATTACTTGAATATATATACATATTAATGAATTAATAAGGTAAATAAATTCAATAATTATTTATTTTAAATTAAAATAATAATAAATATTTATTTGAATATGGTTTATGTGATTAAAAAACATTTTTTATGTAAATATATATTTATACAAGTGGTTTATTATAATTAAATATAAAAAAATATGCATATATGTAATTTTAAATAAAACTAAATTGTGAAAAATGATAAAATTTTAAAACAATAATATCAATATGAATGTATGTCCTAGGAAGAAATTCAGTCTATACTGAAAATGGAAAAAAATACCCCTTTAAATGAGGCTGAAATTCTGTCGAATGTTATAAAAAATAGAATACCCTGACTAAAAACTCGGTTTTGGAAGACATTATCGCCTCTTTTGACATATGAAAATAATTACAATGGTACGCTATGGTTATGATGGGGTATATCTCATCACAGGCTTGGAGTTGATATGTAGAAGAGCTCAAACAGACACCCAAATCAAAAGATATGGTTGTTTGAGGTTTGTGTTCGATTTCTAACTCTTCTTGAAACTGTAATAAATGTAATTTCACGATTATCAAAAAATTCAAATCAAATGTTGTTTCATTTCATTTCATGAGATTAGATTTGACTAGTTGTGTAGCTAAAATGGACTCCTAGATCAAAAGTTATGGTCATTTGATGGAGAAGTCCGATTTTCATCATCTTGAATATTTTTTTAACTTTCAAATTATTGTTAACTAATAATTATAAATATTTATTAATTGAAACATTATAATTAATCAAAATTAAGAATAATAAACCATATATTATTTTAAATGGTAAATAATAAATAATAATTTAAAATATAAAATTTTATTTTTAATGTTTTATCCGTTAATTTAGAGGTGTTTTCTCAAAATAGTATCTATTTCATGGTGGTTTTTAAAAAATTGTCATTATTTCCTAAAATGATTTTTAATAATATTCCACTAAATGTGAATTTAATTTTTTTATATTTTTTTTTGAAATAAACTATTTAAACACCATTTTGAAGCAGTTTTTAAAAATGCTTCAAAAAACCGATGCTACATTTTTTCCCAAAGTATATTTATTTACGGTTTTGAAAACCACCGAAAAGTAACTGCCGCTAAATTAGTTTTTCCTTGTAGTGAATACTGATGTAGAGTGATAATGAAAATGTTAAAGAGGAATTTAATGACAACAAGACCATAAAACTGAGGTGTGAATAGGTCATTGTTGTCCTAAACAATGATGATAACATGCCAACATTTTTGTTTCAAGATCATTGTTCTAGAGTTGGGTACCTTTTTCACTCTCTAACAATATAAGAACTAACTAAGAGAAAATAAATTTTTTATTATAAAAAACAACTTTTAAGGGAAAAGTGAAAACCACATACAACTGGAGAAAACTACTAGACCACCCCATCCCAATAAGTGTTCCAAAAACAAGCCTTCACCGACACAAGACCCCTCGGCAAGCAGTCCCCTACAGAAGCAGGGGTATATAACTGATGGAGAATCCAAACCCTCTCAAGAATCCAATTCCAAGAGGCCTCCATCGATGAATAATTAATACTATAACCCCCTTCAGGAGATCGTCCAAGTAGCTTGATGGAAACAAGCATAAACTTAACTGCAAATCCAAAAAATATATGACCCAATGTAACCAAAGCTCGCACAACACTTTCACTCACACCAACTGACCAAAAACACCAACATAAACTAAGTTTTTAACAAGAAACTTGATATTACCCAAGTCTATTTCCCTAAATAGTTTCCATGATAAGGATGATAACATTAAGTCTGCTTCATCCAATATCTGCTTCTCAAATACAGACACTATCTGATCCCATGAATGAATTTACTCCTCAATGCTGATCTTTCCATGGTTGAAACCCCCTACAAAAATTGTTTCTTATTTGTCAATCTAAGAATATTACTCCTCCATATGGGACACCTCTAGAGACCTTCCCATCATTTTAATAGCCTCTTCCTCAGTAACGTTGATCAATAAAACATGTTCTATCACTTCTTTATTTTAGCATAAAAAAGAACAAAAGAATGAAAATACTATTCCCCTGGACTTAGATGGATCAAAGAATCTATGGCCATACTCATGTCACTCATCATCATTGTCGAGAGTGTATTCCAAGGAGGAGGTAGTGAAGAGTAATCATTCCTCCCCTTTCTCCTCCTACAACCCCTAGTACTCTTCGGGATTAGAGCTTCATCAGCCGAGTGGCCGTGTACAATCCCTTTGGGAACCATCACGCCGACCTCATCTCCCTCACCTGGGATAGCAATATCATAACTCAAATAATCCTACAGATGAACTTGAAACCAATTACACAAGGGAATTGTTCCTGGTCCCCCTTCCACCCCACCTTTATTTGGAACAACCTCAAACATATCGAACCCCTACCTCTTATTGATCATATCCACACTTCCCACCCATGGATTCTCATCCACCGAGCCAGAGATATCCACATTCCCTCCATTCAATGTATGGTCCATGATTGGTTTGCGCCTTCTTATGGACTTCAACACGAACCTCCTCAAGCTATAATGTTCCCTCTTCATCCAATGCACCACGTCTAGAAGGACCCACCAGAAACCCTTTCAGCCTACTGAACACATCTGCCACCATTGGGTTAACTTGGTGTGCCACCACAACAGTTCCAAGGGCTCCCACAAACACTGTAATGAAGCCCACTATCTCACAAATTGGTCGCACCTCCTCCACTGGCCACAATGAAGAATTTTCCCTAACTCTATCATCTTCACCCGCTACAAACAAACCCGAGATCATTGCCACACTAACCATTGGAACCTTGTCATTTCCACTGACCACCATCCAAGTCGTTTCCTGCTCGTCCCTATAGAAATCTTCCATCAATTGAGAGCCAGAGCCCCTACACGCCATGAGTGTAGATCTCTGCCGACAAAAACCAAAAGAGTGCCCCAACTGATTACATGATGAATAGAATTCTGTCCAACTCTCATAGATTACTCACTGTCTACACCTATATTCCTCGCCGATTGTAATCATAATATAATCAAAGGGAACTCAAGACATATCTATCTCCGATCATATCCTCAGGAAAATAGGGTGAGAGACCGCTTCCATTCTGCTATCTGATAAAAGATACATACCGAGTAGATTACAGAGCATTCATATAATTGTGGGGTTCTTAAATGGAAATGGGAGGTTAGGAAAACTAACCAAAATCATTGCGGATGGAGAATCATGATTCATGTTGAAATCTAACGACCATCAGGATAAGAAAAAATGATAGCCATTGCAGTGATAGGGCGCCCTTGACCAGAAGCAGATGAGGTCCTCCTCTGATGAAAACTGAATCACGATATGATGATTATCATGAAACCCCACCATTGCCCGCACCTGGATATCCAAAGTGTTGAAGATGAACCTATCCAATGAATTGACCAATGGACTTTAGTACTTAATCATATTAACCAAGGTGAAATTCAGAAGTAAATAGGATTCAGTGACAAAATGGTCAGTATTGATTATCCAATATACATAAATATTCTTAAGGTGAAGTTATATACTAATCTCTAAAACCTTTTCAATATTTTAATTTAATCCATTTCATAGATGTTTAACTGTATATCCCTTTAAAAATATTAAAATATAAAACTTTATAAAGAACATCACTAAATTTCCAAAATGATCTTATCCTTTATCATCCAAACAAAATGAAGTACCTTTTAATCATCAAAAACCAAACATGTGAATACCTTCAATATGTATTCTCTTGAAGAAAAGTAATAACTTGAATTACCATGAAACATTATAGAATAAATTAATGCTTCATTATTACTTAAATAAAACAAAAATTATTCAATATATTACTAAAATAAAAATATTTTTTAACTCCATCATTGATAGAAAAAACCACTTTTTCAAGAAATAATTAATTTGTTCCAAGGTAGTTAGTACTATCCGATTCACATTATCCATATCAATTATATATTTATCCCAACATTATTATCTCAACATTTGGAACATATTGAGGGTTATATTTCTCACAAAAATGTGTTTTACAAGAAGATCAACATTCAAATGAATCCCTTTTCTTAGTCAATGGTAACACTTTCAAATCATTGATGAAAAATTATTTTAGTATAATCAACATAAATTTCATAATTATTATAAATAGGATACCATTGAAATAATACTAAACTAACATAATTAATGAATACAAACACAACAATATTAATCATTCCACTTCAAATCTGGTAATAACATAATCTTGACCGTGATCTATTAGCTTCTTTTAATATATATTACTTTTATACTTGGGAGATTGATTTTCATAGTTCCCCATACCCTTAAAGTTTAATTATTTCACATTAATTACTATTTTATTTCCCTTTCAATCACTTGAATGGTGTTCTTTATATCCACACTTGTAGAAGACTCCCGTTCATTTTTAGAAAGTATTGGGGTGTTTCCTTCCACAACTATCACGTGTGGGAAAATATTTCTTTCCCATCTTACCTTTATCCATATTTTCCTTTCCATCCTCTTCCTATATTTTATCCCTTTTAAGATAGAGTACATGTGGAATTTATTCTCTGTGTAGTTACCACATGATACTATTTCATCACTTGGTTATAATACTTGGATGACTACCTCATTTTGGAATTTTATCTTAATTTCATAAAATAAATGATCATTATTACTCTTTGGATTATGTGAATTGAAGTGATTCCACTTCATTATACTAGGTGACCTTTCTAAAGGATGTAATACTATAAATTAGATCATATCATTGTGAAACATATTTTATAGTCCCAATACTAGGGAAATAATCAACAAAAAATGACAATTTTTGGCATATTTAAACTCAAAATCATAAATATTATTTTTTTGGATATATCTCTATTTTAAAATCCTTCTTAATGGTCTATAAAGAAAGGTGAATTATCCAGAGAATATCCCCAGGGAGTGTAAAAATAGGTGTGTAGTAAGGCCCATTTTCTTACACCAGGTAATGATCTAGTCAAGTCCAATGCATCTCTTTTAGAGTTATTACCCGAACCTGAATATTTACTAGAACCATGTCCACTTGTAGTATCATGAAAAGGATATACTATCTGGGAAAAAATACATAATATATACCTTAACAAAAAATATAGGATGTTTATATATACATACCCTCAATGTATATCATAGGGTTATGATCCCTAATCTATAATTTACTGAATCTAGATTCCAATGTTTCTAATAAACTTTCTATGATACCAAATAGAGAAACCCCAACCCCAATAACCTATATACAATGTATGATTTATTACATTGACATAAGATATAAAGAATTTCATCCCAATAGACCGAGTGTTTTAGTACCCTTGATAAAATAGATAAGTACCTACATCTTTCATTACATTTGAGAACAAAAATTACAACAGTTTTTTTAGAATAACATTATCCCCTATAGCATATCCTCACATATCAAACCTAGTAAACTTCATGGATTAATTTTAAAGTAAACAACAAAATGGTGGGCTCAAATTCTTATTAAGGGTTTCATATAGTGGAAGATATAATGAATAAATAAGAATAATCAACTTGGAAAGGTAACTAACTAAACACATATTCCATTTAATGAACATGACTATCATGATAATATAAGGGATAAAAAATATAGAAATCTAAATAACTAAAAACACATTATATTTATTCAATAAACTTATAATGAAGTGAATACATAGTAAATATCATTGTGAAATTCACATGGATAACAATAACTACATTTTTAATTATTTAAATTTTTAATTATTAGATTCCATGATCTCAGGAGTCATGATACCTCTATAGTAAATACATTTAATAGGAAAATTTAAATACTGTAGGTATAAACCTATTTAATTGGCCAACCTATTTGTCTCATGAGATCTATAGATGCATAGAGGGGATATATTATACAGGACCCACCCATAATTGTTTTTTGAAATCATTACTGACATATATAAGGACCCATTTAACTAATGAATTAATATTTCTTATGAAATATCTATGTTATGTAAAGGATACAATTTGAACAATATTTTCCCTGTTGAACAAATACATTTTAATGTAAACACTGTATAAAAATATGGTATAAAATTTAGGAAATAATAATATATATAAAATATGAAATAATATGGATATTAAAGATAAATTTAATGTCTAATGAAAATGGTCATAAAAATATTAATTTTCAAAGGTAAAATTTCCAATCACAAAAAAGAGATATAGTACAATAACTCCTACTAATTGTTACTTTTCAAGTAAAATCTCCTTATATGAAAAGATTAATTTTCAAGATTAAAAAATGATGATTATTTAATTAATCATGATATTAAATGTAAAGGAGACAATATATACACCACCTAAATTCTAATTGGTGCATAATTACAAAAAAATCAAAGTGGAATGTAAATAATGATGAAATCCATTGCCACAAACTTTCATTTGGTTGAATGTGATTTAAAATATTTTATAGTGAATTTTAAAATGTTATTAAATTATATATTAAACCTATAAATATTTATAATTTCATAAATTATCCTTTTATAACATCTTATCACCTATTTGGTAATAATATTTCATTGTTTTCATTGTTTTGGGTGTCAATTACACTGTTTTTTCATTCATGTTTTGTCATAAAAGTTATGGTTCATGTGCATACTAAATAGTTTCATCATATTAATAATAATAATAATAATCATGAAATATTTATCATATTTATAAATAAATTATAGTTTTAATACCAACCATGAAATATTGTTGTGAGAAATGAAGTGTGTTAAGATCATAGAGGCGGCTGGTCGTACTTACACATGAGTAACGATTTCGGTTTTCAAGGATCCTTATAGAAAAGTGGAAAGTAATATTTTACCTTAATAAAATTATAAAAATATCATAAATAAAAAATTAATCATTTTAAATATACTTATATATATTATCAATGTGGTGTGGTGAGGAAACGATATTCACAACGCTTTGTGAAGGTGGTAATCCACACGTACATGAACGATGTTATATTTTTAGTGTAAGAATGAAAATGATATATTATGTTTTCAGAATGATAAATATGTAATTTATATTATAATTATGTCATATATATCACATATATTCATTAACTATATCCTTATCACCTTCCATGTAAAGCATTAGAGAAAGATGAATCACATCGCTTTGTGGGGTGGTAGTCGGCTGTACACACAATTCCCGTTATTGCATCTTCTTCAGAATGTAATTTAAAATGGAATATATAATATAATAAATATATAGGTATAATAATGTTATAAATATAATTTATATACTTTATATCCAACATAATACCCAACTGTGAGGGGTGGTAATGAAAAAACTGATGACATTGGTTCGGGAGGTAGTAGTCTCCTGTACACATAAATAAAGATTTCATAACCCATTTTAGGGAATTGAAGATTTAATTTTATAATTTAATTATCTTAACATAATATATGTATATTGAAGATAATTAGGTTGTTTTATAAACATTTTTTATAATAATTTAATGATATTAAGAATTAAATAATATAAAGATGCTCGTTGAAGAATATTACCTCTTATTTGGGTAACCACCCTAGGTTTTCACCAAAAACATCCCTAGGTTGTCCTTATTGAAAAAATAATTCATATAGGATTTGTTTAGGGAAATTATTAAGTTATTTTTTCTGGTATTTTCTAAACTAAAAGGGTTTGAGGGTATGAATATGTAAGGGGAGCATGTGGTCTATTATAGGTGAGGTTTGTGGTACACTTGTAATTTTTTGAAAGAAAAACATGTACCCACATTTTTCACATGAAAAAACTTTTCCAAAATGGATTAATATAAATAATTATACTTTATAGGGTCCAAATATTTCTATTAAATATATTTTAGATAGGTTTTTAGGTAATTTTAATCCATATATTTTCTGTTTAACCCCATGTAAATCCTTTTTTACCCAAACTATCGTAATTTTTTTTAATGTTTTCACTATTCAATTTGAAAAAAAATTATCATGAACATATTATATAATATAAATTATGATTTTACTAAATTAGGAATTAAAGTTTCAAAATTTCATTCACATAAGTGGAAATTTTTATTTTAAAATTAATCTCTCAAACACGATAAGAAGGAGTTGTTTTAAAGAGAAAATGTTGAAAAGTTTACAAATATTTTATTTAAAAATTCAATATAAAAATTATTAAAATTTTAAAAATTCGATAAATTGATATATAATTTTTCTAATTTTAGTTAAAAAAATGAATGTACGATTTAACTTTATAAAATATCTAACCAAAAAGTAAGTTTTCAATTTAAATTTAGTATTTATCACCATTCATAAAAAAGGAAGCCTTATTAAAGAATACCAAAAATTCAACCTAATATAATATTGATATTTTTATTTCAAAAATTTATTTAATATATTAAAATAATTTTTCTTAAAATTTTTAAAATTAATTTTAAATTATGCGCTCAAAGTGAGACTAAAATGTATTTTAGAAAACACCATTTTTTAGAGAATATTTAATTCTCTTTAAAATGGTTCTTATTTTATATCTAATAAATATTTATCTATTGAATTTATTTTATACATGTTTAAAACATAATACTTTATTAAATTAGTTATTGATATTTATTTCTACCATCTTAGCACCTGGGTTATAATGGTCATGATTAAATAATAATATTTTAATAGAGTATTGTGTTTCGTTCAATCCTAGTGTTGTGTGCATTACATGCTATCAAATAGATTGAATTTATTTAATAATAAATATATCATAAAGTCATGGGGTGCTATTTTCTCTTCTAATATTGGGTTTCAGTGTCATACAAGCAATTAAACATGATGTTCCTCTATTAAAAACTCATGCTTTTATAGAATTTTTTTCAATTTCTAATTTATTGATATATATTATGTATTACACACATATTTACTTTTATATTGTGTATATAATAAATCATTAATTTTTCTAACATGAAAATATATACTTATTAAATATGATTATTGTTTCAATTCATGTTTACACTCTCATGGAGTTTCAATTTAAAAGTAAATAAAGAGGTAAATATTTTTTTTAAATCACCATTATTGGATTTCCATTATTATCATTGAAGGAATATTATAATATATCTTTTTAAACATAACTATTTTCCTTATCCATAATATATTCATGAAATTTATATATTATCCTAAAAAAATTTCCTTTCTTTTCAACTAAACACATGAAAATAAATGTTTAAAAGAAAATTCAATTTTATTTTTTCTGATCTGGTATATTTGTCATTCTTATCCATATTTTTTAAAAATTGTTTTAAAGAAGACCATTTTATATTCACAAATGAGTTATTAAGAATATATTATGGTATCATTGAATTTTTAAAAGGTTTAAAAGGACTCACTATAATGTTTCTATAAAGGGATATTTTGAACATTCTTTTACCAAAAGTTAATAAGAATATTTCTTTTTTAGGTATAGTTAGAAGATTTTCCCACCGCTATAACTAATTTATTCTATTTAGATTCATCTAAGATTTTTTGATGGGTTAACAAAGAATCATATTTAATAAATTGTTATTTTAATATTTATATTCCATTTTCTTTATTTCTCTAATCAAAATTATTTTATTATAAAACCTATATTTTTATGAAATAATTGTTATCTTATATATATTATTAATATTAGAGTTATTAACATTCTTGTGAAACATTAACTTTATTATAATAATTATAAATTACATTTTTATTAAATATCAATTTTTTATATCATGAATATTATTATTTACTAAACAACGTATCATTTCTATATACAATTTTTACTTGGAATGTTATTTGATCTACTTAGGAAAAATTAATATTCCTAATTCAATACACAATTTGAACATTTGTTGATAAGGAATATTATTTATGAATTAAATTAGTCATTTTATATATGGGGAATGAATTAGATATTTAGTTATAGTTAAATCCCTATTTTAGATATCCCCTCGATATATCAATAATTCTTATGAGACAAACCAGTTGGCTAAAATTTTAATTTTATTTTTTGATGTATACCTACCCATCGATTAAAATATCTTCACACAAGGATTTTATGGTAAAGATATCAATATGTTTTAGATCATGACATAAAATATTAAGAATTACCTTCATTGATAATGTAGTTATTTCTTTCAATGAAATTACTACATTGATGTCAACTGTGGGTGCATATTTTTCTCATGTTTTTTGTTAAATGGAAATTATATTCTATCATTTATCTTTCTATACTGATTATGGATAAATTACTAAAGATATCCTCTTATATATGTTACACATACTGATCATATGAGATCACCCAATATTTTGTCCCTTTCTGTAAGTAATGAATAAGGATATTATGAATAATAACAATGATGGAAGGCCTATTTATTTTGATATGTATTTTATATTTCCAATATAAAAGGGTAGTCATGAATGTTTCATTTTTTTCAAGACTAATAAACTGATTCATGCATCAATATTATATCCATTATATATTATTCCAATATAATTATGCATAAAATAGCTTTGGGTTCCTGGATTTTTGTGTTTCTACTATTTGTTTCAGAGGAATTTTAGTAAGAACCTTTGGAAGTATATTTTAAATGAACATAGCTAACATGAGAGTTATGATAATCCCTTATAGTATTTTAAAACCTATACCATTATAGGTATTTTTATTTTATAGATCCATATTAATGATGATTATGAGATAACTATATATGTTCAATCATTTAGTGATAGATCCTAATAAATTAAAATGAGTCAACACCCTTAGACAATATAGGGATTTCCCTATTGAGAAAGCCTTTAAAACTGTTGTTGGAACTGATTATATCATTTCAATATTAGGGTATCTGACTCATGTTATAATGAAAAACATTTTCAAAATGGATCAAAATATTATTATATAGTGTTATTCTCTTATATTGTATCAATTCATTTGAGAGAAGGATCAATATTTTAATAGAATTAATAATCAATTAGTATATAAATTTTGATTAATCCCATCGAAAATATATTTCCATATTTGGAAAGTAATTAAATTTAAATAGATATTCTGGATATGTATTGTCTAAAAGTATATACTACTAAATGATGCTCATTATTACAAAACACTAATGAGGCTGATGAAATAGAAATAATGAAATTGAGAACTTTTGATGTGGGTTTTATTAGGAAATAATTTCCCTGAGAATAAAAAAGAAAATGATCAAGGACATTCCTAACATTAAAGAAATATGATGAAGGAAGTGTGAAAGAATATGGGGAAACATTTATAAGATTATCCATACATACTTTAGAAAGAATACGTAATATATAAATAAAGGTTAACTATTTCATTAAGGGTCATATATATTGTCTTTGAAGGGAACTAGTTTCTCAAAAAAACTCATCATATGATAACAGAAGATCAAGTTCTATTAATAGAGAGAAATAATATTCTAGAAATTATATCTTCTAGGGAAGTCATGTGAAGAATATATGGACTGATCACCAAGATAAAATGAACACATAAAAAAAGATGAAAGGAATAAAGCAATTTACATATTGTAAAAATTATGGAATGAAATAACCTAGGAAATTATTTAAGGGAATGAGAGTAAATTACAAGATTATAGATATAGGTTTTCTAGAAAATATTTTAAGTAAAATAATGAAACTAATATTATATAGTGATTTAACTATAAAGTGATAGTTTTGGTTCTGGGCATAGAAAAAGAGTGAGTTAGTGGGTGATCAATAAAAATATATTTTAATAATCATTACCTAAAACCAAGAATGAGAAAGTTTCACATAAAATATTTAATTAATTTATTTAATATCTGAATAAATGAATAATAGATCTTAGGAACTTTCTTTATTGATGATTTTTGATAGTTAGAAAAGGTCCTTCCATATTTCCTTTATTTCTCTTGCAAAGATCAGTGGGTAGAATCCCTCTAGCGGCGATCCACATGTGATTTAATGGTCTCTAAGAAACACCAATCATTATATGGGTCCTATCATGATGAATTGAATGTCTTACATTGTTCGTTATTGAGTGATAGTTATTTGGTTTTGAAGAAAATATCTCTTAGGATTCTTGTTCATGAGAGGGGGAGAGGAGGAGTTGAGAGATAATTTGTTGTGTGCAATAATTCTCTATTCCGAAAAATGGAATTTGTTTTAAAAGAATTAATTAATTGAAATAGCTACCTATTTATAGATTTGGGATTTCAGTTACCAAATTTAATTTCATAATATCCATTAAATATAATTATAACCATTATTAAAATCACATTCTATATAATAATAATAATATTTTTACTATTTTGTGTCATTCCAACTTGTGAAAAAATGGATAAATAATATTTACCAACTTGTAAATAATTATTTTATCACTGGACATAGTCATTGTTCATTCAAACTTGTCTTGTATTTATTGAACACCAGAATAAATATTTTATTCTCATAAATAAATATTTAACTCAAAAAATAGTAAATAAATATTTATTAAATATTCAATGAAAAAAATAAACAAATTTTATTCACAATATAGTGAATAAATATTAATTTAATTTATGAGATCAATATAACTTAAATAAAATTATTTATTATTCTTAAGAATAATATATATTACATTAATTAAATTCAGATAGAATTTAATTGAGACCACCGGAAACACTTAGTGTGTGACCCTTTAGGATTATTTTGCATTGGCTTTAGGAGGGCTTGCCGAAAGTCCAAGATTACTGTCTAGAAACATGTTAATAAAACCATGAAAAATAACTTAAATTCACAATAATGAAATCCATACATGAATGATCATTGTATAATATAATCCCTTTTTCACATAATCTCATCAACCATGTTTCAAGACAGTGTCATGAACCTATATGCTTGAAATATCATTCTTTGACTATATAAAATAAACTGGTTGTTACACCCTGGCTATAGAATATAGGGTGATGGTGATATTTCAATCAAATGGATGAGATATAAAATTTCATAAATATGGAAGGGTAAAATCCTTTCTTGATATATCCATTACTAACATTTCATTCATGAAGCACCCAACAAACCCTACTTCCGACTAACATATGGCGTGATGTCTTTCGATAAAAAATCAAAGTGTGTGATTCATGACATGCATGAATGGTAGTATTAAATTATATGGAACACTACACATGCTCATAAATAGGAATATCCAATAATTAAAAAACATGTAGAACACTTACTAGCAGGTATGTTATCATAATCTCCCATCTTTAAGATTACCAAGTGTGAACATGATAAAAAGACGTTTCAGCTTCTCACGAGTATTGACACATGATGGTATATATACCATGTGTCCCATCATATTATGTTATCTAACCACATAATAGTGTTAAAAATATTTTTATAGCACTTAAATGTTCTCATCATAGTGGGGAACTTCTATGACCTTATCAATGTGAAAAATACTCTAGGACAATATCCCATTATGGTCAGGTAGAACAATGAATAATATGTAATAATATGTGTAATTTAATTTTTAATAAATCAAATATTAATGTAATCAAAATAAAATTAGTTGGTTATCGGACACAAACACTAACACATAGGTCATTAGTAAAACAAGTTCCCCAAGCATCAAGGGAACTTACTATAGAATAATCCAAGGAGAGAAGACAAAGCATATAGAATTACTACATCCCAAGTGTAAGTTCCAACCAATTTTGTAAAAGGTAAACTTATTCTCCAATATAGAATTGAGAATGATTTATTTGATTCATGTTCTACCATGTATTATATATCTGATAAATTTTCTAATATTATCACATCACCACCTCAATGATTATATCTTTAGTTAGCTTTAAAAACTCATAAGTGTAGGATGACCACATATCAAGTCTATAACTCCAATCCAATATATTTTTGTGGGAAAATGTTTCTTATAAATATTATTACTCTACATATATTTATATGTGATGTAATATTTGGAAATTATTGGGTCTATATATATCGACCATATTAATTTTCATGGAAGGGAAGTTATATTCTATATTCTAAATGAACGCATGATAGTCCATCGATGTGTAAATGAAGTTGAACTCTGAAAGAAATTTACATCAATTATATCGGTTATAATATCCATTCATAAGTTATATTTATTTAAAATGGTCAGGGAGAAACTCAACATTGATGATTTTTCTACTGTTTATGAGTTTTTTGAAGTCTTTTTGGAAGAGTTTTTTAGTCTACCCATGAATCATGAATTTGGGTTTTAGTAGAACTCATACATGGTGTTAAACCTATTTAAATTAATCCATATAGAATGAACCCAATTTAGTTATTGGAATTGAATATGAATTTATCAGATAACCTAGATAATAGATTAATTTGAGTTAGGAATTCTACATGAGTAGAACCTATTATTTTTGTTAAGAATTAAAATAGACCAATTTGTCTTTACATTGATTTTCGTGAACTTATCAAGATCAATATTAAGAACAAGTTTCAAGTACCCCATAGAACTATATTTCATGAAAAATAAAATTTATTATGTTTTTAAAGATGATTTATAGTATAGGTAATACCCTAGTTCATCTCTCAAAGAGCATTGATAGGTTTATAATGTGTATTTTTAATAAAAAGGATAAAAACTGGGGGTGGTTTTGAAAACATATTTAAAAATAAAATGACTTAATTTAAATAGTTTAGTATTTGAGAAATGATGTTTATTTTGAAAAATATGAGAAAAAGGTGTCATTTTGATCCAATACACAGATTTCATGTTCATTTTTTTTAGAGATTCCTTTAGGTTAGGAGTAATTATTTGGTTGAAAATAATTATAATCCTGATTAATTCATAAAATTTTATTTCAATGATTGAAGAACCAAACCATGAAATAACAAACTTATTCTCATGGTACATAATTTTTTAATGAAATAAGAGATCCCAAATAATATTTAAATATCAATAAATTATGTAAGAACAAGATTATTATTTTTCCAATTGAAAAAACACAAATCAATCTCTCAAAACCTCACACCGATCAGTTTGAAATTAAAATCAAATAAATCAGATGAATAAAAAAATGAAAATATTAAATAATGAATGATACATGGAATGAAATATTTTAACACCCAAATTTATCCAAAATGGTAGCTAATATATTCTTTGTAACTCCTTTTACATTTATGTAGCTCTCTTATATGGAACACCAACTATTTAGCCCGATATTGAGAGGAGGAAGCTCGGGTGGATCCCATTCTTCATTTCAGCTCTCCCTATAAGGATTGGTATCTATAGAACCTATAAGGTGATTAATTTTGTCCTCTTTAACTTTAATTTGGAATCAATTCACTCTCCTAGTCGAACATTAAAATTGGGAGCCTAAGGTATCATTTTATAGAAAAATTCGAAGCTGGGTTTGATCCCCTAGATATCGAGAAACCAAATGGTCCACAGTTTTAGATCTCCAAAGAGTATTATATAAAATTAGATAAAATTAAAAACCTGTAGAACCAAATTCTAGAAATGTCTACAAAACATTAGGAACTATTTGGATAACTACATATTGAGATATCTATAGAACACAACACACAACTTTTTACTTCATGTAGATTCAGTGGCTTGGAATGATCAGTACAGATGGGCCACTAGATTTCCAAATAGGGATTTGTTTTACTCAAATTAAATGTATACCATTTAATTTTGTACCATACCACAAAATATCATCCAATTTGGATGCACATTTTAGTATAAGTGTTTGGTTGAGTCTACTGGTGTGCTTGGATCCTTCGGAGTTGGGACCATTTTTCTTAAATATTTCCATTGTCCTTCCAAATCACCTCCACCTATAATAAAATTATCAAAACACATAGAATTAACATATTTAATAGTGATAAAAAATTGAGTCAGATATGAAGTGAAAATTGTTTTTATTTTTAAAATTTTCAATACAAAATCAGTTTGGCACAGTGGTGTAAGGGTGAAAATGAAACAATGAATCACAGTACTATCACACCCCCAAACGTAAACATTTTCACTCCTCGAAAAATTCACATTTACATAAATTATGAATGGAGATATTCTAAACTTTATGAATATTTAATATTGAATGAATATTTAATTTCTCATAGAATTGTGAATAAATAAAAAACATTCTAAGGATATATTCTCAGTGATCATTGAAAAATACATCTCAAAAATTTTATTAGAATGAAATAATGAGAGATTAATGACACAAATAGAATAAAATAATTAAAAAGTCAATCTTGTAACTTATTATCCAAATTTATGTGTATATAAAAACAATTTTATGATATTCATTCTACTTTCTATAGTGTAAATACAAGTTATTTTAAAATCGTTCTACTTACATGATCCTTTCCACTAAACCTACCCTACATACTTTTCAATAAAATTTCAAGACCCACTCAATTAAGAATTCGCATAATTCAAACAATTAGATCCCAAACTAGACATCCCCATATGTTGTACATTTCATCACTCCCCTCATTGTTTATTAGTTTTTGTTGTTGTTGTTTTTTTGGGTTTTTAGGGTGTACACCAGTTGGATAATATGTACACACACAAAGGTTAATCTGGTATAGTAATGATATAAATTAGATATGGAATTAACGTATAGAAAAATAATTTTTTATTGTATCTAAAAACTAACCTAACATATATTTACCTTTTATTAAGTAATAAATTTTCACACTCATGGTTGGGTGTAATGATGTGTGGAGAAATTAAGTGACATAATTTTCACTTAAACTACTCATACTAAGGGTACAATTCTTTTCGAAGGATTAAAAATGATACAACCATTTATATCATCGACAAATAACCAAATTTCAAGAGAATTTCACACCACAATATTTAATTATTACTGAATACACATTTCCTCAGAATTTGTTTTTGAATGTTACAACAAAATTAAATATAGAAATTACTCAGGTATTTTCAATAACATCCATGATACAATGGGAACAATTTTCCATGATAATATGGGAATCAAAAAGTAACATTTTGGAAGAAAAGTGAGGGTGGGAAGGGGGAGGGAAAATACTATACAATAATTGAAAAATGGATAAAGAGAGAAAGATGATGAAAGTTTCTAACTACCCTAGGAATGTAACCAACCCCCACACCTAGAGCATATAGTTTCTTCAAAGTAATAAAAGAGAATGTGGGAAGGAAGGATAAAACATGGTGGGTGTCATTGGTAGGATTTCTCTTGAACATGGAGTTCCTCCATCAAAGACTTTAGAAGGGCTTCATGAATGTGCTTATGCCACATACCATTGATAGTAAAGGTTCATTTGGTTTCATCATTTTAATTTTGAACAACACTAAATGAATAGAAATTTGTAACAACGTATGGTCTAAACCATTGAGAACAAATCTTACCTTGATGTAACTTCAGCCTTTAATTTTAATGGAGGAACTTCTACCCAATGTGTAATTGATGATGAAGGATGAGACAGTCATGGTAAGACCTGGTTCACTGGTCATAGATCTGAGAGTTCTCATATGAATTTCTATGAATTTTCTATATCTCCTAAATCTGAATATTCCTTTGAGAACCTACACAAAAATATTATAATTGCATTTTTTAATGGTTCAGTAAGCCCTATTCTCTATATCAATAGGGATGTAACACCTCTTTTAAAAAACAATCTGATGTAGTGACATTTCAATGGGTGTTTTGAAGAATTCTGGTAGGCCCATAATAAATCAGAAAAACTAAGACTCAAATCTTTTTTTGTTGAACCATTTCTTAAGAATTTGTTTTAACTCTCTGTTAAAATCCTTGTCTTGACCATTGGTTTGTGGGTGAAAAGCAGTAGAAACTCGATACCAAACCCCAAACCTACATAAAAGATATTTCATTATTTAGTTGAAAAAATGAGAACCCTGTTCACTAAGGAAGAACCTAGGTAATCAAAACCTACAAATATTGTGGGTCTCAAAAATTACACAGCAGTATTGAAATCATCAGCCCTCTTGAAATGTGATTCTACCCATTTTGACACATAATACACTTCAATAAGAATGTAAAGTTTCCTAAATTAATTGTTGAATGGTCCTATAAATTCAATTCCCCAAACATCGTGAATGCCATATAAGATCAAGGGTAGTTGTGGTATTTCATTTAATTTAGAGACATTCCCCATAATTTGATAGTGAGGAAAAGATTTACATAAATCATGATCATCTCCAAAAAAATTTGGCCAAAAGAGACCCTAAGTCAAGGACCTTGCGAGATGTCTATCGGAAATAAAAGTGGCCCCCAAATAGAAGAGTGTGGAAGAACAGAAAGATAGACATAAACTCATTATCAATATCACAACACCTAAGGACATGACCAATACATGTGTACCAATGGTATGGGTTGTCCAAAATGTACCAACAAGACTCATTTTTTAGATGGTTATGTTGATTTTCTCTAAAATTAGCAGGAATGAAAGTTGATACCAAATAATTTATAATTTTTTCATACCATGGAATAGCATCTTGTACTCGGTATAATTTCTCATCAAGAAACATGTCATTCATGGGAATAAATGGGGATGATTCAATGTTTGAGGATGAGAGTATCGTACTGATATAGTGGACCACCACATTATCTGGTCATTTTTTATCTCTGATTTCTTGATTGAATTCTAGAAGGAGGATCATCTAGAGAATTATATGTGCCTTAGTTTCTGATTTATTAAGGAGATACCATAGTGATTAATTGTCTGAGAACATTATTTCTTTGAACCCTATAAGGTATGACATGAATTTATCCAAGTAAAAAAAAATGGAAATAGATTATTTTTTAGTTTTTGTGTATTTTCGATGGGTAGGGTCCCATGTATGTGAGTCATAGTCAATGAAATGTGGATCTCAATCGACCCTTTGTGATATAATTTACCCAAATATATAGTTAGAGGCATCACACAAGATATCAAATGGTAAATGCCAAAAATGTGTTGGGATTATAGAGTGTTATGTGAGACTCCATTTTAATTTTTTAAAATCTTCCTCACATTATTTATTAAAAAAAAGTTTCTTTTCCTTTTGGAGTAACTGACAGAGGGATAATACAATCTTAATAAAGTCACGAATGAAACAATTGTAAAATCCTGGATGACATAACAAAGACCTCACATCCCATATATTTTTGGGGAATAGTAGGGAAGAAATGATATCCAATTTTCATTTATCAACTTAGATACCATCCCAAAAAATGAAATTCCCATGTAATATACCTTGTCTCACCATGAAATGAAAATTCATTTAATCTAATAGAGATTATTTTCAATACAAAAATGTTGGAATGTACCAAGACTACTCAAACATTAATGAAAAGAATATCCATAAACAATGAAATAATATATGAAAACATACATAAAATTATCTAGGTAATCCAAAAAAATACTAACCATGCATCGTTGGAATGTACTTGGAGAATTTCACAGATCAAATGGAATCCTCCTATAAGAAAATGTGCCAAACGAAAAAGTGAAGGTCATATTTTTCTGATGCTAGAGGGAAATATGGATCCAAAATTATCGAGAATAACCATCAAGACAATAGTAATGGGACCTAACTACTAGCCAATATCGCATATGTTCAATGAATAGAAATTAGAAATGGTATTTTTCTAGTGTGATGGTTTAATAGCTGATAGTATATATAGACACACCATTTTTTCTATATTGGAGTTGGATCCAATTCATTGTTTTCATTTTTAATTATTGTAAGAATAGTTTTTTAGGAACTACATAAACTAGAATGACCCATTAGATATCATAGATGGGTTAAATGATTCCAGTAGACCTTAATTTAATTAACTAACTATTGAAAACCTCTAGGATGTTTGGGTTCTGTATTTGTTGTTCCTTCCTCACTAGTTTATCCTCATCATTTAAAAATATATGATGTGTGAACATTTATGGTCTAATACGAATAATTTTAACAAGTTTCTATACCAGAGCATGTTTATACTCCCTCAAAAGTTCAATTACTCGCAATTCATGCTTATGGGGGAGAGAACTATCAATGATGATAAAAAACTTGTTTCTATTCTAAAGATATGAATATTTTAAATAATGAGGTAGTTGTTTTAGTTCCAATTTATGGGGAATATTGGATTTATTGGAGTGTGTGTGAATGTGAGAGGTCACTAATATCATCTAACTACTCAATGTTATTATCCTCATATGAGAAATAAGACTTTACATGCGTATCCTTATCATCTATAGTCATCAGATCCTTAGTGTTCAAGAAATTATCAATTAACAAACATGCATGACATTTTCGTAGATCATTACAATATTATATGCATGATTCATTTCCTATAATTTAAATTAATGATGAATACTCAGAAAGGGTATTAGGGGAAAGAAAAGATGTTTTTTAGGGCAAGGGATACATTAATTAAATTAATAGAGAGAGAAATAAATGTCTATATGAGGGGTGCTTCATGAAATCAATGATATTGAAGTGGGCAATGTCACCACAAAACTCCATAGATAATTTTATATTATGGACATTAATAATGGTTTTGGTAGTTTTAGGGAATGATCTCTCTAATATAATTGGGATATTTCCGATCATCTATTCATCTTCCATTTTAATAACATATCAGCGAGTAGGAAAATTTAAATTTTTCACCCACACAAGAACATACTCTAACAAACTAGAAGGGTGTGTTGTACAACAATTTTATAATTTATAAAAAATTAAAGTGGGCTTCAGTTCCCCAACTTTCAAACAAGTGTAAATATAGTGAGGCATCACATTTAGAGAAGAACCTAAATCAAGCATATCATTGGTAAAAGGAATACTCTCCTATGGTTCATGAAATTGAGAATATTCCCAAATCATTTCATTTGGTGGGAAGTGATGGATCTATTAATGTTGATACATTCCTCCCAAATATCACATTCTCATCCCCTTTAATTTTCCATCGGTGTGTACACATATCATTCAAAAACGTAATGTATCATGAAATTTGATTTGAGACATCAATCAATGGAATGTAAACATACACTTTTATGAATGTTTTCAATATTTTTTTATAAAGTCTAGTTTCCTTTTGTTTCCTAGGTTTGGTAGACCTTTGGGGAAATGTAAGAGGAGTGATTGGGATAGATGAATCTTCAACAAACACTCTCTTTCCTTTGGATGAAATTCTCTCAGGTGAAGTGTTTTCAACATTTGGACTAATTTCAACAGTTGGGATGATGTTTTACTTTGGAGGGGATGAATATAAATAGGGTTCATTTGGATTTTATGTTGCGTTCCACTGTTATGGGTGATAACACATACATTTACCTTATCCCTAGGGTTGACTAGTGGTTGAGAGGGTAGTTTACCCAACCCATGGCTTTGGATTTCCCCCACCGAGATGGCTAGTTGGCCTAATTGTGTTTTTAGGCATTGTATAGAATATTGGGTTGTTTTCTAGGATTGGAGACTATTATCATCCATTTATTTTATAATATCTTGTTGGCTAGGCTCGACTTTTAGAGGGGTTATCAGAAAGGCATTTAGGAAAGTTTAGGATTTCTAGGTGGTGGTGGATTTCTACTCTGCACTAGTTGGTTCCATGGCTATTGAGGTTGGTTTGAATACCCCTCTCACCTATAATATTGAGTTTCCTTCCACACATGGTTGGATGGATTGTAAGGTTCTTGACTATAGGGTTGTTTATATGGTTGTCATGGGAAGATTTCCTCATAAATCTTAGAAGTTCCTCTCTGTTGAGGGAATTGGTCAGAATAGTGGGTTCCAGAAGAACATATTCAATAGTTTATGGGAGGAGGATATTGGGATTTCCCTTGGGAAAGAGAAAGTTGATGAAGAAGGGTACTTACCTTTTTAAACTTTGTGCCCAACTTCTTCTCTAATTCGGTACTTTTCACCTCATGGACACCTTGAATGCGTACACTAGACCTTGAACTGAATTATTAAGTGTTATGTTCCATGTTATCAATTATGGTTATTGCAACAATTGGAGTCTTATCAACTATTGCTCCACCTACAACAACATAAATCTTGTTTCGATCAATAGGAATCATAAATTCATTAAAATATTTTATTAATAGTTGATCACTTATTTGGTGGTGTGAGAAACTTAAAAAAATAATTTTAAATCATTCAAAGAATTTAGGAATATTTTCCCCTTATAGTGGTATTATACCACATATTTCATTCCTTATTATTGTAGTTCATGAATCTATGAAATAGTTTTTCAAGAAAAAGGAATTTCTTGTCTCACCAACCTTGAATTTGTGAATTAACACAGTAAATCTAATATTTTACAGTGTCTTTTAATGAAAATGGGAATTTACTAATATTTACTTATTTTTCATCCAAATTAGTAGGTTTTAAAGTCAACACATAGTGTGAAATTATTTTAAATTATAATATGGGACATCTCATGTGAAACCATATAATCTGGGTAATAAGTGAATTAAATAAGATTTATTTCTAAATTAGGTGCCTCACCTGGTATTTGAACATAAGTGGGTTGGATATCAACATATTGTGAGGTTAGTTATTTTAGTGTTCTATTATTTTCTACCATGTTATATAAGTTATGTTCAATTTTAATGTGTGTTCTAGAAGAATAATAAGGACTAATAAGAGTTTTAATGTTTTGGGTGTCCTCCTTCAATGGGCCATTTAGTTCTTCTTGGTGTTGATGATGAAATATCCTATCAGGTTCATGTTTGAAAAGAAGTAGTTCCTACATTAAAGATCACATAATGAAAAAGTCTTAAAAAATGTATATTTTAGGAATAAAATCTAAAAATAAATGGTGAAAATAAGATAATAAATAATTACAGAATACACAATACATTTAAAAAAAAAGATACTAATAACAAAAGAACTCACTAGTAATGGTGAATTTTTTTGAACATGTTGTCATGAAACATAAAATTAATAATTTTTTTAATGATTATTTATAGTATATGGTCGAACCTATGTCATATCTCAAAGAGTGTTGATTGGTTTGGAGTGTTTGTTTTTAATAAAAAACTAAAAATCAGGGTGTTTTTGAAAACTGTTTTCAAAATTAAATTACATAATTTATAGAGCTTAATAATTGAGGAACCAAAAATATTTTGAAAAAAATGGGGTGTTATTGTGACTCACTACACACATTTCATGTTCATTTCTCATAGATATTCATTTAGATTTGGAGTAATTCTTTGGTTCAAAAAAATTGTAATCCGGATTAATGCATAAAATTTATTTCAATGCTTGAATAACTTAACTATGACATAAAAATAATATTGTAAAGGTATAGAACATATGAATAGAATAAGAGATTTAAAATCAGATTGAAATCTCAAGAATGTTGGTAAGAAATGGATTCTTGTGTTGTGTAATCAGAATAACAAAATTCACACACTCAAAACCTCACACCAATCAGTTTGAAATTAAGATAAAATCAATACCATTCATCAAAACAAGTATTCAAATATGAAATAATGAAATATACATGGAATGAAATTTTTTCACACAAAACATAATCCCATCCAGTAGCTAATATATTCAGAATAACTCCTTGACATGTGTGTATCTCCCTCACAACGAATTCCCACCCTTTAGCACGACATTGGGAGGATGAAGAAGATATGGTGGATCTATTTATTAATTTCAACTCTCCCTATGAGGATAGGGAGCTCCAGAAAATTCAATTGGATGAAGTAAATCGTATGGAACTTCAATTTTTCATCACATAACTCTCCTGGTCAAACATTCAAATAGGGAGCCCAAGGTATCATTTTGTAGGAAAATTGGAAGGTGGTTTTGAGACCCCATATTTAAAGAAATAAAACATCCCATTATTTTAGACCTCTAGGAAGTCTTATATATATTCAAGGAAAATTAAAAAGTTGTATCCCAACCTCTTAAATATCTCAACATAGAATTGTTCATGATTTTGACAATTACAGCTCAAGATATAGATAGAACACATCACACCAATTTTGACTTCATGCAGATTCACTGGCTTGGATAAAACAGTATAAATTGGCCAAAGATAGACAAATTGGGCTTTTAAATATTTTTTAGAAATGTATCCCATTGAAATTTAGACTATATAGAAAATATCAGCCCATTTGGATGCACATTTTAGTATCAGTATGTGGTTGAGTCCACTGTTTTGCTTGGATCCTGTGTAGTTTGGCCCATTTTTCTTAAACTTCATAATGTTACCTCCAAATAACCTCCACCTACAATGAACTTATAAAAAAAAGTTCCATTTCACTTTTAAAAAGTGATAAACACAAAATAATTTAATCAAACATGAAGTTAATTTTTTTATTATTTTTATAATTTAAATGAAAATCTAGTTTATCAAAATGGTGTAAGGATGAAAATGACACAGTGAATCATAGTGAGATCACCCATATCGACAATATATTTGATTAATTATGATAATATTGATATTTTTCCATTATTTATCTTTAATATGGATATAACCATCTTTATAAGGTTATCTTATTATGAATTTATTGTAATTCCATTTAGATATAAGAATTATCATGTTTTCTTCATAGATTTCATGAATAGATTCTTTATAGATTACCTTGATCTCATTATAGTAGTCCTTATATATGATATTATTATATATTAAAATTTTATGGAAGATAATGAAGAACAATTTTGAATTTTTTTTGAAGGCGATAATGAAGGAAAAAATATATGGGAAATTTACCAATTGTGAATTTTGGCAATAAAAATTCTCATTTACAGGTCACATAATTTCAAGTGAAGTTATATCAGTGGATCTTAAAGAGACAAAAGTTATTTAGAAATGGAATAGACCATCCATAGTATCCATTATCTATATTTCTTATATGATGGATGGATATTATAAATTCATTATTAGATATTTCTCATATCTATCTAACCCACTCACCATGTCGACTTGGAAGAGGGTTAAGTTCTTATGGAGAAATAAATGTGATGAGAATTTAAAATAAGAAAAGAGAATGTTGGTAAGATACCCTTTGATTACAGTAACATAAAATGAAGAATTTTTTGAGTTATATGGTAAGGAATCAAATAATTGAATGTGATTCTTATTCTTGTAGAATGATATGGAAAAAAAAATTGTTTCCTTCTAATTGAAAATTCAAGAGCAGAATTACCTAACAAAATATTTGAAGCTTGTAGTGGTAAATTTCACATTAAATATATTGTTGGACTCCTCATGTGTTAATCATGTTTTAATTATCACAAATCTTATTACTGTTAATTATTCTCGATCTTCATTGCACATCTTGCTAATGCTCTTAAATCTCTACAATAACAACTCATCATGTTTTAATGATAACAAATCTTATGGATGTTAATTACTCTCTTTATTATTTACAAGTCTCATGCATGATCACAAATCTAACATAAATTATCAAGACTTTATGTTTATGATTCAAGTTCAATTACTCTCTAATGGTTAGACTTAATCCATATTCTGCATATTACTGTCTAAGTCTAAGTAGAGATATTTGTCTAATTATGGACTCACCGTGACCCCGACACCGTGATGGACTCACCATGACCCTGACACCGTGAAGTAATCACCGTGACCCAGACACCCTGAAGGACTCACCATGAACCTGACACCGTGAAGGACTCACCGTGACCCAGACACCGTGAAGGACTCACTATGACCCAGACACAGTGATCTAGACACCGTGACATGGACATACCATGAAGATGATACCGTGAAGCTAATACCGTAAAGCTTATACCATGAAGCTCATACCGTGAAACTCATACCGTGAAGAAGACACCGTTTACTTAATCACTGTGACACTGTTTCTTAACCTTTTGTCAATATTATTTAAATAATAATAATAGTCATATTTGATGTTTTTAATGTATTTAATGTTAATTAATGATAGTTGTTGACATGTCAGGAAACCGTATCTTGTACCTATGAAAAGGGAATCATTCCTACTGTCAGAACTCGTGGAATATAAGGAAGATTAAGATGCAGTACACGTACAAGCGGTGAAGGAAAGAAAAGTGTGAATATACAATGAGATGATCTTACATACATCAAAAACACTATTCTGAACAAAAAGATCAATCTTGAGCAAGAAAGAGATTTTAAGACTTTCAAAGAACTCTCATGAATGAAATCCAAAACCATTAAAGAACACATGACGAATCAAGAGATCATTCTCATTCCTGTATAAGACAAGCTGACTACGACACTCTATTTTTCAACAAAAAACCCAGAGAAGGACTAAAGAGCATTCCTGCTGAATCCAACAAGTCCAGAGATGCATTGATAATCACTAGAGCTTTCTAAACTCTTATCTGTTCTCTCTAAGTGATTTATTTATTAACATTCAAGCAGTGTGGTGTACTATGTATTTCTTATACACACACTGTCTCCTGCACTAAACTAGAGGATTTCAAAATCCTCAAACCACAATTGTTTACTCTTTTTTACCCACGTCAACTATGGAAGAGGTCCTTGTGTGGGCTGGTCTATTTGTTTCCCACGAAGAACAGTGGTAGAGGTCCCTGCATGGCCTGGATAGTTTTGTAAACTGTTGTTAACCCCGATCCAGGGTGTGGATAAAATTTATATAAATTTGAGAGGACTAAGTCTTAGCTTGAGACTAAACCTCTTGTTATATATGCAGTGCACTTTTAGTTTATGTTTATAGTATACTAAATATATCTTATTTATTCCGCTGCTATTACTTTGAAATACAAAACTATTTTAAAGCTACTTTTATAGTTAAATTAGAAAGTGTTTACACTTATTGTAAATCAGTAGGTTAGTTTCAAAAGTTAGTTTGATCTTGTGGTTAAATTAACTGAGACCTAATCAATCTTTGAGAAGCAAAGTGAACATTTACAATATGTATAAATTCACTACAGTTTAACTTGTTTTATAAATTGGGGTATTTTAAATATATAATATTTTAACAGAAATTTTAATTGGAACTCAATTCACCCCCACTTGAGTATCCACTCCGACCAACATTTGGTATCAAAGGAATTGTTTTTGTTTATAGATTTTGTTAAATACTCTTTTTTTCAACTGTGATTTTAGTTTCATCTTTAAAAATCATAAATTTTTGTTAGTTCTAAATTTTATCTCTTTAAATTATCTTTCTAAAATCTAGTTATGGATAATAGGCTAGAGGGTGCTTCTACTAACAGGCCACCTTTCATCAATGGTACAAACTATGCTAAGTGGAAACTTAAAATGAAACTTCATTTAGAAAGCATGGGTTTTGATATCTGGACTGCTATAGAGTCTCAATATAAAATTCCATAATCTGAAATAATAACTTGGGATGAACCTAGAAAGACTATCTACAATAATAATTGTAAATCTATGAATTCCCTGTATTGTGCTCTAGGAGATGATGAGTTTAATAGAATTTTTTCTTGCAAAACTGCTTTTAAAATATGGGATACATTGGGTGTTTCTCATGAGGGAACAACCAATGTTAATGAAATGTGATGGAATACTTATACTATTAAATATGATAATTTTAAAATAAAGACTAATGAACCTATTTTTGATATGTATCTAAGGTTTAATGAGATAGTCAATACTAAGAATTCACTTGGTAAAGCTATTCTAGCAAAGGAACAAATTATGAGAATCTTGAGATATTTACCAGACCGATGGAGAGGCACATCTGTTTCAATCAGAGAGTCGTGTGACATTTATTCTCTTCCTGTAAAAGAACTCATTGGTAAGTTCATGATGTATGTTGAAGAACTCAAGGTGAATAAGGAGGAAGATGATGAACCTAAGAGAAAATCTGTGGCTTTCAAGACTACTACTTCAAAGAGTAAGGATAAAGATAAAGCTCAAATACAAACGGGCAGTTCAACCAGTGAAAATTTAGACTCTGATAGTGATGCTGAAATGGCTCAGATATCTAGAAGGTTTAAGAGATTTTATAGGAAGAAGAAATTTTTCAGAAAATCAAATTACAAAGGTAAGTATGACAATAAGAGATATTAGAAGAAAGATTGGAAAAAATCCAGATAAAAGTGATGAAGTTGTTTTCTATGAGTGCAAAAGGAAAGGAAATATAAAAGAATACTGTCTTAAGCTGAAATACAAGAAGAAATATGAGTATAAGGATAATAAGTATAAGAAAGCCATGAAGGCTACGTGGAGTGCTTCTGAGGATAGCTCCAGTGAATCTGAAGCTTCTGAGACTGAAAACAGAAATAAGGAAAACACGTGTTTTATGACAAACACATCTAAGGTAACATTTGAAACTCCTGCTTTAAATTCTTATTATTCTGAAGATGATTCTGATTTTGAAAATATGTCAAAATATGAACTGTTTGAATACTGTGATATGTTGGAAGAAACTTGTAATGAGATGAAAGAAAAATACAAAGGTTTAAATAACCAATATGATTTAACTATTAAACATAAATCTGATCTTGACATAGAAATGAAAAAGAATGTTCAATTGCTTAAAGAAAACACTGAACTAAAATTATCAAATGAGAAACTTAGGAAGGATTTAGAAAAGTTCACAAATGGAAAAGTTACTCTTACTCAAATCCCAGGTAAGAAAATTTCACCTAGATACACTACTGGAATAGGCTACAAACCTAGAAAAAGAAAAATTACCAAAACTAGATTTATTCCAAAATCTGGACAGAATGTAGATAGTTCCAGTTCTGGATGTCCATTTTCTTCAACTAGTTATTCACTTAGTTATAAATCTAATAGAGTTTATCTTTCAAAATAATTTGATTATGTAAATTATATGAGACCCATAATACAAATGTGGGTACCAAAATATTTGATTGCTAACCTGTCTGGACCCAAGATGATCTGGGTACCAAAATCATTTCCTATATAAATCTGTTTTGTAGGAATCCTGTTTGAAGAGTTTCCACAAGAAGACATGGTATCTGGACAGTGGATGTTTAAGAAATATGTCTGGGGATTATTCATGCTTCAAAAGTTTAATAATGGTTGATGGAGGACATGTCACCTCTGGGGATAATTATAAAGGAAAGATCATCGGCCTAGGCTAAATTGGTAACACTGATTCAGTTTTAATTTCCAATGTTTTATTTGTTTATGGACTGAAATATAATCTGTTAAGTATTTCCCAATTATGTGATGATGGTTTTAATGTCAAAATTGAAAATGATTCTTGTAATGTTTTTAATTCTAAAAACGTTTTAGTCTTTTTTACTCTAAGAAATGAAAATTTTTATGCTATTGATTTAAATTCCTTAGCTAAGAAAAATATTACTTGTTTTAAAGCCTTTCATAAAGAGTAATGGTTATGGAATAGAAGATTAGGACACTGTAATTTACACTCACCTAGAAAACCAAATATGAATAACTTAGTTAGAGACCTACCTAAACTTGAGTTTCCAAATGACAAAGTTTGTAATCGCTGTCAAAAGGGAAATCAAAATAATGTTTATTTCAAATGAAAGAAAGAAGTTTCAACTTCTCAACCTCTCGATTTGGTTCACATGGATTAGTTTGGACCATCTAGAGTTTCTAGATAAAATTGGAAGCACTACTTCTATGTCCTAGTAGTTGACTTTTCTAGATATACTTGGGTATACTTCTTAGCTCACAAAAGTGAATCTTGTTCTTACTTTGTTAAATACTCCAAATCTGTAGAAAATCTTAGTGGACTTAAAATTAAAACCCTAACAAGTGATCATGGCTGTGAGTTTGAAAATCATGAATTTGAATCCTATTGCTCACACAATGGATATAGTCACAATTTCTCTGCCCCTAGGACACCTCACCAGAATGGTGTAGTAGAAAGGAGGAATAGAACCCTGCAAGAAATTGCTAGAACTATGCTTAATGAATATGACCTACCTATTTAATTTTGGGATGAAGCTACCCATACAGCTTGTTATATCATTAATAGAGTCTTAATTAGACCTGTTCTTAAGAAGACCCCTTATGAGTTGTGGAACAATAGAAAACTTAAAGTTAGTTACTTTAGAGTCTTTGGATGTCAAGTTTTTATTCTTAATACAAAAGATAATCTTGATATGTTTGCTTCTAAGAGTGATGATGGAATATCTTTAGGATATTATTTAACTATAAAAGCCTATAGTGTTTTTAATAAGATAACCAAGTATGTGGAAGAATCTGTTCACATCAAGTTTGATGAAACTAATCCACATGAGCCTAAAACTTCTCTTGAAAATCTTGAAGAAGATTTATCTGTTTTGGACCTTAATGAAAAATCTAATGAACATGCTATAAAGAAAACAAGTTCTGGACTTATTCCAGAATCTTCTCCTAATGAACCTGAACCTAGAGAAGAACCTGAAATTTCTTGTCCTACCTTTACTAGATCAACTAGGATTCTAAAGAATCATCCTTTAGATACTGTTGTAGTAAATCTTGATAGAGGGAAACAGACTAGAGCTTCTCTTAGAAATAATTTTGAACATCAAGCCATATTTTCATATCTTGAACCTAAAAACATTGATGATGCTATTGATGATGAATTTTGGGTAATTGCTATGCAAGAAGAACTCAATAAATTTGAAAGAAATAAAGTTTAGAATCTTGTTGAAAGACCTAAGGACACTTTCACAATAGGCACTAAATGGGTGTTCAGAAATAAAGTAGATGAATCTGGAAAAATAGTTATAAATAAAGCTAGGCTAGTTGCACAAGGCTATAGTCAAGAAGAAGGTATTGACCATGAGGAGAATTTTTCTCCAGTATCCAGATTAGAAGCTATTAAGATTTTACTTGCTTGTACTACACCTCTAAATTTCAAAATCTATCAAATGGATGTCAAGAGTGCATTCTTGAATGGATATATTGTTGAGGATGTTTTTTTTGAACAACCACCTGGATTTTCAAACCCTCATTTTCCAAATCATATTTTCAAATTATCAAAAGCTTTATATGGTTTAATGCAAGATCCAAGAGATTGGTATTATAGATTAAGTACTTTTATAATTTATAAAGGTTTTACAAAAGGAATAGCTGATCCTAATATATTTATAAAACGAATTTATAAAGATGTTTTAGTTGTACAAATTTTTGTAGAAGATATTATTTTTGGATTTTCAAAATCAACATTATGTACTGATTTTTCCAAAATGATGAAAAATGAATTTGAAATGAGTTTAATGGGTGAACTTAAATTCTTTCTTGGATTTAAAATATTTCAAAATGATGATGGAATTATTTTAACTCAAATTAAATATACTAGAGATCTTTTAAAACGTTTTGGATTGGATAGCACAAACAATAGTGACACTCCCATGAGTACCACCTATAAGATGGATATTGATGAAAATGGTAAATCTTTTGATCAAACCACTTATAGAGGAATGATTGGAAGTCTACTCTACCTAACTGATAGTCGTCCTGAAATTATCTTTAGTGTGTGTATGCATGCTCATTTTCAAGAAAACCCTAAAGAGTCACATTTAAATTCTATAAAGAGAATTTTCAAATACCTCAAGCGTACTCCCAATTTAGGAAAATTCTATCCCAAAGGACAATCATTTGAATTAGTTAGTTATTCTGATGCTGATTTTCTGGATGTATGCTAGATAGAGGAAGCACCTCTGGAGGATGTCATCTTTTAGGCAAGTCACTAGTATCAAGGTGTAGTAAGAAACAAAATTATGTTGCATTATCTACTGCAGAAGCTGAATACATAGCTGCTGGAAATTGTTGTGCACAAATTTTGTGGATGAAACACACATTACTAGACTATGGATATCAATTCTGACATTTCCCAATAAATTGTGACAAAACAAGTGCTATTAACATTTATAAGAATCCTGTTTCTCATTCTAGGACAAAACATATTGATGTAAGAAATCACTTTTTGAGGGATCATTATCAAAAAGGTGATATCAATTTGGAATTCATTGGTACTGAATATCATCTTGCTGACATATTCACTAAACCATTAAATTCTGAGAGATTAGACTACATCAAACATGATCTTGGTATGATTAATCATTAGTAAATATCTTACTGATCTTAATGTTTAATACTTTACATTATTTTACTTTACGGTTTCATGGTCACTGTTTCTAAGTTACTGTTTTATGTTCACGGTCTCACCATCAAGACTTTATTCTCATGGTCTGTCGACTTACTGTCTCACCATGACTACACAGAATGCTTACTTTCTCACCATGACAACTACCAACTATCTCACCATGATGACTTGTTTTCATCACACCGTAACTCCTACTCACGGTCTCACAGTGAATATTATTTATATTCTTATTTAAACCCGTATCGTGTAATTTTTTACTTTACTACTATTTAATTTCCCATGTTTTTATTTTTATGACGTTTGCATTCCCAAATGATAAAACTTAAGGGTTTCATTCGATTCCTTACTCGAACTCTCTCCCGAACCTTCTCTCCTCTCTTGTCCGAACTATCAGTGGATGCCAAGGATGAAGCATCCATCTTCACCCTCACCTGAGAAGCGCCGCTCTAAGAAATAGAAGAGGATACTGAGGATAGCTCTTGAAGGACTTCTAAACCCAAACCTATTAAGCCGTACAGTTGTACCTGAAAAAGAGGTTTTCCCATAGTGGTTTCTATCTAGAAGATCTTTAGTTTTGAAAGTTTTAAGAGATCAAGGATAGCTTGGATGGTTCACTGGATAGAATAGACCGATCTACCCGATATTGGTATCTCAGTTTTATCAGTATGTGAAGTTTTCTTTTGAGTTTGGAGAAAGATTTATGGTCACAAGCTATATAAATGGTCAAAAGTGATCTTTCTCTTCGAGGCTGTGGGCTGTATGCCTAGGGATTCCCCATGAAGGAGTTTCTGAGGATTACCAGAGAGACCCTCCTCCAAAAACTGACATCTTTGACCTGGAGACTGCTTTAGAAAACCTAACTCGAAATGGCACCAAGAGAAGGGCCATAACTTCTGAATTAGATGGGGATACTAGACTTCTATTTAAATTTGTTCAAAATTTGATTAGTCTAAGAAAAGAAGATTTTGCTGTGAGGAAGTATCAGGATGTGTTCCTGATTCATCTGTTGAAGAATGGTCATAAGTTCAACCTATGAAAGTATGTTATCAACCATATCTGTGAGAAGATCAAAGTCACTTCGAAATCCACCTCCTTGTTTTACTCAAGGATGATTTCAGCTATGTTAGTATCCAAAGGGATGGTTGGACCGAATGAAGAAAAGTTAGAGGACGTGGATTTCTGCCTATCCATGCCTACCATCAGAAGGATGAAGATTAGCTAGAAACACTGGAAGAAGAAATGGGTTGAGGATAATGATCATGTTTATAAAATGTGTAATCCTGTTGACTATCCAAGAAGGCCTAAAAATCTATCTGATCTTGGTTTGGAACCAGATGAAGTGGCTGAGTATTCAAAATAAGAAGAAGAAGAGGAAGTAATAATTGAATTATCTCCAAGAGAAGAAGCTGGAAGACCTCAAATGGAAACAACTCTTGTTGAAAAAGAATATACTATTGTACCTGCTGTTATCCCTACTGAAACACCTCAAGAAGATGAAGTTGGTGTTAGTTTGAGAGAAGAGGAAGCTCCTGTTCCTAGTGTGGATTTATGTCCAGAAGATCATCCTAATGCTGTGAGGAAGTTGGTTTTTCCTGATTTAGAACATCAAGTAACCGTAGAGGGAGATCTTGTTGAAGAGGTTCTTTCTATTGAAAAAGAAGCAGGTCTGGAAGTTCAACCAGTGGAACAATCGGCCCCTGAGATTGTTCCCTCTGCTGAAGATAGGATGGAAATTGCCTTCTAGCTAGCAAGTCAAGAGTTTGCTGAAGAGATTAGGGATGATCTTGTGGATCTTGTTCATGTTCTTGAGCCTCAAAAATCTGAATGGGAAGCACAATTTGTGGGGGAGGAACCTCAAAACCTTGAGATTACAAAAGCTGGATCTGCTGAAGCTTCCCAACCTTCTGTCTCATAATCTGTTCTCACCCGATTTGTTTTCCTTAGCTTTTATGATGTTAATGAGTCAGATCATGTGTCTACAACTGGAATGGATCTTTCTTCTCTGTTTCAACTGAAATCCGTAGCTCATTCAGAACCAGAACTAGAGCCCCAACCTCAATCCGAATCAGAATCTGAGTCTAAAGATGACTCTGAACCTCAACCAGAATCTGAACCAATACCTTTACATTCACCCTTACCTGAGCATCACTCCTTTGTGACTAAAGATGATCTGAAAGTTTTTGGAGAAACTTTGTTAGCTGGAGTTGAGAAAATTGTCTCCACTCAACCTCGTCCAGTGACTCAATTAATTCAATAAGATGCATCAATTCTCTTGGAAAATATTATCTTTAATATTCAACCAATGATGATCTGAGAAATTCGAGATGTCAGATTTGTGAATAAGCTTCTGAGTGCTGATGTTGCAAATCTGAAAAATATGATAGCAAGTTTGTAGAATGAGTTATCTTTGAGATCCGAGCCTGCTCCTGTTTCTGCTCCTGCACCAGTTTCTGCTTTCCCTGAGCCATCTGATTCCCTCCTTTCTAGGGATATTGTGTCTCAAGTTCATCCATACCTGCTTTATTTTGATGAAAATATTGGAAAAAGACACACCAAGATGCTGGAACGCATGAGAGAGCTTGTGGAAAATTTGAATAAGCTTACAGATGAATACACTGGATGCCTGAAAAAAGTTCTGAAACAGCTCAAAGTTCTAACTGAAGACGTCAAGGCTTTAACTTCTTCTAGTTAGGCCTCCACATCTTCTTTGGATGATTCTATGCTGAGATCCCTAATCAAAGAAGAACATCAGAGTGCCTTCAGTGGCTTGGATCTATCTTATTTTTCAAAAGTGGTTATGAATAGTGATAGAGCATTTGACTTTGTTTGGATTTATTCTAAGATATACAATGATTCTCAACAAGATATCACCAAGAAAATAGATCTTTATCTCTCCCAAATTTTCTCTAAATGTGATATTCCAGATCACTTTAGATATCTTATTGAAAATTTGAGAATTCCTCTGATGACTCATGTTTTTAAAACTCAAGGTCAGAAACTTACAAAGTTCACCAGATTGATGGAAAAGTTTATGGAGAATATGGATGATTTTGAAAAGGCTATGCAATATGGCAGATAAATAATTACTGATTTCATCAAGCTTTTGAAGTTGTATCTTCATGTGCAGAGTACTACAATAGTTTCTCCAGCGGCTGCACCCCTTAGACCTGGTCTACCTACCCTAGCCTCAACTGCCATGTCAGTCAGCCAAGCTCTTTCTGAGATACGACCAGTCATTCTTGACCATCCTAAGCCTAGATATTCTACTACTCCCACTTTGGCTCCATCTGTTTTTGAAGGTATACCATTACCCTCTTTGTATAATGCATCTGTTCCTTCTTCTACTTCAGCACCATCTCCTGCTACTGATAAAGTCAAGGAAAAGATGAATCCCTAAAGAGTCTAGCTACTGTTTTATTTTTGATGGGATGTCATTTCTTGTTTACTGTTTGTAATTCTCCAGTATGTTGTATTCTGAACCCTTTGTTTAATGAAAACTACTGAGTTTCATTTCATTTTCTCTACTTTTTGATAATCCCAAAAGGGGGAGAAATATATACAAGTATAAATGGGGGAGAAAAGCTATAAGTGTCAGTTCTATAATGTTTCTTCTATGCTAGTATCTGTAATGTTACATTTATTTTATATTCTGACTATATCTGATTTGTGATCATCAAAAAGGGGGAGATTGTTGGACTCCTCATGTGTTAATCATGTTTTAATGATCACAAATTTTATTACTATTAATTAATCTCGATCATGATTGCACATATTGCTAATGATCTTAAATCTCTATAATAACTACTCATCATGTTTTAATGATGACAAATCTTATGGATGTTAATTACTCTATTATTTTCAAGTCTCATGCATGATCACAAATCTCACATATATTATCAAGCCTTTATGTTTATGATTCAAGTTCTCTTACTATCTAATGGTTAGACTTAATCCATATTCTGAATATTACTGTCTAATTCCAAGTACAGATATTTGTCTATGTATGGACTCACCGTGACCCAAACACTATGAAGGACTCACCATGACCAAGACACCGTGAGCTAGACACCGTGACATGGACATTCTTGTGAAGCTGATACTATGAAGATGATACCGTGAAGCTGATACTGTGAAGCTCACACCGTGAAGCTCATACCGTGAAGCTCATACCATGAAGAAGACACCGCTTACTAAATCACTGTGACACCATTTCTTAACTTTTTTTCAATATTATTTAAATAATACTAACGGTCATATTTGATGTTTTTAATGCATTTAATTTTAATTAATGATAGTTGTTGGCATGTTATGAAACCGTATCTTGTACCTATGAAAAGGGAATCATTCCTAATGCTAGAACTCGTGGAATATAAGGAATATTAGGATCCAATACACGTACAAGTGGTGAAGGAAAGAAAAGTGTGAATATAGAACGAGAAGATCTTACATACATCAAAAAAACTGCGCTGAACAAGAAGATCAATCCCGAGCAAGAAAGAGATTTCCAGACATTCAAAGAACCCTCATGAATGCAATCCAACACCACTGAAGAACACACGACGAATCAAGAGATCATTCTCATTCCTGTAGAAGACAAGCTGACTATGACACTCTGTTTTTCAACAGAAAAACCAGAGAAGGACTAAGAAGCATTCCTACTGAATCCGATGAGTCCAGATCTACATTGATAATCACTAGAGATTTCTAAACTCCTATCTGTTCTCTCTAAGTGATTTATTTATTAACTTTCAGGTAGTGTGGTGTACCTTGTATTTCTTATACACAAACTGTCTCCTGCACTGCACTGGAGGATATCAAAATCCTCAAACCACAATTGTTTACACTTGTTTACCCACATAAACTGTGGAAGAGGTCTTTATGTGTCATGATCTATTTTTTTCCCATGAAGAACAGTGGTAGAGGTCCATGCGTGGCCTAGACAGTTTTGTAAACTGTTGTTAACCCTAATCCAGGGTGTGGATCAAATTTATATAAATTTGAGAGGATTAAGTCTTGGCTTGAGACTGAACCTCTTTTTATATCTGTTGTGCACTTTTAGTTTAAATTTATAGTATACTAAATATATCTTATTTATTCTGATGCTATTACTTTGAAATACAAAACTATTTTAAAGCTACTTTGATAGTTAAATTAGCAAGTGTTTACACTTATTGTAAATCAATAGGTTAGTTTCAAAAGTTAGATTGATCTTGTGGTTAAATTAACTGAGACCTAATCAATCTTTGAGAAGCTAAGTGAACATTTACAATCTGTATAAATTCACTACAATTTAACTTCTTTTATAAATTGGGGGATTTTAAATAGACAATATTTTAACAGAAATTTTAATTGGAACTCAATTCACCCCTCTATTGAGTATCCACTCCGACCAACATATATAAAGGAATTAATTTAAAATATTTTTATTTTCATCAATATTTATATTATGGAATCACAATCAATGTACAAGGAATGAAATTTTAAAACCAAAATTCTCATAAACAATGATCAAAATAACACTCAAAACAATGATAATAATAAAACATTGTTAAAAAATGAGTAATAATATGTTATAAATGGATCATGTATTATATTATAGATAGGTTTATGGTTTGGGAATTTATTTATAAGAAATCTAAATTTATTATACTTTAGGTTAGAGAACTTATGAGGAAACTTGAACCTATGGGATAAGATTTCGTCTAAATTTTCACTTTATTCAGACATATTTTTAATTATGAACGAAATCAATTTTATGTGATCTATATAATGAACCATTTCTTTATTTAAGAATAATATAAATTTATTCATGAGTATTAATGATTCAATTCAATTTTACACATTCAAGTGGTTTTGATTTTCAATTTACCATATGAAGGATTTATTTTACAATATCATTTTTAGGAGTGGATTTATTTTTAATAATGGAATCTTATAATATACCCTTTATAATAATCCCTTATTTTCATCATCCAATATATATATATAGAGTTTTCATATTCTCATCCATCTTTTCCCTTCAATGGCTCTTTACTTAGGTAAATAAATTTTTAAATTAAAAGGAAATATTATTTCTTTTTTATCAGGTATATTTTTCCTCAATATCTACATTCTTTTTAAATTGTCTTATAAAGTCCTTTTTTTTAAAAAAAATTAGTTATTAATAATAATATTTTATATTACCCTTTTAAATTTAACATGTTTTAAAAGTAATATTTATTTTTTAAATAAATTTTCATTTTTGTCATTGTATTATAAAAATTCTAAAGGAATAATTCTCTATAATGTATACAGTATTAATAGATTTTCATAACACTATAAATTATTTTACACGATTTAGATTATTATATATGTCTTTAATGGTTTTAGAAAAAAATACTTAGCAAGATCTTATTTTAATATTTCACAATTATTTTAATTTTGTTTATCAAAATGATATAATCTTATTAAAAAACCTATATTTTTGAATAACTGGTGGTTATATTTTATCTTATAATAATTTTTTTTATTAAATTTTATTTGAAAAATTAACTTTCATGTGATAATTATATAATGGATTTCACTTAAAAATTAAAATTATTTATATCATTGATATAATTATTTCCTAAACTATATACTAGTTCTAAATATAGTGATTTACTTTGAATATTATTTAATTATACGAGGGAATTTGATATTCCATATTATTTATAGAATACTAAATCTTGTTGATGGTAAATATATCTTGATGTCCCAGATCATGACATCCAATATTGATTTTTTTCTTTTGATACTTCAGTTATTATTATCAATGAGATTATGACAATTATATTATCCATGGATGCATTTCATTATCAATTTATTGGTTAAATAGAATGTGTTTTTGGTTATTTACTTTATAATATTTATTATTCCTTATTTACTTATGATAAATTATTTTGTATGTAACTCATACTGGTCATATGATCTCACCCATTATTTTTTTCTTTCCTTGGGATGTAAGAAAGTAAATTATAAATAATAACAGGGATAAAAGTTTTTTTATGATATTTATTTTATATTTTCAGTGTAATATTGGAATCAGGTAAGTATCTCATTCCTAAAGGCTACTAAACTAAACAACACTCTAGGATAATATCCCTTGTATCTTATGAAAATGTAATAAAAAAGGCACCATCTTTGTGTTACTAGAGTTGTGGTTTCTAAAACAAAAAATATTCTCACATCCTTGTATTGATCATAATATCCCTTATTCTTATCCTGAAGAAAGAAAATGTAATAAAGGGTGAGATTTGATGATGAGTAATAGTTAAATAAATTAGAAGATATCATGGGTAAATAATACATAACCAATATGGAATGTTAAATCACTAAAAACAAATTCTTTTTAGTTAATAACAATAGAGAAAAATGCATCCAAGTCTAATTTAAATTTAATAATTTTATGGAAAGTTATAAATGAATTATCGATGATGGAAATTTTAATGTTGTATTTCATGATCTCATAAACCATGAAATCTTTACCATCAATTTCTTATTCCAATACTATTTAATTGATTGGTAGGAATAGTAAAAACCAATTTAAAAGTTTTTTCCAACCAGTTTCTCTCAAGAGACCCATTAATGCATTGGGGGATATCTATAACTAGCCCTCGCCAATCCCTTCATGTCTAATGAATTCATCATATATTTAATGATTAATTTAATTCATAATAACATTTATTATCAAAAAATGTCCATATTAAGTAAATAATAGAAAATATTAATATTTCCCCAATAAATTAAATAACATTAAAAGTAAAATATAATAAGTAGAAATGGTATATCGTGTAATAAATTATTATATCCATTATAAAAATAATTTGTGTATTTTATAGAAATATAATTTATTGTAATCATAAAAAAGTGAAAGTTTCAATAAAAATTTAATGACTACAAAATTAACAAGAGATAAAATATAACCATCAGTTCATCAGGAATATTAGTTTTGTAATAAAATTTGGTCTTTTGAAGAATTAAAAAAAAGGATTTGAAATATTAAAATAATAGTTTATTATAGTTTTTTTGTGAAACCATTGAAAACTTAAAACACAAGCTAAATTATATAACATAGTTATTGAAGTATGAAAATCCACCAATTCATTATACATTAAAAATAATCATTACTTTTTAAATTTTGAAAACGAATTTCAAAATTTATCCTTTTGGAAAAAAATAAAAATATTAATTTTAAACCTTAAAGATGTCAAATAAAATAGAAAATTTTCTTTTAAAAATAACTTGAGTAAATAAAATGTAATTTTATAAAAAATGTTTGAAAAATATGGATATAGAAGAAAAATATACATGTTCAAAAATAGAAATAAGATTAGTTTTTCACTTAAAATTTTATTTGTGTGATTTATATGAAAGAAAGAGAAAAAATTTTGAGAAATAATTGAAATATCATAAATATTGAAAAGTATATGGATTTTATGAATCATATATTATAATATTCATTCCATGAAAAATGAGAAATTTCCAAAAATGATATTACGAAATAAATTCTTACCTTTTTAGTTATATTTTATCTAAAAAAACATGAAAGAGTGATCTCGAATATAAATATTAATCATGATGAATAAATAGATATTTAAGTTAAATAAATCAATGTGAAAATTATATAAAACATAAAAAATTGGTGTATAAAAGGTAATATGTCTCAATGGAGTGGAAACTGGTATTAAATCCCTTACCTCAAGGTCTACATGCTTCGTAATGGATTTTAACCCAAATTATAATTAAGATAAATTTTTTATACACACATAAAAAAACTATATAACTATTTATAATGTCATTTATAATCCATTTATAACATATTATCTCCTGTTTGATAACAATGTTTTATTATTATCATTGTTTTGGGTGTTAATTGATGGGATCTGTTTCCAGAGGATGATCCCATAAGGGGCACCATCTCCTTATGTTCTTCCCCTATCGCCGCCCTCCTCCTCGCCTCAGATCATCTTCTGAGATCTCTTCGGTGCTCTTTCTTAGAGTTTTTGTGGCAGTGGTTTCTCTCACATGGGCGGTGTTGAGGATTCTGCATTGGCGCGACCATCTGGGCCACCCCCACCGTTTGCTGGCCTATCCTCATTTGGAAGCACGGTGTTAGAGGTTGTTGTTATAGCTCCTCCTGATCGAGGGCCGATGCTTCATCTATGTCAAATGGGCGTACGCGCGGCGGTTTGGTGAGGTCTCCGAGAGAGATTATGAAGGAGGATACATGATCTGTTCAGATTTGCGAAGAGGCGTTGCGACCGTTATCAAGGATTTGTATTCTCTTCATGTTTGTTTTCCCTTTTGGATTTTTCTAGGGTATGGTTGAATACTGCATTGACGTATGGTGATTTTGGTTGTGATTTGCTGTTCAATCTACTCCAGTGTTGTTATGGTGATGGAGTGGACACAATGCCACTTGGTGGTGGTGCCTCTACCACGATGATGGTTTGTTTTAGATTTACTACTGGTTTCTTTGGGTTGTTCTGTTTCTCGGTGATTATGTGAGCGGGTGATTTAATACAGGTTTGGTGTTTCTCAATGATGATGTCGGTGCACTGCGATGACTATGATGGTTTTCGACGGCTTCCTCACTGGCGAATTGGTATGACGATGGGTCTGTTTAGTGTCAAGGATCTCGTCACGATGCGGGACATGGCCCGAGGTATGATAATAGTGTGGTTTGAATTTTGAATTTTGAATTTTAAAGGTTGAATTTTGAAATTTGAATTGAGTTTTGGGGTGTATGCGTGGTGGGGAAAGGTGCTTTAAGGTTCACACTTTTCCAAAATGTGGTTTCTCAAAATAATAAAAAAAATGCAATTATGATGTTAATTACTTCATTTTTTTGAGAATTTAGGTTCATTAGTCAAGGTCATCGAACATTTATTATGATTACATAATATCAAAAATGTTATTAATGATATAAATATCATATAAAAACATTACATGTATATATATATATATTATTCATAAAATGTAGGTATATAAAAATGAATCACACCGTCTATGGAGATAGTAGGATGTACTTAGGCATGAAATATATTTTTACTTTTTAGGGGATGAAAAAACAAGAGGTATATAATAACTAAACTTTATAAAATCACTATTATATCATATTTATCACATATATTAATTAAATTTATATTTATTACCATCCATTTAAAGTAGAATTGAATAATGGATCACATCATTTCGTTGATGTGGTAGTCCACACATTCTCACAAGTGACGTTTTTGTTTTCCAATAGATTTGAAGGTAAAAGGTTAGATATGATATTATAATTTCACAATCTTAATTATGTGAAAAATATCATATATCATATTTATTTCCATTTTTGTAACCATCCCAATAAAGTAGTAAAGAAAAACCAAATACACCAGTATAGGGAGATGATGGTTCATACATTCCCATGGGAAATGTCTTCACTTTTCATAGGATGAAAAATAGATTGAAATTGGTTGTTTGATAATCATATTATCAAATTAATATATTTATATATAATACTAGAGTAATTATTTTCATATTTTAATAATATTTTTATAATAATTAGACGAAGAAAGTAATTTGAATGAGTCCGTAAATATTTACCTATTATTTAGTATAACTCTATTAGATTACTAATTAATTATCCTTGTAATGGTATTTTAATAATATAAGAACCACTAAATGATTTATAGGTAAGTGGAGAACACATTTTGATACGTTTTGTTCGAGAAATATGCCTCAATGTGGTGTAAATAAAAGAGAGAAAGGGTGTACTTTTTCATGTGAGGGGAGGGAAAATATTATAAATTTTCAAAATATTTGAATATCATAAATTCAAATTCATATTCAAGTGGTCCAAAAAATAATAATACTTTTAAGATAATGATTATATTTACCCAATATTATCATCAAATCAAATTTATACATGTGTAAATATAATTTTGAAACTTATATTTTTTGATTGACCCCTTCATTAAACATTTTTAGGCATTACCATAGTAACAACTAATACAATTTTAAAGGGAAATAATTTTACATATAAAGGAAAAATCCACCCATAAATTTCCATGGAATGAACTTTTAGACCATATATATTCCCTTTATACTGTTTTAATATTTTTATAATTTTTAAATAATTTAATCAAATATTATTTTAATAAAATATCATTAATTTTATTTGTCACACTATTCATTTGATTTGACATTAAATAAATAAAAAAAAATATGGAATTAAAATATAAAACCTTTATAAAAATATAATATGTTATATTTTCTATGAAAATATTTGTGAACTATAAATTACCAAAACAATATTAATTTTATTGTTTTAAATATAATTTACATGAATTTTATTCTGAATTCCCAAGAAATGTGTTGGTAATTATTTCATAGGAAATATTATACATAAATTATCATGATAAAAAAATTAATTAATATTTAAAATAAATATTTTTAACCAAAATTATCTTCTTTTTTATACATATAAATTTTTTAGAGATATTAAAATCAAGGAAGTGAAATTTTAGAATTTTCATTACTTGAAATAATATAAATGTCACTCTCAAAGGAAAATGGAATTAAAATACCATATTATAAATGTAAGGACAGATATGGTTGAATTAATATAATAAAATTAAATAAATTTTGGTTTTTTATAAATTTTCAACACCTTAATATATTACTTTTAACCTTAATTATTCGATTTACCATTTATAGAGGCGATAAATTTTACCACGACTAATATTCAGAATGCATAATAATAAAATAAAACTATTTATTTAATATGAAACTCATAATTAATAATATAGAATCAATTTTATCAAATTGAATTTCTATAATTTGAAAAAATTAATTAAGAAACGAATTAGAAAAATATGAGAAAAAAATATTATCGTGAAAATATTTGTTTGAACCTATAAGTTTACTTATATAAAAATAATTTAAAAATAAAAAACTAATGGAAGTTAAATAGTTATAATATCACTTTAATAAAAAATCAAAAATATAATGGTAATTTTATGTGACTTTATTTAAATAATTTAATTTATAGTTTTATAATAATAGTTATTTTTCACTATTCACTAGATGATAAATATTTTTGGAAAAATATCAAAAATTCAACTTAAGAAAATTTTATCATACTAATTTGAAAAATTGTACCATTTTTTTATAAAAATATATTTCTAAAATTTGAAGAAATAAATTATAGTATTTGTGAATATAATGTAATAAAATAAATTTTTGAAGAAAATATGTTATTAAAGAATATAAAAGCTTTAATAAAAATTTAATACTTATTTACTAAGAGTTAATATTTAAATTAAAATAAAATAAAACATTTATGCATATTTTTCATAACCTTTTTAATCTTATTCATGCTCACACATCAAATGAATTGATGATTAATATCATATAGTAATATTTTAATCATTTTTCCTGGCTTATTTAAACTTGGGTTTTCTTATATATCAAGATATCAAAGAAATTAAATTTATTTAAAGAGAAAAATGTCATAACACATTTTTTTTACTTGGATGGTATCATACAAATCTCAAAATGAATTAAAAATCAATATTATAAATATTTGGTGTATTTTATAATTGTACACCCATTATTTATGGTGTGGTTTATATTGGTTCTAGTTTTTGTTTTAGTGTCCTCCTTGAACTAACAAATATGTCTTCAAGATTCAAATAATAATTAGAAAATTAATATAATCCTTAGTAATACTCTCAATTAGAGTCACTATGATATGAAATCAATGTGGTTATCAATTTTGAATATTTTCAATGAAAATATAAAGTTAATAGGTACCATGTTAGTCCATTCTTAGTATTTTCTTTATCTACACATTGATAAGGCTATAAAAATTTCATTTTTTAACTCTCTACTTCTTCAGTTGATAATTTATCTCTTATTAGGTGTAAAATCAGATGGCTCCTCCCCACCCACTCCCCTAATTTTTGACTTCATAGATTATTTAAAAACATAAAATATTTGGCTCTCACAATTAAATTCAAATTTTATAAGATATATCAAAACTAATCAAGTCACACAACCATCTTAGTTTTTCATCCCTCTTAAATATTTGCTACTAATATGAATATTGTTTCCTTCATCAAATAATGAATGTCAAAGTTTTCCACATATATAAATCACAATATATTTAATATCCACACCCCCTAAAATCTCATTTGGTTAATTAGTGTTTCCATCCATTCCACTCATGATACATTCAAATATCTCCTACATTTTTGCCTCTTTTAAAAAACATCATGAAATTTTTTCTTTATATACTTGAGGTCCCATGAATCATTTAATTTTTGATTCCTCTTCACTATTTCCCTTCAATATTTGGAATCTATATAATATTATTTTTCATATCATTTCACATTGGCATATGATTAGGTATTATTATTACAAGATGGTAAAACTACTTATAGCTTAGAACTTTTCCTTCTACAGAGCTTCACCTTTTGATTGATTCAATGATATCAACCCGAATCAAAATATTATTATAATGATAGATTAGAAAATAATTTCACATGATGAAAAATATGATATGATTATTTTTATTCAATATATTATATTAAAAAAAATATCAATACTTTTGGACATTAAAAATACAAAAATGTTGAATAACCTATGAGGAAATAAAATATTTTATGGGGATATCAAACTGTAGTGAAGGAACAAAATTCATATATGACATCCAAACATCATATGTGTAGATAAATATCTTTTGAGTTAAATTTATTACATCATAAATTTTTTTCTATTAGTATATTTAAAAACAATAAAAATATAATTTAAGGAAAATATGAATTACACGTTGGTGGATTTAATTCTATATAGATGAATTGACTCAAAATATTTCCAATTATCTTACATGGACAGAATATTATCTTTTAAAGAACGTAAGATTCAACTCATATAAAATCAATGATTCAGAATCATTATGATCCCTTAATGATTAATGAACTATATATTAAATTTTAATGTTAAATAATTCTTCCATGTTAATACTAGAAAAATACCATGTTCTCTAAAAATTGAAAGACTAACATAGGTCATATCATTTAGAGTGACCTATATGAAGGTTTTATATACCTTGAAATGACTCATATGTTAGCTATAGACAATATAAAATTACATTTACAAAGATATTTTGTTAAAATTATTTGGTGTTCATATGACCCTTATGTTATATGTTTTCTTCAATAATGACCTTTATGAAATTGGTTAACACTCAAATTCACCTCTTGGTTTCTTGGAACCTCCATTACATAGTTAGCAATGATCTTAGGTTACATTTATGAAAATCACTATAATTCAGTTTTATATTTAAATTGGTTTGAAATATGGAGTAACCTTTATGATGGTATTCAAATTACCTTTAGGTGGGTAAATTTTTTAAAATCGTGTTTATATAGCACGATAATTTTTATTACAAAACTATTTTAATTACAAAAATGAAGATAACATAGATTATTATTCAATATTATATAAATCAATTTATATTTATTTTACCTGTATGCATGAATTTTTTTTAGCTCAAATATTTCTGATTATTTCAAATAATAACAATATATCCTTAAATATTCCAATGGTAACTTGAATCATTCTAAATCACCTCAAAACATAATCCAATAACCCTATCAATTATTTACAGCATCATTGAAAGTATAAATCCTATAAAAGATTCCCAAAACATCATGGATGATTTATTTTCTTCAAAATAGTTCCTCATCCTTTCTATGTAGCCAACATTTTCAAACATCAATCTCAATTATTGTCAACAATATTTTATATCACGATATAAATGTTTTTTACACTATGATGTTTTGTACCATAATCATCAAAATGTATCCATTTTATGTAATAATTTAAATTATCTTGATAAATACATTCCTTTCCCAATTTTAAAAGGACCATCAAAACACTTCCATTTAATTCTATTATTTTACATGTATTTCCATCATTATTCATACCAAGTCGACCATCCTCATGGATAAAAAACACAACCATTAATTATGGGATCTTCAATGTTGACCTTTATTGTTATTTTCAATACCCCTTCATTCCATTAATTAAATATTTGTGTGTTATACCTTTTTATCACCCCATTATTTATAGAATATACATTTTTTGACAGGGTAGGAACACAATTTTATTTAAAAATAATTTTATGTTCACTTCTAGAAATAAATTCAATTTGACTCAATTGAATGAATGATTTTAAAGACATTTTTTATTAGTTCTGTGCCTCTATTTAATCACTCTGACACTATATAGGATATCATGGTGTAATAAATAAGAGTAAGTAACCAAGGTTTCCAATGTTTCAATTTAATAATTTTATATATGATACCACTCCTAAATATTTTCATTCTAGTGGCAATGTAAATATATTTACCAATAAATAAATACCTTGAACATAGATAAATAGGCCAATTAGAAATTTTAAGTGTAATGAAATCAACTCCTCCCTCTATTTTCAATATCCAGAACCCCCTAATATATTCAATATTGACACAATAAAAAACATGGACTGAAATGTTACTAGAATACCTCATCTATCAATTTTAAGGGTTATATAATGAAATTCTATATTATTGAAAGTAGGTAATTCATATATTATTTTATAAAATATCCCTTATATAGTTCCACCTAATACACATAATGTACTATTAAAAAATTTCTAATATGGAAAAAGTTAACAAGAAAAATTATAAAAATAAATTCTCTAACATGTTTTTCTAAACATTACTCATCACACATGTTATAACATTTAGATATACATAGTAGACAATATATTATGGAATAAACATTGAATACCTTCTAAAATGAAAAATATTATTTCATTTATTAAAAAAAATTATCCCTTTTATAATATTATTTTATTATTTCACATAAGAATATGATAATTTGAACCCATAATTTTTATATGAAATTATCTTAATCACTTTATAGAAATGTGATTAATATTTCAAAGTAGAACTCTATATACTAGTAAACAACCTTCACAATTTTCACCCCTTATAGATAAAATCATACTCATATTCACCATGTATTTTATCCTCTATAAATGAATTTTATGATTTTTATTGTCGATTTAATACCATGAAGAAAAAATTCCGCAATTCATCAAGTCTATAACAGTGAATCTAGCTTCCAGATTTCTATATTTTTTGTCCATTTTTATGACATCTCTCACACCTAGAATCACCCATAATTCCCTACATTAAAAAAAACACATATACTACATAATAGTTATGTTAATAAGGTGGTTGAATTTGTTCTTCAATGTGAATAATAAGGTTGAGGTGTTTTTCTCCACAGTGTTCTTCCTTTCACTCCATAATTTATGCATTCATGGTGGGTATATAATTCTATTATATCTTTAATAAATGTTGAAATATTCACTAAATTAACAAATATTTGTGGGATGTTCCCCCTTTTAGAATAAAATTAGGAAAATTCATTTCTTTATTCGATATTAATCTTCATTAATATCTCTTATTGGGTTGGAAACACAGTTAAAAATATATATAACAATATATATATATATATTTTTATTTCACCTCCCTTATAGATCTTCTGAAACAAAAGATTTTTATTTTATTGAAAACCTCTCATGAATATTGACCTCTCTATATTAAATGTATTACTTTCCTTTATCATTAGCACTTACATAATATTTTTCCAATTATATTTCATTCTCTAAATAATCTACCAAAATAACCAAGCATTATTTTGAACCTAACATGGTCTATTTAGAATATCCAAATAACATCATATGAATTATTTTTATCAAATTAGTTTAATTCACAATTTCATTATTTAATTATAATTATTTCATACCCGACTCTTTCATGTTTTCAATTAATCATAAACCCATTATTGTTTGAATAAATAAATTGTGTACCCTCTTTTACAGTAACGGGATCAACACATTAATATTTTTTGTCACTTCTCTTAGACTTATAGGGACTTTTGAAAATAGATGGATAATCAGTCTTCCTAAGAAACATATTTAGGTTCGTTTGTATAACTATTTACATTTATTGAAAACATTGTTATAGAAATTGTTTTCCTAATCAATATTTTGTTTCTTCTTTAATATCCCACTCTTGTCTGAGTTATAGTCCAAACTTATTACTAGAAATCATGTTATAAATTTTGGGTAGATACCAATACTTATCATAGCTATGAATAATCCTAAATATATGATTATATATGTTATTAAATTGATTGAACCAGTACTCTATAAATAGATTTATCTCATTCTATGGACGTTTCTTCAATTTAGTAGTTAATTTCTTCTTCTATAGTTACATCCTTTTAAATTGTGGCCTTCTTTGAACATAAAAGTCACATATTGTGCCAAGAATCTAAAAAACTATAAAAAAACAGGTAATAGTGACAATAATTCCAAAAAAAAAATTTCTTCTTATTTTTATTTCCTGATATAATTTTTTTTTATTTAGAAGGTTGTTATTTTAGGTTATTCGTGTAAAAAGTTTGGTCCCCTATTGGGGAGCCACCACATCCATACGTTATTTTTTACCTAGCATTAAAATGGGCATAAAATAATCATAATTATTCACATCCATTTATATATAAAAATTTATTAAAATCACACATTACACTTTAAAATGGATTTAACAAGATCAACCAATGTTGACTTCGATGGTTGCAATTTCAAAATGTTATATGTGAAAGATTCCTCAAAGGAACAGAAGTTATTTTTCAACAATTATGAGCTTATTTTATAATTATGTTCTATTTTGAATCTTTTGTGATAAAAACAATTTTTTGAATTGTTTGTGAAGTTCCGGATTGAGTAGTTTACATATTATTTAGTTTTTCCAAAGATTAAGATACTTCATGATGAGAAAATATTTCTAATCCTAAAATACTCCCATCTTTAAATCCCTTTATATATCAATACTTATACAATTAACTTCTTGTATCCTAATTGAATCTTTTAATGAGTTATCAATTTATTTATTTTATTTTTTATTTGACCTCCATCATAACATATTTAATATTTATCGAGCTTTGTATAAATTTCATCAATTTATGGATTAATTCATCCAGAATTGTTTTTTAATTGTATTCTTACAAAAAATTATTTGATATTCCTATTAAATAAATGATCAATATTTCTTACAAGAGAGATATATATTTTCTTAGATTACATATATTGTGAGAGGACTATGACTCTTTGGAATTTCTTAACATAAAGAGTTTTCATTTTCATATAATATTCTTATAGATAATTTTTTATTCAAATATTTATATAGAAAATACATGTTTATATATAATTGCCTCATGAGAAAAATTATTCAAATACCTTTAAATTTAGAAGTATAATTATTTAACTACTATAATAGACTCATATTATCCAAATTCGTTACTTCATGAGATTTCATTATGAAAAAACCGATTTGATAGATAATAATCTTACAATTTGTTTATCCTCATGTAGTTATAGATTATTCTTCTCTTTTGAGATTTTTATTTAATTCATCCTCTCTTTTCTAAATATTTTATGAGTAATTAAATAACCCTTTATGACTTCTTCAAAAATAGTGGTGACAAAATCTTCCACTCGAGTCACATAAGGATCAATTTTTAATCTTGAAATCGTATATATCATGTAAAAAATTTAAAAATTGATCTAATTAGAGGAATAGTTTTTCTTTAATAGCACATATCTATCCTAAATTGATTATATTGGTAGATTAAGGGGGGGGGGTGAATTACTATACCCCAATTTTTCTCAGTGTTCATTAATATTAATTAAAACATCTTATACTAAAAAATGGCTTATTTGGTGGAATGGATCAATAAATAGACTATGTAACCACACTTAACCAAGACATTTAGAAATTATTAAAGAAAACGATCACATAATATTTAAAATTTTTGACCATTATGTGAGAGTCAACTCCTTGTATTGTTCAATAATTTTTGAGTACATAGATTTCATTAACACCATCATTCAGAACTAATAATATGTTTAGTTATATGTTTCACACAATGTTTGGGTTAGTATCATAAAAATCCAAAATATTTGGAAAAATAAATATCCTGAATGTATGAAATTATTTATACTTATACCACAAATTATTCAATAGAAGTTTTCATATTATAATAATGAGTTATTACAAACATATTCATGAATCGATGAATATGTGTTGAGAAACAAGATAATGATTAATAAATTGACTTGTATGATATAATTCTTGTACAATCAGAATCACTTTTAAATTATATCACAAGGGTTATCAATATTAAGGATTCTGAATGACAATAGATATTATTCTACTGTAATTTTAGTCTATTTTCAATTATCTTCTTGTTTAAGAGAATAATTATTCCTTATATATATGCTATTAGAAATCTTTTCTTCTATGAAGGAGACTATATTTCTTTAAAGTTTGAATCTGTGAAACATACACTTTTTATTAAAATCACCTTCATATTCATAGAATATACTACGTTATTAGATCTAAGAATATATCTCTTATAATTGAATTTCTGAATGAATGTCAAAAATAAATAAATTTAAAAACCTTTACAATCTACATTTCTTCTTAAATATTCACTAATAACAAGAATATTATTTCCTGTATTAAATAAAAAACAATAATATTTACACATATTTACAACTCAATATTTTTAATATTCAATCTTACTAAAATATCATCTATATAGCCAATGTTTATAGTTTCTTATTTCATGATATATTTAAGTACCTCCATTAATTTCAAATCACTGAAAAACCATCTGACAGAAGTTCCACGCATGTATTAGGTCACCAGAATCATTTAATTTTAATCTCAACATCTCTATCATTATTGTATAATTTTAATTCATTATAATCTTTTTTTCAAATTATTACACATTAACATAAGAATATGTATAATTATAGTGATGTGGAAGAACTCCCTATAGTATGGGACAATTTTTTCATGAATGAGTCTCCTTTATATTCATGTTAAGATCATAATTGAATAAAATTATGTTTCTTATGATTGATAGAAGAAGAATAATACATGAATCATCAGTAGATAAAATTATATTTTATTCATAATATTACATTCTAAAATTCAAAATATTTTTATACATTGAAAATCACATAATGTAATATTTCATAAAGGATATCAAAAATATTTTAGGATTTTTATCTTTATTTTTATTCTAAAAATTCATATGTGAAACCCAAATATCCTAAAATAGTACATATCTATGATGAGTGAAATATGAAATACTATATGAATTATTCATTTAATAGATTTCAGCACAACACAAATATCATATGGGAGGTCAAAATGACTCACACACTAGCCAACATAATTCCGTGTAAATGAATTAAATTATGCATTGTACATTTACATTACACAAAATAAATTTAATTATATAAAGTTCAATTATTTAATCTATTATATTATAATTGAGTCTAAATCACCATGTTATAACAATGAATAATGAAAAATACTACATCTATATCTTTAGATAACTTTCCAAATTAATTATTCTTGACATTTCATCTTCCTAATAATCAAAACCATTAGGTAGGTTCTATGATTTCGAGTGACCTTTACATTGGTTTGGTGGACCATGGAATCAGCCTTATATAGGTTATAGTAGTTAAAAAATTACAATTACACAGATACTGGATTACCTTTACAAGGTGAATAGATTACACCCATGTAGGTCCTTTTGTCCTAAGATAACTTTTACATAACAAGATATTACCCAAATGTGATTGTTGTTTTTAGGGTCACCATTATGCAATTAGTATAACAATAGGGTTTCTTTTTTATAGATTTCTATAACTCCATGTCATCATTATATATATTAGGAACATGGAGTAACTTTTTGTAGGCATTCCACTTTCCTTTACACTGGTTAAAAATTTCAAATTTCACTTAAACAACTTTGTAATTACCTTTACAAAACCAATTCAATAGTAATGATGACCTTTTGATCGATTATTGTTATCCATTATGCATATTAGTGTATATTCTAGTTTCCCTTACATAGGTGAAAATTTAAACTATTATTTTTTAAATTCTACCAAATAACAATAGAATTTTTTCAAATATTTCATGGGAATCCTAAATCATATTAATACAAAAAATAAATGCATCCCAAAACCATATCAATTATTTTAGTATCCTAGGATATAAAAATACTTTAGACTACTTCTCAAAACCTTATAAAATCTTTAACTTCTTTAAAACCACTCTTAATCCTCTATTTGGAGCTATCTTCTTGAAACCTCAATCCTAACCATCTCATATGTTATATTATATTTAAAAATACTTTTCATTATTCTATTTGAAATAAAACTGCACAATTATCACAATTTATCTTGATTAGGGGACAATGACACATTCCTTGAAATTTTATTTCATTTATTAATAATCAAGGGATCTTTAAAAAACTTAAAATACATTATATTCTTCCCGAAATATGGATAAAATCATTCAAAACAAGGTAAACATACCTATTGAAAACATGAAAAATCTTTAAGCATGGGATCTAAAAAATTAAATCATTATCAACACTATGTTTTTAATGATAAAACTATCCATTTTTTTAACTTTTTTTTATATTTATAAAGGGGTTTCATTTTCTTAGTATACACAATATTAGTGATATTCAAGGCACCGAGAAAATACATATTTTAGAAATCAAAAAAATTATATAGAAGTAGTGAATGGTTATTAATTACATTAAAATTATTTTAATCATATAAAATGTGAACCCAATGTCTCATTTACATATAATTACTGGCTATGTTTTTAGAATATAAATTCATTTATAAGTATGAAACAAGTCTTAAATGATAAAAAAAGTTAATAAGATCCATTTTAAATAAAAATTTATGAAAATAGGGCTCAAGACACTTCAATAATGGCATGAAACACCGACCAATCAAAAATGTGATATACATGAAATGATTAAAAGTATATTTTTTTGAAAAAAATTCTTAATATTTTTTAATATATGTTATTTATGAATATTAAAAGAAATAGATTTTCAATTTTTAAATTCAAAATTTTCATAATATAAATTTAATATAATTAAAAAGGTGACATTTAAAAATAGTTATATATTATATTTGTTTACATGACTATTATACATACTGGAATCATTTGGGGTTAGTTAATTCCATGTAGAAAAATTTGAATTTTTTTTAATTACTTATGAATTAAAAAAATCCTAATAATATGAAAAAATATCTATTTTTTTTGTATTTCATAATTGTTTTAGATTTAGTGATGTAATGTTTTGTAAATAAAAAAAGTAACCAATAATAAATTTCCAGTGGAATTTTAATTATTTATTTTTTTATAAATATTACTCTTAGTGATTGATAATTGGAAATTAAGAATACTCATATATCCAACTTCAGTTGGATTTTATTTAATATTTTTTTTATTTTGTACATATTAAATGATTACCTTATATTCTAATAATCCTTGTGAATATAAAAAACAGATATTAAATAAAACCAATCTATTGGTGGTGGTAGAATTAAATTAATGAATGTTTTTTAAAATCATGAAAAACCTTTCATAGTTTTTTTTTATTTTGTATGAAGATTATTTTTTTGGGATGGGGAGATCATAATAATCACCAAATATGGTCACAATAAAGTAAAGATAAACAGTTAAACTAAATCCAAATCAACTAGAGATATTATATTTTTTTCTCACATACCAAATTTTAAAAATATCTCAAAGATATCATCTCTCTAAACACTAAGTGTTTCTAATACCCTATGTTAAAAAAATTAAGTCACCCAAATTAAGTTACACAACTAAAGGATTTTATCTCACCTTTATTAATTTCTCCTTCCCATATTAATTTATCATCCAAAAGAATTTTATTTTTTCTAATATATTTTTTAACAATAAATAAAATTTATGAGTTATCTATATGAAAAACCATATTCTGCTGATAAAATATCATAATTTTATTATAAACCAACATCAATTAAATGTTTATTCTATGATTGATACATCATAATTTGTAATAAATTCCTTATAAAATTTACCCAGTCAAGTAAAAATTCACAAACCTGTCCCGACTAGGGTAAGATCGATGATCCATTTATTGAGACATTGTGAAGATTTTAGGTAATATTATGTGAGGAAGAACATATCTTACGGTTATCTTTCACTGGAACATTATCATACATGATTCTTTTGGCCAATATGGGCTTTTGGTTTGGTCAATGAGTTAGAGATATATAGGGTTTAGTTTCATATTAACACTACACTCACACACACACACAGATATATATATATATATATATATATATATATATATTATAAAAGAATACATTCATCATTATATAATATTTTATATGAAAAAATATGAATTTATTTAAATAAATAAATATATACATCAAATATATATCCATTCAATAGTTACTTTATAAAGAAATAAATTATCTTATATGTTAATTTGTTCTATTAAAACAATTAGACTAAAAAAATATTTTTACAAGTAAAAATATGTTATATATCTAGTTAAAATTAAATTATATTATTTTTGAATTAAAAAAATACTAAAAATGATAAATTATATTTTACATAAAGGAAATAACATTATGGATATATTATAAATTTTCCTTATACAATAAGAAATCAGTAATCTAATGTTGATGTATCGATGGTAAGACCTAAGAAAAATTTTAGCTCGTTATCACATTTGAATTTGTAAAAAATTTATTTTCATTGACCTTATGTATATAAAAGATTCCCCATTACTATAGAATCCTTGTTACACCTTGAGATTTTTGGAAATTGTTTTTGAATTAATTTAATCTTTTTGTTGTTTTGAATTTTATGCAACACTGGATAAATATTTTTATTATTTCAAAAAATAACTATGTTTGGATTACATTATACACAACACCATGTTATGTTTTCACTACACACAATACTAACCTGGCCAGCGTTACACGCAACACTAAATTTTTATGAAACCAAAATTTACTATTATAGTTATTTAAATGAGATAGTTATAAAATATCCATTAAGAATAGTAATATGATCAGAAATAATTAATTTTTAAATGTTATCACATAAATAAAACATATTTATAATGAAATGTATAATTGTTTGTAAAATATTTATATGTTTAGAAATACTATTTTTAATGGAAATGCTTTTTATGTCCCTTTGTGAACAAAAATAAAAATAATTTTATACACTCTTATAAATTTAATATGGTAAAATAAACATAGTTCTTGAATTCATAATGTCAAAATCAACTTAGGGTAAATATTTAGTATTTTTTAGTGAAGTTTCACTTTTTGACAAATAATGAAAAATACTGCATTGTCGTTTAAAATTGAATTTTTCCTTTTAATAATTATTATATTATCAATTGATTTTAATGTTAAAATAGATCAATTATTTATATATTAATCCAATTTAGTTCATTGGAATAATTTTTATTTTAATATTATCTATAGATGATTTTCCAGGTTTTCAATGTTCTTTTCACCGCCTTCTAACTCTGTATTTGGGAGTAACATTATACGTTATTTTTTCACTTATTTGAAATTAATTTTGAAAATAATACATACATAGTTGTCATAAGTATGATATTTACTATCTAATATGATTAAATTATTTTTTTGTGAATAATAACTTTAGTATTTTTTTTCCATTGTTAAGGGTAAATTAGGCAATTAAAGGTAAACATAATATTATAATATTATAATATTACCCTGAAACATGTATTAATTTCATTTAATAAGTGGTATTTGACCAAAATAAACCTTTAGAAAAAATTATAACATTTTTAATCTGTTTGGATAAGAATATGACATTTAAAATATTTTATTTAATGATAACTTAAAAATGTCATACTCATAATTTCAATAAGTAAATTATTTTTAATATAGGATTATAGAGAATATAAATTTCACTATAAACAATTATTTTAAAGATAATAAATTTTAATTAATTATGATAAATTTTTGATATATTTTTTATAAGAAATAATTTAATTTAAATTGACCATAATGATGATAAAATAATTTTTTTATTAATGAAAATATAAAATAAATGTTATAAAAAATATTAGAATAAATAAAAAATGGAATAATTTAGTATATAAAACACTTTTATAGCTAAATATGACTTATTAGTGAGATATTAGAAGTGTTATTTCATGGATATCAGGTTAATATTATATTTCTAAAAAGACAAATAATGAATAGTATCAAAGATGATATAAATGATGCTTTAAAATTAATAATATTTAATTAAATTATATAAAATTCATAAAAATGTAGAATTGTTAGAAATAGATAGAATAAGGTTAGAAATTGAATCAATTATCCATTTGGGTTTTTTTGGAATTTTATAGTAACTATATCAACCCTAAAGAGTAAAAATCCTAGTTGTCATGGTAAAAGTTAAAAGGGTTTAACTAAAGGTTAAAGACAAAATATAAGTATAATATTTTGACATAAACATGTATAAAAATCATTTTTTTGAGATTATTTAGACCAATAACCATCTTATCTTATATATAACTTACTTTAGAGGTATTTTGAATTGAAAATAAATTTATAATTATATTATATTTTTGGAGTTTCATAAAGTTCTCCTCACCTCAATTATAAAAGGGGACCTCCTCCCTCACTTCCTCACACCACTTTGAACATTTAATATTGACCAAAACCTATCCATTTACCTTATAAATACTTCTATTAATTTTATATAGGTTCTAGTATTCTAAAAAGATCAACTCTGGTGTCCCTAAAAAGATATCTAGAGGGAGATCGTCGAAGAAGGGGTAATCTCCTTACCGACCCTTTCAAAAACTATTTCTTCTTATATTTAAAATTTTTGGATATATTCTAATATAATGTAATTAATACAATATCAAATACATTATAATATTTTATTATTATTATATAACATCCATATTACTCATTTTATTTATCATACGGAAAAACAAAAGTACCACGTGTGCGTACGTATGACTTACCGTCTTCACACAGTGGTGTAATATGTTTTTCATCACTACTTTATTTGGATGGGTATTATAAAGGATTTTATGTATATAAATATTAGATATTATATGATATTAATTATTTTTAATTAATATAAAATATAATTTTCACCTGTTTATCATTAAGAGAATGATATTGTCGCTCATGCATACGTATGGGCTACCGTCTCCACGATAGGATCAGATTAATCTTGCATGATAACCATTTCAAGATTGATTATAAAAATGTATAAATGGAATAAATATAAAATATATTAAATTATAATTCTAATATAATAATATAAATATGTCATTTACCTTCTTTTATTCGGTAGGATAATAAAATGGAAACATCGTTCATGCGTACGTACGACTAATCGTCTCCATGAATGATGTATACCATTTCATATATAAATATTTAATATATATTTATACACTAAATAAATATAATATCTAAATAATTTTTCACATTAATGAAGTAATAAAATCATAATCTATGTAACATGATCAAGAATAAAAGTTTAAACATGTACTACAAATAAAGCAATGATTACCCAAAACGTTTCTTTGACTTAGAATTGTTAATAAAATGGTACTACAAAGTCATAAATGAATTTTATATGATATTTTAAATATTATTATGATTCTGGTATAAGTTAATAATATTTTGAAAACCAATATAAAAATATTTCAAACACGTCTGTAGTGAATCAAACCTAAGTTATGGAATTTTTGTCTTACCTTTGTTTATGTGAGACACATGCTTCATACACTATTTGTATCTTCTACGTGGTATATATAATTCCCATGAACGTATTTTATGAATATTAACCTTGTTATTATGGTATTTTAATAAATATATTATTTATTTTCTTTAATGGGGAATAAATTTCTATTGATTATAAATTTATCAGCGTAAATTCCACAATCTCATTTTTATCAGGATTGTTTATATATAAGTATCTTATGGGAAATATTCATCTTACTTGTCCATGTTTCTTAAACATTAATTCCAAAATATTATTACTATTTAAAAAAAATTAAATCCATTTTAATCCATATATGAATTTTAATTAAATGGGTTTAAAAGAATCTTTTTTCATTTTCCTAACAAGGTACTTTTTGACTTTTTCTAGAAAAAGTACAAGAAGAATGATTTTTTCTTATACAACATGAACATATTTTTACACTTTCATGAATCCTTATTACCTTTAAACATCCCCTATAACCTTACAAGATTATTTTCAAATAAAATTTTTTCATTTAAAATTGCATGACATTTTATGAAGTGAAAACAATATCAATAAATAAAATATTTTTTCCATCAGAACTATTTTAAATTATTTTTTCATGATTTTTTTATATGGATTTATTATTGTTTAAAAAAGGGGATTTTGAAAAAATTTTATGTTTTAAACAGGGATTTTTATGGAATATTCCTGTTCTAAGTGCCCTTTGCAAATCCTTCCCCATATAATATTTAATACTTTGTTATTGTTCATGAATACCATTCATATTTTTCTCTAAAAGGTTTATGTTTTTATGAAATGAGTTTTATGAAAAAAATTATTTTCATGAGTTATGATTTTGTTTAAATGATTATCAAACATATATATTTTCCAAAAGTTATGATATTTTTATATCTTTATGATATCCATTTCATTTCATGGGTTATGAAATGATTATTTATGATTTTGTGACACATGAATGTATGATTTTATAAGAAGATGTCTGGGACCTATATCTCTCACTGATTCATTAGGTAAATATTTATATCTCATAATATAGACGAAGATAGTCTTGTGAGTGATCCTTGACTACTAAGATGGTCATGTGAGTAAACCAGGACTACTAAGATAGTATGTTAAGTGAACTCATACTAGTAAGATAGCCAGGGGAGTGAACCATGACTACTAATATGGTATGGTATGTGATCCCATAAAACCAATATGGAATTGGTAAAAATGCCTAGACTTTATGGAAATCATTCTTATATACTGTATTTACACCAAAATTTCATGTTTTATTCCTATATTATGCTTTATTGGGTAGATTTGTTTATTTAATTATGATTCAAGTCCTTTCAACAACTAATATTTTTTCTACTATTCATATTTATAATATTTTAGATGAAGGGAATGTTCTTTTATTTACATGATCACATTCTCAAATCCCCACTCTCATGATCATGTTTAAATATCTCCCTTGTTTACCCTTGCTGAGCATATGACCTGACTACTTTTTTTTTGTTTCCTTTCACCCAGGTTATGAAGATATGTATTATGTTTGATGTGTCTAATAAGGGTTATTGTCAAGAAGAACCTGGTGGAAGATAATGTAGTTAAATTATGTACCATATTTTAGGTTTTCATTTTTCCAAAGGCACTATAATAATACAATATTTGTCCGTTTGTTTGTGTAATGTGTCAATTATTCTAAAAAAAGTAATTTAATGTTAATGTATGAAAAATTAGGGTCTCTATAGTTGTAATTAGTGAAAAAGTTTAGTTATCCTTTGGGAAAATGGATGATAAAATCTTAGGGAGAACCCCAAGAACATGTCTAAGGATATGTATAAGGATAACGAAAAATATAGGAACATGTACTGGATGTTTGGTAAAAGATATAGTGAGTGATTTCCTATAAATACATCCATATCTGGATAATACAAATGGATGGGGCTCTAGAACAAATGTAACTAGGGGTAAAAAATACAAAAAGGTGCATCAACCCTAACTCGATCATAACCTGGTACATGACAACGGTCCATACTGCAGACCTGGTTTGACACTCCCGAGGGATATTCCTATGAAATTAAAAAACCTTTTACTAACCATCATGAGGGATTTAAATGGATGTTGGATATAAATAACCCATGATAATGCTAAGGTTCCATAGATCAAAGAAGGTTTCATAAAGAAGACATCATATATGTTTTTTTTCATGATTACATGGTTCATCACTAAGATAATCATTTCATACTCATTTCATTCTGGTTGTAGTCAATGAAATGAACCCGATGGAACTAGGTTAATTTTTAATGTGATAGAACATTTTCGGATGAGTAGTCAAATAAGATGATTAATGGAGAAAATATTGTTTCGGTCATGCCTAATTAGTTTTCACAGAACATTATTAACAATATGTACCTTAACTGACATTTGGACTCAACAAATAAGAGATAGAAAGAGTTTGATGAGATTTTGGGTAATGGAGACCATTGAAGAAAGAATATTTGGTTTCATTTTTGTCAAGAATAAAGAAATAATCACATAAGTGGATGTCTTAGAGGAACAAGAAGATGTTTTGACTATGGAAAAGGACACAAAGCAAGTAACTACAAAGGAAAAATGAAGTGTTCAACAAATTAAATGGATGAGATTATTTTCCACCCTAAAACATCATCAAAGGTAAAATAATTTATGCGTTGAATGAATGGTCATTAAGAAAATCATTTTCCTAAGTGGAAAGCTTCTAAAGATAATCAGAAAGGGGGTACAAGTAATGGTTATATTTATTATGATTATGAGACTATAGATGGAACGTAAAAGGAAAATGGTATTAATTAATAGGGAGGGGAATAAATACTATAGATGAAGTGGATTAATTGATGTTTTAATTTATTTCTATTTAAGAATTTTGTTATATTAATTTTTAAATATAAAAGGACTATTATATTTATGTTTTTTCCAGATATTTACAAGTTTTTTGAATGTTTTCGATGGACTAAAAAATTGATTTAATGGATAGGTGATATTTTTACTAAGGGAAGATAACCCTTAATATGTTTCATATATTAAGATAATTATATATTTGATATGAATAATTAAATTGGATGGTACTGATTTCCTTTGAACTAATTAAGGTTACTTTGAAATGTGGTTTATGCTATCATGGATGATGTTTAAAACATTTTGTACTTAAGGAATACATACAATAAAATTTATAAAAATGAAATATTCATGTTTTCAATAAGGATGTATGATAAATTAGGTTATTACCATGTTTTAAGAGAATACACGATTAATGTATTCAGATGTTTTGAATTTGACAACTAATATCTACCTTATGATTTATAAGAGATAAATGTTAAGCTAATTTAGTGACCTTGTTTGTAAATTTTCGGAATTTTAGCTTTTGGAAAGGTCGTAATGTTATCCTTTATTGAATGTATATGTTTAATTTTAGATGAAGATTGATATATTATAGGATTATCACACTATATATGGACTTATTTATATTTTATAACTTATGCCAACACTTTTATTGTGATAAAGATAGATGTAATAACCTATCATTATATTTAAAAATCTTATCATCTGTTAATTATTTAGGAGTGATAAATTCAAAATCATTTATTGACCTAAGGAATGAAGTAGAAATTAATAAATGAAAAAAATGAAAGAGTGATATTGTGCTAAAATCAAGTAAGTATATATTCTCATGAAAATAATTCAACATTAGGAAATGAGATCATGATGTAAATGGTTTTCATATAATCATCATTTTTAATGATATCTTTGACCTCTTTCATGCTTCTTTAGTTTATGGTTTTGTGATTGTTAATATTCTATAGATCACCAATATTCATGTGATCAATGATCTTTATCAATATATTGGATTATTTACACTTTTCCTCCAGTCCCAAATATTTACCTATATACTTCTATGTAGAGACCTAGTTATGATTTACATTGGGTAACTGTTATTTTCCAAATTTTCATTTTTAAAAGAAAGTTATAATTATTTTCTATGATACAGGTTTCTATAAAATAAACATTCAAGTATTAATCCTTTTAGACCGGGATGAATTTTGAGGGTGAAATTCATTTAAAGGGGGGTAGAATATAACACCTTGATATTTTGAGAATTATTATTTTTTTCAAATTAATTTAATCTTTTTGATATGTTTCACTTCACATAACACTAGTTATTGATTTATATTATTATATAAAATTACTAAATTTGGATTACATTATACGCAACACATTGTTATGTTTTCACAACATGCAACACCAACTTGGCTAGTGTTACACACAACAATGAGTTTATATGAAAAACACTTAATATTATAATTATTTAAATTGGATAGTTATAAAATAGACATTAAAAATACTAATATGAATATTAATAACGAATTTTTAAATATTTTATATAAATAAAATATATTTATAATGAAATGTATAATTTTTGGTAAAATAATTATATATTTAGATATACTATTTTTTGAAAGGAATTATTTTTATGTCCTTGTGTGGACTATAATAAAATAAATTTTCGAAACTCATATAAATTTAATTTTTTAAAATAAACATTAATTTTAAATTCATAATGTAAAACCTAACTTATCATGAATTTTTAGTATTTTTCTGAGACGTTTTTTATTTTGATGAAAATTGAAAACCACTACATTGTAGTTAAAACATGAAATTTTCTTTTAAATAATAATCATTTTTTAAATTTATTTTAATGTAGAAATAGATAAATTATATATATATTAATCCAATTTAGGTAATTTTAATAATTTTTATTATAAAATTTGTTTTGAAAACTTATTGAACTTTTGAACGTTCTTTTTACCGCCTTTTCACTAAGTCCATGGGATTAGCATTAATCATAATTTTATCACTTATGTGAATTGAATTTCTAAAAACAAAGATACACTCCTATAATAATTATGATATATATAGTATTATATAATCAAATTAATTTTTTTTGAATAGTAACATTTGTGTCTTTTACCATGGTTAAGGATAAAAGAAGTAATTCATAGTAAAAATATTATTATAATATTATAAAATCACCCTAAAACTTTTCCCAATTTCATTGGATGAGTGTTTTTTGACTAAAATGAACCTTAGTACAAAATTATAACATTTTATTCCACTTGGTTGAAAATATGACATTTATTATATTTTATTTAAATATATGTTAAAAATGTCACACACATTATTTCAAAAAGTAAATTATTTTTAATATAGGGTAATATAGAATATAAATTAGACTATAAATATTTATTTGAATGATAATAAATGATTATTATTCATGATAATTTATTTTTAAAATTTATGAAATAAATAATTTAATTTAAGGATTCCACAATGATGATGATGTAACTATTTATTTAAAGGATATATAAAATAAATGATAATTAAAATATTAAAATAAATAAAATGTAACATTTTTTTGACATAAATTAATTTTATAGATAAATATTAAATATTATTGAGATATTAAAAGTATCTATTTGATTATATCATGTTAATATCATATTTCTATAATGACTAACAATTAATAGTATCAAAATTTAATAAATGATAGTTTAAAATAAATAATATTTTATGAAATGATATAAAATTCCTTAAAATATATAATTCAAAAAAAATTAACTATAATAATTTTATAAATGTAATCAATAATCTATTTGGAATTTTTTGAGCATTTTATAGTAACTATATTATCCCTAAAGAGTAAAAATGTATGTTGTTATGGTAAAAGTTAAAGGGTTTAACTAAGGGTTAAGGCCAAATGAAAGGTTATTATTTTTACCTAAACATGTATAGATATCATTGGTTGGGAAGATTAAGAATAATAATCATCTTATTTTCTAAATTAATCACTTTTGAGCTATTTTATATATAAAATAAATTTATTTCAATTTAATATTTTAAGAGTTTCCTAAAGTGCCCCTCACCTCAATTATAATGGGGAACCTCATCCCTCACATTGTCAAAGCACATTGTGCCTTAATGATCGACCGAACCCTAAAAATGTTCCTTATCAAATTTCATACTAAAATTAAATAGGTTATAGCCTTCTCAAAATACCAAATATATTATCCTGAAGAGGAGATCTAGTTGGATATCGTTGAAGGAGAGGTAATATCTTTACCGACTCTTTCAAAATTGATTCTTATTCTACATCCTATTCTTGTGATTATTAAATCATAAAGTTATGACATCTGTATAAAATATATTATGAGATTTTATTTTGATTTTTTAACTGTCATATTCCACATTTTATTCATCCTAAAAAAGAAAAAAAGTATCATGTGTGCGTACGTACGACATACCGTCTCCATGCCATGGTGTAATCTATTTTTCATCACTACTTTATTTGGATGGGTGTAATGATAAATAAAATGGATATAAATAATAAATATTACATGATATTTATTATTTATAATTAATATACTATCTAGCTCCACCCGTTTTTACAACTAAGAGAATGATATTATCGCTAGTGCGTATGTACGACATACCGTCTCAACGACGTGATATGATTAATCTTTCATGCTAAAAATTTCAAGATCGACTATAAAATTTTATATAATGAATAAATATTTAATATATTAAATAATAATTCTAATGTAATAATATTTATATTTAAATATATAGGTCATTTACCTTCTTCCATTTAGTATGATAAAAAACATAAATAGTTCTTATGTGTACGTACGACTCACTGTCTCCATGAACGGTGCATTCTATTTCATATATATATATTATAAATATTTATATAATAAATATATATAACTTATAAATCTTTTTTTACATTATGGAACTAATAAAATCATGATATTAATAATAGTATCATGAATAACAAATCAAAACATATACGACAAACAAATATGTTATTACCCATAACATTGCTTTAACATGGTATTGTTAATAAATAGGTAACAGAAATCCATAAATGAATCATATATGATATCATAAATATTATTATGATTCTATTACAAGTTAATTATATATTGGAAACCACTATACTAGAGTTACGTACACGTATGGAGGGAATCATTCCCATGGTAATAGATTTTTGTCTCACCTTTACTTTTGTGAGACACATGCCTTAGACACTACTTGCTTCTTCTACATAGTGTACATAATGCTCATAAATTTATTTTATGAATCTTAAAATTAATATTATGGTATTTTTATTTCCATATAATTTCTTATTTTCATGGGCCTTACAACTCTATTGATTAAAATGTTTTAAGTGTTAATTCCACAAACTCATTATTATCAGTATTGTTTATATGTAAGTATCTGCTTGGAAATATTTATATTACATGTACATGTTTCTTAAAAATGTATTCCAAAATATTATTACTATCATTATATAATTTTTTAATGTCATTTTTACCCAATTATGAATTTTTATTAAACCGGTTGAACGAAAATTTCTATCTTCTTCTTAATTAGCTACTTTTTGACTTTTCCAGCAAAAGTAAGAGAATAATTTTTTTATTATATGTCATTAATGGATTTTTAAACATTTACAATTCCATATTACCTTGAATGTTCAATTAAAACCATAAAAGGTTATTTTAAAATAATATATATTCTTTAAAATTGTGCGACATATTAAGAAAAGAAAACGATTTCAATGTATAAAGTATATTTTCCTTAAAAACTGTTTTAAATTATTTTTTTTTCATGAATTTTTGTATTTTTTCAAAGTGGATTCCAAGAAAAGAATTTTTAATTTTTTTATGTTTTAATTTTTTTAAAAAGGAATTATTTGTTCCATGTGACCTTTCAAAATACTTCTCCATCTAAGATAAAATACTATATTATAAATCAAGAATACCATTCATTTTCATTCTCTAAATGGTTTATTTTTTTTATGGAATTATGTTTAAGAAACCCAATTCTATTCACATGTTATTACTTTGATTAAATGATTATGAAACCTGTATCTTTTTTAAATATTGTGATATGATTACATGTTTCTGATACCCATTTTATTTCAAGGGGTATGATATGATTATTTATGATCATATGGCACATATATGTATATTTTCATTATGAAATGGGTGTGACCTATATATACCTCAAATGAATTGGGTAAAAGATTATATCTCACATGATAGACTAATATGGTCTTTGGAGTGATATTTTACTACTAAGATGGGCATTAGAGTAAACCATTACTACTGAGATAGTTCAGGGAGTGAACATATACTAGTAAGATAGACATGGATGTCAACCATGACTATCATTTTGGTATGGAAAGTGAACCCATACTACCAATACGGCCTTGGAAACAATTCCTAGACTATTATAAAAATCATTGTTATATGCTTATGTGTCTTCAACAATTCCCTATTTTATTCCTATGTTATAATTTCATGGCTCATGTTATTTATTTCCTTGTGATTCATGTCTTCTGAAATACCAATCACTAATCAATAATTATTGTTTATGAGCTTTGATATGTTGGTTACGATATTCTATTTCCATGATCATGTTATCATTACCTTAAGCTCATGATTATGTTTACATATCTCCCTTGTTTACCCTTATTTTCCATATGATAACACCGCTTTTTATTTTTCATTTCACCGAGTTTATGAAGATATGTATCATGTTTGATGTGTCTAAGAAGGGTTATAGTCAATAAGAACCTAGTGGTAGATAATTTAGTTCAATTATAAACCATTTTTTATTTTTATATTCCAACAAAACAAGACTAATACAATATTTGGGATTTTTTTTAATTTATTAAGTATTCCTTAAAAATTAATCTAATGTTAATGTATGAAAAGATATGGTCTCTACATTCATAAAACATTTTATGTATTAATCTATATGATAATCACTTATATCTCATCTTCCAATACTAAATGTATATTGTGATGCAACTTATGAAATAGGAACACTAGAAATATAATAATGAATTCCAATTAATACATACCATACCAATACATAATATTTCCTCTAATTTAAATTATTACAATCATTTTTATTAACAATTATAGGATATTCAAAAAGTATTACACTTTGGATTTATTCATAATAATATATTCTAATAGTAATCTATTTTATTATTATTTAGTTTATACATCCAATAATATGATAAGAAAATGTAATTTTTGTGTTAATATCAATATGTATAATATATTTATATTCATTGTAAAATTTCTGAAAAAAATAAACTATACTTTAATATTTAAAACCATCATCAAAAAATTATTTCAAAAAAGTTTTTATATCAGCTCGTTTACTCTTAAAATCTTATATTTTGTCAACTCAAAAAGGTTTACATAATAAACTGATATATTTATAAAATATTTTTTTATGTTTTCGTAACAAAATTAATATAATGATTAGAGGGCATTAATTTTAGAAAAATAGACATAGTATGTTCTAAACCATGTAACACTAAGAGTGAAGAAGGAATGTATACATGTGAAAATAATAAATTATATTTTTTAAATACATGTGAAAAGTATCAATATAGTTTAAATATAGGGTAAAATTTATCATTTGGAAAAATAAATCCATTATATTCTATTATAGACAAAAAAATAAATAAATAAATTTTCCAATGCTATATATTTAGTAACATTCAATGCTACACTTTATATGTCCTAAAAATGACGATGAAGGGTAGAGTATTATATTTGTGTTTAAATAATGTAAGGTCAATATATCTATATATGTGTGTATAAATGTGTGTGTGTGTGTTTAATTATGTTTATGGTATGTGTGTCTATATCCATGTTTGGGCATGTGTATCTATGTACGTGCATGTGCATGTATGGGTATATATATACGTAAGCCTGTGAATGTGTGTGTTTATGATTGTGTATGTGTATATATATGTATGTGTATGTTTATATTTTTATGAGTATATGTGTATTAACTGGATACACTGTTTGTGTTATTCACCTATATATCACACGTAGAAATACAAAAAATATTTATACATCTATGTAAATAATAATATATTTAATCACATTTAAAAATATTTCATACAGTCAATAATAAATTTTATTTTAAATATAAAATCAATAAAAATTATATATATCTATATAATTAATTTTGTAATATATATATATATATATATATTGAAAATGTATCTCTATATAAATATAAATATTGAAATTCTTACTTTAAATTTTAAAGATGTATAATTATTTATATATTCTGGAAAATATTTATACATGATTTTATTTATGGATACATTTCCTGATTATATATTTTAAAAAATATTTATTCATTAACATAAGTAATAATATTTTTTAATGATGATAATAATTTCAAATGTAGTTAATATTTAGTTATATTTATTCATGTTCAATATATATAAATTCTTTTTACAATGCAATTTTGTAACATTTATTTTATTGTAATATTAATGCTTTTATTGATAATATTTATTAAAAATATAATAAATTTACTAATAAAACATTTATTACAATATTAATGAATTTATTAATAAAATATTATAATATTACTAATAATTTTATCATAATATATTCATTTTTGTTATTAAATCTTATATAATTTATGGGATTTAATTATTTTTAATTATTTTATAAATTAATTTTTTTAATATTTATTTTTTTATTATAAATTAATTTATTAATTTTTAAAACAAAATTTTATTTAATTATTGATATATTGTAATTTTCAAATTTAATTTTTAATTAGTACTTTTCACTAGTAATCATAAAAGTAAGATTAAAAATGACAAAACTATCTCTATCAGCCCTTATTAGTTACAACTAATAATTATAGGACTTTTCAATGCGGATAAATCCAAATCATAATCAGTATTAAAGAAGAAGTGATAAATCCTAAATTTATAAATGCTTTCCATTATAATATTGAAAAATATATAATTTATTAGAGCTTTTTTTACTAGCACGAATAAAACCTCTTCCCATGATTTAGAAGTACCCTAATAGAGATCGCCCCTCAATCATTCCATTAAAATCTCCCAATTTCTGATGTTTTTTATTAACTCTAAATATTTTGGAGAATCGCACCTCAAAACTGAAAGATTGTTAGTTGTACACATTTTAATCAATCTTTCATAGTTCTTAGTTTTTTGTTTTTATTCTGTCTTTCTTGATTTTTTAGACATTTTTCATAATTATTTATTATTCTTAATATCATATAGATGGAGGGAACCTCGCTCAGTTGATTTTTCTATTGTTCTTCTACTAAATCTAGAATTACCTATCCGTCGAGAATCTCATATCCTTTAAATATTTTTTTAATTTCCATGTATCATCAAGAAATACTCTCTCAATAGATTATATTATCCAAGATTATTGTTCCAAACAATATTTATGAATCAACATTTATTTTTGGTATCATAATTCATTATCAAAATCTACTTTTTTAAATGAGACATATTACATATATTTATATTGAAATTTGTTCTTATTTATTTATAAAATGTTTTTAGAAGCATGATTTCATTATTTTTCTTATCTTTTTACAATTTAATATGAAAATAGTATTCATTATTTTTCCCAACATCTAAACAATAATTTGGGTAGTAGGTTATTAAAGTTATGATAGTTAACATCTTCCATCCACAACTATCACCCCTAAAGTGGTATTACCAAAATTAAAATTTTTAATTGATCCAAGATATGTATGAACCTTATTTAATATAATGTTTTTAATATATTCTAATTAATATTTTATTATATGTCTACATTTTGATATACCACATGAACTATTTTTTATTAAAATAAACATTTATAATAAAACAATTCATCTAATTCATTTTATAATTTTTTTTTAAAATTTGTATTTACATATATTGGCGATTTTAGAAAATTAATACTAATATAAAGTATATTTGATGATGAGAAAATACATCAAATCAGGTTGGATTATACCATGTGGTAGAATATGGTAATGTTATTTTGGAAAAAGGTCCCAGATTTAATATTGTAAACAGGTGAATTTTGTTGAAGTAGATATATGGAACAAATAAAAATCCACATCATTGTTAATTTAATTTTAAACATTTATTTTTTTAAAAGTCAATATACTAAATAGAATGGGAAAAAACACACCCCTTTGGTTTTGAGGTTTTAAAAGAAGGATCTTTATATAATCCGTGTCGATAATAAAAAATATAAATAATCATTTTAAGGTCCGAAAACATAGATAAGGTTTTTTAAAATATGATTTGGTAGGGTATGGTAAATATAGATGGATAAAACGGGTGCAAAGAATTTAAATTAGTGGTTTTCTTTTATAAGTGGGAGATGGCACACCTATAATACAATAAAAGAATAAATCACAATAATGTCATTCTCAATCCATATGGTTTTGAATGTACTATAAATGGACTTAGGATGACATTTTCGACAATATATTGTCTCTTTTGACCTATTTTAATATTTTTATGTAATTTAATAAAATATTTTTTTAAAAAATTTTCTTAATGAAAATTTTGACACAATTCATTTAATTTGAATTAAAAGACATAAAAAATTACAAATTATAATATAATTCCTTAAAATAACACTAATATTTATATTTCATTTAAAAAATTCATGGAACCCATTTCGTCACTAAAATTATACTACTTTTAATGTTTTTGAAATCATTTATTATATTATTTATTAATTGAACAAATACCGCATTAGTGTTTCATGAGTATTTGTGGTCATTATATAATTAATAAAAAACATAAATAAATTTATGACAAGAAAATAATTTCATTAAAATAAAAATTGTTTCAGATATTCATTCATAACTTTTTTTCCTAATGTGAGTATATAAAATATATTTAAAACTAAGAGAGTGACAGTTTGTAACTTTTTTGTTTTAAATATTACAAATTTTAGTTTCATGGAAAGAGACCATTAAAAAAATAAATTTCAAAAATAATCTTATAAGGTTATAATTTAATTCATTAAATAATAATACATATGTAAAATTATGTCAATATCACATAGTTCTAACCTAGATTAACCCTATTTACCCTTTAATGATGCTATAAATTTGGCTACCCTTACTTTTCATATTGAGAAAAAGTAATAGATATTTTTACCAAATTTGAACCTCAAGATTTTAATTATGTAATTAATTTTATCATATTCAATACTTATAAGTGGAACAAATTAATTTTTATGTAATTTTTCAAAACAGGAAAAAAACACTTTTTTAGATAAAAACAATTTCTAAGAATAAACAAGAATCATTATTATCCCATTACTAGAAAATATTAGATGAATGTTTAAAAAAATTTATTTAACATATTATATATAAATTCATTTAATACCAATCACTAAAAGTGATAAATTTAATTTAATAGCCCAAAAATACACTGCACATATAAAAACTGTTTTTCAGAAAAGAATCTCCATTAATTTCAAAAGTTGATTATTTTCATTTTTAATTATATTCTAATAGTATATCATGGTGTATTTAGACTTGAAGTTGGGTGTAACAAAAGCTATTGAATAAGTAAATTTATATTTAACCAATATATCATAAAATATTAGGTTGTTAAATTTTACCATGCTAAAATTTAATTTCACCCATTAAATTTATAAATTTGATAAAAATCAATGAATATATCTCAATTTATTTCTATCTCCATGATACTAGGTAGCTTGCTCAGATTGGTGGTTTTTCTAGAAAATACATACAAGGTATGTGGTCTTGTTTTGTAGAACTATATCCCTCTATGATATAGGAAATCCAGTATATGTTTTACATATGTGATATCTTTTTCAATGGTATGTCCTTAGAGTTTAGTGCATGTAAAAGATGAGATATGTACTTCCTCCTGGGAGATACATTGAACATATCATAAACTTTATAGAGATTAAGTTAAAGGGACAATCAATAAGATTTAATCCTAACATGATCTAGAATTTTTAAGTGACCAATATACCTAGGGATCAACTTTCCCTTATATCAAAATACTATCACACTCTTTTTGGGAGATATTCAATGGGATAGATTTTCACTGACATCAAACTCAAAATCATTCAAACAAATTTCAATATAACTCTTTCTCTGATTCTAATATGTGTATATATGTTGTTGGATAGATATAACATTTTTTCTATTTAATTATGTAGGTCTGTTCCCAATATATATCATTCTCTATCTCCATTCCATCATATTTGAGTTTTGAACTTTCTACGACATAGGTCTTTATAAGGATCCATATGAATGATGGATTGATGGATAATGTATTATGAAAATTATACCAGAGTAAGGTGTTGATACATAAAACATTTCAATTCCATAGATAAATATTTCAACATGTTTTCTATAGTTTTAACAGTTATCTCAGAGTGACCATCCATCTGAAGATCGTACATTGTATAGAAACTCAATTTTTTTAGACCTTATATAATATTTCTCCAGAACATTAAGTAAAACCTCAGATCCTAGTCATATTCAATGTAATGTTGTTCTTCATGAAACCATATCACTTATTTATTACTTACCCAGGAAATATTATCTTGAGATAAATATTATCTAATGGAAATAATGGGTGATTTAATTATATAGAGATTGATTAAATCTGATTAAAATATCCTTTCAAATATCTAAATATCCTTGTACTTCTAGAATGAATAGATAAAGATAAACTACGATCTTAATCAAAAAAAATCCTTCTACAATAATGGTATATTGAGGAAACCAACCTGATTCATGGTCATTATAACCCCATCACAATAATGGTCAAAATTAGGAAAATTTATCTCTTTTTCTGCAACTCTACATCTTTTGTTTATACCTCATTAATCCTTTCATGGATAGATAGTTGAATAAAAATTCATGACATATAATATTTTCCCCATCCATCAATTTTTCTAGATCAATCATTTGAAAATCTATGAATATTGGATCTTTTTTGATCCTCATCATAGATAATCTAGCATGATCCTTTCAGCTCAACACATCAACCAACTTGATTCATTTCCTAGGGTGCTAATACATTGAGCAATCATAATCGTTAATTGGATCTGACCATATTATCTAGTGTATATTAATCTCTTTTTGAGTTAATATATAATTTAAAATTTTATAGTTAGAATATACATCAAACCTTTATCTATAAAGATAATTCCTACATATCTTTAATCCAAATATTACCACAACTATAAATCATGAGTTGGGTAAGTTTCCTCTCAACCTTCAATTTTTATAAGGCATAATCTATATCTAAATTACTTTTCATGAGAAAAAATCCTAGTCCCTTATTCTATGAGTCACAATAGATTACAAACCATTCCACACTATAGGGTAATGTAATAATAGGTTGAATGACTAACCTTATCTTTGATTCCTTGAAATATTCCTTGAATTAATCTATCCAAAGGATCATGTATACCTTTGGAGTTGACATGATTAGTGGGTTGGATATCCATGAAAAATTCCCCACAAATCTTAGATAATATCTTTACAAACTAATTAAACTATGGATCTTAGTAATCATGGTTGGTATAGGTCAACATTCAATAAGTTCTATATTTTATAGATCCAGAAATAAAACCTCTCTTGAAATCATATTACTGAAGAATTTATATTTATATATCCAAGAATCACACTTTGTAAAATTTTCATAAAACTTTTCCTTTAGTCGTTTCATCATTAAAATCCCAAAGTTTTCTTTATTCTATTATATTCTCTTTGAATATTTGATAATATAATCTATAAATACCACCACAAACCAATCAAAGTATTCTCTAAATTATCTATTCATTAAATAAATGAATTGAGTGGGGTATTAATAATGCCAAACGGTATCATTATATATTCATAGTTTCCTTACCATGTTTGGAATTTTATCTTAGATATACCCTTTTTCTTGAGCCTCGATTAATGATATCCATAATGATGTTTAATCGTGGAGATGTATTGATCTATGCGTAGTTGATCAAACAAGCCTTAAAAATAGGGAAGTGGATACTTGTTCATGATAGTGATCTTGTTATGTTCTTCATAATCAATTCATAGTCACATTGATACATCTGTATTATTAACAAAAAGAATCGGTGTACCCTAAGGTGACACACATGAACAAATAAACCCTTATCAAGATTCTCAAAGGGTTTCCTTTTTCAATCCCAAAAACTATATCAGGACCATTCTATATAGATTATTTAATATAATAATGCAACTAAACATGAGTTCTATTGAAAAATAAACTTAACAATTTTGTGGAAGATGAGGAAAATCATTCAAAAATACATCGACAATCTTCCTTGTAATATACACATATTTGATGTTGATTTTTGCCTCAACCATATGATATAACATATCCTTTTGAATTTGAATAAAAACACATTAAATTGATGTTATTTCCATAATAAGATTATATTTATTGTCACATTGATATCCTATCACTGGTTGGTTCAGAATATCAAATGTGAATTTACTTGGAAATTAATGTGTAATTAATGTAAATAAAGACAAGCCATGCCCAAAGTAACATTGAAATCTACTAGAGGGAGGATAAAAATATTTTAAGGAATCATATTCCCCCAAACATCAACTAGACAGAAATAATGGACTTGATATACAATAATTGTACCATTAGGGGTTTTAACTATGAATTCAAAATCTAATTACCGATGTTGTTCTAAAATACTGTTAGAAAATTTCACAAATATGAAAGGGTGGGTTGATCCAAAATAAAATTAGATATTATTAGTTCTAATGTTGATGATAAGTGTACCATTAACCATGTTTTCATCACAACCATCATGATAAATATTGATATCAGGAGATTTTCTTTTGTATATGTGATTAAGAGGTTGGGGACAATAATCATCACCATTACCCATCATATTTCGAAACTAGTTTGCATAATTCCCAAACTCATGGAATATGAAATATTGTATTGTGGGTGGTGTATTTTTTTGAAATTTTTTTTTATTCAAAACATTAAATAATTTCTTCCCATGCCTTTAGAACTCAGTTTCTCTATGGCCTTCCTTCCCACACATAAAATAATGATTAGTATCCTTAAGGCAATTTCTACAACTTTACATTCTGCACTTTGAGAATAAAGGATATATCATCTTCTTCTATTCATGGTTATTATAATTTACTTTTCATTCAAACATTATTTTATTATAAAAACCATGGTATTTTTAGGAATCCCAATCACCATTTCCACATTTATAACACATTTAATGATTTATTCATACCTATAAACATACCTTTTGGGTAACTCCCTTTAGATACTTGGTTTTTTGTTATTGAAGAATAAAACAACCTTACTTTTGGGATAGTTGATAATTATATAAGAATACCTCACCATTATTATAAAAAATTCCTCATAGTTTCGAACATATTTATAATAATTGTGCTTTAACTCAATGAATTACTTCACCATTTTTGTTTGAATAAAATGTAGAAAGTGGTTATTGAGAAATAATATCATAATGACATACTATTCAATAAAGTAAATACCATATTGATCCCTTATTTTATTTATAATATTCAACCATTGATATTCTTTATATTACAAATGATAAAAAACCAAAATAAATTTTCCATGATTTTAAAATGTGTGAAAAAATTAACTTCTCGATTGTACTATTTCATTACTCAACAATTAGTGGATTAGAGGACCTGCTAAAAGATGGTAGATGTTGTCTCATGAAGGACTCAAGAAAATATTATCCCACTATATTATCTTTTGTAATATCAGCATGATGTATTGATTGAGAAAGATATATGAGTACAACAGTGATATTTTTCCTTACAATGACCACAAATTTTGGATTCTCAGAAGAATATTCATTTCACTTGTCATTTTATTTAACATTATCTTTACTCCATCATATTCCATCCACTATAAAAAAAAATCATAGTTTGAGAAATATGAACCATAGAGGGAAAAAAATCATGAAAAATAATATATAGGATGTCTGGATTAGGATTCCTTTTTTTTCAATGTATATAAAATAAGATTTAAACTAGGACATTCATGATCATTACCAAAAAATTAGGATTTTATCATATACTAAGACTTATACCATGGGTTATCCCTAAATATTTCTCATCATAGTTTTTAAATTTTAACTAAACCTTTATATGATACCAACTACAACAACCCATACTTTTCATATATAAATAACACATCTTATTAGATTAAAATTATTTATATAACATGATGATGCATACCAAAATTTTATAGGTCTAGTTCCTTTGTAAACTTGGATTCATAAAACATTTGTTTATAAGTGAACTACATAATCTACCACTTAGTTCCTTATAACTATCAACCTTTTTGGACATACCATATATAATAAATTTCTTCAAAACATGGAAATAGGAAACATTAGAAAAGGTGATATCTAATTCGAAGTAAGGGTAAAAATGTGAGATATCAATGACCACATAATCATAAATTTAGAATAAGAGTATGATAAAATGATTTAAATGTTTGGAATCCATTCTATGCATATCATATATCATAATATTGAGTCATGGAATAAGTCTTGGATGTTCATAAGACATGGATCATAAAATAATAAAAGAACATGATCCATGAGGGATTAATATTAGCATAAGACATGGAGTTTTGGAATTCACATAAGCATAAAAAAACTTATGTCAAGGATACTCATCACGACATTCATAACATGATAGGCTTCAGATAACCACCCATGTACTCACTTTGTTCATGGGATAACCTTTAATTTACTCTCTTTTGGTCTTGGGATAACCTCCCATATTCTATTTGAGATCAAAGAAAATTAATCATTACCCAATTAATTTGAGGGAGCTATAGATATAACTTATCACAAAAAGGGAATAATCTATTAGTGTTCCAAAATATTATAAAAAATTCTTTATTTTAGAACCCATGACTGTAAATGGGTTTTATAAACTTTTAATTATATCATAACTCGATGGCAATAAATGAGTTTATTAAACATATTGTCATCATAAACATAAACTATATTGGGAATCAATATGTATTGTATTATTATATCCCAACTCCATTCAAGATTATGTAATATAAAAGTATGGCATCTTGAATGGAATGTTATTTTCAAAGATCACTTAGAAAACTTATTCAGAAAAAAATCTTTATATTTTGAAATAAAATATAAAAATATAAAAAATTCATAAATATTATGGAAAACAATTTCTTTGAAAATAATTTATTTTTTTGAATAAAGATGTAAAACATTAACTGGTCATGATTTTGTGAAATTATATTCATTCAATATAGGATAAAAGAAAACAAACCTTTCAAATTTTTTGTAAAAGGTCAAAATGTGCATCATTTTTAATAAAGACAATAAGATTCCTTTCAAAAAGTTTTTTAAAAAGTAAAAACTGGGTAAAAATGAATTTAAAAATCATATAATAATATAAAAAAATATTTAATTTTTTTTGAATCATATATATAAATTAAAAAGGGTTTTTATAAACAAAGAGAGAAATAAAGTCTATTTTTATTGAAACATATGTTTGGTCCCTTTAGTACTTAAAGTGAGGAGAAGAAAAAGAAAACAGTTATTTTCAAGAAATAAATATATGATAATTAATGTATTGTGTTTACTATGATTTATATCAAATTATTTCACCATTGAAAACTTAATAATAAATAATCTTGACAAACTATGATGTTATAACATGAAACCCTCACCACATTGGTCAATTTCAAAACAAAACCTAAGGAAAGAGAGAAACATATATTGATATGTTAATAATCATAATTTTTATGAGAAATATCATTAAATATATTCATGATATTTATATAAACCTCATAGAATAATTATATGGTATATAAGGCACGTGTCTTATAGATATAAAATTGAGAATAAAATCCCTTACCCTGAGTTTCACATGTTTCAAAAGTGTTCTAAAACCTTTTATATATCAATTAAAAAGTTATTATATTTCTATATAATAATCACCTAAAATATTTTTATATCATATATGATCATTACATACATATATTTAGTGTCATCCAAAATGGTTTAGAATGAAAATGAATTACCAAATTCATTGAGATGGTAGGGGAGACCTATCTTTTTTGGCACCTTAAATATGTGGGGACCAATTTTGATTTCCCAGGGTGCACGAATCCCAACATTTATTTTAGGGAGTAAATATTGTACCTGATCTTCATCAAGGATGTTCTATATGAGGAAAAAACAGTTTTCTTCGATCTTATTGTCTGGACCTAGGAACATGATTGTTGTGTTTTCACCCCTTCTTCCTCCGTCTTCTTTACCTCTCAGGACTATCGTCGTGCTTGGGATATTACGGAGGAGCAGGATATTTGGAGTGATATCCTATGGTCCAAAGAGGCACCTTCGAAAATCATTTTTCTGTTATAGATGATCAGTCACTGGTCCACCCCCCCTGATAAGAATATCAATCATTGTGGTATCCCCTGTGCTTCTCAGTGCCCCTTTTGTAAAGCTCACATAGACGAAAGTGTTGACCACCTCTTCTTAAGTAGAAATGGGTATGTGAAGTGTGGAGATTCTTTGGGGAGTTCACAAGAATCCATGTCTATAATCGGGAGGATCTTCCTTTCTTGGACAAATGGTTCTACTACTCATGAGACAGAGAATCAGAGGAGATGTCACACTTGATGATCCTTTTGAAGGGGTGTTGGGCTCTATGGAAGGCAATGAATTAGTTGAGACATGTGGAATTTATTCAGCTGGTAAGTCTTTGTTCATTTGACTTGGCTAGTCTCATTGGTGTATGGAGGGATGCACCCTCATTCCGATGGATACTTCCCCATACACATGATGGATAAGAGTTTGAAAGAAGTAACTGTGACTACTGGGTGTGGTAGAATCCTCCCTACAGGGGTCTTATTCTCAATACCAATGGGTCTTACTAAATGGGTGTTCTGAGTGGGGGAGGGGTTTCATGGGACTATCAGGGTTTGGTTCTCTTGGATTTCTCTTCCAGATTAGGAAAAGGTTCCTATCTTTAGGATGAATCCAAGGCTATACTCATGGGTAACAATCTCTGCAACCCGAGGGGTCTATGTTTATTAGAATTTGAAAAAGATTCAATGATTCTTCATGATGTTCAAAATTATTCACTCCCTCCTCCATGGTATATTATCTATACTATCAGAAAGTTTAAGGACATGTTCAATAATGTAATAAAAATTATTCATTCCTAGAATGAGGTAAATCAATTGGAAGACCATCTGGCATCGATTAAGGTCCCAAAAAATGATCCAGTTTGGCTACACAATATCATTTCTCTAATCACCGAAGTGGTTAATCTGATCAGAGAGGATTACCTTAGCCGTCACTATTTCATACCTCCCTATGTCTTTTTGTTTTTATTGTTGTCTTAGTGATCTTGACTCCTCTCATTTAAAAAGTAATTTTGATGATGATGATTGAGACGGTGGGTAGTACATACACATGAACAATGTTTTAATTTTTTGACATACATAAAAATAGATGGGTAAATAAAAATCCATATTTATAGAATAATTATTATATCAAATAAATAATATATATATTAAAAATATCCATGATAATTACCATCCATGTAATAAATAAATGAAAAATGAATCACATAACTTCATAGTGCTGGTATTCCACATATTCTCATGAGCGACGTTAGAATTTTCTACTAGTTTGGATGGTAAGAATGTAAATATGAAATTATAATTAAGACAATTATGTCATAAATATCATATATAAACTATAAAACCATCATAATAACTATATATTAATTATGGATATGTAAAATTAATTGTTCTACTATGTGGAAATAGTAAGTCGTACATACAAATGAGTGATACTCTCACATCCCATTTGATTGAAAGTGGGGCGGGGGATCTTTGTAGTTTCATAATATTAATAAATTTTAAGAATATTATGGATATTTATTTAATTATTTTATTATACATACCACATATTTATAAAAATTATTATAATAAATAAATTCTAAGAGGTTTGAAAGACAACTACCTAAATTTCGTGAGACCTCATTTAGATCATTTTTAGGATCATATTGTTGGTAATTTTTAGAGACAATTACCTCAAAATCACAGATAAGGATGTTGAGAACAAAATTTTTCTGTGTATGGAGGTTCTAGATTGATCAATGTGGTTTTAATAATATAATTAAAGGGTGTCCTTTTATAAGGTAGGGAGATGAAACACCTATAACTTCTTCGAAGATTAAATTATAATAAATTCATTATCAATCCAAATGGTTTAAAATTCCCTATAAATTGATATGTGATGACATTATCAACCATATTTTTTCACCTCTCTCCTACTATTATATTTTTATGGTTCTTATGAAATTTAGTAAAATAATATTTTAATAACACATTAATAATGTTAATTTTCACACTTTTTATTTAATTTGTGTTAATAGACATAAAAAAGTGTTGGAATTAAAATATAATTAATTAACATAAAAATAATATGTAAAATTAACTTATAATATTCATGTAACACATTAAATAACTCAAATTATATTACTTTATTATTTTAAAAGTCATTTATGATTTTTTTTAATTGAAGAAATAATATATCAGTGTTTAATGGGAATTTAAGGTGATTTTGTAATTAAGAATATTTAGAATAAAATTTATATATTTTGAGTCAATGGTTTCCTTATGACCTTTCGATTCATTTTATTGAAAATCAAAAACTGTTTCTTAAATATTTGATAGCTAAATATTTTATCTCTAAAGTGTTTTTAGACTGTTTTTGTAGAAAACATACACTTTTAACATAGTTATAAATATTTATAAATTATTTATGAATATATACTTAAAATTTATCATTAAGAAAATTATAATTGAGAATGAGACTGAAAATAATTGGATCCATCTTTATCAAATCAGATTTAAGACTTTCTACCTTGACATTGTTCAGAAAATAGTATTCATAATTGGAGATGATATCAAAACCTATAGAAACTAGATTCACACTCATAGAATTTATCGTAATGACATTATATAAGAAAATCCATCAGATTGAATTAATTTTATATCCTAATTATAGAGAACTATTTTCTATCATATTGTAATACCTTTTATATAGTAAATGGTGTAAATCAAAATGATTTCAGACTTTCTGTTATAAAATTCTATTGGAGTACCAATTGTCCAAGTTGTATCAACAAATTCAAAAAAATATGGATGTTATAAAGGAAATATGATGACTAAAGATTTTCTTATAAATACCTGGTCATTTGATGATTTTTAAAAGAGAGTTTCTGATTGATTTCACTAGAAAAATTCTATTTCACGAGAGCTCTAAAGATTACAACTATGAACTTATAGTTCATAGTTATTGTAATAATTTAGATTCTTTCGTTTTGAAATCTTGGTGTCTAATTGTGTGAAGACAATCAAGGGATAATAATGTTTGGAAGAAAAAGATACAATTTTCTTTATTGAGGGTTGGAAGGTATAACAAGATAGAAACAGATCCTTCATATTAAAGGATATTGAAGATTGGAAAACCAAGTTGTCGATCATCACATCAAGGGCTCATGGAGACAACGAGATAGACCATTCATTATATCATGGTATTTCCCTGATAAGGGAATGATAGAATTTCTTGTATGTTTAAAATAAAATATGTTTTTCATAGTTTATTAGATACCCTACAATTTAGGTTAAATAGAATATTTTCACTCGTATTACTTATTTTATTACAACCCTTTTATTTCCACTACATGTATTTGGAAGTGATAATTATATAAATTCATATTTATATTTTTATCGTGTTTATCATAATAGTTCTGACTATGATATAATTGTTTCACTCTGTATTACTCTGATTATAATTCTACATGATTTAATATAGAATCACTACTTTTTGTGTATACTCTGATTAAATTGTTCTATTCTATGAATATGATTAAATTTTTATTATGTTACCACAATATACTGATAACGATTCTATATGCTATTAAGATACAATAAATTTTTTTATGACCTGTAAACTTACATATCAGAATCTACTTTATTTTGATATTTTTATTATCAGACCCAGGGGAAACCTTTTATTTCTATTTAAATAATTAATAGGTTTTGAGAATACATTTCTTTATCATTATTAAACTAAGTTTCTTATATAGTTAAAACAAATATTTTTAAACCTAGAATTTACCCCACTCTTGTATTTATCCATCTTTATATACATAATGATCCAAAAATTAGTATCAAAATATGATTCCACTACTCTAATAATTGATAAAATTTTTTATTTTATCATTAATACTGCAAGTTTGTGTAAATTTTGTTATAAAAATATTGATTATAAATATTTGTTACAAAAATGTGTATTGTGGAAAAAAAATTTATATATATTTTAAAATATTGTAGGATATAATTTCAGACACATAGACAATATCAATCCCAATAGACCACCAATTTTTGATGGTTTTTATTATGAATACTAGTGGGATATAATTAATACTTTTTTATAAACATAGGAGTAGATAATTTTGTAATTATGAATAGGGATTATAAAATTTATAATAAAGAAGTTAGAACTTTTACCTTTAATGAATATAGGAATACTACTTGAATAAAAGGTAAGTAATAATTTATTATTTTCTATGAAAAGAAACATATATAGGAAGTTTTCATATTTTGAAGAAGGTAATAATATTTGGAAAAATTTTGAGATAACTCATTTTGGGACATGGAAAGTTGTTGAAACCAGAAGATCAATTCTTAGAGCTGGATATTAAGGTTTTTAATTTCTACAATGAAAATATGTTGTGAAAATGAATCAAAGGATTATAAACGTTTTAAAGAGTCTAATTTCTATGGTAGATAAAATATAAGATGATGAAATACTTGTTGTAAAGATAACCTAAATCATTCCCAATGAATGAGAATCTAAAGTAAAAGCTATTAACGAATAAAGGAAGCTAAAAAATCTTACACTTTATGACTTATTTGTAACTATTTTTCAATATGATGGTAGATTAAAAAGTGATTATTAGAAATCAAAAAATATGAAAGGTGGAGTTTCTTTCAATACTACTATAGTTACTATTGTATCCACAACACTTTAAATGTTTATTAAGTCTTCTATAATGAAAATGGATGTTATCCAATTTGATTCTAGTGGTTCTAAACAATCCAAAAATGAACTAGCTAATATTTCTTAGTGGATAAACAATAAAGTTTGTAAAAATTAGTGTTAGTATTATTAAAATAAAATTTTCAAATATAGGAATGAAAACAATGTTTTTGTAGTTACTTATTATGAGTGAAAAATATCTTGAAATATTCGACTTGACTGGGGCATATTGAAAAGGACTGATAAAAAATAAGACATTATGATAAGAATTAGAAGAAGTATTATAAGTCTGGAAACAAGAAATTTCATAAAGAAAATTATTCCTAGAGTGCTAGAGTTGGAGACTCTTTATATAATTCTTCTGATAATGAATGTTCTTGTCATAGGAACATTTTTCTTTTTTTGCAGAATACAAAATAAAAATCTTTATCTTATGGTTAAGGTAAAAACCACTGATAAAATTACCAATTTATCCTTATGTTCAAATTATCCTGATTTCAATGTTGAGGAAGATTCTAAATCCTCATATGGATAATTTTATTCAAAAACATATGATTCTTTTCCATCATATGAAGAGGTTTCTAATATTTAAAAACTCCTTGAAAATGAAAATTAAAATTTTTTCAAAAAACATTATAAAACAATTCAAGGATAAAAGTTCAAAAAAATAAGTATCATATATTTAAAAAGATATTAATAAATATATTTTTGAAAAAAAATAATATTTCTAAATATTTAGAAAAATTTATTTATGAAATGAATAGTTTAAAAACTAGTTTGAAAAAACACAATTCCAAAATTATTATAAAATTGGATAATAATTCAGTTGTCAAACTATTGTTTGAAATTTCTTCTTTGAGAAAAATATGGTCAAAAATTACTTATATTAGAGAAGGTTTTGATAAATTAAATAAACAGATCCTTCCTTATGGTACTAGTTATGGATTTTGGTATACTAAAAAACCATTTTTCAGTAATAATTATTATTTTCTGAATAGTGCACCCTTTTATACAAAATTCCAAAATGGTGATCACTAGAATAAAAATTATACCATTCATAAATTTTAATATCTTGGTTTCCAGAAATCATATTTTTCAAAACAAATTTAGATTCCTAGAATTATGATTTATGACCCTTCCAGACCGAAGACCGTTTGGGTGCCAACATTTTAATTGTTTCATTTTCAGGATAACAAAGAAATTAATAAGAACAAGAATACTTGAAACATGGATTGTGGGTGTTCTAGTTATATGACATGAAAATTTTTTCCATGGAAAATATTATCAAGATGAAAGGTGTAAAATTTAAATTTGAATATAATTTTCAATGATAGATTATCAGTATAGGTGAAATTGTTCTTCTCGAAAAATCATTAATTTAAAATGTTTTATTTGTTATAGGCCTTAATAAAAACCATATAAGCATATGTAAATTATTTTAGGCATGTTACATTATGAATTTTCGTAATGATAAATGTGTATTACCCATTTCTAAAGTTGAATTCATTTTTTCTTCCCATCGACATGAGAATGTATACACAAAAACTATAAAGTCCTTGGGAGAAAATGCATACATTTGTTTAGTGAAACATATGATCAATATTTTTATAGAATAGATGTTTAGGACATAGCAACCTTTGAAACATAGGTAAATTAAATAACAAAAGACTTGTTTGGGATCTACCAAATCTATCTTTTGATTCTTCAAAAGTATTTTAATCCTTATCGGTGTAGTAAGAAGAAAATTCAATATTTAAATCTATTAGTGAAATCACAATGTTTGATGCTTTATAGTTAGTACACATGGATTTATTCGATCCTACACAAACTTGAAGTATTAGTGGAATGTAATATTTATTTCTTTTAGGTGATGATTTCACTAGATACAGAAGGGTCTATTTTGTAGTAATGAAATATGAATCCTTTGGTTATTTATAACTTCTGTAGCCCAAGTTAAAAATAAGAAAAACCTCCCCTTAATAACTTTTCATAGTGATCATCGTGCAGAATTTAAAAATTCTAATTTTGGAAATATTTTTATTAAAAAAGTAATCACCCATAATTTTTCACCTACTAGAACTCATAAAAAAATGGTTTTGTTGAAAAAAGAAATCATATTCTTCAAGAACTAATAAGAACCATATTAAGTGAATACACAATTTCTAAACACTTTTGGGATAAAGAAGTCATTAATACATGATATACTATAAATTGAGTTTTGATTAGACTTTTTATTATTAATAATTATTAGGATTTGTGGACATGAAGAAAACTAAAAGTTTCATACTTCAGAGTATTTGGATGCAATGTATTCATCTTGAATATGAATGATAATTTACAAAAATTGATGGAAAAATACTATGAATGTATATTTTTTTGTTATTACACTACATATATGGAATATATATGTTTTAATAAAAACTATTGTGTATTTGAAGAAAAAATGCATGTTAAATTTGATGAATCTGACTTATTTTTTCAGAAAACTCCAACCAACATCCACAAATGTGTTTTTCAAAACTAATTCTCGACCTTTATTGAAATATTATTTTAATAAGGAAAATAATCAAGAAATAGTTTCTTAAATATTTAATTATGAGTATTTTCTACCTTATGTTGAAGAAAAAGTTTTATAAAACCCAAGTATGTTGTTTCTTAGGAATCATCCATGTGATAGTGTCATTGGTGATGTTATTCAAAAAAATAGAACTGGAAGTTCCTTGAGGAATGAAGTAGAATAACTTGTCTTTCATTCCCCTTTTGAATATAAAAATCATAATTATTCTTTAGTGGATAAGTATTGGATTAATTATATGAAAGGTGATCTAAATGAATTTGAAAGAAACAACGTTTGGATATCTGTTGAAAGACCAAAAGAAACTTCCATAATTTATGTAAAATGAGTTTTCAAAAACAAAGGTGACGGAAATAAAATTATCATTATAACTAATTAAAGACGTACTAAAAGGGATACAACTACCCATAAGGAATAGATGAGTTTGGGGGTTCTTCTTGAGGTTACTCACTAAGAGGAATATATTTTGAATCCCATAACATGCCTTATGCACCATATTCATCGCTAGATATATTGATTGTTACTCCGGCTATGTTCATAGATCCGTCACAACTTTCTTCATTAGATGCTTTAAATCCACCTTAATATTTCATGCAGCTTACTCAATCTTCTAGGGAAGTGCTTTGGAGAAACTATTTTTCCCCGGAAGCCTCTCAAGACATTTCAGAGGTCTCTTAATATTTTTCTTCTTGTTGGTTGGTGATCTTATATAAATGGAAATCTCTATTGTTGAATTCTATGGTTTGTCTCTTCAATGGTATTTAGTCACTATATATGGGATTGACAATATTCCCCTCTTTATTTTACAACTCTTTATTAGCTCTTGGAATCTATTTTCTCTAGTTAGGGTTTTGATTCTCAACCAGAAATCCATTTTCATTGTGATTTCATCAAAGGATGACTTTTTCACTACGTGGTGATATAGACCTTGTTATATATGTCATTGGAGGTTCTATCTTCTGCAGTGGTGGATGGAACTCATTTGGATAAATTCTCTTCTTTGAAAGAAATGTGTATTTCTCTTGTTTGATGATCCCTTTTATGTCACCAATATTCCTTAGTAGCATCAAAAAATTCATTGGGTTCATTCCTTTCTTTTTGATCGGTGAATGTTTCACCTAAAGGACATGGCTATGGACATGATTTTTGTGGAATTAGACTTGATGATTCCTCTTCTATCAAAACTTTTTCTCAGAGTTGAAGGGATTTCAGATTGTTCCCCATTGTTGGTTTACCCTTCTCCAGCATGATTCTTCTCTAACTATCGTCTGGAAGTCCATTTTACCTCTAAATGAAATATGTACCAGTAGTAGAAATACCAAGATAGTTACCCACATCGAATTCCCCTATCCCCTACTAAATTAAATATCTTTTCTTTTTATGAATAAGATTGGTTCGAATACTTGTGTGAAGAGTGCGAGGCAACTTCCCCCTCCTCTAGTTTAAGAAGACTCGCCTTCTTAATCCTTTTCTCTTATGTTGGGTTCAGATTCTTCTAACCATGATATGGTTCTAGTTTAGCTGATCATATCTTGCATGCCTTATTTTCCTAGCCTGTCCCCTTGGTCTCACATGTTGTCTTCACTCTATAAAGAATTTTTAGAGCTTCATCTTGCTCCTACCATCTAGAAACTCACCATCAAGGACATGTATATAAATGTTTCTTCAGTTATCCACTATCTACCTCAACCATCAGTTTCAATCCCTTCATCCTCTATTGGTTTTCGTGACCTCCTCTTTTCCTTCTTCAATAAACAAAACTCCTCCACCCTGATGGCAGTGAAACCTGTCATTCCTTCTACCTCTTCTCAGCTTTGTAGTTTTTGAAAAGTTGTTAGAACACATTCTCAATATCATTCACTATCCAAATCCATATCTAAATATAACATGGTTATCAAAATTATAGTGCTAAGAGTCGGAGGGCAGAAGCCAGACAACTTTTGTTTCAATTATTAATATCCTCCTTTGGAATGCTCGTGGTTTGGGATCTTGGGTTAAATCAGATTTCATCTCCAATGAGTTTCCCCTTCATTCCATATTCTTGGTTTTAGTTATGGATCCTAACAGGTCCCTTCAAAAATTAAATACTTTTCTTTTCATCCAAGATCTCATGGATTTCTTAATGTATTTCCCACCAATTCTCATATTTGGATTTTTGGAGAACTGATATCTCAAATGGCTTCATATCTTCGCATGATCAAAGAATCAAATTAAAAATTTATGTGGGAGAAATAGTTCCCTTTCATTCTATGGATTTTACTAAATGTGAGGAGAATTCTAGTGAAACCCGTTGGGTTGATATGAGTCCCTTCAAAAAAAGTGACGTTTCATGGTTATTTGGTGGTGATTTAAACATTATAGATGCCCTTGTTGATAAAAAGGGTTGTGGTCCTTTTCTTATAAGTAAAAACCAATACTTCGTGTGGTTCGTGGAGACCAATGACCTTTTGTATGTGGGTTTCATTGGATATCTATTCACATGATGCAAAAATTATCTTGGGAACCTAAGGTCATGGAGCCGTCTTAATTGGTGCCTTGTAAACGAAGCAATGATTGTTTCCTTCCATAACAACAAAGTTCTCCATCTATCCCACAAATTATCACATCACTCTCCCCTCTAAATATCATTGTTTGAAAGATGTAATGAAGCATAGTTCTTCTATTTTTATGCTGTATGACCGGAAAATCACGATTTATTTGATTTAGTAAGGATGTATTGGAATCTAAAAACATTCAGTAATCCATGAGTTTCCTTCTACAATAATCTATTTCACTTAAAGGCCTCCTTCATTCCTAGAAAAATCATCTTTCTCATGAAGATCTTGTTATTAAAAATATTTCAAACGATTTATAGAAGCTCAAGCCAATTTTGGAGTCTTTAGCAGATGATTGGTGTTTTCTGAGTTGAGATGCAAGAAAGATAATCTGGCTGATTTATTATTGAAATTGGAATAGGATGCCTGGGAGAAGTCTCAAGTGATGTGGCTTCATGAAGGAGACATGAAATTATGGGGTTTCCATTCATTAATTAAGGAAAAAATATATTTTCCATTACTAATTTATTTTAGAGTAATGACTGATATGTGGTTTGTCTAATGGCGAGAGATTATTTCAAGTCTCTTATATTGTCTACCACCCCAAGAATGGTTAATGGTCATCCAAGTGGACACACATATTTATATGATTACATTCCTGGTTTGATGTCTGAAGATGATAATGATATATTGTGGGATATCCCTTATGAGGAGAAACTCTAAAAGGATCTATGACCCATTAGCCCTGATAGTGCTCCAGGGCCAGATTCATTCCCAATATCATTTTACAGGGCATCTTAAGACATTTTTAAGTGGGTCCTGGTTAAGAAGTGCAAGATTTTTTCAAGGTGGCCACCTCCCCCACATGAAACATTCTACTAAACTGGTTTTAGTTCCGAAGTTCATGGATTCCCATTTGTTAAGCCACTGCATGCCTATCATTATGTGTAGTGTTCCATATAATGTTATGGCTAGTATTCTCAATGTGAGGCTTTCCCCTTTCATATCAATTTGGGTGGATGAGGAGAAACATGATTTTGTTAAAGGATGATCCATCAAGGAAGCTTCTACCATAGCCCAGGTGTTTATCAGGGATATTATCTTAAAGACCTATGGAATCAATGTTCCCAAAAAATTAGGTATGATAAAATCCTAGGATAGAGTTGAATGGATCATTATTATTATGGTTCTTGCAAGCATGGGATTATCAGTTTGGGTGACTGATATATTTTTTTCAATGTTTTAGTTCTCCTTGGGTGGTGGTTTCTATTATGGGAAGGAAATTGGATACTTCAAATTAGTTTGAAGGGTAAAACATGGGGATCCTTTCTCCCCATCTATTTTTATCTTTTCTCTAAATGTGCTAAGATGTTATGTTACTCATGGAACTCCCACGAGCAAGATCCTTTATTATCATACCATGAATTTTAATGGGACCTTATATCATATCATGTTTAATGATGACACCATTATTATTTTCAATGTCTACAAGAGTTCCATTTAGTGTCCTAATGAGACCTTATAGGTGTACTTCTCTTGGAGTGGGCAAGTCATCAATAGGTAAAAAGTGACTTCTTTGTTTCAAAAAAATGTCCGACGAGAAGATGTTAATATTCATAAGCTAATATGGGCATGAAAAAAGGACCATTTACTATGATTTTTTATAGAAGCCCCTATTTCTCCATATCCCCCTTTTATCATACATCTTAATATGATAATGTATATAATTTTGCGGCACATCATTAATAAAAAAATTAGATTACTATCATTTTGAGGAAGAATCACATTGATTAACGTGGTCCTATACTCAATCCCCACACACATATAGTCTACTATTGAGGTCCTTAAAAGGTTGATATCTATTGTTGAGATCAATTTGGATACCATTATTTGGGATGTCCAATTTCATAGTAAATGTCATCAGGATTCATGGAATAGGATGTCTAAACCTATAAGAAATGGCGGCCTCAATTGAGGAGTATTTAAGGTACTATAGAGTGTACTCATTCCAAACATGCCTAGAAAATAATCAATGGAAATTATTTGTGTGGAGAACACATGGTTAACACCTATGTCATGTAGGGGAACTTGTCAAGACCTAAACCCTATAAAATTTAGAGATTGATTCAGCCTCTTGTACTAGTTATTCAACCACATGTTCACTAGATTATTGGATTGGAGACATCAGTTATAACATTCACAACTGGTCAGAGAACATTCTTGGGTTTCCAGGCTCACCTACCCTGAGATTCAGCTTTAGTGAGGAAGATTCTCACTTGATTCACATTCAAGCCACCTTTGACGATACCCAAAAGGTCATTTTTGACAATATTGTGTTGAAGACTAACCCATATAATTGTGTTTTTAAAGGATATTCCGTGGGTACTTCTTACATCAAATATTAACTTAAATTTCTATATTCAGATCTTCCTCAGGATAGTTGGGGCGTCTACCGATGGTGCAAGGTACTTTTTTATATGTTCTTTTATAAGTGTGGCATGTCCAGAATAACACTTTACCTTATGATGTCAATATCCAGTGAAAAGGTATTTATATTGTTTTAAGGTGTAACTATTGTTGGGAGCCTTCGATAGAATTTAATGAGCACCTATTCTTCTATATTGTGTGGGAGAAGTTGATGTGGATCTCGTTTGGGAAAGTTTAATGATGGAATGATCGGTTTTACACTATTGATACTTTCCTCTACTGCTATTTTCCGGGTACGGACAGATCCAATAGGGAATGAAGGGCCTATATTGTGATCTTCATAGTAGGCTACTAGATTTTATGGTCATACAGAAATAGAATGTGGTAATAGAAGCTCAACTATTCTCCTACGTGTATTTTTTCAAAACCTAAAACTTAATCATCGACTTATGCAGGCTATGTAAGGGCATGGAAAATACACCCTCTATCACGAGCCTATTTCCTAGTCATTCCCCACCCATCAACTATCCTACTGCATGTGGTTCTTGGATCAAATGGGGGAATCCCACTATAAGTTACAAGCTCAACACCGATGGGTCTTGTGGTATGTGTCTTATGCGTGGTGGAGTGGTGAGAGACTCCAGAGGCTCTATTTTTTATTCTTTCTTAGATTGATTTTGGTGTCATGATTTAAATAGTATAGAGTCACATTAAATGTTAGCATTCCTCCTCTTATGTAATAAGAGGCAATTTCCAATTTCAGATATTGAGACAAACTCTCCTATAGTTTTTAATTCCAGGTATGTTAAGGCTCCTACTCCCTGGTCCATTGAATATTTAGTCAAGAAACGCAAGATCCTCATATCAGATGTACATTCTTCATACTTGTCATGAGGGGAATGTGGTGTAAGATTTCCTAGTTTATCATGGATATCATCATTATCTCATTTATATTTTTTACAACTTTGGATCATTTCCTTATAAGGGTAATATGTTCGTTTGGGTCGATGCTCTTGGTCTGCATTATTTTTTTCCACCATAATTTAGGTGTGTTTTATAAGTTTTTTAGCCTTCCCCCTTTTTATAAAAAAATTAAAAATGACTTTTATGGTTAATAAGAAGGAATAGACTATGAAGAAACATATGCATAAGCATCTAGACTAGAATCTATTCATATTCTACTAGCCATTATAAAATTATTAAATTTCAAAATTTTTGAATATATGTGAAGTGTGGTGTTCATAACAGATATGTTTAGGAGGAATTTTAAGTTTAACAACCTCTCATTGAAAAAAATAGCATGAATGTGTTTATAATCTCACCAAAACTTATAAGGACTTAAATAATCCTCTAGAACGTGGTATGAAATATTAATTGTATTTTTGTTACCAAATTTTTTTTAAGGGGGCTATGAATCATACTATTTTTAAACAAGATGTTAAAAAAAGATCATGATTGTTCAAATTTATTTTGATGATACTATATTCAGATCAACTCAAAAATCATTAATAGATTTCTTTGTGGATATTATGGAATCTGAGTTTGAGATGATTATGATTGGTGAGTTTTCATTTTTTCTTAGTTTTCAAATTTCTAAAAAACCATAAGGTACTTATATATATCAATACAAGTATATAAAATATCTTCTTAAAAATTTCAAATATGAAAATACTATAATTATAAGTAGTCCCATGGGCACCTCAAATACTATTGATCTTGATGAATCTTGGAAGCTAGTTGGTCAAATAACTTTTAGAGGTATTATAGGAAGTCTACCATACTAAACAACTTGCCTCCCATACATATTATTTTCTATATTACTATGTCAAAGATATCAAGAAAATACAACGGAATCCCATATAATTTGAACAAAATAAATTATTCATTATCTGAAAAGAACTATGTATTTATGATTTTTTATTCTTCTGGAATTGATTTTAAATTTAAATGTATTTCAGATGCTGACTTTGGTGGTTGTTGAATGGATTGAAAAAATACTTGCAGAAGTTTTTATTTCATAGGAGACTAATTAGTTTCTTGGACTTGTATGAAACAACACTTGGTAGCAATTTATACTATTTCAGTTGTATATGTATAAGCTAGATGTTTTTATGCTCAAGTGTTGTGGATACTACACACACACAGACTATAAAATTAGTTTTACTAAAAATCAAGTACTATGTGATAATACTAGTGTCATTACAATAAGTAATAACCCAAAAGATCACTCCCATGAAAAAAATAGATATAAAGAATAATTTTCTTAGATATTACACACAAAAAGGAGATATCATTTTATAATTCAATGGAATGCAAGAACTAATTGATGATATTTTCACAAAACCCTTACCTTTTGATAAATTTGAATACATTAAACAGAAGAATGGAATAATCACTATAAAGTAATCATTCATATCTACTTCTTGTTTAACCACCACCCAAAATTAAGTAACTCTTCTTCATAGGCGGAGTATATATGATTTTTATTGAAAAAAACATTTAGTATTTTAAATAGTAGTTTTCTTAAAAACATTATCATAATGAGTTTTGCAAAATCATATTTCATCATAATATTTTTGGATCCAATATTTTTAAAAAATGATCAGAATCAAATATCTTAAAAATCTTCTCGACTCATGTTTTTTAGAAAAATTCTTGAATTTAATATTTTTTTTCAATATAGTTGTTCTTTAAAACCACTATACACAGTTTTTATATTAAAACTATCATATTATGTATTTTCAAACCATTTAAATCTAATTATTTTTTGAAAAAAAAGAATAAATTCATTATCATACTCATAATAATTTCCAACTCTGAAGGTTATTCTTCTTTTCTTTTAATTTTTACAATTACATTACAATACATTATCTTGTGGTTGTTAAAATCACTTTTAGAATTCTTAAAAACATTATTCTGTTTCCATTTTCTTCAAATAATAGTCAATAGCAATATGATATAATCATCAAGGGTTAATTTTTTTATAAAATAATATTTTGATCAATCTCAATAATCAAATAATAATGATAAACACCCAACCATTGAATTGACTCTAGATTTTGAAACTTCAACTTAGTCTCCTATATAATGTTTGAGACCCTCACCTGTCTCACATCTAAAATCTTCAAGAATATTGAGTATAAGTGCTACTGAATTCCAAAGCATTCAGTTGGATTCTTCAAGTCCTAATGTAATAATCGCAAGCATCTTCCTAGGATACGATGCTCATATAAAATATTTTGATGAATTGTTTGTCTTTAGAGAGAGTATTTCTAAAAGTACTTTGTATCATAAGTACTATTCTCTTTTGAAGAAAATCATAGAATTCCATGGGTGGAAATAATTATGCATAGAAAAATATAATGATCATTAGGATCTAATATTTCTTAAAATAGTAATATTGTTTTATAGATCAGTGCAGTGTCAAGTTGAAAAAATAAAACAAAAGGTTTATTATATGATTTAAGGGAAAGGATATCAAATGGAGTATACAGAAGCTGCTATTTTTCTTAATATTCCATCGGAGGAAGAAACTCATTGTTTCTATTATATCCTTCCTAATATTCTTGGACACTCTAATAAAGAAAAATATAAGGATTATCTATTTGATAATTATGAAAATGTTTGAAAAATGAATCATCTTACAGTAAACAACCAGATTGCAACTTTATCGATGATAGGTTTCTTAATTCTAAGAAAAAGGGATCTAGATACCTTTACAGAAATAGATGTTTTTATCTCAGGTATTCTTTTAAATATGAGAAATGTATATTTAATTTGATACATCTTTCTTACCATTCGAATGTTGAATACTGGATCCATTATATCTCAGATCATTATGTTTCTGGATGTGTTATCAAATTTGTTCCTTAAGTGCATGAATTCCATCAATGTGGCATCTGAGTCAAAACTGAAGAAAATTAAATTCCTTCTCATAATTTTTGACACTCTCAAAAGGATAAGATATTTTTTTGATAAGGAAGAAATAGAATTTGTTAAAAAAATTAGGTGACGTTTTTCTAGAAGGTGAATCTTACAAGAATCCAAAGAAAATTGTTGAGAAAAAGAAATTTGTTCAATGAAATAAAGAAAAGAAATTAAAGAAAGAATCTTCAAGGATATAGAAAAAAAATAAACAAAAGGTCATGCCATATGGTGCAGTCAAATAGTGTATAAATGAAGTAGATGATAGAAAATAAAGAGATCTAAAATTCAGACTCAACCCAACATATGATTTTTTTGTAAAATTTCATCATTCCAAAGTTCCAGAGAAAGAATAAAAAGAAAATAAGTAGAAAAGGAAATATCATGGATGGAGTATTGTACAATCCCTAATGAATTAAGTATAAGTAACTATATAAAATCTTTGTCTTCCATTAGAAAAAGTAATTTCAGATGCTGGTTTATCTTTTAATGAAATAGTTTTTGTTAATGCTAATTTTACCTTAGTCATAGATAACGGAAAGGAAAATTTGGGGTAATAATAAGTACATACTAAACCTCAAGAAAAATTATCATAACCAGTTCTCAATAGTAAAGATGATTTAGGGAATGAATGAAAAAGTTTTTTTGGAATTTTGAACAAAAATGGGAAAAGGTACTATAGAAATAGAAGTCTTATCCAAAGAATCATAATGTAAATAAGGAGAATGTAGTGACTGTGTATAATTAATAAAGTTAATTGATGATGAAAAATAATAATAATATGATAAATAATTAGGAAGTGAAATAATGAGTATTAATGATAATGAAGAGGATTAAAATCAAAATGCTGATAAAGAAGCTCTTGCATCCAGAATTCTTTCCTTATGGTCTTCTCAAGCATCATCAGTAGAATTTTCTTCCATAGGAAATCAAAAAAAATACATAATTCTTGATAATCAAAAGACTCAATCTATTCATGAATCCAAATATTTATCAAATAAGGATAACAAAGAGATGAGTTCCAAAGATGAAGATAATAAAGTCTATTCCGATCAAAGAAAAGATAATTAAGGTTATTTAATTCAAATTCCTAATGTAAAGAGGATGGAGATAAAACTAAAATGCTAGTATCAATGAAATATGAAAAAGGAAAAATGAAAACAAAGTGAAACCAGAACCATTCATCACTAAACTTATATTTTTATATAACTTTCCATTTTTTTCAGTCAGGACAATTTCTTCAGAAGGAGTTGATTATATGGTTTAGGAATTAAAATTAAATGAAGAAAAGTACCATTTTTTTATAATATTGAGTCCTATTTCAAGATGATTCATGATACACTCAATCGAAAATAAGACACAACAAATATTATGATATAAAAATTTATCATTAATGAAGTTAATTTGAAAATTCATCAAGAAATTTGTTAGACTCATAAAAAGTTGTGCAGATAAGAAACCAAGTTGTCTCAAAAATTACATTAAAATCTCATACATTTTAATGAATATTTTTATGATGTAAAAAAGGATTTCAATGAATTAGTAGAATCTATCAAATAATTATCCAAAATTTTGGAAGAAAGGATAGAATATGAGGAAATTATTCGGTCATGAGATGTAAAAGTCATTAATGGTAAAATGAAATACATGAAGTTTGAAATTTCCAGTCAAAAAGTTTATAAGGTTGAAATCAATGAATTGAAAAATACGAATAATGAAATGGATAAGAAACTCCATATTCAAGAATAAAAAGGTCATCCATAAGAAGTTATCATTTCAACACTTAAGGAATATAGAAAGGAATTCAAGAAGATGAATTAAATTATAAGATCCTTGACAAATAGGTATTAAATTTTTCCTTATGCTCTTGTAGAATCTCTTTTGTAAATATTCCTATCAATGAATGACTTTTTCATCTATTTTCAAATAATTTGAATATATATTAATTCTAAATTTGTTGAATGTTCTTTCATTTATTTTATATGATCAAGTTCTTCATCATTTTGATTTGTATATTTGTTTCTCTAACCCTTTCCAGGTATTGTAAGACTTTCCCCATTCCATTTGGATAATAACAAAGGCGTATAACTTTATATAAATGTAGATACATTTTAATTAATGGGGAGGAAAACTTTCTTAAATTAGATACCTTCAAAGGAGAATATAACTCTTAAGGGGAGTTCTTATCCAAAGGGGTAGTTAGTAATATTCAATATTTTATTCAAAAGAGTTATAATCTTATGTGGAGATAAGTATTAATGTCTAATTCGGATTAGGAATCTCTTAAAAGTATAATGTATTTATGTTCTTCAAATTCATTTTCCATTTTTTCTTTGTGGTTCGTGATTTCCAAGAAAAAAAAGAGTTATTGTTGAGTCAAAAGTTTCCCTATGAAATTTCCTTTCCCATTGTATTGAAAATCACATAATAATTCATAAATATTTTATTAGTAACTATTTTATGTCAAAACTGTTTTTAGAATATTTTTTTTAAAAAAACTTTAACATTTACCATACATAGAAATAGTTTTAAAGGATTCATAAATATAAACTAAATCTTTCGCTTTATTATTATTATAATTGATTATGAAATGAATAATAATAGAATCCACATTTATCAAATAGAATTTAAGATTTTATATCATGACTTCATACTGACAATAGTCATCATAATCAAATTTTATATCAAAATTGGTAAAATTTGAGTTCACAATACTAGAATTTATCATAATAAAAATTCTATACAAAAATCCATCGGATTGACTAATGTTTAGATCATGAATATAGAAAACAATTTTATATCATATTGGAATACCTTTTACATAACAAATGATGTAAATTTATAATAAATTGGACATTCTGGTATGATATTGCCATTGGTGTTCCTAATATCCAAGTCATTGCATCAAACTCAGCAAAATATGACCATTGTGAATGATATATGAACATTGGAGATTTGAGTATAAATACCCAATCATTTGAAGATTTTTGAAAGAGTGTTCTTAGTCGATTTAATTTTTAAATTCCTCTTTTTTGAGAGATTTGGGGATTTCAAGAGTGACCATCTTGTTCTCAATTGTTGCAATCATTTAGATTCTATTGTTTAGTAATTATTGGTTTTGATTGTGTGAATATAATTGAGGGGTTTCAAGGTTTGGAAGACAAATCTCCAATCTACTTGATCGAGGGATTATGGGGATATCAAGGAAGAATTCAATCTATTGGATCGAGGGCTACTGAGGATAAGCAGATAGAGAAGCCGATCATCGTATCGAGGGATCAAGTTAATATTGATACATTTTGATCATTGTATTGAGGTATGTCCATGAAAAGGGAATGATAAACTTTCTTATAAGTATAAAACAAGACACATTTATCTTAAATTATTTGATACCATACTTTTTGGGTTAAATTAAGTAGATTCATTGGTATTACTTTTTTATTACAATTCATTTATTTCTACTTCATGTAATAGAAAGTGATACTTATATATTCATCTTTTATTTGTCTCTTATTTATATTAATATCTTTTATTATACTATAATTGGTTTAATCAATATTAATCTTATTAAAATTCAAAACTCTTTAAGATTTAATCACTAATCTTGTTATCTACACCAATTAAATAATTTACTTTTGTGAATACGATTACACTATGATTACATTACAACTACACATTGATTAAAATTATATATTTCTATTAGAATAAATTTATAATCATGACATATGGACATATATATCTGAATCTAATTGATTAAAATTATTTTATTATTCTACCAAAATGCCAAGTATGATTACTATTAAAATACTTAACATGGGTTTTGAATACATTTTGTTTAATATTGTTAAACTATGTTTATTTTAAGGTTATTTTTTACTAAATTAAAATTTTCCAACTTGTGTATTTAGACATCTTAGTATAAATTAATATCCAACAATATAATGAAAATAATTTCATTCATCTAAAAATTTCTATCAATATTCATTCATAACTAGTTTTTCCCTTATCAATAATTAAAAGATATTTAAAACAAAGAGAGTAAAACATTATAACACTATTTGTTTTATATATTTGAAATTTTATATTTATGGAAAAGTTTACATTAAACAAAAAAATTGAATCTAAGGAGATAATGAAGAAATAAATTTCATCAAATAAAAATTAATATTAAAAATTTTATCCATATCACTTTTTTTAATCTAGATGAACTATATTTTTCCTTTACTGAGTTGATAAATTTTACCACAGTTAATATTTATATTGACCAAAAATATAACAGATCTATCTACCAAATTTGATCTTACTAATTCAAAGTATATAATTTATTTTTTCACATTCAATACCTATACATGACTAAAAATTACATTAATGTAAGTTCCCAAAAAATTGGCAGAAACCATTTTTTAGAAAAAATACATTTTAAGGATAAAATAAAATACATCTTTAACCCATTCCTCGATAATATTAGATGAATGTTTTCTTGAAAATATTATTTATATATTTCATTTAAAATTACTCTCCAATAGTGATAAATTTAATTTATTAGGATACAAATATATTGCGTACAAAAAAATCATTTTTACCAAAAGACATCTCCTTTATTATGAAATGATTTTTATTTTCATTTCTGATTAATTGATAAGCCTTGAAATAATTTTTAAAAATATTTAAGATATACATTTTAATAATTTAGTTTTTCCTATTCATACCCACCAATCCAATGGCTAGGTGATAAAAAATAATCATAATATTCTAATAGTGTTTCGTAGTTCATTTAGACTTGTTTTTGAATGTAACATAATCTTTCAATGACTTTGTTTTGAAAAACAATTTCATAAAAACTCAGGGTGTTACATTGAGTCTAGAGGTATTAAAATATCTTTGAAAAAAAAAATAGATGATGATTAGGATGATGTCTATGTTGTTAGGGTAGTAGGTTATCTTAACAAAATTTTATCATTATTTCCCTTTTTAATGATTTTAAGACTCTAAATATTTTATGAGCTTAAAATTTTTAATTCGCCAGCATAATAAATTTTTTCTTCCTATGACCCCATCTTCATTTATCCTTGTTTTTCATTTTCATTAAAAATGGTCTTTAAACCAAATATATTTCAATATATATGATATTTAATATACACACATATATATTGTAATTATCTGCACTCATGTGTGTAAACAGTGTGTATATATATGTAAATAATATTATGTATACTATAATAAGATATGTAAACGTGAAAAAAGTCTGTGGATATGTGAAAGTGAATATAAAATTATTAATTACATTTTATATTTAAATTGAAGCTTTTAAAATTACAAATTCAATACACACATACATATATATATATATTATAAAAAATCATATATAAATATATTTAGAGTTTCATTGATGGTATATGAATAACATCAATTAATGATATTATAAATGATGACGTATAAATAATATTAATATTATTAAAGTATATATATAAAAAAATTCTAGATATTTAATTTGTAATAATTAACATATAATTACTTTAATTTATTTAATAAAATTAAATATATTACATTAATTGAAATATAAAATATAATTATAATTATATATATATGAACTATATACATAATAAACATATATTTTATTAGTTTGACCAAAATATGTGGGATTTTTTATACATGTAAATGTGTGTGTGTGTGTATATACACAACTTATGAGATAAATTAAATTTGAAAAACCAAAAGTGTGGGTGTTTTTGTGTTTATGTGTTTGTATATATATAATATATGTAATCTTAAATTTATTATTTTTTTAAAATAAATTTTTGATCAATTATAGAATGAGTGATGATAAAATTCGACATTTACTATTGCTAAAACAAGCGCTGATAATGGTTAAATAATATCAGGACAGATTTTCGGTACTTTCAGTGTGTATCCATTTTTTTCCTTGAAACATAATACTAGCATGACAAGACATGTTTATTGTATTTATATTTAGTGATTTACCCAGTTTTGGGAGTAGAACACATAATGCAAGGTTATTGACTTTTATTACTTTGGTTGGCTGTTATATTGATTTATATTATTTTCCTATTCTATTAAATATGGTATTATCCCCTTTTATACCAAAATTGATCCTTCCTACTAGTCTGTAGCTTCTAGAATATATGGAGGTGTGCCTGAGGTCACATACCAAACTATCTCGGGGCATCAATTTAGTGGAATATGGCCTGAGACATTACAAAGTAGTATTATAGGAGTTTTATTTTTTGTAACTTTATAATATTAGAAATGTTGATTGTAGACTAGGATGTGTTGTACCCTAGTAATGATTTCATTCATGGGAGTAACTAAGCCATGTATGGGGGGGGAACCCAAGTTCATAAGGGATCATTATTGTTCTTGATGTTCTCTTGTTACAGTTGTATGTTTATCACCATAGGTGACACATTTGTAGTGTGATGTTATTTATTTCTATGATTTTACCCATGAGATAGTATAAAATTAGTTTTTGTTATGAATTCATCATTTGATGCACTTAAGGATTTATGCAATGTGCATCATTTTAATCACACAGTTGATAGCATGTTATGGTAGTGATGTAAAAAATTAATATGATTTTTTGTTTTTTATGGGTTTAAAGGAACGTTACTAATAAATAAGTCCCAGTGGTTTATGTTTTAATATAGAAAATATAATAATTAATATGGTCCCTAATAGGAATGTTGAAATTTCATCGAATTCTTAAATATAAGAAAATATTTTCAAATATAATGATTGTAATTTTAATGTTTTTATTTCCATAAGTTAACCCCACCACATGATATAGATGGTTGAGGGTAGTGATAGTGTTTTAGTGATATCCATATTAATAGTGTATGCAAAGTCACTTGTTGATGTCTAGTTGTGATCCATATCTTGTGTAAACTATTAAAACTACAAGTTACATTTACTGAGAAGCGAATATGGCATTTTGGAGAGATGAAAATAGGATAACATTTTATATTAGATAAATATAAAAATATTTTAGATAAAGTGCCTCTTGTAGTGGGACTATACCCCCCATTTATTCTAAGGGAATTAGAAGAAGGAAAATTTCACGAGAACTTTAATTATTTTATGTAGTTTGTAGAAATATATTTAGGGAGTGATGCATCAAGTATGTTTGACCTAATGAAGGATTTAAAACTATTTTTGCATACAAAGTATATTATAGAGGATGTAATTGAGGTAGATAAATTCTATATTGAGTCTATATGGATGATTTTAGATCACTTAGAGAGTTTTCTAGATAAGCGGTTCAATTTTATAGCTTACATGTTGTGAGGATCAATGAAGAATTGGATGGATATTCATGATCAAGATGAGAAGTTGTATCACAAGATATTTAAGGAATCCTAGGATAATTTCATGGAATATTTGGACCCTAAAAACATGATTTAAGAGAATGATATTCAGTTTAGGAGTTTGACTTAGTGATGTTTTTCAATGATGGATTATGCCGACCCATTCACATATTTCCCAGGGTTTTAATCTGGAATTAGCAGGATATGTGTTAGTCGTGGAAATGTTTTTTCATTATGGGATTATATATGGTATAAATCCATATGTCAATATCTTTCATTTTAGAAAATCCCTGATATAGTGGATCTGGGTCTCATTTTTTAAGGGAACCTAAGGGATTATTCTAGTGGCAGGTAGATAGTATCAGTTTAGAAGTTTACTGGTCTCTCTTCATATATAAGGAAGGATTGTTATAATAATTTCCACTAGGGTGTTAGATTATAGTGTGTCCATTGAATAGGATAAAACTCTCAAGGATGCAATCTAGTGTTATTCTATTAGTGTGGCTAATATGGTCACATGCATTTTCAATGTACTCGACCACTAATAGTGTTCCAAGCTTTTTTAAGGATTAGTTACATATAATGGTTTGACAAGAACACTTTACCAATGGGTGGTGATGGAAGACCTAGGATAATATATAGAACTGGAAAGGGATATTATACCCATATCAATCAGGAATTTGATGTTCTACTAGATATACTAGTTAGGGTGGTGGATGAGGTACTTCATGAAAAAGCATCTATATTAGTAGGGATGTGTGTCATGTGAGACTTAGACATGAGCACATGGTATGGGGATAGTTATAATACAATCCATTAATCCTTTCCCCAGTGGTATTGATGCTATAAAATAAACAATATGAGGTATGATTCCTGAATCTCCCAAGATCTGTTGTAGTTTATTTAATACACGATACTCTTATTCTTTTATATACTCTTGATTGGAAATTTGACTATTCATGGAGGTGTATTTATTGTTTGGGATAATTTCTATTAACATTCCATAGAAAATGCGATCAGATGGCATCTATCGATGTAATGGGTGTTCCCCTGAGGTTGGTGAGTACTATTTCCTTTGATATTTGTATATGATTGTATTATTAGGAATTTATCTAATACTAGAGATATAATTTTTGGTTTCATATAAATCCCATATTGATTATTACCATAAGATATTGGACTTCAGGCCGGATGAGGGAATAATCTATGTTTATTATAAATAATATGATATTTGGTTGGGGCTTGAAGGGACAGTTATCAAATAACTAGGTGAGAGGACAACCTAAGTTTTTAGTCTATTGCTATATATCGATGGATTGGAGCATGGTTTCACTCCTCTAGTGGTCGTTTTGTTTCAAGTTGAATTTTCTAAGGATTTATTAGGGATACAACCTAAGAGAGATATTGAGTTAACAATTGAGGTGATGTTGTGGGATAACCATACAAAATTGCATAGAAAAAAATTAGGAGCTTAAGTCTTAATTGGAAGAGTTAGATGGTAATGAGTTTATCTATTAGAGTATTTCTCTTTAGTGATCACCGATTTTATACACCGAGAAGTCAGATAAAATAAACAATTTTTTTGTCGATTAATGGAATTTTAACTAGAGAATGGTTATGAACAGGTATCTTCAACCATGTATGAATGATATTTTTGACTAGGTGATAGGTGACAATGAATTATCCTAATCTTATTTTAGATTAGGATATCATCAAATGAGGGTGAGACCTTTTTATAAACCACAAAATAATTTCAGAAGAAAATAAAATTTCTATAAATTTTTCTTGATGTTGTTTGGGTTGACAAACTCTTTAGATGTATTTGTGGCCTTGATGAACAAAATCACCCACATATATTTGGACAATTTTGTAGTTGTACATTTTTATAACATATTATTGTACTTTTAGACTCATTATTATTACTTAAAACATATTAAAATCATCCAATGTACATTGAGTGACTATCATATATATGTCAATAAATCTAAGTGACATTTATTGATTGAAAAATTGCACTTATTTGGTCACATCATCTTAGAGGAAGGGCTGGTAGCGAACCATGAAATTGACCTAGTAGTTTTCTAATGGGAGCATCCTAGGAATGTTTTTTATATTAAAATATTTTTAGGTTAGATGGGTTATTATGAAGTGTTCATAAAATATTTTTATCACTTGGAAGAATTGATATCATACTTAACCAAGAAGGGAGTCAACTTTCAGTGGTCTGAGGACTGTGAGAATGTTTTCGAGTAGCTCAAGAATAATTTTACCATAGAACGAATTCTTATCTTACCTCTCCTATGTAGTGAGTACACTCTATTTTTTTATGAATCTATCATTATACATGGAGAATAATTGCTAAGGGGATGTTGATTTTTGTTGTGTGGATCGAGAAAGATGACAACCCATTAATGAAACTATCACACACACGGTCTCAAGTTAGTTGTAGTGGTTTATACCTTAGAGTATTAGTGAAATTATATTCATGGTGAGAGATTTATTGTTCATAATAATAATAATTTCTTAAAATATATATTTTATTGCATGATTTGAATCTCTGGATGTGGAGTTCAGTTGAGTACATAAAATACTTTTATATTGATCTAGCTTATAAAAAAAGAAATGGAAATAGTATTGTGTGTGAATTGATTTGTAATATATAGACATAGGTAGTGAAATAGTTATGTTATGAGTGGAAAATGATGTTCCTATTTTTTGAGATGCATATAGGTGCTTAGGATGAGTAGGAATACATGTAATTTAATCTATTATCTATAATACCCTCAATTTTGAACAAGGAAAAAATGAGGAAGAATGAGGATTCATAGTGGATAACATTGATTGAAGGAATTAAAGGTGGGGAATTACTTAATTATTAAATTATCAATGGTGATGAATATATTCATATTAATGGTCACATTGTGGTGCATAAATTTATGTTTGATGATTTGATTTAAGTGTTTCATTCTTCAAATTCGATGATTCACCCTGCATTGAATAATATATACTGCGATCTTCCTAGATAGTATTAGTGGCTAGGAATAAAAAAGGGGATGTCAGGTTTTCTAACATGACACTATAAAAATCAATAGGTAAAACCCGATCAACAACTATCATATGGATTACAACATCCATTTCCCATTCCATAATTGAAGTGGTGCAATGTTACTGTGGATTTTGTGGAGAGTCTTATTAGGTATCCACATAATAATGATGCAATATGGGTGATCAGTGATTAGTTGACAAAAAATTCCATTTCATCCTTATTTTGGATCTTTCAACATTGACAAGTTGGGTGATTTATATATTATAGAGATAGTATGTTTGTAAGGGGTACCTCAAACCATTTATTCTTGTTGAGATCTTTATTTTACGTCACCCTTTAGGAATGGAATACAGAAGGCTCATTGTATTATTATAATTTTAGTATATATTTTCACTCGTACATGGATGGAAAATTACAGAATGCAATTATATATTTAGAGTCTATTCTATTTCTAAGTGTCACCGATTTTGGAGGAACATGATATTAGCACATATATCAATTTGTGAGTTCACTTAAAAAATAAAAATTAGGTGACTATTTATATTGAACCATATGGGGAACTATATATTATGCCATTTCGATAACCCTTGTATTTAATGAAAGTGGGAAAATAAGATTTTTTAGGGAAGGGCCTTATGTATGAGACATCAGAGCATTCTTACTTGATCCAGAATTATATGGCTACATCCTAGAGTAGATATAATTCATATTTTTATTGACATATTCATCCTATTTAATTTCTAGTTGGATACTGAGTGTTATTTATAGTGTCAAAGAGTTTGGGTAACCATATGGTTGAAAAAAATATAAAGTTGGTTCCTTTTTATAAGGTTTTATTTAAGATTATATATTGGATTAGACATATAGCATATCATCTAACTCTACCTGAATGGTTTGGTGCAATGCATGATTTTTTTCATGTGTCATATATTTAGATGTGTCACTGTAACCCATATCATGTGATTGATGTTGATGATGTGGATATTAGTGATTATATATCCTTTGAGGATAATATATTTCATAATGTGGATCATATTAAGAACTATTTAGGGTTATACCATGACTTTTGTATGAATGTTGAGGAAATATTCATATGTTTAAGAGGAAATTTGGGAGTGGAAAGTTGATTTTTGGGCCTAGTGGCGGAAATGTTTTTCCTTGGAGGCATAGTGATGTTTTGGAAGTGTATCACAAAGATGTGGTGTTATAAGGTACGAAGGTTATAAGATCCAAAAATTATGACAATGTAAGTTTATATTTAATTTATTATAGAAACAATTAAATTGGTTAAAAAAAAATATGGGAGTAAGAGAGGTATCAAGAGTGTCTATGGGGTTTGAGATATGAATAAGGGAAAAAAGGCCATCCCATTTATATTCTATATTTAGCGCATGATTAGTGCTAACTATGTTCCATAACTATGAGGAATGGTGGAGGTAAGAGCATGGTTAAAAAAACTATGCATAATGGACCAAAATCCAAGTGGATTGTTCCCCATGGATATAAGAGAACACATGGTTACCATATGGGTTTTCAAACCATATAGGAGAAAATAAGAACCATGTGGTTAGGTTTTCAATTGTATTTGGGGAACAACACGGTTGGTACATGGTTTAGAAAACCATGAAGCCAAACCATGTGCCTCTAAAAAAGTATATAATTAACTATTTTTTCCACCTATCCTTTATAAGATTTTGTCCTAATTTACCCACATGAATCTTATTTAATCAATTTTCAAAGCTCCTAAATCCTAAATTTTCCATGAAATTCTTCATCCATCCAACATTAAATTTTTATTAAACATTCAATCTAGGTAGTTCCCGATACAAAAACATGTTTGAGGAGGCCTAAAATAATAATGTCTGAAAACATATTCCCTAATAATGTTACCAAATTATTGTGGAAGAGATTCCAAGATAAAAAACCGAAGACTTTGATCTCCAGTGGTAATCTTGGATGCTATAAAATCTGCAACTTTATTCCCCTCATGCCAAGTGTGACTAAGGATCACATGAGAGTCCAGAAGATGATTTCATCTACGAACAATGTAAGCAATGGTCCATGGAATTAAGAGAGTCCCTCACAGTGACCCATTAAGGATATCTGAGTCAGTTTCCCCTCACTCAAGCACAAGATTATGAGAATGACAAAGCTCGATTCTTTTCAACATTAAATATACCTCTTCTATAAGAGAGTTTAACATTCAAAAATCATTACTGGAAGCCAATATCAACACCCCTTGGGGTCACTAACCACTCCCCCCACCACAAAAAACAAGACACGCAAGACCTATCCATATTGAGCTTCAGACCACTGCCTCGAGGTTTTCATTGCACCCAATATCCCTGCTTGTTCACAACTTTCATAACTAGGTTATAGGAATTACTTGGAATGAAAATTCTTAGCATGGGGATGTTCTCCCCACCCTTATCAAGTGGGATTAAATTAATCCCAGTACACCTAGCACGAAGCACCGAATCCAGACTCGAATAGCCCGTACCCCCATGCCGACTCGGGTTGCGAGTGCTCCCAAGACTCCAGCATCCCACAATATATAGTACCACCTTCTACTTTTTCTCAGAGTCATTTTCATTAGTTCCTAAGAACCATGAGTGCAGAAAAGATACAGCCAAGGCCACACGACCTCCTTATTCAAAGATCTCACCAATGAAATCCCAAACATTGGACACCGAGTCACTGGCTAAGAAAAGGTGATCTGTTGATTCTTCAATGTGTATCAAGAAACATAAACATTTAGATGCAATATTAATCCCACTATGCTTCACCTGATCATCCGTCTGGATATTATTCATGTGTATATGGTTTGTTTCTACATTTCTATGTTGCACATTATTTTTCTCTACTAATTAAAATAAACTAAACCATAAATAGATGTGTGTGTACCTTTATAGAAATCATTGGGTCTATTAATTATTGTAATAGGGGTCTATGGTAATAAATGGTGTGTTATACTCCCTTGAAAAATATTCAAATTAGTTGTGTATTGAAAAAGTAGATATTAGATCAGATTAAACCATTTGTATATGTGTTCAATGAGATAATATGGTATAAGTGTTTTTTGGATACACATGGAAATGATAAATGGTTTATGAGATGATTGAGGGTAAATTGTTTATATTTTTAATGGGGTTTGTCTATATTGTTAAATGGTTTGCATAATGTTTAATGTTTATTGTTATGAATAAATAGTAAAATGGATTTTCTATGGAGTTGAGATTATGTTTTTAAATATAATGAACCATTGGAATGTGGATGAATAAAATGGAGAAACCATGTTGAATTTTTTTAATAAAAATATCAATGGTAATAAACCTCATAAAATGTGAGTAAATGGTATGGTTGAATGTTTGATTGAGTTTCTTCATCCTTGATGTTGTCAAGAGTAATTATATAAGAAACATATATGCATTCCATGGTATGGTATTAACTAATGATCTAGCCCCCTCTGATGAATTTCCTAGTATGGGATGTTGGACTGATGCTCTATGATATGATGGTATGGGTACCTAGACTACACCTCCATGGTATAATGATTACATGATATGTGTAACTGGACTGATGCTCCAATACAGGATGATTAAACTCTATGGGTACCTAAACTAATGCTCCGTGGTATGATATTTTATATGTAATGGTTACATAGACAAACTCTCATTGGTATAATAATTCATATGGGATGAAATAATGAATTCCCTTATGAGATGGTTTTTATTTTGAAACCTGGGAGCCCATGGGGATAGTTGAAAACTATTTAAATATATAATTACTTTTATCAACTGCTTGTATATAATTAATTTATACATATATACACTATTATTAGACTAAATATTTATTTATAAAATATTTGTGGTGGACGAATGAGTTGTACCAACAACCTATTAGTATTCCATTATTCACCACAAAGGATTCATTGATGTAGGTAATTATTTAAAAAGAGCCCATATGATGGATTTTTATGTTGGGATATTGTCATGGAGTATAAGTGAGGGTACCATTCTGATGTTAGGACCCATTTTGGGGATTTTCAATGTGTTTTCATTTTGGGTTTACAAAATATATCACACTAGTAAGATATGACATGTTTAATGTATTTATTTGTGGGCATTTTCCTAGTTTTGGAAATTTATTTTATGATGTATGGTTATTGAGTTTAATTTCATTAGTTATTACAAATATTGATTTCTATTGTTCTATTTCTCTGGTAAAGAGGGTATAGTCTCCCCATGTAACACATTAGACACTTTCTACTTTTCATCATCCTCTAGAATATGTGGATGTGCACATTAGGTCATGTTCTAAATCGGACCGGGGAACCGATTTAGTGGCACCTAGTATGGGACATAAAACCTTTCAATTTTTTTTTATAAAAATGAAGAAGTTCGTCATTTAGAAAAAGATAAGATGATTCCTTTTAATTTTTTTTAAATTCAATGATTTTAAAAAAAATCTTTGTATAATCATATAAGAAAATAAAAATATCATAGAATTTTTTTTTAGAAAAAATAGATTTGGAAGAAAAAAGAATTTTTGATCGAAGAGGGAAATAATGTCAATTTTTCTTAAAGAAAAGTATATTAGTTTCTTGAGTTATTAAAGAGACGAAAATGAAAGGAAAAAATATTAATCTCTATAATTAATCATAGGATCAAAAATTAAATTATATTTTTTATATATGGATTGTAAAATTTCATCATAAAAAATGTGATCATAAACAATTATGATAAACAATGTGACTGCAACAAAAATCCCTTAACTCAAATTTGACTTTATTTGAGAGTCGTATGATGTCATTCCTAAGAAAACAATAAAAAATTATAAAAATTTTGTAAAATAATCTACATAATTATAATATCATATGTGATCTTATTGTAACATTTCAACAATAATTTTTTTACAATTCCATTTTAAAATAATCATTATTGGGTGATAATTGTTTCATTTTTGAAAAGAATTTTTTTAGTAGTTCTAGTCATTATATATTGATCATTATTACATCATATAAAGAATGTTAATATGGATATAAATTCATGAATATTCATTAAATTTATATTTACAGTAATCCATAAAGTGTATATATAAAAAATAAATTACACCATTCATGGAGATAATAGGATATATGTATGCATGAATGATGTTATCGTATTTCGATGGATGGAAATAAAAAAATTTAAATAATAATTAAAATTTATAGAATAATTATTATATTATATATATTATATATATTCATTAAATCTATATATACTACAATCTATGTAAAGTGTAAAATAAAAACAAATCACATCACTTCATTGAGGCGGAAGTATACACACACACACACACGAGCAACATTATCGTTTCCCAATGGATTGGAAGGAGAGAAAGAAGATATGATTTTATAATTTAAGATGAATAATTATTTCATAAATATGATATATAAAATTAAAACCCATCATAAAAAAATCAATTAATAATGGTGAAAGAAAATGAATTGTATCACTACGTAAAGGCAATGATCCACATTTATACATGATCGATACTATAACTTCCCATTAGATGGAATGCAGGGTGGATATTTTTGGTTACATATTAATAATTAAATTATAATTTATATAAGAAAATTATATATTATTCTATGATTATTTCATATATTTTTTTAGTTGAAAGAAGAAATAATTTGAAATGGATCAGTAAAGATGATTACCTCTTCTTTTGTAGGCCTCCTTTAGATATTTTTATAAGGAAATGTATAATGGTATTTCAAGAAGAAAAGATACTCCAATTAATATATAAGTAATTTTATAATATTGTTTTGGTTTTTTTATCTAGGATTCTAAAATAGGTGTAAAGAAGACAATGGATGGGTAACCTTTTATATGTGGGGAAGAGGATACACTAGGAATTTATTTAAAGATTAACAAATAATAAAGTCATTCTCCATAAAAATGGTTTCAAATGTATAGATTCTTAATTTTTGTATAGTATTAGTTCATAATATGGATATAAAATTGGATTTAGAAATGTTTAATTGGTAATCATATCTTTATCTCTATGTTGAAACCCCAAGAAGCTTGTTTTAATCTTAACCTCCTGAATAATTTTTATTCTTTTTTTATAATGAATATGACAAAAAAATTAAGGTGAATATTTAATATTATATTAATTACCCCAAATCAAAATACTAAACACATTTTAAAAAATTAAAATAATGTATTCGTTTTAATTTAATTTAAAATTTAACCCTTAATAATGAAAAAATAAATTTTTTCAAAAAAAGACTTCTTATGTATGAAATGTTTTTATATCAAATGTTAACAAAAAATTTTATAAAATGACATAAATTTTATTATTATTAATATAATTTAACTAATTATACTTTTAAAACCATTTAAAAAAATGTACCATTATAAATTATTTAAACAAAAAGATTTTTTTCAATGAAAATAAATAATTTTCTACTATTGATCTAAAAAGAAATATTTTAAGAAATTATAAAAAATTTAATATAACCTAATTTTGAAATATAAATTTAAAAAATAACATTAATATTTCAAATAAATTATCATAAAGTTTAAAAAAATTTATTTTACTACTTTTTAAAAAGAAATAAAAATCACGTTTGAGGACAAATGTATTTTTCGTGCATATTGTGATTTTACAAAAATTTAGTATATATTTATTAATATATATTATTTCTCTAAAACATTTAAGGTTAATTAACAAAATGTGGTTATTTATGTTCATTCATACAATTCAATGGATTGGTTATAATATTATTTTAAATTACATTTATTTTTAACTTTTTTTGGATGTATCACAAGCTATAGATAAAATTAAATTTATTTAAAGATAAATATTTCATAAAATATATTTTTTATATTATAACCACATTAAAATTAGTTTTTACCCTGTAATTATGTCACTCCCACAAAAATTATGATATATTTATTTCATATTGTCCTTGTATTCCCATGTAGATTCTTCAAATATCTGATTCCTACAGAGAATTTTAACCAAAATAGTAGTCATGTTATGCAGCACATTATCCCTAGAATATATGATTTATAATTTTATTTTTAATAAAAATGATCATTATATAGTGGTATAGACTTTTATTATAATAAATTTGATGGATCTTGCATGTACTTCCTTTGGAGAGAGAAATGTATCATATCATGAACATAAGTGCGGTTCGATGGAAGAATCATGTAATAAGATAATGTCCCTGCCCAATCAAAAATCTCAATGGTGTAAATATAACAATGAACAAGTTTCCCTTATTTATAAATATTATAACTTCCTTCCATAGATAAATTCACATAATACCTTCCCACCAACATTAAATTAAATATTTATCCAATGATTTTCATCACAACTCTTTTGTTGACTCTAAGAGGAATTGATGTGTTGCTGAAAGGATTTAAATTTATATTATATTTAATCAAAGGGATTATGTCCCAATAGATTTATTTATCTATCATCATCCCATTATGTTGGAGATCTACACTTGTTTCGATATATGGCATTATAAATATCATTTGAATTCACGCGTGACTGATATTTTTATGAGAGAATTTTACAATAGGAAATTGTTGATCCCAACAAACTTTTAAGCCCATAGAATAATATCGTAGAATATTCTCTAGGTTTTGAACAGTTCTATGAGAATAACCATCTATCCAAAGAATATAAGATGTACTAAAAACTCAAATATGTATGTAGAGCCTATTGAATACATCACCATAATTTCAAGGTAAAATTTATATTACAATTTGATATAATAGTTAGTGGAACTAAAAGAAAACTTATCAATTAATTAATGTATATTTGGGTAAGATGATAAAGAGTTTATAATTATCTTATGGTAATTATATGATCTACCTACATAAATAAATCGAATACAACTCAAATAACATTATGTCCTTTAGATGTTTTTGTGGTTCTGATGACAAAATACAAGGTGATGTTTTCCCATTTCTATTAGTGTATGGGTAATGGTTGTAATATACATTAAGAATTATATCTCTCATCATTAACATGATAACATTCCAAGAACTATGATATAAATTTTTAATCTATCCTCATGTTGTACCAATAGAAATAAACTTTCATATCTATATACATCATCATACATCAATGATTAATAGAGAAGTAAGAATTAGGAGTATCATCCTGTAGCTCATTCTTCAAATATAGTATGGAAGAAAACCATACACAGTTCCTAAAAATTACCATTCCAACATAGTTAAGGTTGAAATCAAGAACATTTCATGCCTTAATATATAGTTCCACATATTCTATCTATGACTCTTTAGCGAACACATGGATACGTGTTTAAACACAGATTTGAGTATGAAAATATTTTCCCCCTTCCTTCATGATTTTTAGATCCATTCTTCTTAAATCCATAAATATTGTATCTTTGGTGATCCTCATAATTGATAATCTGGCATGATCCTTTTGACTCAAAGCTTCTATAATGTTTTATGTTTTATAGATTGGTAATTTATTAAATATTAATTATCATCAATAAATTCCAACCATATTCCCATGAAATTATTAGTCTCATTCTATGTAAATATAAAATTAATATTTTTATGATTAGTATATATATCACACAATTCTCTATAAATATAATTAATCAAAATCATTAATATGAAGATTAAAAATAATATCTCTCAACCATGATATAGGTAGTTTTTCCTATCATCCTTAAATTTTCATGAGGTACAGTCTATCTTTATATGATTATACATAAGGGTTCATTCCAGTCCCTACATCTATGAATCACTATAGATAAGAAACCTTTATCCACTCTAGGGTAATGTAACAATTAGTTTTCTGACTAAAATTTTCTTCATTTATTTGAAAATTTTCTCACATTCTTCAGTCAAAATGAAAATTTCTCAATTTTTAATTAACTTGGGGAGTGTATTAGAAAATGATAATAATTTATCCACAAATCATCGATAATATCAAGAAAATCCACAAAATATATAGACCTTAGTCACATTGGTTGGTCTGGATAAAATTCAGCAACTTATGTATTTTAAAGACCTATTGATATACACTAAATTGAATTATATAACCCAAAACGAATATTTTTATCTAAAATTAAATTTTTGTAATATTTTCGTACAACTTATCCTTTGTAAATGTATTCAGTATAATATTGAGGTGATCTTACTAGTTTTCTTTTCTTTATAAATATAATAAAATAATATCTATAAAGACTACCACAAATTAATAATGGTAGTATCAAAAGAATATATTCATTAATTACATAATGAATGTTAGGGGAATTAATAAGACTAAAAAGAATCACTATAAATTCATATAATCCAATCCTTGTATAGAAGTATATCTTGTGTATGTATTTAATTTGACCCTTAACTAAGAGTATCTAGATTAAATTTATGTTATGGGAAAATATTGATCTCCATGTAGTTGATCAACGAAATCATTAATATGGTCTAGAGGATACTTTTTCCATTTATAGGTCTTGTTATGTTATCGATAATCAGTGAAGATTCAGATAGATACATCAATCTTCTTAGAAACAAATAATGTTCAACCAATGCTTATGAAATTGCATGAATTAATTACTAGTCCAGATTCTCCTATAATTAGTTATTTAATTCCTAAAACTCTTTGGAGTCCATTCTACATCTATTATTTGAAATAGTTATAGCACCATGTATGATTTCTATTGAAAACTCAACTTCACGATTAGGTTGGAGACTATGAAACTCTTAAGGAAATACTTCAATAAAATACATCAAAATATGCATATATTGATGTTTAGTTCCACCCAAATAATTTTAGATTGAAAACCGTTTTGAATAGGAATTAACACCCATATATTGGGTGTGATTTCAATTAAAAGTTAAAATTTATCATCATACTAGTAGAAAAATATAGGTCGGTTCAGAAAATAAAATGGGAATTTACATCCATGGAAATTGATGTGGGATTTATGTACGGAATCCCAATCCATACCTAGGATAAAATTATATTCATATAGAGTGATAATAATGATATTTTAATTAAGCACATTAAAAAAACATCAATTAAAGAAAAATAATATACTTGAGATGAAATCCTTATACCATTAGTGGGTTTCACTCCTAATTAAACATATAATTTTTCTTAGATAATTTTCATTATATATGTGATATTATATAATTGTGCTCAAATATGTTACTTAAATTTTTAGTAAACCTATCACTACCTTAAATTCATTGTTCTGTCTTCATTCGTTTAGTAAATCCAATATTGTTAGCATGATAATAAAACATTATTATGAGAAATAATGTAATCATGAAAAATAATTCATAGTATTTCTAAATCATGAAACATTATATTTCAATATATGAAACAATGGATTTATCCTAGGTTATCCATGATAATCATCTACTAAAATACTTTTGGTTGCTTCATAAAAAATGTGAATTAACCCCTGAATGTCCTACGAGATTGTAAAACTAGGTGCATAGTCTGGGAAAATTTAGTCTCTATTGGAATAATGGTTGTTATATTCTTGACCAACAATTTTTGGTGTTATTACCCTTAGATTAATTTATTTCAAAACCACTTTCAATTGTAGTATGTTGACATCAATTTCTTCCATGAAAACCACACTCTATTACTTAACCAAACATAGAATGTTCACTAATACATTGGATTATTTTCAAACCTTTACAAATTTTTTTATTTTATTTCATTATATTTGTGTTGAATCTTTTTGTTGAGTTTTGGGTTATTTTTTCGATGAGTTTTTTATGTTTTGTAAAATTTTAGTGGTTTTCCAGCCCTATGCATGATCTTATCATTGTTTTTTATGAACCATGTGTGGAAAATGAGAGGCATTGTGACTTCTTTCTGGATACAAGGAAAAGATGTGCAAGTAAGGAATAGTTATCTAGAACTATGTGGGAAGTGTGTGGGATTTTATGTACTTTTGATTGAACCAGTTCACACGGTTAGTATGAAGGGTTTCCAAACCAAGAAACCAAGCCATATGAGTGTCTCTTCATTGTAGTAGGATTCACACGGTTAGGTCCCAGTATGGAAGGTTATGTGGCCAACCGATATGGTCTTCCCTAAGTTTAAAAAAATAAATAATTTTTTTAATAATAGTAATAATAATATTTTCATTACGAGGATGATTATATTTTTATCATTATTACTATTGTGATTGTGATGATGATGATGATTATTATTATTATTAAAAGACTAATCTAAAATGTGTAACCCGTATCTTATTTATCCATTAGGATATACACCCTCCCCCTCCTCTACATGTCTCGCACAACCCCTGAGGCTAGGAGGGATCCAAGTGCACAACATCTATTCATTCCAAGAACTGTTCATGAGAGATTTTCCTCCTATTTTTTGGGTTCAACCAACTTCAGTGAGTCTCTATTCCCCTAATCTTCGTTTATGTAAAATTTATTTTTTTTGTTTCTTTCTCTACCATGTTGTACTTGTAACCTACCCAAATCCTAACCCAATTTTGACTTTTCCTTTTGTTGGTTCTTGGTTCCTAAGGATTTTGGGGCTCGATTAAGCTAGTTGTATCCTTAGAGGTTGTATGAAAAGGGTGAACTATAATTTCCGGGTAAGGGTTATTTCTATTTTTAACTTTTCATGATTTTAAATTATGGGTTTTGTGATTTTTGAGTTTTTAATATTTTTATAGTGTGTTGGATCTCGTTGTCGTGGTTTCATGTTTCCATTGTCAAAGGTGACTTACATGTGTACGCATAGGTATAAATATACATATATAAGTCCCGCCCACAAACATATATATATTCATTTATTTTTTTTATGAGTATATATATTAGGGCTAGGTGTGCTTATATATATATGATAACTATGTACGAGTGTATGGAAATGGGGTATATACAAGGATAAGAATATATTTAAGTACACCATTCTACATATTATTATATGAAATTATGTACATAGGTGTTATGTGTCATTATACATATATATATCTGTGTGTGTGTCTGAGAGAGAGAGAGAGAGATAGAATTCATATTTATGTGATAGTAAAGGGGAAAATTTGAGTGGCCGCTGATGAAGCATCACTTGATGAAACATTTCAGCTTGGTTCTCCACCTTATAAGGAAGTTTCCCTATAGATAATCCTTTAAAAGTAAAATCTATTATTTCATGGTTTTTTTAAAACATGTTTTCCATTTTCCTTGTAATCCAAGTGTTGTATATATATATAAAATAGGTTTTAGTTCTTAGAATGTGTCTTCTTACTTAGTTTCAAGTAATTCTATTAATTTTTTAAAATGAGATGTTTTGAATTAAGAATTACATCAATTTTTTTTAAATGTGAGGTATATTAATTGTTCAATTGGGGTTTTTAATGGATTTGGAACTCAAAACCATTCAATAATAGTGTTTTATAAAGTGAAAGTATTCCTTAAAAATGGTGAGGCAAGATTGTCACCTTGATAATGTTTTATAGAAGTGATAAACCCTCATGAAGAATGCACATTTGTTTTAGAAATATTATTTATGTGTTAAATAGCAATTTTTCTCTTGTTAAGTGTTTCTTAGTAAGTGTTTAATTTTGTGTTGGTGATTTTTTTGTTTGAAAATGGATTTTTTTAGATTGATAATTAGAATAAAGAACATGGGAACCATTGGTAGCTCAGGAATGGACTATGTCTCGTATGCTAGGTGGTCTGGTAGGGCCAAGTCCCTATTCTCCTTGAAGGATTGACACTTAAATACCAGAAAACCATTTTAAGATGATTAGAGAGCACTAGAACATTTTATCATACTCCCCTATTATGGATCATGAAAAAGGATTATATGAGTTTTGGTTTTTAATCTATATCACTAAGGTAAGAGGATCCTAGGACTCCACTGACCCTAGCTACCTAGGTACTTCCCATGGTAGTTGTTTTTTGATTACTATTTAAGTTCATTTTATACATGATATCTCCTTAATGAAAACAATGTTTTAATCTAAATTGTTTTCTATTTTTTTGAAATATCTATGCATTCATGGAAACTATTTTTCAAATGTGATGGAATGAAAAAAAAATTATTGAAAATTAAATCTTGATTATAGAATTTGAAATGAATGGAAAATCATAATTTTATATGGTTTTATTCTAAAACTCGCATGACTTTGGTTTCTATTTAAATAAAGACATAATGAATAGTTTACATCGGCACAGCTACTATGTTTTAATACTCACCCTTCTAGCTTAATTATTGTTTTTATCTTATTGTGCTTCATCAGTATCTAATTTGGTCTTTGTGGATCAATATTGATTTAGTGGTCATTGGGTTCCCGTTGGGTCACATGGAGGTATGCAAAGTTTTATTTTGTTTTTAGTTATAATGTTTATTATTATTGTTTAGATTATAGTTGTTTATTTTTCTAATTATATTGGTAGAAATCCAACCCATATATGTATCTTTTATTCCAAACCAATTTTTCGTTTCTAAGAGGATCAAGAATGCCTCTCGGGCATTGTTGGGAGAAATTCCTGGTGACTGGTTCTAGGTTGATCATGATTGGTTTATGAAAAATTGGAATCAAAGGGACCCATTTTTGTTTGGGGAATTTGGTAGTTTCAAGATAGAAATATTGGGACTCAATAGGTTGGTACTTGAAGAGTTTCGTGAACTCCTCGTTCTCGGACTCTAGATACACGAGGTAGTAATATATTTGAGTATTTTTCAAGTTGTTGGGTTATGGTTGGGGAATGAATTTTTTTTTGAAACAGTGCTACATGGTGTAATGAAATGGAGTATAAACCCATGTAGAGCCCGAGTGTATGATTCAAGATAATCTAAGTGATTAGTTCTTGGATAAGGCATGGTCCACTAAACCATGTGGCAAAGTAATTTAAAATGACCAATTCCCTATATCAAGAGATTTAGTGTGAGTTTTTCTTTTGTTGAATTCATCTGGTGTAGGTGGATTTTAAAATGAAAAATCATTTTTTGAAAAAGTGTTTTTGAAATAAAAAAATGATTTTGGAAAAAAAGTTTCAAAGGAAAAATGATGGGTTTTAAGAACATGATATTGATTATTAGGTGGGATTTTTTTTGTTTTAATTGATTTTTAAATGTAATTTGGTAATTTTGGGAACTATCTTGGGGATGAAATGGGTTTGATTTTGAAATGAAAATAGTGGTTTTGAAAAAGGATTCTGGTTTCATTTGTGTTTTTTGGATTATGGGGGTGGTGTTTTGTCCTAGAATTCCCCAGTCTAGTTTGCATTGATTTGGGTTTTATGTTCATTTTTGGTTTGGATTATTCCTCCAAAAATATCCCAAAGGATTCTAGTAAGTCTCTCCAATTTTTTGGCTCTTACCAAACTCCTAGGGGAGTGTAAGAAATGATTTCTTCTCAGTATTTTCTATTTTTTTATTATAGTCTATTAAAGGATACATAATGTATTAGGGAAGTCAGATGAATTTCAAGTCTATGGGAACTCCCAAATTCCTGAGGGTGTGTGCTATTTTGGGTTCATTGAGGCTGTGGGCTTGGATCAGTGGTAGGTGATCATCCTAGTTCATTTCGAGATGAAATTTCTTGGGAATTCATTGTGAAACATTTTATTAGATGGTTCATAATTGAGGAGGTTAATGTGAGGAAAGTGGTAGATATAACAGGTGTTCAGTAGGGTCAATGGATAGTGAAGGCCTATGTAGACCACTTCAAGGATATGGTCTCATTTATGAAGAAAACATCAAAGGAACAGATGGAATATCCTATTTTAGTTTTTTTTCTTTGTTCAGAGATTATAGAGGGATATCTCTCATATGGGGAAGATATGTTCAAGAATCTCGTGGTTGGGGTATCTCTAACTGAGTTGGATTTCAAAGCATGATCTGTAGCTAGTGGAAAAGTAGTTTCTCTTAGTGCTCATGAGGGTTCCACGTATATTGATGTGTGTATTCCTAGAAAACATATTCATAGGAAATCACCCTTAATAGTTCCTACTTCTCTTTCAATGGATTTCTCTCTTGTGTTCTTTTAGTGTGGTCAGTTCAAAAATTTAATGATATTATTACATAGTCCTTTGAAGGCTTACTGATGATGTGGCCATTTGTTTCACATAGACATGTTTATAAATAATCATTTTTCATAAGAGGAAGTCTTAGTTAGAGGTTTTTTGTGACCGACTATGGTGAAATAGATGATTTTATCTATCAGGGAAATAACCATATGTCTCTATGTGAAGCATTTAATGTATTCAAGAATTGTTGTGTGTGGGGGATCATGGCCTATTTTTTGTCTTCATTGGTGGAATTGAGATATTTTAAGATTATATATATATATATATTATTCTTATTTGAGGGTTCCTATTTTGTTGTAAAAGGTATTGAGGTGTCATTTCATTACAGTATTCTTCCGTGTTTTCAAAAGTTCTTCTTATGTTTTAAGAAGGCTTGGTGATCTTATTTTCTCGAAAGTTTTGTTGTTGTTCCATATGAATGTAAATAGTTGAATGGTTATACCACTATGGATTGTTTTAGTTCTTGTTTGTGCTCATATTTTAGGTGATTTAATTTTATAGAGATGATGAATCTTGGTTTGGCATGATACTTAGTGTGGGGATTCTTTAATTGGGGCCCCTTGTGGTGGTGGTTGGTCTATGTTGGGGGTTTCTATTTTGGTTTGTGTTGGTAGTTTTAAATTGTCCCATGGTGGGAGCTTCAATTTATTCTTTGATATTTTGGTTCTTTTGGTGGGGATAAAACTTCTCTTTTCCCCATGGTTCCACATATTTTGATTCTACTTAAATATATTCATGTGTGATTTGTGGAGTTAAAAGGTCACACTTTTGTTCATTGTTTCATTTGACCTTATGTAGTTTTGAATTTTTGTTTTGTTCCTCATTCAGATGTGTGACTTTATGGGGAAGAAATCATTTTTGGTGGGGATAATTATCATTTCCCAACCACAATATTTCTTTATTTTTTTCATTTTCTTGGTGTGGGGTCTTTTGATTGTGGTTTGAGTTGAGTTTCCTCTTAGATTTTTTAGTTTTAGATATTTTTGGTAGTTTTCTATTCCTCTTCATGACTAGAGCCCATATTTTTCCCAAGCCATGCAAGGCCAAAAAGAGACTGTGTGGCTTCTTTGTCTTTTCAAGGGCTTTGCTCATGAATTGCACACAGTTAGTAGAGACTGTAAACTAAAACTGTAGGATGCTATGTCATTTTGATAAAACCAATTTTCATTGTCAAATCACATTTTCACAAACCATACATCCAACCGAAGTGAGATTCACTTATTTCCTAGAGGGTGCACATGGTTAGCACACTTTTTAGTAGACCATAATGCCAACCCATATGGTTTTACCTTGGTAAAAAAGAAATTTTTTAATAATAATAATAATATTATTATTATTATTAAAAAGCTAATCTAAAATGGTTTACCCCACTCCCCTTTCCCCAATTATCCATGCACCCTCCACCCTCCCCTCTCTCTATCTCGTGTGACACCCATGACCAAGAGGGCTCCAATCGTGCAACCACTCTCCCTTATAGCCATCATTCTTGAACGATTTTCCTCCCATATTAGTGTGCGTTCATCTCCAATGCATCTCTCATCCCCACCTCTTCCTTTATTCCTCCTTTATTTTTGGATTCCTTATATCCTAAGTGGTGCGTGTGACCTATGATAACCCTACCCCAATTTTGGATTTTCTTTTTATTGGTACTTTGTTCATAGGGATCATGGAGCTCGATTAAGGTCAGTTTTAGCCTAAGTGGTTGTAGGTCAAGGGTGCGATATCGGTTTTGAGTAAGGTTTCATATTATTTTTACCTTTGGTTGATTTTAAATTAGTATTGTTTTTTAATTTTGACTTTGTAATTTTTTATTGATTGATTTATACCTCATTGTGGTGGTTTCAGGTTTCCATTGTCTAATGTGACATACATGTGTATGTGTAGGTATGGATATACATATATATGTTCCTTAATATATATATTCACTCGTGGTGGTATGAATATATATATATATATATATATTTTAGAAAGTAATGGTTATATATATATATATATATAAATGAATATGGGTGTAAAGAAAATGGGTATATAAAAGTTTAAGAAAATATGTAAGGACCCCAGTGACATATTTTCCAAAGAGGATATGTAGATATAGGCTAGGTGTTCCTATATATATGTGGGCATGCATATGTGTACAATCGGAAAGGAAACTATTCAACTGTTCATCGAATAAAGTTTCACATTTCAAATTGTTTTAGCTTGGTTATCTCCCTTATGAGGTAGGTTACCAATGCATAATCTTTTAAAAGTGAAATCTGTGATCTCTTGGTGCATTAAAAATGAGTTTTCCATTTAGAATGAGATGTTTTGACTTAATCATAGTTTGAAGCTTTTTCTTAAAATTCATGGTACATTAATTTTTCAATTAGTATTTTCAGTGGATTTAGAATTAAAAATCCTTCAAAATTAGTGTTTTCAGTGGATTTATGTGTTAAATGATGATTTTCGTCTTATGAAGTGTTCCTCGATAAATGTTTCATTTTTTGAATATTTGTTTATGTGAAAATGGATTTTCTTGATATTGAGAATTGGAATAGAGCACATGTGAACCCTAGGTACCTAGGGGGAATACAAGGTTTAGTACGCTGGGTGGTCCTTTTGGGCTGAGGCTTAGTTCCCCTAGAAAGTTTGACGCTAAGACACAAAAAAACATGAAGATTATTATAGACAAATAGAAATTTGTATGGGACTCTTCACCAGTGGATCCTGCATGAGGATTATATGGATTGTGGTTTTTAGGATATATCACTAAGGAACAAGGATAATGGGATTCCACTGACCCATTTTACCTTTTTTTCAAATGGTTCTTGTGATGTGATTTAAATTCCAGTTTTTTTCAAACTTATTTTCTCATTTATAAAACCCTTGTTTCAATTTAAATTGTTTTCCTTTTATTTTGATATATCTATAAATTATTGTAATCTATTTTTGAAATGTGATGGGAGGAAAATGGTTTTTATTTAAAATATAGTCTTAATACTTTAATTTGAAAATAATTGAAAATCTTAATTTTATATGGTTGTATTTTCAAAATAGCATGACTTGGATTTTATTTAAAGGATGGTATAGGTAATTGTTTATCAATTCATGTCTACTAAGTTTTAATAAGAATATATATAACTTTATATTTTTTTAGTTTTCATTACTACTTACAACTCTGAGTTGGTCGTTGTAAAGTGACAATGGTTTAATATTCGGTGGAGACTGACATGGTTATTTGGAGGTATGTGGGGTTTTATTTTCACTTTTTTACTAGTGTTTATATTTATTGTTTTATTTAAAGTTGTATATTTTTCTATTTATATTTGGAGAAATCATTCCTAGGTGTGTATCATTGATTCCTAGAACCATTTTCCAACCTGAGAGGATTAGGAACTTTTCTTAGCCCTTATTGTGGGCCATATCAGGTGACAGATTCATTGATGACTTGGGTTGGTTCATTGAAATTATCCAAAGGACTCTCTATAAATTTTTCTCATCCACATTCCCAAAGGTAAATAAACCCTTATATAATATAAAATATAACATCCCATAAATTTCTTACGTTAGTATTACATCTTATTAGGTGAATATTCAATGCATAAAATTATGATCCATGTCAAAATCATATAGTTTTAGTGTCTTTAGAAACATGGATATATAAAAAACTTCTTCATAAGATATCCATATCATATGCCACCATTTTTTTAATTATTATCATCATAATTAGACATATAATACTTTAAAATGATCATCATAACATTGGGAAAATAAACCTAAAAAAGGTGAGATCAAATACTGATTTAAGAAAAAATGGATATATATCAATAACCACTTATTAATAAAATGATCATAAGGGTTTGAGAACTAGAGCTTATCATCTGAAGGCCATAACCATCATATCATAGATCATAATCAGGATTCATGGAATATGTTTAGAAGTTCATAAGAGATAAATTATAATGTAATCAAAGAACACAATCCATGATAGAATAATAAAGGAATACGACATAAGTTTTCGGTATAACCATAAGTATATAAAATCATTTCCATATTAAAGATTTACTATCAATACTATCATAGTGGATTGGGTACACTCCACATTTTTTTATATCCATAGTCAAGGTTCAATCCAATAATATCATTATAGGTAGAGAACCTACTAATATTAGTTCACTCCCTATTTATTTCATTTTTATATCGTTATATATCCATATTTAATTAATTCATTAGAGGTCAATATAATTCAAGGACTACAAAACACATAATCATAATCCATACATATGTGTGTCACAATATCATAAAATATTCAACATATAAAATAACCCACAGAAAAGAAATGGATTTAATAACCACAATATCATCATAATAATAAAACATAAAAATAAATAATTTGTATGCCATAAATGAAATATATCCTTAATAAATAATAATTAACACAAAATGATGTTATCATAAAATAATATTACCTTAAAAATCACTTGAAATATTTCTTTTAAAAAATTCACTTTTAATTTTTTGAATAAAATTTTTAAAATCACAAAATATACCAAATATTAAGGAAAACATTTAATTTCAAATTATCTATGGAATCATATACATGAAGCACAAAATCATTGAGTAAACATAATGGTGGTAAATTCTTTTCAAGCTGTGTACATTAATATAAGGGATCCTTCCACATTTTCGATAAAAAGTAAGAAGAACCTCTTTCAGAAATAAAAAAGAAGATTCATTTTATCCTATTAAGTGAAATTTAAATCATGAGTAAAAATTAATATAAATTGTAATAGGTGAAATAAAAATATCCTTGAAATCATTTTTTTTTTGAAAACATGGATATAGATGAAAAATGATTTGCAGTCAAAGAAAGAAATAATATTGGTTTCCTTAAAAGCATATTTTATTACCATGAGTTATTAGAGAGAGGAAAATGAAAGGAAAACATGTAATATCTACAAATAACCATAGGAGAAGAAAATTAATGGTATTTTTAACAAATAGTTTAAAAATATTTATCATTAGAAACTTAATCATAAACAATATCGATAAACAAAGAAATTGTTATAAAAATACATTACATCAATTTTTTTACTTTCTTTATAAACACTCTAACATCCTTTATAAATAATTTTAAATTATTATAATAATATAATAGAATAATTTAAATACTTATAATCTCATATATTATTAAATTATAGCACTTCAATACACATTTATAAAAAAATAATTATTAATATCATCGTTTCCTGGTGTTAACTATTTCATTTTTTATAGGAATTAAATTCATTGGTTATAGTATGTGTCATTTTATAATTGTTAAATTATATCAAAAATATTAATCAAGATATAAATATCATATATATTTATTATATGTATATATAGAGTCATCCAAAAAAAGAATAGAGAGAAAAAATAATTACAGCATCCATGGAGGTGGTAGACCGTAGGTACATAATAACGTGGTTTTTACTTTTCGACGGATGGAAATAAAGAAAGTTAAAAAAATAATCTTTATAGAAACATTATTATATAATATATATCATATATATTCATTAAATCTATTCTCACCACCATCCAGGTAAAGCTTCAATAAAAAATGAATCACATCGCTTTATGGAGGCAATAGACCGCACATAAATTGTAACTCCCCAACCCCAGAAGCCTAGAGTCGGTGCATTATTACATAACATTGGCATGACCACAAGGAATCATGTCTCAGAAGATGATTAGTTTAGTATCCTTAGAAGTACTAGATACATTCATAAGGTTTACATTACAACATAAAATGGAAAACTACAACAACATTATTTTCATGGACAACACTGAGATCTCATAGACTATTCGTAAAGGCTGTCATAATATACTTCTTCGCATCCTAGGAAAAATAAAACATATAAAGGGGTGAGCTCAGATTCTCAGTAAGGATAAAAATATAGCAGAAACATTAATAAATAAGAATACAAATTTAAGGCAATGTTAAAAACTAAAACAAAATCCTTTTCAACATAAAATTCATCATGATATGGAAAATAAAAATCAAAATAATTCCATTTACATACTCACATGGATATTCTACTAGTCTAATAATCACATTCAATATCAATAGCCACTTTCATAATGATGGAATGCATAATGCCAGACTTTCATAACCACATAGTCAAGGCCTTGTACCAAGACTAAAAATAAGATTTTGTTAAGGCCTTGTGTCGAGACACTAGTTTGTCTCATGAGACCTACTGATGCACCGAGGAGATATAGCGGGCTCCACCCATCACATACTATGTCCAATGAGTTCCCCATATGAAAAGGTTTAAACATAACATAAAAATTCATATTTAAACTAGCATACGAAATGTTAATACCTTATCTATAAACCATGAATGATATAAAATAACACATCCACCATCAAACATATCACAAAATCTTCAATAAAATATGGATCTTTTGTATCATAAAAAATAAACTCCCAACAAACTTAAAATCCATCAAAGGTTGTTGACATAGATGAATCAAAACATTTTTAGAGAAATATCTCTTTGTATTTTGAAATCATTTAGAGGTCACATAATTATAAAATGAAACATTTATATGTAAAAATATTATTATAATCTTGTAAGGGAAGCTTCAATAATGTTAAAATAGCATAAAATAGCTGCACCCGGCGTATAAGTTAAAAAAACATTCTTACCCTTATTTTTTGGAAAATGTCATAAAGTACAATGTTTGGAAAATGACAAAAAGATTACTTTCAAATTATTCTATAAAAATTCAAATAAGGGTATAAATGAATTTTTCTGATAGTCTAGTAAAAAGTAAAAATGTTTTGGAATAAATTTTTAAGAAACATATATGTGGATGATAAAGAGGTCCTAGTAGATACTTACGTAAAAACAACCTCAGATAATAGAGATATTGTGAAATTAACCCTTACCTTGTAATTTTACTTTGTCAAAGGTAGGATAACCTAGAGTATAATGGTGAAATAATTGTTATTAAATTATACCAGAATCATATACATTAATATGATATCATATATGATCTTTTAATATTTCTTGGTTAATAATATTTTAGTATTATTGTCGTTTCATGTGTTAATTGATTCGTTTTCCTTTAAATGATTTGTTATATAAGTAATGTTTGTTTTGGATATTATGTATATTATTCATATTCAGAAGGATATTAAGTCTTTAAAAATTATTTTTAATCATCTAATGAAAATTATTCTTGAATGGATATGAGAGGGAATGAATTTCATCGCGTTCTTGGAGACAGTAATCCGTACGTATGCACGAGCGACAATACCATTATTTTGATATTAAAATAATATATAATGGGATGTTATATAATATATACAGAATAATTATCATGCTATTTGAATTATTTACATAAATTACCATTCATTATTATACCCATCCCAATAACAATGTATTGAATAACAATTACACCATGACGTGGAGACGGTAAGCTGTACGTAAGCACGTATGGTGATATGTCATTAAACTAATGGATAGAATAATGAATATGCATGTAACATATTTATAATAACATAAAATTATTTATAAGATACTGGATTTATTATTTTAGAATGGAAACAACAATGAAATAGGAAGTGGAAGAAGAAAGGAACATGAAAGAGGTGATGAAATATTTACCTCTTCGTCAGGTTCTTCTGTTTGATTTGATAAAAAGGGATACATAGGATGGATTTATGACTAAAGTAAGGAATCTAGGATGAAGTTATGAAATTTTAGAGGGTATTTGAGTAGGTTTTGGCCTAGCCAAATGGATTTTAAGGTGTTAATTATAGAGAAGGGGGAGTTCCCTTTTATAAGAGGGGTGAGGGGATCCTTAGGAAAACCTTGAAATATTATTTTATAATAAAATGAATTTTGGTATATAATGGCTAAAAAATGAATTATTTAAAGAATAAGGTGTGGATGGGTTGAAAACCAGTCAACCAATAGCTTTTATACTGGTTTGTGTCTCTACATTAACTTTCTTTTTTAGATATAACTCTTAGTTAAATAGTTTGACATTTACCATGTCTCTTTGTATTTTTATATTATATGGTTAATAAACATACTATAAACATCCAATAGAACCCCAATTGGTTCATTAATGATAGATATATAATTATATAAGTTTTTTTATCCAAACCTTAGATTTTTAGGAATTGAATATCAAATAATAATATAATATTCTTTTTAAAAACACTTTTATGTCAATTTTGACACAATTTGTTATTTTGTTTTTTCTAAATTCATAACAACATTATTACTTCCAACATAATTCATCTAACCATCCATAATATGTCATATTAACCTATAAAATCATTTTATTTCATAAAAATTCTCAAATTACATTTATTTGGATATCTATAATATCAATTATTTAAATATTTCATTAATTAGGTAATTACTGCATCATCATTGTGTCACAAATAAGTTTAATTATTTAATGTCTAAAAATTATAAATATAATATAATGAGGTATTAAATCTTTTTATATTTCTAATGACTATTTATTGTTGAATATATCAATTATATAAACTCATATAAAAATTGTTTTACTAAAAGATATTTACTTTTGTTATTCTTGTCTCTACATTAAATTACTTAATATATAATGTCATTATCACTTCCAAGTGGCCCCATGGGGTCCCGAAATTGACCCAAGGATGACCATGGTTGGAAATGTACCTCAAAATATGGTTAGGACACATGTTAGTGTAATTTAATAATATTATAATAGTATTTTTTAACCTTGTTTACTGGATTTACCCTTTTAACCACGGTTAACAAAATATTTATTGTAGTAAATATTCATAATGTCTAAAAATAAAATTTATCTATTTATACAATTTGGACCTCCTGATTCCAAATACGGAATTAATTTTTCTAAATTCAAAATACCGAAGAGGCTAAAATTAATTTAAAATTAATTCCCATTTTCAAAACAAAAAGCATGTACTTAAGAAATAATAACTATCAAAAGATTGACACTTGCTAATGTCCAGTTTAAATGTGAAAATACTTCCAATGACCCAAATTGGATTTAATGGTAAAAATATAATATAATTATACTTAAAAACACTCAATATTATAATTTATCACTATAAATTATTTTGATTAAAAAAGATGTTTTTAATTAAAATTTAGTATCTTTCACTATTCATCAAAAACTGACTGTTTTCAGAAAAATACAAAAAATTTACCCGATGATAATTTCAATATTATGAATCAAAAAATGAAGCCCATTTTGAATGATAAAATTTATAAAATTTCAAAAATTAGGTAATACTATTCATAACGTATAGTTTGATTTGGTTTGGTGTGTTTGAACTCAAACTTGTGTACAACACACACAATTGTATTATTCAAAGAGAAGCGTACCATGGAATCTTGGGTGTTAAATTCTCCCATCCTTTAAATAATTTCGTCCTCAAAATTTCTAGAGTATTTCTGTGTCAAAAATTCAGGTGTTTATTCATCATAAGTTTCTCGGGTTCCCACCATGCCTCTTCCATCTTTTGGATTCTCATTAGAACTTTTACCAAATTAGTCGTATAGTTTCTCAGCACTTGTTCTCTTGTATCAAGAACATTCATAAGCTCTGCAAAATAAGACATATCAGGTTCCAGTTCTAATTCCTTATAGGTGAGTACATGTGTTGGGTCAGGTATGTATTTTCTCAATAGTGATACGTGGAACACATCATGAACTTTGGAGAGACTTGGAAGAATTCCAAAATGGTAAGCAGAAACCCCAATTTGTTCTAGAATTTCAAAAGGTCCGATATATCTGGGTCTGAACTTTTTCTTCTTACCAAAACATATAACTCCCTTCCTTGGTTATTTCTTCAAGAAAACATGATCTTTTACCTGAAATTCCAAATCCTTCCTTTCTTTATCGGCATTGATCTTCTGCCAACATTGATATGCTTTGATGTGGGTTTGGATTACCTTCACCTTTTCCATCGTTACCACTACAAGTTCTAGGCCTACGAGTTTTCTTTACCAACATTATCCCAACAGGCTGGTGTGTGACATCTCTTCCCATATAACGCTTCATATGGTGCCATCTGAATACTTGAATGGAAGAAATTTTTATAGGAAAATTCTACCAGAGTTAAATATTAATCCCACATACCTTCAAAGTCAAGTGATGAAGTTCTCAAAATGACTTCTATGGTTTGAATAGTCTGTTCTAATTGTCCATCAGTTTTAGGGCGGTATGCAGTTCTCAAATGAGGTTCAGTATCCAGGGCTTTCTGAAGACTTTTCCAGAATCTTTATTTAAAACTAGCACTACTGGAAAACTAACCTTTACCAACGGTTTGGAACCGTTGGTATAGGCCTCCAAACCGTTGGTATAGCCTATACCAACGGTTTGGAGAACCGTAGCCAAGTAAGCCGTTGGGATAGGTCTATACCAACGGTTTTCCAAAAACCGTTGGTATAGACCTATATCAACGGTTTTGGAAACCGTTGGTATAGGTAATACGAAATCTATACCAACGGTAATGGAACCGTTGGTATATAAAATCCAAAAATAAAACATCCGCTGGGATTTGATCCCAGGACCCCTCGTTTATAATCGAACGACTTAACCACTAAGCTAACACCACTTTGTAAACATAATTTCATAAATATATATATGTATTATCATAATTATTTAAAATTTTGATTCATATAATATTCTCGGTTAGTAGATATGGAAAAAAAATTAAAAAACCTATCCCAACAGTTTTCAAAACCGTCGGGATAGCCCTTTCCCAACGGTTTTAAAAACCATTGGGATAGGTTTGGGTGGGATAACCCTTTCCCAACGGTTTTTAAAACCGTTGGGATAGGTTTGGGTGGCTTGAAATCTATGTTGGCCGGAGGTTGATTTTCCCCCTCCCTTTCCCAATGGTTTTGGTGAACCGTTGGGAAAGAGGACTCTTTCCCAACGGTTTTGATGAACCGTTGGGAAAGAGGAGGGAAAGAAGACCCTTTCCCAACGGTTCACCAAAACCGTTGGGAAAGGGGACTCTTTCCCAACGGTTTTGATGAACCGTTGGGAAAGAGGAGGGAAATAAGACCCTTTCCCAACGGTTTTGGTGAACCGTTGGTAAAGAGGACTCTTTCCCAATGGTTTTGATGAACCGTTGGGAAAGGGGAGGGATATAAGACCCTTTCCCAATGGTTTTGGTGAACCGTTGGGAAATGGTAGCTATACCAACGGTTTTTACAAACCGTTGGTATAGAAGTGTTGGGAAAGATCATCTTTCCAGTAGTGTAGGATCACGATAAAAAAAATCGATATTCATACTCCATGAAGTCTTAAAACTTCATTAATATATAGTCTTGCTAAACATTCAAGCGGTAAATCATCTCTTAATAAAAGAAAATGTGCTGACATGGTAAGACGATCAATACTGACCCATATTGCATCATTCCTTCTAGGAGTCTTTGGTTGTCCAATGAAAAAGTACATCGTAATATTATCTCATTTGTACTCAGGTATGTTAAGAGGTTGCAAGAATCCTCTAGGCTATTGCCATCCAGCTTTCACTTGATGAAAAACCATACATCTTGAAACAAAATCAGCAATCTCCCTCTTCTTGTTATCCCACAAAAAATTTTCCTTCAAATATCTATACATTTTGGTGCTCCCAGGGTGTATAGATAAATTGGAACTATGAGAATCATCCAAAAATTAACATTTTAGATCAGGTATATCGGGAACACAAATTATCTTCCCAAATTTCAAAATTCCATCTTAATATATGTAGTCACTCAATATCCTATTATTCACAACTTTAATATTCTTTTGAAACTCTTCATAACTGGTTTGAGAACTATTTGTCCTTTCTGGTAACGATGGTTTGGAAACCATTTGAAAAGGTATTTATAATCCACCTTCCATGGTTATTCCCATATCCATCATTACTAGATCCATGAGAATAGGATCCCTTTCAACTATCATCTTGTTCAAAACTCCATGATCATTTCTTCTCAAAGAATCCTCCACCTTATTCGCCTTCCCTTGGTGTTACTGTATCATGCAATCATAATCCTTGAGTAGTTCAAGCCATCTTCTTTTCCTCATATTGATTTCTTTCTGTGAGAAAATTCACTTCAAAAACTTGTGATCAGTATAAATATCACATTTTCACCATAGAGATAATATCTCTGTATCTTCAAAGAAAAGATTATTGCTGCTAACTCAAGATCATGAGTAGGATAGTTTTTCTCATGAATTTTCAGCTGTCATGATGCATAGGAAATAATTATATCATTATTAATAAAGACACAACCAAGTCCTTTCATTGATGAATCACTATAAATAAAAAACCCATCATTCCCTGATGGTATAGTCATGATAGGAGCACTGACCAATATTCTCTTCAATTCCTCAAAACATTCTTCGCATTATTTTTTCCAAACAAATTTCACCCCTTTACTTGTGGTCATGGTTAATTGGTTAGAAAATCAGGAAAAACTTTGGGTGAAATGCCGATAATAACCTGTTAAACCAATAAAATTGCGTACCTCAGTTATACTCATCGGTGCTGACCATTCTCAGATTTACTTGTCCTTTGAAGGATCAATAGAGATTCCATCCTTAGAGATAATATGTCCAAGAAAAAAATCTCATGATAGCAGAATTCACACTTGCTAAACTTCCCATATAATTCATGTATTCTAAGATCCTTTAGAATAATGCGCAAGTAGTTTTCATGATCTTCGTAGGTTTTGGAGTATACCAAGATATCATTAATAAATACCAATATAAAGTCATCAAGATATTACATGAAAACTCTATTCATTATATCCATGAGAAAGAGGGTGCATTAGTCAATCCAAAAGGCATTACTGTAAACTCATAATGCCCGTACCCGGTTCAAAATGCTATTTTTATAATATCTTCCTTCTCCACACACAACTGATGATATCCAGATCAAAGGAAAATATTTGAAAAGAATTGATCTCCATGAAGTTGGTCAAATAAATCATCAATGTGAGGTAGGGAATAAATTTATTTTATACCATTGATCTCCATGTAGTTAATATACAACCTCATAGAACAATCTATATTCTTAACAAAAAGAACAGGGGCTCCTCATAGATAAAAACTTGGGAGAATAAATCCCTTATTACTCAATTCCTCTAATTGTTTCTTTAGTTCTTCTAATTCCACAGTGGCCATTCTACAAGGGGTCTTTGATATGGGCCTTGATCAAGGAATTAAATCAATAGAAAACTCAATTTCTCATTCTGGAGGATGTCCAGGTAAATCCTCTGGAAACACATCAACATATTCTTTCACAATATGTACATCATCTATTTGAACATTCCTTTACTCACCTACAGTTATTTCATTCTCTTCTTCCGCAAAAATTGAATTTAGTAGAGCTACTAGGATGGATTTAGAGAAGAATTAGGTGGTGATGATTCTGCTCTAAAGATAATGTGTTATTTATCATCGTCATTAAAAATAGTGACCTCCTTATTATAATAAATTTTTGCATCATGGTTCGAAATCAAATAAAAAATTAGGATTATATCAAATTCAATCATGGGTTTCATGATGAGATCAGTAGATAAAGAACATTTATATTCCCTAATGGGGACTGATTCAAAAAACATTATTACAATGATACCTTCCTTAAGAGTTTTGACTGACAACTACCATGTTAAATCAAATTGGAAATATATAATTTTTTTAGCAAACCAAGAAGATATGAAACAATGAGATGATCCAGAATCAAATAAAGCATTGGATAATCTTGAGGAAACCATCAAATGACCTGCCAATATATCTTTCAGAGCTTCAAACTCAGCATTAGTGATAACATAAGCTTGGATGTGATCCCTTGGCCTTTTCTGAGTTAAGTTCCCCTGACGCTTAGGAAATTCATTTTCGCAATGGCTGATTTCTCTACAACTATAGCCTTAAATATTGACAAACTCTTTCTTCCCCTTGAAATCATGAGCTTGGTGGCCTTTTTCATCACACTTGTAATAGACTCCCATTCCCTTCAGGAAAGTACCAGGGTGTTTCTTCCCAAATTTTCTTCAGGATAGATATTCAACTTTTCCCTTCTTCCCATTATTTCCATTTCTAGAGTGTTCAACATATCTATTCATTTCTTGAATTTCTTTAATGTTGTAAGACAAAGAATTCTTTTTTTTGTCTTGATTGCACAGAAGATAATATCTTCATAGGACGAGAAGGATTGTGAGACTAATGCTCAACGGAGAAATGGTTTTAACCCATCAAATAAATGATCAATATTACTTCATGGGTTTCATATATAATCTGCAGCCTGCCTGACTAACCATGCAAAGTTAGCTTCATACTTTTCGACATTCTCATCCTCCTTTTGCCTCAGACTCAGAAATTGCCTTTCCATATCTGCTCGATAGTCATGAAGAAAGTATTTTTCTATGAAAATTTCTTTAAACTCCATCCATTCCATATTTGATACTTCATCCTCTTCCTTTGTGTTTTGAATCAATGGACACCATTGATCAGCATCTCCTGTGAGGTGGTAAACTACCATGACAAGTTTTTCCCTTTCACTAATTTCCAAGGCGTGGAATATTTTCTCTAAGTAGTTTATCTATTGCTCAGCTACTAGTGGATTTGTATCCCTATTTAATATTTGTGGTTTTTTCTTTATGATGTGATCTAACATTGATCCTCTACGTTGCAGATGAGGGTGCTCTATATGAGTAAGGTTGCTGCAAATCATTTTTTCTATTTTCATAAAGCCAGTTTAGGAAAACTGGAAACCTCACATTCAAACAGGAGAACTTCCAAACACAAAAATCCTCAGAAATTCAAAATTCAAAAATCCCATGAACCACGTGCCCACCTCGATCCGCGTGACCACCTCGAGAAGTGTTTCCATGCGAAAACCATCATTCTCCCAGTGAGAAAACCAGAACACCACATGCCACCATTCACCGGACGATGGAGGAGGCACCAGGTCTGACCAACATGATCTTCAGACAAATCCACAAGACTGGATCGCCGATGAGCTTCACCGGCGTCCGTCGTCACCTTCAACCTCAAAGTCGGCAGAAGCCCGTTGTCCTATTATGGTGATTAGATAATCATCACCAATTGCATCACCAGCTCCACTATAATTATCTTGAGTAGGAGGTAAATCATTACATGGAGTTCATGTATTGATACAGTTTCCATTCCTTCCAATAGGAACCATTTCTAAACAATGGAATAAACTAGATTAGGTCATTAATCGCAATACATAAACCCAAACTTGTAAAAAACTGAACATAAATTAAATAGTTTCTGGATATAATCCATAATCATAAAAAAAGTTCATTGAGGAAGTACATAATCATAAACTCTTCATAATGGTTTTTAAATAAAATTATAATTAACCTAAGAATATCCCCCGGGAGTTTCGTAACCAATAGTGAACGAAGGCCCGTTTTCATGCACCAGTTCTCATTCGAGTCTAGATCAAAGCGTTGTTTTCAGGTTTTACCCCTAGGTACATCTATTCCAGAGCCTCCTCTACCAGATTGAATCCAGAAAGGTATGTATTGCTTGGAAAAACTCACAAAATCTTTACAATAAAAAAATTCTAAGAATTTATTCTATACTAATCTTCAAAGTCTATCTTAAGGCCATGTTCTCTAATCAGATTTTATCTAAATCTAGTTTAAAAGGTTTTTACTAAACATTCTCTAATACCAACTATAACACCCCAACCCCAGAATCCTAGAGTCAGTACATTATTAGATAACATTGGCATGATCACAAGGAATCATGTCTCAGAAGACCGATTAGTTTAGTAGCCTTGGAAGTACTAGATAAATTCATAAGGTTTACATTACTTCATAAAATAGAAAACTACAACAACATTGTTTCCATGGAAAACACTGATATCACAAATATTATCCTTATAGGTCAGTCATAATATACTTCTTCACATCTTGGAAAAAATAAAACATAAAAACAGGTGAGCTCATATGCTCAGTAAGGATAACAATATAGAGAAATCTTTCACAAATAAGCAAAATCATTAAATTGAATGTATAAAACCAGAACAAAATCCTTTTCAACATAAACATGATCATGATATTTCAAATATAAATCAAAATAATTCCATTTACTTACTCACATGTATATTCTACTAGTCGAATAATCACATGCAATATCAATATACACTTTCATAATGATGGAATGCATAATGCCAGACTTCATAACCACATATTCAAGTCCTTGTGCCAAGACTACAAATAAGATTTTGTCAAGGCCTTGTTCCAACACACTAGTTTGTCTCATGGGACCTACAGATGCATCGAGGAGCTATAGTGGGCTCCACCCATCACTTACCAAGTCCAATGTATTCCCCATATGAAAAGGTTTAAACATAAATCAAACATTCGTATTAAAACTGGCATACAAAATGTCAATAATTTATCTATAAACCATGAATGGTATGAAATAACACATCCACATTCAAACATTTCACAAAAAATTCAATACAATATGGATGTTTTCTATCATAATAAATCAACTCCAAACAATCTTAAAATCAATCAAAGGATTTTCACATTGAAGAAATCAGAACCTTTTTAGAGAAATATATCTTTCTATTTTGAATTAATTTAATGGTCATGTAATTATAAAAGAAAACAATTATATTTAAAAATATTTTTATAATCTTCTAACTGAAGCTTTGATGATGTTATAAAGGTGGAAAATAGCTGCACCCTCCGTATAAGTTAAAAACAATTCTTACCTTAATTTTCTTTAAAATGTCATAAAGTACCCTATTTGGAAAACGACGGAAAGATTCCATTCAAACCATTTTATAAAAAATAAAACAAGGGTATAAATGACTTTAACCCATAGTATAGTAAATAGTAAAAATGGTTTGGAATACATTTTTAAGAAACATGGGTGTGGATAATAAATAGGTCCTAGTAGATACTTACGTAAAAATAACCTCGGATAATAAAGAGATTGTGAAATTAACCCTTACCTTTTAAATTTCCTTAGTCGAGGGCAGGTTAACCTCCTTTATAATGGTGAAATAATTGTTATTAAAGTATAAAATAATCATATACATTAATATTATATCATATATGATGTTTTTATACTGCATTGTTAATAATATTTTAGTATTATCGTCGTTTCGGGTGTTAACTGATTCATTTTCATTTATATTATTTGTAATGTAAGTAATGGTTGTTATGGATAGGATGTATATTATTCATATTCATAATTATATAAAGTCTTTAAACATTAAATTTAATAATCTAATGAAAATTAGTCTTGAATGGATACGATGGGGAATGGATCTCATTGTTTTCATTGAGACGGTAATCCGTACGTACGCACGAGCGAAAATATCAATCTTCTGATATAAAAATAATATATAATTGTATGGTATATCATATATATAGAATCATTATCCTGTTATATTTATTATTTACATCAATTACACATCATTATTATACCCATCCAAATAATAATGTATTGAATAACAATTACACCACGACGTGGAGACGGTAAGCCGTACGTACACACATATGGTGACATGTCATTCAATGGATGGGTAGAATAATGAATATGGTTGTACCATATTTATAATAAAAATAAATTATATATAATATATTGTAGTTATTAATTTAGAATCAAAACAAAAAATAAAGAGGATGTGGAAGAAAAAAGTAATTTGAAAGAGGTGATGAAATATTTACCTCTTCTTCAGGTTCTTCCTTTTGATTTGATCAAATAGGATCCTTAGGTTAGATTTCCAACTAAATGAAGGCCTCTAGGATGAACTTTGGACAATTTAAAGAGTATTTGGGAAGGATTTGTCTGAGAAAAATGGCTTTTAAGGTGCGAATTAGAGAGAAGGGGGAGTGCCCTTTTATAAGAGGGGTGAGGAGCACTTTAAGAAAATCTAGAAATATTATTTTATAATAAAATCATTTTCGGTTTCTAATGGATCCAAAATGAATTTTTTAATGGATAAGTTCGGGATGGGTCATAAAACACTCAACCAATAGGTTTTAGATAGGTTGGGTTCACTATATTATCTTTATTTTCTAGATTTAACACTTAGTTAAATAGTTTGACATTTACCATGTCTCTTGGTATTTTTATATTATATGGTTAATAAACATTCTATAAACATCCAAGATAACCCCAAGTGGTTAAAAAATCATAAAAATATCATTATATAAGTCTTCTGGCCAAACCATATATTTTTAGGAATAGAATATTGTTGACCTCACTTGTTTTGATAATCCCAATCATGCTTTCATATACTTTGATAATATCAATCTAATGTTTTTCTATGTATTAATTCTTTCAATATGAGATCAAAATGATAATAATATTAAAATAATCCATGACATATGTTTATCCATGTCTATCTATGTTTATATAAGTTTTGGAGTAATTATAACCCATTCGGATGTGTTTTGCATAAAACAGACAAGTGTTACAGCAACTGCTATAGAGATACCGGTACTTAGTCTACCGATAGACTTAGTCTACCGATAGATAGAGTCACCGATACACTATGGTCACTGATCTAAACAGAGTTACCGGTAAGTAGAAAAAAAGTCTACTGATAGAACAGACGAGCTATCGATGTGCATGTCTACCAATAGTTACCAGTAGAGTAAGCCTTCTGATACGAGTACTGAATCACAAACCAGAGTTACCGATATGAGGACGTCTACTAATAGTACCAGTCTACCAAGCTACTGACAGACAGAAAAAAAGTCTACTGATAGATAGAAGTCTACTGATAGATCCAGTTCACATATAGTTACCGATACAAGTATAGTCACCGATACGTGGAAACAAATACTGATGAAAAGAGCTACCGATGGAGAGACAGCTACCGATGGAGCAACAGATACCGATAACAAGAGCTACCGATGGAACTGAAGTCACCAGTATATGAGCTACCGATGCATGTTCAAAAGAGCTACCGATGGAAGGTCCTATGACACAAAGTCCACTGTGAATGTCTACTAATAGAACACTACTAATGCTTGACCAACTATTCATACCCTATAATCTTCATACTATTTATTTATTTAGCTAACAGTTACATTTGATGGTTTTAATGCAGTTAATGTTATTTAATGATTCCTGTTGAATGTCAGGAAACCGTACCTAGTACCCATACAAAAGGCGATTATTCTTTTCTGTCGAAGCTGAAAGCTATAATGTGATGGAAAGAGAACACTGAGAATACATAGAGAAATTCATGTTACACAAAAGGCACTAAGAAGACACACGAAGGGTGAAAGAGACAAGAGATGAACATCATTCAAATGTGGATCATTTTTTCTCTAGTCTAAATCCATACTCCAAGAATTCTGTAAATACATGAAGAAACTCATTCTAGAGGATAACACAAGATGCATCTTGAGTGAAGAACTATAACAAACATTTCATGCACTCAGGCTGCTAAGCTGGTCCAAGAATCAAAGAAGAAAACGACACTCTGTTTTCTGAGAAAAACCAGAGAAGGACTCAAAAGATTTTATGATAAACCAACTGAGTCCACAGTTGCATTTCTAATCTGTAAAGCAATTCTAAACTCAATCATTCTTCTCTTAGTGAGTCTATCTTTACATTTTGAGCAGTGTGTGTACCCTGTTTATTTTACACACACACTGTCTCCTGTGCTAAACTGGAGGATTCTTAAATCCACACTCAAACTCCATAACTCTTTGTTTCCCACTGTGGATGGTGGTAGAGGTCGAGTAAGACCTGAACAGCCTATGAGCTATTGTTTGTTCTTCCCACGAAGAACTGTGGTAGAGGTATTTGTACCTTGATAGTAGTGTACTGTTGTTTACCCCAGATCCAAGGTGTGGATCAATTTATATAAATTGTTGAGAGGACTAAGTCTCGGCTTGAGACTGAACCCCTTGGTTAACTTTGCTGTGCTTTTAATTTTATTTCTATAAGTAATACATATATATTTTAAATATTCCGCCGCTATTACATTGAAATACAAAACTATTTTAAAGCTACTTTGATAGTTAAATTAGAAAGTGTTTATACTTATTGTAAATCAGTAATTTAGTTTCAAAAGTTAATTTAATCTTCAAATTAAGTTAACTGAGACCTAATAAATCACTGAGAAACTAATTCAACCTTTACACTCTGTATAGATTCACTATAATTAAACTTTGTTTTTAAATTGGGGGATTTTAAGATAAATATTTTTAACAGAAATTTTAATTAGAACTCAATTCACCCCCATCTTGAGTATCCACTCTGACCAACATTTGGTATCAGAGGTTTATTTTTGTTCAAGGATTTTTGAAATACTCTGTTCTTCAACTATGATTTTATTTTCATCTTTAAAGATATTAAATTTTTGTTAGTGCTAAATTTTATCTCTTTAAAACTGTTTTCTAAAATCTAGTTATGGATAATAGACTAGAGGGTGCTGCTAATAACCAGCCACCTTTCTTCAATGGTACAAACTATGCCTAGTGGAAGCTAAAAAAGAGAATTCATTTAGAAAGTATGGGTTTTGATATTTGGACTGCTATAGAGTCTCAATATAAAATTCCAGAAACTAAAAGAACAACTTGGGATGAACCTACAAAGACTGAGTTGTCTTCCAGAATGATGGAGAGGCACCTCTGTCTCAATCAGAGAGTCCTATGATATTGGAGCACTTCTAGTAAAGGAAATAATTGGTAAATTAATGATGTATGAGGAAGAACTCAAGGTGAATAAGGAGGAAGATGGTGAACCTAATAGAAAATACATAGCTTTCATGTCTACTGCCTCTAAGAGTAAAGACAAGGAGAAAATAAAAATACCTACTAAGAGTTCAACCAGTGAAGATTCTGATTCATATAGTGATGCTGAGATGGCTCAAATAGCTAGGAGATTTAAGAAGTTTTATTAGAAGAAGAATTTCTTAAAGAAATCTAACTACAAAGGAAAGTATGAAAACAAGGGACACTGGAAGAAGGATTGGAAGAAAGATGACAAGAATGATGAAATAGTCTGCTATGAATGTAAAAGTGAAGTACACATAAAGGCTGATTGTCCAAAATTAAAAGTCAAAAAGAAATATGATTATAAGGACAAGAAAAATAAGAAATCTATGAAATAAACCTGGAGTGCGTCTGAAGACAGCACAAGTGAATCTGAATTTTTTGATTCTGAGAAGAATCATGCCAACATGTGTTTCATGACCAACACATCTGAGGCAACCTTAGATACTCTTGTTTTGAATTCTTATTATTCTGAGGATGATGCAGAATCTGATTCTGATTTTGAAAACATGACTAGTAAGGAATTATTTGAATACAGTAATATGCTAGAAGAGGCATGAAAGGAACTTAAGTATAAATAAAAATAATTAAAGAAATAGCATGTTCTCACTAATACTGATAAAACCGAACTTACTGTTGAAATAGATAAGAATTCTCAACTGTTAAAGGAAAATACAGAACTGAAAATCGTAAATGAGAAACTTAGAAAAGACTTAGAGAAGTTTACAAATGGAAAAGACACCCTTACTAAAATGTTAGGTAAACAAGTTGCACCTAAATACACTAGTAGTTTTGGATACCAACCTGGACAGAGACATTTCACTAAAACTCGATTTATTCCCAAGTCTAGACAAAATTCTGCATATTCTAGTTCTGGAAATTCATATGCTTCAACTAGTTATTGATATTGTTATAGATCGAATAATGTTTATCTTTCAGAATATTATGATTATGTAAATTATATGAGACTAATAATAAAAATATGGGTACCTAAACCTTTGATTTCTAACCTTTCTGGACCCAAGAAGATCTGGGTACCAAAATCATTTTCTATCTAAATTTGTTTTAAAGGAAACATGCTTAAAGAGTTCTCACAAGAAGGTATGGTACTTCGACAGTGGATGTTCAAGACATATGTCTTAATATTATTCATGTTTCAAGAGTTTAATAAAGGTTTATGAAGGCCATGTCACCTTTGGTAATAATTCTAAAGGAATCATCATTAGCCTAGGTCAAATTGGTAACACTGGTTCAGTTCTAATTTCTAAAGTTTTATTTGTTAATGAACTGAAATATAATCTGTTAAGTATTTATCAATTATGAGATGATGGATTTAATGTGATGTTTGAAAATAATTATTGTAATGTTTTTAATTCTAAAAATGTGTTAGTATTTTCTTCTTTAAAAAATGTAAATGTTTATGCTGTTGATTTAAATTCTTTAGCTAAACAAAATGTTACTTGTTTAAATGATTTTCATAAAGAGTCTTGGCTTTGGCACAAAAGATTAGGACACTGAAACATCTATTCACTTAGTAAACTAACTAGGAAGAAATTAGTTAGAGACCTACCTAAACTTGAATTCCCAAATGACAATGTTTTTAATCCCTATCAAAAGGGAAAGCAACATAAAGTTTCTTTTAAATCAATGAAAGAAGTTTCAACTTCTCAACCTCTCGAGTAGGTTCACATGGAATTGTTTGGACCATCAGGGGTTTCTAGTTTAAATGGGAAGCACTATGTCTATGTTCTAGTAGATGACTTTTCTAGATATACTTTGGTATACTAATTATCTCACAAAAGTGAAGCTTGTTCTTACTTTGTTAAATAATCCAAGTGTGTAGAAAATCTTTGTGGACTTAAGATTAAAACTCTAAGAAGTGATCATGGCTGTGAGTTTGAAAATCATGAATTTGAATCTTATTTCTTACACAATGGCTATAGTCAATACTTTTATTCTCCTAGAACACCTCAGAAGAATGGTTTAGTAGAAAGAAGGAATAGAACCCTTCAAGAAATAGCTAGAACCATGCTTAATGAATATGACCTGCCTATTTAGTTTTGGGCTAAAGCTATGAATACAACTTGTTATATTATTAATAGAGTCTTAATTAGAACAGCTCTTAAGAAGACCCTTTATGAGTTGTGGAATAATAGAAAATCTAATGTTAGTTACTTTAGAGCCTTTGGTTTCAAAGTTCTTATTCTTAATACAAAGGATAATCTTGACAACTTTTCTTCTAAGAGTGATGAAGGAATTTTTCTTGGTTATTCTTTAACTAAAAAATCATATATAGTCTTTAATAAAAGAACAAAATGCATGGAAGAATCTGTCCACATCAAGTTTGATGAAACTGATCCACATGAGACTAAAACCTCTCTTGAAAATCTTGAAGAAGATTTAAGTGCTCTGAACCTTAATGATAACACTAAAGAACCTTCTGTAAAAACATCCAGTTCAGGAATTATTCCAGAATCTACTGCTATGGAACCCGAACCTATAGATGAACCAGAAATTTCTAGTCCTACCTTTACTAGATCAACAAGGATTCTAAAGAATCATCCTTCAGATGCTGTTGTTGGTAATATTGATAGAGGGACACAGACTAGAGCTTCTCAAAAAATCAGGTTGAACATCAAGATTTTCTTTCACAACTAGAACCTAAAAATATCAATGATGCTATCAATGATTAATTTTGGTTAATGTCTATGCAATAAGAGATAAATAAATTTTAATGAAACAAAGTCTGGGAATTAGTTGACAGACCTAAGGACACATTAACAATTGGCACAAAATGGGTTTTTAGAAATAAAGTTGATGAATCTGGAAACATAGTTAGAAACAATGCTAGACTAGTTGCACAAGGATATAGTCAAGAAGAAGGCATAGACTATGAGGAACCTTTTGCACCTGTAGGCAGATTAGAATCCATTAGGATCTTTCTTGCATATGGTGCTCATCTGAATTTCAATTTATATCTAATGGATGTCAAAAGTGCTTTTCTAAATGGTTTTATTGTTGAAGATGTTTTTGTTGAACAACCACCTGGATTTATTAATCCTCATTTTCCAAATCAAGTTTTTAAACTTTCGAAAGCTTTATATGGCTTAAAACAAGCTCCAAGAGCTTGGTATGATAGACTTAGTAATTTTCTTATTTAAAAAAGTTTTTCTAAAGGGATTGCAGATCCAAATCTTTTTATTAAAATAATTTCTAAAGATGTTTTAATAGTTCAAATCTATGATGATGATATTATATCTGTATATTCTAAACATTCTTTATGTACTTATTTTTCAAAGAATATGAAAAATGAATTTTAAATGAGTTTAATGAGAGAACATAAATATTTTCTTGGATTTCAAGTGTTTCAAAATGAAAATGGTATTGTTTTGAATCAAAGATAATATACAAAGGATATTTTAAAACATTTTGGTTTGGATAGTACTAAGGAATGTGAAACTACTATGAGTACTATTTGTAAATTGGATGTAGTTGAAACTAGGTAACCAGTGGATCAAACCAATTATAGATGTATGATTGTAAGATTACTTTACCTTACTACTAGTCGACCAGATATTATGTTTAGTGTGTGTATGTGTGCAATATTTCTAGCTAATAAAAAAGAATCTCATTTACATACTGTTAAAATAATTTTTAAGTATCTTAAACATACTGTAAAATTTGGTTTGTTTTACCCAAAAGGACAACCCTTTGAGCTAATGAGTTATTCAGATTATGACTTTTCTGGTTGCAAGTTGATAGAAAGAGTACTTTAGGAACATGTCATTTATTAGGAATGTCCTTAGTATCTTGGTGTAGTAAGAAGCAGAATTCTATAACATTATCCACTACCGAAGCAGAGTACATTGCTGCTGGTAGTTGATGTGCACAAATTATGTTAATGAAACACACTCTTTTGGACTATGGATATGAATTTAGACACGTGTCAATAAACTATGACAATACAAGTGCAATAAATATCTCGAAGAATCATGTGTCTCACTCTAGGACCAAACACATTGATGTAAGGCACTATTTATTGAGAGATCATTTCCAAAAGGGTGATATTACTCCTAAGTTTATAGGAACTGGACATCAATTAGCTGATATTTTCACTAAACCTTTGAGTTAGGATAGGTTAAGTTACATTAGACATGAGTTAGGAATGTTTAACCCTCAATCGGTATCTATCCTCACCGATGTAAAATTGTCACCAATGTAAAATCCTCACCGATGTAAAATTCTCACCAATGTAAAATCCTCACCAATGTGAAATCCTCACTGATGTGAAATCCTCACCGATGTGAAATCCTCATTGATGTGAAATTCTCACCGATGTAACCTCACTAATAGAAAATTTCAACGATGTGCACGCTGTTTTAAAAAAACTTCTGTCTGCCTCCAGAATCTGAATCATTTTTTACTATATTTCGGTTTGTTTATTCATTTTATGATTCCTAAATGATAAAACTAAAGTCTGAGCTACATCTAAATCCATCGATCCTCAAACCTTAACCCTAGAACCTTAGCTCCCGAATCCTTGAGAACCCTAAATAATTCAAACCAGTGATGGAAAAAACCAAAATTCCAACCATCAGAGATGACTCTGTTGATATGAAAACAAAGAATCGAAGGACCAAGCAAGAAGAAAGTGGTAGTGGATGTGTTGCTAGAACTTGGTCGGGGAGGTGACCAGTGAATCCTCATTTTCAAAATCGAGTTATTATGATTGAAAAGGAACTGTGTGTAGAATGTTTTCTTCCTAGAAAGTCCTTAGTGCTTGAAGTTCTTGATGATAAAAAATGGGTAGAGTGTTTTTCGAACAAAAACGGTCCTTACTTTCCAAAATTAGTGAAGCAATTTTACGATTTTGTATCCTTTAAAGAATCGGAGAATGAGAATCATGTAACTTCTTTTGTGAATGGAAAGGAGATGTCGTTTTCATCTATTGAATGGCCTGAGTTCTTGAAAGTTGCACATGAAGGAGTATCTGGACATGTCGCAAGAGTCATGCCACCTACCGGTGACATTTTCAATTACAAGACTGCTTTGGAAGAGCTGACTGGTGATGCATGTCAAACACAAGTAGTTGCTGTAGAAATGGATGGAGATAACAGACTGCTGTTCAAATTTGTTCAACATGTCCTGATACCGAGGAGAGGAGACTTTTCCAATATGAGATATCAGGATACTTGTCTCTTGCACCTCTTTAGACATTATGTATAGTTTAATTTGTGCTGATTGCTGATGCTTCAGATGGAAGATATGACAAGGCCGAAATCAAAGACAAATGCCCTATTCTTTGCTAATCTAATCTCTGTGATGATCAAGGTAAAAGGGGTTGATGAGTCTCAAGATGAGACAGTGGTAGTAAAGAATTACTTCTGTATTCCAACTACAATTTGTAAGTACATGAAAGTAAATTGGATCCCTTGGAGAGGAGAATGGGTCAATGATGACCAGAGGGTGTATGACAAGTGTAATCATGTTAATCATCCTTCAAGACCAAATAATGTGAGGGATCCCAGTTTGGGATCTGATGAAGAGGATCCAGATTACAGTGATGATTCAGAAGAGGAAGAGTCCTCTGCTGATGAAGGAGGAGACCCTGACTTTCCTCCTAGCCCAGCTCCTGAAAATTTAGTTCAACATATATCAGATAAGGAAGAAGTTGCTTTAGAAGCTGTTGAAGTGCCTGCTGGAGAAAATGAAGAAGATGTTCATGAGATTGAAGCATCTCTATCAGCTGATTTGAGTCTAAGTCCAGTGATTGAACAATCCTTAGCACCTACTGAGGAAGAAAATGAAGTTGACATACCCTTACATAATATAGAAGACCCTCTTGCTGCTGCAGTGATGGAATTGATAGTGGAAGATTATCCTAATGATGAAAGACTTGCTAAGGATGGTGCTGTGAATATTTCTTAGAATGATGTTATCCTATTTGAGGATGCACCCATTGAGGGGGAGCATTGATCTAAGCATGGAAGTTTTATAGTGGCTATTGGTTTTAATGATTGGGAAGAAGACCCTGGTTTTGTTGTTTGTGGTTTAGACTTTTCAAGTTTAGATAATGAGGCATCTCACAATAGACCTAATATTACTTATGATGTTGACTCTGAGTTATTTCCTGAAGATGTGGTTAGAATGCATGACCTGGATACTTTAAAGAAAAACCTTAAGGAATGTTTTCTGGAAGAGGTAAAGAAAATGGAAGTTTCTATGTTTTCTTCAATTCAATCAGTTATGACTGACTCTGTGGTCATTTTAGCATCTGAAAGAGAATCTGCAGCAGTTGCACTACTGATTTGGATACCAAGGCTGATATGGATATCTTAAAGGATGAGATGAAAGAATCTTTTCGTGCCTCAGTTGTTGAGATGAAGCAGAGTTTTGCTGAAGAAATGGTTATGCTGGAAAGATCTTTTGAACTATCTCTTTCCTGCAGTTTATCAACTTTTTTGGGGGAAATAGTTGAAGAAGTTAAGGAATGCCAGGCTCAGGTCTCTACACTTGAAGCAGATCATGAACCTCTAAAAGAATCTGTTGTTTCTTTAGACTCTTACATGAGCTCAAAATCCTAAGCTGATAAGGACTTAGCTTATGTGAAGAGTGTTGTAAGTCAGATGGTTTCAGTTTTTAAAGGTTTCAAAACATCTATGAAAGATCATATTAAAACCCAAGAATCTGATGTTCAAAATCTTATTAGTGGTTTGAAAAAAAGCTTAAAAGAGACTATATCTTTCTCTATTGGTTCTTATGCATCTAAAACTTCAATGTATTTAAATCAAATTCGAACTATGATGAAAGAAGATCTTGGTTCAACCTCCTCCAGTGGTTCTGTGGACTCATCTGAACTGAGTAGAGTTGTTCTCTCTTCCAAAGATTCAGCTAGAGATATTATGAAGATAGTCCAAGACTAAATGAGAGAAGCCTCTGCCTCTCACAAAGAATTGAAAGAAAAGGTGGACGCCTATTTCTCTAAAATTTACACAAAGACCCAAATGACTAGTCATTTCAAGCTTCTGATTGAGAATATGAAACTACTTCCTGTCAATCAAGCCTTTAGAGAGAAGGTTAGCAAGCTAAGAGAATTGACTCCATCTCTCAACAAGTTTATAGAGAACAAGGATGAATTCATATCCGCTATGGAGAGAGGGGGGAATCATTATGGATTTCAGAAATCTTTTGCTTCCCTCTCTGCATGTTGATGCTAGGCCAGTAACTGTCCATCCTACTTTACCTGCCTCTGCCTCCACTGCTTCTCCAATTCAGATGACTCATTTTCAATCCATTAGAAGCCTCACACCTATGATCACACAAGGGACTCCTCAATACAGGCCAGACACAGTGTCTGTAGATCAACCTCCTGTGGTCATTTCAAGAATTCGTAATCCTTTACCAGAATCATCAACACCTGAATCCTCTTCTGACCCCAAGGGAAAATCTCACGTTGAGGATGAAGGTTGATCTAGTAGTTGTACTATTTGATAGGAATCATATGTATTTTGTTTTATGTCTTTGTACCATTTTTGTCACATTTAATACACGTGATTTTCTTCTATTCCTATTGTTTCACTTCTCTTTATTATTTCCCACTTTTTGATTATCACAAAGGGGGATAAATATTTTACAAAGGAGGAGAAATACTCCCTCAGTATCAAAAGAGTATCAAAAGTGTAAGACATACTCACAAAGAGATAGGAATATTAATGATAGGGGGAGAACTATTATCTAAGATCTACACTGCTTTGATCCTTTGATACCTCTGAATTTCATCCTCTAATACCAGTGATTTTTCTCTCATCCTCTGATATAATTTCATTTTTTCCTCTGATGTTCTCTGATACCACTAAATTTTACCTTTGATATCATGGATTTCTCTTTTTATCTCTGATACATTTAATTCTATCTCCCATAAATTATGTTTTATACCATACTATTTTCTCTATGAAAATTGAGCTTAATTATATTTCATCTGATACAATTTTTTTAATAGCATAAGTTGTGATTATCAAAAAGGGGGAGATTATTGACCTCACCTATTTCGATAATCCTAATCATGCTTTCATATACTTTGATAATCTCAATCTAATGTTTTTATATGTATTAATTCTTTCAATCTGTGGTCAATATGATAATAATATTAAAATAATCCCTGATATATGTTAATCCATGTCTATCAATGTTTATATAAGTTCTGGAGTAATTCTAACCCATTCAGATGTGTTTTGCATAAAACAGAAAAGTGTTATAGCTACTAGTATAGCGCTACCGGTACTCATTCTACCGATAGACTTAGTCTACCAAAAGAGAGAGTCACCGATACGCTAAGTTCACTAATCTAAACAGAGTTACCTGTAAGCAGAAACAAAGTCTACTGACAGAACAGACGAGCTACCGATGTGCATGTCTACCAATTGTTACCAGTAGAGTAAGCCTACTGATACGAGTATTGAATCACAAACCAGAGTTACCGATATGAGGAAGTCTACTGATAGAACCATTCTACCAAGCTACCAAGAGAGAGAACAGAAGTCTATCGATAGACAGAAGTCTACCGATAGAGCCAGTTCACAGATAGTTACCGATACAAGTATAGTCACTGATACATGAAAATAGCTACTGATGAAAAGAGCTACCGATGGAGAGATAGATACCGATGGAGTAAAAACTACCGATAACAGGATCTACCGATGGAACTGAAGTCACCGGTATATGAGCTACTGATGAAAGTTCAAAAGATCTACCGATGGAAGGTTTTGCGACACAATGTCCACTGTGCACGTCTACCAATAGGACGCTACTAATGCTTGACCAACCAGTCAAACCCTATACTCTTCAAACTATATATTTATTTAGCTAACGGTTACATTTGATGGATTTAATGCAGTTGATGTTATTTAATGATTTCTTTTGCATATCAGGAAACCGTACCTAGTACCCATGCAAAAGGCGATTATTCTTTTCTACCGAAGCTAAAAGATATAAAGTGATGGAAACAGAACACTAAGAATACATAGATAAATGTATGTTACACGAAAGTCACTAAGAAGACACACGAAGGGTGAAAGACACAAGATCTGAACAACATTCAAATGTGGAGAATTTTTTCTCTAGTCTACATCCATACTCCAAGAATTCTTGACATACACGAATAAACTCATTCAAGAGGAGAACAAAAGATGTATCTAGAGTGAATCACTACAACAAAAATTTCATGCACTCAGGCTGCTAAGCTGGACCAAGAATCAAAGAAGAAAACGACACTCTATTTTCTGAGAAAAACTAGAGAAGGACTCAGAAGCTTTTATGATAAACCAACCGAGTCCAGAGCTGCATTGCTAATCACCAAAGCATTTCTAAACTCAATCATACTTCTCTTAGTGATTCTATCTTTAAATTTTGAGCAGTGTGTGTACCCTGTTTATTTTACTCACACACTATCTCCTGTGCTAAACTGAAGGATTCTTAAATCCTTACTCAAAATCCATAACTATTTATTTCCCATTGTGGATGGTGGTAGAGGTCGAGTAAGACCTGAACATCCTATGAGCTATTGTTTGTTTTTTCCACGAAGAACTGTGGTGGAGGTCTTTGTACCTGAATAGTAGTGTACTGTTGTTTACCTCCGATCCAGGTTGTGGATCAATTTATAAAAATTGTTGAGAGGACTATGTCTCATCTTGAGACTGAACCTCTTGGTTAACTTTTCGGTGCTTTTAATTTTAAATCTATAAGTATTACATATATATTTTACATATTCCGCTGCTATTACTTTGAATTACAAAACTATTTTAAAGATACTTTGATAGTTAAATAAGAAAGTGTTTATACTTATTGTAAATCAGTTAGTTAGTTTCAAAAGTTAATTTAATCTTCAATTTAAGTTAAATTAGACCTAACCAATCTTTGAGAAACTAATTGAACCTTTACACTCTGTATAGATTCACTATAGTTTAACATTGTTTTTAAATTGGTGGATTTTAAGAGAAATATTTTTAACAGAAATTTTAATTGGAACTCAATTCACACCCCTCTTGAGTATCCACTATATCCAAAAAATATCAATTAATAATATAATATTTGTTTTAAAAACTCTTTTATGTCAATTTTGACGTTATTTGGTGTTTTGTTTTTTCTAAATTCATAACAACATTATTACTTCGAAAAAAATTCATATAACCAACCCTAAAATTTCATATTAACATAGGAAATTAGTGGAATTCATAAAAATTATCAAATTACATTTATTTGGTTATTAATAATATCAATTATTTTAATAATACATTAATTATGTAATTACTACATCATCATTGTGTCATAAATTGATTTAATTCATTAATGTAAAAAAATTATAAATAAATTATCCCAAGGTAGTAAATGTTCTTAGCTTTCTAATGATTATTTATAGTCAAATATAACAATTATATAACATCAAATAAAAAATGTTTTACTAAAATATATTTTCTTTTGTTATTTTTGTCTCTACTTTAAATTATTTAATATATAATGACATTAGCACTTCTAAGTGGCTCCATGAGATCCAAAAACCATCCCAAGGATTCCCATGGTCGGACAGGAATCATCCAATAGATTTAGAACACATATTTGGTTAATTTAATATTATTATAATATTATTTTTCTAACTTTATTTACTGGATTTACCCTTTTAACCACGATAAATAAAATATTTACTGAAATAAATATTCCTAATGTCTAAAAATAAAAGTTACCTATATAAACAATTTTTACCTCATGATTTCAAATATGGAATCTATTTTTCAAAATTTAAAACACATAACTAGAAGAAATTAATTTAAAATTAATTCTTGTTGTCAAAACAAAAAATGTGTTTTTGAGAAATAATAACTATCAAAAGATTGACACTTGCTTATGTCCAATTTAAATGTTAAATTAGGTCCAATGACAAAAATTAGATTAAATTGTAAAAAAATAATTTAATTATACATAAAAACCACTAAATAGGATAATTTAGCACTATAAATTATTTTTATTAAAAAAGTTGTTTTTAATTAAAATTTTGTATTTTTCCCTATTCATCAACAACTGACTATTTTCAGAAGAATACAAAAAATTCACCCTAAGATAATTTTGATATTCCAAATCCACAAATGAAGTCCATTTTGAAGGATAAAATTTCTAAAATTTCAAAAAGTGGGTATTACTATTCATAACGACTAGTTCGATTTGTTGTGGTGTGTTAGAACTCGAAGTTGCGTACAACACACTCTATTGTATTATTCAAAGAGAAGAATACTATGGAAGCTTAATGTGTTACATACATACGTGCACCATTATCGTTTTTTGATGAATTAAAAGGTTATAAGGTAGATATGATATTATAATTAAAGAAGTATAATTATTTCATAAATATCATATCTAAACTTTATCCCATCATAATAACCATCCAAAAAATATGTAATGGAAAATGAATTGTATTGCTACGTGGAGGTGGCAGTCTACACATAAGAAGGAGTGGTACTTTTATTTAAAATTTGATGAAATATGGGGTGGATATTGGTGATTAAAAAATAAAGAATTTTTTTCAATGATACTTTAGTTATTAATTTATGATAAATACCACATATTTATAAAAGGTATGCAAATAAATAAATTGAAAGAGATCGGGTAAGGTGATTTTACCTTCTTTAGTTTTCCTCCTTTATATCCTTTCATAAGGACACACAGAAAGTAATTTTAAGAATAAAATTACCATTAATAAATTTATAAAAATGTTTTAAATATAATTATGTAGGTTTTATTTGAGATATAATACTCAAAGTGGTTTAATTAAGAGAAAGTTGGGGTGTCCCTTTTTAAGTTGAGAGAAGGCACACTTTTTTATTTCATAATAGATTAAAATATAACAAGGTAATATTAAATTTAAGTGATTAAAAATGGATACAGACTCAATGGTTTGATAGTATAATGTCTAAATACTTCTAGAATAAATTATTAAGATAAATTTAGTTAAAAAAATTACTTTATATAATGGTATTACCACCACCCCCCAATAAAACTCTTTTAACCATAATTATAACGACAATTATTTTCCTATTTTTACTAATCATATGATCAAATATTAACCTAAACATATAAAAAATTATACATTATTATGACTACAAATATGTAATCCATTTTTTGAAATTTAGTTTAAATAAGTGATAGAATTAATTTAAAGTTATATCCATATACACATTGACAAATAATTTTCTAGAAATAATATTTACTTATGTATAAGAAGAGTTTATATCAAAATAAAATATAAAATTTATTTAAATTACCTAAATTGGATTATTAATAATTTAACTAAACTAATTATATTTTAATACAATTTTTTTTAAAAAAAGTGAGCTTTATAAGTTCTTTAAATGAAAAAGTTCATTTTCAATTCAAATCCTTATTTTTAAATTTTTATTTAAATAAATTTCTTTTCAGAAAATTATTCAAAATTCACCCTAATAAAATATTTACATTAATATTTTAAAAATGATGCTAGTTTTTTTAAAATAAATTCTATAAAAGTAAAAAAAATTATTTTATTATTTTTTCAAACAAATAAATAAAAATAATTTTCAGAACAAATTTATTTTTGAAGAATATAAATCTTTACTAAAAAAATCATAAATATTTCAAAATATATTTAAATTATCCAAAAACGTTATAAATAATTTTCAAAATGTGGTTATTTATATTACTTCCACTAATTTAAATGATAGATTTTTATTTTATACTATATTATGATTCATTTATACTTGAATTTTTTTGAATCAAAAGAAATCAAAAAAAATAATAATCTTTAAAGTGAAATATATCATAAAATATCAAGGTGTTATAATGAATAGATATGATCCTCACTTGTGAATTTATACATGTGGTGTAATTTTATATATTTTTTCAAATAATAGATCATAAATTTTTATTAAAATTTAATTATATTTATGTTTTCTACTCGTATAAATATATATCACACCAATGTAAAGGGAAGGCCCTGTGAAGAAAAAATTAGATTCATTGGTCTTGATATCACATCTAAAGAAAGGATATCAATATTGATAGGTGAAATTTTAGTAATAGCCTTCAATATTTATACAACATTATAAATTAAAATAATAAATTTCATGATTTTCTTAATAATTATAATATAGTGGTGAAAATATACTCTCTAATCACATATAATATATTTTCAATTTTTTAATTACTTGTTAATTATTGTTTTTTAGAAATCATTGGATGTTCTTTGAAACAAATTTGGATACTTTAAATATATAATTTGGTTTTAAGGGTAAAATTTATTACAAATAAACAACATATAATTTCACATATGAATTATTAATATACTATATTCAACCGTTTATGAATGAATTTTAATTTAAATGTATTTTTTAAGTTTTCACAAGAAATATTTATATCATAGGGTGGTGTTTATTGGTCATCAGAAGCATGGTATAAGGATAGAAAATCCCCCCAAAAATTCTTTACATTTCTCCAAATGAATAAATATTAACATATTTATATAATAATATTTCACTATTAAAACATATATAAATAAAATTTACTTATTTCAAAACAATTTTTATATTTTTACCAATGTAAATGATTGTGGTTATTAAATGTTTAAATTTATGACATATATCATTTTTCATCTACACACTAAAATCCCTAATAAAATATTTCTTATGGTAATTACATTTTTTTCAAAATATTTTTTAATCAATAGTTTTTCTATATTTTTTTAGTGTTATCTTATCTCTTCATGGAAAAAATATTCCAAAGAGGAATTATATATATTTAAGAATAACCGGTAAGCTTAAAAGTGTTCGCAACCGAATAGATAGGTGTAGTGGGTTCCAAGACTATAAGTACGAGGCCTAAGAATGTGCAGTTTATTTAGGCCATCATTTAATGAGTGATCTAAAAAATTAAACTTGATCTGGTTTGTGGTTTAATATTGATAGTTTTTGGGATTACATTAATTAAATAATTACAATTAAATATTATTTTGATGAAAATAAATATAAAAATACTTACTATAATTATGGTTTGGATGGTCTAGTCAATGTGATTGAGACATGATAGTTACCACATGTAACTTATATGGTGTAAAAATGTCTACAAATATCATAAATAGATGATTTAATATCATATTAGTAATTATTTTATTTCATAGATATCTTGAGGATTTAGTTTATACACAAAATATTTAGTTAATTTTCTCACCATTTGGATTTATTCTACTACAGTTTCAGGTCGAAAATATTGAGAAGTGAGGCAAGGGAAATTTCATCCCAAACCTTTTGTGCACTATAATCTGTTTTCATATGCATTGTCTCACTTATAAATTTTCTATGATTCATTACACATGATGATTACATCCAATATTGATGTGTCCTATTTGATGTTTTTTAATATATATATATTTTGAATTCTGTTTGAATTAATGTGTTATTAGAATGTATATATTGTTATATTGAATAGTTCATGAACTCCATCAAATTTACTCCATTCTATTTTTCATAGACCCATACAACTCATTGATTAATAAGTGTAATTACAGTAGTGTTAACCCTAGTAATAATTTAAAACATTTAATTTCACATAATTTATGTAGTTCCCTCCTTATCAGTAATTATTCATTTAAATGGTTATTAGTATACTATGAAAACCAATATATTTAACCTAGTCAATAATTTCTTTTATCTAATTTCACATAATTTACCATCATAAATGATTCAACTCATTTTTTGACATTAATCTAGAATAACTCTTATATTTCATTAAAATAATTCCAAATTTGAAAATAAATTCAAATGATTTAATTATTTGAATAGAATAATACAAATTAAACCATCAAACTTGAAAACAACTTAAGAAAATTCCACAAATCCAATCCTTTACATGCCAATGATTTATTCACTAAATTATTTCAACCTTATTCATTATCTAAACATAATAGTATGTCCAAAATATTACATCAAAATATGAATCCCATTGAATTAATTAGTAAAAATTAATCTTCCAACTAAAGTTTAATAACATAAAAAATATCCTAATATCATAAACAATCTATAATTTAATGATTAAAATTTTAATCAATTTTACATGTTAAAATAATCTCATAAATATTAAAACTTTAAAATTTTCTTCATCAAATAACAAAAAAACATTATTGTTTCAATAGTGTGTTAGATATAGTTTCATCACGCATTATTGGTTATGATATAGAGGGATCATATTTCAATGTGTAATTATATGTAATATTAGTGTGTACCATAGATTATAGCTAGATATTCTTTAAGGATATATATATTATCTTGTTTGGGAGTGAAAAAATCATTTCACATCTATTGGCACTATGATAAATAGTTGAGTATGAGATAATTATATCTGAAGTGGTTCAGTAGAAATAATATATAATTATCTATAAGGATGAAAATACTTGTGATAATGAGTTTATAAATAATCGTGCTTTTTAGTGTCACTAGAATTAGGCAAACATAATATCTCAATTAAGACAAATTTATGATTTTTTCTATGTTAATTAAAGGAAATCAAATGTAAATTTTTATGTTTAAATAGATGTTTTAGAGATATATCGATGAGTTTAAAATACATAGAGTTTTAAGATATAATATTCTAGGGAAACAAGAATTATTTGGGTGGAAATAAAACCCACATGAATTATCCTGAGAATTTAGTCTAATGATCTACAATTTATTTTTTTATTTTTAGTAATTAATATCATGTAAATCTAAAATATAGAGATACTGGTATGACTCAAAATTACAGTTTTCATTTAAATGTGAAATTTTAGTTAAAAGAACATTCCATATATTAATCATATGAAAACATGCAAAAATTATAGTGATAAATTGTTAAAATTACCCATGATTTATTTTTGAGATGAGAGAATTAACTTGATTTAAATAAAACACATAGAGTGTCATATATGACTGAAAATACATGTTCTTAGTTTAAAAGAGATTTTTTAGTTCAAAACATGCAACACATACTATAAACCAAGAAAATACACTTGTATTGTTTTAATATTAATGTAAAATGACCTATAATTTGTTTCTGGAATGTAGGATTTATCATTTAACGAACCCAATACAAAGTGTGGCTGCTATGATGGAAAGTGTATTTTTTTAATTTAAATGTAAAACATTATTTAAAAACTGATTCCACAAATTAAAAACCATTATATATTACTTTGTTTGTCTTTATAATTTCATAAAATTATGGTCCAATTATTTATCACATAATGATATTAGTAGAACACTAATATGACACATACTGTGGAGAATTTGATTGAACGTGCATAAATAAATTTAAAAGTGACATTTTAGTTCAAAACACATGTCACATATTCAGAACTAAAAAAATTATTATATTATCTTGATTCATTATTATAATAATTCATGATTCATGGATCATTTTTTGAATTATATAAATTAACTACACACAAATTTTATATATTGTGTAGCTGGTATGAATAATAGGGACTGTTTTTAGGTTAATATTAACATTTTAGTTCAAAACCTGAGTCAAATACTCATAAAAATGGAAGAAACACATATATTTTCATAATAATTAAAGAAAATAATCCATAATATATTTTATATATATAGGAATTAACTATATCTCAACCCCCTTATGGTGTGGTAGGTATGAATTATAGTGAGTGTTTTCACTTAAAAGTTTTATCTTAGTTCAAAACATGTGTTTCCTACTCAAAAAAGAGAAAACATGGTTGGATTGTTTTATATATTGGTATAATGATACATGTTTCATTTTTATGTGTTTTAAATTAATATATGTCAACTTGACACACATGTTTAGAGGTACCACTAAAAGTGTATATTTTTTGTTAAAAAAACGTTTCTGTTCAAAATTTGGGTCAAATTTTCTATAATTAGAAAAATAGTCTTATTTTCTATATATAATAGGAAAATTATTTTTAATTATATTTTCACTTGTATGAATTTCCTTCATATCAATATAACTCATAGTTTGGATAGAATTACATTAATAAATTGTTTTCTATTAATAACTACATTTAAATTCAAAATGAGCATCACATACACATAAACCATAAAAAACACTCATTCTATTTTGATAAATTAGAAATATGAATTGTAATTTATTTTTTACATGTAATAATTAATTTAACAACAAACTTAAACACTCTATGGATATTACATGAATTTTTACATTAAAATAATAATAATTTAGTTCAAAACACAATTCAAATGCCTAAAACTAAGGAAAATATCATATATTTTCTTGATATGTTAAGAAAATAGTTTTTTATATATTCTTCATATATATGAATTAACCACACTAATATCTGATGAATAGTTTGGCTATTATGATATAAAGTATATGTTTTTATTCATAAGTGATATTTTTATTCAAGACACATGTAACATACTCAAAACTAATAAACAATTAATATAATACCTTAATACTTTTGTAAAATTATTCTTGATTCATTTGGAATGTGTAAGAATTAACCTCACATCAATCCAAAACATGGTGGATATATTATGATTATAAATTCATATTTTTAGTTTAAAAGTGAATTTTTAGTTTAGAACACTTGTCACAAAATCAAAACAAAGAAAACCAACACAGACAATCATGATTATTTAGAAAAATAATCCATTATTTATTTATGAATTTATTAAAATATCCACATGTCAATTTGACACATAGTGTTCCCGGTATGACTGAACGTGTGGGATTTCATTTTAAATTGACATTTCTATTCCTGAAAAACACAACATACTCAAAATTGAGATAACACACTCATATTTTATTGATAATTTAACTCTTTCTTTCTTGATAATTTAACTCTTATTTCCATGATAATTTAACTCATATTTTCTTTATAATTTAATAAAAAATCCATGATAAATTTGTGATGTGTTGTAACTTACATAAATTAATTCAGACTTACAGTGTTCCCAATATGACTAAAGTTTTTGTTTTTAGTTCTAAAGGGATATCTTAGTTGATAAACATAATCTCACTCTCAAAACTAATAAAACACACCCATATTGTCTTAAATTTTTTAGAAACTAGTTTGTTATTCAAATTTGACTACATGAATTAGCCGCACATCAATCCAACACATGGTATGTTTAGTATTACTAAAGGTTCATGTTTCTTTTTTAAAAGGGACATTTCAATTAAAAATAATTTTCACTTACTTAGAACTGGGAAAACATATTCAGGTCATCTTTATACATTATACTTTATTCATTTTTTGTGTAGGAATTAATCTCACTTAAAACTGAAAAATGGTGTTCCATGTATGACTTAAAATGAATGATTTCTTTTAAAAGTGACATTTTGGTTTAAAACAGATGTCACGTATAAAAAAATAATAAAATGTGATCATATTTTATTAATACTTGGAGAAAATGTTCTATGATTAATTTTTTACATGTATGAATTATCAATACTTTATTCTGACACATGATGTGGCCAATATTATTGAATGTTCTTATTTTAATTTACATGTGACATTGTTATTTAAAACACATGTTATATACTCATAACAAAGAAAATTTCCTCATATTAACATGAAATTTTGGTAAAAGATTAATTATTTATCTTTAATACGTAGGATGTAACCATATATATTTATAATTTTAATTTATCAAGGATTATATAACATTATTATTATAATATTTATTTTTTAAGAACAATTACTAAAATAATATATTTTTGATTATAGGAACATGATTATTTTTTATGATGTTTGGTATATATTTATAGATGTCCAACCATGTAATTTATTTATTAGTTGTAATATTTGAATTTTTAAATAAACTTTACATCAATGTAATTATATTATACTAAAAAATTTTAATTTAATATTTATGTCTTAATAATTTTTCAATGTAAATATATTATCTATAATTTAGATTTCATAAATTTATTCAATTTCATTTTTAGTGTTTTTTATTAGTTTTTAGGGAGTTGAATTAATATTGCTTATAATACTTTATATTGGATGATAATAGCCTTTATGAACATTGAAAAATTCTTCAATAAAATCCTCCATTATCCTAAAATTTAAGCAGTGGTAATAGATATCATTATCTATGTTTTTAATGCTAATAAAGTATAGGAAATTTATTATTTCTTGGATCATAAGTGAATATTTATAACTGATTAAAGTTCTTTATATTACTTTTAAAGGATTTATGCATTGTAGTTCTAATATAATATAAACATCAAACTCCATAATTTTTTTTAAAAATATAAATCGATATTGGACCAAGGAGGGAGTAAAGAAGATTAATTGATAGAAAATATTTACCATGAAAACCCGTTGAAAATAAAAAAATGTATTAAAGAACTATCTGCAATTTTTTGATAATTAAGGGAATCATTAAACATGGCTAGGTCCCTAAAACCCATTCCACTAACATTTTTTTTAACATAGAGAATCCAACAAAAACTAGTGTGTGTTCTCTTTATAATAATCACACCCACTAGATGTTTATAAATATTTAATTAACGCTGTTAATAAATTACTACTCTATTTAAAAAAATGTAATACAAAGTTGGATTGATTGAGCTATTTCTTATAGTAACACATCCACACTAGAATTATATATATTATTACTTGATAAACATAAAATTTTATTCCAAAACCTTCCCACTGCAAGTGTAAATATATTTCTTTTTGGTCATCCTATTTTAGTATATAAATTAAGAAATTATTGGTATGAGTTGATAAGATTCAACCCCAATGGAGAACTAAATCCCTCCCCACAAAACAATACAGTACCATTTCAAAAAAACATTTATAATTATTGGAAGTTAACTATAATGACCACTCCACATAATGGCACCTGTAATGGGATAGCAATGAGGGAAGAGGGATGATAATGCCCGAATCCCACCTCTTATAGGCTATATATCAAAGACCAACACCAAAGATATATCATACACACAAATATGAGGTATAAACCTATAATAAAGATATCTGGAATGTGGTACAATATGATACTACCAAATAACTCATTATTAAGAGAAAATAAATAAAAAAATACCAATACATTCATGTAATATCATGCATGCTGACTAACTACAAAATGGAAACTATAAGTTGCAGAATAATGGCTCAGAAACATCCTCATAGTCTAAAAATCACCTAAACAACCCCATAATCTAGGAATTTCTATCCCTGTCATCAACCAACACCTACAGACCTAAAAAGATATTTTATAGACCTAAGGATAGAATATAAGGTATACTCTATAGTATCCTCTTTAATCATCCCATGAACAAGTAAAGAAAATATACTAAATCCTAGGGAATAAATAATGAAACTAACCATCCACCTAATCATGTATTCTAACTTCAAAACCTCACCATAGATCACTTACAAAGTATCACAAACATGTTATAATATAATATATAATATAATATAAATGTGAAGGTAGCCCCTTACCAGTTTTTACTGGTTTTCTAATCGTTCCCCAATCTCACACATCCATATCCATATATCTCCAATAATCCACATGAGTCAAAATAATATATATATAATAATAATTGACACCTCATGTATTACATAATCTTAAATTTAATATCATCTTCTCTAGATATTAAACTTGATATTTTAGGAAGCCACCACAAACCATACATCATGTGTTATACCATAATCCATCGTAGATCATCTATAGCATACCTATAATAATCCTTGCGATACTATATCCAGAGATACAAGTGTTTAAAATAACAATAATCCATTATAATCATGTACATTTACATATATATAAATTAAACAACTATACATTCCATCACATAATACTACCATGAGAAGAAAGTGGGGAGAGGGGGAAGTAATCCATCCAAACTGATTTACCCAGATGATATGGAAAGAACACTCTAGAGTACACTGTGTAAAGACCCTGGCCCCCATAACCTAGATCTGGTGCCTTAATTTATTATATTAGTACAATGAATAATACATCACAAACTAATTGAAAAAATAGGTTACTATCTTTTGAAAACCATATAAAAACATAGGTTTTACATTAAAAATTGATAAATAAAATAAAATATATAAACTCTTTTGTAAACATTCCAAATCTCATAGATTATCCCTATATGTCAATCAATGTATACGTCTTAGCATCACAGGTGAAAATAAAAAACAAAAAGGTGTTATCTTAGATGCTCAGTAAAGGTATGAAGTACAGTGGAAGCTATCATAAATAATAAATAATAATAAATCAAGGTGAATATCAAACAATATATTCCATTAAAACCTAAACATGACCATAATAATATTGGAATAAAATCCTATCAAATGATTCTATATAAATAACCACATGAGAACAAAACATGAACATTTATATTATACTGGTCGAGTAATCACAATGATGATTAATAATTTATATCAAAATAAAGGAATACATAATGTGGGACATCATAAACATACAATCAAGGACTAGACCAAGATGTCTACATAAATGGGTAATACCTTACCCAAAACCCTGTCTAGTTTGACTCATGTGACCCAATGATGCCTCAAGGGGCTATAGAGGGCCCCACCACGCAATTACAATGTCCAATGAATTCATCATATGAATGTGGAAAAACATAATCATCATATAAATTCAGATTGAAACTGGAATATGAAACGTAAATATTTTCCCCAATTAGAAAACAAAACAATAAACTATCTAAAGAAATATATAGAATGTTATCAAGATAGTACATCCTGATCAAAATAATCATTAACCATTTAATAAAATATGTTTTGTGGTAGTATAATAGATCAATATCAATAAATCATAAGATCCAATAGAGTGTATTTGAATAAATGAAAATAATCTAATAAAATCATTGAGTAATTCTTGTGATAAATACCGCCTTTTACTTTGGAAATAAGAGTTCTTTTAGAAAATCATTCATATTTATCATAAAATCAAGTTGTAAACATGTATATCTTAGAAAAGAGAAGAGAAGGAAACTAAAATAATATTTGAGAAATATTAAAATAATATTCCTACTAAATTTTTTCAAAGATAATGATAAATTATTTCCAACTGAAGTCAAATCATGTAAAAGGAGTGGTTATGAAACATTAGAAATGAACAACTCCAGTGTGGTTTATGGGAAAAATATTAATGATTCATTAAAGTGGATAAAATAATAGTTTTTTCATAAAAACATAAATAAAATAGGATATTTTTTCATCATAAAAAGTTTTATTTTATTAAAATATTGGTAGATTAAAAAATATTATGGAATGTTCTTGAAAATGTGTAAGTAATTTGGAAGTTCTCTTAAATCGGGATTTCATATTGGGAGGATTTTGAAATGAAACCTTATGAAACTTGTATATCCTAATAAAATAAATTATTTTTAATCTAGGAACATATTTTTGGAACATAAAAAAATAATATAAGAGGGGTTCTTAAGAATAATCAATAATTACAGTATAGTAAAGAGGGAGAAACTATAAACTGATGGAAAATGGTGGTTTAGGAAGAACCTATTACCACTTTGTAGTTAATAGAATCATATTCCCCATTAAATTTATTATTATAAAATGAAACACATAATACCATTAAAATAAATATATTCATGATATGATACATAAAATTATAGTATGCATACACCACCCACAAGAAATTACTATAGAATAAGGAAAATCTCATAGATATAAAATTCAGATGACAATCCACTTAACTTATGTCTAAATGTGTTCTTCAGTTGAACTTAATTTCCTAGAAAAAGAAATTAAATTCATTTATAATTTAATTATGAACCTCTTGAACATGTATTTTATTTATTATAATTTCATTTTTTACATTTAGGGACTTTTTTATGATTAATAAGATTCAATTTCATTTTTTATGAGTGTTCATTTAATTGGTTTTCATGATTGGTTCACTTGAATAGATGTGTAGAAGTTCATTTTAAATCAGAATAGTTATCTAAAAATGAAATTATTTTTTATTAATGAACATATAGAATAGTAAATTTTCTTATATATCATTTTTTCAGATATTATGATGAATCAATAGATAAAATGTTAATGATAACTGTTTGGATTATTTCGCATTTTTTGGATCATTTTGCATTAGTTTTGTATTATTAATTAATACTATGAATATATATTATTTCTATAACACTAAATAAGTTGTAATATACATTATAAAATATGTTTTTAAAATCATAATGGGTTTATGAACATCCTTGAAGGTGGTGAATCGACACCATTCAAATGATGATTTTATTTTACAATAAAAGGTAGGGGAAGAGATTTGACGATGGATTATACTATGAAAAAATTAGAGTATATAAAAGATACTATATTTATCATGCCACTTTGGGTTAGGGACGTGAGGATAGGATAAAAAATAAATTGAAAATGAATTAAAATAAAACGAAAGAAGATTTTACCTCTTGAACTTATTCTCATTGACAACCTCCTAAGGTAAATTCGGTTTGACAATTTATTGGGACCAATATATCCTGAACATGGGGGAGAGACTTGGTAAGACTATTTGGTATAATTTTTAAAATATTTAAGTATTTTGAGGTGTGAGGAGAATAGTTTGTGGGGTTGGTATTCATAGGGGGAGAGGGGTGTTTTTTAATTAATTTATTAATTTATTTAGTATTTTGGATCAAGACTACCAATAGTGATAATTATCCTAGGAATAGATACATTAAATAGAGATTTAAAGTTATATATTAGGGGATTACATCATCCATATATCATCCATGAATAAATAATTAATGTATTTGTTAAATACTATAAATTACCATATTTTAATATTTATAAAAAAATCAAATATTTTAGAAAAGATACAAAAAATAAACCAATTTTTTTTGATTTGTATAATTAAAAAATCGAATCCATTTTATGAATAGAAAATTATATACTAAAAATTTAATTTTTTAAAAAAATCATAATTTACTTAAAAAATACCAATTTGAATATTATTACTGATTTTATGATACTTTCAATAATTAATTAAGGTCTCATAAAAATATCATATAATCATAAGACATGAAAATATTAATTTATGAATCGATTTCATGAAAATAAATTTCATTTTAAATCATTAATTTGAAAATAAAATTTTGAATAAACATTTATGTTTCACAAAAAATTGCTATACATTATTTATCATTTTTTAAAAAATTATTTACTTATTAAATGATATAAATATATTATATTATCATTCACAAGATTCCAAAATTCCATATATAATTTCAAGGGGTAGGTTACTTTTCTATTAGATATATTACTATTCTTAATTTCCACTTTACTATTCTAATGGTCATGTAAATATTTTGTTGTATATTGTGGTTTTAACATTTGTATTATGTGAAAAATAAGCTTTCGAAGAATTAAAATTTAAAAGATACGTACCATAAAATATTGGGGTGTTACATTATTCCCTCTTATATAATGATTTTGCTCATGATTTTTATAATGTATCATAATAAAAAGATTTGTTTAGTTATTCATCATACTTTTCTTAGGTTCCCATAATGCCTCTTCAATTTTATGAGTTTCCAAAGTGCCTTTGTCACAACCCCCTCCCCACAAAGTGTACCCCTCCTGGGCCGGCAATGTGACAAGGGAGATAATGACCCCCGAGTCCCGCCACCAATAGGCCTCGGGTTGGCGACTAGCACCGATGGTATAGTAACACACAAATGGGAGGCATTACCCTCTAAGAGAACATATGCGGAAGAGAGAGATAAGAAAGAAACAAACCAACTCCAACTCAGAACTGAAATATAAAAGAAACCCATGTACATATAAGAAATTCCATGAAAAAGTACTAAAACTGAAAGGGAAACTACAAGTACCCAAAAGAATGTAAAACAGTTGCGACCACAATCCCAAACAGCTACTGAAACCAAAAGCTAGTAATAACCAGCCTAATCTCTAACCTGATCCAAGTGACCTAAAAAATAGATTATATATATACGTAGGGTGAGTATGAAAGTATACTCAGTGGGATCCTCCCCGAAGCCTCTCATGCAAAAGTAAAGAAAGAATGCTAAATCAAAATGAACAACAGTGAAACTAACTCATCCCCTAATCAGGTATACTATGTTCCCAACCTCACCATGGCTACTCTCACCAAGTAACTCATACAAGAATATATCATATAGAAATGTATATCAAGGGTACCCCACTACTACTTCCCCTCTGTTTTTCCGCTTTTCCCCAATGACATATGTCCTGTGCATCTTTCTCCAAAACCTCTCCCATATACACATGGTCTAAGCTCCACAATCTGCACCACATGCACCACAAAGGCTTTCCCGCAGACACCTAGCCCAAGCACCACATCATCCTCACAACCAAATGTAACCAGGTAGTTTCTAGGAGCCACTAGAGCCCGCATAACGTGTATCATACATCGGGTATTTTACCTCAAACCATTACAACCCATACGCCGAGTAAGGAACCTCAAGCCATCACAACCTATATACATTACACATATAGTAGTCCATAGGATACTATATTCAGAATATATGGGTGGAGATAATCACAAGCCATTAAAACCCTCTACACACATATAAGGGGAAACTAACTATTGTGCCAATGTCACTAGTGTCTACCAAGAGAAGAGAGTGGGGCCAAAGGGGGCAGTCATCCATTCAACCTCCCATCATAATGTCAGGGAAAACACCCCCTAGGGCTCAGAATCCCCAAGTTGTCAGTTTCCCTTACTGACAGGGTGGAGTAGCATATAAAAACACAAAAACTACAGAATTTACTATAACTCACAACCACACTATGGGAATAACCTAGTCTTAGTCTCAAATGCAGCTAATGTCTCTCGGACTCCGGGCTGCTATTTCTAAGACTAGGTATCCTATAAGCACACAACCAATTAAAGAACATCATTAGGTCACTTTATTCCCTTTTTCATCAATTCAAATTTACTTTAATTAATTCTTTTCACATTAATTAACCATGAACAAAGCCACATTAAACTTCATTACCATCACATTTAAAATCAAAATTTCTTTTAAAAGTTACAACGTCACCATTAAATTCGAGCATCTCCATCCTCATGGATTATCACTATTTAATCAATATTTCATTACAGAATTACTATCCCATATTCATAGGCATTCTAGAAAATCATCATATGCTACTAAACCCAAGGGGGCTCAACACAGTGAGTAGATGTACTACCCGTCGAGTCTTTTCCACCTATAGAAAGACCGTAGACCCATTCTCCCTCAAGAGGCTAAACTTAGAAAGCACTTGGCATACCCTACATGTCTTCGCCTCTTTAGAATGGAGGGTAAGAAAGACCAATTGCCTTGAGCAGTGGGGAAATGTAAAGTAGATAAACAAACAAACATACCACCAACCATCTAGACATCACATCCATCGCAAACCATCATCCTCGGCGTCCTCCCCAACACCCACATGCATAAACCGATGCATATATCCACCCTAGTAATTATTCGCTACCACAAACACAAGGCCTCCCTGCCTCCACATATCACAACACCCCTCTAGGGTCAAATCACACCTCAAGCAGCAGTAAAACAAACACCACATCAATTGGGCTCTTCTCCCTATTTCCCAATAAAAGGGTAACTCAGAACCCTTCAGGGAATTCAATCAATCACGTTCATTAATCCATCTGGAATTAACAAATGCAATTCGTTGGTTCCAACATCATGAACCAAATCAGTAATCTATCACAAATATTAAACATGCTTACTATGATAATTTAATCAACATGAAATTACAACAAGAACCAGATTTTTTTTCATGCCTCTTTATATTTAGACAATTAATTATCAATTAATTCCAACTTTATGTTCATTATCAATTTCATCAAGAACCCCATGCTAACAAGCGAGGCATATATATCGCTCTTTCTAGAAAATCAAGAGGCAAACCGTTATTACCTTACAAAGCAACAACATGTGATCAACCAATTATTTTAATCTGGTTCAAGTATTTAATTAGGTCAATTCCTTTGTGATTCAAATGGATAAATCATGATAACTCTACGATTGTACATAAACAATTAGAGAAGCCACGAATCCCCTACCTTAACGGTTTATGAGGAAAACCACAACGGTTGTAGAACTCCCAAGAAACCAGGTTGATTCTCTACGAATACTCCTTATATCTCCTCTCCTAACAAAACCAAGACCAAATCTCATCATATTCGACATCCACATGCTTAGATCTACCCATAATGGGTGTAGATCTAAGAAACTGAGAGAAGAGGAGGAGTATATCTATGTAGGTCTAAGAAATCAAGAAAAAACGACCATATACCTCAAGAAACCAGCTTCGATTTCCCAAGAAAAGCCTCTAGATCGCCTCCAAAACACTTTGAAGAGGTTCTTCTACCTCCAAGGAAGGGTAATCCCGAGTTATGGCCTCTTAGGGGATTAAAATAAGTGATTAAAGGAAAAATGAGTTAGATACACAATTTTAGGATCTAACTTTAAGTGCCTGCACGGTTAGTCTTCACGGTTTAACAAACTGTGCACTAACTGTGCGTTAGTTTCTTCCTCGCCAAACACTCCTCGCATGGTTAGTCCGCACGATTAGACAAACCATGTTCTAACCGTACATTATCCTCTTCCTCCAACACCAACCATGCACGGTTTGGATGCACGGTTTAGGAAAACTGTGTGCCAACCATGCGAAAGCTATTTCCCTATAGCTTTCCTTAAAAGTCCATCCAAACGCACCCCCAAGTCACCTTGACCTCCCAGAACACCTCCAACACCTCATATTCACAATGTAATGGACCAGAGTGGTCCGAGCCATTACACCAGATACATCTCAAAACATTCTCATCCCTGAGAATCCAAAACCCACCTAAAGAGAAAATGAAACAGGGTCTGAACAACCACCCATCAAGATACCTCTCAAAAGAGAGAAAGCCACAAAAAACCAGGAATCCATCTCATAAACATGAACGTTTTATAGCCTCATCAGTTACATCGATACAAGAAAAGAGTTACACATCAAACAACTCTGGGTACTGAGCATGTATCTGTGATTCACGTTCCTAGGTACTCTCCTCCATTCCATCGTGTCGCCACAAGACACAAACTAACGAGATAGAATGCCCGTGCAACACCTTCTCCTTGCGGTCATGGATATCCACAGGTCTCTCCTCAAAGGTTTCATAATCATCAACATCGATCTCTCCCCAATAGATGATGCGAGGGTCGTCATGAAGATAAGGAAGGAGCTACGATACATGGAAAACATCATGTATCGGACTCATCTGTGGAGGAAGTGCTACTCGATACGCCACAAATCCAACATGAGATAACACCTCAAATGAAACAACAAATCGGGGAGAAATCTTACTTCCACGACCAATCCTTCACTACCCACGATGGGGAATCACCTTCAAAAACACATGATCCCCAACATTAAACTCTATGGGTATCCTCTTTTGATCAGCATGCGATTTCTGATGATATAACACTGTCTTTATCCTCTCACGAATCACCTGATCCATCTCTGTTGTATTCTACACTTGTTTCGGTCCGAGAATTGCTGACTCTCCAACCACAGTACAGCACAATGGAGAATGGAAAGGTTGTCCATACAAGGCTTAAAATAGAGCCATACCGATGGTGGAGTGAAAACTTTTATTGTAAGTGAACTACACCAAAGTTAAGTGCCTCATCAATGAACCTCCAAAATCAAGAACACAAGAGCGCAACATGTCTTCAAGAGTCTGGATGGTTCACTCTATCTGACAATACATTTGAGGATGAAAAGAAGTGCTAAGGCACAGTTGAGAACCAAAAGCATGTTGGATACCTCTCCAAACCCTGGATGTAAAACGAGGATCTCGATCTAAAATGATCATACTAAGGACTCCATGAATTCTCAACACTTCCTCTAGATACTTCCTCGACAAAAATTACACTAAGCTCGACCCCTTGATCACAATGAAGTGGACAGCTTTCGTTAAACGATCCACTACCACCCAAATAACATCATGTCCTCCTGGAGTTCGAGGTAAACCTGTAACAAAGTCCATTGAGATGTCTTCCCACTTCCACTAAAGAATCTCTAATGGATGAAGAAGACCACCTGGAACTCGGTGTTCGGGCTTCACCTTTTGGAAGACTAAACATCGAGACACAAAATCCGCAACCGCACGCTTCAGCGCAGACCACCAAAATTGACTCCTCAATGGTCAACACATCTTTTTCATTCCAGGATGTAATTATAAGGGTGAACTATTGAACTCCTTGAGAACCATATCACAAATTTACAAGGGAACAAAAATCCTCCCATGATACAATACTCAGTGTTGTTCGTCCTCCGACCAACCATCAGGGGACTCATCACAAACAACTCGGTCTCTCCAAACTTCCACCTCTAGATCCCCCAACTGGGACTCTTCCACATTATGTATCAGAGATGACTGCACTGTCATCTGAAAAAGACAACCTATACCTCAAACTTCTTCCATATCAAGATGTAAAGCTGATAATTCTTCCATCACTCTCCAGGAATCACCGAATTCACGCACAGCATCACTATGTGACTTTCGGCTCAGCGCATCAGCTACAACAATCCCTTTTTCTAGTGTATATGATATTTCAAAGTCGTATTCTTGCAAGAACTCTATCCAATGATGCTGCTGAATGTTCAAGTCACGCTGGGAGAGAACATACCTCAAACTCTTATGATCAGTGAAAACCAAAAACCACTCACCAATGAGGTAATGTCTCCAAAACTTCAGAGAAAACACCACAACTGCCAACTCAAGATCATGGGTGGAATAGTTGCATTAATGGGAACGCAACTGCCGAGACCCATAATAAACAACTGACCTCTGTAACATGAGAACACAGCCTATCCCCAGATGTTCAACATCGCAGAAAACATCAAACTGGACTCCCTCTACTGGAAGACAAATAACTGAAGCACTAACTAACTTCTCCTTTAGATACTTGAAGGCTCCCTGAAACTGATCAGTCCATATAAAAGCCTGATCTTTCTGGGTCAAAGTTGTCAGAGGAGTTGTAAATCAATATAAATTGGCTAAGAACCTCTTTTAGTAGCCTATTAGACCAAGGATATTTTGCACCACTGAAACTGTCTTGGGGGCTATCCAAGACACTACTGCTTCTATATTTGATGGATCTATAGCCACTACTTGTTGGGACACAACATGCCAAAAGTAACAGACATCTCAAGCCCAAAACTCACACTTCGTCAACTTTCCATACAACTGATGTTGACTAAGAACTCCAAAAATGGCTCATAGATGTTTTGCATTCTCCTCTTCAGATGTGGAGTACACAAGGATGTCATTGATGAAGCCTACCAAAAACCTGTCCAGGAACTCATGGAACACAGAATTCATCAATCCCATTGAAACAGCTAGAGCATTCATTACGCTGAACGACATTACAACGAACTAATAATGCCCATGACTACAATGGAAAGCAGTATTCATAATATCCTCATCCATCACCCGCATCTGATGATATCGTGACCGTAAGTTGATCTTTGAGAACCAACTTGCACCCTTAAGTTGATCAAATAAGTCTTCGATCCACGGAAGGGGATAGATATTCTTTATTTTCACTTTGTTTAAGCGACGATAATCGACACACAACCGCAAAATGTCGTCATCCTTCTTCATGAACAGAACTGGTGCACCCCACAGTGACACACTTGGCCGAACAAAACCGCACTGCAACAGACCATCAAGCTGTATACATAGCTCTTGTAACTCAGAAGGGGCCATCCTATACAGAGACATAGAGATAAGAGATGCTCTTGGCTATAGCTCGATCCCAAACTCGATCTCTCATTGAGGGGGTAATGAAACAACCTCCTCTGGAAAGACATCAGGGTACTCCTCTATGACCCTAGGAAATACCAACTACTGAACCTCTGAAGAACTCGACATCATCCCAGCCACCATGGACGATAAGGATGGAACCCGTCTATGAACTATCTGAGGATCTCTCTCACCAAGAAACACAACTTTCTCTCTATCTGCATCAAAGAAAATGATCTTCTTTCTGAAACAATCCATGATATCCTAAACCAAAAACAACTAATACATGCTGAGGATGACATCATATGGTTGTATTCGTAAACATAGGAAATATCCCCAAGAGCGGTGTTACCCCAAAACTAGCTCACAATCTCTACATACTTCAAACAAGTCATCTTGACCTCTAACCGGCGTAGTCAACACCAAGGGAACTGGAAGCCTCTTTACCTCAAGCCCCAAAGCATGGAAAAGGGTAGGTTATATGAAAGAGTGCATTTCTCCTAAATCAAACAAGGCATACACCAAGGTAGAAAACAAGTAAAGGGTACCTCGAACAACATCTGGCTCGCCTAGAGCTAGCAACTCTAGAGCATGAATGTAACACCCCAAGCTTCTACGATACACTTCTCTTTGAATAATGCGATAGCATGTGTTTTACGCAACATCGAGTTCTAACACACCACAACCAATAAAACTAGCCGTTATGAATAGTAATACCAACTTTTTGAAATTAAAAATATTTTATATTTCAAAATGGACTTCATTTTTGTTTTCGGAATATCGAAATTATCCTAAGATGAATTTTTGGTATTTTTATGAGAACTTTCAATTTTTATGAATAGTGAAAAATACTTAAAAACAACTTTTTTAATCAAAATAATTTATAGTGATAAATTATATTATTGAGTGGTTTCAAAGTATAATTTGAATACATTTTTACCATTTCATCCAATGGTGTTCATTAGAATTAACTTCACTTTGAAATTGGACCTAAAAAATTGTCAATCTTTTGATATATATTATTTCTTAAAAACACGCTATTTGTTGTGACAACGGGAATTAATTATAAAATTAATTAATGCAACTTATATGTTTGGAATTTTTTAAAATAAATATCAATTTTGAATTCGAAATATCAATTATAGCTTAGGGTGAAATTTTGGCATTGTTCTGAAAAACATCAATTTTTGATGAATAGTGAAACTACTAAGTGGTAGTTAAAAAACTGAATTTTTCATAAAACATAATTTTACCGCTTCTATGAATGGAATTTCAAAAATCCTAGAGACACGGATAATATCAAGAAGTAAAATATGGTTCAATGAGATGAAAATAATTTTTGATGAATAGTAACTTTTTACTTTTATTTACCACGGTTAAAAGTAAATAGGGTAATTAAGGGTAAAAATGATATTAATATTACCCTAACACATGTCCTAATTCTATTGTACAAGTGTATCTCGACCAGAAAAAACTTTAGGAATAATATATTATCATTTAGGTCTACTTGGATTAGATTAGGACATTTATTATTATTTAATTCAAAGAAGAGTTAAAAGAGTTGAAATCAAAGATTATTTACTAAAACATTTTTAATATAGTGTAATACATAAAATAAATTTGATTGTAAATATTTCTTAGAAATATAATAATATTCCCTACATAATGATATTTTATTTATAATTTTTAGGCATTATATTATTTAATTTATTTATGACACAATGATGATGAAGTAATTACCATAATAGTGAAAAATTAAAATAATTGATATTATAAATACCCAAATAAATATAATTTGAGACTTTTAATAAATTACACTAATTTTCTAGGATAATATGACATATTAGGATTGATTTAATTGACTTTTTTTGAAGTAATCATTCAGTTATGAGTTTCACAAAAATCAACTATTGAATAGTGTCAAAATTGACATAAAAGAGTTTTTTAAAACAAATATTATATTGTTAATTGATATTAAATTTATAAAAATCTAAGGTTTGGCCAAGAGACTTATATAACGATATGTGTATCATTAATGGACTCATTGGGGGTCTCTTGGATATATATATTAAGTTTATTAACGATATAATATAAAAATATAAAGTGACATGGTAAATGTCAAACTATTAACTAATAGTTTAAACTTAAAGATAAGGTTAATATAATGACCCAAACCTATCTAAAACCTATTGGTTGAATGTATTTCGACCAATACCCACCTTAACCATTAAATACTAAACTTTGGAGCCATTAGAAACCGAATATGAATTTATTATAAATTAATATTTCTAACTTTTCCAAAGGTGCCCCTCACCCCTCTTATAAAAGGCACTCCTCCTTCTCATTTCGTCACACCTTCAAAGCCTTTTGGATCGGTCAACCCCTGCCATAATACTCTATAAACATCCCTCACTACAACATAGAGGCCTTATTTTGATCCGAAATCCAACCTATAGAGCCCTTTTGATCAAATCAAAAGGAAGAACCCGAAGAAGAGGTAATGTTTTCACCACCCCTTTTCAAGTTCCTTTCTTCTTCCACTTCATATTTATTTGTTATTACCATTATAAAATAATAAATACAGTATCTTATATATAATTTTATGTTATTATAAATATGGTACAACCATATTCAGTATTCTATCCACCCTTTGAATAACATGTCACCATAGGTGCGTACATACAACTTACCGTCTCCACATCGTGGTGTAATTGTTATTCAATATATTATTATTTGGATGGGTATAATAATGATGTATAATTCATGTAAAAAATAAATATAACATGATAATGATTCTGTATATATAATATACCATCCAAGTATATATTATTTTAATATCAAAAGAATGATATTGTCGCTCGTGCGTACGTACGGACTACCGTCTCCACGAACGCGATGAGATTCATTCTCCATCATATCCATTCAAGTATAATTATTATTTGATGATTTAAAAATAATTTTTAATAACTTTATATCATTCTGTATATGAATAAGATACAACCTATCCATGAAAAACATGGCTTACGTAACAAAACATATATAATAAAATGAGTAAGTTAACACCCAAAATGACGATAATTCTAAGATATTATTAACAAAGAAATGTTATAAGATCATATATGATATAATATTAATGTATATGATTCATAAAAAATTTAATAACAATTATTTCAACATTATACAGGAGGTTAAACTACCCCCAACCAAGGAAAAGTACAAGGTAATGGATTTTCTTATCTCACTCTCAATTCCATGAGATTTCCATTGTTCGCCACTAATTTATTGAAAGTGGTATATTGTGTACTTCCATTTGATATATATTATCATTATTCTATTTATATTCATGTTATTATTTAAATCAATTGTTGGTTATTAACTTTTGGTCATACGACTCAATTGATTACAACGTGGTAAGGGGTTTCTTAACTCACTCTTAATTTCGTAAGAATTCCATTGTTCACCACCTTATTATTGCATGTGGGGTATGTGTACTGCCCATGATTGTATTCATTATGTAATATAAATTAATTTATGGGTATTTACATCATCATTGTATGATCCTTCTTTCATGGGTGTAAGTTTCGTATGTTACCTAATCGATAAGGGAATTAAAAATTTCAATTTCCATTTATTCAGCTTTACGCAAACTTCCTTGATTATTTTACTCCGAGATTGTGTGTGGAATCACTATTCATTTGCTTATTTCATAATTTCCACTTCCCTTTTCTGTGGATATACTTTTGATACACATAATCATTCCATTCAAAATTTCTCAAGTCATCGATATGAATTTGATAAGAGTAATTTTAACTCATTCTCCATTTGTTGAGTTAAACATCCAATTCATTGGTATTGTTTTTACAAGATTATGTGTAAATTTACTTTTATTGTTTTACACTAAATATACAATCATATTTAGTGTATTTATATTTTTCACACATAACTATGTCGTTGATTTATCCTTAACATAAGGATACAACCTTTATGATATATTTCATCTCAATTTACATTCCATTGAGACTTCTTTGTTGTTATACACCAAATCACTTTTATGTGGTGTATATAATGTACTTTGACATATTATATCATGAATCCCTTTATTATCATGATATTACAATGTTTTCATTACCTCAATTATTTGTAATCAAATGTCACTCTTTTGGTTAGAATCTCTAACTAAAATACCAATTTTAAATGTTTTAAAGACTTATTCTTCTAAATATTTCTCATTAATGTCCATGTTTTAAAAATAGTTTTAAGGATTTATTTATATGGACGTTAATGTTTTAAAATTAAATCTCCTTATAAAAGTTTCAAAGTGGTATGGGACACTTTGATTCAAAAATCTATTTTTAAATGGCTTCTTGACAAATAGTGTGACTTTTAAATGATTTCAAGAAAAAGGGGGATATTTCTCTCAAATAGTTTTGATGATTATTTTCATCTATATCAATATCCTTCATTATTATCGATTGATCTTAATATGATACAATAAAATCTTCCATATTGTATCGAATGAGTTATGTTTGACTATGGATGTGCAATTTTTATACCATTCATGGTTTGTGGATAAGTATTGACATTTCGTATGCTAGTTTTAATACGAATGTTTATGCTATGATTCAAACTTTTCATATGAGGAATGCATTGGACTTAGTATGTGACGGGTGGAGCCCGATATAGATTCTCGATGCATCGGTAGGTCTCATGGGACAAACTAGTGTCTTGGCACAAGGCCTTGGAAAAATCTTATTTGTAGTCTTGGCACGAGGCCTTGGCTATGTGGTTATGATAGTCTGGCATTATGCATTCCATCATTATGAAAGTGGTTATTGATATTGCATGTGATCATTTGACTAGTAGAATATCCATGTGAGTAAGTAAATGACATTATTTTATTTTATCTTTTCCATTTTATGCTAATGTTCAAGTTTAAAAAATGCTTTTGTTTTAGTTATAAACTGCCATAAGTGTTTATGCTTATCTATGGAATCTTCTGCTATAATGTTATCCTTACTGAGCATCTGAGCTCACCCCTTTCAATGTTTTATTTTTTACCAGATAATGAAGAAGTAATTTATGAATGACCTACAGGGATAGGTTGAGGGGATATGAAGACAAAATGTTTTTTATGATGTAATGCAATTTTTTTGAATGTATCTAGTGTTTCCAAGGCTACTAAACTAATGGGTCTTTCAAGAATTTTGTGTGATCATGACAATGTTAGGTAATAATGCACCGAATCTTGGTAACTGGGGTCAGAGTGTTACAGTTGGTATCAGAGGAAGTTTAGTACAAACCTTGAAATCTAGATTTAAATTACTCTGATTAGAGCACGTAGACCTAAGATGAACTTTTTGGATTAGTATAGAAGAACTTCCTAGAATTTTTGTATTTTAGAGATTTTGTGAATTTTCCGAGCAACGCATCCCTGTCTGGATACGAGTAGGTAGAGGCGGCTCTGGCACAAATTTACCTAGGGGTAAAACACGAAAACACCACTTTGTGCTAGGCTCAAACGTGAACTGGTGCCCGACAACGGGCCTTGCTGCACTCTTGGTTACGACACTCCTGGGGGATATTCTTAGGATAATTTCCATTTTCTTTACAAACCGATTTAAAGTATTATATATATAAGATGAGAGTAAATGACCTTGGTTATTCCTAATGTGTTTCAAATTGAGAATATGGTGACATGTTAATCTCTAAATGATTGTATGACTACTATTACTCACACAATACTTTCTGGTTTTAGTCAATGGCTGGATTCCAAGGAAGTCAAAGTGACTTTTAGAATGATGTACAAGGTGGGAACGGTGGTGGAAATGAGAAAAAAAATGTAATGTTGATAGGTGTAAAAGATATCATCTTTATGCCAAATCAATTTCCCAAAAATATGATCAACAATATATATATTAACCCATTACCGAACTCAACAAAGAAGAGAAATGTGATGAATGATAAGAGCTCCAGTTGTGGAGACCATGGAGAAAGAAATCCTCAATTTCCATCATGCTGGAAATGTGGAAGGAGACACCCAGGAAAGTGTCTCAATGGGACAAAGAAATGCTTTACGTGTGGGAAGGAAGGACATAAATTGAAGAATTGCCGATGAAAAATGAAGAGTACTATGGAAGAAGATAAAAATGGTCCCAAGAATCCATTTACAGTCATTTTCCATAAATGTAGGGGACCTGGCCATTACTCGAGTGAATGTCCTATTCTATAGTATATTTTCTAGGTCAAAGAAGAAGCTATGTTGAAACAAATCGTTGGATAAATGTTTAAAAATTATTAGTGATCCTTGTTGAAGGTTTTACTTTGGAATAATTTTCTCTTGTATTTGTAACCCTAACGTTTGCCATGTGAGAATTATATTTGAGGAAGAATTATATTTTCTCTTGTGGATATAGTTATAAATAACCATTTGTTCTTATATGATCATTAGGTTTGAGGCAATTACAAATTATTATAATTTGGGATGAAAATGAAAGGTATGAGATAACATTTGTGGTTAAATTATGTTGTGGTTATTTTGAGTAATTTATCTCATTTTGGTAGTTTTATAAAATATAGTTTTTGAAAAAGGACAACACGTAGACCGTGTGACAACCTGTCGCGTCGGACAAACCTATGGGAATCGAACCCACAACCAAAGTGCGATTGGGATTTATCACCTACCACTGAACTACATGAATTCCCTGGTTAGTGTGACTATTATTTTTAGTTAAATGATTTTATTGATCAATAATAAGTAGATTTGGGTTCTTATGTCTTATAAAATGAATACCCTTAGTATAGGAAACTTATTTGGTGATTAAGTGATAAATGTTATTTTGGAAGATGTTCACTTTGATGGGAACACTATATGTCCAAGGAAAATAGAATACTATGGGATTTCATTAGAGGACTAATGATGGATTTTTTATCTATGTTTTTATTGTGGATTTATAGTGATTTGGGTTATTTATGGAAATGATTAACCTATAATAAAAATATGTGATTAGGTGAATTGCTTTTAAGTATGTGACTTTAAGAGTAGATGATGTCATTTGGAGATACAATTTAACATGGAAGACTACATTCTTATAAGTTTTGGGTTTCAATATTAGTTTGGATTATATTGAAGGATTTTAAGGACAATTGATTATTGAATGGTATTTATTTAACTATGGGGTATTGTAGGTTTAATTTCAGAAATTAAGATTAGTGCTTATTTCTCTCAAGGAATATCATTTTGGGGGATCATTGGATCTTGTACTAACCATTTTGGTTTTGATTAATCTCTTATGAAAATGTAAATATATAGTTCATCCTAAATGGATCATGTGATTCTATAGATGTTTATTCTAGCTCTTCCAGTGTGACCAAGTCTTCTTGAATACTCATCGTTTAAAAAAATGAGTTAGTGGTGGAAATTTATTAAAGAATGAAACTCTACTTAAAATGTAAGTATATATCTTTATATTCTTAGTCAATATCATAAATGAATTCCTCATCCTTATGTAATGTAACTTAAAACAAAAAAATGTTGTCCATTTACTTTCCTACTAGGAGGCTGATGGCCGTTTGTCCTAACAGAAGCTTGTGGTTTTTTTATTGTTAACTTTTTCCTGGTCATGATTTCTATCCCTCTCCATCATGAATTAACACTTAGTTTATCATCCATATCCATGCTTTCCAACATGGAATCCATGTATGGGTTATCTTGGTTGACCATTAGACCTCTCTTTCTTTATTTTAATGTGATAGTTTTATTGACTCTTTTTCCGATGTGGGACATTCCATTATATTCCAAAGCACAATTTTAAAAATACCGAGGACGCAATTTTTTGAAGGAGGGGAGAATGTAACACCCCAAGCTTCTACGGTACGCTTCTCTTTGAATAATGCGATAGCATGTGTTGTACGCAACATCTAGTTCTGACACACCACAACCAATCAAACTAGCCGTTATGAATAGTAATACCTACTTTTTGAAATTATATATATTTCATATTTTAAAATGGACTTTATTTTTGGTTTCAGAATATCGAAATTATCCTAAGATGAATTTTTGGTATTTTTCTGAGAACATCCAATTTTTATGAATAGTGAAAAATACTTAAAAACAAATTTTTTAATCAAAAAAATTTATAGTGATAAATTATATTATTGAGTGGTTTAAAATTATAATTAGAATATATTTTTACCATTTTATCCAATGGTGTCCATTAAAATTAATTTCACTTTGAAATTGGACCTAAACAATTGTCAATCTTTTGATATATATTGTTTTTCTTAAAAACACGATATTTGTTGTGACAGTGAGAATTAATTATAAAATTAATTAATGAAACTTATATGTTGGGAATTTTGTAAAATAGATATCATTTTTGAATTCGGAATATCAATTATATCTTAGGGTGAAATTTTGGCATTGTTCTGAAAAACTTCAATTTTTGATGAATAGTGAAACTACTAAGTGGTAGTTAAAAAACTGAATTTTTCATAAAACTTAATTTTACCGCTTCTGTGAATGGAATTTCGAAAATCCGAGAGACACGGTTAATATCAAGAATAAAAATGTGGTTCAATGAGATGAAAATAATTTTTGGTGAATAGTAACTTTTTACTTTTATTTACCACGGTTAAAAGTAAATAGGGTAATTAAGGGTAAAAATGATATTAATATTACCCGAACACATGTCATAATTCTATTGGACAAGTGTATCTCGACTAAAAACAACCTTAGGAATAAAATATTATCATTTAGGTCTACTTGGATTAGATTAGGACATTTATTATTATTTAATTCAAAGAAGAGTTAAAAGAGTTAAAATCAACGTCTATTTACTATAACATTTTTAATATAGGGTTATACATAAGATCAATTCGATTGTAAATATTATATAGAAATATAATAATATTTACTACATAATTATATTTTATTTATAATTTTTAGACTTTAAATAATTTAATTTATTTATGACACAATGATGATGCAGTAATTACCATAATAGTGAAAAATTAAAATAATTGATATTATAAATATCCAAAGAAATACAATTTGAGAATTTTAATGAATTATAATAATTCTCTAGGATAATATGACATATTAGGATTGATTTAATTTACATTTTTAGAAGTAATCATACTGTTACGAGTTTCAGAAAAATCAACTATTGAATAGTTTCAAAATTGACAAAAAAGAGTTTTTAAAACAAATATTATATTGTTAATTGATATTAAATTCCTAAAAATCTTAGATTCGGACAATATACTTATATCATGATAGGTGTATCATAAATGGACCACTTGGGGGTATATTGGATGTATATAGTAAGTTGATTAACTATATATTATAAAAATACAAAGTGACATGGTAAATGTCAAACAAATTAACTAAGAGTTAAAACTAAAAGATAAGGTTAATATAATGACCCAAACCTGTCTAAATTCTATTGGTTGAATGGATTTCGAAATATCCCCACCTTAAACTTTAATTAATCAACTTTTGATCCATTAGAAACAGAATATAAATTTATTATAAATTAATATTTCTAGCTTTTCCAAAGGTGCCCCTCACCCCACTTATAAAAGGGCACTCCTCCTTATCATTTCTTTACACCTTCAAAGCCTTTTTGTTCGGCCAAACCCTGCCCAAATACTCTCTCAACATCTCTCACTACAACCTAGAGGCCTTAGTTTGATCCTAAAGCCAACCTAAGGAGCCCTTTTGATCAAATCCAAAGGAAGAACCCGAAAAAGAAGTAATGTTTTCACCACCCATTTTCAAGTTCCTTTCTTCTTCCACTTCTTCTTTCTTTGTTATTACCATTCTAAAATAATAAATCTAGTATATTATATATACTGTTATGTTATTATAAATATGGTACAACCATATTCATTATTCTATCCACCCTTTGAATAACATGTCACCATACGTGCGTACGTACGGCTTACCGTCTCCACGTCGTGGTGTAATTGTTATTCAATATATTATTATTTGTATGGGTATAATAATGATGAATAATTCATGTAAGAAATAAATATAACATGATAATGATTCTGTATATATAATATACCATCCATGTATATATTATTTTAATATCAAAAGAATGATATTGTCGCTCGTGCGTACGTACAGACTACCATCTCCACGAACGCGATGAGATTCATTCTCCATCATATCCATTCAAGTATAATTATCATATGATGATTTAAAAATAATGTTTAATAACTTTATATAATTCTGGATATGAATAATATACAACCTATCCGTAAAAAACATGGCTTACGTAACAAAACATATAAAAGAAAACGAGTAAGTTAAAACCCGAAACGACGATAATTTTAAGATATTATTAACAAAGCAATGTTAAAAGATAATATATGATTTCATATTAATGAATATGATTCATGAATAATTTAATAACAATTATTTCAAAATTATACATGAGGTTAACCTACCCCCAAGCAATGAAAAGTACAAGGTAAGGGATTTTCTTATCTCACTTTCAATTCCGTGAGATTTCCATTGTTCGCCACTAATTTATTGAAAGTGGTATATTGTGTACTGCCATTTGACATATATTATCATTATTATCTTTATATTCATGTTATTATATAAATCATTTGGTGTTTATTAACTTTTTTTCATAAGACTCAGTTGATTACAACGTGGTAAGGGGTTTCTTAACTCACTCTTAATTTCGTGAGAATTCCAGTGTTCACCACTTAATTATTGCATGTTGTGTATGTGTACTGCCCATGATTGTATTCATTGTGTATTATACTTTAATTTATGGGTATTTACATCATCATTTTATTATCCTTATTTCATGGGTGTATGTTTCGTATGTTACCTAATCGATAAGGGAATTCGAAATTTCAATTTCTATTTATTCGGATGTACGCAAACTTGATATATTATTTTACTCCGAGATTATGTGTGGAATCACTATTCATTTTCTTATGTCATAATTTCCACTTCCCTTTTCTATGGATATACTTTTTATACACGTAATCAATCCATTGATAATTTCTCAAGTCATCGATATGAATTTGATAAGAGTAATTTTAACTCATTCTCAATTTGTTGAGTTAAACATCCAATTCATTGGTGTTGTTTTTACAAGATTATGTGTGAATGTACTTTGTTTGTTTTACACTGAATATCCAATCATATCTAGTGTATTTAAATTTGTCACACATAACTATGTCATTGATTTATCCTTAACATAAGGATACGGCCTTTATGAGAGATTTCATCTAAATTTACATTCCATTGAGAGTTATTTTTTGTTATACACCAAATAACATTTATGTGGTGTATATAATGTACTTTGACATATTATAGCATGAATCCCTTTATTATCATGATATTACAATGTTTTGATTACCTCAATTATTTTTATTCAAGTGTCTATCTTTTGGTTAGAAACTCTAAAGAAAATACCAATTTTAAATGTTTTAAAGACTTATTCTTCTTAATATTTCTCATTAATGTCCATGTTTTAAAAATGGGTTTAAGGATTTATTTATATGGAAATTAATGTTTTAAAATTAATACTACTTTTAAAAGTTTCAAAGTGGTATGGGACACTTTGATTCAAAAATCTATTTTTAAATGGCTTCTTGACAAATAGTGTGACTTTTAAATGATTTCAAGAAAATTGGGGATATTTCTCTCAAATAGTTTTGATGATTATTTTCATCTATATCAATATCCTTCATTATTCTCGATTGAGCTTAATATGATACAATAAAATCTTCCATATTGTATCTAATGAGTTATGTTGGACTATGGATGTGCTATTTTTATACCATTCATGGTTTGTGGATAAGTTTTGACATTTCGTATGCTAGTTTTAATACGAATGTTTATGCTATGATTCAAACTTTTAACATGAGGAATGCATTGGACTTAGTAAGTGACGGGTGGAGCCCGATATAGATTCTCGATGCATCGGTAGGTCTCATGGGAAAAACTAGTGTCTTGGCACAAGGCCTTGGAAAAATCTTATTTGTAGTCTTGGCACGAGGCCTTGGCTATGTGGTTATGATAGTCTGGAATTATGCATTCCATCATTATGAAAGTGGTTATTGATATTGCATGTGATCATTTGACTAGTAGAATATCCATGTGAGTAAGTAAATGAAATTATTTTATTTTATCTTTTTCATTTTATGCTGAAGTTCGAGTTTAAAAAATTCTTTTTTTTAGTTATAAACTTCCATAAGTGTTTATACTTATCTATGGAATCGTCTGCTATAATGTTATCCTTACTGAGCATCTGAGCTCACCCCTTTCAATGTTTTATTTTTTCCCAGATAATGAAGAAGTAATTTATGAATGACCTGCAGGGATAGGTTGAGGGGATATGAAGACAAAATGTTTTTTATGATGTAATGTAAATTTTTTGATTGTATCTAGTGTTTCCGAGGATACTAAACTAATCAGTCTTTCGAGAATTTTGTGTGATCATGCCAATGTTAGGTAATAATGCAGCGAATCTTGGTAACTGGGGTCAGAGCGTTACAGTTGGTATCAGAGGAAGTTTAGTACAAACCTTGAAAGCTAGATTTAAATAAACTCTGTTTAGAGCACGTAGACCTAAGATGAACATTGAGGATTAGTATAGAAGAACTTCTTAGAATTTTGGTATTGTAGATATTTTGTGAATTTTCCGAGCAATACATCCCTGTATGGATACGAGCAGGTAAGGGCGGCTCTGGCATAGATGTACCTAGGGGTAAAACCCGAAAACACCGCTATGAGCTAGACTCGAACGGGAACTGGTGCACGACAACGGGCCTTGCTGCACTCTTGGTTACGACACTCCCGGGTTATATGCTTAGGATAATTTACATTTTCATTACAAACCGATTTAAAGTATTATATATATAAGATGAGAGTAAATGACTTGGTTATTCCTAATGTGTTTCAAATTGAGAATATAGTGACATGTTAATCTCTAAATGATTGTATGACTACTATTACTCACAAAATGCTTTCTGGTTTTAGTCAATGGCTGGATTCCAAGGAAGTCAAAGTGACTTTGAGAATTATGTACAAGTTGGGAATAGTGGTGGAAATGAGCAAAAAAATGGAATGTTGATAGGCGTAAAAGATATCGTCTTTATTCCAAATCAATTTTCCAAAAATATGATAAAATATATATATATTAACCCATTACTGAACTCAAAAAAGAAGAGAAAGGTGATGAATGATAATAGCTCCAGTAGTGGAGACCATGGAAAAAGAAATCCTCAATTTCCATCATGTAGGAAATGTTGAAGGAGACACCCAAGATAGTGTCTCAATGGGACAAAGAAATTCTTTACGTGCGAGAAGGAAGGACTAAAGTGAATAATTGCCGAAGAAAAATGATGAGTACTATGGAAGAAGATAAAAATGTTCCCAAGAATCCATTTACAGTCATTTTCCGTAAATGTAGTGGACCTGGCCATTACCCGAGTGAATGTCCTATTTTATAGGATATTTTCTTGGTAAGAGAAGAAGCTATGTGGAAATAAATGGTTGGATAAATGTTTAAAAATTATTAGTGTTCCTTGTTGAAGGGTTTACTTTCGAATAATTTTTTCTTGTATTTTTAACCCTAACGTTTTCCATGTGAGAATGATATTTGAGGAAGAATTATCTTTTCTCTTGTGGATATAGTTATAAATAAACATTTGGTTTTATATGATCATTGGGTTTGAGGAAATTACAAATTATTATAATTTGGGATGAAAATGCAAGGTATGAGATAAAATTTGTGGTTAAATTATGTTCTGGTTATTTTGAGTAATTTATATCATTTTTGTAATGTTATAAAATATAGTTTTTGAAAAAGGACAACACGTAGACCGTTTGACAACCCGTCGCGTCGAACAAAGATGTGGGAATCGAACCCACAACCAAAATGTGATTGGGATTTATCGCCTACCACTGGACTACGTGAAGTCCCTGGTTAGTGTGACTATTATTTTTAGTTAAATGATTTTACTGATCAATAATATGTTGATTTGGGTTCTAATGTCTTATCAAATGAATACCCTTAGTATAGGAAAATTATTTGCTGATTAAGTGATAAATGTTATTTTGGAAGATGTCCACTTTGTTGGGAACACTATATGTCCAACAAAAATAGAATACTATGGGATTTCATTAGAGGAGTAATGATGGATTTTTATCTATGTTTTTATTGTGGATTTATAGTGATTTGGTTTATTTATGGAAATGATTAACCAATAATAAATAATATGTGATTAGGTTAATTACTTTTAAGTATGTGACTTTAAGAGTAGATGATGTCATTTGGAGAAACAATTTAACGTGGAAGACTACATTCTTATAAGTTTTGGGATTCAATATTAGTTTGGATTATATTGAAGGATTTTAAGGACAATTGATTATTGAATGGTATTTATTTAACATTGGGGTATTGTTGGTTTAATTTTGGAAATTAAGATTAGTGCTTATTTCTCTCAAGGAATATCCTTTTGGGGGATCATTAGATCTTGTACTAACCATTTTGGTTTGGATTAATCTCTAAATACAATGTAAATATATAGTTCATGCTGTATGGATCATGTGATTCTATAGAAGTCTATTCTATCTCTTCCAGTGTGACCAAGTCTTCTTGAATACTCATCATTTAAAAAAAATGAGTTAGTGGTGGAAATTTATTAAAGAATGAAAATCTACTTAAAATGTAAGTATATATCTTTATATTCTTAGTCAATCTCATAAATGAATTCTTCATCCTTATGTAATGTAACTTAAAACAAAAAAATGTTGTTCATTTACTTTTCTACTAGGAGACTAATGGTCGTTTGTCCCAACACAAGCTTGTGGTTTTCTTATTGTTAACTTTCTCCTAATCATGATTTCTATCCCTATCCATCAGAACTTGACACTTAGTTTATCATCCATATGCATGTTTTCCAACATGGAATCCGAGTATGGGTTATCTTGGTTGACCTTTATACCTCTCTTTCTTTCTTTTAAAATGATATTTTTATTGACTCTTTTTCCGATGTGGGAATTTCCATTATATTCCCAAGCATAATTTTAAAAATTTTGATGACGCAATTTATTGAAGGAGGGGAGAATGTAACACCCCAAGCTTCTACGGTACGCTTTTCTTTGAATAATGCGATAGCATGTGTTGTACGCAACATCGATTTCTAACACACCACAACCAATCAAACTAGCCGTTATGAATAGTAATACCTACTTTTTGAAGTTATATATATTTTATATTTCAAAATGGATTCATTTTTGGTTTAGGAATATCGAAATTATCCTAAGATGAATTTTTGGTATTTTTCTGAGAACTTCCAATTTTAATGAATAATGAAAAATACTTAAAAACAACTTCTTTAATCAAAATAATTTATAGTGATAAATTATATTATTGAGTGGTTTCAAAGTGTAATTATAATATATTTTTACCATTTTATCCAATGGTGTTCATTAGAAATAACTTCACTTTGAAATTGGACCTAAACAATTGTTAATCTTTTGATATATATTGTTTCTTAAAAACATGCTATTTGTTGTGACAGCGGGAGTTAATTATAAAATTAATTAATGAAACGTATATGTCTGAAATTTTGTAAAATAGATATCATTTTTGAATTTTTAATTTCAATTATAGCTTTGGGTGAAAGTTTGGCATTGTTCTGAAAAACATCAATTTTTGATGAATAGTTAGACTACTAAGTGGTAGTTAAAAAACTGAATTTTTCATAAAACCTAATTTTACCGCTTCTGTGAATTGAATTTTGAAAATCCAAGAGACACGGTTAATATCAAGAAGTAAAATGTGGTTTAATGAGATGAAAATAATTTTTGGCGAATAGTAACTTTTTACTTTTATTTACCACAGTTAAAAGTAAATAGGGTATTTAAGGGTAAAAATAATATTAATATTACCCTAACACATGTCCTAATTCTATTGGACAAGTTCATCTCGACCAAAAACAACCTTAGGAATAAAATATTCTCATTTAGGTCTACTTGGATTTGATTAGGACATTTATTATTATTTAATTCAAAGAAGAGTTAAAAGAGTTAAAATCAATGTTTATTTACTACAACATATTTAATATAGGGTTATACATAAGATAATGTCGATTGTAAATATTCCTTATAAATATAATACGATTTCCTACATAATGATATTTTATTTATAATTTTTAGACATTAAATAATTTAATTTATTTATGACACAATGATGGTGCAGTAATTACCATAATAGTGAAAAATTTAAATAATTGATATTATAAATACCTAAATAAATATAATTTGGAACTTTTAATGAATTACACTAATTTTATAGGATAATATGACATATTTGGCTTGATTTAATTGACTTTTTTCGAAGTAATCATTCTGTTAAGAGTTATACAAAATTCAACTATTGAATAGTGTCAAAAGTGACATAAAAGAGTTTTTTAAAACAAATATTATATTGTTAATTGATATTAAATTCCTAAAAATCTTAAGTTAGGAAAAGAGGCTTATATCATGGTAGTTGTATCATTAATGGACCACTTGGGGGTATCTTGGATGTATATAGTAAGTTTATTAACTATATAATATAAAAATAAAAAGTGACATGGTAAATGTCAAACTAATTAACTAAGAGTTAAAACTAAAAGATAAGGTTAATATAATGACACAAAGCTGTCTAAATTCTATTGGTTGAATGGATTTGGACCTATCCCCACATTAAACATTAAATAATTAACTTTTGAGCCATTAGAAACCGAATATGAATTTATTATAAATTAATATTTCTAGCTTTTCCAAAGGTGCCCCTCGCGCCTCTTATAAAAGGGCACTCCTCATTCTCATTTATTCACACCTTCAAAGCCTTTTGGTTCGTCCAAAACCTGCCCAAATACTCTCTAAACTTCCCTAAATACAACCTAGAGGCCTTAGTTTGATCATAAAGCCATCCTACAGAGACCTTTTGATCAAATCAAAATAAAGAACCCGAAGAAGAGGTAATGTTTTCACCACCGATTTTCAAGTTCCTTTCTTCTTCCACTTCTTATTTATTTGTTATTACCATTCTAAAATAATAACTCCAGTATCTTATATATACTATGACGTTATTATAAATATGGTACAACCATATTCATTATTCTATCCACCCTTTGAATAACATGTCACCATATGTGTGTACGTACGGCTTACCGTCTCCTCATCGTGGTGTAATTATTATTCAATATATTATTATTTTTATGGGTATAATAATGATGTATAATTCATGTAAACAATAAATATAACATGATAATGATTCTTTATATATAATATACCATCCATGTATATATTATTTTAATATCAAAAGAATGATATTGTCGCTCGTGCGTACGTACGGACTACCGTCTCTACAAACGCGATGAGATTCATTATCCATCATATCCATTAAAGTATAATTATCATTTGATGATTTAAAAATAATGTTTAATAACTTTATATAATTCTGTATATGAATAAGATAAAACCTATCCATGACAAACATGGCTTACGTAACAAAACATATAAAAGAAAACAAGTAAGTTAACACCCGAAATGACCATAATTATAAGATATTATAAACAAAGAAATGTTAAAAGATCATATATGATATCATATTAATGTATATGATTCATGAATAATTTAATAACAATTATTTCAACATTATACAGGAGGTTAACCTACCCCCAACCAAGGAGAAGTACAAGGTAAGGGATTTTCTTATCTCACTTTCAATTCCGTGAGATTTCCATTGTTCGCCACTAATTTATTGAAAGTGGTATATTGTGTACTTAAATTTGATATATATTATCATTATTCTATTTATATTCTTGTTATTCTGTAAATAATTTTTTGGTTATTAACTTTTGGTCATACGACTCAGTTGATTAGAACGTGGTAAGGGGTTTCTTAATTCACTCTTAATTTCGTGAGAATTCCATTGTTCACCACTTAATTATTGCATGTGGTGTATGTGTTCTGCCCATGATTGTATTCATTGTGTAATATAATTTAATTTATGGGTATTTACATCATCATTGTATGATCCTTCATTCATGGGTGTATTTTTCGTATGTTACCTAATCGATAAGGGAATTCGAAATTTCAATTTCCATTTATTCGGCTTTACGCAAACTTCATTGATTATTTTACTCCGAGATTATGTGTGGAATCACTATTCATTTGATTATGTCATAATTTCCACTTCCCTTTTATGTGAATATACTTTTTATACACATAATCACTCCATTCATAATTTCTCAAGTCATCGATATTAATTTGATAAGATTAATTTTAACTCATTCTCCATTTGTTGAGTTAAACATCCAATTCATTGGTGTTGTTTTTACAAGATTATGTGTGAATGTACTTTGATTTTTTTACACTAAATATCCAATAATATTTAGTGTATTTATATTTGTCACACATAACTATGTCGTTGATTTATCCTTAACATAAGGATACGTCCTTTATTAGAGATTTCATCTCAATTTACATTCCATTGAGACTTCTTGTTGTTATACACCAAATAACTTTTATGTGGTGTATATAATTTACTTTGACATATTATAGCATGAATCCATTTATTCTCATGATATTACAATTTTTTGATTACCTCAATTATTTGTATTCAATTTTCTCTCTTTTGGTTAGAAACTCTAACTAAAATACAAATTTTAAATGTTTTAAAGACTTATTCTTCTAAATATTTCACATTAATGTCCATGTTTTAAAAATGGTTTTAAGGATTTAATTATATGGACATTAATGTTTTAAAATTAAAACTCCTTTTAAAAGATTCAAAGTGGTGTAGGACACTTTGATTCAAAAATCTATTTTTAAATGGCTTCTTGACAAATAGTGTGACTTTTAAATGATTTCAAGAAAAAGGGGGTTATTTCTCTCAAATAGTTTTGATGATTATTTTCATCTACATCAATATACTTCATTATTCTAGATTTAGGTTAATATGATAAAATAAAATCTTCCATATTCTATCGAATGAGTTATGTTTGAATGTGGATGTGCTATTTTTATACCATTCATGGTTTGTGGATAAGTATTGACATTTCTTATTCTAGTTTTAATACGAATGTTTATGTTATGTTTAAAACATTTCATATGAGGAATGCATTGGACTTAGTAAGTTATGGGTGGAGCCCGCTATAGCTCCTCGATGCATCGGTAGGTCTCATGAGACAAACTAGTGTCTTGGCACAAGGCCTTGGAAAAATCTTATTTGTAGTCTTGGCACGAGGCCTTGGCTATGTGGTTATGATAGTCTGGCATTATGAATTCCATCATTGTGAAAGTGGTTATTGATATTTCATGTGATCATTCGACTATAAGAATATCCAAGTGAGTAAGTAAATGGAATTATTTTATTTTATCGTTTCCATTTTATGCTGAAGTTCATGTTTAAAAAAGGATATTGTTTTAGTTATAAACTGCCTTAAGTGTTTATGCTTATCTATGAAAGCTTCTGCTATAATGTTATCTTTACTAAGCATCTGAGCTCACCCCTTTCAATGTTTTATTTTTTCCAGGATTATGAAGAATTAATTTATGAATGACCTGCAGGGATAGTATGAGGGGATATGAAGACAAAATGTTATTTTTATGATGTAATGTAAATTTTTTTAATGTATCTAGTGTTTCCAAGGATACTAAACTAATCGGTCTTAAGAGACTATCTTGTGATCATGCCAATGTTATGTAATAATGCACCGACTCTGGGTAACTGGGGTCGGGGCTTTACAATGAAGCTGACCACGACTTCCTTCATGGCCTCTCTGACCCTGATGATGACCAGCACCATAGACGCGTTGTGCTCTTTGAGGATGGGGAGTGTGATGGGGTTGTCCTCTGCCTACCCCATCTACCCTCTGCTAATCGAATGCTGGTGAAACCTGCTGCTTCTACCTCGGCTGGAACTGCCTCAACAGAGGAAACTGGAGCGGAGCTCCCGGTGCAAGATGACTGCTCTGAAAGGTCGAGCACTCCCGCAGCTGATGACCACGACCACCACAAGAAAAAAAAGAACCTAATTCATAGGAAAAGGCTTGAGAGTTGCTGCCTTTGGGAAAATGAGATGTGAAGGGTTGGGACCTACCCCCGGGTGAACAGAAACTCTTCTGCCCTGAAAACCGGGAACCCTAGACCACAACTCTGCTTCATGAGGAATCATGTTGATTCCCCTCTCGTAATGATCCAGTCCTGTCCAAAGTCCTCTCAATAATCGCTTCCCTTTCCAACACCTCATGATATGTCTTCAACATAAATGTGGTGACCTGACGCTGGATCTTTGGATGGAAAGCCTCCTCGAAATTCCTCTCCATAGCCACCTCATCTGGTAATAGGTCCAAAGAATATCGTAAAAGATTCCTGAAACATATTCCAAACTCTCGAACACTGGAGCTCCCCTATAAAAGGGTAAGAAGCTCTTGGAGACTAGACGCCTTCACAGTTGAAGAAAGGAACTCAACTCTGAACTTGTCTCGAAACTCCTCCCATGAGATCACTGAATCCTCACGATCCCCGAGGAAAAAAAGCCACCACTGCATCACTACTCCACGCAGCATTGTCACAACCAAGGACCCCCAGTGCTCTTTCCAAGAACAGATCGAACTGAAGCCTATCTCGACGTCCTCCTACAAGTCTTCTGTGACGGCATCTAAAACGGAGCCCTCATACTTCTGCATGATCTCGCGCTGAAACTCTCGGTGTGTCTTCCTCCAAGTGTCTTTGTCGTCGACCTCCACCCTACAATGAACTGCTAGAACAGATTGCTGGACATCTTCTATGAAAACATGAAGAGGACGCCGACCTAGAGCCATACCTGCAAAACAAAAAACACTTAGAGCTCCTTATCCTCGAATATGGAAGACTCAACATTTATTAATTAACTGTTTTCTTTTATTTTTTTAGGTTAACATATCCCAAGGTCTACCCATTCAAACACATGCATAAAGAAGAATGATGCATGATCCTTTCCTAGGTCTCTACCCTGCAACCAGTATCACCTTGTTTAGTAGCCATTGTAAACTTAAAGGTCCATACATCAGATCATAGGGGGCCCTAAATGCCTATGTCTCAGCCGGTCTCCAGTGTTTACCTCACTTGATAAACATGAATGAAACCATTACCCTACCAACCCATGCCACCTCACCGGTGCCTAACTACAATCTCCATCATATTTGTCAACCAGAGCTCTGATACCACTCTGTCATGACCCCCTCCTCACAAAGTGTACCCCTCGTGGGCCAGCAATGTGAGAAGGGAGATAATGACCCCCGAGTCCCGCCTCCAGTAGGCCTCGGGTTGGCGACTAGCACCAAGGGTATAGTAACACACAAATGGGAGGCATTACACTCTAAGAGAACACATGCGGAAGAGGGAGATAAGAGAGACACCAACCAACTCAAAATCAGAACTGAAATATAAAAGAAACCCATGTACATATATGAAGTGCAATGATTAAGTACTACAACTGAAAGGGAAACTACAAGTACCCAAAAGAAAGTAAAATGGTAGTGACCACAAGCCCGAACAGCTCCTGCAACCACAAGCTAGTAGTAACCAGCCTGATCTCCAACCTGCTCCATGTGACCTGAAAAACAGTTTATATATATACGTAGGGTGAGTATAAAATTATACTTAGTAGGATCCTCCCCAAAGCCTCTCTTGAAAATGTAAAGAAAGCATGATAAAGAACAGTGAACAACAGTGAAACTAACTCGTCCCCTAAGCAGGTATATAATGTTTTCAAGCTCACCATGTCTACTCTCACCAAGTAATGAATACAAGAATATATCATATAGAAAATAATATCATGGGTACCCTGATACTACTTCCCCACTCGTTTTCCGCTTTTCCCCAATGACATACATCCTTTGTATCTCTCTCCAAAGGATTTCCCGTATACACCTGGACTAAGCTCCACAATCTGCACCACGTGCACCACAAAGGCTTGCCCGTAGACACCAGGTCCAAGAACCACACCATCCTCACAACCAAAAGTAACCAGGTAGTTTTCAGGATCCACCACTGCCAGCATAACATGTATCATACGTCGGGTATTATACCTCAAGCCATTATAGCCCATACACCGAGTAAGGATCCTCATGCCATCATAGCCTATACACATTACACCTATAGTAGTCTATAGGATACTATATCCAGAATATATGTGTGGAAATAACCACAAGCCATTACATCCCTCTACACACATATATGGGGAAACTAACCACTGTGCCAATGGCACTCGTATCTACCAAGAGAAGAGAGTGGGGCTAAAGGGGTAGTTATCCATTCAACCTCCCATCAGAATATTGGGAAAAACACTCCCCAGGGCTCAGAATCCGCGGAGTGTCAGTTTCCCTTAATGACATGGTGGAGTAGCATATAGAAACACAAAAATTACAGAATATACTATAACTCACAACCACACTATGGGCATAACCTAGTCATAGTCTCAACTGCAGTTAACGTCTCTCGGACTCCGGGCTACTATTTCTAAGACTAGGTATCCTATAAGCAAAAAACCAATTAAAGAACTTCAATAGGTCATTTTATTACCTTTTTCATAAATTCCAATTTACATTAATTAATTCTTTGCACATTAATTAACCATTAACAAACCCACATTAAACATCATTGGAATCACATTCAAAATAAACTGTTCCTTTAAAAGTTACAACATCACCATTAAATTCCAGCATTTCCATCCCCTTGGATTATCACAATTTAATCAATATTTCATTACAGAATTACTTTCCCCTATTCCCATACATTCTAAAAAAGCATCTTATGCTACTAAACACAAGGGGGCTCAACACGGTGAGTAGATGTACTACCCATCGAGTCTTTTCCGCCTAGAGAAATTGCGTAGACCCATTCTCCCTCGAGAGGTTAAACACGGAAAGCACATGGCATACCCCATGTGTCTTCACCTCTTTTAGAAGGAGGGTAAGCAAGACCAGCTGCATTGAGAAGTGGGGAAAAGTAATGTAGATAAACAGCCAAATAAACCACCAACCATCCATCCATCACATTCATCCCAAACCATCATCCCTGGTGTCCTCCCCGACACCCACATGCATAAACCGATGCATCTCGCCACCCTAGGTGACATCCGCTGCCACAACCACAATGACTCCCTACCTACACATATCAAAACACCCATTTAGGGTCACATCACATTACAAGCATCAAGAAAACAATCACCGCATCAATTGGGATCTTAGACCTATTTCGCAATAGAAGGGTAACTCAGAACCCTTTAGGGAATTCATTCAATCAAGTTCTTTAATCCATCTTGAATTAACAAATTCAATTCATTGGTTCCAACATCATGAACCAATTCAGCAAGCTATCACAAAGATTAAAGATGATTACTATTCCAATTTAATCAACATCCAATTACAACAAGAACCAGATTCTTTTTCATGAATCTTTATATTTAGCCAATTAATTATTAATTAATTCTGGCTCTACATTCTTTATAAATTTCCTCAAGAACCCCATGCTAACAAAAAAGGAATAGATATCACTCTATCTAGAAAATCAAGAGGTGAACCATTATCATGGTACAAAGCAGCAACCTGCAATCAACCAATTATTTTAATCTGGTTCAAGTATTTAATTAGGTCAAATCCATTGTGATCCAAAGGTCTAAATCATGCTAACTCTACTATTGCACATAAACAATATGATAATCCACGAATCCTCTACCTTAAAGGTTTTCTAGTAAACCCACAACGGTCGAAGAATGCCCAATAAACTGGGTCGATTCTCCACGAATCCTCCTTAGATATCCTCTCCTAACAAAACCAAGACCAAAGATCATCATATTCGACATCCAAACATTTAGATCTAACAATAACGGATGTAGATCTAAGAAACCGAGAGAATATGAGGAGTATATCTAAGTAGATTTACGAATTCAGGCAAATATGACCACATACCTCAAGAAACCGGCTTCAATTTTCCAAGAAAAGCATCATGATTGCCTCCAAAATGCTTGGGAGAGCTTCTTTTACCTCCAAGGAAGGGTAATCCCATGTTATGGCCTCTTAGGGGCTTAAACGAGGTGATTAAAGGCAAAACAAGTTAGATACACAATTTTAGGATGTAAGTTTAAGTGATCGCATGGTTAGTCCTCACGGTTTAACAAACCATGCACTAACCGTGCATTACCTTCTGCCTCGCCAAAAACTCCTCACACGGTTAGTCTGCACTGTTAGAGAAACCTTGCGCTAACCGTACGTTATACTTTTCCTCCAACACCAACCTTGCATGGTTTGGCCACACGATTTATGTAAACCGTGCGCCAACCGTGTGAAAGATATCACCCTATATCATTCCTTAAAAGTCCTTCCAAAAGCACCCCCACGTCACCTTGACCTCCCAGAACACCTCCAAGACCTTATTTTTACAAAGGAATGGACCAGAGAGGTCCGGTCCATTACATCCTTTACCATCCGAGTCATCGGATTCCGCGAAACATATTCTCTAGTGTAGATAATAAAAATAGGGTCTCTATATTAGGATAAATCAGGTTCCAATTTTATTTCATCATAAGTGATAGCATTTGTTGGGTCTCACATGTACTTCCTTAAGAAAGATATGTGGAATACATCATGCATATTAGAGAGACTTAGTGGAATTTCCAATCAATAATCCAAAACTTCAAATATTTATAGAATTTAAAAAGGTATGATGCAATTGGGGCTCATTATCCCTTTCTTACAGAACCTCATGAAACACTTCTATGGAGATAATTTTAGAAATACATGATCTCTAACGTCAAACTCTAAATACATTCTCTGGTTGTCCTCATAACACTTTTTCCTACTTTGGGATTCTTTTATATAAGTTATAATAGTCGTTAACATTTTTATTGTTTCCTTTACATGTTTTGGGAATATAGTCTTTCGTTCACCATATTTATCCCAAAAAGTTTGTGTTTTAAATCTCGTTCCATATAATTCTTCATGCAGTTCCATTTGAGTAATTCAATGGAAAATATTTTTGTAGGAAAACTCTACCAAATGTAAATATTGATCCCACATACCATGAATGTCTAGTAAACATGATCTCAACATGTCTTATAATGTATGAATCATCCATTCATATTTCACATTGGTTTTATGTTGATATTTAGTACTCAAATTAATATCAACATCCACATAATTATGAATAATTTTTAATAATTTCGATGTAAATCATGGATCACGATCAAACACAATTGATAGAGGTTCTCCATGAATTCTTTATTGTTCATTAATATATATTCATGAAAGGTTCTCCATTGGAAAATTCTCCCTTATATCGGGTAAATGTGTATATTTGGTATGTCGATCAACAATTACCCATATTTCATCATTCATTATTGGACTGCATGGTAATCCAGTAAAAAAACACATAGAAATTTCAACCCATTTTGGTGTAGTAATTGGTAGAGGTTACACAAATCCACCAGGATTTTGTCTTTAATCCTTCACCTATTAAAAAAATAAACACCTTGATACATAATTAAAAATTTACCACTTTATATTATCCCACAAAAAATGTTCCATCAAATAATTATATATATATGTGCTACAAGGCTGTGTAGAGAAATTTGAGCTTCTAGCGTCATCTAGTAATTCCCTTTTTAGCATGGGTAAAGAAGAAACAAAAATAATATTCCCAAATTTCAAGATTCCACCTTTATACATGAATTATAACAATATCTAATAATTAAAATATTTAATTTTCCATTTAAAATTCTCATCATTATATTTAGAACATATAATACATTATAAAAATGATTGCTTGGAGACCATTGGAAAATATTAGTGATGTTTCACCTTCCTTGATAATTACCATATCCATATTTTCTAGATCCAAATACATAGGGTCCCTATCAATCGAAATTCTATTCTGAATTCCATGATCATTCATACATAATGCATCTTCTACCTTATTTTCCTTCCCTTGATGGTATTTTATTTAAGAATCATAATCCTTGTGCAAATTGAGCCATCACCTTTGCCTCATGTTGAGTTCTTTATTTGAGAATATATATATCAAAATCTTCTGATATGTATATATCACACATATTTCACTATAAATATAATGCATCTATATCTTTAGAGAAAATATTATAGCTTATAACATAGAATCATCAGTTAGATAGTTCCGTTCATGAGTTTTTAACTACCTTCATGCATGGTAAATAACTCTATCAATCCATATAAGGACACAACCTACTCATTTAATTGATGCAACACTATGAATCCCAAATATACCATTTACCATATGAAAGAGTCAATATCAAATAAATCACTAATATCCAATAATATTTCTTCAAACAATTATTCAAATTATTTTGTCTATATGAAATTAACCCATACACATTAATCTTAGTTAAAGTGTTAGCTAATTAGGAACAATTATGAAAAAAAACTGATAATATCCTACTAAACCAATGGAACCATATATATCTGTTATTTTTGTTATTTTAGGCCATTTATAAAAGGAATTTTTATTCATAGGATCAAAAAAGTTTTCATCATTAAAGAAAATATGGAAAATAATGGAATTTTTTGAATCCCTAACTAACTCTTACTAAACTTCCCATATAACCGTTTTATTCTTACTGTCTCTAGAACAATCTGTAATTAGTTCTCATAGAGATTGTATATTTTGAATTAGAACAAGATATGATCAATAAATAACACAAAAATATTACCAAGATAATACTTTAACACTCTTCTAATTTTATCCATAAAAATTGAGGGTATATTAGTTAGTCCAAATGAGATTACTCTAAACTCATAATTTCCATACCTTGTAAAAAAATCTATCTTTGGAATATCTTCCTTCTCCAAATGAAATTGATGATATCTGAAAAAGGATCATTCTTTGAAAAATATTGATCTCCATGAGTTTGGTCAAGTAAGTCATTAAATAATGGTAACACGTACTTGTTCATTATCATAATAGAATTGATATCCCTATAGTCAATAAAAACCCATATGGATCCGTCTTTCTTCTCAAAGAAAATAATAGGAGATCCCCAAAGTGAAACACTAGGGCGAATTAATCCCTTATCAATAAATTACTCTAGCGGTTTCTTTAACTCTATTAACTCATTGTGGACATTATATAGGGTTCATTGATATAGGTCTCTCACCAAGGATTATATTGATAAAAAACTCAATTTCTCACTATAGAGGATATCCAGGTAAATCCCTTGAAAATAGGTTAATGTATTCCAGAACAATAGGTAATACCTCAATTTGAAGGTCACCTTTTTCCTTAGTAGGTTTTAACTTCTCTTCTTCTCCAAGAATATAATTTAAAGAGATACTAGAGGTGGATCTAAATATGAATCAGATATTAATTTATTCCCTATAAAGAAAATAATTTACATATCTTCATCATGAATACAATTTCCTTATCTTTTCAATAATTTTTTTTCATTATATTTTGAAATCTAGTCTATACAAAGGATTATATAAAATTAAACCATAGGTATGTTAACAAAATAACCAATTAGGTCACATATATGAATCATAATAGGAACTACTCGATATTTCATTGTGGAAATATGGTTTCCAGTATGATTTTTTACTAACAACTCCATTGATAAGATGAATTGGAAATTCCTAATTTTCATAGAAAACGGGTAAGATATAATAGAAAGAGATGATCCAGAATCAAATAAAGCATTAGATAAAATTGAGAAGATGATAAATGTACATTCAACCACATAATTATGAACTTAAACCTCATATATTGTGACTATATAAGCATGGACCTGTTCCCTTGGCCTTTTCTAGGGAAAATTCCATGAAGTCTAGGAAATTCATGTGCATAGTGTGCCATCTCTTTACAGTTGAAGCATTTCACATTTATGACTTATTTTTCTCCCTTTTAATCATGTTCATGGGGTATTTTTTCTCTAAAATTTGAACAAAAACCCTCCCCCAAATAAGAATGTTCCATGATGTTTATTTCCACATTTTTTGTACGTTGTAAATTTTATTTTTTCCTTTATCCATTTTTTACTTCATTTTCGATAATAATCAGTATCCTTATTATTATCTTACACCCTTCAAAGAAACATGAATTGGAAAATTATTTCATTACCTTGGTGGAACAAAATACTATATCCTCAAATGACTAGAATGTTTGAGAGACTAATTAACTTCTTATAATTATATTAAGACAACCGAAAAAATGGTCTACCTTGCTCCTTGGATTATGTATGTAGTCTAATGAATTATTTGGTAACCATGAAAATTATTATTCGTAAATGGAAACTTTTTAATCCTCTTTTTATCTTAGAATAAATATTCTCTTCTCCATATCCACTCGTGGTTCGTAAGGGTAATATTTCTCCATGAAATTTTTTGTTAAATACATACACTCTATATTAGAATTTTTATCCAAATACGTCTTTTAATTGATGATCACCATTTAATTGAATCTCCTAAGAGTTGATAAAAGTTTATGATAGCCTTATACTTTTGTTAAATTTACAGGAAATAAATATCCTATCTAAGTAAGTTATCCCTTTCTCAGCTATAAATAGTGTTGTAGTCCCATTTAATGATAGAGCTTTATATCACATGAAGTGGTCTAACATTGTCACACTGAATTATGTATAAAATTCTCAATGTGAGTATGGTTATTGATCATAACTTGAGTCGGTTTTCCCATTATATTTATATGTTTTCACCTCATGTTGTAGCTCCAGTTCCAACAAAATTACATTGTATAAGAACGAAATATTTATATGGGATATGCGTGATGATAAGGTTTCCAATCCGTCCACTAGGAACCATTTATAAACAACCTGATACACTATATTTGATAATAACATTATGTAACATAATGTATAATATAAAACTACTAAGATAATTTATATAAATTGAAAATTTAGTTATAAATAATCTCTAAATCATAATATTGGTTACTTTTAGGAATATTATCAGTGTCAGATAAATTATTTTATTTCCATAATATATTTTTCTTCTAAATATTGTTTCCAAATATTCTACTAATCTTGATCTAATACCACTTATAAATACCCAAACCCTTATATCTCAGAGTTAGTGCCTTACTTTATTACATTGGTACTATGAACAAGCGATCATATCCCAGTGGATCAAATATTTTAGAAGTTCTTAAAAAGCAGAAACAAACATAAGTTTTACATTACAGATTGAAACAAAATACAACATATAAAATTATTTATAATAAACCCAAATATCATATATTATTCCTTCATGTCAATTATAATATATATCTTGGAATCCTAGGAAAAATAAAAAATACGAAAGAGGGGAGATTATGTGCGAAGTAAGGGTTGTAAATACAACGAAAGATATTATAAATAAAAAAATTAATGAATGGTGAATATATAACAACACATTCCATTAAAATATGAAAATTCACATAATACAGAAAGAATAAAATATGATTAAATAATTCCATATAAACAATCGCATGAGAATGAAACATTACCATGGAAATTATACTAGTCAAACAAGTAAATTGATTATAAATAACTTATATCATTATTAGGTAATGAATAAAGAGGTAAATCATAAACATATCATCAAGGAATTGACTAAGAATACTATATAAATGGGAAATGCCTTGGCCAAACCCCAATATAGTTTGTCTCGTGAGACCTACCAATGCATCAAAGGGATATAACAGGATCCACACCATAATTTCTAAGTCCAATGCATTCTTGATATGAATGGGGTTAATAATAATCAGAATATACATTCATATTGAAACTATCATATTATGTTTAAATAATACCCCCAATCATTAAAAAAATCGTAAACAATCTAGAGTAATATGGAGAATGGAATCATGATAGTACATCCCCAATCAAAATAATCATAAACCATTCAATAAAATATGGTAGGTGGTGGCATAATAGATAAATATAATTTAATAATGAGATCTAATAGAGGTTTTTGAAATCAATTAATATATACTAATTAATTCATTGATAAATTCTTGTGATAAAAATGCCTTTTACTTTGGAAAGAATAGTTCTTTTAGGAAACTATCCTAATTTTCACCAAATGAGATTATAAACATGTATATCACAAAAAATAAAAGAGAGGGACAATGAAATTATATTTAAGGAACATTATAATAATATTAATATTGACATTTGGCATATATATTTATAAATTATGTTCAACTGAAGTGAAATCATGTAAAATTAGTGTTTAAGGAACTTTACAAATGATCCAAGTTATAGTATTTTAAGGGAAAATATTAATGTGTTTTTAAAGTGAAAAAAGAATTGATATTTGCCTAAAACTATAAATGAAATAGGATAGTTCTTCATGATAATTATTTTTAGAAAAATATTTGTGGCCTAAAACTGAATATGGAGTGTACTTTAAAATGGTTAGAAAATTGGGATGTTCCCTTAAATCTGGTTTGCTTATCGGAGGAATTAGAATAGAAAACATATAAAACATGTATATCCCAATAAATGAAATAATAAATGATCTAGGTACATATTTTTTGAAAATATAAATATTATTTAGTTGTATTACATATGAATAATTTTATATTACATTATGGTAAAGAGAGAAAAATAATAACCTGATGGAAAAATGGAGGTTCAGGAAGAATCCCTTACCACTTTTTAATCAATCGAATCATATTAACCATAAAATAAATAATTATAAAATGAACTATTTAATACCATGAATATAAATAATATCATTATATGATAAATCAAAGGGAATTATACAAACACCATACACATGAAATAAGTGGAAAATAAGGAAAATATATCAAAAATAAGAGAAACATGAGAAACCCCTTACCTTTTGTCTGAAAATGTTCTGAACGTGAAATTAATATCTTGGATAATGAAAATTAGATGCATTAATAATTTAATTAAGAACCTGTTAAAAATTATTTCAGTGAATATAATTTCACTAAGTTCAGTTATAGCATTTTTATAGGTTATAAGATACAATTTCGTCATTCGGGAGTGTTCATTTCTTGGTTTCATGTTTGGTTCACTTATATAAAAGTGTAGAAGTTCATTTAAAATTGGAATAGTTGTCTAAAAATAAAATTATATGTTATTAATGAACTTATATAATAATATATGATCTTATATATGATTTTTTCTCCAGATATAATGATGATTACTTAGATAAAATGTTAATGATAACCGTTTAGATTATTTTGATGTTTTTTCAATCATTATGCAATAGTTTTGTTCAATTAATTAATATAATGTATACATAATGGTAATAGAACACTGAATAAGTTGTAATATAAATTATAGAATAATTTTGAACAATTATAATAGATTTATGACTAGAATTGAAGGTAGTATTATAAAATAAAAAATCATTATCCACAAAGGTGGTGAATCAACACCTCACGAACACTGTTTTCTTTTTTAGAAAAAAGAAAGAGGGAAGAGATTTGATGATAAATTATTCAATTAACAAAATAAAATTATACAATATAAAATATATTAGAGTTATAATGACACTTTTGGATAGGTAGGTGAGGATAGGATAAGAAAATATATTGAAATGGAAATAAATGAAAATGAAAAAGGATTTTTCCTCTTGAAATTAATCTCTTTGAGAACGTACTTAGAGAAGTTGGATATGGTCTTTTTTTGGGGCCAAAGGCTTCTGGACATGGGGGAGATACTTGGTAGGATGATTGAGTATAATTTTCTTAGGTTTTATTTCTTAGGAGTTGTGAGGAGAAGAGGCTGTGGGGGTGTTATTTATTGGGGGAGGGGATTGGTGCTTTTGATTAATTTATTCATTATATTTTTTTTTCGATCAAGAATATCAATTGTAACAATTAAAATTAATAAATATAGTAAATAGAGAATTATAATTTGATATTTTGGGATTATATCATCCATACATCATCCATGACTCCAAAATTCATGAATTTTTTCAATACTGTAAATTACCATATTTCACTCTTCACAAAAAAAATATTTTTGAAAAAAAACAAAAAATAAATCTATCCATTTTAAATCATTTAAAATTTAAAAATAGACTAAATTTTATTAAAATAATTTTGTAAATATGAGAAATTTAATTTTTATATAGAATTTTCATTTACTTGAAAAATAATGGTTTTAATATTATAACAAATTTTATGACACCTTAAAAAATTAATTAAGGACTCATAAAATAATATTATAATCATAAAAAAATTATTAGTTTATTAATCTATTTCATGAAAATAAATTTTATCTTTAATAATTATGTTAATGGTAATATTGTGAAAAACAATTACGTTTCCTAAAAATACCAATACTTAATTTATCGATTTTAAAACATTTATCTACTTATTACATGATATAAATATTTTATATTTTCATTCACATGATACCTAAATTTCCTGTGTAATCTCATAGGGTATGTTTCTGTTCTACTGGTTAGATTACTTTTCATAATGGTCGCATTACTATTCCATTTGTAATTTTAATATTTTATATTAAATTACGGGTTTAAACAATGTGTTGGGTAAAATATAAGTTTTCAAAGATGTTAAATTTAAAAAAGATATACCATAAAATCTTGGGGTGCTACACACTAGGTGTTGGTCACCCTACCGACATGGGTGGGATAGCATATAAAATAAAAAATCATATATAAATATATAACTCACAACCAGACTATGGGAAACTACCTTGCCTTAACTGCAATTATAGTTATAATCTATTAGACAAATGGATGTCACTACTAAGAACAATATTGAAATTAGAAATAAGATCCTTCAAATGTTAGTTTCAATTAATTTTTATATCAAACATTCAATTTCATATAATTAAAAACTAGTTATTCCATGTCAAAAATTGAACAATGAACCCCATTGGTTATAATATTAATTTTCTATTTCCATTCTATATTTATAGGTACTCTTGGACTAGTCCTAAGATACCAAAAATGATGAATATACCAAGAAAAACTATCTACATTAAGTAGTGGGGTAGGGAATATAGAAAAACAAGAAACCTGAATATCCAACCATCATGAAAACATTGAACAAATAGAAACATATATTTTATCATAACAATAATAGGTTCTCCTAGATTAAACCCACTCTCTCAAAACCGGTTCCTTATCAGAAACTACTATATATCTCTCTATATGTTCTGTCATTATAGTTACTCTCTACTATAATAACACTGGGCACTTCTTCCCATACATCATGAGTCCCCCAACCATCCCAAGATCACATCATGTTACAAAAAATCTATCCACACCTAGAGAAATATGACAACCTGGTAAAAATATAAATTAGTCATTAGGGAATACATGCTATAAAACCCAATCATTCATCCATCATTTTAAAATGGTATTTTTGAACCCAAAAAAATGGACATTAGGAAATAAACTATTTTATACTATATTAAATTAACTAATTCATTTAATATAGGAGAAACCCACAAATATACTAAGAAAACAATCATCAATTACTAATAAATTATTCTGACATGATTCAATCATAGCTTCATTCTCGATAATTTTATTGATGAAATAGAACAATTTTATAATCCTATTGCCTATTTAGCTCAATAATTTACCATCATTATATTCATTATTGAATTTCCAATCCTAATAAAAATTTTAATTCAGAACAAAAATAAGATATAAAACATTATCTAGTAAATCAATAGGCAACCCCCCAACATGGTGTAAGCACATGTTATCACAGAACCTAAAACTAAACCATTTTTTTAATTATAGTAAATTTATTGAAGTCTAGTTATAATATATCCCAAGGAGTAAAATCATGATTACTTCAAAATTAAACAAAAAACAAATAAGAATCAATGAATCATCTACCTTAAATATTTGAACATTATTCGAGAAAAAATATAAAAATATGTTCTTATTTTTAATCACCTATTCCACATGTAATCGATGGTATTTATAGATACCTAATAATGAACATTTAACCATGAATCACTAGAACCCCCATAATATACAAGGATAGAATCCACCATAATATTGAATTATTGAATGGGAGAAAAAAACTTGAATAGAGAATAATTGAAAATCTAAAGAGGTAAAACTCACCACTAATCACCTTAGATAAAACCAAGAACATCAGGAATCTTTGGAAAATGATAGGGATTAAAAAACCCTATGATAATCATTGGCTTCCAAAGGATAAAATGTATTTCATGTTTTTTGAGAGAAAAAAGAGGTTGAGATAGAATTTATAATTGTTATACCAGATAAACATTTATGATGTGAATGAATAATTAATGTTGTGGAAGGATTGGGTATAAGTCTCAAAGAACATGTCTCCTATGTTCCATCAATTAGAGATCAATTCAGGGTTTGATCTACATGTTCACATCATGAATTTTTAGGGATAAAAACAGTAGATGGAACCTTTATCCATTCTTGTCACGAACTGGTTATTCGTGTCACTAATCAAAGCCCTAGAACATTCATCACTAGGGTGTTGAATAAAATTTCTTGACATGAAGTACTCATTCATGTTATGTATTACACATCAGATAATAAAGTACTCATATATATAAATTTCAAATTCTAAAATCCACCAAACATAATCCATGATTCCCCAATGGACCTTGAACTTCAAAAACATATAAAATAATGGTAATGAAGGATATATTGTCACAACCTGACTCTAGAATACTCGGAGCCGGTTCCTTAAATCGTGATTTGAAATTTTTTCCAAAAAACATGAATTGATATTTTACACATCATGTCCCATATAGTGGATCATTACAGTTCATGTTTTGGGAAACCAACCACTTATGATATGCTTCTTCAGTGAAAAACTGATACCTAAAAAAATTTATTTAAAAACATATGGTGAGAATATGAATACCCAGTAATGGGTTTTAAAATAACATAATATACTAATTAAAAAATTTTAAAAACATTATTTTAAAATTTACCATAATAGATTTTCATAATGAATGATGAAACACATTTATAATAACATAGAATTTAGTCTAAGAGTTGTAAGAGAAAATTTTGTGGAATACTGACAGATTTATTATGAAACATGATTCAATTATAAGAATGATCATTCAAAATAATAAGTAAAATAAATTATAACATTAATAGGTATAACATGTGAATATGCAGGTAGAAAACTAATAACTAAGATTAATACATGATCAAAGTTGCATATAAAAAGAATAACTTCAAAGTCATCCTTTATTACTTTTAATTGTACAGATTCTAATAAATCTTCAAGTGTTGAAATAATTAATAAGCCATAATCTTTTACTTTATTTTATTCTCATATACATAATCTCTTAAACGAATAATATTCTACTAGTCGAATATTCTCTTCATTAATTAAACTTCATAGTCATAATGAGGGAAGCGAATATGTAGAACTATTTCAAAGCCTCGTTCCAATACCACAAAATCTATGTCTAGGCCTTGTTCTATGACAATAAATCATAATCGGGAAAGGCCTTGACCAATTCCATGATTATTTTGTTTCATTAGTCTTGCTGATGCATCCATGTGTTATAACGGTCCCCACCAATCACATAATAAGTCCAATGCATTCCTCATTTCTCTAAATAAATTTGCTAATACCACTTTGATTTTTTAGTTACTTATCACTTATCATTCCTATTGTCACATATTACTTGGTTTCTTATTTCGTATTAATCAAAGTGAACATACAACCTTGAATAATTTAATTTTTCATTTCATATTATTCAAAGTTTCCCATAACACTTTGAATAATTTAATGTATTTATTCCATAAAATGCCATTTCATTATCATTTTTACATACAACGTAATTCATGCATATAAAAGATAATAAAAATTCTATCAATTCATGATAGTGAATGACAAGTATGGTTGGAAACACATGTGTCAATAACTAAAGCACAATAAACACTAGTTTATCACATAAAATAACAAATCCAAAAATACATGTAAACATTTTATATTTTAGAATGAACAATTATAAAATAAGGATAATTGTCATTAATATTTAGAACACATGATGATAAATGGAATATTTAACAAAATAGAACATAATGATTGAATAACATTAATTGTGACCGATTCTAGTGCTAATATTATTTCATTCTTCTAGAAATATTAGGAGGGCATACACTAGGGTAGCTGTTATTCTTGTATTAATATGGGTTAAAATTAAATATACTATATATATATAAAGTGTATACATAATATTTTCTCAGCCAACCACTAGTTTAATAAATTAATAAAAACATTATACATCCCCCATTAATAATTAAATCACAAAAAATTGATTTTTATGAAAGCATAATTAGTTTTTGGTTAAAACCCAAATATTGATATACATATTGTCGTACATATATATATAAGAGTTTTGTAAGAAAATATAATTCTTTACATTTTACAAAACTACATAAACTTTGAAACTTAGTATTTAGGAGTCTTAAAATCATGCATATTAGAGGTTTATCTAAACCTATATGAATATATATATATAATTATAAATATATATAAATTATTATATAATGTGGACATAAAAGATATTAAATTAAATTCTTGATGACACTTGCATGTTTTATACCCACTAAGAAAATTAGTTAATCAAGGGTGTATAAGCTACACACATTCCATAAAAAATAAAAAGTGTTTTAAAATATATACATGTATAATGGAATATAGAATATTTGTATAGGGGTTTAACACCAAGATTAAGTGACCCTTACATGTTTCATTAGTTAAAACAAGGGTTTATTAACTTTATTTTATCTATATGACATATAAAGGGTTCAATTTGTAAACAAATACAAATCTATTTTTATATATATAAACTTCGACATATATATACATATATATGTATTTATATTTATCAAACATATAAGAATTCAAACCCTTTCCCGATAGAGGGTTATGAACACAATTAATATTAAAATATCACCTCTAAGAGGGGACAATTAGTTATATTCTTAATCGTATATGTATATTCAAAAATGTATATACTTATATATATATATATATTTATTTATATTTATAAACCCAAACTGAAACATGGAAAGACAAAAAATAGGACCCTTACATTTTAATAACTCATTTCACATCCACACTTTGATGATTTAAATCCATGTGGATTAAAAAAATATGACTGTATGTATAAATTATATACCAGCATATACAAAGTGTATATTCATGTTTGAAAAAAGAAGGCAAAGTGTAATGAACACATACTTGGTTTGAGGAGGAGAAGAGGCCCGAGGAGGCTTGCATGATTATTTAGATGAGGAAGAAAAACCAAGGGGTTTTTGGAGTAAAATTAGTTATATATATATAAACTATATTATACATAAAACATATTTATATTTAATGACAATTTCTCGAATTTGAGTCCAACTCGATATATATAGAATGACTAAGGGTGCAGGTCTTATGGAAGATGGGGTTAATAAGTGTCTATCAAAGTCACAGGCATTGAAGAAAATGAAACAGAGAAAGTAGAGTACAACACTCGTTCACTGTAAGCGGAGGAAGATTAAGAAACTGCGAGGAGAGAATTTGGAAAATTGATGAATAGCTGGTTTCAAATGGAAATTGATCCAGTGGTGGAGGAGAAACAGTGGATTTTAAAAAATATGGACAATTGTGATTAGATCGAGACTCGATCGGATGGCTTTTGTAAGACATGGTGAATAAGAAACAAGGGATGGTCATGATTAGATCACAATGGATCATACGACATACAAAATACACAAAGGATATTTGCGGCCATGGGAGTTATAAAGTCATACTGATAGGGAGGCTCAGATCGCGCATGGCATGATCAGACAGCCCAGATCCTATCGCAGATAATTTTTGCAGTCCCTCATCGAAACAAAGGGAGTTTTTCGCCTCCCTTATAAGCCTGGAGCTCTGATCCCTTACTCAGATTACTCCCTCTCTCCTACCAGTACTACCTCATACCAGGTTCTTCTGTGGGAGGAATCTTGTTCCCACCCATGCTGTCATGTCATCCCCACGGTGGTGTGCCGGTTCCTCGTATACGTACCCATGTGCACCCTTAGGGGTAACTATCCCCGCTGTGTGCTTGACCTAGAACACACCATGTGTGTACACTGCCCCTGGCTATAACTAGGGGGTAGTGGGTGAAAAACCCATCAAGGCTTTTAGGGCGTACCACAAGGGTGCCCTCGTCTAGGTTAATTAATCCCCTAAATTTTAACAAAGTAAACATTTATTTTTTGTTATAAAAATATTTTTAAATATATATTTATATAGGTATATTCAAGATATGATTTCCCTATTTTAACCAAAATATTTTCCTTAGTTGTATAAATGCTAATGTTTTAAAAACACTTAGTGATAAATTATTTTTTAATAAATAAAAAATCATATATTTGTATTGTAAAAATCAAAGACATAGTTTTAATTATATCCCCTTTTTAAACATTAATAATTAAAAAATTTACGAACTCTTTTCAACAAAATTGAAATATTTGAAAGGTATTTGAAATACATACCTAATTTTAAAATTTTACTAAGTGTATATACAATATTAAATCACTATCCTTTAAAATGTTTATAAAAAGATATTATATGTTAAATTTTATAATTTCAATGCATGCTTTATATATTTTGGAATAGTAATTAAACATAGATATTTTAAATTAAATCTATATAATGACTAATGTCTATAATTATAACCGTAAGAAACTAAAAATCACCTACGGAACAATGGCCAGATTGAGGCCTTATAAATACATGTTTAGGGTCGATACACTTCTATAAAAACTAGTGAAAGTAGTGATTATCATACCATTGATGCTCAATACAAATATTGTGGTTCTGGCCATGATTTTCTTCTTTCTGACTGACCCGAAGAATCTTCTCTATTTATCAGGTCTCGTTGTTTCGTTAGGCGACCTCCAAGTGGCTCTAATATGGCTTTTAGTTGTTATTTTAGGGTAGTTGAATTATCTTAGTTTTGAGTTAATGTAATCAAATAAGTGTTCAATAAGAATTCCTTATGTTTATTCTATCAGTTTTTTTGGATAACATGAAAATTAACAGAATGAAATGATAATATTATTAATACATGAGAAATATGTATGGGGTGTCACATTATTTAACCTTGACAAGAATTTCATCCATACAATTCATTTCATATAACTGTGCTAAAAGACTCCCAGACATTATTCACAAAATCCCCCAATGTTGAAGACCCTCGGGTGCAGCCATCTCAATAATCAAATTGGTGCTCAATTCATCCACTTCCCAGGCCTAGAAACACCTCAAATAGTAAGGGTTATACTCTTGCAATGCACTCTCGAGCTTCCAAGGGGAGGTTCGAATGGTATAATGTTCAGAGATGTCTGAACAGAAAAACTCTATAAGAACTTATCAAACTATATCTTGTCTGATAATTTCAATATCGTATACAAGTTCATACAAACGGAATCTTGGGATTTAGTGCTTGTAGGCTGCATAAAGGTTCCTTTCCAAGGAGGCCTCTTGAAACCTTTCCCTAGCCGTTATGTTTTGTGATAGAGTAAAGTATAGGAAAATACCATCATGGTATTTTCCCCCTTTCCTATACTCAGATTGTTGGAATGTGGATATGTGGTGGTAGATATAGTAAGCCCCTTGGAAGGAGCAGATAATGTATGGACTGTTCGATACCTCATAAAATTTTTTTCATGTTCTTCGTAGGTTTTGAAAGGGAATGTATTCTTCCACACAGTTTCTGACCATAATGGCCTCTATTACCTCAATGGGAAGAGATAAGATATGGTAATGTCCTTTAATTTTAATATAAAAAAATCAAGAAATTATAAACATTGAAACACATCCAAAAGCGCAAACACTAAAAATTTTGGGATAAACAAGAAAAAAAAATTGAATTTTCTTAAAAAAACTGGCACGAAACACCAAGGACTAATGGTTTCCCCGGTTCTCAGTTACATGAATCCCCAAAACAATTTTTAAACTCTCGATCTCTTGGAACAAAATGAAACCTGAGCAGTTTGTTTTAATCTCGTGGGTATAATTATGGTGTATCCAGAGTGAGACATGATGAGTGTAAAGCTGAGAGACATCAGTATGTACTTGACATATGTACAAAGAACGGTAGGCCTCAATTTCAAGGATCTCAAAGTCCATTACATGACCATATTGTCTATAGGACAAGATTTGTCACATATATGTTTCACGAAGGTCACCTATAGTTGTAGCCTCTTCGAAATCCATGAGGGACGAGGTTCCATCTGCTACAATGAATAATCTGAAGAGACCCTCAATGTACTTTCCCCGGCATACGTAGGATGGAAATTGGATTTTCATTATAAAGGGGTAGTCTAAACTCGCTCCTCGGGGGAGTTGAATTACATGGGGAGAATTTGACACATCGTAGAGGTGTTTGCATGTCATAAAAATGTTTGCATAGTATACAATGTTGTAGTGCCATGATATGGAAACAATGGTTTCTCGAGCCTCAATAGGAAGAGACAAAGTACTGGTATTTTCGTTTTCAATCAGAAAATTAAGGAAACATTATACATAGTAATACTTAGGTAATGTTTTTGTTCATTTCTGGTTTTCTTATGTTATCTAAACAGATCCTCTGATACCAACTATCACAACCCGATTGTAGAATACCTAGATATCGTGCCTTAAAACAAGATGTGTAATATTTGACAAAAACATGAATTGATATTTTACACATCATTTCCTATATGCAGGATCGTTACAGTTCTGGTTCTGGAAAACCAGCCACTTCTGACATGCTTCTTTAGCTAAAAACTGATAACTAAATATTTTTATTTAAAAAAGTTTTGTGAGAATACGAATGCCTAGTAAGGGGTTTTAAAATAACATATTATACCAATTAAAACCCTTTCAAAAAATTCCTTTAAAATTTCCCTCAAAAAAATTACATAAGGAATGATAAAACACATGTATCATAACATAGAATTTAGTCTAAGAATTATAAGATCACATTTCATGGAATACTGATAGAGTTATTAGGAAACAAGATTCTATTATAAGCATCCTCATTAAAAATAATAAGTAAAATACATTCTAAATTTAATAGGTATGACATGTGAATATGTAGTTACAAAATTAATAACTAAGAGTAATACATGATCAGAGTTTCACATAAAAATAATAACATCAATGTCATCCTTTACTACTGTGAATTATACACTTGATAACAAATATCTGAGTGTTAAAATAATTAATAAGTCATAAGATTTTACTTCATCTGATTCTCATATACATAAGAACTTTAACCAAGAATATTCTCATGGATAATTAAATTTCATTGTCATAGTGAGAGAAGTGTATATGATGGACTATGTCAAAGCCTCATGCAAAGACCATAAATTCTATGTTGAGGCCTCATTCCAAGACCATAAATGATAATCATGAAAGACTGCATCCAATTCCACATCTATATTGTCTCATGAAACCTACTGATGGATCGAGTGGCTATTGTGGTCCCCACCCATCACATAGTAAGTCCAATGCATTCCTCATTTCTCTAAATCAAAGTGCTCATAAAACACTCATTTATTTACTTAATTATCACTTATCATTCCAAGGGTCACATATTACCTGGTTTTTTATTTTTTATTATTCAAAGTGTCCCACAAAACATCAAATGATATAATTTTTCATTTCATATTATTAAAATTGTCCCATAACACTTTGAATAATTTAATTTCTTTATTCCGTAAAAGTCCATTTCTTTATCATTTTCATATACAAAGTAATTCATGCATATAAGAGTTAATAAAAATTTTATAAATGCACAATAGTGTATGAGAAGTATGGTAGGCAACACATGTTTTAATAACTAAATCATAATAAACACTAGTTTATCACATAAAATAACTAATCCTAAAATCCATTTAAACATTTTATATTTCATAATGTGCAATTCTAAAATTAGGATATTTGTCAATCATATTTGAAACACATTTTTATAAATGGAATATTTACCGAAACAAAACTCAATTATTGAACAAAATTTATTGCTACATATTCTAGTGCTTGGATTATTTCATTATTCAAGAAATATTAGGGGGCATACACTAGGGTAGCTATTGTTGTTGCATAAATGAGGGTTAAAATTATATGAAATATTATATATACAAATTGTATGCACAATTGTTTCTCAAACCAACCTATGGTTTAATAAATTAATATAAACATTATACATCCCTCATACATAACTAAATCACTAAAAATTGATTATTATGAGATCATAATCAGTTTGTGGTTAAAACCCAAAGATACATACATATATAGTCTTACATACATATATAAGAGTTTTGTACGAAAATATAATTCTATACATTTCACAAAAATACTTAAAATTTGAAACTCACTGTTTATGAGTCTTAAAATCAAGCTTATTAGACGTTCATCTAAACTTATAGGAATATATATAAAGATAAATATAAATAATTGATTATATAAAGTGTACATAAAAGATCTTAAATTAAATTCTTAATTACACTTTCATGTTTTATTCCCATTAGGAAAATTAGTTAATCAAGGGTGTATAAGTTGAAAAACATTCCATAAAATATAAAAAGGGTTTCAAAAGATATAAATATATAACCAAATAAAAAACATTTTTGTAAGGGTTTAACATGATGATTAAATGACACTTACATGTTTCATTAATTAAAACAAGGGTTCATTAATTTTATTTGTTCCATATGGCATATAAGGGGTTCATTTTTGAAACTTATACAAATATGCTTTTATATATATAATCCTTGACACACACACACACAGATATATATATATATATATATGTATTTATATATATCATACACATAAGAAATCAAACCCTTGATCGATAGAGGGTTGTGAACACGTTTAATATTAAAAATTCACCTACCTAAGAGGGGAAAATTAGATATATTCTTAACCTTATATGTATATTTATATATGTATGAACTTTTATATGTATTGATATATATATAAACCCAAACTGAAACCTTGAAAGGAAAAAAAGAGGACCCTTACATTTTTAAACCTCATTGCACATCTACACTTGAATGATTTAAATCCGGGTTTATTAAAAATATATAAGTGTATGAATAAATTATATACCACCATATACAAAGTGTATATTCAACTTTTAAAAAATAATACAATGTTTAATGAACCATTACTTTGTTTGAGGAGGAGGAGAGGATCAGGGAGGCTTGCTGGAAGTTGGAGAGGAGGAAGAACATCTGAGGGGTTTTGAGTGTAAAACGAGTCATATATATAAACTATATAATACATAAAAAATATTTATATTTTAATGACTCTTATTGGAATTAGAGTACTACTAGGTTTATAAAATGATAGAGGGTATTAGTCTTGTAGAAGATGAAGGCAATGAGGGTCCACTGGAGTCACGTGCGTGGAAGAAAATGAAAATGAGAAAGTGGAGTACACCATTGGTTTAGGCCATGCGGAGGAAAAAGAAGACCCAACGGGATGAAAATACAGAAAATGGATGAATGAATGTGATCAAATGTAAATTGATCCAGCGGTTGAGGAGAAACAATTGATTTTTTTAAAAAATATGGATAGTTGTGTTTAGATTGAGAATCGATCGGACAATTGCGATAGGATGCAGTGATTAAAAAACTATGGATGGTCGTGATTAGATCGTGACAGATCAGATGGTTTACAAAAGCATAGAGGATATTCGTAGATGTGGGAGTTAGAAAGCCAAAATGATCAGGTGGCTCATATAGTGTGTGACATGATCAGACTGCCCAAATCCGATCCTTGATAATTTTTATTGTCCCACATCAAAACTGAGTGAGTTTCTTACCTCCCTTATAAGCATGCAGCTCCGAGCCTTTTCCCAGATTACTCCCTCTCCCCTCCCAGTACTGCCCCATACTGGGTTCTTCAGTGGGCGTTCTCCTGCGCCCACTTATGCCACTATGTCGCCTCGCACAGTGGCACACTGGTTCCTTGCAGAGGCACCCGAGTGTTTCCTTAGGGTTAACTATGCACCCTGCATGCTATACCATGCACTCACCATGCATGCGCACTTTCCATGGGCTATTTCTAGAGGTTGAGGATGAGAAGACCATCAAGGATTTAAGGGCCTTCCACAAGGTGGCCCTCAGCTAAATGAGGTACTCCCCAAAATTTTAATAGAGTAAACATTTATTTATTTTTTGTTATAAAAATATGTTTACATATTTATGTATATATGTATCTTCAAGATACGATTTCCTTATTATAACCTAAATATTTTTCTCAGTTGTATGAATTCTAATGTTTTAAAACACTATATGATAAATTAATGTTTAATAGATCAAAAATCTTATATTATTATTATAAAAATCATAGACAATGTTTTTATTTAAACATTTTTTTAACCATTAAGAATGAAAAATTTTATAAACTCTTTTCAACACATTTTAAATATATGAAAGGTATTTAAAATACATACCTAATTTTGAAATTTTACTAACTTTAGCTAAAATATTAAATCATTATCCTTCTAAAGGATTATAAAAACTTTTTATATATTTAATGTTATAATTTCAATGCATGATTTAAATATTTTGGATAACTAATTATACTTAGATATTTTAAATTGAACCAATAGAATAACCAATGATTATAATTATAGCCGTTAGAAACTCAAAGGTCACCTAAAGAGAAATAGGCGGATTGAGGAATTATAAATACATGTTTAGGGTCAATCCACTTCCTGAAAACATATTGAAAATGGTGCTTATCATACCATTGATTCTCAGTACAGATATCATGGTTCTGGCCTTGACGTTCTTTGTTCAGACTAACCCGAAGGATATTATCTATTTATAGGGTCTCGTTGTTTCGTTAGGTGGCCTCCCAATGTATCTGATAGGGCTTTTAGTATGTGTTTTGGTTAGTTAAAATCTCTATGTTTTTAGGTAATGTAATCAATCCAGTGTTCAAATAGAATTCCTCATGGTTATTCTGTAATTTTATCTTCAGATAACATGAAAATTAATAGAATAAAACCATAATATTATAATTACATGAGAAAAATGTTTGGGAAATTACATATATAACCCTTTATCAAATACCTGTAAAACCGTTCTCTCATTCAATAATTAAAACCATTCCTGGAGAGAAGGTTAGAAATAAATGTCATTCAAACAACAACCCTACTAGATACCTCTCATGTATCTTTCCACCATAAGAGAATAATCACTAGATTTAGAGGAGGTGACATAAGAGTTTTCAACACTCTACTAGGGGAGATTCCTATCAAACATGTCAAATACCAAAACAAGGCATAAAGAAAGAAAGAACTAACTAATGATTGAGATAAATGTTACTATCCACAAGAACCTTTACAAAATAATAATTGATTATAATACATATCAAGACAATAAGCATGTATATGGGCCTCATATTCCTTGGTTCTCTCCAAATGAAAGTGTGTGGCCATTTGACATGAACCAAGGGAATAATAAACCATTGAGAGAACATCTCCAAGTAGTCTAGGATATCCACTAGTACCTCTTCAAAGGTCTAATCATTATCAATGTCAATCACAGTACAATAAAATATGTTAGAATCATTATGAATATAATAGTTAGGTATTGATACATGAAAGACATCATGAATATAGATTATCAATTTGAGGATTTCTATCCAGTATAGGATAGCTCAAATTTGGGAAAACACTTTTAAAGGTCCAAAAACATGAGTATGAAATATTAATTCTATAACTGAACCTTCAATACCCATGATGATGTGTCACCTTCAATAAAACAGTATTATAAACATTTAACTATATAGGAGTAATCCCAAAGTCAATATTGTATTTTTCATGGTTCTATGATGCCTTCATCCACTCATAAATCACATGAACTATTTATATCATGTTTGGAAATAGACCCAACCTAAAAATTACAAAATCTCTTTCTCCAGTCCATCATAACATATAATGAAATTTGTAGTGAAAAAAAATATTAAAATGTTTCCATACCAATGGTGGAGAAAAAATGTTATTTTATGTAAACTCGACCAAAGGTTGGTTACTCACCCAGGAACATCCAAAATCCTTTACACAAGGATACTAAATATTCTTAAGAGTCTATATTTTCTTCCCATTTTGATCATCTGTCAATAAATGAAAAAGAAGAGGTGGTCACAATTGGGGCCAAAAGCATTCGAGAAGCCACTCTACACCCTAGAGGTGCGCTGCAGATCACAACCAGAGATGTTCATCCCTAGCACTTCATGAAGACTCACCACCTCATATATAGAATACTAATCAATTTTCACCTATTATTACATTATTATTAATCATAAATATTCAATAATTACCAAAAATATTATAAATTATTAGTTTATTTTGAAGACTATATTTATAGTGCGTACAAGGAAACTAAATCATGGAATCTTTATTTTATTTTTCATAGTGAGATCGAAAATCCATTGAAGGTCTAAAAAATACATGTGATAAAATAGGGGATGCAAGAAATAAATGGCTAAGATAAAAATCAAAGTCATGGAGTACACTTGATAAGGAAGCATTGTATGGGAGTCAAAGGTATAAAATGATTTCATAAAAGAGAATGTGCATTTTTAATAAAGTGGAAGTATATCAATAAGAGAATGGTATTGTACTATAACGGAAACATGGGAATAAGTAAAAAAAATGGAATAAGAATAATGCATGGTTAACTATCAAGACATAATCATAAAATGACCATGTCACATAGTATATTATGTTCACTCAGTAATCCCATAAATGACATCTCATTATACTAAAACATTTTCCAATTAATTAAAGGGATAAATAATTATAGTCCCACAAGTCAAATTCATTTAATGTACATGAATATGTGTTCCATATAAAGAAAACAATCATAAAGAATAAATACACTAATTATCTATGGAAATAAAATGGGTTACATAATCATTCCACATATCAAAATCAAGGAAACTTTCATAATCGAGTCATTTGAGAAATGAGAGTAATGCATGTAGTACCCCACCAAAGGACATAATATTAAGCTATATATATATGTATAGGACATATATAAATAATTAATAAGCATTATATAACATCAAAGGTTGTTTTCATTGATGAATTGAAATACCATTAAAAATATTAAAACAATCTGGAGGAAAAGAACCTTTCCATTTTCAAAAAATAAAATTCAAAAAAATATTGTGGAAATAATTTTACTAGAAAATATCCTTATAAAATAATAAATTATGATTCAATTCAATTAATGGTAATGATGTTGAATAATACTATTCATTTCATACACATTTAAAAAATAATCCTTTCACAAATTTAGTAAACGTTTAAAAGATATTTATTTGGAAAATTAAAGAAATATTTTATTGAAATGGTTTTGAAAAAGTCAAACATGGGTAAAAATGACATTAATAAACTGTGTAGTAATATTGAAAATATTTTTTATATACAAACCTTAATGAAAACATGAACAAGGAAGAGAAAGGTTTTTCAACCAATGAGGGAAATAAAATTGATTTTCCATAAACAATTCTCAAAATATTTATGTACCGAAGAGATTAAAATTATACAATTACATGAAATGTTCATTAAGAAACTTCAAAAAATAAAATTTGAGGGTTTTATTAAGAAATGATCAAATAATTTCCAACAGTTGAAATTCACTGATAAATAATCAGGAATAATATGAGATTGAAACACACACCCATACCACTCTTAAAATTTTTTAATCATAAACCCCATGATTAAATGAAATTAATTATAAATTAAAATTACATTAATTATGATTAATTCGTGATATAATATTAAAAGGTTATATATATTCACCATATATAAAGTAGCTAGGTGCATAAAAGAACATGTGTCTCAAATTAGGATGTTTTGAGAAGAAACCGTTATAAAGTTTACTTGATTGAGTTCAGACTTACACCATGAAGTTATTATGTGTTAAAAAATTAAATAGACACAAATACTAGTGTAAATACAATGTAAATTAATAAAATTTAATTTTATTCATTATCTTTTCATTATATAATCAATGAAGCAAACATATAACCCAATGAATTGAAATTGAGTTAGGAAACCAATTACCTCACGCTTCCATTTAGTTGAGTTATCTTTAACATCATATACTGTGGATTTAAACATTTTATGAATTTATAAAATAATCATATTAATATTTATAACATCTTATATGACTCATTTTATAATATATTATCACATGTTCATTAATAATCATTTATTATAACTATTGTTTTGGGTGTTAATCCTGTTTTTCTATCACCCATGTTTTATCTTGAACATTTTAGATATCAAACATATTATATAATTAAATATTTTATTGAATTATATTAATTTTATTAATATCATATTTTATATTATATAAATATTCTAATCATTATTTGATTTTCAACATGGAGAATGAATGACATCACTTCATGGATATAGTTGTCCTTATGTACGCAAGAGAGACATTATCATTTACTTAATGGGTTAAATGCTAAAGAAGTGGATTGTGTTTTAATTTTAAGGAATCAATATCATGTCATATATACACATTTATTAATTAATATTATCTTTTTTTACCTACCATGTAAATAATGAGTGAAAAACAAATCACATCGCTTCATAGGGAAGTAGTCTGTCGTACACACGATCAACAGTTTAATTTCTCATTTGATAGTGGAGGAGTTGTTTTTAAGTCATGAAATTAACATATCAACGTCTCAATATAGGGACTATAGTTATGTTTTTATAAAATATTGTTTTAATAATATTTTAATATGTTGGAATAAGAAATAAAATAAATTTCTCAATTAAGGATGTTACCTCTTTTTAAGAAAATGCTTTTCAATTTGAACAAAAACAAATTATAGGTTGGATTTGTGAAAAAAAGGATATTAGGATTATGCGTAATGTTATTTGGTAAACTATTTTCTAAAAAATTGGTTTTTTAAATGGTAAAGAAGAGATGAGAAGGGCATCATTTTATATGTGGGGGATAGGACACAATTAGATTTTTTTAAAAAGAATGAATTCCACCAAAATTTTTCGAATTCCAAAAGGATAAAAAACGTGAAATTTGTTAGACTTATAAGATATAAGGTCTATGTATGGTCATAAAATAAGAATTAGACATTTTTGGTCATTTTTAACCATTATTGTTTTAGTTTAACCCACTGGTAAACCCGTTTTTACCTTAACGAGGATAAATAATTTTTACTTCTTTCATAATTCATTATGTTAAAAAATTATATTGAACATATAATATATTATAAATTATAATGATTCCAAATATAAATTAAATTTTTTCAAATTCAACTCTCATAAGTTTTAGAATTTAATTTAAAATTAATCATGAAGACATGTCGAAATAACAAGTCCTCTAAAGAAAAAATGTAAAATATTTAGAAAGATATTTATATAAAAATTAAATATAAAATTTAATCCAATGACATAATTTATATTAATAAATATATTATTGAACTAATGTTACTTTTCAAACCACATTAATATAATATGGTTTTTGAAAATTCTTAAAAAAATAATTTTTCATTAAAAATCATTATTTTTCTCAATTAACCAAAAAATGAATTTATTTTTGAAAAATACAGAAACATACCATAAGAAAATTTAGATAGAATTATTCTAAAAATGAAACTATTTTTTTAAAAATAATTTTATAAATATGGTATAAAAATTAATTATGGTACTTCCTCAACTCAATAAGTAATAATTCTTTTTAAAGAGAATGTATTTTCGTTAGATAAAATAACTGTATAAAATTGAGTGATCAGCTAATAATAATTTTTAAATAAAATGATATTTTACATGAAATTAATATAAATTTTATAAATTAGTTATCTAATATATTCCTTCAAATGTAGTATCTATTTTATAGAAGTCTTATTTAAATAATTATATTAATATTATTTCAAGGTTTGTTAAAATTCGATGTTTCATGTAATGCAAGATATCAAAGAGATTGAATTTATTAAAAAATAATAATTTTTTGGTGTTTAAAAAATCCATTTAATATTAGTGTTACATGTCATATACGTTATAAAATATAATTTTATACTTTTAAAATATCAATATATCACATTATTCCACTTTAAATAATTTTCATCCTTAGAATTTAATCTTGATCTCAATTATCAAGGGTTTGAAATTTTAACATACCTCTATTGTAGCTAATATATTAAAAATGTTTAATAAAAAATATTCTTGATAAGAGATAAAGGTAATTATATAGGTCATCTAGAATAACATTTATTAGGTTTCTGAATAATAGAATATTGGAGGATAGTTAAGATATGGATATTAAATAATAACATAAAAATTATAGAGAGTGATAGAAATAATTGATCCAATGGAAGTGAATGAAAATATAGTGTTAATGAACTAAAAAACATAAATATATGATGAGTTAAATGAAAATTTAATCCTTATATATTATGATAATATGGTAATATTTTTTCGAAGATCGTTTTCTTTGAGTTGAGGAATGCATTTACAATCTAGAATAAGAACATATGAAAATATTCTTACATGTTATGTAAAATTTAATCATTTAATAAATCTAAAATATATTTTATTCATTTATTAATAAATTTTTCCTACTAACATTATTAAATTTTATGTAATAGTGTGTATTTGTTGTGAAATACAGTTATTTAATACTAAATATAATTTCTGATCCTTATTTGAGTTAATAAAAATTCAATTCAGTTTACTAATTTAATTATAATACTCATCCTACTTTTACAATTTGTGATTTTTTTTAAGATTTATAATAAAATTTAAAACAAATCATTCAACTAGATATTGGGGAAATGTGGCCATATAATGGATCATATGAACAATATAAGAAGGCCCATAAAATCTGTGATGAAAACTAGACCGTCCATGAATATTGAATTTATGGGATTAATCTAGAAGCCCAAATTTAATTAAACTCCAATATATTTTCTCAAATATCAAATAACATATTTGATAAAAAATATAAGGCTTAAATGCACAAAAAAGGGTCCCAACTAATACTTTTAGGTCCATCCCTCTATTCTATCATGGAATTAAAAACAACCCACATTTATTTACATTTCACCTAATATAGACATCAATTGAGCTGATATTTGGGGGTGTGAAAGTCAGGATGTAGAATCCCAATTTTTTTAAGAAATTTGTTCATATTAAAGTGATTTTTTTTCTAAAATCGAATTATCATTCTGACTTCTGAAAAAGTCTTGAAAAAATGGATAGAAGAAAATTATTTAACACAACAATAACAACATCGCCGAAAAAAATCTATTTGATGAAAAATTTTGTGGATGTAATTTAAATATCCATATCTACACCTTAGAAGAATAATATTTCTCCTGATTCATCTATTTGAATTATAAATATTTTTATTCAAATAGAGGGGTGGTTTTGGAGTCAAAATAGTCCACCACATTAGGATATAAATACATCCCCCTCTTCTCCTTGAAAAGGGATGGAATTTCCACACTTATAAGGATAGGTTTACATGACCATGGAGTTAAAAAATTTCTAGGAGGTCCTTCTAAAATCAGGTTTTGACTTTAGATACCATTCTTCTTTGCATTATTTTTATATTCTTTTTCCCTTGTATTCATTTGTAATTGTGTATGTTTCATTTATTTTCTTTTTAATTGAATATTAATAAATGTTTCTTCATCATATTCTATAATTATAATCCAAATATTATAGTGAAATAGTAATGATGATAAATGATTTTAAATAAAGCTAAAAACTCTTTCTGATTTGTATTTCTTATTCAATCAAAATTCTATGTTTTGTAATATTAATATTTCATGTGTATGTTCGGCACACCACTCTTTTCTTATCTCACCATGTTGTTTATCCTTGAAAAAAAATCCTAATAATCCAAACTATAAAATTAACTATCTCAGTATATTAGTAAATCGTCTGTTGGGGTGAGTTATAATTTGGGTTTGTGAAGTGAATTATGGATTTGGCTTGATTTACATTCTTCAGACAATCATTATGTTTGTGAAATTGGATATGTCATGTATTATTGGCACATATTTTTTTACATGTGGATTCCATGTATTATTGAAACAAAAAGTAAACATGGGTTAATTAAATATTTAATGTTCCATAAATGAGAATTGATAAAGATCAGAACCCTTGTAAAGGCATGGATTAAAGCAAAAACATTTGGTAATTCCATTCAAAATCATGTTCTAAGGTGGATGTTAATTTAATGAAATGTTTTTATAATATCAAGGATGTCATAATATTACATCAAAAATAAAGAACTCACCCCAATATTTATTAAAATTTTGAATAAAATTTCATCAATCAATCACTTCACATAGTCTCTACAAACAAACCCATAATTAAAAATAATAAAATTATAAATGATAAACTCCAAAAAAATAATACCATTAACGACGATTCAACCAGAGTGTCACTATACACATTTGAAGAGAACCAGAAATTACAACATTTGATAGGAAATAATCAGATACACTTAAAATGGAACTATTTCCAGGACAATGAAATGATTATTTATAGTTTTTTATTAAAAAAAATTAAAAATTTATTAAAAAAATAAAATAAAAAAATCTGAAAAAACACAATGAAAATCCCATATTTTCTTAAAAATAAAAATTTAAAAAAACACACAATGAAAACCCACCTTTTTCATCCTTTTCTAAAAATATTTTTATTCCCCAAAGCCTCCTCTACAGTCCATCAATTTTTTGACCTGATAATAGAGAAAACATTTCTCCAACATGGGAGGAACATTAGGGATTGTCAAATCAACCAAGACACATTCATTTCCCATCCAATTGAACTATATTTTCCCAATACTAGGTAAAAACCCTTAAAACCTCACTACCCCTAATATGAATTACCAACCCCTTGGTATTCAATATCCAAACACTGAGGTATATTTCAAATTAAATTCTGGTTTTATTCATCTTCTACCTCATTTCCACAGGCTAGTCAGTGAGGATACACATATTCACCTCAATGAGTTCTAGGTGGTTTGTTCTTCCTTGAATTATAAATGGACTTCTTAAAAACAAATAAATCATAGAGCATTACATTTCTCTTAATCTGACTCTTCCAATTCATGTTCTACTAACGACATGATGGTTCTATAAACACCTAGAATGTAATGAAGTATCTACTTTTTGAGAATTTATTACATTCTTATTGAATAGATTCTATTTTAATGTAAAGAAGTGGTATTCGTCAATTCCCCAATGAATCACTCCATGAATACTGGGAGAGGTTCAAAATGATTATAGAAATATTCCCAAACAACCAAATCCCTGACCAAATCATTATCCAATACTTATATGAGGGGTTATGGGATGTGGAGATAACTCTCATTGATACCTCAAGTGATAGTTCTCTTATTAACAAAACTCTTATAGATTAATGATATATCATAATAAACATGGATATAAAAACATTGTAATTCCATACTCGAAAACATGCTCAAGTAAAAAAAAGTTAAAGAGAATAAATCATAGAGCCTAACAATATGAATTAGAGGATTATTGAACTTATAGGCCTTGTGTGAAAACTAACTATAGATACCAAAGCCCCAACCTCATATTCCCCACAAACTGTTTTCCTTGTAATTATAAAAAATTGTGGAATCTATAGATCACTAGCTCATCCAACTTACACAAGTTCACAACCACAATATGCCCCTCAATTTTTTCTAGTTAAGTTGATCTCAATGCATTATATGTTCAGTGGAACACCATCCCTCAATAATCAAGTCATTTCATTATAAACCCCACCCAACCCCCACTCCAATCCCTTCTCTTCTACTTATTACATTGGAATGGTTTATGGAAATCCCTCCTTTATTCCCCCTTAGTTACCTCCTCAAAATCCAAAACAATTAAAATATATTCAAGGTTTTGGTAACTTCCAAACAACCTTATCCTTTTTTTCATTATCCTAAAAGAAGAAATCCTCTTTCTTTTCCTCCTGGTATCCACCATCTTAGCGATCTTTCTCAATTTCCAACACAATTCAAGCCCTTTCCCAAAAGCCCAAATCAGAGAAATCCCAATGTACGACATGCCTCTTCTTCCATGTAACCCTGAGAATGTGTTCTGTAATATATTTCCTTTTTCATCCATTCTAGTATGAAAAAAATTGAAAACAAAATTGTTCAACTTGCATCGCACATTATCCACCAGTAACAACACAATTATTCCCAAATCCCATCTCACCCATTTCTCAAGACCAAGGGTAATGTAATCGAAATATCCCTTATATAAGGAAAGGAAATAATTATTCCTCATGATGAAAACTTAAATCCCCTTTAAAAAGTGATCTAGAAAAAGAAAAAAAATTCCAAAAAAAGAACATGAATCCACTCCCTCACATACTTTCATTCCTCTAAAAAACCCAATTCCTTTTCCCCAAACTTTTAATAGGACAATAAAGCCCTTTGAACCTGAATTTGAAAGGATTTACATGTTTAAGAATCTTGAATTAAACGTTCCCCTCTTAGATGAAATAAAAAAATCTCTAATTATGGAAATTTTCATAAGGAATAATTCACCCATGAGAGACAACTAGGACCATTTAAAATGTTTCAACCCAAAAATCAATTACCATGAAGTATAAGGATCTAGGTACTTTTATGATTCCATGCTAAATAGAAAGTTATAACTTTGATGATAGACTCATAGACTTGGGAGACACAGTAAATTTCATTCCCAAATCCATATTATCCAACATTTTTCAAGGTCACTTACACCCAATGAGTGTTGTCATCCAGTTAGCCAATCGAAGCATAGCCAATCCCGAGGTAATAATTGAGGATGTTCTTTTTTGAGTCAAAGATCTTATTTTACCATATGGTTTCTATGTACTTGACATGGAAGGTGAGACAAATTATTTATAATCTCCTTTGATTTTTGGAAGACATTCCCTTAAGAAATCTAGAACTAATATTGATTTTCATGATGACATCGTATCCATGGAATTCATTGAACAACTGGTCAAATTTAATATTTTTCAATCTATAGGATACCCATCAGATAATCAACTATTATTTTCCATACATTATATTGAAATTATGTCTTAGAGTGTGTTTAACCTTGATCCATTATGTTCTTCTGGTTCTAATGATAATGATGTTTTTGAATTTCACATCCTCATTAACCAGTTAAAAAATGGAAGAATTTTATGTTAAACTATTTTTTGTAAACTCCATCGATCTAAAGGTTTATGTAAAATATTTGGAATCCCATATATCCTCTGATATCCACTTGGATGGTAATGAGAAAAATGAACTAGCATGTTCATTTTTTGACTCAAATAAAATTATCAAGTATTCATTATTTTCTATCTATGATTCTGAAAATTCTCTAATAAGACTAGTTAACAATGAACCAGTGTTTTTATCTTTTTCCAATGGTAGATAAGTTTTGTTGATTTTTCTTACATTAATAATGTGATCCCTAGTGAGGTGGAAATTGATAGTTATTTGAAAAAATCATTGATTTTAATTATCTATAAAACTATATTCAATATGAATTCCGTTTGATCCTCTTACAACACATTGCAAAATGGTTAAATATTTATGTTAAAAACAATTAGGATCTCGTTATCTGATTTGGTGTTATATGAACCTAAAATAAATGCATCATTGAAATTGAAACATCTTCTAGAATTTTCAAGAATATAAAACTAGAACATTATGGAAAACATCATTTATCGTGTTGAATACTAAAGGTAGGATACCCACATTATCTATCCACCCTATTGAATTACTAGGGAAACAATAAGGATGATAAAAAATTACCCAATGAACAATTAGGAATTAGAAAGGATAAGTTTTTCTAGAAATAAACTAGAGTTGGAAAATATTTTGGCCATCATCATACTATGTGCAGTCCACTTCCTCTATCTAGTTGTAGAAAAAATAAATACATCACTTTTTAGGGGGAACCCCAAGATTTCTTTTAATTTTATAAATTCTAAATTTCTTTTTAGTTTTTTTATTAAATTAATAATGTTTTTTATATTTTATTATCTTATAGGAAATGTATAATTTTGAATGAATCACTAGAGATGACACATGCCCCAAGAACCATAAATAGTTCCACCTACCCACCACTAGATAGTGACTATGACCCACCAAATCTAGACAAGGGGCACCCATTTCCCTTTAGCTCCCTCTCTCTTTCTTCTTTACCCATCTATATATCTCACCCCATCTTTTAACTCTAATATTATTCCCTTTTTGTACTACTTTATTTATCAAACCATTTTTACCTATTTATATTTTATGTGATTTTGTAGTAAGGAAAATTCAAAAAACTAAAAAATAAAAAACAAAATTAAAAAAAATGGTATAATTACATACCATTAAATTTTGAAATTTTTTCCAACCATTTTGGAAATTCAAAAGACTTGTTTTTGTCATAGTATTTTTTTTTAATTTAATCATAATATTGGATAAAGATTTTTGTTTCAAGACTAATAAATTTTAAATGAACATATTTTTATTTAAAAAATGTGTTTTCCATCCCATGAAGAATAAAATTATCATTCATACCAAGGTCCACTATGACCATTTTTAATAATGTGTTTTTACCTCTTATTTTGATTCTTGAGTTTTTCACCATTGAGTTGAATTTCCTAATTTAGAATACATTAATATGACATAGGCATTTTCTGAACTACATGAGAATTACAATAGACAAATTTTCTCCCATTACCCTTACTTTAATCCTCATTCTAAAAGCTCATTCGAGCCTTTAAAAACCATTGACATTGTTATCCACATTAAAAGCCACAAAATTTGTCCCACTCAATATCTACATGGATTTTTATTATAGAGTTTATTAAAAATTATGTTTTTTAGAATGGATTTCTTTTTGGGAATTTTTTCCATGATTTTCAATGTGTCCTCATGTTATTGTGGGAAAAATATATTTAATTATAGTAAGATTTATTCATTAATTGAGGTTCAGAAATGTATATATATATATATAAATATATTAATTTTATAGAAAGGTTATTTTAAAAGATTAAAAAAATTTAAAAAATATAATGTATCATGTCTTGGGTGGGTAAAAACCTCTCTTACATAATCATTGATCTTACTATACCTATTAATATTAGTGTCATGAGGAGGTAAAACAAGGGTTGGTAGATAAGTGTGAGATTTATTCCAAAATCAGCTTACAAAAAAACAAAAAATGGAAAACAAACACTTTCATCATCATTTATTATGTCATTGAGAGAGGTTTTCTATTTTATTCATATTTTATCATTTCACCCCTTCCAATTTTATTCCTCTATTTTCTTCCATCATAAATTAATGAGATTTTAAATATTTGTGTCTATTTCATTCCATGTATTAGTTCCTTAAGAACTATGAATTTCTCTTTCAATATTAGTTTTTTACCCCTATTTTTCTATCTTTTTAAAATTATATTCCCACCATCCAATATACACTAAAAACTTGTAGAAAATAAATATTGATTATTGTGAACTTTATAATAGGTAATATGAGATGAGAGCTCTTTAAAACTAAAAGATTTTTATTTGTGGTTGTTGAATGAGTGATCCTATATAAATAATTTTTTATCATCCTGAGAGGAGTGATTTCCTTGTTACCACATTTTCTAACTAAAACTTTGAACAGGAAAAATAAATTGTTTTCAACAAATTATCTATATAAAACATTGTGGTGGAATTATTTATCGATGAGTAATCTATTATAAACCCTCTAATTGGGGAAAACAAAATTTTAATATCGGTTGGTGAGATAAAGTTATTTTTTTTTGTTTTTATATTTGTTGTAAGTGAGGGAAAAAAACAAGACTAAGTGTGGGGGAGTTTATTTTTTTAATTTATTCATATCATTTTGTGAAATACTCATGTTTTAATACAAAATATAATTTTTTTTCATTATTTGAGTTAAACTAGATTTGATTCAGTTTACTATTTTAGTTATAAATCTTACAATACTTATCAAATATTTATTATTATTGTTTTTTAGGGTTCCTAATTTAATTTCCATCAATCCTTTCAACTAGATATTGGACCAATTCATCCATATAATGGGTCATATAGATCACACAACAAGGACCACTAAACATGTGATGTGAGCTTGAAAATACATAAATATAGAATTTATGGGCTCAATCAAAAAGACCAAATTTTATGAAACTCCAAAGTTAGTTCTTGAATATCCAATCAAATCTTGGGTAAACTTTTGAAGCCCCAAATATACCAAAAAGGTTCCCAACTGATGCATTGAAGTCCAACTCATAATTCTATCCATGAATTAAAGTTACCCCAATGTTCTTATCATTTCATCCAATAGATACATAAAATTGATTTGGTATTTTGTGTTGTGAAATAAAAGATGTAGGCTCACAACTTTTATGATTATTTGTTTTTATTTTAGGTCATCTTCATGTCCAAAAACCCATTCACATTGTGACATTTGAAAAATAGTAGGGAAAATGGACATTTGAACATTGTTTAATAAAAAAACCATATCCTAGGATAAAAACTGATGGATTTACAATTTGGATGGGTATGTTTCTTATCTGATTCATCAATATTGAAGAATAATATTTCTATAAACTCAACATTCTAAATTATCAAATTGGAAAGCCATATGGAGGGACATATTTCAAATTCAAACAGTCCACTAACATGGACTGTAAATACATCCCCCTCTTCTCCTTGTATGGGTTTTAAATTTAAGATCATAGGAGGATATGCTGGCATTAACATAGCATTGAAAAAGGCCTGGTATGACTTTCAAAACTCAATTTTCAACTTGAGATTCCATTCCTATATTCTTTCTTTTCATGTTCATTTTATCGTTTTTTTCATTTTTAAATGTGTAAGTTTGTTATCTTTTATATTGAATAGTAATACACGATTATTCATAATATTTTTTAATTATAAACCAAATTATTTTGTGATAGATTTATGTTCTTATGTTATATTATGTAATGTTAAAACCACTTTCCTTTTTCTCTTTCTTATTAAATCCAAATTTAGTGATTACCTCTCTTCACATTTCGTGTTTGTGTGTTCGGAACACCACTATTTTATTTTCTCATTCATTTCATCTCTTTATAACTCATATTAATAATCATACAATAAATAATATTAACTATCTAATTGGCTGATTAAATCATCAATAGGGGTGTCTTACAATTAGGGGATGTTATCCTATTGGGATATTTTTCTCGATTAACATTCTTTAAATTAACATTGTGTATGTAAAATTGGATATGTTATAGATTATTGAAACATCTTTATTGGCATGTGGATTCCATATATCAATATAAACACATGTACACATGGGTTTCTATATTATTAAACATTTCAGAAATGATAATTAAAAATATATATAAAACTGTTTTTGAGGTTTTGATTAAATTAAAAAAAATCTAGGAATTCTGATTGATAAATTATTGTGAATTGGATGATAATTTAATCAAATATTTTCCTATTATCAGGGATGTAAAAAAATTGCATCCCTAATAATTATATCATCCTAATATTTACAAAATTTCTAAACTAAATTCCATAAATCAATAATTTCACTTCATATCTACAAAGAAACCCATATTAAAAATACAATTCATATTAATAATGAAATAAAAAAAGTTCCATTTCTGAGGATTTGAATTGAGTTCCATAATACACATTATCAAACTACAAGAATATTGAATTTTTGATATGCGAAAATTATCCGCACTTCACCACCATAATAAAAAATATATCAATAAACATTTTGTATTCGATATGAATTTGTTATTTTTTTAAAGTATTAAAATTAAATTTTATTATATCACATAATCCCTAAATGAACTAAAGGATATTTATCCTGACTTTACTAAAAAATGTGGCTAGAAAAAGTTATCCAATATAATATATTAATCTCTAATACCTTAATTGTAACTCTAAAATTTCATCTTAATCTATTCCTAAAGTGTTTATTATAAAAGCCCTTTATATTATATCTCCAATAAATAAGTATTATTTTTCTTAGATAATCCATTAATTTAAACTGAAAGGTAATATATATGTCAACCCAATATAAAATTTTTCAAAATATCATTAATCTATTCAATATCCTATAAATTAAAAAATATTTAATACTATAATAAGATTCCAATAATTAACTTAATATTTATCCACAAAAATTATTATATGAAAAATAAATCATACAAACCAGTATATCACATAGGTCAGTTGTAGTTGTTTCACCCTTATCTCTCTTCATTTATGGGTTCAAACCCTGAATCCTTTTTAGGATTCGATGGGTTATCACCCAATATGCAAGTTTTACATTTTCTTAAACCGTGAAAAATATTATGTGGTAATAATATTTATAATTCTCCATAATAATATAAAATCTTAAAGAATATTATTAACATCTCCAGATATAAATTAGTAATCAAATCACTTCTTTTAACCATGAATGTTTGCTATACAACCCATTTTTTTAAAAAAAAAATCAATTAATTTTAATTTACTATAATCACATCATCATCACGAACATCCCTAAGACTATATTTTCCTCAATCAAGTGTTTTTACATAGGATATCCTCTTACTATTAAATTAACTTACCAGCTCATTATTAACATTGAACATATTCTTGAAAACTGTTAAAGAAAAACTACTACAAAAAAATCCTTATAAGTTTCATGATTCTTGTAACTGGAATACCATTGATAAAAATAATCCAACAAAACTATTGAGTTCCAAGACCTAAACAATTAAACCATTCCACATTAATTATATTCATATCATAGTCCCTTAGAAATCAATCATATAATTAGGTAATCGACTCATACAATTACTATGTCCCATACATTTAAGACATTTAACAATTCATGGTCCCTTAGGTTGGATTTATTTCCCCACATATTATTAACCGGAATCTTAATTTTTCTTTATAAATTAAATGATTTCCCCTTATTTTCTACACATAAATCACCTTATATTTCATTTCAGTTATGTTATAATGTGTCTCCTTCAACATTATATACATTTATAAAATCTAATAACCTTTTATTTTTTATCATTAACATTTGAACATCCATAAGACACTATCCTTCTCTTTTTTGATTCATTTGAAAATTCAAAAATGGTTTATTTGTTAGTGATAATATGAGATATCTCATTTGTAATAATCACATGATGTCTAATTATCCTTCCTAATAGGTTAATAATATCACTAGGAAAATCATTACATTTCCCATCACATTGGTTTTCAAAATCCATTCTCCAATTTAAAACAGTTATCTAAAAATATTTAAACAAACAAGATTATAATGAATTAACATACCAAAGAGAAACCTAAAAACCTAGAGAAAATAACATATAAATTATAAGTATGTCCTCACTTATCGGAATATAGGTTTCTATCTATGTTATCCATCATAATGATTCCTATTAGTTTTTCTAGCCTAAAAATTAATTTCAATCCTTTGTAATAGTTTATAATGACTTTGTCAAATTTCTAGAGAATATCCCCTTGGAGTTTCAAAATAGGTTACTAGTAAGGTATGTTGTAATGTACTAGGTAATCCTTAAGTAATTACCTAGGTTCTTTTTTTATATTTATCAACCCTAGGTACATCTATTTCAAAAACAAGTCAACTTTTAATATGTATACATGGGTGTAATTACTTGGAAACTACTCACACTACAGTTTACCAATATTCTAGGAAAACTTTATACATAGAGTCTTATCCTTGAACATATCTATAGGTTTCTCACTAACATTTTCTCATCCTTGTTTAAAAAGGTTAACTAATACATTCATATGATACCAATTATATAGACTCATGGATTTTAAAAATATTATTACATGATACATAAAAATAAGATCCTATAATCATAACATAAGGACATTAAATGCGAAATATCTTTAAAATACTAGGTTTATAATGCATAGAATGAAAAATAAAACATTAAATATTTTTTTATTATGCATATTGAGCTCTTAAATACATTAGATCTCTTTAAAAAAATATGGTATAACCTAAGGATTACATGAAAAATAGGGGTGTCAAAAAATTGCAAGTAAGGGAATAAGCATGATAATGAAGCATAACATGTGAGAAAAATTTATAAAATGATGTCATAAAAGAGAGGGTACATGAGTAATAAAGTAGAAGAGTAAAAGAAAGAGAATGGTATCATATGATCATTGAAACGTGAGAAATTTTAAAAAATATAAAACATTACACAAAATTACGTTATGGATAAATTCCCAGACAATATAACATAGTAGTCAACATCCCTTAAAGGATAAGGTTAACTCTTAATCCCATACATGCCATACCATGGGACTAAAATATTTCCCTATGAATTGGAATGGTATATAAATATAGTCACATTCGTTATATTAATTTTATGTATATGCATATGAGTTCCATATAATGAAATGAAATATAATTTTGAAAATTAAGAATTAACCATGGAAAGTAAATGTGTTACATAATATTTCCTCATATCATAATCAAAGGAAATTTCAGAATGAATTCATTTGATAAATGAGACTATGGAATATATAAAACCATCAAATAAACTGAGAGTATTATATGTATATATGTGGGAAAATATATATATAGAAATTGTAATAATTATATATAAATAATGTTTTTTTATTGATGAATAAATATACCTTTATAAAAATTAAAAAAAATCTGGATGAAAAAAAAATTTAGCTTTTCAATTTTTTTTTTGAAAAACTAAATTTTAAAAATATTATTGAAATTTTTTTATTTTAAAATTTACATGGAAACATATAGAGGAATATTAAAGTAAACTAATTTTCATGATTACAGAAAATATCATCCATACAGTACACGCTAAAATAATATTCCTTTTACATTTTTTGTAAAAGTAAAAAAGTGTCTTGTTTGAGAATGATAAGAATATTTCTTATAAAAATTGCTGTAAAAAGTATAAAATTGGTAAAAATTAATGTAAATAATAATTGAAAAATACATGAATCCATTTTTGAAAAACACTTTTATTAAATTGTTGACATGGAAGGGAAAATGTTTTCATCCAAAATGAGTACTAAATTCTATTTTTCTTAAAACAAATTTCTAAAAAAAATATAAGTAAAAAGAAGAGTAATACTGTAAAATTAATTGTAATGTTCATGAATAAACATATGAGAATAAAAGGTAAGGGTTTTATTAGTTAAATATCAGATAAATTAAAACAATTGAAATCCAAAAATATGTAATCCCGATAAAAATGAGATTGAAACATAAACCATTACCTCTTTGGTAATTTATGAACCATAAACCCCATGAATAAATAAAATTAATTATAAAATTAAATACTATAAAGTATTAAAGATTTATTATGTAATACTAAATGGTGTAGTATATACACCATATAAAATAAACATATTTCATAAAATAACATGTATCTCAAAGAATAAATTCTTGAGACGAAACCCTTACACCATTCATATCATTTTGGTAAGAGATAATGAATTTTTTAATTATGTGAAAAAAATAGATAAAAAGGGTAAATAAAACATAATATAAGTAAATTTAATTTGACACATAGTCATATAATAATATAATCAACTAAGTAGACATATAATCTAATAAATGGAAATTGAGATAAGAGACCCCTTACCTCATGCTTACCTCTGGTTGAATTCTTTTTAAAGCTATATACATTTGTTTTAAACATGTTATTAACTTACTCTAGATTCATAATAAAATTTATAAAATCATATATGATCCATATTATGACATATTACCACTCTTACATTAACAATAACTCATTATCACTATTTTCGTTTGTTATTTTTCTTATTTTTCCTCACATGTTTTATCATGAATGTTCAAGATATAGAATATAGGATGAAGTTAAATAATATAAAGAATTATATATATGTAATAAATATTTTTTTTCATTAGTTATATCATTATACTAATTAATTTATTTTTAACATGAAGAACAAATCTCACCATTTCATGGAGACGATAGGATGTATGTATGCATGAGCGACATTATCATTTCATTAACGGCTGAATTGGTAAGGAAGTTTATTGTATATTAATTTTCTAGAATCAATATGATGTCATATATTTCACATATATTCATTAAATATTTCTTTTATTACAATCTATTACTAGAATTAGCAAAAAACAAATCACATCACTTCGTGAGGTGATAGTCTACCTTACACATGATCAATGATATTGTATCCCATTTGATAGAGGATGATATGTTTTTAGGAAATGATAATAAAATAAAAAACATATCAGTATATTTAAGATAACTATGTTATTATATTACCATGGTTTAATAATATTTATGTGAGGTTGAAGAAGAAAAAAAAATTATTGCCTAAGTGGCGTTATCTCTTGTTCAAAAAACATATTTAGGTTTGTAATGAAATACTCTATAAGTTAAATTTATGATCAAAAAAATATTCTATATTGATGGGAGGGAATTTATAAATTTATTTGTTTATTTTTTGGTAAATAATTTTTGGATTTGGAAGTGTGAAGAGAGGAGTAGAGGGTGCGGCCTTATATAAGTAGGGGAGATGACACATATCAAATTTTTGAAATGAAAGAATTACAGACAAATTTTTCTCTTTCAAAAAGGATAAAAAATGGTCCATATTATAATATTATAATATATAAGGTTTAAATGTGACCATGTAATATGAATTAGATTGGTTTAGTTCATTTTAAACCCTTATCTTTTTAGTTTAACCCCCAGTAAGCCTATTTTTACTTTATCTATGGTAAATAATTTTTAAAGCTTTGACAATTAAATATGGTAAAAAAATTAAGTCAAAATTATTAGATTATATAAATTATTCTTATTCCAAATATGGAATCCATTTTGAAAAATTTAACAAAAATAATTGGGATAATTTAATTTAATGTTAAACCCATAAATTTTTTGAAAAAACGGTTTCCGAAAAGAAAAATATTCAAAAGAAAAAAAGTTTATATATCAAAATTCCATATGAAATTGACCCCAATGAATTATTTTGGATTTATAAATATTTAACTTAAATATTTTCATTTTTAAATACAAATTAAAATTATATGGTTCTTGTATATTCTTTAAGAAAAAAGGAAGTTAAAAATCAATATTTTTCTCTATTAATCATAAAATTTATCTTTTCAGAAAAATATAAAAAATTAAACCTATGCTAATTTTGATATGTAGATGTCATAAATTGAAGTTAATGTTTTAAATTTTCTTCTAAAGGTCATAAAATAATTAAATATATTATTTTATCAAAGAATTATATAAAAATAGTTTTAAAAAAAAACATATTTTCAAAGAATAAAATGAATTTAAAAAAATTCAGTGATCAGTTAATAAGATTCTATAAATTAAAGTATATTATATAGGACCATTTATACATTTTTTAAATCTATTTATCCAACTCAAACTCACATATTTAATGGATATATTATAATGTTATTATTTAAATTATAATGTTAATAGTGTATCACTGTTTGTTAAAACTCTATGTTATGAGTTATGCAAGCTATCGAAGAAATTAAATTAATTTTAAAAAACTCCTATAGTATCGGTTTGTCAAAACTTTGTCTTTGATCAGTATTATGTGTCATTTATATTACAATTAAAATAAAACTATTTTTTTAAAATATTGGGGTGTTATATATTATCGGAACAAATATACCAAACCTCAGATGATATTGATTCCATAATTGATGAAAAAACCACTTGATTTTGTATAACGATCCACTATCACCCAGATAACTTCATAATCCCACTGAAATTGATGATAAATAGTGACTAAATACATCAAAATATCCTCCCACTTCCTCTCAAAAACATATATCATTTGGGGGAAACCCCAAGGAACATGGGGTAAAGTTATAACCTTTTAGAAGGCAAAAACATGGGACCGAAACTGTGAAACTGAATGACTCAACCCAGAAAACCAAAACTGACAAATTAAATATTATTACAACATTTTTATGCCATGATGTACTACTATGTACATGTTTAAAAACCACTGAATAAACACCTAGTGCCTCACAAAATTAATTATCATCCTTCCTTGAAACAAATCCCCATGTTGAACATTCACAAACCATCCATTAGGGGTATCACCTTAGAAAACTCATATTGGAAAAACAATCACCTTAAAATCCACCAAAAGGGGATCCTCCTCTATTTGTACTAAATATGAATTCACCATCATCCAAAAGTGTAATCCTTGGTAACCATCCTATCTCTTATAAATATGGCTCATGGATAGATATTCAATCGCTCTCGAAGAATATATAGACTCATGAATGATATTATTGTGTATCTTCTAGATCATGACATAAACTACAATATTATCCTTTAATAGTGTATAATTAATGTTAAAGTAAATGTATTTTTTAAATTCCAATCACTGTTACAATGAAAATATCATGTCACATTGGGAGAATACATATCTCTGGATCTTGTGATCTATAAAAATCCCAAAAGATTCACTTATTTGATAGTGTCCAAAGAACTAATAACCAAACATAATCGAATCCAACTCAAGATCATGGGTTGAATAGTTATTTTCTTGTGGTTATAAATACTAATACCCACAATAAACCAAAACATAATGTTATATATAGACACTACCCAATATAATGAGTGAATCATTAAAGTATTCCCCATAATGGACTCCCTTTAAAAAATCAAGAACAATATTACTAACCAGTTTATTATTTAGGAACATTTAATAAAAATTGCACAGATTAATCAAAATGAATACTAGATCATTTTAGGAAATGGTTTTTAGTAGGGAAAGAACCGAATATAAGTTTGTTATGAACATCCTATAATAGATTAAAAGTCTTAAGAAACCCCATAGCATTAAAAAATTCTTGGGTGTGACTAAGAGATGACCACCTCAATCGTTGATGGATATATAGAGACTCTACACTAAAACAAAAAATTCACATCAAATGAACTTCATGAGCCTAGATTTTACACATAAATATCTTCCCAAATAGATTCTAATGATGAATAACTCTCAAAACAGAACATTGATGCTTTATATTCTCCTCCATAAACATGGAGTACAAAATGATTATTTTGATGAACATAATCAAAAAAATTTCTAGAGACTCATGGAATGTTGAATTCATCATTCCCATGAACATGTATGGAGAATTCATGAAACAAAATTAAATTATAATTAACAAGTAATTACTATCACAACATCATAAATAAGTATTTAGAATACCATCATCCTTCACTCAAATTTGATGATATCCATATCGTAAGATGATTTAAGATAACCATATATCCCCCATAATCAAATAAAATATATAATTACTAATTTTAAAATGGTAGAGATTCATAAATATCTATTAATTCATGAAATAAATATAAATACATATATGAAAACTTCCATTGGCCTTACTTGAGAATAAAACTGAAGAACCCCCATAGTGAAATGGTGATTAAATAAAACTCATTTCAAGGGATCATTGATCTATATTCACTACTAGAACAACTATTAAATAACTATTGTATATGGATAAATTGATACTGGAGAAGTGGTTGGCTATAAATACTTTACAAACCTGATCTTTTATCAAGGGGAAACAAAAATAACGCTTCTTGGATGAAAACATGGTATGTTTCCACATACCTAGAATACATTACAAGCTAATCATATGATTAACACAGTCTTAACTCATCTATATAATAATACAGGTAATGAACTAACTTATAATCCATTTGAGGGTCTCACTCTCCAACGTACATGGATGAATCTTTATTGTCACCATAGATCAAAATCTTCTTCCTAAAAAAATCCATAGTAATGTGAAAAGATTACATATATTACTTGAATATTATGTTTTTATATGAATGTATTCATAAACATATGAAGTCTCCCCAATAAAGGGGTTCCCCTTCTAGTAGTTAAAAACCTCTACAATATTCAAACAAATTAACTCGACCAGAAAAAATCATATTCAATGCCATGGGATTGGAAGAATCTACACCTCATGACCAAAAGCCCGGAAAGAGGTAGGTTAAAAGAAGTTTTGTGTATATCTAGAATCAAATAATGAATGCAACCATTTATAAAAAAAAATAAAAGGGTTCCACATATGATATCTGACTCACCGGGTGTTGGATGCCCCAAAGCATGAATCTTTCCACATCCTACTCCACAACGTCTTTAACCCTTATAAATACCACCTTAATAGTGTCTCTCATCTCTATGAGGATAAGAAGCATCACATGGCTATCATCTACCTGCACATCCTCCCCACTATTGATCAGAAACTAGAGTTCCTTGCTCAGGATATATTGGATACTACTACAGTAATGGTGTAACATAAACCAAAATAACTTCCAAATAATAACTTCCTATAAAGGTTTGGAAATCCAAAAATTGATTGTCATATCATATATAAAAAAAAATTATATCTTAGTAGAGGCCTGAGAACCACCCTCTCAGGTAAAATGATATTAAGAGGGATGGGACCTACACTTGCCTTTGTGAAAACCCATCTATATTGAAAAATATAAACTCTATATTATATTTAATTTCTTTGAATAATCTTGATGAATCACCTCTTATAATGATCTATTAATATTTATTTTCCTCTTAATAACTTATAATATCAATAGATCCTCCATTTATATTTACTATATAAATAGGTTAACATAGAACAAAATATATATATGTAAAGACTCCCTAAAATTACTCAACCTAGCCTCCTCATCTGTATGAAGTTCTGAAGAATATTATAGAAGGTTCCTGAAATGGATACCAAAATCATGTATGCAAGAGCTACCCCATCAAATGGTAAGAAACTCTTAATAGCTACCTATCATAATTCATCGTAAAACGTTTCCACGAAATTGAAAACTCCTAGCAATCCCCAAGGATCATGAATCACAACTTCTGAGATGCCCCATGTAGAATCATCACTGCTAATGAAACCTAGTGGTCATTTGAACTATGGATCGATTTGAAGGTTATCTACACTTATTAAAAATAGTCCTATATGAATAAATCTCAAATATAATCCTCATAAATTTATAGTCTATATAATTTGAACTCTCAAAGTGTCCTCCTCCAAGTCGCATCATCATCAATCTCAACAATGTGGAGATTTTTTCGGTACATATAGCTGTGAATCTTTGGCATGAACATGATGGGGACGTTGACCTAGAGAGATTTAAAAAAAAGAAAAATGGTTGTGGACTCATAAACCATGAATATATATTATTCATGATTAATTAATTATGGTTAAACCTAACACCATGGATTACCTAATTTATACACAAGTGTAAACAAGAATGTTTTTTTATCTTTCCTAATGTCTCTACCCCCAAAACTAGTATCACATAACATAATAGGCTCAAAAAAATAAAATTTCTTGCAATAGAACATAGGAGGTCCTAAATACTCATTTCATAGCCAATTATCCTTGTTTATATCATATAATAATGCCATATGACATCATTTACCTACAAATCCAATAATTCCCCAACAATTACTAGCTTTAAAAATCATCATATACCTCATTCTACTCTCTTATACCACTCAATCACAACCCCCCACCCTATAGGGGTATCCATACTAGGCTAACAATGATAGAATGAGAGCATTGATACCCAATGCCTACATCCAATAGGCCATGGGTTTGAAACAAGCATAGAGGGAATTTCATACACATGAATGTGAGGAATTACCCTATAAGAATAATGTGAGAAATGAGAGAAAATATGAGACATAAAAACAAATATTGATCCATATAAAATAAATAAAAGACACACACACACAATGATATATATGTTTATCGTTAAACAAGATAACAAATATAAAATGGAAACTACTAGTACCAAATAAAATCCTCGGTAGTGACCTTGAATCTCAAACAAAACCTCAACAAATCCCTGATATAATAGTATAGTATGATCAAAATATATTACTATGGGCGTGAAAATCATTTTATATAGATGTAGGATGATCATAATAGTTAAACTTAGTTGGATGATCCCTAGACCCATTAGTGAAAAATTAAAGAAACCAGTTTATATCAAAGTGAATAAACATTGAAAATAACTCCTTACTTAATAATGTATACATAATTCCCAATGTCACCAATCATTTCTCAATATTTATCACATACAAGATATAATATAGTGTTTAAAATATAAGAAAAGTGAAGGATCCCCACTACCACATCTCCACCATTTTTCTCCTCCAACCCCAACATCACAAATCATGATATGTTTTTCTCAAACAAGACACATGAGCCAAAGGCAGTTGAATATAATAATAGCATTAACCTCATGCATTACTATTTTACCTTGATATTTCATATTGGCAGTTGATTTTGAGGAGCTCAATATAGTTTCAAAATCATGGACATCGTTAGGATTTATCCATACTGTTGATGCTCATTTTTGTCACATTGTCCAAAGGAATGGAAAGGAAAATGACTTAGTACAAAGTGATTCATCCTTTGAAGAAAACATCAAAAATCGACAAAGGCATGAACAAGGATTCAAATGGACATGCCCCGTGCAAGTTCCATCACCGTCATGAAAGTACACTTGTGTGATGCCTAATGGTCGCACAAGTGACTTGCGCACCCTAAGTGATAACCACCTGGGGTCTTCTCTAGCCTATAAATACCCCTGGTGGCCCCCCCTTTGGAAAGGAATTTTTTCCAGAATTTAGATATAGATATCTAAACACCCATGTCTCTTCTTCAGGTATTCCGAACACTTATAAGGTAATTCTTTTCCTATAATGGAAGGTCTAAACCAGAGGAGTAAGGTCTAAGTGTTATAATTCACTAAGACTTGCGCGCCTAAGGTTTTTTTCCCTTGTGGGAAATGAACATACTTGCGTTCCACCCTACTTCTTCACCAAAACTTGCATGCCTCTCTTTTGGAAGTACCTCATGATAATTCTAAAGGCTTTGGTGAAGGATCACCCAAGCGTTACCCTAAGGGCTGAGAATTGCGCAAGTACCCATGTGCTATGTAGGTATACCTGCGCAACCAAGGACTTGCGCGCCCACACAGTACCTGCGCGCCTTCCAGGACTTGTGCGCCCCTTCCATTTTGGGTGCCCTTATTGCCCATTTAACCCCTATTATACCATTCCACATCTCCTATTCAATATTCAGTCTTAAAGACATTCTTAAAATCCATTTATGGCATGTTTTCTTGATTAACTTCTTTATCTGAATGGAATTCTGTGAAATTTCTCTGAAAACCTTGTGATTTACACATCTTTACGTCACTTAAGATTGAGATTTCATTCATTCAACCTCATCCCTTAAGATGAGTTAACCCCTTACCCTGGGCCTCCATTTCAGGAATAAGACCCAGTCATAATTCTCAAATTTGGGCATCCTCCTTAAGAGTAAGCCCCAAGTCCTCTTTAACCTGGGATTCATTTTCAAGAGTAAACCCCAGTCTCAAAGTTCACAAGTATGGGAATCCTCCTTAGGTGTAAGCCCCAAGTCCTCATTAACCTGTTCCTCCATTTCAAGAGTATGTCCCAGTCATAATTCCCATTTATTTGGGCATCCTTCTTAGGATTAAGTCACAAGTCCCCTAATATGGGCATTCTTTTCAGGAGTAAGCCTCAATCTTAAAATTCCCAAATATGGTCATCCTCATTAAGAGTAAGCTCCAACCATAATTCTCTTAACCTGGGCTTCCTTTTCAAGAGTAATCCCCAGTCTAAAATATGGGCATCCTCTTCAGGAGTAATCCTCAAGTCCCTTAAATTTTCATGTCCCTTAACCTGGGCCTTCTTCTCAAGAGTAAGCCCCAGCCTTAATCTCTCTTAACTAGTCTTAATTTCCTTTTGATCTGGTATTCCTTCTCAGGAGTAAAACCCAATCATAAGTCCCCTCCTAACATTGTTCATCTTCCTTAGGAGTAAGCCCCAATATTAGAGTATCCAAATCTCCATGAAGGACATATAACTTTATGGACCCAGTTCCTTGATTTCTTCTTTGAAGTAAATCTTAATCCTCATATATTTGGGCAGTCATACACACATAAGCCCCAGATCATGGAATCTTTTGTGGCACAATTGTTTGGTTTCACCAACACCTCATGTTTCTCACACTGAGCAAGACTCACGTGAGCTTAGAGTGTAAAAGTAATCATGACATCTTTCTTTGATTCATCAATCATGCATAAATGTCATACTCCCTTACTCGAACTACGTGGGTTCTGATTCCTTTTCCAAAACAAAGGATACTTAGGTAGCCCATCTTCGGTTATGATCCCAACTCTGAAATAATCAATGTCCTTCTGAATGACAATAGACATCAAGTGCCCCACTGAGTGGCTTTAAAACTAGTATGGTCATCATAATGACCAAGGGAATTTCATGTATTGAAGGATACCATCGGCTATGAATCTCTACACAAATACAGATGATTCTATATCGATGAAGAACCTAGAATACATATAAAATATTCTCTAAATTTCCTACATATCAATCATTGATTGTCAGATATAAAGGAAAACTCCTTTTATACATGGTAATGTAATAAGGATTCATGAACATAACTTAAATATATAAAGATAGTCCCTGAGTATATAATAATTCCCCTAAAAAAGGTGTGATGAGTCTGACCTCCCATCCTCTCGACCAATGAAAATTCCTAAGCCTCATCAGTCCGCAACTAATGAGTGCCTACCTTTGGAAAGAAGGTTCAAATGGATATGGAATCATTGGATGTTTCCGGTTCTACGAACAAACCCGTTAGAAACAGTATGGAATGTTTGAATCTTAAATCAATGAGATCATCCCCAATTCCAAAGGGAAACAAAAAAATGGTGAACCCTACGTGAATCCTCAACCAAGTTAAAATGATGTTTTGATTATTTGTTAAGCCCCTATTTAAAACTCATTGAGAGGGCCAACAAAAACAATCATTGACATATGTGCTCATCCAAAAGTTGTAGTGGCTGAATTTATCTTGATTATGTCTGTTATATCAAACATGCACTCTTTTCCAAGATTTTATTCATTATACGAAATGGCTGCTCTCAAGTTCACACCTGTGAATACCACTGCTACGAATGCCACTACTACTACTTCTGCTAGATCGTCATCCACTCTGAGGAAGACATCACCTACTTAGCATCTTCAATGCTGGGTATCAAATGCGAATGTTAAGGAGTACAATCAACACAGTACCATTCCAACGACGACCAGTGATAAAGAAGCAGATGGTTCTAACCACCGGCTCCAACCGTTTCGGGTCGTTATCCCCAGAACGCAATCACCATTTACTCCCATATTCTGAGGAGGTGAATGAGCAGGCCCCTCAGGGCCTTAATACAAAGAATCATGAGTTCTTCCCGAGGGCTCCTATCAACAATCGCTGCCAGAATCGTGCGGCAGTGCACCCTCAACATGATGAGGGTATCGACTTCAGGCATTCGGCTTAGGTTCCTCGAACCTGAGTAGGAAAGACAAATTACCAGCAGTGAAATCTGGTTAACAGTGAGCAGGTTCTCATCTCTGATATCTCCGGAAAATTCCACCAACCTAACTTGGTGGCAAGCAACGAGCAGGCACACACACCTTCCCATTATAATTCTGCTCTCCAGTAGACTCGTCTGACAACATCACACCAATCCCACCAAGCAATTCTATCAGAGTATTATAGGCATGAACATACACCTGTTTATACGTCATCAGCTAGTCAGCGAGATCGTCTGATTACATATGATGGATCTTTTCAACCACGTTTGACGAAGTGAAATTAGTAGGCACATACACATGCTAGTACTGATCAAGCCTACCAACAGTCATGCTTGGTAGCATTCAAGGAAGTCATTCAGAAAGCTCCGATGACAAACAGAAGGCAGACTCAACTCTCTTCCTCTACACTTGAGTACTGTCAGGATTCACTAACAGGAAAAGGAGGACATGAGCAGGCACATACATCTACTCCAAGCACGGAATGAACGTATATCCCCATTCTGGCAGCTGAAGTCACCAATCATATTCTATCAATGGTGAAAGAGCATAAGAAAATCCCTGCTAATATTCCGGATGCTTGCCAGGATATTATAACAGCTTTAGCAATATCTCAGGGAAAGACACACAAATCTATCCCAAGTAGTGGAGTGACACATCAACAGTTCACTCCGGAGCAGATACACACATCTGTTCCAGTTGATGAGGGTTATGGGGGAATACTCCCCCATATCATACAGACAACCAAGTTAGGAATATACACCTGATTTGAGTAGAGATCGTAAGCCTAACATGGACATCTCTCCTGATCAGGCATATACACCTGCTCAGAACAACTAATTTTGTCAACAAGTGGCTTCCAAGGCGAGTAATAAGGCGTCTAAGAAGAAGACCTACCCAGAACAGTCAAGAGATCAAGAGCCAATATGTAACAAGGCCTTTCTCGATGCTAGGGTTCTTGAATCCCTCAGACAGTTATCTGTTGGAATTCAAGATTCTACTCCCTCATTTCCCAATAGTGAGAACATTAATTCCGAAGGTCTTCAACAGACACTTCCTCATGAAGGCTTGCTTCATGACAATTCGGTCGATCTCGAAGTTTCATCTTCAGATGAGAGCCACATGAACCCTATGTGTGGTCAGTAGACCAAGGATCATGTGATCTCATCTTTTTCTGTAACCCCCCATGGTGGTCCTCCCCATGATGATGAATTTCGCTACAAAAGTCCTCTCTATAGTAGTGATGCACATTGTCCAGAAAATGCTCTAGTGGACAATGTAGTGTCGAGAAGGCCCTATTATCATGAGGCACTTGCAAATGAGAAACCATTCATGTCTGATGCTTCATCGCTAGTAGGTGAAATACATTCTCAATCGGAAGATAGCGCATAGTGTAGGTCATTCTCTGAACCTCCCATAAGCTATGAATCTTCTAGTTTGATCAGTGATTTCTCTACCAATCTTGTTGAATCTGATGATGCAACAAATAAACACTAGCTCTTGTCAAATCAGATAGAATAATATTCATTGAATGATAAAGAGGAAATGATGAACATGATAAAACAACTGAAAAAGGTGAAGTGCCACTCATGTTTTGGCCTCTGGCTGACTCTCAGTATGACATTCCAAAGATGTTGACGGAAGATGGAATTCATGATATTTGTCTCAACATATGGAAAACTGTTTGTCAGTTGAAAAAAAATTATTATCTTATGATGAATAGGAAAATCATATTAAGATAATAGAAGGGTTACAACGTCAAATTGACATAGCATCTCTATCAGTCTCTCGATATCCAAAGGCTGAAAAGCAGTAGAGAGCCCTTCAACGTTCATGCCTTGGCACACTAAGAAGATTGTGCCAGTTAATTGCCAATGCCCCATCTGGTATTCATGTCATAGGACGGGGTGTTCAAGGATCACTACATTTCACTGTGCTCTCTAGTCAGAAAAGCCCACTAAAAATGGTCTCATGCAATGTTATTTCCCGTCGTCGGCCACAGTCAATGGGTTTTGTTTGTAATAAAAATCTTCCCCAAGAACATGCATCAACTAGTTCTTCTAAAAATCAAGAATATAGTGAACAAGTTGTTGAATTACTCCTGCATCAAGCAAACGATAATATTGAACATGCCTCTCGTATGGAGTAAGCACATCATCAAGTGACAGAAGTGTCAGAAATCATCCAACGGTCATTTGAACCGGGTGATAAAAGTGGATGTTGATTGCTGCATCCAGCTAATTTCTGGACTACGGTCCACAAGATTAGGAGAGTATTTAAGAAAGTCTCAGACATAGAATGTCAAGAGCCACCCTAGCTCGCCAGACTGGGGACTCTTTTAAACAAACCCTCAGAACCAACAAATAGAATTCTAGGAGTTGAGCAAAGACAGTAGGAACAACCCCAGTCCATGGGGATGGGGACTTTTTCAAATCATCAACCCCCTCCTCATAGAAATTCAGTCTTTTCTTGATTGGGGAAGAAGCCTCAAGAGGAACGAAGATCCAAATTATCAAGAGACTCTCTCCAAATTACGGTTCTCCAAGAAGTTCCTGGAGGATCGAATCAACAAAAGGCAATGTCTCATCAAACACATGGAAGGATACAATATCGCAGGAATTCCGATAGGAGGTATGAAATGCATTATGCATCAATCAATGTTGTTAACGTCGTTGTTGCTAATCCACCAGATGAGGCTCACTCAGAGGGATCAGATGAAGAGGTTACTGTTCAATAATTTGTACGCACAGACATAAATGAAGAAGGTGTGCATACACGAAATCAAAGGTTTACCCAAAATCTGGCTGTTCCTTCAAGTAATCCACTTCCCCCTCTCCGAAAGGGATCAAACAAGGGGAAGGGAAAGAATCAAGTTACATATCCTTCCTCTGGAGAAGGCCAATCGCTCTCACTAGAGAAAATATTTGCGCAACAGGAGGAAGATATGAAGGAATTGAGGAGGTTGAATGCAGAACTAATTCAAGGTAGTCTTCCTCCTAAGCGTGATGGAGATAGTCAGACAAGGGAGTTTGTTGAAGCTGCTGAGATGGATCAAGAATATCTTTTTTTATCAGTACACCCTCACAGGTCTAATCCTATGGGTCAAGTGCAATAACAATTGGTAGTGCTGCTATCAATTGCTATACTAGCTGCCATACCTGTCCAAGCACTAGTCAGTGCACCTATTCAGGTCGAAGCTCAACCAGATGTTTCTCAAAAGTTAATAACTACTATTGAGTCATTAACAACTTGGTTAGAAGCTATGAAGGGAAATCATGCTCATGTTCAACCAGAAAAGAATTATTACCATGAATGGGTAGATTCAATCTCTCCCCCATCATGTTTTGGGAACCTGTATTCCCTATTTTCAATGGATCAAGAGACCGTGAATAGAATTTGATGCATTACATGTCTTGTTGCGTTCCTAAGATTGGAACTCTGGAGAAGCAAGAAGCAGTGAAACATAGATGCGTCATGCGAACCATGCAAGGACCAGCCCTTTTCTGGTATACAAGATTGCAATCCCGATCAATTACTGGATGGGAGGATCTCCGCCAAAGATTCCTTCTCCAATTCAGCTCAACTTTTCCAAAGACAACAGTTTTAGATCTTACAAATTGTAAGAAAAGGGAGAATGAAAGAGTCTCTGATTTCATTACTCACAGGAAAGGATTAACATATTCCCTGAGCTTAGCACTCCTTCAAGAGGAACTATTTCCAATCTGTGTGGAAAATCTACGTGACAAATTACACACACTGGTGATCCCTGTGAAATACACAGGAGGGTTTCGAGACCTTACTTCAATCACTCAACAGATTGAAGATTCTCTTATACAGACTAAGGATAAATCTCATGTAATTCCATCTACTCTAGGAAGGAGAATAGGTAAAGCAGAGACTGGTACAGTTATGCTTAAACAATAACCTGTACCAGCTTCTACCTCAAAACCTTCATCTTGTCGAAGGGATCCACCTCCTGGGCATCAACAACAAAGGTTGTTTCGTCAAGAAGATCAAAGAGATCAAACAAGGAAACAATTTGACGAGTTGATGAGTATAGTTTATTCCTTCCAAAATGAACAAGTTCCTGGATACTTCATTCCTGCCCTGGAGAATAATTTGGTTCAGCTGCCGAGACCCAAGAGTCCAAACATGGAAGGAGATTAAGACCGTCCCAATTATTTCCCATTTCATCAGATACTGGGACATCCCATCCAGGATTGTTTTGATTTCAAAGTCCTCCTGCAAAAATGGTCGATTTGGGACAAGTTAAACTAAAAGGTTCTTTAGCTCAGGTAGCGTGTGTTAATGCTACAGTTTTAGAGGAGTAAGGTGAGTGGAAAGAAGTCAAAAGCAAAAATGTGCAGAAATATGATGATTGGATGGTCATAATGATGATCCAATGAACTCATACTATTTTTCGAACACAATTGAAGAAACCAATTGTGCCTTCTGCCATGAATGCCGCAACAAAATCCTCTTCAAAGGGAAAATCCTAAAAAGGGCGGAATAATTCAAAGAAATAGGAACAATCAGAAGAAGATGAGTATGTGTCAAAGCCTAAGCTGTCTTTGACTCTGGCAGATTTCATTCCATCTACTTTGAAGCCACGGGCACCGTCCCACCAAACGTCACAGCCTAAATTGGCTCGTCAGGCGGAGTCTTCATCAGATGAAGAGTTGATCTTTTTTTCTGTTAATATGATTCACTTAATAGATCCTTATGCCAGTCTCGGTTTCAATTTTTATGAGCCCGAATTCCCTGTATCAAATAGATGAATCAGAGGGATTTACAGGGGTCTTGGATATAGAGGAAGACGTGGATATCCTAGAAGTCACTATTCCAATTCTACCCATGGTAGAACTGTGTACGCAGTAGAAACTCATGGAAAAGACCTTTAGTGAGCTCAACAAGAATAAGCAGGTTCTCCCACCAATAGGAAAGTCAGTCCTAGAATAGTTATTCTGGAGGATCGGTTGGGGGTTCCACCTTCATCCTCTCAAAAAATAAATGGATATAATTGGTATAATCTTCCAAAACCAGGAATATTTCCAACTCCTATCTTGATACAAGATGCATCAAATTCCAAAGCATCAACTTCCAAGGCACCTGCTATACCACATGTTCATGTTGGGAAACACAGACCTATGGATCAAAATTATGATGTATTGAAACACCTATCCCATGAACCAGACATGTTATCAATTCTGGATGCTTTGAATCTATCAAAAGATCTTCGAGAGGCATTGATCGAGGATTTTTCAATTCCTCAGGAGTTTGAAACTGAAATTGGTGCAGCTGAAGTCTATCACGTAGAGAATAATCCAGCGGAATGCCATGCAGTGATATCTTTCACTGATAAAGATGAATATGATTTCATGCATGGACATATTAGACCTTTGTATTTATATGTCAAGGTCAATGGTGTAGACATCTGAAGAGCTTTCATTGATAATGGTTCAGGAGTCAACCACATGCCCATTCGTACACTTCGACGATTGGGCCTCATGGAATCTGATTTATCTCCTTCAACCATGATGTTACAAGGATATGATAAAAATGAAAAATAACCACTGGGAGAAGTTACACTTAGAACTCAGTTTGGAGATCTTGTATCCAATTCAAATTTCATGGTTGTTGATCAAGACTCAGCCTTCAACATCTTTCTTGGAATACCCTGGCTAGATCCACATGGGGATATCCCTTCATCATACCATCAATGTCTCAAGTATTGTTTCTATGGTCAAGTTGGGACATTGCATGGTGATAAGGCCATTTTCAAGACATGTGAGTCTCAATACATTGACGTAGAATTCTATCACATGAAGGGAAGGGAGAAATCCACAGCAAAGGAGATTACCAAAGTTAATGCTCCGTATGGTTTGGAAAAGATTCCAGTAAATCCATTTGCGCATGTGAGTACAGATTATGTGTTTCCTATAAGTCAAATTGACATGATAGACCCAAATCAAAATACTCTTATGAAAAGATCCATAATGTCAATTACTAAAATTGAGCCAGAAAACATGGGAGAAATTGGTGATCCTCCAGGCAATGATGAAAGCTAAAATAGAGATATCTTCGTTTCATCTGCTGAAATCCAAAAAGTATATACATCACCAACTAGGCCAGAAGAAGTTATAGTGACATCATAGGTGAACAATGATTTCAATTATCAATCCATCATCACCTCTTTATTACCCAAGGAAGACCCTTCATCGTCAATTGGGCCAGAAATGGAAGCCTCTTCTTCAAGATGTTAAAATTTTAACATCTCTCTTAATCATGGAAATTTTGATTCATCATCTACTATGAAAGTAGAAATGGAAGAAGTAACACATGTTAATGAAGAAGAGGAATATCTCAGAGAGCTCCTCCAATATTTGAAGCAGGTATCTCTACCACCGTGGATGAACTCAGAGAAATAAATCTGGGTAGAAAAAAAGATACACGCCCCACTTTAATCAGTGAGGCCATGACTTTTGAAGAGCAAAATATGTATATTTCTTTTTTAAAGAAAAATCGATACATATTTTCTTGGAACTATACAGAAATACATGGGCTTGATCCTGATGTTTCTACTCATCATTTGGGTTTACCAGAAGAACATCGAGGAATTAAGCAAGTAGTGAGAAGAACACACCCAACATAAGCTTTCAAAATTGAAGCTGAAGTGGATAAAATTATCAAAGACAACTTCATCAGAGAAGTTCAATATCCCAAGTGGTTGGCTAATATTGTCCTTGTAAAGGAGAATAATGGACAAATTAGAGTTTTCATCGATTTCAGAGATCTTAATCGGCATTGTCCTAAGGATGATTTCCCGGTACCGATTACAAAAATTTTAATTGATGAAACAGATGGCTGTGAAGAGATTTCCTTCATGGATGGACATTCCGGATATAATCAAATATGAGTGGCCCCAGAATACAAGGAATCCACAGCCTTCAGAGTGCCTCAGTGTGTGTTTTGCTACCGGGTAATTCCCTTTGGCTTAATGAATGCAGGCGCAACATATCAGTGTGCCATGCATCGTATCTTCAAACCCTTTTTAGGGAAGTTTGTTGAATTCTATGTGAACGATTCGGTGGTAAAATAAAAACAACATTCTAATCACTTGGCTGATTTGGAAGTCATATTCCGCAAGCTTAGACTATATAATTTGAAGATGAACCCCTTAAAATGTGCTTTTGGGGTAACATCAGGATAATTTCTCGGCTTTTTTGTATTCCATAGTGGTATTTAAGTAGATCCTGAGAAGACAAAGTCAATCCTTGGTATGTCACCTCCTCAAAATTTGAAAGAATTAATAGGAATTCAAGGACACTTCGCATATATTCGACGTTTCATCGCCAATTTGGTAGGAAAAAGTTTACCCTTCAGCAAATTGATGAAGAGGGGAGTCACATACCAATAGACTAAAGAATGTCAAGAAGCATTTGATATTCTCAAGAGATACCTCTTGAGTCCACTGGTACTCATGCCACCTATTGAAGGAAGACCACTTATCCTTTACGTGATAGCCTTAGAGCGATCATTGGGTGCCTTTCTTGCTCAGAAGAATGATGTTGGGAATGAAAATAGCCTATACTACCTCAGTCGGACTATGCTTGAAGGAAAAATCCAGTATTCAAGTATTGATAAGTGCTGCCTGGCATTAATCTTTGTAGTTCAGAAGTTGAGACACTACCTGCAACATCACGACCTCCAATTAGTATCTCGCAATAACCCGCTCAAATTCATCCTTAGTCGTCCAATGCTTACAGGACTTCTGGAAATATGGGCAGTTATTTTGCAGCAATTCGACATTCATTATGTGTCTAAAATGGTAATAAAGGGCCAAGATATAAGGCCCCAGCCTTAAACCTCACTTAATCTTGAGTTATTACAACATTACACATTGAGGATATTTTCAGGTTTAGAGTTTTTGGGAATTAGATCATAAAACATGCATTACATTCCACATTTAAACAAAGTGGTTACATAAAGGATAGTATTCATTTTTCCCATCAACGGAAACATATTTAAAAAAACATGGATTCTTTATTGACACTTCTTTGACACTATCATCATATCATGTATCTTTCCCTTGACTTGTGAAAAACATTTCAGAAACTTGGGATGAGCATAAAAAGCTCAGTAAGGGATATAAAAATATGGAAAGGAAACATGAGTATATATATACATAAGAATGAAATCATACATTACCCATAAAACATAAGAACATTAACATACCTCATCAAATCATGAATAAATCATAGAAATCATATGACATAAAGGTAACTTGAGGCATTCATAACATTATTACGTAGGGAGTAACCCTCTTTGTTACGTTTGGAATACCCATCCCAGTATATTCCCTAAATCTCTTCAGAAAAACCTTAACGTTTAACTCCTTCGCGTTACCCAATGCATTGGAGAGCTATATCAGGCTCACCCGCCGTTAGTTTATCACGGAACCACCCATCTTCATAACAATGCCCAAGAACCATAACATAATCGTATCACATAAAACATGCGTAAAGGAAACAAAACATTTACACATTTTAATCACAGGATATAAATACAACACATTGATATAATAAAGACATTATGAAAACCATTTTCAATACCAAAATAAAATAAAAGTAAAACATGGTATTTATTTTTCATTAAAAAAAATATATGGCTTGTAGAGGAAGCCGAAGCTCAATTAATGGTCACAGCGGCAGAGAAGTCGTTGTCGCCGCATACGTATGACAAAAACATTCCCTTTTTTCTTTTAGTAAAACTCTTCATATAAAGAGATTACTTTTGTATAAATGTAAATTTCAAATGGTTTTACACACCGTATAAAATAATGTTGTGTATAAAACATAATATGCCTCAATGAAAGGAGATTGAGACGAAGTCCCATGCCTCAGGAATGACTTGACTCGATCGTTCTTTAACCTCCTGAATAATAAACTTGAATTAATTTATACTTTATTAAGAACCTTTTTCAAGTTCATTATTCCTTTTATATCACTTATTACCATGTCATGAAAACTATGTAATTATTTAAGGTAATAACGGTCATTTTATCGATCATTGGTACTTGAGTCAAAAATAAACTCTTTATAATTACAAGTTTTTCATGTATCCATTATATCCAGTGTTATACTCATGATGTAGATGTCATATATATCATATATATATATTATATACATGAATTTATAATATTACATAACGTTTAGAGGTAAGAAATGAAATGCACCGTTCATGGAGACGGTAATCCGTACGTACGCATGAACGCTACTTTTATTTCTATTTCGTATTTTATGGAATTGAATCATAATGATATAAAGGAATATTATAATTCCAGTATAATATCATATATAATATCATTAATTACATCCTTTATACGTCCCGCATATGGGATTAACGAATCAAATCACTTTGAGGGGGCGGTAGTCCGCACTTCCCAAAATGAAGATATCGCGTTTACCCATAATGAAAACCATAAAGGTATTCCATAAATAAAAAATAAATAAACTTAAGTAAAATATAAACATATTATATATCATATAGAAATATAGTGTCATCTTAATGTCCACCTTTGAAGGTGTTAAAATAATATTGAACAATCATCATTTCATGAGGCAGAAATTCGCCATCCACGGAAACAGTATGTTCTTCAACCATTAGATGTAGTTGTGTGTAAGTGTAGCTCAAATAATTCTTATAAAAACATCCTAGTATATGTAATATAATGGTGTTGTTACAAAAGAAATGAAAAAAAATAGTTTAGGTGGTTGGAGAATAAAAATAAAACATAAGAACAGAAGAGAAGATACTACCTTTAAATCAGGAAACTCTTTTTGATTTGAGCTCAAAGGCTTCCTTGGGAAGACTTATGCCCAAAGTGAGGCTTCTAAGAGTTAGAGTAATATTTGAAGAGACAAAATGGGCAGGGTTTGGCTGAGCCAAAGGCTTTAGATGTTTGGGTAAGGTGGTAGAGGTGGGGGCCTTTTATAAGAGGAGAGGAGGGGCGCTCTTGGAAAGTTAAGAAAAGATACTTTGTTATAAAATGATTTTCGGATAAAAAAGGTCCTAAAATTATAAATTTAGAGGATATGGTGATAAGAATTAGAAATCCAACAATCCAATAGTTTTTTTGACATGTTTAGGTCTTAGATTTTACATTATATTTTCGTTTTATTTAAATTGTTAAATAATGAGGTAATCGATGCATCATCATGGTGTCATAAATAATTTAATTTATTTAATGTATAAAAATTATAAAAAAATATCATGATGTAGGAAATATTTTTATATTTTCAATGAATATTTATAGTCAAATATCTGACTTATATATCCCCATTTAAAAATTGTTTTAGTAAAACAACTCATGTTTGTGTCATTTTAACTTTTACTTTAAATAAAAGGCATTAACGTCTTTATCTTTCCCAAGTGGCACCATGGGGTCCCAAAAATCGACCCATGGGTTGTACTGGTCAGTCATGACACATCCGATAAGGGTAGGGCATGTGTCTAGGTATTTTCATTTTATTATAATATCATTTTTGCCTTAAATTGCACTAATTACCTCTAATCGTGATTAAAACTTAAAATTTACTGTTCATCAAAAAATTATTTTAACCCTATTGAACCACATTTTACTTATTAATGACAACCATGTATGTAAGATTTTTTGCAATTCAAAACACAGAGGTGGTAAAATTTCATTTAAATGAAAAATCAGTTTTTTAAGCACCACTTAGTGGTTTCACTATTCATCAAAAATTGAAGTTTTTCAGAGAAATACCAAAACATCACCCTAAGCTATATTTGATATTCTGAATTCAAAAATTATGTCTATTCTAAAAAAATAAAAACATATAAGTTACATTAATTAATTTAATAATTAATTTCCGATGTCAGAGCAAATAGCGTGTTTTTATGAAACAATTAGTATCAAAAGATTGACACTAGTTTAAGTTAAATTTCAAAGTGAAATTAATTCAAACAACTACTATTGGATTAAATGGTAAAAATATTTTCTAATTTAACTTTAAAACCAATTCAAAAGATAATGTAATCATATAAATAAATTATATTAAAAAGATGTTTTGAATTAAAATACAACATTTTTCACTATTCTTTAAAAAAATGAACTTTATCAGAAAAATACCAAAAATTTACCCAAAGTAAATTTAAATGTCCCAATAATAAAGAATATGTTTATTTTGACAAATAGAGCTTATTAAATTGTCAAAAGTTTGATTTAAAAATGGTTTTCCATCAAAAGGCAGTAAAACAATCTTTTAAAAATATTAGTGTATTTCATGCTTAAGATTGGATTTATTCTCATTTTAAGCCTCTAAAACACTATCTAATTCATTAATAGACATAGATAAAAATATCCATTATTTATTACTTACTTGGGATGTTACATCCTTCCCCCCCTAAGAAAATTGTGTCCCCGTAATTTATTTACTTATCAAATAAGTTGGGGTATTTAGCCCTCATTGCATTTTCATATTCCCATGTTGCCTCTTCAATCATGTGGTTTTTCCACAAAACCTTTACCTGATGAATAACCTTATTCCATAACACTTTCTCCCTGTGGTAAAGAATATAGACCGGTTGTTCCTCATAAGATAGGTTCTCTTCCAGCTGAACTACCTCTGGACTCAAAACATGAGATGGATCTGGCATATACTTTCTCAACATTGAAACATGAAAAACATTGTGTACCTGAGATAAAATCGGAGGTAAAGCCACTCGGTAAGCAACTGATCCAACTCTCTCCAGAATTTCATATGGTCCAATTAACCTTGGACTCAACTTTCCTATCTTACCAAGTCGCATAACACTTTTCCACGGTGAAACATTGAGAAAAACATGATCACCTACCTTGAAAGATAGATCCTTCATCCGGTTATCTGCATAACTCTTCTGCCTGCTTTGAGCAGTTCTCATATGTTTCTAAATCAACTGAACTTTTTCTGCCATCTCTTCTACCAATTATGGTCCCATCAACTTCCTTTCACCCACTTCATCCCAGAAAGCTGGAGTTCGACACCGCTTCCCATATAACGCCTCAAATGGTGCAATCTGTATACTGGAATGAAAACTGTTATTAAATGAAAACTCAACCAAATAAAGATGTTGGTCCCAACTTCCCTGGTAATCCATCGAACACGCACGTAGCATATCTTCCAAAGTCTGAATTTTTCATTCTGATTTCCCATCTGATTGAGGATGAAAAGCTGTACTAAAATTTAATTCTGTACCCAACGACTTCTGAAGGCCTTTCCAAAAGCTAGAAGTGATCCTAGGATCATGATTAGATACAATAGAGAGAGGAACTCCATGTTACCAGACTATCTCTTTAAGATACAATCGAGAATGTTGATCTAGGGAAAAAGTATCTCGTATAGCAAGGAAATGAGTAGATTTATTGAAGCGATCAATAATAACCCATATTGCATTATTACCTCGAGGTGTCTTCGGCAATCCCACAATGAAGTTCATGGATATATTTTCCCATTTCCACTCTGGTACTGGTAAAGGCTGAAGCATCCCTTTCGGTAACTGTCGCTCTACTTTAACATGTTGAAAAGTCAAACACTTCACTGTAAAATCAGCAATATCCCTTTTTATTCCATCCCACCAGTAATACTCCCGCAGATCTTTGTACATCTTAGTACTGCCAGGATGAACTGAAAACGGAGAACTATGAGCTTCACATAACAAATCTCTCTTCAACTGTGAATCACAAGGCACACACAATCTCTTCCCAAATCTCAAAACACAATCATTATGGATGATTAATTCAGGAAACTTACCCTTCTGAACCAACTCTACCTTTTTCTGCAACTCACTGTCTTGCATCTGTGCTTGCTTGATTCTGTCTAATAGAGAAGATTTCACTGATACCTGAAACAAAACAGAAGAACATCCTGCACCAAAAACTTATATTCCAAATTTCATCAAATCCTTAATCGGAGGATCACGTTCCAAATACAACATTGCTAATAAAGCATTACTTTTTCGACTCAAAGCATCATCCAGTTTATTTGATTTTCCCAGATGGTAATGAATTGTACAATCATAATACTTGATTAATTATAGCCATCTCCTCTGTCTCATGTTCAATTCTTTCTGAGTGAATATATACTTTAAACTTTTGTGATTGGTATATATTTCACACTTTACTCCGTACAAATGATGCCTTCAAATTTTTAAAGAGAAAACAACAGCAGCTAATTACAAATCATGTGTAGGAAAATTTACCTCATGAGTTTTCAACATACGTAACGCATAAGAAATTACCTAATCATTATACATTAGGACGCAACCAAGTCCTTTCAATGAAGCATCACTGTATATAACAAACTCACCATTCCTGGAAGGTAGTGCCAAAATTGGAGCATTCACCAATCTTCTTTTCAGTTCCTGAAAACAATCATCACATTCTTTTGTCAAGATAAACATAACACCCTTCTGAGTGAGCTTATTCATTGGACTAGATAACCGTGAAAAATTTATAAAAAACCTTCAGTAATACCCTACAAAACCAAGGAAGCTACAAATCTCAGTTACATTTGTGGGTCTTACCCATTATTCCACAACCTTTTTTTGCAGGATCAATAGTTATCCCATCTTTAGAAACAATATGACCAAGGAAAGAAATTTGTTTCAACTAAAACTCACACTTGCTGAATTTCCCATACAATTTCTTTTCTTTTAAGGTTTACAAAATAACCCTTAAATGTATTTCATGCTCCTCTTTACTTTTAGAAAACACCAAAATATCATAAATGAAAACAACCACAAACATATCCAAGAACTCATGGAAAATTCTATTCATTAAGTACAAGAATACAACAGGTGCATTTGTTAGCCCAAAAGGCCTTACTACAAATTTATAATGGCCATATCTTGTATGAAACACAGTCTTCAGAATATCTGCTTCCTTTACCTTCAACTGATGGTACCCCGATCTCAGGTCAATCTTTGAAAAATACTGAGCTCCCTGGAGATGATCAAACAAATCATCGATATGAGGCAAAGGATATTTGTTCATAATAGTGATGTTATTAAATGGTCTATAATCAATGCAAAGTCTCATTGAACCATCTTTCTTTTTAACAAATAAAATAGGAGCACCCCATGGTGATGTGCTAGGTCGAATGAAACCTTTCTCTAATAAATCTTGCAATTGCTCCTTCAACTCTAAAAGTTAAATTTGAGCCATTCGATAAGGGGGTTTTGAAATTGGATTAGCATCAGGAACTAATTCAACAGTAAACTCAACTTCCCAATCTTGTATTATTCCAGGAAACTAATCAGGAAAAACATCAGGATACTCATTTACCACTGACACATCATTAATCTGAACAGTTCCCTTGTTTTCAACAATATGTGCAAGGAAACATTCATTTCCATCTTTTACAGGTTTCTCAGCCTCTTGATATGTTATCAACAGTAAGGGTTCATTCTTGTACACAAACTGAAAGTCTTTCTGAAAAGAAACTTATTTAGCTCTACAGTCAATCTTAGCATGGTAAATAGAGATCCAATCCATACCCAGGATAACATCAAACTCTACTAGAGGTAAAACAATAAGGTTTGTAAGAAGGTTCTTTCCCAAGATAAGGATAAGAAGATTCTAATAAATTATTTTTTCCTCAACATTTCCCCCAGGTGTTTTTACCATAAGTTCAGGAGTCATTTCATGAGATGGTATTCCCATTTTACTAGAAAAGGTTTCAGAGATGAAAGAATGTGTAGACCCCGAATCAAACAACACACTGGCATAATCTGAAAAAACAAACAAAGAACCTGATACCACATCATTTGATGGCCCAACATCTGCTGAAGTAGTTGGAAATGATTTCACCACACCATTCTTCTTGTAGTCTGACTTCTTCCCATTTTTTTAACTCTTTGTGGAACACTTGTTTTCATAGTTTCCCATCTCATTACACTTGAAACATTTCACTAACTGTAAATCAAATTTGGACTTACCATCACCTTGATCTTTTTCAGTGCAATCACAAGCCTTATGTCCCATCTTACCACATCAGTAGCACTTTCTAGAATTCATAAGACATTCCCCAGCATGCCTTTTACCACATTTATCAAAAAACTGGAAACATAGTTTTCTTACCGTCAGACCTTTTTGAAGAATTATTTCCTTTCTTCTACCACATCGGTCTCTTCTTATATTGTTTGTTATAAAACACTTGATCATTGGAAAACTCCATTTCCACCTTCTCAACACATCAAACAAGCTTTTCATTACTTTTTAACTCACGAGAAGCTAAAGTACTTCTATATTTTGGCTTTAATCCTGAGTAAAAACGATTGATTTTACTATCAATGTCTCGGATAAAATTTGGAGCATACCTTGCCAATCGAGTGAACCTCACTTCATAGGCAGCCACTGATTCTACCTCTTGCCTCAATTCCAGGAATTTTTTTTCCATCCTAAGTCGAACAGCCATAGGAAAATACTTCTCAAGAAACATACCTTTGAATTAATCCCAGTCAAGAGAATCAATCTCATCAGCGTCCCTGATATTTTTAACCATCGACCACCACTGATTTGCCTCACCCTCCAAACGGTAAATAGAAAGACTAACCTTTTGATTATCTAAACATCCCATGACATTGAAAATCTTCTCCAGTGCTTTAATCCACCCTTCAGCTAGCACAGGTTCAGATGATCCTCTGAATGATGGGGGATGTTGCCTCATGAAATGTTCCACCACTGACATGTTCCTCTAGGGTTGATCTGGCTGATCTCGTGCATTGATACCACCACCATTTATCGCTTGAGTCAATTGAGCCATTACTACAACAAACTGTTCAGTTCCAATTCCGACCATCGCAAGATGATGATTCGGAAGGTTATTTTCTTCTGTATGCCTTCCTAGCACTTCTTCCATGTTTCCTCTACGGAAAACTATTCTGAACAAACATGTCTTAGATGAAGCATCATGGTAATCTTCAAATGCTATATCATTTAAATTTGACCATAAAAAAAATATATTTTTGGATAATCATTTAATATAATTATAACTCCTAAAGTTATCTAAACCGACCTATGATACCAACTATAAGGCCCCAGCCTTAAACCTTTCTTAATCTTGAGTTATTACAAGATTACACATTGAGGATCTTTTCAGGTTTAGAGTTTTAGGGAATTAGATCATAAAACATGCATTACATTCCATATTTAAACAAAGTGGTTACATAAAGGATAATATTCATTTTTCCCATCAACAGAAACATATTTAAAATAAAACATGGATTCAATCTTGACAATTCTTTGACACTATCATCATATCATGTACCTTTCCTTTGACCTGGGAAAAACATTTCAAAAACTTCGGATGACCATAAAAATCTCAATAAGGGATATAAAAATATGGAAAGGAAACATGAGTACATATATACATAAGAATGAAATCATACATTACCCATAAAACATAATCACATTAACATACCTCATAAAATCATGAATAAATCATAGAAATAATAAGACATAAAGGTAACTTGAGGCATTCATAACATTATTATGTAGGGAGTAGCCCTCTTGGTTACGTTTGGAATACCCATCACAGTATATTCCCTAAATCTCATCGGAGAAACATTAATGTTTAACTCTTTCGCGTTACCCAATTCATTGGAGAGCTATATCGGGCTCACCCGCCCTTAGTTTATCACGGAACCACCGGTCTTCATAACAATTCCCAAGAACCATAACATAATTGTATCACATAAAACATTCATAAAGGAAACATAGAATTTCCACATTTCAATAACAAGATATAAATACAACACATTGATATAATAAAGACATTATGAAAACCATTTTCAATACCAAAATAAAATAAAAGTAAAACATCGTATTTATTTTTCATTAAAAAAATATATGGCTTGTAGAGGAAGTAAAAACTCAAATAATGGTCACGGCGGCGGCGAAGTCATTGTCTCCGCATACATATGACAAAAACATTCCCTTTTGTTATTTAGTAAAACTCTTCGTATAAAAAGATTCCTTTTGGAAAAACATAAAATTCAAAGGGGTTTATACACCGTATAAAAGAATGTTGTGTATAAAACATAATATGCCTCAATGAAAGAAGATTGAGACGAATTCCCATACCTCGGGTCCGACTTGACTCGATCATTCTTTAAGCTCCTGAATAATAAACCTGAGTTAATTTCTACTTGATTAAGAACCTTTTTCAAGTTCATTATTCCTTTTATATCACTTATTACCATGTCATGAACAATATGTAATTATTTAAGTTAATAACGGTCATTTTATCGATCATTGGTACTTGAGTCAAAAATAAACTCTTTATAATTACATGTTTTTCCTGTATCCATTATATCCAGAGTTATACTCATGATGTAGATATAATGTATATCATATGTATATCCAGTATATACATGCATTTATAATATTACATAATGTTTAGAGGTAAGAAATTAAATGCACCGTTCAGGGAGACGATAAGCTATACGTACGCATGAACGCTACTTTCATTTCTATTTCGTATTTTATGGAATGGAATCATAATTATATAAAGGTATATTATAATTACAGTATAATATAATATATAATATCATCAATTACATCCTTTATATATCCCACATATGGCATTAACCAATCAAATCACTTTGAGGGGGCGGTAGTCCGCACTTCCCAAAATGAAGATATCGCGTTTACCCATAATCGAAACCATAATGGTATTCCATAAATGAAAAATATAGAATCTTAAGTAAAATATAAACATATTATATATCATATATAAATATAGTGTCATCTTAATGTCCACCTTTTAATGTGTTAATGAATATTGAACAATCATCGTTTCGTGAGGCAGAAATTCTCCATCCACGGAAACAATATGTTCTTTAACCATTAGATGTAGGTGTGTGTAATTGTAGCTCTAATATTTCTTATAACAATATCCTAGTATAGGGAAGATACTATTTTTGTTAAAAAAGAAATGAATAAAAAGAGTTTAGTGGGTTGGAGAAGCAAAATAAAACATAAGAACACTAGAGAAGACACTACCTTTAAATTGGGTAACTCTTTTTGATTTGAGCTCAAAGGCTTCCTTGGGAAGAATTATGCCAAAAGTGAGGCTTCTAAGAGTTAGAGAGGGATGTGGAGAGACAGAATGGGCCGGGGTTGGCAGAGCCAATGGCTTTGGATGTGTGGGTAAGGTGGTAGAGGTGGGGGCCTTTTATAAGACGAGAGGAGGGGCACTCATGGAATGTTAAGAAAAGATACTTTATTATAAAATGATTTTAGGATAAAATATGTCCCAGAATTATAAATTTCGAGGATAAGGTGATAAGGGTTCCAAATCCACCAATCAAATAGGTTTTTTACACATGTAGGTCTTAGATTTTACATTATATTTTCATTTTATTTAAATCATTAAATAATGAGGTAATCACTACATCATCATGGTGTCATAAATAATTTAATTTATTTAATGTCTAAAAATTATAAAAAAAATATCATGATGTAGGAAATCTTTTTATATTTTCAATGACGATTTATAGTCAAAAATATGACTTGTATAACCCCATTTAAAAATTGTTTTAGTAAAACAACTCATGTTTGTGTCATTTTAACTTTTACCTTAAATAAAAGGCATTAATGTCTTTATCTTACCCAAGTGGCTCCATGGAATCCCAAAAATCGACCCATGGGTTGTCTTGGTCGTCCATGACACATCCAATAAGGGTAGGACTTGTGTCTAGGTACTTTCATTTTATTATAATATCATTTTTGCCTTAAATTTCACTAATTACCTCTAATCGCGATTAAAACATAAAAGTTACTATTCACCAAAAAAGTTATTTTAATCACATTAAACCACATTTTACTTCTTAATGACAACCATGTATGTCGGATTTTTGAAATTAAAAACACAGAGGTGGTAAAATTTCATTTAAAGGAAAATCAGTTTTTTAAGTACCACTTAGTGGTTTCACTATTCATCAAAAATTGAAGTTTTTCAGAAAAATATCAAAACTTCACCCTAAGCTATATTTAATATTCCGAATAAAAAAATGATTTCTATTTTAAAAAATTCAAAACATATAAGTTACATTAATTAATTTAATAATTAATTCCTGCTGTGAGAGCAAATAGCGTGTTTTTATGAAACAATAAGTATCAAAAGATTGACACTAGATTAAGTTCAATTTCAATGTGAAATTAATTCCAACGACCACTATTGGATTAAATGGTAAAAATATTTTATAATTTCAATTTAAAACCAATTAAAAAGATAATCTAATCATATAAATAAATTAGATTAAAAGGAGGTTTTGAATTAAAATACAACATTTTTCACTATTCATTAAAAAATGAACTCTATCAGAAAAATACCAAAAATTTACCCAAAGTAAATTTCAATGTCCCAATAATAAAGAATAATTTTATTTTGACAAATTAAACTTATAAAATTGTCAAAAGTTTTATTTAAAAATGGTTTTCCATCAAAAGGCAGTAAAACAATCTTTTAAAAATATTTGTGTATTCCATGCTTAAGATTGGATTTATTCTCATTTTAAGCCTCTAAAACACTATATAATTCATTAATAGACATAGATAAAAATATCTATTATTCATTACTTACTTGGGATGTTACATAAGCTCTGGTTGATTTCCTTGCTCAACACCCTTCAGTGGAAGACACATCTTCAGATATTGAACTCCCTAATGAGGAAGTCTTCTCTATTCAAGAAAGTCCTCAAGAAAGGGAAATGTATTTTGATGGTGCTTCCAGAAGTCCAAAAGGGAGGAAAATGGAAAATCCTAAATTCAAAAAAGTTGGATTAGGAATTGTTCACATTTCTCCAGAAGAGGCAGTGTTACCTTATTCCTTCTTATTGTGGGAAGGTGGTACCAATAATGAAGCAGAATACCAATCTCTCATCATAGGATTGGAATTGGAGCTTCAAGAAAAAGTGAATCACTTAAAGGTGAAAGGTGATTCAGACCTGGTAATCAAACAAGTCAATGGGGATTATTCCATCAGAAAAGATAAATTAATCCCTTAGTATGATTACGTCAGAGAGTTAATGGAGGAATTCCCATTGGAATCGACATTTTTTTATGTCCCAAGATCACAAAATGCTCAAGTTGATGCACTGGCTAATATAGCCACAGCTCTGGAAGATCCAAATCGGGATGATACAACCATCAGTATTTCCCACCATCGTACAATTTCACCTTATGTTCGAATCAGAACAGAGGATATTATTGAAATTAGTCCCATTCCTGAACAGTATGGTCATACTACAGGATGGATGTCACCTATCAGTTAATACCTTCAAAATGGAACACTTCCACCTGATAGAGCCGAGAAAGAACAAATTTAGAGACGTGTGGTCAATTTTACTCTTTATGATAGCCTAGATCACTTAGATAAAATTCTCTACAAACGTGGTTTTGATGGAGTTCTCTACCGATGCATTGATGGTGAAGAGACAATGGTTATCATGAATGATGTGGATGCAAGAGTCTGTGGTGCCCACCAGTCTGGACATAGACTGTCTGATCAGATTCGAAGGCTTGGATACTTTTGGCCTTAAATGATACATGATTGTGTTGATTTCACAAAGAAGTGTCATTCATGCCATGTACATGCCAATTTCATTCACCAACCTCCATAGTTTCTTCATACAGCTAAATACTCCTGGCCATTTTCCACATGGGGAATGGATGTGGTGGGACCTTACCCTTCAGCTATGGCCAAGCAGTTTAAGTATATTCTTACTGATACTGATTTCTTTTCCAAATGGGTAGAGGAAATACCTTTTAAGGAAGTCAGTTCTAAATGCATTTTTAGCTTCATCATGTCTAACATCATTACCAGATTTGGTGTCCCTCATACCATATTGATGGAAAATGGCACCAACTTCTGTTCATCCGAGGTGAAGAAGTTGTACCAAGAATAAAACATCAAATCCAACCATTCATCTTGGTATCATGCACCGGCCAATGGCCAGATAGAATCCTTGAACAAGACTCTATCAAATATACTGCAAAAGAAGGTGGATAAAGATAAGAAATCATGGCTTGATAAACTCTTTCATTCTTTATGGGCTTATCGGACCACCACCCGCACTTCAATGCGGTCAACTCCATATTCACTGGTATATGGAACGGAAGGCGTCTTGCCCATTGAAGTTCAACTACCCTCGCTCAGAGTATCCATTTGTGATCAGTCATCTACAGATGAACAATATCAAAAGCGATTGAATGAATTGGAATGGTTAGATGAGAAAAGATTGTTCACTATGCACCACTTGGAAGTCTATCAGAATCGAATAGCACGAGATTTTAACAAAAATGATCATTTTCATTAATTCACTCAGGAAGAATTGGTATTAGCTCTCGTAACTCCAATGATACCATGAAAGAAACCTTCCAAGCTTGAGCCAAAATGGGAAGGACCTTACTCAATACATAAGGTCTACTCCAATAGATCTTATTCTTTAATCTCAATGGATGGAGAACTCATCACTACTCCAACCAATGCTATATTTCTGAAGAAATATTTTTTATAAACACCAAATACATCCATGGTCCATGAATATGACCTTAAACTATTTGAACGTCCCTTATGTCCATAATGACGTTAAACTGCACCATCCACGGTCCATGTATATGACCTTAACCTATTCGCACTTTCATCCAACATGACGTTAAACTGTGCCCCCCTTCATCATCCTTGCTAGATGAAGTTAACCTATAATGATTTCCCTTACTTCCAGCATGATGTTGAACTGCACTGTCCACGGTCCATGCATAAGAACTTAAACTATTCTCACTTTTTCCCAACATGACATTAAACTGTGTCCCCCTTCATTGTCCTTGCTATATGACGTTAAGCTATATAGACATCCCTTACGTCCAGCATGACGTTAAATTGCACCATCCACGGTCCATTCATATGACCTTAAACTATTCGCACTTTCATCCAACATGACGCTAAACTGTATCATCCTCTTTTCGTCCAACATGACGTTAAACTGTGAAAAAGTCCGAAATACGTCCAACATGACGTTAAATGGTGTACTCTTTTTTCCTCACTGCATAACATTAAACTGCATAGTTTCCCTTATGTCCAACATGACGTTAAATTGTATTTTCCCCATCGTCCTAACTACATGATGCTAAAAAGTACATAAAGTCTTTTAATACATCTTACATGAAATTAAACAATGCTTTGTCCCTACTACATGACATTAAACTGTGTAGCACCAATAGTCCTAACTTAAGACTTTAAACTACATAGTCCCATTATATGTCCTACATGAAATTAAACAATGCATAATTAAAGTTGTTTCTTCCTCATGTTTCTCACACTGAGTATGACTCACATGAGCTTAGAGAAAACTTCAACCATAACACTCTCTCTGGGCTACTAACCACGTGTAAGTCCCAACAATATTTTTTAGATCGTTGTCCCCAAGGACAACTTGATCACTAATTCATTCTTTAATTGAACTATGCAGACTTTGATCTGTGCCTTCCAGGCTGGGTATGTAGGCAACCTCACAAGGTTCAAGCCCAAAACCAATCTCTTCACATCGGTTCACCTCCATCTCATACAATGTTGATTCTCAAAACTACCCCTAGAATCAATATCATTACATTGGTTCACATTCATCCTTTTTATACGACGTTAAACGATACAACACTTTTTTCCAGTATGAGAATAAAATAAAATATTCTTTGATACCCTCACCTGAGAGGGAATAATTATTTACATTGATTTTCAATCATGTTATATTCCAAATACTACGTGCATACATGGCAATGTCCGAACCTTTTATCTTGGGTTAAACCATCATTGCACTAAAGTCCCCTTTCACCCTTCACATGTACGAACCAAATTTGTACAGAGGATATTTCTAGAACTACATGGGCTTGATTATCATCCTTATGGGGTATGTAGGAACGTTTGAGTGTCCCTCGAATCCCGCCCCATGTCTATGGGCCTAACCCCAAATTCCACTTTCAGTCCCTTGGATGAAAAGTCCCCATGAAAGCACACATTGTGTATTTCTTATAATTGTCTAAGCTCTATAACCCTAAACTAAGATCTCCAATCCTTTTGTCCTTCACAACGTTAAACTATAGAGTAAGAACTACGTATGGCTTGATTCCCATCCTTAAGGGATACGTAGTGAAGTCCAACATTTCAATTTAGGACCTAGCCACAACATGATTATGGTTCGCATTGATCTGTGTATCTCTGAATACATTGGACAATACCCATCATTATGTGTCATAATCCTAACTTTAAATATTATCAGATATTCATAACCCTTTTCTTAACTTTTAATTGCAAGGGACTGATATTCTGAGAGTTCTTTTGCTTGACCATGCAACACGTGCCCTTAGACGGCCTTGCATAAACAGTCTACATAATGGACCTGTCAGCCAAAAGATGCTATTATTTGACAATGCATCCAATTCCCTTAGGTGGACCTGCATAATTCAACCACCTAATAGGTTTGTTAAATATTTGTAACTTCATTCTTGGAAGTAAGACATCTTTTGTCTTTATTTTTCTTGATAATATGTAGGGATCCGCAAAAATAGCCATCATTAACATATTTGTCCCATATCCATTTTCATGATCTGAAAGTATTCAAGTCTATGGTTTAAATTCTCCTTCCCTACGTTTGGGTCAGTTCTTCGTAGGAGTGATATCCATCCAGTTCTTTGATAATCATGTTTGGAAATATCTTCTCCATATTCAAGTACCTCTTTCCATACAGAAAACTCTATTCTTTGGAAAATTAGAATCTCCATAAAATTTCACTGGGTTTTTAGCACTAGGAATGTAAATTTCTGAGAGTTCTTTTGCCTGGCTATGCAGCACGTGCCCTTAGGTGGCCTTGCATAAGTAGTCTACATAACGGACCTATCATCCAAAAGATGCTATTTATTTGACTATGCATCCAATGCCCTTAGGTGGCCCTGCATAATTCAACCCCCTAACGGGTTTGTTAAATAATTGTAACTTCATTATTGGGAACTACTTATTCTAATTCCTTTTAGCTCTTTTTCATATCATTCCTCAAATTCAAATATTCTTAAGTCATAGTTTACATATTTCCCCTCATACTTGAGTATGGTAATATGTTTTCAGTTTAATTTTCAAGGAATTGAGTCAATTTTAATCCATTTCGATCAAAGATATTTCGACCATAAACATTAGCCTCTTTATGTCCGACGTGCATGACTGTAAACTTCCCATAAAAGACAAAGGAACTCTGAGTAAAATTCATGTTCAAGATCACTAAATATACATTTTTTATGATTTAGGTAATACTGATCAATTAAAAGATTCAAAGTTTGTGGGGTTATTTATATTAATCCTAGTAAAAATCAATCTATACTTACAAGGCACATTGGCTTAGGTAAAATTTAAAGCAGGGAGAAAAGGAAAATACGTGCACAAGTTATTAAAGATGAAATCATTCATTTTGTTTGATGCACAAGAATTAGAAGGACATACACATATTGGAGTCTCTTCTCTTTTCCAAGAAATTACAGGAGGCTTTCAACATAAGTCTTCACTTGATGTACAACATCCCAAGCTTCATCAACAGCCACTTGAAACTCATGCACCTGACCAACTTCACTCTTTTCATCTTGATGGAGTTCTTTATTGGCATCCGCAATGGTCTTCATAGCATTCATTTCAACACCCTCCAGTGAATTATTGAGTTGGTAAAGTTCCCCAGTAACAACATTTTACTATTGTTGAAGGTGCATCTTCTGGATGACTTTTTCTTTGATCATATGCTTCAGCTCCTTCATCTTGGCAGCATAGTCAGCCTCAGCTCGGGATACCGCAGCCTCAAATTCCCTGATGTTGATTTATAGTTTCCCCCTGGTCATATCTTCGCGACACTTTTTCTCCTGCTCCCTCCTGAAGATGACTTGTTTCACCACGGTATGGATTTCTTGGTATCCAAAACCGCCAAGTCCTAGCATGACGAACTGGGATGACAATTGAGGGATCCTCAATGATAGATCATCTGAAGGAACCTCAGATATGATTTTCCATATGTTGTTCCATTCCTTGCATCATGAAAAGTTGAGTGCGTTAAGCACCTCTGGGTTTGATTCAACATCATCATCATAGGTGGCATGTAATCTTGGATTAATGCACTTAGGGAAGTACCATGTTCTGTTCCTTCTCCCCTGACCCTGGTAGCTTCACCTTCTACTACTGTTTAGGTGGAGGTTGATAATTCACCTCTAGTTCTATCCATTGAGGTTGATAGCCTTGTTTGATCAATTAAAAGTATGGTTAGTTTCATATAATAATGGAAATTGGTTGTCTATATTGAAAACTCAGCATAATAATTACCTAACAGTAGATCAGTAGCTTTAGAATCCTCCTCCCCATCTTTCCCATTTTCAACAGGATCTTCAAGATGGGTCTCAAGAGGTTTTACTGGATTTAGCACCACTTGAGCTAATGGTTCTGCAATGGTAGGGTTGATATCAATGTCCACACCCTCTTCAGGCATTGGCAGTTCAACAGCTTCTATGTATGGAACTACATATTATTTTCAGTCATGATTAGAAGTGTAAATTATAAGAAAATTTATTGGGAGAAGGATAACACTCACACTCAAGGTCTTCTAAATCACATGATATCTTAGAATGATCATAAAATTCTTCGAAAGATATGCCCTGATTCATCATTTCATCTAATGATATTTCAGAATCTTGGTTAGTCTCACCAGTGGGAGAATGTGATATGTCCTCTTGGCGACCCTCATTCTGCAGCCACTAACCCTAGACAGATTCTTCATGAAGGATGGAATATTCAGTTTCTACGGCCGCCAATGATTCTGGTGCAAGTTCTTCTCTATTTGTAACAGCAACAGGAGCAGTATTGAAAATAGATGTTGGATCTTTTTCAGAAGCAGCCAAGTCAGCCTGAATTTTCATTTGTTCCAAAGCACCCTCTGTGGTCGTTAAAGGAAGATCAGTCCATTCCCTCATAGGGGAAATTGAAGAACCCCTTCAATCCCAAGGAAAGTGATAAATCTTTTTCATGGTTTAAAATTCATGATTATCCGAAGGACTTAACACTAATGATAAAGCGTTTAGCGGTGGAATTCCTCCTTCATCGCCTTTGTCGTTTTGGAATTTTGGGAGTGTCGGCAGTCTCCATTATTGGCAGTTGAATTGGCGAATGGAAGGCCATGTCCAACTCCTCATTCATGACCTGCTGGCCTGGAGATATCTCGCACGGTTCACGAGGATAATCAGCAGCAGCCCAGATGGCAGTACCACCAGGGCTATACTGTGGCGAAAGAACCTCAGTAGTTCCATTCTTTTCAAAGATACAAGATAAATAAAATGACTTCCTTAAGTAAAAAAATCATCGATTGGAATCAAGATGCAAAGCAAATAAGTAAAGAAAACTTACATCTTCAGGAGCCACATAATCATGGTACTCCTCATCTCCAGAACCACCAGCCCCCTTAGTGGTGCCACGATCAATAATTTCCTTCACTCTCCTAGTGACTAGAACAGACTCATCAGTGGAATATATGAGCATTTCCAGATCTCTAATGTAAAACCTCACTTCATTGGGGTTGTCCTTGTATTGGATATCTATAGAATCCAAAATATTCCCTATTCCAGGAAGTTGTAGGCTCTCACACAAATCCAGCCAGGCGGTCTCAGTACCACAGTATAAACTCTGCCATGTCTGGACAGCCTCTGGTCTTAGATATGAAGGCTGTGAGAAAGGCCCTACAATATTTGACTTTAATTTCATCCCATCTCCTGCAACTGCAGATAAGGAATAAGAAAATAAGGCTTATTGATTTATAAAGTAGTAGAGATTAAATTACCACAATGAAGTAACTCACAAGGAGTTGATGGAGTAGGTCTCTTTATTCTAACCGAATGATTATATCGGGCACGAGTCCACTTTACCACTTGTTGTGACTCATCATCCCCATAATGGGAATCTGGTGAATCAGTCCTAGAGGAGGAATATAGAGAATCAGGTTCAGGTGGGGAAGCATCACCTTCATGAGGAAGGGTTTCTTTCTCTACAGTCCTTTTCCTTTCCCCACCTAATAAACTTGGTGATTCAGCACCCCTTTAGGGTATGCTGCTATCCAGTGCTCAACATACTTTGTAGTCAGGTTATGTGACACTTTTTCAACTGGTAGATAAAATATTTCCCCAGTCCTCTCCCTTGACGTCAGCAGCCACAGTTGCCGAGAAACCATCAGATGTTGCTCTAACCTGACATGTACTAGGGGAGATACATGAATCTATTGAAAACACTTGAATTTAAGTGCAAATCTATATGGATCATAGGCCTCACATATAATTTCTCCTTCAATCCTGGCAACTAGCACACCATCTCTGCAAGCTAGCTTGTATGCCCTCAAATCCAACTGGGTTGTTCCGTCATCAACAAACCGCCCGGTTGGCAGATTTCCGTAGGGAAAGAAGTTGAATTCCTTAAACATGCTCAGCCTCACTTTCATGTCATAGGCATTAAGATCTAATAGAGAAACTCTCGAGAATTCTTGCACTAACGGCCTGAATAAACTTCCAGGAATTTGTAATCCATTTTGTACATTGTATGTCCTGAAGTGAGTGAAAATCCATCCCCATAAAACTTGGAATGGTCCCACTATTCTTAAAAGATATTTACCATGAAGACATAAAGTAAACTCCTGTGAATATTTACTAAAATGGGGGTATCCAACCCAACCATTTTTTCCTCAGCCAACTTTATCGCAATGACGAAGGTCCCTGGCCTGACGCCTCCCTTCGAATCCCTGACTGGCAAGAGATAAACGCTGAGCCATAATGCCAAGAAGCCCGCCATACGAGTATTCTTTGGGATCCTTTGATTTAACTCATATCCCCATTTTATCAAACTCTCCTGCTTCTAGAGTTGGCCTGAATGTGCCAGGAGCACCCCTCTTCTCAGGTTTTGGGCAGGTGGTAGGACGTTTGGGCCTCTTATCCTTGGATTTATTTTTCTTGGATCCTTTCTCCTTCGGCTCCTTCTCCTTTGACTCCTTCTCTTTAACCTCAATAAGAAATATATTCATCCACTCCTCCGAATGAATATATTTTCTAGAATGAGTTAACGAGGTCTTTGAACTCTTGAGTCTGTGGAAGATTTTAAATAATTCCTAAGCTAAAGCAAGAGTCTTCTCTGAATCATTCCAAGTCACCTTGGGTGGAATGAATTTATCATACATGTCGTCCAAAATTGGAGCCCCTAAGATCTTGTTGACATCCCACAGACTGATGCCTACTTCTCCATGAGTCAGATGGAAAGAATTAGTTTTTGGGCTCCATTGGCTGAGTATCTTCGACACAAAGTTATCATGTCTATAAACATATGTTTTCCCAACCCAAATAGCTTCGTATATCGCAACTCCTTTTAGATCCACGACAAACTCTAGACAGGTTTGTCGTACCCAGTATGCCCACATCCAAGTTGGCGTCACACCTCCCCCAGGACGGAAGTCCCAAATTTTCTTCCAGCCTTTGGATTGATCCATCTGAGCATTTCAAAATATTGAAGGATGACAATGTGGTTGCAACTCAGGCATATAAGGTTTCAGATCTGGCATACAAGGGCTATGATGCATCATGTGGGCCTTATCCACTGTTCCAGCACTTATAAATACTCCTCCACATGAGATATTTTCTAAAGAAAAGTTGGTATAATTCTGAAACCACGAATATGGGAGATAGTTATTTGCTTCTGGAATAGTATCTTCTCGTAGATGACCATAGCCATACAAAGGAAAATAAATTCTTTGGGGGAAGTCATGATGATATTTCTTCAGATACTTAGTCAAATATGGAAGAGTTCTATTTTTGACGGTATAATAATCATGTCCAATGATATCCATCATATCATCAAGACGTTTGCTTTCCAGTTCATCAGATATTTCGATTCTCATGAGGTCCATTGATTCTGTACAAAAAATATTGAATAACTAACTCTTAAATGGGTTTATTTTTCATAAAACTTGTGAATGAATTCAGAAAAAATGGCAAAGGAATTAAGGCACTCATGTCTAAAACTTGGTGCACAAGTATAATGTGTCGCGCAAGTATTTGGTGTGCATGTATCACCACGCAGGTCCAGATACCTTGATAGCAGCACGAATGCAAAGGAAAAGCAGAGAAGAGAGAAACTTGCGTGGCATAGATGACATGCGCAGAGAGATCTCAAAAATATGGAAGTCAGTGTTATGCACGACAATTGAGCACATATTTATAGGCCAGGTCGGCCACCTGCACACCTACAGCCAGTGCCCTACAGCCAGCGCACTCCAGCCCTGCGCAACTCACACCTACGCGATGATGGTTGTGAGGTGAAAACCTGTGCGCCTTTTTCCCTCTAGTTTTCTTCTTTTCCTTAGAGTCACAGCCTTATTCTCTCGGATCCAACTCTGAGGGGGGACTTTTTTTGACATTTATTTTGGTCACATTGTCTAAAGGAGTGGAAAGGAAAATGACTTAGCACAAAGTGATTCATCCTTTGAAGAAAACATCAAAAATCGACAAAGTCATGAACAAGGCTTCAAATGCACATGTGCCACGCAAGTTCCCTCACCGTCGCAAAATTACACTTGCACGACGCTTGATGGTCATGCAAGTGACTTTCACGCCCTAATTGATAACCTCCTGGGGTCTTCTCTAACCTATAAATACCCCTGGTGGGCCCCCCCTTTGGAAATGAATTTTTATCAGAATTCAGATATAGAGCTCTGAATGCCCAAGTCACTTCTTCAGGTCTTCCGAACACTTCTAAGGTAATTCTTTACCTAGAATTGGAGGTATAAACAAGAGGATTAAGGTCTAACTATTAGAATTCCCAAACAATTGTGTTCCTAAGGTTTCTTTCCCTTAAGGTACATGAACATACTTGCACGCCGCCCTACTTCTTCAATAAAACTTGTGCGCCTCCCTTCTGGAAGTACCTCAGGATAATTATAAAGGCTTTGGTAAAGGATCACCCAAGAGTTACCCTAAGGGATGAGAATCGTGCAAGTACCCATGTGTTGCACAGGTATACCTGCATGACCAGGGACTTGCACGCCCATGCAGTACCTATGCACCTTCCATGACTTGCGCGCCCCTGTAATTTTGGGTGTCCTTATTGCCAATTTAACCCCTATTATACCATTCAACCTCTCCTATTCAAGATTCAGTCTTCAAAACATTCTTAAAATCCATTTATGGCATGTTTTCTTGATTAAATTCCTTATCTGAAAGGAATTCAGTGAAATATCTCTCAAAACCATGTGATATACACATCTTTATGTCACCTAAGATTGAGATTTCATTAATTTAACCTCATCCTTTAAGATGAGATAACCCCTTAACCTGGGCCTCCTTTTCAGGAATAAGCCCCAGTCATAATTCTCAAATCTGGTCATCCACTTTAGGAGTAAACCCCAAGTCCACTTTAACCTGGGATTCCTTTTCAGGAGTAAGCCCCAGTCTCAAAGTTAACAGGTATGGGAATCCACCATAGGAGTATGCCCCAAGTCCTCATTAACCTGGACCTCCTTTTCAGGAGTAAGTCCCAGTCCTAATTCCCATTAATTTTGGGCATTCTCATTATGAGTAATCCCCAAGTCCCCTAATCTGGGCATTCTTTTCAAGAGTAAGCCTGAATCTTAAAATTCCCAAATATGGGAATCCTTATTAGGAGTAATCCCTAACCATAATTCTCTTAACCTGAGATTCCTTTTCGGGAGTAATCCCCTGTCCCAAATATGGGCATCCTCTTCAAGAGTAAGCCCCGAGTCCCTTAATTTCTCAAGTACCTTAACCTGGGCCTTCTTCTCAAGAGTAAGCCCCAGCCTTAATCTCTCTTAACCAGTCTTAATTTCCTTTTGATCTGGGCTTCCTTCTCAGGAGTAAAACCCAATAATAAGTCCCCTCCTATCTTCGGCATCATTCATAGGAGTAAGCCCCAAGATTAGAGTATCCAAATCTCCATTAAGCACATATACCTTTATGGACCCTGTTCCTGGATTTATTCCCTGAATTAAATCTTAATCCTCATCTATTTGGGCAGTCATACACACATAAGCCCCACATCATTGCATCTTTTGTGGCACAGTTTTCTGGTTTCACCAATAACTCTTGTTTCTCACACCGACCATGACTCACATGAGCTTAGAGTTTAAAAGTAATCATCACATCTTTATTTGATCCATCAATCATGCATAAACATCATACTCTCTTACTAGAACTACGTGGGTTTTTATTCCTTTTCCAAAACAAAGGATATGTAGGTAGCCCATCGGCGGGTTCGATCCCAACTCTGAAATAATCAATTTCCTTCTGAATGACAATAAACTTCAAGTGCCCCACTGAGTGGCTTTAAAACCAGTATGGTCATCATAATGACCAAGAGACTTTCATGTATTGAAGGATACAATCGGCTAAGAATATCTAAACCAATACAAATGATTCTCTATTGATGAAGAACCTCGAATACATATAAAATATTCTATAAATTTCCTACATATCAATCATTGATTTTTAGATCTAAAGGAAAACTACTTTTATACTTGGTAATGTAATAAGGATTCACGAACATAACTTAAATCTATAAAGAGAGTCCTAGAGTATACAATAATTCCCCTAAAAAAGGTGTGATGTGTCCGACCTCCCATCCTCTCGACCAATGAAAATTCCTAAGCCTCATCAGTCCACAACTAATGAGCGCCTACCTTTGAAAAGTAGGTTCAAATGGATATGGAATCATTGGATGTTTTCGGTTCTACGAACAAACCTGTTATAAACCATTTGGAATTTTTGAATCTTAAATCAATGAGATCATCCCCAATTCCAGAGGGAAACACATAGAAACACCCAATGTATCCCAAATCCATAACTAGATACAAACCTAAATTCCAAAGGCATGTGGTCAATTAGGTTTTCAATAAAAATGAATATTAGGAACTCACATTGGTCCAGAGGATGGGAGGTCGAGCTCATAACACCCTTTTATGGGGAATTATTTCCTATTCCAAGACCCTCTTATATATTTAAGATATCTTCGAGATTATCTTCCCAATATTGTTAAGGGAACTATTAAACTAATGAAATGATGGGGTGTCCAGTCCTTTTGAAAAAGAAGGTGTACTTCTAATGAGACCATTATTATGTATCTAAGGTTCTACATCCATTTCCTACTATTTCTTGTCAATGGATAGTTGTTAATATTTTTAAGACATATAACTATTTACTAAATATTGTATAGTAGTCTAAGAATGAAATTGTAGTTTTGAAGATTACATTTATCCTTCATAAGATGTCTTACAAATCTTATGAATTGTGGGAATCAAAACCCACATAGTTCATCAAATTCAGGGCCATGAATTTTAATTTTGATTAAGAAGGACATATATGATGGCACATAGTCATAGGGTATGGAGATTGATTCTAGTGAAGGCAACCTATGTATCCTATTCATGACATGAATTATATTCATCATAGTTCATTCTGTATCTGACCTATTGGTGGGTGATGAATGATGATTAATTTACATGTGGGTTTTTTCACATGGGTTACACATATGGGAAGTATGTTAAACATGCCGAATGGACATGTATGGAGAAAGTCATATCATTTACTTGGACAAGGATTACACTCTGAACACCTAAGCTCACATGATTAATGATAGGTGTGCAAAAATTGGATAACAAGATATCATGATCACAATATGTGGACATGGAACATATGAAGTGTTGTGGTCCTAATATGGGGGGGGGGGGTTGATATGGATCTCTGTTCTTAGGAAGGCATCCTACGTACCCTACTAATAATCAGAATTGGATTCCTCATAGTTCAATTAATCCCTAACCTGTTGATGGATTTTTAGTACTTAATGGGATAGTGGTGACTTAAACTTAAATGGATTCCCATGTCTATTCCCACTTCTCTTATGATAATATATAATTATGGATGGTATAATTATAGGAGAACCAGATCCCATGAGTAAGGAATATTTGGAATATGGCGGGACTTACAATATGGTGGATTCCCATTGGATCTCGGGCCTTAGGAAGGTGTGATATGTATTATTTTTGGATAGAAATAAAGGTTTTCAAAATTTAACTACCCCTAAACCAATGATGGGTTGAGGTGGGTGATTACAACCATATATAAAATTCTTACCCTCAAGATTTAGATGAATCAGGGCAATAGACCCAGATGGATACGAATTAGAACTAAGGACTTCAGAATTCATCCAACATATTTTTCTTAGAATGGAATACTATTTCTCATTATTCAGTTTAGGGTATGTCCAAATATGTCTAAAAGATAAATTTACCATGTCGTGGGGTGTCTTCCTGACATACTTGACATGTCATAGGGTCTATTCCTGACATGTCTGGTGTGACTATCTAACATGTCCCGAGTGTCTTTCTTACATGTCCTTATTGTTTTCTTGACATGTACTGAGTTTCTATATAATATATTCTATGTGTCTGTATGACAAGGATAAAATTTCTTAGGGTTATTCACATGATTGATGTAGACATGTCTGATGTCTTCCATGTGATTGGGCTAATATTCCCTGAGTACATCAGATGACATGGGAAATATGTGTGAGGGTCTTCACATAATCAATGAAGAAATATCAGAGGGTTTTGTGTGATCGATAATGACATGTTATAAGTCCATCACATGACCTGACTGACATGTCCTAATGACTTCTCATGAATTGAAATATTTTTTTGGATGACATTCCAAGACTTGAAAGACACATCTAGGTGTTGTCACATGATCTGTATGACATGTACAAAGGTTGACGCATGAATTTGATGACCTATTTGGATGACTTCAAATGAAATTGCCTATATGTTTTAGGTTCTTTGTGCGATCAATACACGAATTTCCAAGGGTTTCATGTGATCATGGATGACTTTTCAGAAGGACATCCATTGACTAGTTTGACATGTTTAGAGGACATCACATGACTTGGATGATATGTTTGGATGACCTATAAATAATTAGATGATATTTCATGGTGATGTCACGAGACCTAATTTATATTTCTAGGAGCTATCATGTGAGCTGCATAATATTTTCAGATGACTTTTCATGAATTGGATGATATGTCAGGAATAATTTTCAAGACTTTTCCAACATGTCTTGGTTCTATCACATAATATGATTGACATATACAGGTGCAATCATGTGACATGGTTGACATGTACATGTGTTTTACCATGATCAATATAGGTTATATAAAGTGCATGATTCCTTCACATGAAAATTATTGTGTCTATATTCACATATGTTTTCCATACATTCCACCTTTTATTACATATATTCCTTAATGTTTTTTGAGAATTAGTTTGTTGAGGTTTCAATTAACCAATTTGACATGCAAGGATTACATTACGAAATATGAATGGATTATTAGAAGTCCTTCCTAAGAAAAATAGGATGATTACATATAGAATATGATCATGCCACACAATCCCAAAATTCATTCCTTGGATTTCACCGGGATGAAGACTCTTGTGATTACCTTGATTTATACTTCAATAAATTTGATCTTCTTTTTTTCCATGTGTTTTTTTCTCATGCCTCACATAAATATTTTGTGTCGAGGAGGAATTTATATGACTCAATTCCCAAGTTATACACCTCATTTCATGGAGCATAAATTGAAAATTTGGGCATTAGATGGTGGAGGGATCTTTGAATCACATGCTTTACATGATCCAGTCGTGCGTCATCCTTGGCATGGCTTGATAAAAATGACCATGAGAAAAATATATCATCCCTGTATTTTCTAGAACCGGAATCATCAAAGGTCTTTCACTAAACCTTAATTCCATATCAATTGACATTTACAACATTAAGACAACATGTCTCATAGTCTTCAAGAGATCATTATTCCTACAAAAAGGAATTTTCATTATAGAATAGTTATTCTACAGGGTCTTTAAAAATATTATGTTATCATTTAAGCGTCTATTCACAAAGTAACCTAGATTGATAAGGGGAGATATGTATTATTAGGATAAATTTTTCAATGGCCTTTGTGTGATCGTTTGTGATCACTCGAGGCACATACCGCCTTCACATGAGAATTATATTATCTCAATTTAAATAGAGGTTTCTGAATTTTCCGTAATTCATTACTTATTTTACATGATATTATCTGTTTCCCCTTTCTTATCTAATAGGTAATTGGATGATCAGTAGATAATCTCACAAGATCATGTGAGTATTTTCATGGAGAGTCAACCTGATGATCAGTGATGCACCATAAGATCAAATTAGTTGTTCAAAGGTATTTTGAGTTATTGGAATAACATGTTAGAGAGCCTTCACCAGACCAATATTACTATTGAAGATGATTTTTCATGATCATGGAAGATTTTCTTAGGCCCTTTGTGAGATCATGTCTACTTGTCAAAGATCCTTCGCATGATTAATGGTGATCACATGATGTACATGGCCCCCTCAAATAAAAAATATCATAACATAAACTACATGATTCCTTTTAAATTTTCAGGGTTATTTTAATATTTTAAAAGGGTGACTAATGTGATATTAATTTTTTCATTTCCTAATATGTTTCATAATCGTAGGAGCTCATCAAGAGGCCTCCTGATGATCAGAAATTCTTTTCTTGTCCCTTTCACAAGAACAGAGAGGCTTGTTATATGGTCTTTACATGATTATTAGTAGATAATTTGAATTCTATGACCCTTTCACACGACCTTATGAGGGACATACAATCATGTGTCCTCCTGGAGGTAATGTGATCCATATGATTTGGATTCCTATAAACCATGTAGTTATGATACTCATTTCTTTTTATTACAAATAAAATAATGCCCCTTCTTTAGGTATTTCTTAAATTCTAGAATTTTTATCCTCATTTTGCGTGAATCAACAAATTCCCCCCTTAAGAGGGAGGTCCAAATGGACATGTAATCTATTATGAGGAGAGTATATGCCTACTTGAGTCCTTGAGGATTCCACGGTTAGTGTCCTGAGTGGCATTTGGTACTCTACAGGACCTTTGGTTTTCAATAGGGATTTCTATAAATATGTGAGCAAGGGTGCCTCTCATTGCACCAGTGAATCAAACTCTAGAAATATCAATGTTTCTCCCATCACATGACATTTTTCAAGACCTTATCACAAGAACCAATTCACAAGACCTATTCAAAAGAACCACTTGGAATGTTCTCTCTGTGATACTTGATCAAGTGATATATCCACTTGAATTCATCATATGACCAAATATTATTGAAAAATGATTAAAAATATTTTAATATAATCAAGTTAATTTTATGGAACCTCAACACATGTTCTCATTGAATTATTATTCTATTGGATTATCATGATCTATCATATTGGTTTCATTATCAAATGATCATTATTTGATTTTCATTATGGATTAATGGTCACGAAATCATTAGTTTTTCACTAGGTCATGTAATCAAATTATGATCTTTCGGATTAAAATATTCATGATATATAGACATATAATTGCAAATCCTTGAATGGTTCATCCAATTCAGATGATGTTATCTGAGTTATTACCTTTTTTGTAATGGTTCCTTGCTCATCTTATATTTCCTCCTTGTTTTGTATAGTTAGATTCTAGTTAAAGACATCTTCTAATGTAGTTTCCCATATGGATATGATCACCGAGAATCATAATGACGAACCTTGTAGAAAGTGTTCTATGATAATGAATATTTTAAGGGGATTATCCCACTTATGAATAAGATTAATTCTTTTTCACATCAACTGAAATTGTATGAATTTAGTATGTTGGATGTTGTCAATATTCATACACCCGATTTCCATCTTCTATCTTAGTGGATATCATCTTCCCTAGGCAGTATTCAAACAAAAATCTCTAAGGATCGTCAAATGGTCATCACACTGCTCCATGGGTTATTTTATATGTTATATAACACCCCTAGGGGTCCAGATAGAAGTTATACCACCCATGAACAAATTTCAAAAAGCTATTAAAGTATACTCATATCATATTTGAATAATTCAAGAAGTATTAAGTGCTTAATGCTAGAATTGTTACTTGGTGGAAATTTTTCTAATTAATGTTCATGGATATTATAGTTCAGGTAGAGATGGTCATAATTAGAAAGCTAGTTACACGTTATTTGTATTTATGAGGCAATATAGTCTTATAATTTTTTATGTATTCTCATAAAAAATTATAAAATAGTTGATTATCCATTGGTGTTATAGAACTAATTCCTTTCAACAATCTCTTGCATAAGTATAGATAATCCATTGGGATATTTACTGTCTATGAGGAATAACCATTTTTGAGGAGATGTATGATGATTTTATTCCTACGATGGATTTATGGTATACCCTAAACAAACATCGACCTTGGAAAGGGACATTCTCAACATCATAAGGGATAAATTAAGTATGTATATAAACCTTCATTGTCTTATTTCCCCGAAATAGAGGATCGAAAATATTTTTGTTTCATAGAGGGACTTGACCAACCACTATAATTCCTCAGCAGTGACCCTCCCGACAGGTTTTCAGTAGATAAATATCTTATAAGTTCATTATTAAATCCCGGGAATATACTTCAAAGGTATATCAGGTGAGACCATATGTATCCTTGAGCCTTTGGATAGTGGGGTACCTAGACATGTTTTGTAATGGATGGATTTACCTATCTAGGGATTCATTCTTGGGAATTAGAGTGGGAACATTAGTGAGGGATACTGTATTAATATAGGGGATGCCTCTTAATATAGTTATGATGACTATTTCTAGCATTTATCATATTCATGGTCCTATCTAAAAAGTAAACACTTCTTATCAAATAACTGGCCCAATCCAGTTCTTATTTGGATGGATAGAGATTATTTTTATAATTACAAATGTCATAACACTACTAAAATTCCTAATAATTCATTCCATCACATGATATTTAATGTTTCTAGGGTTGAGTGTATATTTCTTTTTCTTGATGAGGTCATTGACATATTGGTTTGGCCTGATCATTTTAGCATCATTCCCAATCTGGTAATGATAGACCAACTTGTTGATAATGATAGTGAATCTTCTGATGAATGGTATTATAAAATATATCTTTGGGTTTGGGTTCTTTTATGTAATTTAAAAATGTTGATTATTTTAAATCCATAAACCCCCTATCAGTTTTCGCTTCAGTTTGGCTATATTTTAAGGGACTCTCCCCTCCTTTCAGCTGGAATGCAGGGAGAATGACATCCGAGACTTATTCTCCAATTTTTCCTTATGCTATCACGTGATGACAGAAATGTGGAGATAATTATTTCAATTTTCAATTACCCTTTTTTAATACAATATGAATACACCTAGGATTGGGTGGAATCCTACCTGTGTGGTGTGCTGAATAGTTTGTTCTTTCAGGTGGAAAATCCCTACGTCTCAGCAAAACCCTTATCAGAATAAGCAATGGAGTTGACTCCTAATTTATGGTAGCCTCATAAAAATAATTCTAATAATATTGATGAAATTAAAATTATCTGGAAATGGTGTATTGAATAGACTATACCATTGATACCAGTGAAAAATGATGCACTGATGGATAAGAGAGTGCATGGGAATTCTTCTATTGCTTCTTCTTCGGCACAACCAATAGACCTGACATCTAAATACACTCTACAAAAAATTTCTCCTTGCAATGTACCCAATATAGTGTTTTCATATTACCATGTACAAAAAATGATAATTTGAACAAAAAAAAATCCAGGCCATGATCACCGATACTACCATGGAAGGTCATCATAGACAAGAGGAGAACCTTCACCAGCACTTTTGTGATTTGGAGACATGTGGATTTAATTTTAAGTCATTATATGATACAATGCTATAGATCTTATGGGACCAAATATAATTGTAAAATATTTAGAAGGAGTTACATTTCTTCTATGAAAAATATTCTTTAACATAGTTAATAAGATAATGTTAAGAGATTCTTGAGAGGAGACAACAAATGGTCTCCAAGACATACGCTAAAATGGATTTCTTGACAACAAATATATCATAATAATATGCATGGGTATCCATATTGAGATAGGATATTTTATTTTAATTATCCTTATTAGATATTATTAATAAAATATTTATAGAGATATCCTATTTAATTGAGACCTTTCATCCTTAAGATGTAGTCAAAAAGACATAGAGGGAAACATTTCAATATTCAATTAAAACATCATGACATTGTTTGATTCATCTAGGAAATACACATCAGCAGATTATATTTTCACCAAGATATGAGAGTATATGTTTTTGTATCTTTTTTAATATTTAGTAGAGATCCCATACTATGGAGACTCCTCCTTTTTCATTTTATCAATTACTATGTCTTTTAAATTTTACATTACATTTTATTTATTTCTTTGATTAACAATGTGTATGTAATATAATTAAATTTGATATAATATGGATCACGAGTGATACCCATAATTTTTATAACACTATTTAAACCCAAACTCATGGGTTTTATTATTTTAATCCTGTCCTATTTTTCTTGATAATTTCTTATGAATTCTCTTCAACAAGAGATTCCTTATTGATGTACCTGATCTACTTTTAGTGATATTAGATTATTTAAAACCATAATTATGGTAATCATACGTCTCATAGGGAAAGTGATCTAATTTATTTCTAATTTAGTATACCTAGTGTGCACTAATTCATTTTTTCAAAGGGAAAATAATTATCTTTACAATATTTTTATCTTATTATCCCTTTTTAATGCCCAAACCGTTGTGTATGATTCATATAGGGGAATCATAATGGGAATGTACTTGGTTTTTCACAGGCTTATATCTTATGATTTTCTGATCATAAGTGTTTAATGACTATTTCATTTCATATGTTCTTAATATTTCCTAGAGAAAACAAAGTACATGTCTAGTGAGAAGAGTCTAAAAAGTGTTCCCATGCTCCCTTTTGGAGTTTTCATCCTATTGAGAATTGCGTCACTTTGAAATTCTTTCTTCAATATCGTGAAAATTAGATCATTTTTGTGTTTTACATTATGGTCTTCTAGATTATACATTCATTTACTTTAGTTTATGGAATTTTATCTGGGACATTATATTGATTTTGTTAAAGGTATTCTAGCTCGTACCTTCTATTACTATAGATTAAGGACTTTTAGCTCAGACATTATGCTATTTTAGTTTAAGGTATTCTATCTTAGAACATATAATGTTGTTTTTATGGTATTCTTACTCTGACATTATATTTTTAGTAGGGAATGATAGATATTCTAAATGTGTTGAAGAACCAAGCATCCTAAATAACAGATGTTCATGAAGGGTTATTAAAACCAATATTATTAATTAATTTTCCAAATAATGAATTATGGTAAAGGGTTATTATACCCAGTGTTCTTTTATAAAATAGATAAGATGAATTTATATAATTTTTTTTGAACCCCACTTATGGAATGATATTTTGTTTTATGCACTGTTAAATATTAGTGATTCTGGGTCCACTTATATATTTAGATAATTGGATTTTTAAATCATGTGTCTAGGAGTTTGAACTGGTGAATATGGAATGGGGAAATAATAAAAAGGGTGACCCAAAACACCCTATGGTGTTGAGTTATTCCATAGTGTTGTTAGGGATCATGAGTGGAATGGGGAAGACATACCAGAGTTGACCCAAAACACATTAAGGTTCTGAGTTCCACCACACTGCTATTGAGGATCATGGGGATTATAGTTATATTTATACAAAGAGGAGATTCCTCTAGTTTGTAGGTTGGAGGCCCTTATGCATGACCCTAGAGGGATGACATGCCTATTCAAATAGAGGTTTCCACACTCTATTCAAAAGGTTGTGACATATTTTTGAAGATTCTAATGTTTGTATGATGAAGTGGGGTATATAGAAAAAGATATCCAAGGAGGGGTTCAACACCCTAGGGAAGTTCATATTTAAATTTTAAGGCACAGGCCCTATACCATGTGGTATTGAGTCATGTGGTGTGGGCTATCAAAAGGTTTGAGAATGGAGTATTTGATTCTTTCTTTTAGAAATGGTACAATAAATTGTACCATGACATTGAAGACGTATAATCCACGTGAATATTTTGATTATGAGTATTTTAAATCATGGAATAGGATTTTCTCAGCAAACTGAATGTGGGAACTAGTGTGTTCAGGTCAATAATTAGTAATTACAGAATCTTTTATTCCACACAGTGAAGAAAATAACCCCTAAATTTAAGAGGGGTATTTCTAGGAGAAATCATCCCCTAGGAACATGATATTCATCAGGGAAAAAATACCCAATGAATCATAGTTGGTTCCATTAGTATTAACTAGTCCATATAAGTAGTTTTCTTTAGGGAAGAACAACGAGCATTAGATCTCGAGGTCCATGGGGTTTTAATAGAAGGGTATTGAATTAAAGAACTTGTTTGGTTAGCTCATAAATTAAAGGCATGATGTTGGTTTATAGGAAACATAATATATATGATGTGTTTTAGAACCATAAAATTCGGGTCGCTACCTAATGAACACATTATCACAACAGAAAGATGTGAAAAGTCATTACTCTAAATTTTTCCTTGACCAAGGGGTATAGTGAGCATGTATTTGATTTTACTAGGAGAAAAAATTGTGTCCTCTGAGATTTATGGATTGTTTATTTATACTCCACTTGTTTCATAAACTATAGTTATGAAGAGTTTACCTGGTGGAGGATTGAATTTGTTTTCATGTCACACTTATCAGGTTTTAAACCTGAAGGAATTTATGTTTCTTTCTAAATAGATTCAGGGTGTTAAGATTTGGACCATCAAATTCTAAATTATACCATTGTATAGATTTGACCAATGTGCATTAAATTTTAGGAAATGATTCATGTGGACCATGCATGAGTTGGACGTTACACAAATAACTAATTAGGATACTCATGGTCAAGGGTACTCCAACATTATTTTGATCTAGAGATGAAAATGGTCTAAATCATATCTCAAGGATCCTAAGTCACAAGTAATGGTATGAGACAATCCCCCAAGGGTTATCCAAAACACCATAAGGTTATGAGTTCCACTTGGTGATATGAGGCCTCATAATGATTATAAACCCTTTTTTCAAGATAATGACACATTTATATGATAGTTGAGAGCTCATGTGCAGGATTTAGTGGAAAACATTCATATTTAGAAGAAGTGTTCCTTAAATACAAGTGTCTATTTCTGAGGTCCATGGAAGGATGGAGACAACCCAAGGTACTCAAGACATAATGTGTGATTTATGGGTTGAGGTTATTAAAATATTATAGAACCACCTCATAGTCTGGTTTACCAGGGTTAGTCAATTGTGGTTCTTTGTTGAGGAATGATGTTGGGTGATTGCTTGCACATTTTAACATTATGTAGTAGGGATTTTTATACCATGTAGTTTATCATAATCAAATAATGGCACATTATAGGTAGTTTAACTTCATTTGGTAAGGATGTTGGAGTTATTATTGAAAGTATCTTTCTCATGTCAATGAAACCCATATGTAGATCTATCTCAGGAGTAGGAAGAGTGTACTTTTATGAATCTTATCATATTTAAAAAATTTATATGATAATGTTTTTGATAGGATTCCCGGGGTTTCCCTATAAATATTTGAAGGAAATTAATGATGCAATAATCAACTTCTGTAAGGATATCCCTCTTCATAGATCTGATTCTTATGTTGGTGATATGATTGGTAGTGATAGAAACCCTTGTTTGAGACTGAAATAGATGATCAAAATTTTATTGTGTTTCATATGATGGTAGGAATAAATCCAATCATAGTTCTCAAATAGTTACGCACATAGGTCTAGCCCATATGTGGGGGAGCATTTTTATCATTCTATATATAGAGGATAAACCCCCAATTGGAACCCTAGGAATCACTATATATCATATGGTACTAAGAATTAAGACACATTTAGTTATTCTATGAAAATCCCCTCTAAAATTTTATTAGTTTCTTAGGTAAGCGGAAAATTTTATATTGCGTTTGGTCCCAGGATTGGGGATTTTAGAATCAATACGTATCTTATGATGGAAAAAATCAAAAAACACAATGTTCTTGAATGGTAAACTATCTTTAGAGGTTTGAACTATACAGATAGGGGGGTTTTCCCATTGATTATTTTGCATAGACCAGGGATTTGATATCTTAGTGTCACTACAAATACTATGATGGCATGAATCTAGAACATGTAGTTCTTGAATGGGAAACAATCCACTATGGTATAACCCATATATAGAGGGGTTTCCAATCGATTATTGGGGTTAGACCCAGGAATGGATATTCAAGTGTAATTACATATCCAATATTGAATCGAATCAAGCTACACATAGTTCTTTAATGGGAAATAACTCGTGCATATATGACCCACACAGAGGTGGACTAATTACCTATTTTTTGTAGGCGTACCAAAGATTAAAGATTAAAGAATCATTACATATCTTGTGATGTCAAGAAACAAGGCACACATATTTTCTAAATGGGAAACTCTCCACATAGGTCTAGCCCATACACAAAGGAAGATTTTTTTCATAGTGATTTTGGAAGTTGAACCTAATATTGAATAATTGGTTGTCATTTTGTATCATGTGATGGGATAAATCAAGATACACATAGTTATTTAATAGGAAAATATCCATATAGTTCTAACCATACATAGAGGGGTATTTTTCCCATTTATTTGAGTGAAAATACCCATGATTGGAGGTTTGGGAATCACTATGTATCATGTGACGACAAGATACAAGAAACACATAGTTATTGAATGGATAACTCTACAAATATGTCTGATACACATATAGAGTGTGATTTTTATTTTCTCCCATTGATTATTTTAGTTATACCTAGTACTGGGGATTCATGCATCACTCTGTATCCTATAATGGAAGGAATCTAACCATGAGTAGTTTTTGAATGAGAAACTCTCTTTGTATGTCTTACCCATATGTAGAAGGGGGAATAGTTCCTATTGATTATTATGATTGGACCTAGGATTAGAGATATGGTTGTCACTATATATATTGTGATGGATATAATTAAGATAAATGTTTCTCTTAAATGGGAAACTCTCTATGCATGTCTGACCCATATGTAGAGGGGGAATTTATGACCTTGATTATTACATATGAAGCCTAGATTGGATATTAGTGTGTCATTATATATCATATGATGATAGGAATCAATAAATTCATATTTATGAAATTGGAAAATCTTCACATAGGTCTGATCCGAACATATAGGGGGAAATTTTCTCATTGATTATTATGGCTAGAACTAGGATTGGAGATCTCAGTGTCACTACATATGCTTTGATGAATGGAATAAAGCCATACAAAGTTCTTTATTAGAGATTTGGTGGGATACCAACACCAAATATATTTGTCCCCCTAGGTGAGGTCCATATTAATGGGAAGTTTTATGTAATTGAAATGACATTAACCATGTAGTTTAACATCATGCGACAAATAATTTTGTTGTTCCTTTTATATTTCTGCATCAAGGACTATGATAACCATATCTAGAAATGATATGTCTTGATCATATAAATAACCATTAAAGAAATTCATAGGTTCATGTGAGATATAATTGGTGTGAGAAACATGTAATGGAAAAGTATTACCTCACCATATATAGGTGATTAAAATAAAGTAAAAGGAAATTTTGTATCATGTTTTGGCTGGTCCAAGATTAATTAAATAGGAACCTCTATGTATCTCATTGGAATGAGAATAAAGAGGTATATAGTCCTAGTAAACAATGATATTTAACATCTTTTGGAAAGGAAAAATTACATAGTTTAACATAATGTGACCATGACGATAAGTGCCATGTAGTTTTAGGTCATAAGACTAGGACATGGATGTCGTAAAATTTAATGTCTTTATAGAAAGACCATTTCTGTCAAATATAATGGAATGTGGTAAGAATTTTTAGTGCTTTACAGAAGATATTAAAATAATTTCTTGAGAAATATCTCATTGGTTGGGGGTGTGATGTGTTCCCCATCCATTGTGGAAATTGCGTAGGCACTATTGGAATATTCATTTTGTATGATATAAGGCCTTTATTATTTGGGATCCAAATTTTGAGGATTCTTACTTGTTATCATTGGGATTCTAAGAACCAATTCTAGTTATCCTTAAAAGAATTAATGGAGGTGAACCTTTTAATTAAAGGCTCTTTTGATCCGATTTTGATGGACTTTGAGGTTGTGCAGTGTACACAAACTTTAATTATTGAGATGTTACAACTCATATAACCACTTTTTTGAATACTAATAATTTGATAGTTTCCTATATATAGCTATTCAAAGTGAGGGAAACTGAAATTATATGGGAAACAATGATTTGTTTCCACATTGAAATAAATATGGAGTTATCTGTGTACTAGTGTGCATGGTGGTACTGTAGGCCCATAAAGCATTAAGAGTATTTTATGTCTAGTAATTCTTGTATTTTTTCACCGTTTTGGAGAGTATATTTGATAGAGTCATTTTAGGGGACTCTATTTGTCAATTTACCTATAAATGATAATGGGATAAATGTTTAGATTTGGCATTTTACTTCGACCACAACTTCTTCAACTCATTAGAAGAGTAGTTGGTGCCTTTGTCTGTTAATATAATGTGAGGGACTCTGAACCTTTTAATGATTTTGGATATCATGAAGTTAATGATATTGTTCATCCAGACTTCATTTTGGTTTATTTACACATACTATTTGGAAAATAAGTTGACAACTATAAATATGTACTTAGACTACATAACTGTGTCTAGAGGATATGAACCAACCATGTCCATTCCCCATATGAAATAATGAACATGAATTTTTAGCGATATATAATTTTTTTGAATGTTGATGGATGAATATTTCATGAATTTTAAATGCATGACATTTCATAGTGAATTCCATATAGTCCTGTATAATTATCTACAAGTAGAACCAAAGCCTTTTTATTTAATGGGGGAATCTATTCTCAAACAGATTAGCATTGCAGGAAACTACATGGACTTCAAAAAAGATAGCAGGAGTCCATACTTCTACTATGAATATTTGGTAGATTCCATAAAATCCTCATTTTGAGAATTCTTTTTTTTCATTTGAACCATATTGAAGATTAAAGATCACTACTAAGTGTTGAGTATATTCCCTTTCATCTTTATATGATGAGGTAGTCCCATTTTAGATCTAATTGACAATAGGATCCATCTACCTAGGGGTGGATTTTGGCTCATCATGAACTGTGGTTGTGTTGACGTGATTATCTTCATTCATGTCATATATGATGACTGATGAGAAATTCTTTTGGTGTGTGAGGTAGAAGAACACTTCATCCTAATCAGGGATTTCCAAGACCATGGATAAATTGTATAGTCCATCATCAAGAGTATTTTGTGACTGAGGAATGTGATGCAATGCTAGTTCAAGATGGAATTCATCAATCAATCGTTTGACAAAGCTAATGATAGTGTAATTTTTTAATTTTTAATTCAATAATAACCATTGATTTGTTTGATCACTAGCTCTAAATACCCATTGATATTCAGGTTGTATATTTTAAAATTTAGGGCTAGATCCAAGCCGGTAATGAGTTTTTGATGTTCTACCTCATTATGAGTGCATCCTTCAGATAATGAGAAAAATTAGGGAATAATTACATTATTAGGAGAAATAAATAAAATCCCTAGACCAACCTAATTGATCATGGTGGATTCCGACCAATTTCAAAAAGGATTTTTTGAGGTACTCTTAAAATAAAATTCCCATGTTTGGGGAGTTCCATGTGTGTAGAGAAATTCTTCATCTAGAAGTTAAAGGTCCACTGGCGTGTTTTCTAGAGGTGGATGTTCATTAACAAAATTATCAAGGGAATTCACTTTAATAGCCTTATATTAAATGATTTAGATATCGTATTAATTTGGAATAACCTCTCATTAGAGAAGACACATAGTCAACATAGGGTAGCGAAGGATTTACTTGAGCTGGTCAATCTATGAGACCAGGTGGACTTCATGGTGCGGCCTGTAATGCCTCATATTTGACACATTAAATTTGTGTGTGAGGTAATTCTTCTTGACATAGAAATATCATGTTTTAGAACATAGCATTGTTCAACTGAGATATTAGATTCTTTTTTTTTCATTTCACTGAACATATTTATATGAGAGGAGATCACTAAATGAGCATTCCATATAGGCCACATATCAGATAAGTGGTTTCCTTTCTACCAGTGAAATAAAATGGGTGGGTATAGTAAGTACCGATTCAGGTTTTTGGAGTCTTATTGTTTGTCCTCATACCATTGGTATGTTATCCCCTCCCCTATTAACATGGTAAAGATGAGATATTTTCTAGTCAGGCCAGTAATGAAATGATGAATGTAAGAAAGATGGCCTCGTATCTTACTCAGTTGTTTATGATTTTGATGGGGTGAAATTTTTAGTATTTCACTTGTATTTTTCTTATTCATCCTTTATTATATGAAGGTGTACAAAAAATCCAATGATTTTCCATGATGTTATAATGTATGTAAAATTTAGTGGATGCATCTTCATAATGTTATTCCATAGCATACTGATTTTTGTTTGAGGATACATAAGGTGATCACATCGTTGTCAATATGTGAAACCTAGTTAATCGATGTACCATTACTCTATAAATCATAATTTGGGATTAAAGATATTATTCATGGAACATTGGTAAGTAGAACTTGTGTTATTTTATCAATATTTTGGGACATGATAAAAAAAGATCACTTAGGGAACTCTAAAGAAAGTGGCTTCCTCATCATCAGGGGCCATATTTATCTGATTAATCCCTAAATACCCATATATGAGGGAAAAGGATTGGAATCCAAAAGTTATATTGATCAAAAGTTATATAAAAAACAATGGGAAATCACCCTTATAGAATTTTTGATTGAGGTCTTAGAAAGCAATGCAAACCCTGATCATCCTACTCTTTTTATTTAAAGTGACAATGTTGGTGAGCCATTGTGGGTATAACACTTCCCAAAAAATGTTTTCTTTGATCATTTTAATAACTTTAGATTCTACATTAGTATAATGAGTGGGGTGAATCCTCAGTACTACCTATTTGAATCCTCAATGGTCATTAGGTAAGCCTAAGTGGTGTGTGGCCACATCGGGGTTCTTCTTAGTCATTTCAATGTAATTTCAAGGGACCAAATATATACTATACTTTATAAATTCAATAGACATATCATTTTCTTCAAAAGTTATAGTTATACTAATCAAAATATGTATCATGTCTTATTTTGTTCCTAGATTAACCTAGTCATGTTCATCAATGGTGTTGTATATGCCTACGTGGAATACAAGAGGGGAATTCTGGAGTTTATCCTCTTCTTATTCAACATTGGATTGTGTGGAGGAATTATAAAATAGCTCATTAATTAGGGGTAACCTCTATCATTTTCAGTGTAATAGAGGATAGAGGAATAGATATTTTAAACTTAAATGTCTAGAGTTATTGAAAAAAAAATAATGGTGCTGATTGCATTCCATTCTTCTGTCATCAAGGAAATTATGAGCCTAGACGTATGGGATTATGTTTTATTCCTTAATCAAGTTTATTGGTAGCACATAACTGTTATCTATCATGTTTTATGGATTTAAAAGTGTGGTTCCAAATCCATTAAAGCTATGAACTATGTATTAATATCCACCATTGGTTATTTTACATCCATTTTTTTGGAAATACACACCAACATATGTATCTTCACAAGAATGAAATGGGTAACTATCACCATGTAGTATTCTGAAGTTCTTATAGATGGGGTATTTTCAGAATTGATTAAATGTTGAAGGAAAAATTAACTGGATATGAATCTAAGGTCTTCCTAGTAAGATAATATATGTTGTGTCTTACGAGATAACCATGAACATAGAATTAAATATAGGATCCCCAACCCCAATTATTTAGCTTTATCTTCTGAAGAGGCATTTTATCACTCTTATAATAGCCTTTAATTGTCAATATCATTGAAGATATGTCCCCCTCTCCAAATAACTAATGATGGAGGGTTCAAATCATAATGAGGTTGATCCCAAAACCATTGTTAATCATATATTTGTTTATGTATAAATTTTTAATTTTTATTGACACATATAGGTCTCTGATGTCCCTATATGCCTTCCTCCTGATATCGTTATGTGAATGAGATGGTGACATGGCATTCTGAAGACATTGTCTCTATTCTGTAATCCTCAGCTATAGCGAATTCTATCTCGAAATACTGTGGGCTCTGATGGGCCTCGATATAGAAACCCAAGATTCAATTACATGGATATTAAATCATTTTATATGAATATTTATCACATTACAAAAATATATGCATAACGACCATAATAGTTTATTGTTTTGGAAACTGGTAAAATAAATCTTCTAACATAGTGAAATATCTTCAGCATCTCCCTTAAATATCTTCCCTTTAATAATCCTAGTTGAAACCTTTCTTTATAACATGGGGAATGGAAAAATAATAAAGGTGTGATCTCATATTCTCTTTAAGGGTAAACAATGGAGATATATAATAATAACATTAGAATAAGGGTATGATAACACGATACGAACATTAGACGATCATACCCTGCATATTAAAGATCATAAACATGAATATTGAAATAAAGACTAGAAATTCATAAGACATGAATCATAAGGGAATCACGAGAATAATACATGGAATCATATAATTTGAAAAAGACATGGAATTATGGAATACTTGTAAATAAGTAATATCATTCCCTATAATTTAAGGTTCATTGCAAAAAACACCTCTGGGCACTTCATGGGGATTGTACCTACTGGGTGGGACACACCTCCATCCCAAGTCACAGTTCTTTCCTTATAAGGGATTGGGCTTCCCCATATTCCCATATTAGATCATATACCCCATCTTCCTATAGTGTTCTCGATTTACCCATCATCCCATAGTGGATCAAGGTTCCCCATTATCACATAGTGGAGCTAGTTTCTCTATATTACACATTATATCAAGCCCATCGACTTGATTATCATCATCATTTAATGTGGTTTAAATCTTTACCCAATTTATTGGAGGGAGATATAGGTCTCAACCATCACATAATAAAATCATACATACATGTTCCACAAGATAATAAAACTTGTATCATATCATGACCCACAAATAAGATGGGTTTCATAAACATCATATCAAAACCCAGAAACGAAATAGGTATCATAAAATTTCAACATATCATTACCTATGTAAAATACATAGGTCTCATAATCATTTCATCAAATCCTAACCTATTAATAGAAGTATGTTCCAAAATCAGATAACCTATGGAAGGGAAACTAGTGTCATAAGCATCATTCCATCACAATATAAACCATTCAAGAAAGACTTTGAATGGTATTCTTGGATCATATCACTAGTAAAGCATAAAATATAACAAATTATGTCATCTTAGATGGATAAGTATTTTGAAAGATCCCATAGAACATTTATTATGGAAAATAATAGTTTTTTGAAAATAATTTTCATAAAACCACTTAAAAAATATTTTTCTTATAAAGAAATATTTACAATTTCATTTAAAGAATTTCTCGATGAAAATAACTTTTCCACATTAAAGAGAACTTTTTTAGAAACATAAATATTTTTTAAAACCTTCTCCATTTTAAAATATCTTTATGAAATTATAAAGGGAGCTTAAATTATCTTTAAATTGTTTTTCTTTTAAAACACCTTAAAAACTTATAGAGAAATCTTGAAAACATTTCAAAACCCTTTTTTCATTGAAAATACTATGTAAAAATAAAATGGATAGAAATAATTTCAAAAACACTTTTATATAAAATAGAATTTGAAACTTATAAATACATATTGAAATCATTGAAATAATTTTCTTCTAATATAACCATTTGAAAATATATAAAGGAATATCTTAAAATCATTTAAAATAATATATTAACATAAAATACTTTTGAAAATCATTTACAAAGAAATTTTACTTTAAATAAATAAATTTCTTGAACATTAATAAAAAATTTCATTATAAATAACCGTTTGAACTTATAAAGTAAGCCTCAAGGAAATGATGGTCATGACAATGAGTAAGTCTCTACGTGCTGAACATTCTTTTAGAATCATAAAAAAATAGAAAATTACCTTGATTGGAAAATGAATATAATATTATTTTGAAAACCATTGTGTAAAAAGGTAAATATGGTTAAAAATTTTATTTAAAAATCATAGGATAATAGAAAAAAAATTTCAAAACTTTTTTATAAAACATGGTTTTGAAAGAATGCAGATTTCCATTAGAAAGTAGAAAGAAAGTCAAGTTTTTATAAGAATCATTTTCTTAATTATCTTAATAACCAATGAGTGGAAAATGGTACTATTAATTGGATATAAAATCAATAAACAAAGCATAATAGGGAACCTAAGATTTAAAAATATATTAATTATAATATTTCATCTCTGGAAGCGTAATCATTAATAATCCCAATAAACGATGAGATTATAACAATAAACTCTTACTATCATGGAAATTTTTTAATCCTAATACTCATGAAATACTTAAATTAAATGAATAATAATATATCAGAAAAGGAATTATATTCATGATATAACATTTAAAATGAAAGTACAGAAACCTCATAAAATAATATAGGATCATAACAAAACATGTGTCTCAAAGAAGCAAAATAAAGACAAAAATTACATTACCAATTTAGTAACATTCGAACCATAAACCCCATGAAATAAAGATCATTAAATAAATATATAAATACTCATAATTTTTTGTATAAGAATAATATAATACATTAATGGGTTGTATATACACTAGATAAGAGAAATTAGTGGTTAATAAGGCATTATTCTCATAGAAATAAAAGTGATATGAGAAAAACGTTACATTAAGTCTTGAATTTCATCACACGGATTAAAAAATAAAATATAATAAATGTATTTCTACTATAAATATACCAAAAAAACTATTATTATATTTAATACCATATAATATTTTATAATGACTTTATATTTCTTTTAAATAAAAAATTCCATACCAATGTTATGTTTTGGGTAATACCCACTTTTTTTCTTATATGATTTGACTTATTATTCATGATCCTATTAATTATGTCAGGATTAAGATATTCAAATAATTTTCCAAATTATAAAAATATAATATAGATTTTTTTGATTCATTTCATAAGGGCACACCACCCACATGTTAAGTATGTTCGCTGATGGTGCATTGTACCCCGTATTTTGGTTTTCCAAAGGCGGCTGTCATTAATCACTTATTTTGAGATTTATGCTAAATGATTGAAATAGGGTGATGGGATGTTGTTTTCTCCTTATGTGGATTCCTCATAGGAATTATTCACCATGTATGGGTCTATGTTATAGATTAAGATGTTGTTTGTGAAATGCGTTCCCAGTGCCATCTCTATAGGGATGTCAGTTAATTACATTACATATGTCTAAATATTCCAAGTGGTCCAGTCAGGGAAACTAACTTAGGTTTGGAGAATATTCACATTGGGAATCAATGGTATGTTTGGTTACTGGAACATTGGTCATATGTATTCTTCCTCATAAGAGGTCTTCTCAAAGGCATGGAAAACCAGAGGAATCCCACGTCGATCGTGGGGTATTTTATGTCATAGGCTTGTATTCTAAGGATTTCTATAGGAATCTCATGCCTTGCATATGGTAGGACATGATTTTAACATATATAAGAGATGAAGGGTTGTGATTTTAAAACACTATAAATACGGAATAGACATATTAGAACACTTATGAAGGCATATTATGTCCCAAACTAACCAGAGTCTACCTTGAACCGGTCACCTGAGCCGGTCCGCGACATGGCCCGAAGGACTTTCCCGATCCCCACCAGTTGGAAACTAGTGTCGGGCATAAAAAAACCAGTTGGTAACTATTTGTCCCATAACCAAGGTAGATAAAAAAAATCCTAAAATCAATAAAAAGATAAATAAAAGAAAATAAACCAATCAAATTGGCATCGGAAAAAGCAATAAACGAAGAAACGTGACATACCTAAAGTGACCTCGTGGTCACCACATAACATAAAATACACTTACTCCAAGAGATATCCAAGACTAAAACCTTAAATTTAATTGTAAAGAAGGAATGGGCACCGAGATGGTCAGTAGGAATTCCAAAATATAACAATTCCCTATGCCCTTGCCTTTTATATGAAATCCAAAGCATGCTAGTTTGAAAACAGGACATGATAAAATAATTATTTTCATTATATTTAAATTATTGTAATGAGTTTTAATTTTAAAGAAATGAATTTCTCTCCCATAATATTTTAAAAATAGGTTCCAAGAATGCATTAATGTTTCAAAATGAAAGAAAAACATTTTAGATTAAAATATGGTTGCCTCAAATAATTCATCAAGTATGAAACAAATGAAATGAAAAATTACATCACACACATCATGTCACAAACGAGCACCATGGGAAATCCCATAGGTAGCTAGCACAAGTGGGACCCTAGAGTTCTTGTACCTTGGTGAAACGTGTCATAGAAACCACAAACCCTAGAAAACATGGCTTCAAAACTACGACCCTCTGTAATCGTGGCTTAAAAACCATTTCCATCAGTAACTATGGCTTAGAAACCACGATCCTCGGTCATTTATATGTTTTAATAGGGTTGTTGCGTCAGTCCTTAAATAAAAATCTGTGATGAACCCCTACCATTTCATCTGGTGTACTAAACCTGTTCTAACCACCTTGATACTCAGGTTTCCCATTATGCTCTATTTCATGTGGTCGTGAGTTTTCTTTGTCAAGAAAACATATATGTATATAACAGTTTCTTTATCCAAAAATCATTCAACCTATCACCACTTTTCTCCATCCTTAATCGCATTCCACCTCTTTCAAATCACACAATGAATAATCCTCAATGTTAGGCACATAATAACACATTCAACACATAAATCATTTTCTAAAACTAAGGGGGAATGCCTCAATAGAGGGTTTTCTTTCTTATAAAACATTCTTAAGGTGCCAAACGAGATTAATTACATAAAAGGAACACTTTTTATAACTAACGAACCACAATTCCAATCACCTTTTGAAAAACTCATTACCATTTGAAAATCACATAGTAAATTAATTTTCATTAAATGTCACTTAAGACCAACAACGTTAGAAATACATTTCAATTTCCAAAATAAAGGCATAATCGTTTCTAGCAACCGCAACCAGATTTCATCGCATGTGTATATAGCATAAATGTAAAAAATATATTTAAAACAAGTATGAAATTATAAAATTCAAATTAAAGGAATAGGCATAGGTAACCTACTTCAAACATGTCACTATTTGTCTACGACCACTCGAGCAGACAGTTGGCACATACACGCACTTTCATTTACACACACACACACAAATAACCCCAGCTACGTTGCACATATTCCCCACACCATGAGGGAATATGTACAAAGCGTTCATATATATATATATATATGCCTTAACCTATGCATTTACATGTATGATACCTTGACACCCACGACCCAAAACCATCTTAGAGAGATCCAACGCAAAATACATATAATTTAATAAAACAATAAAACACTTAAACAATATATACAATGTTTCAAAATAACACATCAAGATTTTACACCAATGATGTACCCATTTATTATAACTCAAGAATCAATCAAATAAACCATATTCGTCATCTACAACAATAGGGTTCAACAAGGGAAATCAATATCACATCACAAGTTCCAACTATGCCTTCACCCATTTCATAAACATTTGAAAATACATTTCTAACACTATGAAATTTCAAACACAATTTGGAAGGAAGGAATAAACATTTCAATGCATAACCACATAAATCAAAGGAAACCCCATTCCAAATTTATAAAACAAAACACCCCTTATTACAAGGAATCCCCCTTTAAACATAGAATAAGTCTACTCTCAACTCATATAAATACTCAAAACCACTTTTGGAGAAAAAATCATACCAAAAAAATATCTAGACATGTTTTCCATACTATAATATTTAATAAACCACTTAAAATTTTATGAAACAACTATAAGTGGTAGCACAAGACTTTGAACGCAAAAGCACACCCAAAAACCTCTTATAAGGTAAAACGCAAACTAAAAACCTTTCCAAACATCATTCGCATCACTTAATTAATTCAAATCACCGATTTTACATTTTATAAATTGAAATTAAATAGAACAACAATAGTTAAACATGAAAAGTATTCAATTTCATATAAAAATGCTCATTATAATTTAAAGGCATATGAAACCTTTTTAAAAACAATTCTCACCCCACCTATTAACTAGGTTACACAATAAATAAACCTTGTAAGAAAAAATAATTAGGCAAATATTGATTACACATTGAAACAACAACCTTTAATGAAAAACCCCCCATGTTTTGGTGTGAAATATTAATTGAACCCTATTATCTCTATAAGGGACCAAAGATGAACCCAAAATCAAGGAATCAAACCGAAAATACATCAAAATAGAGTCCTAAAATTCAAATCCTATGAGGAATTAAAATCCTAAGGAAGAGAAGGAGGGAATAACTGAGGAAAGAAATGACTGAAGAGGGGTTGGAAGCTGAGTCACAGTTATCAGAAGAAACATCGTAATCAAAGGAGGCACATCAGATAGGGTTGGCCAACAACGGGTGTATCGGACAAGGTGGCGACAAGAAGGGGGTGTGTTTCGGTCTAGGGATTTTCTGGGGGTGTGCCACGCCGGATTGAGGGGGAAGTCCGCCACATGAGGGAGGGAGGTCAGCCAAAGGGTCACCACATCAAAAGAAGGAGGGACGTGCAACATAGGGTTCTCATCCGTTGGGGGATAGCATGAGCGGGATAGTGAGGGAGGGTCAGTCGCTTAAGGGGTAAGGTGTGGTAGACTAGGGTTTAAAAAAAAGAAAAAAATAATATTAATAGTAATAAAATATTAAAATATAACAATAATAGTAATAATAATGAAAACTAATAATATTAATAATAAATTAATTTATAATAAAAATAAAAAAAAATATTATCATTATTATTATTGAATAATTTTTTTCAATAATTTTTTTTATTTCATTTGGATTTTAATTTAATAAAAATAATTAAAATTTATAAATCCAAATTACTCAGATATAAACAAAAATAACAGAAACCGTAAGATGTCGGGTTGGGGTGTGACAATTCTCCCCACCACAAATACTTTCTACCCTAGAAAGTCACCTATCCAAATAAAGAATCAAACTCATGTTTGAAACTGAATGAGGCCAACCAAATCACTAACTCGGTGTGACTTTTTACTCCATCAGTCACAGCAGACCAACTCTAAGGGAAACTTCAAAGAGAAGATACATTATTAAATGGGAAGGGTTCTCCCAACCACTAGAACCTGAATAGCACAACCAACATGGAGTCTCTCATCACAGGCTAACTCTAGAACTGCTAACTTAAACCAATGAGGAAACTGCAAACAAGACCAAAACTCCTACACAAACAACTATTGAAGAAGGCATGACAAGATCCATGGTGTGTCTCCCCACTAGTTAAAAACCAGCCATCTTAGGATAATTAGTAAAGACCGATATGAGATACCCAACCCAAACCGACCCATGGACTCTCCGCACAAACCAAGTCCCCACCACATGTGTCCTTGATGAAAGACCCCAAACCTAACGGCAGACCAACCCTTATTCATTATTTCCCATGATCCATGTTTCTCATAAATGATAATGACCTAAAACAAGAACTGGTCACCATAGGATCCAACCACACAATAGAAAATCATTTCGAGACTCACAACCATAAAGTGAGAACCTTTAAAAATCACATTTGAGGAGGCACAAATATAGAATTTACAAGAAGATGATATCAACAGGAATTGTTATAACCAAAGTGGGGTATTCAAAGAACAAAGACCAAAATGAGAAAAAGAGACCTCTATGCCTCTTACAAAAAAATAGAACCATCAAAGATGAGGAAGATACAACAGAGAAATCTAAACTACCCCTATTCCAGCACCAGAGAAAAAAGTTAGACCAAGGTGCCCCACACCCAATGATTCCTGACTGTGTTAAAGGCTTCACTCTGAGACTTTTGATTGGAGCTCTGATGCCTTGAAGCATCTTCTTACCTACAATCAGGAGATGACACCCTTCGGTTGAGGCTCCCTTTGGCGATGCTGCTTGAAGAACCTCTCCAAGTGTCCAAAACAACCACACTGACGACTACCTTAAGAGGATGACAGCAAGGCAACTTAAAGTACCCAAACCATCCACACTCAAACTAAACAAGAGGGTGTCCCGACTAATAGAATATGTAATTGACCAGAAGACTTCTATGATATAGGTTTCTCCAGTTCTCTCTCTTCTCCTGATTGGGAACCTTCCCAAACACAAAAAATAATCACTCCAAGAACCCTTGATGAAGACCCCACACAAGAGGGACGTTAACTGATTCCACAATTCTACCTTCAAAGAAAAGGTAATAAACACCTCAAAATGACTTATGTAATCCTTTACTGTTTACTTTCCTTGTTGGACACTCATGAGCTCTACCACTTTCCCCGCCTTCACTTCCTCAACAATAAACCATCTGATGGGAGTGGTCTTAAACACCTTCCAAGACATCACATCATGAAACGATGTTGTGATCATCTTATTTCATCAATCCAATGTTGAACCTTCAATCAGACTCAAACCATCATGAGCTCTCATAAAATTGGGAGTTCTTAATAACCCAATAAAATCAATGGTTTCCCCAAGCCATTCTACTACCTTCAATAGATCATGATCACCATGGAATATGGACAATAACCAAAATGAATTTAATTCTTCCACTCTGCTAAAAGTCTTGGAAGTACCAATAACTAGAAGTGACTCACTATAAACCCTTCATACTTTTCTTAGTGTCATACACAAAAACAAGAGGAACAAAGACCAAAAAAAGCAACAAACATAAAAATTCCTTACTTTAATCACAAACTGAAACTCAAACTCAAATCTGTAATCCTACCACAATTAAGTATGTCAAAACTAAGAACCCATGAAAATAATACTAAACATGAAAAGAGAACACTAAATCATTGCCTACTCACTTCTTGAAACATTTAAATTAACTTTTTAGAACCATTTTTCAGTAAAAACAACAACTCAAATATCCACCATTGGTATCCCATGAAGTCTCACATATGTGTATAACCATGTTCTAGCTCATGAAACCATCCACACATACCACCAATTATCCCTGTTCCACATGAGTATCTCTATGTATGTGGCCTTTTATAGGAATTCCAATTGATAATTCAAAATATATCTCATTTTCAAAATGGTCCATTCAATGTAAAGAAAAAAATTTCATCCAATTTGAAAATGTCACATATCATTAAAGAAATACATTTCCAAATCCTAAAAAATTTTCCAATTCACATTCCAAAAAGTGTTACCAAGATCCCAAAACAACTTCCAAAACAACTCACATATTTTTATTTTGAAACCACATTCCATTAAGAGATAAGAATTTCCGCTTCATAACCACATTTCCACTCCAACATGACATTCCCTTTTGAAAACCCATTTTTCAACAAACCATTTTTATTTTTGAAATCCACTTAAGTTAGTAAAAACTAATCCCAAACATAACTCACATCAAAATGTCCAAAACTAAGGGACTACAAACTATTCCAACCCGGTAACATGGCTTAGAAAACCATACTCTGAGAGAGAATTCACAACAGGAAGTATCTTTAACCATGCACTTAGGCTATAAATGGGTCTAGACTTTATGAAATCACATCACATAACACCAAATAAATTCCTTTGTCATCCTTCATTCACACAGACCAAGCAAAATAAAAATCCATATCCCAGACTACCCATGGAAATTAGAGTCTCTGGATGGGAAAGGGTTCATGATGTCCTTCCTACACATACCTCTCGAGTCCCGACACACCTAATCACTTTGCTACCAGATACCCAAAATAATATGGTCCTCCTTTGATACCATTTTTTCATGAACCAAACCGGGTCAACCCTGAACCAGTGACCCAAGCTGGTCCGCGGCATGGCCCGAAGGGCATTCTCAATCCCCAGGGGAAGAAAACTCATTTCAGGAATAAAAAAACCAGTTGGGAATGATTTGGCCCATACCCAAGGAAGATAAAGAATCATAAAATGAAAAATTATATAAATAATGTAAAATACACCAAACAACTTGGCATCAAAAAAAGGAATAAATGAATCAACATGGAATACCTCAAGTGACCCTTTGGGTCACAACAAAACATAAACTATACTTGATCAAAGAGCGATCCAAGACTAAAACCTACAAATGAAATGTAGAGTAGGAATGAGCACTGGGATACTCAGTAGAGAGGTCCAACACAGAACACATATAATTTAAGAAAACAATTAAACACATAAAAAATATATAAAACATTTCAAAATAACACATCAATGGTTTGAACCAATGATGTACCCATTTATTACAACACAAGAATCGATCACATAAAATTTATCGTTATCTACAATAAGAGGGTTCAACAAGGAAAATCAACATCCCATCATAAGTGCAAACCAGTCCTTCATCCATTTCATAAAAAATTGAAAATCCAGTTCTAACAATCTATAATTTCAAACACAATTCCAAAGTAAGGCATACAAATTTCCAAGCATAACAACATAAATCAAAGGGAACCCCATTCTCACTTTATAAAACAAAACACCCCTTTTTACAAGGAAACCCTCATTAAACATAAATGAAGTCTACTATTAACTCATTTACATACTCAACCCCAATTTTGATGTCATATACAGACCAAAACATAATCCAAACATGTTTACTAAACCTTATAAGATTTAATAAACCAATTAAAATTTTATAAAACAACTCTAAGTGGTAGTACAAGACCTTGAACACAAAACACACCCAAAAACCTCTTATAAGGCCAAACGCACACTAGAAACCTTTACAAACATCATTCAAATATCTTACATAATTAAAATAACCAATTTCACAATTTATAAATTGACGTTAAATAACAAAAAAAGAGTTAAACATGAAAAGTATTTAATTTCATCTAAAAATTCTACGTTAAATTTAAATACATATGAAACTGTTTAAAAAAAATCGTACCCCACCTATTAAGTAGGTAACACATTAAATTTACCATGTAAGAAAAATATTTATCCAAATATTGATTACACATGGAAACATCAACCTTTGATGCCTAAACCCACAAATTTCTGGGTGAAACATCAATTTCTCCATATTCACACTATAAGGGACCAAAGATGAACCCTAAATCAAACAATAGAACCCCAAAAACATCAATATAGAGTCCTACATTTGAAAACCTATGAGAAAATAAAATCATAAGGAACATGTGGAGGGGAATCACTGAAGAAAGACATGACTGAAGTGGGGTCGATGACTGGGTTGCAGTTACTCGAAGAAATGTTGTAAGAAAAGGAGGCGCGTCAGAGAGGGTCAGACAATAGTGGGTTCACCAGACAGGGATGCATCCTGAAGGGCGTGCATGCCGAACTGGGTATTTTCTGTGGGTGTGTCATGGCGCATGGAGGGGGAAGGAATCTACATGATGGAGGGAGTCCGACTGAAGGTTTTCCGTATTTGAGGAAAAAGGGAGGCGTGTCGTAGGGTCCTCAGGCAGCAGGGGGTAGCACGTGAGGGATATGGAGGGGGTTGGAAATGTAAGGGGTAAGGGGTAGGATACTAGGGTTTCAAATAAAAATAAAAAAATTGTAATTAAAACTTCAAACAAAATAATAAAAATAAAAATAAAAATAATCAAAATAATAATATTAATAATAACTTATTTTATAATAATGAATGAAATAATAATATTATCATCATTATTATTATTTAATTAATTATTCCAATTATTTTTTTCATTTAATTTTTATTTAAATTAATTAAAAAAAATTAATCTTTAAGAATCCAAAATACTCAAATAAAAATAAAAATAACTGCAACCACAAGATGTTGGGCTGAGGTGTGACAATTATCCCCTCGAAGAAAACATTATTATCCTAGAAAGTCACCCACCCAAATGAGGAATCAAACTCGAGTTAGAAACTAAATGGGGAAATATTACAAACTCAGTGTGAATTTTCACTCCATCAGTCACACCCAACCAACTCGACGGGAAACTACAAAGAGGAGAGACTTTAGGAAATGGGGAGGGATGTCCCCACCACAAGAACCCGACTAGCACAACCAACATGGAGGCTCTCAGCATAGGCTAACTCTATAAGTGATAACTTGATCTAAAGAAGAATACACCAAAAAGATAAAAACTCCAATAAAAAAACTCTCGATGAAGGCACGACAAGTTCTATGGTGGGTCTTCCCACCAGTTAAGAACCAACCAACTTAGGCCAATTAGTACAGAACGATATGTGAAACCCAACAAAAATTGGCCCATGGAATCTCTGCACAAACCAAGTCCCCACCACATGGTTTGCTGACAAAAGACCCCAAACATAACGGTGGACCAAACACTACTCATTATTTCCCAAGATGCATGTATCTCCAAAACTAGCATGTCCTTTAATGAGAACGGGTCACCAAAAGAGCCAGCCACATATGATACAATCATTTAGAGGCTCACAGCCAAAAAGATAAAACCTTTAAAGCTCACATTTGAGGAGGCACAACTATCAAAATTACAAGAAGACAATATCATTATGCCATCTAAAAACCAAAGTGGTATATTCAAAGAACAAAGACCAAAATGAGAAAAATAGACTTGTATGCCACTTGCAGCAAAATAATCGTTCAAAGATGTGGATGATACAAGAGAAAATCTAAATTGTCCCTATTTCAACATGAGATAAAAAAGTTAGAAAAAGGTTCCCCACAACCAACGATTCCTGACTGTGTGAAGGGACTCACTCTGAGGCCTATGGTTGGAGCTCTGATGTCTTGAAGCATCATCTGCCCCCAGTTAAGAGATGAAATCCTCCGGTCGAGACTCCTTTTAAGGATGCCACTAGCAGAACCTATCCAAGTAACCCAAATGGACACACTGACGACTAGCCTTTGAAGGATGACGACAAGAAGACATAAATTACCCAAACTGGCCACAGACGAACCAAACAAGAGGGTGGACTAACTAATAGAAGATGTAATTGACAAAAACACTTGTACAAGACATGTTTTTCTAGTTCTCTATCCTCACCAGATGGGGAACCTTCTAGAACACCAAAAATAATCTATCGTAGAACCATGGATGAAGACACCACAAAATAGAAACTTTAACCGATTCCATGACGCTTCCCCTATAGAAAATGGAATCAACCACTCGAAATTCCCAACATAATAATTTATTATCTGTTGGCCTTGTTGGACACTCACGAGCTCTACCAGTTCACTCGCCTTGACTTTCTAATCTATAAACCATCGGACTACAGTGGAATTAAACACCTTCCAAGACATCCCATCATGCAAATATGATGGGATCATCGTATTTCATCAATCCAAAGTTGAACCTTCAATCAAAATAGAACCATCACAAGCTCTCATAACTTTGGGAGTTCCCAATAACCTGAAAACATCAACATTTTTACCATGCTAGTCCACTACCTTCAATAGATCACGAGCACTATGGAAGATGGAAAACAACCTATAATAATTCAATTACACCACTCTTCTAAGAGTATGGGTAGGTCCAACAACTATAAGTGACTCACTAGAACCCTCTAGGACTTTTCCAGCTGGCATACTCGAAAACAAGAGGCATAATACCAAAACAAACTCATCATAAACCAGGATTCCACACTTCAATCAAAAACTAAAACTAAAAATCAAATCAATATTCCAACCAAAATTCAGTATGTCAAAACCAATAACCCAAGAAAAAAATACCGACAACCAAAATAGAACACTAAAAAATTTCTTACTCACTTCTAAAAACATTAAAATTACATTTAGGGAATCATTTTTCAGAAAAAAAAACAAGTTAAATATCGACCATTGGTATCCCATGAAGTCTCACATATATATATGCCATTGTGCTAGCTCATGCACCTATCCACAAATCCAACCAATTATCTTAGTTCAACATGCGTACATCTATATATATGTGGCCCCTCATTGGAATGACAAAGGTTTATTCAAATCACATCTCACTTTCAAAACAGACCATTCAACGTAATGCACAAATCCTCGACCAATTTGAAATTTTCAATTTTCATTAATGCAATAAATTTTCAAATCCTAAAAAATTTTCCAATTCACATTCCAAAAAGTGTTACCATGATCCCAAAACAACTTCCAAAACACCTCCCATTTTCCCTTTGAAACCAAATTCCATTAAAAGAAAAATATTTCCACTTCAAAACCACTTTTCCACTCAAACACCACATTCCATTTAAAAAACCCCTTTTTCGATGAACCACTTTCATTTTTGAAATCTACTCAAGACAGTCGAAACTAATCCCCAACATAACTCACATCAAAACATCAAAAACTAAGGGAATAATGTATATGCCAACCCGTTAACATGGTTAGAAAACCATGCTTCGAGCGAGTATCCACCATAGAAAGAGTATTGAATCGTGCACTCGGGCTTTAAATCTATCAATACTCTATGAAAGTTCATCACATAACACCAGATCACTTCCTTTGTCATCCTTCATCCACACAGACCATGAAAATAAAAATTCAAATCCCAGACTACCCCTAGAAACTCGAGTCTCGGGATGTAAAAGGGTTCACAATTTCCTTCTCGCACATACCTATCGAGTCCTAGAACACCTAATCACCATGATACCTGACACCCCAAATAACAAGGGCCTCCATTGATACTATTTTTTCATGAACCAACCAGTGTCAACCATGAACCGGTCTCTTGATCCGATCTATGGAATGGCTCAAAGGGAGTTCCTGACCCCGTGGGATGGAAACTAGGGTCAGACATAAAAAACTAGTTGGGAATGATTTATCCCATAACCAAGAAAGATAAATAATCCTAAGATGAACAGGCTGATGAAAAAAAGAAAATAAACTGAACAACATAGTAGCAGAAAAAAGAATAAATGAGTCAACTGACATACGTCAAGTGACCTCATGGGTCACCACAGAACATAAGGAATACTTTCTCCAAGAGCGATTCAAGACTAAAACTTGCAACTGAAAAGTAAAGTAGGAATCATCATCAAGATTCTCAGTAGGAATTCCAAAATATTAGAACACACTATGCCCTTCACTTTTATATGATATCCAAAACATGCTAGTTTGAAAATAATACATAATAAAATAATTCTTTTAATTCTTTTCAAATTCAAGTAACGAGTTTGCATTTTCAAGTAAATAATTTCTCTCCCACTACATTTTCAAAATAGGTTCCTATCATGCATTAATGATTCAAAATGAAATAAAAATAATTTATATTAAAATATGATTTTCACAAATAATATGTCAAGTATGAAACAACTTAAATGAAAATTTGCATCACAAGGATCGTGTCAAAAATGAGCACCATGGGAAATCCCTATAGTTAGCTAGTGAAAGTGGAAACCTAGAGACCTTGTACCTTAGTAAAACGTGGATTATAAACCATGACCCTCAGAAAACATGGCATAGAAACCAGGACCCTCAGTAACTCTGCCTTAGAAACCATGACCCTCAGTAACTGTGGATTATAAACTAGGACCCTCAGTTATTAATATGTATAGTTAGTGTTGTTGCATCAATCCTACTAGAAATAACCATGATGAACACCTACCGTGTCATCTATCATACTAGTCTTGGTCCACCCACCTAGATACACAGGTTTCCCATTGTGCTCTATTTCAAGTGGTGGTTAGTTTTCTTTATCAAGCAAACATATAATTATATAACAACTTCTTTATCCAAAACCCATTCAACCTCTCAACACCATTCTCCATCCTTAATATAATTCCCCGTTTTTCATGTCTCACAATGCATAAGCCTCAGAGTTAGTCACATTATAACACATTCAACATACAAATAATTTTCTAAAACCAAGGGGTAATGCCTCAAGAGTGGGTTTTCATTTTTATAAAAAAAATTTAAGGCACCAAAAGAGCTTAAATACATAAAGGTAACACTTTTTTTAACTAACCAGCCAAAATTCCAAACACATTTGGAAATAATCATTACCAATTGAAAACCACTTTGGAAATAAATTTTCATGAAAAGTCACTTAAGATCAATTTCATTAGAAATATATTCTCAATTTCCAAAACAAAGGCAAAATCATTTCTAGCAACGTCAACCGGATTTCATTGTATGTGTATATATATTAAATGTAAAACATATTATTAAAATAAACAAGAAATTATCAAATTCCAATTAAAGGCATAGGCATATGGGACCTACCTCAAACATGTCGATATTATTCAACGACCACTCTAACCAACACTTGGCGCAAACACAGACATTCATTTATACACATATATATATATATACACCCATAGATGCATTTCACATATTCCCTATGACATGAGGGAATATGTACAAAGTGGGAATATATATATATATATATATATATATATTCCTTAACCTATGCATGTACATATAGGATACCTTGACATAAGCGACCCAAAACCATCGTAGTGGGGTCCAACGCACTACACATATAATTTAATTGAAAAATTAAACATTTAAACAATCTATAAAATTTTAAAAATAACACATAAAGGGTTTGAAACAATGATTTATCCATTTATTACAGCCCAATAATAAATCACATAAAACATAATCGTCATCTGTAATAGGAGGGTTCAACAAGGGAAATCAACATCCCATCCCAAGTGCCAATCATACCTTCACCCATTTCATAAACATTTGAAAATACATTTCTATCAAAAAACACCCCTTTTTACAAAAAACACCCCTTTTTACAAGGAAACCCCCTTTAAACACAGAAGATATCTACTCTTAACTCATTGACATACTCAAACCCACTTTTGAATACATACACACACCAAAAAAATATTCAAAAATATTTACCTAAATTTATAATATTTAATAAACCCCTTAAATTTTTATGAAACAACTCCAAGCTCTAGCACAAGAAATGTATACAAAAGCACACAAAAAAACCTGTTATAAGTCCAAACGCATATTAAAAACCTTTCTAAACATCATTCACATCACTTAAATAATTTAAATAACCAATTTACCAATTTATAAATTGATTTAAAACCACACAACAAGAGTTAAACATGAAAAGTATTCAATTTAATCTAAAAATACTACATTAAATTTAAATTCATATGAAAACTTTAAAAAAAAATCAGACCACACCTATTGACTAGGTAAAAAATTAAAATAAAAAAGTATGAAAAATAATTATCCAAATATTGGTTACATATGGAAACACCAAACTTTGATGCTGAAAGCCCCAAATATTAGTTCTAAACATAAATTTACCTTTATTTGCACTATAAGGGGCCAAAGATGAACACCCAATCAAGAAATCGAACCGCAAAAACATAAAAATAGAGTCCTAAAATTGAAACCATATGAGAAAATAAAATTCTAATGTATAGGAGGAGAGAATAATCTAGGAAAGACACGAACGGAGAGGATCCAGCAGCCGGGTCATGGTTTTTGGATGAAACACCATAAGAAAATGAGGTGTATCAGAGATGGTCGGCCAATAGTGGGTGCACTGTATGGGTCCGCAGCCAGAAGGGGAAGGGGGTGTCGGAGTAGGGCTTTTCCCGGGGTGCGTCATGCCGCGTGGATGGGGAAGGCCTCCACATGAGGGAGGAAGGGAGGCCAAAGGGTCGCTGCACTGGAGGAAGGACAGAGGCATGTGTTAGGGTCCTCAGTCGATCGGGGGTAGCACAAGCGGGATTGGGATGGTGGGTCAGTCGCGTAAGGGGTAAGGGGTGGGAGACTAGGGTTTCCGAGAGAAAGAAATAACAATAATAATAGTAATAAAAACATAAAACATAATAATAATAATAATAATCAAAATAATAATATTAATAATATTATTATTTATAATAATAATAAACTAAATAATAATATTATCATTATTATTATTATTATTGAATCATTTTTTTCAAATTATTTCATTTTAATTTCATTTAGATTTTATTTTAATAAAAAAATTAAACATCGAGAAACAAGAATACTCCAATATAATGAAAAATAACCACAACCACGAGATATTGAGTCGGGGTGTGACATATTAGATAGGTACATCCCTGTAAGAGAGCACATAGAAGGTTTATGAGATGGATGGATAAAAATTCCCTGTGAAGATAAACCTGAAAGTGTTGTGTCCAATAAAGTGAAGTCTTCACACCCTAAAGGTGGATCTAGACACCACTAAGGGCAGATAAAGGAGTTATACACCAATTAGGGGGACACGAATGTTTCCCATTGGTTGGGATTGAAACTCATGGATGGTTCCAATTTATCCTATTTAGAAAACAGGGATCAAAACCCACGTATCTCGCTAAATGGAGTGGGGATTACGCACTGAGACTACCCAAGTGCTATTGAGGGAAGTGATGGTGTGAATGGGTCTTATGAACACAGATGAATTGGATTGAAGGCATGAGTTTACCGAGATGTGGTGACACTAGTAAAATATGGATGGGGATGGATGGATTTGATGAAAGGGATTGAATGGATGAAGTCTTGTGACTGAACCTCAGGGTGGTTTTCTACATATTACTGTTGGTTGATAATTAAAGTCTTCATAGTTTTGAATAGGGAACTAGGGATCGTAACTAAGGGGGAGGCCCAGTCATAATGGGAAATTTGGTTAGGGCTTACATGTTTAGATGATCCAGATGGAAATGGAATGATATGGGATTACACAAGAATGGATTCCCACATGAAACCCCAGAGAGACGTGACATCTGGACTAAGTAACGATCTCAATAGGACAAGGGTGAGGTGATATCATGGATACATGGATTCGAGAGGTGATCCCCTTGGAGGATGGAACCATGTTCTAACTAGGGTCGTGATTGAACCCAATGGATGTATCCTACATACCCTCTCTGGATGATAGGGATCAAAATTCATGTAGTTTGTTGAATGGAGTGGGGCTTATCAATTGAGACACCCTAGGTTCTATGAAGGTTTTATGGCCACTACTCTCCTTTAGTCCAATGTGAGTCATGCTTAGTGTGAGAAACAAGATGAAGAAATAGTCTCGACAGTTGCATCGGGAAAGAGGCATCAACGAGAGATGGTGTGGAGTTTACGAATGGACGAATGATGGTAGGATGTATTCTTGTATGAGGAGGATCTCATTCCATGTCATTCATACCTAGAGAATTCTATCAAATCTGTTATGTAGGTTACATGGAGGCTTTCTGAGGTGCACATGTTGACAAATCCTAAAGGGAGAGGGACAAAAGATTGAGAAGGATAGAAGTAAAAGGTTCCCGATGCATATCCACTCTCTGATCCTCCAAGACATTCAAAACAGGTGGAAACCACTATTTAATGTCATGTTTTGAGGATGTTGGTGCATGGAATTTTAATGTTCTGCATCTCAGATAGGGTGCGCCTACTCCTGAGAACATGGACTTATATAACTGATACTCACCCACACATGGGGAATGCAAGGCACCAGCAATGCCCGGTAGAAGTGGGGTGGAGGATTAGTTGAGAGTGGGATCCTTGTTTCCACATATATGAAAAAAACAATATCCATTAGAGTACCTATGCTAAAAATCACTAGGTAGAGAAACATGATAAGGGACACCACATGAGGGACTAAGAAATCAATACACACAAGACTCGAGGGCCGCACAGAGAATTTGCATGCAATATCTGGGAGTGGCATGAATGAGGGGATCAAACACGGTGCTTTTGGTTAAAGACAACAAATAGAGAATAAGGGAAGGGATTCGTGCAATATTAAAGGCTTGGGCACAAAAAGTAAGGGGGTGAACGGAATAAGTGATTTACAGAGGCATGTTTTGTGAACATGATGGGTATTTTGCACGAACATTCCTCTAGAAAAAAGGGAATGGGTGGGGGTTAAGTTCTTGTGGTCTGAAAGAAGGGGTACTCATAAAGGACATGTTTTGTAAGATACATTACATTGAGGTATCCATTGTTTGCACATAATTTCGAAAGAGGTAGTCTAGCGTGTGTAAGAGTGATTTGACGTCTCATTTGGTGTGTAAAGTTATTTCGTGAAGATTTTGGTCTTCTGTGAAGTGTTTGAATCTTTCATGTGACTCAAATAGGCTTCTCAGAATGTTCTTTTGAGTGAAAGGGTGTCTTCATTTTTCTTAAGGATGAACATATGCATCCTCAATAGGAATTCAGTGCCAAAAATTCAACCCGATCATAATTTGAGCTTAAAGGGGTCCAGAAGTTTGGGTTTGGATGGAAATGATGAAACGAACATTGCATTGGCCTAGGTGCATGTGAAAGATGATGAGAGGTGTCAAAACCTCTTTTTAATGTTCGTGGAAAATCTGTTCGCACCAATAAATATGCTGGGGGCTTGGAATTTACTTTTACTTTCCACATGCAATCAATTTTTCTCTCGTGCACGTAAGTTTCTGATGCCTGTGCGGAAAACCGAAATTCAGTCGGTGCTTTATGTGAAACCACTAAATTTTGTGCACTTTGTACATAGATGAATTTCCTACGACTGCCATCTAATTTTATGCCTAACAAATCATTTTTCATTCCAACACTAACTCATTAATGCCTCTCCCATAGCGTTTTCAATACTCAATAAATATTCCCTTCCAACAGAACACTGCTGAGATGGAAACTTCTATTGCCGCATTGAGGGTAGAGTTAATTAGGAACCCTCAAATACTTTATACAAGGAGGGTCTTGTTGAATAATCAAATTTTGTTAGGAATTCTAGATCAACCACAAAAGGATTACCTCCTAAGTGAAAACCTCCCATTATCGAATTTTGGGATACTAGATGAAGTGGTTATCATGGGCTTCGAAACTGACTCACTGCGGTCTGGGGTCACATGCCATGAAAGCCTATAGTGGTTCAATATCATAGTTAATGGTTATGGTTCCACCAAGATTCAAGAGATTTCTATCTATGTTCTGAACCTTATGACTACACTAGTGAAAAAAATTGTTTTCCCGTTGTTTATTTTTCATTTTTTATTTCGGGTTTTAGCTGATGTTAATACAGACGACATTATAAATATTGTTTTTTATGTTAGTTATTTAAAAACCAACATAAAAAACATAACATCGCAGTGTTTATCACGTCGTTTATTTAATAACCGACCTGATAAACCATTTCTCAGGCTTTTATCACGTCAGTTATTTAATAACCGAAGTTATAAACCAGGGGGAGGGTTTACCACATCGGTTATTTAATAATTGACATGATAAACTAGTGCAGGGGGGTGTTTATCACGTTGGTTATTTAATAACTGATGTGATAAATCAGTGCGGAGGTTGTTTATCACATTAGTTATTAAATAACTGACGTGAAAAACCAGGGGGGTTTATAACATCAGTTATTAAATATCCAACGTGATAAACAAGTGTGGGGGGTGTTTATCACGTCGGTTATTAAATAAACGACATGAAAAAGCAATTCTTTTTAATAGAGAAAGTAGTCCTATACTCTCCGCCAAAACAACCAGAAACCAAACCAAGAATTCATACCAAAAAAAACAGAAGTAGACCAAAACAAGAACTAAAGAAAAATTAAGCATTTACATTGATAACATTTAAAACTTACCCCACTAGGCAACCCACTACCTCCCCCTAGATAGCCCCCCTCACCCCAGTTGACATCCCCCGCCACACCCCTGGACACCCCCACACCCCTGTATTACCCCCCGACCCCCTGGACAGCCCCAAACAACCCTGGACATCCCCACCACCCTTGTACAGCCCCCCCCCCCACACCCTTGGACAACCCCCCACCCTTATGTATACCCCCCACCCCCTGGACAGCACTCCTGCACCCAAGGACAGCCCTCCCACACCCCTGAAACAGGACCAAAAAGTTACCAAAAACAGACCAGAACCCCCTCACCCCACTGGACTTCCCCACCACTCCCCTGGACACCCCCACACCCCTGGACATCACCACCACCCCTGGACATCTCCTCACCATCTTGTATACCCTCACCCCTTGGACAACACTCCCACACCCCTAGAAAACACTCCCACACCCCTGAAACAGGACCAAAAAGTTCCCAAAAATAGACCTAAAACCCCTCACCCCACTGGACTACCCCCACCACACCCATGGACATCACTACCACCCCTGGACATCCCCCACCCTCCTGTATTCCCCCACCCCCTGGAAAGTACTCCCACACCCCTGGATAGCCCTCCCACACCCCTAAAACAGACAAAAATATGACGAAAAACAGACCAAAACCCCCTCACCACATTGGACAGCCCCCACCACACCCCCACACCCCTAAATTTTCCCCCCACCCCCTGGATAGCCCCCAACACCCCTAAACATCCCCCGCCCTCTTTGACACCCCCCACACCCCTGGATTTCCCCACCACCCCCTGGACACCCCCACACCACTAGACTTCCCACCACCCCTGGAAAACCCTTTGACAACCCCTTGATAGCCCATGAATAGCTGGTGGTGGGAGAGGAGGCGCCACCATCTCTCGGGGGGGGGGGGGGGCATGTCACTGGAAGGTTCTCATCACTCCCACATGTGATGCTTGAGATATCGAAATGTTTCACATGTGGGAGTGATGAGTAACTTCCCATGGCGTTCAACCCCCCGAGGGATGGCGGTGCCTCCACTCCAACCCCCTAGACTTCCCCCCACCCCACCGGACATCCCTCCCACACCCCTAGAATCCCCCTAACCCCACAGGACACCCCCACACCCCTAGACACCCCATGGACAACCCCCACTCCCCTAGACAGCCCTTCCACCCTCTTGGAAACGCTCCTACACCCCTGGACCGCCCCCCACTCTCATGGACACCCAGGATACCCCCACCCCACCAGACAACCCTCCCAAAACCCTGGATACCCCCACCACATTAAACACCCCCACACCCTTGGAACCCCTCCCCCCCCAGACTAGAATCCATACCAGAAAAACCATCATAAGTTGACCAAAACAAGAAGTAGAGTAAAATTAAACATTCACATTTATAACATTAAAAACATACAATGTCAACATGAAAAAACTAAATCCAACCTAAACAACTACCAAATAAACAATTACAATGACAATATTCAAAATTATATTTTACACTACAAACAAATAAAAATCAATCAAAACTGTAAAATAATTTGACGATTCCACTTGTAAGTGTTTGACGTCTTCAGCACTATAGTGTTGATGGTCATCAAATAGATACAAATTGAAAAGGATATTAGTTAATTTTTATAATGAATAAATCAAATGAAATATTATGGCAAAGTTTAAAAAGAAATCTTACCTGGTCAAAGTTCACAATTTTCCCAGTTGTTATTATTTAATACATAAATCTTAACTTATAATATCCGCAATCGATGTGGACTTGTTGTTCATGAAAATTATTTATGAATGAGTGTATATTCAATATATTTTTTGTATGTAATAAATCAAATAGTACAAATTATAAATGGACAATTACCTTTACATTTACATATTTGATCACCGCACTCCTTTTCTTTGTCTCTTTTCAAAAGTAGTCCCATACCCTGTTAGAAAATAATACGAATGATATAAATTTAAAATTCATTATAATATAGAAAACTATTGAGAAATTTAAACTTATCAAAAATTTTCTTAAAAATTTCCCGCACATCACCATGGACAAAGCATATCCAAATAAGTGTCTTCTCCCTTGGGCAAAAAACCCCTAACATACAATGATCACTGATAAAAAAAATTAAGTTCAGTGAATTTTTATGTTAAAAGATAAAGAACACATTGAGAGATATGTGTTTCATACCTCTCACAAAAAGGCATCATCCAATATTTAATGACTATATTCTGTTCAAGTCTTTCATCAATATTAACCATTCTTTGTTCCTCATCCAATGCACATGCTTCAGGAGAAATCAAATGTTGGAACATGAACCCATATACATCTGTCCGATCATTCTTCAAAATTTTTTTATAAAGATACCTAATACAAAACAAACATAAGTATACATTTTTAATAAATATAACGCAGGGAAACGGTGTTAAGACTTACATTGAAAAAATCTGCACCATGTTGATGCCCAAATTATCTCCAGTAACAAGCTCCATGATATCATCTTTCATAATCCACACAATTATTGCACATCCACAAACACGAAATTCCATTGGAAACTCATAATGATCCACAAAAAAATTTGAATATCTAGATAATCTGTCAAGACTACTAGAATCTGTATATGATGTCATAACCATTTGTCTTTGTTATTGTCTATACATTATTACATTACCATTGAATTATTCTTGTAAAAATAAATAGAATAATATATTAGTTTTCAAATGATAAAACACCTTTAACAAAAATAAAATAAAATAAAAGATATAACATACATACCCCTATGGTAATGAGTTGAAGAAGTCTGGATGGCCAAATTAAAAAATGGCCGATACTATGTCCAACTGTCGTCACCTCATCTATAGGTAATGGTACTCGAGCTCATCTATCTATAATGTCATGTACATTGACCCTCTGATTATCTACCTCTAATTATTGATGATGAACTATATCTCTTATACAATATACCAACCCATATGCAACTATATGATGTTTATGATCACCAACATACAACTCGCAATAAGTATGAATCTGTGGTAGAGGATTGGGATTAAAAACGGGGTCCGCGGGCTGAGGTGGGGGAGTGGGAGCTACTGGCAGAGGTGGAGGATAAATAATTGGGTCTTTAAGGGGAGGTGGAGGAGTGGGAGTTACAGTCTGAAATTGTCTTTGCAAGCCTGCAAACATAGACTGTTCCGATGCTCTAATATTTTCCTCCATCGTTGCATTAATATTATGAATTCAGCCTCCAAATATTCTATTTTTTATAAACATCCTCAACGTAAGTAGTTGAGGAACGTGGAAACACTTTTCTTACCGATACACCTGCCAGATATCCTCATACATGACCAGGTTGTTTTGGCTTTCCCAATACTGTAGATAAAATATAATTCCTCCCAGCAGCTGTAAATACCCCTTCTGAACTCTGCTCCCCATGAAAATCCTATATTAATTAATTCAACATTTTTATAATGATTGAAATTATATGAAGACAACAGTTAAATTAAATAAATAAAATAGATATCTTGCAATCCTCTCAGCTACGATTCTCGAATCTTCTGAAAGATATTGCCCTTTTTTTCCCATCCGAGCTCTCTTCCATTTTTCATGTCTATATAGAGGGAATGGAGGGGCCACCTCTCCAGATCTTGAAGACGCAACTCTTAGTTTTTGTAAATTTTCCACCATATTTTGTTCTTACAATAATGTATACCCTCCCCATGATAAACTATGTGGGTATACAGTTTTAGATTGGATCTCCTGATGATATTTCCTTGTTTACTGTAAATTAAGAATATGAAATCATTAACAAAATAGTAATAAGATCATTTATATAAGAATTCTTATAAAAGTTTACATTTCCCTTACGAAAAATGATTATTTTCTTCTAATTTCAACAAACTATCTCCATTTGTCTCCATCTATGAAAGGATATATACGACATGGATTGTCATGAATCCTATGACCAAAAATGAAATCAGATTTGAGGGTTGATTTAAAATCCCTCCATCTCCTGGGAGTCATCAATAAGCATTTCTTCCTGACTCCTCCAGTGTCAGGAATATCAAATGTCATCTGATAAGGAAGAGTTTAAATATATTATATATACTAGAAACATTTAAATAATAGGAAAACAATAGAAAAAGATTATACCAAAATCGTCTCACACAACTGAGAGATTATCACTTTTCCCACACTTCTCCGGTCATCACACAAAATGCTTACTTTGTTCTTACCCTGAGTGGATACAAAACTCTTAAAATATTTTGCATTTGGACCTCTAAGAATTTCATCCTCATAAAACTCAACAAGTATCCTCTAATCTTGCGTACAGGAAAGTGATAATTTTGGTAAACGTGTACACCCACGTTTACCATCTCTTGAATTCTTTGTAGTAATTGGAGAACATGAAGAAGATTGGGTAACTTCAAGAGGAGCATATGAATGTTCCTCCCCAGAGGTATGACCAATATTTTCATTTCCAGAATAATGTGGTTGATCAAATGATTGATATGTCATTATCTTTCAAATCAAAAAACCAAACATTAGTTCACAAATATAAAAATTCATATATTTTAATACTACTCTAATCAGAAAATAGAAAATTGTACTAAGTTACGTAATAGTAAACATGGTTAATATGGTTTTCATGTTAAGCAATGGTAAAGATGGTAAAGATAGTCAAGATGGTAAACATGGAAAACATGGTAAACCTGGTAAACATGGTAAACATGGTAAAGTAATTGTCACTGAAAAAAACAGATATATATTTTATGTAATGGTAAACATGATAAAGTAAACAAAACAAAATTAAAACATGGTAAACCTGGTAAACATGGTAAACATGTTAAACTAATTTCCACTAAACAAAAACAATAGATATATTATTAATGTAATGGTAAACATGATAAAGTAAACTAAACAAAAAGAAAACAAACAAAAACTTATACTTATTTTGTTTTAATACATTTTTTAATAAAAAAAACATACAATATCAACCATTTTATGAAATTAATAAATGTAAACAAGAAATAAACAAATGTTACCTGTAATTTTATGAATGTAAAAATGGATTGTTTTCCCAAATTCCTTCGTCATGATCATTCCTTATGGCACAAACCATGTCTTCAACATAGTCAAAATTATGTTCTATTAATCATTCTATGGAAGTAGGGATCTCACATAAATAAGCATCTTCATCAAGTTCATCCTCACTAAAATATTGTTTTTCCCTTGTAAAACAATAGCCCACTGCATATCTAATTGATCTACTACATAGAAAATTTGTTTTTTCATGTGTTGTCATTATAAAAGAATCAGGTGTGTCTTCCAATCTATTCAGATTAACAACATTCATTCCAAATTCATCATGTCTGACACTGTTGTTACCGATAAACCATTTACAGTTAAAAAATAGAACTTTAATTTTAAATTAATCCACCTCCCATATGTCTTCAATCACTCCATAATATGCACTTGATGTAGAAAATGGGTTTTTTTCCTTAGCACTTGAAAAATGCATTGCTTCTGCAAACACCAATACACCACTATTCTGAAGTACACTTCTATTGTCTTTTTCTTTCGTATGAAATGTATAGCCATTACTGTCATAACCAGACCACGTTATCACATTTAAATATGGACCACCCACTATCAGTTTTAATGTCTCTGATACATCTGATCTACCAAGCAATTCCTTTTTAAACCATGACAAAAATGTTTTGTTGTAATCTTTCAAAATCCACATTTCTTTCTTCCTTGGATGACATTGTTTCAACTCACTAATATGAAATGTGATATATGGTTGAGCATCAGCTATGTTATTCAAGATGTATGATTCTAACTTCTTCATCTATTCAGATGACAACGATTTGACTTTCAAGACATGAATCCCCTTTCCATCATTACTAACTCGTTCATGTGGAGATGGAGGCAAACCTATGTGTTGAGCCGCAACCAAGTAGGTCATAGAAAACTCTACAACCTCCTCAGAAATATACTTTTCAATAATGGAGACTTCAGGTCGATATGGATTCTTAACATACCCATTCAATATATTCATATACCTTTCAAAAGGATACATCCAACGAAGATATACGGGTCCACAAAGCTTTATTTCTAGAACCAGATGAATCATAAATGCACCATTATATCAAAAAATGTTTGAGGAAAATACATTTCCAATTGACAAAGTATAAAAATTGAATCCTTTTTCAAAATGTTCAAAGCATTCACATCAATCACCTTATTACAAATTGAATTGAAAAAATAACACAACTTCATTATAGTCTTTCTGAAAAGGATGGAAAATATTCCACGCATTGAAACTCGTAGAAGTTGTTGCATCCTGACGTGACAATCATGAGATTTCATACCAATCAACATCATGTCCTTCAATGAAACAATTTTTTTTACATTTGATGAATAATCTTGAGGCACTCTGATTTCATGATGACACTGACCAAAGATAATTTTCTCCCTCTTCGATAATGTATGACAAGCCGGGGGAAGAAATGCTGTCCTTCCATTAGGAGTGGGAGATAACTCCAAATGTATTCCCACTGATAGTAAGTCTAATCTTGCATTCAACCCATATTTTTTCATTCCATTAATATCTAAAAATGTTCCAATAAAACTATCACAAATATTGTTCTCCATGTGCATGACATCAATATTATGTTTAACTTCATGATATCTCCAATATGGTAGCTCAAAAAATATTGACCTTTTCTTCCAAATATGTCCATCATTACCAGATTTCCGTGTCTTTCCCAATGTCACATAAAGGGTTTTCACCCTCTCAAAATAAAGATCAGAGGATAAATGTTTTGGAGCAATATCAAATTCTTGTGAGCCATTGAATTCCATTTCTTATTCTTCTATAAGAGTGATCCATAGGCAAAAACTATCGATGACCCATGTACACTGTTTTCCTCCCATGATGTAATTGAAAATATGAAATCTGTTTTTCGCAAATTGGACATGATTTATGCCCTTTAACACTGTATCTATACAAATTTCCATATGCTGGGAAGTCATTTATTGTGAACAAAAGAACTCCATGCAGTTGAAAATATTCCATTTTATAAGAATTATACACCCTAATACCATCCTCCCATAAAAGTTTCAAATCATCAATCAACAGTGACATGGAAACATCAATATCGTTGTCGGGTTGCTTTGTACTAGAGATAATTATACTCAACATGACATATTTTTGCTTCATACAAACTTCAATAGAGAGGATGTAAGTTACCAATAAAACAGGCCATTAACTTTTTGTGCTACTGACGGTCCGGTATGGATTCATTCCATCTATGCACAACCCTAGTCTGAGATTTCTAATTTCATTTCCAAATGTCGGATACTGCTTATCAATTTTCTTCCATTGTGGACAATCAGCTTGATGACATATTTTTCCATCACATAACCGCTCATCAGCATTCCATATTAAGGTTTTTGCATCATGTGAATTAGCAAATAAATGTTTGAAATGATGAATTATAGGAAGATACCAAAATACCTTTAAAGGGATTTTGTAATCTCTACATCGGCTTATGATATTTCATTCACCTTATACCGTGATGTCCCACATTTAGGACACTCTGACATAAATTCATATTCCTTCCTATATATAGTATAGTCTTTCAGACAGGCATGCATTCTCTTGTACCCCAATCCCATCAGGCATAATATTTTCTTGGCCTTATAATTTGGATCTGGAATATCATTATCTTTTGGAGGAATGTTTGCATCAATTATAGTAGCTCTGTAAAACTTATGTCACTCCATACATGTTTCTCTTTCAGGTTAATCAATCTTAACACCACCGGAAAAACCGTAAAATCAGTACAACAGTGATATAATGGGTTTTCAGCAACACCATATAGATGTGCAACTCTAAGTTCTATCTCAATTTGTTTTGTTGCAATATTGAGAATCATTTCTTCAATTCCATCATAGTCACCATATTCCAAATCATCATCATCAGTGACATTCCGTCCAGTTTTACCATGCCAAATCCATGGGCTGTAACTCAGATTAAAACCATGACAAATCAGATGATCTTTTATCTCTCTACTTTTCAACTTCTTCATATTCAAATATTTCAGGCATGGACATAAAAAAATGTCACTATTTGGAACATTCCGTTTAGAAAATTCCAAAAAGGCATCAACACCATCCTCATATTCATTGCTTATTAGATGTGTCGTAATGTAACTTTGACTCATTATTACCTATAACAAATATCAAAATTATACATATTTTTAAGATAAGACAAATATATGTTTATATGAAAAAAACCATAATTTTAATGTAAAAAAATTTTAAAATATAAAACAAATCTATGCGTATTTAAAAAAATATTCTTGAATAAGATTTAAAAAGAAAATATAGTTAGTTATAACAGTTTTAAATTCCATGGAATCAATGAAAACCATAGGGCCTCCAATGGTTGATAAAAAATTGGAGAAAACAAAGAAAACCTGATAATCAAATCAAATTAAAAATAAAAACTCTGATGGAGAAAATCACAATGTAAAGCCAATCATCATGGCACAATGGGGTCAGGATGACTACACATATTTGAAACCCACAACATGGTCTCCCCCATAACCTATAATTTTCTCATAGTCGATGACTGGTCAAAATATATATAACCAAATAGAATCATATTGCAAAACTAATATCCAAGAAACAATACAATCATCATGTCATAATCTCACTAACCATGATGCAATAGTCAATCCCAACTTACACTTATCCCCCACCCCCTTGGACACCCCCTGAACACCACCACGCCCTTGGACAACCCCCACCCCCTGGACACCACCCCACCCCCTCGGGCACCCCTTGGACACCACCACCCCATTGGACTTCCCCCCACCCCTAGACACCACCCCCACCCCCTTGGACACCCCCTGGACACCACCACCTCCTTGGAAAACCCCCACCGTCACCCCCTTGGACACCCCATGGACACCACCACACCATTGGGCAGCCCCCCCCCCCTCATGACACCACCCCACCCCCTGGACAACCCCATCCCCTCCCCCTTGGACACCCCCACCCCTCCTGGACACCACCACCCACCTCCTACCCCCTTAAAAACCCCCTTGACACCCCTAACCCTCTAGAAAGCCCCCCCCCCCCCCCAGATAACCCCCAGACCCTCTGGATAGACCCCCACCCCCTTGGACCACCCCACCCCCTTAGACACCCCCACCCCTTGCCCCCCCCCCCACACAGCCCTGGACTGCCCCCCCCCCCCACCTCCATGGACACCCTGGACATCCCCCAACCCTCTTAATATCCCCCCAAACCCTCTGGACACCACCCCCACCCCCTTGGACACCCCATGGACACCACCACACCCTTGGACAGCCCCCCAACCCTCATAACACCACCCCACCCCCTGGACAGCCCCCACCCCCACCCCACCTGGACACCCCCACCCATCCTGGACACCACCAGCCACCTCCTACCTCATTGGACACCCCCGAACACCCCCAACCCTCTAGAAAGGCCCCCGGACAACCCCCAAACCCTCTAGACAGCCCCCACCACCTTAGACAGCCCCCACCCCCTTAAACACCCCACCCCTTGGACACCCCCACACCCCTGGACTGCCCCCGCCTCCACAGACACCATGGAAACCCCAAACCCTCTGTATAGCCCCCCAAACCCTCTGAAAACCACCCCCATCCCCTTGGAGACCCCCTGGACACCACCACCCCCTTGTATAGACCCCACCCCCTTGGACACCACCATCCATCCTGGACACCACCCCCACCCCGAACCCCTTGGACACCCCTAGAAACCCCCCAACCCTCTGGATATCACCCACCCCTCAAACAACACCCCAAACCCTCTGGACAGCCCCCACCCCCTTGGACAACCCTCCCACCCACCCCCTTGGACAGGCCCCATGCCCTTGCCCCCCCCCCACACCCCCCTGGACTACCACCCCCCCACCTCCATAGACACCTTGGATATCCCCCAACCCTATGGACAACACCCAACCCTCTGGACAACCCCCAGAACCATGGGATTTTAACCTCAAGCTACTAGTTTTTGCATATCTAGGAATTTTAACCTCTAGCTACTATTTTTGATATCATCCCATTATCCAAATGAGAACTCTGAACTATATCTCCTACTAGTCTAATATTCTTTATTGTTCAATGAATTGGGTTTTAATAGCATATGAAGACATATAACAGTCTACGAAAATAAGCGACGTAAATAGTTTATGGAACAAAAAATAGTGATAGCCAAAATAGAAACAAACAATGATCCAAAACAAACATTAAACCATGAAAAACCATATATACTTATAAAATAAATCACACTTATACACAGAATGGGTGTATCACAATGGTTTAGATATAAATTGTAGTAATATAGGTGAATGAGATCATTAGTGGTCAATGAAAAAAAATATTACCATAAATGTAGGGCATCAACTAAACAAAAACAAACGAAATAGAAGTAGGTGAGGATTACTTGAATATTGCGAGTCAATCTAATAGATATGGTGATAATAAATAAGATGATGATGGAAAAATGAGGTAAGAGGGTTTGAAATCGAAGAATATTACCTTGTTTAAACAAAAACAATCACAAAACATAAATATAGACTATCCGAGAAAAAAAATGAACGAAACAAAGTCGTGGGAGGCATACCAGAGTGTTACGAGTGGAGATGATAGATCCGAGGATAGTAAAGATGATAAACGATGATGGGAAAATGAGTTTAACGAAACGATATCGAAGAGTTGATTCTAGTTTTTCTGCACGCGAGAGAGATGAGTTGCAGGTCTGTCGATCGAAAAATCAGAAATGACAATCCACGGGGCGTGATAAATTAGAAATGAAAATATACGCCAACATTAACATCGATTTTCTAGTGCTGATAAAGGGGTGACTTTATCAGTACTATCTTGAGAACTGATAATAGGGCCCTTTATCAGTGCTCTTTTAGCACTGTTAAATGTGTTCTTTATCAGCGCTCAAAAAAGCGCTGATAATGGCACCTTCCCTTGAACTTGTAGAACCAACTCCTTCACACCTGCACAAACTAGCACCTGCACACCTACAAAAAATATCACTTACACACCAGTACAAAATATCACCCGCACACAATATTTTGACAAACAAGGCTATATACATTAACATAATATCATGAATACAAACAATACACTGCTATATAAATTTCTAACAAAGTTTTACATGGTTACAAATATAATTATCCAACAACAGTTATAAACATTAATGTTTTATCCTCTAATATCCGTGATCCTCTCTCAAAACTTTTCATCCATGGTATTTTTTGCCGAACAAAGCATCCGAACTCAAGGAAAAAAATTCACCTATATTAGTAATACAATAATGAAATAAAATAAAACATTAATATGAAAGAATACATTAATATGGAAATTTGAAACTAAAATATAGAAATGATAAACTCAAAATTTTTAATTTTTATAACAATTAATGGGAATAATGTAAAATCAATATGTTTTTGGATTATTTATCTCATTTAATAAATATAGATTCTTTATTTAATGAAAATATTTACTGGTCACACTGTTCATTAGATTGAGGTGCGGTTGATTCTTACACGTCAAAAATTACTCATGTATCATTTTCCTAATGTATTAAAACAATAATAATGCCTTTTCTTGGTTTTCTGTATGTCACTTGTCGTGTTTTCTAAAGTTTATGTCAATTTGAAACTGATATCAGACATTTTTAGCCATAAAAGTCACATCGTGTGTCGAATTGAAGCGTGTTTGATTCGTACACATCAAAAATGACTCATATAACATTTTCCCAAAGTATCAAAACAATTTGAATTCATTTGATTGGTATTCTGTATGTCAGTAGTGTTGTTTTCTAAAGTTAATGTCAATTTAAAACTGATATCAGACACTTTTATCCATACCGGTCACACCATGTCTCAGATTGAGGTGCGGTCAATTCATACATGTCACAAATTACTCATGGATCGTTTTCCTAAAGTATAAAAACAATATGAATGCATTTTCTCCCTTTTCCGTATGTTAGTAGTGTTGTTTTCTAAAGTTTATGTCAATTTGAAAATGATATTAGACACTTTTAGCCATACCGGTCACACCGTGGATTGGATTGAGGTGAGGTTGATTCGTACACATCAAAAACGACTCATGGATCGTTTTCCTAAAGTATCAAAACAATTTGAACGTTTTTTATTGGTTTTCCATATGTCACTTCTATTGCTTTCTAATGTTAATGTCAATTTGAATCTGATATCATACACTTTTAGCCATACCGGTCACTCCATGCATCGGATTGAGGTGCGATCGATTCTTACACCTCCGAAATGACTCATGGATCATTTTCCTAAAGTATCAAAAAAAATCGAATGCATTTTCTTGGTTTTTGGTATGTCACTATTGTTGTTTTCTAAAGTTAATGTCAATTTCAAACTGATATCAGACACTTTTAGCCATACTAGTCACACCGTGCATCAGATTTAGGTGTGGTTGCTTCGTACACATCACAAATGGCTCATGGATCATTGTACTAAAGTATAAAAACAATCCTATTGCGTTTTCTTAGTTTTTCGTATGTCACTTGTGTTGTTTTCTAAAGTTTATGTCAATTTGAAACTGATATCAGACACTTTTAGCCATACCGGTCACACTGTGTGTCGGATTGAGGTGTAGTTGATTCATACACGTCAAAAATGACTCATGGATCATTTTACTGAAGTATAAAAACAATTATAATGAATTTTCTCTATATTCTGTGTGTTAGTGATGTTGTTTTCTAAAGTTAAAGTCAATTTGAAACTGATATCAGACACTTTTAGCCATAACGGTCACACTGTGCGTTGGATTGAGGTGTGGTTGATTCGAACACCTCAAAAATTTCTAATGGATCGTTTTCCTAAAGTATCAAATCAATCCGAACGTGTTTTCTCAATTTTTCATATGTCACTTGTGTCTTTTTCTAATGTTAATGTCAATTTCAAACTGATATTCAACACTTTTAGCCATACCGGTCACATCGTGCGACATATTGAGGTTTAGTTGATTATTAAAAGTCAAAAATGACTCAGGTATCATTTTCCTAAAGTATCAAAACAATATGAATGTGTTAGCTCAGTATTACGTATGTTAGTACTGTTTTTTCTAAATTTAATATCAATTTCAAACTGATATCAGAGACTTTTAGCCATATCGGTCACACCGTGCGTCAGATTGAGGTGAGGTCGATTTGTACATGTCAAAAATGGCTCATGTATCATTTTACTAAAGTATCAAAACAATCCGAATGCGTTTTCTAGGTCTTCCATATGTTAGTAGTGTTGTTTTCAAAAGTTTATGTCAATTTGAAACTAATATCAGACACTTTTAGCCATACCGGTCACACCGCGCAACGGATTGAGGTTTGGTTGATTCTTAAAGGTCACAAATGACTCATGGATCATTTGAGTAAAGTATCAAAACAATCCAAATGATTTTCGTGGTTTTCCGTATGTCACATGTGTTGTTTTCTAAAGTTTAGGTCAATTTGAAACTGATATCAGAAACTTTTAGCCATACCGGTCACACAGTGCGTCAGATTTAGGTGTGTTCAATTCTTACACCTCACAAATGACTCATGGATCATTTTCCTAAAGTATCAAAACAATCCGAACGTGTTTTCATTATCTTTTGCAAACTTGATATACTCTTTCGCGCCTTCTTCATACTCTTTTGTCAACCGATTTACGTTCAACCGTTCTTTATTTATATTCATCCCATTTCAAATCCAATGGATGGGTATATAGGTTAGGGAAGAATAAATACTAGTACTATTTAGATTAAAAACTAGATACTTCAAAAATGGTGGGGGGTGTGCTCATAAATAGAAAATCTTGGGTGGTTCTTGGAATTCATCCATTTTCTTCCTCTCTTTGATGCCCCATGATGAGGGGTGGTTCTTGGGAGTTTTTTATAGTGCATTAGTGTGTTCTTCCATAATACTTACTGCATTACTATTATCCTTTATTTCCCTATGATTTGGGATGATTTTAACTAGCATTTGTGTGACGATTTCACTATATCATCTTCAAATCAATTCAGATGATGTAGATTTTGTTTGCATTGGCTAGAGGTTATCCTCATATGATGAACGCACAATGTTTTTTTTGGTTTAGGTGGTGTTGTGTTTCCCAGTGAGTTTTTAAAAGATTATTACTAATTATATTAATGTGAATAATTAATTATAGGTTTCTATAATTAATTATTTGGGAATTGTTCCTTGATATTGGGTCTCAATCATTGGTACAAGATTAGATAAGGCATGTATTGTCTTGGTTGAGGATGAGTTGATATTGGTGAGGGGGTTACTCCATTTTTTGATGTAGGTGGACCCTATAATACAAAAACATGTTCCAATTTATGCATGATTGTGCATTCATGAATGAGTATATGTGTTCCAGTGAAAGGGATAGGAATCAAGAGAAACCTAGGTAAATAAATTTGGTGTTTTTGATCCACCAAGAGATAGAGTAAGGGTTCTATTGAATGCTTTTGGTTTTGTGATCATCCAAAGATTATGTCTTCATGGAGGTGAGGTTTCTAGTTGTGTTTATGAGAGGATCGGGTTTGGTATGAGATTTGTATAGCCATGTTAGGGTTTCTAAGGCTATTTGAGTAGGTATTAGAGTCTTAGGCCTAAATAAGATGGATAATATTGTTTTATATATCACGTATGATGGGGAACACCATCGTAAAGATATATAAGATTCATGGTGTGTGTGATGAGTAGGATATTAAATATTGGGATTGGTGAAGTGTGACATAGAGGATTTCCTCCTTATAATTGGATTAAGAGATCTCCCTCCCCTCCTGGACTCCCCACTCATGGAAACCCCCATGGACGCACCCCCTCCCTCCCCTCTTGGACACCCTCACACCTGGAAACCCCCTCCTTCTTGGACACACCCCCTCCTGGACACCCCACTCATGGACACCCCCATAGACACACCCCCTCCCTCCCCTCCTGGACACCCTAACACCTGGACACCCCCTCCCTCTTGGACACACCCCTCCTAAACACCCCCCCACTCTGGGACCCCCCTCCTTCCTAGACACCCCCACCCACATATAAGGGAAACTAAAATTAGAAAATTGAAAATCCAAGATATTGGTTCCCATTAAGATTTTAATATTCTCGTGAGTGGATGGAATGAATATGCATCAGTCGACTTCCACACTATCGACCAGTGTAATCCAATGAGATATGCTTAACTAGAAAGGAAAACCATATCTAAATCCATTCTTCATAACCTAAGGATATAAAACATAATAAAGGGTGATCATATATGATCAATAAGTGTAAAAATGGAGATGTTAATGAACATATATGGATAACAATAGTAGGAATTCACCTTCATACTATTTGTGTACAATCCTCCATTAGGTATGTTGCCCATTCGTTTCTAAACACATCTATATCATCTTTTGAATATTATTTTTTGCGATAGTCATGGTTGTACTGAAAAAAATATAAATATACAAAGGATTAATAAATATTTTAAATGAAATCGTAATTATTTTCAAAAATACCTCATTAGGGATGCTAGTTTGTTGATGAAATATGATCTCTTTCATAAATTTACAAACATAATAACCACAGTATTTTCTGCTTGTTTGTTTTGGACACTGTAGAAACATCGACAACAATAAGTAATTTGTTTTCATATGTTTTTGGATAGTTGAATGTTATTATATATACCCGAATACATTTCTAGTTATAGATCATGTAGGCTTGCTCATCATTATACCCTGGATTTATTCCATGCATTAGATGATATTGAGGCATCGCCCTATCATAAAATAATCCACATTAATAGATAACATACATTATATAACTAGTTGTTTAGTTTTAGAATGTTGGATCTAGTGAATTACAAATTAACAAACCCCATCATGCGTGGTTGGTTTATTGGATATCCATGTGCCGAATCTAGAAAATAAATCTTTGGAGTATCCAAATTGACTGCAATCAGCATCCAATGCTCCCTAAAAATACAACAAGTAATAAGTAATGAAAGAAATTAAAATATAGTTGATATGATTAAATTATAGAGTTTTAACCCTGCATCATTGGTATTAAAAAGAGTATGTCATCTGTAATTTTGTTTTCAAACGATTTGACCAGGGATGACATTATTGCAGCCTCTATATCAGAATCTATTTCTTCTTTTGAAGAGGTGGTGTGAGGACTAAAGAGTCCAAATTTTGGTTCATGGGGAAATCCCTTCAATTTTTTTTCATATATACTCCTGAGAAAAATATAAAATGTATAATGTGATAATTATCACAGTATATCAACTTTTGTAAAATCAAATCATGAAAAACATACCTCATGTATACATTTATAACTGAGGCGCCTTGACATTAATACTTGAGGATTTCATTTACATTTTCATCACTAATGAAATCTGATGTTTCCTCTCTGTACATATTTTTTTCAAAATCAACTGTGTGAGCATTTCTGTATATCCACTTTGTATCCACATGAGCTTGCAATGATATTAACTGTGGATATAGAACGGGTGGGGTGAAGGAGATCTCAGTAGACCGTTTCAATTGGGTTGTTGATCCTTGAGATAGTTTTGAGCTGATATTTCGTTTGGCCCCCTTCTATTTGTTGTTCTGTAATAACATTCATCGGTTCAGACATTTTTTCATTAAATTTTAAATATCCACCTTGAAAAATAAATTGGAAATGGATACCTCACTGTCGACATGATTTTTTACAAGAACTGACGGCCATGCGATGAATGTTCCAACAGCTTGTTCAACCGTATGAATGTCGTCGTAGCCATTTGGAATAGGTAACTCAGTAATTGGCTCATTATCTACGTTAATTGACACTCTAAAATGATATGTTGGAAGCTGTCTGTTGTGTAGCATGTCGTTCTGTGTATTTAGCACCGCTGCCCTCGCTACAAGGCGATAGGTGGGTATTGATAGATATAAATCATAGTAATTTTCACCCTGTAGAATATTAGTACATGAAAGGTATCATTGTTTATGTGAATCAAATTTGATAGAAACAATTATTAAAACATTTATTTCCTCAGATAATTCAAGTTTTTAGGGGAATCACTTACCTCGAAGTTGGTGGGGGGGGTGGGGCGGGATCGTCACACATAGGTTGTTGTTGAGTTGTTTCTTCTCTTTGACTCTCCCCAATCAATGTTTCTATCACCTCTCTCTGGTATTGTAATTATTCATGAAAAATAGCTAGTTTTTCTTGCATCTTTTCCTTTTTTTTCATTTTGATCCTCCGTGTGTTTTTGTTTTTGAAAATATGTTCGGGGTGTCACCCCAAAACCCACACCTCTGACACGACCATACTGGTCTGGCTGCTTCAAGGCTGCCGAAAGTGTGTCTACATCTGGTGTGGGTGTTTCTTATTACTGTGACTATGTCAGATTGAAAATATAGAAAAATAAGTAGTCATTGTAATGTAATAATGATTTAAAACAAATAAAATTTATATTATGTCATACTTACACATGTTTTCCACACTTTTTGTGTGTTTTCATCTATCAGTATCCCATCCTTATTTACACGAACCTCCTTCCATAGCACATGGCGTGGGTTGGATATTGATTTCTATTTCGATTAATCAATCTCCATATAAACAGAGAAACATGGTTATGGTGTTGTTTTATGTCACATATAAGTAGTACAGTATATTTAAAAGATGTACCTATTTTTTCTCAAGTGAAGCGTACCCCATCCTTGCATTACATTAAGGGTATGCTGGTGTTGCTGCACGTTTTTTACTTTCAGCACTCAGTTGTTGTTTCATAAATAAAAAACTATCAATAAAAGTGATGAATACAAGCAATTTCAAACAACGTATTACCCCACACAATGTACCTAAAAAGTCTTCTCCAACGATGGTTGCTAAACATGTCCCATGCTCCTTGGGATTTCAAGTGTTCATAAAGAGGAGGTGGCTGCGGCTTGATTTTCCATTCAGCATATTTAAGATGATATTTCGTTAAAATTTTGAGGAAACCTCTATAATTTAATTCTGCAACTCTTAATACATATTCCTTGTGCGAGGCTTCTACTATAAATGCACTCTGCAATGGATGATGAGGAGTAATTCAATGTTTTGGTATTTTATTTTAATAATTTAGAAAATGATATCATAATGTTACCGTAATCTCTTCCCACATTAGTGTCTTAAGACCGATGACAACATGGTGCCATGACTATACATCAATCGGCACACATTGTCGAGTGACGATTCCAATGTAGCTACTAAATATTTCTTTGTTGGGGTTAGCATGTTGGCCTCGATTATTCCATCCCACCTCAAATTTGATGCCTTTTTCTTTTTGAATTATTGATTTTGGCTAACACTGTCAAACTACGACGCTATTGTTTTTTTTTGCGCTTTCAGGGTTTCATTTCCTACCATATCCTCAGAAGTATCATCAATATGTTTCTCCAGAGCACTAGTATCATCACTGGGACCAAAAGAAACGGGTTGAGAATCCTGTTGTACCTCAGCACCGGGACCAACAACAACAGGTTGAGAAACTGGTTGCTTCTCTACACTGGGACTACCAGCAGCTGGTTGATAAACCTATTTTTGCTCTGCACTAGGACCACCAGCTGGTGGTTGAAAGACCTTTTGTGCCTCAGGATTGGGCGCATCAGCATGTACATATGTCATTATCTGTAGAAGTGGTTTAACATTTAATTTATATTACATAAAACCAGCAGTGGACATATAATAACATAACTTAACACAATGTATATTAAAATAAACAAATAACCTGATTATTGTACTCTCTTTTTTTATTTAATGGCAGAAGAGATTTGACTCCTCTATAGACTTTGTAAATACCTTCATTGTGGTCTCATCTAACATACAAAACTACATCTACATTGGGACCACTGTGAAATGGTTATGAAGTCCCTATAAAAGGGCCATCCTCAGTTGAACTTTTATCTGACCCTTCATATGTTTTGGTCTATAACATAATAATTGACTAATTTTGGGTTGCAGGGTCTAGAATATATAATAATTGTACTACCAATGATTCCATTATAAATGGTTCGACTTTCAACCCTTCCTTACTAAAATCACCATTCCTAAATCCTAATTCATCTATTTTAACAGCACTCCTGTTATCAACCCACTTGCATTGTAAAATCTGCACTTTGAATTTCGTATAATCCAACTCCCATATTCGTTTGATGATGCCAAAGTATAACATATTTGCATAAATTGTATTCTTATCCTTAGCACCGGAAACATGCATCGCCTCGGCCAAAAGTTTAACCCCACTATTCTACATGGTACTATCTTCATCATGTTCATTAGTATAGAATGTATAACCATTAACTACATAAGCATTGTAAGATAACAAATACACATCTGATCCTCCGGCTAGCCATCAAAGTTTTTTTGAAATTGGGTCTAGATTTTCATCTAACTGCTTCAAAATATGGTTCTAAAACCATCCTATAAACTTCTAATTATGTGTATCTGATATCCATTTTCAGCCCTAGATAGATTCAACTGCCTAAGAATATCATCGTGGGTTTGAAAAAATGGGTTAACGTCAAAACTGTTATGAAAAACGTAAAGTTGAGCCTACTCCCGATCTATAATATTGATTGTGACAACCTCTATTCTAGAAATTCCTTCACCCTCAAGCCACTCAGTGTGACGAGATTTCGGTAGTCCATTTTTTTCCACACCAGAAAGGTATTTGGTAAGAAATTCAACGGCTTCCTCAAAAATATATTACTCTGAAATACAACCCTCTATCCGACATCGATTATTGACATACCCTTTCAAAATATTCATATACCATTCAATGGGTTACATCCATCTATAATGTACAGGACCACATAGTTGAATCTCTCTCACCAAATGAACCATCAAATGAATCATCATATCGAAAAATGGTGGTGGGAAGAACATTTAAAAATCACATAATATGACATAAATTTCTCTTTCCATAGTTGGCAATTTCACTGGGTCTATAACTTTGCTGCATATAGCATTGAAGAAGAAATAGAGCTTCGTTAATGTATACTAGCCAATCTTGGGAAAAATTCAACGTAAATATATAGGAATTCGATCTTGCATCAAAACATGGTAGTCATGTGATTTCAGACCCTTTAATTTTAAATCTCTCATTGACACTATGTTCTTGATATTTGATGAATACCCCTCTGGAAACTTTACGTCATTCAAGAAGTTAAAAAACTGATATCTCTTCTTCTTGGAAAAAGTGTATGTAGTAGGCGGAAGAAATGCTTGTTTTTCACCATTAACTAGTACCAACTCTTCTCGTATTTCCATCTCAACCATGTCCAATCTGTCCTTAATTTCATCCTTATTTTTGCCGAGTTCATTTAACAATGTGCCGATGACACTATCACATACATTTTTTTTCAATATGCATAACATCAAGAAAATGTCTGACATACAGAAAATTATAGTATGGCAATTCAAAAAAAAACTAATCTCCTTTTCCAACCAGTTTTTGTATGGTTTTTCGAAAATGGTTTACCAAAAGTACTATTCAAATATTTTACCTTCTCAAACAATTGATCACCTGTTAGTGGAGACGGTGTTGTACTTTGTTCTTAACGTCCGTCGAATGATGTCGTCCAAGATTGATACTTATGCCGTCAGGTTAGAAATCTGTGATGTCCTAAAAATACAGTTTTCGATGAATGTTTCAAACTAATTGAATGTGTACCTTGTTTATAAATAGGACACCCTTGAGTTACTTTAATGCTATATCCTGACAAATTTCCATAAGCAGGAAAGTCATATATCATCCCGTAAAAGATAGTGTTCAAAGTGAAATCTTCTTTTTTAAAGCATCATAAAATGTAACACCTGAATCCCACAATATTTTCAAATCCTTGATCAATGGAGCCAAATAAACATCAATATCATTAACAAGTTGTTTTGGTCTGGATGTAAGCATAGATTACATGATATATTTTTTTTTCATGCATAACCACGATGGTAATTTATAATTTACCAACTTAACCGGCCATGTACTATGACTGCTGCTTTGAAAACCAAAAGGATTCACCCCATCTGTAGATAAAGCCAGATGAAGGTTTCTCGGCTCATTTCCAAATTCAGTACACTCATGATCATTTCTCTTCCACTAAGGAGAGTCTGCCGGGTCACTTAGTTTCCAATCTTTAATTCTTTTATCTACAAGCCATGTCAATTGTCCTGTAGCCTCCTCACTTCTATATAGGCGCCTAAACCATGGAATGATTGGAAAGCAACATAAAACTATCGTAGGACTAGAATCATCTTTCATGTATCGAGAAGCACTAGACTTTGGGCATTATTTATGTGATTTTTGGTTCTTTCAAAACAATATACATTCATTCGAGAAGACGTGCATTCTTTTAGAGATCATACCCATCAATCGTAGCATTTGTTTGGCATCGTTTGTTCGGATTACAAGTTCATTATATTCTGAGAGCATGTCATTCAAGAGAGAAAGTAGTTCCATACAACTGGCGTCACTCCACCCATTTCCTGATTTCAAATTATATAGCTTCAGTATGGCTGACAATGCTGTATATTTAATGCAACCTACATATAATGACATTTTTCCACAACTCTTTATCTTCTCAAACAATTTTGGGAAATCACGAAGTTCTTCTTCAACTGTCCTTGTCATTTCCTCAATACGATCATCATCATCATTCACATTTTCAATCACAACCTCCATACGATCGTCTTCACTATTCACGCTTGTAATCATATCAGATCTTCCATAAAACGTCATGTTATCCGAGCCACTACCAACATTTGTTTTTTCCCCATGTATATTCCAAAATGTATATCTTCGATATATTACATGATAGATCAGGTGTTCTTCCAACTCCTATGGACTAATTTGTCTTGAATAACAATAGTGTAAACATAGCCAAAGTATTTGAGAAGGGTCACATGAATGATCTCCTATAAACTTGATAAACACTTTCATGCCTTTTTCATACTATTTTGTCATCTGATTGGAATTCATCCATTCTTTATTCATATTCATCGTCTTTATGGGATCGATCTCGAACTTTAATAATATTATATTTTAATTAATCAATTAGTATTGTTTGGGTTTTATAAAAATATCATGTTACAAATGCCTCTACAATGACATAGAGGAACCTACCCCAAAACATGTGAAAGTACTTGAACTCTATCTATATATGGGGGACTCTGCCCTGTCTTTTGTAAATCTCTATGGAGTACATAAAACCTATACATGGAAGACTCTTCACCGAAACATGGGGGAGTACCATACTCCATATTTTCTCCAAACATCTCACTTATCACTTGTTAACTCTCAAGTAGAGTGATGATAATTAAAATATCAAAACCACATCCTGTGGAATTTTCAATGAATGGGGGAATCATAATATTGTGATCTAAATGAGAATATATTTATAATGGGATACTAATACATGAAATATTATCATCTAAGTGAAAAATAAATAATAATAATGAAATTAACATAGCACACAATTATTTCAATGGATACACAATGTGTAGGGTTCTTAGTCAAGGTTGGTTGTATACTACCATTTCTGAACTCGTGTAAAATCCATATACATGGTGTGTCCAGTAGGGTGAACATCGTCTATGGATAAGATACCTGATTTAATTTGACATATATCAAATTAATTACAAGTTAGTCTTACAAAGATAGCATGATGCATTTGAAAATACATGACATATTGAACAACTTGGCTAAAGGTGTGTAATTTAGATACAAAATGAGTCACTTCACCGGCTATGCATTACATTTTTGTGGAATACACGGTGTGTAGTCCTTACATGACCACTAGAGGTGTATAGTCTATAAACATAATGTTTCTATGGTATCTATACATAGTGAGAGTGAAGTAAAACACGTATCATATGGTTATACCATTATTTCATGGAATGTACACTATTTTATGCTGACGTATATGTCTTGGAGATACATTGTGTGTGACCTACGTTCACATGACATGTAACATTTAAAATTAAACTTATTCCATGTTTGAGTCAGAAGATGAGTCATGTGGTGTAAATTTTGGAGATAACTGTTGTCTGACATTAAAATCTATATTATATCCATGTATGGTGAAGCATGTTTGATTTAACATGACTACATACCATGTATTTTAAAAATATATAGAATCTGAAAATCATCATCTTCACACCACAAAGTGTCTCATAGAGTCCTCTATAAGTGGAATTTAGGATTCAGTGGAATTTCACTACTAACAAAGTGGTGGTTCCATTTAAACGGGTAAAGTTTGGATTGATATTCAATGGTAGAAATACTAAAACATGGAAAACAAATGGAATATCAATCATGTCAACAACCGCAACACCATACAAAAACACAATCCTGCTCACAATCCCAACACCATACAAGCAAAAAAATCACAATTTTAGATTTTACAAAGCATCCCTTATTCAATTTTGTTTGTCAATTCAGGGGTTATCACAGAAGTTTTAGCATCCTAGGGTGTTCATTCATCATTCAAGTATATGTAAATTAAAACTTTTTATATTCAAATGTTCAACAAGAACCAACCAACATGCAATTCATTTAGTTCGAAAACAAGGACCACCAATGACCACAATTTTTAGCGGGGAGTTTAGCTCGTAAATTTCACATTATAACCATCAATATCAAACAGAAATAACAAGCGAACAAGAGAAAACCAATGAATAATAGGGGAAAACTCACCACGAAGGTGTCGTTAAGCGCACGATAGAGGTGTGTTCGTGGTAGAGGAGAGGCACACAACAGAGGAGATTTCCAACAGAAAAGAAAACATAAAATAGGGGGAACCCATGAGAATAAAATAATCTAAAACCAAGTACACCATTTACCACATCTCACAAACCCAAAGAAACCACTAAAACCGAAATCAACCCACACCATGGTTAAACAAACCTTACGATAACCAGAAATTATAGAACCCACCTTCGATTGAACGAGTTCAACATACTTTTTAAAATATAGAAGTTTAACATACAATGGTAAGCCCTGACCAATAGGTCCTCTTTACTAGGTATAATCCCCAAGTTTATTATAGATAGCATATCCCAAATGGGTAAGCCCTGATCAATACTCTGTTATCACACCTTTCATGAAACATACATCCTAATCGCATGACTTTAAACTTCATGGTACAATATTTTCAAACAACCTTAAACTATTTCCCTTAAACTAGATGCTCCCATGCATCAATTTCTTCCAAATCTATGACCCCCAAAAACCAAATGAATACATCACATATTCAGAGACCTCAAAACTAGGTGGATGACATTATGGTAAGGGGGTACCACTAACACAGTACCGTCCCTACTCTTGAAGTTTCATATGAGGGTATTCACGCGTTGAATCCTCACAACCCACCCCATTATATAGAAACTATAATAAAGAAAGTGGAACCTACTACAACCATTAACTAATTCAAAATTATATCCCTAGAGAATGATATTAATTATATTACATATCTTAGAAAGGTAGATCAATAAGTCAACTATGACCTCAACTCAGTTCAAGGGACACACAATAGGGCTCCTAACAATCGCCACTATCGCCAACATCATGTGACCACTAACCCTTAAAAACCTGTTGAGGTCACTACAATGCAGACCCCTTCCCTAATATTTTAGATCCAAGAATCTATGGTATCTCTCCAGGAATTAAGATCTATTGATCATAAGGAGAAGGTTCATATCCCTACTTCCCGATAATAAGTTTCCCAACACAACACATGGTATCTAGTAAGTAGGATCATATCCCTATTCAAAATAAATGAACCCACCCGTACATATTGAAAAAAATTAGGGGGAACTCACATATTTCCAATGGGGAACCCCTGGTACTCTTTTCCAATCTTAACATCACACCATGCCAAAACTCACCACACGATCACCAGTTACCCAACATTATTCCAAAACCAAAGGAAGACACCCATGCTTCATTACCCTATACCCTTCTATCTAGGTTCAATAGTGATGGTCACATTAAAAACATGCTATAAATAAATAGGGTTAGGAATCCAAATTATCATGTCCCTCAACCCAGTCACAACACCAAAACTCAAGAATAGAGAGTGCTTACCTTATACAGATCCCAGGCATGACCATTCCATCACTATCAACTTGATAACACCTAATATGCATCAATCCCTTGTGTCAAATAATCTACCCTAGATTTATGTATCTAAGGAGTTGATAACACAAAGATAACCCCACTCACTAGTCTCCCCCAACCACCAAAACTCACTAACTCACTACCATCCTGAGTCACATACTAACGACCACTGGGATCTCACACAAATCCCTTACATCAGTTCTTACACAATCCTTAGCCCATGGGTTCCAATCTTATCCCCACCTCAAAACACACATCATCTAGTGAACCAAACCAACCACATACTATAGGTTCTCACATTCCCATATACTTATCATCATTGAGTACTATCTGCCCAGGGAACCAACTATGGGTATTACACATAACAATGTTTAAGTTCAATCAATCGTACCCACTTTTGGGCCAGACAAAGACCCAGAAGGTTCATAAGTAATCATAAATCAACATAACATATCATAACTATTAGTATCACTAATGAAACTGAAAATGTAGCATGATAGCATCCCTATATCTAAACAACCTACAATACAGGGGTCTCACCACCTGGGCTCTCACTCTTTCCCCAACTACCCATACATAGGGTCAAATCACTTATAAAAAAAACTATAAGTCATAATAATCATTCAAGGATTGTAATTTGTCATTTATATTAACCCAAGTAAAGGAAAAATACTCCTACACTGACCAGCGGTGGCGGAGGTAGTGGCAGTTGCGACGAAGGAGCAAAACCCAACTGCGGTGGAGGCAGTGGCGGAGGAGAAAAACCCAACGGTGGTGGCGAAAGAGGAGGAGGAAGAGGAGGAGGAGGGGGAGGACGAGGACGAGGATGAAGAAGAGGAGGAGGAAGAGGAGAAGAGTTCACGACGGAAGAGGGTCCTAGTCCAGCTTTTGTGAATGCTTGACCGCGTGCGAGAGAGGAGGGTCTGTTATGGTTATTAAATAGAAATCACTAGAACCTTTATCAACGCTCGTTGAAAGTGTTGATAAAGGTATGTTTTATTAGTGATTTTATTTTAGCACTGATAAATATTATAATATTATATAATTTATGAATAAAAACATTTATCAGCACTAAAATAAGCTCTGATAAATTTAAGCTATTATCAACACTAAAAAAGGCACTGATAAAGGGTATACATTTATCAACGCTTCTTTTAGCACTGAAAAAGGTTAGATTTATCGGCACTTTTAACTAGCGCTGAAAAAGGAATACCCCATTATCAGCGCTTTCTGTTTAGCGCTGATAAATGGCAGCTCTTCCCTTGCCTTGTTTTGTGGTAGTGCTTTATAGCTCATGCCTTTTATCATGAACCTACCTGGGCACCCCAGTAACCCAATAAGAGATCCAGTCATGACATAGACTGAAGGGCATTCTCGATCCCCATGGGTTGGCAACTAGCACTTAGAATCATACAAAAATAATGTGGAAATTATTTTGCGACAAAAATTTCATAAAAAAGATAACAAATATATAAGTATACAAATGAAACTCCATAGGGTGATTTTCAAAAAAAGTAAAATAAGCATGAAAACCAAAAGAACAACATCAATGTACTAGAACAACCTAAAGATAAATTTTCCATTTCCTAATGGATGAAACTCTCCATGTCCACAAATCATCATTTAGAACCACCTCTATATGGTGCCTTACCTATACTAAAACTAGAAAGAAGATAATATATAAATAATAGAAACATGTGGGGTGTGGGCTCAAATACCAGAAGAGTCTCACTAAAGATTCCATAATAAGATAAAAATATCAAATTAACTGAATAAAGTGATTTGAATTTTGAAATATGTAGGTTTTGAATTTAATGATAATATCTCAAAAAAATTATGCATTATATTTCATATGGTGGAAATAAATTTCAGATGATGGGAATAAATTAACAAATGGATCATTACAAAAATGGATTTTAAAAAACTTTTATATAAAATAGTTTATATAAATTCACAAATGATGTAGGATATTTTATAAAATTATAATACATTTAAACCTCATATTTAAACAAGTGAGAAACATGGTCATCTATTAAGTGGTATGATAGTTCCTGGTTATGGGATCCTCACACACTCATGTGATAAACCACAATGTGTACACATGTTCCTTGGGAATAGAAAGTGAGGACTCATAAATGTCCCAATGAGAAGTAATGTTGTAACCAATGTTTTATTTTTGGTGTAAAATGTAAATCTTGTGTTACGGTATTACCATACAAGCATGATTGTCCCAAATAGATCACTAACTACCTCAGATTTCATGTTCTATAGTATAATTAAATGATGGGAAATTTATTTTAAGAAACCTTAAAATACAATTAAATCCCATTCCCAGATTTCAAAAACTATAATTTGACATTTAAAAACCAGATGGGTTTATTCAAAAATTTTATTTTTACTAAGATAAAACCCCAAGGTCTATATCACAATCATTTTAAAGTTACTTTCAAAAATATTTATTTGAAATAAATTAACAATTATATTTCATAGTATTTCTTAAAAATTAAAATTAAAATTTTAATTTAAATCAATTTCTAACAATTTAACAACAATCCCCCAATTCAATGAAATTAGATTTTTTCAAAAAAACTCTATCAAACCATTCCGTAATAAAAATGAAAAACAATTAAATTCTATAAATTTTAATAAACACACCCAAATTTATTAAAATTGGGGTTTTTTTGATTTCCTAGGAAAAACCAATTTTAAATCCCCAATTCAATGGAATTATGTTTTTTCCAACAAGCCAATTAATTTTTTTTAAAATCTTGATATTTCGTTTAATTCAAAAAATTGAAATAAAATAATGAAATTTAGGGTTAACCTAATTTGGAAATTATGAAAAAACCAAAAACCTTAGGATTAATAGATATCTAATCACCAAACCCTAATTGTGTGTTGTCATGGAAGAATGATGATAATGGAATCTAGGAAAAAATGATCAAACCTAGGTTTAATATCTCAAAAAGGGTGTATTAGATCCACAAAGAAACATGTGGTTACATAGAACCATAGGGAGGATAAAATAGATCATGGTAGATAGAGATTAGGAAGAGTAAACTAACCCATAGAAGATTGAAAAACATTCCTCAAGATTCGAATCACTTACTGGAAGGATCTGAGGGTCCAAAAATTACTCTTGGATGCTACCAAGGAAGAATAAATTTTATGGGGTTGTGATAGGTCCATCCAAAAACTAAAATGGGGGAGGGGTTTGGATTTTTTAGTTATATTTTTGACATTAAAAAGAATCATGAATGATTTTTGGGGAGGTTATACATGGTTAAAAGAAACCGTGAGTCCTGGCCATGCACCTATTTAAATGGGCCACACAGTTTTTCCTATGAGGGAACATGGTCTGACAAACCACGAACCGACCATGAAATCCCTCATTTCATGGGTTCGTATGGATTATCCTGAGAGGGTATATAGTTTGGGAAAACTGAGCTCCAATTGTGCACTATCCTAGAATTTTAAAAACACATATAATTTTTACATGAAACAACTCCAAATGAAACCCAATAAATTATTATTAAAAAGTGGGGTTTAGGAGTACTCAAAAAAAGTAATATGATATTATAACCTCCCCACCATAGAATGTTTTATCCCCCAAAAGTGTACTGAGAAGATTCCATTCCAAATAGATGAGGTCACTTCTCTCTCATTAGTGCCACCATCTATCATGTATCATGGTTATCAGAACCGTGCTACCAAAACACTCAAACCAAAGGTATCATCCTCGCATGAAGAATCCTAGATTCAGAATCAACTATCCTGACTGGACATTCAGTCATAGATAAATCAGGATCAACTTCAATATCACACTAGCATAGAACATTATATAGACTAGATATATACTTTCATACCTGAGATACATGGAACAAGTTATGTATCAACTTCAGGTGTAGTGGAAGATACAAATGGTATGTAACTTTTAAAACTTGTTTAACAACCTCAATAGGTCCCAAAAATGAGGATCAAGTTTCCATTTACTCCAAAGATGTTGATGGCCCAAAAAGGGTGAAAATTTCAAGAACAACTAGTCACCAACTGAGAAATCCAATGAACTATGATGATAATCAACATAAGAATTATATTGGCTATGTGCTATCAGCATTGTTTGACAAATCAAATGAATCTTTGTTGTCATCTATTTACAGAACTTGGTCCAACCAAAAAAATTTCACTAATCTCTAACCAAAAAAATGGATATCTATAAGATTGAGAATACAAGACCTATGAAAGATCCATTTTGATCATAGACTAGAAAATATTGTTAAAATAAAACTCCACCAGCCTTAAGTGATCATCCTAAGCTCTAACAAAGTCGATAACACATGATCAATGCATATGCTCAAAAAGTATTTATCTATTTCTATATTTTTATCTGATTATAGATGGTATGTTGTATTCAAACAGAAATGAGATCCCAATGCCTCCTGAACACCTCTCCAAAATGAGAAGTGAACTGATGATCCTTATTAGACACTATATTAGATTGAACTCTATGAAAATGATCATTCTCTTTCAAATAGAGATTTTCAAAATCCTCAATTTTTTTGTATCATGAATGGGTATAAAATGAGATGATTTCATTATCTGATCGATCAAAAACCATATCGCATTATTCTTTATATGGGTTTACAAAAGTAAAACCACAAAGTCCATAGAGATATCATCAAACTTTTAGGTAGGTAGTGGAAGTGGAAAAAACCTGAAGGTTTTTGGTACTCAACTTTGACCTACTGGAACATATAATGATGAGATATAAAATTAGAAATTCCCCATATCATACCTATCAACTAGAATATATTTCGCATTTCATAGAAAATATTTGTTGTTCATGGGTACACAACCCACTTGTAATTATGAAAATACACCATCACAACATTCCATACGACAAACAGTACAATAACGATATTTTGATAGAATAGAATTACCAATTTGGAGAACGACCATGCAACAACAGTTTCCCAGACATAAAGAAAGTCTCTAATGATACAAAATTCATCATCATGATTCTGTTCTTAAATAATCATCTCATGAAGAGTGGATGTCAAGTTAACATTGGCCAATGAAATAGAATTACTTGATTCCTAGACTCCAATATGAAATTGTGAAAAAATATCCATAAAATGCCACTCTTCTGAAGTATATTTCACTGGATGGGTTAGAAGTTTCCTACTCATAGAATATACGATGAAATTACCTTTCTCCAAGGTATAGGAAATATTGAAGTCTAAATATTGTATGAATTCCACCCAATTCCTATTGTGGAGACTCAAATCTTATTGAGGGAAGATATAACTCATGCTATTGTGTTATATAACAAGGTGAATTTTTCTCCATAACAGTAATGTCACCAAATCTTAAGCATATGCATCACAGCTGAAAGAACACGTGTATGGGATAGATAACTCTTCTTTTGTGACTTAATCTACTGGGATCTATATGAAACAACATGATCAACCTGTATAATAATGCAACCGAAGTCTAAACCTGATATATCAAAGAATACCACATTGTCCATGGCCAGCCTCTGGAAGAGTCAACATCGACATAGTAGTCAAGATACATTTCATCTCAACAAATGAACTATGAAATTTTCTTTCGTAAGAAAATTTTACTCCCTTATGAGTTAGAGTAGTCATCGGAGAATCTAATTTTGAGAAGTCCTTAACGATTTGAAGATAATACCCATCTAAACCAAAGAATCCAAGAATCTCAAATAACTTTTGTTGTTGATCCCATGTCATACCATCTTTAACTTTCATAAGATCAAATGATATCCCCGGTTTTTACACTACATGCCCCAATAACATCACTTATCAAATCTAGAAAACATATTTCGAAGGAATGTAATATATTAGATGATATCTCAACCATTCCAAAATTATTCTATGATTATTCACATGTTCCTCCTTAGAATTAGAGTAAATGAAGGATGTCATTAAAAAAGACCACAACCATTGTATCTTGATACTCATGGAAAATATGGTTTAATAATTCCATAAATATTGTAGGTGAATTTGTTAGACCAAAGGGAATAAAAAGATATTCATAATAACCATACCTACCCCGAAATTTAGTTTTCTAAAAGCAGTAGTAGAAAAATCATTTTTAACGTCGTCAATTTGATGTCGGTTTCTTATAAACCAATGTAAAATATTTTGGCGGATACTTTTTGGCATCGGTTTATAAAAAACGATGCCCAAAACTAAAAAAAAATTAGTTTTGGCGTCGGTTTATTAAAAAATCGACGCGAAAAAATAATAAAAAAAGTCATGACGTCAGTTATTATGAAAACCAAGGCCAAGAATGTAAAAAAAAATTTACATTCCTATAGATAATTCCTTAAGCTTTGATTTGACTAGTCATGGAGAAAAAAATGGAGTTACGGATTAAAAGTTATGGATGTTGGAAGTTGATCTTCTCTAAAAGAAGTCTTAATTAAGATCAACTTTCAAAGGCCATAACTTTTAATCCCTAACTCCGTTTTAGCTCAAAGACCAGTCAAATTGAAGCTTATGAAATTTCCTAAAACCTGGTAAATTTTTTTTTTAATTTTGTTCGACGGTTTTCATAAAAATAGACGCCAAAATTGTTTTTTTCGCATCGGGTTTTAAAAAAACCGACGCCAAAAATAATTTTTTTTACTTTTCACGTCAGTTTTCATAAAAACAGATGCCAAAACTGTTTTTTTTTGTTTTTCCGGTCGGTTCTTAAACAAAACCGATGTGAAAATTATTTTTTGTTATCTTTTTAGCATCGGTTTATTTAAAAACCGATGCCAAAAATGATATCGATTGGAATTTTTGGCGTCAGTTTTCTTAAAAAACTAATTCCAGAAGACCAACATATATCCTCTTTTGCATCGGTTTCAAACAAAACTGATGCCAAATAGTATTCACTAATACGCGGGATCATAATTTCAATTTTTTTTCACAACGCACTTTTAACTTTTTAAAATCCCGCCTATATTTTCATCCAACTCAATCGAAAATATTTTCATTTACTATATATAAATATGTTTCCCCTTCATTCATCGTTTTCATCCTCTTCGACTCAATATTGTTTTCAATGCGGCTTCAATCGTTAATTTGAATATGGTACGTAATCTATTCATTCATTTTCTATATTATTAATTCCCTTCATTTATAATCAACTTGATTAGATTTCATATAATTATGATTTAATTTTATTATCGAGTTAAAAATATAAAACATTCGGATGAGATTTACCAAGCTTGGTGTATGTTTAATTATCGATCGTCGTTTTCATTACCACATGAGTTCTACACTAAATATAAGAGATATGATGATAAACAACATATCATTTCAATGTAAGATCGAAAAATAATCAAAATGTGATTGAATTATTATGTATATTTTATATCATTTTGTGTATGTGATTTTAATTTGTGTTTATCTTTTTTTCTTTAAAACATGTTGTATCAATCGATACTTTGACACGTTCAACATCCGACGAACATAACTTTTGATCCATAAATCTGTTTTAGCTCCACAACTAGTAAAATCTAAGCATAGTAAATGATCTAAAACATCAAACAATAAAAATTTCTTTTTGGCGTAGGTTTTTGTACAAACTGATGCCAAAATAAGTTTTTTCCATTTATGGCGTCGTTTTTTTCAAGAACCGATGCCGAAACTATTTTTTAAACCTTTTGGCGTCGGGTTTTAAGAAAATCGATGCCAAAAATGATGCGGATGGGTTTATTTGGTGTCGGTTTTTTACAAAACCGACGCAAAAAACAATTGAAATTTGTTATTGGCTTTAGTTTACAAAAACAGATGTAAAAAGTCATATTTTTTATGTCGGCGACTTCAACATCGGTTAAAAACCAATGTAAAAAATAAAAAAACCAACGTTAAAGACCTTTTTTCTACTAGTGAAGTTAGATTCTTTGATCCTCAATTGATGGTAACCAGATCGAAGGTCAATATTTGATAAAAATTTAGACTCTTTCAACTAATCAAATCGATCATCAATATTTGAAAAAAGATAATTGGTCCTTACCATCACTTGGTTGAGTTTTCAATAATCAAAACATAAGAGGAATAAACCATCAAACTTCATAGAAAAGAGAACTATAGCTACCCAAGGTTACACACTTATGTGCCTAAATCCATTAACTAGAAGATAATCCAACTTAGTATTCAACTCTTACATTTTAGCTAGTTCTATGTGGTAAGATGGAATAAAAAGATCTTGAGTATATGAAACTAAATCAAAATAAAACTGCACCTCCATTTCCAAAGGAAAACCATATATGACAGATAAAAACAAATCTTGAAACTCCATGAAAACTATAGGGAGATTACCACTAAAAAATTATTTCTACAAATGAAAATAAAAAACTGATATTTCACTCCCCAAATTCGGATAATAAGGTATGGTCCATCTCGACCTTGGGTCCCATTATCCTTGTGGAAATACACACAACATTTGTTGTATAATAAAGACTCATCGAAGATGAAAATAAATACGAGAATTATTGGTAATGATCCAATTAATCTGGAATATGATGTTTAACAATTTCTTGTTGAGAACCAATAACTCCATGAAATCCTATCATTTGATAGAGAAAAAAACACAAGTAGGATTGTGGAGATCCTTCCCTCTATTTATAATAGGGGGTGTATTAATATCCATAACATAAGAAAAACTCTCCATATAAAGATTTAGTATGGTAAAAAAATTGGTTGAATTGAATAAATTAGATGCACTATTATCAAATAAAGCATTTTATAATGAAGAAGATAGAGTGATGATACCTCTCACGGTCTCTAGACCTATATCCACTTCCTCTGTATACCTTCTACCATGTGAAGAAACTTTGTTCCAGATGATTGTTGCTGGAACCCTTTAATACATGATGAATATGATTTTCAGGTAGTTTTAGAAGGATATGATGATCCTATTCCACTACATGGCCTGGAATTAACGTAGAAGAATTTATATAGGTGTCCTGATCAATCATATGAATCACTTACATTGGGTTCTAACAATAAAACCCTCTTAGAATTCCTTGACCTTCCATATAGGCAGTAAACCAAAGGACCCCTTCTAAGCACTACTGGAGGTCTAGAAATACACAGATGTCAAGAACCACCAGCAAAATCATCATGATTTTTATTTCCTTTAAAGGAACCAACACTACCACTAGGAGACAAAGAAACTCATGATAACCCTGAGTTTCCAATTATGTCCATTTCATCCATCAATGTTCTATCCAGTGCATCAGTATAATATGGCAGCTTTAAGAAATAAAAACTGAAAATGAAGACCCTGTCAAAGTCACAACTCAAACCTTCATGCCTTCATCATCTTATTCGATTGAATCTTAGGTGTGAAATTCATGAGTTGAGAAAAATAGTTTGTGTACTTTTTCAGGGTCCTATCAACCTTCTTGAGTTTGAGAAACTCTGTTTCCATGGACAATAAGATCAAGTCTAGAAAGAACTGTTTAGTGAAAAGAAATTTTATTTCATTCCACTCTAATACCTCATGCTTATTTGTTGTCACCATAGCGTCCCAACATCTCCTTATTGGTCCTTCTATCATGAATGTGGCATAATTAACCATTATTTATTCTAGATTCAATAAGAACCCAAAAAAAATATTCCATTTTTATCAACCACTCATCAACCACTTGATGACCAAATAATACTTTGAACGATACTAGATTTTGGTGAAGTAATTATTAAGAATTTTCAGGGATAACATGCCCTAGATTTTCCACAACTAGAGCCTGAATGGGAATAGGTGGGGTGCCTATCCCAAATCATGGATAGTACGCCCAATCACCTAAATCGGATTTAGGTCTACTAAAGGACACCCCCATAGAGGTCCATCACCAGCTTCCTCATATATACAATTATCACATCTTCTTGAATTCATTATGATATAACATATTATAAGACCACAAAGAATAAATCATATTTTTTCACAAAAATACCAAGGAGGGAAAATTATTCCCAAATGAGATACAAACATGATTTTTATATCACTCTATCCAAATCGAACCAAGTAAAAGACTAGAACTAATCCTCAACACGTCTTTCCATAACCACCCCTAGAGACTTAAGCTTCACTGTGGTGAGATCTAGACAAAAAATCAATTGTAACTACCCTTAAGTCCCCACAATATTTCACAATGCATAATGAATTCAAGACAAGTATCTCAACCTCCGATTAATACCACGTTTTCTTGATCTATCTTGGGTACCCTAGTAACCAGATAACCAACCCAATCATGACACGACCCTAAGGGAATTACTGATCCACATGTGTTCATGACTTGAAACTTACATCATACAAAAAGAATGTTAGAACTGTTTTACTACAAAAAAACGGAAGAAAGATAACAAATTAGTGTGAATAAAAATGAAACTTCACCAGGATATGTGTACTAGAAGTCAATTTTTTTAAAAACCCAATATACTATATCAAATTAACATAATAATATGAAGATAAACAAGTTGTGTACTAGTGAAAAAATCTATATGTCCATGAATAACCTGCTAGAATGACCTACTAGTGGTGGCTTACCCCTAATTGAACATATAATGAGATAATATAAAAAAATATAAGGTAAAGGTAGTGTGTGAGACAAAATCCCAATATGTTCCAACAAAGTATTCCATAATAAGATTACAATATCAAATTAACCAAAAGAAGTGCATTAAAATTTAAAATAAATAGTGTATGGATTTCAAGAGAATATCTACAAAAATCATGCATTACATTTCAAATGATAGAAATAAATTTTAAATGATGGAAATGTTTTTTAGAAAATAGAGCTTTTCTCAAATGGATTAAATAATCACTTTTATATAAATTTTTTTTATAAAATAACAAGTCATGTAAAAAAGTTTACAACATTGGAATACATTTATATCTCATATATAAATAAGTGAAAAACAAATTCATCTTCCAAGAGGTAAGAATGTTCTAGGTTATGGTATCCTCACACGGTCATATGATAATACACAATGTGTACACACATTCCTTAGTAATGGAAATAGAGGAATCATCGATTTCTCAATGGGGAAATAATATGTGCTAACTAATGTTGTGTTAGTGATTTAAACCATCGATTCAGTGGTATGAAATTCTTATCCTAGAATGAAAGTCATAAATAACTCTATAACAACCTAATCTTTAATATTCATTATTATAATTCAACAATGGTAAATTTATTTTAAGAAACCCTAAACAACAATTAATCCTCATTCCTTCATTTGAAAATGCAATTTCACATTTATAAAACAAAACATGTTTTTAATCAAAACACACCATTTTACAAAGAAATCACAAATATATATTTGAAATCAATTCATAATTCAATTTCAAAATCTATGTTCATAATTAAATTCAACAATTCAGTTTCATAAAAATCCTTCCATTTTACAACAAACCCAAAATTCAATGAAATTTGGGGTTTTCACAATTTTCCTGTCAAACCATTCCACAATTTAAATGAGAAATTTTAATTTGCTTCAATTTTCTTAAATACACCCTAATTCAACAGAATTAGGGGTTTTCCCAATATCATAAAAAAACCCATTTTAAAACCCCAAATTCAATAGAATTGGGTTTTATTTTCAACAGATGAATTGAAATAAAATCAATTTAAATTTAAGTAGTCTAATTTAATTAAAACAATTGAAATTAATTAATTCTATTTAGTCTTAACAAAATATGGGCATCATGATGGAACCACCTACCATGAGATAAATGGATTTCGAATCACCAAAACCTAATATAAATTTTTCAATGATGAAAGGTGTTTAAATAATGTAGGGAAAAAAAATAAAACCTACATTTAAGATCCCAAAAAAGAGGGTATTAAATCCACAATGATACTTAGGGATCCAAATATCCTTATGGAGGAGAAGAGAGATAACCTGATATATATATTGGGAAGAGGAAACTAACTGGGAGAAGATCAACTGATATTCCTCAATCTTTGAATCATAACTGGGAGGAATCAGAGAGGCCAACAATTGATCTTGGATTCTACCTATGAAGAAGAACTCATATTTGGTTATACTAGGTCTGTACGGATCCTAAAATGAGGGGTTTTGGATTTTTACATAATGTTTTAGAAATAAATAAAGCTCTTCCATTATTTTCTAGGTAGATCCGCATAGTTAGAAAAAACCGTGTGGCTTGGTTATGAGCCCCATTAAATGGGATACACCATTTCTCCTAATATGACATAAGGTATAAAAAACCCTAAACAAACCATAAAAAACCCCACTGTCTAGGATTTCATGGTTTATCATGAGATTGTGCACAGTTTGGGGGAATTGTGTGCTAAATATTTTCTAACTCACAGTTTTAAAAACATTTAAAATTTCATCCTGAAACAACCCAAAAAACCCAATTAAATCATGGTAAAAATAGGGGTATAGGAATACCTGAAAACAGTAACAAGATGTTTCAGTTTTCTTATTTTTCCTTATGTTGTCTCTTAAAGTTTTAAAAATTAATAAAATTTTGAAGCATGTTTAGGAGGTTTTCAATAATTTTTTTATCCCTTGTACAAAATTTTATGTTATGTACCTAATTTCCAAATACACAAGACTTCTCAATATTTTGGTTGAGTTAAGTGTAATTTTTATGTAATAAATCATGAATTAATGTGTAATAAAGAGTAGTGTTGCTATAGAAACTACCATTCATCCATTCATCCCATCAAAAAATCATTCACAACCTGAATAACACCCTGAAAAACATTCTTACTAAATCCATGAGTTACAATTCATGCCAGGAACTTCTCATTCACATCATGTATAACAAATTACACCTTAAATTCCAACTATATCCTGATGTTGACTTCCAAAGTCCACCAAATATACTCCATAATTTTCCCAAGCATCTCGGGATGCAAAAATATGCAATGGAAATCGATAGAAGGATTTATGCCCCAACATTAACCTTTTGTCAAGAAGAAATATGAAAGGTAAAAAAAATATCAAGAAGGACCTGATACATTTTTTAAATATAACTTACAAGCATATGGGGTTTTTCAATAAAAAATGGTGAAAATTATTGGCAGATATTTAATGGATTAAACCATATTAATCAACTCCTTAGAAAAAACCATACATACAAAATTCAAAAAAAACATCAAAAATAATAATATTTTTCCATGATGATAATGTCCCCCCTTACAAAATCCTCACAATTTTATGTATTATACTTTATTAGGGACATTAATAAGAATTTATAAAAAATTCATTTCTATCAATGTTAAAATTAGAAATGATAAATGTTTTACCGATTTTAGTGTTTTATTTAGAAATGATAAATTTTATTTTTATTAGTTCTTATAATAATATTGACACCATAATTGATTAATTAACTATTTAAGCTAAAATATTTATAATTTTTTTATTTCAATGAATGTTTAGTAACTTAAATAATAAAATAAATAAATTAATCGAACATTAAACATTTTATAAATTTTCATATAAAAATTATTATATATTTTTAATTTTATATGTATATATTCCATATATATATATAGTAATTAATTTTATTTTGTTTTATATATAAACTATATTAAAATTAATATTAAATTTTTTAAATATTTTGAAATATAAATAAATGTGTTGGGTTCACCCCCACACAGATATAGATCCTTTGGTTCTTCTAATATACACATATATAAACAAGTAACTATATGTAAATAAAGATGGGAATATAAGTTAATTAGTAACTAAAAAATGAATAACATTAAATATTTTATTGAATTTATAGAATGGTTTTATATTTTGTGTTTTTTTTAATTTTATAATGAAATTTTCTAAAGGTTATTATAATGCTAAAATTATTAATTTATATTAATTTTTATGTAATTTCTAATGTATACTAGTACCTCTCCCGTGCATACGCACGACGCTGTTATTCAAATATAATTTTCAAAAATCTATTAATAGTTTGAGTAGTTAATAATTAAATTAGTTAGAATATGTTAAAATTACAACTTTATTGATATATAATAATGAACTAAATGAAATATAAGAACACGTATTAAAAAATATATATGAAAAGGAATGAAAAGGAAATAACATTATGTAAAAAGATACAAAAAAGATGTATCATTAAGTATATATCAAAGGGAATGAGACATTATTTTCACCATTTAGAAATAAGAAAAAATGATGTATCAGAAATTTGAAATAAGAAATATTGAAAATCAACATTGAATCATTAAAAATTAAATTATCATGGAAACATATTACAAATGTTTTTGAAACCAATGACAAATAAGAACTTGTCTATAGATAATTATTTCCTTGCAATAAAATTTGTGACAACAATAAAAATGTGTAATGGTTTTAGAGTTTGTGTAAATTGGTGATAAATATGCAGCTCCGTCAAATGTTTTTCCATCCCAACTTCTAATTCTGGAATCCATCTTATTGGCAATGTTTAGATCCTTTTATATAGGCATGCATTTTTTTCGTTCCATTCCTATTGCAAACCTGATCTTGGTTGGTACTTCAACCTGATAGAAAATTCCATAAGGGTAATTAGAATTCCACATTAGTTATAAATAAATCAATTTTTAAAACATTGAAAAAAATTTAGCAGTAGAAAGAATTAATGTAAGAAAAGGTTCTTGTTTATAGAATCTTCTAATATGAAGAAAATTCCAGTGAACACATATAGTGACAAGAAGACATAATGCATTTAAAAAATATTTTTTTGGAATTAATGAAACTTGCAATTTGAATCTGCTTTAAAATGTTCATATCCTTACATGAAAAGAAGCAGGAAGACAAAAATGCTTGTCGAACTCATATTGAACCAGTATTTCCCTATAATAAAATCACATTCTGCTGAAAATGCAGTTGGGAAGATGATCAACAATAATATGATTATTTAATAAATGTATACAAGCAAGAGAATATACTAGTACCTCTTCCACTCAAAATAATGATACAACAAAAATAGGATGGGTTAGAACAATATTCATATGAACAATGGATAATATAAATAATTCACATACCATACGTCAAATTATCTGCAATATTTCAAAATATTTCATGTACTGGTATGAATCATTAAATGTTCAAAAAATATGGCACCATGACTTTGGAATTGGCCACCAATTCCTGAATGAAATGGGGTACAAAGATAATAATGCATTTGAACATATTTACTGGTATTAAGACAAGGTGAAACTATAATTTCAAATTTCAATTTAATGATGACTCCAAAGGAATTAAGTACTGATTTGTTCTAATGATGTGGAAGGAGGTTAAGAAACATGGGAAGGCGTGGTCGGTTGTTGGAACAGAAGATGTTGCACCCCTGGTTAATTCTAATTTTTTGATGAATGGGATTGTTGCTTTAAATTCAATGGTGCTAGCTATTAGTATGGTTGACCCTGACACGACACTAAATCAATACGCTTTAAAGGGATGGGATGGTTGAAAACCTCATGTGCCAACATGGAGATATCCTATTTAATGGGACATCATACTGATGATTCCTCTGTGGAAATTGCAGTTGTTTATATGGAGAGGCATGCAATGGATTCTGGGAATGAACTTTTAAATTCTCCTTTCAATTTGACATCAGAGTTGATATAAGTAAAGGGATAGAAGTGATTCTATGTGAGAATGGGGTGGGGGTGGGTGTCAAGACTATGTAGATCATCATGAGGAGGATTCCATACAATCTGGTAACAACAATTGCAAGAGAATCTCGACCTTGATCCGTGCTTTCTCACTTTTTCCAGGTAAGTTAAAGAATTCCAGTGGTGCCTAGGATGTATCAATGCCCCTACTGATGAGGAAAGGGGGTCTATCCCAGGGAGAAAAAATACAACTACGATTGAGGCCTCTCAGAACCTCAGGGCTTGAAAAAGTGCAGTCACCAGACATAATGCTCGAACTCAAGGGAATACTTCTACTGAATTACAATTTGAGTTTAAGATAAAACCAAAGGGGTAACTGACTGGATACCAAGGGATGGATGATGAAAAAACTGTGGTCTCTTAGGCCTAGATCAAACTCTCAGTGCCTAATACAGATGGTCCTTTACCAACATCCTATCCAACAGATGGAAAAAAGGGGTCAGCTATGAAGAAGAATATTTAGACTGAGAAGACTAGGAATAGGTCTAAGGGGGGAGCCTTGTCTAGCACGGTGAGGCATAGAATTCTCTAGGCTATTCAATGTTTCTTCAGCTCCTACACATGGTGGAATTGAAATAGAAGAATCCTAGCTTGGGATTGGGGGCTGTATAATCCCTCAATCTATCTGGATTGGATCCGCCTCCTTGAAAATTGCAGGCTGATAAGGATAGTACATAGAAGAGGGAGTTGGTGGCTTGTTATGACCAGGGACAGACCTCTTATTCACTCTATATGATAACTGGTGAGGATCTTAACTAAAAAATATACAGGCTTTCAAGGTGGATTTTTTACAGGATTAAGGGAACTGTAAAAAGACCTTGTATATAGATCCATTCATCCATGATTTTGATACTGCTAGTGGTGCTGATATAGAACTTGTGAAGGAATCTGACCGTAAGAATACTGGGAAGGGATCAACAACAATAATCACTTCATAGAATGAAACTCTAAATTAATATTTTTACATTGAATATAATGAAATCATAAAATACAGGTAAAGAATATAACTATTATTAAAAAAATTAATTCTCAAAAAAGAACGAAATTCACATTGTTGGCACAAAGCTTAAAACAACCTAAACACATAACCTAATGATTTTGCATCACTTGAAGTCAAGAATTCAGTGAACGACGCACCTTTGTAGCTTCCCTACACTACACATGAGTCTCTTCTGGAGGTCACATTAGATTCTATCTCAGGTCTCTATTATTCTCATTTGATCTATTATGGGATTCCAAACCGTCAACAGGACTACAATGCATAACCCAAACAAAATTAGTGTACCTTAAAAAAATAATGATGATGGATGGGATAATGTGGTGACATATGAAGGAATAGACTAATGAAAAATACTTTTATGAAAATATACTCATCTCTGGAGGTCATGAATGCATATATAAGGGGTAAACATATATGTAAATTCTATTTATAACCTTATTAATTGTACATATAACACATCTTCTGAAAAAAGATGTCATGTTTCATTCCATACAACCTGTGCAATGAATGGAAACACCATATGAGAAAACAACCTGTGAAACATATGATAAAATAACATAAGAAATGAATCTCATGTTTCCCAATGAAAATTCTACTTTTATAGCTTTAGTAAACTCAATTTCATCTTGAATTAATCCTAAGGAATGACATGCTTCTCTAAATGAACAGTATACACATAAATAACAGAAAAATCAAAATAAATTAAGCCAAGGGTGTTACATCCTGTCATCAATTCCCTTTTCCGGTGCATTAATGTTCTATATTTAGGGCTTGGAAAAGAAGTTTCAATGATGGGAGATGATGCGAAACACGTACGCACTAAAAAGATGAAATCTTCATTGGGTCTTGTAACTTTGTACATACTCATGATAGTAATCATTAACAGAATCTATGTACCTATATAGAATAAACTATGGAACTGTTTGAGAAAAACATTTTGAACAAATTAGAAAAAAAATATGAACCTATTAACCCTATTATAATACAAAAATACGTAATAAAATAGTGAAATACCTTAAGCCATGGATGTTACATGTTCACTCACCTGTTGATGAAATGTTTAGTACCAAATCCATAGATTCAGATTTTAACATAATGGATGTTGAAACATATATTTTTTTAAAACAGTATAAAACACAGTGAATGTAAAACACCATGAATGTAAAACACTAATATCATAAATGAAATATTATGTATGGAAACACTGACCTAAATAATAACAGGCTTCCTTAAATGAACAGTATCCACGTAAATAACAGAACAGTCAAAATAACATAAGCCTAGGATGTTACATCCTATCATCGATTCACTTTTCTGATGCATTAATGTTCTACATTCAGGGTTTCGAAAGGAATTTTCAAAGAGGGGATATGATGTGAAAGAAATACACACAGAAAAGCAGAAATATTCATTGGCTCTAGTAACTCTGTACATACTCATGATAGTAATCATTAACAGAATTTGCGTACCAGTATGGAATAAAAGATGGAACTGTTTGAAAAAAACATTGTAAACAAATTAGAAAAAAATATGAACCTATTAACCCTCTTATAATAGAAAAATACATAATAAAACAGTGAAATATCATAAGCCATGAGTGTTACATGTTCACTCACCTATTGATGAAATGTTTAGTAACAAATCCATAGATTCAGATATTAACATAATGGATATTGAAACTTATATTTTTTTAAACAGTATAAAACATAGGGAATGTAAAACACCATTAATGTAAAACCCTCATGTCATAAATGAAATAGTATGTATGGAAACATTGACCTAGAGCTCCCCCACACACCTTCGAAACAAACTGCTTTGGTGATAAATTAAAAATATTACCACCACCTGAAAACGAAACAGTTTGTATGGAAACCAAATATCTAAAATCATCACATATTTTTCCATTATGTGGGAGTTTAATTCAAAAATATGTAATGATAGAGAAAAAAATGTCAAAGTGATAAAATCAATATCAATACATGGTCATTGATTCCCTTTTCCAGCCAGCCGTAGAAATGTTCTACACTCAGGGCATGGAATGGAACTATGAAAGAGGTAAAATGATGTGAAACACGTACATACAGAAAAGAGTAAATCTTCATTGACTCTAGTAACTCCGTACATACTCATCAAAATGGGAAATATTCTAGTAATCAAGAATAGAATCCCCGTACCTGTACATAATAAAAGTTGGACAAGCTTGAAAAAATAAAGAACAAATTAGACAAAAAATATGTACTTTTTAACCCTCTTATAATAAAAAAAATACATAATAAAACAGTGAAATAACATAATCTAGGGTTCATACAACCTCTCATTGATTCCATTTTCTTGCCAGCCACATTAATGTTCTACATTCATGGCTTGGAAAGGAAGTTTCAAAGAGGGAAAATGATACAAAACACATAACCACAGAAAACCAGAAATATTCATTGACTCGAGTAACTTCATATATACTCATCAAAGTGAGAAATAGGATAATAATAATGAATAGAATCTACATTCCTATATGGGATAAAATATGGACCTATTTGAAAAAAAATTGAACAAATTAGAAGAAAAAATAATAACCTGTTAACATTCTTATAATAAAAAATACATAATAAATTAGTGAAATTCCTTAAGCCAGGGGTGTAACATCCTCACTCACCCATTGATAAAATGATTAGTACTAACTTTTTAGATTAATATTTTATCATAATGGATATTGAAACATATATTTTGTTAAAACAGTATAGAACACACTCTTGCCTACTCTTTTGGCCACTGTAGACTCAAAATAGGTAATTCTGACATTAAAACCCATAGTCTTTATAAAGATCAACATAAGGATCAATAATGATAACCATATCCTAATCTTCCATCCACCATTTTGAAAATTTAAAATAATAAATGAATTAAATCAGTAGAAACATTTGACATAAGGAACGATGATTAACCCATATAGAACTAAAATGATACTAGAAATGCAATTCCAAGGATTTAGGCTTCTCAGTAGGTAGTTATGGTAATACATGAATTGAGAAGATGATGCAAGATGGAATGGGATATTCTGGAAGATAGCCGAGAAGGGATGGTGATGTCTGTTGAAATTCCAAACCCAAAAATCCCCTGAATAGCCGTCTGAATTTACGATCAGTTCTGAAGGGAGAATGAACATGATGAAGAATTATAATGAAATTGAGAGACGAAGGAGGATGATGTCGAAGAACCTATGAACGAAATTGTGAAATTGCGAGTGGGAGTAAATAACCTCTAAACCTCATGAAGCACTGTCTTATTATTGCAATGAACCACAGTCATAACACCATCAAAGAAACATGTATAAATTAGACTGAAAATATACAAGAAAATCTGCAATCTGAATGTAATGTAATGTGGTAAAAGGTACACATACATGGATTGCAGTTTCATTATAATGTGAAAATTGAGACAACATAAACGTGAAAATAAATACTGGAAGATGTCATTCAGACATCAAAAGGTACGGTCTGCATAGCAAAGAGGAAGACTATACAGTTTCGTTGACCTTCGTTGAAGCCACCTGGTAGAATGAAACTCTGATATGGAGGTAAAAGTAGACAGCACACCAGTCACCATATTGGGTCACGAGAGGTGCGACTGAAAAGAGGCAGAGTGTGTATCAAAGTTTTTTGTCGAATCAGTCTGGTACCTCATAACCCTAAAACAGATCGGAAGAAGGTACAACATGTGGGCGGGGAGACGAGTTTCTGTCACTGGAGCTTCTAAAAAGGAGTGGATGAATGTCGAAGGAAGACGGATGCTCGAAGGAATTCAGAAGCCGGGAACCCTAATTCTGAGGGATATCGGGAGAGAGCAGGGGGGGAGGCCGATTGGGTCGTGGGAGGGAGGATGGAAAGCCGGAGGGAAATAAAACGGAAGGAGGATACGGAGGAGTAGGAGATGGAGGTTGCGGGAGAAGGGGGAGGAATTTGTTGTAGAAGTAAGCTGCGGGACGGAGCGACAGTGGAACCCTAGGCGGGAGAAGCGATAGCGCGAGCGAGCTATGAAATCGGGAGGAGGAGAATCCCGATCAGGAGCAAGTGCTGGGTAGAGAAAGGATTTGGATAATAGGAAATGGGGTGACGTGGAGGTAGGGATGAGTGACACGTAGGGTAGGAATAAGCCAACTTTAGTATAGAAAAATGATTTTCTTTAAAGCTATTAATATATATACATTTTTTAAATATGAATACAATTAAATATTTATATAATTAAAGATTTATTAAAAAAAATATTTATTCCTCAATATAAATAATAATATTTATAATTATATTAAATATTATCTAAATTTAAATAATAGTTAATGATATTTTGTATAAAATAAAAAAAATATATTCATCGATATTTATTAATATATATATATATATATATTAAAAATTGTAATTATATCTCAATATAATTATCAATGTTTATATTTTTTATTTTTTTATTCTTTTATAAGTAACATTATATTTTGAAAGGAAACTATACATTTATATTTTCCATGTACTTGATAAAAAATATTATATTATTTAATATATAATTTATTAAAAAAATTTAAAATAATTTGGAACAAAATAATTAATAATTATTTTTTAAATTGTTGATAATAAATTTATTAATAATTTGTAATATATTTAAAATAATCCTCTGTAAATTAATATACTGTTATATAAGTTTGCAGTTTAACTATATTAAATACTTACTCATTTATATAGTTAATAATAATTTTTAAATATTATTAAAAATATTTTTATACAATTATAAATAATTATTATATAAATAATTAATATCATATAGATTTTTATAATTAGAAAAGAAGTTCCGAGTTGGATTGTGTTTATAAATAGAACTAGACTATTTGTATTTTTTAGTAATATATCAATATCAAGTAAAGTCAATATATAATGTAGTTGGGTGACGGACGAAGAACCCATTGAATGATGAAGTTATGGGATACAACATTGATGAAGACACATATAACTATTAAATGGAAATACATTGATATATTGGAAATGGAACTTGATATGCTTCCCCTGAAAAAGGGAAAGTATTTTTGTTCCTTATAATTAATAAAAAAACATATATGATAATTGTAGAGAATATATTTGAAGGAATCAATGAAATTTTTTTATATTTGACACATGAATAGTGTATAAAATATTTATAGAGGTAGAGAATGATTATTATGTTTCAAAAGAAAAGAAATTGATGAAATAGTGAGAATCCATCCTTTATTTATCAATTATAATGGTTTTACTAAAAGTATACGATCACATGTATGATGGATGGAAAATTATGAGTTGTGTTGTGGTAGTGGTGGTCCAATGATGTACTCAAAGTTGTGTAATAATATTTTTTGAGTATTTAGAAATTATTTTTAAGAGCATTGTATTTTTTTTAATTTTTTTTTTATTTAATGGGTTTAGAGATGATTTTTAGTGGGTTGAGAAGCTGAGGGAATTATTAAAGGGATTCTCAGCTGATTTGAAGAAGTTTTATAAGTTTGAGTTATAACTAAAATTTGAAAAAGGAATTGATAATTAATGGTAACTCAAGATGATATGTAATAACTACTCCAAGAATATTATATATATATAAATGTTACTGTAATAATATTATAGATACATAAACATTGTTAAGTCCTTGAAAGCTAAAAATTGGAAATTTCATAAGAAACACTCAGATATGTAAAAGTTACTCTCGTGTATAATAGGAGAATTTGAGAAGTAATAGAGCTCCATGTGATATGTCACAATTAAAATTTCATATATATGGTTTAATCATATGGAATTTGGTATTCCTTAAGAACTCATTCAATGATATGAAATGTTTAGTTACCTCATACATAAAGGTATCTTTAAGGGAACAATATTTGTTATTATATCGAGTTATAATGTTATATGTGATAGTACCTAAAGGGATTTAAAATATTTAAAAGTAAAAAAAAACTCACATTTTGATACATAAGTGTTAGTTTTCTAATATTTATGGGAATTATAGGAACCTAGAATTTTCATATATGAATATTACATATTCTTTTATTTTATTAATGAAATTAAAAACGTACATGCCTAAGGACTATAATATTTTAGTTCATTTGGAAACATGGAAACATAATCTTATGACATGATGAAATATATTCAACATATCCCATAACCATATTCCCCTTTAGAATTATTCACAATCATTCCATACTTAAAAAATTTTCTTATAACCTAGGGAGAGGAAACATATGGATGGGTGACATCGAATGCCCAGTAAGGGTAAGAAAGAAGATACATAAGCATGACTTAAGCATATATTTGTGAGAGCATAAGAATAATAATGGAAAATCAGACCATTCATATCAAATATCATAAACAAGAATCATGACAAAAAGATTAGCAGTTCATGAGGTATGAATCATAATGATATCATAGAACATGAGTCATGAGAGAATAACATTGGAATAATATATAGAATTTCTGTCATATGCATAAGCTTTTAAATTGTACACTATTAGTCAATTTGCATTTACAAAACTGATCAGGAAACTTCATGGGGATACACCTAATGGGTGGGACACACCACTATCCCCAACCACAACCCTTTCTTTATTGTGGAATGGGTTCACACCCAAAACCATCATGATGGAAAATTCCTTTAAGGTATTTATTTTACTCTGCATTCTGACCTTGTTTTACAATGCACTGTTCAATCTCCATTTAACCATTTTTTATCTCAATAGATATAAATTTTTTTACCCAATTAACTAGATGGTGATATAGGTCAAATGAATCACCTAATGAAATAATACATATGTGTACCAAAATAAAAAAATATATCATATTATAAACCATGAAATTAAATGTGTATCATAATTTTGTTTTCATATTATAACTAATGGAAAAGTGACAGGTTTAATAACCATTTCATCATATTATAACCCTTTAAAAAAGCAAGTTTAATAAACATTTTATAATGGTATAAAACATAGAAGAGAAATCAGTTTCATTTATAACTTGTTATATTAAACATAAATAATTAAAAGAAGGATTTAGAATAGTCTCCTAGGATAATATACATAGTAAAGAATAAACTATATCAAAAGGATTTCATTTTAAATGTAAAATAATTTAGATATATCATGCAAATCATTTATTGAGTAAAATATACTTTACACTTTGATAAATTCCTTTTAAAATGTACACCATTTTTAAAACCATTTTCATTGAAGAAAAACTAAATAATTTTATAAATGATGCTTTGAAAATCAATTAAAACCATTTTTAAAAAAAAACCATCTTTTTAAAATCCTTGAATTTGAAAGTGTCCTTTGACAACATATAAAGTATTATATGAAAATAATTGAAAACAATTTTTATACATAAAATTTTGATATAGTTTTCTTTGAAAATAATCATTGAAAACATATAAATGAATCCTTGAAAATAAATTAAAACACATTTAAACCTAATTTTTTTTAAAATACATTTATTTTGAAAAAAACTTTTAAAAACTCATAAAGTAATCATTAAAATTAATTTTAAACAATTTTTTAAACATAATACATTCTTAAAATACATTTCTTAAAAAATAAACTTTTAAAACATATAATAGAAAACTAGAAAATGATTTAAACCACTTTTTAAGTATATAACATTATAAAAATAGTTTTCATTAAAAATAACCTTATAAAACTTATGAAGGAAGCTTTTAAAATCATTTAATACACTTTTTTAAAAGTTAAATGATTTTCAAAATTTATTTTTTGATAAATAATTTAAAATAATAAACTTCTTAATGTATTTGAGAAACCCATTTTTTTAAAATATTATTTAAAACATATAAATTATTCTTCAATTAATGGAGTGTTCATGATGGAATAGAATTCATTACATGACGTATATGTAAAAAAATGATGATTCCTTTCACATTTTGGTAGAATTCAAAAGAGCCTTGATACGAAAACGAAAAGAAGATTTCTTTTGAATTTTTTTTATAAAAGTTAAAATATGGGTTCAAAATTATTTTTATGATTAGAGGATACTAGTGGAAATTGTTTGAAAACATTTTTATAAAATATCATTTTGAAAGAAAACATATTCCAAACCCAAGATTGAAATAAAGTTGGATTTTCATAAAAATATTTTATAGATTATCCCCAAATATTGGAAAAATGGTACCATTACATTAATACATCATGAATAAACATAGTATAATAATTGTTTTGATAATTATTGATATATAGATCATAATAGTTCATTCATGGAAGTATAATAATTAATAATCCCGATAAATGATTAGATTGTAGTAATAAAATCGTACCAATTTGGTGACATTGAATCACAATCCACACAAAATAATAACATTACATGCGGTATAAAATATCCTGAATAGAAGTATATTCATGGTATAACACATAAATGGGGTAGTATATGCACCTCATAAAAAAAATATACGTGCTTAACATTACATGTGTCTTAAAGAATGATAATTGAGAAAATATTCTCTTACCGCTATGGTAACATTGAAATTAAAATCCCAGGAAAGAGAGATCCTAAATTTGATATTTCAAGAAAAATAAATTTTAGTATAAAAATCAATAAATAAATTCATGTTTAGTATACACACCACATAAACAAAATATTTTTTGAACCTGGCCTCTGTATCATGAAAAATAAAAGTGAGAAGAAAATTCCTTACCCTATGTTTTGATTTACATTGTTATAATTGAATACTCTGGTATAAAAAATATAATTATCATAATAAATCTAATAGAAATATTATTAATTTATATCATACCATATATTCTTTTCTTATGACCCTTTATTACCAGTTTATTAATAATTCAATGATAAAGTTGTGTTTCAGTTAAAAACAACTTTATTTTTCTTGTCTGTTTAATTTTTTTTTATATATAGTCCTATTAATTTATTAATTATTTCATAATATCCAAAAAAATTAAAATGATATAAATATCATATATATTCAATATATATGTATTTAAAAAATCTATAAAATATAGAAATTTGAAATGAAATACACCATTAATGGAGATAGTAGGCCGTATGTATGCATGATTGTTGTTTTCATTTCATTTTTTGATTGAATGAAGTAAAAGTATATTATATTTTATAATTATATTATACTTTTTTGTCATGTAATTCATAAACAAATCACATCGATTTTTGAGGTGGTAGTTCGATGTACAAATGAGTGACATTATTGTATTCTCACAAAATGGAAAACATAAAGGTATGAGTGATGTCAAAATTAAAGAATTATAATAAAATTATTAAAATAATAAAAATCATATTTAAATAATATTTCTATAATTATTACCATAAATGATAGGTTGTAATGGAAAAATTAACAACATCGGTTCACAAGGCGGTAATCCACCGAACACATGAACGATGATTTCATAAATTATTTTATGGAAGTGTGTTTTGTTTTTGGTTGAACCATTAACATGAGAACATATCTGTACATTTAATATCCTTAGGTTTATAAATAATATTTATTTTAAAATAATTAATTAATTTTTAAATATATAAAACAAAAAATATGCGTTGATGAACATTACTACTTCTTTAGGTATCTCTTCCTAGTTTGCAACAAAAGACTTCTATGGTTGTATTTATTTATAATGTATGGATTTTAGTATGAGAGGACGGAATTGGAAAATTGATTTGGGTAGGTATTTGGTGAACCAATTGGTTTTGATGGTGGAAAAAGGGGATGATAGGTGCTAGCCTTTTATACTTGAGGGAGAGGAAACAGTAGGAATTTTAAAAAAAGAAGTTATGTGTACCCATGTTTTAACATAAAATAGGGTTAAATAATGAAAAAATAGATACATTAAGGATTATTATTAAAATATTCTTATATAATGGCTGTTGTAAAAGTTTCAACGTCATTTTACCTTAATATTAAGGTTTAATCTCTTGGTAAAGTAATTTTTTTCTTAATCACCATGACTAATTATATCTCTTATCACTAACAATTTTGGTAAAAAATTTAGTTGGGATTATTTTAATGAATAAATAATGATGATTAAAAATATATAATAAAATTTTTCAAATTAAATTCACCTAATTGGTAGAAATAAAATTAATATTAACCTCATAGGTATGGCGAGAAAACATGTTTTTAAAGTGAAAATGTTCAAAATTTTACAATGATTTTATATCAAATTTCCAAATTAATTTGATTATGATGACCAATATTTTATTAATAAATATAATATTGATATAATATTTCTTTAAAAAAATTATAATATAATTTATCTATATAAATAAATTATATTAACATATAGTTCTTAATTTAAATTTAGTGTTTCTTATTATTAATTATAAAATGAAACTTCTATGAAAAATAAAAACAACTCACCATTAATTATTATTGATATTTTTTTTGAAACCATTAGTTTATGTTTTCAAACAAATTCTATAAACATGTCAAAATTTATTTCTAAAATTAGTGTTCTATTAAAATATCGTAAAACTATCTTTTAGAAAAATGCATCTTTTATGCATAAAATTAGATTTTTTTCTAATATATTGTCTTGAAAGATCATAAGGTGAATTTTAAATAGTTTATTAAATATATAATACATATATATTTTAATAAAAAATTCACAAAAAAATATATGATTAATTTATTAGGATTAAACATGTTTATTCATAGAAAAACTGTGTTTAAGAAGAACAATTTCATTATTTTAAAATAGTTCTTACTTTAATTTATAATTTATTGATTAACAACGAATTGGTTTTATAAAAATGAATAAATTATATATTGATAACTCAGTTATTCCTTTTCATACCTATCATTACAATGTTTTGGTGGTAATAATAATAATATTTTAATTATATTTCATGTTTATTTTAAACTCATTGTTGCATGTGACACTGTCTAATCATGGTATTACGTATAATGAAATAGAAACTTGGTGTTTTTTATAACACATAATAAATTATGTTTTTCATTTACCTCAAGATAAAATTTGTGTTTTGCGTAGTACAATAGTAACTTGGTTTAGCATGTAAAGGAAACATAGCGTGGCTTATAATGCAATGATAGTTATCAAATAATACCAAGTTATTCGAAAATATTTCATAAAAAACATTGGGATTAACATAATACCCCCTTAAAAATGAATTTCACCCTAAAAATCATCTGGTTCATTAAATTTTTAATATGTGAAAATCAATTTCATAGAAAACCACATCGTCATAATGAACAAAAAATATCCCTTTTAAAGTGGAAATATGTAAACATAACGATCACCCAAAATAATTCAAAACTAGGATTACACCTAGGGGATCATAGGTGGGAAGTGAATATTGAGACATGGAAGAACATAATAAATAATTATAGAGAGTGAAAAATATCACTTCTCACAAGAAAGTGGGTGATCTAGAAAAATTTAATGATCACTAGACCATAAATCTATGATGATCTAAGGGACCATTTGATTCATCAGAAATGAAGGTACTGGGATAAAATTTTCCCTTAAAAATCCTTTTCCTAAACTAAATAATTTTTTACAAGAAGATATACTTACTTGATTTAATTCTATTTCATATACATAATCGTACCCTTTTTTGTGTCTTGATAAATTACCACTTAATATCTTACTCGATGAAATGGAGTTGAATTTATCATTCCAAAACCATCAACAGATCAAGAGATTTATAATTTGATTGACAAGTCATTCCATTTATATTTATTTATCATAAATACAAAATGTTTATCACATGCTATCCAATATACATAAATCATTATATTGATAGAAAATAGTTTAATATACCAAACATCATATGAATTTTAACTTAAACCATTCAATAAATGGTTAACCATATAACCCTTCTGATATATTAATATACAAAACAATACAAATGAGGTATCTAAATCATCCTAACATAGATCCCCCCTAAATCATAATATATCTCTTGATTAGAACATATGAAATATGTTAATACTTTCATCAAACATTCTCTTAAAACATTTTAATAACATAAATTACTATAAAATCATATTGAAAACATGCATGCTTCTTTATTTCTTACATAGAACACATATTATAAGATATATTACTTAAATGATTTTTCTGTAATCTTCAACAATGATAGCATAAAATACATTGTCAACAAATTATTTATCAGTTATGAGGTCATAAATACAATCCAAATTACATTATCAAAATCAATCATATATTTATCCATAGTAATCATCATTTAATCATCACCAAGAACATATTAAGGGACACCTTTCCTTGATCACATGTTTTCCAAAAAATATACCCCTGCTATAATATCATTTTTTGGCCATCATCACCAATCAACACATTATTTCAAATTATTAACAAAAAAATAATAATTAAAAATCCTTATATATTTCTTACTTTAGATAATACAATCATTAAATTCTAGTACATAAATAAATCATTATTCAAACATCATTCTCAAACAATTACCTTAGTTATGTCATATTATTTTTTAACACTTATTTCCTTAAAAATTTCTTTTATATTCTCATTATCATCTGAAAATAACCATTACTCATACCTCCTTGCTGATTCTATTCACAAAATTTCACTTTAGGAAATCAATTTAAATAATGCACACACAAGAAACATTTAATAAATTTAAAAGCCAATTATATCCTAGAGAGACTAATATTACCATCCATTGCATTAACTGAGCATTTCACTTTACCTTTGTAGTTAAATTCTTTATGTTCTTTTTTCCCTTAGTAAAAAAACCTCCCATCAATATGATACCTTCACTTGAGTGTTTTTCCCACATTCTCAATAGATAATAAAATGAATATTTTTTCCGGCATGGTCTCCACTACCTGAACTCTTAGTGAACTCATTTTTTATCTTATTTAGTGAGTCTGAGAGTTAGTTAGGGTATACATTGTTAGTCATGTTCCATGGAATCTAATTAGTCGTAATCACAATGTCATCTACTCTAGTTATCACCCCATTTTATTTCTTATCATAAAATTATCAATCACATTAAATGTTATCCCAATTCCTTCTAGTTACCACCATTAACTAAAACCTGAAATCATAGTGTCGGAAACACTTATCATTGTTGAAAACCATTTAATCCTGATAAATCACTTATAGGATATCTATATTGTAATGATACAAACATTATTCAATTAAAAATACTCCTGATATAATTAAATGTATTATTATGTAAAATTGTAATATAACATATTCACTTCCATGGTTTTATGTTTTTAGAATTTAAAATACCATTAATAATTGTGATCATTGCTAATATAGTTGTTAAATTGTGATCACATTAAGAGTATAAAGATAGATCTATAAAAAATCCAATTTACTCAGAAAAAGGATGTGATATCCTTATATAGTGTAATAGATTTGTTCGAAGCCCATTTTTCAGAGCCTGAAAAGGAGGTGGATTCATTGGGCTTCGCTCTTAACCAAGCCCTAGATGAGCATCAACATGTTAATCTTGAACAAAACCTCATACAGGAGAAGTGAATGTTGATAGAGATTAACAACTGATTGTTGTTATCTTAGCCACCCCAAGAGTCTCTCACCATCGCACACCTTACCATTTGGTCTTATGCAGGTGTTATAAGGGGTTATGTAACAAGAACATATCACTATTATTATGTAGATTATTTTTGTATAGAGAATATACATTCCTTTTATTATTGTTAGTTGATAAATAGTTTTTATTGAAATATAGAATTTTTTAGATAATATTTAATTAGAAGTAGTTTTTGATGAATTAATGGATTCTTTTATAATTAAATAATATTAAAAAAATTATTAAAAAATTACATTTTTTAAATATAAATTATTTATAATTTTTATGAATACAATTGTGATTTTTATTATGGTTTGAAAGTTGTTTTTGTCAAAACCCATTAATTTTCCATAAATGTCCATCTTTAGTTAAAAATAAAAATTATATATATAGAAAATTATTTAGATGAAATAAATATTTTTTTGAAATTAGGACATCGAAATTATCAAATGGTGATTTTTTCTTAATTTTCTGAGATAGTCAAATTTTTTAGTAAAAATTGAATACTATTTGAATATATAATGTGTTTTATGACATCATAATGGCACAATATTGATGTAATGAAATACTATAAACATGGAGTTTGGCCAATATATTTTTTAACATTAAAATAATGTGATTTTAGGTTTTTTTATTTATTTTAAAAAGCATTAGTGGACCCTCCAAGACTAATACTATATTTTGTCTTTTTAAATTCATTTTTTGAGAGTGTGACCCACCTCCACATACGGAAGCCTAATATTTTAAGAAGTTTGGACATTGGCATTATAAAATAATGTTTTCAACTCCCCTTTTTCCAAAACCATTGGAAATAACCATGGGTTGGTTTGTGGTTTTGATTAGTTTAATGTGTAGTGTCCACAACCTAAATAAGAAAGAAATCCCTCCATTTTCATATATAAACCCAACCATTCTCCCACTTCATATTCACTCAATTCCTTTTGGAGCTCAACCAAACACTACCCTATACTCTCTCAAATCCTCCTAAGGTGTGTCATGCTCCCAATAATCCTCTCTCAATCCCCTCCCAAACCCTTGGTATCACACTTCCAAGTAAGGGATTTTTTCCCTTAGTTATTTTTTTCAAAATTTCATTATATTGTTATACCCTTATGGTTTCATTTAAAAATGTTAGAGTATTATTTCAAACCTCCCCCATACTTTCCACCTAATTTCTTAATTATGAGAGACATATTTCACTCTCATTAATGCCACTAATTTACACTCATTACCATGCCAAAATTTTGTAAGTCATTTCTCTCCCCTTATTTATATTCAAGCTATTATTTTTTGTTATGCATATAAACTCTATTACATATGTAAGAAAATTTATATATATGAACCCATTACTATATATTTCACGTAAATATGATGAGATACCCCTTTATCTCTAATAAATAATTTACAAAAATTCTTATGTCACACCCTTATGTTGCCAAAATTGCACCATGATAATCCAAACCAAATCCATTATGTAGTGAATAGAATGCCCAATTCTATATCAAGGGTATTCACCTTTATGAAAATTTACTTATTGATTGTAGATATTCATGTATTAATTCCAAATTCTCTTATCATTAAATAAATTATGATGTTTAATGAATCTGTGTTATATAATCCATGTGGCACACTTATTTATGTAATGAAATAATTAAGATGGGTGCACCCTGATAGAGCTCCAATTCATTGGGTAAAGATTTGTATCATGTTAAATTAATTTAAATGAGGATTTAATCATTATAATTCTAGTTCAATTAGAGTTTACTCATGCTCCATGTGCAATGAGCCTAGTCTCATGCCAATACATTATTAAGTGTTGTTGCCATATTTCCATGTTATGATAATCATGCAATATTAGGCCTTTAATTTAATGTTTATTTTTTTCTCCATTGATATTAATATTGCCTAAATGTATGTTATTATTCATGTTATTCATTGTTTAGTCCCATACTGGGCTTTATATCTCACCCTTTTCTTATGAATTTCCTCAGGTTATCCCATTCAATGCTAAGTATGAGGGAATGTAGTGGTCATGTAAAGGATGTTTTCAATAAAGATGTTGTGTTCCTTGTTTTAAGTCATTATGTAATGTTCCTAAGCCCCAATGTCACTATAACTCTCAATAATATGTGTTGTATCAAGTGAATATTTTATGTAATAAATTATATTTAATTGTGAAATAAAGAGAAGGGTAGTTATAGTTGGCATCGGAGGATAGGTTTAGTTAATTTTGAGATTCAGATTAGAAAACTCTACAGAAATCCTTAGTGATAAGAATAAGTGTAATAAAAACATAATTAAATTTTTATGAGTATTGAGTAAATGGATTATCAATAAAATATATAGTTTTTTGGAGATGAGCAAGTAGAGGTGGATCTGGAACAAATGAACCTATGAGTGAAAACCCCAACATGGATTTTCTCCCTTGACCCCGGTTTCCTGGTACACAAAAATAGTCCTTTCTACACTATTGGTTACGACACTCCTGAGGGATATGCTTTGGTAATTACATAAGATTAGTATGAACCATTATTAAGGGAATAAAAATAATTCCCCTACGAATATATGTTGGGAAGTAGATCATGAATAACATAGATCAAATCCTATAGATTCATAATTTAAGGAAATAAAAGTTATTTATATGTCTTCCATTTTTTCCTTGGATTAACATTTATGTGTTACCATTAACTTTCCTTTTATTCCAGCCAATGACCAGTGATATGAGGAATCAGAATGATAATCGACGTGAAGATAAATGTGATGAATATTATAATGAGATTCCCAATCTGATGGGAGAAATAATCAAAACTTTGTCACAATGCTGTCTCAGTTAACAAAATATTTTAATAGAAACAAATGTTATGAGAAACATTAAACCTCCCCCCTAAGAAATAACAAGTCATAATCCCATGCTTCACCAAACTATGGCCTCCTACCTTTAATGGATCATCTGATCCCTCAATTGTCGAACAATGGATCAACTCTATTGAAAAGATCTTCTCCATCCCTCGATGTCCTGAACCAGAGAAGGTTCTTCTGGAGGCTTATCGTATGGAGGGTGAAACTGAAAAATCGTGGATGTTGATAAAAAAATAATAATCTAGAGGAAGAGATCGACGCATTGGAGTGGAAGGATTTTTGGAATATTTTTTTTGATAAATATTTTCTTCAAACCCACATACATAAGATAGAAAGGGACTTACTTTACCTCATGAAAAAGATGAATAATTCGTTAGAGAGTATGAGGAAAACTTCACAAGGATTTCATGATATTCTTGTAGCTTTGTCTTTACCCCTAAATGCATGGTTGACTGCTTCTTTGGTGGGATAAAACCTAGCCTACAGAAAGCCCTAGTGATCAGTGACATCGAGACCTATAAGGAAATTGTCCGATATTCCCACGATGTCAAAATGGAGATCAGCCAATCTCATGGGTTTCATGGGGATAAGAAGAGTAATATGAAATTTAATTTTCAGGGTTCGATGGATAAATCCAATGGTGATAAGAAAATCCATCACCCCACTTGCTAATGGTTTTGAAAGAAGCACCCCAGAAATTGCCTAAAGGGGGTGAGTAAATTTCCTCAGGTGTGGTTAATAAGGGAAACTAGTCATTAACTATTGACAAGAAAAACATGTTTCTATGATAAAATAAAAGGAACACTCCATTTTACCATCAACTTATTGTTCATTGATTCAAATGCAAAGAACTAGGGACCCTTACAAATCAGTACCCTAAGCCATGGGCATTTAGAGGAACCGAAAACCTCTAAGGTAGAAAGGGAGATTTTTTCCATCACAACCATTGAAGTAATCCCCAAAAACAATGGTGTGATAGGTATGCTAGTTATTTATTCAAGAATAAGGAACATACTTTTTGATTCCTGGTCTATGCATTCATTTATATCATGAATGTTTCGTAGAAAAATCCCCAAACCCCCAAAAATCATGTAAGTAAATATGTCAGTGAGAATGAGAAATGGGGAAATCATTAAATCCCCTAAATATTACTCCTCCCAGGTCATAATATGTGGATTTGACTTTATGGAAAACCACATCATACTCCCTCAGGTGGAATTTGATTCAATTCTTGGCATGGATTGGTTTTCCTAATATAGAGAAAACATTAATTTCCTTGAGAGGAAAATCACTCTCTATATGGAGAATCATCCCTTGATTCTATACAAGTGCAAGGGGGAAGATGAATCTTATTTAGCACCATCATATCATCTATGGATATTACTTCCCTTTAAGCATGCATATCTGGCTAAGATGATTGATTCTAAGGAAGAAACCATCCTTGAAGATGCGCCTATTGTGAGGGAATTTCTGAAGTTTTTTTCGAGGAATTGTCTGGTCTTCCTCCGTGAAAAGATGTTGATTTATCAATTGATATTATACCTGGGATGTTTCCAATATCCAAGACTCTGTATAGAATGGTTGTTATGGAGCTTAAGGATCTAAAGAAACAATTACAAGAGAACCTAGAGAAAGGGTTTATACACCCAAGTGCTTCCCCATGGGGTAAAATAGTCTTGTTCATCAAGAAGAAGGATTGGTAAATGTTCCTTTTCATTGATTATCGTGAGGTCAACAAAATCATGATAAAGAACAAGTATCTTTTCCCACAAATTGATGAATTTTTTGATCATTAACATGGAGCACAATAGTTCTCTAAGGTGGATTTTTGGTAATGATATTATCAACTAATGGCGAAGAATGAGGATATCCCCAAGAATACTTTTCGTACAAGGTATAGGCCCTATGAATTCACAGTAATGCCTTTTGGACTCACTAATGCTCCAAGAATCTTCATGGACCTGATGAATATTGTCTTTAGGGATTACATCGACAATGTTTTGGTATTCTTAGTAGATTATATTCTAATATACTCCAAAACCAAGTAGGAGAATGGGGAGAATAGAAGAACATTACTAAAGACCTTGTGAAAGGAGAAGCTCTATGCAAAGTACAAAAAATGTGAGTTCTATTTGAAGGAGGTCTCATTCTTGGGCCATATCATCACAAGAAATTGGATATCTATGGATCCCTCCAAGATAACTATAATTGAGTGATGGATTATGGAAACATTGGTAATGGATATCCATAGCATCCCAAGGTTAGATGGATATTATCGCCGATTTGTGAGAAATTTCTCATGATTTCCAACCCTCTTACCATTCTAACTCAAAAGGAAGTAATGATTTATTATAGTGATGAATTCCAAGAGAGCTTTCATGAGTTGAAAAGGATTCTTATCAATGTGCATGTGCTCACATTACCCACAAGTGGAGAACATTTTTTGGTATTTAGTGATGCTTCGAAGAAGGGCCTGAGCTTTTTGTAGATAAAAAATGACAATGTCATTATATATGAATCAAGTAAATTCAAAGTTCATGGAAAAAACAATCCAACACATGATCCGAAGTTGGCGGAAGTGATCTTCACTTTAGAAATTTGCAGCATTACATCTTTGGGGAGAAATTTGAAATATATATGGACCACAAAAGCCTCAAGTATATATTCACACAGAAAGAGGTGAATATGCTCTAACAAAGATTGTTAGAGCTAATCATAGTATACGAATGATCAATCCATTACCACCCTGGGAAAGTGAAAAAGGTGGAAGATGCTATAAGTAGAAAGGATCCAACAATTCTATCATTTATGATAATTTAAAAGGATCGAATCTTATTACATTTGATGAAGATATACATGAGAATCATAAAGAAGGGAAAACTATCAATCCTTTCCCAAATGATTCCTCAACTATATCTTTTTTAAAGGTTAAAGTATGCTCATAAGGATGATGTGGGAATTTAGAAGAAAGTGGAAACTATCAAAAAAAAAAAAAGAAATCCCTAGAGTTCAATGTTAATGAAGAAGGAATGGTGATATTTTGGTCAAGAGAATGTGTTCAATAAAATCTTGAGTTAACGAAAGAACGTTTGGATGATGAACATAGATTTAATTTATCCATTCACCTAGGAAAAACAAACATGTTTTGACATCATCAGGAGACTTATTGGAGGGATAACATGAAGTTGGAGATCACTGAGTACACATCAAAGTTCCTGATATGTCTGCAAGTGAAGTCTTAGAGGCATATGCATAAAGGGATGATGCAACAATTACCCATACCAGCATGGAAATGGGAGAAAATCGCCATGGACTTTGTCAGTGGACTTTTGAAGACATCCAAAGGAAGAAATGAAATATGGGTTGTTGTGGATCGTCATGAAAATTTCGAACACTAAATTTATATTCAAGAGTATTTCTAATTGGATCAACTAGAACCAATATATATCAAAGAAGTGGTATGAATGCATAGAGTATCACTATCGATTATATCTGATCGAGATCCAATATTCAACACTATGTTTTGGAAGAATCATTAACATGATCTGGATACTAAGACAAACATCAGTATGGCTTAACATCCTCAAACTGATGGCCACTCTGAGTGAACTATCAAAAAATGCGAGGATATATTGAGAGCGTGCTCAATAAGATTCAAATAAGGATAGGTTCAATATCTTCCTTTGGTTGTGTTCTATTAGAATAATAGTTTCCTCTCATGAATCCAAATGTCTTCTTATGAAGCCCTGTATGGGAAGTGGTGCAGAACACCCACATGTTGGGATGATGTTTTGGAGAGAAAACTCATTGGTCTCTAAATGGTCGAATAAATAGTGGAGAAGGTTCATACCATCCAAAAACACATTAAAGCTACTCAGATTTGACAAAAGATCTATACTGATAATCGTCTAAGAGACCTAGTGTTTGATGTCAGAGACAAGCTATTCATCTGCATATCACCATGGAAGAGAGTTATGAGATTTTATAAGATTGGAAAGAATAGTTGAAGGTAGATCTTCCCTTTTTAGATCCTTTATCACATTGGAGCAATGATATATCAATTAACAATCCAACCGAACCTATCTCATGTATATAATGTTTTCCATGTATCACTCTTAAAGAAGAACATACATGACACATCACATGTAATCAATCCAGATGTGGTACCATTGTAGAATGACCTCCCCTATGAGGATAAGTTGGTGAAGATCTTAGATCATAGGGAAAATGTTCTACGAAATAATAAAATACCCCTCATCACGGTGTTGTGCAGAAACCACAGGTTTGATGTGGAAACATGGGAATCAGAAGAAGTAATGAAGCAGAGTTACCCGCATCTGTTTTAGTGTGGGAAAAAAAATTATGAGGGAGAAATTTCTTAAGGGGGGAATATTGTAACTAACCATACTCTTATCAACGAAAATTTCTATTGATCTAATTAAATGTATTATTATGTAAAATGGTTATATAAAATATGAAATTCCATGGTTTTATGTTTTTGGATGTTAAAATACAATTTTGAATTGCGGTTGTTGTTAATATAGATATTAAATAGTGATCTCCAGATTAGTATAAATATAGGGCTTTATGAAATAAAATTTACTCAAAAAAAGGAAGAAATTGCCTCATATATTATATTTTGTTTGGTATGAAGCCCATTTTTCAAAGCTATAAAAGGAGGTGGAGTCATTGGGATTCAATGTCGACCAAGCCCAAGCTAAGCTTAAACACGTTAATCTTGAACAGAACCACCTATGAGAGAAGTGGATGTTGATAGAGATTAACACCCAAACGATGTTATCCGAGCCACCCCATGAGTCTGTAACCATCACACACCTTACTGTTCAGTCTTATTCTAGTGTTATAAGGGGTTATGTAAAAAGGCCCTAGCACTATGATTATGTAAATTATTATTATATTGATAATTTAAATTCTTTTTATTATTTTTACTTAGTAAATAGTTTTTAAATAAAGAATGGTATTTTTTTAGTTAATATTAAATTATGAAATATATTATTATGAAGTAATGGATTTTTTTTAATTAAATAATTTTTCAAAAAACTGTTATTACAAAATTACATTTTATTAAATACAAATTATGATATAAATTTTATGAATACAATTGTTATTTTTATTACAGATTAAATTCTGTTTCTGTCAAAACCCATGAATTTTCCATAAATGTTGGTATGTATTTTAAAAGATAAAATTCTCATATTTAGAAAATTATTTATATCAAATGAATATTATTTTTGGAATCAGGACATCGAAATTATCCAATAGTGAATTCTTTATAATTTTTTGAGTCAGTCGAATTTTTGGGTACAAATTAAATACCATTTAATTATATAATGTGTTTAATGACAACATAATGTGCGAATAGTGATGTAATAAAATACTATAAACATGGTGTTCAGAAAATATATGTTTTACCATTAAAATAAAATGATTTTAGGTTTTTTTGTTTATTTTACAAAGCCTTAGTGGACCCTCCAAAACTTATAAAACATTTTAACTTTTTAAATTGATTTCCTTGAGAGTGTGACTCACCTCCACATATTAAAGCCAAATATTTTATGAATTTGGCCATTATAAATATAAAATAATGTTTTAAAATCTATTTTTTCAAAAAACATGGGCATAAAACAAGGTTTGGTTTGTGGTTTTGATTAGACTAATGTGTAGTTACCAAAACCTAAATAATAATGAATTCCCTCTCTTTTCCTATATAAACCCACCCAAGCTCCCACATACTATTCACTGAATACCTTTTGTATATCAACCAAACTCTTCCCTCCTCTCTCTATAATCCATTGATGGTTCCCAAATCTCCCATGTACCCTCAAGCCTTTGGGACCACGACCCAAGTAATGGATTTTTTTCCTTTCTCATTTTCTTTTCTAAATTTGATTATGTTGTAAGACCCTTTTCTTTTCAATTAAAAATTTTGGAGTATGATTTATCACCTCCCACATACATCTATAATTATTTTGGAATTATTATTTACCTATTTACCTCTCATCAATGCCTCAATGTTACACCTTTTACCATACTGAAATTCTTTAATGGCGTTTTCTCCCGTCATTTACAATCAAGTAATTCTTTTGTTTTATGCATATAAATTCCATTACATATGTTACGACATGTATCTATATGACCCCATTAATATTCATTTCATGTAAATATGTTTATATACCCCTTAATCTCTAATAAAATATTTTTATGACTTCTTGTGTCTCGTTGTTATACTTCCTAAATTGCACGGTGATTCTCCAAGATAAAGTTATTGTGTAGTGAATACCACACCCATTTATCTATCAAGGGCATTAAATTTTATTCTCATATACTTATTTATTATAGAGTTTCATTTATAAAATATACATTCCCTTATCTTTGAATAAATGATGATGATTAATAAATCCATGTTATATAATCCATGTGGAACACTTTTTCATGAAATGAAATGATTAAGAAGGGTGCGCCCTAATAGCACTCCAATGAATTTGTTATAGATTTGTATCATGAAAAATCATGTGAAATGTGGGTTTACTCATGATAATTCATTTTAAAGGATGGTTTAATCAAGATACATTTTCAATGATCCTTGGATTATGATAATACCATGTTACGTGTTGTGGCCACTTTTCCATTTTATGGTAATCATGTTATATCAAGCCTTTATTTTCATGTATTGTTTATGCTCCATTGATATTTCTATTTCCGAACATGTATTTTATTATTCTTGTTATTCCTTGTTTACTCCCTTAATGGGATTTATAACTAACACTTTTCTTATTCATTTCCTCGGGTTATCCAATGCAATGCTAAGTACGAGGGAATGTAGTGGTCATGTAAAGGAAGTATTCAATAAATATATTCTGTTTCATGTTTTAAGTTGTTATATAATGTTCCTAAACCACAAAGAAACTAGACCTATTTATCTTCAATATTGTATCAAGATAATATTTTATGTAATAAATTATTTTTAGTTGTGAAATAAATAACAGGTTCGTTATATAGATCATGAGACATACATAATTTATTTATGAGACCCTTGTTATATACTAGGTTATTCATAGTAATATTCTATTTAAATAATTCCTAATTGTTCTTAATGAATATGAAAATTTTCAAATAATATCACCCAATAGTGTTAAACCAGACCTGATATATCACCCAAAAATTTTAAAAGGAAACAATATGCTTAATATAATACAAGATAAGCCACATCAAGATTACAAAAATTAATAAATATTGTCATCTAAATATTAGTGTTATAACCTAGATATAGGAATGGAATGGATGAATGTGATTTGAAAAAAATATTAAAATATAGCTTAAACATGTGTAAAAAATTTCTAATTAATTAGAAATAAAAATAAAAACCAATTGAATGTAAAGGGTGTGTTTTTTTAAAACTATTTTTATGCCCAAAATGGAATTTTATCTTAATAAATTAAATTAATCACTATTATTGAAATATATTATTTAAATTTAAATGTTATATATAAAATAAACTGTTTTAAAATCCATATAATAAGATTTATAGGATTAATATGAGAATTAATTGAATTGCGAGAATAAAAGGCTATATTTGTCTTAATGAAATTTTTTCCGCCTATTGATGGTGCACCTGTTATAAATCCAAATTTTGAAACTTTTATAAATATATTTTGATAAAATGAATAATATTTGTGAGATATTAATGTGAATAATATATTAGGATTAATATTTGGTGTTTTACTAACAAGTTTTATTTTTTGATGAATAAAAAAAATACAACATTATATCTGAAAACTTATTTTTCATCTTTTTATTTATATTTTTAAGTTATATTTTAAATCAGGGTTAATGTAGAATTAGTTAAATTATATATAAACCAAACTAATATAGTTTATTTTAATCAATTTCATTTTTAAATTGGATATAAAATTGTTTCAATCTTTCGAACGTTTCACTTTATAGATCTTTTTTAGTTGTGCCTACGGGATTAATTTTTATTTAGTAAATTGAATTATGTAAAATGAAATCAATATTTTATATTTTAAGGTGAAAATATTTTTTTATGTTCAAATTATTTTTCTATGATAAATAAAGATACCATAGTAAAACAAATATTTACTACGATATAGGGAAAAAATTAAATGATTTAATGTTAAATGGTTTAAGGCTTAAAAACCTAAAAAAGAAAAAACCTAATGGTTTTTTGAGGTGTGTAGAAAACCCCTAAAGACTCCATAATGTTAATTTCATACATATTTTTTTAATATAATTCCACCTCAATGTTTCAGGTTTTAATTATAAAATATTCATTATTTTATTCACTTAAACCAACCTATCCTAAAGTTGAAATTCCACCCATCACCATCCCATTTTGACTCAAAATCCTTATATCTCATTATATATCTTACATAACTTGTTTAAATAACCCTCCCCATGTCTTAGTTATTCTAGTATCACCAAAATACCAATTTAAGGTCCCCAAGGTATCATACGTAGGTGATGTTCAATATACAATTTTCTTAAAGTACCTCAAATAAATTCCATTCTTTTTCTACTTTACCCACACTTCCTACACACATAAAAAGCATGATAACTTCATAATAATGTATATACTGGAATTTTATGTTTCTAGTTTAAGATATTAAATACATTTCATTCTAATGACATCTTATTAAATGAAACGATACTATTGTCCATGTTAATATGGTTAATCGCCTATAAAGAAAGTGATTTTGTTTTTTTCATTAATGGATTAATAGCTAGTCATAAAAAAATCATTAAAGAAAAATAATATTTTAATAGGTATATTTCAATATATTTCATGTTCTATAACTATTACATACACAAAATATTAAATAAAACAAAAATAGTTCATGATGTTTGAAAAAACCGCCAAAATAAACTAAACAATTATCATCAATGCTTTATCTAATGAATCAACCTCTAGTAATTAATAAAAATGATATATGGGAACAGTCATACTTATTTATGTTAATTAATACTATTTAATTCCACTTTTTTAGTTTTAATCCCATTTTACATGAAAATTCATAAGTTTACACAAATGAACCCATCATAAAACCATGAACAAACACACAGATACTATGAAAATAGTGAAATATTATGAATAAATGGGTCATAAGGTTTCATAATATCATAAAATAAGGTATTAAAAATATCAATATAGTTATGTAATGGGTTAATAACATAATTCTAACTCTTTTACATGTGTTTAAATTATGAACCAACAAAGGGAATCATGAGGTGAGGGATTTCTTAACCCAATTTCAATTATTTGGAATAAACATCTACATCTTGTTTGTGTCATGGTAATGTTATGTGTTAAATGAATTTTGAATATATTATTTTTTATTTATAGTTTTTATGTGTATTTACAATGTATAAACAAATTCAATAAATTTTATTAATTCCCACTTCAATGATATGGTATTTAATAAAGAAATCATCCCAATCTCATTTCATTGAGGCAGATATTGTTGTTATACACCCACCTAATTTTACGAGGTGTATATAAAGAAAATTCGAAATATAATATAATAAATTGATTTATTCTAAATTTATTTAATGTTTTTTTAAATTTTTTTCTTTTATAGGATTTATGATTCAAATAAGTCAAAGTGGTATGGGACACATTGAATTGAAAATATTTTTTTAAATTTTTTGTGATTTAATTTCAAAATATATTCCACCAAGTCAATATTCGTGATATTGTTTAATATGCTTCTATAAATGGATTATAAATTGAGGTTTATTTATATTTTATTATTCATTTTTGAAAAGGAACATTTTTACTAGTTTTAAACAAAACATTTTAACAATGAAGAAAAAGAATGTTCTATTCTAATGGTACATGATAACAATGGATTTTTTCACTACCATGACTATTATTTAATTCCAAGATTCCTTAAAAATATAACATGTTTTATAAAATGAGAACTTTTCTTTTTATTTGGGGTATTTTGGAATTGAATGTGGTTCTGTAATGAAATGAGTGTTTTGTTATTGAAAATGGAATTCTAAAATAAAATGGAATTTCTATACGAAAGTATTATTCATATAGCATTACAAGAGTTTTTAAAAGCGTTATAAGAAGAAATTGTTTTATTCCTAGATTGGAACATGGGAATTTTATGTGAAATGGGTGAGCCCAATACAGCTTATTCTACGAGTTAAGATCTAGTATATCTCATGGGTGATCGTGATATTGCTTATATGAAGAGTTGAGCCTCGATATAGCTCATGAGAAACAGTTGAAATTGATATATCTTATGTAAAGGTTTGATCACCATTTAAGCTCATAGGTGAGCCCAATATAGTTTATATAGAGGGTGACCCCCTAAATATCTGCAATGCATTGGTTAACAATAATATTGGAAGTCAGTTGTATGGTTATTCTAATTGAAATGGTTTTGAGATCATTTTTTGAAGATTATTCTATTAGGCACATAACGAAGTTTTAAATTTCATGATATGGTTTTTAAATAAATTCTGTGAGAAAAAAGTGTGTTTGTGATTCATGTGAATTTTGTTTATTTCATTTTCTTGACTAAAATTAAACGTGTCTTCATGATTTTCACTAGAATAATGGTTCTATTTCTTTATTATGTTATTTAATGAGTTTTTTATTCTCCTAAAAAGTTTTATAATATTTTTCATAGGGTTAAAGAATGATTGAAGACTATGATGAAGAAAAAATATCCATTTTGGGGATATATCATATAAATAAACCATGTTTTATTTTAGAATGTATATTTTTGTGGAAAAAATGGATACTGAGTAATAGTTTCCACTTATAATGTATGGGTTAACTTTATTAGAATTTTTTATAATCCTATAAAACTATATACATAAAATATAATTGAGGGAAAAATTGATTTCATGTTTTAAAATATCTAGAATATGTAATGTTTGAGCTTGGGTCCTTATATTTTGTATCAGAGAATAGTTTAGACAACTTTATAGTTTTGGATAATGTTAATAACATGATCATAAAAGAATTTTAATTTTGGTTATATTGAACTGATGTATCATTTTAAGATTATTTTGTATCTTCATTTAAGATATAACTATTCTGAAAGTTTTTCCATAGAGGAAACATGGCTGCTATGGTGATAACACATCGAGAGGAAAACATCCTTCCAAATTAACTTCATATAATGGTTTCAATTAGAATAAAATAGTTTTTCTTATTGATGGCTCAATTTTCAAAAGATGTAAATAGTGGTGTGATCCATTCTAGAGAGGAACATGATGTTCCACAATGGAACATGTTTATAGTGGACCATTTCATGATACAACATCCCCCATAATTCAATGGATCATCTGGACAAGTGGTAGCTGAATGATGGATCAATTTCCTTGAATAGATATTTGATGTCATGGGTTCTTTGAAATTTCAAAAGGTAAATTTTTCTATCTATCATTTTTAAGGTGAAGTTGATTGATGGTGGTAATTTGTAAAGAACACAAGAGAAAATGATGATATTGATTCTATATATTTGAAAATATTTAATAATATTTTCCATGAGAAATATTTTCATTTATTTTTGAACTTTGGATGGAGAACAAATTACTAGAATTGAGGTAAAAAGATGAATATTATACTACTGCATATGACGAAAACTTCACGAGATTGGCCATGTATGTGCCAGAATATATTAGAGACTTTGATAGCAAAATTAATAGATTTTACTCATCCTTAAAAAATTCTTATCAATAGAGTTTACTATAATAGAATTTAAAATCTATGATAATGTATTCTGTTGTGTAGTGAAATATGAGACAGATTCTGTTGACAGTTATGTGCCCTGATATGATAAGAGTAAAAACCCATCAAAGGGGCATGAAATAAGGAAGTAACCAACTATGGATTCTAGGGGTAATATTAAAACTTTTTCAAAGTTTGGTAGAATAAATTTTGAGGAATATATGTCAGGATCAATAATGTGTTACAAGTGCGGTGTGTTTTGTCACATGTTTCGTGACTTTAAAGAGAAGTTTCATAAACAATCCATTAATGCGATGATAGATATCGATTCAATAGTGAGATGTTTTAATTGAAATGAGTTGGGGAATTATAATAATGTGTTTCTAAATATATAATATTAGGGTTGAAATCATAATGATCAGAAACAAATAGATTTGGGAAAATCATTTTCGACTACCATAGTTGATATTGATATATCTTGTGAAATTATGGAATCTCTAGGGAACTGGGTTTTTTAAAATACTAACTATAAAATCAATGTTTTAAACATAAATTCTATGCTTTTAATTGATGAGTTCATTAAGTGGTTAAAAGAACTTTTGGGTTTTATCTTTTAGGGTTTATGTTTATATAAGTCTTTTGTTTAATAAGAAGCATCCCTTTACTTTTGGACATAAGTTTTAAGGTAATGAAACCCTTTTTGGATTATATGATCCTTGATGATTAAGGTTAGTTAAGGGACATCCTAATATTGGTAATGTTATGAGGATGATATTGTTTTCAGAAAATCAAAATATATCATATATTTATATTCATTTATATTATTATACATTAATATAATTACTAGACTCAAGGAAAAGTATTTTTAATTAAAAAACAGTATCTGTTTACTTTTCACACTAAGAAATAAATGGACTTTAAACTTTTCATTGATTTATATTTTTGTGATTATTACCTTTCTCAAAACTATGTCCTCTATAAATATCCATATTTCTAAGAGTGTTATCTTTAATCTTTCATGTCCACATTTATCTACATGGAACCCCATTATGTGTTATCTCAGGAGACCTTCGCACTTTCCATTCACTCTTTCTAAATGGATGTCTTATTGATTCATTTTTGAAGTGATATTTTTACATAGGTATTTCGGAAATCCAAACACCTAATTTTTCAATCCCGGGTTCAAATTTAGAGGATAAAATTTTATAATGGGGGTGAATGAAATACCCGAATGTTTTAAAAGGAAACAATATACTTAATATCATTCAAGATATCCCACATTATGATTTAAAAAATAAAACAAATATTATCATTATTTTAATATGACTATTATAACCTAGTTGTAGGAATGATAGGAATTAATGAGATTAAATAAATTGTAAAAAAAAGTCAAAACATTTTTATAAAATTAATTAGTTGGTTACCAATTAATTGTAAATCAAAATTAAAACAAATTGAACATAAATGGTGTCTTTTTATGAAAAAATATTTTTATGTGAAAAATTGCATTATATCTAAATAAATTAAAATAGTCACTACTAGTGAATGTTATTATTGAAATATTTATGTTATATATAAATTTCAAATGTTTTAATCACTTAAAAACACCTCTCCTAATGATTAAATACCACCCCTCACCACTCCATTTCAAATAAAAAGACTTGAATCTCCTAAAATATTTTCCAAAACCTCTCCATATTACTCTGCCCATGTCTTATTGCTTCTTTTGTTACCAAAATACCAAATCTAAGGTCCTCAAGGGGCTTTAAAGGAGGTGATATTCAAGAGGCGATTTTTTCAATGTACCTATCTTAATTTCAATTCTTTTTCTACTTTCTACTCAAATAATTCATACATCAATGCGTGATAACAATATAATAATTTATATAACGTAATTAGGTTTTCATAATTGACTATATTATATCCATTTGATTTCTCATATCCTCTTATTAAATGAAGCTGTTTCCTCACTAGAGATGGGGATGAACTCGTTTGTTTAAGGTTCAAACATTCTAATCTGTTTCTAATGGGGTTGTTCATATAACTGGAAACATCCAATGATTCTATATCCATTTGGACCCACTTTCCAAAGGTAGTTTCTCATTAGTTGTGAACCGATGAGGCTTTTGAATTTGCATTGGTCAAGAGGTTGGGAGGTCGGACTCATCAAACCTTTCTGGGGGGAATTATTGTCTACTCTAGGACCCTCTTTATAGATTTAAGTTATGTTCATTAATCCTTATTACGTTACCAAGTATGAAAATGAGCTTTCATTTAGATCTGACAATCAATGTATGAAATTTATAGAATATTTTATATGTATTTGAGGTTCTTCATCAATATAGAATAATATGTATTTGTTAGAGATTTTTAGTCAATGGTATCATTCGATACATTGTATAATGATCTCTTGGCCTTTATGATAACCATGCTGGTTTTAAACCCACTCAGCGGGGTAATTAATGTTTATTGTCATTCAGAAGGACATGGATTATTTCATAGTTAGGATCATACCCATTGATGGGCTTCCTATGTATCCTTTGTTTTAGAAAAGGAATCAGAACCCACGTAGTTTGAGAAATGAAGAATTAGGTTTATGCATGGTTGATGGCCCAAAGAAAGATGTCATAATTACTTTTACACTCTACGCTCATGTGAGTCATGCTCGGTGTGAGAAACTAGAGGTGTTGGGAAAACCAACCAATTGTACCATGAAATATGCAATAATGTGGGGCTTATGTATGTATGACTTCCAAGAAAGATGAAGTTTGGGATTTACTTCAGGAAAGAAACATGGGAACAGGGTCCATAAAGGTATATGTACGTTAATGGAGATTTGGATACTCTATCTTGGGGCCTAGTCCTGAGGAAGATTCCCAAATTAAGAGGGGACTTAGGGCATTACTCCTAAGGAGGATGCCCAAATCAAAATAAATTTAAGATTGGTTAAGAGAAATTATGACAGGTGATTATTCCTGAGAAGGAGGCCCGGGTTAAAGGGACTTGAGAACTGGGGCTAATTCCTAAGAAGGAGGCCCATGTTAGGGGAATTATGACTGGGGCTTACTCTTAAAAAGGAGGCCCAGTTTAAGGGAAATTGTAATTTGCGGATTACTCCTAATGAGGATGCTCATATTTGGGAACTTGAATACTGGGGATTAATCCTGAAGAAGATGCCCAGGTTAGAGGACTTAGGGCTTACTCGTAAAGAGTATGCCCATTGAATAAGGAATTTTGGGGCTTACTCCTAAGGAGGATGCCCATCTTTAGAGAACATGGACTTGGGCTTACTCCTGAAAAGGAGGCCCATGTTAGAGGACTTAGGGATTACTTTTAAGGAGGATTCCCATTGAATAAGGAATTTTGGGGCTTACTCTTAAGGAGGATTCCCATATTTAGAGAACTTGGAGTAGGGATTACTCTTGAAAAGGAGGCCCAGGATTAAAGATCCTCTCATCTTAAAAGACGAGGTTGAATGAATGAAATTTCTAACCTTAGTGACATAAAGATCTATAAATCACTATATTTTGAGAGATGATCCACATAATTCCTTTCAGATAAGGAATCCAACCTAGAAATCATGAGATGAATGAATTTAAAGAGGATTATGAAGGCTTAATCTTGAAGATGAGAGGTGGATTTGAATAAGAGAGGTGAATAGGTATGAGGGTCACCCAAAACGAGAGAGGTGTGAAAGTCCTGCCTGGGCGCGCAAGTCCTGGTCGTGCAAGTATACTTGAACGACACATGGGTACTTGCGTGACAGTCAACCCTTAGGGAAATACTTGGGCGAGATGTGGCTCAAGCCCTTAGTATTATCCCTAGGGCTTCCAAAAGAGTGGTGCACAAGTTTTGTTGAAGGAACAAGGCGGCGCACAAGTGTGGCTGTTACACTTAAGGGTTGGCCACATAGGCACACAAGTGTTGATGAGTTTCAACACTCAGGCCTTGTTTCCCTTGTTTAGAGCTTCCATTCTAGGTATGAAATTACCGTAGAAGTTTTCAGCAGACTTCCAGAATAGACTAGGGTGACCAGAGCTCGAATATGTGTTTTGGAATTTTTCCATCCTGAAATGGGGGGCCCACCAGGGGTATTTATAGGCCAGGGAATAATTTTGGTGAAAATCAAAGAGGGCACACAAATCACCTGCACGACCACTATGAGGCACGCAAGTATACTTGCACGACCATGAGGTAACTTGCGCAACCCAAGTGGGAGGAAATACTTTTTCATGAATTTGTCTGTTTTTGATTTTTTTTATCAAAGGATGATTCTATTTGGGCTAAGGTACTCTCCTTTTTCAGTCGTTAGACTCTGTGATGGAAATGAGCGTCAACAAAAGTCCCCCCTCAGAGTTGGATCCGAAAGAAATGAGGATGTGACTCTGAGGTAAATAAGAAAGACAAAAAACATATGGCACGCAAGTGTTGAGCACGCAAATGACGACACAAAAGGTTGAGCTGCACAGATGATGACGCGAAAGGGTAATCCGTGCAGGCTTCGGCACGCAAGGGTGAGACGTGCATGTTTTGATGCTCAGGGGTGCAGATTTTCCTATATATAGGCGGTAATTCCTCGTGCAAAGCACCGAATTTGAATACTTCCGAGCTCTCGTCGCACATGTTTCCTTTTCCGCACATGTTATTTAGTTTTCCACTACTTCCTATTGTTTCGTTCTACTGTAGAGGTATTCGGAATTATGGGGTGATACCTGCGTGCCAAAACTTGTGTGACACACTTATATTTGCCTTCCAATTTGGGTATTAGGCGCCTTAATTCCTTAGCCATTTTTTCACTTTTATTCACAATTTTTATGAAAAATCAACTTACTTAAGAGTAAATTATTCAACCTTTTTGGAGATTCAATGGATCCATGGAGAATTGGTTTGGCTGATGAAATGGATAGCAAGCGAATTGATGATATGATGAGTATCATTGGCCATGATTATTATACTATCTGTGACAACACTCTTCCATATTTGGCCAAGTACCTGAAGATGTATCATCTTGACTTCTCGTAATGTATTTATCTAACTTTGTATGGCTATGGTCATCTACGAGATGTCACCATTCTAGAGGAAAACAACAATCTCCCAAATTCTTGGTTTCAGAATTATACCAATTTTTCTTCAGAAAATATATCAAGTGGAAGAGAATTTGTAAATTTTGGAACTGTGGAGAAGACCTACATAATGCATCATAGCCCATGTACTTCATATCTAAAACCTCACAAGCTTGATCTGCAACCACATTGTTATCCATCAATCTTCCGAAATTCTCAGATGGATCAATCCAAAGGCTGGAAGAAGAGTTGCAACTTTCTTCCTAGAGGAGGTGTGAAGCCAACATGGATGTGGGCATACTGGGTGCGAAAAACCCGCGCATAGTTTTTTGAAGACTTAAAAGGAGTTGCAATATATGAAGTCGTCTGGGCTGGGAAAACATATGTTTAAAGGAATGATGACCTTGTGCTGGAGATAATCAGCCACTGGAGCCTAGAAACCAATTATTTACATCTGAGTAATGGATAAGTAAGAATTAGTCTATGGGATGTCCACAAGATCTCAAAGGCTCCAATTCTAGGAGACATGTATGATGAATTCATCCCTCCCAAGGTGACTTGGAATGATTCAGGGAAGACCCTGACTTTGGCTCTGGAATTATTGAAAATATTTCACAAGCTCAAGAGTTCTGAGACCTTTTTAACTCATTCTAGAAAGGATATTCATCCAGTGGAGTAGATTAATATGTTTGTTACCAAGAAGCAGGAGAAGGAGCTGAAGGAGAAGGGATCGAAAAGGAAAGGGCCCAAGGAGAAGGGGCCCAACTATACACGTCCTACCACCTGCCCGAAAACAGAGAAGAGGGGTGCTCCTGGCACATTCAGGCTGACTCTAGAAGAAGGTGAATTTGAGAAGTGGGGATATGAATTGAATTAGAGAATCCCAAAAAAAGATTTGTCTAGCGGTATTCTTGTCCTTGTGGCTCAGTGTTTATCTTTTTTTAGTAAGGGACTCGACGGGAGGCGTCAGGCCAGGGACCTTCGTTGTTGTAGCCAAGATGGGTGTGGGGAAAATGGTTGGGTTGTCTACCCCCATTTTAGCAAAGATTAACAAGAGCTTACTCCATGTTTTCATGGGTAAGTATCCCTTGAGAATAGTGGGACCATTCCAAGTTTTGTGGTGATGGATCGCCACTCAATTCAGGACATATAATGTACAGAACATAGTATAGGTTCCTGGAGGCTCTTTCAAGCCATCAGTTCATGCATTCTCTGGAATTTCTCTGCTAGCTCTCAATTCCTATGACATGAAGGTGAGGCTGAGCATGTATAAGGAATTAAATTTCCTTCCTTATGGAAATCCTCCAACCGGGCGGTTTGTTGACGATGGAACATCCAGTCAGGAATTGAGGGAATATATGAAGGCCTACAGAGATGGTGTACCATCACCAGGATTGACGGAGAGATTATATGCAAGGCCTATGCTCCATATAGATTTGCACGTAAATTCATGTGTTTGCAGCAGAATGCTGTATCTCCCCCTATGTATGTTAGGTCAGAGCAACATCTGATGGTTTCTCATCAACTATGGTTGCTGACATCTAGGTAGAAGACCAGGGAAGTGTTTGATCTACCAGTTAATAAAGCGGAATGTAATTTGACTACATGTTATGCCGAGAACTAGATAGCAGTATACCCTAGAGGGGTGTTGAATCACCCCGTTTATCAGATGGGTAATAGGAAAAGAACCGTAGAGAAAGAAACCCTTCATTTGGAAGGTGATTCTTATACTCCACCCAGAGTTGATTCACCAGGTTCTTCACTTAGGACCGACTCGCCAGATTCCCAAGATGGGGATGACGAGGAACAACATGTGGAAATTTTTCCTCATGCAAGATATAATCCTGATGTCAGAATCAAAAGACCAACTCCATCAACTCCTATTAAGTTACATCATTAGGGCACATTAATCATAATTACTTTATAGAGAAATAAGTCTTATTTTCTTATTCTTTATCTGTAGTTGTAGTTACTGGGAAGAAGCTTAAGTCTAAGATTTTAGGACCTTCCTCACAGCCTTCTGGTACACATACCGAATATATACGACCAGAGGCTATCCAAACATGGAGTAGTTTATACTGCGGTGCTGACACTACCTGGATGGATTTGTGCGAGGGGCTACACCTCTCTGGAAAAGGGAATCTTCATGACTTCTTCAGATATCCGTTACAAGGATAACCCCGATGAAGTTCAGGAATACATTAGAGAGAAGGAAATGCTCATATATTCCACCGATGTTCCATTCCTATCACCAACCGGGTGAAGGAAATGATAGATCGTGGTGCCACTGAGGGGATTGGTGCTTACAGATATGAGGAGTGGCACAATTATGTGGCTCCTGAAGATGTAAATCTCTTTACTAATTTTCTAGGTAACTTGATTTCAGTTAAAGATTTTTACACAAGGATATTATTCTCTTCATCTTTCAGCTTGAAAATAAAGGAACTGATGCGGTTCCTTCACCACAATATAGCCCTGGTGGTACTACCATTGGGGATAATGAATCTCCTCATGAGTTGGGTGAGATATCTCTAGGCCAACAATCCATGGATGAGGAGTTGGACATGGCTTTCCATTCTCCAATTAATGTACCTTTAAAAGAGACTATCGACACTCCCAAAAAACCAAAGAGACAAAGGCATCGAAGGAGGAAGTCCACAGCTAAACGCTTCATCAATAGTGGTAAGTCCTTATGATAGTCATGAGTCTTAATCTATGAAAATATTGCTCATAATTCTTGGTATTGCAATTGATACTTAAATTTTGCCTCTGAGGGAGAGGAATGACCCTCCTCTAAGGACCATAGAGTGTACTGGTGAACAATCACAAGTTCAGGCTGACTTGGCTGCTCTTGGAGAAGAACCAATGCCTGTTCTCAGTATCCCTTCTACTGTTATTGTAATAAGAGAAGTTCCTGCTTATGGTAAGTTAACAATGCTTCATAAAATTTTGAATGAAACATAAATTGACTTCCATTATGTGATACTTTAGGTTCAACCTTGGCACTAGAGCTTTTGGAGGCCATTGCAACTGATGCGGCAATTTTAACTGAAGAAGTTGTCCAAGGCCATAGGCTGCAAGATGATGGTCTCCAAGAAGACATATCGAATGCTCCCACTGGTGAGATTAACAAGGAATTTGATATATCATTAGATGACATGATGAAACTTGGCGCATCTTTTGAAGATATTTTAGACCAAGTTAAATTACCATGTAATTTAGAGGATTTTGGACGTGAGTGTTATCCTTCATCCTGTTAAATTAACTTCTTATTACATCTCTAACCATGACTGGTTCAAATGTGCAGTTCCATATGAACTAGCTATCAAACTTCCAATGCCTGAAGGGGGTATAGAAAACCCTACTATTGCAAAGACATTTGCTCATGTGGAGCTTAACCTGGGAGAGCTTCATAAAACTCATCCTGAAAATCCTTTTGAAGCTAGGAAGGATGGGGAGGAGGCTTCTTAAGTTGTTGATCTACCCTTGGGTAAGGGATAAAAATATTTGCGACTATACTTAATTTTTAAGATATCCAATCAAATTTTTGTATCCTTTGAAACTAACCAAATCTTTCAATTAATTATGAAGGTCCATCCATTTCAGTGGCTAGATCTAGAGGTGAAGCATCAGCCTCCGCCCCAACGGGAATAGAAAGTGAAATAACATGGGTCATGGGGGAAGGAACAGAACATGGCTCTTCCCTAAGTGCATTAATCCCAGATTATATTCCCCCCTATGATAGTGATGCTGAATCAGACCCTGAGATACAAAAGGCGCTCCAATTTTCATGATGCAAGGCATGATAGAACAAATGGAAAATCATATCTGAAGTGCCTCTGGAAGAGTTTTCATCGAAGATTCCCCGACTGTCATCCCTATTCTTAATGTTGGGAATTGGCAGTTTTGGATATCAAACGATCCATGACTCGGTAAAACAAGTCATCTTAAGAAGGGATCAGGAGCAGAAGTACTATAATGATTTTACCAGAGTAAGGCTGTCAGCCAATATTAGCGAATTTGAGGTTGCGGTATCCCGAGCTAAGGCTGATCATGCAACCAAGTTGAAGGAGCTGAAGCATAAGATCAAGGAGAAGTTTTCTAGAAGATTCACCTTTAACAACAGTTATATGCTATTACTGGTGAACTTGACTAACTTAATAATTCATTTGAAGGAGCGCAAACGAATGGTTTGAAAGCCATCACAGATGCCAAGAAAGCACTCCATCAAGCTGAAAAGAGTGAAGTTGGTCGAGTGCATGAGCTTCATGTTGATGTTGATGAAGATCAAGATGCTGTAAATCAAATTAATATTTATGCTGACAACCTTTTTTAATTCATGGAAAAGGGAAGAGACTCTAGTTTGTGGATGTTTTTTTTATCTTTTGTACATCAAATGAAAAACACTTTCATCTTTAATCATTTTTGTATGCTTTCTTTTGCTACCTGCTTTAAATTTTTTACCTAAGCCAATGGGCCTAGTAAGCATAGTTTGATTTTTTTCTAGGATTATTATAAATATCCCTAAAACTTTGAATCTTTTAATTGCTCAATATTACCTAAAATCATACAAAATGTTTGTTTAGTGTGCTGGAACTTGGATTTTGTTCAGAGTTCCCTTGTATTTTATGGGATGTTTAAAGTCATGCACATCAGACATAAAAAGGATAATGTTTATGGTCGAAATAGATTTGACTGAATTGATTAAAATTGACTCAATTCCTTGATAATTTATATGAAAAAATATTACCATGTTCATGTATGGGGAAAAAATGTAAACTATGACTTAAGAAGTTTTGAATATGAGGAATGATATAAAAAATGGATAAATGGCATTAGAAGAAGTATTTCCCAAGAATGAAGTTTCCACTATTTAACAAACCCATTAGGGGGTTGAATTATGCAGGGCCGCCTAAGGGCATTAGATTCATAGTCAAATAATTGCATCTTTTGGCTGACAGGTCCATTATGTAGACTACTTATGCAAGACCGCCTAAGGGCACATGTTTCAAAGTCAGACAAAAGAACTCTCAGAAATTTACTTTTCTACTGCTAAAAAGCCAGTGGAAGTTTATGGATATTCAAACATTACAAAAGCATAGAGTTTTCTATATGGAAACAGGTACCTAAATATGGAGAAGATATTTCTAAACAAGATTTTATAAGAACTGGATTAATGTCACTCCTACGAAGGTCTGACCCAAACATAGGGAAGGGAAATAAAAACCATAGACTTGAATACTTTCAGATCATTAAAAGGAGTAAGGGAAAAATATGTTAAGGATGGAAATTTTCTTGTGGATCCTTACATATTGTCTATAATACCAATAAAGACAAAAGTGATTTTCTTCCCAATAATAAAGTTACAATTATTTAACAAACCCGTTAGGGGGTTGCATTATCTAGGGACACCTAAGGGCATTGGCTGCATAGTCAAATAATAGTATCTTTTGGCTGAAAGGTATGTTATGTATACTTTGTATTCAAGGTTTCCTAAGGTCACGTGCTGCATAGTCAGGAAAAAAAACTCTCAGAAGTTGGAAAATTTGTGACCAGAAGTCAAGAAAAGGGTTATGGAGATCTGTAAGTATTTAAGGTTAGGGGTATGACACACGAAAATGGGTATTGTCCAATTCATGAAAGAGATACATAGATCAATGATAACCATAATCATGTTGTGGCTGGGTCCTGAATTGAAATGTTGGACTTCACTACGTATCCCATAAGGATAGGAATCAAGACATACGTAGTTATTGAAATACAGTTTAACATCATGTGGGACGAAAGTTTAGGAAATCTTAGTTTAGGGTTATAGATCTCGAACCATAATAATGAATACACAGTGTGTGTTTTCACAGGGAATTTTTATCCAGGGGACTGAAATAGGAATTTGGGGTTAGGCCAAAAAGACTTGGGGCTATATTCTAGGGATGCACGAACGTTCCTGCGCATCCCATAAGGATGGTAATCAAGCCCACATAGTTCTAGAAATACCCTTTGTACAGATTTGGTTCATACAAATGAAGGGTGAAAGGGGACTTTAGTGCAATGATGGTTTGACCCAAGATAAAATGATCAGGCATTTACATGTATGCACATAGTCATTAGAATATAACATGATTGGAGGTCAATGTAAATAATTATTCTCTATCAGGAGAGGGTGTAAAAGAATGTTGTAGTTTATTGTCGTATAGGAAAAAGTTGCTGTACAATTTAATGTTATATATCAAGGACAAAGGTGAACCAATGTAAAGAGATTGATTTTGGGCATGAACCTCAAGAGGTTGCCTATGTACCCAGTCTAGACGACAATGATCAAAGAATGTGTAGTTCAATTAATGAATGAATTGGTGATCATGTTGTTTTTAAGGACAACGATCTAAAGAGAAAGTGTTGGGACTTACGCATGGTTAGTAGCCCAGAGAAGGTTTTATGGTTCAGGTTTACTCTATACTCACGTGATTCATACTCGGTGTGAGAAACAAGAGGTAGAAACAACCCTAATGATGCATGGTTTAATATTGTGTAGGACATATGAAGGGACTATGCAGTTTAAAGTCTTGCAGTGTGGACTATTGGTGCTGCACGGTTTAGTGTCATGTACCTTGGAAAAAATATAGTTTAACATCATGTAGGATGTATTAAGGGACTTTGATCAGTTTTACATCATGTAGTACGAATAAGTAGTATAGTTTAATGTCATCTAGGATGAATACAGGGATGCAGTTTGACATCATGTTGGACGTGAACATAGTTTTGCGTCATGTTGGATAATAAGGGTACTGTACAGTTTAATATCCTTTAGCTAAGGTGATGGGGACAATATAGTTTAACGTCATGTTGGACGAAAGGGTGACTCTACAGTTTAATTTCATGCAGTAAGGACAAAAGAGGACATAGTTTAACGTAATGTTGGAAGCATTATGGACTTTTTCACAGTTTAACGTCATGTTGGATGATGGAAATGCAAATAGTTTAAGGTCATATGCATGGATAAGTGACTATGCAGTTTAATGTCTTGCAGTAAAGACAATATAGTCTAACGTCATGTTGGCAAGAGAAATTAAAATAGTTTAAGGTCATATGCATGGACCGTAAATGGTGTGGTTTAATGTCTTGCTGGACATAAAGGACTATTCAGTTTAAAGTCTTGTAGCAAGGACAACATAGTTTAACATCATGTTGGAAGATAGGGATGAAAATAGTTTAAGGCCATATGCATGGACCATCAATGTATTTGTATTATACAAAATACTTCTTCAGAAATGTAGCATTTTTTGGAGTAGTGATGAGTTCTCCATCCATTGAGATTAAATAATAAGCTCCATTAAAGTAAACCTTATGTATTGAATAAGGCCTTTCCCATTTTGGCTCCAGCTTGGGAGGTTTCTTACCTAGTATCATTGGAGTTCTAATAACCAATACCAACTCTCCCTGAATTAATGAACGAACGTGAATGTTTTTGTTGAAAGCTCATGTTATTTGATTTTGATAGACTTCCAAGTGGCGCATGGTGCACAATATTTTCTCATATATTCACTCTAATTCTTCTAATTTCTTTTGAGATTGTTTATATGTAGATGACTGATCACAAATGGCTACCCTAAGTGAGTGTAATTGAACCTCAATGGGTAAGACTACTTCGGTTCCATATACCAATGAATATGGAGTTGACCGCGTTGTAGGGCGGGTGGTGGTTCGATAAGGACATAAATCATGAGAGAGTTTTTCAGGTCATGATTTATTCTCTTTATCCACCATCTTTTGCAGTATATTTGACAGATTCTTGTTGAAGGCTTCTATCTGGCCATTTGCCACTGCATGATACCTATAAGAATGGTTGGATTTAATGTTGTATTCTTGATACAACTTCCTTACCTCGAATGAACAGAAGTTGGTGCCATTGTATGTAAATATGGTATGAGGAACACCAAATCTGGTAATGATGTTAGAATTGATTAAGCTAACAATGCATTTAAAATTGAATTCCTTGAGAGGTATTTCCTCTACCCATTTGGAAAAAAAATTCCGTAGTAGTAAGAATATACTTAAACTTCTTGGCTGTACCTGAAGGGAAAGGTCCCAACACTTCCATTTCCCATATGGAAAATGGCCATGAGTATTTAGCTGTGTGAAGAAACTCTGGATGTTAATAAATGAAGTTGGAATGCACATGGCATGAATGAAACTTCTTTGTGAAATCAAAACAATCTTGTATCATTGAATGAAAAAAGTATCCAAGCCTTTGAATATGATCAGATAGTCTATGTGCAGACTAGTGGGCAATGCAGACTCCTGCATGCACTTCTTTCATGACAGCCATTGTCTCTTCACCGTCAATGCATCTGAATAGAATTCCATCAAAACCACTTTTGTAGAGAATTTTCTCTAAGTGGTCTAGGCTTTCATAAAGAGTAAAATTTACCACAAGTCTCCAGACTTGTTCTTTTCAAGCTTTATCAAGTGGAAATGTTCCATTTTGAAGGTATTCCCTGATAGGTGTCATCCATCCTATAGTATGGACATATGGTTCAGGAATGGGAGTCATTTCATTGATTTCCTCTATTCTGGATTGAACATAAGGTGAAATTGTACGACGGTGGGCAATACTGATGATTGTCTCGTCCTGATTTGGATCTTCTATAGCTGTGGCTATATTAGCCTATGCATTAGCATGGGCATTTTGCGATCTCATGACATAAGAAAATGTCAGTTTCGAAGGGAATTGTGCCATTAACTCTCTAACATAATCATACAAAGAGATTAGTTCTTATTTTATAATTTCATAATACCCATTGATTGGTTTGATTACCAGGTCTGAATCACCTTTCATCTTTAAGTGATTCACTTGTGCTTGTAGCGCCAACTCCAATCCTACGATAAGAGCTTGGTATTCTGCTTCATTGTTTGTCCCGCCTCCCAATAATGAGAAGGAATAGGGTAGCACTGCCTTTTCTAGAGAAATGAGCACAATTCCTAACCCACCTTTGTTAAATTTAGGATCTTCCATTTTCTTCCCTGTTGGACTTCTGGAAGTTCAATCAAAGTACATTTCCCATTTTTGAAGATTATCTTGAATAGAAAATACTTCTTCATCAGGAAGTTCAATATATGAAGATGTATCTTCTACTGAAGGATGTTCAACAAGGAAATCAGCCAGAGCTTGGTCCTTTATTGCCTTTTGAGACACATACTGGATATCAAATTTCTGAAAAATAACTGCCCACCTTTCCAGACGTCTTGTAAGCATTGGAAGACTACAGATGAATTTGAGAGGGTTATTGTGAGATACCAATTGGATCTCATGATGTTGCAAGTAGTGTCCTAACTTTGGAACTACAAAGATAAATACTAGGCAACACATCTCAATACTTGATTACCGTGTTTCTGCTTCGAGCATCGTTCAACTAAGATAGTAGAGGCTGTTTTCATTCCCAGCATCATTCTTCTGAGCAAGAAATGCACCCAATGATTGTTCTAAAGCTGTCACATAGAGGATCAGTGGTCTTCCTTAAATAGGTGGCATTAATACCAGTGTACTCAAGAGATATTCCATGAGAATATCGAGTGCTTCTTGACATTCTTCAGTACACTAGTAAGTGACTCTCTTCTTCATCAAATTGGTGAATGGTGGACTTTTTCCTGCCAAATTGGCAATGAAATGCCGAATATAGGCTAAGTGTCCTTGAGGTCCTCTTAATTATTTTAAATTATGAGGAGTTGACATACCAAGGATTGAATTTGTCTTCTTAGGATCGACATTGACACCTCGATGGAGTACCAAAAAGCGGAAAACATTTCCTGAGGTTACCCCAAAAGAATATTTTAAGGGGTTCATCTACAAATTGTGTTGTCGAAGTTTGTGGAATATGACTTCCAAATCAGAAAAGTGATTAGATCGTTGCCTGGATTTAACCACCAATTCTTCAACATAACATTCAACAAACTTCCCTAAAAAGGGTTTGATGATACGATGCATGGAACTCTGATATGTTGTGCCTTCATTCTTGAGGCCAAAGGGTATTACCTGATAGAAAAACACAAACCGAGGGGCTCTGAAGGCTGTAGATTCTTTATCTTCATGAGCCATTCGGATTTGATTATATCTATAATATCCATCCTTGAATGGAAGTGATTCATATCCATCTGTTGCATCAATTAAGAGTTCTATTATCGGAACTGTAAAATCGCCCTTAGGGCAATGCCGATTAATATCTCTGAAATCAATGAAAACTCTAATTTGACTGTTATTCTTTTTCACAGGGACAATATTATCCAACCATTTAGGATATTGAACTTCTATTATGAAGTAAGAGTCGATAAGATTCTACACTTCAGATTCAATTTTGGAATCATAAGTTGGGTGTGTTCTTCTTACGACTTGTTTGAATCCTAGATGTTCTTATGGAAAACACAATTGATGAGTAGAAACATCAGGATCATGTCCTAGCATCTCTATATAGTTCCATGCAAATATATCTTGATTTTTCTTTCAAAATTAAATATACATTTATTTCTCTTCAAGAGTCATGGCCGCACTAATTAAGGTGGTTCGTGGAGCTTCTATTCTACCCAGATTTATTTCTCTGAGTTCATCCACAGTGGTATATATATCCTCTTCAAATGTTGGAGGAGAATCTCTGATATCTTCCTCTTCATCTTATAAATGTGTTATTTCTTTTGCTTCTACTTGCATAGTAGATGATGAGGCAAAATTTTCATGATTCAGAGAGATGTCAAAATTTGAACATCTTGAAGAAGAGGCTTCCATTTATGACAATATTGATGATGAAGGGTCTTCTTTTGGTAATGAAGAGGAGATGATGGATTGAGAATCGACATCATCATTCCCCTTTGACATTGGTAAAACTTCCTCTAGCCTGGTTGGTGAAGTATAGAATTTCTATATTTCAACGGATGAAATGAAGAAATCTCCATTTGAGATTTCATCATTGCTTGATGAATCACCAATTTCTCCCATGCAATCAGGCTTGATTGCCATAATTGACATTATGGAAGTTTCCATAAGAGTATTTGGATTCAGGTCTATCATGTCAATTTGACTGATAGAAAACACATAATCTTTACTCACATGTGTGAATGGGTTTACTAGAATCTTTTCCAAACCACATGGAGCATTAACATTGATAACCTCCCATGTTGTGGATTTCTCCTTACCCTTCTTGTGATAGAATTCTGCCTCAATGTATTGTGATTCACATGTTTTGAAGGGGGATTTATCACCATACAATGTCCCAATTTGACCATCGAAACAATATTTGAGACATTGATGGTATGATGAAGTGATAGTTGCATGTTAATGTAGCCAAGGTCTTCCAAGAAAAACAGTGAAGGCTGTATCATGATCAACAACAATTAAATTTGAATTGGATATAAGGTCTCCAAACTGAGTTCTGAGTGTAATCTCACATAGTGTTTGTTGTTTATTTTTATCATATCCTTGTAACATCAAAGTAGATGGAGATAAATCAGATTCTGCGAGGCCCAATCGACGAAGTGTACGAATGGGGATGAGGTTGAATCCTAAACCATTATTAATGAAATCACTTAGGATGTCTACACCATTGAGCTTTCCAGATAAGTTCAAAGGTCTAATATGTCCAGGCACGACATCATCTTCATCTTCATCTGTAAAAGATATCACTGCATGGCATTTTGCAGGGCCATTCTCTACATGGTAGACTTCATCCGTAGCAATTTCAGTTTCAAACTCCTGAGGACATGACAAAGCCTCAATGAGTGCCTCCCGAAGATCCTTGGATAGATTTAAGGCATCCAAAATAGACAACTTGGCCCATACTTGGGGAAAATGATTCAAGACATCATATTTTTGATCCAAAGGTCTGCATTTCCCAACATGAATATGTGGTTTCGTAGGTTCCTTAGAAGTTGATGCTTTGGATGTAGATTCATCTTGTATTGGGGTAGGTATTGAAAATACTCATGGATTTGGAATATTAGACCGAATAGGTCTATTTACATTTTGAGAGGAAGAAGGTGGAACCTTTAACCGATACTCCAGAATAATTATACCAGGACTGAATCTGCTATTGGTGGAAGAATTTTCATGTACTTGTTGAGCCCTCTGAAGGGATCTACCATGAGTTTCTGCTGCATATATAGTTCTTGCAGGGGTAGAATTGGAATAGTGGCTTCTGAGATATCCATGTCTTCCCCTGTATCCCAAAACTCCAGTACTCCCTAAATTCCTATATTTGATACAAGGAATTGACGCTCATCAAGATCGAAGTTGTGACTGGCATAAGGATTTGTTAAATGAATCATGTTAACAGAACCAAAGATCAACTTTTCATCTGATGAAGATTCTGCCTGATTAGCCCGTTTAGGCTGTGCCGTTTGGTGGGGTGGTGCCCGTGGTTTTGAAGTAGATGGCATAAAATCTAAAATCTTCCAGAGTAAAAGACAACTTGTGATTTGACATGATCTCATCTTCTTCTGATTTTTCCTCTTTCTTTGAATTATGCCGTTTATTTTAGGATATTCATTCTGATGAAGAGGGTTTCGCTGTGGCATTCATAGCAGAAGACATAATTGGTTTCTTCAATTGCATTCAAAAAATGGAATGAGTTCGGTTGATCATTTTTCTAACCATCCAATCATCATATTTTGGGCATTTTTGATCTTTACTTCTTGTCACTCACCATCTTCCTCTATATTTGTAGCAGTGACACATGATACCTGAGATAAAGAACCTTTCAGTTTGACTTTTCCTGAGTCCACCATTTTTTTCATGAGGTCTTTGAAGAAAAAAAACTTCTGAATGGGATTCCCCAACATCTGATGAAAGGGGAAATAATTGGGATGGTCTTCATCTCCTTCCTTGATAGGACTTTTGGTCCTTGGCAATTGAACCAAATTATTTTCCATAGCCTAAATGAAGTAACCAGGAACTTGTTCATTTTTGAAAGAGTAAACTTTACTCTTCAAATCCTCAAATTGTTTCCATCTTTGATCACATTGATCATCTTGACGAAACGACCATTGTTGTTGATGCTCAAGAGGTGGATCCCTTTGAGAAGATGAAGGTTTTGAAGTAGAAGCAGGCACATGTGCTTGTTTAAGCATAACTGTAGCATTCTATGCCTTACCCATTCTCCTTCATATAGATGATGGAATTACATGATCTTTATCCTTAGTCTTCATAAGAGAGTCTTCAATCTGTTGAGATATTGATGTAAGGTCTCGAAACCCTCCTGTGTATTTCACAGGGATCAATGGCGTGCGTAATTGATCATGCAGATTTGCCACAAAGATTGGAAACAATTTCTCTTGAGGGAGAGCTAAGCTTAGGGAATATGTTAATCCCTTACAGTGAGAAATGAAATCTAAAACCCTTTTATTCTCCCTTTGCATACAGATTTTAAGATAAAAAACTCTTGTCTTTGGAAATGTTGAGCTGAATTGAAGAAGGAATTGTTGACAGAGATCCTCCCACCCGGTAATTGACCGAGATTGCAAGCTTGTATACCAGACAAAAGCAGGTCCCTATCATGATTGTACAAAACACCTGAGCTTAACTGCCTCTTGTTGCTGAGGGGTTCCCATCATAGGATCTCAATGAGAAAAAATGTGTTTTAAATGTTTCTCTGGGTCTCCTGAACCGTTAATGATTGGGAATGTGGTACTTGAAAAATTTGATGGGGGATGAATTTCATTAACCCATTCAGGGTAGGATCTTTTCTTGCAGTTGAACTGCTGCATGTTTTCCTTCCATAGCTTCCAACCAATCTATTAATGACTCAATAGTATTTAATAACTTTTGAGAAACATCCAGTTAATATTGAACCTGTGCAGGTGCAATAACTGAAGTTTGGACAGATGTGGTGGCTGGTACAACAACTGATGATAACACCACTAGTGGTTGTTGCATCTGACCAATAGGATTAGAACTGTAAGGGTGTACTGATAAAGGAGGATATTCTGGATCCATCTCAGTAGCTGCAAAAAATTCCATTGGTTGACTGACTCCAGCATGCTTAGGAGGAAGACTACCTTGAAGTAGTTCTGCATTCAACCTCATCAACTCCTTCATTTCTGCCTCTTTTTGTGCGAACCTTTCCTCTAATGAGAGTGATTATCCTTCACCAGAGGTAGGGTGTATAATAAACTGATTTTTTTTCTTTCCCCTTGTTTGACGCCTTTTGAAGAGGGGGGAGTTGGTTACATGAAGGAATACCTAGATTCTGAGTAATCCTTTGATTTTGAGTACGTACACCTTCTTCATTTGTGTATATGTGTACAACTTCTTGAGAGGGAATTTCTTCATCTAATCCTTCTAAATGAGCATCATCTGGGGGATAAACAACAACGAAATTGATGAAATTAATTGATGCATAATGAATTGAATCCCTTCTATTGGCATTTCTGTGATGCTATCTTTTTCCATGTTCTTGATGAGACATTTCCTTTTGTTTATTTGAACCCTCAGAAACTTCTTGAAAAACCATAATTTGGAGGGAATCTCTTGATTATTATGATCTTAGTTCCTCTTGTAGCTTCTTCCCTAACCGAGAGAAAACTTACTTTATCTGAGGAAGAGATTGAGGATTTGAAAAAGTCCCTAGTCCTGTGGACTGGGGCTGTTCCTACTGTTTTTGCTCAACTCCTCGAATCCTATTTGTTGATTATAAGGGTTGGGTTAAAAGTGTCCCTAGTATGGAAAGCTGGGGTGGTTCTTGACATGCAATTAATGAGACTTTTTTAAAAGAACTATTGATCTTGCAGAATTACGTCCGGAAATTTGCTGGATGCATCAAACTAAATCAACTCTTATCACCCGGCTCAAAAGACCGTTGGATGATTCCAGACACTTCTGTCACTTGATGATGTGAAAACTCGAAATGAGAAGCCTTTTCAATATTCTCGTTCACTTGATGCAGGAGTAATTAAACAACTTTTGATCTGTATTCTTGATTTTGATAAGAAGTAGTTGAGGCCTGTTCTTGAGCAATCCATTGATTACAAATATAGACAATTGGTTGTGGCCAACCATGGGCAATAAAATTTCATGGGACCATTTTTGGCGGGCTTTGTTAGATTGAGAGTAGAGTGAAATGTAGTGCTCAATGGACACCACATCCCCTGATATGAATACCAAATGGGGCATTGGAAATTAACTAGAGCAATTTTCTTAGTGAGCCAAGGCATGAACTCTGAAGGGCTCTCTAATTCTTTTCAGTCTTCGGATATTGGGAAACTAAGAGAGATTCCAAATCAATTTGGCATTGTAACCATTCTATTATCTTGAAATTATTTTCATATTCATCATAAGATACTATTTTATTTTTCAACTGACAAAGAATTTTCCATATTTTGAGATGAATATCATGAATTCCATCTTCCATCAACATCTCCGGAATGTCATACTGAGAGTTAGCCAGAGGCCAAAACATGACTGGCACTTCACCTTTTGGCAGGTTTTTTCTCATATTCAGTACTTCCTCCTTATCATTTGATGAATATTCTTCAACCTTTTTAGATCAAAGATGGTGCTTCATTATTTCTTCCTCAGATTCATCAATATTGGTAAAGAATTCATTTATCAAATTAGAAGATGCATGACTCAGGGGTGGTTCGGAGAATGACCTACACCCCGGGCTATCTTATGGTTGAGAATGTATTTCACCTACTATTTGTAAATCATCAGAGATGACTGGCTTCACATTTTCATGTGCCTCAAGATAAGTGGGCTTTCACAACACTACATTGTCCATTGGAATATTTTCCAGGCAATTTGAATTACTACTGTGGAGAGGACTTTCACATCTAAATTCATCATCACGGGGAGGACCACCATGGTGGGTTACATCAAAAGATAAAAAATTTTACTCCTTGGCCTTCTGGCCACAAAGAGGTATCTTGTGGCTCTCATCTGATGATTAAACTTCGAGATCGAAAGAACTATCATGAAGCAATCCATAATGAGGAAGTGTCTGATGATGACCTTAAAAGTTAATATTCCCACTATTGGGAACTGATAGAGTAGAATCTTTAGTTTCAATAGATAATTTTCTGAGTGCTTCAAGAACTCCAGCATCGAGTAAATCTTATTACAAATTGGCTCTTTATTTATTGACTGTACTGGGTGGGTCTTCTTCTTAGACGAATTCATACTCACTTTAAGAACCACTTGTTGACTAAAGTGGTTATTATGGGCATGCGTATGTGCCTACTAAGGAGAAATGATCAGATTAGGCTGATTATCTCCACTGAAATCAGGTGTGTGTGCCTTACATGGTTGTCCGTATGACATGTGGGAGTATTCCCCACAACCCTCTTAGACTAGAACAGAGGTGTGTGTCTGTTCCATAGTGAATTATTGATGTGTCACTCCACTGGTAGGGATATATTTTCATATCTTTCCCTGTGATTCTTCTTAAGCTATTATAATATACTAGCAAGCATCCAAAATATGAGCAGATATTTACTTATGCTCTTTCACCATTGACAGAATATTCTTGGTGACTTCAGCTGCTGGAATGGGAATATACATCCATTCCATTCTTGGAGTAGGTGTGTGTTCCTTCTCCTGTCCTCCTTTCCCTGTTAGTGAATTCTGACAGTACTCGTGTGTGGGGGAAGAGAGTTGAGTCTGCCTTCTGTTTGTCATTGGGGCTTTCCAATTGACTTCTCCGGGTGCTTCCAAACGAGACTGTTGGTAGGATTGATCAATACAACCATATGTATCTGCCTAATGATTGCACTGCGCCGAATGTGGTTGATGAACTTCTTTCAAAACTGAAAGGCGAGGCTGTTGGTAGGATTGATGAGTGTAAGAATGTGTATGTGCCTGTTTACCAGTTGTCAACACATTGGGTTGGTGGGCCTCATCGTATGTAGTCAGACAAGCCTTCGGACTAGCTGATGATTTATAAGCAAGTGTAGGTTCCTGTCTATATTAATCCACCGGAAATTCCTTGCGGGATTGGCGTGTTGCTTCTAGACGAGTCTGCTGGACAGTGGAATTAAAATGGATGGGTGTGTGTGCCCGCTCATTGCTTGCCACCACGTTAGGTTGGTGGACTTCTCTGGAGATGGCAGAGATAAGGACCTACTCACTGTTGACAAAATTTTTCCTCTGGCAGTTCGTCTTGACTGCTCGGGTTTGAGGAACCTGAGCCGAATTCCTGGAGACGATACCCTCATCATGTTGAGGGTGCACTGGCGCATGAGTTTAGCCGTGATTGTTGATGGGATCCCTCGGGAAGGACTCCCATTTCCTTGAATTAAGGACTTCAGTGACCTTCTCAGTCACCTCCTTAGAATATGATAGCGAATGGTGATTGCGATCCGAGGATAATGACCCGAAACATATGGAGATGGTGGTTGGGACCACCTGCTTCTTGATTGCTTGTCGTCATTGTCCGGACGACCAGGGTGAATTACTGACTTGGAGGGCTTGTCGAGCGGCCCCCAAAGTCAGAATAGTACTGTTTTGACGGTATTCCTTAACTAGTGCATTTGATACCCAGCGTTGAAGACACGGAGTAGGTGATGTCATCTTCAAAGCTAACGACGATACAACAAGTGTAGCAGCAGAGGAATTCAATGTAGAGGTATTCAAAGGTGTGAACATAAGAAAATCCATTTCGGTAATGCATAAGATCTTTGAAAACAGTGCCTATTTGATATAACATAAATAATCAAGATAATTTTCGCTTCTACATAATTTGGATGAGAACATATGTTATTGATTGTTCTATTGTCCCTCTCATTGAGTTTTAAATAGGGGACTAAAAAATAAGAAAAAACATCATTTTATCTTGGTTAAGGATTCACGTCGGGTTCACCATTTTGTGTTTCCTCGCTAGAGATAGGGATGACCTCATTTGTTTAAGGTTAAAACATTCCAATTGGTTTCTAATGGGTTTGTTCGTAGAACCGAAAACATCCAATGATTCTATATCCATTTTGACCTACTTTCCAAAGGTAGGTGCTCATTAGTTTTGAACCGATGAGGCTTAAGAATTTTTATTGGTCGAGAGGATGGGAAGTCGGACTCATAACACCTTTTTGGGGGGAATTACTGTCTACCCCGGGACTCTCTTTATAGATTTAAGTTATGTTCGTGAATCCTTATTACATTACCAAGTATGAAAATGAGCATTCCATTAGATCTGACAATCAATGTTTGAAATTTAGAGAATATTTTATATGTATTCGAGGTTCTTCATCAATAAAGAATCATCTGTATTTGTTATATAATCTTTTTCAATGGTATCCTTAAATATATTGTATAAATACATCTTGTTTGTTATGATAACCGTGATGGTTTTAAAGCTACTCAGTGGGGCACTTGATTTTTATTGTCGTTCAGAAGGACATGGATTATTTCAGAGTTAGGATCGGACCTGAGGATGGGCTACCTACGTATCCTTTGTTTTAGAAAAGTAATCAGAACCCAAATAGTTCGAGAAAAGAAGAATTAGGTTTATGCATGATTAATGGCCCAAAGAAAGATGTCATAATTACTTTTCCACTCTAATCTCACGTGAGTCATGCTCGGTGTGAGAAACAAAAGGTATTGGTAAAACCAGACAATTGTGCCACAAAAGATGCAATAATGTGGGGATAATGTATGTATGACTACCCAGAAAGATGAATATTGGGATTTAATTTAGGAAAGAAACCTGGGAACAGGGTCCAAAAATGTATATGTACTTTAATGGATATTTGGATACTCTAACTTTAGGTTTATTCTTGAGGAAGATGCCCAAATTAGGAAGGCACCTAGGGCTTTACTCCTAAAGAGAATGCCCAAATTAAAATAAATTTAAGACTGGTTAAGAGAAATTATGACCAGGGCTTATTTCTAAGAAGGAGACCCAGGTTAAAGGGACTTGAGAACTGGGGCTTATTCCTAAGTAGGAGGCCCAGGATAGGGGAATTGTGACTGGGGCTTACTCTTGAAAAGGAGGCCCAGGTTAAGGGAAATTGGAATTTGGGGCATACTACTAAAGAGGATTCCCATATTTTGGAACATGAAGACTGGGGTTACTGTTGAAAAGGAGGCCCTGGTTAGGGGACATGGGGCTTACTCCTAAGGAGGATTCCCTTTGAATAGTAAATTTTGGGGAATACTCTTAAGGAGGATGCCGATCTTTAGAGAACATAGACTAGGGCTTACTCCTGAAAAGGAGGACCAGGTTAGGGGACTTGGGGTTTACTCCTAAGGAGGATGCCCATTGAATTGGGAATTTTTGGGCTTACTCCAAAAAATGATTCCCATATTTAGAGAACATGGACTCGGGCTTACTCCTGAAATGGAGGCCCAGGTTTAAAGATCCTCCCATCTTAAAGGATGAGGTTGAATGAATGAAATATCTAACCATAGTGACATGAAGATCTATAAATCACTAAATTTTGAGAGATGTTCCATATAATTCCTTTCAGATATGGAAGCCAACCAAAAAATCATGCCATGAATGGATTTAAAGAGGATTCTGAAGGCTTAATCTTGAAGAGGAGAGGTGTATTTGAATAAGAGAGGTGAATTGGTATGAGGGGAACCCAAAAAGAGGGAGGCGAATAAGTCCTGCATGGGTGAGAAAGTCCTGGTCGTGCAAGTATACTTGTGCGACACATGGGTACTTGCGTGATAGTCAACCCTTAGGGAAATACTTGGGCGAGACTTGGCTCAAGCCCTTAGTATTATACCTAGGGATTCCAAAAGAGTGGCACACAAGTTTTGTTGAAGGAACAAGGCGGCATGCAAGTGTGGCCATTTCCCTTAAGGGCTGGCTACTTAGGCGTGCAATTGTTGATGAGTTTCAACACTTAGGCATTGTTTCCCCTGTTTAGAGCTTCCATTCTAGGTAAGAAATTAGCTTATAAGTATTTAGAAGACTTCCAGAAGAGACTAGGGTGAAAAGAGCTCGAATATGAGTTTTGGAATTTTTCTATCCTGAAATGGGGGGGCCCACCAGGGGTATTTATAGGCCAGGGAAGAACTTGGGCGAAAATGAAAGAGGGCGCGAAAGTCACCTGTGCGACCACTATGCAGCGCGAAAGTATACTTGCATGACCATGTGGAAACTAGTGCAACCCAGGTGGGAAGAAATCATTTTTCATGCCTTTGTCGATTTTTGATGTTTTTTTTCGAAGGATGAATCAATTTGGGCTAAGGTACTCCCCTTTTTCAGTAGTTAGACTCTATGACGGAAAGGAGCATCAAGAGAAGAAAAACTATTTTCCAAGTTATGTCTGTAAATCGGCTATATAAATAATTCTTTTATTCATTTTCCTTTACCAACTTCATAGGTTTTCATAAAAAAATAATTTAGTTTATATAATTTTTTAATAGGTATATTATAATCTAATTATTATGTAACTAATATGAACATATAATATTTTATAAAATTAAACTAGTTTATGATGTTCGAAAAACCCACCAATACAAACTAAACCTTTATTATTGGCATTCTATTTAATGAATCATCCAAATGAAGGAATTAAAATTATATATAAGACCATTCGTACTATGGAAGTTAATTAATACTATTACATGATACTTATGTATTTTTTTTAATACCATTTTATAAGAACACGCGTAATTACACACAAATGAACATATCATGAAACTATGAAACAAATGCATTCAACACCACGGAAATAGTGAAATATTATTCATGAATGGGTCATAATATTTTACAAAATCACTACATATGGTATTATAAATACAAATATAGTTATCTAATGAGTTAATAACTTTATTTAAACTATTATACAAGAGGTTAAATTATACACAACTAAAGGAAAGTGTCAGGTAAGATATTTCTTATCCTTATTAACATTTTTTGGGATAAACTTATAATTCTTGTTAATTCCATAATGATTTTATGTGTTAGAATAATTTTGAATATATTATGTTGTATTTAAACATTTTCGGTGTATTTATAATGGATACTGATATTCAACTCATTTTATTAATTCCCACTTCAAGGATATGATATTTATAGGGAACTTTGTATCAATATCCTTTCATTGAAGACTGGTTTTATGTTTTACACCCACCTTTTTTTGACATGTATATACAGTCCCTTTTAAACATCATATTTTGAGTTTATTTAGACTCATGTTATTTAATGTTTTTATAAATGTTATTCATTCCTAGGGTTTATGATCAAAATAATTCAATTTAGTATGTGGCACTTTGATTTAAAAATATCTTTTTAAATATTTAATGATTTAATTTAAAAATATTTAATCCAAGTTAATATTCATAATATTATCTTATATATTCATATAAAAAAACTATAAAGGGAATTTTATGAATATTTAATTCAATGGTATTTTAAAAGGGATCTTTTCACATGTCTTATATAGATCTTTTTGACAAATGATAAAAGGAATATTCTATTCTTAACATACATTCTGACTATGAATTATTATGCCATAATGACTATTATTTTATCTCTATATTCCTTTACAATATTACATGTTTTATAATGATTTTTTTTATTCATGAAATGGTACATTAGAATTTTAAGAGAAATTAGTGATCCACATACAACTTATATTATGGGTTGAGCCACATTATAGCTCATGAGAAATGAGTGAGACTAATATTTTTTTTTGAAGGGTTGATACATATTATAGGTCACATGTGAGACCAATTTAGAATGTATGAAGGGTGATCCATATTATATATCCCTAATTCATTTATTAATAATAATATTTAATGTTAGTATTATTTTTATTCCAATTTAATGGGTTATGAAATAGTTTAATATAGATAATTCGCTATGTCACCTAAAAAAGTTTTAAACGGTTTGTTATGAATTTAGAGGGATTTTTTTAAAAAAACTTGTGTATGTGTGTGTGTGATTCATGTGAAAATATTCATTATCATTTTCTTAAATAACATTAAATCTTTTTTCATGATTTTAACTGGACAGATAGTTTTTTTCTTTTAAATATACACTACCAATCATTTTGTGCTCATCCCATGTTTAAAAATGTTTATTAACGAGTTAAAGGATTTGTAGGTACAAGGTTGAGGATTAAATTAATTTTTCGATTTTATATCACAGAATGAAACCATGTTTTATTCTACCTTAATACAATATTTTTTGGATTTTTACTCCTAGTTATATCTATACCAGAGCCACATATACTTATAGTATCTAGAAATGGATGTGTTTCTAGGAAACCACTCACTCTATACTATAGAAAAAATCACAGAAATTTTCCCATACATTAACTCATTCTTTTATTTATCTATTGATATATTTCTCGACATATCCTAAAAAATATCCATTGTGATCTCACTAACATTTTCTCATCCTTGTTTCCAATGGTTAACTAAACCTTTTATATGATACCAACTATAGAAAACTGAGATTTCCATACATGGATATTACATATTATTAGATTAATATTGAATAGATTATGAAAATTAGATGCCCATGGACTGTAATAGTTTAGTGACTTCGAAAAAATGGAAACATAATATTATAACTTGGTGAAAGATCTTACACATCTCTTATAATGATCCCCCCTTTAGTACTCTTCACAAGCATACCCTATATAAAACAATTCTCCATAACCTGAGGAAAATAAAGGTAACAAAGGATGAGCTCAAATTATTTGTAAGGTTATGCAAGGAAGATATATAATCACGATATAAGAATAATGGCATGAAAACATGATCCATACATTATAAAATCATACCTTTCATATCAATGATTATAAAAATGAATCATGTAATAAATATTACTAGTTTATAAGAGATAAAAATTATGAAATCATAGAATTTGATTCATGAGATTATAACAATAGAATAAGACAAAGAATTTATGGAATACACATAAGCATAAAAAATCATTGCATAGAAATAAATCCTCATTTAAAAAACTTATCAGGTAACTTCATGGGAGATAAACCTAATTGTTTCAACACACCACTATACGTAGTCATAAAACATTCCCCATAGTGGAATGGGTTTACTCCCAAAATGATCAGGATAGAAAAAGTAATTTATTATACCCAATTCACTCATAATTCCATCCCTGTCTTACTATACTAGGTTTAATAATTATTCCATCCATATCAATCTCATGAGATATATAAATATTTAACCAATGAATTGGTGGGATGCATATTTCCTACCTATCACATACTTAAATCATACAAATGTGTGCCACAAGATGATAAATATTAATCAACTCATAACCGATGAATGAAATGGGTATCATAAAAATTTCATCATATTATAACATATGGAAAAGATAAAAATTTCACAATCATCTTACCATAGCATAACTTCTAAAAAAATCATGGTTCATATCCAATTTATCATGGTATACCAAATGTAAGAGAAACAGGTTTCATAAATAACTTGTTATCATAAACAAAAACCATTCAACAAAAGAATAATAATGGTGTGCTTGAGTGATATATCTAGTAAAGATTGAACTATATGAAAAGGATGTATATTTAGATAGAAAATAATTTTAAAAGAACATGTAAAACATTTCTTGAGGAAAATATTCTTTAAATATTGAGAAATATATTTTTTTAAATATAAAAAAAATTAAAACCATTTTCTTAGAAAATATACATGAATGCATATAAATAAATTTTAAAAATAATTTAAAATAGTTTTTGAACATAATACAGTTAAATTCTTTCTTATTTTAAAATATCCTTTACAAACATATAACATAATATTTGAAAATAATTTATAAAACATTTTACAAATATATTTTTTGAAATAATTTACTTTCAAAATAAAATTTTGAAACATATAAATGAATATTTTATAATAATTTAAAACACTTACTAAAAATTACACATTTCCAAAATCATTTTATATGAAAAAAAATCATTGGAATATTGTATAAGAACCGTTGAAATTAATTTAAACACCTTTTTATTATAAAAAAATACCAAAAAAGTTTCTTTGAAAATTACCTTGGAAAAAAGGTATAGAAATTTTTAAAAATAATTTAACACACCTTTTTAAACTTTAAAACATTTTCAAAATTAATGTCTTTAAAATTAAATTTAAAATATGGATCTTCATAAAATAATTATGAAAAAATTTTGTTTTTAAAATATTCTTTGAAATTGATAACTTAATCCTTAATTAATTGAGTGTTCAGGATGAAAAATAATTCTATATATGACATATATATAAAAGAAAATATTTCATTCACATTATTAGTATAATTTAAAAGATCCTTTATCAGAAAATGAAAAAAATATGAATTTTGAATACATTTTTTAAATAGAAAACATGGGAAATTTTTTTAAAAAAATCATAGGATACTATTTTACCCTTATTGATTTTTTTTAGAAAAAATGGCTTTGAAAGAACAAAGATTTTTGACCGAAGAGAGAAATAAAATAAAATATTCATATAAAAATTTGATTAATTATCATAAATACTAATAATGGTAAAATGGTTCCATTTCATTATTATATCATGAATAAACATAAGAAAGCAATGGTCTTGATAATTAATGTGATATGGATCATAATATTTCATCAATTAATGAATATTCATAAAAAATCCTAAAAAATAATGAGAATGTAATAATAAAATATTACCACATTGGTGAAATTAAATCATAATTCCCATAAAGGAATAAAATTATAGAAGGGTTAAAAATAATTAAAATTGGTATATTCATGATATAAAATTGAAATGAAAAATTTTATACACCTTTAAAAATAATACAGGTGTATAACATAACATGTGTCTTAATAAAGGAAAATTAAGACACAATTCCCTTACCGCTTTCGTATCCTTGAAAATGTAACCCCATTAAAGAGATATCATAAAATGGATTTTAAAAAAAAATATTTTTTATAATAATAATAAAATATATTAATGGTTATTATATAGAACACATATAATAAATAGGTGGTAAACATATCTTTTGTCTCATGAAATGTAAAAGTGAGACAAAAATCTGTTACCATATATCCTGACTTCCGTCGCACTAATTCAATCATAAAATATAATAAATATATGATTATTATATATATAATACATAACCATATTCATTATTTTCATAAAATAATTGATTTTTATGACCTTTTATTACCCTTTTATAAAAAATTCGATATTAAAGTTTCATTTCAGGTAAGAAATGATTTCTTCCTTATATGTATTGATTTGTTGTATTTTTTGTAATATTAATTTTAGTATTTATTTCATAAATTATTAAATTATAACCATGATATAAATATCATATATATAGTTTTTATATATGTTTTTTTAATAATCTATTAATGATATAAATTGGAAATGATATACACTATTCATGGAGTCGATAGGTCATTCATATGAATTTTCCATTTTATTTTCGGATTTAAGGAAAGAAAAGTATAGGAGATATTATCAGAAAATAATTATCTTTATTTCATATATATCACCTATTTTTTAATAACATATTTAATACATTATATGTAAATCATGAGCGAATCACATCGCTTCATGAGGCGGTAGTCTTCCATACACATGAATGACGTTATCATATTCCAAAAAAATTGAGGGAATGAAGGTATGCATGATATAAAAATAAATTAATCATATAAAAATCATAAACACCATAAATATGATAAATAAATTTTAATTTCTTCATTATTCTCAACCATGATAGGTGGTAATAGAAAAAACGATGATATCAGTTCGTGAGGTGGTAGTCTACTGTATGCACGAATGATGATTTCATAACACATCTCAAGGAAGTGTATATGGTTGGTGGTTATAAAATTAACATAAAAAACTATAATTATATTTAAAATTCATATGTTGTTATATTATCATTATATAAAATTAATTTATGGAGTTTGGGGAATAAATAATATAAAAAAGTTCATTAATGAGCGTTACCTCTTCTTCAGGTAAGTCCTTTTGGTTTTCACTAAAGGAATTATGTGGGGGGATTTATGAAAAAAAATTATTGATTCTAGGATGATAGAGGGGAAGTTTAGAATTTATTTGTTTAGGTATTTGTAAAACCATAATGTTTTGAAGACAGGAGGATAGGTGGTGGCCTTTTATAAGGGAGAGAGAGGACACACTATGCATTTTTAAAAAGAATGTTTTTTATACCCATGTTTTTTGCTAAAAAATTATTTAGTGATGAGAAATTAAATACATTAAGGTATAATTTAAAAATATTTCCCTAAAATGGGTTTTTTAGAGTTTCTAGGTCATTTTACCTTTATGTTTAATGCTTAGTCCCTTAATAAATTCAGTTTTCTCATATTCACCTTGATTAATTTTGAATTTTTTCAGTAATCAGTTTGGACAAAAATTAAGATGTAATTATTATAATTTATAAATTACTTAGTTTAAAAATATATAATCAATTTTTAAAAATTAAATTTATATAAGTAGATGAAATTAATTAAAAAATAATCCTAGATTCTTTTATAGAAATCTAGATTTTAAGGGGAAAATGTCAAAATATTTACAATGTTTCTATATCCAATTTCTATATGAAATTTATTCCAAATACATAAAATTAATTAATAGATTTATTATTGATTTATATTTCCATGAAAACAAATTAAAATATTAATTAACAATATAAACAGATGAAATGAAAATGTTATTTCCAATTAAAACATAGTACTTTTAAATATTTTATAAAAAATGAAACTTCTCAAAAAATATAAAAAATTAACCACAATATAATATAAATATTTTTCTCAAAAAAATTATTTTTATTTCAAATATATTTCATAAATGTTTCATAAAATAGTGTTAAAATAAGTTCATCATTAAAAGGTGGTAAAACTACCTTTAAAAAAAATACATATTTTAATGAATAAAATTTTTTTTTTCTTATCTATTGTCTAGAAAACACATAAGTTGAATGTAATATAGTTGAATTTATATAAAATAATTATATATATATTTACTAAAAATAAATCATTAAAAGTGTTTTTTACATTTATTTAAGTAAAACTTCATTGTACATAGAAAAATAGTATTTCAGAAAAGGAATTAATTTATTTTTAAATAGTTATTATATCCATTTCTATTTAATTGGTTACTGAAGATTTAATTTTATAAAAATGGATAAAACATTTTTTCATTATTTACGTAATCCATTTAATATTCTCATTTCCAATGTCAAGGTGAATACTATAATATTATTTTAATAACATTTCATATTTTATTCAAACGTAGTGTTGCGTGTAATACATGCTATTCTCAGTATTAGGTATAATATAATATAAAATTATTATTGCGTGTAACAGAATCCAAACTCAGTATTTCATATACCACAAGATAAACATATTTATTTTTTTGTAGCACAATCTTTACTTGGTGTTTCATTTAATGAATTCGTAACTTGGTTTAGCATGTAATGAAAGCCATAAACGATTTTATTTTTTTCCAAAAAAAATCATAAATACTCTAGGTATTACAGGTATCCCAAAAAGAGAAAATAATAAATCTTATAAATTAGAATATCATTAATTTACGGAACTCAATATATAAAGGTCACTCATTTTCCAAAAACATGAGCTTTATGAATGATCATTTTTATTTTTGGATGATCATGTTCTATGAAATAAAACAGATCGTGACCCTCAATCCTGGTTATGCTGCTAAAACATACTGTATATATTTCATTAAAATAATATGTATGTGAAATATATATAGATAAAGACTATTTTTAGACCAGGGCACTCTAAAATTATAAAAATATATTATATATAATATTTTAAAACAATATTTTATAAACAGTTATCCAATGTCACTTTAGATAGATCCTTAATTGAAGCAAAACGTCACAGATCTTCTAATTTTCAAGAATCATTTGAATTTTTTTTAAAACATTAGCTGAGCACAAAATTTATTAGTAACAGTTTTCAAAACCTAATTTAACATTCATTATCCTTTAAGAGGGAATTTAAAACTCTTTCAAAAATATATACTTTTATATCATATATAAAACACATAATAAATAATTAATCAGAAATAATAAATTTCGGTTTTAATAATATATATAAGATATTCTTTTCAAATCTGCAAAATTTATTTTATTTTTATATTAATAACTTCCTCGGAATACATTTAATCAGTTGAAAAAAATTCGAAATATCTTTTGAAAACATCATAATGTTACTTTTAAAAAATTATCTCTTAATGTAGTTAATTCATACTTTTAATACATTATGAAAACCAGGACGTAAAAAATATTATTAAAAAAATTACATTTAGAAAAATTTAACCTTTTAACTTCATGGATTCACTACGCATTCCTCATCACAATAATCAATACCCAAGTACTAAATTCTAATTAAACAAAATTTTTAATATTTTATTTCTCGTTACAAATCCATTAAAACCCTTTGAAACATATAACTTATATGTAATTTTTTAAGAGAATAATAATTAAATTCCTTGTATATATATACAAATGTTACTATTAAGGAGAGTCCATACTTTTATATGAAGTAAATATTATCTAAGCATTCACATGAATAATTTATAATAACTTATTATTAATCTAAAAAATGAAAAACATTTTAATGGATTTTTATGACATATTTGTTTTATGTCCATTCCTATAATCCTAAATAACATCCTTAAATTTTAAAGAATGTTTCCTGCATTAAAATATTAATTTAACACCTTAAAAATTACTTGATCATTAGTATATAAATTTTTTTAAATTGACTCCTCTACAAAGAGGCATTGAAAATAGAAATAAAATTTAACATTTCATACTATGGTTTTTAAAAATAATTAGAATAATTACCTTCATAATGAAAAAAAATTTAAATCATTTATTAAAATAAAATTTTCATTGCATGAGGGGATTTTAAATAACATAAAAATGGTTATCAAGAGAAATTAAAATTCATTTTCTTACCATACATTAATATATGTTTATGAAAACAGATTTTTAACTACCTATAATTTTTAAATAGTAGTTTTGTCTTGAAATAAATATGTTTTAAATTATATTATATAGTATTCTACAAATAGAACACATAATAAAAGTAACATTTTTTTAATAAATAAACATCGTTACATTAATTAATAAATAAACCCTTTAAAATTACAAAAATTACCGAGGAAAAAATAATATAAATTTAGAAATGTATAATTAGAATTTACTAATCCATCCATTATGTTAGAATTATCCACCCTATAACCAACACTATAGAAATGACACAAAATAATTGTATATCAATTGAAATATCAGAAAATGAAAATACACAACTTTGGGAGAAGTTATAGTTAATATTTGAGTAATAAATAACGTTGTAATTATAGGAGTTAATATGACCATTGTAATAATTATGTGATAATTGGGAATAGTAACATGACCATTGGGAATAGTAAATTGACCATTGGGAATAGTAACTTGTTAATTAGAATAATAATTTAACCTCAAACAAAAAAAATTTAAAATAAATAATTCATGTAAATAAAAATATTGTAATTCGAAATATAAATATCATGATTAATAACTCAATGAAAATATTAAAACATTTTTAATAAAATATATTTCACGGAATTTTATAAAAATGAAAAATTAAAACAGAAAATTTCTTTTGATAGAAAATAATTTTTTTAAAGTGTATATAATTTTTGAAATCATCACATATAAATTTTCCAAGGGTGATTTGTTTTTTTAATTATCTAAAATACATTAATTTTTATTTGAGTAGTAAAAATATTGGTTTTTTTTGAATTCTGCATGTTTTACAACATAAATGATGATTCAATAATGACATAATAATTAGTAATTTGGTTATTTGGAAAAATATTAAATATGATAAATAGTTCCTTGGAAAATAATAAACTTAATTTCAAAATCTAAATAACATTTTCCAAAGTCTAAATTAAAAAAATGTTCCCATAAAATAACAAATTTTCATTTATTCAAATTTCCTTTTTTAATAATTTATTTAATTTTTGTTTATAAAGGTTTTTAAAGTAATAATTATATTTAATTTATTAATATATTATTAATAGTATCAAAAATTTACTATTACAATTTTTTCCTTTCATATAATATTTTATTCAATATTTTATTCTAAAAATACCCCTCTCGTCAAGAATAAATAACCTATCTCTATACCCTTATAAAACCACTCCCCCTCACATAACAAAGCCTTAAACCTTCCACAATACTATCTCCAATTACCCTAAGAATTCATAGGGATAATCCAGAGTAACCAACTCGATGAATAAATGTATTTTAGTGCTATACAAGAGAAGCAACATTGAGAAGAGGGTATGATTTCATCAACTATTTCTTAAGTTTTTCTATTCACTTCATATTTTTATTTATCCATAAAAAAACCAAATATTATAATATTTATTAATAATTGAGATAAAATTATACTAATTATGATACCATTCAAAAATAATCATGTCTATTGTGTTATTATATTTCAAAATTCTTGTACCTCCTATTTGGACAACGTCCCATTAACATTCAATTAACTGCCAATGAGAATGATTCCAATTAATGACATATCACTTACATTATATATGGTTATAATAAATAATTTATCATATATAAATTTGTAAATATATTTATTTTTTATTATTTTAATTAATTCTACTAATGTATAAATAACAATGAAAAAAATAGCCAAAAATGGAGAATTGTTAATAAAAAATTGATATCAAAACATTTTAACTTTAAATGATGGAATTAAGAAATATAGTCCATTGATTATAATTTATAAATAGTGACATAAATGATAATAATTCACTCCAATAACACCGTTTTAATAAACCTATGTTTAATATTTAGGTTGTTGAAAGGTGATGAAATAAAGATGGATTTAAGGTTAGGGGGGTTCTCAAACCCAAACTTTTTTAGTGTTATGTACCATTTAAAATTTATTTATTTAATGATTAATAATATTATATTCAAAATATATCTTTTAAATATCAATTCTGTTTTATTTATAGGATATATATGTGTCAACCCTTAATTGTTTTCTAATCTATTAATAATCCTTTTTAAAATATAATTCATTTTCCAAAACATCTCTTGAATCCCCTAGATTTGATTCTCCTTTTAAAGAATAAAATGATATTTTTTTTCCAATTTATGATCTCCCTTAAACATTTTGTAATATTAAAGTTCATTTCACAAAGTATGATATGTGAAATTTTTTACAATACCAATTCCATTACATTTTTTATTTCATTACTATGTTTTTTTATCATTCTATGTGGAATGCATGATTTTGAGGAATTTATAATGTGACGGGTGGTCTTATAATTATACATCCCTTCACTTCATTGGGTAATGTGACATATCTCATGAGATATTGTTTATTAAACATGAGCACAATTGTATCTTTTTTCATTACAAGATATGACATAATTAATCTTTAGATCCAATATAAAGGAAAGTTGATATTCAATAACAACTGTATGTTTTTTGGACCATTAATATTTGAATATAAAAGGGATATTGAATGAAGATTTTGTAAAATAAAAACAATTATATTTCTTTCTGTATAAAGATGAAGGGGAAGGAGTATCTTTACAAATGCAATGAGGTTGTCCCTATAGGTATATCTATTAGGGATAAATATGTTGAATAACCACCTTTGTAAAATGTGGGAGGTGGTTCAAATGTTCCTTCTACTGTTTCAAAAACGGTTGATGTGCCTAATCCCAAAGATTCAGGCCCACCCAATGAAAACATCCATATTATGGAAGATAATTGAATACCTAATAGGGAAGTGACCAATGAATAATAGTTATGAGAACATACATGTCTTGATTTGGTCTTTGGAAGCAAGGTTGACAAGGTAAGTATCTTGACCCAAGAGTAATTCGGAGGTCATGAAGAATATTATGGTGGTGTCCTTCTAGTAGTAGGTTCTCTATGAATTGAAACTGATAAAAATGGAACACCCTCTAATAAAGTGGAAACACAGTTCCATTTAATGCACTCTATTTTTCCCATTTCAAGATAGAATGGAATGATAAATCAATAGTAAACAAGTCCTCGTGGTCAGATAGTGGCATCCACTGTTATCCCCTTACTTGTTATGAATGAGTTAGACTCACAAGGGATGCATTCAAATGTGGATAAAAAATAATCCACTAAAATACTTCATCATTATGAATGATATGAGTAGGAGTGGGTATTATCATAGGTAGTTTCATCCAATGTCTCCAATAGGAGAGTCTCCATAGAGATACCAAGTGAACATGGGAAATATGGGAATCAATTCTCCCCCTTGACTGGAGTGTTTTGGTATGATGAACCAGAAGATGCATAATTACTAGAGTAGGATGTGAATACCTAAAAATAGGACAAAATATTTATCGAAAACCGGAAGGCATCTAGAATTGACATCTACTCAAAATATGGAAACAAGAAATGAAAAGGAAAGAAATTTAAAGCCCAGCTGAACATGGCACTGAAATGGGCCCTCCAAACACAGATAAAACCCATAAAATGAGTATTTTCTATTGTAATTCTCATGGGATTGGTAATTACCTAACAAACAAGGACCTTAGACACTTCATTATGGCCTACAAACATATGATTGTTTTCATTGATGAACCAAAAATTATATTTGATAATTGGGAATGATTCAATTGGTGCTACTTTGGATGTATGTTTCTCTAACATAACTCTCTTGAATCTAATATGGATCATTTTTGGGTTTTGAGGAATGATATTATCCATATCAACTAATAAATTGGTCTATATTAGAGAATTATAATCTCTTAAAACATAATTTATTATGAGATATCTGTCTCATTAATGTATACTTCTAATTTTATTTCAGGATAATGGAATTATGGGAAGAATTAAAGGTACCTTTTCAAAATATAGATTTAAAATGTGTGATCATTATAGATTTTAACGCCATTTTTAGGTCTTAGGAAATAACCAGAGATACATTTTTCGATAATGCATCTTTTGAATTTTTTTTGCATTGATCAATGTCATTTTGTTGATGTATCAATGGTAGGAGATGATTTCACATGGAGTAGATACACCTAAAATGGAAAGAATGTAAGAAATTTTGACATATGTTTTGTTAAAATGGATGATCAAAATGCTTCTCATGGTATTTATGGTCTCACACCCCCCAAGCACCACTCTGATCACAATCCTATTGTTGTCTAAATTAACAAACAATCGACAAGGTTCGTCCCAATCCCTTTAATGTTTAATAATGGTTGTCTTATACTTCCTAGGTGTAGGGAAATTTTGTTAGAGGATTATAAAATAGACATGATTGGAATACCTTTATAATGTTTGGCTCTGAAATTAAAACACACCAAGGACTTTCTCAAAGAATGGGGTAAGAAAATATTTTCAATGCTTGATAATGACATTACAGGTGCTAAGGAGGATATTTCATGTAGTCACATCAGGATTCAGCATTAAACCACTCTATCTATGGGGGAAATATAGGCTCATAATAGGCTGTATGATCTATTAACTATCCAAGAGAGGCTAGAAAAAAATTAGCTAAATGTTAAATTGTTAAAATAGGTGGATCATAACACAAAATATTTCATGTACTACACAAATAGAAGAGGTAACGAGTAGGAAATAAATAAATAACCATAAATTTTCCACTTCACACTTTTGAAAATGAGATATCCTAGGCTTTTATGGAGTATTTTAGGGGTTTATACTCTAAATATGGGTAGGAAAACTCAAAAAATGGCAGACAACATAAGTCAATGGTTTTATGATTAGAATAATCTGGCTCACATTATTCCCCCACTGAAGGAGAAAATTAAAGCAGCCCTTTTCTATCTTATCATGGATAGTTCTCATAGTCCAGATGGTTTTACAAATTAATTTTTCATGTTTTATTAGGATTTCATGCAGTATGATATTACTCAATAAATTAATGAATTCATTACTCATTCCTATATACTATATGGGATGAATTCATGATTTATTTCACTAATACCCACAAAAAGAAATGTAGTGGATATTAAGTATTTTAAGATGGTTCCACTATGTAACACAATTCAAAATATCATATTAAATATCTTTATGAACATTATGGGAGAAATGGTTAGTGGAATATCCCTCAAAATTAGTTGGGATATTTTCTTGGAATAAAAATCCCAAATTGTCTCTTTACAGCCTCAAAGAGTGATAATGTAATGAGGAAGAATGTGAGGGAAGGGAACCTATTTCTCAAAATTGACATCTTTAAGGATTTTGATAGATCAACACATAACGTATTTTTTTTTTGATTTACTCAAATGGTATGGGTTATTGAATAAGGGTATCAATTTGATTAAAACTATTTTGAGCTCATCAAGGTTGTCTATTCTTATAAATGGAGCACCTAGAGGTTTCTACTAGTGAACTAGAGGAGTGTAAAAGGGGATCCCCTCTCTAGATTATGATTTTCTATTACTAAAGATTATTTTAGAACATGTATCAGTGAACTTACTTAGTTTGTACTCTATAATCAAATCAAGTCAGGTAAAAATGAATTTTCCCCTTCACATTTTCTATAGGAAGATGACATCATTTTGTTTAGACAAGCTTCTATGTAAACAATTTCTTCTATCTAGGCATTATTTATACATTATGAAAAGGTGGATGGATAGAAAACTAGTTGGAACAAATAATTTTTATTTTTTCAGTAATGATATTCTATTTGGTAAACAAAATAAGATACATTGAAGCCTTAAAGTGCAAAAAGGAACAATCCCTTTTCACTATCGTGGTGTTCCTATATTCTATGAAAAGGTGAAAAAGAATTTTCTAGAAGGAATTTATTCTTGCATTGTGAATCCACTTGGTAGATGGATAGGAAAGGACATGTATTTATATGGGAGGGTGCGCCTTGTTAACTCAATGATTACATAAAAGTTAGAATATTCTTTCTCATTGAATAGATTGACCAAAGGAATTATCAAGGAGGTTCAAAGCATGGTATGGAGTTTTTATGGACTGTTTTAGTCCAAGAAAGGAAGCTAGCTATTTTTTGTCTACAAAGCGTGTATCAACCTAGTTGATTTGGGAGGTATTTGGGTAAATGATTTAGGGATTTTTAATGATGTACTAGGGGGTAAGTTCACTTGGAGTCTGATTTCCAATAATTCCTCTGATGATTTTATGACCAAAACTTTCAAGGTTAGGTTGCAAAATAGATATAAGTACAATCATGGGTCATATGTGTGGGAATAATTAAAGAAATACTTCAATAAAATCATTCATTATACAAATTGGATGGTTTGTAGGAATTCCAATATCAATTTATGGAATAATACATGTCCTGATAGGCCACTTCCAAACATCCTAAATATTCATCCTGAGATAAGGAACCTATCTATTGTTGATTTTATATGACAATGGAACAACTTTGATAGTATTGTCCCATCTCATATTGGGTTGGAGATACAAATATACACATTCATAGATTATGATACTCTTTCTAGAAACCAAATAGTCATGGTTTCTTTAATATCAAGGATTTATATAAGTTGGATTTTGGAGTCTCCACTCACCAACTGGATCGACTCAAACCTTTCTAATAATCTTTCATTAAACCATCCAAATTTATTTTAATATGGAGAATTGAAAAAAAAGTCTTTTGACATAGGATCAACTCAAGCAGACTATAATTAATCTTGTTTCAGCATGTTATTTATGTATGTGACCAGAGGAGAGCATACAAAATATTTTTTGGGTGTGTAGTTATGCATAGAATAATGGGTCTTATATTGATTTTCTATTCTATTATGATGTTGATACAAATATTAAGGTTCCTGAACTGATGGTACTGTTGTCCAATATTGACCATCGTGAGAAAACTCAAAACCTCATTCTAGAGGATGTTGCTGCAATTCTATTAGTCATATAGAATACCCACAATGCCATACTATTTTAAAGCAATTAGATCCCTATAAAAAATAGAATGATCATCACACACAGGGATGTTTATGTAGCAGCTATGGTGAAAATTGGTGGGATGAATAACATATTGTTCAACATGTATATCTATTGACAATTAGGTGTGTCTGGTTGATCGAAGAGTCCCAAAAATATCAAATACATTCAATGGATACCTCTGATAGACCCATGGATCACATTAAATGTTGATGGGGTAGCCTCTAGAAGACTAGGGATACGAAGAAGTGTATGTGTCTTCCACTTGTATTGAAAATTTAGTAAATTATGATTTTATCATTACACTGATATTTGGGTGGCCAATGAATCTTAATTATGGGCTATGGTTTATACAGTCATGTGTGTTTTTCAATTTAAATGGAACTAGCTATGGATTGAATCACATTCTCAACATGCATTACAAGCCTTTAAAATAAGAACCCAAAATGTGCCATAGATAGTATTACCTAAATAGATTTAGTTCCTTAACTAGGTAAATGTTCTCAATTTTTTAGTCTCACATGCATATAGAAAAGCAAACCAAGTTGCAGGCACATTGTTAAAGAAAGAAATAATGGAGAAGAATATGATGTGGTCTTTCACAACCCCATGTTATTTCACTCCAATGGTGGAGGAAAACATGTGTGTTGTCATGTATTATCAATTTTGTAATTCTCCCTTCAATGCATGAACAATTTATCTCTTATTAATATAACTTGTTAGGACTGGGTTTGACTGGATCCTAGACATTTGGAAATATTCCACATTCCATTCCTTTATCAATTTTTTTCTTCTAGACTATGATGATGGTTAATTTATTATTACATAATGATTTTTATTATTCTCACACATGTACTATTGATTCATGTTCCATATTAATCGTTGTATTTAGATTTTAGATATACGATTTCATTGATGTATATCCTTTGGTGATAACATGAACTAAGGTGAACATGGGATTTTAGATGAATAATGAGGAAGTAATTAAATAAATGATTAATTTTATTATGTATAATTGATGTATATGATTACTTTTTCCAAGACCCTAACCCTTTGGATTATAGATTGTATCACTATTATGTATTTTATATTAAAAGAGATGTAATAGTCAATTAACGAATATTTGGTTAACAATAGTTCGTATCATATCATGATTTGGTTAATTTTAGAATTAGGATTAGATAATGTTATTAAAAACCATATGGATAATCTTATTTATAGGTAAACATACTAGATGAATATTTTTAAGGAAAAAACATAGGGATCCTATAATATATGACATTAGAATTAATTAGATCATGATAATGAATTATTTATTCATAATTTTTTGATTTTTATTTATTGGAAACCTTTTCTATTTTAGAATTTGTTGGGAATAAAGAGAAATAAGTCAAATAATCTAGGTTAGGGACAATGAAATGACTGTCAAATAGATACCCCCAAAGTGAGGGGAGGTAATGTTTAAAATATCTTAATGGTTTATAATTTTTTTTCTTAGGATATGAATAATAACCTAAATAATATGGAATATACAGCTTCTCCATTGAAGGATCAATTGACTATCATGTATATTTTTCTAGCAATGACCACCATCATTTAGTGCATCATCCAATCAAGTGGTCAACGGAAAATGGGTTAGCACAGTGGATAAGATCATTTATATAATGAAATAATCTAATAAGGATAAGGTGACTATGCTCATATATCATTTTTTTGGGGAGGATTATTTATAGTGGGAATTAATAAAGAATACCTACCTAAATCAAGAAATGGAAGAGATTGAGCAGGTAGACTTTAAAAAAACATTTCTTAACAAGTATTTGGAATAGAATCTCCAAAAAAAGATAGAGTTATAATTACTAGAGATTATGAAAAAGTGGGGAGAGTATATCAAGTATACTAGTAAATATTCACAAATCATTCAAGATATTAATTTGATATTGTAATGAAAAATAGTAGATGAATAGTTATATTGGTTAATAGTTTAAAACAAAATCTGAAAGGATCATTCTATTAAAGTGTTTGGGATTTAGAAAGAAGTATTTTGATGTTCTCTCAATGTATATATAGTGTTTTTTGAATAGTCCAATGGTTTTGGAGATAAAAAAAAGATAGAGTTTCATACTATCGAATCAAATGGAAAAGGAGGAAAGAATATCCAACCACACACATGTCAAGAATGTTGGAAGAAGCATAATGAAAATTATATCAAGGGGAGATGAAATTGATTTATGTGAGGGAGAAAAAGATACCGAGATCATTAATGTTGAAGAGGCATGTAAAATCTAACAACATAATAAAGTAATTGAATGAACCACCCACGGTTAAATTCGTCAACTATATGGACAAAGAGAACTATGAATTATAGTGCACCATACTATGGGGTATTTAGTGTAATCCACATCAGAAACCACAAATTCCAAATGATCAATGGAAATATAATTCCATCACTACAGCTATGTTAGTACATCAAAATGAATCCATATAAGGTACACATCTGATTCACTCAATAATTGAAATGGTATTAATTTATTATGTCTATACACATTATTTTATAACATGAAATTTTTCTAGAACTGTTGAATCAAAAACCTATTATATTTTAGTAGATATATATATAAAAAAACACCTAAAGGTGTGATCATTGTGTCAAAATTATTTTTATCTTCTCATATTATCATCTATGGTAGGATTATTCTAAATAATATTTTAATAACCCCCTCAAAGGAATATAAAACAACACGTGTCACAGATTGGATTTTGTTATATATATCCCACATCAAATATTAGAAAATGTAATTTTATTTACATATTATGAACCATCATATACTATTGTAAAATTGTAATGATGATCATGAATATTATTTCAATAATCTCTCAATGGTGTGGGTGATGATTTCCTATAGAGAATCAATCCTTTTACATGTTCTTTAGTCAAATGAAAGAATCAACAATGAAGAAATTCCCATTATTATGGAATTCCCGAAAATATTTCATGAATAGTTTCCTAGACATCCACTATATAATTACAAAGATTTATAAATATTTCTTATACCCAAATCAAATCATATATTAAAATGAAATTATAGAATGACTGTGATCGAGATAGAAGAGTTAAATAAATGGTTACAATTGCATTTGGAAATAGGGTTGATAATCCCTAGTCCATTGCCTTTCTATGTTCTAGAGTTATTTCTAATGAAAAAGGGTTGATCAATGTAACTATATATAGATTTCCATGAGAAAATCATGATGACCATAAGGAACAATTATCCCTTTATATAGTTCGATGAATTATTTAATCAACAATGAGGATCTTGGTTCTTCCCAAATGTGGATCTTCATTTTTGATATCATCAAATAATGTTAAATAAAGAAGATACTTAGATGAAATAATCAAATAAATGGAATGGAAACTATGAGTTCATATTTATTCCCTTTATAGTCACTAATTCCCATATGATATTCTTATATTTTATGAATAGATTATATAGAGAATACCTAGAAATATTTGAGGTAGTCTCTAATGATGTTATTATAACATACTTCATGGGAGTAGAGGAACATGCCAGAAATATGTGGATTTAACTAGAGAAATTAAGGAAGAAGAAACCATACACTAATTTAAAAAATTGTGACCTTTGTATGTAGAAGGTCACAATCTTGGGGTCACATGATCACAATTAAGGGAATTTATATAGATCCATCAATGAAAAATGGAATTGAGGAATAAACTAGACCCCTATTGTAATATAAATATGTATCTTCCTTTCCTTAGTAGGGTAATAATGATTTTATTTGAGAAAGTTTTGATGATATTCTAACACAGTGACGAAGTTAACATGGAAAGTCTTAAATTATGTATGGATGGATGAATATGAGGAAATATTTAAGGAGCTCAAAAAGAGGCTAATAAATGCTCCTGTACCCACACTACCATTAATAAGAAAAGGTTTTGTGATAAACATATATTTTATAAACAAGTGTTAGGGTTGTATACTCATGCATAATGAAAAAGAGATAGCCTTTGTCTCATGATAATGGAATATCCATTAGAGGAACTATTCGACAAATGATCTAGAGCTAGTATCTGCGATATTCTCTCTAATGACATGGTAGAACTACCTCTATGGTGAGAAGTGTGTCATATTTATATATCACAATAATATAAAGTACATCGTCACATTGTAGGATCTCAATATGTGGCAGGGAATATGGTTGGAGTTGATCAAACACTATGATTGCCCTACTTACTACCATCCATGGAAGGAAAATAAGGTAGTTTTTGCTATTAGAATCAAAGGACCTTCTACTATATCTATGATGTGTATTGAGAAAGACCAAAACATCATTGATATTCAAATGATGGATTTGGATATCATAATTGTAAGGAATACATCATACATTTCTTAAATTATATTCAAACATTATATCTAAGAGAAGATTGAGGAGGAACAATGTGATTTCTTGATCCAAGTACCACATTCCGGTGACCCGAGATGGTCAATCACATGACCTCAAGAGAGCCTCCATATATAATAGTGGCAACTGACTAGTTGTGATGGTTTGATATCAATCATAGAGAGTCTATAACTTATTTTATATGAGTAACTCACATATAGAAAATAAATAGAAAATAACCAAATGATAATAATTATAACCAGAATAGACCAATATCACAAGATGACCAAAACTAGATATATAATATCAAAACTAATAGTTGATATGACATGATAGAGTACGTGCCATGTGTCAAAATTAAACTCAAATGTATTGACACTAAAAACCCTACAACATGTTCCCAAACCATGTCTGGTTCCCTTATCCATTCTCTATCACAAATTATCAATCTAACACATTTCCATTCCCTTATCATGTTCTGCAACTATGAAATCTATTCGAGTACAGATCAAAAAGCTCGAGAAGTGTGTTAGTACAACTCAACATGCCACAACCCAGAGTGTCTAAAAAATATCTAGTAAATAATTGTGTATGTAGTTGTATTAAGAAATAATTTCAATGCATAAGTAAACAATTATCACAGAATTAATTAATCTTTATTTAACTAGATAAACCCTCAGGTTCTTGTGGACACCCATAGCTCAGTACCAGCTTCGGCCCGTGATAGAGTCTAAACTGTCCCCAATGGATACCATATCTCGGAATGGAATGGTTACCATTCTTTATCTCAATCAACACATGAATTCCATTTTTACCATCCATTGCCTTAATTAACACATGAATTCCATTATTACCATTCATTATTCTAATTCTGTCATGAATTCCTTTATTACCATTCATTATCTCAATTAAGACATGAATTCCATTGTTACCATTAATTGTTATAATAACATGAATCATGAAATAATATTATATACCTTACAAAATAAATTACTAATACTAAACAACTCCATAATCATATCATTCAATTAATTAATTCAATAATTAATTAATCACATCAAATACATTATTAAATTAAACAATTAATTAATAAATTCAATTATATTTTTCAATTAATCAATTTAGTATTCATATAAATTTCATTTATAAATTTAAAAATTAGTTTACCACATAAATCCATTTAATTAATTCTCCAATTAACTAAGAACATCAATACCATTAATTAATTCATCAATGAATTAATTGATATGCAAAAACTCAATATTCCATAATTAATTAAATAATTATTTTTGAAAATAAAAAATTTTAATATTTCGTAATTAATTATCTCAAATTAACTATCTCAATATATTAAAATTAATTCAACAATTAATTACCTCAAAAAAACGTCAAAATATCATAATTAATTCATCAATTAATTATCTTAAATAATCTATATTAATATCTCATAATTAATTCAACAATTAATAATTCCAAACCATTCATCTAAATAAATCATAATTAATTAAAAAATAAATTATCTCAAATCAATAATCTCAATATCTCATAATTAGATCCTCAGTTAATTATCTAAAAAAATAATTCCCATAATCTCTAATTTCTCATCCCCTCAATTAATTAATTCATCAAATTAAATAACTAAATCAAAAACTAAATTTCAAAACATCTAATAATAATTATAAAATTACATACATGCAATTTAAATCAACACTTTGAGATTTGAATTCTAGACCACCTACCTCAAGTCGTTGGCGAACGAGTGCCCAATGGAAAACCCCAATTTGGACGGAATAATGTCATAGCATGAGATTCGAATATAAAACCTAAATCAATGATTTAACAAATAAATATCCATTAATTATATATCAAGATACATGATCCATATATATATATATATATATCCAAAAATATATCTATATCCAAACCAAAATAGGGAAGAACTACCTTCAATAGATGGTAAAAGAACAAAATAGAAAAGGGGAACTACACAGGATGAGATCCTCTGTCTGGGAGGGGTGTAGATCATCAATCTAATAATCAAATTGACATTAATGGAAGTTAAAATTGAATGGAGTCTATCTAAAGGGATTTAAAATTGTGAATGAAATGTTAGGGTTGAATGGGGGTATATTTTGGGATTTGAATGGGGGCTCGGAAAATTTTAAAATAAAATTTTATGAGAATTAGAAAATTGTGCACAATTTTTTGGGATGAGGTGCTTAGTTTCCATTAAACATGCGCATTAACCATGAACCTCTCCTGGGGGGTGAGGGTAGATTGTTTCTCCTTTTATGAAGCATGGTTTGAAAAACTATGTGCCAACCATGCAAAAATCATCTCTCCATGGTTGAATGGTTTGGTGGGCCAGGGCGTATGGTTAGGGAAAACCATGCACCAATTATACATTAACAGATTTCTACCATTATTCTCAAATTTTACACCCAAACACACCCCAAATTAATACCCAAATAAAAATATCTAAACACTTGAAAAAATAGTACCTATAAACGAGCCCGAGACATCTCACGAATGGGAAGCGAACTTAAACTCTTCCAAAATTATATCATCTCATCCTCGAGATGTACTCCAATGAATCTCTAAGATTTCAAGTCATAGAGATTTGGGATCTGAGACCACATATATGATTCTATCTCAAATTTTCCACATAAACACGACCATGTTTCCACAACAAATGAACTATAAGTATGGGTTATCCCCACAACACTTTCGCAATGCGATCCAACACACATATATTATGTCCCTCAAAGGAAACATCTATATCAAGATCAACATCATCAACGTTGATCACATGAAAAGGGTTAGGGTGATACCACAATATTTGTGAAATATGTAAGAAATCATGCACAATACAATATATTTATGGAAATATAAATGGGTACCGCAGTAGCTCGATTCTCTCCACAACCTCAAATGGTTCAAAAAACATGGGTATAAACTTTACCGATCTGTGTATCCTACTGTGATCCAATCTAGGAAAAAAATGAAGGAATATATGATCTCCCTCTATAATCTCTAAGGGTAATCAATATTTATCATCATATGACTTTTTTCTACTCTGAGAAATATCCATACACTACAAAATAATCTGAAACTGATCTGACCTCTCTAGCACAACACTCGATACCAACATCTCTGACTCACCTACCTCCATCTGACATAGATGTGATCTATATGACCTACTATAAAGTCCCACATATGGTTTCATTTGAATAGTTTCATGAAAAACATTGTTATATGAGAACTCCACTAGTTCTAGGTGCTTCTCACAAGAACCACTAAAGTCAAAAACACATGCTTGCAGTATATCCTTAAGAAAATATATTGTATGCTCTAAATGACTGTTTGTCTAATGAGGTAATTTTGTACTCAATAAGACATGTATATCAATAAACTTATGAAATCCCTACTACAAGAATGAATTAAAATATGAATCATGGTCTTAAAAAATTTTCTTTATAACCCCACGCCAAAGAACTATCTCTCGAACATACATGTCTCCCAATTGCACTTCTGATAATGTTTCCTATATAGTCATAAATGTGCTACCTTTTTTAGTATATCCTCAATCACCTAGATATAATCACTCTTCCAAGGTTTCATAGGGAGAACCAACATAATTTATGTGGTAAAATCGTCCCACATCAATGTTGGAATGGTCAATGGATACAACAAACCACTTGGTCATTAATTCTCATCCTTCACCTACCGACATGTGTAGCATCGTGACACGAACCCTACAATCTCCTTTTTCATTCCCGTACACTAAAACGTCATTATATGTCATGGTAATTTTTTTTAACACTTGGATTTACCACTCATTTGGAGTAATGAAACTCACGCATATGCTCCTCCCGCATACTCTTAGGTAGAATAATTTGATTCCTAACATATATGATCTCATACTCATCTATGCTCTAATATGAAGGTGAGTCTCCACCTTCACGGCTTTATCTCAAGGTCAAGTACTTTGGATATTCATACTTTCTATCTCTAATACATCTCAAAAGTTTACAGTACACTAAAACTAATATCAGAGTTGCCTTCTCTTGACACTCCTGAATCACAACATGCATTTTATCCAGTAAAGTCATCATCCTGCACTCTACACTAGACTCTTAAACTGCTTGATTATGAATTTTCTTCCTCAAAGCATCAAGAACATTGTTTACATTCCCTGAAATATATGCTTGCTCAAAATATAATTACTTCTAATACTCAAACCACATCTATTTTCAAAGATTCAAATTCCATTTGGAGAAAATATACAATAAGATATTGAGATCCAGGTGCAATTTAAACTTATCACCTAATAGATAGTTCCACAAACAATCCAAGAAATAATTAACTATTTTCAACTTGAGGTCATGAATAGGGTAGTTCTATTCATGATACCTCATCTGTCGAAACCTATATGGGATAACATGGTCTCCCTAAATCAAAAATACAACATGCCTTATTATAGAAGCATCACAATATACCATATATCCCTCTCTTATCTTAGTTAGTATTATGATTGGTGTCGATGTCAACATTTTCTTCAAATCCTATAAATAATCCTCACATGCTCCAGATTAGTCAATATTTTTCCCTTCTTAGTCTATCATGAGTGTGGCACTATCAAATATAAAAAATCCTTGGATGAATGTCCAATAATATCCTTACAACCTTAAAATTCTACAAATATTGAATATGTTTGTGGGATTCTTCCAAGAAACCACTCACTAAACCTTTTCAGGGTCTATTGACACACTATCTTATAAGATAATTTGACCCAAAAAGAATATCTAGTCAATCCAAAACGGACACATAGATAGATTGGAATACAATAAATGCTCACTCAGTGTACTTAGGAAGATTCCCAGATATTGGGCTTGATCGTCATGAGTCTTGGACTATACTAAGTTGTCATACACCGACACCCAACAAACTGATTTAGGTACAGATGAAATATCCTATTCATAAAGGACATAAAACACAATTTATGTGTTCTCCCACCCAGATGGAATTATAATGAACTCAAAAATTCCATTTCTATTTCTAATAGTAATCCTTGATATTATTTAAGTATGAAAACTCAATTGATGATACCCCAATATCAAGTATATCTTCAAAAAGACACAAAATCATCCCCACTGGTTAAACACATCATCAATACATGGAAGAGGACATCGATTCATCATTTTTTATCTAGTTTAAATTTCAGCAATAGGAACATATACATAAAATCCCATCATCATTATTAGAATAAGACACTGGTGAACCCCAAGATGACATACTCAGATTAATAAATCTCATATCCTCCAACTCCTCCTACCGTGTCATGTTATATTAAATCACTTTCTCTGCCATTATATTTGGTGGAATAGAAACTGGATCATCCCTTAACATGAGGTCAATGGTGAATTCCACATCTCACTTATGTGATAGACTTGAGAAGTATTTAGGAAAAACATAATGAAACTAATCCCCTATAGGTGGAAGAACATCTTTCTTTTAACCTCTATCAACCAACAATAGACAAAAAACCTGGGATGCGAGCTCTTCCAGTTGTAGAGTTAATAGCACTTCTTAGCATGCCTAGATATCCATCTCTCGATGATGAATAAAACTATCACCCTTGTTAGAATTAAAAGATACTCTCCTCTGGTAACAATCTATGTGGGTTTGGTATGATACTAACCAGTATATACCAAAAATTAGGACAAATCCTAACACATCACGGATGTAAATATCCCACAGAATTATATAATCTATATCCTCAAGAGAACAACCCTTTCACAAACAGATTACCCTTGACCGTGTTTCCAATGGTGTGTCTTTTGTCAAAATCACACTCACAAAATCCACCGTTAGGATCAATCCATTTACAAGTTGTGTAGAAATACATGATTTATATGATCCAATATCAAATATGAAATTATGAAATGAAGATGATATAAGAAAAATATATCTCATTTTTGATGGTCCAACCTGGTTATCCACTTGTTTAGGCTACACCGCATGCAACTATCCATCCCACCATCCCTATAATGTAATATGACTCCCCTGAGCTGCACCACCCTTATGGTATGGGATATCGTACCCAGAAGCTCCCCACATATTGCCTCTACCTCTATGGATAGTGGATATCTAGATTCCAACTAGATATGGTGTAGAATATCCCCTTCATACACTCTAATTCTTCCGAGCATCACCAACACTGATCGTATGTCACCAGGTCCAACAGAACTTCTATATATGTCCAATAATTCCATAAGACTGACACTCTACATGTGGTTAGGGATAGTCTCTATGATTGTGGCCCTACCTAAAAAATTGGTTCAATATGATCTGGGTGTGGTCCTGAATGACTGAACCGTCTCCTGACCACTCTTCCACCTATTCCTCAAGCTAAGGACCTCATAACAATGCTTCCTCCTCTAGAAAGGAATACATCTTGATCATCAATTAGAAACTAGATGTCTTACACTAGTATCCTCCAATAAGATTCCCTAAACCTTGAGAGCCTGTTACACCACATAAGAAAAATTTTTTAACCAAAAAAGGTTATCTTGAGACTAAATCTCACAATATTTTCTTCCAGGAAACCCCTTGTCGTAGTTGTATCATCCCTTACCAACACTGTACAATGTCATTTCATGACTGTAAAGTGTCCAACAAAGTCCATCACTAAAATACCCTTATGAGTCAACCTCATTATCATAGATGTTCTCTCCTTCCTCTGTGTCTCTAGGTAAAAGAAATCAATTAACTTCTCCAAGAAGTCCTTCTATAACATACCATAATAATGTCTAGTCTTAGCCTGAATTCCCCACCTGTGCATTGGTGACCCTCATAACATATAAGAAGCTAACTTTACCCTCCTTTCAATAGGAGTCTCAAAATGGTCTTTTATATTCTTTATGGTCATAATCCATAACTCACATCCCTTTGGTCCACCCTCTCTAATAAAAGTTCGTGGATGCGGAAACATGAAATCACACATTAAATAAGACATCATACTCACAAACCACTCTGGGTTTCTTTATATAAATTCAATGAAGTGAGAAATGTTCACTCAAAACTACAAACTTGATTACATGCCAAGAAAAATCATTTCCTCGTGTTCTATTACTGGTAGATCATCTCTAGAGAAATCCTCATGTCATCTTCTCAACAAGAATCATCACGAACGAATATCTCTACAATTATAAACAAGCGTCCCAAAACACGTAACAAAACATGAACACATTTATGGGACACACAATTTTCCATAGTAAGACATTTCTCCAACCCCCACCACATGGTTAAAAGATAGGCGCTATCCATACCCATAACGATAATACACATAAGTAATGGTTATCAAAAGGGTAACATCATTCTTGTTATTGAAGATTCTCATTTTGACACCCATTTATTCTCATATCGCATCATTTTAAAATATTTTCCAATTTCATGTTCGAAACCATTTTTAATTAAATTTTAGAAGATGGAAAAAACTATTCAATCTCAACAAGTTATCCAAAATCCATTTTTCTATGAGTTCCTAAAACAATGCATGTCACATAATAAACCTGTGTTCCCAGAATGATGCATGAAAACTCAACTCTAATTCCATACTGATCCATTATTCAATTCATAGAAAATCATAGAAATAACAATTAAAACACACCATAAGTATGTAAACCAAGGATAAATGACATTCAACTGTAACAATTAACAATAATAAAAACAATACCACCAAAGGTTCATAGGTTCTCTCACATACATTGGTTAGATACTTCAATGCATGAGCTTATAACTAAGGCATGAAACTTTCCGGTGACCTGTTTACATTTCCTAGATATTAAGATTAAAGGAATGAAAAGAAAAATAATTTTATACCACTTTATAACATCTTGATCCAAGTTCCACACACTGGTTCCCACATACCGTCAGTCACAAAACCTCAAGAACGCATCCCCTTATAATAGAGGTTTGCTGACTAGAAGGGAGGGTATAATATCAATGATGGGGACATTATACCCTATCTTTTTAGAGTAATACAGAAGATTAAACAAAATAGATAATAATATAATAAAAAAATCCTAACCAAAATACACCAGTATCATAGGAAGGCCAAAACTAAAAATACAATATCAAAACTAATAGTACATTTTCGATGATAAGGTACATGCCAAGTGTCCAAATGAAACTCAAAATTAAAGACATTTATAACTCACTAAGAGTTTTCTGAACCGCATCTAGTCCCTGCATTCATGATCCATCACAAATCATCCATGTAAAATAGGTCCTTTTCCCTTATCCTTTCATACAACCATGAAATCAATTTGGGTTCTGATCACACAACTTGAGTTGGGTGTGGGTACAACTCAATAGGCCACTACCAATAGTGTTTAAAACCATATCCATTCAATAATATTTTATACAGTTGTATCAAGAAACAATTTCATGGAAAAAGTAAATATTTATCAGATTATCAACTAATATTTATTTAACCACATAAACCCATGAGTTCTTGTGGACACCCGTACCTTAGTACCTACTACAACTCATGCAGGAATTTGAACTATCCTAAAAGGATATCGTATCTCAAAATTTCATTATTATCATTATTAATCTCAATCAACACATGAATTCCATTCTTACCATTCATTTTTTTAATTAACACATGAATTCCATTTTTACTATTCATTATTCTATTTTACTCATGAATTCCATTATAACCATTCAATATCATAATAAATACCAGAATTCTATTGTTACCAGCCAATATTCTAACCACATGTATCAAAAAATCACATTTTATAATTTAATAATTAATTAATCAAACTCGAAAACACCATATTCAAATCATTCCATAAATTAATTCAATTATTTATTAATCACATCAAATACATTAATTAATTCAATAATTAATTAATCACTTCAAATATGTCAGTCAATTAAACAATTAACCAATCGCATCCTTTTTATTTGATAGTTAAACAATTATTTTATCACATAAATCCACTTAATTAGTTCCCCAATTAACTAAACACATCAATCCAATTAATTAATTCATTAATTAATTACTCAGTACCCAAAAACTCAATATCAAATAATTAATTCCATAATTAAATATTCAAATTAACAATCTCGATATTTTATAATTAATTATAAAATTAATTATCTCAATTAATCATTTTCAATATCTTATAATTAATTCAACTTTTAATTATTTCAAATAATATATATTAATATATCATAATTAATTCATAAATCAATTATATAAAATCAATAATCTCAATATATCAAAATTATATCATTAATTTATTTTTCAAAATATTTAATTCCCAATATCCTCAATTTGAAATATAATCGATTAATTAATTCAGCAAATCAATTAATTCAACCATTAACCTAATTTATAAACATCTATTATAAATTATATAATTATATAAACATAATTTGAATCAAGAATTTGTGATTTGAATTATAGAAAACCCACCTAAACTCATCGACGAACGATCCCAAAATGAAATGCTCCAATTTTAATGGAATAATGACGTAGCATGAGATGTAGATCTAAAACCAAAAATAATAAATTTAACAAATCACGATCCATTAATTATAGATCTAGATCCACGATCTCTAGATATAGATCCAGAAATAGATATAGATACAAAAAAATGCAGGGAAGAACAACATTCAAAGGATGGAAGGAGATCATTAAAGAGAAGGAAAACTCCATGGGATGTGATCCTCTTTCTGGGAGGGGTTTATAACTTTAGTCTTGGATTCTAATCAAGAGGAACGAATGTCCAAATGGATTTGAAATTATCCTAATGGCTCAAAAATCATAATTGAAACACTAGGGTTGAATGGGGGTTGATTTGGGACTAAAATGGAGGGCTCAAGAAAATTTAAAATAAAATTTATGGTGAATTAAAAACAAATGTATGGTATGCTGGGATGAGGCATACAATGTCCTCTAACCATGACCTTAACTATGAACCACTTCTAAGGGGGCACACAGTTTCTCTTTTTAAGGTGCATGATTTAACTCACTGTGCCCTAGCTGTGAAAAACCTATCTGTCCAGGGTTGCACGTTTTTGTGGTCCAATGTTCCTGGTTAGGGAAAACCCTTACCAACAATGCACTACCATATTTCATTCGTTTTTATAAAATAATTCACCCAAAAGACCAAAAATTAAAATTAAAATGCTAATACTAAAAAAGGAAAATTTATACCAGTAAATGAGCCCAAGACATCACCATAAAAGGCTAGGGTTTTAAAAAATGAGTGATAACATGGATCCTTAAGATTTTTTGAAATCCTTAAAGTATAGAAATGCTCAATACTTCCACATCTATAAAGATAGTTTCATTCTATTTGAAACTAGGATTTGTGTGACCTAATCACCTAAGATAAATAGAGAGAAATTGGATAATGTACATAGCTCATCTTTATATATCCATCCTAGAAGAACCAATATGTATCGTGATCTCTGATATCACTTCTATGTAGATAACATGAAGAAGTAATTCTCTACGTATGCCTCAAAGTTATTAGAAGGTAATAAAGTGAAGGAAGAGTGAAAAAATTCAAGGTTGATGATGAAACCATTCCTTATACCCATGTGGAAATGGATGAATGAAACAATGTATTTTTTTTATTGGTCTCCTAAAGATATCCAATAGGAAGAATGTAATATAGATTGTGTTGGATCACTGACCATGATTTCCCAATTAATAACTATTCAAGAATCTGTCTCCCTTAAAAAAATTCCATGATATTTGTAAAGGAATTGGTGAGACTGCATGGGGAACCAAATTCAATCATCTGTAATCTTGATCCAAGAATCACATTTAAATTCTGGTGAAGTATTTAAAAATCAATGATTACAGAACAGAATTCCAATACGACCTATCACCCCCAAATTGATGGCCAATATTAATGGACTATTTAGAAACTTTAAGAGATACTCAGATCTTTCTAAAAGATATTTAATGTTTTATATCATTACCATATACCAATAATTTAGTTCCATACAAAAAATGTTTCACTTAAGAAAAGAAATGGATTTGTATGAAGCTCTGTATGGGAAGCGATGTTAGACGCCTACTTGTTTTGATTAAATTAGTGAAAAATATGATACTTTGAGATTATATTGTATAATAAATGGAAGAGAAGGATCAAGTCATCCAATAACTTATTAATTATACTTAGAGTCCATAAAAGAGTTATGATGAAAACCACTTAAAGTACAAATAATTTTATGTTTCACAGAACTTTTTGCTTCAAATGTAAAAAATGGAAGAGATTAAAATGGTTTGGAAGGAACGAAAATCATATCACAGGGTACATTAGACCTTGATATGTCATTAATACCATAGGTTCAATTTTATATCATCCTAAAGATCCAAAAAATATTTCTCTAGTTTATTATGTGTTCTAAATATCTTTCTACAGGATGTACGTACCCAATCCCTCACATATACAGAATCTTAAGGTGGTTTAACCAGATAATGACCACTCATATATAGAGATTCCAGGGAAGATCTTAAAAATTTGGGGAAAAGTAATATATAACAAGATAATACACCTAGTCAAAGTTCTGTTTTGAAACAAATAGCATAAAGAGGTGACATGGAAGGTATATGAAGAAATGAAATATAAGTACCCACAGTTATTCTTAATCAGGAATATGAGTTTAAATTTCAAGGAAAATTTTTTCTAAATTGGGGAAGAATATAACAAACCATAGTATATAAATAATATTTTTTACATGAAATAAATGTTTGTTATATTATATTATAAATTATTTTACACATACATTTTATGAGGAAAATGAATTTTTTTTGTCATTACCAAATAATACTTCATCAATTAACAACTAAAAATATTAAAAAAAAAAATTATATGAAAATATTAATTTATAAAAGTAAAATGGGGAAATTCAAATCCTTCTAATATGTTATATTCATCACCCCGTGAACAATATAATTAAAATTTAAAGCCATATTTTAAAACCAATCAATAAACTTGGAAATGGAAATATAAAACCTTAGAAGGAATTTTAGTACATGTTTATTGATGGAATAAATTTGTATTTATAGCAGGTAATTTGAAAATTTAAATAGTCATGCTAACAATTGAAATAATTACTTTGTAACACCCCGAGCTTCCACAATACGCTTCTCATTGAATAATGCAATAGCTTGCATTGTACGCAACTTCAAGTTCTAAAACACCGCGAGTAATCAAAGTAGCCCTTATGAATAGTAATAACAACTTTTTAAATTTATAGAAATTTTATATTTCGAAACGGACTTCATTTTTTTATTCCTAATATTGAAATTAGCCTATGTTGAATTTTTTGTAATTTTCTGGGAACTTCAAAATTTTATGAATAGTGAAAAATACTTAAAACAACTTTTTTAATCAAAATAATTTATAGTGATAAGTTATACTATTGAGTGGTTTTAAAGTATAATTAGAATATATTTTTACCATTTTATCGAATGGTGTTCATTAGAATTAGTTTCACTTTGAAATTGGACATAAATAATTGTCAATCATTTGATATAAATTGTTTCTTAAAAACACGCTATTTGTTGTGACAGTGGGAATTAATTATAAAATTAATTAATGCAACTTATATGTTTGGAATTTAATAAAATAGACATCATTTTTGAATTCAGAATATCAATTATAGCTTACGGTGAAATTTTGGCATTGTTCTGAAAAATTTCAATTTTTGATGAATAGTGAAACCACTAAGTGGTAGTTAAATAATTGATTTTTCGTTTAAATGAAATATTACCACTTATATGTTTTGAATTTCAAAAATCCGACACACATGGTTGTCATTAGGATGAAAAATGTGGTTCAATGGGATTAAAATAATTTTTTGGTGAATAGTAACTTTTAGGTTTAATTAATCGCGATTAAAGGTAATTAGTGAAATTTAAGGTAAAATTGATATTATAAAAATATGAAAATACCCTTAAACTTGTCCTAACCCTATTGGATGAGTAATTTCCTACCAAGGAAATCCATGGGTCAACTTGGGGACCCCATGGAGCCACTTTAGTTGGAAAATGACATAAATACCTTTTATTTAATGTTAAAGTAAAAAAATGACACAAACATGACATGTTTTACTAAAACAATTTTTACATGGGGTTATACAAGTCATAGTTTTGACTATAAATATTCATTGGAAAGCTAAAACGATTTCCTACATCATAGTATTTTTTTTATAATTTTTCGACGTTATATAAATTAAATTATTTATGACATCATTATGATGCAGCGATGACCTCATTATTTAACGATTTTAATAAAATAAAAAGAGAATGTACAATCGAAGGCTTACACTTGTCCAAAGACTATTGTATGGGTATATTGCGAACCCTTATCACCTTAGACATGAATTATATAAGTGTGGTACCTTTAGAATCCGAAAAGCATTGTATAATAATGTAAAATTTCCTTACTTTCCAAGAGTGCCCCTCCTCTCCTCTTATAAAAGGCCCCCACCTCTACCACCTCATTCACACTTTCAAGCCGTTTGGATCGGCCAAACTCTGCCCAAATACTCTCCCAAATTCCCCCTCTTACTCCTAGAAGCCTCACTTTTGGCAGAACTCTTCCCAAGGAAGCCTTTGGCTCAAATCAAAAAGAGTTACCCGATTTTGATGTAATGTCTTCTCTAATGTAGTTTTGTTATATTTTTCTTCTCCAACCCCATAAAATCTTTTTATTAATTTCTTTTGTAACAAAACCAGTATCCTAAATATACTAGGATGTTGTTATAAGAATGATTCGAGCTACACTTACACACACCTACATCTAATGGTTAAAGAACATACGGTTTCTGTGGATGGAGAATTTCTGCCTCACGAAACGATGATTGTTCAACTCTCATATAACACCTTCAAAGGTGGCCATTAAGATGTAACTATATTTATATATGATATATAATATGTTTATGTTTTACTTATGCCTCTGTATTTCTCATTTATGGCATACTTTATGATTTCCATTATGGGTAAACGCGATAATTTCATTTCAGGAAGTGCGGACTACCACCCCCTCAAAGTGATTTGAATCGTTAATACCATATGTGGGATGTATAAAGGATGGAGTAAATGGTATTATATGATATATTATACTGTCACTATATTATACATTTATATCATTATGATTACATTCCATTAAATACGAAATAGAAATGAAAGTAGCGTTCATGCGTACGTACGGTTTACCCTCTCCATGAACGGTGCATTTCATTTCTTACCTCTAAATGTTACGTAATATTATAAATGAATGTATATACTGTATATATATGATATATATGATATCTACATCATGAATATAATTCTGGATATAATGGATATTTCACCACATGAACAACTTGTAATTATAAGAAGTTTATTTTTGACTCAAGTAACAAAGATCGACAAAACGACCGTTATTAACTTAAATAATTACATAATGTTCATAACATGGTAATAAGTGATATAAAAGGAATAATGAACATGAAAAAGGTTCTTAAGTAAATATAAATTAACTCTAGTTTATTATTCAGGAGGTTAAAGAACGGTCGAGTCAGGACAAGACGCAAGGTAAGGGAATTTCTTAACCCAACCTCCATTCTTTGGGTTAATCTCCTACTTTCAAATTATGTCATGATATTATTATGTATTATTTTTTATTTTTACTTTCTTTATGTGTACCTATAGTGAATACACATAATATATTTATTTTATTTTAAAAATGATCTTTGTAAGGACTTCGTCTCAATCTCCTTTCATTGAGGCATATTTGGTTTTATACACAAATTTCTTTTATACAGTGTATAATACACTTTGACTTTTACGTTTATTCAAAAGGAATATTTTTTATACAAAGCATTTACTAAACGAAAAAATGGAATGTTTTTGTCGTATGAATGCGGCGACAATGACTTCTCCGCCGCCGTGACCACTATTTGAGTTTCGGCTTCTTCTACAAGCCATACCATTTTTTTAATGAAAAATAAATACCATGTTATACTTTTCTTTTATTTTGGTATTGAAAATAGTTTTGAAAGCGTTTTAATTATATCAATGTGTTGTATTGATATCTTGTGATTGAAATTTGGAAATGTTATGTTTCCTTTATGCATGTTTTATGTGATACGATTATGTTATGGTTTATGAGATGTTTAAACCTGTTCATATGAGGAATGTATTGGACTTAATAAGTGACGGGTGGAGCCTGCTATAACTCCTCGATGCATCGATAGGTCTAATGAGACAACTAGACATGGAATTGGCCAAGGCCCTTTCCCAATTTGATTTATGGTTTTGGCCGAGTCCTTAATCATTTTAGACGTCTTGGACGAGGCCTTGACAAAATGTTTCAGAATGTCCGGCATTATACACTCCCTCATTATGAAAGTGGTTATTGATCTTTCATGTGATTATTCGTCTAGTATAATACCCATGTGAGTAAGTAAGTGGCATTATTTGATTTTACTTTTTCCATATTATGCTGAAGTTCAAGTTTAATAAGGCTTTTGTTTAGTTATACATTGACTTAAATGTTTATGTTTATTTATGAAAGCTTCCGCAATATCGTTATCCTTACTAAGCATCTGAGATCACCCCTTTCAATGTTTTAATGTTTTCCAGGATGTAAAGAAGTATATTATGAATGACCTGCAGGGATAGTATGAGGGGATATGAAGACAATATGTTGCTGTAGTTTTGTTTTACTTTATGATGTAATGAAAGACTTATGAATGTATCTAGTGTTTCCAAGGCTAATAAACTAATCGGTCTTTTGAGACTTGATCTTTTGTGATCATGCCAATGTTATGAATTAACGCACCGACTCTGGGTAGCTGGGGTCAGGGCGTTACAGTTGGTATCAGAGGCAGTTTAGTACTAACCTTGGAAGCTAGATTTAGATAAACTCTGATTAGAGCACATATCCCAAAGATAGACTTTGAGGATTAGTATAGAATAACTTCCTAGAATTTTGTTATTGTAGATATTTTGTGAGTTTTCAGAGGAATACATCCCTGTCTGGATACGAGCAGGTAGAGGCGGCTCTGGCACAGATGTACCTAGGGGTAAATCCCAAAAACACCGCTTTGAGCTAGACTTGAACGGGAACTGGTGCACGACAACGGGCCTTGCTGCACTCTTGGTTACGACACTCCCGGGGGATATGCTTAGGATAATTCTCATTTTCTTTACAAACCACTATGAATGTTTATGAGTATATACTTCCTAAAATAAAACCTTTTTATGATTATGGATTATATCCACAAATAGTTCAATTTATGTTAAGTATTTTACAAGTATGGAATTATGTATTTTCATTCATAAACTAATCTAGTTTATGCCATTGTTTAGAAATGGCGCCTAGTAGAAGGAATGGAAACCGTATCAATGCACGCACTCCGTGTAGGGATTTCCCTCTTGCTCAAGATAATTATTGTGGATCTGGAGATACAACTGGTGCTGATCAACTTATTACCATACTGGGACAACTCACTCAGGTTATGAATAATAACTTTACTCGTATGGAGCACCCTGATCCGAAACATGGAGGATCAATGTTAGACCGCTTCATGAGGCAAAAACCACCAAAATTTAATGGGGGTACAAATCCATTAGTAGCTGAGAAATGGATAAACTCCTTAGAGAAAATATTCCACGCCTTGGGGAGTAGTGAAAGGGAAAAGGTTATCATGGCAGTTTACCGCCTCACTGGGGATGCTGATCAATGGTGGTCATTGATTCAAAACACAAAGGAAGACGATGACATATCGAATATGGAATGGAGGGAGTTCAAAGATCTTTTCCTAGAAAAATACTTTCCTCATGACCATAGAGCAGATATGGAAAGGAAATTTCTGAGTCTGAGTTAGAAGGAGGATGAGAATGTTGCATAGTATGAGGCTAACATTACATGGTTAGCGAGGCATGCTGCAGATTATATACGTAACCCAAGAGGTAAGATTGAACGTTTCTTTTATGGGTTAAAACCATTTCTCCATCGAGCTTTAGTATCACAATCGTTCTCAACATACAAAGATATTGTCTCATGTGCTATCAAGACAGAAAAGGAATTCTCTAAGTCTTATGACAACAAAGTAAAGCAAGAGAAGAAGAGAATGGTGGAACAAGAGACAGATAAAGGGAAAAAAGGAAAGAAGGATTTTCCATTATGTGATAATTGTGGGAAGAATCACCCTAGTACTTGCCTAAAAGGAATGGGAGTTTGTTATAAATGTGGAGAAAAAGGTCACCAGGCTCGTGATTGCAAGGGAAAGAAAGAGGCTATCAAAGTTGAATGCTAAAATTGTAGAGAAATGGGTCATTATGAAAATGAATGTCCTAAGCGTCAGGGAAACTTACCTCAGAAAAGGCCAAGGGATCAAGGAAAATCTTATGCTGTTACTACAGTTGAAGTAGAATAATTAATGTATTTGTGCTTTTGGACTCATGGATTATATTCTGGTTATTAGAATAATGTGATATATATATATAAGTACTGTACTGCAGTACTTTTTGATTTCAGTAAGGTTTTAATATGATGAAGGTAATTATATTTTTAGTATGTGACAATAAGAGAAACTTTACTTTGTTTGGGGAATCTGATAAATTGATTTTGGAATTAAGAGACCTTTTAGAGAAAGTCTGGAAAAAGGTATTTTGGATAGCTATAAAGGTTGGAGTGGATTATGTTGATCTTTGGATAGTATTGTTAAAGGTTAAAAAATTTATGAATATTATTTTTGGAATATTATAATACTATAGCTTTACGAAAAAAACAACCTGTAGGGTGGGGCATAACCCGTCGCGTCGGACAAAGCTGCAGGAATCGAACCCACAACCATAGTGCGACATGCCTTTATTTCCTACCACTAGCCTACAGGAAGTCCCTGGTTATTACAAAATAATTTTACTAATCTAAATGGTATGTGTTAACATTTGGAACCTTATACAATTAGGATAAGTATAATATTTTTGAGTTCTATTATCTTTTTGAGTGAAAGATGAGTTGAAGGTTGAAAATCTAATTGTCAAGCATAAATATATATATACCTATCTCTTATTCAATGAATAAATTAATTCTTAAACTTTAGTAAAGTGATATTAAAACAAAAAAATGTGTTATCCTAATACCTTATGTCTTGTTGAACTGATGATATTTTCAATCAACATAGATTGAAGGCATTGAGGCCCTCAATTTGACAGTTGATTGTGATTGATGACCTCAATCACTCCCTACAAATATTTACTTTTTTCCTCCAATTATATGTCTCTAATTTCCACCAATGTTCTCCTAATCAAGATCATAATTGGCTGGTGAATTTTTCATTTCTCTTTCCCTCTTATTAAGGCTAAATTTTATTAATCTTATTTCTGATGTGGGTTTTCCACAAAGGTATTTTCTATTTTCAACCTTTTATTGTTGAAGAACATTATCAAATTACGAGGACGCAATTTATTGAAGGAGGGGAGAATGTAACACCCCGAGCTTCCACAATACGCTTCTCATTCAATACTGCAATAGCTTGCATTGTACGCAACATCGAGTTCTAAAACACCGCGAGTAATCAAAGTAGCCGTTATGAATAGTAATAACCACTTTTTAAATTTATAGAATTTTTATATTTCAAATTGGACTTCATTTTTTATTCCTAATATTGAAATTAGCCTATGTTGAATTTTTTGTAATTTTATGAGAACTTCCAAATTTTTATGAATAGTGAAAAATACTTAAAACAACTTTTTTAATCAAAATAATTTATAGTGATAAGTTATAATATTGAGTGGTTTTAAAGAATAATTAGAATATATTTTTACCATTTTATACAATGGTGTTCATTAGAATTAATTTCACTTTGAAATTGGACAGAAACAATTGTCAATCTTTTGATATAAATTATTTCCTAAAAACACGCTATTTGTTGTGACAACGGGAATTAATTATAAAATTAATTAATGCAACTTATATGTATGTAATTTAATAAAATAGAGATCTTTTTTGAATTCGGAATATCAATTATAGCTTAGGGTGAAATTTTGGCATTGTTCTGAAAAACTTCAATTTTTGATGAATAGTGAAACCACTAAGTGGTAGTTAAATAACTGATTTTTCGTTTAAATGAAATATTACCACTTCTGTGTTTTGAATTTCAACAATCCGACATACATGGTTGTCATTAGGATGAAAAATGTGGTTCAATGGGATTAAAATAATTTTTTGGTGAATAGTAACTTTTAGGTTTAATTAATCGCGATTAAAGGTAATTAGTGAAATTTAAGGTAAAAATGATATTATAAAAATATGAAAATACCCTTAAACTTGTCCTACCCCTATTGGATGAGTAATGTCCGACCAAGACAATCCATGGGTCAACTTGGGGACCCCATGGAGCCACTTTAGTTGGAAAATGACATAAATACCTTTTATTTAATGTTAAAGTAAAAAAATGACACAAACATGAAATGTTTTACTAAAACAATTTTTACACGGGGTTAGGGGTTAGACAAGTAATATTTTTGACTATAAATAGTAATTGGAAAGATAAAAAGATTTCCTACATCACAGTATTTTTTATATAATTTTTAGACATTAAATAAATTAAATTATTTATGACATCATTATGATGCAGCGATGACCTCATTATTTAACGATTTTAATAAAATGAAAAGATAATGTACAATCCCAGGATTAAACTTGTCCAAAGACTATTGGATTAGTATATTTCGAACCCTTATCACCTTAGACACGAATTATATAAGTGTGGGACCTTTAGAATCCGAAAAGCATTGTATAATAATGTAAAATTTCCTTACTTTCCAAGAGTGCCCCTCCTCTCCTCTTATAAAAGGCCCCCACCTCTACCACCTCATTCACACTTTCAAGCCATTTGGCTCGGCCAAACTCTACCCAAATACTCTCCCAACTTCCCCCTATTACTCCTAGAAGCCTCACTTTGGGCAGAACCCTTCCAAAGGAAGCCTTTGGCTCAAATCAAAAAGAGTTACCCGATTTTGAGGTAATGTCTTCTCTAATGTAGTTTTGTTTTATTTTTCTTCTCCAACCCCCTAAACTCTTTTTATTTATTTCTTTTGTAACAACACCAATATAATAAATATACTAGGATGTTTTTATAAGATGTATTCGAGCTACACTTACACACACCTACATCTAATGGTTAAAGAACATACAGTTTCTGTGGATGATGAATTTCTGCCTCACGAAACGATGATTGTTCAACACTCATATAACACCTTAAAAGGTGTCCATTAAGATGTCACTATATTTATATATGATATATAATATGTTTATGTTTTACTTATGCTTCTGTATTTCTCATTTATGGCATACATTATGATTTCCATTATGGGTAAACGTGATAATTTCATTTCAGGAAGTGCGGACTACCGCCCCCTCAAAGTGATTTGAATCGTTAATACCATATGTGGGATGTATAAAGGATGGAGTAAATGGTATTATATGATATATTATACTGGCACTATATTATACATTGATATCATTATTATTTCATTCCATTAAATACGAAATAGAAATGAAAGTAGCGTTCATGCGTACGTACGGCTTACCGTCTCCATGAACGATGCATTTCATTTCTTACCTCTAAATGTTACGTAATATTATAAATGAATGTATATACTATATATATATGATATATATGATATCTACATCATGAATATAATTCTGGATATAATGGATATTTCACCACATGAACAACTTGTAATTATAAGAAGTTTATTTTCGACTCAAGTACCAAAGATCGACAAAACGACCGTTATTAACTTAAATAATTACATAATGTTCATAACATGGTAATAAGTGATATAAAAAGAATAATGAACATGAAAAAGGTTCTTAAGTAAATAGAAATTAACTCTAGTTTATTATTCAGGTGGTTAAAGAATGGTCGAGTCAGGACAAGACGCAAGGTAAGGGAATTTCTTAACCCAACTTCCATTCTTTGGGTTAATCTCCTACTTTCAAATTATGTCATGATATTATTATGTATTATTTTGTATTTTTACTTTCTTTATGTGTACCTATAGTGAATACACGTAATATATCTATTTTATTTTAAAAATGATCTTTGTAAGGACTTCATCTCAATCTCCTTTCATTGAGGCATATTTGGTTTTATATAGAAATTTCTTTTATACGGTGTATAAACCACTTTGAATTTTACGTTTATTCAAAAGGAATCTTTTTTATACGAAGCGTTTACTAAATAACAAAAGGGAATGTTTTTGTCGTACGTATGCGGCGACAATGACTTCTCCGCCGCCATGACCACTATTTGAGTTTCGGCTTCCTCTACAAGCCATACCCTTTTTTTAATGAAAAATAAATACCATGTTATACTTTTCTTTTATTTTGGTATTGAAAATGGTTTTGAAAGCGTTTTTATTATATCAATGTGTTGTATTGATATCTTGTGATTGAAATATGGAAATGTTATGTTTCATTTATGTATGTTTTATGTGATACGATTATGTTATGGTTTATGAGATGTTTAAACCTGTTCATATGAGGAATGTATTGGACTTAATAAGTGACGGGTGGAGCCCGCTATAGCTCCTCGATGCATCAGTAGGTCTCATGAGACAACTAGACGTGGAATTGACTGAGGCCCATTCCCAATTTGATTTATGGTTTTGGCCGAGGCCTTAATCATTTTAGACGTCTTGGCCGAGGCCTTGAAAAAATGATTCAGAATTTCCGGCATTATACATTCCCTCATTATGAAAGTGGTTATTGATCTTTCATGTGATTATTCGTCTAGTAGAATATCCATGTGAGTAAGTAAGTGGAATTATTTGATTTTACTTTTTCCATATTATGTTGAAGTTCAAGTTTAATAAGTCTTTTGTTTAGTTATAGATTGCCTTAAATGTTTATGTTTATTTATGAATGCTTCCGCAATATCGTTATCCTTACTGAGCATCTGAGCTCACCCCTTTCAATGTTTTAATGTTTTCCAGGATGTGAAGAAGTATATTATGAATGACCTGCAGGGATAGTGTGAGGGGATATGAAGACAATATGTTGTTGTAGTTTTGTTTTACTTTATAATGTAATGAAAGACTTATGAATGTATCTAGTGTTTCCAAGGCTACAAAACTAATCGGTCTTTTGAGACTTGATCTTTTGTGATCATGCCAATGTTACGAAGTAATGCACCGACTCTAGGTAGCTGGGGTCAGGGCGTTACATACTTAATCATTGAGAATAGTAACCGAAACATTTTTAACAGTAACATTACCATTAGAATAATAATTTGACCACAAATAATAATATTAATCATATATAAATTATCTAAATAAAAATAATATAATTCTATAAATAAAATAAAATCATTGAAAACTAAAAAATATATAAGTGCATTTTAAAATAACTATTTTTTATAGTATTTCATAAAATTCAAACAATATATATTAAAATTTAAAATAACATTTTCCAGAAAAATATTTTGATAAAATTAATGTCATTTTTTAAATCAACAAAAAAAATTATCAGTGGGATATTTTTTGGTAATTTTTTTAAATACATGAATTTTTACTTGAATAATAAAAAATACTATTTTACAATTACCACTTAATTTAATAATTATTTATCATGAAATAATGAGAAAATAAAAATTAAATATTTTGTTTTCGGCCAAAAAACAATTAAATAAGAGAAAAGGGTCCTTTAAAAAAAATTTAAACCTAAAAAGAAAATTCCATATTCTAGAGTAAAAAAATATTCCCCTAAAACATAAATTTATCATTTATTCCACATTCCCTATTAATAAATTCACAAATTTTGATTATAAAGTGGTTCAAATTCCAAAATACACATTATTTTTTTTGATATATGATTCATAGTGTAAAACATTTACCAATTCATTACTTACTATTGATGTAGTACTTTTTTAATATTTTATTCTAAAAATATCCCTCTCATAATGTATAAATAATCACTCTCCCTACCCTTGGAAGACCATTTTACCACACTTGCCAAATCCAAATATATTCCAATAATTTCTATGTCAATACCCTTATAATTATTAAGGATATTTTTGTGGATAAGCAGTATAATAAATGAAGATTTATTATAAGGGGATTCTAAAACTCAAACTCTCTCTTTTAGATTTTTTGTCATTTAACTGTTATTTCTATAATTAATGTTCCCTTAATTTCCAAAATATATCCTTTAAATATGATTTGTCCTTACATTTAGTGAAATAATGTATCTACCCTTCTAAAATTCTTTCTATGACATTTATATTTCTTTTTTAGGAAGAATTCAATTTCCAAAACCTCTCTGGAATCCCCTTTAGGCCTTTATCATTTAAAAGAATAAAACGAACTTTTATTATAAAGTATTATCAACTTAAATAATTTTGGAATCATGAATTTGTTTTCAAGAAATATTTTATTTGAAATATCTTAAAAAACCATTCCTTTCAATGGTTTATTTCATTTCTATGTTTTTATCCTTCCATATAGATTTCATGATTATGATCATTTTATGATGTGACTGGTGGTCCTATAATTATTTAATCATCCAATTCATTAGTTATTATGATATATCTCCTGACATAATGTGTATTATGTAGTAAAATTATTATAGAATTGTTCAAAACATTTTGTGTTATTTTACCACTATGTTATGATGTTTTATTATGATTCACATTCCAAATTCCAGGCTATTATCAAATGTTTCCCTAACAATTATGATGATAGACCTTTGATTATAGTATGATGATGATAATTGTGTTCACCCACATACTAGTGATTTATGTTCATTAATCATTCACTTACTAATATTTTTTCCCTCCCCTTCATTTTTTGTAAATACACAGGTGATTACATGTACTAAAGATAATGAGATATTTTAGAAAAATAAAGAAGAAGGATTTTAAAAAAATGTTTATATTTTATTTTTTATAAATTTTATATGATCCAAATTTTTTCAAGACACTAAACCACTGTATCTTAGATTTTATCACCATTATGTTGTATATCATAAAACTAATGTAACAGACATATAAGGAAATGTTGGGTCTCAAAAATATTCCCTTATTATAATGGTTTTATAAAATAAAATGGAAGTTAAAAATTATAATTTTTTTTCATAGTAAGTATTTTATAAATATAATTAAGATTTAAAGAAAATATTTCCCATATTAATATTTTTAAAAATTATTATTTTTCAAGGAATTATTTAACTTATAGTCTCTATCCATTTCTTAGGAAACTAGAAGGTAAACATAGAACTTATTAGGAAATGTGATTCTAGTTAATCCGAAGGAAAATGTTTCGTATATATCCTTTCCTAAACTATTGATTACATTTTAAACAATAATAATATTAATAACAAATTCATCATAAAGAAAACTACATATTTGAAGAAATATTATTCATAATGACATTTAAAAAAGATATACTTCCCAATATTTGAATTAGAATTCCATCCTGTTAATTTTAACAAAAATTATAAAAATGATACATCGTGGGGCTCTAGTTTTCACAAGATAGAAAATAAATCATGGAATTTGGAAAAATAAAATTTAATATTGTTAGAGAATAAATATATATACATATAAATTTATATCATGGATATATCTAGTGTAACCTGGGAAGAATAATTGAATTTTAGAAAGTCAACCTTTCCATAATCAATTTATTTTTTTAAACAATATATATATATATACATACATAGATATTTTTAATTCGTTCCATCACGAATTCTGAAGATGTTAACGACAACCCCCTCTGGTATTTTTTATGCCAGAGTTGTAAAACTAATTTTACCATTGTTAAATCATGCCATGATGATGACATGAATGATTAAAAGGTTTTATTATTTTAGGCCAAGTGATCCTCATAGGGTCTAGACATTTTTTGGGGTAGTTCTAGGTTTAGGGGCTTTCCATTGGAGGAAAATGACATTGGAGTTAGAGGTTATATCAATATGGCCCACATACGAGTTTGTAGGTTAGGATAACTTGAGGTCTACCTCATAGAGAGAATAATAATGATACGATAAGGTTTTATATTTGGTGTGAGGTACGTGATGGTATCTGAGATGATCAAATAGATAACATTGATCCAATCGAATGGTCCATGTTATATTTTGATTTTTTAATAAAGAGGACAATTCATACATTTTCTTATCCCACATCAATCCTTCATATGGTTTCATGATTCTATATATGATAAATTCAACCTTCATCAATCTATTTTTGTGTAGCATGAGGTGCTCTCCCGTATCCACACTACATCCATGGGTTTCATGGGCTACGCTAACCCACGTTGGCATGCCTTCCCACCTTTATCATAGTTATATGATTTCACCCTTCAAGCGATACACATCAGACAAATCTCTCATTTTTCCACTAGGTGGTCTCTTTAAGATGGATCCTGTGAGTGGTTGAATGTTCTGTAACAATTCACAGCTGAGTTAGACAAGACTAGATTATCTGGTAGGCCAAATTTTAATTATTGTAAAGGAATACATAAACCCATATGTTACATTAATTTCATAAACCATATATTTAGTGTGACTATAGATATTATGTTAATTTCTATTTATTTATTTTAATGTCAAATTAATATTTTTTATTATTAAATTACTATATTTTTTCAACATTATTTATAACCAATTAATTCATAATAATAAATACAATTCTATGTTTATAAAAAAAACTATTATCTATCTTTTTATTTTAAAAAATTATTCTTAATGAAATTGTGGATTTCATAATGATATATATATATATCATATTCCTTGAAAATTAATATTATATTCAAAATAAACTATATTATAATGATAGAGTTTTCAAAACAATAAATTTCCATACCTTAAAATAGTAATTTTAAGTAAATAATAATCAGTTTCACTCTCATTACACTTTTATTTAAATGGATTATATTTTATGAATTAAATAAAATTTTATTATTATGTAAAATTAGAATAATAAATCATATGTTTTCAAAATATTTATTGAATAATAGATCATATATTCATCAAGTTCACTAAAAATATATCTCATATCCCATTAATAACAAAATTTATTTATGATACAATTATTTTGATGTCACATTATACCTCCCTTGATGAAATTGTGTCCTGACAATTATTTTTCACATTAAATTTTTAACTCATGATGCCATGAAAATATAAAAAAAAATTCATCCCATAAATCCTTATTATTATATTTTAAATTAAAATTGTTTCAAGAAAAATAATAATAAATTAAATAAAAGTATGTTGTACTTTTATTAGATTACCCACATATTTTAATTGTTTCATTGTTCATGCAGATAGATATCTGATGCCTCAAAATAATGTTTTAGATAATCTTAATTGTCCCTTGATTAATTTTTCCTAACAAATCTCATGTATTTTGGGTTATATTGATGATAACAAAGAATTTTTATACGAAATAATTTTTTTAATAAGATAAAATTCCAAACATTATAAATAACATTATATTTATAAAATAACATGAATGAATATATTTTAAAACATTTAATCAATGCTAATACCAAAATACCATGAGTATGACCTATATAGAATTAATTTGTTACTAAATAAATATAGGTTGTGTGAAACATTTTAATCTCCATTGATGATAACATCATTTTTTTGATTGTTGATAAATTTGAGAATTTGGGATATTATTTAAAACAATACATGATCCATGATTATATTATGGTATAAATATTGTTTTTGATATTTTATTGTACTTATTGATGTATATTTGTCAATCGGAAAAGGTTTTTACATTTTTATAGCATACCTTTCAATAATGAAATCAACAATGTCATTCTAAATATATATAGTAGTTTTTTTATCTTCCTATATCGTTTTTGTAACTAATTACCTCAGTATAAATATGTTACATAACATGAATTATAATAAATAGAAATATACATAGAAATTTACTAATCAACATAGTTATATAAACATTACCTTTGATACCAAATTCAATAGACTGAGACCCTAACTACCCAAACTAGTGAAAAAACATTTTTTATATATTTTTTTAAAAAATTAATGGAATATATAAAACTCAAAGATCTTTCCCATTCGAGGAATTAAATTATTCAGAATACTTATTAAATACTTCAGTTCATATGAAAATTCTTTATAATGTTATCCATATGAAAATTCTAAAAACCACTGATGTTGTACACATCACTATTCATATGATTTTTTTAAAATGAAGTGTGAGATAAATGTTCTTAGTAATGAGTTTTTATACCAGTGGTAAAGTCTTTTTTCATTTTTGATGTATTTTAAAACATTTTATAAAATATTCAATTTTATTACATATATAATACATATAATAATAAATGTTTCCATAAAAAATAAATTAGGCTTGTCATTATACATAGAATAAATAAATATATAATCCTTAAATGGTATTTTATTTTCGAAATGAAATTTTCCACCAAAAACATTGAATCCATTGAAAAAAAATTATATTCCTCCTTTGAAATCATCTATATTTTACTTTTAAATTATCATATCTTTATAGAGTTTAAAAATACTTTGAAAACATTATAAAAAACCATAGAATACTAATAGTATTGAAAACATTACATTAGGAAAAAATAATATTAAGGTCATGGTTTCACTCCCTTTTTCTTATCCCAATAATAAAAAGCAGTGTTCCAAATTTTTAATAATGTTTCTTTATAAATCATTCATTTTCTTTTTAAAATCTATTAAACAAACTGTAAAAAATTTTAGTTATATGTAATTAATTTTTATGATAGAAATAATAACATAAAAAATTCAATTTAAAAAAATATACATTTAATTAAAATCCTTCGTTTCATAAAAAGTAAAAATAATATAGTAATTAATAGGAAAAACTTATAATATTTTCTTAAGGATAAAATACATTCAAATGTATTTTAGGTAACTTTTATGACAAGTATAGATTATTTAAATACCTTTAATCTTAAATTACATCCATAAATTTCAAAGAATTTTCGAACCAGAAACTGATAATTTGATCACCTTAAAACCAACTTGAACATTAGTAAATTAAATTATTGAAAAAAACAACTATAAAAATTGGATTTTAAAAGAGAGAAAAACATTTTATCTGAAAATAAATATTTTTTAAATTATTATAAGAATATCAAAATTTATAAAAAATGGGATTTAATCAGAGGAAACAAAATCAATTTTCCCTTAAACAATGGGGTTTTTAACAATATAAAAATGGTTTTGAAAAGAAATTGAAATTCATTTTCATCCACTACCTAAATAAAATTTTATGAAAACAACTTCACATATAATATGATCTTTTTGAAATAAGATGGATGTTATCAAATATAATGTATTTCTTAGAGTATTGATTTTATAAATATAACTATGAGTTTAAGATAATATTTCAATTTTTTAATCATTGAATAAATTATTATTTTCTAATGTGGGTTTCTACATAAAAACTCTATCCCTCACAAAAAATCAAAAAGTTAAACTTATATCTTTTGGATCACTTAAATTATAATTTATCCAAAAGAAAATTCTTCTTATATATTCTTACCAACACTATTCATTTATATTTAAAAAATATGAACGTGAATGACCCACTCCATTTACAAATAAAATGAGTAATTTAAAGAAATCATGTTTATAATAAAATTTTCATAAAATATAATTCTATTGATTTTTTTAGAATTGAATCCATTTGAAACTCTACATAATTAAAACCATCAAACTTTAATGAGTTTTAATTTCTACTAGAATATAGAGCAAGATAGAAATGTGGATAAAAATGATTTAATATTAATATAGAGTATATATAAATTTGTATATTTGATGTGTCTAGTGTTACCTAATGAGAAGATAATTATTTTTGACTTCCAACTAATATGTACTATATCTATGGTTTTAAATACAATTATTATATATAAATTAAAATTTCTTTTTCTAATTGGTTCCATCAATCATTCTCAAGAAGAATGTGAAAACTCTACTAATATTTTTTGATGTTGCAATTATAAAACTCATTATGTATTGATAGAATCATGTCATGATGTTGATGTGAATGGTGAAAATTGGTTTATCATTGTTTGTTGTGATATCTAAAAAGGGTCCATAATATTTATTTTCCAGTATAGGTGTTAAGGTCTTGTCATAAAAGGAAAATGATGGTGGATTTAGGGGGTATATAAAGTCATGGAATCTATGGGGTATACTAGTTGGGAGAGTAATAGTTCTATGTTGAAGGTAATAAAAGTAGAAAACCATGTGGTTTTAAGTATGGCATGATGTAGGATACATTACCTAACTTAATATAATGGCCAATACTGATTATATCGAATGGTATGAGTTATATGTGGATGTTTTTAAGTGGTTGAATAGTTCCAATCTTTTATCATTCCACAACAATCCTTTTTTTGGTCAGGTGCTTCTATATATGATAAAAACGTCCTTTGGTAGCCGAATTGCATGTGGTACGAGGTCTTCTCCCATATCTACACTACACCCATAGGCTTTACAGAGCATGTAGACCCACGTAGGGCCCTTGTCAGCTCTACTATGATCAATAGTGAAAAAATAGGTTCTATGATCTGACACACCCTTACACCCTTCCTCCATGTGTGATATCCTAGATGTATCCCTTTCATGGTCAAGAATTCTCTTACAATTCATGATGGAGGAAACATAACCAAGCTTTTTTTGGCCAAAATTTTGATTTGTTTTTTCAAACACTAATAGTAGACCTTATCTTACTATAATTTAAGAGACCATATATTCTGTGTGTCTTTAGCAATTTGGTTAATATATAATTTTATTATCAAAAAATATGGTTAATATTTTATATAATTGAAATATTATAATGTTCACACTTTATTTATCAAAATAGTATTTTGAAATAATATATATTATACTATGTAAATAAAATATAGTACTTTAACAATATTTTTTATAAAAATTTTGAAAATCAAATAAGAAATTTAAAAATGATATATAAATATATATGTGTGTGTATCTTATTTTTTGAAAATAAATAATATATTCACACAAAAGAGTATTAAAATCATATGGTTCTCAAAAGTATAAATTTTCATAACTTAAAAAATATTCTATGTAATTATCAATAAAATTCATAATTAATCTAATTTTATTAAAAATGGTTAAAAATTTATAAAATAAATACAACAGAAATTATCATATAAAATTAAAATAATAAATCACATATTTTCAAAATAATAACATTTATTTATACTAAAATTGTAGGTATTTTACACTATACACCTTAAAGGAATTGAGTCCTCATAATTATTTTTCACATTGACTTGTTAACTCATCATGTCCCCAATATATTAAAATTTGGCATCTGAAAACATTTTATTCATATATTTTAATTAAAATTATGTTAGGAATAAATCATAATAATTTAAATAAAAGTAGTGAATATCTTAATCAAAGTATCAACCTATTTCAATTTTTGTGTTTTCCATGATGATAGATGGTCCCCACATCATAATAAATTCATAGAGCTTATTCAATGTAAGTTTCTTCCTTTTTCCAAAATAATATCATTTAGTTTGGGTTATGTCAATGATAAACAATAAATATTTTTGGGAAGTATTTTTTTAATTAAATATAAGTTAAAAAATTTGGTAGTACTTGATTTCTAAACAAAACCCTTTAAATCAAGGTTTTCTTTCATTATACCAAAATTATATCCCAAAAGATTATAATTTGTTACTAAAGAAAAAATGATGCATGAAATTTCCCTTCTTCTACAAGAATTATAAAATCATATTTTTCTTCAAAATCACACAAAACTGTGGAATATTTTAAAATATCATGATGTTACAATTCTTTATGGGATATGTATGAATGTTGATAAGTTTGGATTTTGTTTAAAATAATAAATGGTTCATGATGATATTCAAGTTGTAAAATAAATGTTTGATATTTTATAAAACTAATTAGAGGAGAGTAGTATTTTGGAAAAATTATTTTATTTATATGATCATGAATTTATAATACCCATTGTAAAAATTTCATCTGAAAGAGATAGAAGTTCTTTTTTTGATCTTCTCCATCCATTTATTAATTTATATCCTCAATATGAAAATGGTATATAATAGATATTTTATTAAAAAATAAAAAATCGTAGAAACGTAACCTATATTTACCCAAATTGTAATAATCCTCAATGTTAGCTAAACTGTCCCTCTAATACCCAAAGAAAAAGTCTAAGACCTATAGTCCTTGATTAGCTGCTAAAACAATCTGTATATTTTCTTTGAAAAATATATAACTAAAATATATACAGCTCAAGGATCTTTTTTTGAATATATATTTGAATAGTTATATAATCCTTTCACATATCATATTTTAAATGTAAATTCTATATATAATTATTCAACACTATTAAATTCAAATATATAATTGAAAAAAATACACCATTGGTCATCTACTCATTACTAACCCTATGATTTTTTAAAACATATGGTAAGAAAAATATTTTTCAACAAGGGGTTTAAAACCACATGAAATTTCATTTTACATTAAAAGGTATTTTAAAAATAAATTGGAAATATAATATTTTCTTCCATACAGATAACATAAAATAAATAATTATTCCTTATATAATAAATTATTGCTTTCATAATAATCAAAATGGATTCTCCTTAAATCCATAAAATGTATATTATATTTTTTTATAATAATCTACCTAGAAAACATTGAATCATTTGAAACAAAATTTGATAACTCCTATATAAATTTCAAAATTTTACTTTTAAAATATACATATTAATTGATTGTAATTACACTCCCAAAACACATATAAAATCACGAGGCCACAAGCTACATATAAAATATTATGTTTCGGATAAGGTCTCATCTTGGGGTCATGGGTTCACTTCTCTTTCCTCATCACTATAATTAATAATGAAGCTATATGTTTTAAATAAAAAAAATTATTTTAACATCTTATTTCACATTATGTATCCATTAAAACCCGTTCAAAGATTTGATTTATTTGTTTTTTTTTAATAGTGAACTAATTACATTTTTCATATACATTACCAATAGTTTCCTTTATGCAAAGTCCTTTATTACATAGGAATTCAAGAAAATCTAAACATTCAATGGAAAAAGGTATGATACTTTCTTAAGAATCAAATAAATGAAAAATATTTTCATGGATATTTAAGTAAAAATATAGAGTATGTCCATACATATAATAAATAATAACATCCAAAATTTTTAAATATTATTTAATACATAACGTGATACTTCCAAAAAATTAAAACCAACAAGAAAATTAGTAAATTAAAATTTTGAAACAAACTCTTATAGAAAGATGCTTTCAAAATAGAATAAAAAATCTCTATTTGATACAATGGTTTTGGGAAATAAGAAGAACATTTTCCATTATATAATAATGGGGTTTCAAAAAATACAATAAATCTCAATTTTCCCTTATAAGAAGGGTTTTTTAACACCATAAAAATGTGTTTAAATAGAAATAAAAATTAATTTTCATCACTTACCTAAATATTTGTTTTAGAAAACATATTACCATATAAAAAGTGTCTTGAAAAAAATTGTATGATTTAAAATATAATTTTTTTCATTATATTGTGGATTTTAGAAATATCACGAAGACTTCAAGAAGATATTTCCATTACCTTAATCTTTTTATAAATTTTTATTTTTGTATAATTTTTAAATTTAAAGACTCTATCACTCTCCTAAAAACCTATAATGTAAATAGGGAACTGTTGCAACAATTTAACATTTTTTAATTTGAATGGAAATACTTATTAAGAATCCAAACTTATACTATTCATTTTTATTTAAATAATAAAAATGTGAATGGATGAATCATCATCCAAATAATTATTTTTAATTTCCAAAAAACCATTTTTAATATGTTTTTATAATATATTATTACAACAATTGTTATTCAGATTTCAACCATTTAATATTTTCCAAATTCTAAACATGATGCTTCGTTGAGTTTGAGTTTCTATTAGATTATAAAAATAGATGGAAATATAGATAAAAAATATTTAATATTTATGGAATATATATATATATATATCATGGTCATGAAAAGTGTATACTTAGGGGAAGGTTATGAATTTTAAAATATAGTCATGTCACAATCAATCTATGCATTTAAATATGATTTTGCAATTATACATTTGTGTATAGATGTTTTAAATTTGTTCCATTGAGTATATTCAAGAAGAAAACACTAGATTGAGGTTTTATTTTTTGATATCTTATTTTTAAAACTCATTTTAGAATGATCGAATCGTGGAATGATGTCAACATGATGGAAAAATTGTTTTCTCATTTTAGACTAAGAGATCTTCATAGGGTCCACGCTCGTATCTTAGAAGGCCAATGGTTAATGACATATCGTTGAAGGCAAATGATAGTGAAGGTGGAGGGTATATCAATATGGGATATATATGGGTTATATAGGTAGGTTGATGACTAGGTCTACATAAAATAAGGGACGAGAAATAAAGGACAAGGGTTTACGTTTGGCATGTGTTAGGAGATATTACCTGAGATGAATAAAGGGCCAACACAAAGATGATAAAATAGTATAAGTTACAAAATAAATGTTTTTATGTGGGAGAATAACACCTTCATTTTCTCATCTCACATAAATCCTTCAGATTTTTGGGTAATTTTATATATCATAACCAATTCTATTAGTATCTGAGCTGCGAGAAGCATGGGTTACAATCCCATATATACAATACACCCACATTATTCTTGAGAAAAGATGAAATGTGTTTTTATAACATCTCACCTCTAGTGATCATAACTATATTCACCCCACATAATCTATTCACCATCCCACTCTCACATACTACTGTAATGAGGGATGGAAAGGATAGCTCATGTGAATTTTTTATCTTTCACCCACAATTCATGGTTGTGTTGGCATAGCCTAGATTGTATGGTTAAAAAATTATTATTTTCTATTTTTAAATACTTGAAATTATTCCAAATGTTAGAATGATTTAAAAAATTATATATTTGGTGTGTCTTTAGAATTTATGTTCCTACATATCTTATTTTAATATCAAATTAATTTGTTCTATTATTTAATTTTTACATTTGGTGTACGTTTTTTATCACAAACAAATCTTAAAATAATAAATATTATACTATGTAAAAAAACACTAAAACATAACTATTTCATTTAGAAACCCCTACTAAATTAAATTGTTAATATCAAAATGATAAATATATTTAATTTCCATAAAAATAAAAATATATTCAAAACTAATTGTATTAGAATAATAAGATATTCACAACTATATATTTTAATACCTAAAAAAACAATTTCATGTAATTAATAATTACTTTCACATTTATTAAACATTTATTAAAATGGATGATAATTTATGTAATAAGATAAAAAGTGATTGTTACGTAAAATTAGCATAACCAATTACAACCTTTATAAATATTGAGTGAATAACTAAACATATTTTAATCATGTTTAATCAAAATATATTTCATCTCATTCTAATAAAAACATATATTTATAGTAAAATTCATGGTATATCACTTGAGAGTAATTAAAAGTCATTGATGAAGATGTTCTTGATTGTATTGAATAACACATTGATTTATAATTATATTATGATTTATGTTCATTTTTGAGAAGATGATCCTTGATCCATAGAGAAGAATCGTATACCATGAATATGAGGGCTAAACCATTACAAGGGTTTCCATGCTATGAATAGAAGTACGAAATTATAGTGAGATAAAGAATGATAATCATTGATTACTGTCTAGATGTAACAAGATAGGTCAATTCATAACAATTCAATCATGAAAAAACGTGGGAGTTCACTTGTGCTAAGAAGAATGTGTTTTACCAAAATATTCCATACATATGAATATGAATTCCCCCATGGATTAAATTTCTATAGATTTTTTGGATCATTTGAAGAAGGATAATACTAAGTCACATGGAAGATTAAATGAAGATATAATTGTCTATGGTTGATTAATAATAATGAGATAGTGGTTTTTAATGATTATTCAAAATAGAAAGATCACATTTCTTTTATTGAAGCAGTTTATCCATATTCAAATATATATATTTTATTCACATGATTATGAATATAAATATACAAGGATAACAGAAGAGAATTGGTGAGAATCAACTTCTAGATTTTGTATCGAAGAGATAGATGTTGATGAAAATATTTCTATAAGAAATCATACATCGAGGAAAAAATTGAAAAAAGAAGGAGAAGTAAAATAATACCAAACTATAATATCCATCTATTGTAGAAGATAAGTAAGGAAAATTTTTATGATATCTCTATATTATATAAAACATTAAAATATAAAGATAAATAATATTAAAGATGGATACCAATTAAAAGAGTCTGATATTCTCAGATATTGAGAATTTTCTATTATTGAATAACCTAAAATAATGATAGAATATTTATCTGAGTAAAGATAGCAATCCTAATCATGAAGAAGAACATTAATCATAGTGACATGAAGGGACCAACGTGCATCAAATTGTAATAAAATATCCATCAGTTATAGTAGATTATAACTAAGGAATTATATATACTCATTTTATATGGATATATCCAAGAGTTGGATGGTGATACATTTCATTATTATGTAGTGATGAAAAATTTTACACTAGAGAGAGATAGTATAGATATAATAGTTAGTAGATGGTGACACTAGTGAGAGTCAGTATAAAAAACCTTCTAAGAGATGGTGAAATGAGAAGGTTTTAGTCTAAATAACCTATCAAGATAAAATAAAAGATTTCTATTATTTAGACTCTTGTATTCTATTTTTTAATATAATGGATATATCTCTCTCAAAATTGACCAAAATGTAGAATGGATTTGATTCCAATATAAGGATCAAAACATGAATAATTTTTTCTCCTAAAATTTTTAACTTTTAATTGTGTATTTCATGTGAATTAATTACCTCAAAATCCATTTTTTATTATCCAAAATCAAAATTATGGGGAATTGGGAACCACACATTCAACTATTTTCCAAAAAAACCATAGTAGATTTCAAAATTATAATCTAGAAATCCACAACTAAAATTTTAAATTCAAAAATTAAAGGACCACATTCCATCACCTCAGTACGTGAAAACTCATGCTTACATCTCCCTTGAGCTGTCCCCAATATGGTCACCACATCATTGGTTCCATCAATCATACAACTATATTTAAAACAGAACCCACCCACACTATCATCGCTTCACCCTTGTCATCAACACTCCATAAAAAAATCACCAAAACCAAAAACTTCTTCAAAATAAACCAAATAACCATCCACCGGAGCCCAACAATACCACCATAAAAACCATTACAGAAAACCATCGAAAACACTACACAACCACTGAAATTGACAAAACATAATTCAAAAATAACTAAATCCACGAGAATCCACAACAGAAATCCAGAAGAAGTAGAAACAACAATACATAAGTAACCTCCAATAACCCCACAGGCCGCTCGACCAGCATGTCCCAAAACCTCTTGGTAAAATCATACCAGACCAACATGGTGAGGAACGATGGAATCAGATGCCAGAGCATAGGTTAAGCAAAATAAGGCCACAACATTAAGAAGAACTAACATCAGAACCATAAAACCTTCTATAAATATTCACAGATGGACCTTCACTAGAGAAACACACACTAAATATCGCACCATCAATGATCAATGTCTTGATGGAACCACCACGACCCAGAATAAGCCAACGATAGATGTGCCTCTTGAAACACAACAGAATAATTAGACAATACATCCTGTAGCCTCCTTTAAACCCATGCTATAGACTAACTGGGAGAGACGTGAAGGTAATAGAAGTAAGAGCAGAGTTCGAATTGGACATGGGTGCCACCAGAAAGACTTGACATCACCAATACCACCAAAAATAGCCATCGAATCCATCACTGAGATAGAATAACACCAAGATAGAGCTAGGAGGGAAGAGGAAGAAGTGGGGAAATGGGGAGATGAGACAAATTGTGGGCCTCCACCTCCAAATCGCTGCTGGGGAAAACCTTGCTTGGGAGATTATAGAGGGTGATGCCACTCAGAGCCTTCTACGTCATTATTTATATGTGAATGCATTGGGGGAATTCATATGTTGATCCATATATATGTATATATATATATATATATATATTTATCATAATTGATTATAAATGTTCTATTATTGAGTGTGATAATTAAAAGGAATGATGAATTTGGTAAAAAATGTAACACTAATTCACCACACCCCTTTTAGGTGACTGTACAATCCATCTCAGTGTTAAAACAAAATATATAGAAAATATTATGTATTTAAATACTAAATTTTAAATTTTTATATTTAATTTTATAAAAATAAAATTTAAAAAATATATAAATTAATAAAATTAATATTATTCCTTAAATAAAATATTCACATTGATATATAATGATTAAATATAATTTTTTAAGATAATTAATGATATATACATATTTTACTTATATGTTTTCTATTTTTATCATTTTGATTGAAAATATCTTATGTATAAATTAATTAAAATTTGAATATAATTATATAATTACCCATATAAATTAAAAATATTTAATCCTTTATGTGAATAATGATAATTTTAAAAATAATTAAATTTTTTTAACTGTAGTTAATAATTAATTATATTTTTATTTGTAATAAGTACAATATAGTTGTCTATAAAATTATATTTTAATAATAATATATCTACATTATATTAATTAAAAATATATTTAAATATATATATTTAAATTCCTAAATTTAATATTACATAGTTAAAATTAAAAAAATATTATGAAACAAATTTATACATTTATATTTTTCAAGTAGCTAATATAAAAGTCTCATATTATTACAAAGGCAATTTATATATATTTAATCATAAAATCTTAATAATTTAGTGTAATTAATAATAAGGTTTATATTAAATTTAATTATAATTTATGATATACTGAAAACAATACTCTGTAAATTAAAATATAGTGATATTATAGGGTTATTACATTCATGCATGGGAATTCATGTCAAATGTCAAATTATTTATATGTATTTGGGCCCTATCAAGGTTTTTGTAGGTTCAACATAGGTCATGAATCATGTTTGGATGTTTTCCTCTCCTTAGTGATAAAATTATACAGTTTCTAGAAGAACACAATGGGGAATATGGAATCCAGACATGGAAAGGGGCTTTATAAGTAACAAATTATTGGGGGCTAATAAAGGATAATACCATAAAATTTGGGCTCCATGACATTAATTCTGGGATAAAGGTTGAAGGTATATTTCAAGGGTAAATTATTGTTCACTAGATTTCTAAAGGTGTTTTGAGAAAGCTAGGATGATTTTTTAATATGCCCAAAAAATTAAATCCTTGTTCATAATCTTGGTCATTCATTATTTTATATAACTCATTCTTAAAAATTGTACCATGCTCATGTGTGATGGTCTTCATGTATAAGGGACCCAAACTCATCTAGAAAAATTGGTAAAGTCTTGATGTGTAAGTACCATCCTTTGATGTGAAGGGGTAAATAATTTGGTAAATAAATGTTGATACAGAATGGTTTATAAGTAAGGGTAATTGAAATTTTGAAAAAGGTATTGTGTGTAATATATGACTATTTATACATAAGGGATAGCAGAAAAGGGTTGATTTAGATAATTTTTAAGAGTTATCCCTATATGATATGTAATTGTTTTTGGATGATATGTGTCATTTGATGCTGGTATTAAATAAGAGTTGATTCAGACATTACCAAAAATTAAGGGTAATGGATTTGATAAGGACTAATCTAAGAAATAAGGGTTACACCATGATGTTCCTTGATTCATGTTTGAGAAATAATTATTTATTTTATTAAATTTAATCATAAATGGGGGGGGGGTGGTAAAATATTTAATCCAAAAATATAGTTATTATGATCCAAATCACATATATTTCTAAATATATTTCTTTAGTTTATTATAAAAAATATTTACCATTCTGTAGGAACCACTTAGAAGAAGACTGAAACCAGAAGAACTAACCTATTATCAAACCAGAAAAACTATGTATTCTGGAATCTAGCACTGCATCATGATCCACCAAAACTATCGTATCAAAATTTAAAATTCAAAATCAAAGAATGGAAATGATGAACTTCCATAGCCTCTGACTGATCATGTCATGCTCTGATCCACAAGATCTGATATGATTCAAACAAATAAAGCTGGAATCACAAGGCTCACGCTTCTTCCAACACATTAAACATCATCAAAAGTTGACCAAAATTCATCACAAACCATCATCTTCACCATCACCTAAAAAAATCGATCACTGAAAGCCACCAAACAAGATCAATGTGAAAGATCTATTAAATTATTAGTGTAGTTTAATAGGATCTTAAGGTCTTGTGACTGACCAATAATGAAACAACTTTTATATTCCATTGTACATAAGAGAGACCTAAGGGTATACTCTTATAGAAAATAATTGGTGTAGTTTAATAAGGATTATCTTACATAGGGGTGTGATTTTATGGTATTATGGTAAAGATACTAAATATTTTGGATAAATTTTATTCGGATGAATTAATTGACATGCTTCCAAAAGAATGCGATGGGTTTAACCATTGTGACTATGGGAAATGATGACCTTTTGGAATTGGGAGATGTCCTTCATCGATGTGATGAATATGGTTTTTAATGTTGTTTCATGTGTTAAAGAAGGTTTGTTTAGTTATTTCCATATTCATTTGGTGATTTCCTCTCACTACTAGAAATTTGCAGTCAGAGGAAAGCCTCTGAAAATTTATTAATAAAAGAAAATGCATAAATTAGGTACAACAATCCAGAAAAACAACTACATATAATAGAAACCAAACCAGTCACCATCCCCATTATCGAATATTTCCTATGCATTATTTGTTTACCATTGAGAACATTCATAGTACTTATGAACCTTGGAATATTTTCTTCTCAGATTCAACTTCTCCAAGGCTAAAAACTTCTCTGAATATTGCATATCCTTGTTTTCCATCCCAATAGAAGCTCTGGTAGACAATGACCTCAGAAGATAAGAATAATTCTACTTTGATTGTCGACATGCTGGACCAGTCATATTGTCCGCAAACCCATGAACTTTCATCCTATCACATTGAACAACAACACTAAAGGAAGGCCAGACCATACCACCATCTTTTTCCTTCTCACTATCCGAGATGTGACCCCACTATACCAAGATTTTAACCTCTCGATAACCACCCTTCGAACCACAATATTGCTAAAACTGATTTCAAGAATCAGTTGTGTTGGGGCATTAAGGCTGATCTACCAGGTTCTACACATCTTCACCAGTTGCAACATCCACTGGAGAAACAACCTACAAGAGACCACCGTCCGGCCTTGCAGCATTCTACTCTTCACGCAGAACCTACTCATTGTCCAGTTTTAGGAACATATTGCCTGTATAAACTGAGATTATCATGCGTCCAACATCCTCCTCCTGCTCTTGGACACATCAATCCACATGTTATGACCACAATGAGCTATAGGACAATGAATTCCCCACTGTATATACATTTCCAATTCCAATATCACACATTAAGTGATTAAAGACATGCTCAACTGTTAGATCCCATGGCTTACTTCCTATCTTCTGCAACGGAATCCTTGGCACGGAGAACCCAAGAGAAGATTTCCCTGACTCCTCATCCATAACATGGGTGTCCAACATCTCCTTCATACCAGACGAGAGACTAGGGACCTCAACATTATAGTCCTGGGATATCCCATGGAGAGAGGATGATGGTCGTGATCCCCCCTCCACTGCATTGCTAGCTAAATCTCGTCCCGTCCCCAGCACAAAAACTGAAATCATAGATTCTTCTACAACTGCACCGAAACTTCTAGGACCCCCCACATGAGTGACCTTCTCAGCAACATCTCCACCTCCAGCACAACGAACATCCTCCGCACGGCCCAAATTGGCTCCCGCCTCATCCCTTATCGCTGCCAAACCATCTTCATTGTTCCTTCTTCTCAGGTTCCTATCTAAATTAGTAGCATCAACCGCTCTACTATGACTCATTTACTTCACTTGTGAGCATCCCTTCATCCTCTCGTTGCGGCAGTTCAATGCCAAGTGCCCGCACCAGCTACAAGACACACAGTAGTGCATACACGATTCAAAAACCACATCATGCTTCCAGCGAAACTCTCTATCATAAGTGATCTATATGCTTCAGACTAGTTTCCTTGTAGCATCAACTTTGACACAAATTCTCGGGAAAATTGGTTTACAAACCAACTCAGTACACCAATCAGAGCACAAAAACCGTCCAATCAAATTACCAATTGCACGCAAAATAGAAGGGTTCTGGAAGGAAATCAGATGCCCCGATAGACTTACCCAGGTCACAAACGTCGAAGGATCTCACCACATATAGAAATCAATGTTCCAGAGAAACAAATAGTATGCCACTTCATTGCATCTTTGAGGGGCCTTGGACCAGGCGTAGATCAGATCTTCGTCCGAACCAAAATAAATCATGAAGTGTCGTTGACCACGTAAACTGATTACCTCCCACTCCTTTAGCTTCCACAAGTCAGAGACAAAGTGATCAAAGGATTCAACCGAGGTCCACTGGAGATGGAATAAGGAAACCATTGTGAGTTTTCAAATATCAAAGGCACTGTTAATCTCCTCCTGTAGCCATGAAAGTTGAGGAGCCTCTCCGAAAATTTTGGGTTTCTTTAGCCGAGATATGGATTCTCAGGAAGGACGAAATAATACCATCTGAGATACTCTTCCTCTGTGGGAGACAGCACAATGCTCCCCCCTCCGATCGGGAGGGGGGAGTAGAGTTTGGAGACATTCAAGCTAGATCATCGTCAGAGGGTAGGATCTAGGTCATCACCGGAATTCATCTCATCTAGGTCAATTTCCTCTCACTATGTTGATGAGTTATTAGTGTTCATGTGGATAGAGAACATGGACAATGAGCATTGTCATGATAATAAGTCAGTAATTTTTAAATGGATAAAATGACCATAAAACATGTGATATATGGTTCATTGGGGTCACATTTCCACAAGTGATGGTTATAGTTCAATGGGTTGTGTGTGACATTTCATGGTATGATATTGGTTTGAAGAAAATGGGTAATTTCATTATGATCATTTGTAGAATTTCTATTCCACTTTAGAACTATCTATAGTAGGTTAATGATCACTCATGACAAGTTAAGTATGAGTTAATAGGGATGTGTGGATTGCTCTAGTTTCAAATTGTTACACTTTTCATACCAATGTATATATACGGATATTATATACGAACATCATTGGTGGTGGTCTACACTGTTTATATAAACACCCTACTTGGGAGCTCATAAATATGGGTTGAAATTATGTTTCATGGAATATGTAAGGTTAAGAGATTTTCATCAAGATTATAGTGAAGACATAAGTGTAGGTAGCTCACTTGTTTAATGTTTTGGTTTTGTAATAAAATCATGTTGTTTATTAGTTCCCTTACGGGAAATTATTGTGAATATTTTTGTGCACGTACATAAGTGAATAGTATATGAGAAATTATTTTATTATTTTTTATTACTTATATGATATTGTATATGGTCCACTTTTTTTATTTTATATACCCTTAAGATGGTTTTCAAATGTTATTTAGTTATACTTCAAATGTTGTGCTGTTATTATTATTTTCTCAATTTAGAGGGTATAGTCTGAACCCTATCATCCGTTGTACACGTGTTCCTAATTTTTGGACTTTATAATTTCTAGATTCACAAATTAGGTTTATTGGAACACTAATATGATTATTATATAATAATCATATTAAAGATATTATAATTTAGTATTAGTGTAGGTTGAGATAAAATGAAAGTAATATGTTTTTTGTTTTTTTATGTGATAGATAAAGATTTATGGAAGTAACAAACCTTTTATTAATATAATGTTATATTAATATAAATAATATGTTTTGATTGAATTTAAATTTACCTAGTAAATATTAATTCTTGTACAGGTTTTTATCCTTACAGTTCAGAAATATGAATTGAAAAATGGGCATTTGATATAATTATGTTCATATATTGTCTCATATCCCCAAGATTCAAGATGTGGTAAAAATACATTATTATTTTTTTCATGTGAGGCTCACACAGCATGTGTGTTCTTACTTGTAATTTCCATTGGAGTTTAAGAATAGAAATGAGAGACATAGTTTAAAGTGTCAGCAACAAAAGATATAATCTTTTCCTATATAGATTATTGGTTTCATTCAAACCATCCAGACCATGGATATGATTTGTAGCGAGAATAACTATGTGTATCATTCATGCTTAAGATGCATGTAATAACTGAACTTGACAGAAGTAGGATTGTCCATGTGTCCAAATATTATAGTACTTGGTAATGGAAATGAAGTGTATGGGAAACTGGGCTTGATTACTAGTTAATGGTTTTCTAATTTGTGATATCTATATTGATATATCTATATTGAGTATGGTTATTGATACTTACCAGGAACCCACACGGATTTCCTCTATTGAATTATCATTTGGTTGGAGATTTTTTTCCCATAAATGATTGCAAAAGATTATTCTTGTGAGGGATGAATTTATCATGATATTAAAAAAGGGCTTCTCATGTTATTATGTATGCCACAAAAACTAGAGGAGTTGTGGTATTGGTTTGATGAACAACATAGTGCGTGTTTCATTTTAATTTTCATGTATGTTGATCAGTGAGAAGAGGGAGATGATCAATGCTTTTCTTACCATGGGTGGGAGTTCATATAAAATATCATCGTTTTTTCTAAATAAATGGTAGAGACTATAAAATAATGTAATGTATTGATTTTGTAAATATGATCATGGATTAGATCGATATTCCACTTAGGAAAAGTTTTCAACTTATTATGTATATGTTTAGAGGACCAGAGAAACAGGGGTGGGATGTATAAGTATATACTCAAAGACATAACGGGGTGACATGAATACACTTTGAGTAGAATTTCATTAATAAATACATTACATAGAAATATGGTGATGATATGGAGTGTGAGTTTATGAACATATTATAAGGGGAAAATTTATTCATGGAATATACTGCATGATTCAATGATTTTTTTTAATTTTCATTGAAACTGGTGAGAAATGAGATTAATAATGTATGGAAATTCAATTGTGGTTTAAAAAAATATATAATGTTTTAGTTAATTATTCTTAGATTAAAATTTTTTAGAAGGTGGTAAACCCAAAATTCATAGTGGACTACACAATGTTTGATGGGAGTGTACCAATATAGATAGTAGTATCATGTCAGGAAAGTATTGATTCTCTAGGTATCAAAAAGTGGGGACACAATGAGACCTAGTATAGATGTTAGAGGAATTTTTCATTTTTTTATTCATGTATTGGGTTATCAATTATGTGTTTATAATGTTAAACAACAACAGATATTGATTCCTAGTGAGATTGACTGCCGATGGAGTGTTGGGTGTGTAACATGATTGGATATATGGGGTGGTTTCATTGGATAACCATACATTAAACTATGGATTAATAGTCATGTAGTATATATGAATCGAAGGATATACTTGTAGTGGTACTACGAATATGAAACTAATGTTTTTTAGAAACAAGGGTTAAAGGAGTGGTAGGGGTACTCTAGAGTGGTAACGTTGGATAATAGTGAGTGAATCTCTATATAGATGACAATTATCATAATATTTATTTGTTGTTTAGTTTTATGTAATCAATTCGAAATAATATATGAATCTTGTGGATCTATTGATAGTTAATGATATGTTGTGAGGCTGTTGGTTTTTATTTTGTAAGATGGGTACCAGTGCCCAATGTGTATATATAATGAACAGATTGACAAGAAACTAGTTGAGGTGTTAGAATTAGATATGTTTTATGGTAATTGGAAGGTAAATTGGTATTGGATAATATGTAAAGAAATAGTTTGGATTGGGATTTTACCAGGACTTGGTTTTGATGCAAGATGATTGTTGGTATCAATTAGATGAATGACATTGATTTATAATTTTTGGAATTCTTGTGTTCTTGGATGATATATTGGTATGATAATTTTTCATATTATATAGTTTGGTTTTGATGTTAATTTGTAATAAATACATATGATAGGTATTTTATAGAAATGAAAATTCGATATTAAATTTTGTCAGATCGAATATTTGGGATTAAATATATTCTTTCAATATCATCACAATGTTCAAAGAATACATCGAGAAGAAAAAATTGGTTTTGGTAAGGGATTGTTAGTGTGTAGCTTTAGATAGATTAAGGAATTCATATCATTTTGTTGGGTGATTATAATTTCTTATGTATTTAGTATTAGTAATTTGGTTAAAATATTAGACCAATTGTGTGTCTTTTGAGAATGTTAAGATGTTGGGGTGTTAGTGTATGTTTGGAATTGTGTTTGGGAGTTAGATCAATAATAAAGAAAAAATTCAATTGATGTAAGAAATAAATGCTATAATAGAGGTTATCCTGACATGGTGATGACCAAAAAAGAAATTATTTTTTTTTGTTCATCAAGGACCACACCATAGACAAGGTGAACTAAGCTGTAGATGATGGGATAAAGGATGAAAGTTAATTATATTCATAAATCATTAACAATTGAATTTCTGTAGTTGTTTAGATAAGGGATATATGTTGTTTATAAATGTTTGATTTTTTATGTGATCATACCTAATGTTATTCATGTGTAAGGATACAAAAATAATTAATAAATTGTTAAAGTCATCACACATAAGGGAACATTACTGATCAAAAAAAATTAGTAAAACATAGATGTATTAGGATAAATTTGTGATGTCTAAGAGAAAAATTCATGATATACATATATACATGGGTTGATATATAATGGTTATTGTAATTAGGTAAAAAATAGGATTGTATCTAACATAGAAGAGTAGACATTTAAGGCTTGGTATTTATGGGTTTCTCTCTAAGATACATGTGGTTTTTCACTGGATGAATGATGGTTTTCTATGTGGTATACATTGGTTTTTTCAAATGATATGTAATATTTTATTTTGAGATTACCAAAAAATGAGGGCATAAAGTTAGCATAGAATCACACTTTGATGGAACTATCACGACTGGATTCAATGTATCTAATTAATTAAATAAGTAAATAATTAATTATTTTAAATATTAAAATAGGGATTATAAATTTTATCTGGGTTTAATATTGGTACATTGTAACTCTTATCACTCTATTACCCTTTTATACTTCTTGAGAGATGTCCATTTATTATTATCCATCTCCCAATCCTTCTTGAGAGATGTCCATTGATCATATCTAGATCTTTTAGGGTTCCTCAACAAAGGATTCTTGCTAATATCTAGGTTGGTGGTTCCTTTCTATTTTCAATGTTATACATGTGACATGTGTTGTGTGATAAATGGTAGAGTTTATCATCAAGTGATTGATTGATAATGGAACCAATTTTGTTTTTTATTATTTTTAAGAATACATTAGCATAGTATCATTTGAGAACTGAATATAGTATTAACGTATGAAATAGAATAATTGGTGGTGCGATTTTATAGTTTTTTTGTAATTATGTCATATGTTTTGGATAAATTTTCATGGGATGAAATGATTTATGTGGTTTATTTGGAATGTGATGGGTGTAACCAATGTTACTATGGGGATATCGATCACTGGAAATAGGGTGAAACGGTTCACCAGTGTGATATGGATTTTTATTACCATTACTCTATAAATCAATAGACTTTCAGAAAGTTGTTGAAAAATATTGTTTGTTATTTCGTTACATTATTTGGATGATTTTGTTTTCTGTAGGTACAAATTCGATTAGGCCCATGAAGTGGTTTTAAAAAAAAAATTTAGTTCCCTATGTAGATTAATTGTCTTATGGATTATAGTGTTGACTATAGTCATAGATAAGGGATACATTATAGGTGGCCACATTATCTTGTTTTGTAACTAATATTATTGTGTGGGAACATTATTATATATTCATATATGAAATATTTTGGTGATAAAAAATGGTCTTAATAAGGGACATGTTTCATTATGTGTTGGGATTTTTCAGCCTATTGAGATAGAGGTTGGAAATGAGTATGGATAAATATATGATATGAGATTTAATTTGAGGATGTTACATTAGTGAATCATGGATTACTTGGTATGATAAAAATTATTATAATAAGTGTTTGAAATTGTGTGGTATAGGATTGGAAGGAAGGTCAAGGGATATTCTATTATGATAGATTGTATATGCGTCATTCCACTCCAAAACATGATGAGGTAGGTAAAGGCACACTTTTGGATATTCAAGAACAAGTAGATATGGACAGGTTTTGTCATTTTATATTAATTTATTTCAATTTTATACACCAGTATAAAAATGGATAATACCTTGTTACGTTTTTGGTGGTGTCTAACCAAGTTCAACCTCACAGCCTCTATAGTCCATCCAAATGTATTCATAATTTTCAGTTCATGGTATAAGTAAGGGAATGGTTTTTTCATTAGCAATATAATTGACATGTAATTGACAATGAGTTGGTTGCTGAATTTCATAGTTTTACAGAATGGTCAGGTGGTTCCTCAATTTTTCACTTGCAAGTTCTTTTGGTAGCTTTTGTTTGTGTATATATGTGACCAGCCTAGGGGAAATTCAATTGGTTTTTTCATAAGTGAAATGAAATTATATATATATATATATATATATAATTTTTATAGTATGTATTCCATTGAATGTTATACAACATTATTTAGTGATGATTCTATTGATGCTGTGTTATTTTTTTTTATTTAGAGGGTTTTGCCTCCTCATTATCACCACATTGACTCTAATAACTAATTGATACCCTTTGACTTATAGATTGGCATGCTGGAGGTATATTAGTGCTTTGATCTGGTTAATATAATGTGATATGGGATATGAAGTTATATTTATATGTATATATATTAAAAATATTATATAATATTATATTTATATAATTAATATAATTTTATAAATATTATTAAAAAATATCTAAATAAAAATTCAATTTATATTATAATTTTAATAAAGAATATATAAAATTATATAATTAGTAATTTATTTTAAATTTATTATTATTAAATTCAATTTTTAAAATTTATATATTTATTTATATACTTATGTATAGTAAAAAATATTTTCACATTTAGATATTTAGATTATATGATAATAAAAATTAGTCATGTTGAAATATAATTATTAAATATTAGTGTTTTTATCTGAAAAATTATATATACACAAATAAATTATAATTTTATTTTATTTTATATTTTGGATACATCATATATATATATATATATATATATATTTTTAAAATATTTATTCATTTAAATAATTTAATGATATTTATTTAAATAATACATATTCATTAATAAAAATAATAATACCTTTAATTATAATATAAATTTACTAATTATGTTAATAAAAATTATATTTTTATATCATATCCACACAATACATATATCTATTTAAACATTTAGTGATAATAATATATCGATGAGTTAAAAATTTTGATCCCATTTAAATATAATTATAAAATTTTTGACACCAATGTTTATTGTTTTAAAATCAATAGTATTGTGTGAAAACATTCATACATTATTATTTTTCAAATATTAGATAAAAATATTATATTTATATATTTTTAATATATATAATAAAGTAATTATTAAATTAATATTATTTAAACTATAGTAGATAGTAACCTCTTAGATATTCTTACAGAGCTTTGGTTTAATATTTGGTAGATTAATTAACCATATTTAATCTTAACATAGATAAATCGAGAAATATTAGCACCTATGGTTGACTTAATAAAGATCTCTATGCATGATTTAATCAAATCTTTTTAAGAATAACCCCTTATGTAGAATCAATAAAATAAAATTCCTAAATCATTCCCAACAGAGATTTTATTGAAAATAGATGTACCAATATTATCAATAAAGATTATGCTAATAAAGATTTATACATAATATTAAACGTAATCTCTATAAAAAACATTGAATTTTCTCCTCTCTCTAATATTAAACCATGATTTATTACAGCTACATTTAGCACTAAAAACGATTTATCTTCATTAATACTAAATGTAATGGTGACAAATTATTAAATTATCAATGATTATGATTTTAGTATAAATAAAAGGCTTATTTTATCAGTGGGTTTTCATAAAAACTGACAAATCCCTTACCATTATTATAAAGGTTTCTTAATCATGCCACCCATTATTAATATAATACAATATCTTATTGAAATAATATTTTTACACAAACCACAACATTTTCTAAAGGAATATACTTCTAAAATCAAACACATGAACTCTCATCATACCATGATATGTTATTAGTGATTGTTTGGATTATTCTTCATATAGAATTTATTTATAACTCAATTTTAGAAATTTATTCTTAAATACATTACATAAATATGAATTTAATTGATATTTGACTTAGTGTCATATGGTGAAATTTATTTTTATTCATTGAATTAATATTACTTGACTGGTATATTGGTTTAAGATTATATTATTTAGAATCATGGTTATATTATTATTTAACTGATGAAATAATTATTTACCTATTTAACAAACTTAATACAATTGAAGAATTTATAAAAATTATATATTATTTGATGTTTTAATGAATAGATAATAAGTTTGAAAAATCATTTTTTACTATTTTTTTTGAATATGTGGTTATTTAGTTGTTTCCCCTGGTAAAATGTTTTGAACACCAAAATATTTGAATGATATAGGACATAATATGTATTAAATAATTATTTTCATTATCAAGAGTAATAATTTAAATGATAGTTGAGTGTTTGGTCTTTTGATTTAATTTTTCATTGAGATTATCCTGATAAAACAATGATTTTTTTAGATTTAAAGTATTTTTTGGAATTATATTGAATTAATTGGTTACATGTGCATGTTTTTTATTTTGTATTCTATAAATAAAGTATTTTTTGTTTTTCATATTTTAATTTATTAATTAAATTACTAAATTGATGGAGTTCTACTAGAGGAATTTATAAATGAAATTACTAATTATTTGGTTGTCATATTAAAGAAAATATTAGTTAATTTCACAATGAATTTTATGGGTTGTGGAATATTGGATTTTTGATAACTTTTGGTATGATGTAATCAATTTAAAACTATTTTGGTTATTAAGGATGTGTTTGTTTGGTATATTATTCATATAAGTTATTATTTTAAAGAAATTTTATAATGATTTATTGTTTTAGTTGGTTTATCTTTCACGTAGATTCATGAAAAGTAATATAATCCATGTGAATTATTAACAAATATGAAAATTGGTATTTGGTTTGAATATATTTTCAATTATTATTATGAGGCACAAAACATTTTCTTTGTAAAATAATTTTTTATATTTGAAATTTGTTTAAACACAGCATCTAACAGTATTTACACATCAAATAATTTCACTTCCTTTAGTGGAGGTGTCAAACTTTGTTGTGGTTTTGGACATGGATTACTCCCATATTTATGTCGCACCATATTTATTCAAATAGAAGAGTATTTTCAACCCACGAGGTGTCATTACATCCTTCAAGGAGTCATGTTTTTAAATTATAATCACTGATACATAAAACTATATATTAAAAGGTTCATTACGAACTCATGTTTGAGGTCCATTCATAGGGGCAATGATCCATAAACATAAAAATTAGTTCAAATGTAAAAATAATATTATTTTTAATTATTGAAATAAATATAAAAATAATTCTAGTATAATAATTATGTTAAAAACATACTGATAAATTTAAAATTATAGGTCATGTGATATTAAAACTAAAATCATTGATTTATTATGATGTTATTCATAGAATTAATTCTTAAGAAACGATTGGTCATGGTGTGTTCTATATAACTTGTAAAATTTATCTTTTCCCATGACTGATTACATTAATTATTTTAATAACTTTTTAATACAAAACAATATTTAAAATTTCAAATTTATACCCATTCCATTAACATGAATGAACTCAATTAACTGAATTATGTACTAAATATAAATAACTAAATAAAATGATAATAATAAGGTTTTTTAATAAATGAATACATGAAAATTATTTAACTCAACAAAAAATAAAAAATTAACATTGAAAATAAATGTACATTAACAATATAGCACTTTATGTTAATAATATTATAAAAATTACTACCCACAAATGATGTCAAAAGAACTAACAAACTAATTGATATTAGACATAATATATATACATAAAATCATATCTATGACAAACCAAAGTTCATTTATCATTATAATATTTTCATCTATGTACCACGGTGAACAATTGATTCATGAATTAATATCCTTTAGTCAAACCATGTCCTCTATTTACAGAAAAAATTAATCATTAGTTTTTCTTATATCTACCATATTATATTTTATATTATTTTTAATTAAATGAAAATTTATTTTATCTAAGTAGAGTGTTATATAAAAAAATATATCACATTTCTATTAATTATAATATATTATTGTATTTTTTAATGTAATAGTTTATGTAATTTAAGAATATAAAAAAGTATACATTATATACAAACCTATTTTATTTTTTTTATTGTTAGATATGAATATTGTTTAAACAAAATAAGATGCATATGAATTTAAAATGAATATATTATAATAATTTGATAAAATATTTTTAAAATGGGGTAAAGTATTCATTAAATTTCTAATGGAGCATAAAAATGATGCTTCCCAAATCATTTATCCATGATTATAATTTCAATTGTAATGATGAATTTTTTTTAATGTGTTAGAATAGCACTTGATGTATCCTATAGTAGATCAAATATATTAATGTGGGACTAAAAATAGTGGATTTTTGACTAGAAAAAACACTACTCCTTATTGATCATCTGAAATGAGTATAGTTATAAATGATAGTTGAGATCGTATTGAGGAAATGATTACAGTAATTGAGGACGACTTAAATATTTTACAAGGCTTTTTATATTTCAATAAAACATGAAAATGTGTAATTGTGTTCTATTTGTATTAAATACAAAAACATTTCCCCCATATTGATGATGCATATTTTTGAAATATAGAAATAGATCGTGAAACACTGAATTTACATAACTACTTTATCTCTTGAATAATATGTTACCAAAATAAAATAAACATCAATTTAGACAATTTTAGTGTAGTTTAATGTTAAATTCAATGAGTATGATCTTTAAAATAATATATACCTATATAAATAGATTTATTTTATTCATAAAAACCATGAATAACATAAAAATGGCCTAAGTGTAGCGCATCTTAGAACATTAAATAAAAATAAAGTCTTTGAAATGTTGTACAATACCTTCTAATCATCCGAGATATAAATTACTATATGCAATTGAGGATTCTACAAGTAAATATGTTTGGAAAAATAATATAAAAAAAATCAATATTGAAAATGATTTCAATCAGTACACTCTCCTTGTTGATGGAAAATTTATAATTGGTAACCTAAATTATGAAACAAACTAATCAAAAATTATCTTGAAGTTTATATAGAGGGAATTCATCCTTTTTTTAAATGTACCGCTCACATAATATGGGTTTTTTCTATAAAATATAAATTTCCACAACTATAATTTAGGAAGTCTAAACAAATTATATTTTATTAGCTTATATCATGTCTAAAAAACCTGGTAATTTTATATAGATTTATCTATCACCACTGATTTAATATCATAAATTTTTGTGAGATTAATGTATTATGTTATATGATAATAAATGAAATGAAGAGTTCACATTGAAAACTTATTATTCACATGAAAAATGACTTTCCATATTTTTTTAATATATCTATACAAAAAATTAACATAATGTTAGGGTGTCCCATTTGCGGATAAGGTACAAAAATACTTAGGTTAAACATTCCTTTAAGAGAGTGTTTCATGGAAATTATAAATTTTAACTTGGAGGAAATAAATAATGATAATGGGAAACACCATTCTCTAATAATTTATACAAGTATTGAACATTTAATTTATTTATAGGTGACGAAGAATTTGAGAAGGTAAATGATATTTTCAATGTGATTAGAAAACCATTTTTTTGAAAAAACCATAAAAATGGTTTTGGAAATGTAACCATTCTTTTGAATTAATATGATGGAATTTTTAATATTTTAGATGTTTTCATTATATCAAAGACATAGGAATAAGTTTTGTTATTTTTTATTGGAAAATTATTAAATTAATTAAAAAATTGATGGAATTAAATCTCGAGAATAGATTAGTAATATGGGTATAAGAGAATTTTTAGTTCCAGTTAATGGTGAATGATGGAAAGTTTTTCAACTTTTCATTTACAGTAATCTCATTAAATATATTTTTTATTTTTCAACTTCTTCAATAGTTTAATTGTTCAAGAGGGGTATTCATTAATAATAAACATAGTTTTTTAAGGATTTATTTTAAGAAAAATGGATTACAATTAAATTACACCCATGTTTTGATGAAAGTTATAATCCATGTTGCATTATATTTTATTTTATATTAAAATATCTGGCACAAATTAGCCAATGTAGGCATATTTATTTTATAAATACAAAGAAATTATTGAAACCTAGTTATGTTTCCAACTATTTGAATGGAAATATTTATCATGTTATGTGAATTAGAGATGTTATTCCTCACATTATTCTTCCATATAGTCATTCACTCAATGGTTCGCTTGGGAAGAGAGATTCAAATAGGTGGTTTTTTACATTCTATATAGATTTACCTCATTGAAGAATATATTAATATATTGAATGTTAATATAAAAAATTAATGTTTGCATAGAGATTGTATAACAATGAAATATATTAATAGTGGATTCATTGAATACCCAAATGAATACATTTTTCTAAATGGATAATATTTCCCTCTAAAAATATCATCAAAATAAAATCCTTTTCTGTGAAGTAATTTTAAGAATATATTTATTTATAATTACAATTATTGTGTAGTATTATTTTCAACATTACATTTTACATGAAAATTTTGAGGTTTCACCATGTGTTGAGACTCAAAAATTAATTTTTTGTTATTTCAAACCATCATGGGTCAAGGGTTAGATATGAAATACACATAATCAAAAATCTAGAGGATTTTTTAAATAGTATGTTTTTATGATGTTATCAATATATATAAATTTTAGTCCATAACTACTTTGATCACTAGCTACATAATTAAGTATACTTGTATTATCTTATAATAGTTTTTAATTAAGAGTTATATGTTCTATACAATGGAATATGATGAACCTAATTTTTTAAATAATAGTGGACTATATCATATGATTGAATTGATGAATATATCTTGTACCAAGAGTAAAAATACAATTTACCTAAATATGTAATAAATTCGCAACATTAGGGAATTTGGGATGTTGGATTATCTAATATTAAATTTTGTTTGTTTTTTTGATTCAAATGGGTCGATATTTGGAGTGAAAATAAAATCAATGAATTAAGATCTAGAAAAGTACATTTTATTATGTAAAATGAAAAGGTTATAATATTAATAATGGAATCAGGTGTAGTATATGATTTTTATTCCCAAGATCAAGAAATCATAAATGAGTGAAATGTTCATTTTTCAACTAAAAAAATTCCAGGTTCAAATTAAATTCCATTGAAGATATATATTTATTTGAAAATTTGAATAAATTTTTTGTGGTCCCAATATTTATAATTCCATATAGGTAATATTTGATGGGGGGGGGTGGTTTCTTACTTTATAGAGGTTCCAAATCCCATACTTCTTTAATGGGGAAAAGTGTTTAATCAGCAGGTAAAATGTTTCGAAAACATTTTTTTACATACAATGTGTTTCCTCAAAATATTATATGTTTACTATTGTATTTATATAACATAAATTATATGTTTTATTAGTTTGGTAAATAATGTATTTTGAAATTTCTAATTAAAAAATCATTAGGAACAACATTGTGGTGATGTATAAACTGAGAAATTTTTTGAAGGTGTGATTTTTTTGATGGATTGTAATAACCTACTTTTGAGAAATTTGAAAACAATTATTTTATTAAAAAAATATAGTAGAGTAGTAAATTGATAGTATTCATAAAAATTATTTTGTTGAGAAGTAAAGAATAAAAAATCAAAGATGTGTGTCATTCATTTGGTAAACCTATTAACTTCAACAAGACTATTCTCATTAAATACAATGGGTCTAGTGCTAGAATTTATATTACATTTGATATTGATACATGGAACAATGTTGTGTATACATTGAAGGAATATATTTGGGTAGAAATTTGGTTAATATTATGATATAGATTCATTATAATATTTAAAAAAATAATTAAATATTAATATACTATTTAAAATTATATTTTGAGAAGAAAGTAGAACACTAACCATTAAAAATATTTTCACACATTAAAATCCAAGAAGCCTTGGATGGTTTCATTCATTTTTGGATAAAGGATGTATTGATGGTATATTATAATTGGTATTACATTATTAAATATAAAATTTAATGATTACTTTGATTATGAATTATTAATTTATATTTATAAAAAGGATGATAGAAAATAAAAAATATATATCATGACCTCCATAACCCTTCAATAATGTGAGGAATCAGTACACCTCAAATTAAAAAAATGGTATGTTTTTAAAATATAGTAAAACTATTTTTTATATATGAAACATTAACATAATTATATTACATTATTTATTTATTTATTGATGAATAAAAATATTACCCCACATCAATCCAACATCATGTACTTTGGAAGGTTCATGAAAATAAAAAAAGTCTACATTAAAAAATTATAAAATAAAAATAACTACTTATTGAAACTATTTTTTTCTCTTTTGAATTAAAAATATATATCCACTTTTTCCAATGAATGACTAATTTTAATGTCTCTCAAGAATATAGAATAGTATGGGAATTTAAGAGGTGTTGTTTTTCTAGTGTCACAATGAGAATACATTATGAATGGAAAGACACATAGGGATATAGTTGAAAATTGAAAATTTTATAGAAATAGATATATAGACTAATGAAAAATGTTATGTGTTATGTTGATGTGATAAAATAGATTCTTTAAAGTGATTAATGATAAATATCAACACTGTGGTATTCATAACATGAGTTGACACTATCATAGTTTTAAGTAAATTCATTACCCTCAAAGGCCAACCTTACTAGAGAGAATCAATTTTTTCATAACACTTTATACTAAATTTTAATCAAATATTTACTAACGATTTTTTTTAAAATTTTATACATGAAGAAATCTATTTTGATTTATTTCTATCAGAACCCAGTCATAATATATTTGAGAGAGGTAAAATTTATAAAATTCAAGGAAATATTCTATATAAAAAACTTCTAAAGGATAATTTAATATTGAGGATTTATAAAGGACATAATCCATGAATTGTGCTACCTATAACCCTTAAAGATCTTGATGTTGACAAGGTCATACTTGTTATTTGAATATTTATATAATATATGTTTATTTCTATAAAGATTTATAATGATATTGATTTTGTTTAATTTCAATAAAAAATTAAATGAGAAAATTGTAATTATAGAAAAAAAGTATAAATAGAGGTATGTTACTAAAAATGGATAAATTGAAGGGGAAATATATGTATGAGTCATCAAAATGTAAAGGGTAAACTTATAGATTGAGATAAACTTTTGATATTAGATTTATCACAAAAATTTCACTACCAAATTTATTAATGTTATAAGCTCATCCAGAAAAAATTCCATAGAAAGGCCAATAATGACAACGAAGAACACATTTTTAATGTTTCAATTATTGAAATGATTTTTCTTCAGAATGTAAACCAAATTATGAAGAGATAATGTTTATAATAAATTATTCTGATTTTATACATGAGGTTTATTTCATAAATTTGTTTTTCAATAAAATATTATACATTTTTTATTGATGTTTAATATTTTCCAATTTTTCAACAATCATATATATAAAACAAATTTATTTGGAGTAAATTGGAATAAAAAATTTAGATTCATTATTCCTCCTATCACTTTTAAAGAAAAAATATCAATGAATACTTTTTTTAGAAATATCACACCATATAGCCATAATATTTTAAATAAGGTAAAATTAAATAGTCTCTTCCTAATACCATAATGAAGAGGTTAAAATTGTAAACTCAAATAATAAAAATTATATTTTTTTCAGTACTTATTCTTTTTTGTTTTATTAGACTCATTATATGCTCAATATGATCAATTTTTATTTATTAAATATATAATTTTGTGTCCAATGAATGTATATCTAATAGTTCTACCACATAAGAAATCAATTATGAATTTTTAATACTATTCATTTAAAAAATTATAAATAAACATCAAATTAAATGATTTATATTATTTTAAACAAGAATTTTGTTATAATAGGGATGTGTTGTTTTATTTTCAAAGTAGGAGAATAAAAATTTCCATTTTTTAAAATAAACCCATGTATTTCTACAAGTATATGTATATTAGGGTATATTTTATAATATTTCACTATTAACTCATATATGAAAATTTTACTTATTTTTTTCAATTTGGCAATAGTGTTCAAATCAAAGTAATCACATTAATTGTAATTATTTAATTTTTAAATTTATTAATGATATCATATTCTATCTACAAATAGAAATTCTTAAAGAGGTATGTTTGATAATAATTGTAATTTAATTTATAATATTTATTATCTATTTTGTCTACATTTTTATTATAATACTATGACTCTAAAAAATCTTTATATTCAGAATATGATTTTTTTGGAAAAAGTTGTTTTACATAATTTTGTGTAATAATGCATAAATATTCCATGATGAGGTGGTTTCCTATTATGTTTTTATTTTTTAAAATAGATCATAATGATTTGGTTTTTCTACTTTTTAATTTTTTAAATTTTATTACCACTATCTATTATTTCTGTTGACCTATATTTCAGATATATTTAAATATATTATTTTAATATGACACTGTTTGTTGAATTACACAAAAAAGTAATTGAATAATGTTGAATAAAAAAGTGGCCAATAACGAAATGTTTATGATTTAAAAGATACATTTTAGTTCAAAAACATGTATCTCATAGTCCAAACTAATCAATAAAAATTAAATTATCATGATACTTTATGAATTTTTTTATTTATGAAATGCTTGAATTAACTTCACATTAATCTAAAACATAGGGATTACCATCAAGACTAAAAGTGTATGTTTTTATTCTAAAGGAGAAATATTATCTCAAAAATCATTACCTATAGTCAATTATGATAAAATGCCTCCTAATTTCCTAGACAATTTAGTAAAACTATCTAAAATTGATTTTTGCTCTATATTTACTAACTATATATCAAATAAATGTGTGGTGTCAGATAAATATAGGGAAGAGACTTTTGTCTTTTAAAAGTGACATTTAAGTTGAAAAAAAAAATCAATTAATGAAAACCCAAAAAAGAACAAATTTTCGTAATAAATTATAATTATAATCTATAGTTCACATGTGATGAATAGAAAGGAAAAAAACCTTAATATGACATTCGGTGTATCATGTACTTGTCAAAGTGTATGTTTTTTAAAAACTGTCATTTAACATCTATTTGGAATCATATATTAAAAAAATAATAAATCACACTTGGTTTTTTTGAACCTTTATAAAAAATATCAGTACATTTTATTTGAAAAATTTATATTAAAATCACATTAATTGGACACATTGTGTGGTCAGTAGTATTTAATGTGTATATTTTTATTTTAAAGGTGACATTTAGGTTTAAAATTCATTTAACCAAATTAAAATGAATAAAAAAACTAATATTATATTGATAATTTTGGAAAATGAATCGATAACCATTTTTGATATATAGGTATTATCCAAAAATCAATTCGTCATGTGGTTTGGATGGAGTGTGAGAAAGTGAATATTTTAATATGAATTTAATAACTTAGTTCAATATATTAAATACATACTTAAAACTATTAAAACACATTTTATTATTTATGATAGATGGGGAAAATTATCCTTTTTTCATTTTTATAACTAAAAATTAATATATTATTAATATGACATGTGGTGTGACTATTATAACTAAAGTTCATTTTCTATGTTTAATAATTCATTTTAGATCCAAAGTAGATTCACAAAATAAAAACATAGAAAATTTATTCATATAGCATGATAATTAACCGTCAGTAATAGATTTGTGACATGTAGTAATTAAACTCACACCAATCTAATATGCAATATGACTGGTATGTTAGAAAGTGCATCACATAACTATTAATGAAAAAAATCTATTGGCGTTGCATTACCTTTTAATATTTTTTATTTATGTTTTTTCTTATCCTTATTTACAATATATAACTGTTCATAATTTATTATTTATTTATGAATTATTTTATCAAAATTTTTAATAATATTAATAAAATATAATTATTTTTTATTATAGGTACAGTCAATTTTATTTGATTTTTCATTGATTCATGGAAATTATATTATATGAGCTAGATTGTTTTTATATATTATACATTTTCTAAATTACTGTGATTAATATTACATATTAATGAAATTGTAATGCATTGAAATGTTTGTATTGAAATTTAATTTATTATGTAAATATATTTTTAATCTATTTTTGTTTTTATTGGGTTTTTATAGTGTGTTGTTCATGTTATAAAAAATTACAATAATTTAGAAGAATTTTATGAACACTAGGGGTGAAACTAATAATTTTTTTTATTTGGTGGTAAAAATTACACTAATAAAATATGGATTTATCAGGGATAAATGTCAAACTGATGAAGTTTAATTTTTCTTAGAGTTAACTCTTATCTGATAGAAACCTCTCTGATTAGAAGAGATACAAGCTCCACGATTTTCATAGTGATATAACTAACAATAATTTTCTTCATTAAAAATTCATTAACCGGAATTCATAAATTAAAATATATTGAAGTGAATATATTTTACTCTAATAATAGAAATAAAAACAAGAAATTTATGAGCTCATATAAGGAGATTGTGTGCCATAACTTATCATTTTATAAACATTGAAGACTGAGTTGGAGATGTTTTATGAGGACTACAAAAATGATTTTGTAGAGGATATGGATCATTTGTTGTAGGATGTGGTGTATAATTTAAGTGATTATTCTAGACATCCACTATGTTTTCTTCATCATTATTTTTTATTTCTATCAAAGGATCTTAATCCTATTGAACATGAACACATGTCTCATAATCATTTTTCCATAAATTAAATTATTATTATATATCTCATGAATGGGATGATGGAATTCTACCTCAGATGAGTAAAATAAACCTGGTATAATTCGAATCCCTCTAAGGTATTTGAGATGTATAGTGGACATGTACTGGGAGTAGCTGTTTAAAAAACTAAATAAAATTATTTTTAATAGAAGAGACATTTGATAAAGAGAATAATTATTACTATTTAATGAGAGCAACATTTATGTGATATAAGATACATTCCTAATATTTTACAAATTATTATAATCCAAATAGATATATATATGTTTGTGAACTATTTTTTCCTTTATAATTGAGACTATGAATGTTTTTCCCTCACACTAATGTTGCATGAATTAAATCATTATAATCTATGTCTCACTTCTCAATTATATTTTTAGAATACTATTTTTTCAACAGTCCGGGTGGTTTGAGAATGGTTGATATGATCCCAAAATTTATTATAACTAGATCAACTAGGTTCTATTAACCACGATAAAATATATAAGAGGAAATATACAAGAGTTTTCTGTAATATCCCTAGGAACATTGAGGCTGGCGGGGGATGAACTAGTGAATATAAGATGCTATATATTCTTTTATTATTTCTTATGAAATCAAAATCAATCATGTATTAGGGTGATTGATCTCAATACATAACTCACACTATCCAAGGAAGGAAACATAAAAAGGGATACCCAATTTACAAGTTCCATAAATAAATGCGAGTAATTAATATTTGGAATGATTCAAACTCACCAGATATGATAAGACCTGCTTGAATCACCATAAAATATACAATCTAGTAAGGGATATCCTTTACTTACAACACAATTATATAAAAACATTATCTATTTCGAATTTTTCTTATAAAATTCACCATTGTAATACATTATTTTTAAATGGATTATCCTTATTCCTCTAATTATTATCTCATAATATTAATATACAACTACCAAACTTATTATATTTTGAGAATATTTATGACTATCTTATTATTCACCAAATGATTCTTTTTATGATTAACAAAAAACCAATGTGTTCTTTATCTTCTTATTCTTCCACCACATGCTCCTATGTATGTATTTTTTTCTTACTTATTTCTAAGTGAATTTCAATGAACAAACATAATTTTTTCATTATGGAATTTTTCCATTCAGTACAAAAAAGGTCTTTTCATTACATTTCTCTTTCTTTCATTTGAGAACCCATATATATTTTTTGGTATAGTTTTAAAAATCAAATTTGAATTTTTATTTTATATTTACATTCAAAAAAAGAAGATATAATACACCAATTTGATTCTCCCATGTCAATTTGATCCTTTGGATCATAAAAAATATCTATATTTGTATTTATTTTATTAGAGATTTTAGAGATTGAGTATGGGTAGCACATGATTCATCAACTCAGACAGGTCATTTAATCCAAAAAAAAATTGAAATCTATTTTTACAAATACCTAATCTTCCATTACTATAGTTGTTTCAAATCATTACTATAAAACAATGAAATACATTGGAACTAATGACATAAAACTCTGTACCATAGCCTATTCTTCACTCATTATTCTGAATAATATTTATTTTCATCAACCTTTTTATGTAGCACCAAACTTAGATCCAAATTATTTGCCAAAAGAAACCATTAAGACATTTCTCTCAATGGAAACAGTTCCCCTAAAAAATAAGGGCTTTCAAAATGGTGAAATATTTTACCATGGATTTTTTTTCCAATTGTAAATACTATATTATTTCTTATTAATTTGAAATATAAAGAAACATATGCACCATATACTAAAAAATATGAATCACCCCTGTATGAATAATTTCCATAAATTACAACAGTCACACATAAAAAACCATAGATACCTTCAAAGAACGTTTGAGATTCATAATTTTTCATTTGGAAAATTGTCAATGAAATGACAGACAAAAATATAAATTTCAGGAAACCACTCCCCATTTCCCAGATATATTTTATTTTTCATTGACCCATGGTGTGGTAAAAAAAAATTAAACGAAAATGACTTGTGAGAATTATAATTTCATTGAAAAATATGTTTTTCCCTTCTGTGACATTCCCTCTGAATTTTTCAAGTATTGACACTGTATGGTGATGCTAACTTCACTTGAAATATACTGAAGAATCTCTCTTTGACCAAAAAATTTCGAAAAAAAAAACATCACCACACTTAATATAATTTATTATAAATGATTGTAAATTTGATTGATGTATTAAAAAAATCTAAAACAATAAACATATTGACTTCATAACTTCTCCATATCATCTCATCTAGAAAAATACCACATTTAGTAGGACTCTTCATAATTTTAATGTCATATAAAAATCTATATTGGTATCAATCATCAACAAAATTTTATTTTTTATCAACCAAGGAACATAATTAACTTCTTATAATATAAAAATTATAAATAAAATATCATTCATCTATTTTATGCCTATGTGAGGGAACTTGGGGTAGGAAACGAGAAGATTGAACAATAATAAATTATTATCCATAACATTTACTTACTATATGTTACCATATTTCACGATTAATAACCCCTTATCTAATTAATCTTGATAGATAGATCTGTTGTACTTTTGTGGTTTTGGGAGAAAGTAGTGGGTGTAGAAAAACTGCAATAAAAATATGACTGTTGGAAAACATAGGAAGACAATTAGGGGTTTACACCATAAATTATTAATTTATGGTTTACACACTTATTAGATCATAAATGGTTTATGAAAACACTATATAAAGGGAATATTTATGGTTTTAATTCCCTATTTACACTGTAAATATAGAAAAATTATTAAAAATTGGGGGCGATTTCCATTTCCCCCTAATGTTTTATACCTTCTTCCACCCTCTTTTCCACATGCACAGTAGTCGAAGCATAGTGGAGATCTCCCTACTCTCTTTCTACCTAGGTATTGAGTGACCTCCTCCATCCAATCTCTGATTCAAACACCATCGACCACATTGGATTCCAATCTATAATACATAGATTCATCTACCTTCTTTTCATTGTTTGTCTAAACATGGGGATTTATAAATCCATGTGATCTAATAAACCCTATTTTATAGTTATTGGAATATTAGACTAATTTCTCCCATTTTAACTCAACTCTAAAGCAGATATAAGATTTTGAGTTTCCTATAATGCTACGGTAGGGGTTGAGTTTTTTCCCACAAAATACAAGTTATTTTATATCATCAGCGTTGGTTGGAATAAGAATATTAATATGGGTGAATTGAGTAACCAAGAAAAATTTCTATTAAAAATGATTTATTATAAAATCTCAAAAAAAAAATTAAAAATGGGAACATTAATCCAAATAATCAGTATGATATATATCATAATAATTCTAAATATTTTTCTAAATATTGATTAGGTCTCAAATGAATAATTTATAAAATTATTTAATACTTTAAAATAAATTTACATAATCAAAATTTTATATGAACATGAATTAAGATAAACTATAGAAGTATATATATTTTTTATAATCAAAATAGTATTTGGTCTTAAAGTGGAAATAATGTAAAACAAAACTAAAACACATGGTCGAAAGAATGAATACAATAGTATTAGTCTCAAGTCAAGAATTAGTCCTCTCAACTTAGTGATCACCCACCACCGAGAAGTTTATATAAAATAAACTAGATGATACCCAACCTCGATCGGGTTTATATAATAGTTTATAACTATCCAAGTCACACATGAACTCTTCCACAATATTGTATTGCAGTAAAAAGAAACAGACCACATAGGGACCTATACCCCTCTTATCCATTAGGGAAACAAATAAGAATAGTGTTTGAGAAGATATCAAAAATCAACTAGTTTATTTTCGAATATGGTGTGTGTGGTAAAGTATAGTAAGAACAAATAATGATAAAAATGTAATATAACTAAACAGAATCAAGTAATCTAGTAGTATAATGTTTGTAAGTGTTCAGTGTGTTGCAATAGATCTTGTGACACTTGAGTTGAATCAACAATTAAGCTTGAGTTACGTTCTCTTGAAATCTTCAAGAAAAAATAGTGTAACAACATTGGTTTTATAACTGTAAGAAATCACTAGAAGCAATTATTCCTTATCTTCCCCAATCAAGTGTTCAAAGTAAACAAGATAATCATATTTTCAATCAGGTTCAACTATTTTCCTCTTTAATTAGTTCAATTATTCTACAACTTTATCAATTTTATTCTATGTATTTTTTTTGTATCTCCACACATTTTTCTCTCTATTTCTACATGAGGGAGTCTTTCCCACTATTATCTATAGTATAAAGAACAACCAAATCAGAGAATACCACATACTACATGTTTTGACAAGATTTTTGTTGGAAATTTTAGGGGAAATCCTTAAAGTAATAAATAGAATTAAATTTTATGAAATTATTCATTAGAGTAATGTACTTCAAAATAAGTAAACTAATAAAAATAGTGATGGTGTTTTAAGATATGCTAGTATAAATCTCTAAAGGTATGTTTCTCTAGTAGTATGTCACTAGGAATATGAAATATAGAGTATGATACTGGAGGTGTGACATTGGCGGTATGACATGGGGGGTGTCTTAGACATAACAAAATTTTTAGTATGTTAGAGGTTTCTCAACTAGCAGTGTATGGTCTGATGGTGTCTCAAAATTAGGTAATTATTCAATGTTGGTGGTATGAGTCTAGTGGTGTGAAATATGGAAGTATCTAACACATAACCAAATTTATGTTCTAGAAGCATGAAATCTTAATAGTGTGTCGACTGTCAGTGTCATATACATTTTCAAATTTTCATTCAAGTGGTGTGACCGTCTAATGTTTTGGTGTCCTTGTGGTAACTTATAGATAGAGATTTTTATGCTTGCTTTTTTTCATAGAAACTGGTGTCTCATGTTAGCGGTTCTACCCTCAATAGTGTCTTAAACTTGAATGGATTTATCACATGTTATCATAATAATTATTACTTATAGGAAAACATGAAATTGGTCAATGTTATCTAAAAAATAATCTTCGGATCATTAAAACTAAGAGGTCAAAAATCTCCCCCTTTTTGATTATCACAAATCATGGCAGCAAAATAATATTCTAAATGTAAAAAAAGATCATAAAAGGTATAAAATAAGATTAAACATGATATCCTTGGTATGATCTAAATATTAATAGAGACATAACATTCATAGAATGTGTATATGGGTCAAGGAAAATAATAAAAAAATAATAAGTATCAATGTTAAGAACTTATTTCACTAATATAATGATTTAAAAACAGATCGTATCAAAGATAATATTTTCAAGAAACTTATAAACCTAATCCCCTAAAATTACATAAAACACATACACCAACTATTTATTTATAAAATTGTGTATTCCATAAGAATTATCCACATTGTGGGATTACAGAAATAATGATGAATATCATTAAATACAGCAAAAAAAAATAGATTAAGATATATAAAATAAAAACAATAAGAGGTGATAAAGTCATTCAAAATAATGAGAAAAAATTTATTACAAGACAGATCCCATAAAAAACATTATAGTCCACTCCAAAAAATACAAATGATCTGGTTTAGAAGAGGGGTTCGTCTGTTCTTTTCCTTTACCCTTGGATTTCCCTTGATCCTTATCCATGGAAATAGTATGAGGCCATGGTAGAGGAGTTAAAACACCTAAGGAGATTCCAAATATAGGCCGATGATGGTATTCCATAATAAAAACCAGCCTAGGATATTTTAATTCTTGAGAAGGAGACACTGGGAAAGGATGGAAATGAGCAGGTAAAGATGCTAATGGGTCTTTAGCAACTCCAGGTCTGAGAGACAACTAGGGAGTAATAGTAATATCTTTATGAACAACCACTGCATCTCTACGGGCATAAAGTTACATCTTCATGAGATTTATGAAATATATTATATTTTTTCCACCCATTTACATTACTCTAAATAAATCATTCTTTTGTTCCATAAAAAGGTTCATGATTGGGGTCATCTCCTTGGTCAATCTAAATTTCTCTTTGAATGCTTGAATGATATGAGACATTGTAAAATTCTCATCCAATAATTTAAAATTGGAAATCCTTTCATGCTCGGTATAAATCCAAGGAAAATAAAACTTGATAGACTTGGTTATAGTCTCTCTATCAGCATTCATATATTTGGAATACTTCCTAACCATCATGTGATTAATCTCAATTCCTTTATCAAAAATCCTTATAATTTCTAAATAAATTTTAGGTTCTCCATAAGAGGGACCCCAGATGGTAGCTGCAACATCCTCTCTATCAACTTATCTCAACTGATTAAAATCAAACACTAAAGAGAAAGGAACAATAGCTTCAGAATAGTCTGGGTAATTATACTCAATTCTATTAAATATAACATACAAGGAATACATAAACTCATATTTCATTTCCACAATCAGAGATGTGAGATATTCCAATTCACCACTAATTAATTTATTCTCAATATCTACTTCATGTATGGGATAGAAAATTCTTGGTTGGAAATTTTGGATAACCTAGTCAAATGAATACCTATAATCTTTTTCACAATGCTTTTTCAGAAAAGAAGATTGATTCCTTACAGACATGTGAAACATAGACATCATCATTTCACCAAAAACATTCAATCTAGCTTGAGTAAATACATCCATTTGAATAATTGGAGGAGCTAAAGCATATTCAGGTACTTGAGAGCTCACAGAACTAAATTTTTCAAGCATACCTTCAATCTCAACCTGGTAAATCAAGTATCCATTAGGATAACCTTAAAAGATAACTTCAGGTTTAATAGTCTTTGGAGAACTTCTTATAACATTATAGAAATTTCCCCACTCCTCTTACATGGGGTCCACCAAAATGGTATGAAACAATAGATGATATAGACACACCGACAGGAGGTACTGAAGCATCCAGATTCCTATGATCTTATGAACTTTGACTAGCCATTGTGTGTCCAACACTGGAAGGCTCAACTTCCAACTATGTACCAACACTTGGTGCATCTTGCATGTCAACATCCTTTTGAGAATCTATAATAGTAGAATAACATTCCATATTATCATCCATAGGAGACTTGTGATCATTTAAAATAGATAACTATTCATTTTTAAATTCTATCTCAATAATATTCTTTTTCTCTTTCCCAAAAACATTTTTCCACTATCATTATATCTATTATATACTCAGCCTTAGAATAATCTAAAACTTCTTGACTTGTGGAAACATAATTATCTTTAACATCATCAAAAATAGGAGATTCATAAAAAATATTCATTGATGTGGAATGGTCCACCTCAAAAAAATCCTTAATCTATAGAGGCACTTCCATAACCTTCTTCTTGATTTGGCCACTATCATCATCATGTTAAAAATCACTTCCATCAGCTGCAACATCTTTTTAATTAATATTTTTACTTTTTACATTCTCATATTATTCTTCCTTTTCTTCTTCCTTGTCATTATCAATAACATATGTGGATTTGGATCTTTTATATTTATCATATCTAGAGACCTCAGTATATTCGTTATCACTCTTAACTAATTTCTCTATTTTTAGAAGCCTACAAGGTAGATTAAGATCTCAAAGGGTAATATGAGAGGATTTTGGAGAATGGTTAGCGTTACTATAAAAATCAACACATTGATCCTATTCCAATTCTTCCTCAACATATTCTTCCTTATCTATGTATTCCACGACATCATTAGGTTCTAATCCCGGATCAACATCATACGAAGTTATGGTTGGATCATCTACCAAATATTTCTCAACATAAAACATATCACTATCCCTAAGCCATTTTTTATTCTTTGGGTTCAAACTAATTTTCATCCTTGAACATGTGGAAATTGTTATGCATAAACAACCACCGTCCATAAGAAACTGTTCATCATCATGTACTAGGTTCATGGCCTATAACATGGTAGAAATAATCTTTGGGTAGATAAATGAATTTGATCACGAGTATGATTTGATCATCTCACACATGTATTCCATTAGATATCTACAAATATTAATCCTAAAAACTTCTGTAACATGAGATTAGAGATAAATTTATTGATGAGTTAGGGTAAAAAAAATAATTTTCTGGGACATAGAATATGCGTAAACAATATAAACAACAACCTATATTCTCTATCTAACTCTAATAAACATTCCTTCTGGTTGACCATCCTAGATTAGTATATCAAGGGAATCCTCATAAATGAATAATTCACTTGATTCTAGAATAATACCTTGAGAATCATCAAATACCCTATAATGAGGTACATTTAATAACATATCCCATTTTTTAAAGAAAAAACAAACTACTCTCCTTTCACTTGTCTTTTATTCCAATCAGCACCATCTTGGTTACACAAAAACACTATATTTTGATAAAACCCAAATACCAAATTTAGGAACAAAGGCCTCTTATTTGAGAACCATAAGTACTAGATACTTACTTGACAACACCCATTTAAAATATACTTATTTTCTTATAATAACAACTAGATTAAAAGCTCCGTATTAACTGAAAAAACCAAAGAAAGTTAACTTGGATCTTTCAGATAATTCATAGAGGATTTTGAATTATAACGAGAAATTAAAAAGGAACGATTAATTCCTTGCATTGAAACCATCTAATTAGGCTCAGACATATGTAAAGAGAAGGTTTAAAATATAGGATTAAAAGGGTTACAGTAAAATCGGGAGAAAAATATGTGGAAGTATCACATAGGTTACAAGCGTTGTTGGGAATATATTTATTAAATTTTCATATCAATTGGTATATTATGTATTATCAAATAGAAAATATATGAAAAAATAAAATTTAACATTGAATGAAGACATAGACTAGTTATCAGAAAAAAGAAATAAAATGGGAAATAAACATGTGGTTCCAAATATTACGGAACAAAAAAACAAAAAATATCATAATCATGAGAGGAAAAAACATTAAAACTCAACAGTGTGACAATACAATGGAATTAAAATCCAATAGAATGAAAAAATAATTTTATGACAAGACAATGAAGTCAAAAACCAACATCATGACAAACCAACGGTATACCATACATAATAGTATATCATACACTATAGTATGTCATACACAAGAGTATGTCGTTGAAGATTAAACTCAACCAAAATATTTTATTCATAATTCATGTTTGATGTATTTAATTCCTTAAAATTAAAATTATTATAAAATATATTATCTAACTTATTTTTTGTACAAATAAATTCATTAATGATATCTCCCTTTTGAAAATGATCTATAAAAAAGTGATATCTTATATCATTGTGCTTTTCCAAGAATTATAAATTGGATTCATAGATATTTTTATTACACTTGTATTGTCATAGTTTATGTGGAAATGTCAAAATTAATATATATTGTCTAGTAGAGTGTGTTTAACTAACAAAATTTGTGCACAACTACTACCTGTAGCTATGTATTTAGCTTTAATAGTAAACAATGCAATAAAATATTTCTATTTACTACAGCTTAAAACTAGTGCCTTTCCTAAAATTTGACATATTCTAGAGGTTATTTTTTCTATCCCACATACATCCAAAAAATCATCATCATAATAACTTACTAAATAAAATGATTGTCCTCAAGGGTAAAACAATCTTAAATTAGTTTTATATTTTAGATATATGATATTTCTTTTAACAAAAACAAGGTGTAAATCTTTTTAGTTTTCATGAAAATGAGAACACATAAACACACTAAAAATAAAATGTGGTTGACTAATAGTCAAATAAAGTAAACTTCCATTTATAACACTATAACTAGTTTGATCAACTAGATTCCTAGTTTCACCATGATTTAATTTATAGGTGGTTCTCAAAATAGTATCACTACTTTTAGTGTTTCTAGATTAAAACATTTTTAATTATCTTTTTTTATATTAAATTTTTTTTGAAATTTATTTCTTTTTTTGAAAAATATGAAATTCAGGAATGAAATTGAATTCACCCATTAAACTCATTTCAAAAATCATTTTTCATCTTTTTAGAAAAATTAGTATAAAGAGAATTTTCTGAAGATCCAAAAATAACACCATCAACATATTTTTATACCACTAATACATATTTTGAAATTCGTTTTATGTAAAGTATAGGGTCAACTATTCCTTTCAAAAATACTTTTGAAATTAGAAAATTGATGATACTATCATACCATGTTCTAGAAGATTTTTTAAACCATATAACACTTTGGTTAATTTAAACACATTATTTGTAAAATGAGGATTTCGAAAACCATGAGTTGTTCTACCATAACATCCTCAAATATAATACCATTTAGGAATGCACTCTAAATTCCATTTGATAATTTCTGAAATCAAAATGTGATACATAGTCAAGTAAGATTATTATGGATTCATGTATGGCTATATGTCACACCACGACCTATGAGACTGTTTTATTTTAATTATTATTTTTCCATTAAATATTTTTTACAGGGTCCATAGTGAGTCCCAGATGAAGTTTTTGAGTTTATGATAAAAGGTTTGTGTCTTGGCTTCGACGTCGTTGGATGCATGGAAAGAGTGTGACATCGTGCAGCTTCATCCAGGAAATTTTTTGGCCTTTTCGTCTTTGAATAATTAAATGTTAATTTATTATGTTATATAAAATTTTTAGGATTATTAAGTATTTTATTATTTTTATTTATGATAAAAACTAGAATTGTTAGTTTGATTATTATTTTTCTATTATTAATATTTTTATTATTCCTTTTGTTATTTTTATTTTTATCATTATTCATTATTATTACTATTATTATTATTATTATTATTATTGTTATTTTTTACCTTTTTAATTTGTTTTTTATTAGGGTGTTTTTAAGGGAAAACAATGAAAACCCTAATTTCCCCCTCCCTTCCCTCTTCACACGTTGAACCCGACCCCACCCCATCTACACAATGTGACTCGGTGCTCCCCTCTGGTTCACCCTCCCCACCACCAGCGAACACCTTCCCCCCAGCTCCCGTCCAACCGAATCAACCCAGCGGCCCAACCTCCTCTGCCCTTACTCCAGCCGTGCCAGACGACAATGTCACCCACCTATTCAGTGCGCACCTAGATCACCCTCCCTTCAACTCTTAGTAGACCCACTACCCCTCATTCCCTCCTGCTGCGCTCGAGCAGGCCGAGCCACTGGGTTCAAAAATCCCAGCTATCCCACCATCCGTGCGGTGTGACCCCCACTATCACCTCCCTTGTTTTTATCAGAATAACACCCCCGACCTTATTCTCCTAGGAGCATAACCCCTCAGACCTCCTGTTCACCACCAGCGGTTTCCCCCTAAGACGATGCACTTCCATCTGCACGGTCCTACTCTGGCCAACACCCCCTTCTAATGATTTTCCATCCATTGACCACCTCTGACAGCCCTCATTCGGTGTGTTCTCCCATCCTTCTCTTGTTTTGGGGGTTTTCACTTGGTGAGGAAATTTCTTGACTAAACCCTAGGTGTAGGTTAATATAATTTTGATGTTTATTATTTGAAGGGGGTGTGTGGATTTCCTCTATGAACCTCCAAATGTGAGTTTTGGTGTTTTCCGTCGAAGGCGAGGTGTTTTGAATCATCCCTGGTTACCACTTCCATTTGAGGTGATATTTTTCACATAGATTCTTGGTTTCATATACCTTATTTGGGGGTTGTGAATGTGTTTTGAGTAATTGGATTTTAATATGTAGGGTGTTGGACTTCACCACGTGTTTTTGGACTCGCGTAGTTTTTTTACGTTGTTTATTTGAGGTAGGATTCCGTGCACTATTTTTTTTAAATTCATAATCATTATTTTTATGATTTCCACACCCAATATGATTAATATGACCTAATATAAAGCTTTGGTTCAAATTTAATTTTGTATAAAACTGTTGTATTAATCCCGTTTCATGCTTGTTTCCTTTTGTTTTTGTGTAATAGCACACACTTATTGTATGGTCCTATTACAGTTGACTTCATAATTTTGGGTACACCTATTTACTCCTATTTTCTCTTTGTATAGGTGTTAATTATTCGTTTTGAAACATTTTATTGACTCATTTTTTTTAATAATTTATTGTTTTAGACTTGTGTCATGGAAATGGCATCATCCAGTTATATATTTCCACACAACTTTCCTCAATTAAATTATTTATTTGTTCCTAACATGATTCCTAAGTTTTAGAACCATAAATAGAATTTTAAATAAGTTCTTGACATGAAAAATGGTTGTTTTATGACGTTGTGTGGCCGTACTGAAATTTGTTTCTAAGCATTTCTTGTTTTGTCTTCATAATGGTTCTCGATTGGATTTTAGGTATCTAAAGTGATATAAAATGTTTTTTTTGTTTTTTTAATGTGTTGTATGCATTCAAAATTAGGTTTTGTGGTATTTTTATGGATTTTTAAAGTGCTTTGGCATTTATTATAAATCTGTTTCTTGGTAAATAATGGATTTTGGGGATCATAATGTAGCTAATGTAAAATTGAAATTGTTTTATTCAACAATGAATGCCTTGTTTTCATTATAGAAAGATAGTTTGTCTTTTGAGAGTAAAGTGTGATGTAAAATGAATTGTTTGACTTTATAAATGTTTAAACAGCATTCGGAATAATGTTTTTGGTTCTTTATGTGGTTTCCAAGTGCTTCGGATTTATCAAATGTTTGTATTTTGTTTTATCATGTTTTGGAATTTTATTAAAAATGGTCGGGTCTTGAGTGTGTGGCCTAAATATATTAAAAAGATTTTTATCAATGTTTTGGTGTGATAAATGATGTTTTTACACCTTCCTTATAAATGAGAATAAATTTTATAAGTATTTATTGTGATTTTATGCTCGACGAAATCTGTTGACTAGCCTTTTTTATATATACTTATGACATACGAACTCGACATATTGAAAGAATTGTCTGAGATGAGTACTCCACTGGTTGGTTATGGTACTGACCAGTGGCCCATAGTAGGTAGATATGATTCGGATAATTGATATGGGATTTTCCCTTGGCCTTCCTAATAAAGGATGTATGCGCATTTTTGAGCGTTAGATTCCATCGTATGTGGAATGCTACTATAGATGGGGTCGTAGGTATTAGTGTCATCTAGATTATTCTCAATCTCTTAGGTTCACCTATTTCTAATAAACTTTTTGATAATGAACTGTTGCTATGATATTTGCATATCGATTTACATTTCCCTTATTATATCTTCCTTGGTACCTTAGTGTGGTATTTTTCAAGAAAAGTGACATTTTGTTTTTCTTAACTCCTACGGTAATGTTTTCAAATTAAAAGGTATTTCAAACTCTTTTTTTCTATTTTTCTGACTGAATAAGGGAAATGGTTTGTACTTTGTTTTCAATTAAAAATTACAGAAATGCATAATTTAATATATTATAGTTCAAACATAGAATTTATGTTTCTAAATTTTAAAGGTAGTGCATTGGGAATAGATATCGGGCTAGCCTACTAAGTTTTAATACTCACACCTATAGATATTTTTTGTTTTTTGTGATTCTGTAGGCTAGATCTTGAGTGCACTCGCCTTGGGAGATTCTTGATCATTGAGCCGGCGAGTGACCTACAGGTCACAATGAGTGTGTTCGGACGTCGAGTTTGTTTAGTTTAATTTTCATTCATTCTTGTTTAGTCACTTAACGTAGTTTATTTATTATTTTCTACTCTGTATATTTCTATTTATTTATTTATCTGTATCGGGAAAAATCATTCCCACAACTTCTATTGATGCCCTAGAACTTGTCGCCAGCCCGGGAGGATTGGGAACGCCTCTCGGGCCATGTCGCGGACCGGCTCGGGTGACAGGTTCAGGGTGGACCTAGGTTGGTTCATGAAAAAATGGTATCATACTGAGGTTATCTCTTAGTGGACCTCAATTTTTATAGTTCTTTTTGTTATTTGGGATGTCAAGGTTGATGGAGTAGGATTGTCGATCCTCGAGGGGTAGGTGCGGGAAGAGCGTTGCGAACTCTTTCTCGTTCTGATCCTCAGTTTTCTATGATATTTTGGGTTTAATTAGTTTCTTTTAGTATTTATGGAACTTTATATTATTGGGATATGACTAAGTGAGTTGGGATAATAGTTTTAAGCCACACAGCCTCACATGCCTTGTGGAACTAGGGACATGGTATAAAAAGACTCTTTGTGTCGGTGATGTGATACGAATATTGCTGCCAACCATATAGTCAAGACACCCACTAACAGTAGTTCCTAGTTTGAGATGTTTTGGGTCTCCTGTGACATATGGGAGTTGTTCGAATTTGAAAAAAGGGGGTTTTGAAAAAAAATGGTTGTTTGAAAGGACATGTTTTATTTGTGGATTATTTTAAAATATCTTATATAAATGATTTGTTTATGGAAAATAATGTTTCTTAGTTTTGGATTTTGTGTTATTATTGGTTCTCAAATTCATATTGGTATGTTGGAAATGTGGATATATTTCTGGTATTAAGGATGGATGCTCGGGGTGGAACAGATACATGCATGTTAGTGAGACTCTAAAGATTACCAATGGAGAGGGTTTAATCAACCAAGATCGTTTTAAATTAAAATTGTTTTCAAAATAAATTTTTTCATTTTATGATGGCTTGTTTTATTGTGTTTTGATATTTACATATATTCAGTGTTTGGTTTTGAGGATTTTTATTTATTGAGTTGGTCTCGATTGGGTTCTTGGATCTTCTTTTCTATTAGTTATTCCCCCAAAGGTTTGATAGGTGATCATTGTACGGTTGATCAACCTAAGTATTTTATGCTTGAGTTTTAGAAACTTGATCCACCTCTCTTTTATGGTCAAGAAGATGATTCTATAGCAGAGGAGTGGATGCAGAAGATTGAAAGGGACTTTAAACTCATTTAGTTTCCCAAGTCTTTGAAGTTCATGTTTGCGACTTTCATGATTTAAGGTTCACTGTGGATGTGGTGGAAGTCAGTGTCTCAGAAAAAGCCCCGTAAAGATCTTACATGAGTGTTTTTCAAGGAATTTTTCATTCTTCACTATTTCTATGAAGAATAAAGGGTGAGGAAGGGGATGAAGATGTGTTGTTTGCAGTGGGGTGACAGATCAGTGTTGGAATATTTGAAGTTATTTGTGGAGCTAGTCTCTTATGATTCAAGGTATGACACTGATGACCCAATGAAGGCTCCATGCATTGAGGAGGGTCTTCACCCTAATATACAACCGAAGGTGTCAGAATCCAACCTAACGTCTTTTGTCGATGTGGTGAGATAATATTTTCATGTCGAAACTGTCATGGAAGGAGTTCTTGAAGTAGTCCTCCCTCCTTCGATCCCTATGAGAGGTGGTGAAGATTCTGGAAAGGAGATGAGTATGCAATTTTGGGTAAATGGAGTAGGTCGTGGAATTGAAAGGCCTCAAGATCTTTCATTAACCTCTTCGGAGCGAGATATCCTCGTGTGTCATCAGTGCAGCAAGATGGGTCACAAGATGCCATTGTTCCCAAGTGCTCTGAAACCCTGCCAGGCATGTGGACGTCTGGGTCACATGCGAGGATTCTATCGGGGTGTTGCTAGAAAGCGTCGCAGAGGAAGTTCTCAAAAGTGATGTGTTGTTGGGTTTTTGTTAAATTTTTCTTTTTTAAATTTCGTTTCAGTGTAAAGGATCATTTATTGTTGCATTTGTACTGATTTTGTTTTGGGTTTTGACAAGTATGGGATGTCATGGGTCTTTTGATGAACTTTGGTTTTCAATGCCAGTATGTTTTTCAATTTAAAATCATTCCCTCTATTTTTTAAAATCAAAAGGTGTATATTTCTTATGTGGATTATCTGAACCTGACTATGAGGCAAGAGATGACTCATCCATCAGTGCTCCATCCAAAAAGCCTCGGAGTGAAGCCGACACGTAGTTAGGAACCCCTGGGAATTTGAAGGAGTCTGGTTAAGGTTGTTCCTCTATTATTGTGAGGAGATAGTTTTAGCGTTTCTATTATGGTTTCTCCATCATTATAAAATCCCTCTTGTCGCAAAAGATCATGATGGACTTAGCCCTCGCGCAATGTTAGTAAATGTGCCTTTTTGGATGAAAGGTGCTGATTAGTGGCCTTCCATGGACCACCCATGTGTACCAGTTACAGATTTTGTTTGTGTCCATCTCGAATTGGTGAGTCATGAGTAGTTTCCCATAATAGTTTCATTTATCCTATCCTTGGGCCCTCGTTCCCTCCTATGATGTAAAGACCCGTAAAATTCAAGGGAAATTTTTTCTTAATTTTCTTTAGAATTTTACAAGAGCGCGGTTTCAGACGGCACCTGATTCCGAGGCCCGGAGTGCCCGGAATTAATTTCTGAAGTTTGGCTCGGGTACGTTCAGTGAACGAACGAGCGGGAATTCCTAACTTTTGATCCGGTGCTCGGAATTGAAATCCGAGGGCACCGATGAACATGCAGCGCCGATTTTCTCTTAAAGAGACCTTTTCGGAAGTTGCGTTTGTTGCGGGTTGAAAGTTAGTTTTTGGGTTTTTAGTTTAAGTTAAATAAAATTTATGAAGAACAAATTTTATTTTCACTAGATAAATCCTACCAAAGGGAGTTGGGAGTGGGACCCACATCCACTTAACCTCCCTTGGGAGGATTAAGTGTGGTGGGGCCCACACGAACCCCAACTCCTCAAATTCTCTCAAAACCTCCCCTTTAACCCATTTCAATTAATGTTGAAAACTTGGATTAATTAATTGAAGAGGGTTAATTTAAATTTCAAACCTTTGAAATTCTAAGAGGAGGGTTGTGTAATAAAATAAGCTTAAGCTTATTTTATTTTGTTGGGTTGGTTTCCTTTGTTCTTGAGAGGATTTTGAGAGCTTCTCCTTCATCTTCAAGCCTTGACGAAGAACGCTCAACTTGACGAAGAACGCTCAAGTTCCGACGAAGAACGCCGCTTCCTCCTCGGACTCCATTCGTCGGCATACGAAGATTCGCCAATGACGTATCACATCGGACGCACCTCTTCGTAATCGGATTTGACGAACGACGACCGCGACGCCCGACCTCCGCGACGTTGTCTTCCGGGGGTCATTGTCAAATCTTCTAACCTATACCCGAGGTAGGGGTTGTTGATTTTTTGTTTATTTATTTCGTTCTTGACCGTGGATCTAGCATGTCTAACGTGAGGCAATTGAATATTTTTAAGTTGTGTTATTATTTAATGTGAGGGGGGCCGGACCGCATGAACACGGCCGAACCCCCCTCCATCGTTCATGTTGTTTATCTTGCGGGTGGAAGCAAGGTGGCGTGGTGCCTTCGCACCACGCGGATAAATGTATGTTTATCTTGCGCGCGCGCGCTATGGAAGAATCTTCAAGAATGCGACGCCGCTGCGCCACATCAAGGGGAATCGAAGGCGCGGCGGAGGGGCGCGGTGCCGTCGCACCGCGCCGAACGAAGAACACCGCGGCCGGTTCCGGGCCGCGGCGGAATGAGAAGACCGGCGGCCGGGCCGCCGGCGTCGGAAGCCGAAGAGGGGACCAGATTTTCCGGTCCCGTTGGAGAAAACCGGCCGGCCAGCTGGCCGGCCGGATGGTAGTAAACCAGGGAAAATTATTTCCCCCGCCATCACACAAAACCCCCCTCATTATGAGGGGGGCGGTTTCCATGAAGGAAGGGGGGGGGGGCCAGCAGCCCCCCGGTTTTTCCTCAAGCCGGCCCCCACGTGGGGGCCGTTTATTTTGCAAAGGGCGCGACATTAGCCGCGCCGCCCCTTCCAATCAGCGGGGGAATTGATTCCCCCCGCGCTGTCTCCGTGCGGCGCCAGCCGCCGCGCCGCCGGCCGGCCGGCCGGCCGGTCCGGGTCCGGTCGACCCGGTTCGGGCCGACCCAGGGGGGGTCGGGCCGGGTCGACCCGGACCCGGACCCCCTCGTTTCAAATCATTTTCCGTCTTTTGGCCATAACTTGAGCCATGGGCCTCCGATCGACGAACCGTCTGCGGCAACGCGATCCTTGGATCGAGACGGTCGTTTCGGTATATCGCACTCAAGGTTTCGGTTTACTTTGAGTTCGGCCGGGTTGGTTCGTTCACGAAACCAACCGGGCCTTCGGAGCGTAAACGCTCATATCTTGAACTACGGACGTCCGATTGACGTTCCGTCAGCTGTGTTGTGTTCCTATTAGTGAGAAAAATCTTTTGGCATACTCCGCATGAGGTTTGGACGCAGGTGGAGTACGGTCGGGTTGGTTTTGCCTTAAAAACCAACGGGCCCCGGGGACAAAAATGCCAATAACTCTCAGACCGGGCGTCAGATCGACGTGCCGTCTATTGCGTTGAGTTCCTGTTGACGATACGGAACTTTCGGATACATCAACTCTGGACTTTGTGACAGTTGATGTATCAGCCTCTCGGCTCGTGGAGCGGACCCTCCGAACGAGCATGTTGTGTGCGGGAACCCTAGTGCTGGCTGCGACTGTTACTGTGACTACTACTGCTACTGTGACTGCGACGACGACAGTACAGAGATCATGTGTGGATTCGACGATGACGACTACAACACTCAGCGATCCTACGTGGGTCAGTGCTGCAGGTCCTATGTGGGCTCGATCCTGTGTGGGTCCGATCCTGTGTGGGTCCTTGCGCTCAGCGGTCCTGTGTGAACCAGCGCCTACAGGTCCTGTGTGGGCCCGATCCTGTGTGGGTCTTTGCGGGGGTTAGTTACCTATCGATCCTTCGTGGTTCCGACGACTTAGATGGATCAGAGATCATCTTTATCATCTATCGAAGAAGTATACCTGTGTGAGCTGAATCCTGTTGCTTTCCTGTGTGGATTGTGTTGTGCAATCCTGTGTGGATTACGTTTTGCTTTCCTGTGTGGAATACGTTTACTTTCCTGTGTGGACTGAGTTGTACTTGGGCTCGGAGGTTGGAGCGTATTTGAATTTGATGACTTAGGTATATGTATGGGCATATACCTAAGCAGTGTTGGTTGTTACTTCGTGATTGTACCTTTCTTCGTGGTTTATCCTTTGTGGATTTGAGAGACCTTCAGGGGTCTCTGGGTCCCTACTGAGTAGCTTACACTCACCCCGGCACGGGCTTTGCCCGCACTACGTTGTGTTGGTTGCAGACGACGGACAGCGTTGACCTTGGCTGAGGCTTGCAGAGCGGGACGGTACCCGGAGGTGGACCACTGGGCGGGACGTGCTCGGAGCGGACGGCGGGACCCGTGGAGCAGTGGAGCTATCTGAACCTACCCTTCAGGTGGGATTTCTAGTGGACAGCTCGGTGTTGCGGCTTTTACTTTTCAGTTGCTGTTTTCCCTTTCGAGTTGTACTTTACTTTCAGTTTGGGTTTTTATACTGGCCCATTTACTTTTCCGCACTTTCAGTTGTACTCTGCTTTTGTTTAGTGTTTACTTTCCGCTTGCTTACTCTGTGGTGTTTGATTACTTTTCAAAGGCAATTCCTTCCCTTTTTACCGGGATTTACGCCTTGGTGCTAGTCGCCAGCCCCTGGCCTATGGAAGGCGGGCTTGGGGTAGTCACGACACGGGCCCCGAGGGCGGGTCGTGACAAATTGGTATCAAAGGAGTTCGGTTCTACCGAGAACTCTGATCTTTTCTATGTGAAGCAATGATGTTTAGTGTATTGAGTGTGGTTATCAGTCCAGGGAGTCCAGTGTTGGTGCGGCGGCCGACGTATCCGTACACCAGGACCCTGACGTCTGATTTCCGACTTAATGCACGAAAACATTGATTGCGTGTGTGTTTCAAAGTTTTCTTTGTGATTACTTATATCAGCTCACCAGGTATACTGTTCTGACCGTGGCGCACCTGTTTCCTTTTCAGGATGGCCCCACGACGGCTGCCAGCTAGGGTTCTGAGAGTCGAGTGTGATGACAGCCCACCGAGCGACGAGGCCTCGGTGCAGGGCCCTTTGTCAGTAGTGGCACCGGCGGTAGCTCTACCCGCCGAGCCCCCGATGCTTCCAGCAGCAGCCGCTGACGATGCACGTCGCCTCAGCGCACTGCATGAGTTTCAGCGCCAGCGACCGGCCAGGTTTCGCAGGGAGACGGATCCCCAGGCAGCAGAGGACTGGCTGGAGGCAGTGGTACGAGTGTTTAGGCTAGTGAGGACACCATCAGACCTCATGGTGATCCTCGCTACGAGTCTACTACACGCAGCAGTAGGACGATGGTGGAGCTTGATGCTCCAGGTGCACGATGAGGCATCTCTACTTTGGATGAACTTTGAGAGCCTCTTCCGCTCGGAGTTCGTCCCAGCCACCCTTCGTGCGGTGCGTATCCAGGAGCTTCTACAGCTGCGGCAGGGCATCATGACGGTCGCTCAGTACTCAGTGAGATTTACCGATCTCTCGCGCTACTCGACCGACATGGTACGGGACCCATTCTTCCGGGCCCGGAACTTCGAGCAGGGTTTGAGACATGAGATCAGGGCATCGCTGATCTCCCTCGGCATACCGACTCAGACAGGAGTACTGGAGCGGGACCTTCTGATCGAGAGCTTCCTTGCTGAGTCTACACCAGCACAGAGACCCACTGCAGGGCGGCACGTGGCATAGTCATCTGCAGCAGGCAGTCGACGGATGACTCAGGGGTCTAGACAGACCAGACCTTCGGGCAGACGACCTCAGGACACTGGCTCAGCAGTGTGGGGCACACAGCGTGGAGCCAGTCTTTTGAGAGGCAGACAGTGCTACTCGTGCGGCGGGCAGGGCCACATGGCTCGTGACTGCCCGACCCGCCGTGCCGAGGAGCAGCAGACGGTTGAGGGACCACCGAGGCAGAGGCAGAGGGTCAATCGTGGCGGTCCTCAGGGAGGAGGCGGACGAGGCAGAGGAGCTGGACGAGCATCCGGTGGTGGGCGACGCTTTGAGGCTCTGCCACCACCACCACCAGGAGGTCCACCCCGACCACAGGGAGCTGGCGGGCAGAGACAGGCACAGCTCCAGGCAGCAGAGGCCTACGACCACGGCACACCCGAGATGATTCGAGGTACTATCTGTGTCTACTCCACCCTTACTGCAGTTCTTATAGACACAAGAGCGAGTCACTCTTTCATAGCTTCTGCCCTTGTTCGGAGCTCGGAGATTCCGACAGAGCCGTTGGCTCGATCCTTACGGCTAGAGACTCCTACGGGAGCAGACTCGACGATTACGCACTGGTGCCGGCAGTGTGAGCTTACTCTATTAGGAGAGAGCTTCGGCTGGGATCTTCTTGTAACAGCGTCGAGTCCTTACGACGTCATCTTGGGCATGGATTGGCTATCTACGGTCCATGCACAGATTGACTATTTTAGGCGCAAGGTGCGATGTGTACGCACCGACGGGAGCAGGTTCACCTTCACCGGCGAGAAGGCAGCCTTAGCAGCACAGGATGGACTTCCGCGGAGGAGAGGACAACCCATCACTCATCAGTTGGCTAGCCTTATCCTTGGAGCAGTTGACGTGCGAAGTCCTGGTTTTCCTGCAGTGGTGGATCAGTTTGCGGACGTTTTTCCCGATGACGTTCCAGGGCTACCTACTCACAGAGAGGTAGACTTTTATATTGACTTGTACCCCGGGACAGCCCCGATATCGACTCCAGCATATCGGATGGCCCCCGCTGAGCTTCGAGAGCTACGGGTACAGTTGGAGGACTTGCAGGGCAAGGGGTTCATCCGACCCAGTGTTTCACCCTGGGCTTCCCCGATTTTGTTCGCCAAGAAGGCGGACGGGAGCTTGCGACTTTGTGTTGACTATCGTCGCCTGAATCAGGTGACAGTGAGGAACAAGTATCCGCTACCGAGGATTGATGACCTCTTTGATCAGCTCAAGGGAGCACGGTGGTTCTCGAAGATAGACCTCAGGTCAGGCTATCATCAGCTTAGAGTCAGAGACGAGGATGTGCAGAAGATGGCCTTCAGATGTCGGTATGGCCACTATGAGTTCTTGGTTATGCCTTTCGGTGTAACCATTGCTCCAGCAGTGTTCATGGCTCTCATGAACAGGATCTTTCAGCCATACCTCGATCGGTTTGTCGTGGTCTTCATCGACGACATTCTGATTTACTCTACGACAGAGGAGGAGCACGCCTATCACTTGCGAGTTGTACTAGACACACTCCGAGAGCACCAGCTTTATGGTAAGCTCTCGAAGTGCCAGTTCTGGATACGTGAGGTCCACTTCTTGGGACACGTTATCTCTGAGGCGGGAGTTGCAGTGGATCCCACGATGATTGAGGCTGTGTTAGCTTGGGAGCCACCGAGGAGCGTCACTGAGGTTCGGAGTTTCTTGGGACTAGCTGGATACTATCGGAGATTCGTGCCAGACTTCTCTAGAGTTACGACATCACTCACAGCTTTGATGAAGAAGGGGAAACCCTTCGTGTGGTCAGACAGATGTCAGCAGAGCTTCCATGAGCTGAGACAGAGATTGACTAGCGCACCCATCTTGAGGTTGCCCGAGGAGGGAGTAGGGTACGTAGTTTACTGCGATGCATCAGGGACCGGACTCGGATGTGTTCTGATGCAGGAGCGGGCAGTGACCCCCTATGGATCACGTCAGTTGAGGCCGCATGAGCAGAACTACGCTACCCATGACTTGGAGTTAGCAGCAGTGGTCTTCGCTCTAAAGACATGGCGACACTATCTGATGGGTGAGCGCTTTACAGTCTTTTCTGATCATCAGAGTCTCAGGTATATCTTCTCACAGAAGGACCTGAACCTGAGACAGCGGCGATGGATCGAGTTCCTCCAGGACTATGACTTTGAGATAGTCTATACTCCTGGGAAGGGGAACGTAGTAGCTGATGCCCTTAGAAGGAGGACATGCATTCAGCTACTTGAGGAGGCGACAGAGAACCTAGCCTCTTTGCAGATATCCTTCGTGGATAGAGATAGAGCAGCCTTCGTTCAGTCTCTCACAGTCACTCCTCCACTACTGCAGCGAGTCAGGGAGGCATAGCGTGGGGACGCTGACTGTGAGACACGGCGTGCACAGATATCCTCGGGACAGGCACCTGATGGTTTCTCCCTTGGAGCAGAGCACGACGTCCTTTTCAGAGGACGTACCATGGTACCAGTCGCTTTGCGAGAGGAAGTGCTGAGAGAGTTTCACACTTCTCCTTTGGCGGTACATCCTAGAGTGGCAAAGATGTACTAGGACCTCAGACGACAGCACTAGTGGTCGGGCATGAAGAAGACTGTAGCAGAGTTCGTTTCTCGATGCCTCACCTGCCAGCAGGTGAAGGCAGAGCATCAGGTACCAGCAGGATTGGTACAGCCCTTGGAGGTTCCAGAGTGGAAGTGGGACGACATATCTATGGACTTTGTGACTGGACTTCCACGCATTTCCAGAGGTCACGACTCCATCTGGGTGATTGTTGACCGACTCACCAAGTCGGCACACTTCTTACCCATCAGAGAGCAGGGCTCAGTAGAGAGCTTGGGACGTCTCTACGTTCAGGAGATTGTACGGCTCCACGACGTGCCATCATCTATCGTCTCTGATCGAGATGCTCGCTTTACTTACCGGCTTTGTAAGGGGTTATAGGAGGCGTTCGGGACGCAGCTACGTTTGAGCACAGCCTTTCACCCTCATACGGATGGTCAAACGGAGAGGACCATTCAGACTCTCGAGGACATGCTCCGTGCATGTGTCATCGACTTTGGTCGTAGCTGGGAGGACCACCTACCCTTAGTGGAGTTCGCGTACAACAACAGCTACCACTCCACTATCGGGATGGAACCGTACGAGGCGTTGTACGGCCGACCTTGTAGATCTCCTTTGTGCTGGACAGACCCTGGGGAGTCAGCACTAGTGGGACCGGAGATGGTCCAAGCCACGACAGAGAAGGTCCAGGTCATCCAGGAGCGGATGAGGACAGCTCAGAGCCGGCAGAAGTCATACGCTGACAGGAGGCGGAGGCCACTGGAGTTCGAGGATGGCGACCACGTCTTCTTGCGGGTCTCACCTCGACGTGGTATTCGGAGATTTGGCCGAGGCGGAAAGTTATCTCCGCGCTTCATCGGAACCTTCCAGATTCTCAGCAGGATTGGTGAGGTGGTGTATCGCCTGGCTCTACCACCTCAGTTGCACCGGGTGCACGACGTCTTCCACGTGTCTCAGCTGAGGAGATACGTGCACGACCCGACGCACATCATTGATCATGGGGAGCTTGACGTTGACGATGAGGCGACTTTTATGGAGGTCCCGGTGGAGATAGAGGATCGAAATGAGCGGGTCCTGTGTGGGCGATCGATTCCTCTTGTGCGCATCAGATGGAAGCACGGGAATCTCCAGGAGAGCACATAGGAGCGGGAGGCTCAGATGCGTGCTCAGTACCCTCATTTGTTTCCCTAGTTTTTGATGTATCTTTACGGGGACGTAAAGCCCTGAAGTGGGAGTAATGTAAAGACCCGTAAAATTCAAGGGAAATTTTTTCTTAATTTTCTTTAGAATTTTACAAGAGCGCGGTTTCAGACGGCACCTGATTCCGAGGCCCGGAGTGCCCAGAATTAATTTCTGAAGTTTGGCTCGGGTACGTTCAGTGAACGAATGAGCGGGAATTCCTAACTTTTGATCCGGTGCTCGGAATTGAAATCTGAGGGCACCGATGAACTCGCAGCGCCGATTTTTACTTAAAGAGACCTTTTCGGAAGTTGCGTTTGTTGGGGGTTGAAAGTTAGTTTTTGGGTTTTTAGTTTAAGTTAAATAAAATTTGTGAAGAACAAATTTTATTTTAACTAGATAAATCCTACCAAAGGGAGTTGGGAGTGGGTCCCACATCCACTTAACCTGCCTTGGGAGGATTAAGTGTGGTGGGGCCCACACGAACCCCAACTCCTCAAATTCTCCCAAAACCTCCCCTTTAACCCATTTCAATTACTGTTGACAACTTGGCTTAATTAATTGAAGAGGGTTAATTTAAATTTCAAACCTTTGAAATTCTAAGAGGAGGGTTGTGTAATAAAATAAGCTTAAGCTTATTTTATTTTGTTGGGTTGGTTTCCTTTGTTCTTGAGAGGATTTTGAGAGCTTCTCCTTCATCTTCAAGCCTTGACGAAGAACGCTCAACTTGACGAAGAACGCTCAAGTTCCAACGAAGAACGCCGCTTCCTCCTCGGACTCCCTTCGTCGGCATACGAAGATTCGCCAACGACGTATCACATCAGACGCACCTCTTCGTCATCGGATTTTACGAACGACGACCGCGACGCCCGACCTCCCCGACGTTTTCTTCTGCGGTTCGTTGTCAAATCTTCGAACATATACCCGAGGTAGGGGTTGTTGATTTTTTGTTTATTTATTTCGTTCTTGACCGTGGATCTAGCATGTCTAACCTGAGGCAATTGAATATTTTTAAGTTGTGTTATTATTTAACGTGAGGGGGGCCGGACCGCATGAACACGGCCGAACCCCCCTCCATCGTTCATGTTGTTTATCTTGCGGGTGGAAGCAAGGTGGCGTGGTGCCGTCGCACCACGCGGATAATTGTATGTTTATCTTGCGCGCGCGCTATGGAAGAATTTTCAAGAACGCGACGCCGCTGCGCCACATCAAGGGGAATCGAAGGCGCGGCGGAGGGGCGCGGTGCCGTCGCACCGTGCCGGACGAAGAACACCGCGGCCGGTTCCGGGCCGCGGCGGAATGAGAAGACCGGCGGCCGGGCCGCCGGCGTCGGAAGCCGAAGAGGGGACCGGATTTTCCAGTCCCGTTGGAGAAAACCGGCCGGCCAGCTAGCCGGCCGGATGGTAGTAAACCGGGGAAAATTAATTCCCCGGCCAGCACACAAAACCCCCCTCATTATGAGGGGGGCGGTTTCTATGAAGGGGGGGGGGGGCAGCAGCCCCCCAGTTTTTCCTCAAGCCGGCCCCCACGTGGGGGCCGTTTATTTTGCAAAGGGTGCGGCATTAGCCGCGCCGCCCCTTCCAATCAGCGGGAGAATTGATTCCCCCCGCGCTGCCTCCGTTTGGCGCCAGCCGCCGCGCCGCCGGCCGGCTGGCCGGCCGGGCCGGGTCGGACCCGGGTCGACCCGGTTCGAGCCGACCCAGGGGGGGTCGGGCCGGGTCGCCCCGGACCCGGACCCCCCGTTTCAAATCATTTTCGGTCTTTTGGACATAACGTGATCCACAGACGTCCGATCGACGAACCGTCTGTGGCAACGCGATCCTTGGATTGAGACGGTCGTTTCAGTATATCGCACTCAAGGTTTCGGTTTACTTTGAGTTCGGCTGGGTTGGTTCGTTCACGAAACCAACCGGGCCTTCGGAGCGGAAACACTCATATCTTGAACTACGGACGTCCGATTGACGTGCCGTCAGCTGTGTTGTGTTCCTCTTAGTGAGACGAATCTTTTGGCATACTTCGTATGAGATTTGGACGCAGGTGAAGTATGGTCGGGTTGGTTTTTCCTTAAAAACCAACCGGGCCCTGGGGACAAAAATGCCAATAACTCTCAGACCGGGCGTCAGATCGACGCGCCGTCTATTGCGTTGAGTTCCTGTTGACGATACGGAACTTTTGGATATATCAACTCTGGACTTTGTGACAGTTGATGTATCAGCCTCTCGGCTCGTGGAGCGGACCCTCCGAACGAGCTTGCTGTGTGCGGGAACCCTAGTGCTGGCTGCGACTGTTACTGTGACTACTACTGCTACTGTGACTGCGACGACGACAGTACAGAGATCCTGTGTGGATTCGACGATGACGACTACAGCACTCAGCGATCCTACGTGGGTCAGTGCTACAGGTCATGTGTGGGGCCGATCCTGTGTGGGTCTGATCCTGTGTGGGTCCTTGCGCTCAGCGGTCCTGTGTGAACTAGCGCCTACAGGTCCTGTGTGGGCCCGATCCTGTGTGGGTCTTTGCGGGGGTTAGTTACCTATCGATCCTTCGTGGGTCCGATGACTTAGATAGACCAGAGATCATCTTTATCTTCTATCGAAGAAGTATACCTGTGTGAGCTGAATCCTGTTTCTTTCCTGTGTGGATTGTGTTGTGCAATCCTGTGTGGATTACGTTTTTCTTTCCTGTGTGGAATACGTTTACTTTCCTGTGTGGACTGAGTTGTACTTGGGCTCGGAGGTTGGAGCGTATTTGAATTTGATGACTTATGTATATGTATGGGCATATACCTAAGCAGTGTTGGTTGTTACTTCGTGATTGTACCTTTCTTCGTGGTTTATCCTTTGTGGATTTGAGAGACCTTCAGGGGTCTCGGGGTCCCTACTGAGTAGCTTATACTCACCCCTGCACGGGCTTTGCCCGCACTACGTTGTGTTGGTTGCAGACGACGGACAGCGTTGACCTTGGCTGAGGCTTTCAGAGCGGGACGGTACCCGGAGGTGGACCACTGGGCGGGACGTGCTCGGAGCGGACGGCGGGACCCGTGGAGCAGTGGAGCTATCTGAACCTACCCTTCAGGTGGGATTTCCAGTGGACATCTCGGTGTTGCGGCTTTTACTTTTCAGTTTCTTTTTTCCCTTTCGAGTTGTACTTTACTTTCAGTTTGGGTTTGTATACTGGCCCATTTACTTTTCCGCACTTTCAGTTGTACTCTGCTTTTGTTTAGTGTTTACTTTCCGCTTGCTTACTCTGTGGTGTTTGTTTACTTTTCAAAGGCAATGCCTTCCCTTTTTACCGGGATTTACGCCTTGGTGCTAGTCGCCAGCCCCTGGCCTATGGAAGGCGGGCTTGGGGTAGTCACAGCACGGGCCCCGAGGGCGGGTCGTGACATATGAGGTTAGGGTTTTTTGGTTCATGTATAGTGTTTGTTAAGATCTTATCCATTTCAGATGGGAGTGAGTGGGTTGAATGTTCTTTTCTTGCTTCTCTTAGATTGAGTAAGGATAGGTTTAGGCCTAATTAATAATTCTATTTAGCCATGTATTGGTTGGTTCTTTATGGAGGGGAGACCCACCGTGAGTCTCTTTGGGGTTTCTCTTAAGTTTTTATCAGATTTTAGTTGAGTTATTCTGGAGGGGAGTCCGTTCAGACCTCCCCTTCAATTTTTATTTGTTTCAAAAAATGAGGTTGAGTATCGTCAGTGGACACTGGAAGATCCTTGACTTAAGTGGTTGAATCATTCTTGTGTGGAATCCTCAGGTGTTGATCGATCAGCTAGATGGTGTTGTTGATTTCCGGGGATAGAAAGGGTTATGGTGGGGTGAATTTTCACAACACGACCTATGAGACTATTTTATTTTAATTATTATTCTGCCTTTAAATATTTTTTCTAGGGTCTCTAGTGAGTCCCGGACAATGTTTCCGAGTTTCTGATAAAAAGTGCATGTCTTGGCTTTGACGCCGTTGGATGCACGAGAAGAGCGCGACGCCTCGCGGCTTCTCCCAGGAAATTGTGTGGTATTTTCAACATAGAATAATTAAATTTTAATTTATTAAGTTATTCAAAATTATTATGATTATTAAGAATTTTATTATTATTTTTTGGTGAAAAATAGACTTGTTAGTTTGATTATTATTTTATTATTATTATTATTATTATTTTATTATTATTTTTATTATTACTATTATTATTGTTGATGTTTTTTACCTTTTAATTGGTATTTAGGGTGTTTTTAAGGGAAAAAAGGAGAACCCTAATTCCCCCTCCCTCTTCTCTTCCCACGGTGTACCCGACCCCCCCAACCCCCATCCCCCTGCTCAGCGCAACCTAACGCTCCCCTATGGAGAACCCTCCCCACCGCTAGACAACACCTTCCCCCCCGGCTCCCGTCCAGCCACCTCGACCCAACGACCCAACCTTGTCCGCCCTTGCTCCGACAACGCCAGCCGACACCATCAACCCCCCTAGTTTAGCATGCAACTGGCGCAGACTCCCTTCAATGTTCGGCAGACCCCCTACCCCCCATTCCCCCCTTCTTGTGCTCAACTAGGCTGAGCTGCCGACTACAAAGCTTTCGGCAAACCCTCCCTCCATGCAGTGTGACCACCACTGCTGCCTCCCTCCTTCTTATCGATAAAACACACCTGTACTTCTTCTCCATACATTGCAAACCCTCAGAGCTCTTGTTCACTAGTGGATCTTTCCCCCTCGGCCGACCCACTTCCAGTAGCACGGTCCTACTTCGACCAGAACCCTCCTCTGACGATTTTCCATCCACCGATTTCCTCCGACAGCCCTCGTTCGGTGTGTTCTCCATTCCTTATCTTGTTTTAGGGGGTTTCTCTTGGTGAGGAAATAGTTTGACTAAACCCTTGGTGTATGTTAATCCAATTTTGATGTTTATTATTTGTAGGGGCTTTACGACTTGCCTCTCTTAACCTCTGGAGGTGTGTTTTGGTGGTCATCGTCGAAGTCGAGGTGTTTTGAATCATCCCAGGTTACCACCACCATTTGAGGTGAGATTTTTCTCCTCACCCCTTGGATTCACGAACCTTAGTTGGGGTTTCACTACTGGAAAAAAGGCCTATACCCACGGTTCAAAACCGTGGGTATAGCCCCCAAAACCGTGGGTATAGGCTATACCCACGGTTTTGGGAACCGTGGGCTGGAACGCCGTCGGTATAGGTCCCCAGCCTATACCCACGGTTTTCCAAAACCGTGGGTATAGGTGTTCTGCCACCGTGTCAACAAAACATTCCGAATTGCCACGGTGTCAATGGCTTTTACCCACGGTTTCAAAACCGTGGGTATAGATCCTAAAATAAAGCTGCAGGCGGGTTTCGATCCCACGACCTCTTCCCTGCAAAGTACCGCGTCTAACCACTACCCTACTATCAATTATGTGTATATATATTTATATTTAGTTAAATATAGTTATATAAACCGTGGGTATAGAGGGAAGAACCGTAGGTATAGAACTCCCGCCAAAAAAAAAATCTTTCCCGCGAAAAAAAAAATTCACGCGCACACATGGGAAACCTATACCCACGGTTTTGACAAACCGTGGGTATAGGTTTTTTATCCTATACCTATCCCCACGGTTCTCCTCAAAACCGTGGGGATAGGTAACCCTATACCCACGGTTCTTGAAAACCGTGGGTATAGGTCAATTTTCAAGACCTATCCCCACGGTTTTAGAAAACCGTGGGGATAAAACCCCCTATGCCCACGGTTTTTGAAAACCGTGGGTATAGGTCTTGAAAATTTACCTATACCCACGGTTTTCCAAAACCGTGGGAATAGGGGGTACCTATCCCCACGGTTTTGAGGAAAACCGTGGGGATAGGTCCATTTTCCAGTTGTGTTTTTGAATTTTTTTGAGTAATTTGTTTTTAATATGTAAGGCTTTGTACTTCCCCACGCGTTTTAAGACGCGTGCCGTTTTGTCGCGCCATGTATTCGAGGTAGGATTCCCATGAACTATTTTTTAAAATTATTAATAATTATTTTTTTGATTTCTACACCTTATCTGAGTAATATGTGCTAATATCATGCTCTGGTTTAATTTTTTTGTGTGAAAAAGTGTTGTTTGAAGCCTGTTTCATGGTTTTTTCTTTTGTTTTTGTGAAATAGCGCACACTGATTATACAATCGTATTGCACATGACTTTATAATTTTGTGTTCACCAAATTATTCTTATTCTCCCTTTGTCTAGGTGTTAATTTTTTATTATTAAACATCTGATTGACTCATTTTGTTTTATGAATGGGTAGTTCTGGCCTTGTGTCATGGAAATGACATCGTCGAGTTACATTTTTCAACACTATTTTCCTCAATTAAATGGTTCATTTATTCCACACCTTATTCTTGAATTTTAGAACTTCAAATATAATTATAAATAAGTTCTGGACATGCGAAATGGTGGTTTTATGCATTTGTGTGTGTCTACTGAAATATTTTTCTAAGCACTTCATGTTTGGTTTTCAGAATGGTTCTCGGTTGGCATTTATGTGTCAAAAGTGATATAAAATGTATTTTTTGTTTTTGTTGAAGTGTTGGATGCATGTGGAATTAGGTTTTGGGATCTTTTTATGGTTTTACAAATTGGTTTGGCATTGATCATAAATGTGTTTCTTGTGAAATATTGGATTTTGGGGTTCCAAATTTGGTAACTGTTAAATTGAAATTGTTTTATTCAACAATGCATTCATTGTTTTCTTTATAAAATACCCGTATGACTTTTTAGAGTAAAGTGTGATGTAAAGTTAATTATTGGAGTTTATAAATGTATCAGAACCATGCGAAACAATTTTTTGGGTTCTTTCTATGTTTTCCATGTGGTTTGGTTTTACAAAAGTGTGTATTGTGTTTTAGCATGTTTTGGAATTTTATTAAAAATGGTCGGGTCTTGAGTGTGTGGCCAAAATTTATTAAAAAGAGTTTTACCAATGTTTGGGTGTGAATAACGATGTGTTTACACCTTCCTTGGAAATTTTAATTATTTTTATAAGTATAGATTGTGATTTGATGCTCGGAGATATCTGTTGACTCACATTTTTTTTAATAAACTTGTGACATACTAACCTGACATATTGAGAGAATAGTTTGAGACGATTACTAAATTGGTAGGTTATGGTACTAACTAGTGACCCATAATAGGAGGATATGTTTGGGTTTATTTATATGGAATTTACCCTCGTACTACCTGAGAAAGGAAGGACAAGCCTTTTGGAGCATTAGATTTCATCGTATGTGGCATGCTTCTATAGATGGGGTCATAGGTATTAGTTCGTCTGGATTATTCTCGATCTCTCAGGTTCACCTATGTCTAGTAACATTTTTTCTAATGAACTGTTGCTGAGATATTTTCATACCTATTTACGTTTCCCCTGCTATATCTACCTTGGTACCTTTGTACGGTGTTTTTCAGGAAAAGTGAAATTTTTTTCTTAACTCCTATGGTAATTTTTTCAAAAGAAAAGGTGTTCCAATAACTTTTGTTATGTTTTTTAAATGACTAAGTAACATTAATTGTACTTTGTTTTCAAGTAAAAATTATAAAAAATCATACTTTAATATATTGTAGTTAAAAATTAGAATTTGTGTTTCTTAATTTTAAATGTAGTGCATTGGGAATAGATAGCAGGATAGCCTACTGAGTTTTAATACTCACACTTATAGTTCTTTTCTATTTTTAGTGTTTGTGCAGGATACAGATTGAGTGCCCTCTCCTTGGTAAATGCTTGATCGTTGAGCCGGGGTGTGACCCGCAGGGGCACACCGAGTTATTTCGGACATCGAGTTTGGTTAGATTTATTTCCATTCGTTCTAGTTTAGTCACTTCACCTGGTTTATTTATTTTGCGCTACTCTGTATATTTCTACTACTTTATTTATCTGTATTGGGATAAATCATTCCCACAGCCTCAGTTTATGCCCTTGCACTTGTCGCCAACCTAGGAGGATCGGGAACGCCTCTCGAGCCATGTCACGGACCGGCTCGGGTGATCGGTTCAAGGTCAACCCTGGTTGGTTCATGACACTATAGGTGAAAAGGTTTCCTCATTGTCAATTACTTTTTCCTAGTTATAACCACGTTCAACATGTCTAGTATTTTTTTAAACTATATTTCCCTACTCATCAAAAATTTTCTTAATCACCCATTTATTGACCATAGTCTTGGTTTCTTTAGTTATATCAATAATTTTCCACTCTTTGGTTCATTCAAATGGATTTATCTTTTCTTACATATCTATTACCCAGAATTCATCATTAATGGCTTCATTTATGTTCTTATGTTTAGGCTGAGTAAATAATTCTTGATGATCATTCTACTTTATATCAGAAGATATAGTTTGGGTACCTATACATAGCTATATTAAAATATAATAAAAAATATTTTTCATTTGAGTTCTAGTAATTCTAGAGAAGTTGGGATTAGTTACTTCTTGATTTTCAGGTTTAGATTCAAGAACTTTAGGAAAATGATTAGAATGGGATGATTTATCTTCATATTTCAGAGCTTAATATAATGATTTTGATTTTTTTTGAGAGAAGATAAATTATTCTCCTAGTTTTATAGAGAGGTATTAGGATCATGTGAACGAGTTAAATAAAATTTGACATGGATTTATTCATCCATTGTTTTGGACTTCTTATTGAAAACTATATTATTTTTTAAAATTGAATAACCAAGGAAAATTCCATCATTACTTTTGGAAGCCAATTTTTCAAGATTATAATTCATGTTATGAATAATTATGTTCCAACCAAAAACTATAAATTATATAACCTATGGTTTCCTATTATTCCACATCTCATAAGGGGTTTTCTAAAGGATAGGTCTAATCAAGACTCTATTCATAATATCGCAAGATGCATTGATAGCTTCTTCTAAAAAAATAGGAAGTTAATATTCATTCATCATATTCCATGATATCTCTTGTATGATTCTATTTTTTATTTCCACAAAACCATTTTACATAGGGGTTATAGAAGCATAAAATTTATGAGTGTTTATTTTTTGAGAAAAATAATTCAAAATATTGATTCTCAAACTCACGATCATGGCCACTTCTTAGATTTTCAATCCTAATTCCACTAAGATTTTTTACAAAATTATCATAATTGGTAAATTAAGATAAAACATCACTTTTGTGAGCTTGAAAAAATACACAATTTTACATAGAATAGTCATCAACTAGAATATCAACATAGTGCTTCCCATTAAGAATTAAAACTCAAGAAGGTCCCAGAAAATCCATGTGATCCAACATGAGAGGTTGAGAAGGTGACACATCTTTCATTAGTTTAAAATAAAATTTAAGTTGTTTCACTTTTTTAAATGGGTTAAAGACTTTATTATTTGGTAACTCATATTTATGTAGATCCTTAACTAACCATTTTCTAGTTAGCTTCCTATATGAGTGAATGTTCTAATGTCATAGTCATCCATGATAAATCCATGATTATTTGTGAAAGGCACTTAAAAATGAAACCTTCTGAGATACTATAAAATTTAAATCTAAAACATAAACATTTTCATTTCTCAAAGCTGTTAAAATTAAGGCATTTTATCATAAAAAAAATTAAAAACATAATTATGAAACATAACATAAACACCATAATCACAAAACTGTGAAATGATAAGTAGATTATATTTTAAACCATAAATAATTAAAACATTAGAAATCAAGGCTGAGTTTCTATTAATAATCTGGCCTAGGTTGATGATTTATCCATTAGAATTGTCACCAATGGTGATATGGCCCTCATTAACCTTCAGAAAGGTATTGGAGAAAGAATAGTCTCCTATAATATGTCTTGAAAAACAAATAACCAAGTACCGTAGACTTATATTAAGGGTATTCAATCATTTTTTTCATATAAAATAGTTTTTAAACAAGAAATTATTTTGGTTCCAAAATCATTTTGGGTATAGAAATGTTAATAATCATTTATTTAGAAACCCACATTTTCCTTACAGGTTTTTTATAAATATATTATTGAATATTTGAAATAAAAAAATTATTGGTCCATTTGTATAATGATTGGTAGTAGATCTTTTAGGTCTAGATTTAGGAAAATAGTTATTCTTAGTTATTATCCTTTGTTCAGGTTCATATCCTATCCCAATAACATATCTGAAAGTAGCATGAAATACCAATATTTTTGTATGTTATTCTCTAACATTTAATAATTCATCAATGTTGTTCTTCAATTTATCATTATATATATTATGTTCATTGATTTCCTTGAGTATTTGATCATTTATCTCCTTTTCTATAGACATCTCAAATTTACATTTTACAATTATAGGATACTATATTTTTAGAACATTTTATTTTTCTTTTATCTCATTAAGGGTATACTCTACCATATTTCAGTATTCAAACAATTATTCACTTAAAATATGATTATCATCATGTTATTCAATATCAGTGTAATCGAACACATGAAAATAAAAAAATATTAGAAATAGTAGGTAAGTCAAGTACCTCACTCACTTTAGTCATGAAACAGATATTTTATCTACCCGACTTTTCTTTTGGTGAAGAACTTGAGCCGTTATGGTTAACTTTATATGAACTCAAGGTGACTTTCATTGTATTTTTGTATATTCTATCCTTTTCCTCATATTTTTTTTGGTTTCTCATCTTAAGACATTCAAATATTATTTGACGTTTTTTTTTGCATTCATAGGATTCAAATTTCATCAGATCATCGTCCTTTTTGTTACAATTTCATCTAATGTAAAATTTCTCATTATATTTGTCTTTTTTATTAAAAATATTCATCCTATAGATCTTATTAAACATTGTGGATATGTGATCCATGTCATCATCACTATCCATGGTTTATTTACTAGAACTCAAATCTATATATTTATATTTTTCCTTTATTATTTCTCCGTTTGGTTCTTGAAGTAATAGTCTTCAAATCTACAAAAATTCGGTTAGGTTACTCAAATTCCTCATAGTTTACATTATGTTCTTCATCATAAATCCTATTATTTCCAATCAATTATATCACATGAATTTTAATTAGATAGTATGATTCTTATATTGAAGCTAAAGTGCCTATTCATATTCTAGGTATAAATCATAGTAGTCTCATTACCTGGTCTTTATTAGATATCGTCTTTCCCAACAACCTCAAGGTAATGAAAATATAATTAAACCTAAGGTACATATCCAGAATGGTCTAACCATGTTTCAACATAAAGTTATCATATTTAATTTTTTACTTATTGGGCCTCACTTATTTAACATTTTATGTTCTCTCATGGGAAATAGTCAAAGTATTGTAAATTTTAAAAGTATTTTTAAGAGAAGAAAATATATTAGACTCTTCATCAAATTGTGAACAGTAAATAGAATTCATATCATTAAAATTACTATTGTATTTTAGTATTTTTTAATCATCCCAAGTGATTTTTATTATTATCAGGTACTAAATATAAATATTCTATTGCAAACAATATATCGAAACTTATGGTATATATGTGAGTTTTCATCTTTATTTAACACGGGGAAGAAATTTTTACATTGAAGAAAGGAGGATTTTTGGCAGAAAAACCTTCTTAAAGATTATCCACGTTAAAGAACGAAATTTATAACTAACAAAAATTTAATATTTTTAAAGAAAAACTAAAATCACAATAAAAAAATGATGAAAACATGAATACAAATGAACGAAAAAAGAATTTGATACTAAATATTGGTTGAAGTGAGTATCTCAAAAGAGGGTGAATTAATTGAATAATAAAAGTTTATTTTGATCATTAATTATTTTGAAATCACCTAAATGTTTATATGTGGGAAATTTTATCAAAATATGTAGTATGATAAATATCTAAATACATCTACTGATTTTACTTAAGTTTGATTAAGTCTCAGGTGTATAATATATAATATTATTGAATCCTTTAAAATAAATATACTTTATCAAAATACTATAATAACAAGAATTTAGATAAAATATAAATGTATATATGTTTTGATTATAGTTAAAACAATTTTCATTTTTGAAGTAGAAATTATGTAAAACAATACTAAAACAAGCCGGTAAGAGAATGAATATAAGAAGATCAGTCTCAAGTCATGACATATTCCCCTCCATTTAGTGATCACCCAACACTATATAGTTTATATAAAATATATTATATCAACACCAACCTATAACATGTTTATAAAATAGATTATAACTTTTCAGATCACACACAATAACTTCCACAATTATGAATTGGAGTAAAAAGGAATTAGCCACAAAGGGACCACTAATACTCTTATTAATGGAAGAATCATATAAGATAATTGCTTGAGAACATTTTTAGTATATTCATACTTAGTTCAAAAGACATTTTGTTAGTCGTAACCTAGAGTAATTACACACACTACTCAAATATAATAAAACTAAACAAGAACCGAGACAGCTAAGAGTATAGAGTTTGGAAGTCCTCAGTCTATTCAATGCTATTGGTGGCCCTTGAGTTAAATCAGTAATGAATCGTGAATCAGGTTCACCCTAAATCTTTAATAAAACATAGGGTCACAACTATTGTTTTCTGATTGGAGGAAAGCATTAGATGTGATGATTGTTTAGCTTCCTCAATAAATTTTTCACATCAGGAGATCTCTTCATATTTAAAATCAGTTTTAGCTCTTTTTCTCTCTCATAAGTTCACTGTTTCATCCACTATATCTATTTGATTTTGGTTATTTTTTTATTTTGGTACATTATTTTCTCAACTTCTACCCAAGGGAGTGTGCTCTACTTTTATCAGTAGCATTAATAACATCTGAATCTGCTTATACAACGTACTTTTTGATTTGACATGATTTCTATTGGAAATTTTTGTTACAAACATTAAAATAGTAAATAACACTAAATTATATGAATGTATTCCTTAGAGTAATGTAATTAAAAAAAAGAAAAGTAACAAAAATAGTGACGGTGTCATGCTCGAATGGTATGTTTCTCTAACGATATGGAATAGGGGGTATGACAATGATGGTATGACACTAGTGGTGTAAAACTAGTGGTTTGACACCTATAATGTCTTTGAATTATCCAAATTTTCAATATGTTGGTCGTTTCCCATCTATAGGTGTATGTTCTGAAGATTTCTCCGAGTTATGTAATTTTTCAGTGTGGGAGGTTTGATTTTGGTGTTGTGACATTTGTCCATATCTCATACTTGGAAAAATTTATGTTCTGGTGGCATGACCTCCTAGTGGTGTGCCAACTAACAGTGTCTCCTAAATTGTCAAATCTTTTGTCAAATTGTGTGACATTATGACGGTGTGATATCTGGGGGGTATCTCCAAAAAAAATATTTTTATGTTAGTGTTCAGTTATGGATAACACTGTCCCATGTTGTCAGTGCCAACCACAATAATGTCTCATAGTTAGACATATTTATAACATGTTTTTAGAATATAGATTACTTTTAAAAAACTTGAAATTTATCAACATTATTAAAAACATGTTTTTTTTATTTTTAAAACTATGAGGTCAATAATTATATATAAATATATATGACAAATTTCCCACTCATTACCTTAAAACTATAAATTTCATTTAACTAAAATGTTATTCATGTTATAATTTCCTCTAATACCATTATTTATTATTAGAGGTCACCCAACTAAAAATGTGTATCAACCTAGAACTATAACATTGGAAATTACCTTCTAATAATTATACCTTATATTATAAATAATATAAAATCACATAGAGAACACAATAAGAACATTATAATTGAAGAAGGAATGAAATAAGAGGTATTTGTAGAACGTAAGGAACCTATACCAATGAAATAGTAACATACCCTTTAGAATAATAATATGAACCTTGTGATTAGTAAAATACCCAATAGAATAGTATAATAACCCATAAAATTATAAAGAAATATGCATATTGTAAATGATAACATGACATGGCTATTCCATTGTGTAAGTAAATAAATATTTTGAAAATAATAAATTATGTTTTGGTATTTTTGTGAAACATTATTTTTTATTTATATTTTTTTAATTAATTTAATTATATAAAAAACTTATTTTAAAAAATAGATTCTAAATTAATATTTTGTTTTCTTATTATTATAAAATAATTTTATGAGATCTTAATCAATTTTTCAATGTGTTATAAAATCATTTATAATATATAAATCACAATTTTCCAAGTAAATAATTATTTTAATTAAAAATTAAATTTATCAAATTTATAAAATTAAGTTTATAAAATAGACTACAGATTTTAGTTCTATATGTAAAAAAATGGTTTGGTTGATTTTTTTTTATTTTTCTTAATCACGTGATTTTTTGTGAACAGTGAAATTCAGTAATTTACGGTATTTGACAAATACATGGATTATTGAGTAATAGATGATGTACAAATTATATAAGACCACAATATCTAAGTATCATTCATTATATTGTTATATATATTGATAATTCTCAAACTATTATTATTCTAGATGAAAATAATAAACTAATGAGAAAATACCACTCTCATCCCCTATAAAAATGTCCACTTCTCCTCACACAATTAAAACTTTTAACAATGTAAAAATTATTCGAAATGATATTCTGAATACTCTCCCCCTGTCCAATATCCCTTTGCCTCAACAAAGTACCATACCCCTTTCCTAAAATAGGTTCTCAAGGCTAATAAATTCAAGATATAAAATCCTCTTTCATTTTCATTTCATTTCGTTTCAATTTATTTATTTTAATATTTTCTCCTCCCTTATGCTTATCCAATAGGATTGAAAACTAAATTAACTTATATATAATATAAACTTTTCTCATTAACGGAATTATTCATCATTATTTCTCTTCCCATATCCTTTTATACTAAAATTGAAAACATTGACTAGGATTTGTTGATTTATCGCATTCAAGGATAAAATTGTTTCCAATTTCCATTACCATCATAAAGACTTCTAATAAAAACATTTTTATTGTTAAACTGAGAATAATTTTTTTATTAAATCCTATTTAATGTTCTCAAGCCATTTTATATACATAATATATGATAATAAAACAAAACTAGTTTCTGATGATCGAAAAACCACAAAAATAATTTAAACGAATATCATAAACTTCTAATAAAATGATTCATCCTCACCCCAAATAACAAAATGAATTAGAAAAAATTAATAATACGGATGTTCCGTATTGATATATAACATCAATTATATTGAAATATTCTCTTTTTAAATGATTTTTTATACATGTATACCTATAAATCGATCATGAAAACTACGGAAACCAATGTTCCCAAAAGATGAAATTGAACATCATAACCCATCAAAAAGTACATAAATGAACATAATAAAATTATACTAAACAAAACGCATGTATAAAATATTATTAGTTAATTAATTATTGGATTTAATATTATTATCTAGGATATTAAGATTAAGTGAAGAATAGTTTAAGAAATAAGGTAGGGGATTCTTTCAAAACATCCATTTTTTATTGTGTTATGATTTATCTCTCCTTAACCCAATGAAAAAATTATTTATTTTTATATAATTATTATATATTATTTTTATGTGTTCTAAACTCATGTATCTTGATTAGTAAATTCTTATTTAATTAGTAAATACATGTTTTAAAAAGGATCCCTTCTTAATTTTTCCTGATAAGAAAGCCCCAATAAAGGGAAGTTCTTGATTTCTTACCCTTTTTAATTTTCACTAATTAATATGATTTAAGCTATATTTATTTTTTATAAAATTACACAATTAGTAAATACATGTTTTAAAAAGTATCCCTTCTTAATTTTTCCTGATAAGTATGCCCCAATAAAGGGAAGTACATTATTGTTGAGTTTCATAAAAATCATGTAATAACATGTGTTAAAGGATAGGGAAAATATAGTTTGTTTTGAGGGAAGGATTAGTTATTTTTAGTGATTATTAATAGATCACGTTATTAATAACCTCGAGGAAGTTTTTATCACCATATAATACCTTGATTTAGTTTTTTGGTACCCCATGTTAGGATATACATTTCATTTAAAAGTTTATCCTTATACATTCAATGTTTTATTATTATATCCTTTTTATATATGTATTCAAGCCCTATAATTGTAATTTATTATTATTAATTAATTGTTATAAATAGAAAAAATATTTCCAATAATCATTATGATAGGAAATGTAGTGATTTCCATATTGATATTCCAAATATGATGAGAATTTTAGCTCAAAACATCATGATAGAAGTTTCCCAATTAGATCATGTTAGGAATAATAACTTGAATCATGCGAAATAGCCTATTTCTCTTGACAATGAGTATGTTTCAGTCTAATCATTTCTGAAAAAATACCTCCAACGTTTATTAGATCTTATGATCCTCTCCTCATAGAATAATGGATTGACTCTATTGAGAGTATATTATCTATCCTCTAGTATTCAGATGAAGAGACCGTTTTACTGGAAGTCAATATTTTTCATGGGGAAGCTGATTAGTGGTAGACACTGATCAAGAACATGAAGTCCAAAGTGTAAATAGAATCCATGCAATGATAATATATCAATAAAATATTTTTCAGTAAATATTTTCCTCAGACCATTTTTTTAAATGGAAACTGTGTTTATTAGACTAAATAAAAAAAATTCTACTGGAGCATATGATGAAAAACACAAAATAATTTAAAGATACGACTTTGAACTTGTATTGAACACCAAAATAAAGGGGGATCTCATCTTTAGAAGACTAATGTTTAGTTTACAAAAATATTTGGTTATTTGAGACATCAACAGATACATGAAGATAAAATGTTGTGGCCTTATGGTTATAATGGAGATTAGAGACTCTCAGTGGTCTCATGGGCTTGGTAATAAAAAAACAGGAAAATAGAGTTTAGTATGGGTGGATCAACATACAAATCCCATGATAGAAATATGATCAAACATCCCACATGTCAAAAGTGTGGGTAGAATCATCTTGGAAACTTTTTAAAGGGAACCAATAGATGTATCAAATGTGGAAGAGAGTGTAATATAGGTAATAATCACTAAAGGGGAATGAAGAATCCTAATAATGTCAAACAAGAAAGGATAGTTCATATCAACACTCATCTTATAGTGCAGTTTGTCAACTACAAGGAAAATGGGAAATATGTGATCTATTTCCCTAAGATAAGGGTTACTAGAGGCAATCAAAAACATGAAATTCCTTTAAAGTAATGAAAGTTATATTTGTATCACTACTACTGAGGTGGCACCCAAAAATTATGTGGTGATTTATATTCTTATTATTCATTAATGATTACTGAATGTACTATTTGATTCTAGTTCTATGTATTTATTCATATCCTACAATTTTAGTATAACTATTCTAACACCATCTCAAAATCTAGATGTTTGTTTATCTATAAGAACATAAAATAGGGAAATTGTTGCATCCAATGTATATAAATCATCCCTGGTTAATGTTCGGGGACTGAAACTCCTATTAAATATTTTCTAATCTCCATTAGTGGAGTTTGATGATATATTGGGTATTGAATGTATATCTTTATTCATATCCAACTTAATTTATTAGGAAAGGGAGATCACTCTTTGTATCCTAATTTATCTACCAATTTTGTACATTATTATGATAGAGGATGAATAGACATCAAAATCATTGCCCCAATTGTAGATATTATTACCTTTAGAGAAATGATATATGTCTCAAATAATAGATATAAAATAGAGAATCATGCAAGAAGCCAAACTCATTTTGTGGGACTGCATTGACGTATTCCAAAAATAATTTCCTAGTCTTCATAATGATCAAGTGGTTGAGTTATAAATTGAACTTATTTTGGGATCCTTGTTTATATCAATGACACAATATAGAATGGCTACCATTAAGCTGGAATAACTAATTAAGTAGTTACAATAAATTATAGACAAGGATTTTATATGCATGAGTGCTTCACCAAGGGGTGTGCCGATCGACTTAGTAAAAAATTAGGATGGATCAATGCGTCTCTGAATTGATTATAATGAACTAAATAAAATCATGATAAAGAAAAAGTACCCCCTCCCTTGATATATAACTTATTCAATCAACTATGTGGGTCCAAGTATTTATATAAGGTGGACCCTTAATCAGGATATCACCAATTAAAAGTGAGGAAGGAAGATATTCCAAATACTACATTTCAAATGATGTATAGACACTGTGAGTTCATTGTAAATCCCTTCATACTCACTAATTATTTTAAAATGTTCATGTATTTAATGAATAAATTATTTATAGATTACCTTAAATTTTTTGGTAGTATTTACTGATGATATTATGATATACTCCAAGATCAAGGAGGAACATGATAAGAATTTGAATAATGTTTTTAATGACATTGTGAAGGGCTAAAATTTAGGAAAAGTACATTAAATGTGAATTTTTGATAGGGGATGTATGATTCTTGTTACTTGTTATCACCAACAGTGGAATATCTGTGGACCCTTCCAAGAAAAAGGTAATAGAAGAGTGTCCCATGTCAACATATATAATGGAGATCCATAGTTTCCTTAGTCTAGATGGGTATTACCAATGATTTGTGAAGAAAATATCATTATTTTCCAACCTGATAAATATGTTGACTCAGAAGGGAGTTAATTTTGTCTAGACTATTAAATGTGAATACTACTTCAAATAGCTGAAAAATGGGATTATGACTACACGAGGTATCACACTAAAGAAAAGTGGGAACTCTTAGTGGCGTACAATGATTATTCAATGATAGTATTCGGTTATTTACTAATGAAAAATGTTAAACTGATAGCATATTACTTATGGTAGTTGAAAATTCATGAGAAAAACTATCCCACACATGACATGGAGTTGGTAGCTATGATCTTTGCAATCAAAATCTGGCAGCATTATCTCTATGGGGAGAAGTGTGAGATATATAATGATCATAAGAGCCTCAAATATTTATTAACAAAGAAGGGTATTAATATGCTCCAGTGAAGATGATTATGGCTCATCAAGGATTATGAGTTCTCAATACACTACCATACTAGTAAATAAAACAAGGTGCCAGATGCTCCAAGTAGAAAGGATCTTATATCATTTTTAATAATGATAATTGAGAAAGATCCAATATTCTTTGATTTTCAAAATATGGAATCGAGAATCATTATGTAAGGACCATGTAATGTCCTAACTCGGTTGCCACATAACGGTTCCCTATGCTAGTCAGTCACATGACCTCATGTGTGCCTCCCTGTATGCTAGAGGGTGTCGACTAGTAGGGATGGTGTAGAAAGGTTATCATGGGAAGACTACAACATATTTTATCAAAGTATAACACCAATAGAATATAATAAAAATTGTGTATAAACATATATAAAATGAATAATAATATAGTCACAAGAATAACATAAGAAAAAATACAGCACAAAACCAAAAAGGGAAACATGATATTCAAATTCTCATGTCAAGTTCAAATATGAAAAACCCAAAATAATTAAATACACTGCCAACTCCTCTAAGCCAGCTAGGACACCAAATATAGTTCCATCACCATCATCGATACCAAATATTACATCTAACATAGTTCCATTTCCTTTGAAACGTCCAAAAAATTAAAACACTCTTTTGGTATCGACCAGGAAGCCCAAGTAGGCATTTTTTTCTAGATATGTTATCAGAAAAGTATTTATATTAGATGGAAGAGTTCATATAGAGTGTTGTTAAGGAAATAGACTTCATGTTTGGACCCTATTAGAGGATTTTTTAGTGTCATTATTTATTTTGGTATTTCCATATTGAAAAATATATTGAAAAATATCTTAGCATATTTCACTATGAAAATATTTATACCTTTTTAACGAGGACCTATGTGTAGGATGGATAAGGGTAGACATAGTGCCTCGGTTTTGGACGTGTTATAGGAAAAAAGGTGAAATACGTTATATGAATTTGTGTAAATCCATTTTTTTAACTATGTTAATGTTGTGAAATAATAATCCTTTAGTTTTTTAATTTTCCATTGATGTGGGTTGTTTGGGATGTGATAATTCCACAGTTTGAGAACTTAGATATAGTTTTTTTAATGGAATTTATGGTTTTAGATCAGTGTGGTCATATGATGGTGGTAAGGGAAGTCTGAGACATTAGATAAGTTATTATATATCTAAAGTGGGAGGAAACATCAGTATTGATGGATTGGTGGTGGGATTCACCATGATTACTTTGTATTATTTTCATTAGTGATGATCATATTCCTTTCCTTGACATTATCTTGGGTACATGGAGAAAGATATGGATATAAACCTAGCTACCAAATTGTTTTTTGGTTAGATATATGGAACCTTTGTAGATGTTATTATGATGTGGTATATATGTAGAGATAGATGGTGCTAGGTACACCATTGAAAAATAATGCATAATGTTCTCAGGAGGGACTGGAGGTCGATAAATACAGTGGGTCATGGGCAGACTTTCTTGACAAGCAACATTAACAATAATCCAATAGTGGGGAGAGTTATATAAGTAATAGATGTGTGGAGTGAGACCAATGAGGTAATCCAATGATAAAACCATATGGTTAATGTGTAAAATACATAGGGAATGGCCAGTTGGGCCTTGGCGATGATGGGTGTGCATCCCTTATAGACTGTTTACGATATAATGGCTAATCACCAATATTTGATTGCGTTCTTCTCGTTCTTAGGAACAAGGAGTTGGGAAACTCATTTTGTATTTTGTGGATGTTGATCTTTAGACCAATGGATCATTTGAGGAGAATTTGATACATGTGTTTGGTCCTTGTGGGATTATGTTGTTGGAAAATACTATACAGATAGTTCATGTTTTATGGAAACATGGATGAGATAAGGAGAAAACATGGTAGAGAGAAGCGGATAGTATAGAATAGTGGCCAGACATTCTTGGTCTTTGAATATTAAAGAGGCTTGGTAGTGCATCTTGAGGATGAACAATTTTAAATAAGGGAGATTTTGATATCCCTTCTTTATCATGGTATGAATATTTTTTAAATTATTTTTCAAGATGGGTCATTTTGAAGTTAATTTATGACCTAATTTAATTCACAACATTGAAAAATTAAAACCCCTCTAAGTAGTTTTTGACTCATGTTGACATGTCATGAAATAGGATTTTAACACACGTAATATTTCACCATATGTAATTGGATTTCACTATGAGTAAGATTTCACAAGGGGTAATTCAAGTTCACCATATGCAAGATTTCATCATGTCTAATATTTAATTACTGTTTTTTAAATGGTTTGAGGAGATTTCCTCCAGGAAAATGAGATATATGCCACAAGTCATTACATGATGTGAAATGGGTATTCATATCATGTAATTGTCACACCCATATTATTAAATAATGCCTTTAATGTCACAAAACCTTATAGAAGCCCCTAATCTACACTATAGAGAATTTGTGGGCATCCCTCTTCGATGCAGAGCCTCCGAGAACCATCTCAATGGACTGAATCTCATCATATCAGCTCTGCCTTGATCCAAAACTCCTCAGTGCACCACTGTAGATATTTCAACATAGAATAAAACTCCTTTGTACACCACCAACATAAATAGAAGACCATCTACGCACTTCCTAGGTATGGGTCTTATTATAATTTTAGATCTATCCATCCCTTTCACTCCACATCTCTAATAAAAGAAAGATGTTTATCCGCTATCAGATCTAGATCTAGATTTGTTCAGTCTGGATATTGGCTTTCTGGATTTAGATCTATATTTATGCAATATTGTTTCCTTTAATCATGGATATAGGTTTCAGATATATACCATGTTCTTCATCACGTTTTTGCTGGATCCTTTTCAAAATTGGGGACATCTGTTGGCAAGTGTTCATCCCCATTCAGGAGGCAGGTGGTATAAAATTCAAATTTCATAGTCTTGATTTTGATTATGTGTATGAAAATTGTAAAATTTCTAGAGTTATTTAGCTATTGATTTTCTTGGAGTTCTGGATTAATTATTTAATTTGGGTTAATTATGTAATGGAATATTTTTGAAATTGTGGGTTTGGGGAATAATTAACTGTAGAATTAATTGTATGATATTGATAACCTAAATTGGGGATAATTAATTTCAGAATTAATTATGTTATATTAGTAATGTAAAATTGTGATAATTAATGGTGAAATTAGTTCAATAATAATGGTATTATTATTTGAGATAATTAATGATGGAGTTAATTATGGGATAATGATATCTTGAAAGAGATTAATTAATTATGAAATTAATTAATGCAACTAATGGATTAATTAATTGACGAATTAATTAATGTGGCTAATAAGATTATTTAAATATTTAATTAAAAAAGTATATAATTAGTTGAATAAATAATTAATGTGAGTAAAGTGATTATTTAATTTTTGAATTAAATAAAGTAATTAATTAATTGAATAATTAGTTAATACGAGTAAATGAATTATTTAATTATTGAATTCAATTAATTAATTAACTAATTGAAGAACTAATTAATGAGAGAAAAGGGATTATTTAAATATTTAATTAATTATAGTAATTAATTTATGAATTAATTAATGTAATTAATTTATCAATTAATTAATGTGATTAGAGGGATTGTTTAATTGTTGAATTTAATAAAGTAATTAATTAATTGAATAATTAATTAATGTGAGTAAAGGGATTATTTAATTATTAAATAAAATAAAATATTTAATTAATTGCTGAATTAACTAATGTGATTAATGAGGTCATTTAATTATTGAGTTAACTAATAGAAATAAATGTGATTAATTAATTATAGAATTAATTAATGGGAATGTTTGGGATTATGAATTTTCGATTTTGGATAATTAATTATTGAATTAATTATTCCATGATAGAAATTGTTGAGAGTAAAAAAATTAATCTATGAATTAATTAATGTTTTATTAAAGTTTTTGATCAGTGATAATTAATTATGGTATTAATTATTAGTATTGTTATCATTATTTAATTGTTTGACATGGAAAAATTAATTGAGGAATTAATTGGGGTGATGGATTTAATGGAGATATAATAATTAATTGAAGAATTAATTTGGGTTATTGAATTGTTAAGGTTTGGAGTAATTAATTATTGATTTAATTAAAGTGAATATTTTTCTTATTTAATTATTGAATTGGATAACAAGATTGTGTTAGATTAATTCATTGTGGGAATTAATTAAGAGAATTGACAAGAAAAATTATTTATTGAATTAAATAAAGGGCTTGAGAAAAATTAATGGACTACCAAATAAATTAATTGAGTTGATATGGGTTGATTAACTGGGGAATTAATTAATGTATGTAAGGTTATGATTTCTGGGTTGGATTTATTAATTAGAGGATTAATTAATAGGGATTGTTTTGATGGTAAAATTTAATGAATTTTATTAATTAATTGATAAATTAATTTATGTGGATAATTGAGATAATGATTTGATAATATTGAACAGTAAATTGTTAAGTTAATTATGGGGAAATGAGGTTTGTATGTTGGATAGATAATTGTAGAATTTAATATGTGATATTGAAATAGATTATTGATTATTTTAAATTATACAATTAATTATAAGTTATTGATATTTTGAATAAGATAATTAATATTTATATTGGTTAACATGACATAGGTGATTAAGTAATTGGGGAACTAATCAATGGGAAGGGTATAATGAAATAATTTTTGAATTAATTAACAGGAATTTATGTTATTAATTAATTTTCAAATCAATTAATGAGATTGAATTAATTAATTTGTGAATTAATTAATGGTTGTGATTGATTTGGTGATAGACATGACGTTCTAGGATGGTGATGATATACATAAATAGTTAAATGGGGGTTATACATAACACTGGGTTCCACTGAGAGATATATCACGTTTTGGGGTGTTAGACATGAAGTTATACACTAGTGATCGTGTGTGCCAAAATACTTTTTGGGTGTTATAAATGGCATTATACGCCAGATGTAGGTATAGATATTGAGATTTGGGGTGTTATGAACGACGTTATACACCAATGGTAATTATATATGTTGATAATTGGGTTCTTAGACATGATGCCATATGCTAAATAATACTATGAGATATGGCCTCACAAGAGAATAATTCGAACTCTGGAATGAGTCGAATCAGGTGATGAGATATCATATCACCTAAGAATACTTAGAGCAATGACATAAGTAAAAGTTGCTACTAAGATATGGTATTATGAATGGAACACTTTAGGCTATGGTACGAGAAGATGTTAGTATTGAGGTACATATGTCCTCAAAAACCAAGGAGATAAAATGAATAATTAAAGAATAAATGATAATTTTATAATTGTTTATTTATGCCTTTTATTTCTCTCTTTACATACTTTCATTCACTATCTTTTGTGTGGAATTTTTTAAGACACCATTGGTGGTGTCCTACTGAGTTATACTCACACCCTACTCAAGCTTCCTGATCAATACCCGAATAGTCTTTTTGTTTTGTGGATAGGTTAAGGGTAAAATCCCAATATTAGACGACCGAGTTGTGACAGAGCTTGGTGAAAGAACACAATTTTGTTTCAGGACATGAATGGGGGAGTTTTCTGAGTCTTAATTTATTTTCAGTTATAATTTTAGACACTTGACATGAAAATTGGAATAGCATGTTTCACTTTTCAGTTAAATATTTTATTTTTTTCCTGGATTATATTGAGAAATTTGCATACTATATGGTTATGTATATTCTTATGTTATTTTTTTAAAATCTACTGGTGTTTACTATGATTAAAAGATGGTACCTTCACCCAATGATTGAAAATAGATCCATGCTGCTATTTGAAAACCTATAGAATATAGGGTGGTGCTCCTGAGGTTGAGTGGTGGTCTGGATCAGGACACCATAGTGAGGAACCCAGCCCAGGACATTACAAAGTAGGGTGTGAGTAAAACTCAGTCAGCCACCACCAAAAGTTTCGAAAACAATTCCTTTCAAAAGGTAGTGCAAGAAAGTATATAAAGGAAAAAATAAAATGAGTAAATACAAAGTCATTACACTATCATTTATTATTTATTTAATAATTTTAACTCCAGGGTTCTCGTTTGAACTCATACCTCAATACTAACTTCATGTCATAACAGAGCTTGAAGAATTCCCAAGTTAGTAACATTTCTTGATACCTGCTTCGACTCATGTCGGAGGTCGAAGTATTCGAAGGTGATATGATATATCAGCACCTAATTTGACTCATGTTAGAGTTCAAATTATTCTAAAATGGGTCCAAATCTCCGAGTATTATTTGGCATAAAGCATTATGTCTAGCCTCATAAGGTATAGAACACCATTTCTAACACCCAAAATCTCAATTTTTATACTAACATCTGGTGTACAACGCCATGTCTAACACCCAAAAACCTGATAGATATATCACTGGCATATAAATCCATGTCTATCCCTCATTTAACCATGTATGTATATCATCACCATCCTAAAACATCATTTCTAGGACCCAATCAGTCATATCTAATAATTAATTCATAAATTAATTAATCCAATCTCAATTATTGATTCGACAATTAATTAATAACATCCATTCCAATTAATTAATTCAACAATTAATTAACCATAAAATTTCAATTAATTATTTCACCAATTAAATAATCATATCTCTTATATTAATCAAATCTATACTAATTATCTCATTCAAAATCTCTAAAACATATACTTAATTATACAATTAATTATCTCAAATATTTTATTTCAATATAACATAATTAATTCAACAGTTAATTATAGAGCATACAAAACTCATTTCCTTATAATTAATTTAAAAATTATTTATTCAATATTATCAAATAATTATCTCAACTATCCACAATAATTAATATTTTACTTAATTAATCTAATTCATTTAATTGCACCAACCAAACAGTCCTAATTAATTTATCCACCAATTAATTAATCCATCTTATAAATCAATCAATTACATCCATTAATTAATTCCCTAAATAATTAATCCAAATCATCAACATTATTTTATTCCAAAGATAGTTAATATATCTCAAACCCTTTAATTAATTCACCAATTAATTTTTCTTTTCCAATTACATTAATCAATTCCCACAATCAATTAATCTAACTTCATCATATTATGTAATTAAAAAAGTAAATAACAACAATACTTCCATTTATTAATTCAATAATTAATTACTCCCATCCTTAAGACATCAATAACATGAATTAATTATTTAATTAATTGTTCCAACTCTATTAAATCAATCACCAAAATTAATTCATCAATTAATTATTCCATTCCAAATAGTTTAATAATCATATCAACTCTAATAATCAATCCTACAATTAATTATAACAATTATACAACATGAATACAATATTTAATAATTCATCAATAAATTATTCATTCTCAACAATATTCTATTATTAATTCAAAAATTAATCTATCATGGTATAATTAATTCAAAAATAATTTATCCAAAATTATGAATTCATAATCCCAACCATTCCCATTATTAATTCCACAATTAATTAATCACATTCAGTTCAATTAATTAATTCAATAATTAAATAATCTCTTTACTCAAATTAATTAATTAATTAATTAATTATTTTATTTAGTTCAATAATTAAATAATCCTATTACTCACGTTAATTAATTCATCAACTAATTAAATTATTTTTCTAATTAAAAAAATTAAATAATCCATTCACTATATAAATTAATTCTTAAAATAATAAATTACTTTTTATAATTTTGTAATAAAATAATACCTTTTCTCACATTAAGTAATTCTTTAATTAATTATTTACTTTCATAAAATAAATAATTAAATAATCATTTTACTGACATAAATTTATTCTTCAATTAATTAGTTACTTTATTTTATTAACAAATTAAATAACCCCTTCACTCACACTAATTAATTATTCAATTAGTTAAATATTTTATTTAATTAAATAATTAAATAATTTCGTTATTCACATTAATTAATTCCTCAATTAATTATTCCATTAGTTTCATTAATTAATTCTATAATTAAATAATAAATTTTAATATATCATTATCCCATAATTAAATCCACCATTAATTGTCACAAATCATAATATCATAATCATGTAACTAATTTCACCATTAATTATCTCAATTTATCAATACTAATATCACATAATTAATTCAGAAATTAATTTTCCCTTATTTATGATATTAATATCTTACAATTAAATCTACAATTAATTATTCGCAAAAACCATATTTTCATAATTTTGTTATTAATTAATTTGTCCAATTTAATTAATTAATCATGAACTCCAAGAACATAAATTGCTAATGAAGTCTATAAATTCTACAATTTGCATAGACGTACTCAAAATCATGACTATGAGATTTGAATTTTAGACCACCTACCTTGAGAACATGTATGAACACGTGCTAATGGATATCCCCTATTTTGATGTGGAACCATCAAGAATATGATAAAGAACATGGTCTAGATCTGAAATCAAAATCCATCATTAAGAAAAATAATATCTATTAAATCTAGATCTAAATCAAACAATCCTAGATATAGATTGAAAAAATATAGATCTAGATCTGATAGAAGATAAGCATCTTTATCTTATCCGATAAGAGGACAAGAATAGAAATATAGATCTAAAACTAGAAGAACACCCATACATGTAAGGTGAGAAGATGGTCATTTGTTGAAGACCGTGGTGCGTAGAGGTGTTTCGGTCCTAGGTGGAAGCTTTGTAGAGGTGCACCGAGGAATTTTTATCCAAGTCATAGGTGCACTGATGTGTTTTCATCCATGTAAGAGGTCCACGGAGGCTCGACATCAAAAAAAGGAGGTATAAAGATGACCTTTTGTAGGGAAGATGGGTGTATGTAATATTACACTACACTAAAGGCATTATTTCATAATATTTCCAAGACAATTACATGATTTGAATCCTCACTTCATCTCCCGTAATGAATTGTAACTGATTTCCCGTCTTCCCCACATAAATCACATCAAACCATTTAAAATATTAATTAAAGATTATACGTAGGGAAATCCAATTACACGTGGTGAAATATTACACATGGAGAAATAAAATTACACATGGTAAAATCTTATTACACATAGTGAAATTTTATTTTGTTATATGTCTACACATGGAAAAAACTACATACAGGGGGTGTAATTTTTCAAGGTTGTGAATTTATTTGAGATTTAATAAAATTCAAAACAACACATCTAGACCAAAAAAATAAAAAAAGATTCAAACCTGAAAAAATATAGGATCATGTAGAACATCATCAATCCTTTTCTCAAATGATTCATCAAACATCCCTCATGGAGAAAATAAAGGATGCTAAAATAAATGAAGTGTGAATTCAAAAAAAGGGAGAAGCTATCATAAATAGGAAATCCTCAATAGTCTATATGGATGAGTAATGTGTCGTGAGAATTTGGTCATAACTATTTGTTCCATCCAATACAGAGGTAGAGAAAGAGCTTATGAGTGACACACATTGCTCAACCTTATCTATTAACCAATTATCAACTAAGATGAATCATTATCATCAAGATATAAATTGTTGGGAAAATATAAATATGGAGATCATTGAATATACTAATAATTGTCTTTTGTTTCATTAAGTGATGGATAAAAGGTAAAAAATGAATAGGATGATTCAACAATGTCACGACCTGTCCCAGCGGGGCCCAATCCGCAAACCCCCAAGCCGGCCTCTAATAGGCCAGAGGCTGGTGACTGGCACCAAGTATGCATGCTACTATCATGGGAGGCATTGCCTATAAACCTGTACACACACACACACATCTCTAATCCCACAATGATGAAAAGAAAAAACTACTAAAAAGAAAAGATGCATGCATACACTAAAACCCAACCAATAGTGTATGACAGGAGAGTAAAGTACAAGAAAGTAAAACCCTGGGGAAAAAGGTACAAGCCCACCAAAAGAGAGTCCGTAACAAAGTCCAACCTGTATAGAAAGGTTCTAGGACTACAGTCTGTAGCCATAGGAACACACCTTGGCTTGTCTAATCTCACTGAGTACCATCCGTTCCTAGTCCGCCTAGAATCATGTCAGAGGATCGCTCGTCTGCACAAGACATGACACGTGCGGGCAAAGACCATGTGTGGGTGAGTATAAAAATACCCAGTACGACACTCCGAAAACACAAAGGAAACACAACAAGGGATATACCACAAAGGAAAGATACAGTCATCTCTATCCAGTATATGTCTACCGAACTTATAACAATAATATCCAGATATACTCATGCACGATCAACTATCGTGAATACCTCCACTAGGATCTAGCTCGATGGTTCCACTAAGCATGCAACCGGGAGAACAAATAGCTAGGTATGAAGAGAGAGACACAGCGTACTTGTTCCAGGAGAACACACTCCACAAGTATTTTGAGATCATGATGTTCAGATGAGGATCACAACCAAATCATGGGGTGATTCCGACAACTCAGTCTGAGCTAATCCGCTAAGCATAGGATCGGTGCCCGGGTAAAGTTGGTCACGTCGATACCTAGAACTCTACCTAGGGTTCTAGGAATGAATAGAGGATCTGACTTTAAGTCTCACAAAGGGGATTCCCACAACTCTATTCAGGAAGTCCTACTGAAGGGATCATACTCCTATATTTAAGAAATGATACCAGGAACCATCAAGAGAAATACCAAGGGGACGATCCCTAAAGAAATCAATCCAAGTCACAGAAGGCAACTGGCTCAAGCCATGAAGAATTGGTTACACCACGTGTAGTATCTTTACAATCCGTGTTATTTAACCCTGAGTACTACCCGTGTAAACAACCCGTGTCATCCGTTCAAGATGTGTAAAACTCAACTACACGGCAAGCAGAAAAAGTACACGCCGTGTTCCTTGACTCTGTGTACTGCCTGTGTAAATGGCCCGTGTTATTCGTCTTTTTGGATAGAATGTAACTACATGGAGTGTTTAATAATCACACGCCGTGTCTGAGCACCTGGGGCTCACTCGGTGTACGCTGGCCTTGTTCCCATACACGGTCTCTGTTCGTGTCCGTGTTGCCTGCTCGTGTACCGGTACACAGGGTATCCCGTGTATCTGGTTGAGTCTGGCCGGAGAGGGATATACATGCTGTTACCTTGGCCGTGTACCAAACCCGTGTCCGTATACCCTCGGAGTACACAACAGGTGATTCACCGATGAATACACGCCGTGTAGCCCATACAACACGCCGTGTAGTGGAGAAATTTCCAGAAATACCGTCTTCCTCCTCGCGATGCGGCTGATCATCCGGATCCATGGTTTATCGTCCGTTCATCCCGATACTCCAGGGGTTGTTTCGTATCATCATGAGAACACCGTAATCGGTGTTTTCAGTCCTTAAATCGGATCATAAAACATCGAATGATCCATCCGATGAGAAATTCCCAAAAACACATATCTCATGATCTACTCCGAATCGCCTACCGAAACTGTCGTCGCACCTCCATGACATCGTTCCAGGGTTGGATCTACAATCTCGAATCGTTGCACCAACAAATGGATGTGCAACTATCGATTTCCTCCAAGAACACGTAGAATGCAACGATGAACATGAGGGAGAAAATAAAAGAATCAAACAAGAGGGACGATCCACGATGATTGCTCATGATGATCCGAGTTCATCCCCGTAAGATCAAAACCCAAAAAACAACATATTATAAAATCTCATGTAATTGATTTCCTGATAAAACCCCAAATCACGCCCGCCTGTAAAATGATCAATCCACCGGCTAATCGGTTCGCAGATTATTCCGAGTTTGTCATAGGAATCAAGAACCTGGGAATGAAAAATCAAAAGAAAAATATCCTACTTGGATCTGTGACATTCGTTGGTGAAGATCTGGTCGCCGCATCGTCGTCGCCGGTGAAAATTGTCAAGAGTGCTGTCGGCGCGTTGGATGGTTTTCTCCAGATCCTTCCAGAGCCTCCAGGGAAATTCAGGGTTATGGGAATTGTAACCCTAATCCCCTGCGAAATCTCTATTTAAAAGATAAGAGATATTTGACGAAACAGGATTTAATAAAACATTTTAATTTAATATTTTTTTACAATTACGTCCAAAAACTGGATTCCACTACCGACTTGCGCCGACCGATGTTAGGCCTCTCCTAAGGTAAAATAGCTGTTCTGAATGCAACGATGGCCTTGGATTTCCGATCCAAGAACATGTTCAGGAGTTATTCCACTTTTTCAGGAAAACCTCATGCACATGTAATTTAATTATTAATTTAAATTCAAACATTTTTTCCGGGCTCACCGGGCCTTGGAACTGCACGCTGTCTTCGAGCATAGTCTCGAAATAATTCCCATATAATATTAAAATAAAACATGGAAAAAATCTGGGAGATTACATCACACCCACCTTAGGGATTTTACGTCCCCAAAAAGCCAAAACAAGGGCTACTTAAAAAGATGTGGGTACGACATGTGAATCTGAGCCTCCCGCTCCCACATGCTCTCTTGGAGATTCCCGTGATGCCACTGGACACACACTAAGGGAATAGCTCATCCACGGAGGATCTTCTCCTACTGATCCTCGATCTCCACTGGTTACTCAGCAAATGTCACTCCATCATCGATGTCCAGCTCACCCCAGTCGATAACGTGTGATGGATCGTGTACGTACCTCCGTAGCTGCACCACATGGAAGAGGTTGTTTACCCAGTTCATCTGAGGATGTAGAGCCAAGCGATACGCCAACTCGCCAACTCTACTAAGAATCTAAAAAGGGCTGATGAACTTCGTCGATAGCTTTCCACCTCGGCTAAATCTCCACAATCCCCATCGAGGCGACACCGGAAGGAACACATGGTCTCCTTCCTCTAACTCCAAGGGACTCCACCTCCTGTCGGTATAAGACCTTTGCTGACTCTGAGCAGTCTTCATCCACTCCTGGATGACCTGCACCTTCTCTATAGTAGCTCTCACCATCTTTGGGCCCATGAGAGCTGACTCTCCTGGGTAAGTCCAGTAAAGTGGCGACCTGCAAGGATGCTCGTACAGAGCCTCGAATGGTGACATTCCAATAGTGACACGATAACTGTTGTTTTAGTTAAATTATTCCAGTGGTAGGTGATCCTCCCAGCTACGAACGAAGTCAAGTATGCATGCTCGAAGCATATCTTCTAGGACATGCATGGTCTACTCTGTCTGACCATCAGTCTGAGGATGAAACAATATGCTCAAGCGTAACTGAGTCCCAAAAGATTCCTAAAATACCCTCTTCAACTGAGATGTGAAACAAGCATCATGATCTGAGACGATCGTGGATGGAACTCCATGAAGTCGAACTATCTTCTGCACATAGAGGAGTCCCAATATCTCTGCTGAACTCTGCTCCTGTATGTCTAGGAAGTGGTCCGGCTTGGTGAGTCGATCAACAATCACCTAGATTGAATCATGTCCAATGGACGTACGTGGTAAACCCATCACGAAGTCCATGGATATCCCGTACCACTTCCCCTATGGAACCTCAAGGGGCTGAGTCAAACCTACTAGCACCTGGTGCTTAGCCTTTACTTGATGACATGTAAGGCACCAAGGAACAAACTCTACCACACCCTTCTTCATTCATGGACACAAGAACTGATGTCAGAGGTCCTGATGCATATTTTCCACACCTGGATGTACCACCAAATGAGATTTATGGAACTCCCTCAGAACCTCCTCTCATAACATCACTGGTACTACATTACGTCCTCTAAAAAGAACAACTTTATCCCCACCTTTTGAATATCCATCATCAACATCACCTATGGATATCTGGGCATGTTGTGTCTCATAGCTAGAATCATCGAGCTGTACTTCCCAGACTCGTTGTAATAGTAGAGGGGTAACAATCATCGACTGAAGGTAAGCTCCCTCATCTCTATCCACGATGGATAACTATAAAGAGGCCAACTGCCTCGTCGCCTCATCCAGCAACTGCGAACTGGATTTCCTACTGAGAGCGTCTGCCACCGCGTTTCCCTTCCCAGGTGTGTAAATGATCTCATAGTCGTAATCCTGGTGGATCTCAAGCCATCGCCTCTGTCTCAAATTTAGATCCTTCTGAAAGAATATATATTTGAGACTCTTATGATCAGAGTAGATGGTAAACCGCTCACCAATTAGGTAGTGCCTCCACATTATCAACGCAATGACTAGAGCTTCCAACTCAAGATCATGGGTCACGTAGTTCTACTCGTGGGGTCTCAACTGGCGTGATCCATAGGAAACCACCATTTTCCTATGCATTAGGACAAAACAATGTCCGGTTCCTGATGTGTCGCAGAACACTACGTACTCAACACCCTCCTTCAGTAATCTCAAGATCAGGGAACTCATCAGACTCTGTCTCAACTGTTGGAAAGCCTGCTGGCATCTCTCACTCCACATGAAAGGCTTCCCCTTTCGGGTCAAAGCTGTCATGGGTGCTGAAATACTGTAGAAATCAAGAATGAATCTCCGATAGTAGCATGTCAACCCGAGGAAGCTCTGCACCTCCGTCACGCTCCGGGGTGGCTTCCATGCTAACACTACCTCTATCTTTCCTGGGTCTAATGCTACACCACCTGCATAGATAGAGTGTCCCAGAAAGTGGACCTCCTACATCCAGAACTGACACTTATAGAGTATCCCGTATAACTGGTGCTCTCGGAGTGTGTCTAGAACCATCCTTAGGTGTCTCACGTGCTCCTCCGTAGATGTAGAGTACACAAGGATATCATCGATAAAGACCACTACAAAATAATGTAGATAGGGATAAGTGATCCGGTTCCTGAGTCCCATGAACACTGACGGGGTGTTCGTCACGCCAAAGGGCATCACCAAGTACTCATAGTGATCATAGCGACATATGAACGCCGTCTTCGGTACATCCTCATATTGTACTCGCAACTGGTGATAGAATGATCATATATCACCCTTCGAGAACCATCGTGCCCCTCTCAAATGGTGGAAGAGGTCATCGATCCTTGGTAGTGGATACCAGTTCTTCATGGTCACCTGATTCAAGCACCGGTAATCCACACATAACCTCGTGATCCGGTCTGCCCTCTTAGAAAACAGCACTGGGGACGCCCAGGGTGAAACGCTGGGTCTCACAAAGCCCTTATTCTACAAATCTTCTAGTTGCACCCTCACCTCATGAAGCACTACAGGAGCCATACGATATGTTGATGATGATATAGGTGTTGTCCCAGGATGAAAATCAATGCAGAAATCTATCTCTCGATGGGGAGGTAGTCCGGGGACATCCTCCAGAAATACGTCCCCGTACTCAGCCAATACTGCTAGAAACTGGAAACACGTAACATCTGAGGATCCAAGGGAAAGTCTAGACAACTAATGTGAAATAGATTGGGCCCTACTATGAATGAGTCCATCTTGTGCTGCCTGGGTCTCTCTTTCACCGAAAATAGAAAACCTCGTTCCATCACTGCGGACACACCACACCCTTCACCTAAAATAGTCGATCTGGGCATGAACTGTGGATAGACAATCCATACCAAGAATTAAATCATAAGGCCTCGACGCTACCACCAAGTGGTTCCATCCAAAACTCTCACCTCCAAGGGTCAGGTCACACTTTCTACAGAGGTGTATGATCTATGAATCTTCTCCAGTCAGTGTTTCTAAGCATAAGGGTCGAGTCAATAGCTCAACTAGAATCTCAAGGTCTCAAAAAAGATAAGTAGCCAGAATGTAATGACTAGAACCTATGTCTATCAGTATGGCTGCCATAGTAGAAAAGACATAGATTGTACCTCTAATTATTCCGGAAGTACATGGGTCATAAGCCTCTACTACCTCCAGGTGTCCCTGCCTCTGTCCACCAGCTCCCTAACCCTGGGGTGGACCTCCATGGGGTGGTGGTGGTAAAAGGTCAAACCACCGACCACCTCCAGCTGATCTCACAGCTCCTCTACCACGTCTGCCGCCCCGCGGATCTGTCTTCTCCACACGTTGCCTCTACCTCAGTGGTCTGTGCACTGCTCCCATGTAAGTAGTACATCGGGTCAGACAATCTCGAGCGAGATGTCCCCTGCCATCAGATGAGTAGCATCGCCTCTCCCGAGGCTGGCTAGATGTGCCCTGCAAACCCTGTACGACATATCCTCTATCCTAGGATCTCTTCTAAAAATGTATCCCATGCCTCGATCCCTGATGTCGTCTCCCTGCTGCTAAGGTCTCTGCTCCAGCTCGCTCGCTACTGACAACTGCCAACTGTCCCTGCTCTGCCAAGAATCTCTCGACCACCAAAGCCCACTCGAGCACCCTAGAATAAGTGGGAATGCTCAAAGGGATGATGATAGCTCAGATATCTTGGTGCAATCCCCGCTCAAAAGTCTAAGCTCTTAATTATTAATCTCTGACCATATTCATCGAGTACCACAAGAGGTCGGTAAACCTCAATGAATAGTCATCCATCGTCATAGTTCTCTTCTGGAGAAGAAGAAGCTTGTGTATACGTACTGCTCTTATGGTAGCCGGTGAAAACTCCTCTCTGAAGAGATTCTCAAACTCCGACCATGCACGAGTCGCCTTGTTGTGAGTCTGAATAACCAAACTCCACCATCGCCCTACCGAGCCCTGCAGAAGGCTCGCTGCCAGGATCACCATCTTGTCTACTCGTGTCCTGACCAAACTGAAGGCTCTGGCCACTGCCTCAAGCCAATCCTCTACTGCCTGAGGGTCAGGCTCACCTCGAATCCTGAGGGGTATCTGTGTCTGACACTTGTGGAGTGCGCTCAGCCTTCCCTCCTTCTCCACTGGTACAGAAGGCACTAAACACAGCTCCATAGGGGGCAGAATAACTGGAAAACCACTAGATGGTAAAATTGGGGGATCTAGCCCCTGTATCAAAGATTCATCACTGACGTGGTCATCCACATGATCAAGGTGCTAGATCCACGAGGGTGCGCATCGCGGAGGCATCCTGTAAAGAAAAAAGATGTATCTCAGTCAGTGAGTATATCTGAAGAGCTGACTCAAGAAGGACATGGAAACCACAACCCATTCATATATGATTCATGTAACATTGTTTTCCCCTACAACTAGTGTTCTCATGTTCGGATTCGAAAAGCCAGTTAATAGAGTCGTGGTGTATGGATACGTCGACCGCCCGCACTAACACTGGGGTCCCTAGCCTGAAAGAAGAACTCGAAACACTTAACAATGTTACCCCAAACCAACTCACAGAGTCTCGGTCCTATGGTATAACCTACCATCTCAGATACCACTCTGTCATGAACCGTCCTAGCGAGGCCCAAGCCACAACGCCCGAATCCCACTTCCAATAGGCCAGGGCTAGTGACTAGCACTAAGTTGGCATGCTACTAACATGGGAGGCATTGCCTATAAACCTGTATGCACGCACACACATCTCCAAGCCCACAAAGATGAAAAGTAAAAAATACTAAAAAGAAAAGATTCATGCATACACTAAAACTCAACCAACAGAGTACGATAGGAATTTAATGTACAAGAATGTAAAACAATGGGCCAAAATGTACAAGACCACCAAAAGATAGTCCATAACAAAGTCTAACCTGAAAAGAAAGGTGTTGGGACTACAGTATGTAGCCATAAGAACTCACCTCGGCCTGTCTGATCTCACTGAGTAATTTCTGGTACAGGTCCTCCTAGAATCCTATCAAAGGATCGCTCGTATCCACAAGACACGACACGTGCAGGCAATGCCCGTATAGGGGTGAGTATAAAAATAACTAGTACGACACCCTAAAACCACAAAGGAAAAAAAAAGGAAAAATACCACAATGTAAAGATATAGTAAGATCTACATAGTATATGTCTACCGAACATATAACAAGAATATCCAGATATACTCGTGCATGATAAACTATCGTGAATACCACCACTAGGATCCAGCTCGATGGTTCCACTAAGTATGCAACTGGGAGAACACACTCCTAGGTCCGAAGAGAGAGACACAAAGTACTAGTTCTGGTAGAACACAATCCACATGTACTTTGAGAACATGATGCTCATATGAGAATCAAAACCAAGTCATGTGGTGATTTTGACAACTCAGTCTGAGCTAATCCGCTATGCAGAGGTTCGATGCCCGGGTAAATTTGGTCATGTCGATACCAAGAACTCTACCTACGGTTCCAGGAATGAATAGAGGATCCGTCTCTTAGTATCAAAGAGTGGATTCCAACAACTCAATTCAGGAAGTCTTGTTGATGGGATCATACTCCTGTATCTATGAAATGATACCAGGATCCTTCAGGAGAAATACCAAGGGGACGAACCCTATGGAAAGCAGTCCAAGTCACAGAAGGAAACTAGATAATCCATGAAGAATTAGTTACACGACATGTAGTATGGTTACACGCTGTGTTCCTTGAACCTGGGTAATACCCGTGAAAACAACCTGTGTCATCCGTTCAAGCTGTGTAAAACTCAACTACATGGCATGTTGAAAACGTACATGAAGTTTTTTTTTACTACGAGTACTGCCCGTGTAAACGTCCCGTGTCATTCAACTTTTTGGATAGAAAGTAACTACACGGTGTGTTGAATAATCTAAAGTAGTGACTGAGCACCTAGGGATCGCTCCTTGTACATTGGACATGTTCCTATACATGGTCTTTGTACGTGTTTGTGTCGCCTGCCCATGTACAAGTACACAGGGTATCCTGTGTATCATGTTGGGTCTGGCAGAGGAGGGGTATACACGCCGTGTCCTTAGTTGTGTACCCAACCTGTGTCCGTGTACTCCCAGAGTACACGCCAAGTTATTTTCCTATGAACACATGCCATGTAGCCCATACTACACATCATGTAGTCGAGAAATTTCCAGAAATGCCGTCTTCCTCCTCGTGTCGCGACCGATCATCCAGATCCATGGTTTCTCGTTCGTTCAGCCCGATACTCCAGGGGTTGGTTAGTTTCATCATGTGAACACCGTAACGGGTGTTTTCATTCCATAAATCAGATCATAAAACCTTGAACAATCCATTCAAAGAAAAACACCCAAAAACTCGTATCTCTCGATCTACTCCGAAACGCCCGCCAAAACTGTCGTCGCACCTCCATGACATCGCTCTAGGGTTGGATCTACAATCTCGGATCGTTGCGCCAACAAACAAATGTGCAATGATCGATTTACTCCAAGAACGCTTAGAAATCAACGAGGAACGTGAGGCATAAAATACAAGAATCAAACAAGAGGGACGAACCTTGATCATTGTTCATGACGATCCGGGATCGTCGTCGTTATATCAAAACACCATCAAATAACAGATTATACAATCTCAAGCAATTGATTTCTCGATAAAACCCCAAATCACACCCTCCCACAAAACTATCGATATGCTGGCTAATTCGTTCACAGATTAGTCCACGTTCATCGTAGGAATCAAGAATGGGGTAAAGGAAAATAAAAAGCAAAACATCCTACTTGGATCCTCAGTATTCGTTGGTGAAGATCCGGTCTCTGCGTCGTCGTCGTCGTCAGAAATCTTCAAGAATGTCGTCGCTGCGTTAGAAGGTTTTCTCCATATCCTTCAAGATCCTCCAGGGAAATTCAAGGTTTTGGGAATTGTAACCCTATTCCCCTGCGAAATATCTATTTAAAATATAAGAGATATTTAACAAAATAAGATTTAATAAAACATTTTAATAAAATATTTTATTACAGTAACGTCCAAAAACTGGATTCCACCACCGACCTGTGCCGACCAATGTTAGACCTCTCCTAATGTAAAATTGATGTTATGAACATAACAGTGCACTCAGATTTCTGATCCGAGCACCCATTCAGGAGTTATTCTACTTTTTCCAAAAAAAAAATGCATGCACTCATAATTTAATTATTAAATTAAATTCAAATATTTGTTTTGGCCTCACTGGTCCTAGGAACTGCACGCCGTCTCTATGCCTAGTCCCAAATTAATTCCCATATAATATTAAAATAAAACATGGAAAAAATCCGGGACATTATAAACCATTACCCATACCAACAAGGAATTTGGAAACATCATTATTGAATTTTTCACCATACATCTGAGGACATCTTGAGAAAACTAGGAAATATGGGTTGTTGTGGATCATCTCACAAAGACATCCCAATTTATTACAATTTGAGAGGACTTAAAACTGGAGAAAATTTCACAGATATACATAAAATTATTGTTAAGTATACCTAGAGTGCCATTATCGATTCTATCTGATCAAGATCTAAGTTGCAGTTCCATGTTCTAGAAAAGTTTCAATCATGCTCTGAACATGCAATTGAAGTTCAGTGCAACATATCATCTTCAAACTTATGCAAAATCCTAGAAAACTATTCAGACACTAGAAGATATCTTGAGAGTGTGTTCTATCGACTTCAAAGGAGGATGAGACCAACATCTACCTCTTTAAATTCACATAAAACAACAATTTCCACTCAAGAATCTAAATGACTCCATACATATATTTTTATGTGAAATGATGCAGAACACTATCATTATGGTATGCAGGCATTGAAAATAAGCTTCTAGGACTTGAAATGGTTAATAAAATTGTGGAGAGGGTAAAAAACATTCAATATAACATCATGGAAGCCTAATTTTGATAGAAGGGAAATACATACAATCAATGATGATACCATGATTTTAATGTTGGAGATATGGTATTCCTCTACATATCTCCATGGAAGAGGAAAACAATACTTGGGAAGAAGGAAAAGTTAAATTCTATATACATCGACCCCTTACATATTATTGATCGCATTGAAGATGTGGCCAATAGAGTAGCACTTCCATAACCATATCTCAATTACATGATGTATTCTACATACCCTTCTTGGGGATGTATATAATAAATCCCTCACATGTATTTAATTCGGTCATGGTAAAATTGGAGAATGATCTCTCTTATTCAGAGAATCCAGTAATGATCACGGACTATAGAGATAATGTTATACACAAAATTTCTAATCATCTGGTCAATGTACTATGTTAGAACCATATGTATTAAGAGGAAACATGGTAACTAGAGGAAGTGATGAAGGAGAAGTACTCTCACTTGTTTTAACCATAGGTTGTAAAAAAAAATTTGAGGGTGAAATTTCATATGGGGGGAAAGAATGTAATAACCTAGAATTTTATCAATGGAAATTCACATATTATAATTGTTCCATATAGTATAAATAACATAAAATATCATAGATAAAATAATAAAAACATTTTCAATTTGTAATTATATAAATAATATGTATTATATAAGTTAAGGAGTCCATACCAATGAATAATATCATTACCTTTCGGATGGAAACATGAAACATATAAAGAGTAAATCATCCACTAGAATAGTAAACTAACCAATGAAAGTATATGTAAAATTTAGTCATCTTGTAAAACAAAATATTAAAAAATTATTCCACATTATAAGTAAATAAATTTTTTGGAAATAATAAATCATGTTTTGGTATTTCAGTGAAACATAAATATTTATTTAGAATTTTATAATTAATATAATGAATTAAAAGAATATTTATATTCATAAAATAGATTCATCAATTAATATTTTGTTGCCTTAAGATTATAAAATAATCTTACGAGACATTAATTAATTTTTAATTGCTTTATAAAATCAGTTATAATTTTAAAATCATTATTTAACAGGTAAATGATGATTTTAATTAAAAAATAAATTTATCAAATCTGGAAAATTAATTTAAAAAAATGGTTTTATTTTTTAATTCTACACATAATAAAATGGTTTGGGTGAATTTATGTATTTTTCTAAAATACCTGATTTTTTTTGTGAATTGTGAAATAAAAAAATTTAATGTACATAAAAAATACATGAATTATTGTGTCATATATGATGTATGGATTATTTAATTTTATTATACTAAAATAAATTTCATTATTTTTATATATTTAGTGATAATTCTTTAACTATTATAGTCTTCAGTAATTACGTAATGATCAAAATAATGAGAAAACACCCCTCTCCTCCCAAGTAAATACCAACTCCCACCAACCATTCTCCTCACACCTTTAAATATATGATCCATTCCAAAATTCTACCCAATAATTTTCCCAAGACTCTCCCAAATGTCCGAGATCCCTTGTTCATGACAAAAGACCCAACCCCTATCCCTATGGAGGTTCTCAGGGAGGAGAAATTCTAGAGGTAAAATCCCCATTCATTTTCTTATTATCCCCACACTTGCCCTTATCCATGTGGTATGAAAACTCAAGTATCTTATATATACTATAATATTTTAATGTTAATGAAATAATTTATCATCACTTCAATTCCCCTCTCCTTTTTTTGCTAAGAATTAAAACATCTTCCGTGATGAGTAAATTTATCACATTCAAGGACGATGAAGATTCCAATTTCAATTACCACTTTAGAGACTATGCATAAAACCATTTTTACAGTTAAAAAAGATTATAATATATGTAATATGACCTATTTAATGTTATGAATCATTTATATACACAAAATATTAATTAACAAAAGAACACTAGATTCTGGTGATTGAAAAACAACCAAAATAATCTAAATTATTATCACTGACATCTTATCAATTGATTAATCCTCACTTAAAATTTTAAAATAAACTATATAACTGGTTAATATTATTTATGTTAACCAATAATTTATAACATCAATTATAGAAAACCAATATCATTTTACATGGGTTTTCACACATGTATAAAATAAAACTGATTATGAAAACTAAGGAAATCAACGTGTAACACCCCATGCTTCTACGGTACGCTTCTCTTGGAATAATGCGATAGCGAGTGTTATATGCAACATCGAATTATAACACACCACAACCAATAAAACTAGACATTATGAATAGTAATACATAATTTTTGAAATTATATATATTTTATATTTCAAAATGGACTTCATTTTTGGATTCAGAATATCGAAATTATCTTAAGTTGAATTTTTGGTATTTTTCTGAGAACTTCCAATTTTTATGAGTCAAAATACTTAAAAACAACTTTTTTAATCAAAATAATTTATAGTGATAAATTATATTATTTAGTGGTTTTAAAGTATAATTAGAATATATTCTTTACCATTTTATCCAATGGTGTTCATTAGAATTAATTTCACTTTGAAATTGGACATAAACAATTGTCAATCTTTTGATATATATTGTTTCTTAAAAAACGCTATTTGTTGTAACAGCGGGAATTAATTATAATATTAATTAATACAACTAATATGTTTGGAATTTCTTAAAATAGACATCATTTTTGAATTCGGAATATCAATTATAGCTTATGGTGAAATTTTGGCATTATTCTGAAAAACATCAATTTTTGATGAATAGTGAAACTACTAAGTGGTAGTTAAAAAATTGATTTTTTTCATAAAACATAATTTTACCGCTTCTGTGATTGGAATTTCTAAAATATGAGGGACAATGTTAATATCAAGGAGTAAAATGTGGTTCAATGAGATGAAAATAAGTTTTGGTGAATAGTAACTTTTTACTTTTATTTACCACAGTTAAAAGAAAATAGGGTAATTAAGGGTAAAAATGATATTAATATTACCCTAACACATGTCCTAATTCTATTGGACGAGTGTATCTCGACCCAAAACAACCTTAGGAATAAAATATTATTATTTAGATCCACTTGGATTGTATTAGGACATTTATTAAAATTTAATTCAAATAAGAGTTAAAAGAGTTAAAATCAATGTTTATTTACTAAAACATTTTAAATATAGGGTTATACATAAGATAAATTCGAATGTAAATATTCATTAGAAAGATAAACAGATTTAATACATAATTATATTTTATTTATAATTTTTAGTCATTAAATAATTTAATTTATGTATGACACAATGATGATGCAGTAATTACCATAATAGAGAAAAATTAAAATAATTGATATTATAAATATCCAAATAAATATAATTTGAGACTTTTAATGAATTAAAATATTTTTATAGGATAAAATGACATATTAAGATTGATGTAATTAAATTTTTTCTAACTAATCATTCTGTTATTATTTTAAAAAAAATCATTTTTCCCAATAGTGTCAAAATTGACATAAAAGAGTTTTTAAAACATATATTATATTATTAATTCATATTAAATTCCTAAAAATTTATTCATCGGTCAAGAGACTTATATAATGATAGTTGTATCACTAATGGACCACTTTGGGGTCTCTTGGTGGTATATAGTATGTTTATTAACTATATAATATAAAAATAAAATGTGACATGGTAAGTGTCAAACTAATTAAATAAGAGTTAAAACTAAAAGATAAGGTTAATATAATGACCCAAACCTGTCTAAATACTATTGGTTGAGGGGGTTTAGACCCCTCCCTACCTTAACCTTTAAATAATCCACTTTTTCTCCATTATAAAGCAAATATTAATTTATTATAAAATAATATTTCTAGCTTTTCCAAAGGTGCCCCTCACCCCTCTTATAAAAGGGCACTCTCCCTTCTCATTAACTCACACCTTAAAAGAATTTTGGATCATCCAAACTCTGCACAAATACTCTATCAACAGCCCTCACTTCATCATAGAGGTCTTCCTTCAGTCATAAAGCCATCCTAAGAGCCCTTTTGATCAAATCAAAAGGAAGAACCCGAAGAAGAGTTAATGATTTCACCACCCTTTTCCAAGTTCCTTTCTTCTTCCACTTATTCCTTCATTGTCATTACCATTCTAAGATAATAACTCCACTATCTTATATATACTTTGATGTTATTATAAATATGGTACATCTATATTCAGTATTATATCCATCCTTTGAATAACATGTCACCATACGTGCGTACGTACGGTTTACCGTCTCCACGTCGTGGTGTAATTGTTGTTCAATAAATTATTATTTGGATGGGTATAATAATGATGTGTAACTCATGTAAATGATAAATATAACATGATAATTATTCTGTATATATTACATACCATCCAATTATATATTATTTTAGTATTAAAAGAATGATATTGTCGCTCGTGCGTACGTACGGACTACCGTCTCCACGAACGAGATGAGATTCATTCTCCATCGTATCCATTCAAGTATAATTCTCATTTGATGATTAATAATAGTATATAAGGACATGATATAATTATGTATATGATTAACATACAACCTATCCATCAAAAACAAGGATTACGTTACAAAACATATAAAAGAAAATGAGTAAGTTAACACCCGGAACAACGATAATACTAAGATATTATTAAAAAATCAATTTTAAAAGATCATATATGATATCCTATTAATGTATATGATTATTTTATAATTTAATAACAATTATTTCTCCATTATACAGGATCTTAACCTACCCCCAACCAAGTAAAATTACAATGTAAGGTTTTATTTCGCAATCTCTTCATTATCCGAGGTTGTTTATACGTAACAATCTACTGGGATCTCTTTATCATCCACATCCATGTTTCTTAAAAATGTATTTCAAAACATTTTTACTATTTAAAAGAATATGGGTTAAAGTCATTTATACCATTTTTTGACTTTTTATAAGTGGTTTATAAGGGAATATTTCTGTCATTTTCAAAAAAGGTTCTTTTTTAACATTTTCAACAGAATTAAGGTAAGAATGTTTTTTTAAACTTATACGGCGGGTGTGGAAATTTTCCGCCGTTATAAAATCTTCGAAGAATATCTTATAATATTATATGAAAATTTTCAAAGAAAATGTTTTATTTTAGAAATATATGACTCTTAAATGATTTCAAAATAAAAGAGATATTTCTCTAAAAAGAGTTTTGATTTCATCTATGTCGACATCCTTTCATGGATTTTACGCTTATTTGAAGTTGATTTATTATGAAACAAAACTTCTATATTGTATTGATGTTTTTGAGATATTTTTGACTATGTATGTGTTATACCATTCATGGATTATGGATGAAGTATTTACATTTCGTATGCTAGTTTTAATATGAATGTTTATGTTATGTTTAAACCATTTCATATGGGAATGCGTTGGACTTAATATGCGACGGGTGGAGCCCTCTATAGCTCCTCGATGCATCGGTAGGTCTCATGAGACAAACTAGTGTCTTGGCACAAGGCCGTGACAAAATATTTATTTTAGTCTTGGCACGAGGCTTTGGATATGTGGTTATGATAGTCTAGCATTATGCATTCCACCATTATGAACGTGGTTATTGATATTGCATGTGATTATTCGATTAGATGAATATCAATGTGAATAAGTAAATGGCATTATTTCATATTAGTTTTTCCATACTATGTTGAAGTTCAAGTTTAAAAGGATTTTGTTTTAGTTATACATTGCCTTAAATGTTTATTCTTATTTATGAAAGTTTCTGCTATATTTTTATCCTTACTGGGCATTTCAACTCACCCCTTTTCTATGTTTTATTTTTCCCAGGATGTGAAGAAGTAAATTATGAATGACCTACAGGGATATTATGAGGGGATAATAGTGTGGACTGTGGAGAAAATATGTTGATGTAGTAGTTATTCACTTTATGATGTAAGGTAAAACTTTATGAGTATATCTAGTGTTTTCAAGGCTAATAAACCAATCGGTCTTTCTAGATTTTATCTTTCTTGGGATCATGCCAATGTTATGTAATAATGCACCGACTCTGGGTAACTGGGGTCGGGGCGTTACACAACACTCCCGAACAATGAAATTGAATCTCATAACCCATAAAAGGAAATAAAAGAACATAATAAAATTATAATGACTAATATATGTATAATGTTATTAAATAATTAATTAATGGATTTAATTAGATGATTAAGGAAATTAATATTAAGTACATAATCATTTCACACATAAGATAATAGATTCTATCAGAACCTCCACTTCTCTTTCATGTTTCACTTTATCTCTACATTTCCCAACATAAAAATTATTTATATTTATATAATTCATATATATTAGGTTTACATGTTCCAAAATCATGTATATAGATTATTGTATTATTATTTTATTGAAAAATACATGTTCTAAAATGTTCTGTTATCGATTATTCCTGATAAGCATGCCCGAATAAGGACAAGTTATTGACTTTATAACCCTTTTTTCTAATTTCAATCGATAATCAGTTTTAGGCCACATTTATTTTTTTAAAATCTTCTATTTTATAATCAAAAATAATGTTGGTTCATTTTATAGTTTTTTACAAATAATTATTTTTTTACTCTTTAATATCTCTTTAATATTTCTCTTTAAACCGCATTAATGTGGCTCATTTATAATGGTTCTTAAACAATTTTTTTAATTGTTTAAATTATATAATGAAATAAAATATCATTATATATTCCCATTTATATTATTAATTTTTATTTATGTTTTAAATCAATTCTTCCATGGACAATTTTAGGATATACCTAATTCTTATACTCCACTATACGATTATGATAGACATCTATTTACATGGTAATACCTTATATTTATTATTGATACATCATGTGGAACAAATATGCATGAAAATTTAATTATTGGTGAACCTAAATATAATTAAAATGCATTGGGTAATGTTTCATCTCATGAGATTTCATCTAGGTATAATAGGTAAACCTGATTCTTTTATGGGAATTTTTCCACCATGTGTATAGTCTTGGACATTATCTTTGACTCATTTTTATGTCATGTCATATATTGTTGAAAAATTTCAATGTTTCCTTGATAATATTTTCCCATGCTATGAATTTTTTGATTCATTCTTTTTATTTAGATTCCATTCCTTTTATGTTATCATGTTATGCCTTCTAACCCATTGCTATGTTTTATTCAGGTGTTTATTCCCTTAATAGGTTTTTTAACACGTCCCTTTTAGTCATGTATTATCCAGGTTCTCCAATGAATTTGTAATAGCTCAATTTATATTAGTATATCATTATGAATATCAAATAAAAGTAGTTCTTATTTTGGAATCATGTTTTGAAATTATGCACCTAATCTTATAAAGAGTGTATAATTTACAATACGTTGTGGTATTTGATAGTTAATTATGATTAAAATCATGTAATAATATTTATACATGTATAGGGTAACTATAAAATGATCATTCCTTTTTGGATTATTCATTAAATTCTCTTAATATTTTAAATATTAATATTAAAATTAAACCTTCTTTCAATAATAGGATAGAGTAAGGGGGCAGAGGAACAAACTTATGCTCATGATTCTAGTGGATATATCTTTTTTACTTTTTTTCATCTTGTACAACTTTTTTTATATGCATATACCTCGTTATCTCAGGTTCTTCAACATTTTTATATAATCATGAAATGGGCATCGTTGTGTAAATTTTATGGGTTATTCTTCTTTCTGTATATTTTTCTGGGATGTCTTATGATTCCAAAATTTTTGCTTTTAAAATTTCTATTTTTATGAATATTGTACAGCACTACATCAAAATTTAATCAAGAGGGTACAATCTCTCCACTACACAATCATGTACTCTCGTTACTAGTCAGAATCCTTTTATTTGTGGGTATGCATGGTTTAGTCTATGTTACCCACCAATTTGGATATTTTGTCGTGAGAGAAGGTATATCCTGTTACAATGTTTTATTGGAACATCTTTTCATTCTCTATTTATATTTGGTTTACTAAAAAGGAGACTACGAATATGTTAAAATCTATTAACGAGACTATTCTTGGGATTATCTAACCAATATATATGAAATTACTAAATTATATATTATTGGAATTCATATTCTTGTTTTTCCTGCCATAGTAGTGTTTATTTCACAATTGGGTGAGACATATGATATATAGATTTATTATTGTTATTATTATGATTGATTATATTTTTCCATGTCCTATTATAGAAATTAGGTATCATATCACAGATAATTATAAGGATTCACATTTCAAGCATATGCCATAACATATTTATATTATTTCATGCATTACTTGCTACATATTTACGGTACCTTTACTATTATATTCATAAATTAGATAAATTTTATTACAATGATAGAATAATGGATTAATTAAAGTTTATGAATCAAACTAAATGGTGTTTCCCATATATATTTATGGTGGAAAAATAATTATCAAATTATTCCACATTGTTCTTAGGACTACTACACAACTTGGTAAAAAATATTAGTTGATATTATTACATGAATTTTAATTTTAAACTATTAAAAACATACTTCTATAAATTTATAATAGTTATTAATCTAATAAAATATTTTTTATGACTTGTAACATCCTGATACTAGATGTGAGGGTGAAGTCACAGTTCCATGATGTGCCAACTGAAACTTACAACGATCAATGTTGTATAATTTGGGAATGGTGAATCATTTAACTGGACTATAATATGTATGTATATATATATATATATGATTTATTATGAACATAAATGAATTTAAAATTCAAGAATAAATTTTTACAATTAAATGGGATTCCAATTGAAATAGAAAATGTATTTCCTTTACCACATGAAATTGAAGCTCCATATACTAGGTCCACTACTCTAGGATGTGAGACCATGACCCTGGCCCTGTCTTTATAGTGGGTTGTAAACAACATATGTTGTGAATCCTTTTGGTATAGTATATAAAAAAATACATTTATTGAGGAGTAGTTAAATGGGTGTGACATTTAAATAGGATGGATCACACATGTCATACCATGTTATCAAATATACTTCATATTTTTGAATCATATATGAGGCTTTTATTTGGAAATTATTAAAATATTCTAGAATGACGTACACATTTCATATATAGGATAGGTGTGGGGATTATATTCTAGCTGTGTTCATCCCTGATCCTGTAGTATTTACTCCTATGGTTCCGCCAAAGGAACATTCTCCTATTCCTAATCTGGGAACCATTTCTTAGTTACATGAGTTATCCCTATGGGTTATGAAGTATATTAAAGTAGCTTCATGACCATCCCCTACTGAGGGAGATTTATTGTGATATTTACAACAACAAAAACCTCTCACTTATTCAGGGGATGGTGTCCCCTAGGCTATAGAGTCATGGATATATGACATGTTTTATATATTTTATCATCGGTATATGCATCTAGAATGGTATTCTAAGGGAATGACTTATATTCTTCATTATTATGCTAATAATTTTTTTGATGCTATTAGTTTGGATAATCAAAATCAGGTTATGACCGAAGAATATTTTGAGACAACCATCTATTATTATTTCATTATTAATATGCTAAGGGCATCCTGATATAGAAAATTTATAAACATATGGAAGGGTGACAGTTCTATAATGGATTATTTTTCATGTTTCATTATAAGTTAGTACTTCACACTAACATATACGTGTGAAAAGTTAATTAAAACATGATGGTTTAAAGATGATATTTTGTATGCCATCTAATTGTGGGTGAATGTCTTCCAGTTAACCAGTGTCTTTAAGATAATCAATCGAGGCCTCATCAATGAGTAGATCCTAAGTAAATATAATTTTGTATTATAGGTAATATAAACATTGGGATAATAAATCATTTTAATGAATGGAAGGAAAAATCATTTGGAGAATGATCCTAGGGAATGTGGTAGTCAGAAGACACCTTTTTATAGTAATATTGCATTTCACTAGAGTAAAAAATCCAAGCCATGAAAATCCATGATATCCGAAGTATTGTTTTGAGTAATGAAGCTATGAAATGATTATATTTTGGGAGTGTTTTTGTGGGACCTTACCATATAAGGTTAATGGGAAAGGATCTGTGCTAGATCCTCCATTAGGAGTGGTAATTACAGTGCCTTATTAGTTAGGTTTCTGGCGTATTACTAGACAAACAGGTTGAGGTGGTGGCCATGGACGAGGTAGTCAGGATTCAGATATATATCATTAGTAGAGAATAACTTTTCTGAGTATCCTAGTTTTATCTTAGGGATTTATATATGGCCATATATTTTTGATGTATCCTACTCTTGAGTAACAGAGTACGATGCCTTCGATAGTTCGAGGTACAACTCTAGTAGCCTCTACTTTAGTATCTTCATTATTCAACATAGTTGTTTCATATTAATTTATATATATAAATATTATGGAATGTATGGACCTATAAGTAGAGTAATTTTAGTGTTTAATGATTCTTGACACACCGTTGGGATAAAATACAAGTGAGTATGTCAATATAAGGAATTCCCATTGAGATACGTGATTATGTTTTTATATGGATCGTCTTTTTCGTTGACATGGTGGGTGTCGATATCACACTCTAGATAGACTGGTTAGTAACCTATCACCATCATGTTGACTATTAGTATTGAAGGGTGTCTTTCACATGAAGAGATGTTGTTATTTATATTAAAAAGGTAGAATGGGATGTCTATGTTAGTCAAGATGGACTGGATCATCATGGGCTAAATGGAGTTACAACCCTGGAGGTCAGCCTTTTTATGAGTGATCATGGAATGATAAATATAATCTTCTATCCTATAGTGGATAATTTCAAGGGTTTTTCTCCTTAATGAATATTCAGGATTACCTTTTGTAAGAGATGTGGACTTATATACTGAGATAGTCCCAAAAGAACCAACAATATCTATTACACCATAAAGGATGAAATATACAATTGAGACCCATTACTTTCATTCAAAGTTATCACAATATAATTAATGAATATTTTTTCAAACACATAACTTTACATTGCATAATAATATAGGTATAATTAAATAGTAAAATAATTCACATAAACTAATTTTTCATAAATGTCCAATATTGACTCCCAATAAGTACTTCATAACAAAACCCATTTTTAAACACATCATTTATAAAAACAATTTTCATAACTTAAAGACAAGAAAAATTATAAAAGTTGATCTCATATTCTTAGTAAGTTAAAAAAGGGAGATGTAAAATTTAACAGAATCATAACAAGAGAATAAGGGTAAATTTATAGGAGAGTAACATTTGAAATCCACACCCTACATATCATGGATCATAATCTTGATTCATGGAATAAAGAAAGGACTTTTATAAGACACAAATAATTAAATAATCAAAAAACATGACCCATTAGAACATAAAATTGGAATAAGATAAGGAGTTGTGGAATACATAGAAACTAATAACCTTGTGAACATGTATAAATATAAACCAGTTCAGTTATTATGTTAAGGATACAAAATCAAGACCTCTCATAAACTTATAGACATGAAACCAAGTCAACTAATGATATTATGAACATGAATTCTAGACCCATGAACCAACTTATGGCCCTGAAAACATGGTCCAAAAATAAATTAAGAACATAATAACAGGTTCGAGAATAAAATATTGAAATCATGAGTTATTTATTATTACTTGTATTTACACAACATCATGAATCCCATAGCATATGCCTAATGTCATTAAATTAGATTTGTTATAAGGAATCAAATCTTAAAGGACCAATTAGTTTAGTAGTCCTTGTAAACCAGATACATGAATGTGTCTTGCATTACAATTGAATACACTAGTTAATTTTTTTTTCTTTTGGGAGTAACATTACTATATCTAGAATATTATTGAATATATTTCATAGTACACATCAAGTAATCCGGGGGAAAGGATAAAAAATAAGGGTGAACTTAAATTCTCTGTAGCGGTCAGTTGTAGTCTATGCAACAATAAAGCAATATAAATAGAAAATTTGTAAAAGTAATAAATGAATACACATTCTATGTAATCAATAAATTGATAAAGAAGTTCATTGAAAATATTTAATGGTAAATAAATAAAAACACATGCAATTAAAAATATTTGTATAAGGCATAATCAATATGGATTTTTAAGAAACTGAATCACAATTCTTTTAATCAATAAAATTAGATTGAAATGAATCCATAGATATATAAATGAAATGATCTCATGTATAATAATAAATTTAATATCAACAAATACAATTATAAATTATTAGATTTCATGTATCTTGCACATGAACCACTACCATGAAGATCATTTATGATATGGTTTAATTCTATGGGTAAAAACCTATCTATTCTTAATGGGAACAAACTGAAAGGGTTTTTTCACATACTAATTTTTTCTCATGATACAACTTATGCATTTTGGGTATTAATATAATGATCCCCAACCTGTAGGGATATGATTAACCGGTCCCCGACCTATCTGGATTGCAATAACTAGTCCCCAACCCATATATTTCATGTCAAAATCATTGCTAGTATATCGAATAAACAAAGTGTCTTATCAAATATCCATATTGATTAATGAATATAGATTTATCAATATATCCCTAGTTAATAAATTAACTATAAAATAAAACACCATATTTAAAAATGATAAATGGTTTATGTTACAAACATGTCAATGATTAATGATATTGATAATTAAGTGTAATTTCAATTCTCAATGACCATTTAAAATTAAATATTCTAGGGTAATGAAAGGAATCAATGAATTGAATATTAGTACTATCCATGAAAAAAAATATTATAAACCTTCCAAAGTATTAACATAGATGATATCAATACAAAATATCGCATGTAGAGTATGAAAAAAGTTTGTTGTCATTGGTGAATGTAAATACAATAAAAAAATCATTTAAAAAATTCATCAAGATTATATAATTTTAATTTTAAAAAAGATTTGTAAATTTATTTTCCTTGGAAATCAAATTTAAGAATTTTTTCTTTAAAAATTAACTATTTAAACATGAAAGGGAATCATTGATGAAATGATAAAAGGTAATTATGTTGACATTATATAAGGTAAAAAGCATTACTTTTTCACAGTAAAACGTTTAGAAAAGTGATTTGTTTAGAAAATGAAAAAAAGATTCATTTGAAAACATTTGAAAAATTAAAAAGGGTCAAAAAATTATTGAATAAATCATTTTGGAATGGTTAAAAACATTTTTGGAAATATTTTTATAAAATAGGATTTTGAGAAGAAAATTTGTTCTCTGACTAAAGATAAAATGATGTCAGGTTTTCTTAATAAAATTCTATGAAATGTTGAGATCCAAAATAAAATAAAATTGTAAATTTACATTAAAATAGTCAAAAAAATAAATTGGAAAATAAAATCAATGGGTTTACAAAACAATTATCCAATAATTTCTTTTGATGGAAATTTGAGTATAAACAATTCTAAACACAATGAAATTATAAATAAAACCATTTAAAATACCATAGTGTTAATGTGAGAAATAATAAATGAATAGATTATATGTGTAAAATATAAATACACTTAAGACATTTGTAAATAAATCAAAAGTTATTACAATGTGATTAAACACATAATATTAGAATATTAACAACATTAAGGAAGTAATATAACCTAATGAAAAGGAACCCGGTAATGATATTTTGTGACACTTGCTAACTTTTTACTCAAATTCCCATAGAAGAAATAATTCAAATTGGAACTCAAAATTGAATGAATTTATACCAATTAATGACAAGAAATATGAATATTATCAGTAGATACACCATAAAAAAATAAGTTAGTGGTGAATATGAAATTTATCTCATTGATGTAAAAAGTTAGATGAAGATCACTTACCTTATGTTTCCTTTCAGGTGAACTTAAATTAACCTCATGTATAATGTGTTTTATCATATTACTAACTTATTATAGAAAAATATTAATATTTATGATATCATATATGATATTATTATAATATTTTAGTAATCCTTCATTAGTAATATTTTATTGTTTTCATGATTTAATGTATTAATTTCCTAGTATGTCAAGTGTGTTATGACATGTTAATTGTTGTTACTAAATTGGTTTTATAATATAAATAATTTAAAACATTATATAAATATCATATATAATAATTATTTATGTTTTTATAATAAATTATTATTTTTGGAGATAATAAATGAAATACACCGTTCATAGAGACATTAGGTTGTATGTACACAGAACACTACTTCTATTTCTTTATCAAATTTAAAATAATTAAAACTAAATTATATATATGTACATGTATATTATAATTATATTATAGTATTTTTGTCTTATATCTTATAATGGTTTAATAAAACCATCCTTTATATGTACCACATATAGTGTGAACGAATCACAATGCTTTGAAGAGAAAGTAGTCCAGACTTCCACTAAATATGCTATAGTATTCCCAAAAACTGGAAATAATTAAGGTATATTTTATATAGAAATAAAAAAAAACATAATGAAATAAAATATACCATATGTATCATATATAAAAATCATTTACATCATTATTCCCGAACATGATTGGTTGTAACAATGAAACGAACAACATCATTTGTGAGATAGTTGTTCACCGTACACAAAAGCTGTATGTTATTCACTTATTAGATGGAAGAAAGATTAAGTTTAGGTCAGAACCAAAACATAAAAAATATAAAAATATTTAGGATATTTAGGTCATTTTATATGTATATAATTATAATTTTTGATGGGTTTATATTGAAAATAAAACAAACGGCTATGTGGAGGGGTGTTACCTTTAATTTAGGTAACTTCTTTTGGTTTACGCCAAAGGGCTTCCTAGGAATGAATTATGCACAAGTTGAGGAATATATTATGATTTGAGGGATTTTCAGATATTATTTGAGAAGATATTTGGTGATAAAAATAGCTTGAGACATATGAATAATTGGGAGGGGTTAGTTCTTTTTTAATATGGAGGAGTGGAGTTCTTGTAAATATTGTAAAGATGAATTACACCCATGTTTCTACCATTTTTAGTGGCACAAATAAATAACAAAAATCTATAAATGTGATGATATGGTTGAAATATGACCATAAAAGTTATTTTTAACATGTTTCTATGTCATTTTCTACCATAATATTAAGGGTTAGACCTTTATTAAGTTAATGATTCTCTTAATTTTTCTATTAATTTTAACCACCATCAATAGTAAATTTGGTAAAAAAATTGGACATTATGAGACATTGTAAATTATTCTTATTCCAAATATGGAATATATTTTTCCAAAATTACAACCACATAATAAGAATAAATTAATTTAAATTTAATCCCACATGCACGACGAGAATTTGGGTTTTTAATGTAAAAATATTCAAATATTTGAGATGTGTATATATCCACATTCAATGAAAAAATTGTTTCCAATGAACTAAATTGGAATAATTTTTTTTTATAATTTATATAATTTTACTTTTAAACTAATTTAAAATTTAATTTATTCATATCAATATGTTTGACAAAAAATTTAATTAAAATTTAGAATTTGTAACTATTAATCAAAAATTAATACTTCTCAAAAAAATACCAAAAAATCACTTCCAATATAATTTATATTTTTTATTCCAAAAATATTTTTTATTTTGTACTTTAAAATTTATAGAATTTATAAAATTTAGAATTAAAATTGGTCCCCATTAATAGAAGGTAAAACTATCTTTTGAAAAAAGTGGTTTTTATGAGTTATATTGGGTTTGTTCTTATCTAATAACTATAAAATATATAGGATGAATATCAAATATATTATATTGAATATATATTATATATTATCATAATTAAGTTTATATTATTTAAAAGAACCAATTGAATGGCTCAGTTATAACTTATTATATTAAATAATAATAATTTAATAATATATTATTATTCCCTAAAACTCGGTCTTGTGTATAACACAAGTGATTGACGAAACACATTATTGTGTGTGATGAATTATAACTCTATATCATTTTAATTTGAAGATATATAATAGATTTATTTTATTTAAAATAGAAAATTTATTGTAATTTCTCAGGATATTATATTTCCTTACGCACTCGGTGTTGCATGTCATGCATGTCATCAAATAAAATGTACTTTAAAATTTAATGGCATTTCAATATCACACCCTTAAATAAATTTGATCATTTCAATTTAAAATAAATCTTGGAGATAGATTTATTGATATGTTTTATGTTCAATTTTCTCATCGTTAGAAGGTTTTGTAAAACATCCTTTAGAAAAGAGAGAATGTGAAGTAAAAAATGCCACATGGACTAACATATAACTAGGTTTCATTGAAGAAGAAAATTAGTTGAATGTATAGATACATACATAGAGTAAAAGATTAAATATTTTAAGGGAGTTATTTTTGTCATAAATCCCAAACAAATGAATGGTAAATGGAATGTTGAGGGCTTTAAATCCATAAATTCATGATTATTGTAAAAAAAATCAGTTAAAAAAATTACGTTATTAGGAAAATATTTTTTTATCATTCTTAAAATATTAAGTAATTATTTTATATCCTAATAATATAAGTACATATACCTACATGACATATTTATATAACAAAAAATTTCATCCTTTGTTCATTGATTAATTTACAATTTATAAATTACTTTAGGAAATAGATATCCAAAAATAATTTTGATGTGTGAAGCACTAAAATATATTTTTAAAGGATCTTAAGGCCCATAAAAGAGTGAAAAGTATAACTATTTGTCTCTAACAATTCTCTAATATCAATATGGTTAACACAGTAATCAATACACAAAAAAAGTAACACTACAATTCCATTATTAATTTATATTCATCAAAAAAAATTCTCAAAATAATGATATATTAACCTAAATATTATTTAGGTCAGTAGTTGGGATTAAACTCTTATCATCATTTGGTCATAGGTTCATGTCCTATGGACTTTCCAAATTTCACGTGTTTTCACATTGAATAGATGATTTTCCTTTATAAAACCTTATTAATATAGTTTTAAAAATATATATTATAGATATCCTTGAAATTAGGTTAATCAAAAAATGGAATTATAAACATGGTTTTCATCACAACCTCGACACATAAATACTTCATCATTTTTATTTCAACATAGGTCCTTCCATTGTAAAATGATTAACTTAGGTCATTCATTTTCATTATCTATTCAAATCATTCATAATGGTTTCTAATGAAAATGTGAATTATCATAAGCATATCCGTTGAGAGAATAAAACCATGTTGTATATAGTCTCGTTGTTGTGAATCGATTTATGCATGAGTCAGGGCTGACTCACCTTGTTAGAGTTGTTAACCCTAGGTACATCTATTCTAGAACCACATCCACATGTAGTATCCAGAAATGGATTTATTTCTAGTACGAACCACATAATCTATACCCTACAAAATATCTATGATGTTTTTCTATACTTATCCTAAAATACTACCTTAGGGTTATGTTTATTAATAAATTTTTTCTTAAATATATTTCTTAAGGTTTCTACTAAACATCACCTGTTACAAACTATAGAAAAATATCCTCGATAATCCTATAGTTAGAGCCATCACCTTTAGATAGTCATGATTACAATGAATCAAATCCCGATGGGATGATCGGTTTAGTAGTCTTAGTAAACCAAATACATACATGAGTTTTGTATTATAAATTAATACAATAATTACAACCTACATTTTTTATTTTGAGGCTAAAATTATTCCATAAAGAATACCCAGGAATTTATTTCTTTGTACACATTAGGTAAACCTAGATAAAGGGAAAAAATAATGGTGTGATCAAATTCTCATAATGGGTCATGTATAATAGAAGCAATAATGAATCAATGAGAACTGTAAATGTGGAAAGGTAAAAACATAAAAACCATTCCTTGTAATCAATAAACCAATAAATAAGTTTGTAAAAAATATAGAAAGGGAAATAACTAAAAACACATTCTATTTAAAATAATTCAATAAGGCATAATCAATATTTCAATGTATGAAACTGAAACACATTTCATTTAATAAGAAAAATGATAATGAAATGCATCCATAGATAAATAAATGTACTAATCTAAAGAATAATAATAATAAATGAATAATAAAAAAGTTATTACTTATTTATTTGATGTATTTTATCTGGTATATAAACCACTAATATCAATACATTTCACAATATAGTTTACGTTTGTGGGTAGAAACAGCTATATTCTTCTTGGAATCAATGTCGAAGGGGTTTTCACCAAAAACTTTTATCTCATGATACTAATGATGCATCCAGGGGAATAATTTATATGATTCCAACCCTTATGTATTAAATTAACCAGTCCCCAACCTATAATTCTTTCATTAACCTGTCCCAAAATCGTATAGTGCATGTGCAAAGAATTTCCTAAATATAAAATAAAAAAAGAGACTTATCAAATATCTATATTGAGAATATAATACAAGTTTATCAATATTTCTAATGTTAATAATATAACTATCATGGTAAAAAATATTAGAAAAAATGATATATGGTTTAGGAAATAAACATATCCATGATAAATAATATGGATACATAAAGGAAATTCAATGTTAAATGATCAACTATAATTGATTATTTCACGGGGACTAAAAGTAATCAGGGAAGTGAATATTAAAAATATCCATGGAAAAATGAATCATAAACAATATTAGGAAAAATAAACATGACATCAATACGAAATATCCCAAGTAGAGTAAAGATAAATGGTTCTTGTAATTGATGAATGAAATAACTATAAATAGATCGTTTAAAAAAATTCTTCAATAAAATATCTATTTCATTTTGGAAAACATTTGAAAAATACATTTCCTAAAAAATTACATTTTAAAAATTTTTCCATAAAAATTTATCTTTTAATCATACAAAGGAATATTTGAGGAAATAACATTGGGTGAATCTATACATAACATAAATGGTACAATATAGAATTCATTTTTCATAGTAAAAAGGCTAGAAAAGTGTATATTTTGGTAAATGAACGGATGATTCATTTGAAAAAAATAAAAGATGAAAAATGTAACAATATATTTATTAAACTATTTTTTAATGGTTAAAATTTTTTTTGAAAACCATTTTATAAAATTGATTTTTTAAAAGACAATAGGTTCTCCAACTAAACATAGAAATGGAATCGGTTTTTCCAAAATACATTTTCTAAGAGATTTTGAGAACAATAAATTGGGAAAATAGGACTATTACCAGAAAAAGTTCATTAAGAACTAGAGGTGAATAAAATTAGAGGTTTTTCTAAACAATGATGCAATAATTTCTTATAATGGAAGTTCATGAATAAATAATCCCAAAAAAATGAGATTGTGAAGTAAAAAAATTGAAAAGTAAATAACATTAATGTTAGGATAAATCAATTAATATATTATTTGAGTTAATTTTAGATCCACATAAAAAAATTTCAAATACATAAATATATAGTAATATTTAATTACAAAAAAATCATATAATATTTAAAACATCAAGGATGTAATATAACCCAACAAAAAACAATCTAGTTATAAAATTCCTTACCACTTGATAAAATTTAACTAAAATCACATTAGAATAAATAACTCAAATTTAAAAACAAAATACTGCTAATATAGAATAGTTAATTATATAATTCATCAATATGGCTATTATATTTAAGAACTTGTATCTTCTTTTTAGGTATATTTTCCTTTTTCCGGTATTTTTCGAGAAAAGGAAGAAAATATGGAAATTTTCAAAGTACACACCATATAATTTATGAGTACATGTCGTGTACATTGATGCCACTGAAATCTAAGTGATGGCCGTATCATAAACACACACACGACCATGTAAGAGTGACTTGGAGGGTGCCGAACCCAGAGTACGGAAGATGCAAGTACACGCCGTGTACTCCAGAAGTACACACCGTGTGCTTTTTTTTTGTTAATCGCATCGGGGTCGCGTCTAACCCTTATTTCCATCTTTTTCTTTGCATATTTCTGTCTAGAGCAACTGAGGACGCCAAATCTCCTCCGAGCCACCAATCTGTCACCGGTTATCTGAATTGAACACTGTCGGTTGCAATATAATCGCCGCGGTTATTTCATTGTTTTTCATTGGCCACATTTCTTGATTCTTTCTCTTATGAGAGTTATCTTATGTTGAACATTTTAGAATTTTTTGCAGATCTACTCCATTCTAGGCCAATTCACAGGCTGAGGATCAAGTATATATATCTCCTAGGATTGAGGTAGGTGGTTTGTTTCCCTATGTTGGATGTCTTTGAGTTTTTGTGAAAAAGTACCAGATTCCCATGTTTCGGGTATATCGGGATGGGATTTTGGTCCAATTGTCTAATTTCCATAGATTGCATGTTAGATTAAGGTTAATTGATAATAATAAATTCATTTTTTCATGATTTAGGATCACCCCATGGGTGTTATCCCTGTTTGGATAATTATCTCTGTTTGGCACAGTTTTCCTGCAAGGAAAACTCTATTGCAATATCTAGTTTTCTTGCTATAACTGATTTCATGTGTTGATTACTATTTTAATGCTTTTGATTCACAACAGATTTTATCCAAGTATTTTCTAAACTTACTTAGGGATGCTAACAACCATTATGCATGACTGGATTGATCAGGGCTGTGAGAACCTGGTGCAGGAGACCAAAGAGGGAATAGACGGTTCAGTGCTTCCCTAGGGGGTCTGTTAGAATTAGTTTCGTACGAATGACCTACAAGAATTAGACTTTGTCCTTATTAATAGTGTCCTTAGTTTACATACGTATCAAGGCCACAAGAGGAATTATACATAAGAGCTTAGTCATAGAGTCTGTAGATATCATTGCAAGACCATAGGGGAATCGACAAGAGTTCTTCCCATAGTGTTTGTGCCTTTGTATGTTTACTTGACTATAGGGGTCTGCTAGTTTGAGCCACCCAGAGAGTCAGTGTGTTTGTGGATTGTTTTTTTGGTTTAGATGAGTCTACCAATCCAATGTAAAAGCTTGGATGTATTGGTCTTCTTGTTTGTTTAGGTAGTCTTTTGATGCCTGCCATGTTACCTGTTTACCTTGGAATAGAGAGCTTTGCTAGATTCCATGGTTGTTTAATTAAATAAATGAATGAATTAACTGTTAAGTGAATGTGAATGGTAATTGGTTGTATTGTTTACTTGTGCACTCCTAGTTCATTACTACATTTACTTTTATCACTTCTACTATATTACTGACTAACAGTAGGGACATATCTTGTGGTGGTTGCCTACTGGGATTAGTCTCACACCTTGTCTGGGTCCTGATTTTCGGCCCAAAAAGGTTATACGGTTGCAGATGTAGATAGGGAGTATGACCCTTCTACATCAGGTACATGATTTCTAGTTGGAGCTGGAGAGATTCGGACCGAGCTTAGGCCTGTGATGCTGCTGGAGTTACTGTTTACTTTTCGTTATTTATTTCTCAGTCGTATTTCAGCACATTGTTGTGTTTTGATTCTTTCCATATATTCATTTACCTATTGCATCATTATCATCATTACTATATATTCATTGCTTCCATTGTTTAGTTTCAGTTATTGTATGTTGTTTACTGCTTCCACTATTGACTGTTATTTCCATTCCCCTGTATACCTTACCAAATGAGGGTATAGTTTTCCCAATGACTCACCGAGGCCCCCGCTACTAGTCAGATGCCTCTGGAGTTTGGGGAAATGTGATTGAGGTCATGTGGTGAATCGGGCATGGGGAACCGGTTCAGTGACTCTGGATTCATGTCATTACAAAGTGGTATCAGAGCAGGTTTCCTTTCTTTTATATTGACTTACTATTTAGTGATATTAGAAAGGGATTCGATAGAATAGGTAAATGGTAAATAGTTGTGCCTGGGAGTTCTAGAACCTGTGTACAGGGAAAAATCCAGGTTACCTCAAATATTTCATTTTTTTAGTTTTGAAAATGTAACAGTTTAATTGATTTCACCGTTGGGTGGTGCACTTGTGGTTTCTTGTTACTACTTTTTTGATTGTGGTTCTATTTTGTTGCAACCCGATGAGATGAGTGTATGCCATCTCATGCATCATATAGGCACATGTTCGAAAATCAGATGTCATGCATTTTTCAAAGCCATCTAAATTTCAATATAATTTTCATGCTGTTGTGATAGAATTAGTGATAGACTATGAATGCTGTTGTGATAGCTTCTTTGATAGAATACATGCTATGTTGATAGGGTATCATTTGTCTAGAGATTCCTTACAATGGATGCCAAAAATTGGTCTTAGAGGTGTTATTGGCTCTCAAAGATTTTAATTTGGTGGATCACGAGTTGTTATACTATTTTCTTGTTATATGCATTGTTAGGATGCCATGTTTTGATTCGCGGTGGGGTATGGGCCCTCATAGATCGAAATTTGGCACCTTAACTTTTGTTTTCTGTGTTTTCTGGGCTTCAAATCAGTTTTATGCTACTGCCCTTAAAAACGCAGAATACACGGCATGTATTTTTTTAATAAACACATTGTATTTTTTAAACTATGTCACTGACTATTTGTGAAGAAACACGGGGTTCTGAAAAATCTTGTAGGAACACGCAGTGTACTAGTTTAGTACGCCGTGTTGTATGAAATAGGTACCCTGACCATGTCACGAAAAACACATGTTGTGTTATCTTTTCTCATACACACCTTGTATGAATTTTAAACGCCGTGTAGTTTGATCTATGTACCTAACCGTGTCATGAACAACATGGGTCGGTGTTATCCTTTCTCTTACATGCCGTGTTCTCCTGAAACACACCGTGTAGTGTCAGCCGTGAAGCCGACTATGTAGATAACCACATGGTGTGTTAGGAATTCTTAGTACATGTCGTGTATTTCTAGAACACGCTGTGTTGTGTGACCAGGGCACACAAGCCATGCCACTAAAAACACGGGCCAGGTGAAGCTTGTTAAGTACACGCCATGTATACCTTGAACATGCCATGTAGTTTTTTCTTAGGAGATCTGTGTGGATAAACCATGTAGAAGGACTGGGGCAGGGAAAAGGGATTCGGGTACAAGCCGTGTATTGGGACAACACGAAGTGCGTTTGGGGTGTTACATGACCAGTTGAGGTAGGAGTACACGCCCATGTAAATGACTTAAAGGAACATGCCATGTAGTCTTTATACACGCCGTATATTCATGTTTTTCGGAATGATTTCTTTCCCCTGTTCCCTTTTTACGATCATAGTTTGCAGTTCCTGGTAATGTGATCTAAAGTGTGCTTTGACCTTGTAGAGTCATGGAACCGAGACGTCCTCCCATTGCACGCTAGGAACCAGGCAGTGACCGTACCCATGATACGGAAGATCAGGGACTACCAGTAGTTCTGCCTATCATTCCGACCATGGAACCTGTAGTGATTCTTGACACTGGTTCCGATGCTCAGTTTAGAGAGGGTTTCATGAGATTCATGCAGACCTTCCAGCGAGCTTAGCATCCTGCCCCGTCTATGGTAGAGCTAACGCGTGTTTTTCAGTAGCATCATCCTCACATGTTCATAGGGGAAGGAGGACCACAAGCTGCAGAGTGATGGCTAGAATCAATTCTATCCATCCTCCGACACCTGGAGATGCCTCCGTAGAGGAGAGTGAATCTAGTGACTGGTATTCTACGATATTCCTCCAAGAGAAGGTGGAATGTGGTTTCACAGGCAGGGCATCAACATGATATGGATTGGGAAGAGTTTCAGCATATGTTCCATGACTACTTCTACCCAGAGATGCTGAGGGATGAAAGAGATTGAGAGTTATTGAACCTGCAGAAGGGTACTCTCATAGTTATGGAGTATTCCACTCGCTTCACAGAGTTACGACATTTATCTTCCATTCTGGGGAATGACGATCTGTTTTTAGCACGGATGTTTGAGGAAGGCCTCTGACCGGACATCAGATAGTAGGTGAATGTCTTTTAGTTGACTTCTATTACTCAGATAATTAACCAGGTTCTTATCATGGAGAGAAAAATGATGGATACAGGAGCTGTGGACCAGGGCGGTTCATCATGCAGGACTGATTCTTTTCAGATAGACAGCTGGAATCGCCACTGAGAGTCTACACGAGGTGACTCGAGGAAGTGAGGTATTCCTTCTGGTAGATGAGATCTTCCTTCTTGCAACCAAGTGGTGTGCTGTCAGTGTGGAAGAAGCAGGCACAAGAAGCCCCATTGCCCGAGAGACCCAGTGGAGTTCCGATCTTACAGCAAGATGGGTCATCTGCAATGTTTCTCCAAGGTTCTCCTTCCAGCGGCTAGTGATGGAGGATCTGTTTCAACTCCGTGTACAGGAGCAGGTATGGTCTGTATGAGTTTTTGGTTATTCCTTTCGGTCCCACGAACACTCCATCAGTTTTCATGGAACTGATGAACACAGTTTTCCACCCTTACTTGGATTCATTCCTAGTGGTTTTCGTGGATGATATCTTGGTGTACTCTCACACTCGACACGACCATGCTACCAATCATGAGATCATTTTGAGTACACTGAGGTAGCATCAGTTATATACAAAGATTTCAAATTTACACTTTTTGATGGACGATATTCACTTCCTGGGTCATGTCAACTTAGAGACAAGAGTATCAGTAGACCCAGAGAAGGTGAGAGCAGTTGTTACCAGGGAGAAGGTGAAGAATGTCATCAAGTTATGAAGTTTCTTACGGATTCATAGTTACTACATGAAGTTTATATAGGACTTATCATGATTAGAATCACCGTTTATGGGATTGACTAAGAAGGGGGTGATGTACGTTTCGTCAGAAGCCTACAATTCAGCCTTTGTGGAGCTGAAGGAGAGATTGACATCAACACCGATTCTAGTTTTTCCAAAGTTGGGAAAGAGTTATACAGTGTTCTATGATGGATCTGGCATCAGGATTGGAGTAGCGATTATGCAGGAGGATCATGATGTTGTATATAGATCTGAGCAGTTGAGGAAACATGAGAGGAACTATCTTACGCCTGACCTAGAGTTGGCTGCAGTTGTTCATGCTTTGCGTTGTTGGAGAAATTATCATCTGGGAGATCATTTTGTGGTATATATTGACCAAAAGAGCCTTAAGTATATCTTCACACAGCATGAATTGAATTTGAGACAGTGGAGGTGGGTTGATTACATATAGTACTTCAATTTAGAGCTTTCTTATATTCCTGGGAAAGGCAATGCTGTGGCAGACACACTAAGTAGGAGGACACAGATACAGGCAGTTCAGGAGGCCAGTAGCGAGTGGAAACATATAGATATGTTTTCCGAAATGCATTTGGAGATGCACAACAGATAGGGTCATAATTTTCATTCTTATGTAGATGTTACCTCTACCCTTCTTGACTGAGTTCGAATGAGGTAGCTATCAGATTTTGAAGGCTAGTCCTACGAGAAAGCGTGTCAGGAGAGGACCCTCTTCCCGTATGGACCGTAGGCGAGGGTAATATCTTGCGTTTCCAGAGATGTGTATGGGTGCCAAAGGATATACACGATGAGCTTATTTGAGACTTTAATTCCCCAATTTGGGATGTTCATGTTGGCGTCACCAAAATGTATCATGATCTACACCGCCAATATTGGTGGTCAGGTATGAAGAGATATGTTGCTGGTTTTGTCATGTGGTGATCACCTGTCAGCAGGTGAAGGCAGAGCACCAGCGACCAACATGGATTTTACAGTAGCTACCCATTATCAAGTGTAAGTGGAATGATGTCGCGATGGACTTCATGATAGGGTTACTGAGATCGCCTTGAGGGAATGACATGGTATGGGTTATCATTGATAGGCTCAATAAGGATGCTCACTTATTTTTGATTAAGGAGACCTTCAGTGTTGATGAGATTGGATGGTTATACATCCATGAGATTGTACATTTTCATGGGGTTTCGAGTAGTATAATTTCAGATAGGGACGCCCACATTATGTCGCATTTCTGGCAAGGGCTACAGAGGGATTTGGGTACATAGGTACTTTTGAGTACAATTTACTATTCCCAGCCAGATGGCATGTCAGAGCGCACGATTCAGGGGCTAGAGGACATGCAACGAGCATGCATCCTTGATTTTGGAGGTTCTTGGGAGAGACAAATACTTCTTGTGGAGTTTACCTACAATAATAGTTTTCAATTAACTATTCATATGGCACCTTACAAGGCATTGAACGGTAGGTCATGCCGATCACCCTTGTGTTGGCTGGAGGTAGGAGAGGAAGCTATACTGGGACCTCATCTTATCAGGAGACCACAGAACATGTGGCGTTGATTCAGAAAAGGATGTCTACTGCATAGTCTCGACATAAATCTTAAGCTGATCAATGGAGATGACCTTTTGAGTTCATGGTCGGAGACTAGATTTTTCTATGTGTTACCCCAAGGTTGGGACACAAGAGGATTAGGAAACATGGAAAGCTTTCACTGAGATACGTCAGGCCATTTGAGGATCTAGAAAGAGTCGGTATGGTTTCTTATAGGTTCTAGTTACCGTAGAGGTACCAGGATATGCATGAAATCTTCCATGTTTCTCATCTTCGACTCTATTTCTCAGACCAGTCTCATGTTTTTCTACTCGAGGAGGTTAAGCTGAAGCAGGATGCATCATTCTAGGTTAATCCTATCAGGATTTTTGATCATAGTACAAAGGTACATTGTGGCCGGTCTGTTCCTCTAGTCCGAGTGCTATGGAAGTAAGACCATGTACAGGATGAGACTTGGGAGAGGGAGGCCAATATGCGATCATAGTGGCCAGAGTTGTTCAAGGTTTCTTCTTCTCCACATTGTTAGGGAAATTCAGGGACAAATTTTTTTAAGGGGGGAAGTTTGTAAGAACCTGGATCATCTTTTTAGGTATATTTTTCCATTTCTGGTAGTTTTTGAGAAAAAGAGGAAAATTAGGAAATTTTCAGTGTACAGGCTGTGTACTTTGATGCCACTAGACGCCAAGTGTTGTCCACGTCATAGCCACACACACGGCGGTGTAAGGGTGACTTCGAGGCCACCTAAAGTGGAGTATAGAAAAGGAAAGTACACGTAGTGTACTCTAGAAGTACACACAGTGTACTTTCTTTTTTCCTTAATCAGACCGAGGTTGCATCTAACCATTATTTCCATCTTCATCTTCACCTATTTCTGTCTAGAGAATCCGAGGAGGCTGAATCTTCTTTGAGCTACCGATCTCTCACTGGTTATCCGAATCAAACACATTAGGTTGCAATAGAATCGCAACGGTGAGTTCATGGTTCTTCATTGGCCACGTTTCCATATTCGTTCTCTTATCAGAGTTATCATTGGATGAACGTTTTAGACATTTTTTCAGATCTTCTCTGTTCTAGGACGATTCGCAGGCCGAGTTTCAAGTATATCGATCTCCTAGGATCAAGGTAGGTGGTTTTATCCCTACGTTTAATGTCTTTGAGTTTTTGTGAAAAAGTGACAGATTCCCATGTTTCGGGTATCTCGGGTTAGGGGTTTTGGTCCTATTGTTTAATTTCCTTAGATTGATTATTATATTAAAGTTAATTCATATTAATATATGCTTGTTTTCATGATTTAGGATCACCCTATGGGTGTTATCCGTGTTTAGATGTTTATCGCTGTTTGGCATAGTTTTCCTGCAAGGAAAAATCTATTACAATTTCAATTTTTCTTGATATATGTGATTGCATGAGTTACCTGCTGTTTTAATGCTATTGATGCATTGTAGGTTTTAGCCAAGTAGTTTATAAACTTACTTATGGCTACTGATAGTCGATTACACATGACTGTATTGCTCAGGGCTGTGAGAACCTGGTGCTGCAGATCAAAGAAGGAATAGACAGTTTAGTACTTCCCTAGGGGGTTTGTTGAAATTTGTTTCATATGAAGGACCTATAGAAATTAGACTTTGTGGTTCCTAATAGTATCCTTATTATACACACGTATAGAGACCACATGAGAAATTATATGTAAGAGCTTACTCATAGAGTCTGTAGCTATCATTGCAAGACAACATGGGAATTGACGTGAGTGCTTCCCAGAGTGTCTGTGCCTTTGTATGTTTACTTGAATACAGGGGTATGCTACTTTGAGCCACCTAGAGAGTCAGTGTGTTTATGGATTTTTTGGTTGGTTTAGATGATTCTACCAATCCAAATCACAATCATAGATCTATTAGTCTGCTTGATTGTTTAGGTAGTCTTTTGATACCTTTTGTGTTACTAGTTCACCTTGTAATAGAGAGCTTTTCTAGATTCCTTGGTTGTTTAATTAAATTAATGAATTAATTGTTAAATGAATGTGAATGGTAATTGGTAGGATTATTTACTTGTGTACTCCTAGTTCATTACTACATTTACTTTCATTACTTCTGTTATATTACTCACTAACAGTAGGGCACATATATTGTGATGGATGCCTACTGGGATTTGTCTCACACCATGTTTGGGTCCTTCTTTTCAGCCCAAACAGGGTTTATGGTTACAGGTTTTGATATGGAATGTGGACCTCTTACTTCTAGTACATTATTTCTGGTTGGAGCTGGAGAGCATAAGACTGATCTTAGGCTTGAGATGCAGCTGGAGTTACAATTTACTTTTCATACTTTGTTTCTCAGTTATATTTTAGCATGTTTTTGTGTTTTACTTCTTTCCTTAGATATGTGTACCTGCTACATCATTATCGTCATTACTATATATTCATTTCTTTCGCTATTTAGTTTCACTTATTGTATGCTGTTTACAGCTTCCTCTATTGACTGTTATTTCCTTACCCTTGTATACCTTACCAAATGAGGGCATATTTTCCCTAATGACACACCAAGGCCCTTGCTTCTAGTTTACAGCCTCTGGCATTTGGGGAAATGCGCTTGACGTCATGTGGAGAACTAGGTACGTGAAACCTGTTGAGTGGCTCCAGATTCTAGTCGTTACAGTATATACACCACAAAAAATTAACAATTCTCGAATATTTCATTTATCTCATTGATGTAAAAAGTGAGATGAAAATACCTTACCTTGTGTTTCCTTTCGGGATAATGTATACTTACCTCCCATATAATGGTTTTAAAAATTTTAATTACTTATTTTAGAAACAAATTAATATTTATGATATTATATATTGTCTTTTTATGTAATTTTATTACACATTTTTTAGTAATCATTCATTTTGTCCACTATTTTTTGTGTTAATTGCCTAGTCTCTCATGTATGTTTTGACTAGTTACTTGTTATTCCTATAATGATTTCATAATGTTGAAAATTTATTTCATGATTTAAATATAATATATATTCAGTATATATTTAATTATAATATATATTAATTTTTGGATATAATAAATGAAATGCATCGTTCATGGAGACTATAGGTCGTACGTATGCATGAACTCTGCTTCCATTTCTTTGTCAGATTTAAATGACTGAAAAATAAATGATATATTTTTATATGTATATTATAATTCCATTATAATATTTATTTCATATATGTTTCATTTTTTTAATGTAACAATATTTTATGGGTTCTATGTATAGTGTCAATGAATCACATCTCTTTGAGGAGGCAGTAGTCCACACTTCCACAAATGATGTTATCATATTACCACAAAATATAAAGTATTAAGGTATGTTTTATATAAATATTATAGAATAATAAATACATAATAAATATCATATATATATAGTATATAAATATAATGAAAATCATAATTATCTACCATAATAGGAGGTAATGATAAAATTAACGATATCAATTTTGATGTCGTAGTTAGTTGTACACATAAATGGTATGTTTGCTACTGAAAATATGAATTTTTGTTTATGTGTAGGTAGAAAACATAACATACAAACATTTAAGTATATCTATAATAATTATTTTATTATAAAATCATGGAATAAGATACGTTTATGGGGTGGATAATTAAAATAAAATAAATGATATTGAGGAAATATATTTCCTCTTTTTCGGGTAACTCATTTTGGTTTGCACCTAAGAGATTCTATGGATTGTTTTTTGCCCAAGATGAGGCTTGTAAGAAGAGGGTAGGTATTTTTTGAGAAAAATTGATCATATATTCGGTGATTCAAAGGGATTTATATGTGTGAATAAGTGGTATGGGTGGGTAACTTTTTATAGTGGATAAAGATTGAAATTCATGTAAATTTTGGAAAAGGGAATTCCAATATTATTTTTCGATTAAAATTGAACCCAATAATCAAAAAAATTCAATAATATGGAGTATCAGGTCAAAATATGTCTATAAAATGGATTTTTATCAATTTTATCTCATTTAAACCCTTATGGTTAAGGATTATACCTTTGTTAAACTAAATTTTCTCTAAATAAATTTAATTATTTTTAATCACTTTAATTAATTTCAATCACATTTTCTAATATTTGTAGTAAAAAACTTATTAAACCATATAAGAAATTATAAATTATCCTTTTTAGAAATTTTTAATCCATTTTCAAAATTCCAATCACATAATTGGTTGTAATTAATTTAAATTTAATCCAGTAGATTCGACAATAAATCTGGTTTTTAAAGTAAACATGTTCAAAAGTTTTAGTTATTTTTATATCGAATTTCAATGAGAAATTGATTCCAATGACATAAATTTAATTATTTTTTTATAATTTAAATAATGTGTCACTAAAACAAATTTCAAATGTAATTTAAACTTGTAAATAATTTAGATTAAAAAGGTTGTTTTGAATTAAAATTAATTATTTGTCACTATTCATCAGAAAATGTCCACTAACTTAGGTTATATCCTATTATATTAAATAAAAATACGTTAATGATTTTGTTTCAGTAAAACATGGTTTTTATGCAATACAATTTGTTTAAAAGGATAATTTATTCATGTGACTCCCACTAACTTAGTATTACATGCATTGAATCAATATCATAGATTGATTTTATTTTAAATAGTAACTATATTGTGTTTTCTCGAGATATTATATTCCCTTACATGATCAGCGTTGTGTGTCATATGTGTTATCGATTAAAATTTTCTTACATTATAATTTAAGGGAATTAAATTACCCAATGCATTGGGAGGAGATATAGGTCACACCCATCACATAAATAAAATCTTAAATTTGTACACCATAAGATCATAAAACATTCATTTTCATATATCCTATGAAAAAAATTCATAATCATTTTGATCATTATACAACCCATGTGAAATAATATGAGTTTTATAAATATCTATTTATAATAAAAGTAAACCATCTGGAGAAAAAATAAGGATGATATCAAAGTTTCATAACCCCATTAAATATTAAGTAAGATCACGGGATATTAGCCTAAATGGAAAATGATTTTGAATAATTATTTGGAATTATTATTAATGAATGCAAATTTTTTATTTTGAAATCAATTAAAAAACATCCCAATTATAAAAAAATTTATTTTCCTTGAAATTTTAAACGTGTACTTGTAAATTAATATTTAAAAAAAATATTCATGATGGTTAGAAAATATGTTCATCCTTAATAAGTTAAAAAAAAATCATTTTTTACCTATGTCAAAAATTTTAAAAAGTAACTCAATTGGAAAATGTAAAAAATATACATTTTAAATCATCCTGTAAAAAAGAAAAACATGAAATTAATTTAAAAAATAAAATGATAATATTAAAAAACATCTTTAGAAATTTTTTAGAAAAAGAGGATATAGAAGGAAATGGTTTTTCGACCAATGAGTTAAATAAAGTTGATTTTCAGTAAAAAACATATTTCATAATCTAGCTTAATTATGATGAGGAATGTTAATTGAAAACGTTTATAAAATATATATAACTACAGGTGAACCTAATTTATAATTCATATTCAATGTTATATCATTATATTTCATCATGGGAGGCATAGTTATCATCAATCTCACCAATTAACGAGATTACAACATAAAACTCTTACCACATTGGTAACACTTGAATCATAAGCCTATGGGAATAATACATTTAAATGAAAACTCAAATAACATGATAATAAATAATGTAATTATATAACATGTAAAATTTGTCCTACATACACCTCATATGTGAATATAGGTGCATAACATAACATATGTCCCAAGGAAGAAAATTTGAGATGAACTACTGTTACCTCATTTTCGTAATTCTTCAAAAACACATTAACCTCTTACATAATTAATTTTATTTTAATATAATTCTATAATAGTGTCATTTTATAACTTATAAACTTATATTTCACATCTTTATTGATTTTTAAGACCTCCTTTTATCAATAATTCATTATTAAAATCATTATTTTTGGGTGTTAACTATTTCGTTTATCAAGGGTATTCCAGTTTAGTAGTTCCAATCCTTGTATATGTTTCTTGGTTCCATAATATATATAATAATAATTATTATAAAAATGAAATATATATTAATTATATAGATATTTATAGTTATCAATAAATTATAGGGTTTGAAAAATGAATTTCTCTATTCTTTGGTATGGTAAGACGTATATATGGTTGGACGCAATTTTAATTTTTTTAAATAATAGAATGAAAGAAATGTAAATATTATTTAAAATTTATAGGATAATAATTATACCTTATATATCATATATAAAAATCCAATTCATCCTAATTTTAATCAAAGTAATATATATATATATATATATATGAAAAAGGAACAATATCAATTCATAGAGGTGGTAGACGACATGTAAGCATCAGGGACATTATTGTTTCTCAAAGGATTAGATGGTAATAAGGTAGAAATGATATTATAATTACATAAGTATAATTATATTTTAAATATTATTTATAAATATTAAACCCATTATAATATAAATCTATAAAATATGTTGATATAAAATGAATTGCACCACTACGTGAAGATGGTGTGACTTACATATGGATGAGCTATACTTTCACTTATCATTTAATGGGAAAGACAATGTATAAAGGTTTTTATAGCGAACCAGATTTTTCTTAGATTACTATTAAATCATTTCAAGGATAAACAACATAATAGTATTACACATGGAGGATCCAGAGGTTTAGTGTCTTGGGGAAACTATGACCACACATAACAAGTACAACATCAAGCATAATCATTCATTTAATTTCTCCTTCTATAGATTCTTAGTAGCACTTGTCCTATCCTTTGTACATGTAACCACTTGAGGATATACATCAAAATGGGTGAGATAGAATCCCAGTATGAGGATGGATAAGAATAATACATCATGGGGTGAACATAATCATGACATAGTCAAAATATCATGAACATGAGAGGAGCATAAACAATAAACTTGAAATGTGGCAATGCATAAAAATGAAGCATCATGTCTTAGTGGTTAACTACCACACATTCTTGTGAACAAAGATAGAATCTTGGTCACACATCATATCACATTTACTCATGAGATTCATCACTTTACCCAATGCATTGGAGCTATATATAATTTAGGGCGCACCCGTCACATTTAAACCTTCATATTGCGCTATATAATTCCAGGCGCACCCGTCACATCATAACATTATCCTTATCATGCTTGCCACATAGAACACATATCAAACATGTACATAAATAACCCATAGAATGGAATGGGTTTCACCTCATAATAACACATTCATAATCATTGGGTTCCCAAAAGAAAGAGGGAAAAACATACTTGATACAAGAACCATCAACCTTGAATGAGGGGTAAAAGGTGAGATCTTGAAAGAAGAGTTCTTTTGGAAAACATTTTGATGGACATAAAAACTAGTGACAAACATTTATATCCCAGAAAAGTAAAGTAAATGAAGATGAAATGATCTTTTAGGAGTAACCATATCAAAAATGGAGTGAAAGAGGGAGAACCCTAAGGAAAAAAATTGGGTTCGAGATTTCCCCTTACCATGTACTCGAATGCCTCCTTCTCTTTAATGTCCTTTATAATGACATTATATTTATTAATTAGAAATCCAGATCCATGTGTACATTAATAGGGTTCATTATGGTTTCATTATTTTATATTATTTTCCTTTGTATGACTTATAGAGTTTAAAAACATTGTTTGGGGATGTTCGTTTTTATGGTTTTCTTGTGCGGTCCACATGTATTCTTAAATTGATGTTTGTGTAGATCATCGGTAAACATCCAGAACTGATATTACTTGTTATTAATGATATTACAGAATATTTAATGATTTTATAATGAGTTATACTAGATCCATGTGGACGAATCATTAGATAAGAATTAAATGAAGATTATTTGGGTTAATTTGAGCAGTTTTTGGATCACGACGAACTTGTTTTAAATTTTTACTTAGTAATATGGCCATAGGTTATTTCCAGAACTTAAAATAGAACATAATACATATAAAATATTCTAGTTCAACCATAAAAATGGTTTCATGACCATATCTGAAGGTAGAAATGGAAAAAGAGAGCATGTTATTTTTGAAGGTGATAAATTATCCCCACATGAACAACGTTCTCATTAATAAAATAAATGGAAGAGGGAAAGGGTGTGTGGTGATATAATATACCATTAGAATCATAATATTAAATTATATGTATAATACTGGAGTTAAAAAACAATTTGGATGAAGATAGGTAGAGAGAGATCAAGAAAGGAACTTGAACTTGAAAGGAAATTACAGGAGAAGAGAGAGAAACATTATCTCTAGAATCTTCCTCTTGAGATCCTCTTTAAGGAAGCTAGGATTGGTCTTTTGATGAGACCTGAAGCATTTGGACGTGGGCGAGGTGCTAGGGAAGATTTTTTGGCAGAGTTTATATAAGGCTTGGAGCTTGAGAGGTGTGAGGAAAAGAGGGAGTGAAGGGTGGCTTTATAGTGGAGGGGAGAGGGGTTTCCTTAATATAAAATTGATTAGTTTATTAATTTCACCTAAGACAAGGAATAGTGAGTCCTGGATGACCAAGAATAGTAATTTTATAATGTAATCCTGAAACAAGTGGGCTTACATCATCAGAACATCATTGGTGACTCAATTAATACATTATTTAGCAGAAATTGTGAATTATCGGATTCCACTATTCATCAAAAATTCAAGTATCTCAGAAAAATCTCAAAAATTTACCCCAACCATTTTTCGACATGTAGAATCCAAAAATGAAGTCCAGTTTTTCAAAAATAATTTTCTAAATATTATTAATTTAATATTTAATTAAAATCATAATTTACTTTTAAAAAACAGTTTTAAGAATTAAACTGATTTTATAGTTATTTCAAAAATTACGTAGGGTCTTATAAAATTTTCTAAAAACTATGATTCATTGATTCAATAATTTATGAATACATTTTAGGGATTAAATATTATTTTAAATTAATTAATTAATTATTTATGGCTTATAAAACACCAAAAACGTTTACTAAGGTCAAATTGTCACTTTCTAAGATGTCTAAATTTTATTTTATTATTCATAGGTAATGTTCCTATTATTTAATATTCTTAAGGGTCGTGTTACTATTCATAAGGGTAGGTTACTATTCATAATGGTAGGTTACTATTCACCAAAAAATATTTTTGTTTCATTAGACTCCAAAAACCATCTTGAACACAACCGTGTATGTCAGATTATTAAAATTCCAACCATAGGGGTGACAAAATTATGTTTAAAGGTCACTTATCACTTAGTAGTTAATTATTTTGTGTTTTTATGACATAAATATAAGAAGGGAATTTTCCATTGAAAAACTTTGGGTCGTTACATTCTTCCCCCCTTAAGAAATTTAGCCCCCAAAATTTCACTTTACACAAACAGGTGAGGGTACTTATCCTTCATTACCTCTCCTGGTTCCCACCGTTTTCTAAAATAGAAAAGGTTATAAAAAAACTTAAGTAAACAATTCATGAATAACTTATTCATTTAAACCATTATACCAAAAACATAACATATGGGATCCCTAGGTAAATATTATTGTGTACATATTTGTACTTATTCTCATGCTAGAGGTTTTCTCTATGGTTTACTAATCCTAATTCCCAAATTAACTAAACCTTTCCTTTGATACCAACTATAGAAACCCAGACTTTTTATTACATTACTATTATATCATTTCAAATATAAACAACATAATAGTATTACACATGGAGGACCCAGAGGTTTAGTGTCTTGGGAAAACTAGGACCACACACAATAAGTACAACATCAAGCATAATCATTCATTTAATTTCTCTTTCTATAGCTTCCTAGTAGCACTTGTCCTCTCCTTAGTACATGTAGCCACCTGAGGATATACATCAAAAGGGGTGAGCTAGAAGCCCAGTAAGAGGATATATAAGAACAATACATCATGGGGTGAACATAATCATGATATAGGCAAAATATAATGAACATGAGAGGAGCATAAACAATAAACATGAAATGTGGCAATGCATAAAAATGAAACATCATGTCTTAGTGGTTAACTACCACACATGCTTGTGAACAAAGCTATCATCTTGTTCACACATCATTTCACATTTACTCATGAGATTAATAACTTTACCCAATGCATTGGAGCGCTATATAATTCCGGGTGCACCCATCACATTTAAACATTTATATTGCGCTATATAATTTCGGGTGCACCCATCACATCATAACATTATCATTATCATGCTTGCCACATAGAACACATATCAAACATGTACATAAATAACCCATTGAAAGGAATGGGTTTCACCTCATAATAACACATTCATAAGCATTGGGTTCCCAAAAGAAAGAGGGAACAACATACTTGCTACAAGAACCATCAACCGTGAATGAGAGGTAAAAGGTGAGATCTTGAAAGAAGAGTTCTTTTGGAAGACATATTTATGGACATAAAAACTAGTGACAAAAATGTACATCCCAGAAAAGTAATGTAAATTAAGAGAAAATGATCTTTGAGGAGTAACCATATCAAAAATGGAGTGAAAGTGGGAGAACCCGAAGGAAGAAAATTGGGTTCGAGATTTCCCCTTATCTTGTACTCGAATGCCTCCTTCTCTTTAATGTCATGCATAATGACATTATATTCATTAATTATAAATACAGAACCATGTGTACATTAATAGATTCAGTTCTGGTTTCATTATGATATATTATGTTCCTTTGGATGTCTTATAGAGTTTAAAAACATTGTTTGGGGATGTTCGTTTTTATGGTTTTCTTGAGCGGTCCACTTGTATTCTTAAATTGATGTTTGGGTAGATCATGGGTAAACATCCAGAACAGATATTACATGTTATTAATGATATTAAAGAATCTTGAATTATTTTATAATGGGTTATATTAGATCCATGGGGATGAATCATTAGATAAGAATTAAATAAAGATTATTTGGGTTAATTTGAGTGGTTTTTGGATCACGACGAACTTGTTTTAACTTTTTACTTAGTAATATGGACATAGGTTATTTCCAGAACTTAAAATAGAAAATAATACATAGAAAATATTCTGTTTCAACCATAAAAATGGTTTCATTACCAGATATGAAGGTAGAAATGGAAGAAGAGAGCATGTTGTTTTTGAAGGTGATAAATTATCACCACATGAACATCGTTCCCTTTAATAAAATAAAAGGAAGAGGTAAAGGGTTTGGGGTGATATAATATACCATTAGGATCATAATATTACAGTATATATATAATACTGGAGTTACAAAACAATTTGGATGAAGATTTGTAGAGAGAGATCAAGAAAGGAACTTGAACTTGAAAGGAAATTAATGGAGAATAGAGAGAGAAATTACCTCTAGAATCTTCCTCTTGAGATCCTCTTTAAGGAAGATAAGATTGGTCTTTTGATGAGACAAGAAGCTTTTGGACGTGGGGGAGGTGCTAGGGAAGATGTTTGGGTAGAGTTTAGATAAGTCTTGGAGGTTGAGAGGTGTGAGGAAAAGAGGGTGTGAAGGGTGGCTTTTATAGTGGAGGGGAGAGGGGTTTCCTTAATATAAAATTTATTAGTTTGTTAATTTCACCTAAGAAAAGGAATAGTGAGTCTTGGATGACCAAGAATAGTAATTTTATAATTTAATCCTGAACCAAGTGGGATTACATCAGCAGAACATAATCGGTGACTCAATTAATACATTATTTAGCATTTATTGTGAATTATCGGATTCCACTATTCATAAAAAATTCAAGTATCTCAGAAAAATCTCAAAAATTTACCCCAACCATTTTTCGACGTGTAGAATCCAAAAATGTAGTCCATTTTTAAAAAATAATTTTCTATATATTATTAATTTAATATTTAATTAAATTCATAATTTAGTTTAAAAAACAGTTTTAAGATTAAAACTGATTTTATAGTTCTTTCAAAAATTAAATAGGGTGTTATAAAATTATCTAAAAACTATTACTCATTGATTCAATAATTTATGAATACATTTTAGGGAATAAATATTCTTTTAAATTAATTAATTAATTATTTATGGCTTATAAAACACCAAAAAACGTTTACTAAGGTCAAATTGTCACTTTCTAAGATGTCTAAATTTTATTTTATTATTCATAGGTAATGTTCCTATTATTTGCTATTCATAAGGGTCATGCTACTATTCATAAGGGCATGTTACTATTCATAAGGGTAGGTTACTATTCAACAAAAATTATTTTTGTTTCATTAGACTCCAAAAACCATCTTGAACACAACCATGTATGTCAGATTTTTAAAATTCCAACCATAGGGATGACAAAATTATTTTTAAAGGTCACTTATCACTTAGTAGTCCATTATTTTGTGTTTTTATGACATAAATATAATAAGGGAATTTTCCATTGTAAAAATTTGGGTCGTTACAATTTTTTCTTAATAATAATAAAATGTATTCATTTTTATGATACACAATTTTTTTATTAGAAACCATACATTTAGAGGATGTAAATAACACTAGAAAAGAAAGATATCAGTTAAGATAATCATCTTGTATTTGAAACGACTCCTTTTGATCTCCTCTAAATGAGACTAGTTATTCTGGTATTTTAGGAACATAACCTTTTGAATATGTAGAAGAAAGTTAAGAAGAAAATTCTTCTTATTATGTTCAAACTATAAGTAACAATGTGGTTTATATAAGTGAGGGAGGAGGTTCCCTTTTATAATTGATGTGAGGGGTACTTTTGAAATTCCACAAAATGACTAAATTATAACAAATTCATTCTGAAAAAAAATGACAAAAAATGAACATATATTCATTGATAAGATAGTATAAGTTTGTAATAACATGAAAAAAAATTTATACTTGTTTTGGTGTAATTTTAAACATTATCATTTTGATTAACCCTTAGTTAAAAAATTCTTATTTTAATCACGGAATCAAAATTTTCAATAGTAAAGGTTTTAATTTTTACATATAAGGTAAAACATTAAAAATACATGGTAAAGTATTTTAATTATTGACTATATAATATCCACATTGTATTATTTAAATATTTTTATAAATTTTAAATAATTTAATAACATATTAGTTTTGTAAAAGGTGGTGATGTCCCATCGTTCAGGTTCTGGGTTCGAGTCCTCACAAAGGCAATGTGCACCATATTCCAGTGATCCACTCATCCCCTCGACTCTGTGAGAACTGGCCCAAGCCCAAGGTTGGCCACCTTGGGCCTAGATGGGGACGTGCGACAGGGGGTGGGGTAAGGTTGCCTTAATACCCTCTAAACCGACCAACACGTTTATAGATTAGTTCAATTCAGAATGGGAAGTGGCTTATACGGACAATAGGCATGTCTCAAAGGGAGACAACCATTCCTTGGGATATCCGGATTCCTCAAATCTTTGAAGGAGAATCTTGTCCTTCGCGGAGGTTCTTTTTGGTTCTACAAATCTGGTAAAGGAGGATTCGCCTAAACCCTAAAATATCGTCAGATTAGAGAATGGTCGATTCTCGGTGGTGGCCGACCCGGATTCTTTGTAACAAAGGTTAGAACTATGCAATTTTTCCTTACTTGGTCGTTTGATTTTTTCATAAAAAGACAAACCTTGGTATCATGCTGATCTCAAAAACATAATTTCACACTATTGGGGCATAAGGAATTGGAAGTTAATCTTAGTCGGAAAGGGTTATTATCACATTATTCTCAATTCATCCAAATCTTTAAATTCTACTTGGAGTCTGGGAAATTTGAAACTCAAACCTAGAATTTTATGATTATCTAATTGGGATGTCAATTTTAATCCTTTTACTTTTAAACAATTGAATGCACAAATTTGGGTGAGATTGCATGGTTTAAATTGGGTATATAGGCATCCGAGAATTCTTAATGACATTGCATCATATTGAAGAACCCCAATTAGGTTGGATCAACGTACATTGTATGGTGAAATTTGATTCTTTTCCTGAATTTTAGTGGACATAAATCTGGAAGCTAAATGACCTAGTTCCATATTTTTTAATGGTAATGGTTTCAAAACTGATATCAGATTGGAATATGAAAATGTTCCCTATTTTTGTGATGTCTGAAAAATTGTAGGGCACATGTTTTTTAATTTTAAAAGGATTCAGAGGTATCCTAGTAATCCAACTAAAACCTCAGATTTGATTGAGGTTAATAGGAACAAAAAGAACAAGTAAGTATTTGTTGAGAAAAAAGGGATTTTAAAAACCCATTCGTCCCTCATGTCCAAAATCAACCTGCTTCAAATACTGTCAAGGATCCTGCTGAAAATCAATCTATTTATTCCTATTCAAATAAGTTCTCTTGGTTTGACATGGTTGAAGATGAAGAGAAGAGTTTAGAATCCTCATCCAAGGATATAAAACCTGTGAAACCAGTCATTGAATGGGTCTGTAAGGATGATGTGGAACTTTTTACTGAACTGTGCAATGAGATTTATAATCTTCTTGCAGCCTCAAGGAAGGAAGAGGAGGAGAACAAACTCTTTCTAGACTTTTATAAAGATATTTTTGTTCTTTTGGTATCCTTGAAGGATAGTAAGGAGGCTGGAATCCTTAAGTCTGATACTATATGTATCAGCACTGATTCTCTTTCTAAAGTGGCTGCTAGGCAGGATTGCATTTCTGCTGATCAAGATCCTGTTATCAGTGCTTCACAAGCCACTCTACTGAAACCTGTTGTTTTCATCCCCAAGTTAGACATGACATCCATGTCTCCCACGATGCACAGTACATTGGATGCAATTATAGCTCATAGTCTAGCTGAGAATATTTTGGAAATCGCTGCATCTACAAGTTTGGGGGAACACTCTTCTGATCAGTCTGTTGCTGTTCAGACTTTTTCATCTCCTTCTATTAAAACATGGATTCTATCTAATACATTGGATGTCAGGGGTGCTTCTAGTCAATTATTACATTAATCTACGATCTCCTTTCCCATTTCAGGTAATAGAAATGATCCTGTTTTTAATTTAACTTCTGTTGGTGATGAAAAAAATAACATCTTTAATGGGTAAGAAGAAAGTTTCAATTATAATATGTCCCCTGAATCTCAAGAGAAAGACAATCCCAAGGTCTCAAATATTGATGATCTTCCTCAAGATGTTAAAGGCTCAGAAACTCCCAAAAGGAAAGTAAGAAGACCCTCTAAAGAAATCAAAACCAAAGAGAATGTCCCAAAAAAGGGGGTTCCAACCCTGGAATTATGTTTAAATGAAGATCTTGTATTGGAACTGTCCAGGATTGGCCAATTCAAACACCATGAGATCCCTGAAATCTTTTTTTACAACATATACATATTCTTATTTGGATTTATGAACACAAAAGTATTTTCTCTCCAAACATTTCTAGTTTGTACTCTCTTGGATTTCACTTAGTGGACTATAATATCTGCTCCTCTAAAGACAAAAGTCTCAGGTTTTTGGCTCACTCATCATTATCTGACATGTCTCTAGTTCATAATGGTGGAAAACATGTGACTTATTCCTTCAAAGTCTCTGGTCTCCAGCACTATTTCTCATTCATTCATGCCAATACTAGTTATCAAGATCTGAGGAGATTATGGATGGAGATTGATGTACTTAGCTCTGTCATTTCTGATCCTTGGATTATTCTTGGGGAAATTAATTCAATTATTCATCTGTATGAAAAGTTGGGTGCAATGTTTAATGATATATCCTCCATGGAATTTAAGTATTGCATTGATTCCAATGATTTGCGTGAGATTAATTTGGTTGGGGAAAAATTCACTTGGTACAAGAGTTTTTTAAATACAGTTGTTGCTAGAAGAATTGACAGAGCCTTTATTAATGAAGCTTCTCTTGATCATTTGGGATCCAATTCTTGCATAACTCTTCCTAGTATTAACACTTATCATCATCCAATACTTGTAAATCTTAGTGGTAAGGAATCTAGACCTCCACGGCCCTTCCGATTCAACAAGTCCTGGGTTAATCATCCTGACTGTGCTTCTATAGTTCAATATAATTGGAATTGTATAATCTCATGTCATAATGTGTTTGTTTTCATTGACAAACTAAAAGTCCTTAAAAGATCTATGAGAACATGAAGCAAAGAGAAATTTAAATTTATTGATCAGGATATCTCGTATCTTGAAGATTCTCTTCAACATTTGCAGGTTCAGAATACATTGAATAATTTTTCCAGTGGGATCCAGGAGGATTCTGAGACTGTTTCAAAGCTCAAAAACCTCTTTAATATGAAATATTCTTTGCAAAGGGATATTTTAAAGGCTAAATAGTTGAAGGATAGGGACAGGAACAAAAAATTATTCAATTCTCTATAGCGAATCAGGAAGATTTCTAAACCTCTCTCGATGATCAAGAATGGGGATGAAGTTATTGACAATGATAGGGATCTTTCAGAACATGTCGTTTCTTATTTCAAGGATCTCTTTAATGGACCTACTTCAATGAATGAGCCGGTGGAGGGTATCATCCCCAAATAGGTCAGTCATCAGGATAATATCAAACTCACTTCTATTCCTTTGAGCATTGAAATTAAAGAGGCCGTCTTCAGCCTCAAATATGAAAGCTCCCCAGGTCCAGATGGTTTTGGTAACATCTTCTTTCAAACTTACTGGGACATTATTCAATCTGATGTTTGTAAGCTTGTGACTCATTTCTTTAAAGGCAGGGACCTTCCTTAGGGAATAAATGCTCAGTTTCTTTCCCTTATCCCAAAGAACAATAATGGTAACCAAATGAATTTTTTCATACCTATTGCTTTAGTCAACACCATTTACAAAATAATTTGTAAAATCCATTCCACAAGACTCATATAAATTGCTAGTAGGATTGTTTCCCATAATCAATTTGATTTTATCAAGGGAAGATCTATTCAAGATTATCTCATTACTGCCTCAGAATGTGTTAATTTTCTTAAGAAATCTACAAGAGGTGGTAATATTTCCCTCAGGCTTGATGTCAAAAAGGCCTTTGAAACTTTGAATTGGTGTTTTATTTGAAAATTTCTTCTTATGTTTGGGTTTAATGAGGTTTTCATTACTTGGATCAAGACCATCCTATGATCTGCTCGGATTTCAATTCTTATTAATGTTTCCCCTCGTGGTTTCATTGATTTCTCTAGAGGGGTTAGACAAGGTGATCCCCTTTCTGCAATTATATTCTATATAGAAGATGATTATTTGAGCAGACTACTTTCTATCATGGCTGGGAATGGGAGGATGAAGTCTATTAATGCTGGTAGAGGTATCATTATTCCCACTCATCTTTTATATGCATATGATATCATCATTTTCACTCTTGGCGATAAGAGAAACATAAAGAACATCAAAAGGGATATTTTTCACTATGCTTCTGTCTCCGGTCAAGATATAAGATGGGGAAAATCTTCTATTTACTTTGGTAATAACATCATTGAGTGACAGAAAAATTTTATTGTTCATGAGCTCAATGTTAAGGAAGGAGCTCTTCCCTTCAATTATCTGGGGGTTCCCTTGTTTTTGGGGAAGCCGAAAGCTTTTTATTTCACAGAGATTGTCAGTAAGGTTAGAAGGAGTCTCTCTACCTGGAAAGTAACGTCTCTCTCCATGGCTGGAAGGGTTTGTATGGTGAAATCTGTCATTTTCTCCAAAGTGGTGTACTTTTTTATGGTCTACAAAGGGGATATTCTGCTTATAAAAAGTATCAATTCCTCTCTTGGGAATTTTATTTGGAGTGGCAGTATCTCCAAAAAAATTTGGCTACGGTCCCGTGTTCTGATTTTTGCAAAGCATATGATGTTGGGGGTTTGGGTATAAAAAATATTGTGCTCCTTAATGATTCTTTGAAGGCTTCATTCATGTGGGGACTTTTTAACAATAGTTCTGATAGATTACACTTCATTCGGGGAAAATTCTTGAACAGGCTGAAGATGGGGTCTTTCAATCATCTTGATTCCTCTGTTTGTCCTGCTTTCAAATACATCTTTTCCTCAAATGATTCTCATTCCAGATGGTTAGTCTCGAAGGACTCATCTCTTAATTTTTGGAAAACCAAATGGAATAATAATCCCCTTATAGAGTTGGTGATGGATGAAACAAACATTGATCTAGATATTACCATCAAGGATCAGCTTGAAGACTTGGAAGTACTTCCAAATAACATTGTTAGAATTGTAAACAATTATTGCATCTCAAACAAGAAGTATTTTTGGGCTTGGGTGCCTGCGGCTAGTGGTATTCTTACTTCAAATCATTTTTATGAGTTATCCTTGAATCCCGGTTTTGGCATCAAATGGATGGGGAACTTGCATAAAAATTTTATCAGACCATCTCACTCCAATTTGGTTTGGAGAATTTACCATCACAAGGTTACAACTAATTATTATCTTTAACATTGTGGTATATCTGTATGTTCTTCTTGTGTTTTCTGTCATCAACACAGAGAGGATTCTGATCATTTATTCCTTTGTTGTGCCACTGCGGCCTCAATGTGAAAAGCTTTAGTGGATGACTTTGTGATCTCACTTCCTATGACGTCCTCCATTGTTGACTTTATTAAAATATGGAACTATCTCAGCCTTTCCTCACAACTGCTGGATTTATTTCAGGTTGCTGCTTCTGAATTGCTTCATTTTTTCTGGTTCTCTAGGAATCCGATTCTTCATGAGAATAAATCCTTCTGAGTCACCTCTGCTCTCTCACGCGTACTTGCTGAGATGCATGCGGCTGGCCTGCCTAAGAAGAATTATTGCACCAATTCCATTCATGATTTCACTATTCTTGATCGAATTGGTATCAATGGTAGACCTCCAGTTGGCACTTTTGAAGTTCTCTGGCAACATCTTATTGTTGGTTGGTTGAAAATTAATTCGGATGGTGCATCGAAATGGAATCTCGGTCCTTTTGGATATGGCGTTGTGTCCAGTGATCATAAGGGAATGGTGATTGGTTTCATTCATGGCCCTTGTGGTATTGTCTCTTCAATTGAAGCTGATATGATTGGTATTATTGTTGCAGTGTAAAAGGCCAACAATTATGGTTGGAATAATCTCTCGCTAGAGAGTGATTCGACTAGGATTGTCTCTTCCATTAGGGATGGTTCATGTCATCTATCTTGGAACCTTCAAAATCAATGGTTTAATTGCTTAGACTCCCTTCATTCTATGAATCATATCCTTAATCATGTCTACAGGGAAGCTAATTCTGTTGCAGATGGATTCACTAACAAAGGAGCTGAAGGTGCTGACTTCATTTGGTATGGCAAGCTTCTTGATGTTTTTTCCCCTCTTGAAAAGAAATTTTGAGAGATCTAATATTTTTAGGATCATATAATTCAGATTTTTTATTTTAATAAAGGGGGCCTTGATTTTTTGGGAAAGGACTCATATTATTTTAAAAAAAGGTTGGTAAAATGTCAATAATGTAAATTTTGACACAACATATTTAATTTTCCTTATATATATCATAAAAATGATTGATTTATAATATAATACTTCATAATTTACATAATATTTCATATATATCTATAAAATTCATGGGACATAATAATTATTTCATATTTTATTAGTTTTAGTATTTTTGAAATCATTTATTTTATTTTTCTAATAATTACATATATGTTGTATCGGTGTTGGGAAATAAAATAATGTATTTATTTAATATATAATTTTTTAATAAATTAAAATCATTATAATATATTAATTATTACCAAATAACCATTAAATTTCATTAAATAATCACTATAACTTATATTTATGTCTTAGATACTTAAAAAATATGTTATTTTAACTTTTCCATCCTTCGCAATCATTTCTCAAGAATTTGGACAATCCTCTTTTTATATAACTCCAAAATTCATTTATAACCAAAAAAAGAATATAATACTTATAATAAAATAAAAAATTATAATAACGTCTTATTAAATATTAAATATCATCATTAGTTTATGAATGTTTTTTGTCAGTAATTCGCAATCTCTTCGTAGACACTAAAAATGATTTTCATATTTATTATAGAATAAAATATAATTTATATTTTATTAAATTAAATGAGTATTATAATTTTATTATATATTTATTCATTATTATTACATAATTTTAATAAGTTTTAAAAATATATTTAGTAGTATGAGTTATCATAAAAGATATCATATTTAGTTAAGAACTGTATTTTTACTAATCAAAAAAATAACAAGTCCATAAAGATGTTCAAAATTCCTTCACAAGATAAATTGGAATTTATTGACCCAAAAATAAAATATATTTCTTATAATTAAATTACTATAGTTTAAATAAAAATTTTATATTATATATGGGTAAAACGCATTGAATATCAGAAGTCAAAAAATGATATTTTATTTATAAAAATGTTTTTATAGAATTCAATAATAAAATAGATTATAATAAAATTAATTGAAATTTTAAAAACAAAATATGGATAATTTTACATTAAACCCATATTAGAATTAATTTTTTTCTTTTTATAAGTATGAAACAAAAATAAAATTGTAAATAAATTGTATTATTTTTCAGTATTCAATAAAAAATAAATCGTTTAAAAAAATATGAAAAATTAACCTTAAGATATTTTTGATATGATAATATCAAAAATTATATTATTTTTTAAAAAGAAAATTTCTCAAAGATCCTTAAATTAATTATAATATTTTATAAAAATAAAATAAAATCATTTTTGAGGAATATGCATTCATGAAGCATAAAATAACATAAATAAAAATTGACTGATTATTTTCTAACAATTTATCAATATTTTTTATGGAATATTTAATATATATATATATATCATAATCTAGTTAATAATTTTAATACCATCCAATTTAATATCTAGGTTATAAATATCAGATTAAATAATACAATTTTAATAGTATATTATGGTTTATTTAAACATGGTGTTGTGTATGATGATAGATATCCGAAAAATGAAATTATTTAATAAGAAATATTATTAAAATTCAATGTGAGTTACATTCTCCCCCTTAATAAATTTTATTCTCAAACATTGAATTTTCTTGGTAATAAAATTGTTGATATTTAAAAAAAACTTTGTTAAAATTGAAATCATAAAAAGGTTTAATAATACATCCCCATAAAAGGATGGAAATGGAGGTACAAAGGCAACCACAAAATTTTCTTTCAAAAATCAGATAACATTAGTGTGAAGTGAAAATATGGATATGGAAGGGAAATAATATGTATATAGATTAATATATATTGATATATAACATGTTAATTAAAAGTTCAACAATAAAAAACTATAAATCTATGATGTGTTAAAAGAAAAATGATATTTTTAATAAGAAAAGTAAGCAGTTAACTTTTTTAAATTCAATGTCCTTCTACCTAAATATTTTGGAATTTTTTAGTATCTTAGTAAATATCTTACAGAAATAAACATACATTATTTATTTCTATTTCATAAGAACAGTTTCATCATATATTTTTTATTTTTTCAATTTCCACAAAATTTATTACACTAGGATCTAGATATTCTATATGATGTTTTCATTCCTAATACACTTTTAACGAATCATGATATACGAAAGTCATTCTGTTGACCTATAAATATTTAACAAAATCAATATGGTCTATAATGGTTATGATAGATCATAATTTATATCAAACCATAATATTTAAATGTCAACATAATCCATTTTATAAGTAGTTAACCAAAAGAATCCTCAAAAAAATTACCGACCATATTCAAAACCCAAAAATTATTTGATTTTAAATATTTTTTTAATCAAAATAAATATAATTTCAATCCATTAGGAAGTTTTATACCAAAATATCTATTCATTAATCATACATTCTATATTGTATATTAATAATTCCCAAAAATATTATAATAAAATCAAATATGTTTCTAAAAGATAATTCACCAATTATTTATTTAATTATATTTTATCTTAGAAAAAAAATTATGTCCACTAAAAATTTTATCTTATCCTTGTACTGATATAAGATCATAGGATGATTTAGAATATAAAATATGATTAATTAATTCAATATATATATATATATAATATTTAAATTAAGGTAATAATTGATCCAAATCACATCAAATCCCACTAAAGGATAAAATTTTCATTAGGATTATTCATACAATTGTCAACATGGAATCAAATATTCTAGATTTGAAGATAAGTGTTCCCTAGATTCCATGATTTGCTCGGAAAATTTTGATTTCATAAACTCTCCCATTATCCATTGACTTCAGAGGTTGTGTGGCTTATTATCTTCATTAACCCTTAAATAAGGGAATTGATTATCATAGTTTACAAACTCATTGAATTTGTATCATTTCAATGTGAGTGGTATGTTATGTTGAGATATATATCCGTTCATTTCATTAAATACCCTATTTAGGAAAATTTGTCATTTTTTAATAAATTGAAATGATTCTCACACATGAAAATTTTTCTTGTTCCTTTCAGGCATTAACCTATATGCTCCTCACATTTTTGGAAGATAGAGTTTTAATAGTTTTATTCCATCCATGTTAAAATCCACTAATGTATAGATAGATATCCAAATTTATATTATTATCACCCAATCATTGAGGATTTGAATAATAAATTTCAACATTCAATGCACATCAAACATTCTATTCATATCATTCATCGTCCCTTATAGTCAATCCATTTGAAATACTCAGTTTCAAACCAATAATGAGTTTATAAATATTTATTTTAGGGTTGATGATTAAACCTAAAACATAACTTCCATGTCATGTATAATTTCCCTAATAGGAACTAATGTATTCATCATCATTTTTTTAGTATCAAGTACTTAATTATCCTTTTTTGTATATAAAATATGACATTTTTACTTATTGAAAATTATTCCCTTTAAATCATCCCATTCCATACAGAAAATTTATTATTCATGACTTGTATTCTTAATAAGATCCAACCATTTGTCTTATGATCCTTTAAAATGATAAACTATTAGGAAAACATCTTAATTGCATGAACATTAAAGAATGAAAAAGTCTTTTCCATTACATTTTTTCATTTCTCAAAAAGCAATAAATTAAAAGCACCATTAAAGGACGATGGTCATCATTGCCTAAAATATTCATGTTGTTACATAACATAAAAAATAACATGTTTATCCCTCCTTTAACTATTCATAAGATCAACTTGATCAGTGTCACCACCAATAACCTAGAGAGTTATGTGAGCATCGTCACAATATAGTACCTCCTAACTCTTAATCCAGTCAGTTTCTCATGAAGAAGGTCATTGCATTAGTCTTCATATTAATTGTTAACATAATCCCTTCATATTCATTCCATTTACTAAAACCAAAAAGAATAGTTTTTTAAATGATAATCATAGTTTAAAACCACATAATCAAGAAAAATCATTTATAAGATTTATAAATTATGAAACATTATTTTATAACACACCTAGATTAACCTAATCAATTAATTATTGTTACTAAAATGATAAGAGTGTATACTATTCATAGAATATTCCCCCATTATCTCAATAAAGTATTCTTATAATAAATTTAAAATGTTAAAAAAACATTTCTCCAAGACCAACAATATAGAAATAGAAAATTAATATATAGATATGACAACTTAATATCTGTATATTCATTACATAACATAAAAATCCACACCAGAATCGTATATGTCACATTCATTTTGGAACATGGAAAAATACACTAATGGTCCAAAAGTGACTTATATCTTACCCCATTAAGTTCCTTATAAATATAAATCCTCTCGAACATATTATTTTCAGAATATTTCTTTTAACTTGGGGAAATGAATCATCGAGAAGGGTATGATAAGATGTGTAGTAAAGGTAAAAAAGGGATATATCAATGATAACATGTAATGAGCATGAATCCAGTGACAAAGAGTTGACAGATTAATTTATGATATTGGAAAAGATACAATAGGTAAAATTCCAAAGGAATGATAAATTTAGTAGTTTTGAGAAAAATATATATAAAAGATACAGATTTTACATAGGGATAAAAATAAAAAAATAAAAAAATGGAATACATTTTGTATCATAGAACTCATTATAAAAATTATTCTTTATATCCTGGTGAAAAAAATTAATGGTGAGATAAATTCTCAATAAGGCTTAAATACATTATAATGTATCATGAATGAATTTGAATAAAAAAACATGAATGTTTAAATAATTGAATGCACATTCAATTTAAATAACATGACTATCATGAAAAGATAATTAATAGACAATATGGCATGGTAAATAACTAAAACAAATTCTATTAAATAAGATAAATAAGAATGAACTCGATATAATATCATCGACATAATATGATGGATAATAACTATTGAATTATAAATGAAGGAAATACATAATTATTGGACATCATGATATGTGTAATCACGGTACCTTTTCCTTCAAGACCCTTCAAATGACGACTAAAAAATATAGGTAAAAACTCTTTTAATGTGGCCAACTAATTTTTCTGATGTGACCTACCGATACATCAAGGTGATATATAATTATAAGACCACCCATAACTATAGATATAAAGAACTCATCATATATAAAATAATAAATTTAATCTCATGAGAAATTTAACTTATAATCTAATATCTTTTTTTGGTAAAGGATACAGATTAATAATATTTCTCCAGTTAATCAAATAAATTTCAATGTAAACATCAAACATAAAAAAGGTGTATGGGCTACAAAAGTAATTGTATTCATCATACCAGAATTTAAATATTTAATATAAATTTAATTATTAATTATAAATTATCAAAATAAAGTGATTTTTTTCAAGAAAATTTTATCAATAAAAAAAATATAGTGAGATTGTGTAATAGTATTTACCACTTGGTAAATTTCAAATCAAATACCATTGGATGAAATAGTTAAAATTGAAACATAAAATACCTTGATGGTTAAATAATTAATGATATTAAATTTAAAGTGAGATTGTGTAATAGTATTTAAAACTTGATATTTTCCTAAAAATACAAAACTTCCACCCATAATAAAATTTGATATATTGATTTCAGAAATAAAATTAATTTTTTATAATTTAAATTCTATATTTTATAATTTAATTATTTATGAAAAACATTATTGTAAAATAGTTTAATTGAGAATATTTTATTTATGATTTAAAAATTAATAAATATTTTTATAATGATTGTAACTATATAATTCATAATAATAATAGTAATTATGTAACACCCCAAAATTTCTTAGTACATTATCTCATTAAAGTAAATCAATAGCTTGCATTACACGCAACACCGAGTTCGAACGCACCACAACTTACCAAACTAGCCGTTCAAAAGGTTGTTATGAATAATATTAAATGAATTTTGAATCTTATATACTATATATAATTTTAGATCCCATATTATGTATTTTTTAGATGTAATATAAGAACAAATTCAATCTTTCATATAATGGTAGTATTTTTCAAATATGAAATTTTACCACCTATAAATGGGTAATTTTTTTAGATGTAATATCTTACACTCTTATATTAAATTTGACAAAATAAACTTTTTATTTAGAAGTGGGAAATAAAAGTTTAGTTTGGACAAATATTTCGTACTTTTCTGATAACTTTCATATTTCGATTAATAGTGGAATATACTATGTTTTAATAGAAAACAACCTTTTTAATCAAAATAATTTATAGTGTTAAATTATTCATTTGAATTGTTTTTAATAATAATTAGATTATATTTTTATCATTTAATACAATGTAGGTCCTTATTAGTAATTTCACATTTAAATTTGACAAATATGCATGTCAATCTTTGGATTGTTTTTTCATTTTTAAAAATATGCTTTTTAGTTTTGACAACAGGAATTAATTTTAAATTAATTAATGAAACTTATATGTTTTTAATTTGGTACATTGGAATTAATTCTGAAATCATAATATCAAAAATAGCTTACGGTAATTTTTTGGAATTTTTCTAAAAACTTTTATTTTTTGATTAATAGTGAAAACCCTGGGTTATTTTCTAAAACCGAATTTTTATTTAAATAATTATTTATTTTATTTAAATTTATTTTATGTAAAAATAGTTTTATAGTACCTATAGAACATAAATAAAAATCACTGGAGTCATTTTATAATAAAATTAGATGTAAATTTTTTTTGAACTTTTTAACGTTTTTAACCACCTTCTAGAAGCATTTGCAAATTTGTATAAAACATAATTTACCGATTCTGTGAGTTGAATTTAAAAAATATGAGAGACATAGTTGAAATAAGTAAGTAAAATGTGGTTCAATAAGATGAAAATAATTTTTGGTAAATAGTAACTTTTGAATTTGTTTACAGCGGTTAAAAGTTAATATGGAAATTAAGAGTAAAAATGACATTATAATTACCCGAAAATATGAACTAATTATATTGGATAAGTGTAATTCAACTAATAACAATCTTAGGAATAAAATAATATCCACTTTGGTCTTCTTGGATTAGATAAGGACATTTATTATTATTTTACTTAAAGAAGAGTTAAAAGTGTTAAATTCAAAGATTATTTACTAAACAATTTTTAATATAGGGTTATACATAAGATAAATTAGACTATAAATATTCATTATAAATATAAAAATATTTCCTACATAATTGTATTTTATATATAGTTTTTAGATATTATATAATTTAATTTATTTATGACACAATGATGATGCAGTAATTACCTTATTAAAGGAAGATTCAAATAAATGATATTATATATATTAAAATAAATATAATTTCAATGTTTTTTTGACATACACGAAATTTATTGGTGAATATGACTTGTTAAGGTTGATTAAATGTATTTTATTTGAAGTAATCATGCTTTTATGACTTTCACAAAAAACAAAATACCAAATAGTGTCTTAATTGACATAAATGTGTTTTTAAAACAAACACTATATCAATAAATTATATAATAGTCCTAAAATTGTAAGGTTCAGCCAAAAGGCTCTTATAATAATATATATTTCATTAATAAACCACTTGTGGTCCTATTTTAATTTTAATTTAAGATTATTAACCATATAATATAAAAATACACGAAGACATGGTAAAAGTTAAACTATTTAACTAAGAGTTAAATCTAAATGATAAGGTTAAAATGTTTACCAAAACTTGTCTAAAATCTATGGGTTGAGATTATTTTGACCCATAACCAACTAAGGCTCGAACTAAATTCATTTGGAGCCATTATAAACATAATATAATTGTATAACAAATTAATATTTTAATCTTTTCCTAAAGTGACCCTCACCCCTCTTATAAAAGGGAATATCCCCTTCTCTCAAAATCACAACTCCAAAGCCATTTAGCTCTTCCTAACCCTACCCAAGAATCCTAAAAACTTTTTTTACATCATCGTAGAGTTCTTACTTTGATCAAAAAGCCATCCCAAGGAGCCCTTTTGATCAACTCAAATGGAAACACCCGAAGAAGAGGTAATAATGTCACCACCCTCTTTCAAGTTATTTTCTTCGTCCACTTCCTCTTCCATTGTTGTTTATATTTCAAAATAACAACTCCAGCACCTCCTAAATACTGTGATTTTATTATAAATATGGTAAACAATATTATTTATTCAATCCATCATATAAATTATAATGTCACCATACATACGTACGTATGGCTTACCATCTCCACGTCGTGGTGTAGTTTGTTATTCAAACACATCATTATTTAGATGTGTATAATAATGAGTATAAATGATGTAAATAATAAATATAACATGTTAAGGATTATTTATATATGATATATCATCCAATTACAGATGGTTTCACCATCAATATAATGATATTGCCGCTCGTGCGTACGTACGGATTACCATCTCCACGATGTGATGAGATTCATTCCCACGTTTACCATTAAATGATGATTATAAAAATATATATTATTAATAAGTATGTAACATATGAAATAATAATTATACTTGATATATATATATACATACATACATATATTTTATTCACTTACTTCCTTTTAATACGACATGAAAACAGAAATAACATTTATGCGTACCTACGACCTACCATCTCCATAAACGGTGCCTTCCATTTCATATATCTATATATTATAAATATTTATATTCATAATATATTTGACATATAAATCATGTTTTATATTCTGGATGTATTTAAATCATGATCTAAATTATAAAATCAAGAATAACATGTCAAAACATTTACAATAAAGAAAGCGATTATTAACCAAAATATTAATTTAATATTGAATCTTTATTAAATGAGATTCATAAAGACATAAATTAATCATGTATGATAAAATAAATATCAATATGGTTATGTTATAATTTAATAACATACTATGGTCGTTATACAGGAGGTGAAACGTACCCTCGACCAAAGGAAAGTGCAAGGTAAGGGTTAATTCTTCAATCTCATTATTATTCGAGATTGTTTATGGGTATGTTTTTACTGGTTAATATTTATTATCTTTGTCCATGTTTTATAAAAGAGTTTTTAAATGGATTGTTTTTAAGGGGGTATTTTTTAAAACATGTTTTTAAATGTTTTGAATATTTTATCTTCTAAATCATTCTCATTAATGTTCATGTTTTCAAAATGGGGTTTAAGGATTTATTTATATGAACATGAATGTTTTTAAAATATTTTATTCCATTAAAATGCTTCAAAGTGGTATAAGACACTTTTATTCAAAAATGTCATTAAATGTATTCCTTTTGAAATTCTGTGCCTTTTAAATGTTTTCATTAATAAGATATATTTCTCTCAAAAAGTTTTATAAATCATTATTGTCTATGTCAACATACTTTGATGTATTTTAAACTGGTTTGACATTGATTTATTGTGATACAAATATTCCACACTGTATTGATGGTTTTGTGATATGTTTGACTATAGATGTGTTATTTTTATACTATTCATAGTTTATGGTTAAATTATTCACATTTCGTATGGTAGTTATAATATGAATGTTTATGTTATGTTTTATCCTTTTCATATGAGAAATATATTGGACATAGTAAGTTACGGGTGTATCCCTCTATAGCTCTTTGATATATCGGTAGGTATCATAAGACAATTATATGTGGAATTGGAGAAGGCCTTTCCCAATTTGATATATTGTTTTGGCTAATTCATTAATGATTTTTAGACATCTTGGCTAAGGACTTGACAAAATATTTCAAAATGTATGGAATTATACATTCCAACATTATAAAAATAATATTGATGGTTCATGTGGTTATTGGACTGGTAGAATACCCATGACTATGTTTTATTATGGTGTTATTTACTCATGTCATATTTATTCCATAAAGTGTTCATGTTTATTGTTTGTAAAGGCATGTGTTTTCAATTACTCACCATACCCATTGTTTATTTTACCTTCTGATAAATTTTTTACCCTTACTGAGCATCTGAGATAACCCCTTTCTTATGTTTTATTTTCCCAGGATTTCCATGAAGTGTATTATGATTCATATGAATAGTTAAGGTAAAAGTTAATAATGGTGTTAACAAATAACAATCTATTCTATATTTTATGATTGAAATTTTAATGTGAAGTTGATGTATGTAATCTATTTCCAAGACTGCAAAACTGAGCTATCTTTCGAGACTTGATTACTTGTAATCATACCAGTGTACTAATATAATGAATCAATTCTAGGATTCTAGGGTTAGGGTGTTACAAATTATTAATTAAATAATTGAGTAGTTTTTTATATTCTTCAGTTAATTAGGAAATTTTTTCACCACCATTTTATTCAATTACTCAGAACTAAGGATATCTTTCTCGCATAGCATTTTCAGATTCCTATGTAGCCACTTCAACCATATGGTTTTTCCATAAAATCATAAACTTGTGCCATATTACACAAAACTCACTCTCTATGGTCAATAATTGGAATGATTTATTTCTTATAAAAAAGTTTCTATTCCATATAAAATTATTTTTGTCTAAAAATATGAGAAAAAATATCATATATTTCCTTATCATAAAGACATGAGAAATAATGTGTACTAGTGAAAAACCTAGAGGTAATACCACTAGGTAGGTAACTGATCCAACATTATCCAAGATTTAATATGGTCTAATTAGAAGTTGAATTTTCATCCCCTTTTTTCCAGAAATCATAAGAACTTTCCATGTATAATTATTTAACAATACATAATCTCCTACCTCAAAAGAATGATCATTCCTGCAGTATCTACAAAACATTTCTACCTTTATAAGCTATCGTATTATATTGAAGAATCAACCAGACCCTATCAACCATTTCCTCTACCAAATTTAGTCCCATAAAACACCATTCCATTATGTTATCCCAAAAAATCAATTCTTTGACACTGATTTCCATATATTGTTGCATGTGGTTCAATATATATACAAGAATACAATCTATTTTATAGGAAAACTCATCCAAACTAATATGTTGATGCTGAAATCCCCTTCAATCCATTTTAAAAAAATGAAGCATATCTTACAAGGCTTTAATCATCAACTTAGCCTATCCATCAGACTAAGAATAAAAATTTTTACTAAAATTTAATTCACTAACTAATAAAATATAGAGTCAGTTCCAAAAATTTTATGTGAACCTAAAATCAAAATTTTATGCAATAGAGGGGGGAACTCAATGTCACATGAATATTACTTTAGATATAGTCATGATTGATGATCTAAAGATATAGTATCGTGAATGATAAGGAAGTGTGTAGATTTAGTTAATTGATCAATAATAACCCAAATCACATTGTTTCCTCTTGATGTCCTCAAAAATCCCTCCAATACATCCATTGATATATTTCTCCATCTCTACTATGGAACTATAAATGTTTGAATAATTTATTTCAGAAATTTTCACTCTACATTAGCCATCCTAAAAGTGAACTACTTTAGGGTAAATTTAGGAATATATGTTTCTCATTTTATCCCACAAAAAAAACATTTAGTCCTTTGTACATCTTAGTGCTATCCAGAGAAACAAAAAATGAGGAAATATGATAATTACTAAAAAACACTTCCCTCAACTAGTAATCACAAGGAATGCATAATATTTTTCTAAATCATAATACTCCTTCTTCATGAATTTTACAATTAGATAACATAACCTTTTTAAAATATTATAAATTTTCTTGCAAATATCAGTCCTCCTTTTGAGGATGATAATTTCTTTTTATCGAATAAGACTGGACTAAAACATGAAATAAAACCATGGAAGTAACTTCATCCATAACTTCAAGGAACACAATTATCAAATAATTATCCAAAGGTTCACATTCTAAATGTAACATGGTTAATGTATAATTATTTTTTCAAATAATTACGTATGAAAAAAAGTAGTCATTTCCAGGATGGTAATGAATTATGAAATAGAAATCCTTGATTATATATAATCAACATATCTATATCATGTTCAATTTATTATGAGTTAATATATATTTAAATTTTTTTCATTAATATATATTTCAAATATTACTCCTTGAAAATATTTCCTAAAAAATTTTAAAACCAAAACCCAAAAAATCTAATTAAAATTCACGTGAACGGTAATTTAACTCATGATGTCTCAACATGTATGAAGCACAAGCCCCTACCTAAACATTATATATTAGGACACAACCAAATCCATCTAATGAATAATAACTATATATAAAAAAATTCAACATTTTTGGATTGTACTTCCATAACAAGACATTTCAAAAAAAGTCTGTGTTTTTTTTCAAAAACAATAATCAAATTATTTTTTTGAGATGAATTTAACTACATTTCGATTTAACTTATAAATCAGGCTAGGAAACCGAGAAATGTTTTCAAGAAAACACTAATAGTAACACATTAATCTATTAAAAAGATGAATATCTATGTTATTTTAGGTACGTATAAATTAATTCGAAAACCTTTTTTAGTATGGTCAATAGTTATGTCTTATTTAGAAATAATATATCTAAATAGAGGTTTTTTTTAAACAAAATCCACACTTTCTAAATTTACCATACATTTTATTTTCATTTAATTTTCTCAAAAAACTAATTACGTGTCTTTTATGAATCAAATTAATTTTATAATATACAAAAATGTAATCAGTAAATGCAAACAGAATTTTTTTTTAAATAAATCCAGAAAAACACTGTTAATTAGTCTCATAAATTCTATAGGAGCATGAGAAAATCCAAAAAAATATAACTAAAATCTCATAGTTCCAATATATTGTTTGAATCATATTCCTTAGATTGTATTATTACTTTAATTTCAACTGATGGTACATTAATCTAGGTTTATCATTTAAAAAAATATAATCTCCTAAAATCTGATCAAAATAATCATTGATATTAGGAAAATGATACTTGTTCTTAATAGTAATGTTATTCAAGCCACTATAATCAATGAAAAGTCTCATTATACTATATTTGTTTTAATAAATACTTTTTCTAATAAATCCTCAAATTTCTTATTATGTTTTAAAATATCAAATTGATCCACTCAATAAGGGGGGTTAAAATGACACACAGAGTTAGAGACATAGTCAACAATGAACTCAACCTCCCAATCAAGAATAAAACTAAGAAAATAATCAGGAAATATATCAATATATTCATTGACCACCATAACATCACTAATTTTAATATTTTATTTATTTTCAACAATATGAGTTAGGAAAATATCACTACCACCTTTAATAAATTTATCAGTTTCTTGGTATGTTACTCAAGGCATGTAATCCTTACAAAACACTCTTAGATATTTAATCTATCATAGTGAGGTAAACTGAATGAAAATACATACAAATATTTATTTAAAACACTACGATAGAGAGTACAATTACATTTTTATGAAAGACCATCCTACTAATAACAATAATATGATTCTTATAATTTCCGGTTTATTTAATATTTCATTCTGTAGTTTTCAACAAAAGTTCTAACTTTGCTCCATGTGAAGATATTCCCATTTTAATTTCTAGTTTCTCATAATAGAATAATTTAAAGATCCAAGGTCAAATAGTGTATTTTATTAATTAAAATAAACCTGTAACACACATATCATGACTTCATTTTATGGACTGACATCAAATGTAGTAGTGGAAAATGAATTTGCTGAACCTTTTTGTTTTTGATCACGATGATTACCATCCTTCACAACTAACTTCAAAAACATGTCATCATAATGATTGAACTCAATGTTGGATGGCTATTAGTTACAAAATTATTTGGCTGTTTGAGACTATTTTCTTTATAGTACGGAGCCTTGGGACCAAAATGACCAAACCATAAACACTTTGTTGTTCTTATGAAACATTTATTGAAATTTTATTTACCTCACTTGTTACATTTTGGGGTCTTACCTCTAGACTTCTTGGATATTTTCTTCTATATTTCCTATAACCATGACCTCTTCTATCAATTTTCATATCTCGGAATATATATGTCATTAAACTACATCTCAATTATCTAAGCACAACAAATAATGTTATTACAAATTTTAAATTCTCAAGAGGCTAAGGATCTTCAAAAAAATGATTTTTACCATATGTATAATTTATTTATTTTACAATACGTGTCATGAATAAAAGCCATCAGATACTTGGAAAATATTTTTTATGTTTTCTTCATATATATCTACATAATCCTCATCATTTTTCATCTACTCCACCAATTGTTTCCATCCATATGCAAACAACCATATGAAATCATTTCTAAAGGGATATATCGTTAAAAATTTCCCATTACGTGGAATCAAGATAATCTTTATCTTTGGTATTGTTAACCAATTATCACCATATATTAGATTCACCATCAAAATAATAAATGTTAACAGTTACCTTTTTTAATTCTAAACATCCCATGACATCAATATATTATAAAAGGAATTAATCCATAATTTATCTATCAAGGGTTCAGATGATATACTGAATTATGGGGGATATTGTCTCATAAAAATATCCAATATTGACATATTTCTTCATGGTAGATCGATTTCCTCTCTTGAATTTTTATCACCACCATTAATATCTTGTTTTATCTGAACCATCATAAAAAAAACTATTTTATTTCAATTGTAACCATATGTGGATATTGATATGGAAGGATATATTCCACTTAGTTCCTTCCCACTAAAACATACCAATTTAATTTTTGAAAAATAATTCTTAATATAAATGGTTCATATGAATTAATATTATAATATTTAAATAAAATATCATTTCAAAATAATCATTTTTTAATTCATTAAAAGACATGATATAATAATTATCCAAATCTATAATGTCATCTAAACCATATTTTGATGAAAAATATGAGTATCCAACCTTAAATAATAAATAATATTTAGTTTTTAATCATGATTTGATTCCCTTAAATTTCATGATGATATCTAATTTATATTATTAGAGAATTAGGCTACACTTCATACATAACCATAATATATAATAAAAAGTTGACACCTATGACTGTGATATATTTTCTCAACTATATAAAACAAAGAAAAAAACACAACTCATTTCATGATAAAATATTCATGAATTTCAGCCTAACAACATCTTTTCCCTTACGCCACATTAAATCCTATGGAAAATATTTTATAACCATGGGATGGGAAAAAAATGTTTAGTAAGTGATATAGAAATATAGAAAATCATTAGACAAGTGAAAAATGAAAATTTGTGTAACGTTTACCATTGTCTAAAATGGTATTTGATCAAATGAAATAAATCATTTTTCACATTAAAATAAACAATTTTTTTTCTCAAATTAATCCTTAAAAACATTGGAAGGAATTAAAATCCCATTTCTCTTACATAGAGAATCACTTTCATAAAATGTTTTAAACCCTTGTAAAAAAGAAACTATAGCCCAGTTTAATCCATATGGGAAACCCATTAGTAATTCCCTCATTATTTAAAATTAATACAAGGAACAATACCCAATAAATTATATCCCTTTATGGGTATTCCCATCATTTAAGACACAACAGGATTACCCAATGCAAGCTAGGTGGACCCATCATATAACCTATAACGGTCTCACCTAATACTCTATTAGAACAAAAAAATTTCATATATAATGTTCATGTAGCCCACAATTAATGAAATAAATTTATTGTTTCACTTTTAAATAATTATTTTGCTGAAAATATCATTTAAACTCATAAAAAATCACTTTCAGATATCAAAATACCATTTTATTTTTACAAATCCATTATCTTTATCAAAATAAAATTTTCTATTGAAAACCCATTTTCTATACTAGAATATCAAAACAAATGGAATTTTTTTTATAGAAAACAAGAAATTTTGAAGATGAATCTAGAAATAAAATAAAATTCATGGCGGTGGAGAAATGTGTTTTCACCGTATACATTAAAAATATTACATCCATTTTTCAAATCAACAAAAAATTTAATATAAAACATATAAAAATATCCCTTTTGAAAAAAAATCAAATTAAATAAATTCTTTCTATAATTAACATTATAAATATTTAATGTATATATAAAAAATTTATATTATAATTTTAAATTCATAGACATGGAAGAGAAAGAGTTGTAAGAAATACATTAATAGTTTAATTTTTAAAATAAAATCCAATATTACTTTGAAAACATTTGAATAATAATATTCATGAAAAAATAAAATTTTAAAGAATATATCATGAGAAGAGAAAAATATATTATATAAAATTCCATTGGGGTCGTTTAAATACCTTATAAAATAATTTTGGTGCATAACATCAAAATATATCTCAACAAAAGAAAATCGAGGTGAGGTCCCTTACCTCAGGTTCGATTCGTTGCGCACATTCGTTTTTTTATATAATAATAAACCTATGTTATATATCATTTATTGATATCATTTTAATGTTAATTATTCCTTATTCACATATAATCATATTATATATGATTAATTAAAAAATTATATTTTTGAGAGATGTTTCCATGATATTGGGCTTATGTGTGAGTGAGTTTGGAAGGTTAACTTTGTTAAAAAAGGAATACATTTAAACCAATATAGAATAAAAATAATTACGTAATTAAAATACTTTTATATCACTTATTATTTTATGACAAAAAATTATGGACAGTTTTGATAAATTAAGTATGTTGTGATTTTAGAGATGGTATGTCGTACGAATGAAAGAGTAAAGATTAAATTTTGCAACAATCATTATGTGAATGAGGTAAGTAATATTTTTTATTTTAATAATGATAGTAAAATATTATATACCATATTATTTTATTAAATATACTTAGATATATCATCCTTTTGGTGAGATGATGAAAAGATTGTCACACCATCTCAAGAAGGTGGTAGTCTACACATATACAAATGGCGTTATCATATTTTTGTGAAAGAAATAAAATGATATATTATATTTTTAGAAAGATAAATATGTAATTAATATCATAATTATTTCATGTATATCACATATATTCAATAAATTTATTCTTATTACCATCCATGTAATTTTTTTGAGAGAAATGAATCACATCGCTTTTCAAGGCAGTGGTCTGTCGTATACGTGAGTGATATTATCATATCCCCTACAAAATGGAATGTAAAAAAGGTATATATATGATATAATGAATCCAAAGGTATAATTATATTATAATTATAATATATATATTATTTATATATACCATTTTACCCATATGTGAGAGATAGTAATGAATAAATGAATGACATCTATTTGTGAGGGGGTAGTCTGCCACACCCATGAATAGTAATTTCATAACCACTTTGATAGATAAGAAGAATGAGTTAGGTAATTAAATTAATATAATTATATGTAATTATATTTAATTTTATGATGTTATTGTATTATAATTATTGTATATTAATTGAAGGGATTGGTTGAATAAAGAAAACAAAAACACCCATTGAAGAATGTTACCAATTTTTGAGGTGTCCTCTTACAGTTTGCACAAAAATCCTTCATGGGTGGATTAATTACTAGAAGTAGGATTATATTATGATACTAAGGAATTTGGAAATTAATTTGGGTAATTATTATCCAAACCAAATTTCATTTACGGTGTGTAGAGGAGAGTAGAGGTTTTGGCCTTCAATAAGTGATGTGAGTGGTACACTTGTACTTTTTGAAAATAAAAAGGTGTACCATCATTTTTTACAAGTAATAGGGTTCCAAAATAGAATATTTTATATAAATATATAATATATGATCTAAATATGGATATATAATATATTTACGTATGTTTTTATGTTCTTTTAGAACTTTTCCTTTTAGTTTAACAACCTCGTAAATATATTTTTACCTTAATAATAGTAATTAAATTTTACCGATTTAACAATTTATTTTTGCCAAAAAATAATTTTAATTTATTAGGTAATATAAATTATTTTATTTCATACTATGGAATCCATTTTACCAAATTAAACTCGAATATTTTGGAAAAATAAATTTAAAACAAAAACCACAAACGAATAGAAAAAACAAATTTTCATGAAGTGTATTTCTCATGAAAAAGATGATTCTATATTAACTCTATGAATATATATAATTATTGTATGAATATCAATTAAAATTTATTTATATATAATATAAAAATTTCAATTGAATCATGTGCAATTAATTATTTTTTTTAATAAAATGGGGAAAACAATGCATTTTAAAAGAGTTTTTTGAGAATTCCTATTTTTAATCCGAAAAATAAACTTACAGTAAAATCCAAAATGAAGTTGATTACAATTTAATTAATATGGTTAATATTACTAAATTATAATTATATTACATTAAATAGTAATAAAAACATAATCTGATATTTAAATTACAAAATTTATTGAATGAAAAGTCATTTTAAAAAATCAGTAATTTTCAATATTTATTGAAAAAAAGATTTCCCAAAAAATACCCAAACATCACCCAATGTAAATTTATATATTATGGTTTCAAAATTGATATTAAATTTTTTAAATTCCACTAATTTAGTATATAAAATATTCTTCTAAATAAAACCATATAAAAAATAGTTTTGTACACCTATTTCATTTTTTATTTATAAATTAAATAATATTTTAATAATGAATCTAACTATCTAATTAAAATTAATAAAAAAATTATTTATTATAAAATTAAATGGTTTGTTACATAACCACATATAATTATCAATAAATTTTGATAACTATGGGTATGACCTTGAACCTACTACAAAGACTGGAAACAACCTGTTAGAATCACATATAAAAAATGATTTCTTAAGAAAAATGATCTCTAACATAAGCATGGTCCTCCATATGGGATAGTTCAATTAAGATCTTCATCCTCTTTTTCATATTTTTGGAATGTAATTCCTATAAATATACTATCACATGAGTATATAGTATCCACTTCATGTAAGTATAGAAATCAAAATACAGTATATTTTATTATATACTAATCACTCTTAAATTCCCTAAATATTTTGAATATTTTTTTGGATAATTTAAATATAGAAATTACATGATTTTTAGTGTATATTGATCATTTAATAATAATAGATGGATTATTTTTGTTATATTTTTCTCTAAATAAGACTTAAAATATCTTTATTTATAATGGAAGAAAACATATGATATTATCTTTAAAACAAATAAAATAAAAAACATTTGTTTTGAAAATGTGTGATTGTGTGATAGATTTAAGGAAAATCATAATTAATTATACATAATATAGATTTAGATGTCTATTAGGTATGTTAATGAATAAAAAAATATCATCATATTCTAATATGATAATAATTCATTTAACTTGATTATTATTTTTATTTTTTTATAAAAGATAGAAAAAATTACAAGTGGTATTTGTCATATTCTTTGAAAAATAAATGATTGCTGGAATTAAAATAAGCATCACCCAATAATATTATTTGCATAAAAATTATATTATGTGATAAGATCTTATTATCTTGAAAAAAACATTTTACAAGTCAAACCATAATTGAATATGTTATTCACTATTATAAAACTATAATTTTTATAAAACAATTATTATACTATATAAATTTATAAGAATCCAATTCATCCTTTTAGAACCAATAACATGATTTCTGTATTTAATTTCATTAATAATCAGGTATAGAAATGTAATACTAGTTGAAAATATGTTTATACTAAGGATGAATTTAAAAATTTATTTATTACACCCTTGGATGCTTCTATTTTTTATAATATAAAGATAAAAATTTAGTTGATGGAAATATGAAGTTATATAATTCCATTTGAATATTATTTATAATATAACTATATTAAATATATTTTTTATTTGTCAATATCAAATAGAATATTTTTCTACATTGTAACCTTTGAAAGTATTATATGAATAATGTGGTTTGCGTCTGCACTCAATAAAGCATTAATATTTAACATTGGAAGATTTATAATATACTGTTAACAATAAATAGTGATTTTATGTGTTTTTTATATAAAAATTGTGAAAAAAATTAAGGATGAATGTGTTAACTCATGTGAGTATTTTGAGTTTTCAAACTCTAACAACATCAACTATACCACATACATTTTCACAGAAGACTTTATTCCCTTAAGAGAGGAATCAACATATAATTATTATTATTCATTAAAAAAATAAAAGCCATGGATTCAATTTGATTGAGTATTTGGTATTATATATAGAAGAAATATATTTCACTTAAAAGAAACATGGAATACACTAGCTATAATATCTATATAAATAGGTATTTCAGACTGTTATTTTTTGGTGATGCATGCCCAAAATGAGATTAAAATGATATAACATATCATGATTCTATTGTTTTCATGTATGTAAATTTTGTAATAATTGCAATAAATATCTAATTTTGAATAATTTATTGATATATTTTTTTTCCAAATAAATATTAATAAAAAACTAGCATGGAACATTTTATTTTTTTAATTTATTTAAAAATAATTTTGATATTTGTACTTATATAAGAATATCATATAGAAATTAGTCTTTTATATTCTATCATATTGTCTTATAAGAATTCAATCTCATGCAATTTTGATCATCAATACCCCTGTCATATTATACATGACACATTTACTCTAATTTAACATGATATTATTTTTTCCTACAAACTAAGTTGAAAAATTACATAATAGAAGCATTAAAAAGGTTATTGTATTTTTCTTATATGTCTAGGTAATAACAACATAAAAGGATCCTCCAGTTAAAACTATCCAAGTATCTCACAGCCTCCTTGAAATCATTCTCTCTTTGTATCCATGATTCCCCCAATCAATAAATCCAACTTATCCTCAATCAGCATTATATCATCTCCCTTACTGAAATTATTTATTCCTGATATAAAATTTTACATTTTTAGTTATAAAATACTCAAAAAAATTCATTAAAAGCTTTGGTTCATTGCATCTAGACTATACCAACATCCATCAGTTATTCTAACATCAAATTCATTAGTCATATTATATTCTCTAGGATTCTTCTTTATTCGATAAACTTCATCAAAATCTTCATTTATAATTTATTCTTGGTTTTGTTGAACTCTTATGTAGTTTAAATTGACCACTGTAAATATTGAATCTCTATATATTATTAATTTAACATAGCTTCCTCTTTATCCATGCTCCTCATTTGATGTTGAATTTCACTTAATAACATGTAGATTCATTCTCTTTCATATCAATAAAATGTAAAAATTTATTTTAATACCTTATATTGACATACTGATATAATATAATATAATATGGAAATATTTAATATTGATATAAGTAGATTGTTAACCTCTCAAGTCTTCAAAATAGAATTCTTTTTTTTTTATCAATTTCAAATTATTAAATAATGTACTGTTAGAGTAATAAATTTCATTTTCATTCTAAAATAATGGGAATTGAAGTTTTGTTCCTTAGGAAATATTTTCTTGCTTGAGCAGGATGAAAAAATATGGAATTATTGTAAATGTACCACCATATGGAACAATTTCATGTATATTTATTGAAATTTAAAATTTTGATATATAATTCATGAATAAATATCATATTTATATATTAAAAAGATAAAACTAGAGTATCAATATAAAAAAAAGATGACAACATCAATCCAAATGATCATTTGATACTGGGGTTAGGTTATGAGCATCATGGGATAGTCTGGTGTCAACTCATGAAATGAATCATCCCCACTAGGTTTTAGTCATCATCGAGCACCTCTAAATGCTCGGATTGAACCGATATAAAAAATTATCATGAATAATATACTGAGGAAAAAATCTATGCCAGAGTGTAAAAGAGGTAAACTGGTCACCAAACATTTCTTAAAATCTATGACAGTTTTATGTCTCTAACATCCATCAGAGGATTCCAATGTCTCATTTATCGAATCAGGATTTTCTCTATATGATACCTTGAGTGATATAAATGAAAATCCTTTTACTGAATGAGGATATAAAACCCATAGTGATGACGATGATGTTGAGGATGATGTTCTTAGTTCTTGATATGACAAACTCTATTGATAATGGTGGTGATGAGGATATTGGTAATGGGGGATATGGTAATGATTATATTAGTGATGGGGGTATATAAATCCCCTTCAATTTTTAGTTCGCAGTGAAGTGAAATGTTTTAATGGTGTTTAATGATTAAAACTAATCGATTGTGTGGATTATATATATATGTTATAGTATTGTAAATGGTTTGAAAATTCGTGGTAAGAAGTTTTTAAAATAAAAAATATATAACTTATTTACTTCCTTGAAAATGTACCATGGTTTATATTTTTCTACAGGTTCTGGTATTGATTTTATAGATATCTTGGATAGCCTTTTGTTGCATACTGGGGATAAGAAGCTATACAAATATTTTAACGAACAATTGGAAAAGGTCTATAATAACAATTTTCATTGAAACTATTGTTATAGTTTTTATACAAGACTATGTTTTATATCCATGGTTTTTTGAACAATTGATGTACATATATAATAATGGTTTATTAAAAACTGTGGGTAGTCAAAATTCTTCAGGGTCTATACCAATATTTTTTATAAAAATCATTGTTATTTAATTATATATAGATCATAACACCCAAATATTTATAAAACCATTGGTATAATATATTCCAATGGTTTTATAGGTTATAAAAATATTTTAATACTATTTAAATAGGGTTATTTCATAAGAGTGTAAACATGTTTGGAAAGTGAAGTAAACCCAGTTCGGTAAGAGAATCTATACACAACAATAGTCTATTGAGAGAACCATGACAACTACAACGGTTTTGGGTGTGCACCAATCCCACAATGATTTTAATAGGAACGATCATTGACTATAAATAAAATTATTTTCTTTTATTAAATGCCTCAAGTCTATGTCTTATTACAATTAAATGTTATCATAGATCATGTCCGTTGATTCTTTTAAGATTCATGTCTTATGAACATTAATAATTTGTTAAAAGGATGAAGATTATGATCCTTGATATGTAGGGTATGGTTTTGAAATATTAATATTATATTAAAATATCCTTATTCTATTTCTTGTATAATGTGATCACTGATTCCTCCATTTCTTAGCCTTACTAAACATCTAAGCTAACCCTTTCTAATGATTACATTCCCTAGGTGATGAAAAAAGGTATTAAGTATGATATGTCAAATAATAATTATATTCAGGAATATATTTTGTGTATATTATTCAATTTACATTTTAATAATACTTTTATGTATCCACATTTCAAAATATAATAGACCTATATGATTTTGGAATGGATCATTATGTTTTGTAATGAAAATTAATCAAAAAACATATAATATCTGTTTGTTAAAATTCATGGTCATTATACTTATATTGAAAAAACCCTACCCAATACAATTACCAACTTCCTTATAAATGTTTTATAGGATCTCATCATCCAAAATTACAAACCCTAGCATCCATAAGAAGGGATTAAAAAGGGGCTTCTCTAAGAGAATGCAGTCATATTAACCAAGATATTTATTTTTTTTCCCTTCTTGATTCTCTAAATACAATTATTTATTATTAATTTAAATATAATAATCCCAATATATTCAAAATACATTTATTTTTTTATATTGAAAAAATAAAATTTATTCACTTCCATCTCTATCAAATGGAAATAAAATAGTCGATCATGCCTACAATGAACTACTATATCACAAACCTATGTTTTTTGTTTTTAATCACCACATGACATGGATAGCTTCAATTATGTTAATAAAATATATATAATATAAATATGAAAAAAACTTATTAAACTAAAATATCATATATAAAATTTTCCTTATATTCAATAGGGAAACAATAACATCGCTTGTGCATACGTGTAAACTAAAAGCCTCGTGGAGCAATGTGATGTGTTTTTTCATCTCTAGATTATAAAGATAAAAATAAGTATATAATTAATTAATAAATATATATATATATATATTAAATTTATGAGATATTATTTATTTTTGATGGATTAATTATTGTTTACCTTTATTTCATTTCATATGTCAAAAAGTGTAAATAACTTTCACCTATATTTAAATCTTTCTATCTCCATGAGCCATGTAATTAATTTTTCTATATATCTCTTTCATGGAAGAATATAAATGTATATATATTATTATCTCGTTTTTTACCAGTTATGTCCCTCTGTGTTTTTCATTGATATCTTTCATTTGGGGTTTTCCTTTTTTATGAATTTGTGCTCTAGTCACATTTAGATAAATAGAGATTTTATTGGGTAATATAACCTAAATATTAACGATGTATGTTTGTTGAATTAATGACTTATTAGTATAAATGTGTTGAATGGTATTTTGAGGGTTTCATGTGAGTTTCGAGGGATTTAGAGGTGGTTCAGAATATTAGGAATGATTTGGGCTTAAAGGTACCTACAGATCATTAACATGTCATGAAAATGTATTAAAATATGTTTAACTTATTCTTGGATGATGCCAAGAATTATATTCCCATGTTAAAATTAAAAAATTCAATTAACATAGTTCACATCATTTAATGCTCGGGAAGAGCTATTTTAATTCATGGTTTTAGGTTTTTTGACATAACTCTTAAACAGAAAATACATGACATGAAAGGGGATTACATGATATGTATTTCTTATCTCTATAAGTATAAAGAGGTAAACATGTATCAAATATCCATTCATCCACTTTAATATTACCTCTCTAGATCCTTATGTTATTTCATGGAAATTTGTGATTGCCATCCACTATTTCAAACATCATGTTCATGGAACCGATCTTGTGTATGTTTTCCTAGTTTTTACCATCTCTTCATTTTCCTTAGATTATGGTTGTGGATTTATTGACCATGGATGTTTTGTGTTTTGATATTGACATGGTATGATATAGATTATCCTTTTAATATTTCAAAGCTTTGTTCGTGTTGTCATATGCGATTTGAAACATTGCGATTATTTCCGGTAAATGGTTGGTTGTCTACAACCTAACCCTATGGTATATTTAATTGAAATGTATGTGCATTATTGTGACTGCACCGATACAACTTGCACATTTATTAATTGACTGATTAATGACGAAATATTTTGGATTTTTTTATCCTTTCGATCTATTTGGGTTCAGTGGTTTTATACTAGGATAATAGCAACACATTAGGTAATTGAACCCTTGATTAATAATGAATTGGTTAATTAAATATATTTTGGTTATCATGAAAAGAGATTTTAGTGATTCATTGATATAAAATCACATTGGAATTGGATTATTTTTTTTTAATTTTTGGTGATAATATTATATAAAATTATTGTGAAATTGAATGAAAAATGGTAATTTATATAATTATCCATTGGGCCTTATTATATTGTGTTGTGGCATATTTTCTATTATGTTTTTTGTTGTACGTCATGATATAATTCTTATATAGATGGTTATTTCCATATGATGAAATTTATATATAGAGGGGTATGCTAATTTTCTAAATTAATAATATAGAGGGACTGGTCCGGTTTTATGGTGAAATTCTAAAATAGAGAGCTATCACCGGATTCTAAAATTCTTATATTGGGGGTTATTCGTGGTTTCTGAAATGATTCTATAGAAGGATATATCATGATTTTGAAATGGTTATATATAACTATTGAACAAGTTGATGATTAAATCCTTATATATTGTGCTTCTCATGGAGTATGAAATGGTTATACAAAGGGATTTACCTAATTTTATGTTTTTGTCACGATATGTGGTTATGGTTTTAATGGTTGTGATACATGATCAATGATATCTTAGTATAGCACCGAAGCATGTTGACTGTTATATATATTAATTCTTAATAAATAAACCAATATATTTATTTATTTCAAGAACCTATTATCAGTATAGTTTTATTTAAAGAATGTTGTGTTGGCCTACTGAGTTTTACTGACATTGTATTCAGGATGTAGTTTGGTACTCATGTATATTAAATGGGTGAAGGTTTGGATAAGTTAAATAGACCTTATTGTCGATTTCATCAGTTTTGATGGGTTAGATTTTGGATACGAGACCTACATTGGGTTCGAGACAAGGGTCTTTTGAGTATTTTATATCATCTTGTTATTTAATTTTTAATAAAACAACATTACATTTAGATACATTTCATTTTTTTCATTATATATTGAATTAATTTTTTATTGGTTCTTTTATATCCCTTCCAATTTTATATTGTATTATTTCCCTTATTTATATTCTCTTATATCTATTATTATTTTTAATTTCTACAATTTTGTAACACTATACCAGGGTGTATAGTCTATCCACTATATTTATAACAAACTTTCTTCTATTATGAATCTTCTGGCATACTGGTAGGTGCGCTTGAGGTCACGTATCCAAACTGATGTGGCCACTTGAGTGAGTACAAGATCAGGGGATGTTACAAAGTTGTATCAAATAGTATAAGTTTTTTATTTACTATTTGGGAAAAATTAAAAATGGTACTAGGATATGTAGAGACTTGGTAAAAATCTTATCCATGGGTGTAACTAACAATGTTTTGGGAAAAAATAAGAGTTCTTAGGGATGGTATTGTTGTTAATAAGTTCTATTGTTTTTGTTGATGTTATTTTTCCTTGATAAATTCACATGTTGTGTGATGTTATTGTTTGTCAAGATTTTTTCTTGTGGCCTAGTGTAAGAACCCAGACATTCTTTTTCAGGTATGTTTTCCTATTCTATCCGTTTTTAGGAAAAGAGGAGAATCTGACAATTTTGTAAGTACACATCATGTACTTTACAATTACACTCGGTGTAATTTTCTTCCGCTTAAGGCCGTGTGCTGGCCGTGTCCAGGCCAGTCACAAATGGTGTAGTGATGTAGTGGAGTCTGATTGATACCGCGTACAGAAAAAAGGACTACATGCTATGTAATCAATAAGTACACACCATGTACTTTTATTTTTTATTTCATTAATCGGACTGGGGTCGCGCCTAATCCCCGTTTTCATCTTCTTCTACACCTAATTATGACAAGAGTGACCTAGAGGTCCAATTATTCTTTGAGCCACCGATCGTTCACCGATTGTCTGAATAGAACGCCGCCAGGTGAAATAGAATCACAGCGGTGAGTTCTCGGTTCTTCTTTGGCCTTGTTTCCTGATTCCTCCTCTTGTGAGAGTTATCTGAGGTTTAGAAGTTCTGCAGATTTACTCCATTATAGGCCGATTCATATGTCGAGGTTCAAGAATATCGATCACCAAGGATCGTGGTAGGTGGGTTGTTGCCCTACGTTGAATGCCTTTGAGTTGTTGTGCAAAGAGTGTCGGATACCCATGTATCGGGTATCCTAGGTTAGGTTTTTTTATCCCATGGTCAAATTTCCTTAGATTTCTTTTTAGATTGAGGTTAATTCGTGATAATATGTTCTTGTTTGAATTTTTGAGGTTCACCCAGGGGTGTTCATCCCTGTTTGGATATTTATTTCCATTTGGCATGGGTTACCTACAAGGAAAACACTATTTAATTGCTAGTATGCTTGTTGACTTGATTGCATGTATTTCCAGCTATTTATATGCTTGTGGATTCATTTGTAGCTATTAATAAGTAGTTGTTGAACATACTTAGGCTACTAACAATTGATTACGCACGACTAAACTACTCAGGGCTGAGTGAACCTCGTGTGGTAGACGAAAGGGGGAATTGACGATTAGGGCTTCCCTATAGAGTCTGTTATAATTAGTATCGGTCCCATGAACTATGGGAATGGGACTTTGTGCTCCCTCAGAGTTTCCTTAGTTACGTAGCGAGACTATAGGGGGTATTAGACGTAAGTGCTTCCTTAGAGAGTCTATATCTTTTTCTTCAAGACCACTGGGGAATTTAAGGTGAGAGCTTCTCAGAGTATCTGTGCATTTGTATATTTACTTGCCTAGAGTGGTTTTCTAGTAGGAGCCACCCAGAGAGTCAGTCCTTAATTTATTGGTTGGTTGTGAAGAGTCCCCCAAGACAATGAACAAGCTTGGGTTGTACTGCTTGTTGCTTAGGTAGACTGCTGAGTTACATGTTGTGATTACTTGCTTGCCTTGGGAGTATAGAGATGTTGCTATGTTCCTGGGTTGATATCTAAATGATTGTAGTGAACTAAAATATAAATAAGAATGACGATTTGTAGGATTGTTATATTTAGTGTGCTTAGGCTCCTCTGCTGCATTTATTTCCATTACTTTTTCTATATTACTCACTGACAGTAGGGAATGGAACTCATGGTGAATGCCCACTGGGATTAGTCTGACACCCTATTTGGGTCCTTCTTTTCGGCCCAAACAGGTTACATGGTTGAAGGTGTGGATAGGGATTGTGGCCCTTCTACTTCGGGTACAATATTGCTGGTTGGAGCTGGAGAGCATAGGACCGAGCATAGGCTTGCGATGCTGCCGGAGTTTCTATTTACTTTCGTACTTTGTTTTCAGTTGTATTTCATCACGTTGTTGTGTTGCTTATTTCCTTAGATACTTTTACCTACTATATCATTATCATTATCATTATACGTTCGTTGCTTCAGCTGTTTAGTTTCAATGTTTGTATCCTATTTACTGCTTCCACTATTTACTATTGTTTTCTCGCCTTGTATACCTTACGAAATGAGGGCATAGTTTCCCCAAAAACTTACCAAGGCCATCGCTGCTAGTAGGCAGCCTCTGGCATTTGGGGAAATGCGCCTGAGGTCATGTGGAAAACCGGGTATGGGGCACCAGTGGAAGGGCTCCGGATTCAGGTCATTACAAAGTGGTATCAGAGGAGTTTTTTCCTTTTTCTATTGAGTTACTGTTTAGAGACATTAGACTGTGATATAACGGAATAGGTAAATGGTAAATAGCTATGCCTGTGCATTCTAGAACCCGTGTACAGGGAAAAACCCATTGACCTCGAATATTGAAAATTTTGAGTTTTGCGAATGTTACAGTTTAGTTGATTTCACCGTTGGGTGATGCACTAGTTTTGTGATGTTACTGTTTATATGATTGGGGTTCTATTTTGTTTCAACCCGATGAGATGAGGGTATTCCATCTCATGCATCATATATGCACATGTTAGAAGATCACATGCCATGCATTTTTCCATTCCATCTAGGTTGCATTACAGATTTCATGTCATTGTGATAGGATTTGTGATAAGCAATGCATTCGGTTTTGATAGCTACTATGATAGAATACCTACTATGTTGATAGGGTATCGTTGTTTGGAGATTTCTTTTCACGGATTCCAATCATTGATCTTATAGGTGTCATGGGCCCTCAAGGATCGGAATTTTTTGGGTCATGAGTTCTTGTACTGTGGCTTGTTCTATGCATTTTTATGATGCCATGTTTTGATTCGCGGGGAGTATGGGCCAGAACTGATCGGAATTTGGCACCTTAACCTTTGTTTTTCAGTGTTTCCTAGGCTCCGGTGCAGTTCTGAGGCTACTTTCTGGAAAAACCCAGAATAAATGGTGTGTAATTTATAGATACACGCCGTGTAGTTTTAGGACGTGTCACTGACCGTGTGGATAGGGACACAGAGTTGTAAAGGGTTTTCAAGAACTCACCGTGTACGGTAGGTACACGCCATGTAGAGGTTAACTAGGAGCTCGACCGTGTAACTAAAAACACAGTTCAGTTTATGCATGTTTAGTACACGCTGTGTTCAGTATGAACACACCGTCTATCTTTTCCCAGGTACCCGTCCTTGTCTTGAAAAACAGGGGTCGGTGTTATCTTCTCTTATACACGATGTGTTTGTTTGGAACACGCCCTGTAAGGATCCTCCGAGTACACCTCCATGTCATGAACAACATGGACCTAGGATTCCCTTCAAGTACACAATGTGTCTCTTAGGAACATGTTGTGTAGTTTCGACCGTGTTTTAGGCCGTGTCGCTAACAACACGGGCCAGGTATGGCGTGTCCAGCACACGCCGTGTCTGCCTCAAAGCACACAGTGTAGTCATTGGCAGGGACAGTCCATGTGACTTAGTCGTGTAAGAGTAATGGGGCAGGGAAAAAGGGATAAGTACATGCCTTGTAGTTTAAGAACACACCATGTATCCGGGTAGTTTACACAGCCATGTACGACCAATGTACATGCCCTGGGTAAAATTTTAAGAAACACGTCGTGTTGTGGTACTACACGCCGTGTAGTCATGTTTTTCCCAGAGTTAAAGTTTTTTCCATCCTGTTCTGTTTTACTCTCCTATGTTTCAACAGTGTTCATCTTTAATGAAGGTGTATTTTGGACTTTCAGAGCTATGGAACAGAGATTTCCTCCTGTTGCACGCCAGGAACCATGAAGCGATCGTACGCCTGATCCGACTGATCAGAGACTTCCAGTAGTTCCACCCATCGTTCCGGACAAGGAACCTACAGTGATTCTATAAACTAGCACTGATGCTCAGTTCAGAGAGGTTTTCATGAGATTCATGCAGACCATCTAGCGAGTTCAACATCCTGCCCCGACTATGGAAGAGCTGACGCAGGTCGTCCAGCAGCGTCATCCTCCCACTTTCACAGGGGAAGGAGGACCTCAGGCTACAGAGTCATGGCTAGAAGCCATGTTGTCCATCTTCAAGCATCTGGAGACGACTCCAGATAGGAGGGTGAATCTCGTGACTTATATGCTGTGAGATTCCGCCAAGAGATGGTGGGACGTAGTCTCTCAGATGGGGCTCCAGTAGGATATGGCTTGGGATGAGTTTTCGTGTACATTTTACGACTACTTCTACCTAGAGACACTGAGGGATGACATAGCCAGGGTGTTCATGAGCCTGCAACAGGGTACTCTCTCAGTTATAGAGTATTCCTCCCGCTTCATTGAGTTACAGTGATTCACTCTCGTTCTGGGGAATGATTAGCTGTTTCTAGTGAGGAAGTTTATGGAAGGCCTCAGAACAGATATCAGATCACAGGTGAATGCCTTTCGGTTGACTTCTATTACTTTGATAGTAAATCAGGCAGTCATCAATGAGATGAATCTGAGGGAGACTAGAGCTGTGGACCAGGGTGGTACAACATCCAAGGATGATTCCCTCCAGAGAGACAGCAGGAAACTCCACCGAGAGTCTACCCGAGGCGACTCGAGGAAGCGAGGTGTTCTTTCTAGTATAAGAGATGCCCCTTATGGCACCCAATTGGTGTGTTATCAGTGTGGGAGGAGCTGGAATAAGAACCCTTGGTGGATAGGGGACCCAGTGGAGTTCCGATCCTGCGGTAAGATGGGTCACCTACAACATTTCTATAAGGTTCCCCTTCCAGCGGCTAGTGAAGGAGGATCAGTTTCGAACCTGCATACAGGAGAAGGATCACCAGCTCCACAGCAGACTGAGGGCTGGAGTTCTGCATGACATTCAGGTCAAGGTAGAGGTCGTGGACGCAGTGTTTAGGCTTAGGGAGGAGCAGCTCAGGGTTTTCAGGCTGCTACACAGGGCCACTGTACAGGCCAGACTTTTACTATAGAGCAGATTCATCAGGAGAAGGTTCCCGGAACCTCTACAGTTTAAGGTACGATCTTATTAGCCTCAGTATTATCTTCAACCATTTTTGATAGTGGTGCTTCACAAAGTTTTATCTCAATTGCTGTCGTGGAAAGCCTTGAGCTCTGTGTCGTTTGATCTGCTGACATGTTGACTCACAACACGCCCTTGGGAACGAGGACATCTAGCGTACGTCAATGCAAGGGGTGCCCCCTTGAGGTTGAAAGGCATCGTTTCTTATGGGACCTTTATTTCTTAGAGATGATGGGTTATGACATCATTCTTGGTATGTACTGGTGTTTCCCTTCCAGGCAGTCGTCGATTGCTATCGCCGGAGGGTGAGTTTCGCATCACTAGAGGGTGAATCTTTCCTTCATAAAGGCGAGTGGGATGTTCAGGCAACTCGAGCCGGACTCGAGCATCATGGGCTAGGAGGTGTTATGGCCTAGAGTGCTAGTCTTTATCTGGATGACCAGGGGAATTCTCAGTTAGAATTTCCTCCAGTGGTTGATCGCTTTTTAGATGTCTTTCCAGAAGACTTTTTAGGTTTGCCTCCAGAGCGTGAGGTAGACTTATCGATTGATCTTGTGCCAGGAGAAGCACTGGTGTCCATTACTCTTTATAGAATGGCTACACCTGAGTTTTAGGAGCATAAGAAGTCGTTGGAGGAGTTGAAGGCAGAGGGTTTCATCCAACCTAGTACTTCTCCTTGGGGTTCTCCTATCTTGTTCGCGAAGAAGGTAGATGGTACCCTTAGGCTTTGTGTGGGTAATCGAAATTTGAAACAGTTGATGGTAAAGAACCTATATCCCTTGCCGAGGATTGATGATCACTTTGATCAGCTTCGAGGAGATTGGGTGTTCTTGAAGATCGATTTGATGTCCGTTTATCATAAGATGCGCGTTTGACCTTCAGTTATACCTCTGACATCCTTCAAGAGCAGGTATGGCCTCTACGAGTATACGGTTATGCCATTTGGTCATACGAATGCGTGATCAGTTTTCATGGAACTGATGAACCGAGTGTTCCATCCATACTTGGATTCCTTCGTCGTGGTCTTCATGGACGATATCTTGGTGTACTCTCACACTTGACGCGGCCATGCAACCCATCATGATATCGTTTTTTGTACACTGAGGGAGCATCAGCTTTATGAGAAACTCTCAATGTGACACTTTTGGATGGACAAGATTCACTTCCTGGGTAATGTCATCTTAGAGACAAGAGTATCAGTAGACCCAGAGAAGGTGAGAGCAGTAGTTACCTAGGAGAAGCTGAAGAACGTCTTTGAGGTATAGAGCTTCTTGGGGATGGCTGGTTAATTTAGGTGGTTTATATAGGACTTCTCACACCCAGCAGCATCGCTGAAAAGCTTGAATAAGAAGGGGGTGAAGTTTTTATGGTCAGAATCCTGTGACTGAGCCTTCCAGGAGCTGATGGAGAGATTGACTTCAGCACCGATCCTAGTTTTTTCGGAGCTGGTCAAGAGCTATACAGTTTTCTATGATTCATCTAGAATTTTTCTTAGAGCAGTGCTTATGTATGAGGATTGAGTGGTTACATATGGATCTTGATAGCTGAGGCCCCATGAGAGGAATTATCCTACGCATGACCTGGAGTTAGCTGCGGTTGTTCATGCTTTACGCTGTTGGAGACATTACCTTCTGGGAGAACATTTTGTGGTATACACTGACCACAAGAGTCTCAAGTACATATTCACGCAGCGTGACCTGAATCAGAGACAACAGAGGTGGGTTGAGTATCTCCAGTCCTTCGATTTCTATCTTGCCTATACGCCTGGGAAAGGCAACATAGTGGTTGATGCACTGTGTAGGAGAACTTAGATACAGGCAGTTCAGGAGGTCAGTAGTGAGAGGAAAATGATGGCCCTGTTCTCAGAGATGCATTTGGAGGTGCACGATAGGAAGGGGTGGACTTCCCTATCTTCTATGGCTGTTACCTATGCACTTCTGGACTGAGTTCGAATATGGAAGGTGGCAGATTCAGAGGGCCTAGTCGTACAGGAAAGCGTGTCAGGAGAGGACCCTCTTCCCAGGTGGACCGTTGGTGAGGATGAGATCATATGTTTCTAGGGATGTGTATGGGTGCCAGCAGATATACGCGAGGATCTATTGCGGGACTTCCATTCATTATTTTGGTCAGTTCATCCTGGCGTCACCAAGAGGTACCGTGATGTACACCGCTAATAATGGTTGTCAGGTATGAAGAGATATGTGGCTGCTTTTTTCATGAGATGTTCCACCTGTCAGTAGGTAAAGGTGGGGCACTAGTGTCCAGCTGGGCTTTTACAGCAGCTACCCATTCCATAGTGGATGTAGAACAATGTCGCAAAGGAATTCATGACAGGGTTACTGAGATCATCAAGAGGAAACGATGCGGTGTGGGTTGTCATTGACAGGCTTACAAAGTATGCTCACTTCTTGCCGATAAACGATACCGTCGGTGTTGAGGAGATTGGACGGTTGTACGTATGTGATATTGTGCGCTTGCATGGGGTTCTGAGTACTCTCGTTTCAGATAGGGACGCCCTCTTTACTTCGCATTTCTAGAGGGGGTACCGAAAGCTTTGGGTACACAGGTGCTTCTGAGTACAACTTATCATCCTCAGACAGATGGTCAGTCAGAGCTCATGATCCAGGTGCATGAGGATATGCTCTGAGCTTGCATTCTAGACTTTCGTGGTTCCTGGGTAAAGCATATACCTCCCGTGGAGTTTTCCTATAACAACAATTTCCAGTAAACTATTCAAATGGCACCTTACGAGGCTTTGTACGGTAGGCCATGTCGATCACCTTTGTGTTGGCTAGAGGCAGGAGAGGCGGCTTTGCTGGGACCTCGTCTCATCCAGGATACCTCAAAGCAAATAGGGCTGATTCGAAAGTGGATGACTACTACACAGTCTCGTCAGAAATCTTATGCTGATCACTGGAGGTGGACTCTATAGTTTGGGGTCATAGACCAGGTTTTCCTACATGTTACACCGAGGTTAGGACACAAGAGGATCAGAAGACAGGTTAAGCTTTCACCGAGACACGTCGGGCCATTCGAGGTTCTGGAAAGAGTCGGTCTTGTTGCTTATAGGTTGGAGTTACCTCAGAGATATCATTCTATGCACGACGTCTTCCATGTTTCTTAGCTTCGATGCTATTTCTCATAATCGTCTCATGTCTTTCGACCAAAGGAGGTTGATCTGGATCAGTATTCATTGTTCGAGGAGAATTCTATCAGGATTGTTGATCGTTGTGCAAAAGTACTCCATGGCCGGTCTGTTCCTCTAGTACGGGTGCTATGGCAGCACGACCTTGTACATGATGAGACTTGGGAGACGGTGGCCGATATGCGATCACAGTGGCCAGAGTAGTTCAAGGTTTCTTCTTCTCCACCTTTCTAAGGAAATCGGAGACTAATTTCATTAATGAGGGAAGTTTTTATGAACCTGGACCTTTTTTTCATGTATATTTTCCTTTTCTGGCCGTTTTTGAGAAAAATAGGAGAATCTGGAAATTTTGAAAGTACACGTCGTGTACTTATCTTCTGCTTGAGGCCGTGTGCTGGCCATGTCCAAGCCAGTCACATGAGGTGTAGTGATGAGGTGGAGTCTGATTAATATGGCATACGAAAAAGGGGACTACACGTAGTGTACTCAAGAAGTACATGCCGTGTAATTTTCTTTTTTATTTCATTAATCGGACCGGGGTTGCGCCTAATCCACATTTTCATATTCTTCTTCACCTAATTACGACCATATGAACCTAGAGGGCTGGTTCTTCACCGAGCCACTTATCCTTCAATGGCTGTCCGAATCGAACGCCGTTAGGTGCAATAGAATCGCAGCGGTGAGTTCTCGGTTCTTCTTTGGCCATGTTTCCTGATTCCTCCTCTTCTGAGAGTTATCTGAGGTTGAATGTTTTAGACTTTTTTGCAGATTTACTCCATTCTAGGACGATTCACAGGCCGAGGGTCAAGAATATTGATCACCAAGGATCGAGGTAGGTGGTTTGTTACCCTATGATGAATTCCTTTGAGTTTTTGTGCAAAGAGTGCCGGATACCCATGTATCGTGTATCCCGAGTTATTTTTTTTGATCTCTTGGTTAAATTTCCTTAGATTGATTATTATCTTGAGGTTAATTCATAATAATATGTGCTTGTTTGCATGTTTGAGGATCACCTAGGGGTGTTCTTCCCTATTTGGCTATTTATTGCCATTTGGCATGGGGTTCCTGCGAGGCAAACCCTATTGAATTGCTAGTATGCTTGTTGACTTGATTGCATGTATTGACTGCTATTTATATGATTGTGGATGAATTTTTAGCTATTATCCATGTAGTTTCTAAACTTACTTAGGCTGCTAATAGTCGATTAAGCATGACTAAACTTCTCAGGGATGAGTGAAACTGGTGTGGTAGACTGAAGGGGGAATTGACGATTAGCTCTTCCCTATAGAGTCTGTTATAATTAGTATCGGTCATAGTACCTATGGTAATGGGAAATTGTGTTTCCTCAGAGTGTCCTTAGTTACGTAGAGAGACTATAGTGGGAATTAGACGTATGTGCCTCCTCAGAGAGTCTATATATTTCAGTGAAATACCACATGGGAATTGACGGTGAGAGCTTCCCAGAGTGTCTGTGCCTTTGTATGTTTACTTGACTTGAGGGGGTTGCTAGTAGGTGCCACCCAGATAGTCAGTGATTTATTTATTGTATGGTTGTGATGAGTCCACCAATCTAAAGAACAAGCTTGGGTTGTACTACTTGTTGATTAGGTAGACTGTTGAGTTACCTATTGTGATTACTTTCTTTCCTTGGGAGTATAGACCTGTTGTTAGGTTCCTTGGTTGATAGCTAAATGATTGTAATGAACTAATAAATAAATGTGAATGAAGATTTGTAGGATTTTTTGCTTTAGTATACTTCTGCTTCTCTGCTGCATTTATTTCCTTTACTTTTTCTATATTACTCACTGACAGTAGGGCACAGATCTCGTGGTGATTGCCTTCTAGGATTAGTCTGACACACTATTTGGGTCCTGATTTTCGGCCCAGACAGGTTATATGGTTGCAGGTGTTGATAGGGATTGTGGCCCTTCTAATTCAGGTGCATGATTTCTGGTTGGAGCAGGAGAGCATCAGACCGAGCTTAGGCTTGCGATGCTGCTGGAGTTTCTGTTTACTTTCGTAATTTGTTTTCAGTTGTATTTCATCATGTTGGTGTGTTGCTGCTTTCCTTAGATTCTTGTACCTACTGCATCATTATCATTATCATTATACGTTCATTTCTTCTGCTGTTTAGTTTCAATGTTTTTATGTTGTTTACTGGTTCCACTATTGACTATTATTTTCTCGCCTTGTATACCTTACCAAATGAGGGCATAGTTTCCCCAATAACTTACCTAGGCTCTCGCTACTAGTTGGCAGCCTTTGGCGTTTGGGGAAATTATCCTGAGGTCATGTGGAAAACCGGGTACGGGGCACTAGTGTAAGGGCTCCAGATTTGGGTCGTTACACCTAGAGTAGTAAAGATGAGTATTCATGCAACATGATATAAACATATAGATATATCGTGATTTGAAATGTTAATGATATGGTAATTTTTATTTCATGTGATATATATAAATGCATGTATGAATTATGAAATGGAATACTGGTTATATATAATAAAATAAACAAAATAAATTTCATTTAATGCTAAAACACTTGTAAGGAATTTTTAGAGAGACTACGAGTAAGTAGTTCTTTGTTGTTGTCACATATTGAGGTTTAACTTGCTATTATGTCCATTATTTTAAGGTTTTTTTTCTGATATAGAAAATGAATCCTAATCATCATTTAGTTAAGATACATGAGAGTGGAAGTCCTAAAACATTCCACACAAATATACCAAATATTCCTACAGATCCTATAGATCAGAAGGATGTTCATCTTTATGATAGATGCATATAGGTCATGTGTTCCCTGGAATGGGGGGTTGTTCACATTTGTCCGTCATTGTCTAGGTAGAAAAAAGAACTTTAACTTTATAATATGTCTACATTCAATGTCGTGAGAGTCCCTTAGGAAGTTGAGTTCAAGATCAAGTCATTATAGACAATATTCAAACACATCGATACACTCACTGATAGAATGGTGGAGTTCTCTGTATATATTCTTCGTGGTTTTAACAAGATTTTTGGGAAAATATTAAAAAAATATTTTCATAAATATGATTTATCCTAGAAGGAATTCATGGAAATGTTATTTATACAGTTATATCAACATACATCGAGAAATGATAAGGATCATAAGTTTATTCCTCTTAAATAAGAGATCCTATTAGTGATAGACTACACTAGATGATTAACCAACCTGTAGTACTTTAAACCACATTTATAAGCTAATGAGATCCCCATAGATTTACTTTTTCATAATGGGATTCACCGTGAGATCATGTCACAAGTGAAAATTTATAGAGTGAGTCGATTTTTAGATGTGATAAATATGGTACTCATTATGGAATAGAATGCAAGGGAGGCCCTGAGTAGTGACAAAGCAATTTCAGTGGGGTAAAATGGGATCTCTTCTTCTAGCAGAAAGATGCGCTATTATGATAGTTTTCTCTAGATAAATAGTGTGTACAATCGTTATGTTAGTTGGACACCATCTTAGGACCATGTTCAGTTGTAGTTCTATTAGTATGGAATGTTGGTCCACAAGAGAAATAAATTTCTATACCCCTATTTTTTGTTCTGTTATTGTGGCCAGCATTGTAATATTTATAGGTTTTGTGGGAAATTCTTATCATAGAGCAGTGGTGGGGGAACTTGTTAGGTACCCAAGTCTAGGAAGGACTTCGTGACCCCTCAATAGATCGATAGTTTTTGTTTTACAAGATGTTTATGTTGGCATATGAGACATTTTACCCTAGTGGTGGAACAAAAGTACTAGGTGGATGGAATAACTTAGGGGAGTCATATAGAGCCCAGGGAATATGGGACAGTTTGTTGCACTCTATGTAGACTACTCTGACTATTATGGATGTAGGAACCTCTCTCACCAGAGGTAAAATTATTATAACATATTCCATTGATTGGATTTTGTTTTATACAACAATATCTCATTACTTTTTATCTACTCCTTTTGAAAATTGGTTGGTTATAGTTTTTTAAGGAATTAATGGTACTTTGACCATCAATACACCATTGGTAGTGTGGTTAGAGAATATCAAACATTTTAAGGAATTTTCCCTATAGATTGTCTGTTATAGTTTATTTAAGGAACTATTATCATGTAAATTAAGCGTTTCAAATTGATTCTATGTAGATATTGGATAGTCATATACCAATGTTTTATAGACTATTACCAAATGATAGTTAACTTGTGTTCTCCTAAAAGAGGCATCCACTTTCACCATCTTGAGTGGGATATATAAGATGGTTGTACATTCCCAATTTATTTATAATAAATAGTCTTGTATCTCATATAATTGTTATTTCACTAGATTTTGGAGGAATTAAACAAGATTATTTTTATCTAGTGGTAGACCGTTTTTAGGATTTCTTTCACGATGAGTTATATGGGATACCATCAGAGTAAGAGATCCATTTCACGGTCAAGTTAGTTCCTAGATAAGACCCAATTTATATTCCACATTATAGGATGACAATAGCATATCTTTGAGAGTTAAAAGTTCAGTTAGAAGTTCTAGATGTTAAAATTTTCAAACATACTATTATTTTTCCGTGGGTATCTCTAGTTATTTTAACCAAGAATTATTATTTGATTTTTTAGTTATGTGTGGATTATTAGAGATTAAAATAGATGACTACCAAGAACCGATATATAAATATATGCATCAATGATATCATTGATCAACTGAGAGGTGATAAGATATTGTCTAAGATTAATTTTATATTTGGATACCTCCACTTGATTGTTAGACCATAATATATACCATAGAATGATTTTTGTTGAAGACATGGCATGTATTAGTTCATGGGGATGCCTTTTGGTTTCAAAATTACATTATAAGTATTCATGACATTGATGAATTAGATATAGCCTCATTTCATGGACCAGTATGTGGTGGTTTTTTTCAATGACATATTATTGTACTTCCTATCAGTTGATGTTCATTATCAGCATCCTTTCATCATCTAGAGTACATTTACAGGGAACTAGAATTATGCTATGCAAACCAATTATTGTTTATCGCTTGATAAAGTTCAAATGTTTGCAAATTTTATCCAAGTGGATGGAGTGTTACTGATATAATAAATAGTTCTATATATAGTAGCATAGATAAATAACAAGAATTTATTTTAGATTCTGACCCTTCTAGGTTTGTAAGGTTATTATCATTCCTTTGTCTGAATAATATCAAATCTGATATCAATGATGAATGGGTTGGACAAGAAAGGGTTGAAATATGAATGGTCAGATTCATAAAAGATTGATTTTTAGGAATTGAAGAAACGATTAACCTCAAAAAATATCCTCACTTTAAATGTTCCAGGTAAAGAATATATCTTGTAATATGATGCATCTGAAGTTGGAATTAGACCTATTTTGATGTAAAAGGATCCATTGGTTGTGTATGGCACAAAAAAGCCAATACCACATGAGAGTAATTATCTGAATCATGAATTGGAGTTAGCTACAGTGGTATATTCCCTGATATGGAGGAGACATTATCTTATGGGCGAGGGGTTTGTGGTATACATGAACAACAAGAGCCTTAGGTACATATTTTTTTAGGGGAACTAATCCTTCGACAGAGGATGTGGGTAGAGAATCATCAATAATTCTATATAGACTTGTATTAAACATGTGGAAAGGGAAATTTCATTTATGATTCCATGATCTAAAAGATATAGAGAGAGGTAGTTTAGGAGTCTTGATATGAGAGGAATATAACATCCGGCTTTTCAGATATGCATCAATATGTTTCTGAGTCATACGGAAGATTAGATCTCACATTAAGAACAATTATGTCATTGTTGTTAGACTGGATAAGGACTGGGAAATTATCTAATCTAGAGGGCTTAGTTATGAGGGAGAACTTATATAGTGGGGATAAACCATGAGGATAGTCTATTTGCAACAACAATTATCTTCTTTTCCAGGGCCTAGTATGGGTTCCTATAAGCATTCACATGGAATAAATGAGAGTGTTTCATCCATCTAGATGGGAATAACACCCTAAATTGACAAAGATGTATCATGATGTCTATAAAAAGTATTGGTGGATTGGAATAAAGAAAGAGATAACAAGATTTTAAGAGAAATGATTCACATGTCAGTAGGTGATGGTCAAATATCAGAGTCCTATTGGGAAATTTTAGACTTTTCCCACTCTAGAGGGAAATGTGATGATTTAACTACATATTTTTTGAATGGTTTACCCCTGAAATATCACTAGAATGATGTGTTTATGTACGATTGTGGATAAAATGATGAAGGTATAAAAATTATTACATACTAGGGATACATTCATAGTTGATGATCTGGGTAGTATTTACATGTGTGAGATAGTTTGACTCTAAATTGTTTTAAGGATTATTGTTTTTTATAGAGATCCATGTTCCATGATACGATTCTAAAATGATATTATGATGGATTAGGAATAATAGTTTTTTTTAGACCAGTCATCCTCATACTGATAGAAAATAAGAGAAGAATATATAGATCCTAGATGATATGTTATGGGCTTATGTTTTAGATTTCAGTGGTTCATGGGTGTATCATTAAGCACACGTGGAGTTTTTATATAATAAATGATTCCAAACAATGGTATAATTGGAATATTTCAAGGATTTTTATAGAAGGTTGTGTTCTTTGCCTCATTGTTTTCTCGTAGAAGGAGATATTTTACTTGTTGGACAGAATCTCAAATAGAATATGATTGAGAAGGATAATTTTATCCGGTGGCAGTTTAGGAAAAAACAGAGTAGGAATAAATTTTACAGTGACCATCAGAGAATACCTCTAAAGATTGAGGATGGTTCTCATTTTTTCATTCATGTTTTACCTAGGTTAGGTAAATTCTATATTAGGAAATAGGGAAATATGATGGCTTGGATTTCCAGTCCGTTTGAGATTGTAGAAATAGATGGTCTAGTATAATTCCAATTTTCCATTCCACAGTGATATAGTTCCATGCACACCATCTTCCATGTGTATCAGCTTTAAGGATATCATCCTAACCCTTATCATGTGATAGAAATCTGGGAGATCAATCATGGTTCACATTATCCCTTTTAGGAGAATCTTATATAGATTACGGATAAAAGAGAAATGTATATCTAGGATAGGACTATACATCTGGTTCGAGGGTAATGATGCATGATTATTTTCTAGAGAAGACCTTGGAGATGGATTCTGATTTGAAATAAATGTTGACATATTAATTTTCCAAGACCCCATAATGATTCTTATTAAAACCCAAGGATGATATTTTATATGGTGGGGATGATATAATTTAACTTCATTTATTTGGTATGTACCTCTTTGAGTTTTTGATTGAATGTCTTTCATTGGGTTCTTTTGTAATCATTAATACATCGTGGTAGAGTCTAATTCAGATATGGACATATTTTTTTGGTATAAATTACCTAAAGTTCATTCATGTGTATTTTTTAATTAATGGTCTCAAGGTATAAAAATAATTAATGAGATTATAATGGCTTCCCCTATGATTGGAAGGATTCATAGGTGGTTCTGTCTCTTTGGAAGAATATGTACTTAATTATGTTTTTAGAATATTTACACACCATGTAAATGTATTATAATACATGTAACTATCTTGAAGATGATGTTGTGAAACAGGTTCCGGACATCAAATAAATCCACTCCTTGGACATGGTTCATGTCATGTAATAATCATGGAGTTCAATTTTATGACAAGGAGTCATGTTTTTTTGGAGTAATTCTTAAATCGAAAATACAAGATGGGAAGGGGATTACACATCCTATACTTTTCAAATCCATTAGTTTTAAGAGTTAAGATCATGTGATTTATTCATTCATCCAATTAAAAGAATCCATATCATGATCCCTAGGTAATATTTAGGTGATTTTTGAGTTCCATCCTCTATCTCGGATACCCCGTTCAAGAGATTGATCTTTGGTGAGTTATTTTGCTTAGGTTTCCTCTTATCCTCATATGATATCTAGTTGTGGTAGTGGATCTATTGACTACATTTATTTTGGGTTTTGATCTTAATATGGTATGATCTAGGTTCTTCTTGAGATATTCTATTCCTTTATTCTATTTGGTGTTTCCTATTAGAGAAATTGTGTTGATCGCATGTTTAAGGTAGGTTGTATAGAACATAACCCAATAGTTTGTTTATTGGAAAACGAAGGGAAATATTTTAATTTCACAGATAGAACATGAACATTAATTTATTGATTAATGAAGGATGATAAATTATGGATTAGAATATCCCTTGGACCCCATTGGATTCAATGTTGTTTCACCTTTTCTTGTGGCTAACTATAGGGAGAGATAATGAATAATAAAAAATGAATTGGATAATGGAGTAAGGTGTAGATATAATTACATGATATTTCTAGTGATTAATCTATATAGAACAAATAGTTTAATGAATTATTGTTGTTGAAATGGATGGGGATAATTTGATATAAAATTAATGTGAAATTGAATAAAAAATGGTAATTTCCAAAATTAATCATCATGGATTGTGATATGGTATTGTGATATACTGGATATTATGATTTGTGTTATGGCTCATATGGTAGTGATTATATAGATGTAAATGCCCAGATACTAGAATAATTGTATAGAGGGATATTCCCTGAGGTAGTAATTATTATAAAGCATATTTGTACTAGTTTCATGCTGAAACAATTATATAGATGGATATTCCTGGTTGTTAAAATGATTATATAGAGTACACTACCCAGATACTGAAAACTATATATAGATGACTATGCCAAGATGATAAAATTTTTATATAGTGGGATCAGCCCAGTTGATGCTGAAGTTCTTATATTGAGGGATTTTCATGGAGGATAAAATGCTTATATGGAGTTCCATTATCGGTTTTCAGTTTACATAATGATTTTTTATTATGGTTGGCATAGTTTTGCAACAAGATAATAGACACACTGTTAGAAATTTTACTTTTTACAATGGTCCATTTGCGATGGGGTCCTGTTGCAAATGGCCCATCATAGAAAAGGGAATCCTAAAAATCTTTTTTTCAGATGGGTCATCATGATAAAAAACTATTTATGATGGGATATTGACCGATGGAAAATAGTTTCCCCCAAATTATTTATAAACACATTTGTGATGGGCCATCATATATTCTATTTGTGATGGGGTCCCCATCACAAAATGCCTCATTTTATATATTCTTCCTGAGATTATTTAAAAAAAATTATTTGTGACGACCTGTCTTAAACGGCCCATCACAAATATCATAATGAAAATAAAAAAAATAATTTAAAAAAATAATATTGTTAATAAAAATAAATTAATACTACAAAATAATAATAAATTAATATTGGAAAACAATAATTATAATGTTATTGTTAATTTAATAAATAATATTAATATAATATTAATAATATTATAATATTAATATAATATTAATAATATTATTATAATATTAATATTATTAAAATTAATAAAATAATAATACTAATATTAGTAAAATAATAAAATAATAATAATAATATTATTATTAACATAATAATATTATTATTATTAATGAAATAATAATATTAATATTAGTAAAATAATAAAAAATTATAAACTAATAAAAACCAAGATATTTATAATCCTATAAAAAATACAATAAAATAATAATAATAAATAAAAAATCAATAAAATTAATAATAAAATTAAATAAAGTAATAAAATAAAAAGTGTAATATTTGAAACAATATAAATAATATACTATATTGAATTGTAAAATTTTAATATTACAAATAAATACATTCAAAATTTTTATCATAAAAAAACAAAAATTTCACGGAGGTGGGGTCCTCTAAAGAAGCTGGACGAGATAGTTGAGGGAACTCAATCCCTAAACCACAATCCAGATATCGCATGTACTCTATCTGCTCCTACTACTAATGCTGCCATCGATGTATCTCTTCCACTTCCTCCTCCTGCTGGTGTCAAAGCTCTTCATGTTTCTGTTGCTACCATTGGTGCATCTCATACTACTGTCGTTGACGCATCTCCTCCTTCATGTTATGCATACTCTCTAGATCCTCAATCAGAGCCCGTATCTATTCCTAAAACTGTGTAGCATATGATGATGACTCTTCAAGAGCTCGTCTAGAACTGGATGCTGATATTGCAGTGCTACCATAATAACTCTCAAGCATCAATCGAGAGCCAATAAAAAACACGACCTTTCTCAAAGGCATACAAGGTTCCATGTATCCATACTTCCTCATCAAATCGATGGGCACTGGTCTGACCCACTGTCTCGGCCTGAGTCTCAATATGTGACTGAGATGTCATGAACTTATATAACTCATTCAATCACCAATTTAAATTAAAATATTTAAAATAATATTTGTAGTTAATTTAATAAAAACAAAGTATACTAACCAAAATATAATTCTAGAGATATCCTCTAATATCTCTAGTGACCAGATCATTATACATCTTCCTATAAATATCAAAGAATAAAACATTGGGTTGTTTGACTACCTATTTGAATATAAAATAAACCACTAAATTTAAATTTATATAAATTAAAAATAAAATAGAACTTACCATATGTTCCTTGTGCGTACTGAATGTATGACTACCAGCTCAATGGTCACATCATGTCTCCCCTAGTTTTTTCAACCTACTGATTTTCTTCTATTAAAATATTCACCCAACCAATGTGAACAAAATCCATCCAAAACCTGATATGAAATGTAATAAGGTCGGTGGGCATGACAATACTCATCAAACACATTCACTCATAAATTCATCATTTATTTTCATCACAAATTGTGGAAAAACTAAGAGCAACGCTCAAAAATTAACCCTTTCACATGCCTTTTAAATAGTTCCATGTATGCTCTCATTGATGAGATACCATAAAAAATACAAATAGATTATAGTAACAAGTTATTAATTAAATAAATTTCAATATAAATATTATTTATTGAAGTACTAGCCAATGATCAAAAATATGTTTCTGAATATAATTGGGAATATCATCTCAAGTGACCCATGATTCAAAAAAATAATTGTGCAATATAACACTCCATTGTCCAACAATGATATGTGAAAATATTTGAAAAAAAGAAAAATAATCAAACAATTATTATATAAATAAATTATTGAAAACTAACTAAATTACAAAGGTAAACAAACCTATACATGTGTGGATCAAATCCATGTTGTGTAAATCAATCTAGGATAGGATCAGGGATCATCAATCGGGCAAGACCACACCCCCTCCAAGTCCTCCAAAGACCACCAGCAGTTTGTGGGAAAAATGATTGATCATCCTAATCATGCAAAGGTAGATCAATCTCCTACAAATAGATCCATGTATATCTAAAACTTTAAATCACTGTTGTTAGAAAATAGTTAAAAACAACTATTATATATACATATATATTATATATTATTATGACCAGAATTTAACCATGTCAATTTTCATTTGCATCCCCATATTCATATCTAACTACGTAAATGTCTTCATATTCCTCCTTAGCATCATCATTTTCATTATGTGTTTATGCTTCATCTTCTCATTCCATTTCAAATTCACATGTAACATTATTAACATCATCATCACCATCATCCCTTAATCGTAGGGTGTCATTATTGATATTCGTGCCTCTTTATGAAAAATATGGATTTGGAGAAGTCTCTTGAAAATTTTAAATTCCTTTTACTTTAGTGGATCTAAATTCACATTGAGTAAAATAATTTCCTGATATTTAATTTTTATTATGCTCCACCAATCACCAAACTCTTTTGATATAGTAGAGTAATTAGCATAATAAAATTTATGTGCTTTATGATCCAATAAAAATAGTTCAATTTCTTCTTAAATTCTTTTATATTTAATATTAATGATTCCATGGTTCGTATGAACACACAAGCCTCTCTTGGTATCCATCGACTGACAATTAAACATAATTATATAATTATGTATCATATAACACAATTCAATAATTTTTTCCAACATGCCATAAAATTCTAATTAAATTGGTCAATGATGAGATCCTCTTAAGAAGACAACACTATTCATTATTTTTTTAATTCCCTATTTTTATGTGTATAAAATCAAAAACCATTCACGACGTATTCATTATAATATTTAACCATTTTGGATGGAGGGTTACTCAAGGCACACAATCGATTATCAATTTTATTATCATGTTGAGATACATATTTCTTTTAAAATAATTATCAATATAACAAGTAATAAATTGATTTTATATGTCAAACGATAAATAATTTATGGTACAAGTTATTGAAATCGGCATGAAAAATTATTTTTCTGATGTTCTTCCAGATCAGTTTCTATAATATTTAGAAGTTGTTTCTTAATATGATTATCATATAACCAAAAAATAAAATAATATTAACTTATTATAAAAGTGATTATAGAATAATTTATAGGATCACTCATAGTAAAAATGGTTTTATTTATTCATAGTTTATCAGGACATCTGTTTGAGGTCTATGATGTTCATCATTTAAATATAGTTTTCATGAACACAACTAAATATAAGTTTGGTCAGATTAAAAATTGATAATTTGTTTCTCATAACATCATAAAAAATTTACTTATTATAGCCCTTGTTTTTGTGTTTTGATGGATATTTATATTCAAAAAAATGAGAGCAGAAAAAAAAAGTTTCTTCTTGCAAATAAGCCTCTACAATTGGTACATCCACAATTGATTTGTTATGTGTTTTTATTCAATTAATGCATGTATCTAACAAATGGTTAAATCCATCAAGAATTGAACTAGACCTCAATATTTTTATTCATGTAGAACATATAACATGAAATATTCTATTGAGTCAAAGAAAGCCACTGGGATGATTTTTTCTAGTATACATAAAATTAAAACAACATATTATAGAAGTATTATTAGTGCATTGTGGGATGTTTTTTCCTCACAAATGTCTCGGAAAATATATGATATTTCTATTATTTAATCCCAAGTCAAATAATTCAACAAATATCTTGATCTAATCAGCAAAAAGTTTTTCTATTATAACATGACATTCAAGACTTTTTTATCTAGTAATATTTACATTTTTGAAACATCTTCAAATATTTTATGTATAACCATCTGGAAGTCTCAAATCTCTAATCCACTGATAAAATAATATTAGATTTTCTTTGGATAGTGTATAAGATTTTTTTGGCTTCATTAACATCGGTGATCAGACATTTTAAAACAGTTCAAGTTGTTGTCTCTTTCAAATTTGGGCAATATCTAATTATGCCATTACATTATCATTGGTTTTACCTAGTGTATCCAAATATATATGTAATAAATTACCAAAATAGTTCTTATCAATATGAATTTCATCAATCATGTGATATACTAACAAATCATTTCAATATTAAATATCCTAATAAATTCTCTATCTTATACAATTGTGTTCTTTCCCAAAGACATCAATTTTTTATTAGTTTATTTTTTGTCCAAATTTAATATGGGGCAATGAAGAGAAAATTGATTTTGCTTCTAAAACTGATATCACTATTGGAGATTCAGTTCTTTCAATACTGCCTTTTCTGAAATGATATTCTTTTCTCCAAAAAGGATGATCATTTCGAAAAAATATGTAATGATAGTAATTTTTTTACTATTGAAGAGAAAAAATGCTTTAATGTCTCAAAAATAGTACATACATGATTTTTGACCATTTGTACTCTATCCAAATAACATTCCATATGCTGGGAAGTCAATAATTGTCCACATCAATGCAGATTTTAGTAAGAAATTCTGTTTCGCAACAACATCAAATGTACTAACACAGTTACTTCCCAATGAATTTTACTCTATAATTAATGGTTTCAAATAAAAATAAATATTCTTTTTTTGAAGTCATGGAATTAATAAGATCAAAAATATGTATGGCTCCTTCATAAATATCCAATAATGTAAATTATATGGAGTTTTATAGATAGGCCAACATGAACAATGACTATCTTAACAACCAAATAGAAAAAAACAATTAGTTGAAAGACCGAATCACATGTTTCAGGATTCTAAAGAAAAATATGGATTAAATTTGCGAACATTCTTCCATGAATCATCATTAGAGGGATGATTTATGCTTTTACCAGTTGAAATATAGGTTTTGTACCATGATATCAACGTCGTTGTGTTCTAACACATAAATTGACTCTTCAATCCAGGTGTAAGTGGGAAATATCTCGACTGTTTTACAGGAATTAATCCACAATTTTCTAGTTGATCCAATTTATACCATAGTTTTAAACATGTGGTACAAATTTCTTAATGAGACATTTTCGTTATAATACATTATGTCATTATTTTAACATGCATGAAACTACTAATAACCAAGAACCATATTATGAAACATCCTCCTGCTCATATAGAAATTTTTTAGCACCAATTTTCCTTCAAGTAAAAGTGTTTTAATCAAAGAGAATATCTGATCAATACAGCTATTTAAAATTCCATTATCTAATTTAATAGCCATACATTTTTCAACTACTTCATATTTTCTTATCTTATATCTACGATATAAGACTTCATCCATGGATGTCAAAAAATCATAAAATTGAGATGCTTCCAACTTAGGAGTTAAATCAATATCATCTTGAGTATATGTTCGTTGAAAAGATGGACCTGCCACATCATGTAATAAATTTTAAAACTGTGATGGATCTAGAACCAAATAATTATTATCTCCTCTAAAACTATGTTCACTCTATTTATTTAGAAAAAAATAATCTGTTTGAAAACAAAAAATTAATAAATGCAATCTGATATTTTCAAATATGTCAAACATCCTAATAACACATTTCTTCGAAGTACATTTAATTTTCCCTTCTAAGTTTTTTAATGATGTAAATGATAAGAATGCTTCTAAATAATAATAATTTATACTAATTACACCTAATTATTAGTAATTATAGCTAATTTCTTTTAATTAAAGTCAATTATGAGGAGCACAATTTCTAGTAGATTGGTGGCATCTCTTTTTCTCGCCAGCAAATCTACTTTCAACGTTATCCGACTAAAATCACAATAAAAAATCTACTCTGATGTTCAAATATCTATTTTCGTATACATAAGAATGGAGAACAGGGATGCCTCACCATGCTATTCTCCATTCATATCCATATAAAAATGGATATTTGAACATAGAAGTAGATTTTTATTAGTGAATTTAATCAAAGAAATATATAAAAAGATGACTCTTCAGGAAAAAGACCCTCTTTTGACCGACTGCTAATCTCCTTTCAACATTCTCTCACTAAAATTAGGGTGAAAGTCTACTTTGACATATGCCTATCAATTTTCATGAATATAAATATGGTTATCCTTATGTTTGAGTATATTTTTCATAGTGATTTCAATAAAATAAATTTTCAAGGAGACGATCCGTCGAGGAAAATGAATACTTATAATCTACTAAAATTTAAGCAAATTTATTGCAAAACATTGCAAAGTAATTCGAATTATTGTGAATGATTCCTAACTATTTTAAATTATTCCTAGTTAATACTAATTAGTCTTAACTAATATAAATTATTACTGATTAATCATATTTGTTATTAATTAATCTTAATTATTACTAATTAATTCTAATTATTACTAATTAATTTTAATTATTTCTAATTAATCGTAATTATTCATAAATATTCGTAATTATTCCTAATTATTCCTAATTATTACTAATTATCCCTAATTATTCCAAATTATTCTAAATTATTTCTAATTATTCCAACATATTATTATTTATTACTAATTATTTCTAATTATTCCTAATTATTCATAAGTATTCCAATTTATTCAAAATTAATCCTAATTATTCATTATTATTAAAAATTATTCCAAATTATTCTTAATTAGTCCTAATTATTACTAATTATTAATAATGTTTTCTAATTATTAGTAATTATTATTAATATGACTAATTATTACAAATTATTACCAAATATTACTTATTAATACTAATTATTACTAATTAATTCTAATTACTAATAATTAATCCTAATTATTACAAATTATTCATAATTATAACTAATTAATCCCAATTATTACTTCTTAATCTGAATTATTACTAACTAATTCTAATTATGAATAATTAGTCATAATTTTTATAAATTAATCCTATTTATAGCTAATTAATATTTTTCATTTATAATTATTACAAATTATTACCAAATATTTTTAATTAATACTAATTAATACTAATTATTACTAATTAATCCTAATTATTAGTAACTAATCCGAATTATTACTAATTAATCCTAAATATTACTAATTAATCATAATTATTACTAATTATTACTAATTATTCCTAATTATATCTAATTATTCATAAATAACAATAATTAATCCCAATTATCCCTAATTATGCTTAATAATTTTTAATTATTCCAAATTAATCTGAATTAATCCCAATTGATCCAAATTATTCTGAATTATTATTAATTCTTACTAATTATTCCTAATTATTAATAATTATTTGTAATTAATCATAATTATACATAATTGATACTAATTATTTTTAATTAATAAAAATAAATAATTATTATTTTTATTTAACAATAATTATTATAATTTATTCCTAATTATTACTAATTATTTCTAATTATTTATAATTATTACTAATTATTTATAATTATTACTAATTATTCTTAATTAAATCCAATTGTTACTAGTTATTTCTAATTATTACGAATTATTTCTAATTAATACTAATTATTACTAATTATTCTTATTTAATACTAATTATTATTAATTATTACTAATTATTACTAATTATTACTAATTACTACGAATTATTTCAAATTATTACAAATTATTACTAATTATTCTTAATTATTACCCATTATTCCTAATAATTTCTAATTATTGATAATTATAGATAATTTCTATTAATAATTTATAATTATTGTTAATTATTCATAATTATTGAAAATTATTTATAATTATTACTAATTATTAAAAATTATTTCTAATTATTCCTAATTAATACTAATTAATCCTATTTATTACTTATTATTACTTATTAATCATAATTATTACAAATTATTGTTAATTATTACTAATTATTACTGATTATTTTTAATTATTCTTCATTATTCCTAAATATTATTAATTGTTCCAAATTATTACTATTTATTCCTAATTATTACTATTTATTGATAATTATTACAATTGTTTCTTAATTATTTCTATTTATTTTTCAAGTATTGTTAATTATAACTAATTTTTCCTATTTTTCTTAATTATTACAAATTCTTTTCAATTATTCATAACTAATCTTAATTATTTCAAATTAATCCTAATTATTCCTAATTAATCGTAATTATTCCTATGTATTTCCAATTGTTTTTAATTATTCTCAATTATTACAAATTAATCCTAATTATTACTAATTAATCCTAATTATTACTAATTATTATTATTTATTATTATTTATTTCTAATTATTACAATTTACATCTAATTATTACTTTTTTACGTCTAATTATTATTATATATGAATATTTATTTTAATATATTATTTATTAATGCTAATTTTTAGTAATTATTAGTAACTATTTCTAATTATGACTAATTATTATTTATTTTTCTAATTAATACAAATGACTACTAAATAATAATAATTAATATAACTATTAGGTATTTGTAAATAAATAATGAAAAATACAATGATGTATCTATTTCTAATTTAATTTAATTGCAGCTAATTAAAAATAATTATAGCTCATATCAAATAAAATAAATTACCTAAAAAATTAAAAAATAGATAAACACCTTAAAACAAAATCTTTCAGAAGATTTACTATGTGAATATTGCTATTATTTAAAATTTTTAAATTAAAATTTTTTTGAGGGAAAATATAAGTAGAGAGGGAGAGAGAGAAGAGAATGGTGTGGAATAAGAGGATAAACTGACGGGGGTATATATAGGATAGATTAGTTGTGATTTGTTAGTTTACGGTGGGACCCTTCGTAAATACCTAGCCCATATTAATTAGGTGTGGCGGTTAAAAAAGTATATGTGACGGGCTTAAAATCACGTTGCACATACCCTTCCTGTGGTTTGCCAAGCAAGTCACACTAATCTTGTTGTGACACGTGTCATCTACCTATCACAAATAAGTAGTTATTTGCGACGAGCAGAGGGTCCGGTTGCAAACATTTCCTTCCAATGGACTATTTGCGACAAGACCCTTCCCCATCATAAATATTCAATTTTCTCGTAGTGATATCTCGACATGGTTATGAAGAAGTTTTTTTTGTTATACTGTATTATTTTTCTAATTAATAAACTTTTTTATCATTTTATTTCATCCACATATTATGGAATATGTTTTTTTGGAAACGATGGTGTTGGGAAACTGGGTTTTAATCACACCCTATTTGGGTCACTGTTTGGTACTCGAGAACATTACCTCGATACACATTTGGATAAGGGAAATAGACATTGTTGCTGATTGTTTCTTGTTTGATGGGATGTAATTTTGTGATGGGGCCAACATATTGTTTAAGACTAGGGTTTTTTCAGTTCTCTTTATCTTAAATGGTTCTTTTATTTTTATTACTTCAGATTGACTTTTTGATATATTTCAACATGTCATTATATGATTAATCATTATTTATTTATTAGTTCTTTCCTTTCCATTCCAATTGTATATTGTATTGTTTCCTATATTTTAATACTCTGATATTGATGATTATTTTTTGTGCCAACTATGTTGTAACTCTGTTCTTGTGTGTATAGTATCCCAATATATTCATCACACACGCTCTATATGTCGACATCCTCAGGTGTACTGGGAGGCAAACTTAAGTTCCCATAACCAACCAGATTTGGAATCATGAGAGTGTTCCGAATCGTGGTACATTATATATATTTAATTTTTATAATATTTATATCATTAATAACATTTTAAATATGATTGAACTAAAATCAAAGTACATAACTTCTAACGGAAAACAAACTTGAATAATTAAGAAATTAACACCCAAAATAATGATTACAATAAAAACATTGTCAATAATCAGGTGGTAAAATGTCATAAATGAATTGTATATTAAATTATAGACATGTATATGGTTGTTTTATATATGTATTATAAATATAAATTTATTATACATGATGTTAAAAGCACTGATGGGGATATTATATCTTAGGGTAAGGGCATTCATCATAATGTCCACTCCATAGTGAGTTATTTTGTATTATGAACCAATTTACCTATGTTGTATATATAACTCCCCTTTTATTATTTTAACATGAATAAATATTTATTCACGATGATTAATTATTCAATTTTTTATAGTCTTTCAAGTAGAAGTTTTAAAAGAATAGATTATATTATTTCACTTTTTGATAATGTATATTTTTATCAATACTTTTTAAAATTATTTTTTATAATTAATTTTAAATTTATAAAAAAAATTATTATGGTCATTTTATGTCATCATTGAATTCTTATGGTGTAAAAGGAATATTTATATTTTAAAATATCATTTTCAACTATCATTATAAATGAAAAAATGATTTTATTAATGTATACAATGTTAAAAACATTTACCACCTCTATAAACAGTTTACACTATTCACCTTGAAGTACATGTTTTAAATGGTTTTAATGATTTTAATTGGATGTGAAGAGGAAAAGAAGGAAATAATCACACTTAACAACTCCAATGATATAATCATGTACATAAATATTGATAGATCCCCCACTGATAACAATGACACTTATTTAGAAGTTGAATTGTGCATGAAAATTAGTGACTTGGTTCCCTTTAAGAATTTTGAGCAGTTGTAGATTGATGGACCACTGCCTAAAAATGATTAGGTGAGTGATATTATGGTTATCACTAGTTTCACAACAACATTTTATGAAAAATAAAAGTAGGAATAATGGATTCTTGAAGAGGCTAGAGAAATGTCTCTGCATGAAACTTCTACCATAGATTCAGAGGATTGAAATATTGCTACATTTGGAGTCATATATGATACACACATAAATATGATATAGTCCAAAAAATATTATGGGTGAAATTCCCAGAATTATTGAGTTTAAAGGATCAACCTTTATTTTTAAGAATATGGAATCCAGTAGTACATCAGAATTATTAAGAAAATTATTTGAAAAAATAATGGGATTACACTCCATTTCTATATTAAAATGAAATCCTTTTTATAGAACTAGATGGGTATATACAACCCTAATAATATTAGTTCATTATGGGTTTCTATGTGGACCCATAAACTTAATTTGTTTGGGTTGTCCGAACCCAAATAATATCCCCCCCGAATATGGTTCTTTACAAACATGGTGTTATCACATATTGGGTGGGAATTAGTCTAACGATGATGTTAAGAAATTATGGGATCTTGTTCATGAGGGGTTTGAAAAACCCCCTCTCTTCAATTAAAATTATCATATTATCATTTTCACCATTAAATAAGTTACTAAGAACAATTTTTGTTTTGTTATGTATTCCTTTAATAGTTACTAGGAAATTATACATCTATGGCAAGAAATATATTCTATCTACAAGACTATTGTTTCTGTATTGTATTTACTTTGTGATTTCAACTCTATTATTAATGATGATGAAAAAATAGGAAACTGGTATAACATGATTTTTTTAGAGATTTTAGTGCTCACATTGAGAATAATAAACAAACTTAGTTAATTATGACGGGATCTTTGTGCACTTGGTACAAGAGATTTATTAACAGAATATAGGCTTGTAAAATCGATAGAGTGTTTTTTGATGATGCCACACTAAATCATTGGAGACCCATTTCTTGTGTTTCACTTCTAAAAATTAATTCTGACCATCACCCTATCATAATTATAATACTTTGTAATTATGCGAATCTCCCTCTACCTTTCAGATTTAAAAATGTTTTTTCTCATCACCCTGATTGCATGAAGCTGGTTGAAGATGTTTTCACCATGGTGGAATTAACAAGAAATTACTTGTCTCGCGTCGTGAATGTATAATCCCAGATATCTATATAATAATAAATTTTCATATTTTTTAATATTATTAAAAAATATATTTATTTAATGTTAAAAATATTCTTTATCTGATAGCGTACTCGACATGCAACAATGGGTTTCTCAAAAATCTTATATTCCACAAAATGATAAATTATACAAAAAAATACAATAATAATATTATTATTGTTTTAAATGGTTGTTAACTCCTAGAAATTTAATTTTAAGGAACATATGGAATTAAACATATTATTATTTTTCATTTTTGTTAAATTTTTTTACATTTATCCAATTAATATTAGAGGATTAAAATGATAATTTATCCAATTTTAAGCATTAAATACTCTAATATTTTTAAAGGGTTGGTTTACAAACCAATTAATTGAGAACCCGTTAAAAATATAGTTTTGACACCCTTATATGTTCTATTGGACAAAATAAATTCTTTTTAGAAGAATAACATCATAATTTACTTTGGTTAAATTTTGGTATTTTTCTGAAGAAATTCATATTTTAAAGAATAGTGAAAATTACTGCATTTTAATACAAATCTGTCTTTTCATCTAATTTACTAATATTGTTAGATTTTCCTTTTAAATGTTATTAAAGTGTAATTGGGTTAGGTTATTATTATTTAATCCAATTATGGCCATTGAATGTAATTTTACATTTAAATTGGATATAAACACATGTCAATATTTGGATAGATTTTACTTCTTTAAAACGAGTTTTTTAGTTTTGACAATGGAAATTTATTTTAAATTAATTACTGAAACTTTTTTGTTTTGAATTTGAAAAAATGGATTCCATATTTTTAATTATAAGGTCCAAATCTTGTGAATATATACACTTTATTTTTTGACATAATGAATAGTAACTTGAGTAATTATTTTATTTACCATGGTCAAAGGGTAACTATGGTAAATATGGGTAATAAAATAAATTTATTATAATATTAAACCACTCTAACACATTTTTTAATCCTATTGTATGAGATATTTCTAGCCATGAACATCCTTGTATCAATTTTAGGACAAAATAGATCCATTTGGGAGTCAAAATGATATTTTATAATAAATAATTTAAAATAAAGAAAAAACATAACATAAACATGTATCTTTTTACAAAAAATGATTATTATAGGGGGTTATATAAGTGATATCATAAACTATAAATATTCATTAGAAATATAAGAAAAGATTAACTATAACATGATATCTTATTTATAATTTATAGACATTAAATAAATGTATTTAATTATTATACAATGAGGATGCAATGATTGATTCAGAAATAATGTATTCAAATAATTGATTTTATAAATATTAAAATAAATTTAATTTACTATTTTTATGTCATCCACCAATTTTATGGATGATACTGATATATTATTTTTGAGAAAATTCATTTTTTAAGTAATCACGTTGTTATGAATTTTTTAAAAAGTCAAATATGAATAGTTTCTAAAATTGACATCATTCATAACATAAATCATTATATATTATATTAAATGCTTTTAAATTCACAAAAAAACATAATATTTTTCCAGATGGTAAATATAAGTCCAAATATGCCATAAATAATTTTTTTTGTCTTTTGACATGATATGGTAATAACAAATAGCCACAATGTGTAAATAACAAGATAATACTATAAGATTAAAAAGTGTAAAATAATGGTTAAACCAAAAAGATGAAGAATAAAAAATATATTGAAATGGTTTGAAAATTATTGGATGATGAATATTTGAACCAAAATTAACTTATATTATAATTAAATGAGTTTTTTACCATATGTAATCATAATTGAATTTATAATAAATGAATATTTCAAGACCTTCCTAAAGTGAACCTCCTCTCTCTAATAAAAGGCCCCCACCTCTACCCACATAACTCACACCTCCTGAACCCCTTGGATCATAAAATTTTTATTCAAATATGCTCCCCACATCCCTACCTTACTCATGGAATACATACGCTGGGAATAAGGCAATTCAAGATAGCCTTTTGGCTCTAATCAAAAGAAGTTACACGTTTTAGAGGCAGTGTCTTCTCTAACGTTCATCGTCATTATTTTACTTCTCAAATCCCTATTCTCTTATTATTATTTGATTAAATAACAAAAACAGTCTAATAAATATACTAGGATTTTTTATGAGAAGTATTTAAATGAAACTTACACACACATTCATCTAATGTGTACAGACATACTCATTCTGTGTACGATGCACTACATCCTCATGAAACGATGATTGTTCAATTATCCCCTACCACCTCTCATGGTGTAAATTATAACGGAACTATATTTATATATGATATAAATTATATCTATATTGTTTCTATTGTTATGTTTTTGTTATTTACATCATACCTTTATGCTTTCCATAATGTGTAAATACTATATTTTCATTTGAGGAAATGCGGACTACCGCCTCTCAATGTGATATGACTCGTTCATTCCAAACATGGAACATATAAAGTATGTAATTAATGAAATTACGTAACATATATAACATAGATATTATAATTTAATTATAGTATACATATATATCATTTAGTTTTCATTTCTTTAATATTAAAAATAAATGAAAGTATTGTTCATGCATACGTACGGTCTACCATCTCTATGAACGGTGCATTTCATTTTGTATCTCCAAATGTTATAGAATATTCTAAATAAATATATACAATATATATATATATATGATATTTTAATCATTAATAATATCTTTTATATAATGGTATTTTTACCACATGGATAATTTGTAATTATAATAATTTCATCTTTAAATCAAGTACCAAACATTGAAAAAATGTCTGATATGAGCATGAAGAATTATATTATTGTTATATAAAGGTAACAAGTGATACAAAATGAATAATAAACATGAAAATTGTTTTTAATCAATTATAAATTAACTTATGTTTATTATTCTGGGAGATAAAGAAAAAAAGGCAAGTCAGACTCAAGCTATGGTACTTCATCTAAGTCTCATTTCATTGAGGAATATTTTTATGTTGTGAACCACATTCTTTTATATGATGTATAAACCACATTAACATTTAATTTCATTAAAAGGGAATATTTTTTCTACAAATCATTTTACTAAATAAAAAAATGAATGTTCCTTTTAACATACACAACAATAATGACCTTTCTGTCGTTGTGATCATTATTTGAAATTTCGCCTCCAAAACAAGCCATAATGTTTTTAAAAGGAAAATAAATACCATACATCATTTTTAATTATTTTGGAATTAAAAATGGTTTTGTTAAAGAAATGATTTTTTCAATATCCTGAAATGATATATTGTGATTGCAATGTAGAAATGTTATATTTTCATTAATCTTGTTTTATGTTTTTTTATTTTGTTCTAGTTCTTGGGCATTGTTTACATATACGTGCGGTTCCATGATAAAAATAGGGTGAGTGAGCCCGCGACAGATCTCCAATTCATTGGGTAATGAGATGAAGGTAAATAGTAATGTATCTCCTAATATATTAATGGAATATACTATGATGGGTATTCCAAATGTAACTATGAATGTTACTCCCTATGTAGCTATGAAAGATATAGAGTAGATGTTTTGGATGCCAGAAATTACCATTATGACTCTTGATTTTCTATGAGTTATTAATAAATCTTATAATTTTATAAGGTATGTTAAATATCTTATGTTTTATGAGTGAAAAGTATGATTTCATAGATTTGTATGTAATGGTAGACTAATGTTTTCTTTATTATTTTATAATCCTTACTATATTTTTTTCCTCATCCCATGTTTTTGAATTATTTTTCATAGGGTATTATAACGGGTAAGTGAAAAAATGAATTCAATATTTTTTATATCAGGAAAAGAATTATTGTTTTCTTTACTGAGTTTTATTGTTGTGAAAAAATTGGATAGAGTAGAAGTGTCTACATTGTAATTTTTTGGATACAATGTAATAGTTATTGCCTAATTATCTAAAACTATTAACTAGAAAAGATCCAAAATGTCGAATTCATGAAATAACTCAACATTATGTAATTTTTAAGGCTGCAACCTTATAGTTTTTATTAGAGGTCGATTTAGAAAAATTTAGGAGATTTGGTATTGTTGAATTAATATACATAAACTATTTTTACATTATGGTATGATTGAAATGATAAAGAATTTTTATATAACCATGTTGCTTCATCTATGATATGTTTGTGTCAAGAATGGTTTTCCACAGAGGAAACATGGCAAATATGATGGGACAACAACATGAGGAAAATAACCTACCAAATCATTAACTAGAAATGGTATGAATCAGAACTGAATAGTTTGTTGTAGTAATGGAATTATTGACTCAGACTATAAATGGTGGTGGTTTCCATGAATGAGATTATCAAGATCAACCACAATAGATCACGTCGTTAGTGTATAATTTCATAATAAACATCCCCCATAATTCATAGGATAGTCTGGCCCTGTCCCAGCTTAAGGGTAGATTAAATCACGAGAAATGATTTTTGATTTCATGGGATGTTCATAACATCAAAAGGATATTCTTACAATTTACAGTTTTGATGTTGAAGATGATCAGTGGTGGTTGATGGTTAAAAATATCCGGGATAATGAGGATATTGATGCTCTTGATTGGGATGCATTCAACAGTATGTTTCTTGAGAAATATTTTCCTAAGGAAGTTCGACTTAGGATGGAGAAAAATTCTTGGAATTGAGGAAGGAGAATGACTTAGTGGCTAGATATAAAGAAAAATTTACTCCACTAGAAAGTTATACTCCAAAGTTCATATGGGATATTGAAAGTAAAATAAATCATATTTACTCAGGATTAAAGACAATGTATCGAAGGGATTTAGCTTCTTGTGAGTTCAGAAGTAATGAAAAACTTTTTCGATGTGCGAGGAAGGATGAAATTGATTTTTTGGAAGATCAGGTGTTCATTAATAAAAAAAAATAATAGTTGAAGGTGGCATGTGAATGGTAAAACCTCTACAAAAAAGTATACTAGTAAAACCCATAATTTTACAATTTTTGAAAATTGTGGTGAAAAGTGAACTGGGGAATGCCTTTTTTATTTTTGTAAGTTCTTTTGATGTGGTAAAATCAGACATAAGGCATGTAATTGCACTAAAAAAACAGGGGTGGTGGAAGGATAAAATGTTATTAAATGTTAGTAAAATTTATTAATTGAAATGAAGTGGGTTATTATGCAAATAAGTGTCCAATGAAGAACCCAAATGATGGAAAAAATTAATACAACAAGAAGAAAAGGGTGGTGAAATCCTTTGAAACTACTTCAATAGATGTTGTTCCATCAAATGAAGTAATATCATGTATAAAGTTTGTTTATTAAGATTATACTAATGGGTTTTTTATCTTGGGAATACACATTATTTAATTTCTGAGAATTTTTATTGTAAATTGAAATTTTTGTCTCAAGATATGAATCATGAACTTGTGTTAAAAACACATAGTGGAAATTTTGAGATAAAAAGATATTATAAGAAAATTTATGTCCTTTTCCATGGAAATAATCTACCTATAAAAATTATTATTTTTCCTCTAGTATATTTTGATGTAATTCTAGGTATGGATTGGATTTCAATATATTATCATATGATTGACTGCAGAGCTAAAGATGTTTCTTTTTAGAAATAATTACATTTTTATACATGAATGAAACCTTAATTTTGATAACATATCATAAAGATGAAAATCTAGTAAAACATTGAAATGAATATTACCTTACACATATTTTTGAAAAAAATTAACTATTCATATTAATGATGTGCTAGTGGTAAAATGAGTATCTTGATGTATTTTAGTATATTTTCATAGCATAATACCTAATTGGAAAGTTGAATTTATGATTGACTACGTTCCTGACATTAATCCAATTTCAAAACTCTCATATCGAATGTCTTAAATTGATCTTTTAGAGTAAAAGAAGAAGTTACCAATGTTATTAAATAAAGTTCACATTCGAACTAGAACGCTACCATGGGGTACTCTTATCTTTTTTTTAAAAATAATGGTGGTTCAATGAGTCTTTTCATTGATTACAGATCCTTAAATACCATCACTGTTGAGAAAATGTATCATTTTCCACATATTTATGACTTGTTTGATCCGCTCCAAGGAACTCAACATTTTTCAAAGATATAATTGAGTTCAGGGTACCATCAGTTGAAAGTAATAGAAGATAAAATTTTTAATAAAACATTTCAATATAGATATAACCATTATGAATTTGTAGTTATGCTTTTTGGTTTAACCAAGGCACCTGTTGTATTCATGGATCTTATGAATAGAATTTTAAGTGAGTTCTTTGATTAGATTTTGGTTTTGATTATTGATTATAATTTGGTATATTATAAACATAAATAAGAGCATGAATGCCATTTAGGGTTTTCTTGAAACCCATAAATGAAAAGAATATGTATGGGAAATTCAACAAGTGTGAGTTTTAGTTTTAACAAATTTAATTCTTAGGCCACATCATTTTTAAAGATGGAATTACAGTTGATCCTACAAAAATAAAATTTGATGAATAATGGCCAACACCAAAAAATATAACTAAGATTCGTAGTTTTCTTGGTTTAGTAGGTTATTATATGAGGTTTGTTGAAAAATTTTCATGGTTATCTATCCAACAAGATATGTTAACTCGAAATGTTTTTAATATCATCTGGACAATATAATGTGATGAATGTTTTCAAGAATTGAAAATAAGATTGGTGAATGCTTTAGTTTTAGCACTATAATCTAGGAATAGTGAATTTTTTATCTATTTTGATTCTTCATTGAAATGATATGTTTGTTACCAAATGCATAATGATCATGTAATTTCATATGTATCAGGTCAATTGAAAACTCGTGAGTTAAATTACCCTACACGTGAATTAGAATTAGCTTATGTTGTTTTTTCAATAAAAATTTTGTGGATTCATTTGTATGATGTAAAGTGTGAAATATATACTAATAAAAATGTTTGAAGTATATATATTCACTCATAAATAATTAAACATGAGACAGAGGATATGGATAGAATTAATCAAATATTATGATCACACGATTCATTTCCATATTCTAAAGGAAAATAAAGTGGCTGATTCTTGGAGTTGAAATAGAAATACTATATTAACCTTGTTATATTTCGAACGAGATCCTTTGATATTTTAATTGAAGAATTCTATATTTGAATTTGTTGGTGTAGGGAATTAATATCTTTTTTTGGTGGAATTGAAATCCTCTCTATCAGAAAGAATTTATCAAGGGAAAAAAGAAGATAGTGACTTACCGAAAATGGTAGAATTGGTTTAGAAGGGTATGTTACCTGAATTTAACATTGATAAAGACTGAGTTTTGAGGATTGAAAATAGATTATGTGTTCCTTGTTATTCAAATTTTAAGAAAGAGTTATTATGTAAAGCTAATAGTTCTCCATGTGTAGTTCTTCATAGAAATACTAAGACATACAGATATATTTGAGAGTATTACTAGTGGGGTGGAATGAAAATAGACATCATCGACATTACCCTAAAATGTTTTATTTATCGATATGTTAAAGAAGAGTGGTAGTTACCAAAAGGGATGCTTCAGTCTTTTCCAATTTCAGAGTGGAAATTAAAAAATATATCCATGGATTTCATAGTGGGATTACCAAAGACTTCTTGATGTAACAGTTAAACAAGAGATATTAATTATTTCTTGACTAAATATGATTATTTTCTTTATATTTAAGATACTCTGCCTCTATATAATCTTATAGATTGTATACTAAATATTTAGTCAGGTTACATGGAGTTAACTTATCAATTTTATCTAATCGTGATACCATGTTCACTTTTTACATTTGTAAGGGCCTTCAGAAGCCATTGGGTACTGAAAAAAAATTTAGTACAGCTTTTCATCCACAATCAGATGGGTGGTTTGAAGGAACATTTAAAAAATTATAATATATGATATGTCCTTGTTCAATTGATTACGAGGGATGTTGGGACCAACATCTTTCATTGTTTGAGTTTTCTTATAATAACTGTTTTCATTCCAGTGCACTGATTGCACCATTTGATGCATTATATAGAAGGATGTTTCAAACTCCAGCTTTTTGGGATGAATTTGGTGAAATAAAATTTATGGTACAATAATAGGTCGAATAGGTGTGAGAAATATTTCAATTGATTTAGAAGAACGTGAGAAAATCTCAAAGTAGACAGAAAAGTTATATAGATAACTGGAGGAAGGATATTACTTTTGAGGTAGGTGATCTTATATTTTTCAAAGATTATCCATGGAAAAGTGTGATGTGTTCTGGTAAAAAGGAAAAGTTGATTCTTAGATTCATTAGAACCTATGAAATCATGGAGAAAGTTGGATCAGTGCCTACAGAGTGGATTTACATCGATGTTTATCCCAAGTACACAATGTTTTTCATGTTTCAATGTTATGAAAGTATATTCTCGATCCACATCATGTTTTGAGTCTAGATGTAGTTTAGTTGGAATAGAATATTTTTTATGAGGAATTTTCAGTCTTGGTTCGTGAATATAAAGAGAAACCTTTTCAAAATAAGATAATTCATTAGGTAATGGTTTTCTTAAAAAACCGTATGGTTGAAGAGACAACATGGGAATATTAAAATCCAATGAGGGATAAATACCACAACTTATTTGATATTGGAAGAGAATTGTGAGGACACAATTCGAAAAAGATGGGAATGATGTAGGATCCCAGGTATTTATATAATAATACATTTTTATATCGTTTTATATTACTAAATAAGTTATTAATTATACATTAAAAATGAAAATTCTTCTGATTGCAAAATCAAGATGCAAAAACAGATTTCTTTAAAATCTTATATTTCACACAATGTTAGGTTATACTAAAAAAATAATAAAATAATAAATTTTTTATATTAAATGGTAGTTAACACTTAACTATTTTATTGGTGGGAATGAACATAATTAATTATATTAAGATTTTACATATTTGTTAAATGTTTTTATGTATAAGAAATAAATATTAGAGGCTTAAAAATAGAATAAAACCAATTTTAAGTATAAAAAACTATAATATTTTTAAAAGGCTAGTTTACCGCCTTCTAATGGAGCCCCCTTTTTAAATATACGTTTTACAACATTATAATGTATTATTTGAAAATAAATAAACTTCTTCTTTAGAATAGGAACATCAAAATTTACCGTCGTTGAAAATTCGGTATTATTCTGATGAACTTTATATTTTAATGAATAGTGAAAAATAATTGAACCCTTACAAGGCCCGTAAACGTAAGTGTTACATAGCCCATAGGCATTAGAGGAATTAATTTCATATAGGCTTCAAACATAATATAAAACCTAGATCAAATACTTGGACTGCTCCGCTCCTAGCATCTTCATCGTGAAATAAACACTCAACCATCGCATGGTGGTTTGACTAGGCTTTCCTGTGCATGCAGAAGCTTGTCATGATTGCAGGTTCCATACCCTCTCATTTTTGCAATCCATTTAGCTTCTTCTATGGTGAATGATCCTTTCTCATCCTATTTTTGGATCTTGTTTTTTGTAGGTTGTATGGTTTTTATCTTCACTTAAGGTGGCCCGAAGGCCTTGAAGTGGCCCGAAGGCTTTACTGACCCAAATTCCAAGGTGGCCTAACTACCTTAAAGGAATCTGGGAGCAAATTGTGGGCCTAATGTCCCAAACGAGGGAATAGTCCCGACTACTACAATGCCAAACTGTACCCACTACATTAACTACTACTGTTCCTATAACAATACTACTACAGTTCCCGCTATAGTACTGCTGCAGAAATTCTAAAGTACCCAGAAGTATACCTCTTCATAGATTTGATCTCGGGTCTTCTGGATGCACATATGGAGTCCTCACCAATTAGGCTGAGGCTCATGTGCAATAATAAAAAATACTGCATTTTAATTCAAAACCATCTTTTCATCTAATTTATTTATATATTTAGATAATCATTTTAATTAGTTTTAATGTGTAATTAGATTAATTTTTTATCATTTAATATAATTATGTTCATTGTAAGTAATTTCAAATTTTAATTAGATATAAATACATGTCAATATTTTAATAGTTTTTACTTCTTAAAAACCATTTTTTTGTTTTGACATCGAGGATTAATTTTAAATTAATAACATCAATTTATCTATTTTGAATTTGGAAAAAATGATTCCCTATTTGGAATCAGAAGGTCCAAATTATGTGAATAGGTACATTTTATTTTTTAACAATATGAGTAATAACTTCAGTAATTATTTTATTTACCAAGGTTAAAGGGTAAATCTGCTAAATAAGGGTAAAAACATAATATTATAATAATATAAAAATACTCTAACATACGTCATAATACAATTTGGTAATATATTTCTGACCATTTTTAACTTTGGGTCGATTTTGGGAGCCCACATATCGACTTTGGAGTGATAATTACATTTTATAATAATTAATTTAGAGTATAGAGAAAAATAACATAAACGTGTATATTTTTACTAAAACAATATTTACATGGGGTTATACAAGTAATATTTCGACTATAAATAGTGATTAAAAAGATAAAAAGAATAAACACATCATGATATTTTATTTTTAGTTTCTATATATTAAATAAATAAATTTACTTATGACACAACAGTGATGTACTGATTGATTCATTAATAAAGGATTCAAATTAATGATATTATAAATATTATAATAAATGTAATTTATTTTTGATTCCATAAAAAAATTTTCTGGATGATATTGTCATATTATATTTATGTTAACAACTTTTTTTAAGGAATCAGGTTGTTATGAATTTGTAAAAAAGTCATGTATGAATAGTGTCTAAAATTGACAAAATTCATAACTTAAAATATAGAATAGTTTTATTAAATGATTTTAATTTACTGAAATTATAAGTATCATCCAAATGGTTAATATATGTCCAAGTATGTCATTAATTTCTTTTTTTTGCCTTAAATGATATGTTAATTACAATAACACCCAATGTGTAAATAAAAAAATATTACTATAATATTAAAAAGGGTCAAATAACGGTTAAATAATAGAAGGACAAAAAAATATATATAACATGTCTAAAAATTATTTTATGAAGAATATTATAACCAAAAAAATCTTTTATTATAATTATATGAGTTTTAGACCATTTTTAATCGAAATTTAATTTATAAAAAATTAATATTTCAAGATCTTTATAAAGTGCCACTCATCCCTCTTATAAAAGGACACCACCTCTACCCACATAACTCAAACCTATAATTCCATTTGTATCATAAATATTCTTCCCAAATAATCTCCAAACATCCTTCCCTTCCGATTATAATACTTAAATTGGGCAGAAGTCAATTCAAGAAATCCTTTTGTCTGAAATCAAAAGGAGTTACCAATTTTAGAGGTAGCATATTCTCTAAAGTTAGTTTCCTTTATTATCCATATCCACTACCTATGATCTTATTATTATTTTATTACATAACAAAACCATTATGCTAAATATACTAGTATGTTTTTATGATGAGGATTCAAACTACACTTATAAACAGCACCATCTAGTAAATATGAACATACTATTTCTATGTTTGATGAACTATTGCCTCACGAAATAATGATTGGTCAAAATTACCCTACCACCTATCATGGTGGAAATTATGATAAAAACTTATTCATATATAATATATAATATATTTATATTGTCTCTATTTTTTGGTACTTTTTATTTACATCATACCTTTATTTTTTCCCTAATTTTTAAATACGATAATTTCATTTGATGAAGTGCGGACTACCGCCCCCTCTTTGTGATATGACTCGTTCATGGAAAAGATGGAACGTATAAAAACTAGAATTAATTAAATTATGTAACATATATATCATATATATTATAATGGAATTATAATATACCTATGTATCATTTTTTTATTACTTTATTATTCCAAATAAATGAAGGTAACGTTCATGCATATATATGGTCTACCCTCTCTAGGAAATATCCATTTCATTTATTTTCTCCATATTATATAGAATATTATGAATAAATATATAGTATTTATATATATGGTATTTTAATCATGAATAATATTCTTTAGATAATGGGATTTTAACCACATGGACAATTTTTAATTATAACAAGTTCATTTTTTACTCAAGTACCGAACATCGAAAAAACAATCGATATGAAACTAAATAATTATATGATTGTCATATCAAGGTAATAAGTGATATAAAAGGAATAATAAAATTGAAAATTATCCCGAATTATGTAGAAATTTACATAATTTTATTATTCATGGTTATATCGAATGAATAAGACATGTTGGACTCAAGGTAATGGACTTCGTCTCAATGTACATTCAATGAGGAATATTTTGATGTTATACACAACCTTATTTTATACAATATATAATTCTATTTTACATATAATTTCATTGAATTGGAATATTTTTCGTACAAATCATTTTACTATATTATAAAAGGAATATTTCTTTTTAACGTACATGGGAACAATGATCTTTCCACCACCGCGATCATTATTTAAAATTTGACTTCCTTAATAAGATGTAATGTTTTTAAAAGGAAAATAAATACCATAAAACATTTTTATGTGTTTTATTATTGAAATGGATTTTGATAAAATATATATTTTTTCAATATCTTGAATTGATGTATTGTTATTGCAATAAGGAAATTTTATCTTTCCATTATAATTGTTTTATGTATTATGACTATGATATTTTTATTTTTAATTGTCTATATATATGGGTGGTTCTATGATAAACTGAGGGCTGGTGAGCCCAACATAGCTCTTTAATTCATTGGGTAACATGATATAGGTAAACATTAATATTTCTCCTAAGAGATTTAGGGAATATATTATGATGGGTATTCTAAAAGGGTAACATTCCAAGTAAGTAATGAAGAATAGATATTTTTATCTATGTCTATTAATGATTAAGATAGTGTTTTAGAGGCTTAAAATGAAAATAAATACAATCTTATGCATGGAATACACTAATATTCTTAAAAGATTGTTTTACTTCCTTTTGATGGAAAACCCTTTTTAAAACAAACTTTTGACAATTTTATAATCTATATTTGTCAAAATAAACATATTCTTTATTATTGGGACATGGAAATTTACATTGGATAGATTTTTGTTATTTTTCTGACAATGTTCATTTTTTTAATGAATAGTGAAAAATACTGCATTTTACATCAAAACTGATTTTTCATTTAATTTAATTATATGGATAGATTATATTTTTAATTGTTCTTAAAGTGTAATATGAATATATTTTTACCATTTAATCCAATGGTGGTTATTGGAATCAATTTCACTTTGAAATTGGTCTTAAACTGGTGCCAATCTTTTAATACTTATTGTTTCATAAAAACACGCTTTTTGTCATGACAACTGGAATTAATTATTAAATTAATTAATGTGACTTATATGATTTTAATTTTGTAAAATAGACATCATTTTTGAATTCAGAATATCAAATATAGCTTAGGGTGATGTTTTGGTTTTTTTTCTGAAAAACTTCAATTTCTGATGAATAATAAAACCACGAAGTGGTAGTTAAAGAAACTGATTTTTCGTTTAAATGAAACTTTTTCACTTCTGTGATTTGATTTTCAAAACTCCGACATACATGGTTGTCATTAATTAGTAAAATTTGGTTCAATGAGATTAAAATAATTTTTTGGTGAATAGTAACTTTTAAGTTCTTAATCGCGATTAATGGTAATTAGTGTAGTTTAAGGTAAAAATAATGTTTTAATAATATTAGATGAGCTTGAAACATGTACTAACCTCATTGGACGTGTCATGGCCGACCAGGAAAATCCATGGGTCAACTTGGGGACCCCATGGAGCCACTTTGGTTGGGAAATGACATAAATAATTTTTTATTTAATGTTAAAGTAAAAATGACACAAACATGAGATGTTTTACTGAATCAATTTTTACATGGTGTTATACAAGTCATATTTTTGATTATAAATAGTCATTGGAAAGATAAAATGATTTTATACATAATAGTATTTTTTTTATAATTTTTAGACTTTAAATAAATTAAATTATTTATGACAACATGATGATGTAGCGATTACCTCATTATTTAACGATTTAAATAAAATGGAAGGATAATCTAATATCTAAGATCTGAACATGTCCAAAACCTATTGGATGAGTGGATTTAGAACCCTTATCACCTTATAATCGAATTATATCAATGTGGGACCTCTTAAATCCGATTACCATTTTAAAATGAAGTGACTTTTCTTTACCTTCCAAGAGTGCCGCTCCTCTCCACTTATAAAAGGCCCCCACCTCTACCTCCTTACCAACACTCCCAAAGCCTTTGCCTCGGCCAACCCCTACCGATTTTGTCTCTCCACATACCTCTATTACTCCTTGAATCCTAAATTTGGGCAGAAGTCTTCCCAAGGATGCATTTGAGCTCAAACCAAAGGGAGTTACCCGATTTTAAGGTAATGTCTTTACTTGAGTACTTTTGTTTTATTTGGCTTCTCCACCACACTAAACTCTTTTTATTAATTTCTTTTGTAACAAATCCTGTATCATAAATATACTAGGATGTTTTTATTAGAAGGATTCGAGCTATACTTACACACACCTACATCTAATGGTTAAAGAACATACTGTTTCCGTGGATGGTGAATTTATGCCTCCCGAAATGATGATTGTTCTACATGATTTTAACACCTTAAAAGGTGGCCACTAAGATGAAAATATATTTATTATGATATATAATATGTCTATGTTTTCCTTAAGATTCTGTATTTTTCATTTTGGGCTTACCTTTATGGTTTCCATTATGGGTAAACGCGATATCTTCATTTAAGGAAGTGCGGACTACCGCCCCCTCAAAGTGATTTGATTCGTTAAATACCATATGTGGGACGTATAAAGGATGGAACTATGATATTATATATGATATTATACTGGAATTATAATATACCTTTATATCATTATAATTCCATTCTATAAAATACAAAATATAAATGAAAGTAGTGTTCATGCGTACGTACGGCTTACCGTCTCCATGAACGGTGCATTTCATTTCTTACCTCTAAATGATTTTGTAATATTATAAATGCATGCATTTACTGGATATATATGACATATATGATATCTACATCATGAATACCATTCTGGATATAATGGATACATGAAAAACTTGTAATTATAAAGGGCTTATTTTTGACTCAAGTACCAATGATCGTTAAAACGACCATTATTAACATAAATAATTACATAGTGTTCATGACATGGAAATAAGTGATATAAAAGGAATAATGAACTTGAAAAAGGTTCTTAAAGAAGTAGAAATTAACTCAAGTTTATTATTCAGGAGATTAAAGAACGACCGAGCCAAGTCGGACCCGAGGTATGGGACTTCGTCTCAATCTCCTTTCATTGAGGCATATTTTTTTTTATACACAACCTTATTTTATACGGTGTAGAAACCCCTTTGAATTTTACGTTTATTCAAAAGGAATCTTTTTTATACGAAGCATTTACTAAATGACAGAAGGGAATGTTTTTGTCGTACGTATGGGGCGACAACGACTTCTCTGCCGCCGTGACCATTGTTTGAGTTTCGGATTCCTCTACAAGCCATACCTTTTTTTAAAATAAAAATAAATACCATGTTTTACATTTCTTTTATTTTGGTATTGAAAATGGTTTTCATAATGTTTTTATATCAATGTGTTGTACTGATATCTTGTGATTGAAAGATGTAAATGTTATGTTTCCTTTATGCATGTTTTATGTGATACGATTATGTTGAGGTTCTTGGGCATTATTATGAAGACGGGTGGTTATGTGATAAACTAAGGGCGGGTGAGCCCGATATAGCTCTCCAATGCATTGGGTAACACGAAGGAGTGTAACGTTAAGGTTTCTATGAAGAGATTTAGGGAATTTACTGTGATGGGTATTCCAAACGTAACCAAGAGGGTTACTCCCTATGTAAGAATGTTATGAATGCCTCAAGTTACCTTTATGTCTTATGATTTCTATGATTTATTCATGATTTGATGAGGTATGTTAAAGTGCTTATGTTTTATGGGTAAAGTATGATTTCATTCTTATGTATATATGTACCCATGTTTCCTCTCCATATTTTTATATCCCTTACTGAGCTTTTTATGCTCATCCCAAGTTTTTTTGAAATGTTTTTCACAGGTCAAGGGAAAGGTACATGATATTATGATAGTGTTAAGGATGTGTCAAGAATGAATCCATGTTTTATTTTAAATATGTTTCCATTGATGGGAAAGAAGAATATTATCTTTATGTAACCATTTTGTTTATATGTGGAATGTAGTTCATGTTTTATGATCTAATTCTATAAAACTCTAAACCCGAAAAGATCTTCAATGTGTAATCTTGTAATAACTCAAGATTAAGTAAGGTTTAAGGTTGGGGCCTTATAATTGGTATCAAAGGTCGGTTTAGATAACTTTAGGAGTTAGAATTCTATTAAATGATTATCCAAAAATATTTTGTTTGGTCAAATTGAAATGATATAGAATTTTAAGATTACCAAGTTGCTTCATCTAAGACATGTTTGTTCAGAATGGTTTTCCATAGAGGAAATAGGGAAGAAGTGATAGGAAGGCATGCAGAAGGAAATAACCTTCCGAATCAGCATCCAGAGATGGTCGAAATTGGAACTGAATAGTTTGTTGCAGTAAAGGCGCAGTTGACTCATGCAATAAATGGTTGTGGTATCCATACACGAGATTAGCCAGATCAACCGCAGAGGAACATGTTAGTGGTGGAAAATTTCATGAGGCAACATCCCCCATCATTCAGAGGATCATATGACCGTGTGCTAGCTGAAGGGTGGATTAAATCACTGGAGAAGATTTTTTATGTCATGGGGTGTTCAGACAATCAAAAGGTTAGTCTTGCTATTTATCGTTTGGAGGGTGAAGCAGATCAGTGGTGGTCGATGGTTAAAAATATCAGGGACGCTGATGAGATTGATGCTCTCGACTGGGATGAATTCAAAGGTATGTTTCTTGAAAAGTATTTTCCTAAGGCTGTTCGACTTAGGATGATAAATAAATTCTTGGAATTGAGGCAAGAGGAAGACTCAGTGGCTGCCTATGAAGAAATTTTCACTCTATTGGCAAGGTATGCTCCAAATTTTATCTGAGACCTTGATAGTAAAATCAATCGTTTCTACTCAGGATTAATGCCAAAATATCGAAGGGAATTAGCTTCTTGTGAGTTTAAAAGTTATGAAAAGCTTGTTAGATGTGATGATAAGGTGGAAATGGAGTTTGTCGATGATTAAGTGTTCTATAAAAACCAACAAAAGAAGAGACCGAGGTGGTAGGATAAAGGTAAGAATTCTTCAAAAAAGTCTGATGGTAAGAAAACTAAGTTTCCAGTTTGTGATAAATGTGGAAAAAGGAATGATGGGGAATGTCTTCTGAATTCTGGAAAGTGCTACCGATGTGGTAAGATGGGACATAACGCTCGTGATTGCACTGAAAAGGATCAAGGGGAAGGTATGAACAAATTTTATTTACAGTTAGTGAAATGTTATATGTGCAATGAGATGGGTCAATATGAAAACGAGTGTCCGACAAAGATCTTGAGTGATGGGAAGCAATTAGACTACAAGTAGAAAGGGGTGGTGAAATCCTTTCAACTAATTCAGCAGATGTCAGGCCATCAAATGAAGTTTTATTAGGTACTTTGTTTGTTTTTTCATATTATGCCAGTGTGTTGTTTGATTCAGGGTCTACACATTCTTTCATCTCTGAAACCTTTTCTAGTAAAATGGGAATACCATATCAAGAAATGACTCCTGAACTTGTGGTAGAAACACCTGGTGGAAATGTTGAGGCAAAAAGAATTTATAAGAATCTTCCTATCCTTATCTGTGGAAAGAACCTACTTGAAAACCTTATTGTTCTACCTCTAGTAGAGTTTGATGTTATCCTTGGTATGGATTAGCTCTCTATTTACCATGATAAGATTGACTGTAGATCTAAAGAAGTTTCTTTTCTGAAAGACTTTCAGTTTGTGTACAATAATGAACCCTTACTTTTGATAACATATCAAGAGGCCAAGAAACTTGTAAAAGATAGAAATGAATGTTACCTTGCACACATCGTTGAAAATAAAGTAATTGTTCAGATTAATGATGTGCTAGTGGTAAATGAGTATCTTGATGTTTTTCCTAATGAGTTGCCTGGAATAATACCAGATCGGGAAGTTGAATTTACTGTTGACTTAGTTCCTGATGCTATGCCAATTTCAAAACCCCCTTATCGAATGGCTCAAATTGAACTTTTAGAGTTTAAGGAGCAATTGCAAGATTTATTAGAGAAATGTTTCATTTGTCCTAGAACATCACCATGGGGTGATCTTGTTTTATTTGTTAAAAAGAAAGATGGTTCTATGAGAATTTTCATTGATTATAGAGCCCTGAATAACATCACTGTTAAGAAAAAATATCCTTTGCCTCATATCGATGATTTGTTTGATCAGCTCCAGGGAGATCAGTATTTTTCAAAGATTGACTTGAGATCGGGGTACCATCACCTGAAGGTAAAGGAAGCAGATGTTTGGAAGACTGCGTTCCATATAAGATATGGCCATTATGAATTTTTAGTAATGCCTTTTGGGCTAACCAATGCACCTGCTGTATTCATGGACTTAATGAATAGAATTTTCCATGAGTTCTTGGATAAGTTTATGGTGGTTTTCATTGATGATATTTTGGTGTTTTCTAAAAGTAAAGAGGAGCATGAAAGACATTTAAGGGTTATCTTGAATACCTTAAAATAAAATAAATTGTATGGAAAATTCAGAAAGTGTGAGTTTTGGTTGCAAAAAATTCCTTTCCTTGGTCACAATGTTTCTAAAGATGGGATAACTGTTGATCCTGCGAAAACAAAAGTTGTGGAAGACTGGCCAAGACCCACAAATGTAACTGAGATTCGTAGCTTGCTTGGTTTGGCAGGATATTACTGAAGGTTTGTTAGAAATTTTTCACAGTTATCTAGTACAATGACTAATCTAACTCGGATGGGTGTTATGTTTATCTGGACAAAAGAATGTGGTGATTGTTTTCAGGAATTGAAAAGAAGATTCGTGAATGATCCAGTTTTGGAAATACCTTCTAGGAATGGTGAGTTTGTTATATACAGTGATGCTTCATTGAAAGGACATGGTTTCGTCCAAATGTAGAATGATCAGGTAATTGCTTATGCTTCACGACAGTTGAAGACTCATGAGGTAAATTACCATACACAAGATTTGGAATTTGCTGCTGTTGTTTTCGCTTTAAAAATTTGGAAGCATCATTTGTATTGAGTAAACTGTGATATATATACCGATCAAAAATGTTTAAAGTATGTATTCACTCAGAAATAGTTGAACATGAGAAAAAGGAGATGGCTAGAATTAATCAAGGATTATTTTTGTACAATTCATTATCATTAGAAAAAAGCAAATAAAGTGGCTGATGCTTTGAGTCGAAAAAGTAATGCTTCATTAGCAATGTTACGTTTGGAATGTGATCCTTTGGTTAAGGATTTGATGAACTTTGGAATAGAATTTGTTGGTGAAGGAAGTTCTTCTGTTTTGTTTCAGGTATCAGTGAGATCATCTCTATCAGATAGAATCAAGCAAGCACAGAAGCGAGACAGTGAGTTGCAGAAAAAGGTAGAGCTGGTTCAGAAAGGTACGTTGCCTGAATTCAAGATTGATAATGATTGCGTTTTGAGATTTGGGAAGAGATTGTGTGTGCCTTGTGATTCACAGTTGAAGAGAGAGTTGTTATGTGAAGCTCACAGTTCTCCGTTTTCAGTTCATCCTGGCAGTACTAAGATGTACAGGGATCTGCGGGAGTATTACTGGTGGGATGGAATGAAATGAGATATTGCTGATTTTACTGTGAAGTGTTTGACATGTCAACAGGTTAAAGCAGAGAGGCAGTTACCGAAATGGATTCTTTATCATTTACCAGTGCCAGAGTGGAAATGGGAGAATATATCCTTGGACTTTGTTGTGGGATTACCGAAGACATCTCGAGGTAATAATGCAATATGGGTTATTGTTGATCGCTTGACTAAATCTGCTCATTTCCTTGCTATACGAGATACTTTTTCCCTAGATCAACTTTCCCGTTTGTATCTTAAAGAGATAGTCAGGTTACATGGAGTTATTCTCTCAATTGTATCTGACCGTGATCCCAGGATCACTTCTAACTTTTGGAATGGCCTTCTGAAGTTGTTGGGTACTGAATAAAATTTTAGTACAGCTTTTCATCCTCAATCAGATGGGCAGTTAGAATGAACAATTCATACCTTGGAGGATATGCTACGAGCATGTTCGATGGATTATCAAGTAAGTTGGAACCAACATCTTTCTTTGGTTGAATTTTCATATAATAACAGTTTTCATTCCAGTATACAGATGGCACCATTTCAGGAATTATATGGGAAGCGGTTTTGAACTCCAACTTTATGGGATGAAGTGGGTGAAAGAAAGATGATGGGACCAGAATTGGTAGAAGAGATGGCAAAAAAAGTTCATGTGATCCAGAAACACATGAGAATAGCTCAGAGTAGGCAGAAGAGTTATGAAAACAATAGGAGGAAGGATCTAACTTTTGATGTAGGTGATCATGTTTTTCTCAAAGTCTCACCATGGAAAAGTGTGATGAGATTTGGTAAGAATGGAAAGCTGAGTCCAAGGTTCATTGGACCATATGAAATTATGGAGAGAGTTGGATCAGTTGCATACTGGGTGGCTTTACCTCCGAGTTTATCTCAGGTACACAATGTTTTTCACGTTTCTATGTTGAGAAAGTACATGCCAGATCCATCTCATGTTTTGAGTCTAGAGATAGTTCAGATGGAAGAGATCCTATCTTATGAGGAACAGCCGGTCCAGATTCTTGACCACATGGAGCAAGTGTTACGAAATAAGGTTATTAATCAGGTAAAGGTTTTGTGAAAAAACCACATGATGGAAGAGGCAACATGGGAATCTTAAAATGAAATGAGGGGTAAGTCCCCCATTTATTCGATAAGTAAATAAATTGCGGGGATGCAATTTTATAAAGGGGGGAAGGATGTAACATCCCAAGTAAGTAATGAATAATAGATATTTTTATCTATGTCTATTAATGATTAAGATAGTGTTTTAGAGGCTTAAAATGAAAATAAATACAATCTTATCCATGGAATACACTAATATTCTTAAAAGATTGTTTTACTGCCTTTTGATGGAAAAACCTTTTTAAATCAAACTTTTGACAATTTTATAATCTATATTTGTAAAAATAAACATATTCTTTATTATTGGGACATTGAAATTTACATTGGATATATTTTTGGTATTTTTCTGACAGTGTTCATTTTTTTAATGAATAGTGAAAAATACTGCATTTTACATCAAAACTGCTTTTTCATTTAATTTAATTATATATTTAGATTGTATTTTTAATTGGTATTAAAGTGTAATCTGAATATATTTTTACCATTTAATCCAATGGTGGTCATTGGAATCAATTTCACTTTGAAATTGGACTTAAACTGGTGTCAATCTTTTGATACTTATTGTTTCATAAAAACACGCTTTTTTTTCATGACATCAGGAATTAATTATTTAATTAATTAATGTGACTTATATTATTTAAATTTTTTAAAATAGACATCATTTTTAAATTCAGATTATCAAATATATCTTAGGGTGAAGTTTTGGTTTTTTTTCGGAAAAACTTCAATTTTTGATGAATAGTGAAACCACTAAGTGGTAGTTAAAGAAACTGATTTTTTGTTTAAATGAATCTTTGTCACTTCTGTGATTTGATTTTCACAAATCCTACATAAATGGTTTTAATTAAGAATTAAAATGTGCTTCAATGAGATTAATATAATTTTTGGTGAATAGTAACTTCTAAGTTCTTAATCGCGATTAGTGGTAATTAGTGTATTTTTAGGTAAAAATAATGTTTTAATAATATGAGATGAGCTTGACACATGTCCTACCCTCATTGGATTTGTCATGGCCGACCAAGACAATCCATGGGTCAACTTGGGGACCCCATGGAGCCACTTTGGTTGGGAAATGACATAAATAATTGTTTATTTAATGTTAAAGTAAAAATGACACAAACACGGGATGTTTTACTGAAACAATTTTTACATGGGGTTATACAAGTCAGATTTTTGATTATAAATAGTAATTGGAAAGATAAAAAGCTTTTCTAAATCATAGTATTTTTTTATAATTTTTAGACTTTAAATAAATTAAATTATTTATGACATCATGATGATGCAGCGATTACCTCATTATTTAACGATTTAAATAAAATGGAAAGATAATGTAATATCTAAAACCTACACATGTCCAAAACCTATTGGATGAGTTTATTTAGAACCCTTATCACCTTATCATCGAATTATATCAATTTGGGACCTCTTAAATCCGAAAACCATTTTAAAATAAAGTGACTTTTCTTTTATTTCCAAGAGTGCCCCTCCTCTCCTCTTATAAAAGGCCCCCACCTCTACCTCCTTACCCACACTCCCAAAGCCTTTTCCTCGGCTAACCGCTGCCCATTTTGTCTCTCCACATACCTGTCTTACTCCTTGAAGCCTCACTTTGGGCAATAGTCTTACCAAGTAAGCCTTTGAGCTCAAACCAAATGGAGTTACCCGATTTTAAGGTAATGTCTTCACTTGAGTCCTTTTGTTTTATTATTCTTCTCCACCCCCATAAACTCTTTTTATTCATTTCTTTTGTAACAACTACTATATCATAAATATACTAGGATGTTTTTATAATACGGATTCGAGCTACACTTACACACACCTATATCTAATGGTTAAATAACATACTGTTTCCGTGGATGGTGAATTTATGCCTCCCGAAACGATGATTGTTCAACATTCTTTTAACACCTTCAAAGGTGGACATTAAGATGAAACTATATTTATATATGATATATAATATGTTTATGTTTTCCTTAAGATTTTTTATTTTTCATTTTGGGCATACCTTTATGGTTTCCATTATGGGTAAACGCGATATCTTCATTTAAGGAAGTGCAGACTACCGCCCCCTCAAAGTGTTTTGATTCGTTAAATACCATCTGTGGGACGTATAAAGGATGGAACTATGATATTATATATGATATTATACTGGAATTATAATATACCTTTATTTCATTATGATTCCATTCTATAAAATACTAAATAGAAATGAAAGTAGGGTTCATGTGTACGTACGACTTACCGTCTCCATGAACGGTGCAGTTCATTTATTACCTCTAAATGATTATGTAATATTATAAATGCATTAATGTACTGGATATATATGACATATATGATATCTACATCCTGAATACCATTCTGGATATAATGGATACCTGAACAACTTGTAATTATAAAGGGCTTATTTTTTACTCAAGTACCAATGATCGTTAAAACGACCATTATTAACTTAAATAATTACATAGTGTTCATGACATAGAAATAAGAGATATAAAAGGAATAATGAAATTGAAAAATGTTCTGAAAAAAGTAGAAATTAACTCAAGTTTTTTATTCAGGAGATTAAAGAACGACCGAGTCAAGTCGGACCCAAGGTATGGGACTTCGTCTCAATCTCCTTTCATTGAGGCATATTTTGTTTTATACACAACCTTCTTTTATACGGTGTATAAACCCCTTTGACTTTTATGTTTATTCAAAAGGAATCTTTTTTATTTGAAGCGTTTACTAAACGACAAAAGGGAATTTTTTTGTCGTACTTATGCGGCGACAATGACTTCTCCACCGCCGTGACCATTGTTTGAGTTTTGGCTTCCTCTGCAAGCCATACCTTTTTTTTAAAGAAAAATAAATACCATGTTTTGCTTTTCTTTTATTTTGGTATTGAAAATGGTTTTCATATTGTTTTTATATCAATTTTTTGTATTGATATCTTGTGAGTGAATGATGGAAATGTTATGTTTCCTTTATGCATGTTTTATGTGATACGATTATGTTGAGGTTCTTGGGCATTATTATGAAGATGGGTGGTTCTGTGATAAACTAAGGGCGGGTGAGCCCGATATAGCTCTCCAATGCATTGGGTAACGCGAAGGAGTGTAACGTTAAGGTTTCTCTGAAGATATTTAGGGAATATATTGTGATGGGTATTCTAAACGTAACCAAGAGGGTTACTCCCTACGTAAGAATGTTATGAATGCCTCAAGTTACCTTTATGTCTTATGATTTATATGATTTATTCATGATTTGATGAGGTATGTTAAAGTGATTATGTTTTATGGGTAAAGTATGATTTCATTCTTATGTATATATGTACCCATGTTTCCTTTCCATATTTTTGTATCCCTTACTGAGCTTTTTATGCTCATCCCAAATTTTTTTGAAATTTTTTTCACAGGTCAAAGGAAAGGTACATGATATGATGATAGTGTCAAGGAAGTTTCAAGAAAGAATCCATGTTTTATTTTAAATATGTTTCCATTGATGAGAAATAAGAATACTATCTTTATGTAACCACTTTTTTTATATGTGGAATGTAATGCAAGTTTTATGATCAAATTATCTAAAACTCTAAACCCGAAAAGATCCCCAATGTGTAATCTTGTAATAACTCAAGATTAAGTAAGGTTTAAGGCTGGGGCCTTATAAAACGTAACCAAGAAGGTTACTCCCTATATAGCTGTGAAAGCTACAATGAACGTATGTTATAGATTCCACACATTACCTTTATGATTTATGATTTTTTATGATATAATCACAAACCGTTGGATTTAATTAGGTATGTTTAAGATTATATGTTTTATGAGTGAATAGTATGATTTTATTTACTTTTATGTATTTAGGGAATAATGTTATCATTTTCTATTTTATAACCCTTACAGAGCATTTTATGCTCATACCATGTTTTTGAAATGTTTTAGAAAAGGTATAAAGAAGGGTATAAGAATGGAAGAATTCATGATTATTTATATCAAGAAAATAAATCTTATTGAGCATTTTATCCTCATACCATGTTTTTTAAGTGTTTTAAACAAGGTATAAAGAAGGGTATAAGAATGGAAGAATTCATGATTATTTATATCAAGAAAATAGTTTTTTTAATTAATGAGTTTTATTATTTTGAAAAAAAAGTGACAGAGTATAAGTGTATACTTTTTAATTTTTGAGATTTAATTTAATAGTTATGGAAAATTCCAAAAAACTATATACCTAGAAAGATCCTCAATATTTAATTCTTGACATAACTCATGATTATGTAATTTTTAAAGCAGTGTACTTTTAATGAAGATGAAATTACCCAAGATAATGTAGACAGATTCTATTATGTATTTCTTTTTTGATTTAGACATGAAGAGTTCTTCTCTTCAATAAAACTTTAAAATTACACAATTAGAATGCACGAGTAGGGAAAATTGTATAGATCTTTCTAATTGTATTGATGTTTCAAAAAATCCCATTAATTTTTAAATTTTAAAGGAGGTTGTACAGAAATTTATTTACAAAACCATATAGCTAAATTATGGTGATATAAAAATAGGTTTTTTGAATTACATTCAATGGTCTAGAAGGTCCAATCGGAAATTATAACTTCTCAAACATTATGATCAAATCTTAGAGGTCATGAGATATATTACCGATCATGTGGAATTATTCTTTTCATATCCTTTTAATGATCCTTCTAGGAATTTTGACTTAATGAAATATATCATTCCCAATATAATTAATGATAATTAAAATATCTTTCGAACTTATGTTCCCCTTTATTTTGAGTTTAAAAATGATTTCTTTATTGATGATGGAGGATATCCGAGTCTTATTGTTTTTACTAACTTTTTCTTCTTGTCATATTGCGTTATTATTCCACATGATTTCTATAATTTATTCATTCAATTTTTCAGAGGTGGCACTACCACAATGGTTTTAATTTTTGAATATTTGTTCCAATTCTAAAAAATAGAGAATGAAAATGATATTTTTTAAATATTTTATGATATTTTCTATTATCAAAACATTTCACAAAATTACAGGAAAATATTTTTCATGCAGGATGTCTTCGGTTTCTAGAAAAATAATTTCCTATATTTAGATCAACATTATTAAAGAGAGAATAATAAAAGACTACCTCATCACTGCATCTGTGTGTGTTAATCTTATTTGAAAATACAATAGAAATGGATATATAGGTTTAATGTTTTATTTCGATAAATTTTTTGACACAATTGATTGGGGCTTCATATAGAAGGTATTGTTCATCTTTGTATTTGATGATTCATTTTTTCATTGGGTAAATATTTTATTAAGTTTAACAAATTTTTTTCTTTAAGGATGGAATCCTTGAAGGATACATCACATTCTCTATAGGGCTTATAAAAGGTAATATAATTTCTACAATTATCTTTACTATTTTATATCATTATCATAGTAATGTCTTTTTATCTATGGTTGATAATGATATCTTGAAAACCATTGAATCTTATAGAGGTTTGTTAGCACCATATCATTTATTTTAGGACAATAAAATAATCCTCTTTACAAATGGGGAAAATGAATATTAGAAACATAAAAAATAATATAATAAATTATGAAAATGTTTTGGGATAAATGACCAACTAGAAAAAATATATTTTTACATTGGGAATAAAATTTTAGTAGTTAAAAAATTGAGAATTACAAATGAAATTGGAATCAAAGAGGGTCCATTTACTTTTGCGTATTTAGGAGTTCCTTTATTTTGGGAAAAAATTAAAGTATGCCAATTTAATCATATATTGAGAAACTTTAGGTGACATGCCAATTATTGGAAGTGAAAGTATATATTGATGGATGATAGAGTATTTATTGTGGAGATTATTATTATATATAAAACATTTTACTCTTTTATGGTGTATTAATGCCATATTTCCTTGATTAATAATAATCAATCTATTATTATAAAAAAATAAATTATATTAACTCATTTTCAAAATGGAAAATCTTCACAGTGTCTTGAAATTTTTTTGCAAGCCTTATCCTCATTATTGTATTAGAATTAGGTATTTGAGAAATTTCGATCATTTTTTGGAATCCGATTTAACTTACAGACTTGTTGATGGAAGTTATGGTTCTATCAGTTTTCATAGATTTATATTTATAAGAAATTTAAAATATAGAAATATGAGTTATACTGGATCTTTGATATGGATCGTATTCAAAAATATCTTTTCCATGATATCCTTGAATGATTACTGGATTGTTAGTATTAAATAATCTTCCATATTTTTGTTGGGAAACTGAAAAAATGATATATATTAATATTTTATCCTCTCATGAATATAAAATTGGAAGAGAAGTATATATCAAAGAAAAAATGGATAACTTGGACATTATTTATATGTTGATAAAAAATGTGGTTATGAATTAAAAGTTCATCAATCATGGGGATGTATTGATCTAGAAAAATACATAGAAAAAAACTTGTACCTCTATATTTTTATACACAAACACTACTCATGGATATTCATCTTGCGAGATTGGAAACTATCAATAAAAATTGGATTCTTCCTTGCAGATTCACCTTGGTCTAGATATTGATTAATTTGAATCACCTTGTTAGTGTATTTTTCCAGTCAGATGGTATTTATTTCTTCTATGAATACAATTTATGAAATCAAAATAATGAGGATTTAAACCATTTATTATTAAGATAAATCATTTCATAAACTCTCCAGAAAGATGTGTTAAACATGTTCGATGTTCCCCTCCCACATGCTGACACTTTTATTGAATTAATCCATGATTTCTATTACATGGATCCCTAAAATAGTATAACAAACCATTTCTTGTTTTTTGTGCTAAACTAATCTATATAATTTGGTATAATAGAAATATGATTAGACATGATAATGAATAAATCAACACACAATCTTCTATAGCTCGTATTATAGTTTAAATGAGAGATGAAAATAACATTCAATTTAAGAATTTCAATAATTATATTCATGATACTTCTATCTTAAAATGGGTTAATATTCCAATAAATTTTTTCCCTCCAAGAGGTACCCTAAAATTATCATTTAACTCAACACTTATTGGATGGAACAAATGTTACAATGATGGCGCCTAAAGAGAGAACCTAGGTCCCAATGGCATTGGTGTGGTCTTTAGAGATCATTATGGTAATTTCATTTATTTTCATTATAGACCTTATGGAATTGTGACATATATAGAGTCTCAAATTCAAGGATTTATAAAGGTGGTGGAGTTAGCAAGAAAAATAAACTGGAATAACTTATGGTTTGAATGTCACTCCACTATTATTTTTTAGGAACTAATGTATGGTGAGTGACATTTATCCACGAAAGTGATGTAACAATGGATAAAATTCTTATAAACCCTTTAAAATATGAATTACTTCATAAGACATGTTTTATCGGAGGAAACATATCTCACAAACTGACATGAAAACTATTAGGTGATAAATGATGCCTAAACTTTTTCTAACGTGTTGCCTAAATAATTTTTACCATTTTCATAAAGATACTATTGTAAAATCCAATCCTTTAAAATATTGTAACAATGAATTTATAATTCAATTGGCATGTCCAATGGAAAAATGTTATTTTTTTAAAAACACTATCATTTGTAATTAAATTTATATAAAAAATACAATACATTTATATGAAAATTTCTAAAATCATATAAAATTTCAGCATCAGGTGTTTTACCTTGAACAATATTTGACTGACTGAGGAAATATTAATATTTATTATTATTTACTAAATATAAATGTTTTTATAAGGTGTATTATTATGAATTAAATTTATTATATGAGGAATACATTGGACATACAGTGATGGGTGGGTCCTAGAATTTTATAGACCCTCAATTCATCGTGTAAACTAAGGAGATGAATCAGTAGGAATAATTAAATGGGTCATTACCCATATTATTTAACTATATTCGAAGATGGTAGTTTTGGTAGAGATATCCTCATGTATGAGATCATAAAATCCAAAAGTATTCATTTCCTTCCTTGATTATTGGTTAATTTTTATCCATGAATGTAATGCATTAATATTATCCATTTATTTATTTTGATCCCATTTTGTTTTATAAATGGAATGTGTTTCATGTTATTCAACTTTCCATATTGATTTTTGATTATTTACTCATAATAGATTAATTAATACTCAAAATTTTTAGTGTATTTTATATAACCATGGTTTTATTTATTTTCCCTTTTGTTTAAAGAGGAATTAATGGAATGAGATTCAAGGATGCCAATGTTTATCTTTTCTAATGCTTAATATTTTATTCCCAAAGAAAATTTCGAATAATGTATGTATTTGGTCCTCTAGGACTACTGAATTGATCAGTAATTTATTATTAGATCACTTATACATATTCCAATGTAATAATATAGATACATTATATTTGTTACTAGAGTTTGGTTTTTTATAGTTGGTCTCACAATAGGTTTAGTTGAAACATAATGATGTAAATTTTAAATAAATTTTAGTGACACAAGTGGTATGTTTATCCATTAAATTATTTTAATGCTTATGAATTTAAGGGAATTTTTATTTTATATCTCAAAATTAATGATGATTATGAGATAAATCAGTGTGTTATTGTAACATCCCAAGTAATTAATGAATAATAGATATTTTTATCTATGTCTATTAATGATTAAGATAGTGTTATAGAGGCTTAAAATGAAAATAAATACAATCTTATGCATGGAATACACTAATATTCTTAAAAGATTGTTTTACTGCCTTTTGATGGCAAACCATTTTTGAATCTATATTTTGACAATTTTATAAACTATGTTTTTCAAAATTAACATATTTTTTATGATTGGGACATCAAAATTTACCTTGTGTGAATTTTTGGTATTTTTCTGACAATGTTCATTTTTTAATGAATAGTGAAAAATACTGCATTTTACATCAAAACCGCTTTTTAATCTAATTTATTTATATAATTAGATTTTGTTTTGAATTGGTTTTGAAGTGAAATTAGAATATATTTTTACAATTTTATCCAATGGTGGTCATTGGAATTAATTTCACTTTGAAATTAGACTTAAACTGGTGTCAATCTTTTGATACTTATTATTTTGTAAAAACACGCTATTTGATCTGGCAGCGGGAATTAATTATTAAATTAATTAATTTGACTTATATGTATTGAATTTTGTAAAATAGACTTCATTTTTGAATTCGGAATATCAAATATAGCTTAGGGTGAATTTTTGGTAATTTTCTGAAAAACTTCAATTTTTGATGAATAGTGAAACCACTAAGTGGTAATCAAGCAAACTGATTTTTCAGTTAAATGAAATTTTACCACTAATGTGTACAGAATTTTGAAAATCCGACATACATTGTTGTCATTAAGAAGTAAAATGTGGTTCAATAAGATTATAATAATTTTTTTGGTGAATAGTAACTTATTAAGTTCTTAATCACAATTAGTGGTAATTAGGGTAGTTTAAGGTATAAATAATACTTTAATAAAATGAAATGACCCAGACACATGTCCCAACCTCATTGGTTGTGTCATGGCCGACCATGAAATTCCATGGGTCAACTTGGGGACCCCATGGATCCACTTTTGTTGGGAAATGACATAAATTACTTTTTATTTAATGTTAAAAGTAAAAATGACACAAACATAATATGATTTACGGAAACAATTTTTACATGGGGTTATAAAGATCAGATTTTTGATTATAAATAGTAATTGGAAAGATAAAAATATTTCCTACATCATAGTATTTTTTTATGATTTTTAGACATTAAATAAATTAAATTATTTATGACATAATAATGATGCAGCGATGACATCATTATTTGACGATTTAAATAAAATGGAATGACAGTGTAAAATCTATGAACTACACATGGCCAAAACCAATTGTATGAGTGGATTTCGAACCCTTATCACCTTATCCACGAATTATATCAATGTGAGACCTTTTAAAACCGAAACACATTTTTAAATAAAGTAATATTTCTTTACTTTCCAAAAGTGCCCCTCCTCTCCTCTTATAAAAGGCCCCCACCTCTACCTCATTTCACAAACTTCTCAAGCCTTTGGATCGGCCAAACCCTATCAATTTACTCTCTCCACATCCCTCTCCTCATCCTAGAGGATTCCTTTTGGGCATAATCGTTTCAAAGGAAGCCTTTAGGCTCAAATCAAAAGGAGTTACACTTTTTAAGGTAATTCATTCTCTCATGTTCATTTGTTTTATTTTGCTTCTCCAACCCCCTAAACTCTTTTTATTTACTTATTTTGTAACGAAACCAGTATCTTCAATATACTAGGATGTTGTTATAATATTTATTTGAGATACACTCTTACACAACTACATCAAATGGTTAAAGAACATACGGTTTCCGTGGATGCTGAAATTCTGCCTCCCGAAACAATGATTGTTCAATACTCATTTAACACCTTCAAAGGTGGCCATTATGATGTCAATATTTTTATATATGATATATAATATGTTTATGTTTTCCTTAAGCTTCTATTTTTTCATTTTGGGCATACCTTTATGGTTTCCATTATGGGTAAACCCGATATCTTCATTTTAGGAAGTGCGGACTACCGCCCCCTCAAAGTGATTTGATTCGTTAAATACCATATGTGGGACATATAAAGGATGTAACTATGATATTATACTGGAATTATAATATACATTTATATCATTATGATTCCATTCTATAAAATATGAAATAGAAATGAAAGTAGCGTTCATGCGTACGTACGGCTTACCGTCTCCATGAACGGTGCATTTCATTTCGTACATCTAAATGATTATGTAATATTATAAATGCATGTATGTACTGGATATATATGACATATATTATATCTACATCATGAATACCATTCTAGATATAATGAACCTTTGACCAAATTAACAACATGTAAGTGTAAGAAGTCTATTTTTGACTTAAGAACCAAATACCGACAAAATGTACATTATTAACTTAAATGATTACATGATGTTCACAACATCGTATAAAAGGAATAATGAACTCGAAAAAGGTTCATAAGAAAGTAGATATTAACTCAATTTTATTATTCAGGAGATTAAAGAATGGTCGGGTCAAGTCGGATATGAGGTATGGGACTTCGTCTCAATCTCCTTTCATTGAGGCATATTTTATTTTATACACAACTTTCTTTTATACGGTGTATAAACGCCTTTGACTTTTACGTTTATTCAAAAGGAATCTTTTTTATACGAAGCGTTTACTAAATGTCAAAAGAAAATGTTTTTGTCGTACGTATGCGGCGAAAAGGAATTCTCCGCCGTCATGACCGTTATTTGAGTTTCGGCTTCCTCTACAAGCCATACCTTCTTTTTAAAAGAAAAATAAATACCATGTTTTACTTTTATTTTCTTTTAGTATTGAAAATGGTTTTCATAATGTTTTTATATCAATGTGTTGTATTGATATCTCGTGATTGAAATGTGGAAATTTTATGTTTCCTTTATACATGTTTTATGTGATATGATTATGTTATGGTTCTTGGGAATTATTATGAAGACGGGTGGTTCCGTGATAAACTAAGGGCGGGTGAGCCCGTTATAGCTCTCCAATGCATTGGGTAACGTGAAGGAGTGAAATGTTAAGGTTTCTCCGAAGAGATTTTAGGGAATATACTGTGATGGGTAATCCAAACATAACCAAGAGGGTTACTCCCTACGTAATAATGTTATGAATGCCTCAAGTTACCTTTATGTCTTATGATTTCTATGATTTATTCATGATTTTATGAGGTATGTTAAAGTGCCTATGTTTTATGGGTAAAGTATGATTTCGTTCTTATGTATATATGAACTCATGTTTCCTTTCCATGTTTTTTTTATAACCCATACTGAGTTTTTATGCTCATCCCATGTTTTGGAAATGTTTTTCACAGGTCAAGGGAAAGGTACATGATAAGATGATAGAGTCAAGGATGTGTCAAGAAACAATCCATGTTTTATTTTAAATGTGTTTCCATTGATGGGAATGAAAAATACTATCTTTATGTAACCACTTTGTTTATATGTGGAATGTAATGCAAGTTTTATGATCTAATTCTCTAAAACTCTAAACCCAAAAAGATCCTCAATGTGTAATCTTGTAATAACTCAAGATTAAGTAAGGTTTAAGGCTGGGGCCTTATAGTTGGTATCAAAGGTCGGTTTAGATAACTTTAAGAGTTAGAATTCTATTAAATAATTATCCAAAAATATTTTTTTTCGAAATGATATAGCATTTAAAGATTACCATGTTGCTTCATCTAAGACATGTTTGTTGAGAATGGTTTTCCGCAGAGGAAATAGGGAAGCAGTGCTAGGAAGGCATACAGAAGGAAATAACCTTCCGAATCAGCATCCAGAAATGGTCGGAATTGGAACTGAACAGTTTGTTGCACTAATGGCGCAGTTGACTCAAGCGATAAATGGCGGTGGTATCCATACACGAGATCAGCCAGACCAACCGCAGAGGAACATGTTAGTGGTGGAACATTTCATGAGGCAACATCCACCATCATTCAGAGGATCATCTGACCCTGTGCTAGCTGAAGGGTGGATTAAAGCACTGGAGAAGATTTTTGATGTCATGGGGTGTTCAGAAAATCAAAAGGTTAGTCTTGCTATTTACCGTTTGGAGGGTGAAGCAGATCAGTGGTGTTCTATGGTTAAAAATATCAGGGATGCCGATGAGATTGATGCTCTTGACTTGGATGAATTCAAAGGTATGTTTCTTGAGAAGTATTTTCCTAAGGCTGTTCGACTTAGGATGGAAAATCAATTCTTAGAATTGAGGCAAGAGGAAGACTCAGTGGCTGCCTATGAAGAAAGGTTCACTCGATTGGCAAGGTATGCTCCAAATTTTATCCAGGACCTTGATAGTAAAATAAATCGTTTTTACTCAGGATTAAAGCCAAACTATCGAATAGCATTAGCTTCTCGTGAGTTTAAAAGTTATGAAAATATTGTTCGATGTGCTGAGAAGGTGGAAATGGAGTTTGCCGATGACCAAGTTTTCTATAACAACCAGCAGAAGAAGAGACCGAGGTGGCTGGAGAAAGGTAAGAATTCTTCAAAAAAGTCTGATGGTAAGAGAACTAAGTTTCCAGTTTGTGATAAATGTGGAAAAAGGCATGCTGGGGAATGTCTTCTGAATTCTGGAAAGTGCTACCGATGTGGTAAGATGCGACATAAGGCTCGTGATTGCACTGAAAAGGATCAAGGTGAAGGTAAGAACAAATTTTATTTACAGTTAGTGAAATGTTATAAGTGCAATGAGATGGGTCACTATGCAAACGAGTGTCCGACAAAGAGCTTGAGTGATGGGAAGCAGTTAGACTACAAGCAGAAAGGGGTGGTGAAATCCTTTGCAACTACTTCAGCAGATGTCGGGCCATCAAATGAAGTTGTATCAGGTACTTTGTTTGTTTTTTCAGATTATGCCAGTGTGTTGTTTGATTCGGGGTCTACACATTCTTTCATCTCTGAGACCTTTGCTAGTAAAATGGGAATACCATCTCAAGAAATGACTCCTGAACTTTTGGTAAAAACACCTGGGGGAAGTGTCGAGGAAAAAAGAATTTATAAGAATCTTCCTATCCTTATCTGTGGAAAGAACTTACTTGCAAACCTTATTGTTCTACCTCTAGGAGAGTTTGATGTTATCCTGGGTATGGATTGGCTCTCTATTTACCATGCTAAGATTGACTGTAGAGCTAAAGAAGTTTCTTTTCAGAAAGACTTTCAGTTTTTTTACAAGAATGAACCCTTACTTTTGATAACATATCAAGAGGACGAGAAACTTGTAAAAGATGGAAATGAATGTTACCTTGTACACGTCGTTGAAAATAAAGGAACCGTTCATATTAATGATGTTCCAGTGGTAAATGAGTATCCTGATGTTTTTCCTGATGAGTTTCCTGGAATAATACCAGATCGGGAAGTTGAGTTTACTGTTGACTTAGTTCCTGATGCTAAGCCAATTTCAAAACCCCCTTATCGAATGGCAGAAATAGAACTTTTAGAGTTGAAGGAGCAATTGCAAGATTTATTAGAGAAAGGTTTCATTAGACCTAGCACATCACCATGGGGTGCTCCTGTTTTATTTGTTAAAAAGAAAGATGGTTCTATGAGACTTTGCATTGATTATAGAGCCTTGAATAATATCACTGTTAAGAACAAATATCCTTTGCCTCATATCGATGATTTTTTTGATCAGCTCCAGGGAGCTCAGTTTTTTTCAAATATTGACTTGAGATCGGGGTACCATCAGCTGAAGGTAAAGGAGGCAGATATTCCGAAGACCGCGTTCCGTACGAGATATGGCCATTATGAATTTGTAGTAATGCCTTTTGGGATAACCAATGCACCTGCTGTATTCATGGACTTAATGAATAGAATTTTCCATGAGTTCTTGGATAAGTTTGTGGTGGTTTTCATTGATGATATTTTGGTGTTTTCTAAAAGTAAACAAGAGCATGAAAGACATTTAAGGGTTATCTTGCAAACCTTAAAAGAAAAGAAACTGTATGGGAAATTCAGAAAGTGTGAGTTTTGGTTGCAACAAATTTCTTTCCTTGGTCACATTGTTTCTAAAGATGGAATAACTGTTGATCCTGCAAAAACAAAAGTTGTGGAAGAATGGCCAAGACCCAAAAATGTAACCAAGATTCGTAGCATCCTTGGTTTGGCGGGCTATTACCGAAGGTTTGTTAGAAATTTTTCACGGTTATCTAGTCCAATGACTAAGCTAACTCGGAAGGGCGTTAAGTTTATCTGGACAAATGAATGTGATGATTGTTTTCAGAATTGAAAAGAAGATTGGTGAATGCTCCAGTTTTGGCACTACCTTCCAGGAATGGTGAGTTTGTTATATACAGTGATGCTTCATTGAAAGGACTTGGTTGCGTCCTAATGCAGAATGATCAGGTAATTGCTTATGCTTCACGACAGTTGAAAACTCATGAGGTAAATTACCCTACACATGATTTGGAATTAGCTGCTGTTGTTTTTGCTTTAAAAATTTGGAGGCATCATTTGTATGGAGTAAAGTGTGAAATATATACCGATCACAAAAGTTTAAAGTATATATTCACTCAGAATGAGTTAAACATGAGACAAAGGAGATGGCTCGAATTAATCAAGGATTATGATTGTACAATTCATTACCATCCGGGAAAAGCAAATAAAGTGGCTGATGCTTTGAGTCGAAAAAGTAATGATTCATTAACAATGTTGCGGTTGGAACGTGATCCTTTGGTTAACGATTTGATGAACTTTGGCATAGAAGTTGTTGGTGCAGGAAGTCCTTTTGTTTTGTTTCAGGTATCAGTGAGATCATCTCTATCAGATAGAATCAAGCAAGCACAGAAGCAAGATAGTGAGTTGCAGAAAATGGTAGAGCTGGTTGAGAAAGGTAAGTTGCCTGAATTCAACATTGATAATGATTGTGTTTTGAGATTTGGGAAGATATTGTGTGTGCCTTTTGATTCACATTTGAAGAGAGAGTTGTTATGTGAAGCTCATAATTCTCCTTTTTCAGTTCATCCGGGCAGTACTAAGATGTATAGAGATCTGCGGGAGTATTACTGGTGGGATGGAATGAAAAGAGATATTGCTGATTTTACTTTGAAGTGTTTGACTTGTCAGCAGGTTAAAGCAGAGCGGTAGTTACCGAAAGGGATTCTTCAGCCTTTACCAGTGCCAGATTGGAAATAGGAGAATATATCCATGGACTTTGTTATTGGATTACCGGAGACATCTCAAGGTAAGAATGCAATCTGGGTTATTGTTTATCTCTTGACCAAATCTGATCATTTCCTTGCTATACGAGATACTTTCTCTCTTGATCAACTTTCCCGTTTGTATCTTAAAGAGATAGTCAGGTTACATGGGGTTTCTCTCTCCATTGTATCGGATCGTGATCCCAGGTTTACTTCTAACTTTTGGAAAGGCCTTCAGAAGTCGTTGGGTACTGAATTAAATTTTAGTACAGCTTTTCATCCTCAATCAAATGGGCAGTCAGAACGAACAATTCAGACATTGGAAGATATGCTAAGAGCTTTTTCTATGGATTATCAGGGAAGTTGGGACCAACATCTTTCTTTGGTTGAGTTTTCATATAATAACAGTTTTCATTCCAGTATACAGATGGCACCATTGCAGGCATTATATGGGAAGCGGTGTCGAACTCCAGCTTTCTGGGATGAAGTGGGTGAAAGGAAGTTGATGGGACCAAAATTGGTAGAAGAGATGGCAGAAAAAGTTCAGCTGATTCAGAAACACATGAGAACAGCTCAGAGCAGGCAGAAGAGTTATGCGGATAACCGGAGGACGGATCTATCTTTCGAGGTAGGTGATCATGTTTTTCTCAAGGTTTCTCCGTGGAAAAGTGTGATGAGATTTGGTAAGAAAGGATAGTTGAGTCCAAGGTTTGTTGGACCATACGAAATTCTGGAGAGAGTTGGATCAGTTGCATACCGAGTGGCTTTACCTCCGAGTTTATCTCAGGTACACAATGTTTTTCACGTTTCGATGTTGAGAAAGTATATGCCAGATCCATCTCATGTTTTGAGTCCAGAGGTAGTTCAGCTGGAAGAGAACCTATCTTATGAGGAACAACCGGTCCAGATTCTTGACCACAGGGAGCAAGTTTTACGGAATAAGGTGATTAAGCAGGTAATGGTTTTGTGGAAAAACCACATGATTGAAGAGGCAACATGGGAATCTGAAAATGCAATGAGGGATAATTACCCTCATTTATTTGATAATTAAATAAATTGCGGGGACGCAATTTTCTAAAGGGGGGAAGGATATAACATCCCAAGTAAGTAATGAATAATAGATATTTTTATCTATGTCTATTAATGATTAAGATAGTGTTATAGAGGCTTAAAATGAAAATAAATACAATCTTATGCATGGAATACACTAATATTCTTAAAAGATTGTTTTAATGCCTTTTGATGGAAAACCATTTTTGAATCTATATTTTGACAATTTTATAAACTATTTTTGTCAAAATAAACATATTCTTTATGATTGGGACATCAAAATTTACCTTGTGTGAATTTTTGGCATTTTTCTGACAATGTTCATTTTTTAATGAATAGTGAAAAATACTGCATTTTACATCAAAACTGCTTTTTAATCTAATTTATTTATATGATTAGATTATGTTTTGAATTGGGTTTGAAGTGAAATTAGAATATATTTTTACCATTTTATCTAATTGTGGTCATTGGAATCAATTTCACTTTGAAATTAGACTTAAACTGGTGTCAATCTTTTGATACTTATTGTTTTGTAAAAACACGCTATTTGCTCTGGCAGCGGGAATTAATTATTAAATTAATTAATTTGACTTATATGTATTGAATTTTTTAAAATAGACTTCATTTTTGAATTCTGAATATCAAATATAGCTTAGGGTGAATTTTTGGTAATTTTCTGAAAAACTTCAATTTTTGATGAATAGTGAAACCACTAAGTGGTAATCAAGCAAACTGATTTTTCAGTTAAATGAAAGTTTACCACTAATGTGTACTGGATTTTGAAAATCCGACATACATGGTTGTCATTAAGAAGTAAAATGTGGTTCAATAAGATTATAATAATTTTTTGGTGAATAGTAACTTATTAAGTTCTTAATCACGATTAGTGGTAATTAGGGTAGTTTAAGGTATAAATAATACTTTAATAAAATGAAATGACCCAGACACATGTCCCAACCTCATTTTTTGTGTCATGGCCGACCATGACATGCCATGGGTCAACTTGGGGACCCCATGGATCCAATTTTGTTGGGAAATGACATAAATTACTTTTTATCTAATGTTAAAAGTAAAAATGACACACACATAATATGTTTTACGAAAACCATTTTTACATGCGGTTATAAAGATCATATTTTTGATTATAAATAGTAATTTGAAAGCTAAAAAGATTTCCTACATCATAGTATTTTTTTATGATTTTTAGACATTAAATAAATTAAATTATTTATGACATAATAATGATGCAGCGATGACATCATTATTTGACGATTTAAATAAAATGGAAAGACAATGTAAAATCTATGAACTACACATGGCCAAAACCAATTGGATGAGTGTATTTCTAACCCTTATCACCTTATCCACGAATTATATCAATGTGGGACCTTTTAAAACCGAAACACATTTTCAAATAAAGTAATATTTCTTTACTTTCCAAAAGTGCCCCTCCTCTCCTCTTATAAAAGGCCCCCACCTCTACCTCATTTCACAAACTTTTCAAGCCTTTGGCTCGGCCAAACCCTTCCCATTTACTCTCTCAACATCCCTCTACTCATCCTAGAGGATTCCCTTTGGGCATAATCCTTTCAAAGGAAGCCTTTAGGCTCAAATCAAAAGGAGTTACACTTTTTAAGGTAATTCATTCTCTCATGTTCATCTGTTTTATTTTTCTTCTCCAACCCCCTAAACTCTTTTTATTTACTTCTTTTGTAACAAAAACAGTATCTTCAATATACTAGGATGTTGTTATAAGATTTATTTGAGCTACACGCTCACACAACTACATCAAATGGTTAAAGAATATACGGTTTCTGTGGATGGTGAAATTCTGCCTCCCGAAACGATGATTGTTCAATACTCATTTAACACCTTCAAAGGTGGCCATTATGATGTCACTATTTTTATATATGATATATAATATGTTTATTTTTTCCTTAATCTTATGTTTTTTTTATTTTGGGCATACCTTTATGGTTTCCATTATGGGTAAACCCGATATCTTCATTTTAGGAAGTGCGGACTACCGCCCCCTCAAAGTGATTTGATTCGTTAAATACCATATGTGGGACATATAAAGGATGGAACTATGATATTATATATGATATTATACTGGAATTATAATATAACTTTATATCATTATGATTCCATTCTATAAAATATGAAATAGAAATGAAAGTAGCGTTCATACGTACGTACGGCTTACCGTCTCCATGAACGGTGCATTTCATTTCGTACATCTAAATGATTATGTAATATTATAAATTCATGTATGTACTGGATATATATGACATATATTATATCTAAATCATGAATACAATTCTGGATATAATGAACCTTTGACCAAATTAACAACATGTAAGTGTAAGATGTCTATTTTTGACTTAAGAACCAAATACCGACAAAATGAACATTATTAACTTAACTGATTACATGATGTTCATAACATGGTATAAAAGGAATAATGAACATGAAAATGGTTCATAAGCAAGTAGATATTAACTCAAGTTTATTATTCAGGAGATTAAAGAATGGTCGGGTCAAGTTGGATACGAGGTATGGGACTTCGTCTCAATCTCCTTTTATTGAGGCATATTTTATTTTATACACAACTTTCTTTTATACGGTGTATAAACCCCTTTGACTTTTACGTTTATTCAAAAGGAATCTTTTTTATACGAAGCGTTTACTAAACGACAAAAGAGAATGTTTTTGTCGTACGTATGCGGCGAAAAGGACTTCTCCGCCGTCATGACCGTTATTTGAGTTTCGTCTTCCTCTACAAGCCATACCTTCTTTTTAAAAGAAAAATAAATACCATGTTTTACTTTTCTTTTATTTTAGTATTGAAAATGGTTTTCATAATGTTTTTATATCAATGTGTTGTATTGATATCTCGTGATTGAAATGTGGAAATTTTATGTTTCCTTTATACATGTTTTATGTGATATGATTATGTTATGGTTCTTGGGCATTATTATGAAGACGGGTGGTTCCGTGATAAACTAAGGGCGGGTGAGCCCGTTATAGATCTCCAATGCATTGGGTAACGCGAAGGAGTGAAACGTTAAGGTTTCTCCGAAGAGATTTTAGGGAATATACTGTGATGGGTATTCCAAACGTAACCAAGAGGGTTACTCCCTACGTAAGAATGTTATGAATGCCTCAAGTTACCTTTATGTCTTATGATTTCTATGATTTATTCATGATTTTATGAGGTATGTTAAAGTGCCTATGTTTTATGGGTAAAGTATGATTTCGTTCTTATGTATATATGAACTCATGTTTCCTTTCCATGTTTTTTTTATAACCCATACTGAGTTTTTATGCTCATCCCAAGTTTTTGAAATGTTTTTCACAGGTCAAGGGAAAGGAACATGATAAGATGATAGAGTCAAGGATGTGTCAAGAAATAATCCATGTTTTATTTTAAATGTGTTTCCATTGATGGGAATGAAGAATACTATCTTTATGTAACCACTTTGTTTATATGTGGAATGTAATGCAAGTTTTATGATCTAATTCTCTAAAACTCTAAACCCAAAAAGATCCTCAATGTGTAATCTTGTAATAACTCAAGATTAAGTAAGGTTTAAGGCTGGGGCCTTATAGTTATATTATTTAGTTATCGGTATATAGGGATAAAATATTATCAATACATGTGGTCAATATATGGAATTACATATTGAGAACACTAGTATAGTGTTTGTTGGAGCTGAAAAAATCAAGGATATATTAGGAGAAATGTCCCAGTTTTTGTCTAATACCCTATCACATATAAAGAATCATATTGTTCTAGGGTATTGAATACATATATTTTATAATTTCATGTTGTAGAGGGTCTATATTTTAGTGAAAATACTAATCCATTGGTATATGATAAATGGGTCATGTATCTTGAAAAGATATTTCTTGGGTTGAGATATAATTAAAGGGAAATGTTAACTGTGGAAGTGTATTTTATTAGAGGTTATTATGATCTATGGTAGTAATTAATCCATAATAATTGAGAGGAATAAGTAATATAACATATGGAGTAGATATATTTTAAATAAAAAATATTCCAAAAAATTAATCCTTTGTCATAAATGAACTGAAATGAAGAGGAAGTTCACCATATTAAAGAAAAATGAGGAATAAAGTGTATTAGAGAATGAGGATACCTTTAAAATAATAAGTAATTATTTTATAAACTATATAAATGATCAAAAGAACAAGATTTAAATTTTCTTTGAAGGCCTTTTTCCAAGAATCTGAAGGGCATAGGTTTCTTATACTTTTTCCTCAATTGATGAAATAGTATTATGTTCAATAAAAAAAGTAATAAATGTTTAGATACTATATCATGAATACAATTATAGAGATCATAAATTCAGTTGGGAACCCTAAAAATGGATAATCAATAATGAAGAAGTAGGGAAAAATGTAATTCGCATCATGTGAAAATAAATATTTTCATTTATACTCTTTATTAATTAATAATCTCTTTAGGTATTATATTTTTTCATCTCTTTTCAACATCGGGTGTCGATAATCCTAGATGTTTTGAACTAGGTTTATAGAAGTGGTCCAAATTATCATTTTTCTCCCAACGATATTCATTCCAAACACATTAATTGCGCAATAATTTATTTTTTAAAAAGACCTATAATTTTATAATTCTATTACGTGGTATTTTTTGTCATGTTTAATGAGGAAAAAAACAATTATTAACAATTTTGTTTTTATTTAATTTTATAATTCCATTACATGGTAGTTTTTTCCATGTTTCATAATGAAAAAAAGGTTACGCATCAATGAAAAAGATGGGAACAAATAAATTCACATCATGTAAAAAATTACATCTTCATTTATACACTTTATTAATTACAATTTTCTTCTGGTATTATATTTTTTAATCTCTTGTCAACATCAGGTGTCAATAACCCTCGATTTTTAAACTAGGTTCATAGAAGTGGTTAAATTCATTTTTTTCTCCCAAATATCTTCATAGACCAATAATTAAATAATTCCATTACATAGAAGTTTTAGTCATGTTTCATGAAAAAAACATATAACCACCTTATATGAGATAACCTAGTATGTTACATTATTTAGGGATGAATATAATTGGATAAAAGAGTATCAAAACATGTGGTTATTGTATCAATTTAACTACTGAGAAAGATAATATATTTTATGTTGGAGCTGAGAAAATCAAGGATATATTAGTTTAAATAACCCAGTTTATATATAATACCCTATCACGTATAGAGCATAATTTTGTTCCATGGTATTGAATACATATATTGGATCATTTTATGGGGTAGAGGGCTCTATATTTTAGTGAAAATGATATTCCATTGGTAGTTGAGAAATGGATCATGTCCCTTGAAAAGATATTTCTCATGATGGGATATAAATAAATGGAAGAGGTCATAGTAGAAGTGTATAATATTAGAGGTTATTTTTAAAAATGGTAGTAATCAATCCTTAATACATGATATGAATAAGAAATAGAACATATCAGTTGCAGATATTTGAAATAAAAATTTTCCAAAAAAAGTAATCCCCTTTGGGAAACGAACTAAAATGACGACTAAGTTCATAAGAATGACGAAAAAGGAGGAAGAATGTGTGTTAGATAATGAGGATACCATTACAATAATAGATAATTATTCTATAAATTATATAAATGATAAAATGAGAAATATTTACTTTTTTTGAAGGTCTCATTCTGAGAATCTGAAGGGCGCAGGTTTCTCATACTTTTTTCTCAGTTGATAAAATAAGATTATGTTACATAAAAATAGATAAGGAATTTTTTAGATACTATATCATCAATGTAATTAAAGAGATCTTCAAATCAGTTTAGAACACTAAAAAACATTAATAATCAATGAATAAGTAAGGAACAAAGAAATTCACATCATCTGATAATATATATTATCTATTATACTATTTATTAATTACAACTATGTTTAAGTATTATATTTTTTATTCTCTTTTAAACATGAAGTGTCAATAATCCTAGATATTTTAAACTATGTTCATAGATGTTGTGAAAATTATAAATTTTCTCCCAAATATCACCTTTATAAACCCATTAATGGTACACTAATTGGTTTTTTTACAAAGACCTGTAATTTTATAATTACATTACATTGTAGTTTTTGTCTTGTTTTATGATGAAAAATCTAATAATGAACCTGTTCCACGGTATTTAATTTTATAATTCCATTAAATGGTTGTTTTAATCTTGTTTCATGGGTATAAAAATAGTTAAGCATAAATGAAGAAGTAGGGAACAAAAAAATTACCATCATGTGAAAATTTATATTTTCATTTATACTCTTTATTAATTACCATTCTCTTGTGGTATTATATTTTTTAATCTATTTTCAACATCGAGTGTCAATAAAGCTAGTTATTTTGATATAGGATCCTAGAAGTGGTGAAAATAATCATTTTCTCCAAAATATTATAATTTCAAGCTCATTAATTTTACAATAATTGATTTTTTACAAAAATACCTATAATTTTATAATTCATTTACATGGTAGTTTTAATTATTTTTCATGAAGAGATAACGTAACCCCATATTATGAGATAAATCAGTGTGTTACATTATTTAGTGATATATCTAAATGGATAAATGAGTATAAAAACATGTGGTCAATGTATGTATTTACCAACTGATAAAGAAAAAAAAAGTTTTTATTGGACCTGAGAAAATCAAGGACATATTAGGATAAATTTTATAATTTATGTAACATACCCTATCACATATAGATCATAATTTTGTTCCATGTTATGGAATACATGTGTTGGATAATTTCATGTGGTATAGGGGTCTATATTTTAGTTAAATTACTAGTCCATTGCTATTTAAGAAATGTATCCAGTCTCTTGAAAATATATTTATCATGATGGGACACAATTACATGGAAATGGTCACAGTGGAAGTGTATAATACTAGAGTATTTTCTGATCGATGGTAGTAATTAATAAATAGTACTTGATAGGTATAAAAAACAAAACATATGGGATGGATAGATTTTAAATAAAAAACCATCAAAAAAATTAATCCCTTGTGATAAGTGAATTGGAATGAAGAGGAAGTTCATCAGATTAAATAAAAATGATGATGAAATTGTGTTATAGAATTAAGATACCATTACAATAATAGATAATTATTCAATAAATTATATAAAAGATCAAATGATAATAATTTAATTTTTATTTTAATGTCTCATTTAATGAATCTGAAGAGCACTGATTTCTCATACTTTTTCCACAGTTCATGAAATAAAATCATGTTTCATAATAACAGGGAAGTAATTTTTTAGATACTATATCATTAATGTAATTAAAATTATCATGAAGTCATTTGAGAAACTGGAAAAAGGTTAATCATCAATTAAGAAGTAGGGAACAATGAAATTCTCATCATGTGAAAATTATTGATTGAAATTTCCACGAAAATGAATGATGCAAATGATTATTTATTACAAGTGCATAAATAAGGGTTATCTAATAAATGAATGAAATTGTATGAAATAGATAAACAATGATTAATGATATAAAATTATGGACATAGGGAAATATGCACACCAATTTTCCAAGAATCATGGGAATGTATTGCATAAGAGGCCGAGATGATAAGTTCAAACTTTATTCATTATTGCAACTGATGTTAAGGTTTCCAATGATAAGGTGGTAGGTACACTAATCATAGAAACAATTTATCCATTTTTTTATTATGGATCTTTCCACCTGATCATATCTATTATATTTTCCATGAAAATTAGATATTTCTATTTAACCATATGATGTTAGTTCTCAATTAAACCCAACAATGGAAATCTCACCCCAATAATAATGTGTTTGTTATTTCCCATTACAACGTATAAATGGTTCCTATTTGAAGACTTTATTATTAAACCAATGATTAATTTTGATATAATCCTTAGTATGGATTTGATTCCAAAATATGAGGTATAAATTTTTTTAAGAGAAGGAAATTATGATTCATGATGAGGAAGAAGAATTCCAGATCTTTAAAGGGGAACCATCTTTACATGGGTTATATATTGACCCCCATCTAGTATCACTTTATAATAATATTCCTAGGGAATAAAAATATAAACGATCAATATATTGAATTTCTAGCTCCCCTAGTTTCATGTAAGATGCCCTTTCTTTATTTTTTTCAAGGTTGTATAGTATATGGGTTAGGATTGGGATTGTTGGGGGACATTTTGGAATGATTTTGGGGATTTTATATATGTGAACGATTTGAAAATGGTTTGGGTATACTGTGAAACTCATATAGAAAACCTTGAATAGTGTGGTAGAGAGAAACTAGATGGTGCATAGGCTACATATGGTTTTTCCAAACACTATGGTAGCCTAGGAGAAACCATGTCATGTTCCACATATTTTGGTTAGTGAGGTTTGGTATAGTTGGTGAAACTTTTGTTGACTGTGAGATCCAACCATGTGAGGTCTCATGTTAGGTAGATGCATGAGCATGGTTAGCGCATGGTTTGTCTAACTGTATGACTAAAATTTGCGTGGGTCAAAATATATTTCCTTCAACTATGGATCTAACATTTTTTCACCTATAAAGGCTTATATTCCACCCAGAATGGATCTAACATTTGATTTCTCTCTTTATAATGATGGATTAACTCCCACTATTGAATTAGAAGTGATCTAGATCCACTCCGTGGTGCGTTGAAGGTCAAATATTGTAGTAATCATTCGTTCTTGTAAGTTCATTATAATTTTTTTAGATATACTTCTCCATTTCTCTTAGATTCTTATATTTACAACCTTTTTGTGTCGATCAATGGTTGTGAATTCCAAATATATTTTGATTTGGTCATTCTATTGATAGGGAAATAGATCTAAGTATGGTTTGTGGATGTTACGCCTAATGTTTTGGACATTTGAGTGTCGTTCTTTGTTTTTTACAAAATAGTTTTTGTAGGTGGCTTCACTATAAAATCATCTCACTATAATGGATTTTCATGATTTAGAATTGATTATTTCTCCTATAATTTATTGTTAATTTTCATTGAAATGATTTTTTAGAACCCTCTTGATTGACGGTATGTGGAAACATTGAAATTTGGTGTTTTTTAGAAAGTGATTTGGTTCTTGGTTTTTAAATGTTGATTTTAAAAAATGGATTTTATATAATTGTGGTAAATGGATTAATGAAAATGTTTTCAATAAAAGTTATGGGTTTATTGAAATGAAATAGATTGGTGGATTGAATAATTTTATATGATGGTTTTCTTTTGAAGAATTCTATTATTTTAAATTGTAAAAATTGTTACTTCTAGAAATGGTTTTAAATAATGGTTGTGTGTGTTCATTTTTATTTGTGATAGATAATAGAAATGATTTTACCCCATAATTATTGGGATGGATAAGGTTCATGTCTATCCCATTTAAAAATGGTTCTTTGGGTCACAAATTCTTCTAATGACGACTCACCACTCGCATGTAGAGGGAGGTCCAGGATTTCATGCATGGATGCATGTGTGGATAAGTGAAATGGAATGGTTATGAAGAAAATAGAAATATTGAAATGATTATATAACTTTGTTGGTATGTTTTATTTAAATAAGGAAGTTATTTGGGGTAAAGGGTTTCATTGTAAGTTCTTTATAACTAGTTATAAACTGTAGCTGAATTTTTTATATATAAATTATATATATATATACGATTCTAAAATGTTTTATCATATTTGTGTGAGTAGGGAATTCATATGGAGAAATGTACCTGGTTTCATTACTCACCCCAACATTTTCACTTTGGTTATTTTGAAGATATTATTTATCGAGGCATGCGAAAAGGTAAATTATCACACATATTTAACACTACCCCATGATAAATAGGATGTTTGGTGAATTCTGAGCCCAGAGATTGGGAATATTTGTATTTATAGTTTTCTTTGAGTCTTGTTTGTTTTATAGTATTCCTCTGTGTACATTGATATTGTAGTATTTCACTGTAGAACTAGGTATTTTTTTTATTTTTGTATAAATGAAATGTTGTGTTGTTTTTTATTGTATCATGCATCATGCAGTGTTATGTTTGGTTATGTAATTTATAAGTTGTTGATTATTTCATGAAGGGAAATTTTTTCCCTACATTTAGAGAAGAATTTGGCATTTATTTCCATCCATTATGATTTTAGGGGTGTCTTTTATGTCCTCGTGACATTCCACTACCTTTTTATGGCCATGGGGAGTAGAGGGATGTTACAAATGGTATCTATTTTATTGGGACCATAGTCCATTTTAGGAATATGGTATCATATTTTTTATTTTCTTGTGGAGAATGTAGTCATCAGTTCGGTCGGTCTTGGAGATGAATTTCATACTTGTCTATTCCATGAGATGGGATCGTAGAATGGAGTCTGATTATTGGGAAATGAAATATAGATCATGCGTAGCTATCCTTTTTTATGTTCAACATCATGTTACTAGGGAGTTGGGTATATAAGTGTTTTGGAGACACTTCTAGGATTTAAAATCTCATTGTCATGGGTTTATCCAATGAGAAGAGCATGAAATTAATTAGAGGAATGAATTCCAACTAGGAGTGAATATTTCATTTTGACTAATTATTTGGTGAAATGAATTTATTTTTGAGAAAATGTTGAAATCGTTTTCAAATAAGAGATTATGAAAAAATAATTAATATGATATTTTCAATATATTTTTATTTTAAAATTCAAGTAATTTGTTTCTTGAAAATGGTTTAACATGGAAAAAAGGAATATTTTTGAAATCACTATTGTGATAGTATTATTTGGTATAATTTTAAATGATAATCCTTTAGTTGATAGAGAGTAAGAAATATGTTGCTGTTTTTTGGGTATTGAAAATAGAACCTAGTAGGTATCATATAACCCAATCTGAAGAAGCTATAAAGAATGTGGTTTCACGAGAGCTGTTGATGAACTGAAATTTCATTCAAAGTATCATCCAAGAATTTGAGGTTATGGAAATATGGGACTATATGGATGATCCAAGGTATGTGGATCAATTAATCCAGTTAATAAAATAAAATCCAAGCATCATTTAATGTGATTCAAAACTATAGAAGGCTGAGGTGTCACTGAAAAGGATTCATCATATCTTTGATTTCATCGACACACCATTAGAGTTGAAAGTGAATCTGGTGATATATATGTTCATGGATATTTCATGGTAGTTTTGTAATTTATTAATGTAGGATAAAGTGTATCAAGTCCTTGTTATGGAGGATTTTAATTTATTTTAAAAAAAATAATATCCTCACACTTTCAAGATTCGTAGATCTACATAATTCTTCATCTTGAAGTAGGAAAATACTTGTCACTGAGTTTATGGAAAAATTTAGGAATTTAGTATTCTATTCACCTGAAGTTGCTACTAGTGCGTCCTTGAAGGAACAAATATTTGAATTAGTTATGATTTATTAGATTCACATGAAGATTTCCATGCTCTAATTTTTTTAAATAAAATATTGAAATTAATTAAATTATAAAAATTATGAAATAATATTTGAAAGGATTAAGGTTTAAGTTGAACTTTTTAAATAAATGTAGTTGATCTTTATATTTTTTTAGTTTCTATTTAAAGATAAATTAATTATATTTATACTTATAATTATAAAATATAAAATTTATTTTTGAATTTATAATGTCAAAATTTACTTATAATTAGTTTTTTATCATTTTTTGAAAATATAGATTGTTTTAGTGAAAATTGTGTTTATAAAAAAATTATAATTTTCATGAATTTTTAAATTTATAATAATGAACAAGAAGGTCATAAAACCATTTATGTATTTGAATATGAAACTAAGGAAAACAATATTCATTTTAAAAATTAATATGAAACTTGGGAACCAATGCCCCAAATTTTTAGAACTAATGAAATATTTTACTCAAGTAATGAAATATGTTTTAAATATTTTATTCTAAATAATTAATATTTACATAAAATTTTATTAGGTATTTATTTTAAAGAAACATAAAATTAATTTTTTAATAATAAATAAATTATTATCATGAAAATTGGTGACCAAAAAATATTCATCTAATAAATAATTCTAAAGCGTAAAATAATATGTCATTGAAAAACATTTATATAATATGTTTGTTTAATTTAAATTCATATTTTCTCATATTTATGAAATAAATTATGTTAAATAGATCCCAAATTTTGAATCATCATATAAAAATTTGTTCATATGTGTATAGTTATATTATTAACAATTAAACAATTGAAATTATTTTTGTATAATTACGAGTAATAAGTTATTAAATCACTAATCTATATTTTCTCAATTTTTTCTACATTCACAGGACCTTAAAAACATCAAGAAAACCTTTTTTGGATTCAAAGTCTTACCCACATATCTTACCAACCTTCCATCACCTAAATAACATAGATTTCATACCTTTTACATTCATTCCCCATACATACAATTCTTTTACAAGAAAAAGTTCATCTTCCTCACTTATAAAATTGGGACCACATCCACCCTATCAATACTCCTATAGAGTCCTAACTTTTTCATTGGATACTAAATTATTTTTAAAATGATCAACATATTAGAAATAAAATCAAGGATATAAAGGCATAGTGTCCTGGTAAAATTAGTTTCATACATCAATTGTATGTAATAAAACATAAAAACTATTTAAATTCATCTTCATTAACATTCTAGTAATTTTCATATTACATGTATTCACATGAAGAAATACATAAAAGAAAGGGGTCAGGTAAAAACTCATTAAGAGGAGGAAAAAGGGACATGAATAAACAGTATATGGGGATCATGATCAAAATCATTATATCATAAGCATAAGATCATAATCAAAATCATGAGGTAAAAATTTGAAAGAGGAATGTATTTTGAGAATCCACTCACCATAAATTTAGTATTATTTTTTCACCTTTCTTCTTGCTAAATAATAAACATAGGATAAAAAATAATTGAACTAGAATTGAATTATTATCATTTTTAACTATTTATCAATTAATGAAATATTATTAAATTTTTTAACTCTTTTGGTTAAAGGAAGTATTCTTTGATAAAACTTTACCTTAAAATTTTTCCATTTTACATTGATTTAACTTTTTTTGTTTAAGGTAATTTATAAATTGGTATAATTAATTTTGAAATAATAAAATATATATATTTATAATTTATTTTAGAATAATTAATTTATTATAATAAGCTATAATTTTAAGTATAATAAAATAATTAGAAACATCTTTATTGGTAGTTATCATACCATTTATGAGCCATTATCCAATGAGATGGTATGTGAATTATGAAATATTATTAGATAATTTTTTTAAGAAAATATCAAAATTGTTAATATAATTTTAAATAAATAATTAATTAATCTTAAATGATTTTAGTTTCGGTAGGATAGATAAAAATAGGACAAGAAGATGAAAATACAAAAAAAAACAAGTTAATGAAAACATACAATCTTCATGATATTTATTCTCTTATAACACATGACAATCCCTTGATTTTTTGAGTTGGATACTTTATAAGTCCTTATGGATTTTATAGAGATTTTTTGAGATGTTTTTTGGTAGAGGACTATCTATGTTAATTAGGGGGGGTGTGATCTTAAAAGGGGAGGGCTATGGGTGATTTGTACTTTAGATGAGCGGTATTTTTAGAGTAAAATATTAAAATAAATATTATATCCTAGTTAGACCATGTAATAGTGATAATATTTAATAATTAATCATATTACAATATAATAAATTTGAAGTTCTTTACAACTCATTATAATTTGAAATCACAATTTTATTAAAAAGGAAAGTTGAAAATAAATAATTCTTTTCTTTTAAAGGAATACGTTTTACTTATACATTAGAAAGTAATTTTTAGGTTTTTTGTAACACCCTAAAATTATATAATAAGATAATTTTATTTGATATAATATTTGACATGCTATACTGAGCATAAACAATCCATGAAATATATTTCATTAAATTTAATCTCCTCGACTGCCCACATAATAAAAATCCTCGAATCTACATGAATTATAATGAAGTATACCACTATGAAAAATATTTTAAATTAGCGAGTATGGATATTATTAAATAAATAATGAAAATTCAGGTCATATTTTGATTCTAAATTAAATAACCAGATTTTCAGAAAAATTATTTCTTTTTAAAAAACTAAATTTTTTCTAATAGACAGTTGAATCATTCGTTGCACTCAGAATTCATATTTATTTTTTTGAAAAAATTATGAAATTATTTTGATAAAATAAAATTCATTTTTGAATATATAATATTAAAATCCTTTTAGGGATAATTTTTGGATTTTTTTTTGAAATGATTCATTTTTCTCTGAATATTGAAAAATATTGAGTTTTAATTAAAAACACTATAGTCATTTATTTTATTTATATTATTTAATTATAATTTTAGATTTTTAAAACGAAAAATTATTTCATTAATATATCTATACATCCAATTTAATTTTTATTAATATTTTTCATATTTAATTTGATATAAATTCTTTGTAAACGTTTGAATATTATCTTCTTAAAACTCATTTTCTCATCGTGTTTGCGTGATTAATTCTAATTTAATTATTAACCTAATGGGTATGTAATTTGGATAAATGGATTAAATTTTCTTTAATAATAATTTTAATTTTTTAATATGGGAAAATTTATTTTCTATCATAATGAATAGTACAAAAATATATTTACCATGGTTAAGGTAGAAATGGATTTATTGGGGTGTTAAACTAAAAAGATAATGTTTAATATAACCTAAAAACATGTATTAAATATAATTTATGGAAAAATTTCTACAATATCATGTCTAAATATTTAAAAAATATAATTTTTTCCCCTTTTGGAATGTGAAAAATATGGGTAAAACATTTTTAATAAAACATCACAAGTTTTCCACTCACCTAAATCATAAATGGTCACCCACTCTTCTCTCTTATTCAAATTTTATAACCACTTATGTTTTCCAAATACTTATAAAAATCACAAATCAACATCCATTATCTCAAACTAGAAGTATTATTTTTGGAATTAATCTATCTTAAGAAACATTTTTATATAATCCTTAGAATATTATCTAAAGAATAGGTAACTTTCTTCAATGATCATTTTTATATTATTTCTTACCCCACATAGTTTATTTATTATTAAACCATGGTTATATAATAAAATAATTATATTACATATAAAATTATGTTCTTTTAGTTTCATTAACTACAACAATCCCACTTTAATAAAATGGGTTACGAAATCATCATTTGTGTGTACGGCAGACTACGACCACGCGAACTGATGTCATTTGTTTTTCATTACCACCTATCATAATTTTGTAAGTTGATATATTTAGTGTATATTGATGATATATATATATATATATCATAATTATATGTATTGAGTAACTATATCATATATAAATTCTTTAATTTCAATTCATTATGGAATACGATAACGTTAGTCCTGTGTATGGTGGATTACAGCCTCACGAAGCGATGTGATTTGTTTTTATCTAATTTTTCTTATAGATGTTAATAAGAATAATTTTAATAAATATATATGATATATATGAAATAATTATTATATTCATGAAACTTATATTTTTTTAAAATATTATATATCGTCTTGTTTCTTTTCTACTCACTGAAAGATGATAACGTCGTTCATGATCGTGGGGACTACTGCCAACAAAAAATGATGTCACTTTATTTTCAAAACCACATAACATGGATGATATGTATATATATATATATATTTAACGAAATAATATTTTATATATGATATTTTATTAATCCAGGAGAGATAAAATATTTCTTAGCTCCTTTCCATAATGATCACTGAATAATGGAATCATTACTCATCTATATATATGACCTACAATTTGTATGATCATAACATACTTAATCTCTCAAAATCATATTTCATGAATGATATTAAAAATATAATTAAGTATAAATATGATAATAATTTCTTAATTATAATTTTTACATGATTTAAATATATTATATGAATAAGAATCGTAACTTTCATAACAAATCGAAAATGAAAAAAAAAATCAACTAACACCATAAACAATAACAATAATTAAGTATTATTACTAAATGTGTGATAATATATTATTAAATGATCATATATGATACTATAAAAAATAATATGGGTATTTTCTATGTTCATAAAATGTCTAAACCAACTATACCAAAGGTTTAATCACATTCAACCAAAATAATACATAACGTAAGATATTTTGTATAAATTTATATTCATTGAGGCATACTTGTATATTATGCACCAATATTAATTATATGTTGTATAAACATACCATTCCACATGTAATATCATGAATACATCATAATTCATTATATTTTATGTTTTATCTTGACATATCTCATCAAATAAAATTTTCGTTGAATATTACCAAGTGATAAGGGGATTCATATCAATTTTCATTTATTATGGTATATTTTATTTTTATCCATATAATTTATTATATAAATGGTTCACTTATTACCGAATTTACATGTAATATAATTATTCATTAATAATTAAACGTATTTAACCATTCAATTTGAAATATTTCAACTATGGGGGTTTAACATAAATGTTACCATGTGATAATGACTTTCATAACATAATTTTATTTTATTTGGTTATATTACTACTTCATTATATTATAGAATATAACATTATGTGTTTAAGGAAATTTTAATATATTTTATTCATCTTCCACTTGTTTTTTTGGATTTACATTCGATACTCATAATTAATTCACTGTTTAATTATCAGTTCAACGTTATGATCATTATAAGGGTTTATTTAATAATTTGATTATAATCTATATTTGTTATTATTGAATTTAAATTAAAGGGAAATTAATTTATCGTTTTGTAATAAAACCATAAAATTTTATTCTCCTCAATTTATTAATGAAATTTTAAGGCAAAAATACAATTTATTATATATAGTGACCCTATATTTCATACATTATTATTACATCATTTTAAAGAAAACAACATAATAGAGTTACAAAAATAGGATCCAAAGGTTTTGTGTATTGGAAAAATTACGATCATATGTAAAATTTATCAAATAAAACATAAAAACTTATTTAATTTCTTATTTTCTAGATTTTTATGGGTCTATGTGTTCTCTTAAGTATAAGTTATCACTTGATGATATACATCAAAGAAAGGGGTGAGCTAGAACCTTATTAATAGGATGGATAATAACATGGATAAACCTAACATGGGATTATAATAACTATATTAATTATAAAATAAGCATGGGATCATCATAATTATCTTGAGAGGAATCATTAGATAGAGTCATGGAATGTGTCAATAGATAAAAATGAAACATCACATCTTAGTGGTCAACTACCACACATATTTCAGAATAATTATATCCTCATGTTCACCCATGTTTCACTTTATCTCATGATATTAATCAAATTACCAAATTAATTGTATCTATATATAATTATAGGATCACCTGTGACATCATAACATTTTCACTCCCTACATAATTATGCGCACACAAGTCACATCATAACAATTACATCATCATGTATTCCACATATAATGTATATCAGTCTTGGATATAAAATAACATATAGAAAGGGATGGGTTTTATTTCATAAATAAAAATATCATTAATAAAATTTGGGGTTACCAAAAGAAATTGATAATAATATAATTGGTATAAGAATCTTTAATCTCGAGTGAGGAAGAAACAAACTCATGAGAAGTAAAAGTTATGTATTTAGAAAGGAGAGTTATTTTGGAAAAATAATTGCATCTGTCATAAAATCATATTTTAAACATGTATATCTAGAAGATATATGGTAATAATAAATTAATTATATTTAAGGAACATAAATAGAAAATTCATAGTAAAAATGTAGTGAAATAGGGAAACCCCAAAGGAAGAGAATTGTGTTAAAAAGTATCTTTACGCTATATCTAAGTGATTTATTCAATTTAATATCATGGATAATAAAATTAAATTAATTAATTAAAAAATATAGAACTTATTATACTTGTATTTTATTTGTTATAATTTTATAATTTCCATTTATAGACTTTCAGTTGAGTTATATAGTTTAATTGTATCATTTGAATGTGGTCTTTTCATGGTTTACATGATCTACTCACCTGAATTTGAGTATGGAAGTTTATATAGAATGGGTATTATTATCTAGAAATAAAATTATATCATATTAATTAACATAAAAAATCATAAATGTTTATATATATATTTTTTAAGGTTTTTAGGATGAATCATAAGATAAAAGGTTAGGGATAATAATTTAGATTTTTTGGCGGGTTTTTTCAAAAATCAAAAACTAGTTCTGTTCCATTGTTTATTATTATGTATATAATTAGTTCCAAAAAATAAAAGGTTTTAATAATTAAAATTTAAAGTATTTAAAAATATTATAGTAGCCTTATGATTATATTTTAAGGCATTAATGAAAAATGAAAATGCATCATCTAGGATATCTATAAATTGACAAATTACAAGCGATGATTTCATTTTTAGAATAAAAGAAAGAGATGGATATAAAAACTTTTGATGATGAAAATTCCATTAACATAATATAATTCCTGTATATATATATATATAATATAATATAGTTACCAGTCACATTTGAATATATGCGTTAATAGAGAACAATAAAACAAAAAAACATAAAAGGAAAGAAAGAGGATTTTACCACATGAATATATTCTCTTTGATAACATCATTAGGGAAAAGGTTTTAGTATATAGATGAGAAAAAGGTGTCATAGACATGGGGGATGGGATTTGAAAGAAATTTGGGTGTAATTTTGACATGTATTAATGGTTTTAATGTATGATGAAAATAGGTGGTGAGGGTGGTATTTATAATAGAGGAGTGGGGTGTTTTCCCATTATTTTATTCTTTAGTTTATTATTTTGGCTAAAGACTATGAATAGTTTTATAATTACCACCAAATATATTCATATAATAAATTGAAGTTCTAGATTATGTTACGTAATCATTAATTACTCAAGTAATATTATATTTAACTTAAAATGTATTTATACCTAAATTAGTGTATTTTACTATTCACAAAAATTCAACCATTTAAAAAAATCCCAAAAATTCTCCTTTACTAATTTTAAATGTGTATAAATAAAAAACGAACTAAATATTGTTCATATAATTTTATAAATATCTGAATATTAATTTTTTTATTAAGGTTCTTATTTATTTTAAAAATACTATTTTTAAAATTATAACAGATTTAATTTCACTTAAAAAATTATATTTGGTCACATAAAATTATCTTATAATCATAAAAAATGAAATATTAATTTATGAGGGTATGTTTTGAAAATAAATATTATATTAATTCATTATATCAATTCTAATATTTTAAATAAATATTTATGACTTATATAAATACCAATATTTAATTTATTATTTTTAAAATATTTATTAACTTATTTCATGAAATAAATATATTATATTTTTATTCATAGGATAACAAATTTTTTTTAATTTTAAAAGATAATTTTATATTCTATTGGTCTAAATACTAATCAAAATGGGCATGTTTCTATTCTGAAGTTCAAGTTACTCTTCCATAGGTATAAGAACCTTAATTTCTGAAAAAAATCCATGTATTTTATTATGTAGTCATTTATAAAGATGGTGTTGTGGTCTCTATGTTATTTAATGTCATTTATACAATATAAAACAATTAAAAGAAGGAATAAATTATATTTATAAAATTTTTGGTCGTTACATTCTTCCCCCCTTTTGAAATTTCCCCCTCATAATTTCATTTTACAAAAAAGGTGAGGGTACTCTATCATCACCTCCTCTAGTTCCCAAGTCACTTATTCATAATTATATTTATTCCATTAATATTTGTAAATTTGGGTTGTATTCTTGGGTAGAATCTTATCTCTCTGGTCCGTGAACTTTACTAGTTAATCCCCATAAGAGAGATCATCTTCTAATTGTACCACATTAGAGTTTATTACATGTGGGGGAACTTGTATGTACTTTTTCAGGATACATACATAGAAAACATCATGTCTTTTATCCATAAATATAAGAAGTTCAAGATGATAGGCCACTACTACTATGATGTTAAGGATCTCAAAGGATCTAATGTATCGTCAGCTAAGCTTCACTTTTTTTCCAAACCGCATGACTCTCTTCGATGGTGATATTCGATGGAAGACATTATCTCCATCATTAAACTCCAAGTCCCTTCAATAGTTGTCAGTATAGAAATTTTGCTGACTCTAAGAAGAATTGATATATTTCTAGATGACTTGATCCTTATTTGTCATATCTTCTACATGATCATGTCCAAGTAGCTTTTGTTTTCTAACTTTATCCCAATGGGTTAGAGTTCTACATCGCTTTCCATACAGAGCATCATATGGAGCCATTTGAATAATTGAATAGAAGTTGTTGTTGTGTGGGAACTCAACCATTGGTATATTCTGATCCCATCGACCATTTAAATTCAACTATGTCCGCACTTGGAATTTCCTCGAGTTTCTGAATAGTCTTTTTATATTTTCCATATGTTCTGGGGTGATATAACATGCTGAAATACAATTCAGTACTCAAATCATATAACAGACTCCTCCAAAATTTAGATGTGAACCTTAGAACAAGATCACCAACAATAGAGAGTGGAAGCCCATATTGTCTCACAACATCTCATACATATTATAATGTCATTTAAGTGAGAGGTATTCTTGAATATCCATAAAGTAGAAATCCATGGTGAGTTGGTCCACCACAACCTAGATCACATTGTTTTCTTAGGATTTCTTTGGGAGACCGATGAAAAATTCCATAGAGACATTCTCACATTTCCAAATAGGTATTTTAAATGTTTACATAATCACTTTGGACTTATGTAACTCTTTTTTAACTTCATGACATATCATGAACCTTGAGATATACTCCACAATATCCATCTTTCATGCCACCCCACCAGAAGTGTTCTAGATGATCACAGAACATCATGGTACTCCATGGATGGATAAATAATTTTGAGCTATATAAATTATCTAATAGCTCATTATTTATTCTAGAATATGAAGGAACTCAAATCCTTGTTTAAAAGCAAGCCAAACCATCATCATTGATATGGAAGAATTGCATCTTCCCTTCTATTACTGAATTCACCTTCTTTTGTAATTTCAAATCATCCTTTTGTGCCTTCTTATTCTTCTCTCGTATAGATGTTTTTGAGATCATTTGGGTAAGGTAGGATGTATTCCCCTCCATCCTGATTTCAAAATCCATCCTTTTTCATATACATGAAGATAGTGTCTTTCTCAATCTATAACAATGATAGAATAGTATGCTCTTTTCTGATAATTGAATTAGCTACCTTGTTTTCATTTCCAAGATAATAGTGTATAGATAAATCATAGACCTTGATTAACTCTAACCAAATCCTTTAAAACATGTTGATATTATTTTGTGTGAATATATAAATTTGGATCTTGTAATCCTTATATATGTCACACTTCACACCATATATAAAGTGCCTCTATATTTTAAATGAAAAATTAATAGCTACTAACTCCAAATAATGTGTCGGTTATTTCTTCTCGTGATTGTTCAACTATCATGAGGTATATGCTATCAACTTATCATTTTTTATGAGTGCACAACCTAATCCTTTATTTAAAGCATTGATGTATATCACAATACTTTCTCGACTTTTTTCTAATATGAGAACATTTTCAATTATCAACCACCTTTTTATCCCCATAAATCATTCCTCACATTCTATTATCAAGACATACTTTACCCCTTTCCTTGTTAATTTAGTTATAGGGATAGACAATCATGATAAATTCATCAAAAAACATCAACATTAACCTACAATTCCAACAACACTATGGATTTATATGATTATAGAGGGAATTATCCATTCCTCAATTACCTTTTTACGGGTCCAGATAAATTCCCTCACTTATGATCACGTATACCAAGAATGTGTCTGGACACATCCTCTCCAATTGTAATCCAGACAAAATTGAAAGGGGCCCTAGAGGGATCAATTTCAACGCAGAACCTAGGATTGATCGGATGGAAAACTGCTTCAGTCCGAGAGTCCGAACACAAAAATCTACCCACTAGATTACCCAACATTCTAATAATAGCGGGGTTTTGAAAAGGTAAGGGAAGCTTGGGGAAACTAACCCATACAGCTGCTGAAGGTGGTTCGCGATTCATGTGGAAATCGAACGACCAACAAAGGAGGAAGAAACGACTTCCATTGCAACTCCGAGGAGCTCTTGACCAAGCTTTGATAAGATCCTCTTCCGATGAAAAACAAATCATAATGTGGTACCTGTCGAGTAAACCAACAGTCGCCCGTTCCTGGAGGTCCCAAGCGGAGAAGACGAACCTGTCGAAGGAGTCGACGGATGGTCTCCTTTGTCTAAAACGAGCAACCAAGGTAAGCTTCAACAGCGAAGCCGATTCCGTGAACTCAGCAGACGAAATCTGAAGATTAGGGGTTCCATCCACAAGATCTGGCACTTTAGGGCTCACGAACACCTTCGGAAATGGCGGAAGAAAATCAGGGTTTGAGAAAGGTTGAAACGAGGTCCTTGCCATCCCGAGAGACAATGAACTCCCCTCCCCCGTAAAGGGGGGAGGATCCGGCCGAGCCGCCGTCGTCACCAGCAACGGGAGAGGGCTGAGGAAGCACCTGCTTTGGTTCACTCACTGGGGGTTGCGGAAATTAGTCCATCTCAGAACTGTACAGAAGAGAATGGAGGCCTGAATCCTAAGGCCAGACCCTTTGTGTCTTTAAGCAATAGGTTTGATTGCCTTGGTAACGTTGATTCTGATCCTGTTTTGCGTGATGTCTCAGAAGATGGGGGTCCTAGTTTGGGGGCCTTCAGAAGTGTCCAGGTCGAGGGTAGTGTGAAGGAGCTTCCCGCGGTGCCTATGAGTGAGACGATTGCAGAGGGTGTGCCACCCCATTTGGTGCTGAATCATGCGGTGACTGAGGACGTGGCGGAGGGTGTACCATTGCCTCTGCTGGTGGATGAGACTGTTGAGGGTGCTGTGTCTCTTGAAAGGGTACATTCTGCATGTTCTCCTGTATTGGGCTCGGGGGAACAGGCTGGTAAAGGAGGGGAGAAACGTTCCTTCAGTGAAGTGCTTCAATGTGGGAAGCAGGGGTCCGCTTCAGGGGAAGGACCTTTTCCTATCATTTCTAAGCGTCGAAAAAGGAAGGATTACTCGGGTCTCCCGCAGCCGATGCGGACTCACTCCTCCTCAAAGAAGAAGGAAGTGTTGTATTTAAAGTGTGCAAAGAATAGTGAGATTAAGGAGTCAGCATCAGATTATCATGTCTTAGATCAGCTCAGGAACCGTGTCAATAGTGTTCACTACTGGAGGGATCCAGGATGGGAAACAGCCACGACTACCGGAGAAGAGGAGTCAGGATGGAGAAGCGGTGACGACTTTGAATTGGATGATATGTAAGTTTGTGTTGTTAAGTTGCCTTATCCTGGTATGTCTGTTTTTGGTTTAATTTTTTTTTGTTGTACCTTGGGTACCGGCAACCCCTTAAACCGGCTGCAGAAAATGATAAAAAATGATTTTCAGTCAGTGTCTGGACACATCCTGAAATCAGAATTTTGAAACCTGACGTACAATTTCTCCTTTCTTAATGTATGCAGAAAAATCTTTATATGTTCTTAATGTTCCTTCATTCTGTTGGAGTAAATTATAATATCATCAATAAAATTACCAAATAAGTTTTATGGTAGTTTCTCAAGAATCTTTTCATAAAATCCATAATGATTTCAGGGGTATTAGTATGTTTGAAGGGAATTACTAGAATATAATAATTCCCATGTCTTGTATGGAAGGATCCTGTCTTAATATCTTCCTTACTCAACATTATATGATTATATCCACAACAAAGTTCCACTATTGAGAAGTGTTGAGATCCTCTTAGTTTATTGAACATGTCATCAATCCTCTGAATAGGATACTTTTTCCTTATGGTGATCTTGTTGAGTTCCAAAAAATTGATAGACACTATTATTGATCCATTATTATCTTTGAAAAAGAGCACTGGATCACCCTAAGGTGTTACATTATAGCATACGAATCTTTTTTCCAAATTCACTTGTAGCTACTTCTTCATGTCCTTATTTTTTATTGGGTCCCCCCTTTATGTTCATTTTGATGTAAGAGTAGATCCAGGTATGAGTTCCATTGAGAACTTTACCACATGATCTAGGGGTAGTTTGTTAACTCTTTGAGAAATACATCACTTTATTCCCTCATAATGTTCATTTCCCCATAGATGAAACCTTCCTTTGACTCAACCATTTTAGTGAGGTATACTTTTTCATAGTGAATCCACACCAACACCATTAAAGGATTTTAAAAAGTATATTAATGACCTTCCTTTCATTTTTAGCAGAGCATGAGATGATTAAGAATATAAAAGGAAATTTCTTTTTAACCCAATTTGATGTATTCTCTATATTATGAGATAAAATTTATCCTGAGTATATCATATAGTTCCACTAAGGGATGTATTATGATATTTGATAATATAATATTCCCACATGTACCAACAAGATAGGAGTCAGACACTTGGTTTTCAATTATCACACCACTTGGTGTTTTTACAAATATTTATACTTAATGGTTTTCGTTATTTGATTCAATAGTTCTAAAAAAAATTAATGGTATAAAGGAATTAATTTAATAATAATCTAATTAGACTTTTTCCATTCCTTATTGAATAAGAAGTGAACCTTGTACGACTTCATTTTCTCTCTCCAATTCTATATTTGTGATGGAATAAGCCTTCCCTTTCACCTTTGGATTTGGTCTATTATGACGTCGATTACCCTTTAGGACTCTAGGTTTAGTGCATTGGATTTTATAGTTCCTTTACTCTATATATATGTATCATTATACCATGGGTAGTTCCCTCCATTCCTCTTTTGTATCTGATGACTTCGTTATATATCTTTAATATTTATGAGTTTGGTTGCCTTCTCTCCAACACTTATAGAATTCCATCATCCATTTAAATATTTATATAGGATGATTTTTATCACATTTTTGAGTTTGAGTTGTTGATATTTATTCCCACATTTTTCATTAGTTCTTACAGCTTGAAACTCTATATTTTATTTCATATCACCACATCCATTAAACCATTCTCAAAACTCCACATCCACTTTGAGAAAACATAAAAAATAAATCATCATAAATTTCAATGTCTTAAATTTCTAGAGAAGTTTTATGGTTTGGTTTTAACCCACTAATGAATATATAAAATTTTCTATCGTTGTTGAAAAAAAATATGAATCGTACCTTGAAATGATCATGAAATTTCTCTCATAGGACGAGACAGATTAACCTTCCTTTTAATTTTGCTCTATGAATTATATCTCCATATTTGTGAAAATATTTGAGGAAAATACATGCAGTGAAACATTATCTTAAAGTCTTCTTACTTCAAATATTTAATTTTATCCTACATATTGGTGTTCTTAATCAGTTACCACCATAAGTCCGACTCTCCAACTAGAAGATTAATGGATAGAGTCACCTTATTTTTCTTATAATAGTGAAGTACAAAAAATATCCTCTATATTTTGTTGACCAAAAATTCAATGAAAAGTGGATTAGAAGATTGACTAAATGTCGATGGTCATTTCCCAAAAAGAACATGAAAAATTTTCCCCCTCTTTGTTAAAGAAAAAATTCCACATTGTTCAGGTTATTGTTCATATATTGAGATGGAAAAATAAGAATCGCAGTGAAATTATTAACTCCAAATCTAAAGGAATTGGGGATATCATTTGGAAAAACACTACATTTCCCCTCACACAGGTTGTTTTTTTGGTTTCTCATGTTTCCCCCCATTTTCTAAAATATAAAAGGATAGAACAAAAAAACGTCAAAAAGTCATGAATAATTTATCCCTTTGTGAAATTAACTCTAAAATAATATCTTTTGGGATCCCAATATTTAGAAAATCTTATTATATTTTTAAATTTTCATTATTTCATACTATGTTTTTTCACTATGGTTTACTAACACTAATTATTAAATAAACTAAATGTGTGATAATCCCAAATATAGTTATCATACTTTTCTTACATGATTATTTCATAATTTTAATGATAAACAATATAATAATTTTACACAACTAGGATCTAATGTTTTAGTTTCTTGGGAAAATTATGACCATGCAAAACATTTAAAAAAGTTAACATGAACATTTTTTTGATTCCTTTTTCTTTATCTCCTTTGGGGTCCTTGTGCTCTACTTATTACACGTAATCATATGTGGTTATACATCAAAGAAAGGGGTGTGATAAAATCCAAGTTAGAGTATATATAAAAATGTGGATCAAAATAAAAAGTTTTGATTATAGTCATTATCATTATAAAATAATCATGGTATTATCATCATAATTATGAGAGGAATAGTTAGATAAAATATTTGAATCAATAAATTCATAAAAATGAAACATCATGTCTTAGTGGTTAACTACCATACATAGTTCTGAACAAACCTATCATCATGTACAAGAATAATTCTCTTTATCTCATTAAAATCATTAATTTACCCAATGAATTGCAAATATATATAATGATGGGAACACCTGTCACATCAAAAAAAATTCATTATCTATATAATTTTGGGAACACCCACGACATCCTAAAATTTATATTATCATCCATGCCAAATAGAATTTACATCAATCTTCGAAATAAAATAACCCATTGAAAATAATGAGTTTTATTTCATAAAGAATAAATTCATGAATAAACATCGGTGTTCCCAAAAGAATGAAGGAATAATATATTTTTTAGGAGAATCATTAATCTTGAGTGAGTAATAAACAATCTTCCATGAAGTAAGAGTTGAGTTTTTAGAAAGAAGAGTTATTTTGGAAAAATCAGTGCATTTTTCATTAAATGAGATTGAAAACAGGTATATCCAAAAATTAAAAGGTAAGGATAATGAAATTATTTTTATGGAGCATCAATATAATATTAATATAGAAAATGGAGTGAAAGAGGGATACCCAAAGGTAGAGATGGGTTCTAAAATCCCCATATCTTATTTTTGAGTATTTTCTTCAATTTTATATCATAGATAATAAAAGTAAATCAATTAACTAACAAATGAGGAAAATATTGTACATTTACTTGAATTTTTATAGTTGTATTAATTTTATTTATATCCTTTTGGATGAGTTATAGAGTTTAATTAAAATGTTCATGAGTGTTCATTTTCATGGATTTCATGATCGTTTCACTTGAATATGACTATCATGGTTTATGTATATTTGGTATAATTCTTAAGAATTGAAATTATATCTAATTAGTGAATATACAGATGTTTAAATGGTTATATATATATATATATATCAACTTTTGAAATGGTTATAGTATTTATATTTATATAAAGGGTTATTGATAATCATTTAGTTTTTTGGTAATTTTTTTCGAACATCACAAACTATTTTTGTTCCATTATTTATTATTGTGTATATAATCATTTCTAAACATAAAAATGGTTATTACATATAATTCTAAGTATTTGAAAATAATTATAGTTGTTTTATTAATAGAGTTTAATTAGTTAATGGAAAATGAAAACAAATCATCCACAATGTCGGTAAATTGACACATTATGTCCGATGACTTTGTTTTTATAATAAATGAGAGAGAGGGAGAGAGAATATATTTTGATGATGGATATTCCAGTAACATTATTGAATTAAATTTTATATTATATTATGGATTTATCATGAACATTTGGATAGAGTAGGTGATGAGATAATAATAAAATAAAAAGAATCTAAAAGAAATTAAAAGGAAAAGAAAGAAGATTTACCAATTTAATTTCCCCTCATTGAGACCCACCTTTGGGGAAATGTTTTTTTCTTTTTATGAGACTAAGTATTACTGTAAATCTATGAGGTTATTGGGAATATGTTTTGATAGAATTTCGAAACGGATAAAATCTTGGAAGGTGTGAGGATAAAAGGTGGTGAGGGGTGGTATTTACAGGGAGGAGAGTGGTATTTCCCATTATTTTATTTATTAGCTTCTTACATTGGATAATGAATATAAATAGTTCGAGAATTATCACAAAATATATTTATATAATTATGGTGAGTTTAATTGAATGGTTCTTAAATAATCCATGACTCATGGAATAGTGTATTTAACTTATCAAGTATTTATACCATAAATTACCATATTTTACTATTAATAAAAAATCAACTATTTCAGAAAAATTCCAAAAAATCACCCTAACCAATTTTCAGCATGTAAAATTCAAAAATAATTTCTATTTTAAGAAAAATAACTTTATAAATATGGGAATTTTTTATTTTAATTCAAAACATCTTTTATTAAAAAATTATAAATTTTAATAACATATCGGATTTTATGAAACTTTAAAAATAAAATACGTTCTTATAAAATTATCTTTTAATTATATGATAAAAAATATTAATTTATTATTTTATTTGATGAATATGAATTCTATATTAAACAATTCTATTAATTATAAAATTGTAAACTAATATTTATGAGGTATAGAAGTACAAATACTTAATTTATCATTTTTTTAATATTTATTTAATTTTTTCATGATATAAATATATTATATTATCATTAATAGGATACACAAATTTTATTTATAATTTAAAAGGTGAAGTTACTATTCATTTGGATGAAATAATTTTCCAAAGGACAATGTTATTAATCCAATGGTCATGTTAATATTCTATCAGTATATATTCCTTAATTTATAAAAATGTATCTTATTTAATTCATTAATCATTAATATTGTTTTTATTGTGGTCTCTATGTGATTTAATCTGATATATAATAAATTAAATAATTATAAGAGTGGAGAAATTATATTGATAAATGTTTGGGTTGTTACATTCCACCCATTGTCTCTTAAGATAATTGAGATATTTTTTTAAAATATCTAATCACATTTCGCTCTTCGGTGAAACATCTATTTTCTACCAATAACTTGTTTTTTAAATTTATTCTCAAATTTTTTTAACACTTTCTGAAATAATTCATTAACAATATTTTTACCATTTTTAAACTTTAAATTTTTAATGGAATTTTTACATTAATTTTTTTAAAAAAGGAATATTTGGATTTTAACAAAAATTTTAATGGAATATTTGTTTTAATATACCTGTCATGTAATGAACTTCCTACCATCATGACCACTCAATTATTTAAATAATCCATTATATGTTTAAAAAATTACCTTTAATGATTTTTCATCAAATATTTTGTGAAATTTTAGTTTTAAAAAGTGATTTTTAAAATAAAAATTATATTTTTATTAAGAATGTTTTAATGGATGTTTTATGTAATTTCTATTTTCTAATGAAAAAAAAACCATGTTCTACTTATTCTATAATTTGGATATTTTTTAGTGACACCATATTTGTTCAGTATATAAATGTTTTATGATAATTTTGAACATAAAATTTATTGAAATCCACTTCTTAGATTCATTTTTTCTCATGATTATATTTCATTTTAAATATTCCCTTTCATGTGATCAATAGACTTTGAATTTACTCTAAATATCAATACTATTTATCATTCATATTTTTATTCGTTAAAACATATATAATTTATATATTCAAGGTTCTATATAGAAATTTATTTACCTATCTGGTTAAATAATGATAATTTTGTGTTGATTACTCAATATGGATATTTGATGATAATGAAAAATATTCGTGAATTAAATTTATTATTCAATATATTGGTAAATATTTTGGGATTCGGTGACCAATGGTTCTTGAAATTATATATCCCCTCAATGTATAATCAGGAATCATGATACAAATTAGGATGCTATCATTACATGTGTTTCTACCAGTAGTTTTAAACTATCTTGAGAAAATATCTTGATGTTTGAGGTATCACGTTACCTCAGACATTGGCATCTAAAAATTAAGAATATCCTTTGTTGAGAATCAAGTTACTATTGTACATCATATTTTTAAAATGGTATTAACTACGAAGAAATTTTATTATTCTTTTATTGACTAAAAGTCATGTGATTTTGTTATTTATCTTTCTCTATTGATTATTACTTATCAAGATATTTAATTGGAATTTGTGTTCTATTAATTACCATTCCATGTTGTTTATCATTTTTGATAAATGATATATTCTGATGTACATAAATTTTTTTTGATCATTGGATCTCTTATTTATTTTTTTTCCTTTCCTAGGAAATCCTGAAGTGTATTATGATTGATATACAAGTATATGGTACCTAGAATAATTTTAATCTGTAAAAAAAATTAGGTTGTAATTTATTATTTCAAATAGAATAAAAGACTCAAGTATGTGCCTATTTTACTAATACTAATAAATTATTCATCCCTTTGGGATGTGATTAAATTTATCTTATACCAATGTAATAATGCAGACATTGGGTTCAGGTTACAATTGACATGGTATCTATAATAGGATTTAGAGGATGTTTATTATAAATCATGGGAAATATATTTTAAAAAATATAGATTAAGAAAATAAACCAATCATGGAATTTGAGGGTAAGTATAAAATAACATCTTATTGTTTTGGTAAGGAATATATTATGGGGTTTACCAAAGAAAACACGTCCTTTTTTGTATAATATAAGTGAACGTGCTTATTGAAAATATGTACCTAGGGGGAAGAAATTCAAAAAGGGAGCATTGGTATTGACCTGATCCTCACCTAGTGCATGAAAATAGGCATTAATCCACACATAACTTGAAACAACCTTGGGATATTCGTATGTTAACTCACATTTTCAAGATAAACTATTTTGAAGGATTTTAATAGACAATTAAAATGAATGAACTATGTTGAAACTATATTTTTTATAATGAAAAGAATTTATCATGATTTAAACATCATATAAAAGATTCGATGTTTTTTTACTATGATTATTATAGATCACAATATACATATTTATTTTGTAAAATGGTTAGAACCTGAAGGAATGGCATTAACATTGAATATAAATGACAATGTGGCGACGATGTATAAATAAATTGGATGATGATTTCACTAAAAAGGCATTTGAAGTGGTTTTTCATGGATTGGATGATGTTTAAACTGCCATCTAATATTATAGATTCAGTTATCAGAACCTCTATGTATTGCATAGTCTTTAGTTATTTAACGGTGGTTTATTTAATTTCACAGTTGTTATGTTACATATATTTTTTTTGAGAATTTACTATTAGTTTCTTGTTTATTTAGTTGTGGTGTTTTATAATAAAAAATTTTCATAGAGAATATAAATGAAATGAAACTAACCACCATTGAAGGAATGAGTGGTGGTATTTTAGCCGCATTTAAGTGTAACAGACGTGAAGAATATTTTAATTAATGTATTTAGAGGTGGTTACTAAAATATTTCACTAAATCAGAAATATATTTTAAATAAAATATTTAATAAAAAAATTTAAATATAAGAAAACTTACATGGACAAAACTAGAACATTAATATATGATAAACCCATCATATATAAGTCATACATCCACATAAATGTATAAAAACATCCACAGTCATCATAACCTCTATCACAGTCAACCCGTATATTTATAAATAAATACCTCAAGCATCAATATATTCATATAAAATGTTTCCAAAAATAAATGATAACCATTTTACATCTATTTTATGACATCCACCACATCATTCTACCTCCCCATCATCTCATTAAATGAAACCATCCTAGTTATCCCATCAACCATAAAAAAAAGAAAAGAAAAATTTAAAATAAACATAAAAAAATTATAGAATAATAATTGATATAATTTTAACATACCACAGAAGCTATGAACCATCACGACTAACTAATAATGAATTTCATATACCAGAATGGTCAACCTTCTACCTACTGCAATCATCTTCCTCAAATAATGAAAAAAATAAAATTAAAGAAAAGAAATGTGAAAGAGAAGAAACATAGAATATATTCTGAAAGCTATAAATAATTTTTTTTATGTTATTATCTAACACAATAAATTTAACATAAAAAAATAATATATAATGAAAAAAACGTTGAAACCATAAAATCATCTTTTCAATATATGATTCGACACTCGAAACTGAAATAGATAAATAAATAATCTAATTAATTTTTAAATAATTGTGTGGTGTGCTTGAAATTTAATTAATAAACATATTTTAGTGACATTGATATCAAACCAAGTCATTTATTATAATAAAAAAACTCCTCGGTGGGTATTCAATGATTTCAAATATATCTGAGGTTGTTTTCTATAGTTTTTTCTATTCTACACATATTTTAGTGTTTTAAAACACGAGAATGAATTTATAGAAATCATTGGAAAACATTAATTTGGAATGGTGTCTTTTTAGATCCTACATTTCAAAATTATATCTACAGTCATTGTACCAAGATTTTAGGAAAAAAATGTTGTTTTTATAGTTTTGACATGTTAACAGTTGTTTTTAAATGATTTTGTTCATTTAATAAGTCATTATAGAATAATTCCGGCCACATCGCACATTATCTTGACATATTTTTGGTCTATACAGTTAAAAAATAACTCATAGTTGGTTTTACAATGATTTCATGTCAATATGAGGTCATTTTCTAAGGGTTTTACTATTCCATGAACGTTTTAATTTTTAAAAACACTGAAAACACATTTATAGAAATATTGGCCAAACCATAATTACGAATGACATGATGTCGGTTCTTACATTTCAAAATTCAATCTACAGCCATTTCCAACTAATTTGATGTAAATAAGATGATGTTTTCCTAGTTTTGAACCCCCAAAAATGATTTTCAAAGGATTTTGAAGCTTTAAGAAGAGTTTTCCACGTAATTCTGACCACATTGCAAATTGGATTAACATGTTTTCTGTGAATACACATAAAAAATAAATCATCAATTTTTTCAAGGACTTAACATTAATATGAAGTCATTTTATATGGTTCTGACCATTCCATTCAATTTTTAGTGTTTTAAAATACTACAAAGGCATTTACAGAAATTCAAGGAAAACCATAATTCAAAATGACGTGTCATCAGTTACTATATTTCTTAATTAAATAAATAGTCATATTCTAATAATTTCAAGGAAATATAATGCCGTTTTCTTAGTTATGAATCCCATATACTTATTTTTAAATTATTTTGCACCTTTATGAAGTTCTTTATGAGTAATTATGACTAGAAAACCCATCTGATTGATATGCTATCTATATGTACACTTCAAAAATAACTCATCGGTGGTTTCCCATTGATTTCACATCTATACGAAGTTGTTTTATATGGTTTTCACTATTCCATACATGTTTTTGTGTTTTAAAATAATAAAAATTAATTTATGGAAATTTCAAAAAAATGAATGATGTTCTGTTAGTTATTACATTTTACAATTCAATATATTATTCTTGTCCCCATGTTTTAGGGAAAACCGCCATCGTTTTATTTTTTTGACCCCCAAACAGTTGTTTTTAATGACTTTTACACCTTGAAAAATTGTTTACTGAGTTATTTTGACTACCCTTCATGTCAAATTGGCAGGTATTATGTGCATACACATGATAAATTAGTCATAGGTGGTTTTAAAATTATTTCAGATAATTATGAGGTCATTTTCTATGGTTTTAACTATTTTAACCACGTTTTTGTGTTTTAAAACACTAAAAACATGTTTACAACAATCATGATAAACCATTAATTTGGAATGATGTGTCATTGGTTATTACATTTCACACTTCAATCTACCATCATTTTCCATTGATTTTAGGGCAATTCGACATTGTTTTCCTAGTTTTCACCCCCTTACAATTGTTTTTAAAGTCTTTATAATTTTAAGAAGTGTTTGCTGAGTAGGTATGAACACACCACACATAAAATAGATGGTTTTTTTCATCCATACACATAAAAAATATCTTAGTTGTGGTTGTCTAAATATTTTACATCAATATAAGGTCGTTTTCTATGGTTTTAACCATTCAATGAACATTTCAGGGATTTATGACAATAAAATGGAATTTATAGAAATCTCAAGAAAAACATAATTAAAAACTATGTTTCATTAGTTACAATATTTTTAAATTTAATATATGTTCTTTTTCTTATGATTTAAACTCAATTTGACATCGTTTTCAAATTTTGATGCCATGTCACTTGTTTTTAAAGACTTTTGTACATTTGAGAAGTGTTTATTAGAGAAATTATAACCACCCTGCATATTCAATTGACATGTTGTCTTCATGTTCATGTAAAAAATAAATCAAAGGTGTTTTTACAATGATTTCATGTCAATAATATGATGTTTTCTGTGATTTTGACCATTCCATGTTGGTTTTAGTGTTTTAAAACACTAAAAATGCATTTACGACAATCTTATGAAATCTATCATTAATAATGATGTGTTATTAATTCATAAATTTTAAAATTCAATGTACAAATATATTCTTCTTATTTAAAGGTAATATGATGTTGCTTTCCAAGTTTTTACCCCTATCACTTGTTTTTGTAGTCTTTTCATCCTTTAAGAAGTGTTTGTTGTGTAATTCTGACCACACTTCATGTTGGATTGACATGTTGTTTGTTCATACATGTAAAAAAATATTTTAATGGTACTTATACAATTATTTCATATCAATATAATGTGGTTTTCTATTTTTTTGATCATTCAATACATGTTTTAATGTTTTAAAACAAAAAAAAATACATTTAGTGCAATCCCAGGAAAACTATAATTCACAATGACATTCTATTGGTTCATACTTTTCAAAATTCAATATATTGCTTATTTCCCCTAAATTATAAGAAATACCACATTTGTTTCTGGTTATTAACACCTGATACATTTGTATAAAGGCTTTTTTACCTTTTAGAAGTGATTATTATGTAACATCAACCATAATTCAAGTCATATTGGTATGTTGTGTGTGTGTAAACATCAACAATAAATCACCGGTGGTTTTCTAACTATTTCATGTTAATATAAGGGGGTTTACAATAGTTTTCCCTTTTTATCTCATGTTTTAGTGTTTTAATACACTAAAAACATATTTACAGCAATTCAAGGAAAACCATAATTTAGAAAGACATGTTTTTAATCACTAAATTTCAAAATTCAATCTATGGTAGTTTCCTTTGATTTCAATGAAATCTGACATCGTTTTTATGGTTTGGACCCCTAACATTTGTTTTTAAAGGCTGTAGTACCTTTAAGAAGTGTTACCAAGTAATTATAAACACACCACACATTGGATTGATGTTTTTTCTTTGCATACACATCAAAAATAACGTAAAAGTGATTTTCTAATTATTTCACATCAATTTGAGGTTTTTTCCAATAGTTTTTTCTGCTCCACACACAATTTAGTGTTTTAAAACATTGAAATTTGTTTACATAAATCCTATGAAAACTATAATTAAGAATGTTGTTCTGTACATTACTATGTTTCAAAATTAAATTTATAATCACTTTCCCCTTATTTCGGAGAAATTCAACATCCTTTTACTACATTTGACCCCTTAACACAAGTTTTTAAAGGGTTTTATTTCTTTAAGAAGTGATTATTGATTCATTCAGACCACACTGCACATTAGATAGATGTTTTTTTGTGAATACAAATAAAAAATAACTCATATGTGGTTTCATAATGATTCCACATCAATATGAGGTAATTATTTATGGATTTGATCATTCCATTAATTTTTTAGTGTTTTAAAACAGTAAAAACATGTTTTTGGAGAAAATGGTAAAATTGTAATGAATTACACCACCCTACCAAAGAAAAATGATGGAGAAGGCCCAGAAAACATCATCCATAAATTTTAAGATGTTTCTTCCCTAAAATGATTCCAAATACATCATTTTGGGAAACTGATGATGATTGTGAAGGGTTCTCATCCCATACCTCTTTAATTTTAACCTGTTAATACACAAATTTTAAGAATGATTTTTATATATATCAAAATATCAAAATATTAAAAAATTAATAAATTTCTCATTTATATTTATTTTTATATCATAATTATAAAAACATAATCATGATAATTATATTATAACAACAAAAAATCCTCAAACCAAATTTATTAGGGTTTTCTAGATTTATCAAGTGACACCAAAATAGAATTTTTTATCCCTATATCTAGCCCCATTTAATTGGTATTAATTCTTTTTAGTCATTATCATTTGTTTTTCATTATTATTTTTTATAGTAATGAAATAATATGAAATGGTAAAGAAAATTACACACACCATCATCTCTGGTAGGTTTATTTACAAAAAATTATATTTTGTTTTCTATGAACATTAAACCACATATCAATTCAACCAATTGAGTTACATAATTCATTATCCTTCATATTAAAAATAAACAAATCAGAATAAACATTGAGTTATAATAAAATGATATCAATAATATTGAATAAAATACAAACTGAAATCATTATTTTTCTTGAAAGACTCTAAGATCCAGTGATGTGAGTAATGAATTTCATATCCCAGTTCACAACATTTTTTAGATATTTTCGAAAAAAAACATTAATAAATTTTTTTGTTAATGTTATTAACAAACATTAAAATATGTAATTTCCTCATGAGATGAATATGTGTTGATATCTACAAAGAGAATCCATCGCTCAAGATAAAATATTTTAGAAACATTATCATAAATCTATTATATTCTCAAAAAATATTCATTATATTTATTGCATAATCTTCATTTAAAATCTATCCATTTTTATAAAAAAAATTATAGTCAATGGGTGTGAAATAGATTTTGGGAGATCAAAATGAATTAAAATATACCTATATAAAACATACCACATTATATGTATGTTAAAAAATTTTACTCATGTTTTTTAAATTATTTATCAATGAGTATTAAATTAATATTACCTTCTCATGAGTACCAAATACCTCATTTTTTCAATCTGTAGGCATATGTCTCCAATCATTATAATTAATGTCAAATATCACTTTCTCACAAGTATACGACCCAATAATTTACCCATAGACTCTGGAAGAATCACCTGTAGGGAACCGAAACTCATCAAATAGAACGATAATCTTGAATTCCATTAGGTCTAATACAGATACAGTGTTCATATTTGTATCACTTCTGTGACTGTATTTTTTTTTGAAAAGGTATTAAACAAGTAATAATATATAAATTTTGAAAAATGAAAAACATAAAAGTAACGGTCACTCACAAATACTCTCTAGATAGTGGGTTGACCAACTGATCCATTACTGAAGGTGAATCAGACAGTGGTCTACCAATAAAATATTGCGAAATAGGTGGCTCTCTAGTAGTCTCAGGTATAATGAATTCACTAGGATCCAAAAGATATGATGAAGGTGGTGGTGTGCTCTGAGATGCTGATCGACTCTGATCATATTTTTTTGTTCATAAAATTCTTGTATTTCAAATGGTTAAGTTATATTATGTGCATAAAATTACAAAACTATAATATTTAAAAAATAACTATAAAAATGTATATATGTAAGAAACACTTGTCAATTTGAAATTGTAATATATTTTAATTACACATTTTTTACATTCAATTATATTCAAATTTATTATATTCATTGTAATCAACATCTATTATGACGTGTCCTTCATTTTCAACATCTCTGGAAAGATAAATGGATCATGCTCTGCATGACCATCTATATCGATCAAGAGAGTAATGTTTAAAAAAGTAAAATGAAATGAATATTTCATTATAAAAATATCAATGTCTACCCACATTTATTTTAATAATAAAATTGAAATCTATCCATGATTGTTTAATTCAATTATATCATTTATGTTTATATTGTATCCCATATATTCAAATGTAAACATAAAACTATTTTGAGTTTTCAACTCTTCTTTATGATAAATTGTATAAAACTAGAAGCCATAAATATTATAAGCATCCGGTCTCTTAGCCATCCTTAGAGGACCTCCAGACAAAAACATGAAATCATTTAATATTTCAGCTTAATTGTCATCATTCATTATCTAGAAAAAAAGTTATAATTTTTTACTTTTAACACAGGAAAAATAAATTCACATCGATAATATATATATGAGTATATCCTTAGGTGATGAGATAACCATTCAATAAGATTTTTATTAATATATATTGTTAATTCTATCTCATTTGAGGATTGACCACTTAGTCACGTATTTATTTTCAGTTTCAATTCATAAATAAATGCATATGTAATAACTCTATTGAGTTACACATATATATGTTCTTATAAAACACCAATTCAATCCTTGTAAAATTTTACCCCTTTCAAATTGATCATTAAATAGATGAAAATATGACTGACTAATTTGAAGAACATGAATTAGTGACTATGTTTTTAGAAGTTTTGTCATTATTAAATCTTGTATCAATCCCATATTAATACCTTGAATAGAAGGTCAAACACTGTTCAGTAATGCAACTTTTAGCAATAGAGCATTGTAGTTGAGCATTAGTCCTCAAAAATGATTTCAAATAACCTATGTACCTAATAGAAAAAATAAGAATCACATTAAAAATTTTATGCAATGGTTAGATAAATTCTAATTTACCAATGAGATAATATATAATATCATCATACCTCTTAATTAGATACATCCATCGATATTGTAGAGGTTCACCAAATTTATCTTCTTCATCCAAATGAATAAAAAATGATTCTTGACTATTAATAATAAAGGTAGAAATAACATATCCAACAAACATAGTGTCAAAATATTTATTTCATGAAGTTTTTCAAGATCTTTTGGGTTTAGAGTTTTCCACAAAGCACTCTGAAGAAGGTAAAAAACTCAACTACAACAATAGTTACTTTTTAGGTAAATTATTATGAGAATACAATGGAAACAACTAATCCTTCAAAATATACATGTCATGAAATTTCAATCCATGCAACTTTCAATTTTTTAAGTCCACACACCATGATTTGTTAATTTAATATCCATATGTTTCACTTTTTCATTCTATAATATTCAAATAAATATTTCTTTGTCATTATTTTTATTCTAAAAACAACCAAAATATACTTTCCATTCTCATTATTGACAAACCAATATTTATATTCATTGATTCAAAATTTTTATTAGCATTAATGTGATCTATTGAGTTACCCAGATTTTTAAGCTTTGAAATGATTACATGTTCACCGAAATTCTTCTCAATATGAATTACATCAAGATTATGTTGAATCAAATTGAAATCCTATTAAATAAGGGTGAGAAATATACTATTATTCATCCATTATTTTTTTCAACATTCATTAGATACTATAACTCATACCCACCCCCTTATTTAAACTAAAGACATTTTCCATACTATATAGTGACATTAATTATTTATCCCAAGATTTACAAACCAGATAACCCCTTTGGTAACTTCATCATTTCAATCTATTCATTGAATCTTGTCTTTTTAAACATGAATTTATGAGAATAATCATGAAATTGAATATTAAAAATAAAAAAACATTTTTATATATGAGGTAATTATTGAGGATTGATATCAAAATTAATGATTGGACAAGCCAAACCAATATGGGTATTACATCCAGATAAATTTCATAATCCAGGTAACTATCTAATTTTCTACATTAATTTATCTTTCATTTTGAATAGTTTTCTAGTTAAAGAATCATATGTTTCCACCACATCATTCTATAATTATCACAATTCATATATTAGTGGTTGAAGGTATACCTCAATGTCATTTGCATGAATTTTATTTCTAGGAATAATCATATAAATGATGAAATAAGTCTTCTTCATAAACATCTATTTAGGTATATTATAAATGATCTAAAAATGTTTACAAATGGTGTAATTAGTACTTAATGTACCAAAAGGGTTAAGACCATCAAAATCCAATCCCAAATGTAAATTCCTAAGACCCAAAAAATATGGATATAGAGAATCAAACATCTTCAATGATGTTGAAAATTTTGGATGTATCATCAAGCCATAATTATAATCATGAGAATTACACTGCCTATTGTATGTAGTCTTAGACAATAAGAATAATCTTTTCAAGCATTTTTTCAGAGGAATGTAATAAAATTACATTGTAGGAATTTTCTTCTTCTATTTCATCCTGAGGTTCTATTTATCTATAATTTCATTATTGTTAATTTACTACCATCATCTTTTATGAAATCTTATGCGTTATTATTTATTAAACGCTAATCCATAATATGGAATGAAATCATTAGGTCTTGTATGAATCATTATATAATCAAGTCCTTGTTTATTGATGACTTTATTCATGGTAATCCCATGTAGTGATTATAATAATTATATTTATCTTATATTAATATCCCTGATTAGCCTTTCTTGAGAAATCAGGACGTCATTTATTAATTAGAGGTGGGAATAAACCTATAAACATTCATGAACATACAATATTTGTATCCTTTATAATCATCCTCAAGGGGAGTCTCAAGGGTCTGTCAATTTTATTAATATCTAAAGTATGTTAAAGAAAGGTATTAAAACCATATATAATAGGAATTTTTATTGAAATATCTTAGTCAACATATTTAATAAAATAAAACTAAGAAACATGAATAAAGAAAAATTGACAATCATATTTCTGAATTGTAAACCAAAAATATACGCAATTGAAAAATTAATTAAGCATTTAAAAAAAATATTTAACATAAAGTAATTATAAAAATAAATTAAAAGAATTTAAAGTAATATGTACACTTACAAAACCGAGGGCCGAGTCCAAAAATCAAAAAATCAAAAAAAAAATTGTGAAATTTCAGGAAGTGGTTAATTAGAGTTATATAATAAAATTAATTCCAAAAAAACTACAAAAAATATACAATCCTATAAATCACTCACCTATCTCGAAGAAGAATTTGGGAGAAAAGGGGACATAATGGTTGAAGAGTAGGCACTAAATTAGTGAGGGAAACATTTGGGGTGGAAGCGATGTGAGGTGATCAACGTCGAATGAGTGAGGGGGGATGTGAGATGATAAAGTATCAATGTGAGAAGAGAGGCTAGTGTGGGTATGGGTGGGTGGGTGAGCTTGTGGTAGAAGATTTTGGGCACATTGGACAAGGCTAGGAGCACGTGGGAGTAAGGGTGGGAGAAGAAAAATTAAGGGGAGGGAACCAAGAGAGCGTGTGACATGGGAGGAGTGATTCTCTGTAGCAAATGAGGTAGTTCGGAGGGGTGGGGATTAGGGGTCACTGAAGAAGACAAATGAGCTTGGTTATAGGGGTTTTGGGATTGGGGTAATTGAAATTGGAGAGGGGAGAGGGGGGGGGGGGGTATATGGGGTCTCAATTGGGGTCACCCTCACACAGGTTTCAGAAAGGAGGAGGTCGGTGGGTCAGGGTCGGTGTCATATCTGCTGGGGAGGGAAAATAGGGAGTTTATGGGAGTGGGTTGGGGGTTATGCATAGGGAGAAGGGGAGGGGTGAATTATTATTTTTAAAACATTTAGGTTTTTTATATAATAAACCACCACTAAATGTTAAAATAAACAAAAATAAATGTGGTTGGGTTAAAATACCTCAATGTTATATTTTTTATAGGATTTATGTCACGGAGGATAAGAAATATGATGCTAATAAAACACCACAAAGAACTTATTTTCTTAGTGGTTATGTTAAAAATAATATGATTATGCATAATCACTTAACTAAAAATAAAATTGAAATCACTTTCCATAACTAACTCTCAGACTCACCAAAGAAAAGAATGACACGGTTCTCTAAGAGAACATGTTAAAAAAACCACATAGGAAGGAAAGGAAGATTTCATTCAAGTAAAAAATGTGGAATGAGACACACAAGAACATGTCTCAATGGAATAATAAAATTTATTACGTCTATAGAAGAAGGGAATAAAGAAAATAATTGATGAGGAAAAATAATGAGTATTATTGTGGGATATATATATCATCATAGTGATCCATTAATAGTTTGTTGTAATAAATATTGTTAACATGATTATTATCAAAGAAATATCCTTCTTATAAAGGTTACTGATAAAATTATGATGTACATATGTTGAAATAAAATGGATGAAGTGTTTTTGTTTCGGGATAAAATAGTTATATTGAAAAAGTACTTTACTAATAGTATTTTGGGTATAAGAATAATTAATCCTCTAAGGATTGTTGAAAATATATGATTAAAATATGTCATCATTAACTTAAGAGTTAGGGATACCATCATGGGTTTATTATTTTACTATAGATCATAATTTCAAATTCAAAAACACCCCATTTGAATATTTTTGTGGTAGGAACGTATGATGATTAAAGACATTCTCAGAAAACATATATATGAGTACAAACCATTGGTTTAGTATATGAAAATGATATTTGGGGAACCATTCCTTTATATTTTAGATATAATATTAAAGGTATTGGTTACATTTATGGTTTATCTTATCTTTGATATTTTTTTACAATTTGGGAAATTTATAGGAATAATATTAATATAGTATTTGGAAAAGGACAACTCATATACTAGGTGAAAAACCATCATGATTAGAAAGGTTGTGGGGATTGAGTTCACAACTAAAGGATAATGAGGGTTTAATTCCAACCATTTTCTTACATGATGTCCTGGTTAATATGTCATTTGTTTAGATAAATAATTCAATTTATAAATATAATTGTTGAACCAATTGTGTTATTGTTGAGGTGTAGATATCAATATATTATTGGATAATTTTTTTAACCACATTGGGTTCCAAAAATAGTTAGATATGCATTGAATGACTTGTCAAATTTTATGGATATTATGATCCGATTAAAATTAATTTTAGTACATCATGTCTAAAAATTCATTTTGGTAAATTAATTTCTTTGAGTAAGGTATGAATTAGGAATTTATCAAAGAACAAAAAGAAGATGAAATTTTTCTCTTGAAATAAACATATATCAACTAGGTATATATCCTAATATTCTTAGATAGTTAAATAATTAACCAAATTTATTAAAAGGATCTGAAAGAAAATTATCCTATTTCATTCATATATGAAAAATAAGATTGTCTTCAAAATAATAACATATTTTTTGTTTTGGGTTAATTAACAGTCAATTGATCATCGACTTTCATGTTATTAACTTATTTTCCAAGGATATAATAACAACTGAGAATGGGGTGAATCAATTTTTCACATTCTATATGTTTCAAAACATTTAATAACATAAAACCTTCACCCTGCTAAAATTTATATCCTTATCAACTTTTAGTAGAAATGCATGCAAGAAAAATTAGGTAGAAAAAAAAACACAAGATTTAAAAGGATCAACCTTAGTTTGAAAATATACGTCCTTACCATAGCCACACTCATGGGTCTATGGAAATACACTATTATGAAGAACTTAATAAAACTTGTGAAAAATACCATTAGAAAACTGGTATCTCCTAATAATAAAGGTTATAATAACTCTAATCAGTTTATAATGTTCAATTAAAAAAAAATTGATCCAATCAAAAGAATAAAGACTTTGTTGAAACCGCTACACAAATGCTCAGTCCAAATCCTCATCCCAATTTATAAACTGTGTTTTCATCCTCATCAAGTAAAAAACCACAAGGTTGATCAATGTAAACTTTTTTCTCATTCCCACCATTTAAGAAAGCTAACATTACATCCATCTAACAAATATAGTAATTATAATGTATGACCATTAAAAAACATTCTAATAGTTTCCAATAGTTCAATGTGGAAAATGTTTAATAAAAATCCACACCTTCCACTTGTGAATATTCTTTACAATCATATATATATTTGTTTCTTGAAACTTCTCCATGCTCATTAATTTTTTTATAATCCCACTTTGTTCTGACAAAAATTTTATTCGCTAGCCAAAGAACAAGTTGTTATGTTTCATTATTCTCAATATGATCCAAATCATCCCTCATAGCATCCACTCATTCTTTATATTTAATATCATCTGAAAATGATTTTGGTTTAACTTTTTAGATAATTGATGTTTGATTTTATAATCTCAACTTTCTTATAGTCTGAATAGGGGCCTTCTGATTCACAATATTTTTTTAGATTCAATTTTTTTATAAGTTAGGAAATCTCAAATTATCTTTACCATATAGAATTTCCTCAATGCATTATTCTTCTAAATCACGATAAGAATGTGTTTAATTACATTCCCTATTGCTGGAAATAATCAATTTATGTTCCTCAGCATTATCAAAATCCATTGGTAAGGAACATTGATTTTTAATTACCTTCACATCATATGATTCCACCAATATTTATAAATGTTTGTTCCAACATTTGTGACTAATTTTATTTGGTTTATAACATATGAAAATTTGTTCCTCATCTTTATCATCAATCATTCCCAAATCCAGATTTTTTATTTTGAGAAAATATGTAATTCCAAAACAAAATTAGGTATTTCAATGAAGGTTTTTATAAAACATTTCATAAATAGTTCTATTGGTTTTCGGTCTAAAAATATTCTATTTTGATCATGTACAATAAAACTAATAGTTTCTCTCTAACAGAAATTTGATTGCCTTTATTATGCGAACGTACTTCTTCCAATTTCAACCAAGTTTCTATTATTTCATTCTAATACTCCACTTTGTTTTAAATTATAGTGTGGATTATACTGAGGATTGATACAATGATTTCTATGATAAGTTTTAAATGTATTGTTTTTTAGTTTGGTATCATTATATGTTCTCATACTCTTGATGGAAACCCGCAATTCTTTGTCAATATCTTTTCTGAATAATTTGAACATTTAAATAACCTCGAACTTGTGCTTCATGGACATGATATTTTCCATCCAAGTAAAATCATCAATAAAATTGAAAAATTATAAATACCATCATTTTATTGATGTCTAATCAGCCTTCATAGATTGGAATAAATAAGATCAAGTATTCTGGTAGATTGAATCTCAATTATCTTATGACTTTTGTTAGTTATCTTTTCTTTTCTAGAAATCAATAAAATCTTCTTTGTCTCTTCTTTTAATTAATGGAAACTTGTGTATAGAAACAAATTTAGAAAGTTTATTCATGATAATTTACTAAAGGTGATAAATTCATCATTTCCATAATTTTTTTCATCTTCCACACTTACGTAACTAGAGTTATTAAACTCTATTATTTAAAGGATATTCCCACTAGTTCATTATCCTTATGTAATAATGTTTACATCTGTCACAGATTTGAAGAAATAAGAATATTTTCTCAAGATTGCATAATTTCCATCATCACAAACTTTACTTATACAAGGAATGTTATGTTTTATCCAAACGATAAGAAAAACTTCCTTAGATTTCAATTTTTCTACTTCAATCTCTTATGTACTAATTACTCTAATTTTTAAGGAACTATTGTTTCCCAAAGTAACTGCTCATCTATCATGAAATTCAATAAGTTTCATGATTTTTATATCACCTATCATATTTGAAGAATAAACAATATCAAGATTCCATAATTTGTTCCAATTACTTTCTTTAAAAGTTGTCTCAACAACAAAAGCACTTTCCTCAATCTTCTTATTTTTAGATTTCTTTTCATTTCTATCATAAGAAAATTGTTCTGAAAGGAGTGTCATACATCTATCAAAATGATTACCATATTGGTCAAATCTTCCAAAAATATCTTCACGAAATTCAAAATGATTTTTTTGGAATATTTCTAACATCTTGATATTTCACCATTACACTTTCTAATGAGTTAGGTGAGTTTATTTATTTTTCATTTACTATTTATTCCACTTTACACAAATATTATTCTAGTTAGAGATAAATTGGGCCAAAAATTATAATTTATATGACCATAGATTCCATAACACCGAAAATAGCCTTCAAATATTGTTTTTATATTCAGGAAAGATCTATCTCTATAGAATCTTATTTAGGATTAGTAAATCCTTTTAACTCCAACGCACTTAGTATGTGGACCATATTTTATTTTGAGTGATTTTTATAAATTTGTATAATTTATTGATTTCTCACATTATTTCTCCACCGATTCATTCACAATACATTTAATAGAACTTATAATGTTAATAGAATCCGCTAAAACATTATTTTTGGTAAAATAATATTTCATTTGATTCTCATATTAATCATTCTAACCATATTTAGAAGTCTCATAATTTACATCATTATCTTTTATTATGTTTCCATTAATCACTCTCAATGTACCTTCAGACACAATAAGTTTTGGTTGAAACTTGTTATCCTCTTCTCTCTTATCTTCTAGCTTCTTTCTAAGATTTTCAATCATGTTTCTCTATTCATTGATTCAATGTTTATAACATAAAATATAATGAATTTATTCATCCACTATATTGATTACATATTTTCGTAAATTATAATATTCTTTATGATCTTTATTCATTACCCTAATTTCATTTATGAGTGTTTTGTTTTTCTTAATACGTACAACACGTTCAGTTCAATGATGATACACTCTATAATATTCTTCACTACCATTTTCACTCTTTGAGGAATATTTTACATTCTCAAAATTTTCAATGATGTTTTGAATGTTTTCTAAACATTTATATTAAGATGAATTGTTGTTAGTTGAGTCTGATTCAACAGTCTTACTCAATATATTTCTTTTCTTTCCTATATAAATTTACTTGTATATTTTGTATGACTTTTCTACTTTATCATTTTTTCCCACTTCTTCCATCATGTGTTTTTATCAGAATCATCTTGACATTCTCCAACATTATTCTTAGGGAAATTTATAGATACGAATATGATTCTACCACATTAAGAATAACTGTGAAGAAGTTTTTCACAATACTATCATAATACTCTTCAATAGTTCTTGGATATAAGAGACATCATTTTTTCATTAAACTCATCATCTTCCTTATCGTCAGACTCACAATTATTGGATTTATCAATATCTTGTTTTTTCACCTTTTTCATGGCTTCAAAATCCATTTCATCTTTCATCTTATTTTTAAATATTTGAACTTTTGAAATTTCATAAGCACAAAAATTTATGAAATTCATCAAGAGATAAATCATCCTTATCCTCTAAAGGGTAAATTTTAGAATCAAACATGTTTGGAATGATTCTAAAAAATTTCTTCACAATTGTAGCATCTTCCTAGGCATATTAACATCCTCTAATGTGACAAAAAATTTCATTTTCTCTGGTGAAGTATTAATCAATTTTTTCTTTATCCGTTATTTTGATGTCTTCGTACTTACTACGCTAGATTTTTAGCTTTGCGTCTTGACATTATTATTCTATTTGAAAACGCTTTCCATATTTTCCAATATACTTTTTAAAGTTTTGATACCCAACACATTTTTATAAACATTATCCAGTAAAGACATAAGGGATTAATTTCTTTCCATTCCATAAACATTTTTGTTTCTCTTATGTGTAAATGTCCCTGGATCATCTTTCTCAAAAGGTGAGAAACAAATAGTAGCAGCATCAACAACATACAATCCCAGAGATAGAAATTAATGAATCATCCTATTTTTTCATCCATAATATGTATTTCCATCGAATGATAGAGTTATCTTAATGTTGAAAAAATTGATATTATCCATGATAAATATTCAATAAGGGAACTTGAAACTTTGATACCGATTTAAGTTCTGAGGATCAACTAACAACTGAGAGGGAGGGGTTGAATAGGTTATTCACTTTTTATAATTTTCATAACATTTAGAAACACTTACCCTACAATATTTTAATATTTATATCCTTATGAACTTTTAGAAGATACTCATGTAAGAAAAAGTAGGTATAGAAGAAAAGTACACAATTTTTATAAGGTTTGGCCTCAGTTTGAGAACTAACATCATTTCTATAGCCACTCTGTTAGTTCTATGGAAATATACTATTAAGAAGAAGTGAATAAAAATTGTACCAAGTATGATTAAACACCTTTTATCTCTCGATATAAAAGATTATACGAGAATCCTTCAGTTAAAAAATGTTTTCTTTAAAAAAATTGAGCCAATAAAAATAATAAAGGCTTTGTTGAAACTGTTCCAAAAAATATCAGTTCGAATTCTCATTCTATTTTGGTTGTGTTTTATTATCTCAATCTGATGATGATGGAACCGATATTATGAATACAAATATACTGGATTCTAGATCTAATTTTCCTATAATTTTTGGGCTGTTTTTTTAAATTATGGATATCATTTTCATAGAATTATGATGCTGATTTTTTCAAGATTCTGGAACTATTTTTCAAAGAATGGTGGTTTCAATTTTTTATAATGGTGTATTTTATTTATCTCATAATAAACTATAAAACTGAAACTATTATAGAATGCTCAATAGAGTTACTTTTCAATCAGATGAGACCATTAACTTTTATTTCTCCAACACTACGCCTTTTGATCATATGTTGAAAATTGAAAATGAAAAATTAATACGAGCAAGTATTTATATGAAACTCAGAAATAAAAAGTGGAAAACCTGAAAACATTCTGTACTTCCCCAAATCTCAAAACTCCAAAAAAATCTCGCATTTAATCTTTATCTTGGAATTCATCAAACATTTTTAGAATTATTGAATATTTATGAAAAAGTGAATTTTAGGTTTGACCACACTAATAATTCATTTTAATCAGCTCTTTAAAAACTTTTTCTCAATACAAAAATAATGGATCCTATTTTTGTATAATTTTTATCTGATTTTCTCAGAATGTTTTATGTCACATTTTTAGGATTTTGGTTATAATTTTTTGGATTTGATAGTTTTATAAGTGTCTGATAAAGAATCCAAAGGGTGTTGTTAATCGAATCCATATTTTTCCCTCCTTACGAATTCATTCTCAATACATTATTCTGGTTTCAATTTTCTAAATATAATTTTTTTGTAGTATTCTAATGCTGATCCTCCTAATCCTATGTTTTGAAGCATTCTGCTACTGATTTTTTGGATCTATTTTTTTAGAATTTTAGGGCCAATTTTCTGGACCCAATATTTGTAATATTCTGGCACTGATCAGTATTAATACAATGTAAATCTTATTATGATGGAATTATCATTAAGATAAAATTATCGATTTCTTCAAACTTCTCCACCATTTCATCAAAATATTGTATCATTACATTTTTCATGATTTGTGAGAACTAAATTATTATAAAAGAATCATTTGATTTTGTTTTAGAATGTAAGAAATTAGTCTCAGTTCTAACATCATATTATTCTTTCAAAACTCTTCTTTAACATCATTCATTATCTAATTACAATAATGATAGACCCCCTGAAAATATTGCATCCTGTATCTGATTATTTTGGATCTTTTGAACTAAATACAATGTTGAATGATATGATTCCTAGAAAAAAAAATTTTAATAAAAAGATTATTTTTTAATAAATATAAATTGTTAAAAAATTATCACAAAGGCACTTCCTTAACTACCTATATCAGTCCCCATAATTATTTTAAAAAAAAATCAATGTTCATGCCTTTACATTACCCCTATGTTCTCCAACTATGAATCCTAGTTATATGTTATTCTATATGACTTTTTTACTTCATTTTCCCTATTATTAATAGGATATTTTATTTTCATTTTTTATGATGTGGGGTTTTGACTAAGAAATCTACAGATATCAGACCATTAATTATTAAGCATGAGATCAAATTATGAGAAAACTATTTTAAGGTGGGGAGAATTTAACAACTTAAAATCATAAAATATGATCATTTTATTGGCTTGAATAAGCGGTGCAGAACACCAATTATAGATAAACTAAGAAATATATTTCTATAGGTTTAATATATTTGATATCTTGTGAAACATGAAACATTAAGTCTGAATGAACTGTAATATAGTGTAAAATTACAACCTAGACATTAAATTTGTTGGTATGAAGATTACTAGCTAAATTATGAAAATTATGAATATCTTTTGATAATGAATAAAACACCATCCACTAAAAATATATTTTTTTGAAAACTATTTTTTTAAGACGGTTTAGTCCCTCATTGTAAACATAATTTCAAATTAATTTTTACCACTTTTAATAAAATTATTTTTCTTATATTTTAAGTTCAATTTTTTAATTTTAATATCAAAATTATCCTAGGGGGAATTTTTAGATTTTGTTAAAATGATTCATTTTTGGATGAATAGTGAAAAATTATAAAGATTAAATTGAAAAATGCTTTTTTTAAATTAGTTATAATATAAAATTATATATTTGTTGGTTTAAAATAATTTTTTTCAATTATATATATTTTTATATGATTTATGCTACTATAATAATCATTTATTGAATTTATATATAAATATTGTAATCTTTTGAACATTTTCTATTTGAACACATGCTTTCTCATCACGTTTTATGGATAAATATTGAATTAAAATTATTCACTTATACGAAAGGAATTTAAAAAAATTGATCCCATATTTGGGTTCTGAATAAATTATATTTAATAATAGAATTAAACTAATTTTGTACTATATTGAGTAATAAAATATTAAAAATTACATACAGAGATTAAGGTAAAAATGGATTTACCGAAGGTTGAAACTAAAAAGATATGGGCTAAAATGATCTAATTTTTTTTTAAAATATATTTTATTACTATATTTCATCTTTATAATTTCTATATCTCAAGAATAATCCATTTTTACTTACATGGAATTTTAAAAATGTTGGCACACCTTTTTATATTTAAAATATACAAGTATTCCACTCACATCACTAATAAAATTCCACCCAACATCCTCTATTATTCACACAATATACCAAATTTATTCATATGAGACCTACCAAAATCACATACGAATATCCAAAATATAATCTTAGAATCCTTTTCTGGGAATAAAGGCATCTATGATGGATTTTGGTGCATTCCTAACAAGGTAACCTAAAGAAGATAAAACAATTTTCAACCAGAATTTTAATTAAATTAATTAATCCACCTCATTAAATTATTATTAAACTATTATGATATAATAACCATATTATATTACAAATAAATATATATTTTAATGTTATTTTATTGATCTAAAAGTTTCCCATCTTCTATAAAATGGGTTTAAAATCATCTTTCATGTGTACAGTTGACTACAGCCTCAGGAACCAACGTCATTTGTTTTTCTATTTCCATCTCTCACAGCTGGGTTTAATGATGGATATAAATTATATATTTAATATTTATAAAAAATTTATACATGTTTTTTCATTATATCATATATATATATATATAATAACTTTACATTACGTTGGGGATATGATTACATTTTTCACCTATATGATGGAAAATCGCCTCATGAAGTGATGTGATTCGTTTTTATCTAATTATTTATATGGAATGTAATAAAGATATATATAATGAATATATGTGATATTCATAAAATAATTGTTATATTAATTAAATATTTATTATTTTGAAAATATGATATATCGTTTTAATTTCTTTTAACTCACTGAATCATAATAAATTCATTCATGTATGTGTGGACTTCCACTTTAACAAAATGACGTGACACTCATTTCATCACTAAAAAACATGAACGATATATATAATTATATCTAGATAAATAATATATTAATATTTAAATTTATATAATTATGGATAGATAAAATATTACTTACCACCTTAAATAATTGTCATTGGAAAATTGAAACGTTACTCATGCGTATGTATGACCTACTATCTGCATGATTGTAACATATATCATTTATCAAAACCACCATTCATGATTTATCATAAAAGGGTAATTTATGTATAAATATTATAATTTTTTAATGATTATTATTCGAGATATGATGTAAATATATAATATTCACATGATCCTGAACATTCATAACAAATCACGAATGATAAAACAAGGTAATTAACACCCAAAAAAATTAATAAAATATTATTATTTTATGGGTGATAATATTTTAGGAAAAAATCATATATGATATTATATATATATATATATTAAAATTTTTCATTTATAACCTAATAAAAAAATTTAGCCATTATACATGAGGTTAAAAAACATTCAACCAAAAAGAAGCTTAAGGTAAGAGATTCTATTGCAATTTCCTTTCATTGATCCACCCATGTATATTAATAACCAGTTTTTTTATATTGTGTATTAATATAAAATTTTACATGTAATAACATTAAAACCTAAAACTTTATGGTATTTTATGATTTAATTTGAATCATTTTATCCATTTAGATTTGTCTTTAATGTTAATACGTGTTATGGGATTTTTTCTCAATTTCCCTTCACTAAGCCATATCTTATTGTCTTATAGCTAATTTAGTATACATGGTGTAAATACATGAAATTATACAAGTAATATAATAATTCAACATTAATTAATTTTATTTAGGTTTCAATTTGAAATATTTCATTTAAGGGTGTTTTAACATAAAAGTTTCCAAATGGTAAACATTTACCCAACTCAATTTCATATCATGAGGTTATATTTCTCCTTAGATGCATTTTTTATTCTAATATTATATGTTAAATGAATTCATAATATCTATAAATTTATTTCCAATTTTTTATGTGGATCTATATATTATATACATAATCAATTCATTAGTTATCTCTAACATTAATTTTTTAGTGATTGTAATATATTATTTAACAATTTTACTCAAATAGAGATTATTTATTCTTGAATTTCAGATTAATGAAAATTATATGATAATTTTTTGAAACCCCAATTAATTTTATTCTCCATTATTTATTCATTACATTTTCATGTAATAGTTAAATTTCTCCTCATTTTTAATTAAAATAATTGAGAAATATTTTTATAAAAATATAAATTTATTCTTATATTTGGTCAAAAATCAGTTGTCAACCAAAACATTTTTTTTCTAATAATGTTTTCAAGAATGTATTTAATATCATTCTTAAATAATTTCTTAATCCATTTTTACCAATTTATTATTTTTAACGTTTTTAAATAAATCATCATTTTATTTTCAAAAAAATACCCATTTTTACTTTACTGAAAATATGTATGGAATTATTATTTTAACATACTGAGATTGAATAAAGTATCATTCCATAAATAAAACTCACCATTTTATAGAATCCATTATATATTTCAAAAATTAATTTCATTTAAAATATTTTCTAAATACTTTGGGAAATTTTTGTTTTAATATGTGGCATTCAAAATCAATAGTTTACTTTTTTATGAATGTTTTAAAGGAACCTTTCATGGAATTTCTATTAAACCTTGATAATAACATGTATTATATGTATTTTATCTTGGGAATATTTTATATTAATACCATCCATAAATACTCTATAGATGGTTTATGATCATTTTTAACAATGAATGAGTTGAAATTAAATTTTTTGTTTTTCTTGTAGTTGTAAAATTTCCCTCGAATTATTTACTTTCCTATGATTAATGGACACTATATTTTCCATTAATTTTCTAATTATTATTCTGGGATATGTGTATATATTAAAGATTATATAATTTATAAATATTATTTTTAATATGTAATGTTTTTTGATTATCTGTGGAAATATTGATAATTTCATATTATCTACTCTTTATTGATATCTGATGATAAGGCACAATATTTATGAATTAAATTGATTATTCAATATATGAGAAATGATTTGGACATATTCTGATTGGTGGGTCCTAAAATTATATAGTCCCTATATATATCTATAGGTATAATGATACAAATTAGTGAGATATAATTAAATGGGTTTCTACCTCTTGTTTCAAACTATATTTGGATGCATTTAATTATTAGTTTATTAAATAAATTGAATTTTTTCTTGTTTATATATATATATACTGATTACTCATGATCCACATATTCGAAATGAATGTGTGTTTAGTTATTTACATTAGTATGTTGTTTCCGGTTATTGATTCATGTTATATATTTATGTACATAACCCTTAATAAAACTTTTATTTTATCCTTATATTGATTCTTTTCTTAATAATCCATGAAGTTTAATTTGATTATATTTAAGAATATTCTTGATGGAATAATGTTATTCTAAAAAAATGTGTATTAATATATTTTTTCAAATGAAATAAAAAACTCACGTATGTATATAGTTTACCAAGACTACAAAACTATTTAGTCATATGAGATATGATTCAATTTATATTATGAAAATATAATAAAGTATGCATCATCTCTAGGTTACCGAGGTTGAGGTTTTGACATTTTTTATTAGAGAAAGTTTAGTATAAATCTTGGGAACTAGATGTAATAAAACATCAATTAGGGAAAAAATGAGTGATTGACTTTGAGGATAAGTATATAAGAACATCCTAATGTTTTGGTTAGAAAGAGATTATATGGTTTCCCCTAAAAATACACCCCCTTTGGGTACAATAAGTATATATGGTTATAGAGATGTTTTATGTTGGGGTAATAAATTTTTAATTGGAAGATTGGGATTCACCTAATCATCACTCGATGAAATGAAATTAGACTTATTATAACCCTATATTGACACTATTTAAGGATATTTTTAATGTAATTCATATTTTCTTGAAACAAATTATAAATTATTTAAATATATGATTTCACTCAATGATCAAATTTAATCCCAAGGAGTCTTAAATTTAAATAAAATTGTGATGATTTAATCAAATTATTAATGATTATATATTTTTCTAATAAATAATATTGTAGCTCATCGTATTAAGTGGAATGAAGGACATATTTCATTTATGTTATAAATGTGGAAGGATACACCCAGGAAAGTGTCCTAGTTTAATATAAATATATTAATGTGTGAAAAAAGGACACAAATAAAATAATTAATGAATTAAATGAAGGGTACAATGGAAATAAATCAATCTCATACTAGGGATCCAATGATAATAATTTTTCTTAAATATGGTGGACCATGAGATTATCTGTGTCAATGTAATTTTATAATGTTTAACCCCTAGAACAAAGAAGGATTTATTTTTAAATTAAAATAAATGAATTATTTATATATTTGGAATCAATAATTGAATTGTATAAGTATTTTGGTAATGGTTTTTTGTATATAAGAATATTCAAAGATATAATGATTTTTTAAAAGTTCATAAGTATATATGTCTTAAATAACTTTACAGTTATGGATACCATCATTGGTTTATGAGTTTATGGTTTATGATTATTATAATGTCGTAGACACCAATTTTGAAAATATTTATGGTATAAATATTACATGATTAAAGATATTGTTAGAAAAATATATTAGAATACATCCTTTTGGTTTAGTATATGAAAAATTATTTGAGGAATAATTACAATAAATTTTGGACTTAAGATTAAAGGTATTGTTAATATTTATTGGACATCTATTCATTTATTTTGCAGTCAAAATTTAAGAATGACATTGGAATTATATTAATATAGTTTTAGAAAATGGAAAAATCACATGTCGGGTAACAACCTATCACATACGAAAATGATGTGGTCCATGAATAAACAACCAAAGGATGATAAGGGATTAACAGATACCACTGGCCTATGTGATATCCTGGTTAATATGAAGTTGATTTTAGTTAAAAAATTTTATGGATATATATTAATGTTGGACCAGTGGTGTCATTGTTTAGGGTTATAGATTAATTTATTATTGGATAACTTTTTCAAACCACCTTTGTTTTGGAAAATAATAAGACACATATTGAGAGACTTGTCACACATTTATGGATATTGTGATATATTAAATGAAAATTTTAGTTCTTCAGAATAAAAAATTATTTTTGGAAAATTCATATATTTGAGTATGTGATGAATTGGGAAATGATCAAATCATAATAAAAGAATGAAATTCTTCATATGTAATTGAAATGTATCAAGAATGTATATTTCCTAATATTATTATACAGTAATGGTATTATGAAATTTTTAGAAAATTATTTTGGAAGACAAATTTTTATCCTATTAAATTCTAATATGAAGACTCATGTAGTCTTTTAAATGAAAACATATTTTTAGTTTTTAGGTCTTAACAATCAATTGATCATTAACTTTCTAATGATCAATGACCTCTATCTGTGTCTACAACTATTTGCGTTCTTTCCATTTCTGTGTCATCACATTCCACCTATTTAATATATTGATTTTTAAAAAATTAATTTTCAGATATCAAACCCTTAATTTCCAAGAGATATATCATATTTTGAGGAAAGAATTAATTTATGGTGGAAAAAACATAAAACCCAAAATTAAAAAAAATATCATTTTATAATATATATTATGTGATCTAGAAGTGTAATCATAAACAATATATGAAATATATTTTCCTTAAATTTAATCTCTTCAGTAGCTTATGAAACACTCAACATTGAGATTAAATGAACTGTATTACATTATACCATTATAACCTAACTGTTAAATTTTTTGGTGTGGGTAGTACTAAATAAATTATTAAAAATATGGTAATATATTTATTGTAAAAAATTTAATAACCATTTAATAGAAAAAGAAACTTCATGAAAAAATGTTTTTTAAATAAGAAGTTCTAGACTCGTTTTGTGAACATAATTTAATTTTATTTTGAAAAGTTTTGGAAATTTTATTTAAAAAATGAAATTTTTTTTCTAAATATTAATATCAAAATTATCAAAGGGTGAATTTATCATATTTATCTAAAATGTTTTATTTCTTGGCGAATAATGAAAAATAATGAATTTTAATTAAAATTTGTTAATTAATTTAAATTATTTATAAATTAGAATTATATTATTAATTGGATCCAAAGTAAAATTATATTAAATATATATTTTTTAATATAATTTATGTTATTTTAATCATTTTAATTCGTAATTTATATATAAAAACATTGTAAACTATTGATAATTTTCCCCATGAAAACCCATATTCTCTTCGCGTTTGCGGGATTAATTAAAAAATAAATTTATCCACTTATATGAATATAATTTTGAATAATGGAATAAATATTTTGAATCCAATAATTTATATTTTTTAAAAATTTAATCATTTTTTATCATAATAAATAGTAAAAAAATGTAAAAAATATTTATCACGGTTATGGTAAAAATAGATTTACGAGGGGGTTAAACTAAAATGATAATGTTTAAAATGACCTATAAAATTTTCAAATATATATTTTATGACCATAGTTAAACATTTACATGTTTGAGTCTTGACTATAATCTAATTTTAAGCCTTTTGGAATTTGAAAAATGTGGGAACATGTTCTTCTTTTGAAAAATTAAAATTATTCCACTCACCTTACTTATAAAAGGCCACCAAAACTCATCCCTTATTCAGACCATGAATCATTTTGTTTTAGGAAATAATTCCAAAATAAATTCCCAAATAACCTCCTCTCATCCTATAATCCTTTTTTTTTTGTAAAAATCAAACCTATGAATTGTTTTGGTCTAATCTTAAGAAGTTTACCCGAACAGGAAGTAACGTTCTTCAATGAGAATTTTTATTTTATTTCTTCCCCTACCTAATTAAATTATTATAAAGACATGATGATATAATAAACTCACTATCTTCTACACATTGATATGTATTAATGGAAATATATTACTTACCACACTTCCATAATTATCATTAAAAATGGAATCATTAATTAGATGTATATATGATCTATTGTCTCCATAATCATAACATACTTCAATTCACAAAACCATATTCCATTATTAGTATTAGTGGTATAATTGATTTATAAATATTATAATTGTTTCATGGTTATTATTATTGAGATGATAGAACAATGTAACATACAGAAGAACCAAGACATTCATTGCGAAAATCGAAAGAGAAAAAAATTAAAACAAATAACAATAAAAATAATGAAGGATTATTTATAAAAATGTGATAAGTTTCTATAAAAAGATCATATATGATGTTATAAATATTAATATGGTTCTCCAATAAGTTAATAACATGTTTAAAACCACTATACATGATTTAAAATCATTTTGAAAAAGAAGGAATCATGATGTAAGGTATTCTGTCTGAATTTCAATTCAATATGGAACATTAGTATTTTATAAATAAATCTCATTTATATGGTGTATACACTACCCATTTCACATATAACATCACGAATAATTCATAATTCATTGTATTTTATGTTTGAATTTAAATTATTTCATCCATGAGGATTTGGATTAAATATTACCATGTTGTAAGATATATTGTCTCAATTTACCATCATTGAGGCATATTTCATTATTATGCACTTAATTTATTATATATATAGTACATAAATCCAATTTGAAAATCAATATTATGATTCATTATTAATTTATTATATATTATGTTTCAAATTGAAATATTTCATCTATGAATTTTTTACTTATAAGTTACTATGTCATAAAGAATTTAGTAACTTAATTTCATTTCATTAGGTTATATTACGACTTCGTTGAATTTTATATTATAATACGATGTTTGTAATGAATTTTTAATATATATAATGGTATTTATTCTTTTTTATGTTGATTAATTTTTTGATATACATTGACTATTGATTATTTAATTATCACATCAATATTATGATCATTGTAAGGGATTATTTCAGAATGTAATTATAATAGATAATATTTATTATTGAATTTCAGTTGAAGGATATTATTTGATTATTTTCTTATAAATATAATTAATTTAATATTTCATTTTTTAATTAAACATTCAATAATTAGCACCATTTTTTCACTATTTGGAAATGAAAATAATTGGGAAAATATTTTTTGAAAATAAAAAATCTTTTCTCTCTTAGGTATCAAATAAATTTTCTACTAAAAGAATGTTTTATAAAAAAATGAATAATTTTTACTTAATTTAATGATGATTTATTAAATAAATATTTAACCATTTTAATTTTATTTCCTAATATTTTTAACAAAATAATAATTTCATTTTCAAAATAAGACAGCTTTCAATTTTACCAAAAATATAAAAAAAAATTGTTTTAATGTACTTGGAATGTATAAAATTTTCTAACATAATGACCACTCCATGTATAAAATATTTCATAATAATTTCCCAACGTTATTTTTATTGGAAATTTTTTATAATTATTGGTGAAATTTATATATTAAAAATTTATTTTCAAAATGAAATGAATATTTCCTTAAGAATATTTTTAAGGGTTCTTTTCATTGAATTTGTATTGATAAATGACAAAAATCTATATTCTATTATACAATACTGGGGTTATGGTTTAGTGATACCACCCTTGTTCATTCTATGGATGGTTTTGGTCATTTTTACCAAGGAAATTATTGAAATTCACTTCCTTGATTCATTTTTTAGTCATTTAGTTTCCCTTGAAATATTCACTTTCCTATGATAATTAGACATTACATTTCCCCTAAATATCAATATTACATATCACTGATCTGTTAATTTCTAAAAATATCTATTTCCACTTTTATATGATTTTCTACAATGAAACTTATTTGATTTTATATAGAAAATTCATAATTACATATTATTTACTCAATAAAGATATTTTATGATAAGACACATTGTTCATGAATTAAATAAATTATCCGATATATAAGAAATTCTTTGAACATGCAGTGACATGTGGGGCCTAAAATCATAACGTATAATAATAATGCACCCCCCTTTGATGATAATTAAATAAATATAATCTATGATATTTTCACAATGATATTATATATTGATGAATTCATTCTCAAAATATTGATTAAATGTCATATGTTTTCAGTTATCGGCTTTTCATGTTTATTATGCCTTCTGCAATTATTTAAATGGAATGTGTGTCCAATTATTTACCTCAAAAGTTTTTTAATAGTAATTAATTAATGATATTTTCCAATTTTATTAACCTATACTTATAATTTAAGATCACCGTTATTTGGATTCCTTTCTCCATATTCCAAAAAGTGTACTACAGTTGATTTGAAATTATATAATAAAGTGAATAATGTTATTCTTGAAATAAATATATTTTCGTTTTTGTTTTCATGTTTAATGAAAGAATCAAGTATGTATCTTGTTTAAAAATACTACATGACTATTTGGACATTCTGGATTTATTTCTTTGTATCTTATTCCATGTTAATAAACAAGGCATTGTCTTATAGTTACTAGGGTTAGAGTTTCAACATTTGGAAAAAAAACTTTTGTAAATTTAATGATTGATTTATCTTATTAGATATGTTTTGTTTGATAAAAAGTTTCTAGAATCTATTATGTCATTATTACCTCATGAATGATATAATTTTAATCACATCATTTATGAAAAAATGTGAATTAATACTATTAAATAAAAAATTATAGTACTTCATAAAAAAAGATATAACTCGAGGATTATTTTGAAATTCTAATTTTAATATTTTAATTCATTTTATAAAATTAATTTTATAACATAATTTATTTTAATTTTTAATATAAAAATATGATTTTTATGAAATGGATTATAATAAAATATATTGAAAATGTGATTATATATTTTCTTTGAGTTTTTAATATTGATATTAATTATAATATTTATTTTTAAATAAATTACTCATGATAAATATTATTTATAATATAATTTATTATATTAAGGTCAAATTGTTATTCAAATAGTCTGGTTAATTTTCTTAATGGAAATGTGATTATTCTATTGGTAATATTGTTATTATAATTATCACATTACCTATTATAAATACACCATAATTTAATCATTCATTATTTAATTAAATGTTTCACAATTTTATTCTATTTTATAAAATTAAGGTTGGTTTATTAATATTTTGATTCATTTTTTTAGTTTTGTCCATGGGGGAGATGATCATAGAGGATTAGTGTGATCTATATTTTACAATTATACTATTCTTAATTTTTATTATGTCTCCAATTGTAATGTTTGGCATATGCATGGGTTAACATCCGAGCTAATGTATCAATTTGCATTAATGAAATAATTTATTTTTGGTTTATTTAATTGTTTTATGTCTATAATAATTTATAATATAATATATCACACAATTATTTCATAAAAAAATATCTTCTATCAAATTTGGGATTCTACATTCATTTCCCCTTCATAACAATCTTTCCGGAATTTTAAACTCATATTCACATTTGACAGTTGGTGAGGGTTCACCTATTTTATTATTCTATCTAGTCCCCACATCACCTCTACATAATTATTGTTCTGTTACAACAAATTTACAATGTTAGTAATATTATTCTATTGAACATTATCTCTATGGTCCAAAATATTCACTGGATCTTCCACATAAGAGTTTTAATTTTCCAGTTATACCACCTATAGATTTCATACATGTTTGGGTTTGGGTGTGTACTACCTCCGGAGAGATACAACGAACACAAAATGAACTTGATCCATATTTTGTGAATGGTCAAGCTGATATAACACTTCTCCTATGATATCAAGGATCTAATAGTGGACAATATTCCTAGGAATAAGCTTCTATTTCTCTCCAAACTACTTGAATATCTTCTATGGTGCTATTTGAAGTAAATTATTCCTCTAACTTCAAAATACATGTCACTTATAAAGTTATCAGTATAGATCTACTAGTAAATCTTAGTTGATATTATATTTTTCCAAATGGAATAAAAATTATCTTCTATATCTTTTACTAGATCAGGTCTAAGTACATTACATTCTAAATTATTATCCCAATAAGTATAAGATATACATTTCTTCCCATGTAGACCTTCATATGAATAAAATTTAATACTTAATTGGAATATTTTATTGTATGATAAATCAAATAATTGGTGATGTTGAACCCATCCACCATTAAATTCCATTGAGTATTCTCTCAAAATGTTCTCAAGTGTCTAAATTTTTATTTTTGATTGTCTATTAGTTTAGAGGTGATAGGGTGTACTAAAATTTAGTTTAGTATTCAGGGTATGTTAAAGACTTGTCCATAATTTAGGAGACAACCATGGATCATGATTAGAGATGATCAATAGTGGACCACCATGATGTCTCACCACTTAGTTTACATATATATTGGAAATATGTTCAATAAAAAAATAATCCCAAGTTGCGATGATTTGGGAAGTCTTGGTGAGTCTATCCATTAAAAACCATATCACATTGTTTCTTTTGGAGTTATTCAAGACACCCATGACGATGTCTATGGTAATGTTCTCTCACTCCCATGTGGGTATATACAATTTTTTTGTCATCTCTAAGGACATTGTTTTCTCTACATTATCATGATGAAATTACAAGAACCATAAAGTGTAATATGTAATCTTATTCATATTTCCTCGCTAGAAGTATTGTACGATATGATGATACATTTTAGTGTTTCTTGGATAGATGAAGAACGATGAGAAATGAAAATTTCCCAATAGTTCCTTCTTAATATCAGGTGATGATGTCATAAAAAGTATAGTTCCAACCCAAATCACATCATCATCACTGATACGTAATTATCTAACCTTCTTATTATATACAAATTTTACCCTTTTTGATTCTTCAAATATCCCCTTTGTTCCTTTTATATATTTTTTTGGATATATGCTTGGGAAATAATCTTGGAATGGTAGCATATCTTCTACTATAATATGATTTCTAGATATATACATTTCATATCCATGAATATTATTTATTTATAAATCCACATAATGGATAATGTAGCATGTTGTTTTATATTGACAGCATAAGATAAATTGTTTATATTTCTTAGATAGTCGTTAATAGAGAAATCACAGTCCATGACCATCTTTAACATCACCTCTAAATAATTTTCAGATCGTTCTATGTGTAAATATACTATAGACTCTTTGGATCGGTATATATATAACACTAATCACCATATAAGTAGTTCCACCAAATATACATGAAAATGATCAAAAATGTTGTCTCTAAATCATGCATGTTTTTGTTAGGATAATTGATCTTTATTTATCATGATTCATAGGCTATCAATTTATCATTATTCATGAGTATACAACCCAAGACTTTATTTGAATAATAATTGTATATCACAAAACCTTGTTCAATTACTAGTTGTATGAGTACAAAACGATGTTTATTATATTATTGATCTCATTAAATATTTCTTCACAATCTTTTATCTATGAATTTTTTACCTCGTTCAATTATAATTTAGATTCTAGTTATTAAAATCCAATAAAATCTCACAAACCATTGATAAAACCATGATAATCTATGAAAACTACATGTTTCAATGAAAAAAATGGGACTAGGGATTTCCTCAATAGCCATTACCTTTGAAGGGTATATATTGAATACCTCACCAATGATCATGTTCACAACTAATGTGAAATTCTACACCATAAATTCAGATTTTCTGAATATTGGATATGTTTTATCATTTCTTAATTTTCCTAGAAAATCCTTATATTCTCTTAAGTTTCCTCCATTCGCTTGGTGAAAAATGAGAATATCATTACTATAGCCACCAAAAAATTTCAATGTATTCCATAATGACAATTAATCAAACCCATAAAGATTTCATGGGAATTAATAAGTATAAATGGTATTACTATAATCAAAGAGATTCCATACTTTATATATAGGGGTATATTCTAAATATTTTGTTTCTTTAGCTTTATTTGATGATATCTAGAATGGAGATCCCTCGCTGAAAAATATTGAGCTTCTCCTCATTGATTTGACAACTCATCAATCATTGGAAGTGGATATTAGTTATTTAGTGATCTTTTTGAGATCCTGGTAATCTATATACATCCAAATTGATCTATCATATTTCTTTACAAGGGGTAATATCACACCCAACGGAGATACACTAGGTCATATGAACCCATTGTCCAAATAATCTTGTTGCTTCTTTATTAACACATTTTATTGAATAGGGGTCATACTATAGGGGAATTTAGATATTATAATGGATCTATATATAGTTATTATTGAAAACTATACCACGAGATCTAGTGGATGTTTGGGAAAGTCTTCGAGATTCACGTTATTGTATTCCTTAATAATGGGAATTTAGTAATGTTTGATTCTTTAATTTTACTCAACCATTTGGGTAAGGATTTTGACCCCATTGGATACCATCACACACATTATTGGGGATCTATTCATGGCTGATTCATGATATTCATTTCATTTTTACATGATAATTGGATGGATTTTAAAATAAAAATAGATTTCTTTTTTCATTATATTTGATGTGTGATGTATATAATTATAGCCAATACATTCCCAGTATAGTGTTGAATTCTAACAAGGGGAGGATTATGAGATTCACTGGAAGAATATCTCCACATTTTATAGTTGGGGAATATTCCAACACTTGGGTTACAATGATCACACAACCAATTTTTTATAGATATATGTACCTAAACGTATCATGGGTTCTATTTAATAGTTATAGAAAACATTCACGACATAATGAATGTGTAGAATTAGAATCAAACAAAAAAAAATTCCATTGATGACTGAATAAGATGTGTAACTTTTATGACATTATCTTCATGATCCAATTCAATAGTTGTGATGGAATAATCATCCCCTTTCCCATTTGGTTTTGGTTGTTTCAGACATTGATTAACCATTAGTAACTATTTTTTAGTACAATGGAAATAATTTTTCCTTGTCACTGTACACCAGAAGCATTGAATCATTTATGGCACAATAAGAGGTTCCACCCTTTCCCCTATTATATTGGATGGATTCTTCATTTATCTTCATCATTGATGATAATGAGGTCTTTCTATACCAATCATAAAGTATTTCAATATCCATTTGAGTTAATTCGTAGGATTATTCTTCCATAATTATTTATAAATGAGTGGTTGGATCCTCTTTCCTCCTTTTTAATTTTACCCATTGGATTGAAACCTCATTATTCTATGCTTATCACTATAATTGTGGTAACATTGTCTAAACCCTATATATACTTATTGAATAAATCAAACCTCTTGTTCATTACTCCTATTTTTTCATAATTATATTTCATTTGTGCATTGTAGTTTTAATCCTATAAATAATCTATCAATTATTCAATCGTTCTTAATAACAAATCCTAAGGTGTATCTTGTAAGACTTATTAAGTTTACATTATATGGTGAGATAGATTGAGCTTTCTTTTGTTAAAACTCTTGGAATTTTCTCTCCATATTTTGTTGAATAATTAGATATAATATTAAAGGTATTGGTTACAATTATGGTGTATCTTATCATTGAGATTTTTTTACAATTGGGAAAATTATAAGAATAATATTAATATAGTATTTGGAAAAATACAACTCACGTAATAGGTAAAAACCCGTCATGTTTAGAAAGGTTGTGGGGATTGAGTCCACAACTAAAGGATAATGAGGGTTTAATGCCTACCATTTTCATATGTTATGTCTTGGTTAATATGTCATTTTTTAGATAAATAATTAAACTTATAAATACAAATGTTAAACCAGTTGAGTCATTGTTGAGGTATAGAGATTAATGTATTATTGGATAAATTGTTTTAACCACACGGTGTTCCAAAAATAGTTAGAGATGCATTCAATGACTTGTGAAATTTTATGGATATTATGATCCGATTAAAATGAATTTTAGTATATCAGGTCTAAAAAATTCATTTTGGTAAATTCATTTCTTTGAGTAAGGTATGAATTAGGAATTGATCAAAGAACAAAAAAGATGAAATTTTTCTCCTGAAATAGACATATATCAACTATGTATATATCCTAATATTCATAGATAGTTAAATAATTACCCAAATTTCTTAAAATGATCCGAAAGAAAATTATCCTATTTCCCTCAAAATATGAAAAATAAGATGGTCTTAAAAATAATCACATATTTATTGTTTTGGGTATATAACTTTCCATTGATCATCTACTTACATTTTATTAATTGATTTTTCAAGGATATAATAACAACTGAGAATGGAGTGAATCAATATTTCACTTTTTATATGTTTCAAAACATTTAATAACATAAAACCTTTAACCTGTTACAATTTATATCATTATCAACTTTGAGTAGAAATGCATGCAAGAAAAAATAGGTAGAAAAAACACACAAGATTTTCAAGGATCAACCTTAGTTTGCAAATATATGTCCTCAGCATATCCACACTCGTGGGTCTATGGAAATACAATATTATGAAGAACGTAATAAAACTTATGAAAAATCCCATTAGAAATATTTTATCTCCCAATAAGAAAGGTTATACTAACTCCCATCAGTTTACAATGTTCTGTTTTAAAAAAAATGATCGAATCAAAAGAATAAATACTTTGTTGAAATTTCTCCACAAATGCTCAGTCTGAATCCTCAGCCCGATTTGGATGGATCCAAATTTCTCGATCCGATAATGATAGATCCAATTTTCTCAATACAAATATGTAGGATATTGGATCCCATTTTCTGATTACAATGAAACAAGATTGTGGATTCATTTTTCATAGAATGATGTTGTCGATTTTTCTATAATTATAGATCCGATTTTCACAGAATGGTCGAGATTAATTTTACAAAACTCTGGAATTATTTTTCAAAGAATGGGGTGCTGATTTTTATTGAAAAGTGTATCTGATTTTTATACAAATAAACTATAAAACTCAATCTATGATAGAATTATCAATAAAATTCTTCTATAATCAGATGTGGTATTTCACATAGATTTCTCAAACTCATTGATTTTTTATGTATGTGGAATGTTTTAAATGAACAAGTTATATGAGTAAGTATTTATAGGAAACTCAAAAACGAAGATCATAAAACATGAAAATTATCCTCACTTCCTCAAATCTCAAAACACTGAAGATATCTCACATTTTACCTTCATCAATGACTTAGTCAAACCTCTTAATATTTCTATGAGATTTATAACAAATTGAATGTTTGGTTTTACCTCATTAATTATTCTTCATAATTTTCTCATTACTAATTTTTTCTCAGTATGAAAATGTTGGATCCTATTTTTGTAGGATTCTGGTGTCAATTTTCTCAAAATAGTGGGTCTAGTTTTTGTTGGATTCTGGTGCTGTTTTTTTGGATCTGATAGTTTTGTATGTGTCTGATGAAGAATCAGAAGGGTATAATAAATTAGATCCATATTTTTATCTCATTACAAAGTCTTTCTCAATACAGGATTCTAGTGTAGTGTTTCGAGATCTATTTTTTATAGGATTCTCGTGCTGATTTTTTGGATCTGGTTTTTTTGAAGGATTCTGGTGCTGATTTTCAGGATCTAATATTTGTAGGATCATGGTTCCTAAATTTGGATCTGATAGATGTATGATTCTAGTGTGTATTATTCTCAATAAAATTTAAGCCACATTACAATGTATTTCATATTCTAATAAAATTAAAAATTTAATCAAGCCTCACTACCATTTATTTAAAGGCTTTTATCATGAATGTTTTCATGTTTTTTGAGAACTTCATGATCAGTAAAGCGTCATCTAATTTTATTTTTACAATGTATTGAAAAATTATAACTCCAAAATTCATATTATTCTTTGAAAACTATTCATAAACATAATTATTTCTCTCATTACAAAAAAGATAGTCTCCCAAAAAATAGTACATCAGGCCACTGATTATTTTGGTTCTGATGAACTGAATACAAAGTAGAAGCATCTGATTCCTAGACAACAATAGATTATGATAGAAAAATTTTAGTTGTCAACAAATACAATAACATTGTTAAAAGAAATTATCACAAAGGCTCTTCAATATCCCAATTTTTTTTGACAACCCCAATTAAATACTTTTCCAACTTTCATATTTTTTCACAACCCAAGATTTTGAATTTTATCAAAACATTTTCTTTCTCAACAAAGAGTGTCTGGACACCACATTACTAGAAAATGTACTGTTTTTATGGAATTCCGTCTCTTGGTGGAAATAAATTTTTTTATCTATGTAAATATAAACTCTCATAACATTTATTTTCATGCTTAATTATTGTATCCCCCATTCTATCATTTTCCAACTTTCTTTTTCTCTCATTTTCTTTTTCTTTTCCCAGTTATATGATAACCACATATTTATATTCATAAAAAATATAACTAAAAACTTATTAAAAAGTATAAATTTGTTTAATTTCTACCCCCATTGTTAATATAATCCAAAGCACATGGGTGGGTTCTTCCTTATGCTATTTATGAATACATAGGAGGAGGCTGAACATTAAGTTACATCCTCAATTCCACACACCATTATTTTTCCATTAAATTTTTTATGATATCATAAATATGATACTTTTTTGAAATGTATTCCACTAAAAAATCTCTAGAAGAAACATTCTCTTTTATAAAGTGAATCTTTTTTATCAATGTGTTTTGATCTTGAATGTTTGGAAAGATTCATAGAAAGATCAATTGCACATTGATTATCACAAAGTATATTAAATGGTTTAGAAACATTCACTATCAAATATTCTAGGTGATCATTCATCCAAAACATTTGAGTTTAATCCTCAGTAGCTATAATATATTTGGATTTAGTTGTGATAAATGTTACTAAACATTGTTTCTTAATATTCCAACTCCCCGAACATTCAACTAAGAATAATGTTCCTCCTGAATATTATTTTATGTCATTACAATATATATCCTAATTGGAAACAATAATAATATGAAAATTAATCTCATAATTTCTTTTATATAACAACCCACATGAAGTTATTCCTTTGATATATCTTAGAATTATTTTTTCTACCAATATAAGTGATTTCTTTCGATTACATTGACACCTCGAATAAAAATTCACAGTATAGACAATCCCTATAATTGATGGTGAATGGTAAATAATCATTCCTATCAACTTATAAAAGTATTTTGGAATAAAACATATTTAGGAATCATCTTTTCTTAAATTTTTTCTCACTGAAATGGGATTTGAAACTTTTTTAGATTCATTCATCCCAAAATTCTTTAACAATTACCCGGAATAGTTTTCATGAGATTAAGAAATGTATTTTTTCTTTTGTCAAAATTGTAATCCATGGAAAGAAGTAAATTCACCCAACATTTACATTTAAAATAAATTTTTATTTCTTCTCTAATGTTATCAAAAAAACATTATTAATCCCCAAAAAAATTATATCATCCATAAAACACATATATTTAATGTTATGGGGTCCACATATTTTACATAAGAGTTTCTATCAAATTTTCCTTCAGAATAGTTAATTATTCTAAAAAAATCATGCTTCAAATACAAAGAACCTAGAGTATGCATTAGCCCATACAAAGATTTATTTAATTTATAAACTGTTTTTTTCATCCTCATCAAGTAAAAAACGACAAGTTTGATCAATGTAAACTTTTTTCTCATTCCCACAATTTAAGAAATATAATATTACATCAAACTTAAAAACACAGAAATTATAATGTATGACCACTAAAAAAACATTCTAATAGTTTCCAATATTTCAATGTGGAAATTGTTTAATCAAAATCCACACCTTCCACTTGTGCATATCCTTTACAATCATATATTTATTTGTTTCTTGAAACTTTTCCATGCTCATTAATTTTTTTTATAAACACACCTGTTTCCGACAAAAATTTTATTTGCTAGCCAAAGAACAAGTTCTTATGTTTCATTATTCTCAATATTATCCAACTCATCACTCATAGCATCCAGCCATTATTTATATTGAATATAATCTTAAATTGATTTTGGTTTAACTTTTCAGAAAATTGTTTATTTGATTTTATAATCTTAACTTTCTTATAGTCTGAATAGGGGCCTTCTAATTCATAATATTTTTTTCAGATTCAATTTTTTTTATAAATTAAGAAAATCTCAAATTATCTTTACCATATAGAATTTCCTCATCACAATATTCTTCTAAATCACGATAAGAATGTGTTTAATTGCATTCCCTATTGTTGGAAATAATCAATTTATGTTCCTCAGCATTATCAAAATCCATTGGTAAGGAACATTGATTTTTAATTACATTCACATCATATGATTCCACTAATATTTATAAATGTTTGTTCCAACATTTATGACTAATTTTATTTGGTGAATAACCTATGAACATTTGTTCACAAACATTATCATCAAACATTATCAAATCTAGATTTTTTATTTTGAGAAAATATGTAATTTCAAACAAAAATTAGGTATTTAAATGATGGGTTTTTATAACACTTTTCATAAATAGTACTTTTGGTTTTTGGTCTAAAAAATCTACTATTTTGGACATGAACAATAGAACTAATAGTTTCTCTATAACCGAAATTTTAATGTATCTATTATGCGAACATACTTCTTCCCATTTCAACCTAGTTTCTAATATTTCTTCTAATACTCTACTTTGTTTTAATGTATAGTGTGGATTATACTGATGCATGATACCATGCTTTCTATGATAATTTTTAAATGTATTTTTTTTAATTTGGTATCATTATTTATTCTCACATTCTTTATGGAAACCCCCAATTCTTTTTCAATATCTTTTCTGAATAATTTGAACATTTAATTAGCCTCGAACACGTGCTTCATGAACATGATTTTTTCCATCTAATTAAAATCATCAATAAAATATAAAAATTATAAATCCCATTTTGTTTATTCATGTCTAATCGGCCCTCATATATTAGTATAAATAAGATCAAGTATTCTGGTAGATTGAATCTCAATTCTCTTATGAATTTTGTTAGTTATATTTTCTTTTTTGGAAAGTAATATAAACTTCTTCGTCTCTTCTTTTAATTTATGGAAACTTGCGTATATAAACCAATTTAAAAAGTTTATTCATGATTTTTTACCAAAGGTGAGAAAGTCATAAGTGCCATAATTATTTTCATCTTCCACACTTATGTAACTAGAGTTATTGAATTCTATTATTTAAAAGATATTCCCCCTAGTTCTTTATCCTTTTGTGATAACATTTACATCTTTCACACCTTTGAGGAAACAAGAATACATTATCAAGATTACTTAATTTCTATCATCACAAACATTAATTATACAAATAATTTTATGTTTTATCCCATTGATAAGAAAAGCTTCCTTTGATTTCAATTTCTCTACTTCAATCTCTTCTGTACTGATTACTTTTATTTTTAAGGGACTATTGTTTCCCAATGTAACTGCTCCTCCATCATGACATTCAACAAGTTTCATGATTTATATATCACCTATCATATGTGAAGAACAAACAATATCAAGATTCCTTGTTTTGTTCCAATTACATTATTTCAAATTTATCTCAACAACAAAATCTCTTTCATCATCCTTCTAATTTTTAGCTTTCTTTTCATTTCCTTCATAAGAAACTTGTTATGGAAGGAGTGTCATACATCTATCGAAATGATGACCAGACTGGTCTCATCTTCCAAAAACATCTTCAATAAATTCAAATTGATTTTTTTTGGAATATTTATAACGTCTTGATATTTCACCATTACACCTTTTAGTGAGTTAGGTGAGTTTCTTATTTTTCATTTATTATTTATTCCACTTTGCACAAAGCTTCATCTAGTTAGAGATAACTTGGGCCAAAAATTATAATATATATGACCATAGATTCAATAACACCAAAAATAGCCTTCAAATATTGATTTTATATTCAAGAAAGATCTGTCTCTATAGAATATTTTTTTAGGATTAGTAAATCCTTTCAACTCCAACGTACTTAGTATGTGGACCATATTTTATTTTGAGTGATTTTTATAATTTTATAGAATTTATTGATTTCTCACATTCTTTCAAACTAATTCATTCCCAATACATTTTATCGAACCTATAATGTTAATAGAATCAACTAAAACATTATTTTTGGTAAAATAATATTTCATTTTATTCTCGTATTAATCATTATAATCAACTTTAGAGGTCTCATCATTTACATCAATATCTTTGATGAAGTTTCCGTTCATCATTGTCAATGTACCATCAAACAAAATAAGTTTTTATTGAATCTTTCCAACCTCTTCTTCCTTATTTATAGATTTTTTCTATAATTTCCAATCGTGTTTCCCTATTCATTGATTAAATGTTTGTAACATAAAATATAATGAATGTATTCATCCACCATATTGATTACATATTTTCTTCCATTATAACCTTTTTATGATCTTTCTTCGTTACTAAAATTTCATTTATGAGTGTTTTGTATTTCTCAATACATAAAAAAAGTTCATTTCAATGATGATACACTCTATGATATTCATCAAAATCATTTTCACTCTCTGAGGAATATTATTCTTTCTCAAAATTTTCAATGATGTTTTGAAATTTTTCTAAGTATTCATATTCAGATGAATTATTGTCATTTGAGTCTGATTCAACTTTATTACTCAATATATTTCTTTTATTTTCTGTAATAATTTACTTGTGTCTATTGGAAGACTTTTCTACATTATCATTTTTGTTCCACTTCTTCCATCATGGGTTTTTATCAGAATCATCTCGACATTCTCCAACTTTCTTCTTAGGGAAATTTATAGATACTAATTTGATTCTACCAAACTAAGAAAAATTGTAAAGAAGTTTTTCACCATACTATCATCATACTCATCACTAGTTATTGGATATAAGAGACATTATTTTTTCATTAAACACATCATCTTCCTGATCATCAGACTTAAAATTATTGGATTTATCAATATCTTGTATTTTTTCTTTTCTCATGGCTTCAAAATCCATTTCATCATTTATATTATTTTAATGTATTTGAGCCTTTTAAATTTCATAAGCAACAAAAAAGTTATGAAAGTCATCATGAAATAAATCATCCTTATCCTCTAAAGGAGGTATTTTAGAATCAAACAGGTTTGTAATGTTTCTCAAAAATTTCTTCACAATTGTAGCAGCATTCCAGACATATTAAAATCCTATAATTTTAAAATAAATTTCAGTTTCTTTGGTGAAGTATTAATCAATCTTTTCTTCATACCTTATTCTGATGTCTTCGTACTTACTATGCCGGATTTTTAGCTTTGCTTCTTGACTTTATTATTCTATTTGAAAACACATTCCAGCTTTTACAATATACTTTTTAAAGTTTTGAGACCCAGAACCTTCTTATAAACATTATCCGGTGAAGACATAAGGAATTAATTTCCTTCCATTCCCTAAAAATTTATGTTTCTCTTATGAGTAAATGTCATGGGATCATCTTTCTCAATAGGTGAAAAACCAATATTAGCAGCATCAACAACTTACATTCCAAGAGATAGGAATTAATGAATCATCCTATTTTTTCATCCATAATAATTATTTTCATTGAATTATAGAGTTATCTTAATTTTGAAAAAATTTATATTATCCATGATAAAGATTCAATAAGGGAACTTGAATATTTGATAACAATTTAAGTTCCAAGGATCAAATAACAATTGGGAAGGGGGTGTTGAATCGGTTGTTCACTTTTTATAATTTTCATAACATTTAGAAACACATACCCTATAATATTTTAATATTTATATCCTTATAAACATTTAGTGGATACTCATGTAAGAAAAAGTATGTATGAAAGAAAATTACACAATATTTATAAGGTTTGGCCTCAGTTTGAGAAGAAACATCCTTTCTATAGCCACTCTTTTAGGTCTGTGGAAATCTAATATTTTGAATAAGTGAATAATTCTTATACCAAGTATGATTAAACACCTTCAATCTCTTGATATGAAATATTATAATAGCTTCCTTCAGTTAAAAATGTTTTATTTAAAAAAAATTGAGCCAATCAAAATAATAAAGGCTTTGTTGAAACTGTTCCAAAAATGATCATTTTGAATCAATAGTATATTTTTGTTGTCTCTGATTCTCTCAATCTGATTACAATATATCCAATATTATGAATACAAATATGCTAGATTCTAGATCTAATTTTTCGAGAAATTCGGTGCCATTTTTTTTAAATTCTGTATCTGATTTTCAGAGAATTATGGTGCTATTTTTTTCATAATTCTGGATTTATTTTTCATAGAATGGTGGTGTAAATTTTTTTATAATGGTTTATTTGATTTATCTCATTATAAACTATAAATATGGAACTATTACAAAATGCTAAATAGATTTATTTTTCAATCATATGAAACCATTATATTTTATTTCTTTAGCACTATGCCTTTTGTTCATATGTAGAAAATTTATAATGTAAAAGTTATTTGAGAAAATATTTATATGAAACTCAGAAACAAATAGTGGAAAACATTGAATCTTTCTCCACTTCCTCAAATCTCAAAACTCCAAAAATATATCACATTTAATCATTATGTTTGACTTCATCAAACCTTCATAGAATTATTTAATATTTATGAAAATGTAAATTTTAGGTTTAACCACATTAATAATTCATTTTAATCATCTCTTTACAAACTTTTTCTCAATACAAAAATAATGGATTCTAGTTTTGTAGAATTTTTTCTGATTTTCTCAGAAAGGATTATCTTACATTTTTAAGATTTTGGTGATAATTTTTTGGATTTGATAGTTTTATAAGTGTCGGATAAAGAATCATAAGGGTGTTGTAAATCAAATCCTTATTTTCTCTCATTACGAATTCATTCTCAATACATGATTCTGGTGTCGATTTTTTAAATATCATTTTTTGTAGGATTCTGTTGCTGATTTTCCAGATCCTATTTTTTGTAGCATTCTGCTACTGAATTTTTGGACCTATTTTTTAGAATTATGGGGCCAATTTTATGGATCCAATAATTGTATGATTTTGGTGCCAATCAGTATTAATACAATGTAAATCTTATTATGATGGAATTAACATTAAGATAAAATTATTAATTTCTTCAAACTTCTCCGCCATTTAATCAAAGGATTGTATCATTACATTTTTCATGATTTGTGAGAACTACATTATTATAAAAGCATCATTTGATTTTGTTTTAGAATGTATGAAATTATTCTAAGTTCTAACATCATATTATTCTTTCAAAACTATTCTTCAACATCATTTCTTATCTAATGAAAACAATGATAGACTCCATGAAAATAGTGCATCCTGCATCTGATTATTTTGGATCTTGTGAACTCAATACAATGTTGAATGATATGATTGTTAGAAAAAATAATTTTAAAAAAAAGATTATTTTTTAAATAAATACAAATTTTTAAAAAAATTTATCACAAAGGCACTTCCTTAATTACCTATATCAGTCCCTATAATTATTTTAAAAATATTTAAATGACTATGTCTTTACTTTACCCCCACATTCTCCAACTATGAATCCTTGTTATGTGTTATTCCATATGAGTTTTTTTACTTTATTTTCCCTCTTATTAGGAGGATATTTTGTTATCCCTTTTTATGATGTGGGGTTTTGGAAAAGTAATTTACAAATATCAGACCATTAATTTTTAAAAATGAGTTCAAATTATGAGGAAATTCTTTTAAGGTGGCGAGAATGTAACAACTTAAAATAATAAAATATGATCATTTTTTTGGATTTAATATGCAGTGCACAACACCAATTATAAACAACCCATGAAATATATTTCTATAACTTTAATATCATTGATATCTTTTGAAACATGAAACATTAAGTCTAAATGAACTGTAATATAGTACACAATTACAACCTAGCATTTAAATTGGTTGGTAGGAAGAGTAATAGCTAAATTATGAAAATTATGATTATCTTTTGATTATGAATAAAACACTATCGACTTAAAACAAAAAATATATTTTTTGAAAAATATTTTTTTAAGACGGTTTAGTCACTCATTGCAAAAATAATTTCAAATTAATTTTTACCACTTTTAATAAAATTTTTATTTTTTATTTTATGTTCAATTTTTAAACATTAATATGAAAATTATCATAGTAGGAATTTTTTGATTTTTTTAAAATGCTTCATTTTTAAATTAATAGTGAAAATATAAAATTTAAATTGAAATATGTTTTTTTATTTAAATTATTTATAATGTAAAATTATATATTTGTTGGTTTAAAATAATTTTTTCAATTATATATCTATTTATATGATTTATTCTACTATAATAATCATTTATTGAAATTATATATAAATTTTTTAATCTTTTGAACATTTTCTCTTTGAACACCTACTTTCTCATCACGTTTGATGGATACATTTTGAATTAAAACTATTTACATATGTGGAAGGAATTTGAAAAAATTGATTCCATATTTGGGCTCAGAATATTTTATACTCCATAATAGGATCAAAATAATTTTGTACTATAATGATTAATAAAATAGTAAAAATTATTTATAGAGATTAAGGTAAAAATGGATTTACCGAAGGTTGAAACTAAAAATATATGGGCTAAAACGATCTAAAAACATTTTTAAAATATATTTTATTACTATATATCAATATTATAATTTATAAATCTTAGGAATAAACCATTTTTACTTCCATGGAATTTTAAAAATGAAGGCACACTTTTTTATTTTTAAAATATACAAGTATTCCACTCACATCACTAATAAAATTACACCCAACATCCTCTATTATTCAAACAATAAACCAAATTTAATCATATGAGACCTACCAAAATCACATACGAATATCCATAATATAATATTCGAATCCTTAATTTGGGAATAAAGGCATCTAAGATGGATTTTGGTGCATTCATAACGACGTAACCTAATGAAGATGAAACATTTTTCAACAAGAATTTTAATTTTATTTATTATTCCACCTCATTAAATTATTATTAAATCATTATGATATAATAACCATAGTATATTCAATATAAATATATATTTTAATGTTATTTTATTGATCTAAAACTTTCCCAACTTCAATAAAATGGTTTTAAAATCATCTTTCATGTGTACAATTGACTGCAGCCTCGTGAACCAACATCATTTGTTTTTCCATTTCCATCTATCACGGTTGGGTTTAATGATGGATATAAATTATATATATAATATTTATAGGAAATTTATACCTCTTTTTTCATTATATCATATATATATATATATACAATAACATTACATTATGTAGGGGATATGATTACATTTTTCATGTGTATGATGGAAAATCACCTCATGAAGTGATGTGATTTTTTTATCTAATTATTTATATGGAATGTAATAAAGATATATTAAATGAATATATGTGATCTTCATAAAATAATTGTCATATTAATTAAATATTTATTATTTTGAAAATATTATATATCATTTTCATTTCATTTAACTCCCTCAATCATAATAATGTCGTTCATGTATGTGTGGACTACCACTTTCACAAAACGAAATGACACTATTTTCGTCACTAAAAAACATGAACGATATATATAAGTATATCTAGATAAATAATATGTTAATTTTTAAATTTATATAATTATGGATAGATAAAATATTACTTATCTTCTTAAATAATTGGCAATGGAAAATTTAAACATTACTCATGCGTATGTATGACCTACTATCTCCATGATTGTATCGTACATCATTTCTCTAAAACACTATTCATGATTAATCATAAAAGGGTAATTTATGTATAAATATTATAATTATTTAATGATTATTATTTGGGATATGATGTAAATATATAATATTCACATGAACCTGAACATTCATAACAAAGCACGAATGGTAAAGAGATGTAATTAACACCAAAAAAATATTATTAATGTATGGGTGAAAATATTTTAGGAAAAAATCATATATGATAGTATATATATATGTATATTAATATTTTTCATTTATATCCTAATAAAAAAATTTATCCATTATACATGAGGATAAAAAACATTCAACCAAAAGAAAGCTTAAGGTCAGAGATTTTATTGCAATTTATTTTCATTGATCCACCCATGTATATTAATAACCAGTTTATCTTATATTGTGTATTACCATAAAATTTTACATGTAATAACATGAACACATCAAACTTAATGGTATTTTATGATTCAATTTGGATCATTATATCCATTTATATTTGCCTTTAATGTTAATAAGTGTTATCGGACTTCGTCTCAATTTCCCTTCACTGAGCCATATTTTATTGTCTTGTATATAATTTATTATACATGGTGTAAATACATGAAATTATATAAGTATTATAATAATTGCACAATAACTAATTTTATTTAGGTTTTAATTTAAAATATATCATCTTAGGGGGTCTTAACATAAAAGTTTCCAAATGGTAAAGAATTACACAACTCAATTTTATTTCATGAGGTTATACTAGTCCTTAATTACCTTTGTTATTCTAATATTATATGTTAAATTAATTCACAATATCTATAAATTTATTTCCAATTTTTTCTGTGGATTTATATATTATATACATAATCACTTAATTTTTTATCTCTAACATTAATTTCGTAATGATTGTAATAATATATTTCACAATTTTACTCAATAGAGATTATTTATTCTCAAAATTTGGATGAAGGAAATTATTTGATAATTTTATAAAACCCCAATTTATTTTATTCTCCACTCTTTATTCATTATATTTTCAAGTAATAGATACATTTTCCACTCATTTATAATTAAAATAATTAAAAAATATTTTTACAAAAATCTAGCATTATTTATATCTTCGATCAGAAATCAATTGCCAACCAAAACATTTTTTTTCTAAATTTTTTTTCAAAATTGTATTTAATATTTTTCTAAATAATTTATTAAACCATTTTTAAAAAATTATTATTTTTAATGTTTTTTTAAATAAATCATCGTTTTATTTTCAAAACAATACCCATTTTTCCTTTACTGAAAATATGTATGGAATTTTTTTTAACATACAGAGATTGTATAGAATATATTACCTTAATGAAAACTCAACATTTAATAGAATCCATTATATATTTCAAAAATTATTTTAATTAAAATATTTTCTAAATACATTGGGATATTTTTGTTTTAAAATGTGGCATTCAAAATCAATAGGATATTTTCCTTAAGAATGTTTTAAAGGATGCTTTCATGGAATTTCCATTAAACCATGATAATAACATGTTTTCTATGTATTTTAACCTGTGAATATTTTATAATGATACCATCCAGATATACTCTATAGATGGTTTATGATCATTTTGAACAATGAATGAGTTGAAAATCAAATTTTTGGTTTTTTTTAATTTATTAAATTTCTTTCGAATTATTTACTTTCCTATGATCAATAGACAATAAATTTTCCATAAATATTCTAATTATTTTTCTGGGATATGTGTATATATTAAAGAATATATCATTTATAAATATTATTTTCAAAATTTAATGTTTTTTGATTATGTGTGTAAATATTGATAATTCCATATTATTTACTCATTATTGATATTTGATGATAAGGCACAATATTTATGAATTAAATTGATAATTAAATATATGAGAAATTATTTGGACATATTGTGATTGGTGGGTCCTGGAATTATATAGTCTATATATATATATCTATATGTATAATGTGACAAATTGGTGAGCTATAATTGAATGGGTTTCGACCTATAGTTTCATAATATCTCTAAAAAATATCATTGATGGTTGATGTATCATGATTCCTAAGATAATGATATCATACAATTAAGAATCTTCATTATTGAAAGATTAGTTATTATTTTCCATGAGATATATTAAATGAAATTATATTTGGATTCATTTAATTATCAGTTTATTAATTAAATTTATTTTTATTGTTTATATATATATATATATATACTGATTACTCCTGATCCACATATTCAAAAGGAATGTGTGTTTAGTAATTTACATTAGTATATTGTTTCTGGTTATTGATTCATGATATATTTTGATGTACATAACCCTTACTAAAAATTTGAGTTTATCCTAATAGTGATTCTTTTCTTAATAATCCATGAAGTTTAATTTGATTTATATTTAAGTATATGCTTGTTGGAATAATGTTATTCTAAAAAAATTTGTATTACTTTATTTTTTCAAATGAAATAAAAAACTCAATTATGCATCCAGTTTACCAAGACTACAAAACTATTTAGTCATATGAGATATGATTCATTTTATATTATGAAAATATAATAAAGTATACATCGACTCTATGTTACTAAGGATGGGGTTTTGACATTTTATATTATAGAACGTTTAGTATAGATCGTGGGAATCAGATTTAATACAACATTGATTAGGGAAAACAACTCAGTGATTGAATTTGAGGATATGTATAGAAGAACATCCTAATGTTTTGGTTAGAATGAGATTATATGGTTTCCCATCAAAATACACCCCCTTTGGATATAATAGTAGATGTGGTTCTAGAGAAGTTTAATTTTGGGGAAATAAATTTGTAAATGGAAGATTGGGATTCACCTAATCATCAATAGATTGAATGAAATGAGACTTATTATAACCCTATTCTGACACTATTGTAGGATATTTTTAATGTAATTCTAATTTTCTTGAAAAAAATTATAAATTATTTAAATATATGATTTCACTAAATGATCAAATTTAATCCTAAGGAGTCTTAGATTTAAATGAAATTGTGATTATTTAAACATATTATAAATTATTATCTATTTTTTCTAATAATGAATATTGTAGCTCATAGTATAAATTGGAAAGAAAGAAAAATTTCATTTATGTTAAAAATATTGAAGGATACAACCATGAAAGTGTCCTAGTTGAATAGAAAAATATTTATGTGTGAAAAAAAAGGACACAAACAAAATAATTAATTAAATAAATAAAGGGTTCAATGGAATGAAATGAATCTTATAATAGGGATCCATTGATATTAATTTTTCTTAAATGTGGTGGACCATGATATTATCTGTGACAATGTAATTTTATAACGGTTAACCCCTAGAACAAAAAAAGATTTATTTTTTAAATAAAATTAATGAATTATTTATATATATGGATTCAATAATTGAATTTTATAAGTATTTTTCCAATGGTTCTTTTTATATAAGAATCTTCAAAGATATAATTATTTTTTAAAAGTTAATAAGTATATATGTCTTAATTAACATTAGAGTAATGGATACCATCATTGGATTATGAGTTTATGGTTTATGATAATTATAATTTCATAGAAACCAATTTTGAAAATATTTATTGTAGAAATATAACATTATTAAGGATATTATTAGAAAAATATATTGGAATACATCCTTTTGTTTTCGAATATGAAAAATTATTTGAGGAATGATTACAATAAATTTTGGACATAATATTAAAAGTATTGGAAATCTTTATTGGATATCTTTTCTTTTATTTTGTAGTCAAATTTTTGGAATTACATTGGAATTATATTAATATTGTTTTAGAAAATGGAAAAATCATTTTTCAGGTGACATCCTATCACATACTGCAAAGATGTGGTGCATGATCCAACTGCCAAAGGATTATAATGTATTAACACATACCACTGGCCTATGTGATATCCTGGTTAATGTGAAGTTGATTTTAATTAAACTATTTGATGGATAAATATTAATGTTGGAATAGTGGTGTCATTGTTTAGGGTTGTAGATTAAGTTATTATTGGATAACTTGTTCTAACCACATTTTTTTTGGAAAATAATAAGACACATATAGAGAGACTTTTCACACATTTATGGATATTGTGATCTATTAAATGCAAATTTTAGTTCTCTAGATTAAAAAATTATATTCGGAAATTCATATCATTGAGTAAGTGATGAATTGGGAAATGATAAAAGTATAATAAAAGAATGAAATTTTTCATATGAAATTGAAATGTATCAAGAATGTATATTTCCTAATATTATCATACAGTAAGGGCAATATAAAATTTTTAGAAAATTATTTTGGAAGACAAATTTTATCCGATTAAATTCATATAGTAAGACTCATATAGTCCTTTAAATCAACACATATTTTTAGTTTATTAGGTCTTAACATTCAATTGATCATTCACTTTCTTATGATCAATGACCTCTATCAGTGTTTAAAACTATTTGTGTTCTTTCCATTTCTGTGTCATCACTTTCCACATTTTTAAAATTGAGATTTTTTAAAACTTGATTTTCAGATATCAAACCCTTAATTTCCAAGAGATAGATCACATTGTGAGGAAACAATTTATTTATGGTGGAAAAAACATAACACCCAAAATTTAAATATAATATCATTTTATAATATATATTATTTGATCTAGAAGTGTAATCATAAACAACATATAAAATATATTTTCCACAAATTTAATTTCTTCGATAGCCTGTAAAACACTCAATACTGAGTTTAAGTGATCTGTATTACATTATACCATTATAAACTAACTATTAAATTTGATGGTGTGAGTAGTAATAAATAAATTATGGAAAATAAGGTGAATATTTATTGGAAAAAAATTAATAACCATTTAATAGATAAACAAATTTCAGGAAAAACTATTTTTTAAATAAGAGGTTTTAGACTCATTTTGTAAACATAATTTAATTTTATTTTGAAAAAATTTGGAAAATTTATTTAAAAAATGAAATTTTTTTCTAAATATTAATATCAAAATTATCTTAAGGTGAATTTATCATATTAATCTAAAATTTTTATTTCTTGGCGAACAGTGAAAAATACTGAATTTTAATTAAAAATTGTTATTTAATTTAAATTATTTATAAATTAGAATTATATTTTTAATTGGATCCAAAGTAAAATTAAATTAAATATATATTTATTAATATAATTTATGTTATTTTAATCATTTTAATTAGTAATTTAGATATAAAAAGTTTGTAAACTATTAATCATTTTCCCCATACCCATGATCTCATCGCATATGCGGGATTAATTTAAAAATAAATTTATCCACTTATATGAATAAAAATTTGAATAATGGAAAAAAAAATTTGAATCCAATAATTTATAATTTTTTAAAATTTAATCATTTTTTTATCATAATGAATAGTAAAAAATTGTAAAAAAAAATTATCACAGATATGGAAAAAATGTATTTATGAGGGGGTTAAACTAAAATGATAAGGGTTAAAATGACCTATATTATCTTCAACGATATATTTTATGACAATAGATAAACATTCACATGTTTTAATCTTGATTATAGTTTAATTTGGAGCCTTTCTAGAATGTGATAAATGTTGGAACAACTTCTTCTTTTGAAAAATTAAAAGTATTCCACTCAACTATCTTATAAAAGCCACGCAAACTCATCCCTTATTCAAACCATGAATCATTTTGTTTGAGGAAATAATTCCAAAATAAATTAGAAAATAACCTCCTCTCATCCTATAATCCTTTTTTTTAGAAATCAAACCTATGAATTGTTTTAGTCCAATCCTAAGAAGTTTACCCGAACCGGAGGTAACATTGTTCAATGAGATTTTTTATTTTATTTCTTCCTTTACCTAATTAAATTATTATTAAGACATGATGATATAATAATCTCACTATCTTCCATATACTGATATGTTTTAATGGAAAAATATTACTTACCACACTTTTATAATAATCATTAAAAATGGAATCATTAATTATATGTATATATGATCTAACGTCTCTATGATCGTAACATACTTAAATTCACAAAAACATATTCCATTATTAGTATTATTGGTATAATTGATGTATAAATATTATAATTGTTTCATGCGTATTATTATAGAGATGACGGAACAATTTACCATACAGAAGAACCAAAACATTCATTCCAAAGCTCGATAGAAAATTAAATTTAAACAAAAAACAATAAGAATAATGAAATATTATTTAAAAAAATGTGATAAGTTGTTATAAAATGATAATACATGACGTTATAAATGTTAACATGGTTCTCCAATAAGTTAATAACATGTTTAAAACCACTATACATGATTTTAAAGCATTTTTAAATAGAAGGAATCATGAAGTAAGGCATTCTGTCTGAATTTCAATTCTTTAATGATCATTAATATGTTATGAGTAAATTTCATTTATATGGTGAATACACCACCCATTTTATATATAACTTCATGAATAATTCATAATTCATTTTATATTATGTTTAAATTTTAATTATTTAATCCATGTGGATTTGGAGTAAATATTACCATGTGGCAAGATATTTTGTCTCAATTTACCATCATTGAGGCATATTTCATTATTATGCACTTAATTTATTACATATGGAGTACATAAATCCCATTTTAAAATCAATATTATGATTCATTATTAATTCATTGTATATTATGTTTCAAATTGAAATATTTCATCTTTGAATTTTTTACTTATAAGTTACTATGTCATAAAGAATTTAATAACAAAATTTCATTTTATTAGGTTATATGACGACTTTTTTAAATTTTAGATTATAATATTATGTTTGTAATGAATTTTTAATATATATTATGGTATTTATTCTTTTTTTACGTTGATTAATTTTTGATATACATTGACTATTGATTAGTTAATTATCATATCAATATTATGATCATTGTAAGGGATTATTTCAGAATGTAATTCTAATAGTTATTATTTATTATTGAATTTTAGTTGAAGGAGATTATTTGATCATTTTATTATAAATATAATTAATTTAATATTACATTTTTAATTAAATATTCAAGAATTAACACCATTTTTTCACTATTTTGTAATTAAAATAATTGAGAAAATACTTTTATAAAAATATATTAAAATTATTTAGATTGAATATTGGAAAATGGTTTAAATATTTGGAATTATATGTTTATGTTTATTAAATATTTCAACTTTATTTTTTTATATAATGAATTTGGTCCCTGGAAAATATATCTCACCACAAAATGGGTAAATAATGTAATTATAGTTAAACATAATGTGATAAGGCTTCAAATATATATCTACCACATGTATTATTTATATTGCTGCGTTTTATTTTAAAACCCTTTTTATATATTCAAAAACATTTCAAATATGTTATTTTTTAATTAATAATGACATTTATTTTTTTTAAGTGAATGAAAAAAAAATTATGAATGAAATACTTTTAATTTCCATATATATGTTATAAATAATATAATATGATGCTAGGAATGAATATATAATTTTTATTTTAAAATAATTATTTTACTTTTATTATGGTTATTAATTTGAAATTTTTATTTATTGTATAATTATATTAAATATTTATATAAGATGACACAGTTTTTGTGAAAGAAATAGAAAGAATCAATGTAAATGACATTAAAAACAAAAAATATTGTTTCGATGAATTATGGATATTCATTATGATTATCGATATAAATAATTTTTAATTAATTTTGAATTAATTGTTATTTGAATTACATAACTTTTGTGATGTCATTAATGTTAAAAATTGTGAATAGTTCTTAAAATGGCTTTAATGTAATGTTATGTTAAATAAAATATTATTAAATTAATTTTAAATAATAAAAATTTTGAAATTAGAAAATCCGGATGTGATATGGCCTAAAATAGAAACCATTGACCATTTCTGGTCGATTTTTATCTTTGAATTAAATTTACAACTCTTAAGTAATGATGATATTTTTACCACAGTTATGCTTAAAATTGGTTAATAGAGGGGTTACTCCAAATGATAATGTTTAGGATTCCATATATAGATATAATAATATTATTTATTGAAAAAATTTCAACACTAACCTATCTTATCATATAATTTTTAGGCAATTTGTTCTATTTTGACATGAAAAATAATTTATTATATTTTAATATTTTAATTAATTTCATTTGTTCCCATTCCTTCACTAAAAAAAGACATAACATGTCCTTAATTTTTTTAACCATCTTGTGCCATGTAGATCAACATAATACTTTGAAATAATCTTCCAAAAAAAATTATACATGTCATATAGTTTTTCTTCTCATCAAAATACCACACCTATTGTCCTTAAGAATAAATAAAAAAATAGGCCGCACAAAGAGGAGGTAATCATTTTTACCGATATCTTTAATATCATTTATTCATCTACCACAATAATATTTATTTTATCCATTAAAAAAATTATATAATTATTATATAATATATACATAAATGTTATAATTTAAAATTTATATATTTATTCAACCCATTCTCTATCATATTAGGAATGAAATCATTCTTCATGTGTATATGTGGACTAATAATTCCATGAGGTGAGGTGGTTTGTTTTTCACAACCACCTCAAAATGATGTTTATTATGATATATTTAAAGAAAATATTTGATATTAATGAAATATTTTGTATCCAGGAAATATAGTATATTACTAAACTTATTTACACATTCCCCAATTAAAAAATTATAATGGTGCCCTTGTGTATTTGTGGAATATCACCTCGATGAAGTGATGTGATTAATTTTTAACATCAATCTATTGTGTGTGATTATAAAATTATATTCAATATATTAAAATTTTTATTATTGAATTTTTAATATTCCTGATATAATAGAGTAATTAAAACTTTTACTATGATTAACCTACCGAACCAATTTTTCAATTACGAACTGAATGTGTTCAAAACACCAGGAATAGACTTAATAGATCATGTAATTTAATATATAATTGTAATAAAATCAATTAATTATTTTATGATAACATAATAATCCCAAAAAATATTCTATAATTGTTAAATAATTTATCAAAATTTATTATATAGGAATTATAATCAGGTTTATTTAATGGCTCGATGTGAGGTAAGGGCCTTATTAAAAAAAATTATATTCTTTAGGGGTGTCATAAACATCATTTACTATGTAATTAAAATATTATCTATGGAATTAATTATGATTGTATTATGTTGTATTTCCAAGTTTATTTAAATTTTTTTATGCATAATCACATCATCGATTAAAGTCTAACATCATTTATATGATCTTTATAAGGATTATTCATCTCATTACTATTTCATCAAGGTATGTATTGTATTGTTAAAATTATTAATTTTATATGTTTTATATTCTACCAATGGTGAGATTATTTCATGAATTAACCTTTAATAAGGACATTTAATGTTCTTATATGTTATATTTATCATGGGATATTGATTTAAATGTTATAAAAGTTTTAAGGGGTTTTAAAGTCTCCATTGTCATTATTTGAGACATAATTCATGTTATGAACGATGATTTATGTTTTATAATGCACTTAACACACCATAATTTAGTATTAACATATTATTTTATAAAATATATTATTTTTATAAAACATTTTTATGTTTCACCATTCAAGGGATCATTAATTCAATCATTACACCAGTTGATAGGGGTTCTCCTCTCTAAAATATAACATTGAGACATGTTTTTATGGAATAACCAATATTATATTGTGGATATACTGACTCTTTAATTATAATACCATGATAATTTTTATACACCTAGAATTTTATGTTACTTTTTATTGTTTGTTCTTTTAAACGGTATTATGATTTAAAAGACTGTAAATGGTATTTCATTAATTTTATAATGAGTTTAATGATTTTAACCAAAATATTCCTCAGTGATCGCTATATTATTTAAAAAAGATATTTTGGAAAAATAAATGAATTCCTATGATTATTTTACTTTTTCTTTTATCTTCTTTTAAAATGTGTTAAAATGAAATTTCAGAGTGATTTCTACAAGGGCCACATTGGAATCTCCTTATAAAATCCTGAAAAGAAATTATTTTAAATTTTTGAGAAGGATAAATTTTCATTCCATTACAACCATTCATTGCGTTGAAATTTCCTTAATAATATTCAATTTTTATATTTAAATTACATTATTTTATCAATATTCTATTATTTTTTAGTTAATGCATTTGCAAAGAAAAATTATATTTTCTAATGTTTTCAAATAATTATATAATGATTGTTAAATGTTATTTTTCATCTATATAAAATTCCATTAATGATTAATATACCTAATTAAGAATATAATACTTTGGTACTATTCAATTCATTTAAATTAATGTTTTTATGGGTTTTTATTGGTATTTTCATGAAACCCATTTATTTTTCATAGGAAAATTAATATATGATTGGTTTGATGAAATTCAATAATCATTGTGTTTGGTTTCAAGATATATTACATGAAAATTATTAATTAATGAAATATTTGGGAGTGCAAAAAAATCCTTAAGGTACTTCATCCGATATTTTTTGGGTGGCTATTCTATATCCCTCTAATGCATTGGCTAATGATATGATGTTATTTAGATGAAACTTACTCTTAAGAGATGATATAGTTATGTTACTAATAATAGAAGAATAAGTTAACTTATTATTTGTTAGTTATATGAGAATATGATGTTTAGTGATTATTGGTTTCCCTAAAAAATGTGAATTTTCTGTTTACGTGATTACATTAATAATGTATGATGTATCAAGATTATTATATTGGTTTTCCATGATTTTATTAATTCTAATAGACCCATTAGTCAAGGATTATTTTCACATGGCTAAATATTTTTGAATTATAAGAATGTTTTATTAACTTAAAATTTATTCCATGCCTCATTATTTATGATCAATGTACTTATGGATATGAATTCCCTTTTCTTATTATATTACACATCAATTATGACATAATAACATTATTGTAACTCATAAATTTAAAATATTAATTGTTATGTTTACCCTTAATGATATTTTTAGCTCAAACTTCTTATGTTTTCCATTTACCATGTTTTTTATGGTTAATTTAAAACAAATTATTCCTAGAAAGTTTTCATGTGTGAAAATTTTTATGGGAGACGTTAAATATGTAATGTGAAATAAGAAATGTGGGTTATAGTGGGAAAAATGATAACTCAAAGACATGAGTGTTACTACGTAATATTTGTTTCCTAATTCTCTAAAATGATATACCTTAAGTGACTTTTTTATGTATACTGTACAATATTTTTGTTTAGTGTCATATGTTTTAGATGGATATTACAATTTCCCATTTATTAGTCTCAATGATTAAAATGTATATATTATATTTTTATAACTGAATCTGGGAGTTCATGTTTGATGATATTTTATTTGGTATCAGACCACGGTTTAAATATCATTATACATTTTTATGTATTAAAGTGATATTAAGATAATAGTTATGGATACCATCTAGACATTACAATTTTAGGGTTTATTATAAGTTCAAATACATGGACCCCACTTTTGAGATTTTATTCGATGTAATTTTAAGGCGAATAATGAAATTTTGGAAAAATATTTATTGGGTTGAGTTAAAAGTAACCATTTGGCGTATCATTTGGTTTAAAATTTAGGGTTATTTTGGAATAATTACATTATATTTTTTAATGTGTAAGTATAAAATAATTATATGACCATTGAGGTTATAACTTCATGTAATGTAAAATAAATTAATGTAAATTATTATATATGTATAATTATTGATGTAATAGTTTATATTGATCTGTTAGTATTATTTTTGAATTTTGGAGAATAATTTATTAAATATTTAGGTTATGTTTTATTCATTTTGTGTATTTTATTACTTTGTGCAAAAAAAAATTTAGTAATGATAGTTAGAAATTTTTTTTCATCATTTATATACTGCTTCTCCATTCCAATGTTTAATATAGTTCTTTATAAATAAATATTCATACTCATCATTTGGAGTGAATAATTAGATATTGGTAAAAACATATTGAAACAAGAAACCAAAAGATGAAAGTGCATTTATGGATTTATTGAAAATAATGAATGTATATTTATTTATGTTATCACTTTATTGTAATTCCTCAACTATAGGAAACAGATCTTGAAATAAAATCTATACTATTTTCTTTATTTATGATGAGTTAATGGTCTTTTTCACAAGTCATTGTTTTATTTTTTAGAGATTATTTAATAACTCATGATCAATGTCCTCTTCCTCCCCCCATCATTATTTAGACATTAATTTTTTTCTCCATGTCCATAATTTTACTTCCAACTATTTTTTTCAAATTATAAACCATGTTATGTGTTATTCCAAATGATCATTATATTTCACTTTCCCTATTTTGAAAGGAAGTTATATTAATTATTTTTATGTTTCATTATTCAACAATGGTATGATAAAACATTATACCTCTGATTAATGTTCCCATGATAAAATTTCATGTACATAATTTATTAAAGCTAGATAATGAAACATCACTATGTTTTAAAATAATTCTATGTTCAATTGTATATACAACATGCAACACCGAGCTTAAATGAACCGTGAAATATTATTATTTAAATCTTAATATTGTAACCCTATTTTTGAATATGAAGATGTAAACAAGTGTAAAAAATTATAATATATATATAATGGTCTTACTTAGTACAAATGTATTGATTAGGTTCTTATGAAACAAGCTATCAATTTTCAATAATGTCCATTTATGCTTCAAAAATATGTTTTCATCAAAAATGGGTTTTATTGTTTTTTTAGTTTTATTAATATTATTAATTTATTAATATTATAGAATTTTTATTTGATAATAATGATATAAATATTTAAATTATCATATCAAAATTATATTTGGGAGAAATTTGTTAGTATTTCTGAAAATATATTTTTAGTGGATAGTGAATAATACCATCGTTTCCTGAACTAGCATTTATTTTCAATGTAAATTACATTAAATTATAAATTGGATATAAAATTTCTCTATACATAATATATTTATAATTAATGAAATTAATTACATTGTAATTAAAATTATATATAATTTTGGTATGAGTTCATTTTCAGGATTCAAAACAAATTTATCTAATTTTTTTATTTTATTTTACTCCATAATATAAAAATTGATTTTTTACACTTCTATAAATAGATTATGGAAAATTGGATTATATATTTGGAATCAAAAGTTTCAAATTTATATAATATGACCATGTTTTTTTGTCACAATGAATTGTAACAGTGTAGATTATTTGTCAGCTCAATTAGGTAAATCATGTAATTAAGGTTAATAATGTGAAATGTCGTTAAAAAATATCTAACAGATGATTTATTTCTATTTTAGGTGATTATATTTATCAAAAAAATCATATATTCTAAAATATTTAATTTAGGGTCCTCTTTTTTTAATTAATACCATTAAATTACTTCAAGAAATGGAAAAATCCAAAATATAACTCTTACATTTAATTTATCTTATATGTTCACATTGGTATAATAATATGTTATGAATTAATAAAAACTATTATTTTGATGATAAATAATTTATTTTTTATTTTTTATTTATTTAAATTTTTATTTATGGTATAATTACATTATATTCATACAGAATGCTGATATAGTGCTTGTGCAAGTAATTGAAAAATTAGAGTAAATGATTCTAAAAAAATAACATGTAATATTTTTGTGATAAATTATGGTTCCAAAAAATTTTTAAGCTTAATAATAATATGTAATTGGTGATGAAATATTTTTTATTTGAATTACATACCTTTCTTGATGTCGTTACAGTTTAAATATATGATTAGTTCTTAAAATAGATTTAAGGTTATTTGTTGTTAAAAAATATATTAAAAATGATTTAAAAAAGTTGAAAAGGGGGATTATATATGGTATTAAAAGTCATAAATTTACTATTTTTCAACCCATTGTATCCATATAAGAAAATTTATATCCATATTGTACTGAAGAATTTGTTAACAGGATTAATTATAAAATTGGTTAACAGAGGGGCTAATCTCATTCATAATGTTTATAATAAAAAAAGTAAACAATTAAAAAAATATTGTTTTAATACATTTAAAACAAAAACTTTATTATTCTCAAATTTTATGTGATTTTTTATCAATTTCACTAGAAATAAGAATATATTATATTTAAATCATTTAGGTGATTCTAATTGCCTCCTTTCCTTCACTATAATAGAACCCAACAAATCCTCTATTATTCCCTCAAAATTGATGAAATCATCTATAAAAACCTAAAAAACACATAAAAATACTTATTCAAGTTCTATAGTTATTTTTTTTTCTTAAAATACCATCTCTATGGTATAAAAGAAGTAATACAAAGGAGGTATCTAAATGGGGATGTACCAGTTTTAACCGAAATAATTCATTTTACATCTTAATTTTCAACCCTAAATTCTATAATAACAATTAAAATATAATAATTTTTATACAAAACATATAATAAGATAGTTTTATACTAATCAAAAATCATTTTTCATATCTTTTTCTATCCTACTGTTAGTGGAATCATCATTCGTTTGTGTGTGTGGACTACCACCTCCACAAACCAAATGTGTTATTTATTTTACTACCTCACAAGGAGGGCTATAATGATGTGTTTAATAAAATTATTTGTTATTAATGAAATAATTAATATTCAGTTAATATAAGATATTACTAACTCGAATATCAATCCACCTTTTAAATATGATAATGTCGCTCGTGTGTACGTATGTGATACAACATCTACAAAGTGATGTGATTTTTTATGTATGATGTTCATGGGTCCTTATAAAATATGATTTTATGGGTTAAAAAATAAAATTATTTAATTGTTATTATTCTATATATTATTTTACAAATAACCCATATAACACGCTGATCCTACCAACATCAATTTTAAATTATGAACCAAGAATTTTGAAAACACCAGACGTTGACTTAATCGAATAAGTAATTAAAAAACAAATTATAATAAATAAAATAATGGTTTTAATACTAAATTAATAAACATTTGAAATTTTCATTTAAAATTAAATAACTAATATTTCATTATTATATAGGAATGCAGGGGATGTATAATACAAGTCTGGACATAATGTAAGGGGTTTCTTACTTCAATTTCCATTCACTAGGTTATACTTCTACTTCATTGACTAGGTCATAAGAATATAATGTATGTAATTCCATATAGTTATATTATGTTTTATTTTTAAACTATTTTTTGCAGTATTAATTTCTTATTTAATAATTTCATTGATTATATTCAAACTTTAATTATTTCTTATCATTAATGATAATTCGTCTAATATTAATTTCTTCATGAAATGTCCTATATTAGATACATAAACCCAATTATAAGGTGTTATTTATGACTATTATGATATTATATATCAAATGACTCTTTTATCATGACATTTGATGTTCCATTAAATTTCTCCCTTTGATTAAATGTCTATTAAAATGGTATAAATGTTACCATGGTTTTCAAGGTCTCAATTTCATTTCATTGAGACATAATTCATGTTATAAAGAAATATTTATTTTTTAGGTGTACTTAATAACCCATCAAATAGTTATAAAATATTAAATTAATGATATTATTTGTTTTTTATAATAATTTTATGTTCCTATATTCAATTTATTTTTTATTCATGCACCACCATATTTATAAGGGTTCTTATCTAAAACATATTTCTCTGATACATGATTTGATTTCTAAACTATTATTAATTTATATGGTGTATATAATTACTCTTGAAATTTAATATAATTATTATTTTTATATTCATGTAATTTTATGTGCCCTTTTATATTGATTATTTCAACCATTTTTTGGTTTTATATTTCTGTAAATGGTATTCCCTTAAAAAAATTGAAAGTATTTAAAGAAATTTAACCAAAAAATTCCTTGATTATATTTAAATTATTTCAAGAATGTTATTTTACAAAAATAAATTATTAACAAAATTTATTTTCCATGTTCTTTTACCTTGTTTTATGATATTTAATAAGGGAATAACTTAACACTTTTTTCAAGGGACTCTTTCTACTCTCATTATTTTTTTTAAATTTAATGATTATTATTAACATATACAATATGAATGGATTTTCCTATAATCATGAATAATATTTTATTTACAGATTCCTTTATTTGTAACCTTGTTTATTTTCATGAAAGTGTATTTTCTCAATATTTAATGAATTTATAATTAAAATTTATCAAATAAGTAATATATATTCACAAGTTTTCAACAAAATGATCAAATGATATTTTAAATGAATTTTTCATCTATTTAATGACCCTTTAATGAATTTTATACTTCAATAACAATAAGATATTAGAATACAATTCACTTATTTTCTGTTAATATTTAATGATGTTGTTTTAATGATATTTTCATGAAATCCTTTTCTTTTCAATGGGTAATTCATGATAGGGATAATTTGATGAAATTTAATAATCCATGTGTTTTGTTTCCTGTTTTAGTACTTGGAACTAATTCATTAATGTGATATTGGGGAGTGAACACAAATACCTAAGGTGATTTGTTGAATATATAATCATTGGATCCATTATATACAACTAATTTATTGAGTAATGAGATAGATTTAATTAGATGGAAGTTAATATAAAGAGATGAAAATGTTGTGTTACTTCTAAGGGATGACAGAGTTACATAATTGTATATTATTACAAAAATATGATATAGTTTACTGGTAATAGGTTTATATTAATAGATATGGGAAGTATTTGGATAGTTGATTCCAGGATTAATATTTAATGTTCCATGATACTTACACAGTTTATCAATACTTTTAATGAGTTCTAATAGACCCTTTGCTCGATGAGTTTTTTACATGGCCCACTATTGTTGACTTATATGAATATTTTTTATAGTAAATCATAAAAACATGTCTTAGGATTTATGATCTAGGTTTTTATGGTTATTAATTCCCTTCTGTTATTCTCAAACATTGTAATTATTTTATCATAACATTATTATTATATTATTCCCATAGTTGTTATTGAATTTTTAATGCATATTATTACAATTATTAATCATTTGATATATCACATTTATATTTTCCATTTTCAATGGTCATGATTATCAATTTTAAATGTGTTTTGACTATAATGGTTTCATGTGTGATGAATTTTGTAATGTCCATGTTTCGGGTGGCACCCAAAGGTGCCTCAAAAATAGTTGGTGGCATGAACACAAGCACATTTACCCAAACACCAGAAGATGATGACTAGAAGCGAGGGCTAAGGTGTGATAATTGGGAAACTATTCCCTCATTATCAGAGTACAAACAGTGGAAAACAAATATCGAACAATCACGGAAGTAGTAATACCATACAAAATATGTAAACAATAGAAGACTATTATCAATATAACATCTATAGCATATATAAATGAAGAATGTCACAAGTCTCATGGAAAACAACTAAACAATTCACAATGCACAAAACACAATACTAAAACCAAAATATAGAAATTCTGTAAAATCCAATTGCATTTCAAAACTCATCTTGGTCCCATGCTCACTATATCCAATAGTAATCAAGTACCTGAAGAAGAATGGTGCTTTCCCTTATCTATACCTGCAAATAAATAATCTGTTTGGGTCCAAAAGCATGACCCAAATATGGTGTGAGATGAATTCTAATAGGAAACCAACAAAAGATATGTTCCTAACTGTCAATGAATGTATATAGTAGGTAATATGCAGAAATTAAGCAATGAACAATGAAGTACACAAAAGTAAACAATCATATACATTCAATTACATTAATTTACTTTTAATAATTAGTCAATCCATTGAATAATGTAACCCCGAGATATATCCAAAGCTCTATATCCTCAATTGTAATAGTAATAAAACCAGAGGAATTAGAATATTATATGAACAATCATGTAATAATGAGTCCAAGAATGTGTTTTGGTAGGACAGACTCATCAAAATCATTAAATTATTCAATAAATACACTTTGGGAAAGTTCTCACAGATTAATCACTATGGTCTAACATAAAACAATTTATTTAATAATGACCATATGGGTATCTCTCATGGTATAACCCCTTTGGTCTACCATATCAATAAACATTTACAAATGAACCCCTGGGTATATCACATGGTCAATAACACATGGTCAACATTGCATCAATAAATTAATAACAACCCAATGGGTGGCTGTCACAGACTTACCCCTCTAGTCTCTAACAACCCAACAACTCTCATAGTCAATACCTTTGGGAAAACATATCGAAAATACATACATAGGTGCCCTTACATTTTAAATCTCTCACGGTCAAATTTCCCATGGTAAAGAATTCACAATTTTTATCAAATAAATTTCATAAAATCATCATGTCAATCCTAATAAGAAAGGCATAGAAAACAAGGAAAAAATAAAGGGCATTATAGGACAAACATCCATAATCAATCAAATAATGGAAATACCCCCATAATAATGCTTTAAATATTTATGCAAACGAAACTACCCCTCTATCAAACAATTAAACCATAGAAGGTGATAAATAAGGTTAAAATAAAAATCATTAAATACCCTAATCATGGGTATGTTGAACATTAAGTATATAAAATCCAATGACGAGAAACAAAAGGCACAAACCACCAATCTTGATGTTGTACATTCAACACTGATGAATGATGGCACTTGAATTGTCCTATAATGGCGCAGATCTATAAAAAGGTGAAAATGTTCTTCCTTGAATAACCCACGAGAGAGAATGAGTTTAGAAGAGAGGCTCTAGGGAAATTAAGAACTCACCAGTGGGATTACAATGCACTTTCTATAATATCAATCAAATCTAGTACAGAGAATCAAAAGGGGTTTGATGATCACATTCATTCCGTCACTCTCTTCTACTAACAGAGGGGAGAAGAAATACATTATGGACATTAAACATGACCCCACTCTTATTCATCAAATAAATAGAAAAGTACACTGTATGTTCATTAAATGTACACACCATGTATTAGCCTCAACTAACCGCCTCATTAGGTTTTCTTCCAGGTCACCACACTACCTTGTACTCTGCTATTACATGGACAATACGTGGTTTTATGCGGTACCCGGGTACACAGAGTGTACTTAGAAAATTTCCATTTCTTCATTTTTCCTTCAAACAACCTAAAATAAAGATCAATACCTAAAATGAAGATACAGGTGCATACAAACACCCCCTCATAAATCAATTCATCCCTAAATTTCCATTCTAAGGGTGGTGAATAAGAATCATCAAACTACCCTGGAAACTATGATCGTGCATTGGCCTCCCTCTCCTATGTCTCTTACTTCACTAGATCTTTCTACCATGAGATCCATACCAATGGAACTGACTGGAAAAAAAAGATCCTCCATTCTGATATCTAAAATATAAATAGGGTGCTCCTTGAATAATGCATCCACCTCTAACTCAACCTCTAATGGTTAAAAAACATGAGACAGGTCTGAAAAGTAACGATATAGATGAGAAACATGAAAGACATCGTGCATAGCTGGGTACCATTGAAGTAACTCAAACCGATTGGTATGCTGCCCAACTATCCCCAAAACCTCAAATGGACTAACATATCTCGATGAAGGATTCCCCCATATATTAATCCTCCTATTCCTTCGGCTCAATGTGACATGAATGAAAACCAAATCTCCAACCTCAAAATTTAGAGGTTGTCTCCATGGATCTGTGTAATATTTCTTCTAAGACTGGTCTGTAGCCATCCTCTTCTGAGTCAAATCCACCTACTCAGTGGTCTCCTGGACAAGATGAGGTCTTATCATATCTTCCCCTCCTGCCTCCATCTAACCTAGGGGAGATCGGCATAGCCTACAATAAAATGACTCATTAGGTTATATGTGAATAATTCCCAAGAAAATATTACAGTAGGAAAATTCCATGAGCGGTATGTGTCTCTCCCAAGAGCCCACGAAATCCAAGACGCATGCTCAAATCAGGTCCTCCAAAACTTGAATCTTGTGCTCAAACTAGCCATATGTTTGGGGATGATATGATATAATCCAATGTACCTATGTACCGAAATCCATCTATAGTCCCTACCAGGCATGAGAAGTATACTGAGAATCCCGGTTTGAAACAATACATTTTGGAACCCCATGAAAACATACTATATCTCAGATTTACAACCTTCAAATATCATCAACAAAAATGGTTTCCTTGACCAGCATGCAATTTCTAACATTCATGAGTCTATAACCAAAACCCATACAACATCATTTCCTCGAGGTGACCTTGGTAAAACTATCATAAAATAAATCCAAACAACATTATATTTCCACTCAGGAATGGGTGATTGTTGTAATAACCGTGCTGGTAACTGATGTTCCACCTTAATCTGCTGATAGGTGGAACATCTCATAATGAAACCAGTTACATCCCTCTTCATGTCTGGATGCCAATACTGACGATGTAAATCTCTATAAATCTTATTGACACCAGGATGAATTTCCTAGACTGAGGAATGAAAATTTCACAACAACTCTTCATTTATATCAGCTAACACCCATACACGTCCATTAAAACACAAAACCTCAACTTCTCTTACAGTTCATCCAGGAGTTTTTTCCTTGCCTAAAACATTCTACTATAGGACTAAGCCTTAAAATTCTAATAGCGGCCTCATTCACACTCAATCCAGTAGAGTATATGTAACAATTATAGAAGAGTGAAATTTCTTCCTCAGTCTATCGTGCACATCCATATGCATCCTATAGTATAAGGCCATAAGCTACCACACACTAATATCCTCCTGAACTACCAATATCAATGTTCATCTACCCAATTCATCTAGCACTATGTTTCCTTTCCCTAGAATGTATACAGGCTCAAAATCAAAATACTATAGGTACTCAACCCACCTTCATTGTCTGAAATTCAGATCTCACAGAGTAATGATATAGTTCAGTATTTTGTGGTCACTGTATACCAAAAAATTATCTCCAAAAGACAATGCCTCCAATAGTGAAAATCATGCACAACTACAGCTAAATAGATATCATGTGTCCGGTAATTCCTCTCATATTGCCTCAAATGCCAAGACCCCTATACAAAGACTCCCTACCCTTACATAATCATTGCTCCCAATCCATTACCTGATGCGTTGTAGTAAATGGTTTAACTCTTTCCCAGCTTTGGCAAAATAAGTATCAATTTTGAATTCATCCTTCCATTAAACTCCTAAAAGGATGAATCATAAGAATCTATCCACAAGAACATTCCCCCCTTTTTAGTTAGGTCCGTTAGTTGCACTACTAAATGTGAATATTCTTGTATAAAGCACCTTTAGTAACCCTCCATCCCCCAAAAAATCCATATCTGAATGGAATGCATTAAATGATCCTAGGAAAATACTACTCTGACATTATTTTGGGTTACTAAGACTCTTGTCTCTGTGATAACATGACCATAGAAGTGAATATGGTCCATCCAAAATGGGAATTTTTGGACCATAACAAATAAATCATGCTCTCTTAGTGTACTCAATATGATCTCAAGATGGATGTCATGGTCATGTCGAGTGTGAGAGTACACCAATATATCTTCCATGATGTCTACCATTAAATAATCCATGTATGGATGGAACAATCAGTTCATCAGTGCCACGAAAACTGCTGGTGAATTCGTGAGACAACATTTCATAACATAATACTCATATAGAACATACCTACTCCCAAAGGCTGTTAGAGGTATATTAGATGATATAATTCACAACTGATGATAATCAGATCTCATCTAAATCTTCAAGAACACATAGGATTGTCAAATCTGATCAAAGAGATCATCAGTCCTCAGTAAGGGATATCAGTTATTGACCATCAAATAGTTCAGGATCTGATAATCAACAAAATTTCTATGGGTACCATCCTCCTTCTTTTTAAAAAATACTAGAGAACCCCAACGAGAAGTAATGGGTTGGATAAAACCCTTCGCCATCAAATCCCTTAATTAGTACTTGAGATATTGTAAATATAGTGTATCCTTCCTATAAGGAGGAATGGACATCAGTGTCTCACCTAGGACAAGATAAATAGAAAAATCCACCTCTTTATCCAGATGTAATTCTAAAAATCATCAAGAAATATATCTCAGAAAAGATCCACCACTAGAGGAAATTCCATCTGGGAAGCCTGTAGGTCATGCTAATATAAACTAGTAATATGATCTGTAATTTTTCATAATCCATGTTTCTCGAGTCCCAATATATTAGCCTAGAAATCCCACTCACCCTTGTGTAGAATATACCCACCCTATGGTGACATGAAACTCCCCCTATGGTGGTAATAGTCAACAAAGGCATTAAAGGAGACCAACCAGTCCATTGTGAGAGGGAAACCAAAACATGTCATCTCTATGACATAGAGATCCCACAATAAGTGAAACCCGCCAATATAAAGAGGGAACTCCTTGAAAATACCTACAATAACCTTCGTAATCCCCAATAGATTGTCTATCATCATAAAATAATCAGAAGTAAATATTAAGAGCGCAATGTTCTCCACAATGACAGCATATATAAAACTATGGGAATACCATGTATCAAAGAGGGAAGAAACTAAATATAAGGAAACTTGAATCAATACTCTAACCGTAGATGTTTTATGATACTTCTCCTACTGGGTCTATTCCAATGAAAATGTATGACCTTTACTATTTCCATGTGACCATACCTGACTACCCTGAGCTGATCCACGATGCGGTCGCTGAAACCCTGTCATCTAGAATCCACTACCATGACCTCATACTCAGTCTGAATTCCCTATTGAACTCCAGTCCCTACCTGATGAGAAAATTGTGGTCTTAATCCTGAATTTGGAGTCGTAATAGATCCCCTCTCCCTCACTACTTGCAAGAACATATGGAAAAATAATGAAAATTACCCATCATGCTATAATATCGGCACTCAAATGTGTCCTTTGGGAAATGTTGTCTCGTATTCCCACTCTTCTTGCATTGGTATCATATCACCTGGTTACCTAAGGAAACATCGTGTTAAAGCTACCTATGGTTAATCTTGCAATCTATCAATGGAGTATCAGCCCTGGATGTAGAACCACCATGGATTGCAACACCCAACCCCCTCAGATTACTCTCAGTAATCAGCACTTGGTGTACTATATCCATCACTGAATTCATCCTCAAAACATTCACCTATGGTCAAGTGTCATACATGAGACCATCCTAAAATCTCTTATCCAATGATAACTAATCACCTCCAAAAATATGTTCTATATGCTAATGCCCTATAAAAAGAGAAGAGTAATCCAGAACTGAGAGAGAGGCCCTGTCCAAATGAATTAACTCTTAGCCCCGATTGGACCTCAGGGTATCAGTGTAGATGTAATCATTGAAGGTCCTCCAAAACACTTCCCATACCATATCCCAATTATGTCATGCCCGTGAGATAAGATCCCAACATATTTTTTTAGAATCATGTATCTTGTACGTCACGAGCTTCACCCTCCTCTCCGAAGGCATCTACATATTGTCGAAGATAGAATGAATGGAATACAACCATGACTCTACAGGTCATGGTCCTCCATCCTCAGAAAAGGTGGTAGGATAGTACTACTAAAACACTCGATTCAGCACTGCCAAATATGGGGCATTGTGTGGTGCTACCTAAAAAGTCTGTATCATCCTCATAAAGCTTTCATGGAAGTATGCATCAGCAGTTATGTCCGGTATAATAGCTGGTTCCATTATGGGAATCAAGGGAGGATATTTTGGTAGTCCCTGATCTACAATTTCTGATGTCTGATCATCGCCCTAAATATAGAAAACAACGGAAGGAGGTCTTAGTGGCATGACATTTTATGATCATCTGAAAACCTCATTTAATGATTCTCAAAGACTACAATTTATATGTTCAATAATGGATCAAGAGAGGGAGATCATTCATGTTTTCAAACACAAGGTTACACAGCATGTATAAACTCTAATGGTGTGTTCCCCTATGATTTTATCATGGATTGTATGTCTTCAACCTGGTCATGTAACACCCATACACATGGCATGTTCATCTGGATTAATGATGTGTACGTGAATTTTACCTCCCATCCAAGTACTTATGCATGGCTCGAACCACATAGTTCTGATGATGTAACACTACACGACATGGTCCCCCTAAACACGACATGTACCCGTAATGATCCGTTAACCCATGTTGTTATTCACTTGGCCAGATACATAGTTGATTACTATATTACATGCATAAATTAGACACAACATGTAAAACCTATGTTTCATCTTCTTATGTCATTGTTCACACAAATGGATACATGGTTATTTAAAACACGACATGTAAAATCTAGACACGATGCATTCTACCAAAAGCTTCCTGACCCTATGTCTCTTCTCACACATTCAGTCACATGGTTACAGACTAAACAATGTTTACATAATGTACATGGTATTTAAATATAAGTATTTTTTCCCTTATAAAATAAGAACACATGGTGGGTGTTTATAACATCACATGTAATTTTTTCTCGGTTTTCAGACAATAAGCCTCTAAAAAATCTCCAGAACCCTTAAAAACATAATTTTTTCCAAGGTATGAAAAATTCCATCCCCTAAGATCTCATACTCCAAGTGAATCGATTTTTGGAATCATATTTCATATCATGCCTTAATATAATTCAATTAATGTTCAAACATGATCCACAAAATTCTGATCTATGAGGGCCTATAAAACCTCAGGGACAAATTTTTGGAATACCTCCAAATAAAAAATTATCAATTATATTACCCTATCAAAATATCATGTCTTTCTATAATGAAATCTATTATAAAAACATGCATATCTCGCATGAAATCTATCACAACAATATGAAATCTGTAATGCACTCTAAATGGAATGATAAGAATGCAAGACATGTGGCCTCTAGAAAGATCAAATATGAGGCATGAGATGGAATACCCTCATCTAATCAGGTTGAAATAGAAATAGAAATACAATAATATAAATAATAACATCATAAAATATGTGAATTACCACATAGTGAAATAAAATCAACAGTAACAATTTCCAAACCCAAAAAATTTCAATATTCAAGGTAACGTGGATTTTCCCTATACATGGGTTAGAAACTATTGGTCATAACATATTACCAACTACCTATTACTTCCTATCCCAGTCTATATACTTCAAATAGTAATTCAAAGAAGAAAAGAAAACATCCTATATTACCACTTTGTAACGTCTAGGATATGAGTACCTCCCAAAGGTGCCTCGAACCTAGTTGGTCACATGACCTAAAACACATTTCTCAAATTTCTAGAGGCTTCCAACTAGTAGCGAGGTCCATGGTGTGATAATGGGGAAAAAATTACTTCATTAGAAGTGTACATATAGTGGAAAACAATGAGTGAACAATAATAGAAGTAATAATACCATATGAAAAGTGTAAAAAGAGAAAGACTAATAGAAATATAAAAACTGGAGCATATATAATTGATTCATGTCACATATATCTAGGAAAATAGCTAAATAAGTCAAAATGATGGATACACAATACTGAATACCATGTACAGAATAACAGTAAACTCTAACAGCATTACAATCCATAGCTTGGTCCAATGCTCTCTAGCTCCAACAAGAATAATGTACCTAATAAAGAAGGGCACCTGACCTCATCTATACCTACAAACATATAATATTTTGGTGTCCAAATCCCGGAATCAAAAAGGGTGTGGGATGAATCCCTATGCGAAACCACAAAAATATCTATGCCTAATTATCATTGAATGTATATAGTTTGTAATATGAAAAAAATGAAGCAATAAACTAGGAAGTACTCAAAAGTAAACACTCAAATAGATTCAATTATATTCATTAATTTAATAACTATGTAATCCATTGAATAATGTGACCCTATGATCTAGCATAAACTCTATATCCCTTATGTAATAGTAAAAAAACTAAATGTCTTAGAATACCATCTGAATAGTCAAGTAAGACCTAGTCCAATCATGTTATTTGTCTTGAAATACTCATCAAAATTATTCAATTTTTCAATAATGACCCTTTGGGAATGTCCTCACAGTCTTATCCATAAGGTATAGCATATCAAAAATTCATTTAATAATAGCCCTTTGGGTAGCTCTCATGGTCTAACCCCTTTGATCAAGCATAACACTAAACATTTACAAATGAATACCTATGAATCTCACATTGTAAATCCCCATGGTCAACATAGCATCAAAAAATTAATAATGACCCTATAGGAACCTCTCACAATCTAACAACTCTTGTCTATGACTACCTATAAGCTATCACTATCAATACCTCTAGGTCTACATTATATCAAAATGTACATAGGTTACCCTACCTTGGAAATCCCTCATTGTAAAATTTCCTAAGGTCAAACATTCAAAATGTGGATCACATGCATATAATATAATAAAAAAACATCATAATAAGAAAGTAATATAAAACATGGAAATAAATACATGAATCCGATACAAAATGGACATAAAAAATCAAACAAGGGAAACACACCCATAATCACGGTATAAAAACTTATGCATAACAAACTATCCCTTTACCAAACAATCAAACTATAGAAGGTGATAAATAGTTTTTAAATACAAATTTAAAAATACCCCAAACATAGGTATATGTCACCTAAACAATATATAATCCAAAGGATAGAAATTAAACACACAAACAACCTACCATGATGTAGTAGGATAAAAACTGATGAATTTCAGCTCTTGAATTGCACTAGAACGAAGTAGATATACAAAATGGTGACAAATGATCAACCATAAATAACCCACGAGAGAGTAAGAATTAGGAAAAGAGGCTCTAGGGAATTTTAGAACTCACATATAGGATTTCAATGCACCCAATGTTTTCTCAATGTGATCTTGGATAGAGAATTAAAAAGGGTTCGTAGTTTTCGGTCGTTCCATCGCTCTCTGGTACGAACCGAGGGGAGAAGAAGTATTTTCTGGACATTAATAATGACCATGATCCGATTCTTCAAATAAATAGAAAAGTAAACGACATGGTCATTAAATGAAAATGTTGTGTATTAGCCTCAACCATCCCCCTCTTTTGGCAGTCTTCTAGGTCACCAAAGGTCCATTTACTCGGCTGTTGCATAACAAGTACGTGGTACCCAGGTACATGGGGTGTAATCCTAAGTACACGACATGTATATAGAAAATTTTCATTTCTTCATTTCTCCTAAAAAACAACCTAAAATAATGATTCATACCTAAAATGAAGATCTCTGTTCTAACAAATTTTACAGTTCATGTTGAAGAGCTATTGAGAAATAAGAAAAGTATGTGATAGTTGGAAAGATGATCACATAAAGATATGGGTATTATTATGTAAGAATTTTTCCTAATTCACTTAATAATTAAAAATAAAATTTTCTTTTTTGAGTTAGGGATCCAATATTTTAGTTTTATGTTATATGTTTTAGATGACTAAAACTATGTAATTTTTGTTAGTATAAAATCATAAAATTTTAATATTATGTTTTTAACACATAATTTTGGAGTGATGGTTCATGGATATTATATAGTAAGCTCAAAAGGTTTGAGTTAATAATAAGGGTTCAATTTTATATGTGAGTTAATCCATACACATTAATATATCATTAAATTTAAATTTATTCTAAATTCTTACTCAAAAGAAAGTTTCACAAAACTAATATATTTCAATGATACTATGAGTGTGAATAAAAAAAACCCAATAAAATTGAAATATATGTTGTAATATTTTAAACCATATATCATAGTTTTAATCTAGTATTTTTTTATTTTAACTATTACCTTGGTGATAACTTTTTACCATAGTTACTATTCATTAAGATAAATATTTAAATTGACTTATTTAACAAATTTGAGCCTCATAAATTCAAATATGAAACATATTTTCTATGATTACATTTATAAAAATAGTAACAAATAATTTTAGAACTTGTATCTACAATGGGTAGAAACATTGTGTCTAGAAAATGTGAATTTTAAGCATTAACTTGATTTTATACCAAAATTATATAAAATGTTGATTCCCATGGGATTAATTAAATTATTTTAAACAAAATAATACCATTTTGGATGTAAATTTAACTAAATCCAGAATCAATATTGTAAATACCCTATTTTAGAAAAGAAACAATTTTTTTATTTAAATGATAATAATTACATCGATTTATAAAATGACAGTAATATATTTATAAGTTCAATATTAGAGTTTTAAATACATTATATGTACTCTAAAATATATTTTTCATCAAGAAATAATATTTCACTATAATTTATGTTCATATTTTTTCATGATGATTTCATAAAAGTTTCCGTATTCGAAAAAAAATCATTTATAGCTAATCACCAAAAAATCTACTATTTTTGGAGATAATCAAAAATTAATCATCTGTAAATATCATTGTGATGATTCTAAAAATTATTTAAATTTTATCAAATTGAAATTAAAAAATATAGAAATGGAAACATTAAATAAAATTATGGATAAAATATCTTTTTGTAAAAGTAAAATTCATGTAGAAATAGTTTTAGTTCACCTACAATATAAGATTCATGGTTATTAAATTCTACATCCTTATATAATTTAATATTTTAAATTATTATAAAATAATGTTCTTAAAAATGTGTATGGGCATTACATAGTGCCTATTCATGATATTTTATGCCTCCTATAGTGATTTATTTCTCCAAATATCATCACCAGTCGAGTTGTCCGATTCAATAATAATTTCTCTAGATTATTAATAATTTTGTGGGATCAACATTTTATGATAATTCATGTTCCAACATTATTACATTATAATGAAATAAATGTGTTATAACTAACATATATTTCCTTCATAAATAGACATGGTTGAAAAAATTTACCTTAGAGAGGTTGGGTGTCATAGGCAATCAGTAATCAAAAACTCAAATTTTCTCATAAAAAATCAGCAGCTCAAATATACAAATGATTTTAGGTCCCATTTTTTATACTTCTTATAACTCTATTCCATATATAAATATATAATAATACATGAACCCATATGAAAATATACTTCCCTACTTTAATTATAGACATAGATATTTTAATTATATTGAGATTCTATAATATGATTTTGAAGAGCCCAAAATATCATAATTTTAACCTTGACAAGTTCGAGGATTACGAGATCCATTTATCTATCCTCTTCAAAAAATGTCAAATTATGAAATCTATTTATATGAAATTAATTAAATGATTCTATACAGTTACTTTAATGGAGTCAATTAATGTATGTAAATTCTACATGAGGTATTAATCCCACCTAACATTATAACCTTGTTTGTAGGATCATAGCTTTTATTCTAGTGTGTGAATTTTCCTTTTAGACATCCAATGATTTTAAAGATGATAGTTGGTTATCAAAATGTTTATCATTTTTGAGATCCTTTTAAAGAGTCATATAGAATTTTTATGTGATCCAGTGGTCATGATCTAATCCAATTGAGTGAGGCTCGTTGTGATGTCTCCCAACATCATTAATATAGATCCAGAAAATGCTCTCAATGGGTATATCATCCCTTTATTCAAATATATGTATATAACTTGTAATATGATCAACAATGAAGCATATTAAATCATTCTTATTATGATTCATTGTAACTTCAGTGAATATGTTGATTATTACACTATCTCAATTCCATATAACAATAGCCATAGGGTGTATGAATCCCTTAGGATGTTTTATTTATGCATTTATTAGATTTCACACCAATAATATGAACACATATTATCAAATTTTACCCATATAACTATTGTACCAAAAAATTTCTCAAGAATCCCTAAATATATTTTTCTACCAATTTTTTTAGATAAATTTGAGCTATGTTATTCTTATAGTAGCTCCCTTTTTAGTTTTTGTAAGGATAGAACACATTAACTCTACAACAAAAAGAAATATCAATATTTATAAATTAATTCTATAAATATCCCATAATTAGATACATTAATACTACCTTTTAAATCCGTACCATGATATTGGAAGTTCTCTTTTATTTATAGTAAAAATTGATTAATAAATTCATTGAAAGGGAATTATGATTCCGTTTAACTGACAACTACTTTGTCAAAATTTACTAAATCCTTGAATATATGATACTTTTCAATAGTAATCATTATTAAAAATTCATTGACTCTAATACTCAATGATCCAACCACCGTATTTTCTTTCCTAGTCTTGTAGTGCATCAAGTAATCATAGTCCTTTAATAGTTATAACCATCATCTTTACCCTAAGTTAAGTTCATTCTAGCAGAATATTTACCTATATATATATATATCACTCCTTTTATCAAAGATATTTACTATCAATATATTAATGAAAAAAATATTCCAATACAAGATCATGATTTTTACTATGTTGTTCATGGTTCATTAATTACATTAATTCATAAGAATCCACATTGATATTTTTCATAATGAAACAAACCAAACCTTTACATGATGATCTACTATATATAAACAACCATAAAATTGTTAATAGTAAAGTCAATATAGGTGCATTAAATTATACCATAAAAAATTATTTAAAACAATCCTCACATTTCCTTGACCATATGAATTTATCATGTTTACATATTATCATGGTTTATGGGTTGACCAATAAAGTAGAATTTTGAACAAACCACTGATAATAATCATATAAACTATAAAAACTACATATTTCAGTTATAATACTAATAATAGTAAATTCTCATAATACATTGGTCATTGAATGAACAATATGTATTCTATCCTTATAGACAATATGGACAAGAAAAGAAACATTAGGGATCTAAAATTCACACTTACATTGTTTTCCATATAATTATATTTATCTAAGATGATATAGATTTACTATCAAATGATTATAATTATTAACAATAGTTTTAGATTATATCAATATATCATTAATTAATACCATACTGAATTTATCAAGATAATCCTTTAAAAAGAAATTCATCAAATCCATTAAAATAGAATGTGCATTAATTATTTTGAAGAGAATTAAGATAAAAACATATTTTCCATACATTATATGAGAATTTTTTCGATAAGAGATATGTTTTCATTAAAATTAATGATAACTAGAGTATTGATCAATCCTAGAAAAATATTTACCTCCTTGATGTTGACTAAATATGTTATCAGTGTGTAAAAAAGTATACATATACATAAAAGTAATGAATTTTTTCCCTATAATAGATGAAAAACCTAATAGAACCATTCTCTTTTTTAAAAATAAGATTGAATATCCCATGTATTAGATAATTGGATGTATAAATCCATTACCCCACAACTAATGTAGTTGGTCAATCAAGTATACACATTCAACCCGTTCGATTCTATAGGGACTTGTAAATAAATGTTTTTATTGGAAATGTGTTCCATAGATAACTCACCATTATGATATGGTGGATATCATGATAGGACTTCTGAAGATAAATCAATGTATTCCTTTACAACAAGAACATCATTTATCATTACTACATATTTACCATCCAACTTTTGTGTTTTCTGTTCAGAATCTCATAGAATATCATTATGGTGGGTAGCTGGAGATGGATTCATAAACGATTAATATAATGAAGTTTCTCTATTAAAAATATAAGATTCCCTTCCAATTTCATAATTTGAAACATATTTACCTCAAAAATAAATTCTTTATTTATATATTGAAATTCAATGCATACCAATTATTTTTTAAAATTCAATCATGAGTATGTTAATCAATGGCACAATTGGAAGAATCTATATATTTTAATATTGGATTATTGATATATACTTATTTCAATAAGATTATCATTTTAGTGTATATTGAAAACCATTATTGCGATTGGATGGAGATGATTAAATACACATAAAAAATTCAATCATAAGTATGTTAATCAAGGGTACACATAGAAATATATATATTATAATATTGGATTATTGATATATAGTTATTTCAATAAGATTACCATTTTAGTTTCTATTTAAAACCATTATTTATATATACTTATTTCAATAAGAATTCTCTATGTGTATTCTGTTGTCGTTCTCATCCCCACTAGATTGTTCTGCATTTTAGTATCACGCGGCACATCTTATTTTTCCTAGGAAGCATTACTATTTTATCATACAATGCAAGTGTTTGAGCCGATAGGTTGTATTAATTCTGCACCTCATACCTCGTACTGTCAGATGAAATGTCTACAAATAAATATTAATTATTTCATTGCATTTAAAATCTTCATATATGACCGTTAGAGATTAAATTGAAAGATAGATAAAAAACATATTATGAAATTATGTCACAAAATGTCATAGAAACGGTGTCTCCTTCACAGGGTGTCTTGAGGTCACGATGTTTGGTTCATGGTGTCTATTTCATGGTGTATTGTGGTCATGGTGTCTAGTTCATGTTGTCTGGTTCCCGATGTATCTATGTCACAGTGTCTTTTTCACGGTGTCTTGTTCACAGTGTCTTGTTGTCATGGTGTCTCGATGTCACACTGTCTTGTTCACGGTGTCTAGTTTTCACAGTTTCTTCTTGTTCATGGTGTCTCGCACTTAGGAAAATATCTGTATTCATACTTAAGCAGTGATATTTATGGAATGAATTAAATTTAATTTTTTTTCTCATAAATAATTATAAACTGAATAAAAATATAATGTATAGTAAACAAACTGTGTGTTCAAAACTTAAGATATTTGGTTAGCTTTTACTAAACGACTTTGCATTTGATATGAGATGGTTTGAAAAAAGTTAACATGGATTATATAATGAATAGTATTTTTAATCATTAAATCATGATTAATACATGGGGAGTCCAAAAATCTCCAACTTGTTGATGATCACTAATGATGTATATTTAGAGTGTATATTTGTTCCAACAATATAGTTCAAAGGTTCATATAACATATATATATTGAATTTTCTCTTCTCATATATGACTCCTATATTTATCCCCTATTGGTATTATTAAAAATTTTCAATAAAAAAAGAAACAAGAGACAATAAAAGGGAATAATGTATTAGATAAAAAGACAAAAAGCAAAACAAAATGAACTAGATTACAATAATAAAGAGTAAGAATTATCCTTCTTCACTGGATGGTCTTCTATTTTCCCTTTTCAATAGCAGCAGAAGAGGAAGACATAGGATCAAAGGATGAGGTAGAAGAAGGTAGTAAGTGGGTTGATAGAGAAGGTAAAGGAAGACCATCAAAAACAGAGGGATCCAGATTTTGAGGAGTAGAAGACTGAGGCAGCTGTTGATCATGGATCAAAGACCAGATCTGAATCAGTGATTAACTGGTAAAAATATAATTGGAGGCTATAGAATAGGTTAAAGTAGTAAAACTAGGACTCAAAGGGGAATCCACAGGAGCAACAATGGTTGTACTATGTACATGAAGATAGGGCCTCAGAAGCTTAATAAAAAATGCAATGATCTCTCCACCATACTGCATATCTTTCTCGATGTCATCCTTTTTTTCCATAAACATATCCAACATACTAGTGATCTCTGTAATCTTTTTGACTTGAGTCTTGAAATATTGAGTAACAGGAGGAATCATCAGATTTTCTAAAAGTTATTTGAAATGATTGTCCTTGTTAGTCTTTGAGAAGATTTAGTTGAAGTAGAAATTCACATTCTTTGAAATTTCTTTCTGAGCATCATTACCAATTTTTGAATGGATTTATGACATATCATGAACTCTATCACTATTCGTCATAACATCAGATAGAGAATCTTTTTTGAAACCACGAAGCACAGTATGAAGTTCTTCTTTGACCCATGTTCTAAGCAGGTCATTGTCTAAAAAATATTGAGATGACCATCTCAATATTTTAGAAGCAGTGACAGATGAGGTGAGATATTTCAGTTGATTTAGCACTTTTTAATGTCACCCCATATAATCATCAGTGACCTTGTTATGATTAACCACAATATCTCACATTTTGTTCACAATCTATTTGTTTCTTTCTGCCACTTTTTCAGCTAAGGAAGCTAAATGAGGTTGAGTATGAGATACAACATTCTGTGGGGTTTGGAGAACAACAGGCTCCATTGGATGTGATTCAAGCTCTGATCTCGAATTTATCACATTATTCATGTCTTCAATCATACCTCTTAGAGTCTTTACATTATCACTAAGCAGTCTATTTTCAACTATGACTTCTAGTATCTCATAAAGCATTTTGGGTTGAATTTTACAAATAAATTTTTCCAACAATAGTGTGGAATCTCTCTCACTTATATTTGTTACAGGAGTTGGTTGGGTATTCAATAGTTTTTCAACTCTGTCCAAAATGTTATTTCCAAATTATTTTTGATCATCTTTAATCACCATGGATGGTTGTTCTGGTGAAGGTTCAAAGATAGGGACTGATATAGGCTCAGGTTATTTTTTAGAGGAAATAATAAAAGAAGATTCCAATTTTAACATAGTGTATAGTTCAAGGCCTTTTACTGTGACTTCCTAGGAGTCATTCACATCATTAAAGATGGGGAATTTATAATGAGTGTTTACAGGGCATGGATAAATTGGGTTTGGTACATCAAAATATTCTATATTCGGGGGTTTCTCTCCTTCAATAGTTTCATCCTTCTCATTATTGAGAAACATAGTGGCTTGATCTAGTTACATGAATTCATTTCTTATTTTATCCCTCATTTCTTTTCAATCCAACTAAAAAGCTAGGTCCAGCCTTTCCTCAGCTGAAGGAATGAATTCAGGAAAAAATTGTTCCACTATGAGTTTATCTAGGTTAGCTTCATTCATAATAGGTAATTCATCTTCTATATGATTTTCCACAACATTATATTTAGTTTCATTGAAAAAAAATTCTATTTTAACTTTGGGTTGATATTCTAGATTAAGAACATCTTTAGAAATAGGGACATCCTTTTCACATACTACATTAGGGACAATAGTACTATCTTTCTTATCAGAAACAGTTTCCCTAGGAGGAACAAGCACCTATTCTTCTTCTTCTTCTTCAAAATACTCAAAAACATAATCTAGTTCCTAAATATAATCAGTAATATCTTTTGGTCTTGAAGGATGTTACACTGGATTAAACTTTTCATAAATCAAATCATTTTCTTCCACCCATGCCTTTTTCCAAGGATTCTAGTTGATTTTCATCTTCATGATAATGACATTTGAAAGGAAGAATACAAAATCCTTGATAACATCATCCATAGGTCCAACCATACCTTTGTCATGATGCATGGATAAGATATGCCGAGAATAAAATTGGTAGGTTGATTTGGATGTGGTTTTGATCGGCTCCCACATATGGTGTATGACATACTTATAAACGTTGATCTTATGCCCATTTTTTATAACATAAATCAGAAACACAACTGGATATTTCATTACAGGAAAATAACCATTTCTGGGGAGAATCATGTTTTGTATAAACATAATCATACGTCTAGATTCTCCATCCAGTTCAGCAGTAATGGCTCTCCTCTTGGTGCAATTTCTGGTTAAGATTTTCAGAGCATCTTCCAAAACAATGAATTCACTAGAATGTGATGTTCCTCTCTGCTAGTCCTCACTGATACCATCATGGGGTATCCAAAGACATGAAGCCCATAATCTCAAAGAGAATGATCATTATTGGCTATTTATCTAGCTTCTCCTAGTATAACCACATTCACAATCAAAGGGGAAAATAACATACTGAAACAATTGAGTCACAACCTTAGGGTATATAGTTCAATCTTTATTCTAAAACCATTCTATATAGCCTAGATCTTTTAAAATATTCAAAACCAGAGAAATACTCGACAGATAGCACATAGTTCATATCTTTTTATTATATAATAATACTTTGTTCACAGGATTTGGATTTAGAGGACTTTCGGGTACCAATATTGGTGAAATGTTCGCCTTCCTTGAGCTATGATTCTTAGGATTCAACAATGATGGGATTCCTATCCTAGGAATTCCGTGATGGATAAAGGGATAGAAGTGTTTAAGGATTAAGGAAGTGTTACAAATTGAGTGAATAGAAGAAAGCTCTATTGATAGGCAAGTGACACTTACTTTATTTTATCATTTAGGGATACCAAACGTCACAAAATTAATAGTGTAGAAACATAAAAAGGTTAAATGAAAAATTACCCAATATAGTTATAAATTTTTAAATAAAAATCATAAACAATATTTACTGTAAAACTGTATCAGGTATTTACAGTGAGATAATGAGTGAATTTTTTGGTGAGACAGTGACTAATCATTACGATATGAGAGTGACTAGTCCTTATAGGGAGACATTGACTGATCCTCATGGTGAGAAAATGACATCTATATAGTAATCATGAAATACTAACTGTGAGGTTGTAAATAGGAATCATTAAGATATAAAACTCTAATATATTAAACAATAGGACATTTACTTATGATTTATCATTCCTAATTCATGTTTGATGTAGTATATTCTTTTAGAATTTAATGGTTGGTAAATATATCTGCAAGCTGATACTCAGTACCAATGAATTCCAAAGTGATATCACCTTTTTGATAATGATCTCTCAAAAAGTGATGTCTTACATCAATATGCGTTTTCCATGAATGTGAAACATGATTTTTCGAGATTTTAATATTACTTTTATTGTCACAATTTATAGGTATATGCCTGAATTGATATCCATAATCTAGTAATGTGTGTTTCATCCACAATATTTGTTCCCAAAAACTGGAAGTAGCTATATATTCAACTTATGTAGTAGATAATGAATTTTTTTATTAATACACCATGATACTAGTTACTTGCATAGACAGTGAAATGTCCTAGAAGTTTTTTTTTCAATCTAACATACAACCATCGAAGATAGCATCAGAATAACTAACTAATTCAAATGAATGTCCTCTAGGATAGAACAGTCCTAGACTAGGTGGATGCTTGAGGTATTTGAAAATATTATCTACAACATTTAAATGATATTCCTCATGATTTTATTGAAAACAATCACACATACACACACTAAACATAGTCTCTGATCGACTCATAGTTAAGTAGAGTAAAATTCCAATCATTCCTCTATAAGTTGTTTGATCAACAGATTTTCTATCTTCATCAAGATCCAACTTACAAGTGGTACTCAAGGGAGTGTCACTAACTTTAGTTATCTTCAATCCAAAACATTTTATAATATCTATATTATATTTTTTAGATAAAATAATACAATCATCATTTTGAAAGATTTGAAATTCGATAAAAAAAATCAGTTCACCCATTAAACTCATTTCTAATTCATTTTGCATTGTTTTAGAAAAATCAACACATAAATAATTTCTTGAAAATCCAAATATAATGTCATCTACATATATTTGAACAACTAAAACAAAATTATAAATTTGTTTTATTAGAAGATTAGGATCATTTATTTTTTTTGTGAATTCTTTGGAAGTAAGAAAAGTTATCATCCTATCATTCCAACCTCTTAGAGATTGTTTTAAACCATATAAGGATTTTCTTAATTTAAAAATATGATTTTGGAAAATGGGTGTTTGTAAATCTAGGGGTTGTTCAACAATAATATCCCCAAATATATAACCATTTAATAATTCACTCTTAACATCCATTATATATAGTTTGAAATTCAGATGTGCAGCATAAGAAAGCTGGATTTTGATGGATTCTTGTCTAGATACTGGTGAAAAGGTATCCTCATAGTCAATTCATTCTTCTTGACAATAGCCTTGTTTAACTAATCTAGAATTATTTATAACTATGTCACCAGCTTTATATACCTTCTTTATAATGACCTATTTAGTGCATATGGTGAAGGTGTCCTTAGGTCATTCAAAAAGTTTCCAAACATTGTTCCTTTCAAACTGATTATGTTCTTCTTGAATAGCCATCATCAAAAATTCATCATTGAAAGAATAACTAATGTTTTTAGGTTTAGGTTGTGACAAGAAGACTTGATGTTCAAGCTAATTTCTAAGAGATGCTCTAGTTTGAGTTTCCTTGTCTAGGTCTACTATAATATCATCTAAAGGGTGGTTATTAACAGTTATAACAGCTCTAGAAAAGTAGTGACTTGTGATTTCAGGTTCATCAATAGATTTAGGTTCATTGTGACTTGAGTCTAAAGAATTTCCTGAACAAGATATTTTCACATATTATTTCATAGAATGGTTTGAGGATTTTTAATTAATGTTCAGATTTGATAAATCATCTTCTAGGTTCCCTAGAATGGTTTTCAGCTCATGTGGATATGCTTCATCAAATTTGACATGGAAAGATTCTTCTACACATTTAGTGGTTTCATTTAACACTCTATAGGCTTTACTAGACCTGGAATATCCTAAAAAGACATCTTCATCACCATTGGATACCAATTTTTCAATAGTGTTATTAGAATTAAAAATATGGATTTTTCGACGAAAATCATTGAAGTAGTTAACCTTGGGTATTCAATTGTCCCATAACTCATAAATATTCCTTTTATGAATAGGTCCGATAAACACTATATTGATTATGTAGAATAATGTATTGATAGCTTCATCCCAAAAATAAATAGGTAGGTTATATTTGCTAAGAATTGTCCAAGTAATCTCTTGTAGGGTTGTATTTCTTCTTTCTACAAATCCATTTTGACGAGGTGTTCTAAGGAAACGGAAATTGTTACTATCACCATTTTGTGAGAAAAAAGATTCAAACTCTTTATTTTCAAACACACATCCATGATCACTTCTTATGTATTTAATTCTATGTCCACTAATATTTTCCCCAGACATTGAATATTTAGAAAAATAAGAGCATGCTTCACTTTTTTGAGCCGTAATGAAGGTCCAAGTATATCTAGAAAATTCAGCTACAATAACAAAAACATAGTGCTTCCAATTTAATCTAGAAACTCTAGATGGTCTAAATAAATCCATGTGAACCAGTTCAAGAGGATTATAATTTGTCACTTTTTTCATTGGTTGGAAGAAAATTTTGTGTTGTTTTCCCATTTGACAGGGATTACACACTTCGTTATTTGGAAACTCATGTTTTGGTAAGTCTTTAACAATGATTTGTCTATTTATCATTATATGGGAGTGAATATTACCATGTCCTAGTCTACTATGCCAGATCCAATACTCTTTATGAAATACACTTAAGAAAAAATCATTTTGAGAAGCCAAGGAATCTATGCTAACAAAGTAAACATTTTCATTTCTTAATGCAGAAAATATTAATTCTTATTTAGAATTAATGAAATTTCAAGCATCATTTTAAAATCTAACATGAAATCCATGATCAAAAAATTATTAGATATTAAGCAGATTATATTTTAATCAATAAAAAAAATATTACATTAGAAATTAAAACTGAGATAGAGTTACTGATTTGGCTGAGGCCAATAATGTTTCCTTTAGAATTGTCACAAAATGTGACATATCCTCTATATATTTTTATTAGGTACTGGATGCACGAGTAGTCTTCTATCATGTGTCTTGATCATCCACTGTCCAAGTACCATAATATTTTACAGGAACACCTTAAGTAGTTTTCCTACTATATGATTAAGAAAAAATATCTTTTGGTACCCATACTTGTTAAGGTCTACTAATAATATCAATGAGTTCTTTAGGGACCCGTATCTTCCTCATAGTATTCTTATAAGCATTAAGTAACGCATTTGAAAATTGAACTCTATTTGGTCTAGAAAAACATGAAACCTTTGAAATTGTATCATAAATTGAATTAGTTGATTTGTGTCTAGAACTGGGAGTACAATTATATATCCTAAATTTAGAAACAAAATCTTTTCGGCATATATTTATTTTTACAGGTTGATATCCAATTCCAGTGTTATGTATAAGAGAAATTTGATAACCTAGAATTTGAGTAAGGGTATTTGTCCTATTGGTAAACGTTTCTAGTACATTTATCAATTTCTCATTAGAAGTTTTTAATTCATTATTCTCTTTGAGCAGTTGAGAATTTTTCTCTTTTTCAGTTGTGAGTTCAGATTTGACAGTCACAGTAAAAGCATACCATTTTATAGATGACTTATATTTGTTGTTTAGTTCATGGAATGTTTCTATCAGTATGCTATAGTATTAAAAAATTCCATCATTAGTCATATATTCAGAGTCACTCTCATCTCCAAAATAGTATGAATTATTTAGAGGAGAGTCCAGTGTTACCTCACATGTGTTTGTTATAAAAGACATATTGGATTTGTTATCCTGTCCATCATGTGAGGTTTCTGAGTCACATGAAATATCCTTAGAATCACTCAAGGTTTCTTTTATTTCCTTTTTATACTTCATATCATTGTCCTCATATCTCTTTTTGTAATTGATCTTTGCACATTCAACCTTGATATGTCCGTTGTTCTTACATTCATAGCAGACAATCTCATCAATCTTGTCACTTCTTTTGCAATCCTTCTTCCAACTTCCTTTTTGGTCATATCTGACCATGATGTTTGGTATATGTAAAAACATATTCTTCTTGTGAAATTTCTTGAATCTTCTGGTTAATTGAGACATCTCCTCATCACAATAAGGTGATGTCTTTTCACTACTACAACTTTTGATAGAAGCTTCCAGTTTCCCTTTGTCTTTTTGTTTAGAGGTGGTGGTTTTGAATGCAACAGATTTATTTTTGGTTCATAATCCTCTTCCTTGTTGAATTTCAGATCCTCTTCATATATCATCAGTTTCCCAATGAGATCTTTTACAGGTATCTTACTGATGTCACATGATTCTATAATATAGATAGAGGTTCCTCTCCATATGTCAGGAAGAAATCTGATAATTCTTAGGATTTGTTCCTTGGTAGTGACTTTTCATTCATAAGAAATAATTGTGCTGAAAATACAATTTAACCTAATATTCATGTCAGAGATAGGATCATCAGTTTTAATTTTAAAGTTATCATATTTAATAGTATAAGTATTAAGTCTCATTTATTTTAAACTAGAAGTTCCTTCATGTGAGAATTATATGGTATCCCAAATATCATGGGCAGTTTTACAAACATAAATTCTATTGATTTCTTCATCTCCTAAAAAGAAGAATAAAGAATTCATTTCTTTGCAATTGTTATTGTAGGTAGTTTTGATAGGTTCACCCCATGTGATTCAATCAGTAGAAGGAATTGTATATTCATCTATAAAGGAAGACCAAATTTCAAAACCAATACCCTCTAAATGCATTTTCATTTTAATTTTCTATTGAGCCTAGTTGATTCTATTAGAGAATGGTTGTATGTTGGTTACCACAACTTCCAATGTATTCTCCATAAAACAAAAATACTTTGAGAGAGCAAGAAATTTAGAATTAATAGAAATTTATATATCCTTAAAGTACCACTAAAATCACAGTTGAATAAGGTCAAAAAATGTCTTAATAAAACTCATATGAATACAAATGTTGGTCAGAGTAGATTACTCAAGAGGGCGGGGGGGGGGGGGTTAATTGAGTATTCATAAAAATATTTGGTTAAATTGTATTCTTTATAAGGTTACCCCAAAAGGATAAATACATCTCAGTTAATCAAGGATATACTATTATAAGATTTTGACTATTTAAATAACATCTTCAAAGATTTATTAGTTCTCAGTAGTCATAATTTTAGATATTAATATTACTTTTGATGTTATTCTACTAATACAAGACAATTATAACTTCTTTCCAAGATTAACTATCAAAGTGAATTTAATGATTTCTGAATTATAAAGTAATGTAGTAAAATAGAGATGACTAAATTAAGCACCACATAGGATATGAATCTAGTGGTTCAGTCTCAATCCAAGACCTAATCCAATCTACTTGGTTATCACCTTACTCCATGAATATTATATAAATAAACATGATCCACACACTGGATCGGGGATAAACAACAGTACACCTGACTGTCCAGGCCACATAGGGACCTCCTCCATAGTTCGTCACGGGAAAAAATTTCCATGACATATATGGACCTCTTCCACACTTATAAGTGTGTATTCAAATATAAAAAAAATGTTTTAGTAAAGATATTTTGAATCCTTTGGTTTTATGAAGGAGATAGAGTGTGATGTTATAAAGATGCACACACTGCTCAAAAGATAGTAAAATGATACACTACAGAGTAGAAATATTGAGACAAGTTTAGCAATGCTTTGAATGTTAGTCTTTTATCTCTGAACATCTAAGAGAAATCAGATACAAAAGTAAATTCCACATATGGAAAATAGAGTGCTGTAATTCAGACAGATCCGGCTTGTGTTCTTTATGATGTTTGACAGTGTGAGGATGTTCTCGATTCTATGATTGAGTTGAGCTTCATGTGTTCTCCAGCAACATTGAGTTTCAAGAGACAATTATTTATTTAATAATTATATATGTGTATTATTTTGTTGTTCTCATGCCCACCTGCTTGTTCTATTTTTTAGTATTGTGCCATAATTCTTATTTTTTTAGGCCGCGTAACTCTTTTATCTTGGAGTGCACATGTTCGAGCCGACATGTTTGATTTATTCTTCTTATTGTACCTCATACTGTCAGATGACATGTCTACAATGAAAAATTAATTTTTTTTAGTGCATTTAAAATCATTACATATGACCGTTAGAGATTAAATTGAAAGACGACAAAACATATTATGAAATTATCACACATTATGTCATGGAAATGGTGTCTCCATCACATGGTGTCTGGATTGGTAACAATGTCTTGTGGTCATCGTTTCTTGTTCACAGTGTCTGGTACACAGTGTCTTGTGGTCACTTAGTCTGGTTCACAGTGTATCGGTGTCATGATGTCTTGTTCATACTGAATTTTTTACACTGTCCTGTTCACAGTGTCTTGTTCTCGGTGTCTTAATCACATTGTCTTTTTGTCATTGTGTCTCAATGTCACGGTGTCTTATTCACGGTGTATTGTTAAAGATGTTTGGTTTTCACAGTGTCTACTTATTCATGGTGTCTCGCACATAGGAAAATATCTGTATTCAGACATAAGCAGTGATATTTGTGGAATGGATTAAACTTAATCATTTTTCAGATAAATCATTATAATGAGAATTAAAATAGATTTTATATTAACCAAACTGAGTGTATAGAGCTTTGTATATATTTTTCTAAACAATTGTGCATTTTATGTGAGATAGATTACATAGAGTTAACATGGTATATAGACTGAATAATATCGGTGATCATCAAAACAAGATTAATACATGAGGAGACCTACACATTAAATATCGTTTAAAACAACACTGAGGGAATTAGTATTTCTTTTAGTATATCCTTGATATGAGTCAATGATAAAATCTTGGTACACTAGGGAATATAAAACATAATAATGGGTGAGATCAAGTGATCAGTAAGGGAAAGAATACAATAGATGATATCATATGATAAATGTATAATGTATAATATGCTTGAGATAAAAAGATTTCAAATATCCCATATAAATAATCGTATGAAGGGGTGATATATTATTGGATAAAATATAAATATAAATATTTACATGGATAATATAATTAATTGACTTAATAATTACACAATGCTTACTTTTAGGCATATATTCATTTAATCAATGCATTATTATAACACAAAGTATATAAAATGGTAAGGCATATGAAAAATACCCAATATAGTTTTCCTCATCGGACCAATTCATGCATCATGTGGCTATAATATAAAAAACCCATCTATTAATATGTCCAAAACATTCCTCATTTGACTGAAATTAATACAATAAAATATATTACAAAACATTCCTATTGAAAAACTAGCATAAAAATATAAATATTTTCCCAATTCAATAAATAGAACAACGTTACCATTTTCCATCCAAATAAATAAATTTGATTATATCATTAAATTATATCCTTGGGAAAAAATATTAGTCATTGAAGAATTTTTACATAAATGAAAAAATAACATTGAAAATACATTCAAAAATTTCATGGAAAACACAATAAAAATATTATTTTCCTTTGGTAACATTATAAATAAAAATCCCAATATCATTGAGAAATTTATTTTCCTGAAAACTAAAAAGGATACATATAATGTAATATTCAATTAAATTAACAATTATATAGGTGATAAAAGTCATAAATTATATAAATTCTAAAACACTGATTCCATTCATAATTTTTCAAAATATATGAATAACCTGTTTGATAAAAACATAGTAAAAATTCCTTTTTAATTATTTTAAGATAATGTAAAAATTAGTTTAAAATGTTTTTAAATAATTATTGGATAATATAAATTAAATATCATGAAAGTGTGTTAATTAAAATTAACATGGATGAATACTATTTCTAAATTAAGAGTAAATTATAAGGATATTCTAAAAAACATTTTCTCAATTGTTTTGAGAATCCAATTTTTGAAAAGATAAATAAAATTAATAAAACCCAAAAATAAATAGAGAAAAATAAAATATAAGGTTATTAGGATATTAATATAATATAATAAAAAACATTAAAATTTAATCAAATGAAATGAATAAAAATGATTGTATAATAAAACATTTCCTAGGATATTGGCTAGATCAGCCATGTTTCAATCTCCTTTGATAATAATGAAATATTTATTATTAACATGTATATATTGATTTTTATGAACATTACCTTATTAAAATAAATATTATTTAATTTATTACTATTTTTTATATAGTCACTAATTTATTATGTAAATTTGGATTTTTTTTAGAACGTTCGGTTCAAAATCTAAAAACATATTCATTAGGTTGACCATGGTCAAATAATTCATTTCTACATCATCTACACATATTTATTTGTGATGTTTTTACCATGTTTACCGATTAAATTAAATTTTTTCACAAAAAATTAAAGGCAATCATGAGAAATTATGTTTATTATATCATATATATGGTAGTCTTTACATAAGCAGGAACACAATTTTCATTTTTCTAATCGATGGAATGGAAATGAAATAAATAAAGGATAAATTTAAACAATTAGTAATAATATTATAATTATCATATTTATATATTAATTTTTTAATACCTATCTATGTGAGGTGAAAATCGAAGATGAATAATATTTATTCTTTGAAGTAATTGTGCACAAAATCTCATATAAATGTTATAATTATCTAATAGATTAATATGAGATGAAAAAGTGTATTAACAAAATAATAAAAAAAATTAAAATATTTGAGATATTGATGTTATCATATATGAATAGTTTTCATTGGTTTGAAGGAGGTAGACGAATAAATAAACATGAAATATCCATAATAAGAGTTAAATCTATTTTTTCGTAATACAATTCTGAAATACACTATAAGTTGTCATATGATGTTGTTTTAATGATAAAATTACCTTTATGATAAGGGGAGTGGTTTCTGTTGGACTGGGATAAGGTATGTTTTTTACAAGGCATGAATAAGAGATAATAGTAGGGTGACACTGTATGTTAGTGTAGTGAACACTCGTAAATATCCATATATTTTTATTATTAAAATTTTCTTAACAAAATTAAAGTGAAAACAAATTAATATATTTCTTATATAGGATTAATATGATACAAAATACCCTCAAATAATAAAATTTAAACAAGTTTTTAAAGAATTCCCAAACTAATCAATTATTTTATGCCCCACCCCTTGTTATCTCTTTTATCCATTATCATGTTGATAACATTAACCATAATTATTATTCATTTTGAATAATATGAAATTTACCTCATTAAAAAAATGAAAATTATGATTCAAAATATAACATAAATTTTTAGTGGTGAAATTTTTAGAGGCGACAAATGTTAATTTCAAAAAATATATGTCTGTCTTGGTGAATTTTATTTTAGAAAAATTCTTTTTTATTAATTAAAATGATTTTATATAAAAATAATGTAATACTAAGACCTAGGCATAACATACTTTTATATTCCTCCATTTTAGATGAATATTTAGTACATTATTATAATAAAAGACCAAGGACCATAATAATTTATTGTATTTGGAAACATGGAAATAAAATCTTCTATATTACTAAATGATCTTCCACATCTCCCAAAAAGATCTCCACATTTAGTACTTATACCTATTACCTTTCCTCAAAACCTGAGGATATGAATCATAAGTTGGAGAGGGATCAATTTTTCATTACAGGTAATCAAAGGAAATGTGTTAGCATAACATATACATTGGGGTATGAAACATGAGAGAAACATTTGAAGATCATATGATTCATGTTTGGGATAATAGTAATGATTGTAAATTCATAAGACATGCATTATAATATAATTAATAGAATACGACCTAAAAGAACAATATATAAATAATACATGGATTTTTGGAAGACAGATAATAATTTAATATTATTTCCAAATTATCCATTTCATTGCATCCTTAATCATCTTGGTAGTATGGGTTGACTCCCCACACCATCTTCATAGCTATGGTTCACACCCATGGTCGTCATAGTAACATGTGTTCACTCCAAATACCATATTGGTTGTCGTGGATCAGGACCATGGACATCATAATAGAAGTATTTCACTCTCTATACCATCTTCGTAGTCATGGATCACCCCCATGGCTATATTAGTAGTCAAGGATCATTCCAATGACTATCTTAGTCCATCTTATGAGATATAAATCTTTACCCAATTAATTTGGGGTAGATAATGGTCATACGTGTCTTGAAAAGAAATCATACAAACATGTTCCAAAGGATCATTAGTAATCATATCATAACCAATGAAATGAAATGGGTATTATATTTAGATAATCGTATCATTACATGTTGAAAAATATTTGTTTCAAAATCATTTCATCATAAACATAATTCTTGGAAAAAATTAGGATTGAAAAGTATATAACACATGAAAGAGATCTGGGTTTCATAAATACCATGAAATTAAGTGTAACCAATTAATATAAAAATTATGAAGGAAACATTTATATAATTTCCTAAAATGAAATTAGTATAATAAATGAATTTCATATTTTATGGAAAATAATTTTACATTATCGTATAAAAACATTTGTTGAGGAAAATTTTATATCATCATTAGAAAAAGGTTTTCTAATAAATAAATCCATTAAAAATTATTTTTCATAAAAAATAAATTTAAAACATAATATAATAAAAGAAATTATTTTAAATTATTTTTATTTTAAAACTTATAAAACAATATTCCAAATATTTAAAAAAAATTATTTGAAAACACATTAAAATCTTATAAATAAAACTTGAAGAAATTTTGTAAACCATTTCCTTGAAAATATTTGAAAATTAAAAATAAATCATGTAAGTATTTTAAAAATAATTTTCCCTGAAAACATTCAAAAAAATCATTAATCATTTTGAATTACATTTTTTTAAAACCATATAAAAGGAGATTGAAAACATGGGGAAATCCAATTTTCTAAAAAAAAATACAAATAGATCATGAATTTGTTTTGAAAAAGAGTAAAACATTATGTATTGAAACTATGATTCATAGAAATTATGGTGGGTAAATATATAAATGTAGTATGACGTAAAATGAAAATTACTTTCTCATATTTAAAGGGTTAGAAAAATTCATTAGTAAAAAAGAAACAAGAATATTCCATTGAAAATTAAAACAAAAGGAAAATAGAGTAAAAATGTATTTTAATGATTATATGATATTAGAAGAATATCCATAGAAATTATTTTTGGAAGAAATGTTTTGGATGGACAAATATTATTGACCGAAGGGAGGGTAAATCAAAAATTTCATAAAAAAACATTTTTAACTATCATGTGTAGTAAATAGTATAAAAATGGTTCCAATAAATGAATATATTATGAATATCAAAGTGATAAAAATGATAAATAATTATTATGAGATAAGGATCATGATATTTCCTTAAAGAATGTGTAAACATAAACAATCTTGAAATGTTATGAGATGGTTTCCACAAAATTATGTAACTCAGTGACATGGAATCAAACCATACATGTATGAAAAATATAATCTAATAAATCATTAAATATCATGAAAAGTAGTATTTTAAATATGTAAAATGTAATATGGACGTATATAAACCTTGAATAATAATTTATGTGCATAAAAAACACAAGTCTGAGAGATGGAAAATTGAGAACAACTATTTTACTGATTTGGTGACTTTTGAAACAAAAACCCCATGAATGAAATGGCATAAAATAGACATAAAAATACCAATAAATTTAATTAAAAGATAGATAGAATACAATATAGAGAAGAACATAAACCATGCTAAATTAATGAGTAGTGAATATATAATATATATCCTGGAAATAATAAATGAGATGAAATCCTCTTACCTCGTGTCTTGACTCTCATTGTACTCATTCAAACCACCTCGTAAATGGGTAACTACTTTTCATTTTTTCCAAATGGATTACTTGGATTTAATTTTTACCAAGGTACAGATTCTAGGATGAAGGGGTGACTTTTTTGATTTGTATTGGTAAGGTCTTGGCCAAACCTAAGAGGTTTGAGAGGTTTGAGGATGTGGGAGAGGTGGTGGCTTTTTATAGGGACGGAAAAGGACTCAATTCGAATTTTTGAAAACGAATTTGGTTTACACATGTTATTCCTTAACAAATGTCATTCCAAACCATCATAAATATATAATAGAGGTTTTATATTCGAAATATATCAATCCAAGGGGGATATGAATCGTCCATAGGTCATTTGTCCCCCTAAGATTAAGGTTTATCCCTAATAATTAAAATATGATTCTAAACCTCTATGATATATTTTTATCACTTATTCTAATATTTTTTTCAACATTTATGTTGTTATTATTAGGATATTAAAATTATACTTTTTACAATGTTGTATGTGATTTTTTTTGAAATTAAATTCATAGAAGCGGGAAAATTACGATTAATGCTAATCCTATATAGGAGATGAAATTATGTGTTTCTAAATTAGAAAGAATTTAAAAAAATTTAATATTTTTATTTCAAATTTTATAGTGAAATTTATTCTAATGTAATTAATTATATTAAAAGTTTTAAAATTTTCTAATCTAACCTTATAAAGGATTGTGGTTGTTTATGAGTTGTGAATAATATTAACAATATAATTCCTTAAGGAATCAGTTTAGGAGTGGTCTCTAATGAGTTTTTTTCCAAGATAAGAATACAATGGAAAGCGCTAGTAGATATGTCTTATTATTATCAATGAACGATGACTCATCATCAAATGAGTGGGTTCAACTTGATTTGGTGATATACACTAAGTTTAAATTATTTTTTTAAATTATTTATTTTGGAGAAACATCATTTGAGTTATCTCAAACTCATAATGGATAATTTTTCTTTTTTCAAAGGTTGTTTATCCACATTTATCATAAGTAGAACATAATGGATAGTGGATGTTATAAATATTGGTCAATACATCTTGGTAATACTAATATGTACCATGAATTGAGATTCCAATAATGGTTGTTTGGGATGAGGTTATAAATTTCATATTTTCCTTTGCAATATCTCAGTATCTATGAAAATAAAGAGGAACAGTATCAACCTCCGAGTTTGTTACAACCCTTTCCCATTCTGGCCTGGAAATGAGATAATATTTTCATGTAATTAATCATTATTTTTCCAAATACTCCTAGTGGGAAAGATGCAATTTGGGACAAAATTATTCATATTATAAAATGTGGTCATTTCATACCTACCAAAGAGATGATGACACTAGAACAACTCAATGACTTTTATATTGATAGAATGTGGTGATTAATGGGATTTACTTTTTTATTATATTTTACATGGACCTAAGGTTCACATCTATGTTCGGGAAAGGTTATAAAGAGGTCATGGGTTCATTTTTGAAATTGAGCACATATTATCTTCAGTACATGAATATCTATATATTGTAATTTCACCAAAATATTTAGGATAATCACTGACCATGAATGATGGATTATGGTGGACCTTGGGAGAAGCATTTTCCTCATTTATAATATCAATTTACCAACAGTTATCATGCTTCATTAAATATGTCACCATTTGATGTGTTGTATGGGTTTCCATGTAGATCTCACTTGTGATGGGAATAGTTGGGATTATAGTCCTTGTTTAGGAAAAGAATCATTTAAGAGATCAAAAAAATAGTGATTTTGATCAGGAAAAGGTTGGACACTACACATATCCCTAAAAAATATTATACATACCATCATCGTTAGCTATAATAGTTTGAGGTTTGGGATTGAATTTTCAATAATGTGTCATGTCACTTTGGACCACATCAGTTTGGTATATAGGGTATATTTTCTCAATAGTTTATTAGCCCCTTCGAAATCATGGTGTGACTGGGAAATGTCAAATATTGGAAGGACATACCTTCATATTTGACTTCATTCCTTGAAATTTTTCATGTTTTTATACTAAATAGGTATCACCCATATACTTTCTATGTCATTGAAATGGAGGATGTTGATCTTGAGCCTGATACAATGGTTTTGAAGTAACCAATTCATAGAATGGATATCAAAAATATGATACTATGTGGTAAAAATTTTCCATTGGTCTGGGGATTTTGGCAGTTAAGACAACATAACCATGAGGCATATGAGAGGGAATAATGGATGCGGTAGCAATGAAATTTTTAATTTTTTAGTCAAAAATCATGAGCACATTATGGGCAAAAAATACTTTATGGTGGTGATATTGTATTGTTATATTAATATTTTAAAGGAACTTATTACCATTATATTACCATGATATGGTTGATTCTAGATTTGGGGTCATTTAAGGAGTTTTTAAAAATGAAATTGGGAGCCCTTCGTGTTGCCTATGGATAGAAATTTTTTAGAGAAAACCATTTAGTTTTATATAGAAAACCATGCTGCCTAGTATTTCCTTCTAGAATGCAGTGCATGGTTTTATCAAATCATAATGAAAACCCTCCAAACTGGGAACCCCTAGGTATAGGTGTTATTAATTGTTGGAGAACAATTAATGTAACTGTGCACCCAAACTATGCACCCTCAACATGATCTCTCTATAGGCCACGTGATTAAGGATTATAGTTAATCATTACCATTTGAACTCCCAAAGACACTATGTGATTGGAATTTAATGCTCGGGATATTTAATTAAAAATTAAATATTTACTAGATTTTCTTATAATACCCACATAATATTATATTGGGATGAACTAATATTTCCCTAGTCATCTAGAGGATTCTCTCTTTGGATTGTGGGAGTATTTCCATCTTTCTTGATGAATCATCTCTTAGTAGGTTTCTATTTTTTTTTATATCCACATGTTCTTCGTAGAACCTCATTGTATCCATTCCCTTCATGTATTGTGGAAACCAAAGGGTGTTTTATACCATATATAAGGGATTTCATATGGTATCTTTTATTTCATATGGATATTGTACCTTGAGGACCTAATCTTCTCTTCCTTGGCCACCGTCGTCAAAGGAAAATAATTCAAATTCAATTCTTGAGTAGTAAATTTCAATATAAGAAGAATATTATATGAATTGATGTTTGTTCTTGAAAAAATTCCTTTGGTTATTCTTTTATTTGATGTGAATTTTTGTTTTAATGTAGTTGTATGAATGATACAAATTTTTAGAGGGGGTATGATTTAAAATTAGTTTTTTACACAACAAGTGTTTGGTTAAATTATTGAATTGTTGTTTTTATTTTGAAATGGTATTTTATATAGTAGAGTGGACTAGATTGGATTTTAAAATGTTTTTTAAATTATTATCATGTTTTTTAAATCTATTTTGATAGACATGTCACATTGGGAACCTTGGTTACATTAGTGAATTCATATACGTAACCCTACTTTGTGTAGGACAACTAGGGGTTTATTTTTTCATATTGACATAGCTTGAAAATACTCGATATAATTTTGTACTAACCTAGGCCTTAATTAAGATTAATTTATGTCTATTAGGTATTCAAACAAGCTAGGAACCAAAATGGTGTTTTTTTCATTTATGATTTATTTATCAAATGATGTATTTCTTCATGGGGGTTTGCCCACATTTTTTAAAATGACATTTTATCATAAGGTTTCAAAAGATGGATTATTTCATGGATATGTGATCACATTCATAACTTGTGGTGTTTGGATAAACATTTCTATTTTTACAATTACACTTGTAACATTCCAAACCTTGTGAATATGAAAGTATTTTATAGAATCCATATGAATGAATTTAAAAACTATTTTGGATTTAGGAAAATTATCTATAAAATTGTTTTTTAAACAAAAAATACTATATTGTAGATTTATATCTTGTATAGGTGTTGTGGTGGTATCCTACCGAGCATTTTTCTCACACCATACTTTTTCCTTCGAGTTATTTCAGATGTTTTATTATAGTTTACTAGTAAATGGAAGGCCATCATGTATCATACCAATCCCTATAATTACCATATCCCTCATGGAATGATGGTTTGGTGGTGACGATTGGTCACATCAGGTCTTTTGGGATTCATCAGGTAAATTTTTTCTATTTTATCATTTTTGATTACATTGTGTTGCTCTTATTTTATCACATTGATATACATTGTACTCTACTTGTATATATTTTTTTGGTTATATTCAAGATTTTTTTCCAAATTCCTTTGTTACACATCAGAATGGTATGGATGGATCGGGTGACAATTTTAGTTTATGAGAAGCGATTTGTTACAGTTATTTATTTTTAATATTTTTGTAAATATTATTTTTTTAAATGTATACATATGTAATTAATAAATTTCAATATTTACAATATGTTTAAAATTTATAAGATTAATATTTATTTGTTTTTTATGATTTAATATTTTTAGTATGTTTGAAATTTATATAATTCATTTTAAAAAATGCATTTTAATTTTTATATTTTTGTAGAATGTATAATATTAATTTTAATAATTTTTAATTTATAAAATAAATAATATATAGTTATTCATTTTTATGTATCATTAATAAATGTAGTTTTTTTTCATAAATTCACCTTTTTAAATATTTCATCAATTCATTCAATTTTATATGTATATTTTTGAAAATATTTCATTTAATATTATTTATTCATTTTTAATAGTTAATATTTTTTAATATTTTACTTTTCTTTTCATTTTTAATATATATTAATTTAATATGTTTTTATATTCCTAATATGTTCAAAATATTTATGACTAAGATTTATTTAATTATATTTATTAATCGGTAATGTTTTTAAAATGTTTAAAATTTATATAATTAATTAATTTAAATTTATTTTCCTGTATTTACATTAATTTTGTCCACGTTTACAACCAATATAACTAATATTACAAAGTATTAATTATTATTTTTGGTTTTTAAAAATCTTAGACTATTTTTATATTTAATGATTAATATTTATTCCATTTTATTTATTAATTTTAAATATTTTTATAATTTTTGAAATTTATACAATTAATCCATTTAAATTAATTGGATTCTTATTTATGTCATCTTGGTATGTTTTTACAGTTCATATAGTTAATCATATGAGCACTTTAGTTCATTTTTTTATTTACTAAATTTTAGTTATTTATTTATTTATTATTTTTGTTAATAATATTTATTAATTTTTAATATTTTTTTTTATTTTTTTATTTTTTGAAATCTAATCATTTTTTTATATTTATTTATACATATTAATTATTTTTGTTATAATATTTTCATTATTTATTCATCAACATTAAAATATATATCCAATTATAATTTTTTTAATAATATGTATAATTAATAAAACATATGATTTTTTTGAATATCTTTGAAGTCGCTCCTTGTTTAATTGTTAATTTCACTTATTTTGGAAAATTTTCATTTATAATTATATAATATTTAATAATAAAAAATATTTTTAATAGATATCTATAATTTATTGATATTTAATATATGTTTTGTTCAATATCATTGTATTTTATTTATGAAAGAACATCCATTATTTGTGTTAAAATGTGCTAATAAAACATAACTTTATCATCTCTATAATAAAACACTAATAATGATAGTTTATATTAGAAAAAAAAATTCACTTAAAGTTATACCTTTATCAGTGATGAAAAAATCAATGATAATGATATGTTTTATCAGATAATATTATTTTAACCCTGATAAAACACATCTTTATCCACAATTTTTGTAAAGTGCTGATAAATCCCTCCCTGATCATATAAATTCAACCCTAACTAAAATATTTCATAATTTCATTCATGCTCTCATAAATGTCGACCTATTCTACTACTCCCCCATAAAATTCTCAGATGAATTTATCCCCTTAAAACACAATGTTTGTGAGTATTTATACTCCTCTTTGATTAATCTAACACTAAAATATATGCATTCTTATCACCATTTCTCTATTTAATCCCATATTTAATCGATCCTCAAACATTATATATATATATATATTTCATTTAAAATTGATTAATTTTATTAGCAATGACACAACACGAATGATACTATAATTATGTAATAAAAATTCCACAGAATCCTTTTTTAACTTCCTTAACAAATCATTTGGTAGTGGTAATTTGGGGAGAATGGAAATGAAATGGGGTAATTAAAACTAATTTCCACTATTTTCTGAGGGTTTTTGTGTAGAGAGTTATGCTCTTAGGAGAAATCTAGTGAAATTAGTTCCTCCATGATTAAATATTTCATATCACCCCAAAATCTTGGAATCATGGATTGAAAAAAATGAAAAAATCCTATTTTTTATGATTTCCTATATTACACCAATTGATATTTTATTTTATTGAACATTTACCCTTATCCCACACATAATTTATTTAAAAAATATATATTTATCATTAATCATAAATTTTTGATGTGTCGATCATTATTTTCATTGTGTTCTTGTTGTTGTACAGACCTTCAGTAATTCTAATCACCATTGTATTTCAGTAATTCAACATTTAGATTATTTTTTTCCTATTTACTTTATAAGATAATCTTGTTCATAAATACCCACAATTTTATTCAATAATCCCAAATTAAATTTATGATTTTTTAATCATTTGGTTCTCTAGAAGAAGCGATTAGTGCATATCATTGTTTTCATCATCTGAAAGAGATAAACATCACGTACTACAATAACATTCAATGAAACTCCACCTTTCCCACATGTAACAAGTGAATAAATGAATAAATATAAAATCCTCATATTTTTTTATTTCAATCACTCAATTCATTTTTGGATCATGTTAATCTATTTAATAATACTAGATATTGATGAATAAACCATATATGTGATCCTTTTTTGAAAATTTATCACATTAATTTCATGGAACTCATGAGAAAATGATTTTGAGGTTGAGAGGACCATTTTCAAACTAAATGAATTCTACCCACTTATCATTCATTGTGATTATTTCAAATTATAAATACTTTTTTGTTTTTCAATACACAGATGGTCATCTCATCCAAGTTCTAGGTGTGATTCATGTTACTAGGGTTTAAAATAAAATAATTATACAAATTTTCTTATATTACTAAGAATAAAATATCAAATTTTTTTATATATTCTTTCTCTATGAACATATATGATAGGTAATTTTCAACACAAACTGATAACCTCATACTCAAAAAAAAATCATCTTATAAGAATGATAAAACATTTAGTGCACGTAACAAAAATATATAGATCATTATAATGTAGGATAACTCACCAAAATTTTCATTTATACTACCCTTGTTCTATAAATGTGAACATGTAATATTTTCTTATCCATACCAACTCTATTGACGATTATATCCACATTCATTTCATCATCGGTTCCATGTATATTGTAATTTGGTTTTATATGTTTCACGAAACCCCCAGACTGAGACTTCTAGGTCACAGGATTAAAATTAAATATTTTTTTTTTTAAATTTTGGGTTCTAAACACCTTGTGATTGAGACAAATAATCATTTTCATATTCTAAAAAAAGATCATTTTTGGCTATTAAGAATCCTACCACTAAAACACCACCCGACATGCCATGTACCATGTAATGAAATGAAAAAATATCAACTCCACCCAATTGATATACTCACACATAGAAAATTTATAGAAACCATCCTTGATATATATGTTTTAAATAGATGAAATTTTATTTATATCTATTTATAAATTTATATAAATTAGCCTTTCCATTCCTTGAATGATTTTCAACACTATAAACTAATTTCTATATGTATCAATCTACTGTTACTATTTTTGAACAATGGATTAATGTTTCTTAAATGATACATTAGTAATGAAAATTTAATGGTTATAAGATCATGCCTTTTTGAATTTATTTATTTTTATAAATATTAATGTATATCAACCAAATAGGATGGATATGAATCTATAATAGATGTATTTAACCACATGAAAAAGAGTATTAGGAAGGGGTGAATGAGTTAATAATGTGTGGAAAAGATATTCAATTTGATCATTCTCAAATCCCTTATTAATGTTTATACTATTTTCATTCAAGAATAATTAGACTAGAGGAGTTGAAAAAACACTAAATATTTCCTAGAATAAATTAATGTTATAAATGATGGACAAAATAGGAGAAAAGACTAAATGTAGATATTGAAAAAATAGCACTATGTCTTTTGGATCTTCTGATGTAATTTCATGTGTGAAAAATGATGAATACTATATTGATATATGATTATGATGGTTAATGATTATGAAGATCACATAGAGGAAATAAAAATTACTATTTAATAATAGCATAATGATTTTCAGAAATTATTTAAATTGGAAAATATTTTTGAAAGGATGAAATTTTTTCTAGTTGTACTAAATATACATCATTATTATCTATAATGAAGATATATAATACGAAATATTAAAAAAATATCATGAAACACATTTTAATAAACTAATTTATTTGTTAAATGAAATGATCCCATAAGATAATGAGCTTCCTTCCCAAACATACAAAGAACAAAGAATGATTTATTCAATGGGTATGATTTCTGAATGAATACATACATGTCCTAATCATTGTATAATTTTTCACATGGACCATGAATGACCTAAAATTTTCAGAAATCATAGATTTTATTAATATAAGAATAATTAATTGGGCTATATAAAATTTTTATGTAACATTCCAATAATTCCAAGGATTAGACTCAAAAAATAAAGTGGGGAGGGTACAAAAAATTTAATTGGAATCTATATACATTAAATAAATATGGGAAACTATATCAACTGAAATACCCTCATTAGTGGATAAAAATAGATCATGAGTATCTTTATTTTGAAAATGAGATGATAAACCTTCATCTTGAAATATTTTGAGATGGAGGGAATAAATTTATATTTAAATGTGGAAGTGATAGTAGATGGTTGGTTTTGTTTGTAAATTGTAACATTCCACTGTGTTTATGCATGAAATGAAAAAAATGTTAATTTATCCCTACTTATATGAGGACTAAAAGAACTAGGTAATGATAGTTATATTTACTTTTCTATATTAATTAATGATTTGAAATTATTTTGGTCTTCAGGTGTTACGTTGTATAATTCTTACAAAAATAAATATTTCATGATAAGAGACATTATTTTTAGGATGATAAATGACATTTCGTATTATAAAAATTTGTCTAGATATATAATTTTAGGATCTCAAGGGTGTCCCATTTTTGAATAAGCTACACAATTTTTTACGTTGAAATTCATTGATGATTTTATTATAGTGCATAATTGATTTCATCCATAGTGATATAAATAACGATCTTATAATAAATCCTTCATTGGGTTCTTATAAGGTACAAAATTTCCACCACTAATAGTTAATTAATTATTTGAGAAATTAATAAAGTAGACACTAATTTTGGTCAACATTATTTGAAAAACATTAGAACAATTGATTGGAAAATGAGATTAGTTGTTTTGAATTTCCATAATAGAATATCTTGTATGTCTATAATTTTCATGATGTTATTTATGTCGAAAAAAAAATGTGAAAATGTCATTGACTCATTACAAATTGTATCCGAAAAACAATGTATGGAATTAAGTCTTGGAAGGAGATGATTTCACTAAGGATATGGGAAGAGTTGTCACTAGTTAAGGGTAATGTTGGAATTTTCTTCCTCAAATTTATTACAGACATTAAAAAAAGTGAGATAGAAATTTTGAAACTTCTTAAATGATGTAAAGGTTTGAGAGGGGTTTTAATAAAATACAAAAAAATCATTTCAATGACTAATATAATGTAAAATGGGTTGAAATCACATTACTATCATGTTTTTAACCATGATAAATTGACATTATCTCGATGTTTCAATTCACCCAAAAAATTTCATCATACATTAATCATGATCAGATTCTTTTATAATGTTATATGTCACAAATTTACAGACCTAAATTTTTATCCAACTATGTTATGGGAAATTGTTTTCATATTATTTGAACCAGAGATGTTCTACCCATTATCATTATTTTATATTAAATTTGACTTGATATTTCACTTGAATAAATATATTCAACTATGTGTCCCCATAATTTACATATTGATGTTCCCCATTGAATGCTATATAGTGTTTTTAAAATGGAATATAAAAAACTGAATTTGGGAAGATAGTTCTATTATAGAGTTATATGTTGTTAGCGAAGCAGTTGAATTATATAACTAACTGTAATAAGTGTAAATCTCTAGTATATCAATATTTTGATCACATTGGGAGGCTTTTGGGTGAAATTTTTTTAAGAATAGATTTTCTAACAATTATTATTATAAAGAAGGAACAATATCACTTTTGGTTTTTTCATAAATACTTAAGGTTTTTTCCACTTGTTGAATCCCATAATGTAATACTCTGGAATTTTAATCAATTATGTGTTGAATTATAGATATAAAATAAACACTATCAATATTTTATATGATGGTTCTTATAAAATATTTTTAAGGAGTCGACTGTAAATCTTAATTCAATTTCAAAATGACATTAATGGCTAGCCAGAGGACCATGTGTGTGTGTATTATCTTATAATTGTTATGTAATTAATTTTTATAAATTCTACACAAATGGACCAAATGAATATAGTTCCATGAAAAATAGAGGAGTTACACTTATGGATATAGGGATTCTTGTATCTGGTACAATGGAAAAAATCTAATTTTTGAGAATATGTTATACGTTGGTATAAATTTTTTTTTGGGATTTTGATTATAGATCATTACTTGTGTCTATTTTTCATTTTAATTGGGTGGAGAAAAGAATTTTAGTTAGGATAATGAATTGGGTGAAATTGGATTTTATTAAGGGTTAAAAGAAAATGTCTTTATAAAGTAATAACATGTAGTACTTGTGTTTTATGTTCTAGATCATGTAAATCTAAAGATGTTCCATTTTTTGTTTTTGATCAAAACCACTGAATGGTCAGATGTCAATTAAAATTAAAATTAACCTTTTTTTCAGGTGTTATAGTCAATTTTACAGTTGAAATAATTTAGATGGGGTATTTTATGTCAGGGGAGAACTAAATGATGGGATTTTGATACTTTATAGATGGGGTAATATCCCTTCAACCTAGAAAAAAGTGTATTAAATAATATAGTTATATTTTTTTAATAGACATTATGTTACCTAATATTATTATATGTTCAGTACTATATTTATGTAATATAAATTAAATGTTCAAACACTCAGGACGATAATGAATTTTTCACTTGTTGATGCTCCCAATCATGAAGAACAATAGGTTTCCCAATATTCAGTTTCTCCCAATGCATATGGAGAGTAAGGTTTTACACATGCGGACACAACCAATATAAAAGAACAATATATAAATTTTGTTGAAGCCGGGAAAAAGTTTATGATATATAATCTTTATCCAAAAAATAATATTTCTATATAATTACATTTAAAAAAAATTAATGTCTAGAAATAAATGCATTAAATTTAAGGTTGTATAGATTGTAAACAAAAAGCCTATTAATAAAAATAAGTCTGTGTTTAGTATTTACACTGGGCTGACTAATTTTATGAACATGCCTATTGATATAGATTCATGGAACAAAGTTGATCCCATTTTTAAGATAATAATTTTATATAAGATTTTAGTAACATTATGTTATATTATATTTATTTTAATAAAAATAATGAAATATTGATATACTATTTATTTTCACTTAAAAGAAGACTTTATAGTAAATAGATATCGAATGAAATTTGTATAAATGATTTATAGAAATAATTATAATGGATTTTAGAAAATTCATACTAATTATCATCTCAAAGATGCTAAAGGGAAAATATACCCTCCTCCACCATATATGTATTCAGAAATGATAATCAAAAAAAATGTGGAACTTGTTTTTTGGTCATCATGAGGCAAAAAAAATCAGCTAATTTTGATTGGTAATACATTGCTTGATATTACATTTATTAATAACTTTGATTAGAAATAGTTAATTTTTGAAACAACCACATAGTTAGTAAAATAGTAAATGTGTAGAAAAACCAATGTACCACTACTTTATGAAAATGATTGGTATGATTCACTTGAAAAAATTATATTTATTTTAAATAAGTGGTAATACATTAATGTGACATGAAATAACATCATAATTTTTTTCCTTCATTTATATACATATTCATGAATAAAAATATAAATCCACTTCCATCCCATGTCATGTGCTAAAGAAGGAGGAATGTGTAACTAAAATGGGATAATAACAGATGAAAGTACATTAAATGTATAAGATGCATGTGTAAATATAATATAATAAAATTTACATTAAATATATATTATATAATAATGATTATTTTTTTATCTTTTTATCCACCATAGACACTTGAATCATCATTAAATATAACCGATGAAGGACTAATCTATGTGCTATTGATGTGGGAAGAACAATATGGTCATTTTAATTGTCCGGGTTTTGGGTTTTCACCCTAAATATATGTTGAGAAAATAAATGAATGAAGTAGTGATGATTAAAACCTGGAAGAGATATAGGAACAATTAGTTTCTATATATGAAAACAATAATTTTCTTTCGGATTTTTGGGAAAATTTTTTGCGAAGGAGTCAAAGAAAAGACTAACACAAAAACAACAAATATATAAAGAATCTCTCACCCCCATTAGCATTGAGGTTACCGATTCCACTCAAATCACTTCCTTATAACAGGCAATCAATTTTTTCATAATCATTTCACAAAAATGTGAATGAGGAAGACACAACTACCATTACTATATTGGTATTCTATAGGTGGATATGGATTGGGATTTATATTTATTAATACTCACCTGTCAACATGTAATGAGGGGTAAAATGTACAATATATAGGTAGATATTAAAAACAACAAAAAACTTCAAATAGGTAATGTGATAGTGGTAATTCCTGTAGCTTACATGCTAAGCACCAAGTAGTATTTTACACATGGTGAAAAAGATATTCATATAGCTAATATTTCTATTAGAATATTTTTTATCATGGTTATTTGATCATGTAAAAATATTTGTCAACAAGGATGTATTTAGTCACAATTTTTATGCATTTTCATTATCAATTAATAAAAAATTTATAACCTGATTAATGTTATTACCAATGGTGAATGGGATGTTGTGAAATGGATGGTCAAATAAAAACAATTTAATGGACCAACCAGGAAAAAATCTATATTTAGTACCATTACCCATACTATTGAACACCCTAATTCAGTATCAATAATATTTCATGATGATACAACCTTACAATGTGATGGCATGACCATAATTTATTTTAAAGAACAAATTTATAGAGAGGCCACTAAAGAATATCTTTTTCCTAAGAATGAAAATGAAATTATCAAGCATGAATGGTTATATTTACCGACTGTAAATCTATAAATGAGGTATGTTTTCATAATTTGTTTTCTAATAGCACATCTCTATGTTAATTATTACTAACTACTATTCATATTTTTTTGTTGGGGTATATATAAATACTATTTGAAGGGATATCCTTGTGAATAATAAATTTGACTCATTACTCCTCCATTCGCTTTCATAGAACAATTACCATTATAAAAAAAGGAATATGATATAATTGTATAAAAAATGGAAAATATGTTGGAAATAAAACATAAAGATGACAAAATCGTCTTAATACCCATGATAGAGGGGTAACAACTTACAATTTTATCAAATGAAATATATATCAATCCCTTTTATTACTTAATACTTTTATTGTAGTATTGGAATCTTTCTGTAATCAATTTAGATACTCAACAGATATATTTCATATATTCTATGGACAGATACCCAACAAACTAACCACACATGATGAAATTTATCAATTTTTAATACACCACATAAAACCTTTTACAAATTATCATCATGTAATACGTTTTATATTATGTTTTAATGAAGCTTTTATTATGATTAGGTGGTCTTTAAATATCATCAAAATCATATCCCAAGGAAATTTGATGATGAAAAAAATATTATCATCTTTAAAATGTGTATATTATTAGGGTATATATAATAAGGCTTCACTATCCAATAATATATAAAAAATTAATTATTTTTGATAATGTTTTTAAATACCTAAAATAAACTAATAGAAAATATTATAGTTATTATGTTATAAAATTTAAAAACAATATCATATTCCATAAAAGAAAAAATCAATAAATTTGTATATATTAATATAATTATAATTTAACTTAAAATCCTTGTAAAAATAAATTTGGGTATTTTTCTATAGTAACAAAAGGACTATCAATAGTCCTCATATTAAAAAGAATAAATAAGTTTTTTGAGAAATAAATGGGAAGAATAAATAGTTTCAGTTTGTATTCTAACAACTTGACGTGGTGAATTTATTTTACTTATTTAGATATTTTTTTCATTATTTTTTTATATTATTATTAAATTTTTATTATCAATTTTATTAGACAATTATTTTTTTATCATTCATAGAGATCCTAGATAAATAAATTCTACTGTAAGTTTTTTTCAATAATCATTTTATTCTCTATTAAAACCACAAAATAGGATGGACAAACAATTATAAATGATATCATTAACAAGGATGGTAAAATCATGTACTTTGATCTTGAACTCAACAAGGATTATTTACTCATGATTATGCTCTTTTATTTATTATTCTATAATGTATTCAACATTCTTGGATATCAAACAGTAATATTTTTAGATATGCCCAATGTTGAATTCGTTATAGAATATAAAATAAATGGTGTGATGTGTAAGAATCATCCATGTCTCAATGTATTACACTGTATACCCACTATGACCTGATATTTATGTTTTTAGTTTAAAAATGACATTTTAGTTTAAAAATATTGTTAAAAAATCAAAACAGAGAAAGTGAAATCATATTTTGGCGATAATTTAGGAAAATAATATATATGTAATTTGTTATGTGTATCAATCAGCCACTCTTCAATATAATACAAAATTTTATCAATAATAATCAATTTATATGTTTATGTTTTAAAAATTAAACATTAGATTAAAACACACATCACATGATCAAAACTAAGAAAAAATCTGTATATTGTTTTGATACATCACAAATTTTATTTATAACTCATATTTTACATGTAGAAATAAAATACACCTCAATCTAATCCACTATGTGACCTATAGAAATCAAATTTTATGCATTGAATTTATAAATTACATTTTATTAAAAATATATTTCACTCACTGAAATCCTAGAAAAACACTCTTATTGTCTTAATTATTTAGGTCAATGATACTGAATCATTTTTGACAGGTTGCAGTAAATCATACATCCATATGACACATAGTGTGTCGATCGTGACACAATGTGAATGTTATTTTTCTATTTGAAATTATATATTAAATCATTAATCACATTCTAAAAACAAGGTAATAAAATTAATATTTTTTGATACTATTGGAAAATAATCAATATGACATTTGTAATGACTAGGAATTATCCCCACCTTGATTTGATATAAGATGTTCCCAATATAACTCCATGTGTAATCTATATGTTTAAAATTTAAATTTGATTTCAAAACATGTCCCACTCATTGAAATATCGGAAAACAAACTAGGATCATACTTATACATCAAGAAATGATTTAGAAGTAATTTTTGATGTAATGAAATCAGTTCCACAAAAAACAACACATGATGGGAATGGTGTGACAATAATTGTGTGTTGTTTGTTTATTTATTCATTTTTATAAAAAAGCATTTCATATAGAAAATAATGTGAAAACATATTCAGATTGTTTTGAATATTTTAGACTGAATGGCTATTTGGTGTCGTAAACTATTTATGGGTTTCAAAAGAGTTTAAAATTTTATAAAAACAAGAAAACATAAATATAATATTTGGTACCTATAATTTTATATTCTCTAAACCACAAGGATGATCTACATGATCAAAATAATTTCAAGGAATATAAAATTTAGTAGAGTGGTTTTTTACAGAGAGAGAAAGATTATAGAAAATGGGTTTGAATTTATTGAAAGAATGAATCCAGGTTTAATTATTTTTAGGTTTGGGTGATTGTGATTCAGTTGATTCTCGGTTCATTGAAATTTATTCTCATAAATAAGTCGTTAGGGATCCTTCTTAATTATACCCTATACTAATCATATAATGGAACTATTGGAATGGTCATATTCTATGTTACATTACAAAACCAATAGGCCTAAAACCTTATTTAATAATAACCTTCATATATTTCAAAATTGTCATAAAAAATAGAGAAATTAATTTATCTACTAAAATGAAATCTCCTAAGATTGAAAATAATGATAATCAAATATGGATATATGAATAATTGGAATTTAGAAATAGAGTTTCTGAAAATCCAAAACACGAAAATAAAAGAGAAATAATCCCCTAAAAATATTCCCCTTAAGATAACATCCCCCAAAATGGAAATAATTATTCACTCAAGATAAACATGATGAGAATGAAAATAATGTATTCTCAAAGGAGAAATTAAGGGAAGAATAACTACATTAGGGATTTGTGGTCACTAACCTATCATCTCGAAGTATCTCTAATGTCTAGCCTCTTCTTGTGTGGCATATAGGCTCAATAAATAGTCCTCTATTGGAATGAACCCTCTTATATTCATATAAAAATATTATCTTTTCTGATAGTTTAAAGGCATGAATGTGTTAAATGTACTCAAATATTCAGCATCGAAATTTAAAAACTCTATTATGTAACAATAATCTCACCAAATGAATAATACAAAAATAAATTAAAAAATTTAGTGGATCGATTAGGTGGTTATTTTTATTATGCATCTCTACCTTGATCCCATAAATCAAACTTACGAAAATAACTGAGTTCAAGGTGTTAAAATTCCTTTCTCCAGGGTCTTTAATATGCTCTTATTTTATGTGATTTTGTATAATGGCCTTAATATTTAGGTATTACACTATTCCACCTCTTTTTACAAGAAAAAGTTTCTTTTAGCTCCAATATTCAAATCTTTTTTCCTTTTTTTCATATTCTTGTTTTATCCTACCATAAAATAGAAAAAAAGTTATACAGTTCACAAAATTGAAATTATATCAATTAAATTATGTAAATAAATGTATTAAAACACCATAAAACATAATCATGAAATTAATATATCATGTAAATTAATCTATATTTAATTTTTTATGTGTATGAATCTACTGAATATAAATCCAAAACATGGAGTTCTTGGTATGAATCAAACTGTATGGTTTTATTTAAAATTGAATTTTTATTTCATAAATCACATCACTTAATCAAAAATAAAAATACTCATTCAAATAATTTTGATAGTTTAACAAAATTATTGATAAGTCATTTCTGATGTCTACAAATTTTCCTCAACTTAATATGTTACATGGTGTTCCCAATATGACTCAATCTGTATGTTATCTGAATAAAATTGCCTATTTAGTTCTTCAATGTATTTGTCCTTAAAAATGAGAAAATGAGGAAATATTTTCTTTATACTATAGTAAAATGATTCATAAGTAATTTGATATTTGATGGAGATTACCACACAAGAAACCAACACATGATGTGACCTATATGACTCGATTTGTATGTTTATAGTTTCATTTTTTATGATTAGAGAAAAATAAATTTGACAAAAAGAAAACCTGGAAAAAACATTCAGACCGTCTTGATACCTTAAGGTTGATATCCTATAGGGTTTTGTAAATTTACTATGTGGCTATAAAAAATACATAAATTATAAGAATTGGGAAACCATACAACACATGATTGGTACTTGGAATGTTTTATTTCCAAACCATCAAGGATAATACACATTCTAAAAATTATTTTATGGAATTAAAAATGAAGTGGAATGGTTTTTTTGAGATATATATATATGAGGGAATATTTGGTTTCCAATCAATGTATGATGTGTGTTATGTGAAGTTATATTCAATTTTGTGTTCAATGGATTGAATTAATATTGGGTTTATTTGTGTTTGATGACAGAATTCGATCTATAGAGGTCCTTTGTTTGTGTGACAATCACTAATCCTAAAACCACACAATTGGAACGATCATCTACTAAGATCAATCGAAGAAATACGAAACCTAAAAACTTATTTAATTATAATTGACATAAATTTCCTAATGCTTGTAATTCCCTAAAAATCTAAAGTATGAACATTATATTCAATAAAATGTATTACATGCAACAACAAGGGCATAAGGGAATATAATATACCGAGGATTAATAATATATTTAATATTTCGAAAAAACAATATATTTTATAGTATGAAATGCATGTGACACTGAGTTATCAGACGTCACATGTTACAACAATTTTCATTAATGGCTTGCGTTACATTCAAGATTGTGTTTTACCAATAAATAATATTTTATAAAAATATTGTTATCTAATATAATTAGATTTATCCTAGTCATTAAATTAGATTTAATTAATAGTATTACCTATCATATAAAATTATATATTTAAACCAATATATAAATAATTCATTATTTACAGATTAATTATAAATAGATATAATAACCAATTGAATATAAAAATAATATTTTTATAGAAAAATAAGTTTTATGCTTACAAAGATTCTTTATCAAAATAAATTAAATTAATTAAAATTTAGGAGTGATATTAATATAATATATATAATTTCAATCAAATATTTTTTATCTTAATCCAATAGATTTGATTGACATAAGATAAGAAATAACCTAATTTTACTAATATATTAATGAATTTTTATTAGGGCACTTTTAGCAACTATTAAGGGAGAACCTATTTTGAATATAATATTTATTACTTTCAAAATTATTATATATAAAAATAATCTTAATTTTTTAAATTCAAACATAAAAATTTGGTTAGGGTGTATTTTTTCAATGATTCATTTTTCAATGAATAGTGAAAATAGTGAATTTATTTCAAAACATATTTTCCATCAAATTTTTATATAAGGTTTAACCAAATATTAAATTGGTTTGAAAGTTAAAAAAGATTATTTTTTTATCAATTAATCCAATTTAGTTCATATTAATCCATTTCCATTTGAAATCGACTATAAAAACATAACAATATATCAACTGTTTTTTACATTAAAAACATACATTGTCATCCGGTCTATGAGATTTAATTTAAATTAATTTATTATACTAATAAGGTTTAAATTTTTATAAATTGATTATATATTTTAAATAATGATAATAATTTATATTTATAATTATATTTAAATTAGTTTATGAGAAAAAAATATTATTGAATGCAATTAAAATTAATTACAGCGATTAATGTGAAATTAGGCTTAAATGGGAATAAACCATAATATAAAGGGCCAAAATGACCTATAAACTTATAAAAAATGAATAGGAAAGATATATTTAGAACCTATAATAACATTACAAAAATATAGACCATTATTATATCCACTTTAAAAGGGAAAAATGTATGTGGAATTCTATTTCCAAAAATTTACAAGCGTACCACTCCTCCTCCACTATAAAAAAGCATCACCTCCTCCAACTTCCCCACACCTATCAAGCCAATTTTGATCAAAAAATATCTACAAATATATATTTAAAAAATAATTCCCCTTAACCTAAAATCCAGTCATTTGTTAGAAATCCATTCAAGGAATCCCTTTGGTTCAAAAGAAAAGAGATTACACATTTAAGAGGTAACATTATTCCTTAAGATCTTTAGTTTATTTTCCATTCTCCAACAACTAAAAGATTATAATTCCATGGTTATGTAGAAAAATTTATCCTAAATAATATATGATGTTTTTATTCAAATTATTCAACCTATAATCACACATAATTCTATCTATTAGGTATCAAACATACTATTTATGTTAACAGAAAACTACCGCCTCCCGAAACAATGATTTTTAATTCTTCCTTTATTGCATATCATGGTCATTGTCATCATGGAAACAACAATTATATATTATATATATTTTTATTATTATATTTTTATTAATATTTAATTATTTTATAAAACCTACACTTATACATTACATTCTGTGTAAATATGATAACATCTTTTGCAGAAGTGTTGACTACCACTTCATAAAAGCGATGACATTCATTTACACGATAAATGAAATGCATAAAAGATGATTTTAATTAAATATATTGTACAATGAAAAAATATATATGAAATTAATTACATAATTACCATTCTATAAATATAATATATATATATATATATATCAATTTCATTATTACCATTCCACATAAAAAAAGTTATAATGTCAGATGTGGATGTGTGGACTACCCCCTCCTCGACATAATGTGATTCCAGTTAAATCACTATAATTATGTATATAAGGAAATATAATTATATTAAATGGTATTTATTATATAATGTATAAATTTAACAATTATTTAATGATTATAATTCTCAATATTCCATAAATTTACAGATTTTACCATAGTTAACTTAAGAATGTTGTCTTTGCCAAATAAATTGAATTAGGTAAAAACACCTAATGTAAACATAATTGATTACATATTTTAATAAAACATGGTAATATGTGAAAAAAAAAGTTATTATAAACATGAAAAATTTTCTAAATAAATTAAATAATTAAAAATTGTTTTTTATTCAGTAATATAAAGACACACAATACAAACTGGACAAAAGGTAAGAGATTTTAATCAATATTTTTTACATCCGTGAAATAAATGTAATTTTCCCCATTTAATAATTTTTTATGGTGTATGTACTTAAAAGTTTGATATATTTTATCATTAATTATTTTCTCATCATGGAATTTTAAACATTAATTTAATATTATTTCATCATCAGTATTTTGATTATAAATTTTTCAATGTTTTATGGGACACATTGGAATGTTTAATGGTTAATTTCATAATGAATAATTTTAATGATGCTTCACTTCCATTCAAGGAATTCATATATCAAACATGTTCCCAAATACCTTTAATTATATTCACATATGGTTATTTATGTCCATTTTTAAGTTTCAGTAATATTTACCCACTCAATGTTACTCAAAATTCTATAAAAAATGATTCTAAGAGATCCCTAATTCATTTCACTTTTTAATCGAAGAACCTATTTTCTTCAAATCCCTTATTTTCATAAAATTTTTTCAAAGAAATCTACTTTTTTTCTTTTCTAAAAACGAATTTTTTTACATTTGTTTCATGAAAAAGTAATGTTCTTTTACCTCATAAAACAAGTATACATTTACTCACCATCATTTATTTGTTTTTTTCATGTTTAAAACATAAATTTTTAAATAAGTTGTTTTTGAAATTGACATTCAACGAAAATTCATCTCAAAAGGTTTTTCAAAACCAAAGGATGTTTTCCTCAATAATTATTTTAAAAGTTATTTTAATAGTATTTATATTCGTCAATGAAAAAACACTGTATTTTTACTCCAAATCAGATATTTTTTATTAATACCATCCTTAATATTTCTATAAATGGTATATGATAGATTTGGATAAGGTTGTTCTTCACATTCAATTACTTTATTCCTTTTTCTCCCCATGGAATATCTAATTTCTTATGATCATTTGACATTGAATTTACCCTAAATATCAATACCATTTTTCATGGATATTATTCTTAGCAGAATCAACATCAATTTTCCATAATGTTGTAAATTTTATATTTATTTTATTATTTGGTGAAATATGGACAAATATGTATCATTTATTCAATATGGATATTTGACAATGGATATTCTCTATTCTATTTGAGGCATGTTTTGGATTGGTAGGACACATGTTGGGTACCGATTAAGGTAATCACTATATGTTTTGGACTGGATAATGAAAAAAAATTAATGCATCATGAGTATCATGGGAAAACATTATATTGGACCAAAACCATCGCATTTGAAACCAACATATTTTAAATTGTCTTGTGGAAGGTATTGATAGTTAATTTAATGTTGAAAAAACCAAATCCATTTTGTTCCCATTATGTTAAAAACCAACTTTTAAAAGGTTTTAATGGTAATGGTTTCATATACCTAGGAAACATGGATTGTAATTATTAAAATATTTCATCATTTGGTTTCAGTTATTATTTATCCATAAGATCATGCATTGATATATCAATGGATACATTTCATTTTCAGTTCCTTGATTAAATGCAATGTTTTTAGTTTCTTTCATTTCCTTATTTATTTTTATTTATACAGTTATTTTAATTAAATGTGTTATTATATTTTTACCTTTCCATGTTGATTAATTGTAATTAGCTAATTATTTCTTCCACATTTCATCTCTTTAATGGGAATTTGATCTCATCCTTATTAATATTCCTTTCTCCAGGTTATGAAGAGGAAACCTTTGAATATTCTTTCAAAGATGCAGTTTATCTATTTTTATTATGTATCATGTTTTTATTTATTTTTTCTCAATGTATTATCAGAATCATTTATACAATATTGCATTACAGGGATGCTAAAATGTCTATTCCTTTGGGATTGGATTCCTTGGAATCATGAAAATGTAATAAAATAATTAAAAAAATATAGGATTCTATGTTTGGGGAATTGAAATGCTCATAAAAAAGTAAGGAAATTAATTGATACAAGGAAATGAAATCTTATTAGATAATTATTATCCCTCATAATGTGTGTTCTGGTTAGAAATCACTATTTACGAATTGTTTCAAATGGTTTTTTTGTAACTTGATACACTAGACGGTTCTGTATCCAAGGGGTCCTTTTTTCTAAAGGTAGGTTCCCATTAAATGTTTTAGCTGATGATTCTTAAAAACTCACATTGTTTGATAGTATGGGAGGTCAGGCTCATCAAAACCTTGGGGGGTGGGGAATTGTTTTTACCCTACGGATTTCTTATAGATTTATGTTATATTCTTGAATCCTTTTATAAATCCTTTTAATAATATAGATTACCCTATATTTAATAGACAATTATTAACATGTATAGATATAAAAATCATCTATATGTATATGAGGTACTTCATCAATGAAGATATTAGTATGTATCATAGGTTCTCCATCAATGGTATCCTGTCATATAATGAAAATATATTCTTTTGTTGTTATCATGACGATGATGGATTTCTAGCCACACAGTTGGGATCTTTTGTGTTTATTTTTATCTAGGTAGACTAAGGTTATAATGGCTTTTATCATCAATCAAGGGAGATGGAAGTTGTTTGATGTTTCAGATCAAACCAATATGACTGGTTTCCTAAAAAGCCTCATGAATGGAATCAGAACCCACATTATTCAATAATGTTCATTGGGGAAGAATGTACATTTTAATGTCATGGGATAATGAAAAACTGTATAGTTTAGTTTTATGCGGCGATGAAGTCTAGGAGGATGGTTCATATTCATAGTATGGTGTGGAAACTGTGCCTATTCTACCCAAGGAACATAGAAGGGATATGAATTTCTTTTTTTGAATTTAGACCCTATAGGATTTTTTTACAAGAGAGAACATGTTAGATTTGGGGTTCTGGTTTTGGACCTCATGGGGGCTTCCAACATATCTCATTCAGATGGGAATCAAAGAATGAGTAGTTTGGTAGTGTCTCATAGGGGAGTATGGCCCATTGAGTATATTATGTTAGGGCTTATTCATTAAGAGCATTCAAATCTAAAAGGGATGAAGTGGAATTTCATAACTCATGGTTGTATGGGTGCTTAACAATGAGATTAATCTTGACTTGAATTTCTAAATTAAGGTAATTATGATTGGGGCTTACTTCTATGAAGGATTTCCATTGATCTCGGAACTTACGTGGGAATCTTATATATCATATTCATAGTAGGAATAAATTTTCTCAATTTTCAATAGATTTAATGTTTCATTTGGAGGTCATGACGACCGTTAACCCCTATACCCACACGAGACATGCTCGGTGTGATATATAAGACGAGTTAAAAGATCTAACAATCCACACAAATTTTCTTCTTCACTAGTGTTAGGGGAGGATTTTTAAGGAGAAAGAGGTTTAGGATATAACACTCTCCTCTCTTCACATTACCCTCAAGGAGGGAATTAAAGTGAAGGACAGAGACATAGATATTTATAAGACAACAACCTCATACATGAAACTATAGGGGCTTACTCCAGGATGGATTCCCTCATATTGGTTGGGGATAACTATCAAATTGGATAGCTAGTGATATTTGGATGGGTCTTACTCCTATGGATAATTCCCAATAATATTTTATTAGGTATTTACCCAAAGGAGGTTTCCCATTTTATGTTTGGTTAGGGATTACTCCTATAGAGGTTTCCCATTGAAGAGTGGTTAGGGATTAATCTTATATAGGATTCCCATTTAGCATTGGTTTGGTATTATGCCTAAGAAGGATTCCCATTGGGATTTGGTTGTGGCTTACTCCATAAGAGCATTCCAATTATGTTTTTGTTGGGGCTTACTCCTACAGAGGATTCCCATTGAGATTTTGCTAGGTAATACTCTTAAGGAGTATACCCATTGGTTTTTGGTCAGGGATTACTCATAATGAGCTTCTCCATTATGCATTGGTTGGGGATTACACTTATTGAGGATATCCATTATGATTTGGTTAGGGCTCACTCATGTGGAGGATGCCCATGGATCTTTGGATTCTAAAATACTAATTAGAGGATTCCCATTGACCATTGGTTTAGGCGTACAAATAATATGGAATCCCATTGGAGTTTTGGTCAGGGATTACTCTTTTTGAGGATTCCAATTTAATCTTTTCTTCAAGCCTACTCTTAAATAGGATTCCCATTTATATTTGGTTGTGACATACTCCTAAGCAGGATTCCAATTTGATGTTTGTTTGGGGCTTAATCCTAACGAGGATACCTATTGGGATTAGGTTGTGAATAACTCATAAGGAGGATTCCCATTGATCTTTTTTTGGAGAATAATTATAAGGGGGATTCTTATTTAGCCTTTTTTGGGGGCATACTCATAACAAGTATGCCTGCTAAATTTGGTAGGGGATTACTCCTAAGGAGAATTCCCATTGAGCTTTGGTTGTGGTAAAATCATAAATAGTATTACTATTGAGCTTTGGGTGGGGAATACTCCTAAGAAGGATTCAAAATGTTAATTAGTTATTAGATCAATTACATGGCTCTTGTATTTGGTTCAAATGAATGACTCCATTCTTTGGAACTTGTCTGTGTATCGTTTCCTTGACTCATGTAGAGGACATGGGTGAAGGGGTTGAGTGAACCAAGATTGATGGATTATTTGAAATTTTTGTTCATACAAATAATAATCCCAATGGTCTTACTTATAGAAGAATATGAAACCCTTGGAGGTGGAGTTATTCCATGATTGCTATCTGTTCTCGATATCTGCACTAGTAGTCCAACAAAGCATTCCATGCTATATTTCCGGATACATTCAAAATTTTATGCCATCCAAATAAAGATCCCAATGTTAGTATTTATAGTAAAATATGGATACTTGGGTGAGGGAGTTACATCGTGATAGCTGTATATGCTAGCTATCTTTGCTAGTATCGATTTTGGTGACAAATATCCCATTAGATTATTTATTCAACTTTTGAGAGCCATAACCATTGATCCATGAGTCTATTTGGGCTCCACAACCAGTAAAATCATGCTCTCAATGAGATCAATTATTTTTGATATGTTTAATATACCAAATTTTATGAAAAGGTGTAAATAGAATTTTGATTCTTCAACACCTTTTTTCTCTATCTTTGAAATCAAGGGCTTAGTATTCGAGGGGGTTCTATCCACTTATCCCACATTATGGAGTATTCATTTGGAACATGGAAATATAACCTACTTCTTCATCTAGAATAGAGTATAATTTGTACTCAAATGCAAAATTGTTTGTGTAAGTGAGGGTCACATCATTGATTCCTTGAAAAATTATATGAAACACATTTTCCAGAGTGAATAAAATCCCCCCTTAGAATTAGATTTATTCAGAATGAAAATTATCTGGATTTGAGGTAACTATAGGGAACATTTCTCCATTCCATAATCATTTATTTAGTTTTAGATATTTTTAAGTCTTTGGTGGATACATTAATTTTACCATAATCCGTGGGGCCAAGAAAATATATTTTGACTTAAGCTAGGGTTATATGGAAAACCACATAAACATTGGGTCTTTTGTGTAATAACCCTAATTCTTTCCTATGTTTTTTATGAAGGATAATTAGATAGTGAGACTTGTAATTTTCTTAGACCGCATTTTCTGGGGTTTCACACAAAAAACATTATACATTTATTCATTGCTTGATATTTCCTAAACCCCAGATATTACAGGTCAAAGGATCTGAGGCTCAAATTTTATATAGAGTTACCTTTCTGTGTTTTTAATCCAGTGAGTACTATGTCTCTGTTTCAAGGAATTTTAATTCCATGAAATCTAGACTAAAAGATTAGTGTTTTAGGTGAAAAAACATTGACCAAGAATTGTATGATGATAAACCAAATAGGCCTTGATGGCTGGTAATGTTATGATATTATTTATATATTTACAAGGAGAATATTGAGCCTTGTTTTTATGGTTTTTGAATCTAAAATGTGAAATATTGGAATAGAAGAGGACTATCCCGAGAAGGAAGTTACATGTAGTTGAAAAACTCATTAAATGGTGATGTTTTATGAAAGGACAGTTACGGAACACGATTCGTGGTCATGTAGTGGAATAATTAGAATAAAATATTTATTATGTTGGTGAATTACACAATTCCAACTTGGGAGAATACTTCATAGTTAGGAAAAGATGTTATTAGAAATTCTGACATTCTATTTCTCAAGGGTGAAGGAAATTTATGGAGATTCAGATTTCTCTAAATCAAAAGTGGTGGTTTTTCTATGGAAAGATATTTGAAAATAAATTTATCATCTCTATTAGAAGATTTAATGAATGTGAAACCAATCCGAAAATAATTTAGATCAAGTGGATGAGGGTACCTTTTTTGTATGTCTAATTTAAAATGGGATTCCCCTTTTCTAAAAAGTGTGAAAGTAATATGTAGTTTAATGTCTTGAAATTATAGCATTAGTCATGTAGTTTTACATCTTACAGTGAGAAAATTAATTTATGTAGTTTAATTTCATAATACATGTACATTAGGGGGCTATACTTTAAGGAATTTATCATCAATTGAAATGATGATGATTCTCACATTCCTTGTAATATTTATCGAAATGTGTTATCATGTTCATGTATTGGATAAGAGAATTGTAATATCTGGTTGGGAAAATTTAAGATATAAAGAATGGTATAGAATATGGGGCTATAACATTATAGTAGGTCTTAATTTGGGACTTTGTTACCACTAGTTGAAAACCCCATTTAGTGGGCTATGTTATGCAAGTCTAATTACGGAACAAACTTTATAGTGAATAGTGGAATCATTTAGCTGACAATCCTTGAAATTTGTGAGAAATATTTCTGTTGATAAGTATTAAATATTATAAAATATTCTAACAAATAGGTCTATATGAATTTCGACATTATATCATTAAACTATGATGACAATATTTAGAGAATCATATATCCCCATGAATAGAGATTGGATTGTTGGAATAAATCACCTAAACATGGAATGAAAATTTCATTTAATGCTTTTCCAATGGTAGGGGAAGTGTTTTCCCATGTTTGAATGAACCAGGTGAAAAATTTATGTTTTATTATGTTTTAGGTCATATGATTCAAACTGTTTTATAGAATAAATAATAGGGATTTATGGCCTTGCAGACCATGAATTTTCTATCATTCATTGAACATAGGAATGAGAAAATTTTAAAACATAGTCCTAGGGTTTCTCATGCCAAGAGAATGAATATGGGATGTATATGTAGGATAACCAAATAATTATTTAAATAATGGGTCTCAACATATTTGTTTCAATTATCAAACAGATGGAAGAGGATTCTCCGAAGGGAGAAGTTCACACTGGTTGAAAATCCCACTTTGTGGGTTGTTTTATTCATGGAAAACTACAGAACATACTACATAGTCAAACAGTGGTATCCATTTGTCAATAGAATAGTTATATGTGTCTTTATATAGAAGACCAACTGGGGAACTTTACATAACCAAGAAAAAGAGTCCTTGGGTATCATACATTCTGTCATCGAGAGATGAAGAAAGATTACAAAGACACGAAAGTGTAAAGTATTAGGAGTATGGCTTGTTAAAAAAAAGTGATCAAGCATGATGGAAGCATCATGATTGATATTGGTGATGAATTTTGATTCCCATATATATATATATATGAATCATATTAAAAAATGGATTGTCTCCATTTCCTTCATGGGTCCCCAATAACGAGGGGGGACTAAGTGAAAAACATTTACAAATGACACTGTTTGTATGTATCGAAGGGTGTATTTCATCATTTCCCCATTGATGGGAATTGGACATAAGGCCTAGGAATCATTATGTATCTCAATGGGATGAGAATAAAGACACACATAGTTATTAAAAAATACCAAAATTTATCTTCATTTGGTGGGGACATGGGTGGTTCCGATGTGAAAAGTATAATATTGTGGCTGAACCTGTGTGCATGGACCATGAATCAGTATATATCTTGTTAGATAATGAATAAAGATACACATATTTCTTGAGGATATTATGTAGTTTATTATCATATGATAAGTACATATGGTTTTTAATTTATGGTATTTCTTCTAATACCATTGTAACACCAATGTGAATTGATATTCCATACATAAGTAGGGAATCTATTTCAAAAAATATTCTAATATCACATGAGATATTCTCATTATGATAAAAAAAGAGTGGAAAAAGTTTCTTCCACAGTATAAAGGCATCAAAAGTAAAAGATATGTGATTTTAGATTCTGTAGTGGCAGGGATAGGAGGTACAATCTAGGAATCGATATGTATATCATTATGATATGTATAAATCCATATGCAGTTCTTGAAATCCCGTGAATTTTATAATCCAGGAGTGAATACGAGGATAAATTGATGTGAAAAATGGAAATATTTCAGATTGAACTAAGATTAGAAATCCTCGCATTACAACATATCTCATTGAACTGAATATTAAGACTCACGTAGTTCTTGTGAAGGATCCTAATGCAAATTTGATTCATAAACATGGAAAATGGGTTATATATACATTTTTCATGGATGGACCCAGGATAAGAGATATAGAAATCACTACATATCTCATTGAGATGAGGATCAATCCATACATAGTTCTTGAAAAATGACCAATGTACTAAATGATCATTGACAAGGGAAATGGGGATTTGACACTTTCCATAATAATGGTTGGGCTTGAGACATGTGGTCTAGCTTCCACTAAAAATCTCACTATAATGAGAATCTAGTTATATGTCCTGGAAATGTTCCCAATGTAGATATGGTACATAAAAAAGCAAAAGAGACATTTTTCATTATGGTCACGGATGGGAATGAGATTAGGGATCTAAGTGTCACTATATATCTCATTAGGGTGATAATCAATCCACCCATAGTTTTTCAATAGATAGTGATATTTATATTCATGAGATGATGACGTTATCCATGTAGTTTTATATATTGTGGTAAAGACATAATAATTAAGGGGTTTCCAAGGGGACCATATGCCACTATGGTGTGGAAATGATTTTAGTGGGTTTTACACCTGGGATATACAAATATTTGACAGACCACGTGGAGAATAATATCATGTTATTTTTGGAGATCTTAACATCAATTGAGGGGGACATTAACCATGCAGTTTAATGTAAAGCGGTCAGGAAGAATAGTGTATTTCATTAGGTCATTAAAATGGTACCTAATGTTGTATATTTTAATGTCCTTCAATAAGAAATATGAATTCATTCACATTAATTTCATTTGTCATATTGATTATTTATTTCCTTTTATGGTCATGCGATAAAGCTCAACTACACAGTTTAATGTCTTATAGGTTGGACATTTATGGTTCTATGTTGTTTAATGTCCTGTAGATAGGACATATCTATTGTGATTTCATGAAATTGTTTTCTCATTAACCATTCATTTGAAAAAGATGTAATGGCTTCTCAATTAATTGAGACCAATTAACAAGATCAAATGGACTATAATCTATGAATGGGATAAGGTCCCCCCAATTTGGCTCATGTATTGTAGACTTCTTTCTTGGTATGATTGGAGTCCAAAGGGACAACACCAATTATATATGGAGGAATGAAGGGTGGATAAATTTTTAGTTAAAATATTATGTTATCCGATTCTAGTAGACTTCCAGGTGTTGTAAGGTATGCAATCATTTTTTCGTCCAGTCACTCCAATTCATCCAATAGTTTCTGGGATTTTTCATATGTAGATAGATGATCACATATAACACCATACTGCAATGAAAACTAGACCTCAATGGGTTATAATGCTTCTATATGTTATATCAATGTCTATAGGGTTGTGTACATTATATTACTAGTCGAATTCTAGTAATCCCATAAGGAATGAAAGAGCTTCCCATGATACTAATTTTTATCATTTTTCACATTTTCTGGTGTATATTTTATAAGACCTTGTTTAAATCTTCTGTTTGTCCAAAATTCACTGCATGATAGTGGGATTTATGTTTTTATTTGATATCATATTCTTTATATAGCTATTACACCTCTTGAAATTATAAATTTGTTCCATTTTTTGTAAATATTGTATAAGGGACACCAAATCAGGTAATGATGTTAGATTTCATGAAGCCAACAAATCATTTGGTGATGACTTCATTGAGTGGTATTGGATCATCCCATTTGTAAAATAAGTTAGTAGTAGTAAGGATATACTTAAAATATTGGGCCATTGATAGTGGGTAAGGCCCGAAAAAAAACCAATCAACATATTAAAAATGGTCATGTGTATAAGGCTATATGGCGAAACACAAGGGGTTAATGAATGAAGTTTTAATGAACAATTAAAGAAATATATTTTTTGGTGAATTTTAAATTAATTCTTGTTTCATAGTGGGATGGTAATACCCATGACTTCGAATTTGGTTTGAACGATTGTATCCACACTAATGGGAACCACATTCCCAACATGTACTTCATCCATAACATTTTTTGTCTCTTTTAAATTGATACATAGGAGAATATAACCATCGATGCCACAAGTTTTTATGAATTTTAGGTTATTCATACGATTATATAGTGTGAATTTTTCTTATCACCATTATATTTATTTTTTCATATATATATATTGAGATAATTCCATTTTGGATGTAATTCATAATGGATGTCATCCTCCTATTGGTGGGGCCATATGGTTTCAGGGAAAGGACAACTACATTGATCTCCTCTATTGCGACTCAAAAATGGGAATACCATTCTATGATGAGATATAGTGATGAAAATTTATTACCATTTTCCATATGATAATGTCGTGGTAGAATTTTCTAATCCATTTTCTTAAGAATTTTTTGGTCGTGGGATGTGATCCAATGTTGTTTTTTGAGGGGAACCCTGATTTCAAACCTCGGACACTGTCAAATAGTGGGATCAACTATTCTTTTATGATTCTGTAATCCATATTAATGTATTTAATTACCAACTCTATATATCCCTTTACCTCTAGGTGATTTACTAGTATTTAGATCACCAAATCCAGACATCTATTGAGAGACTGATATTAAACATATTTTTTGGTAAAACCTTATGATAAAAAAAAGTATTGTGGTAAAAAATCCATTAATAGGGATATGAGAACGATCCCCAACAGAAATTAGTTGAGATTTGGGCCTTCTATTATTTTCCCCATTGGGATATTGGATGCACCGTCGAAATTAATTTTACATGTTTGAGGGATATCTATAATAGAGAACACCTCTTCTATAAGACCTCAGCCTTAAACCTTACTTAATCTTGAGTTATTACAAGATTACACATTGAGGATCTTTTCGGGTTTAGATTTTTAGAGAATTAGATCATAAAACATGCATTACATTCCACATATAAACAAAGTGGTTACATAAAGATAGTATTCTTCATTCCCATCAATGGAAACATATTTAAAATAAAACATGGATTATTTCTTGACACTTCCTTGACACTATCATCATATCATGTACCTTTCCCTTGACCTGTGAAAAACATTTCAAAAAAACATGGGATGAGCATAAAAAGCTCAGTATGGGTTATAAAAACATGGAAAGGAAACATGAGTTCATATATACATAAGAATGAAATCATACATTACCCATAAAACATAGGCACTTTAACATACCTCATAAAATCATGAATAAATCATAGAAATCATAATACATAAAGGTAACTTGAGGAATTCATAACATTCATACGTAGGGAGTAACCCTCTTGGTTACATTTGGAATACCCATCACAGTATATTCCCTAAATATCTTTGGAGAAACCTTAACGTTTCACTCCTTCGTGTTACCCAATGCATTGGAGAGCTATATCGGGCTCACTCACCCTTATTTTATCACGGAACCACCCGTCTTCATAATAATGCCCAAGAACCATAACATAATCGTATAACATAAAACATGCATAAAGGAAACATAAAATTTCCACATTTCAATCAGAAGATATCAATACAACATAAAAAACATTGTGAAAACCATTTTCAATACCAAAATATAAGAAAAGTAAAACATGGTATTTATTTTTCTTTTAAAAAGATGTTATGACTTGTAGAGGAAGATGAAACTCAAATAATGGTCACGATGGAGGAGAAGTCGTTGTCGCCGCATACGTACGACAAAAACATTCCATTTTGTCGTCTAGTAAACGCTTTGTATAAAAAAAGATTCCTTTTGAATAAATGTAAAAGTCAAAGGGGTTTATACAACGTATAAACGAAGGTTGTGTATAAAACAAAATATGCCTCAATAAAAGGAGATTGAGACGAAGTCCAATACCTTGTATCCGACTTGACCCGACCGTTCTTTAATCTCCTGAATAATAAACTTGAGTTAATCTCTACTTTATTATGAACCTTTTTCATGTTCATTATTCCTTTTTCCTCATGAGTTTTCAACTGTCGTGAAGCATAAGCAATTACCTGATCATTCTGCATTAGGATGCAACCAAGTCCTTTCAATGAAGCATCACTGTATATAACAAACTCACCATTCTGAGAAGGTAGTGCCAAAACTGGAGCATTCACCAATCTTCTTTTCAATTCCTGAAAACAATCATCACATTATTTTGTCCAGATAAACTTAACACCTTTCCGAGTTAGCTTAGTCATTGGACTAGATAACCGTGAAAAATTTCTAACAAACCTTCGGTAATAGACCGCCAAACCAAGGAAGCTACGAATCTCGGTTACATTTGTGGGTCTTGGCCATTCTTCCACAACTTTTGTTTTTGCAGGATCAACAGTTATTCAATCTTTAGAAACAATGTGACCAAGGAAAGAAATTTGTTGCAACCAAAACACACACTTACTGAATTTCCCATACAATTTATTTTTATTTAAGGTTTGCAAGATAACCCTTAAATGTCTTTCATGCTCCTCTTTACTTCTAGAAAACACCAAAATATCATCAATGAAAACCACCACAAACTTATCCAAGAACTCATGGAAAATTCTATTCATTATGTCCATGAATACAGCAGGTGCATTGGTTATCCCAAAAGGCATTACTACAAATTCATAATGGCCATATCTCGTATGGAATGTGGTCTTCGGAATATCTTCCTCCTTTACCTTCAGTTGATGGTACCCCGATCTCAGGTCAATCTTTGAAAAAAACTGAGCTCCCTGGAGCTGATCAAAAGAATCATCGATATGAGGCAAAGGATATTTTTTCTTAACAGTGATATTATTCAAGGCTCTGTAATCAATGAAAAGTCTCATATAACCATCTTTCTTTTTAAAAAATAAAACAGGAGCACCCCATGGTGATGTGCTAGGTCTAATGAAACCTTTCTCTAATAAATCTTGCAATTCCTCCTTCAACTCTAAAAGTTCAATTTGTGTCATTCGATAAGGGGGTTTTGAAATTGGCTTAGCATCAGGAACTAAGTCAACAGTAAACTGAACATCCCGATCTGGTATTATTCCAGGCAACTCATCAGGAAAAACATCAGGATACTCATTTACCACTGGCACATCATTAATCTGAACAGTTCCTTTATTTTCAACGACGTGTGCAAGGTAACATTCATTTCCATATTTTACAATTTTCTCGGACTCTTGATATGTTATCAAAATTAAGGGTTCATTCTTGTAAACAAACTGAAAATCTTTCTGAAAAGAAACCTCTTTAGCTCTACAGTCAAACTTATCATGGTAAATAGAGAGCCAATCCATAACCAGGATAACATCAAACTCTACTAGAGGTAGAACAATAAGGTTTTAAAGTAGGTTCTTTCCACAGATAAGGATAGGAATATTATTATAAATTCTTTTTTCCTCAACATTTCCCCCAGGTGTTTTTACCAAAAGATCAGGAGTCATTTCTTGAGATGGTATTCCCATTTACTAGAAAAGGTTTCAGAGATGAAAGAATTTGTAGACCCTGATTCAAAAAACACACTGGCATAATCTGAAAAAACAAACAATGTACCTGATACAACTTCATTTGATGGCCCGACATCTGCTGAAGTAGTTGCAAAGGATTTCACCAACCCTTTCTTCTTGTAGTCTAACTACTTCCCATCACTCAAGCTATTTGTCGGACACACATTTGCATAGTGACCCATCTCATTGCACTTATAACATTTCACTAACTGTAAATCAAACTTGTTCTTACCTTCACCTTGATCCTTTTCAGTGCAATCACGAGCCTTATGTCCCATCTTACCACATCGGTAGCACTTTCCAGAATTCAGAAGACATTCCCCAGCATGCCTTTTGCCACATTTAGCACAAACTGGAAACTTAGTTCTCTTACTATCATACTTTTTTGAAGAATTCTTACCTTTCTCCTGCCACCTCGGTCTCTTCTTCTGCAGGTTGTTATAGAACACTTGGTCATCGGCAAACTCCATTTCCACCTTCTCAGCACATCGAACAAGATTTTCATAACTTTTAAACTCAAAAGAAACTAATTCCCTTCGATATTTTGGCTTTAATCCTGAGTAAAAATGATTGACTTTACTATCAAGGTCTCGGATAAAATTTGGAGCATACCTTGCCAATCGAGTGAACCTTTATTCATAGGCAGCCACCGAGTCTTCCTCTTTCCTTAATTCCAAGAATTTCTTTTCCATCCTAAGTCAAACATCCTTAGGAAAATACATCACAAGAAACATACCTTTTAATTCATCCCAGTCAAGAGCATCAATCTCATCGGCGTCCCTGATATTTTTAACCATAGACCACCACTGATCTGCTTCACCCTCCAAACGGTAAATAGCAAGACTAACCATCTGATTTTATGAACACCCCATGACATCAAAAATCTTTTCCAGTGCTTTAATCCACCCTTCAGATAGCACAGGGTCAGATGATCCTCTGAATGATGGTGGATGTTACCTCATGAAATGTTCCACAACTATCATGTTCCTCTGTTGTTGATCTGGCTGATCTCATGCATGGATACCACCACCATTTATCGCTTGAGTCAACTGCGCCATTACTGCAACAAACTGTTCAGTTCCAATTCCGACCATTTCAGGATGCTGATTCGGAAGGTTATTTCCTTCTGTATGCCTTCCTAGCACTGCTACCCTATTTCCTCTGCGGAAAACCATTCTAAACAAAAATGTCTTATATGAAGCAACATGGTAATCTTCAAATGCTATATCATTTCAAAGAATTTTTTTTGGAAAATCATTTAATAGAATTCTAACTCCTAAAGTTATCTAAACCGACCTCTGATACCAACTATAAGGCCCCAGCCTTAAACCTTACTTAATCTTGAGTTATCACAAAATTACACATTGAGGATCTTTTCGGGTTTAGAGTTTTAGAGAATTAGATCATAAAACTTGCATTACATTCCACATATAAACAAAGTGGTTACATAAATATAGTATTCTTCATTCCCATCAATGGAAACATATTTAAAAAAACATGTATTATTCCTTGACACTTCCTTGACACTATCATCATATCATGTACCTTTCCCTTGACCCGTGAAAAACATTTCAAAAAAACTTGGGATGAGCATAAAAAGCTCAGTATGGGTTATAAAAACATGGAGAGGAAACATGAGTTCATATATACATAAGAAAGAAATCATACTTTACCCATAAAACCTAGGCACTTTAACATACCTCATAAAATCATGAATAAATCATAGAAATCATAAGACATAAAGGTAACATGAGGCATTCATAACATGCTTACATAGGGAGTAACCCTCTTGGTTACGTTTGGAATACCCATCACAGTATATTCCCTAAATCTCTTTGGAGAAACCTTAACGTTTCACTCCTTCGCGTTACCCAATGCATTGTAGAGCTATATCGTGCTCACCCGCCCTTAGTTTATCACAGAACCACCCGTCTTCATAATAATACCCAAGAACCATAACATAATCGTATCACATAAAACATGCATAAAGGAAACATTACATTTCCACATTTCAATCACAAGATATCAATACAACACAAAAAAAATTGTGAAAACCATTTTCAATACCAAAATAAAACAAAATTAAAACATGGTATTTATTTTCTTTTAAAAAGAATGTATGGCTTGTAGAGGAAGCCGAAACTCAAATAACGGTCACGACGGCGGAGAAGTCGTTGTCGCCGCATATGTACGACAAAAATATTCCATTTTGTTGTCTAGTAAATGCTTCGTATAAAAAAAGATTCCTTTTGAATAAACGTAAAATTCAAAGGGGTTTATACACCGTATAAAAGAAGGTTGTGTATAAAACAAAATATGCCTCAATGAAAGGAGATTGAGACGAAGTCCCATACCTCGTATCCGACATGACCCGACCGTTCTTTAATCTCCTGAATAATAAACTTGAGTTAATATCTACTTTCTTATGAACCTTTTTCAAGTTCATTATTCCTTTTATACCATTTTATTACCATCATGTAATCATTTAAGTTAATAAGGTTCATTTTGTCGTTATTTGGTTCTTAAGTCAAAAATAGGCTTCTTACACTCACATGTTGTTAATTTGGTCAAAGGTTAGTTATATCCAGAATGATATTAATGATTTTTATAACATATATATCATATATATTCATCATATACATGTATTTATAATATTACATCACATTTAGAGGTATTAAATGAAATGCACCGTTCATGGAGACGGTAAGTCGTACGTACGCATGAACGCTACTTCCATTTCTATTTCCTATTTTCTGGAATGGAATCATAATGATATAAGAGTATATTATAATTCCAGTATAATAACATATATAATATCATTAACTTTATCCTTTACACATCCCACATATGGTATTAACGAATCAAATCACTTTCAGGGGGCGGTAGTCCGCACTTCCTAAAATGAAGATATCGTGTTTACCCATAATGGAAACCATAAAGGTATTCCCAAAATGAAAAATAACAGAAGCTTAAGGAAAACATAAACATATAATATATCATATATAAAAATAGTGACATCATAATGGCCACCTTTTAAGGTGTTAAATGAGTATTGAACAATCATCGTTTCGGGAGGCAGAATTTCGCCATCCACGGAAACCGTATGTTATTTAACCATTTGATGTAGTTTTGTGAGAGTGTAGCTCAAATAAATCTTATAAAAACATCCTAGTATATTTAAGATACTTGTGTTGTTACAAAATAAGTAAATAAAAAGATTTTAGGGGGTTGGAGAAACAAATTTAAACAAATGAACATGAGAGAATAAATTACCTTTAAAAGTATAACTCCTTTTGATTTGAGCCTAAAGACTTCCTTTGAAAGGCTTCTGCCCAAAGGGAATCCTCTAGGATGAAGAGAGGGATGTGGAGAGAGTAAATGGGCAGGGTTTGGCAGAGCCAAAGGCTTGAGGAGTGTGTGAAATGAGGTAGAGTTGGAGGCCTTTTATAAGAGGAGAGGAGGGGCACTTTTGGAAAGTAAATAAATATTACATTATTTGAAAATGTGTTTCGGTTTTAAAAGGTCCCACATTGATATAATTCGTGGATAAGGTGATAAGGGTTTGAAATACACTCATCCAATTTGTTTTGGACATGTTTAGTTCATAGATGTTACATTATCTTTCCATTTTATTTAAATCGTCAAATAATGATGTCATCGCTGCATCATTATTATGTCATAAATAATTTAATTTATTTAATGAATAAAAATTATAAAACAAATACTATGATGTAGGAAATCTTCTTATCTTTCCAATTACTATTTATAATCAAAAATCTTATCTTTATAACCCCATGTAAATTTTTTTTTCGTAAAACATATTATGTTTGTGTCATTTTTACTTTAACATTTAATAAAAAGTTATTTATGTCATTTCCCAACCAAAGTGTCTCCATGGGGTCCCCAAGTTAACCCATGGCTTTTCTTGGTCGGCCATGACACAACCAATGATGGTAGGACATGTTTCATTCTCATTTTATTTTATTAAAGCATTATTTTTACCTTAAACTACACTAATTACCACTAATCGCGATTAAGAACTTAATAAGTTACTATTCACCAAAAAATTATTATAATCTCATTGAACCACATTTTAATTCTTAATGACAACCATGTATGTCGGATATTTTAAATTCAAAACACAGTGATGGAAAAATTTCATTTAAACGGAAAATCAGTCTTTATAGTACCACTTAGTGGTTTCACTATTCATCAAAAATTGAAGTTTTTCAGAAAATTACCAAAAAGTCACCCTAAGATATATTTGATATTACGAATTCAAAAATGAAGTCTATTTTACAAAATTCAAAACATATAAGTCACATTAATTAATTTAATAATTAATTCCCGCTGTCAGAGCAAATATCGTGTTTTTATGAAACAATAAGTATCAAAAGATTGACACTAGTTTAAGTCCAATTTCAAAGTGAAATTGATTCCAATGACCACCATTGGATTAAATGGTAAAAATATATTCATATTACACATTAAGACAAATTCAAAAGATAATCTAATCATATAAATAAAATAGATTAAAAAGCAGTTTTGATGTAAAATGCAGTATTTTTCACTATTCATTAAAAAAATGAACATTGTCAGAAAAATACCAAAAATTCACAAAAACTAAATTTTTATGTCCCAATCATATAGAATAAGTTTATTTTGACAAACATATTTTATAAAATTGTCAAAAGATAGATTTAAAAAGGGTTTTCCATCATAAGGCAGTAAAACAATCTTTTAAGAATATTAGTGTATTCCATGCTTAAGATTGGATTTATTTTCATTTTAATCCTCTAAAACACTATATTAATCATTAATAGACATAGATAAAAATATATATTATTATTTACTTACTTGGGATGTTACATCTTCAGTTGAAAATTTAGTATTTAATAATGATGTTTCTGAAGATGGGTGTTCTACTAGAAAATCTACCAATTCCTGGCCATTAAGTACTTTCTAAGGTAAAAAATATATTTCAAATTATTGTAGAAAAACCTCTCACCATTCTAGATGCCCAATTGATATAGTATGGATGAGGATATATTTTGGTGGGTAATTAATAGAGACCAGTTGGACCTCATGTTGTTACAAATTGTGTCATAGATTAATTGAGTATCCATATCGATGAATGTTTTACAATGATAATAAAGGCGTATTTCATTCCCAGCATCATTCTTCAGCACATGGAATTCAGCTTACGATTGTTCTAAGGTTATCATAAACAAAATTAGTATATTTCCACGAAACAAATGAAATTAAATATGTGGACTAAAGAGGAACTTTTTGAGGTTAACAAAGGCTACATGACAGTCTTTGGTCTACTAGTACCTATCTCCATTTTTCATCAATTTTTTGATGGAAAAACATTTTCCTACAAGATTAGAAATGAATTAGTAGATGTAGGTGATGTGTCATTGAAGTCCTATCAAGTCGTTATGGTTTCTAGGAGGTGACATTTGAGGGGTGACTTTATTTTTATCGAGATATTATTTTATATTGATATGGTATATGAAGAAGATAAGAAAATTTTTTGAGGTTACCTCAATATTGAATTTCAAGGGGTTTATTTTCATTCTATGAGGATTCAATTTGTTGATGATGATTTTGAGGTATGAAAAGTGAACTTACTGTTTTGATGTAATGACCACTAAATCATCAATGCAGAATTAGAAAAAAAAATTACCAGGAAGGGTATGAAGAAGTGATTCGTCAAATAATGATATATCGTGACAACTTTCATTAAGCCAAAGGGAATTACCTAATAAAATAAAAATCAAAAGGGGGAGCTATGTGATGTGTCTAATTCATCTTTTTGGATAAATACTTATTTGATTAAACCCATAATATACATAAATAAAAGAGAGGTCTTTTTATCAAGATATTTCGGCAGTCAATAGTTTTGTAATTGGAACCATAAAGTGATCTGTGGGACAATGCTGGATAAGATCACTAATGTCAATGAAGACACAAATTTTTCCCATTTTTCATCTGAATAGTTAAAATTTTGTCAAGTAATTCTTTATATTTCACCTCTTTGATAATTTATCACTTGATGACATTGTACATATTAGCCTCAATGTTGGTGCCAATATTTGGGTGTTTCATTTAAGTTTCTTATTTGTATCACTGATTAAATTCTGAAAAAAAATGATGTTTGGATACTTCCTGATCGATATTTGGAATCACTTTTTAATTATAGGAAAAAAATTCAGAAAGGAAGTATATACCTCTTTTTATTAGGAGTTATGGCCGCACTAATTAGATTGGGTCATTGATCTTCATTAGTACCCTCAATTATTTCTATGAGTTCATATATTGTGTTGGAACCGCATTCCTCAAAATCTTGAGGGGAATTCGTTAGGGTTCCCTATTTTTCTTCATACTCATTCTTGACCTCTTCCTCCTATTACAAGGAAGAATTACATGAGGAAATAATCTCATAATTAAGGCAAGATTTTGTGTTTGTACATCTAGAAGTGGAAATAACGATTTCTAGCCCAACAAGTGGAACTTAGTCTCTCTAGAACTCTATAGGGGAGGAAAGGGACTAAGGATGAAAATATTAATTATCTACTATTTAAAAAAGGTTTTCCCCAGTATAGATAGTGAAATACATATTTTTTAGGCTCGAGGTATAGAATGGAGACATTTACATCCATGATTTAAACACTGATTGATGATTCAGTTACTTCTTCTGTATTGTAAGGCATAGTTTTCACAACTAACATTATAAAATTTGACGAGTGCATATTTGAATTTAAAACCAAACTATCTATTTGATTTATGGGAACCACATAATCCATGATTATATAATTCAATGGGTTGACTATGTTCATCTATAGGCCTTTTGGGGCATTGATCTGAGTGATAATAACATCCATGAACTGTTCACCTCATTGTGTTAGAATCCTATGATAATATATTGTGACACACTATATTTTAACTAGTCCTTTTCACCACAAAATGTACCAATTATAACATTGAAAAATATATGTGATATTAGAGTTACGATGAAGGAATGACAACATGATGATGTAGCCAAGGTATTCAATGAAGGACATTAAAATTTGTATCATGCTGAACGACAATGAATTTTTTGTCTGACACTATATCTCCAAACTGATCTCGTAATGTGATCTCTCCAAGAGGATCTTGATTTTACATTTTATAACCCAATATCATTGTATAGGGATGGGAAAAGTGATATTCGTTGAGACCCAGTTGGTATAGTATCCAGACCAACATGAGGTTGAATAATTAGACATTTTTAATAAAGCCATATCAGATGTAAATATAAGTTATTTTTTAGGATTTGTACAAGGGTCAATCATATCCTTGAATAACGAAATACTAATATGATTCGGTGAAATAAATGAACAGAAGTCATTATAATGGGTCATTCTCAACATGATATTATTCAGCAGAAGAAATATCAAATTGAAACTTGTGAGGAATTGACAAGGTCTTAATGTGTGATTGTCAAAGAACTTTTCATATACTAAAATCTTCCATGATTTATAATGTGTCCAGTATTTTGGATAGTTGTTTCAAGAAATCATATTTTTGGCCTAATGGTTTATACTTACATTCATGGGGATTTTCATTTAGTGTAACATTAAATGCTAAAATTCTTGATGTTGTTGGACAGTCCATTGGGATTGGAGATATAAGTGCTATTGTTCTAAGTGAATCATGATGATTTGTTTGGCCTACCATCTGAGTTTATGGTGGTGTATCCTCTAACTAAAATTCTAGGATATTATTTCTGTGAAGACCCTGTCATGTGTGGATTTATAAATCCATTTTTCCTTTTGAGTTGTCTATATATATTTCCCATGTGTTTTGGCTGCATAAACAGGTTGAGTGGGGGTTTGGTCGAATTAGTGGCTCCTAGAATAACCATGTCCTCCCTTATATAATATACCTTCAAGAAATATTCCCCCATTTCACCAATAAAGTGTATAAAAATTATGTTCATCATCTGAATCATCATGTGCGAAAGGATATCTTACGTGAATAATGTTAATAAAACTGGATATCAACTTCTCATCGGAAGAAGCTTCAGTATGACTGGTTGAATATAATTATAGATTTTTAGGGTAGTTTTCGTTCTTTTGAAATTGTTGTCATGATGTCTGGCATAGTCCCAAAATTTTTTTTACTTTAAATGAAATCATTTTACTACATTTTCTTCTTACCCTTTTTGATAAGTCTCATTTTAGAGGATTGAACTTTAGAGGATTGAGCTGGTGATGGAACTGGATGTTATGTGGAAAAAGTGGTGGGAGGAAAATTCAGTTATTTTAGTTGTTTTCATAGAATAACATGAGTCAAGTTGATCATTCGTATGAACATCCCATTACCAAAAATCTATGAACTCATAATCTGAACTTCTTACCACTCATCTTCCTCCTCCATATTGGTAGTCGAAGCACTCACTACTTGGGTGGGTAAATTTTCTAGTTTCACATATCTAGAATCCATATTTTTTTTCATGAGGACATTTAAAAAAAATATATCTAGGATGTGTTACCACAAAAATTTAATCAAAGGGTCCAAAATTCAGGATATTTTTATCACTATACCTACAAGTCTTCTTAGGCATTTGAAACATGGATATGTTATTTTCCAATGATGAGATAAAGAAGATATGTACTTTTTCATCTCGAAAAGTGTAGAACTTAATTTTCATCTACTCAAAATGCTTCTGTTGCTGGTACCTCTAATCCTCTTGAGTAGGAATATGATAATTTTGATCCTCAAAATTTAGTTTCATATGCTATGGTGTAGACTATGAAGCTCGAGTGGGTACGTGGGCATACTGTTGTGTAACTGCATCAGCCATTTCATTACCTATTCACATTCCATAAGTTGATGTAATTACTCAAGAATTAGCTTTGGTCTATGCGATGGAGAATTCTACAATGTGATCAATTGAGATGAATTCTTGAAACCCCCTATGTATTTCATAGGGATCAAGGGTGTGAGAAAATCCTCATAGTGATATTTAACACAGATATGAAATTCATCTTCTTGAGGGAGTGATATGTTTAAAGAGTTTTTCAATCCTTCCAACCATGCAATGAAATTAGAGTCTCATTCATTTTACCAGTATTATATGTTTTCGTAATATGATTCTATAATCTTCTATAGAGTTTAGCTGATTAGGAAGAGAAAATTCTGATGTAGATCTTCCCACCCCACGGTTGACTTAAACTTCAAACTAAAGTACCATTTGAAGGATAAATGTTGAAGTGATTTCACAAGGCACATGAATCTCACCAAATCAAATTGTTTATTGGTACCCATAATAGGATTTATGTGAGATAAAAAATTAATCATTTGAATTATTGGGTCTCCTGGTCCATTGAATGAAAATATATGATTCCAACATTTTGGGTGGAGAAGTGTCAGAGTTACCCATTAGGGTAATCCTTTTTTGGGTGGTATCGATGCACACCATTCCTATTTTAATTAAAAACAATCCATTAGAAACTCAATTTTTTCATAATCATTTAGTGAATTTCTATATGATCTAGAACCTGTACAGGTGTGGTTACTAGTGCTTGAATCGGTGTAGTAGCTTGTAAGGCAATTGGTGGTGGAACTGCTATTATCTATCATGGGTAACCCATAGGGGATTCCTGGTAAGAACATGTCGGACCATGTTCTAGATATGTACCCAATTTATATAATTCATGATATATTTTTGCGTGATTGCAATATATTAGTGGTTGGTTTCCCTTGTTGATCAGATGTACCAAATTTTATACAGTTTCTACAAAAAACTCTCTTTATTTAAGAGAACAAATGGGAAGCATAAGTTGAATGTCATCATGCAGAACATATCTAGAAAAAGGATACCTCAGATTAATTCAACATTTTGTCTCCTCCATTCATTCATATAATCCTCTTAATAAGAATATTTTTCTTTTAGTCATATGGATTCAGTTTATTCTAACGGGAGGTGAGACATGATTTACCCTTACCTTTTTCTATAGTGGGTTCCTTTCGAGGTGATAATGATGAATTGTTCAAGGGAGTGTACAAGTTTATGTTAATCCTTGGGTTATAGGCTCACACACCACATTTATTTATTTCGGTGTGGAATGCCTCATGAACCAAAACATCATCTTAGAACTCCTCTGAAATGGACTGATGTTCTATGGAATATATAAGGGTAATATTGATGACAGTAACTGATGTGGGACACACTATGCGAATTCTATTAGTGTCTTTGTGTGACCAGCTTGCTCTACACCATATATGAGGCCTTTCCATCCCATTTATTGATATTCCAGGAACTATTTGGAGGAATTTAACCTGAAGTGAATCTTCATATAGATTAGTCAAGAAAGTTCCAAGTGAGTGTATAGGATCATGGAGTGGGAAAAGTGGGAGGATTTATTATTTCATATCATCCTTAATCTGGAGAATACTAATTCCCACTACGAAGCAGATTTTTTTGGTGGACAATTCCCTAGTATTGGAGGTTTTGGCTCTTCCTTCTTTACTTTAACAACCCTACAGGCCTGGATGGCTAACCTCAATGGTTGGATTAAAAATCCCCCAACCCTATGGTATATGGAAACTCCCAAACCACCAAGGATGATATTACCGTGGTTTATCATCTAATTTTATGGAAACATTTTAAATCAATGGTTGGGTGCATCATTAGACATGTACTTAAATTTTCATTTTCAAAAAACCGTTTGGATATTTATGAACATTGCACTTTTTGAGAGCTGAAATCCTCTAAGTGGGAGGCTTGCTTAATATTTTTATATTTATGATGAAATGGTATTTAAATATCCTACACTTTTCTATACCCATGTTGGTGATATTCAGTTGGGGCCTATTCTTGTTGATCAAATCTTTGGTCATGAACATAGTCTATTTGTTAGAATCGGCATAGGGACATGACATTGCACGATACCACTATTTCAGGGATTTATTGGATGTGGAGTGTGGTGAAATTTATTGATCCATCTGAACCCCAAACACTAATAAAAAAACCATATGGGTTATCTTATAATAGTTTTCACATCCTCATTAATGTGATGAGTTATGCTTATTGAGGGATCATTGTTGTTTCCAAATCTTTGGTTGTCGAGAATCTCGAAGAGATGCTATTTTAATTTAGTGTCACAACAAATTTATTAATTTAATGTGATTTTTATACACATAATATGGAAATACCTTTGATTTTAGGTGATAATGTTTTTTCATATGTTGATGAAAATGTCATGAAAACAACATTTAAATAATTCCTCTAGAATTATGTATCGAGGGGTGGCAAAAGGACACAACATAAATGGTATATAATATTTATCTAGAAGTTTCCAAATATGTATCATGTATTCATCATAATTTATTAAATTTTCTTGTACCAGGTCTAACAATAATGGGAATTTCTTGACCATTTTATCATAAACATTGAGATCAGTAGGGACTTCTTCTACTGGGTTCAAAGATAGATGATCCAATGAAGTATTAGAGAATGAAAATGAACTTGGGTTTTCATCTAGTTTTTACAGGATTTTACTGACCAGTGAAAAAGAATTAGACATGACTTGCATCATGTTCAAAAATTCCATTTAATTGGATGGATTTATTGTCATTACATTTTCAATTAGATAATCAAATTGAAACATGAAACACTATTGTGGAGTGAAATTTCATTGAAAACATCATAATGGGGTGAACTACAATGGTGGATTAGAACAATAGGAAGACTATCATTCCCTATAGTATTATAGTCACATGAATGGATAATGTGGTTCTCATCGGGATACATGATCTCAATATATACTATATTGTTGTCACAAATCAATAATTCATAGTGAAGTTCCCATAAGGTATAGTTAAAACTACTACTACTACTCGCAAAATCTTCTAATTGAAGGGTATGACCATCTGCTTCTAATGATATTGAATATAAGGGCTTCAAGAACTATAGTATTAAGAGGAGACTTATTTTCAATTACATAGTGACTTAACAATTGTGTTTGATGATGCTTCTCCTATGATGCCTTCTTATGAGTGATTGGGGACACTTGTTGGGAGAAGTTGATTTGATGGGTAGGTTTTCATGCCTACTCAAGACTGTCCATTGAGATAAGCTAAATAAAACTGATTATAGTTTGTGTATGTTCCCAATCCAGCTATCTGTACAGTATGTGGGTGTTTATCACAAGAACCTCCTGGATGGGAGCAGAGGTGTGTGTCTACTCTTGGGTGATATGCTGATGAGCCACCCTATATTTGGGGAAATTGTTATGTGCCTCTACCTATGTCACTAAAATCCTAGCCATTATAATATATTGTAAAATATATAGGATGTGTGTAGAGATTTTACTACCCTTTTACCATTGTTAGGATGTGCTTGGTGACTTTATCTGTCAAAACTGGTATATATTTCCTTTTCTATATTTGTTGAAGGTTTATATGCCTACTCCTATCCTATATTTCATTCTAATAAATACTAATAGTACTCATTTGGGGGGGGGGGAGAGTTGAGTCCAACCCTTACTTGTTGATGGGTCAATCACACTGACTTTTCTTGGTGCTTCTAGATGAGTCTTCTAGAAATCATGATAAATTTAAACACATCTGGGAACCTGCTTGCAGATTTATATCAAAATAGATCTGCATGATTCTTTAAATGTTTTTAGATGAGTCAACTATATGGATTTCTTGGTGTATGTAGGTTTATGTTTTTTGTTTTTATATGCAGACTGATTCGAATTATGGGCCTCATTGGGTGTTTTTAAACACATTTTCTAGTAGGCTGAATAAAAATTGACATGTGTATAAGCCCAGTCGTAATTTTCCACCAAATTGGCCTGTTCAGATTCTCTAAATGGGGAAATGTTGTGACTTTGCTCCCTTTGGTCCGGTTGTTGCCCCACGAAGGCGATCCTATTTCCCAGGGTCTTATGGACCTGGGCCGATTGACTGAGGATAACACCTTCATCATGTTAAGGGGTTACAACCACATAGTGATGACGATGAAGATTTCAAACAAGATCCCTAGATAAGGACTCATGTGTGTTATAGATGTGGTCATTATTGGCCATTATATCCACCTTCAAGGGATGCATGAGGGATTGGTTATCACGTTCTCGGAATACACTACTAAAACATATGAATATTACGGCCATTTCCTTCCTTTTTAGGACCAAAAGTTATCATTGACTAAATGATTATTGTTGTTGGTTGAGCAAGAGTGCCTATATGGGGGACTCTATTGTTTGGATTGTACAATTCTGATTGAATTACAAGACTGAAGATTTTGATCCCAATATTAAAGACACTAGGTTTCCAATGGTGCCCTCTATATGGATGAATACCAACTATGAAAAGCAGATGAGGAGATAATTTTAGATAACACGAATGATGCCATTGTATTATGAGAGTTCTGAATAGAATGTCCTATATATATGAAAAACAAAAACAAAAAAATTGTCAAAACAACATCTAATTTGAATGAACACATGAATGAGGGAATATTTTGTATGGCCTTCTCAGATCAAGTTTAAGGGGCCTGACCTGGGGGGAAATTATCATATTGGTTAAGGATTCATGTAAGGTTCCACATTTTTAGTTCCACCTTCGAATGTGTGATTTGACTAAAAATAATTGTTTCTAAAAATTTTCCAACAAGTTTGTTCATGGACCTATAAAAACCCAACAGTTCTATATCTGAGGGGACCTGTTTAAGGCGCACGTCTGGAGTAGAGATTTTTGGCAGATAACAACTTTCAAAAAAATTCCAACTAACTGTGGAGCCCAAGGGACCTATTTATAAGAGAATATGGAACCATTAGTTATGGAGATACTACATGCTAGCTGTTAGCTCTAGTTTTTCATGCTAGATCAGTGGATTCATTAAGAACTTTATTTCATCCAAATGATGAGACCAAAGAACATATTTATAATAAAATGTAGAATCATAGGAAATGATGTTACTTTTTGTTATCTATCTATGATAGCTGTCTGTTTTATCTATCGATGCTAGTGCCCTCTGTGATGACGCATACACCTTTACAAAAAATCACATTTTGGGAGACATAACAATTGATTTGTGAGTCAGTTTGGGCTCCATGACTAGTAAAGTTGAAGATATCAAAGAGATACACAATTATTATCATGGTTAATATACAAAATATTCTCAAAATAAATTCATAAATTTCATTTTGATAAATCATTTTTTTTCATCGATCATGGAAATCCATGGCCTACTCATGGAGTTATTTGGGGTATCTTCACATATCCCTAGTTATGGATTATTTTATTTGGAACATGGAAATCCAACCATCATATTCTTTCGACATAGAGACACGTCTCTACTCAAACTCAACTTTTATTGTCTAAGTGAGGGTCACATGATGAATTCAACATAAAATTTAATGAAACACATTTTATAGTGTCAACAATCACAAATAATGGTCATGAAATATGAAATGAAGAAGCAACCAAATTGAAAAATATGATGTCAAAAATACAAAACATGAAAATAAAATAGATATAAAAAGAAAAATAGTATCCCTACAATCACATCAACTTGTATTGAATGAACTAAACACTCATTCTAAACATGATGAGAATAATAAGAATGTATTCTCAAAGAATAATTGTAAAGAAGAATATAAACAATAGGTATTTTCAATCTTAGACCCATTATCTCAAAGTCATATGCGTATCTCTTAGGTCTATACTCTTATTTTGTGGTCAAAGGTCGTAGTAAATAGAACTATTTATGAAGTAACCGTTATACCAATATATAATATTATTTTTTTCTAACTGGTTCATGACATGGATGTTTTATTTTTTTAATAGATGAAACATCAACCTTCCAAAACACTATTATCTCCTACTAATATAACAAAATTGAATAATACACACATTGTGAATCTATATTTCATGACTGGACTGGACAATGATTTACTCGTTGTATCACTCTCTCTCATCTCCATGAATTTAAATCATGACTTAAAATAATTTTGAAAAAAAAATTATAGAATATGTAGTCTTATCAATTCTATTGATTTTCGATTTCATCTTCAACATTATTGTGTTGCGCTATAAAACTGTGTGCCAAGAAATGAAGTGTATTTTGGCTTCTATATTCATCTCTTTTTTGTATCTTTTTTTAATATTGTAAATATATTTCTATAAAACCGAAAACGAAGTTATATTTTTATAAAATTGAAATAATATCAATTAAATTATACAAATAATTTTTTTAAAACCCTCTAAAATAAATTCATGTAATAAACATGAAATGGAAAATGATAGTTATGTAGATTTTGATGTGTAAGAAACAATTACATGTTAGTTTGACACACGATGGGACCAATACGACTAAATTTTTTTTTTATTTAAAAGAATTTTTTTTTGTTTAAATGAAAATTACACACCAACAAAACTAAAACATTTATAATTTGTTGATTGTTTTGGAAAATGATTGTCATGTCATTTTTGATGTGTAGGAAACATCCGAACACCAATTTAATATATTGTTATCCTAGAATTAATCAATGTGTATGTTATATATTTAAATTTTACTTTTTGGTTCAAAAGATGTATCAGTAAATAAAAATTGATCAAACTGATTTTTATGTTCTTTATACAGAAGGAAAAAAAATTCATAACCCATTTGTAACATCTATCAATTAGTCAGACATCAAACTGACAGTCCATGTGACCGTTTTAAATCAATGTGCATGTTTTCAGTTTAAATTTAAATTTTAGTGACTGTGAAGCACGATAGACAGTAAACCAATCAAAAACATTAATATTACATTAATACTTTAGGATAATGATACATAAGTCATTTCTGATGTATTGAAGTCAACCACATGTCAATCTAGTTCTTTGTGTGACCAGTAATACTTAGTGTGTATTTTTATATAAAATTAAAATATTATTTCACAACACACATATTATAAACAAAACCAATAAAGTTTTTATTTTATTGATACATGAGTAAAACAATCTATATGCCAATTAACACATATAGAAACAAGACGAACATCAATCCGATACACGATGTTCATAGTATGATTCAAAGTGTATGTTACCTGTTTAAAATTGACATTTTAGCTCATATCTAGTACCACCAACTAAAAACCATGAAAATTTTCTCATCATGACATGATACTTTTGAAAAATGATTCATTAGAAATTCTTGTTTGTTTTGGAGTTAGTCAAAAATCAGATTAACACTTGATAGGACCATCATGAATCAAATTGTATGTTTTCAGATTAAAATGGAATTTTAATGAAATAGGAATGTTAGATACTCAAAACGGGGAAAATTCATTCATATTTTGGGGTATTTTTTGAAAAAATTTTCAATCTTCTTCTAATGAGTAGTAATCATCTATATGTTAATCTGACCCATGATGTGATTGGTATTACTCTATGTGTGTGTTTTTATTTAAATTTGATAATTCATTTAAAAATAAATGTTATATACTCAAAATAATAAAACAAATTAAAATTCTTTTAACACTTTAGGAAAATGATCCATAAGTAATTATTAACATGTAGGAATCAGTCACATCTTAATATTATACACAGTTTTCCTGAAATGACCCAATGTATGTGTTACAAGTTTAAAATATAAATTATTGTTTAAAACATGTCCCAGTCACTGAAGGATAAGAAGAAAAATATAATTGTATTGATACATTAGGATAATTATTCATAATTCATACGTGACTTGTAAGAATCAGTCCAATGTCAAACAGACATAATGTAAAACTGGTATTACTCAATGGCCTTGTTTTTAGTTTAAATTTTCATTTTTTAAAAAATATATATCAGATAATCAAAACCAATAAATCACATTATTAATGTTTTATTACTTTAGGAAAATTATACAGTAGTCATTTTTTGACATGTAGAAATCAATCACACAACAATATGATGCATGGTGTGACTGTAATGACTCAATGTGTGTGTTTAATTTAAAATCAAAATTTTAGATTAAAATACATGTCACACACACAAATCCAACCAAACACTTTCTATTTTATAATTATTTAGTAAAATGATCCAGAAATCATTTTTTTGCGTAGGAATTATCCACACATCAATTTTATATATGGTGAACCCAATATTACTTAAAGCGTTGGTAATCAGTTTAAATTTGGAATTTTATTTCAAAAAATGCTTCACTTTATAAAATCTAATAAAAAAACTCATATAATCATGATAATTAAATAGACTATTTGTTATTCATTTTTAACTTGTAAGAATAAGTCAAATGTAAAACTGATACAAGATTTGAAATATATGACTCAATGTGTGTTTTTTCGGTTTAAATTTTCATGTAAATAAAAAGATTCATGACATACAGGAAATCTACAAAAAAACATCTATATTGTTTTGATACAATATTTGAATGATCCATAAGATAATTCTGACATGTAGGAATCAACTATACATTACTATGACAAATAATGTGACTAGTATGACTTAAAGTGTATTATTTCAATATAAAAATGACATTTTATTAATTTATTGTTTCATATTAATGTCTAATTTATTTCATTACAGTATAACATATAGAAGAATTATTTTCTAATATGTATGTAATATTTTTATCGAGCATAGCTGCTTTCTTCAGAAAATTATTACATGATCATGATATTTAGTTAAGGTTATAAAGACAAATATAATAAAATAAGATTATTTTTGAACGTTTGTGGTAAATTTAACATGTTAATGTAATTTCACAAACCATGTTTTGAAATATATGTAATATATTATGTTTATTATTTATTATGTCATTTTTTAAATTAATTAAATTTTGTTTCCATTGTAATGCATACTAAATTTTTTGCGTCACACTATCGTAGTATAACCACCATGAACACTACTTAAATTTATTTAGGTTATTTTTTGTGATGATGAAAGGGACAAAATTTTATAGTCTCTCAGAACAACAATGTTTTTTAGTGGTGACAATGGGGTTTCCTAGGCTGATAAATGTGGGATATGTGGTAGCATAGTATAGATTACAATATTATTGATAAATGATCTGATGTTTTTGAATAACATGTTAATAGAATTTTCAATGGGATTTTAAAATACTCAATAGAGTTGATACATGAAAACTTTGGAATATATTGTAGATCATTTTGGAATAATCTCATAAAATACATACATGTTCCAGTATTTTTTTAAAAGGTTGCAGATGGGTTGATTTGATCATATATTGAAATTGAATATATTGAATGTTTATTAAAAATAAAAAATAGTCATTGTAATAATTGTGTGTGTGGGGAAAGTGCTTAAGGAATTTTGTAACCATGAGAATTTAAAATATGATATATGATATTATGAAGGATTTGATGAAGTATATGAATGAATGTATTTTGTGGTACATACATGAAAATATACTATAAATGAAATACCCGATGGATTGGACATTCATGAGGACAATAAGAGATATTATTAAATTTATTACACTAAACTAATGTAAAATAATCTTCAAAATAATTAAATGAAAAATAAATATATATTCCTGAAAAGGTCATGATACCTAACTAATGAAAAAGAAACTGTATAGAAGCTTCACCCTTGGTTACTTGCATGAAGAAGATGATATTGCTTCTACTATATCCTTCGAGATTCATATAGTATTTATAATGATCATAAAATAAATGAATTATTTAAAAAAACATGTTAATATTAAAAAATTGTTATTATGTTCTGAAATTAAAAGTTTGATTCGTGTAAAGGATTTGAGGACTTTTATGATAAATAATATTTACATGAGAATTGTTTTGTGATGATTTATAATAGGAAATTGTTCTAGAATTCTATGCACGAAGGAATAATTTTATGAGTATAAAATTAAATAATATATATATACATAAATATCATGTCATATACATGTATTAAATAAAGTCATTTGGGGTGTAAGATAACATGACATTTTTTACAGAACGTTGAGTGGATCATTCTGATAATTGAAAGTGTTAGAGTTGAATTTTTATTTTTTACTTATTGGAAGATATTATTAGTTAAAATTTAATTCATTTTAAAATGATCATTTATTAGAATACTTAGACCTAAATTTTAGGAAAAATTTCTTATCGTTGATTTATATGCATCTAACATAAAAGGATGATATTGTTCCTAAGTATATTATGAGTTATTTAATATAAATTTAGATAACCATATATAAAACCATTAATAAACTGGAGTTTCCAGTTTAAAAATATCATATTTGGAATGTGTGTGAGAATTAAAAAACATCAATCACTAAATCTCCATGGTGATAATAATATCCATGTACTTGAAAATGTCTAGTACGACAAGGTTTTGGTTCTCACATTATTGATGAACATCATCAAAGATATTATGTGATGTATATTATTTTATATATATAAATATATATGTATGTGATTGCAGAAGAAAAATATGAAATTCACATCTTTTTACATAGATAAAGTTTAACTGTATGGTGAATTAAGTGAAAATAATTTATAAACTCTAAAAAAGTATAGTTCAAAGATTCACCCCAATTAGTGTCCGAATATAAACTGTTGGGATCTACAATTAGTCTGTATGACAACATATATTTTTTGTATTCCTTCACGACCCTATAGACTTGGGTTGGTATAGGAACGTAATATAATGGGCACATATAACATAATTGGGAACTGGGATTAGTATAATTAAAGAAGAGATTCAGAATAAAACATGGTGATTTAAAACCTATAGCAGATTAGATGAATATATTTAATGTTTTAAAATAGTTTGATTATCTTGATGTTTATAACAGCATGATTCAAACATAAATACATATTCAATAAATCCATGAAACAAGAATGTTTCCTAATTTTCCATGATCTAGATCCCTATATAGTGTAGCTCTAGCATTTATTAGGGATACTTGTTATCAAATATAATATTTTTATCATTTTATCACTTGAAATATTTTAAAATGCTTCAATGGTTTAGGCTTCGAAAGTTTGGTGTTTTCTATTCATCATTGTACCCCTTCCAAGCTGTTTACTAGATAATATATTTTTATTTTTCCATTACTTTTTAATTATTTCTAATATTTTAAATGGTTGGTCTTACTAAACTAAGACCATCATTTTTCTATATTATTGAATTAATATTTTTCAATAAGGAATTTTTTCGTTCTTTTTTATTTATGGTTACTTTTACTAACTCATGAAAGGGTTGGGTTTAGTGGAATAAAATATTACTAGTTATCAGGGTTCCCATGGTAGGGTTTTAATATGTTTTTTAACTTTTTTCATTCATATTTTCAATAATGTAGTTAAATTTAAAAAAGAAAGGTGTATATTGATTAAGGATACACACATCTTACTAATAATGATCTATATCTTTTACTTACATTAAATAGATCCTAGTTTTAATGATTAATATGTTAACTCAACTGTTAACAATTTGATTTTTTTGAATCAATAAAAACAAATAAATGAATTTCTGAATAATATGTTGTTGAATAAATTCAATTTTTTGTAACTATATAATTTCAATAAAAATGAGATCATTTTATATCCCTTGAAAAAAAATATTGGGTGACGAAAATCATTAAATTCAGAATATTAATTATGAATGATGAAATAATAAATATATATTAAGAAAACTATTGAACAAAATTGTGTTACTTGATTATTATCATATCCTCAGATAGGTATATGAATGATGTCAACTAACTATATTCGAGTAATGGGTTCTACTGTAGTGATTTTGAAGCCATATGTAATTAAAAAATCTTTTCCAATAGATAAATATATCAAATCTAACAGGCATTTTCATGAAGTATAATGGGTTTATGTGTCAATGACATGCCAATTGGAGCCACTTTAGATCATATTCACGATTTAATAATGGTTATAGAGGGTTTATGGAAATCTAAATATTCAATATATATATATATATGTAAAAATAATTTTTCAAATGGATAGTGATTGTTATAATTTTAATACAATTAAAAGTAATTTTTGTATAAGGTATATGTATCATTGGATGGAGTAAATTGTATAAGAAAGAATATTTGAAAACAAATACAAATTGATAAACATATAAAAAAGAATGGTTTAATAAAAAAGCATTAATGTGGTTAGGTGGAGCTATTTGGGATCAAAATAAAATATTATCACATCATTACGTATCCCTCTAGGATTGGAATCATTAAATTTAGAGTTTTAGAAAGGAAAAAACCACAGTGTAGGATTATTATTCTACCAGATGTGTTTTAGAGAAGGCGTGAATACTGTTGTGTAATGGGGGAATGGAATGTAGTTGAAACATGGTGACTAGGCCTATGATAAGAGTTCAATTAATAACTATATATTTTATTGACATTGTAATCAGTTAAAATATATTTCTAAAATGTAATTTAATACAATAAGCACAAAGTGAATCAATAGGATACAGAAATGTTATAGTGTGTTGTTGGAAAATAAAGTTTTAATATTTTTTTTGCACATATATAGAATATTCATATATCAAATGGTATCATATGTTAATAATAAATAAACAAAAAAAATTGGATAAGGAAATTTTTTGGGAAAGAGAATTGGAATTACAGAAAGGATAATATTGATAAACATGAAATTAAATATAGGGATCAAAATGTATAATGATAAATGTAGGTAATTAAAATCCAAATCATGGTTAAACAATTGATATATGACATGAGGGTCATTATATATCATAATTGAAATGGATTTATAATCTATATTGATAATGGGAGGGCTATTTTTTGTCATAGATTAGGATTATATCAACACTAGTGATTGAGACAACTCAAAAACATGTATACATTTTCATCATTATATTTAATGTTAATTAGATTTATTAGTATACCATATATATATTAATTTTTTTTAAAATTTTATTGTTTTTAAGAATTTAATGAATCTTAGTGAAGATTAAAAATTACGTGAATATATTTTTCTATAATTTATATTATTGAAAAATAGTTATTTTAGAGGTATTAAAGATGAAAACTATAAAATAAATATGGTAAAACTCGTAGATAAAATTTTTTAATCACCATTTTGATTAAATATATGAATGTTTTGAGGAAGAGAGAATTATGATATAAATTGATTTTATACACCCTGAGTTTTGTGTACCATTTAAAATAATGATGTTTTAAAGTGCTAAATGAAGCATATGAAAAGTAAGAATGGATAAAGATGCACTAAATTTATTATACTAAAAATAAACACCCATTATGGTATAAAAGTATTTGATATAATGTTTTAATTTTTTTATTAAAATAACAAAATCATTAGAGGATTACAACATTATTTTTGTGTATTTTCATATAGTAGTATATATATTAGTTGTGTATGGAATGATAACAACCCATTATTTGATAATGTGAGTAGAAAATTATTTTTAATGATATGATAATGGAGGGGATGTGGATGCAATTTATGAGGATATTTGAGGATTAATTTATCACAAAAGAATAGATATTTTTTTCATAATTCTATAGATAATATAAAATTATAGTTTTCAAATTTTTTGAATGGATTTTGAATCATTGGTGAATTTCATACTTTATTGATAGATTTACGATGTGTGGAACTTGGGTATTGATTATTATGATAGAATATTTATATATGTTAATTTTCTAAATTTACTTTTAGTGGTATTCTTAGTTTTTTCTTCATTTTTTTTATAGATCCCTAGAGATGAACATTAACAAAATGTTAATTTGGAATGTATTTTACTTAAAAAATACTATGTTCACTTTATTGGGATACATGTAATACTAGATAATATAGAAAATTCATTATTTTTATATGGTTAATATTACTATATAAATTGGAATAAATTATGATATAACTAATGAATCATAATTATTATAATTACAAATGTAATCAAACCACATGTATCTAAGATTACTAAAAAGTTGAAATTATCATCATCATGATCTTATATATATATATATATCATACCCCTGATGATAAAAATATAAAAAGTAAAAAACACAATAGATATTATATACATCATAAAAATTAATTTAGAGTATATGAAAAATGTATTAGAGACATTTGTAAGTCAATAAATAGTAATTAATATAGGAATTATACATATATACATTTGATATATAGCCAATGGATATATAGTTTTTGGATATAAAGTCGTTAGATATTATTATATCCAACATATATAAAAAAAATTATGTAATATTTACTAACATTTTAAAATTAATACAATTCATACATATTTTTTAATTCTCATATGAAATAACAGATAATAAATAATATAAATGTATTATTAAAAAATAAAAAAATTTAGTCATTACATGTCATCATTTTTTATGAATGGTGTGAATTTTTATATATGTAAAAATAAATAATCTAATTCTAATGAATAGCTAAAATTTAATGGTTATAGGATAAATAATTATTGGGATGTGATTAATTAATTTTTTTTGTTGAAATAATTTTTTTCAATGATTTGTTTTTGATATATTATATTAATTAAACTCATATATATTTAAAATTAATTTTTTTGAATTGTAGTTTATATATAATAAAAAAATTAATAATCATCTAATTTTTATTAAAAGGTATCAAATTATAATATATGCATTTTTATAAAAAAAATATAATTATTTAAGGAACAATGTAGATGTTATGTGTTCTTATATAAAAAATAATTTTTTTACTTTTCTAAATTGGGTCAAATTAATTAGATTCCATATTTTTAATCATAATTTAAAATTTAGGTACTAGGGTAAATTTCATTTTTATGCATAATAATTATTCCCCATGGTAAAAATTATGTTACCACAGTAAATGTAAAATGATGTTAAAAGAATTTAAATAGGTGATAAAGTCCATAAACATCATATAAAATATTAAATAAATAAGTTTATAGTGTGATGATCAACCTTCTATTATTACAGAACCATTAATTTTACATATTGGATCCACATTCACTGATAAATTACATTCATTATTCATTAAAAAAATAGTATTTTTAGAAGTTCCACTCAATCGCACCTAATTATGATAGTTTTTGATAAAACCCCTTAAGAGAGTGAGCATAAAATTGAACTTAAAATATGTTGAATAAAAAATAATTATTGAAATTATATACCCCATAGTTAATATATAAACCATTTAAATTAAATTAGGTGCATAAATTTAATATATCTCAACGAAATGAAATTAAGATGAAATATTCTCACTTTGTATTCCATCTTAGTCGATCATTTTCTAATATCTTATTTAATAATGATAACTATTTTTATCAAATATTTCGTAAATATATTATTATATATAAAATTTTCTAAAATTCATAAATATTTATTTATTATTTACTTTTTACTCTAAATAAAAATTAATATTTTATAAATTTTGATGCACACAAAACCAAGGGTGTTCTGAAGTGGTGAAGATCGATTATAATTTTTTTTCTTAATTATAGTTTATTCTCATTATCAAATATTGGTAATATTAGTGGGTTTTATGTATTTGCATTACTGATATCAATCCCCATCAATTGTTATCAATTTTAGGATTCATGAAATATTAAATTTCAAAAAATTGGATTATATATATATATATATATATATAAAGATCCAATTTCATATAATGAATATTTATGTTATTTTTCATGTAGATGAAATTGGTGGAATTTTTATTTTGATAATTTTTTAAACATATTTTTTATATTAATGATAAGTAATGTTCAAATAATAAAATTATACAACCTTAAAAAATTATCTTTACATTGATATCTCTTAGTAATAGTCATTAGGAGTTCATATACCTTGATGGTATGAGTTTGTAACATTGTTAATATGGGTGGTATAGTTGACCCATACATCAACATGATATAATCTATCAATGGGTATGGAATGAAAAGATATTTCATTGAAATAAAATCATTATTAATGATGTATAAATATAATTTTTATATGTTTATAAGGGGGTGAATTAGATTTCATTAATTTTTTATAAATAAAAGATATTTAGATGAAATACAATATATATTTCTTCGTAGGATGGTAGTCTGAACCTACAAACATATAAAGTTATAATTTTTTGTTGAATGGAAAGAATTTATTATTTGGTTTCTATATAATATTTCATTAATTGTTATATATATATAAGTTCTTTATTACACACCGCCTTTGGAAAATCCTTTTATGACTTTTATGAAAATCTTGATTACATTGAACCCTTTATCCAAACATACAAATAGATGTTTTAATTTTTGAATTGGTTTATAGAATTGTATAAAATACATATCTAAAAAAGATATTAACATTTTTTATAATTATTATATTTATGTAATTTTTTCAATAATAATAATATTTAATTATTTTAAGTAAAATAAGAAATAAAGGTAAAAGTGGCAACAAACTTGTACCCATGTGGTCTAAGCTAGGGCTTAGAATCTAGAAGACCTAGGATTGAATCCAAACAAGGATGAATTTCAGGTTACCATAGTAGCACTGTATCAGAGAAATATATATTTATTTTAGAAGTGGAAGAACTGTAGCAGTGAATACACTATAGTGGTAGGGGAACTGTAGTAGGAACTATAGCAGCATTGGTACTGTAGTAGGTAATGCACTAAACCAGGTAATATAAAAGTATTGTTCACCGAATGTGCCTTCTATCCAAAAATGGGATTTCAAGACATGTATTCATGTCACTTGGACTTAGGACATTGGGAATGTAATGGGTATCCCTTAACTCAGTCAAAAGAGGCCTTTTCTTTAATAATAAAATAAGGATTCGACCTCAACCTTAACAAAAATAAATAAATGTGAATTAATAATGAGTAGTTGAAAAATTTTCCTTACTCCCTGGATGAGCTCCCTTGAAAAATGGATTAATTATTTGAGGGGTGGTATTTTCATAATACTATATACTATAAAATGTGGATATGTGATTCTATGATTTATCTCTATTTAGATAGGTAAAATATAATAGGATTGGTGTCTGAGGAGTTGTTTAGTGGTGATTGAAAATTTTAAAAGGGAGGGGGTGGGTTTTTATTATAATAAAAAATATAAAGCTTAAATTCAAAGATAATTTAGATCAAATTATGGATAAAAAAGGATTGTGTGTTGGGTTATGGTCTATAAATCACTAACCAAAGATCTTCACACATATTTTAAACAAGTTTTATGGCTTTTACGTTTAACAGTTCACCTGCTCCATTTTTGGTTTATAAAGACATACTAGTTTTTACCTATGTAATTTACATTTAATTACACACAATATAATAGTTCATTTTAAATGGTTTCTACCTAATAATTTCATATATGGAATAATATTTTTCAAATAAAATTTATTTTTTTGAAAAAAATAAATTTTATTATTAAATCACTTAACAAGTAAAAAATATTTTTACTGATTGAAAATGTTAATGCAACAAAAATGATTAGGATAAAGTTATAAATGTATTTTATTAATGTGAAATTAATTATATTATAATTACTAAGATAATATTTTTTTGATGTTAGAAAAAAACCCAAAATGAATTCCACTTTGTCGATACATAGCTACCAGAAACAGACAAAAAATAGATTTTATTCGTGTAAAATATTAATTATGTAACATAATGCAGGAATTTATTATTAAAAACTATACATTATGTTTTGACAATAATTATTTTAATTTATAAATAAATAATTTTTAATATTATAAATGTTTCATAAACATTTTAATAACTCATATATTATCAAAATTTCATAAATATAATAGTATTTACAAAATTATATTCATCATTATTCCGCAATAATTTATCCATTTCAGATTAATTTGAAAAAATAATCCTAATATAACTTTGAAAATAATAAATCAATTTTTTTAACATTATAAAATTAAAATTGTAAAATTTATAATTTACCTTTTAAATTTTAAATATAAATTATAAACAAAAAATATTTTTTTAATTATTTATAATATTAAAATAATTTATTTTTATACCATGTAAATTAATAATTAAATTATTGTTAATATATTACATATATATATATTATATATTTTATTCATAATATTTTGTGATCCTAAAATTAATATATATATAAAATCAAATTTTTGAAAAAAATATTTTTTTTTCATAAAAATATTATTTCATATTTAGATACATTAATGTAAAAAGTGATATATATATATATATATAATTTAGTTATCTTTATTTATAACATCCAATTTAACAACTACTTTACAATAATTATGTTTACCTTAAAAAAATTAATCATTGTTCTTTCTCAATCAATGTTGCGTGTAAGGGAAGCAATTCAACATTGGAATTAGCCAATGGAAATTTTCAAGAAAAATATATGGGAATAATAGTGAATGTATGTTTATGAGAATATATACACCTATCCCTATGTTTTGGGTCATAAATGTGGTTCCCTCCCATCAAAATATTTATGTGGGTTGGCCTCCTCCACACACTTTTCACAAAAACAATGATGCACATGGCCCAGTACTAAACAACACCTCTTCACCCCATACATTACATAAAAATGATTCTCTATGGATATATCACCTATATAAAATATTTATCTAATTTAAAATATAAAATCATAATTGAAAATAGCAAAGTATATCAAGAATGATATAATGGGCCGCTACACCTCTTCCAAAGATCCTATTACTTAGATGTGTGCATGCCCAAAGCTATATGAAAAGAATCTTCATTGCGGAAGGTTATTAAGTTATATTCTACTATATGACATGGGAAATAAATTTCATAACGATTTAATTTTTTTAATTAAGTAATTTTTTCATGTTGTTCATACATGTAGAATAAGATTAATACTTGTTGAAGTTAAATAGATAATTAGTAAAGGTCACCATGTTGCTGCGTAAAGGTATTATCGATTTATAAGGTTTCTTTGAAGAGGTTTTAAAATGTAAAATAATATTTGAGTATTAATAATAAACATATATATGAGTGGTGTTCTAAAAACTATATTAAGGTAATATGAATTTTTATAAGGGATATCAGGGACTTGAAAATGCCACTGATTGAATGGATAATGCCACTACATCATGGTTTGTCCCAAATCCATGGAGGGTTTCAAATAAAAATATAGTATATTTTTTGGTCAAAACTAATATATACATCATATATAAAAAAATCACCTTAAACGAAAAATATTATGGAAAAATTAGAATTTTCTATGAAAATTGATTTATAACATAATATTTGTAGTTTTTTGTTAAGCTTTCGATTTGGGAGTGGCATGATTTACTGGTCTAATGAGTTACATACCAAAGTTAGTTTTCCTTATAAATTTAACTTTATTAGTGGATATTTACATAAGGGTACAAATTATTTTTCTTGATATATCATTTTATTCTCATTTCAAAGTGTAGAAACCCAAAAATATCATTTAAAAAATACTATGCATGATATCTTGCATAACATACAACATTAATCTTTAAAAAATTGTGAATAATTTTTGTACCACTTATACAATTTACATATAAATAAAAATATGATTAGTAAAAAAAATTATAGAAAACATGTTTTGAGGATTTTTTTAATGAATTTTTATTAATTAAAAAATATGAAATAACCAATTTTTAGTAAATTCATTAAATTAATATCATATTTTCATATTCATGTTTAAATTAATATAGAGTAAAATATTAGGATTTTTGTTGAAAAGTTGATTTTTGTTTGAATAATAGAAAATACAAATTTTTTATGAAAAATTTACTTTCTATTCATGTATTTAATAAGTAACAATCTATCTTGTATTGGTTTAAAATTTTATTATTTACTTATTTTAAAAATAAACTAATCAATGTCATTTGGATCGATATTAAAATATATTTTTTCCTTAAACATGTTTTATACATAAAAGACAATTTTTCTAGAAAACAAATTTTCATCATGTTTTATAGGGTTGTTCTAGTATTAATTTTTTCAACATTTAAAATTGCGTTTTATAAAGAGGTATGAATATTTGGATTCATAATTTTTAAATTTTCTATTTATTCCACTTTATTTTTTTCATATTGAGTGTATCTTTTGTTATACCCTATAAGTTACCATTGTCTGAGTTTATACATGTTAAAAGGGTTAAAACCAAAGTTATAAGAGTAAAATTACCTAAAAACCTATATAAAACATATATTAAGGTCATATATAAACACTATATTACTTATTATTTAAAACTGGTCCATTTTAAATCCAATGAAATTGGGTAAAACATTAATATATTTTAATATTTTGAACATTTCTTGGTTTATTCTCTCCCACACATATAAATGGACACATCCTTCCATCATTTCTACACCCCTAAAGAACTTCTAAACAAGGATAATTCATTAAAAATATTTTTCTAACATCCCTCCTCAGATTCTATAGACACATTTTTTTGTAATACCTTCCCATGTGGAATTTATTTGTATACCTAGGGCATTTTTTTAAAGATGATTTACAGTTTTCAACCAGGTGTTTTCTTTATTATTTTTTATTTTACACAATTAAATGATTAAATAACCATTTTGAAATATTAAAATCAAAATATAAAATATATAGAAAAATTATTATGTTTATTATTTCCCTTTTTCATCTACATAACCATCTATTTAAAAATTAAAATAGCGCTTATGTATATATGCAGACTATCACCACAATAGATGATATATATCATTTTTATTCACCAACTCTTATGACTAGTCATTATAATGGATATCTATTAAATAATATCATATATATAATATATATTTTCTTAAATAAGTGTAAATAAATATTATAATTAATTATTTAAAATTCAATGATAAATAAAAATAATTCCCATGTCTATTTGCAGGCTATCACCTTGAAAATTGATGTATTTTATTTTTTATCACCTTCTAACATGGATAATACATAAAAGTATATTTAATGAATTTTTTATAATATTATTAAAAAATTATACATATTTAAATGAAATAAAATATAAATTATTAATTAAAGATTAATTGTAAATTTTAGAACCTACGGTTGCTTACATAAAGATCACTGTCTCATTGTTGAAACAAAATTCATTTTTAAAAACCACCTGACATAGTGGGTTTTATGATTATAATTAAGTTATAAAAATTATAATTATAATAGTATTAATATTATGTAAATTATATAATTATGATCTATTTGACTATATTCAATCTACAGAAGCCATTTTGGTCTTATGAAGAAAACATCCTCAAACTGTTTGAATTAATCTTAAACAATTTAATGATTGTGTATGATAGGGTAATTAGTGAAATAAAAGGAATAATTTAATATTTTAAAACATATATTTGTATTAATAAATTAAATGATTTACTATTATATATTACTAAGGATGATAAATAATGCATGTAACAAGTTGTACATGGGGTAAGTGATTTCAAGTCACAATTAATGTTCTTAGAGACGTAAGCTATTTTCTATACATGTTTTATTTTTTGTAGTTTATAAAAAACCATATTGATTTATTTTTTCATTATAAAATAAGAATTAAACTTTTTATAAATCTATTTAATTTTATTTCTTTGAATTATTCATTAGGTCAAAAGTTATTTAGTTGTAAGGTATTTTTCCTTAAAAGCATAATTTAATACATTAAATTATGTTCTTTTATTTTTACTCCATATCCATATTCCTTAAAATATATAAAGAATTGTATGAAAATTATGAAATGTATATTTAATTTATTTTTATATTTTTTTACATTATTTATAGATTATTTTAAAAAAATTTAAATTTATTAGAAAAATTATATTTTTACCATTTAGAGAAAAGTGTAGACTGTATTTTTTTGACTCGTATTACATGAGGATAATTTATCATAGTCATGACCATTATATGTGAAGAATATTACTATAAATGTTTTAATGATTTTTTCAAATAATATCATATTTCCATCACATTGATGTTTTTGTTTAAATAGTTTTAAATGAAAATGTATTTTTAACTTTTTTATGAAAATCCTGATTTTTTTTGAAAATTTATTAAATAGAATTTTTTATGAGAATTTTTTATGTGAAAGAAATATTCTATGTGTTTTATATATTTTATATATTTTATTGTCTGGTGAAATTATATATATTATGATAGTTGAGACCGATATATCTCTCTAATGAATTGAGAGTTGAATATTTTCTTTTATGAATTATGTTGGAGTCAACCGAGTAGGTAATTCTATTTGTAAGGGTTAATTTAAGGATTATATTATGTTTATAACAAACCCCAAATATATTATACCAGAGCTAATTTATGATTTATGACATTATCATTGATATATTTGACATAGGTCTGAATGATTTATTAGTTTATTAGTCTTGAGAAACTAGATACGTACACGAATCAATTTTTTAAAGTTGATATAAAGCATAAAACATAGTAATAGATAACATTTTGTATCCTTTAATTGAATAAAATAATTTTTCATTATATAATAGTGAAATGATAAAATTAGTCCTGATATCAAATGATTAGTAAGTGTTACATACAATAGAATCTAACATGACTAAATAAGGAATAATCAATATATAATGTTAATAATTTATAAAACATGTTATCTAATTAGCAACATGAGCATGAAATGCACCCATGGATTATATCAATGAAAAAACATAAAGGATTATAATAACTAAATTCTAAATTATAGAAATTATTAATACTTGATGCCATGATTTAATAATTAATGATACTTATATCATGAAGAACATTTTCCATGAAAATTTTATCTTTGGGTAGATATACACAAAAAAACCTACTAAATTAAACAAAATAGTTTTTCTCATAAGACTTGTTGATGCATGAATGAGATATATAATTCCAATCCCCACCCATCAATACATGTCCAATGCATTCCAAATATATTTAATGATAAATTTAATTTATAATCAAAATTCTTTATCAATAAATATATATATTGTGTAATAAAAATGAAATATAAATTTTCCCCCATTCAATCAATTAACATTCAATGTAAAAACTGTATGTTAAAATTGAATATAGTTTACACATAATCATATCTAGGATACATATAATATGTATATATAAAATGAATTTAATTTTCAATGATTAGTTGAATGTGAATTCATCAAGACAATGTTGATGAACATAACAACAATTAGAGAGAATATAGAATTTGGATTAATTGTTATTTTTTAAGGATAAACGAAAATAGTAGTGAAAAAGTACAATAATATTTTTTAAAATATTATTCATCTAAAAATATTTAAATCTTATAGAAGAGGATAAATATCATAAAATGGTTACAGTGGTGGGTAATTCTATTAATTTTTTATACATTAAAAATATTACTTTTGATAATTTGAAAATAAAATAAATAAATAACCTTTAGAAAAATTTTAGATGATTCACTTAAATCCATTTCAATGTCACGTACAATATTGAATTTCGATAATAAATTATTTTATTGACAATGACGACTCTGTTGAAAAAATATTTGAAAATATAGACATGATATGAAAATATATATATCATAAAGATAAATAAATTATATTTTTTGGTTAAAATTACATTTGTTTTATTCAAGTGAAAATAAGATGAAAATATGTATGAAAATATGTATACTTCTTAAATATCCATAGGATAAAAAATTAGAAAGATTTTATAAATAAAAGTTTTATAATATTCATTAAATTAAAATTATGGTAATCCTAATAAATGAGATTCTAATGTAAATCCATAATTACTTGGTAAAATTAAATATAATCCCTTGGAAGAATATAATTTAAATGAAACATTAACCATCATGAATAAATAGTTATTCATGTTACATTTTTCAAAGGTGTATTATATAGACCACATTAAATTACATAGGTACATAATATCAAATATGTCCCAATGGGATGAAAATTTAGAAGAAATACCATACATCATGCTTCTCTATAGTTGAAAACAAATAAAAATATAGTATAATACTTATAAATAAGTTTTAAATTTATACAATAACCATATTAATATTTTTTAATTTCATATATTGTACTATTTTGACATTTATTATCCATTCAGTAATGACATTACATTGTCAAACAATTTTATGAGTATTTAATACTTCATTTTCTCATGAATGTTTTCATAGAAGTTCTAGTTATTTTTCCTAGAAAATAAATGAATGTTATATATAATGATATTAATTTTAGTAGTGTAATATTTAATACTTAGATAACCAGTTCATAAAAAATCTTTATTGTCGGATTGGGAAATTTAATCTCTTTTCATCAATGATACTATATGTTATACAAAAGCACGTGCGATGTTGTAATTTAAATTATAGACAAAATGCAAATGAAGGGAGTGATATATTAATTTTAAATATTATATTTTATGTCATAATTATAATTTATATTCATTATTTCTATCATTATGAAAATTCCTGTGATTCGGGGATGGAAAAGAATTTACATCATTTTGTCAGGAGGTAGTCCTCTATACACTATGAAATTGGTTTTGTTTTCCATTCAACGGAGAAATAGATTGATAAATATAATTATATCAACATAACAAAATTCTAGTATATTGTAGATAATTGTTTTTATATATTTTATTTTTTACAAGACAAATTATTGTAGTAAAATAATAGTTAAAACAAATGAGCATGGGGTAGAAAATTATCATGGTTTGGAAAAACATCATTTCGATCTCTTATTAAGTACCCAAAGGTTGGTTTTTGGGGCATTAAAGTAGATATATAACATAGATTAGAATATTTGGGATATATTTTATCAAGGTTTGGTAGAGATAATAGGGTGAAGACATGTGAATAAATTAGGGGAGGATGTTACCTTTTATAGTTGAAGTGAATTGTACACCAGTAATTTCTAAAGACATAAAATAATATAAAGTCATTTTCCAAGTTAAATGGACCCATAATATCTCATATTTTGTGGTGATATGGGTAATTTTAATGTAAAACCAAAATATGGGGTATCAAAATGATCAAAATCTATTTTAAACCTTCTCATTTTATGGTAACCCCAAGTAAACCCATTTTAATCTTAAATGAAGTGACAAAATATTAAGATTTTTACTATTTATGATGAAAAAAATGAATATAGACTAAATAAATTTTTTTTAAGGAATATTAAAAATATTGGACCCATTTTATGAAATATAAGTCACATAATTGGAATAATTTAATTCAACAAATATCCCAACAAAACATGTTGAAAAACAAATTTTGATTAATTTATTTTTCAATAATTAAAAGTTATTACATTATATATAACTATAAGTTATCAATATATGTGTTTAAATGAATATAATAAGATATATACTCAATACATTTTATTTAAATTATTTTTTTAATAAATATTATATTAATTAATTTAAATTCATAAACATTATTCATTTAATAATAATGTTCAAGAAGTTATCCATTTTACCTCCAAATGATATAATCATTGAATCAATAAAATTTATTTTCAATACATGGATAATTATAGATATTATAACATAATATTATAAATAATATGTGTTGTAGTTAAAAACTATATTCTAAATTATTCATAAAATCTTATTTCTAGGTGTAAATCTCTAAAACTCAATCTATTATTACAATGAAAAAGTTAGTTTAAAATATATTTTCATCATGTCAAATTTTTATATTTTATTCCATGAAATATTAAAATGTGTATTATATAATAGTTATAATAAAATTTATCTTTATCTTACTAAAATTGAATATTATTTGTTAAATTCTTCCCACTAATAAAGATTCCAACCTCAAAATTTTCATTAATATTACTTTCTAAAAAAACTAGTGTGGTTATTCATCATAACAACCTCATTGTCAAAAATTAAATCATAATTTTTATAACTTATCCAATTTAATATTACCATTTCAGTTTTTGATTTCCATAAAAATCATTATCTATTTTCACAATTCATGATGTGGACAACACGATACGATATATTAGGGTAAAATTATATTTATTAAAGGGCCAGAAAATGAATTGGTTCTTATATGTAATTATCTAATAATGATATATGTAACACATCATGTAAATTAGCGAGGGTTAATATAATTTTCAATTGGTAATCTACTACACTATTTGTTTCCAAAATCTGAAAAGGTCTGATATAATAGGGAATCTGTTTACCATTCCTTCCAGACCATATAACAACCTACCATTGAGGTACATTAAAGAATATTTGATCCCCAATTTGAAATTATATATATTTCATCCAATTATCAACTTAATTCATTTTTCATAATTAACTAAATTTAATAAAAATATGATTATTCATTAACATTGATGTGGAATCCTCATCATTTTTGTTCCTAAAAGATTATATCCCCAACTTCAACCAAAAAATATGGAGTAAAAAATCTAATTCCATGTAATTATTCTTATAGTTCTATTTGAGAACATAAATGGAAGATATTGTTAAAGGAAACCTATTCCAAAGGAAAATACTAATCCTGTAAAAGATGAATGACATGCGAGCATGATCAGAACATGCCTTCTAATTTTCAAATAGTTATTTTATACTCTCCATCTATTTGTTAAAGGTGTGAAGTGCTCAAAAAATGATTGGTATAGAGAGTCTTATATATACATTTCACAGATTTTGTTTTAAATCATGGATCCTGATCGAAAAAATTGATATAATTATACCAATAAGTTATAAAAAATAATTATTATAGTTTCATGAAAGGAACTCAAGTGGTAAATCAACTATTTTAATTTTTAAATGAGAATATATGGTATGGAAATCAAGAATAACCCATATGGAATCATTCTTTCTAATATTATTTGGTAAACTAGTGACATATTCCATGTTAATGTCATCCCATTTCAACATGGAAATAAAGAGAGGTTTAATGAACCATCTTGGACTTTTCCTATCATCCTTATCCTATTAAAACCCAAGAATCCATATATATAATTTAAATTTTCCAACTTAATATGATCCTGTTAAAATTTTTCATCCAAAGACATATTTATTTGTGTGTTATAAGGTTGTATAGAGAATTTTTATCTATAATTTTCATTAAATATTTCTGATTTTTAATATAAATTGATAAAAACATATCCTACATCCAAATTTAATAATTATATCATCATATAAAATCTGTGAAAATTTCCCATAATTATTGAATTTAATATTATTCTAAAAAAATTCATCATCAAGATAATAAACATTTATCTCTTCCAACAAATTTAGTTTGACAATCCTTTTTGAAATGGAGGGATTTTTATCTATTTTTAAAAAAATTTATATCTATCCTCACAAAATACATGAAATATAAGATCTGCAATGGTCCAAACCTCTTTGGCCCATTACATTCTGAAAATACAGTACATAATGTCTTCTGGAAGGTAATGTTGACTCATTTCAAGAGTTATTAAAAAATCTATTTTTTAAATGGTAGATCATCTAACGGAAGGTGAACCAAGGGTGATCCATCCACTGTAAGCTAAGCATGGTTAGTCTTGAAATTTATTCATTGACAAAAGGTCGCGAGTGGTGACTCATGACTCTAACACCTCCAATGGTGGCTTGCGATGGTGATCTATCCAATGGATACTGATTATAGTGACTCATCCAATAGTGAATCACGATGGTGACTCATAGTGATGACTCGTCCAATAGTGACTCACGACGGTGACTCATCCAACAGTGACTCACGACCGTGACTCGTTCAATGGTGAATTTTGATTATGAATCATCCAATGGTGAGTTTTCAAATGGTGAGTTTTCCAAAAGTGAGTCATCTAATTATAGGTCACTAAACCATTATTCGTATAGTGGTTTTTCATTCACTAGTGAGTCATTTCCAACTGTTTTTCAAAATTTTATATTTCCCTAGTTTTGCAGTTTACTACAGTTTCACCCCTCTAACCTTTAATTTGATGTAAAATTAATTTAAATAATTATTTAAATGGTATTGATTCCATTTAAAAGGATGTAAAATATATCCTGAAATTAACAACATCCATGGGGTTTTAGATAGTAAAAACACAATGTATTTATGGTGATCTGGTTATAATGGATTTAATAACCATTCCACTATTGATATAGGACCATGAATTTATAAATCCAAGATCCTCTCTTATATATGTTTTTACCATTTATCTTGATATATGGAGCCCCAAACCATTAGTCCCTGAGTGATCGTGCACCTATTATATGGCCATTGGATTTCATTTCCCTAGATTATTTTTTCTCATACCTTCGCACTTTTTTCATGCATTTAGTAGTTCCTGATAGATTGTTCATCGAGGAAGGGATATGCTCATGTATCTTTATTTGTCTAACATACTGGGTGGGAATAGTAATTTCTCTCTTTTTATCAAATCCATGTCCCTAATAAAAAAATATTATTGAAACTATTTAATATCAGTATGCAAGGGATGGGAAAATTGACACATGCTTATGTTTTATTTTTTAGTTGTTGATATTTTTTTTTGTATGGGTTAATAACCCACTAAAAATCATGGAATATAGTGGTATTTGCTTCCACACATGGAATGGCTTGTGAATTATCTTTGAAGATCATGTTTTAGTTGGTTTTTAATATGTAATCTATTAACAACAGAAATTCAATTATTGAATTGGATTCCCCATGGTCGAATTTGTTATGTGATCACCCATGAATTTTAAAATGTGGAATTAAATTATAGGATGCTTTTCAAATCTGGAATTTTATCCATCCATGGTTGTATAATGTTAATGTTGAGGCTATGATTGTGTGTGGGGTGGTTCAGGTGGTGTAATTGAATCTCAGGTCAATTGATTGTTTGATCGTGGAATGAATGAGCAGTGTTGTGTAGTAAGGCTGGAACTGAGTAATGTATTGTTTGTGTTGTTGGGTGTGGTGTGTTTGTGAAGTGGGGATGAAAATGGTTGACATAACCGGAGTTTATGAGAGTGGATTTGAGTGATTGGTTATTTTTTATGGATGAAATAGTGGATTAGTTGTAATGACTTTGAAGAATGATGATGGCAGTGGTTGGAATGGGTGTAAAGTGGAGAGGAAATGTAAGAGGGCTGTTTTAACTTTGTTGTTCTTCCTCTATGTGGTTTATGCTATGTGGCTTGTGGTGCACTGTACTTATTAGCATTCTTGGTTGGGATGAATTTAATAATAATATTACTTAATATTGAAATATAATTGGTTAATTGAGTTTATGGGGGATATGAATCAAATCATGGATTGTTGAGTAGTTGTGCATTTTGAGGTTACATCAAATGTGGTTTTATGGACAAGTTAGTTTTTGGAAAACCACATAGGTTTGGATGCGTGTTTTGTACCAATATAAAAATAATTTTATGTACATGTGATATATATTTATACCCCACCCAAGTTGATCATTATGTGTCGAACAACACTATTCTCATGGGGGAGGGTGCCTTTTCCCAACATCTAGGTAGGAGAATGGATGGCCGGTTATTGGATCTTCCCTACTCCATCTTCAAGGAATTTATAGTCAATGAATTTTCAGGTACGTTGTGGTGTGGTTCTATGGCCCATGTGGTTATGGGCATAGTGTGCATTCCAAGATGTCTAGTGGATGAAGTATGGTTGTGGCCCAGGTGACTGCGGGTGAGATGTGGTATGGTTGTGGGTTAGGTGTCTGCAAGTGAGATTTCATGGGATTTATTTTCCAAGGTTGTGGGACTAGCTTTGAGGCCTAGGTTGGTATGATCAGGTTGTCACATGGGACTTGGGGAAGAGGGTGAATGCGCTAGGATGTTTTCCATTTGGGTATAAGTATATAACTAGTGGGAGGGGTGCAAGGTACCAAAACATAGATTTTCTTAATATATTACATTACTTGACTTGCGTTATTTGGTGAGAATGGATTATTCTGGTTTCTATGGATAGTATTCAATGTTAGGTTGAATTTTTTTCTTCTATATTTCTCAAATAGGAATTAGTATGCGTCTCCCACTTGTTTATGAAATACCATGGATTTTTTCTAATGAGTATACTTGTATACTCACCCTACATTATAATTTTTTTTCCAAGTGGTCAATGTAGACTGTGGTGGGTGTTAATATCTTAGTAATTAGGATAGTTGTATTATTAGTAGATATCTTTACTCTTGGGTATTTACATTGGATCTTTTAGTTTTATTTTTAATAGTTTTGTTGTGAACATGTATGTTTGATTGTTTTGTATTTATTTTATATATATTTGTCTTGGATTTTTTTAGGATGATACATCTTATCTCAAGACTAAGGTTACTATAAAAGGGTATTACATTCCATTTTGTAATAATTTTCTACCCTTGGTGAAGGTCTCCACCGTGGGGCCTACTAAAGGCAGGACATAGATTTCATTATCTCTCTTTCATCATTACCATCCCCAGAGGGGAATAATTTGAGGGAGGGGATCACAAAAGAATGGAATAAGAGGTGATGGTTGATATATTGGATGGATTTTGGATTTAGGAACATTGAGGACTTTATGGGTTGATAGTGAATCATTTTCAGGTGATCTTGGAGTGTGACATAGGCTAGGGAAGACCAGCTAGGTTATGACGTTATAGGGCCCTCCATTATTCGATGCAAGGACTCCGAGGCTACCAAACAACCAAGGAAACATCTTTTCTACTATAGAGACCCTATAAAAATAACCTTCATTACAATGACATGTTCTCTTCTAAATATTTGGAATTTTGGGAAATTTAAATAAATAATAAGTAAAAATGAATCTAAAAAATCATACTACTTGGGATTTTGAGTTACTTGTTTACTTTATTCATCCATGGAACATGGTCTTCATCCATGTGTGGCTCATGAAATTGAGGATCACCAAGATGATTCCGCTGATCAGTGGAGGTTTGAACTTGTGGGGGAGGATGAGATGTGATAAAATATTCTATGTGCCTTCCAGTGGTAGACTCCGAAAAAGTACGAGGAAACATGTCAGAAATAGAGATAGAGAGTTGGTTTAAAGAGATTTTGATCACCTTCAATTTTATTCAATCATTGAAAGAATACTATGTTCCTTTGGAAGTGAGACAGATGTTTGGAGATAAACATTAGTGGTGGACATTGTACATGGGGGAGAAGAAAGAGGATGATGTCGTATGGGTCGATTTTGAGAAGGAGTTCTCAGCATAATTCAAATCCATAACCATGAAGGATGATAAGAGGCATGAGTTACTCAGCCTCCAGTAGGGTATTATGCTGGTAAGGGAGTTGGGGATCGGGTTTATTGTTATCCTTCCCTTGTCACCAGATATCCTTTTGGATGAGGAGTCTCATGCGAGACATCATGATGAGGCAATTCGTCCTTCTCTGTAGTACATGGTTACTCTATTCAGCTAACAGATGTTCATGGAAGTCTTGAAGAAGGGGGATATAGTTTCATGGATTAAATAATGAGGAGGTCTACAATGAATGGGGATCAAACATAGTTTCTACTTGGGTAATGGCTACCAGCAACAGTTCTTATAGAATAGTGCCTTCTAGGTTTTGGCCAGCGAGGTGTCGGAAGTAGAAGTTCCCATATTGGCCTTTAGGATATTGTGATTTTCCCATGAACATGGGAAAAATATGTTTCTTTTATGGATCCCATAACAATTTGTAGACACATTTCTTGATATCCATTCATACATAGTACGGTGGAGGTGGGAAAGATCAACATCGACCCTAGTAGTAGTTTTCCTTAGGGTAGTTATAGCTGTAGAGACACCAAGCTCATGCTCCACTAAGGGGAGATGAAGTAGGCTTAGGCTATCCTCTAGTTAATCCTCAGGGACCTTAAACTGAGAATGGTCTTGGGGGAGTTCATCAACATAGGGGTAGTGAAGCTAGGAATGGTAAGTTATACATAGATTATGCTGTATTTATAGCTGGGCTAGAAATAGTTCGAGGTATGATCATATTTTCGAGAACCCTTACCTGTTATTGGTTTGATTAATGAGCTTCAAATCCTTTTATTCACATAGTCATTCCAATTATTTTATATTTGATGTAGAGAGGCTTCATGTAGCCCTGGTGTTGAGTTGAGATGTTGGTGGTTATATGAACTTCTTTGATGTGAACCAGGGTTGTAGATTTATGATGGGAATGCATCATTCCCATGGGTATAATTTCTTGCTATATATTAAACCATAAGATGTTATTATCAGCATCCACTTGTTATATTACATTCATTCCATTATCGACCGATTCTAGAGAATAGTAATGTTTTTATATTTGGATTACCAGCATGTGGCTTTCCATAGTGAACAGAGATGTTAGATGGGAAGTCGGCGTATAGATCCTCTTATTTCTTTGTTGACTAAGTTTTCAATAGGATTAGTGGACTATATAGTACCTACTATTGTTAGAGAGTTAATGTATTTTTTACAGAGTATTTCGTGACTCTACCCCCTCAATGTGATGTTTAATTTGGGGTAGACCTATAACACGATGCTTCTCCAATTTTGATGGATCCTTATAGGATGGAACCATCTATGTTGTTGGTGTTGAAAATTTAGATAGATGATCTACTGAACAGGGGATTTATCTCGCCTAGTGTGTCACTATGGGGTGTTCTAGTGCTATTTGTAATGAGAGTAGATGGTCGTACGATGTTGCTTATGGACTACCAGAGGTTAAACCAGGTGACAGTCATGAACTGTTACCCTCCACCAAGAATAGACAATATTTTTAATTAGTTCAGAGGGAATGTTTGGTTTTCTAAGATCGATCATTGGTCAGAATATCACTAGTTAAGGGCGAATGAGGAAGATATCCTGAAGAATAATATCAGACGAAGGAATGGTCACTTTGAGTTCATAGGCATTCCTTTTTGTGTTATGAATGTACCATAACAATTCATGGGAATCAATAAATATTTATTTCATGAGTTTCTGACCTGGTTCATTATCGTATTAACCAATGACATCTTGATCTACATGTGGTCATTAGAGGACCATGCTAAGCATCTCAGTACTTCTGTATAGGTCCTTTGATGCCACCAAATCTACAGAATATTGACCATGTGAATGTTTTCAACATGGGAGGTTCATTTACATGGTCATGTGATGTCCTAGGAGAGTGTCGTAGTGGACCCATCAAAGGATGAACCAGTTGTTTCTTGTGAAGAACCCAATAATGTTGCAGAGGTTTATAGCATTCTAAGCCATTCTTGAAATTACCTGAGGGTTTTACCCGATTTCTCTCAATTTGTAGCTCTGATGATAGATTTTACCGGAAAGGAATATGATTTTTGTGTGGAATGAGTAGTTCTATGATATGTTCTACTACCTAATGGGGAAGCTGGTCAGTGGTCCAATGATCCGACTAGAAGAGTAAAAAATGATGTTCAATGTGTTTTGTGATGCTTCCCATCTGGGATTGGGATGAATGTTGATTAAATAGTATGGAGTGATCTATTATTAGACTAGGTAGTCACGTCCCCACCAATATAAATAGTCCACCCATGATCTGAAGCTAGTAGGTGTTGTGTTTACACTTAAGTTTTTGTGGAATTACCTCATTGGGGAGTTCTTTTTAATCTTCATAGATCACAAGATCATAAGGTATATCTTTTCCCTACAAGATATAAAATTTCCAAAATGGAGGCGGATGGAGTTTCTCTAAGACTATGACATCATGATCTTTTACACCTCAAGTAATGGAGATTTTCATTGCTGGTGCTTTGATAAGGAAGTAATAAAATGATGTTTTCGGTAATTTATAGATTCAAGGATGGTGATAGTGGAGTTTTCCACCATTCAATAAGATGAAAAAATGGATTGTGGTAGAGGCTGTCTATTTCAGATGACACTATATTATTCTTTGATGCAGCAGGTGGAGGAGTGTTAGTGGGGATACTCAAAGAAATAGGTGATTTGTGATAATGCTGACTATTGTTATGCTTTGGAGGGATGGTTGGAGGATAGTCAGAATTAGACGTTGTTCCATGGAAGGATATTTTTTATAGTGAAAATGAATGATAAAGTCCTCTTCGAGTTTCACAGATCCCTATTAGCGGTACATTTGTGAGATTATAAGATATACTGTTGCATGATGATATAGTTTCTGTGGAATGGGATAAAATGTACAGTAATAGAGTATTTGGAAATTTAATTTTTGTGAAATTAAGTGAAGGATGAAAACCATATTACTAGAGTTTTGATACAAACCATTGATTTCCCCGAGTGGAAGTGGGATAATATTGCAATGTATTTCATCACAGGGTACCTAGAGCTCTGGGAGGATATGATGCTATATGGGTAGTAGTATACCAGCTGATGAAATTAGCTCAATTGGGCTTAAATAATCATATTTTATTCCTAAAATTGTTTTTGGTCGAATTAAACTTATCCAATAGAATTAAGACATGTGTTTGGGTAATAATAATAACATTTTTACCCTTAATAACCCTATTTACTTTTAACCGTGGTAAAAAAAAGTAAAAAGTTACAATTCACCAAAAATTATTTTCATCTAATTGAACCACATTTTAGTCCTTGATATTAACTGTGTCTCTCTTATTTTCTGAAATTCCACTCACAGAAGCGGTAAAATTATGTTTTATGAAATATTCAGTTTTTTTTAACTAGTACTTCGTGGTTTCACTATTCATCAAAAAAATGACAGTTTCCAGAAAAATAAAAAAATTAGGCCTAAGCTATATTTGATATTATGAATTCTAAAATGATGTCTATTTTACCAAATTCAAAACATATCAGTTACATTAATTAATTTAAAAATTTATTCTCGTCGTCAAAACAAATAGCGTGTTTTTAAGAGATAATAATTATCAAAACATTGACACTTGTTTATGTCTGGTTTAAATGTGAAATTACATCCAATGACCAACATTGTATTAAATTGTTAAAATATATTATAAATATACTTTAAAACCACTCAAATTAATAATTTATCACTATTAATTATTCGATTAAAAAAGTTGTTTTTAATTAAAATTTAGTAATTTTCACTATTCATCTAAATATGAAAGTTATTCGAAAAGTACAAAAATTTCACCCTAATCTAATTTCGATATTCCGAATCCAAAAATGAAGTCCATTTTGAAGATAAAATTTCTAAAATTTTAAAAGTTGGTTATTACTATTCGTAACAACTAGTTTTAATAATATTTTAATAGCATATCGTTGTTTAGTGAAACTCGGTATTGCGTACTACACACGCTATCGACGAAGGTCGTGATTGCGTGTAATGCAAGGCAAGTCAAAGATGTGTTTTGTGAAAGCTACTTTTGTTGTAGCGTACAACACAAGACATTAATAAAATTAAAAAGAATATTTTTCATAAAATCTCGGGGTGTTACAGGTTGATTATAACTAAGTTTTCCAACTGAATCTCTGTCAAGTTCACTATGAGTTTATTGTATCTATCCTGAAGAAGTAGATATATGATCTCCCACACGTACTAAATAAATTCTCCATACCACTATACCACTATATCTATTATTAATAATAACCGATGTAGGTTTTCGGTCATAGGGAGATAGTGGTATTAAATAACACAACTCACCTGGTCATAGTTTTTTGTGAAATTATAAATTTGAGGAAGTTACTCATAATGTGAGGATTTGATTATGGGGAATAATCATAAATTGTTTGTACGAGAGTGGTATAATATCACGGGATTAAATTTTATAATGGGTTAGAATGTAACTCCCAGACCATTTATGATAAATTTCACTTTAAAAAAACATAAAGTGTTCAATAGCTTTGTTAACACACAACATCAAGCATTATGTGAACTACATTATAAAAAACATTTATACAAAAGTTTAGTTATAACATCGCCATTAATTTTTTATTATTAATATCATTGAAATAAATAATAAGAATATAAATTGTTTATGTTAATTAAATTTATTAATTTTCAGTAGTGTAATTAAATTATTCAAAAATATAATTCCCACCAAAAATGGTTTTTTTAGAATATAATATAATTAAATTTTCAAAATTATAAAATATTTATTTAAAAGAAGAAGTATAATTTATGAAATAATTATTTCAGCATTATATTATTGTGATTTTTTTATAATTTTCTAAAAAGATTTATTTTTTCAATTATTAGTGAAGAAATAGATGTTTTTTTAAAACAACGTCTTTATTTCAAGAATTAAAAAATATATATAAATATATATATATATATATAATATTTTCCATATAAAATTAATTATTTTATATTATGTCTAATTCAATTTATTTCATTGGAATCAATTTTATGTTTAATTATGGTATGAACCTTTTTATACTTAAGAAAAACTTATTTCTAGAACGCCACTTTCATCATGATTTAATCATTTAATTTTGAATTAAATTTTAATACATATATGAATTTTACTTGATAAAATGAATTCTGAATTTGGAATCGTCATTTCTAATTTTGGTAATGAATCTAACTTCTATTTTTTTGCCATTATGAATATTAAATAGAGTAAATTTATTTTACCACTCTAATAGTTAAAATGAGTTCAAAGGGGTTAAACTATGAGATTAGGGTTTATTTTCTAATTAAAAGTGTTTACATACTATTTACTGGATATATTTATTCCTACTAATATCCCAAAATTTTTTCTTTGAAAATTTTTATGAAATGTTCTTGCGTATGGATTTAATATATTCTAATGTTTTGAAAAATTCGAAGGAAATCCTCTCCCCAACATATAAAACTAAACCCTTACCTTATCAAATATACACAAATTTTATACTTATTTTTTAATCAAATCAATCCAAATTATCTTCCAAAATTCCATGTATATGATTATGTGATTCTATTTTTCTTTAAATACAATTCCATGGGTCCATATCGAATGATCTGAAGTCGGCCAACTAAAGGATATGTAATCATCCTACAAGACCTCATTCAAATTATTTCCTCTTATACCTCCCATAAATATATGTTATTCATCATAAAAAAATATATTTAGTTTCATTAATATATTAAATGTTATTAATATTATGGAAAAAATTATTCACCTTCATTTCCATCAAATGGGAAGTGAAATTATCGCTCATGTATACCTGTGGACTATCGCCTCCACATGGAGATATAATTAAATTTTCATAACCATTATTTATGAATGGATATTGAGATGATTTTAATTATAATATTTTAAAAATATGATATAATTATACTACTGGAATTATAATATCATAAATTTATTCGTACATTTCCTTCAGTTGGAAAATAATAATGTTGATCGTGTGTACGTGGGGACTACCACATACTCAATGAGATGTAATTCTTATTTAATTTCCTTATTACATGGATGATAATAAGGATATTTTTAATGATTATATATTTTATATTTTAGGTAATAATTCTTTGTTAATTTTGAATTATTAATAACTTTCTTTCTTTGAAACGTGAAAATAATGTTCATGCCTACGTACGATATACAATTTCCATGAACAGAGTTGTTCATTTTTATGTATCTAACATTAAGGGATGACCATAAATAGGTATATAATGAAAATATATAATATTTATATTTGGATTACAATTATATATATTATGAAACAATTCTAAATAAATAATTATTGAATTTTCCAAACAGAATCATACATGAAAAATGAGAGAGTTAACACTCAAACGTAAGGTTTTTGTTAAGTAATTATTAGTGATAGAATGATAAATTTTTATAAGGGGGTAATATATGATGTTATAATAATTTATATAGATCATTTATATAATAAAAATAGATATCAATTTATTATATTGATGGATAAACCAACTTAAGAAGCATGTTATAGTAGATGGAAGGGTTATTTCACAATCTCATCATTATTCGAGATTTCTTATGTTTATGTATATATTATGTAAATTATATTATATTTATATGGTAAAACTAATATTTTTTTTTATTATTATTTTTAATTAACTTTTCGTGTTATATTACCATTTTCCTCACTTTGGTACTTAAAATTATACAAATTTTTTAAAGAATAATAGACATTATTTTCCCTTTAGCCAGAACAATTTTTCATCAATGTCCATGCATTCTTTGAAATGATTTCAATATTTTTTTTTCAAATATCTAATATGATTTTTTAAATTTATTTTTACCTGTGTTTAAATTTTTTAAAAAATGGACAGTAATATATTTTCATTTTTTAAATTTTTTAAATTTTAATATTTTAAAATACTGTGAAATGAATGTATATTTTAGCATTCTCACCATGAATAGAATTTCATATTGTTAATACCACTCAATAATTTTAATATTTCATTACATACTCTCATGGTTATTTCTGAATAAAATGTTTTTGCAAATATTTGGTAATTTTTTAATATTATAATTATATGTTTTCATAATTTAATGGGTATTTTACTTTATAAGTCATCCAATGGTTTGTTAAAATTTTTTCCATATATGTTTATATGATTTGATAAATCATAAAATGTAATTATTATATAATATAATGATACCATACAACATATTTATTTGAACGGTATATGGTCAATTTTACCGGGGAATGTGTTCATATTTTGTATGTTATCTCTTACAGTATGGAATGTTATTGATTGTAAAATAATATTTATTATTTTGTATCATTTATTCATATAAAAAATATATTTCAATTATTAATTTTAATGTGGGGATCAAAAGTAAATGTCCCCTCAATGAATATGTATATCTATTAATAAATAACATGTTGTCTATTTTGGATAAGGGATTACCTATTTATGTAAGTTATATTTGCATGAAACCATAATGGTATGTTTTAGAAGTCTCACATTATTCATTCCATCATTATGAAATCAATTATTAATGACAATGAGATTATATGAATAGTCAGTTCATGCATGGATAAGCTTCACGATCATTTTGTAAATCATATGAATTACCCGATCATCATTTATTTCTATCATATTATTAATGTATTATTTGTTATATGATAGAAATAGTGTTGCATATTATCTTACAGATCATCTAAGATCACCCATTTCTTATGTTTTATTTCCCTATGATACCAGGAAATCAACTATTAATATTACACATGCATATTCTAGAAGGGGTTATGATTTTCATAGTGAAAATTTCATGTTATATTTTATGATTTCAAATGTAATGTGAGATTCAAGTGTATTTTCATGATACCACATAAAAAACCTATTCATTCCTTTCAGATTTGATCAATTGTATCTTTTACTAATGTAATAATGTGACCACTTACTCTAGGAAACTAGGTTTTGGTTCTTTATATTATCATGGGTAGTTGGAAAAGAATAGTGTTAAATTGTAGAATCTGTAATGATGTAACCCACCAGAACCCCTCCTGAGATATTTTTATTCTATTTGTGACACCCAAATACCACCTCTAATAGTCTAAGGGATAGGTAAAAACACCAATTAGGCATATCACTATAATTATATTCCTTCTACTAAGGATCCTACGCGCACACACACATATAGAGAAAAATCCCTGAATAGCATATAGATATAAGAATTAGCTAAAATATATTGAATATAAACCATGTATGAAATAATATATAATAAAATATATCAAAATACAATAACATAATATAAATGACATAATTAAAGAAAATATACCGAAAACCAAAAATACATGGTGAAATACAAACTAACAACAACTACGGAAAATAGGTAAATCAAGGGAGAGCCTGACTCATGAACCCAGATTCCAACCACCAAACACAGTCATATCCTCCATGTACTTGTATGATTTTATAATATTTTGTCATATATTCTCACTAATAAAAATTATAATATCGTCATATCAATGAAACATGTGGTAAAATCCCTTTCAATGGAGAGTATTTACATACATTGTAGGATTCTAAGCAAACCACCATGAATGTTATGGAAAAAAACCGTCAGTTCAACCCTAAATCAAGAGGGTAATGAAATCCAATATCATATTTTCCTAAAATAAACACTATAATAAAGATAAATGGGACCTCTATATCCACATCATGTTAATAATGATGAGTCCTCCTACAGCTTCCAAAGCTACATTTATGATTCTAATAACCATTTATAACCTCCAAAGAACTAAATTTGTGGGCCTACACATTACAATTTTACACCTAGTATAAGAGAGGATGATATAATATCAAGTTATAATGAATAATATCTCAATAAAATGGAGACCAAAAAACTCACCAATATTTAGCGTAGTTGAGGGAGTACCACTCTAACGGTGGACTGACACGCCGACGTAGCATAATGATGAGGAGTCCACTAAAAAAAAGTGGACCCTAATCATCAGTGATGTATGAGGTTTATTCCTCTACCGGTATAAATGATATGGGGAACTGACCACATGGGGAGATATAGGGGATTACTGAGAGTGGTGACACTTTTATAATCACATTTAATCACTACCAATAGATAAAATTGTCTAGAATAAGTGTCTCACTCACAACTCTGTGTGTCATATATATTATGTTCTAATGAAATCCATCATTATATCCTATAAGGAAAATTACTTTTAATGGGATACTAAAAATCCTAAATCAATTTACTGAAGTAGGATACACACTAGGAATATGTTTTGGGAAAACTTAATAATGTTTCAACTAGACTAAATGGTGTGTCACATGAGTCTAATAACTTGTCATGTATTAAGTATTCACATGGTGAGGAAAACTCTACATACAGGTTATTTCACCCTAGTTACATAGTGTGTAAAACTACTTAGGTTCCATGTTGGGTTCCATATAAGGATATCGATCCTATGGATAAGTATGGTTACATTATATATACATTGATGTACAATGTATGTATGAAAAACCAAGTTCGAAGCCTTCTTTCTCAATGAATATGGTTTCGTTGTAAGTGTATGTATAAATTGGGTGTCACTAAAGATCATGGAATATTGGCCCCTTGGGAATCATAGAAATGTCTCAATGGTATATGGTTGACTTATCCATCAAATGAAATATCATGTGTAGGTTCTCCACATGAAGTTTAATATTTATAGTAGACAAAAACATGATCATCCACATAGGGTTTTCCACACGAAATGTGTTCTTCCATTGTACAGGTCATGTATATTAGGATTTCATTGACACCCATAGTATTCACATGTAGTACATGTATCTCCTCCTCCTATACCACTATATCCATGAAATCTACCATAAATCTCATATTTATGTTGAATAAACTTTTAGTGTTACATGAGGTGAGATTATGTTAATCCATTATCCAAAAAACACCTTTTATCATCACCTCAAAATGTCTCATAGACCAGTACTTGTGAACTACACTTTTATATTAAGTGGACTCACAAAAACCATCGTATTTGTGGATACTAACACTTATTATTGATTCCTAGACTCTAGTGGCTGAAAATCATGATTCCCATAACATGTACACGATCCATTGTACTCTCATTACAAAAAAGGATACCAATACCTAGATCCATGATCCAAATATACTTTCACCCTATAGTCCTTCTATTTAACCTCGATCAATTTTTATGTTTACAACCCCCATGATTCCATAGGTTCTGTTGTGATTGAACTATTCTAGTTATATCCAAGCACTAACCCCCATGGTCTAATAATGAGAAACATAATAAATTAAGGTTGGGGACTAATATGAAAAACAATATAAATATATTTGGATGTTGTCAATCCATCCAATGTATATAAATTGTTAAATAAAAATATGATATAGTAATTGGGAAAATGAAATTGATAATCTGAATTTTAATATTGATTAAATTATCAAGATCATTAGAATTATAAACTCATAAATTTTGTATATATCATATAAATGATCAATAATAAAAAGGGTATAAATATATAAAAACAATCCCTAACTCAAGAATAGATATTTCACTAGTGATAAACATTTCTTCTTATGGTAATGAAAAATATCAAGATACGATCATCCTTCATTTCATGAGTCCCCTTGATCAATAATTTTTATCCATATTATAGATCTAATTAATTAAAATGGTGGCTTTTATCCTCCCCCTCACTAATCCCCAAGAGTTATGCTTTTAACAATATATATTATTTTTAATGAATAATTTATAGATTTAATATTATATTTCAGGACATTTATATAAAATTATTAAATAATTTAATTAATAACTTAACTGAACCACCAAATTTCGACCTCAATCGAATTTACAACACCTATCAACATTATATTGTACGTAGATAAACCCTACATTATGAAAACAAAAATGTTATTGGAATTCTCATATGAGTTCATGATCCATGAGAATATAATATCTTATGATAATATTCACTTTTGTGATTTAATATATATTAATATATTTAACAATATACTAATTTAGGGATCATTTAATATCAAAAACACACAAAAAATATTTTAAAAATCAATACATATATGTATAGAAATCTAAAAAATGAAAAAATAGAAACTATATCGGTAATATTATCTTCTCCATCCAAGAAATTCACCTTAAAATGAATAAGCTACACAATACGGTGGGTGTACCATAACTAAATTTTTCTTTCACATTGCAATGAGATCTTATTAATTATATAATCATCCCAAGTCCATTGATCTTGGGGAAATGTCCCATCCATACATGATCTCCTAATTACTATCTTCATTCTTCATCGAGTATACTCATAAGGGGACTCCATCTTTTATGACTAACTCTACATAGTACATAACACTATATAGGTCATGCAAGTATCTTTTCACCTATAAAACATTAAAAATGTAATGTGGTCCCTTAAACTATAAGGTTAATTCTACGTTTTATGTAACCTCACAAAACCCATAATTAAACTCACATGGCTTATAGATCTACGGTTAAAAATAACTCCTTAAAATAAACATTTCAATCTATATCATGGTGAGAAACTAACGAATACATGGTATCCCATCACTAACTCCACATATATAAATTTTCATTCTAAGTGATATTTATGTTTACATAGATCTATATTCAAATTGTCATGGATAATTTGAACCACTCTATTATATATCCTACTCTATTCCATAAATAAAAGGTGGAGTCCTAACAACAATAGTACAGAAGAAGCGTTACCTTTAGGGTTTATTTTTTAGGTTCTTGAGAAGTGTCCTGAAAATAGTAGAGTGATCGATTCTATTAGATGTTATTTAAAATAATTTTATGTGATCCACTCAACACTACAGCAAATACTAGATGTAAAATAAGTATCGTTTTAAAAAACCATGGTGTGCTGCTTAGACATTCCATCTTTATGTTGGTGGACTGTTTTTCTTATCTTACGGTAGGTGGACTTGGGATCTCTCAACTTCACACAATCAAGGCCTACGGTTAGGTTTTCCCATAGATGATAGGAGGTATGATATGTGTATTGTCTAAATTGGATACACTCTTATTGACATGGGTGACAGTCACTCTTTCCTTTCTACAGACCTTGTTTTTGAACTCAAAGATTCCGATCAAGCCGTTGGTTTGATCCATATAATTAGAGAATCCAATTAGATTGAATTCGATGATAATGCAATAGTTATGCCAGTGCAAGCATACTCTTAGAGTAGAGATATTTAGTTGGAATCCACAAGTAGTAATTTCGAGGACATACGAAATAATTATGTGAATGGAGTGGTTATCCAAATTCAATGATCATATTGACCAGTATAGGTGCAGAGTGTGGTGTGTCCATGGAGATGGAAACCGTTTCTCCATTACTGGAAAAAAGAAACACTTGCAGCACATGGAAATCTTTCTTAGAGGAGGGTTAAATTGATCACACTCAATTTACCTATCACTATCCTCATAGAAATGGATGATACGAGTCCACGTTTTGATACAATGGTGGATGAATATGACGAATTCATTCCAGGGTATGTTCTAGAACTACATCATCATAGAGATTTTGACTACTGTATTGATATGTACCCTTGAAAGATACCAATATCTATACCTGTATACCAGATGGCTCCCATAGAGCTCTGGGAGTGGAGGTTATAGTTGGTGGACTTTCATAGGAAAGGGATCATAAGGCCCTTCATTTCACAATGGGTATCCCAACTATTTTTCTCCAAAAAAGAAGACATAATCATGAGGTTATGTATGGAATTTTGGTTTCATAAAATGGTTACAGTGAAGAACACATATCCTCAACCAATGATTGATGACCACATCAATCTTTTTAAGGGAGTGAGATTGTTATCGAATATATTCCTTACATAGGATATGAACATCTTTGAGTAAATTATGAGGACATATTGAATAAGTCATTCAGATGTCGCTACGCCCACTAAGAGTGCATAATGATGTCATTTGGCATGAAGAAAAACCCAATGGTGTTCATGGTACTCATGTATAGGATCTTCCAACCGTAATTAGACCAATTTTTATTGGTCTTCATTGATGACATCTTAGTGTTTTCAGAGTTCGAGGAGGATCACGTGATACACTTGGGGATGGCTCTGGACACACACTAAGACCACCATCTTTACGAAAATCTCTCGAAATGTGAGTTATAGATAATAGTGTTCCACTTTTTAGGACATGACTTCTCATAGGCTGAAGTCTCAGTGGTTCCAATGAAGATAGAGGAATATGTTTTCAAGAAACCACCTAAAAGCATTACTGTGGTGTGGAATATCATTGGGTTTGCTGGGTACTATCAGAGTTCTGTACTTGAACTCAATAAGGTAAAAGAAACCATGAAGGAGTTCTCAGAGAAGTTAATTCAATTCCGGTGGATATAAACATACAATAGGAGCATTTAGATACTGAGTTAGAGTGTGATGAGAGATCATATGATCGAGATGCTAGAGGATGGCACCGACCACATGGTGTTCTGTGACACATATGGAACCAGACATTGTTGTATACTAATGTAGGAGAAACCATTTATTGGTTATGAATTGCGATAATTGATACCACATGAATATAACCATGCAACACATGACCTTGATTTGGAAGCGGTAGTCTTCTCATGGAAGATGTGGAAAAACTACCTTATGGGTGAACTATTCATCATCTACTCTGACCAAAATAGTCTCAAGTACAACTTTTCTAAGAAGGATCTTAATATGAGAAAGTAAATTTTTCTATAGTTCCTCCATAACAATGACTTTGAGATAGTCTATACTCATGGGAAGCGTAATGTGGTGGAAGTTTCACTAAGAAAGAGATTCAGTTCAAATATACTAAACAATGCCTTATATATGTTGGCCTTTAATAAGATATCTTTAGTGGATAGAGGGGAGAACACTTTGTTTTTTGTAAATGGTAGTTTCCCCTACACTATAATAGTATCTTTGGGTGGTACAACTCATATATGATAGATTAAAAACTACACATGCTTATATGTCCATAGAAAATTCCCCTGATGGATATTCGAATGGTGGGGAGGACATCATCCTTTTAAGACAATGCACCATATTACTAGTGGCATTGCGGGGGGGGGGGGGGATGAGGGAGGGAGGAGGTATTGAGGTAGTTCCATACGCCTTATTTCATGGATCATAAAGGTTTGGTGACGATGTAAAAGGATCTCCAACAAGGGTATTGGTTTTTGGGGATGAAGAAGGAAATGGAAGAGTTTTTCTCAAGATTCCTCACTTATCAGCAGGAGAAGGCTGAGCACCAGGTTTTAGTAGGTTTGATGTGACCCCTCAAGGTACCAGTGTGGAATTTAGATGGAATATCAATAGAAATTGTGATGGTATTACCCATTACATCAAGTGGCATGATACCATATGGGTAATCTTAGACTAACTCACCATGTCCTTCAACTTCCTAACCATTCGAGTTTAAGGTTTAGTAGTGAAAATCAGATGCCTATACAAACAAGAGATAGTTCGACTCCATGGATTCCCATCAATAATAGTATCAGATCATGATTCACATATGACATCCTAGTTGTCGAAGGGATTAAATGAGGCATATAGGAATCACCTATTCTTGAGCACAGCTTTTCACCCACAGAAGGATGGTCAGATAGAGCAGACAATACATCCATGGAGAACATGATTCATGTTTATTTTCATGAATTTGGTTCTAGTTTAGAAGACCAACTACAGTTGGTGGTGTTTGAGTACATAAAAATCTACCAATCCACGATCAGTATGGCATAGTTTGAGTCACTTTATGAATGACCACATAGGTCACCATTTTTCTAGACAGACCCAAAAGAGTCAGTACTCATGGGACTAGAGTTTGTATAGGCTACCACTATGAAGGTGAAGGTCATCAGAGAGTGGAATAATATTTCACTAAGCCGAATGAAGTCCTATGTTGATAGGCGATAGAGACCCATGGAGTTCGAGGAGGGAGTCATGTATTCGTTTGGGTCTATCCTCGATGAGGGATATAGATATTTTTCTGGGGTGACATGATTTCTTTAAGGTTCATTAAAAAATTCATCATAATATGTAGAATGGGGGAAGTGGAATTCCTCATAGCTCTAACACACCAATTCGGGAGGGTGCATGATGTCTTCCAGGTATCCTAGGTGAGGAGATATCTTTACAACACTTCTCACGTCATCAACCTCAGTGAACTATATATTGATGATGGGGTGGCATTCGTAGAGTACCTAGTGGAGATAGAGGATTGATATGTGTAGATCCTCCATGGATGGACAATTCCTCTTGTGCATGTTCATTCGTATTACGAGAATCTCTATAAGAGAACATGTGAGTGAGAGGATCATATTCATGCTCATATCCAATTTTTTTTATTATCCCTTGTTTTGGATTATGATTATCTAAATACCTAAAATTGGTGGTAATATAATGTCTCCGAATTCCATGAAATGTTTTTTGAAAATTTAATGAGATTATATAGAGACTCATCTCTGATAAGACACATGATTCTGAGTCCTGAAGTGGGAAAAATTTATTTTCAATATATTTTTAATGTTCCCAGAAATAATCATTTGAGCATGATTATATAAAATTTAAACTAGTACCCAGATCAATCATTAGATAGAACTATTTAAAATAAAGTGTCATTATTTTCCTATGAAGGGACTAACATTGGTCATTGTGAGCCAATAGTGGAAAGCAGTTGGTGCACGTAAACAAAAAAAATTGAATTATAATTATTTTATTTTCAAATACTTATAACATTTAAACGGTAACTCAGATTACATATCTGAGAATATTTTTGATATCGTGAGGTTACACATCCCTTAGGCAGAACCTAACCCTGACCGAAAAGGGTTGCAGGTGAATTTTAATATTTGGAAATTTTAATTGAAAACAAAATAATCCTAGAAAAGTTTTATTTTACATCTTTTAACTTTTTTCTGTGACACAACATCATTGAAATGTGGTTAAACGAAGACATTGAAACTCATTAATGTAATAAATTAATGAATCATTATGGGGATGTTATAACACACAACACATATTTATTATTTAATTAAATATGGATTCAGGGTTGACAAACTTTCCTGGAATTTATCTGATGAATGACTAATAAATCCTCTCCAATGACGAACACCAACAAATTTGAAAGGGGCGATGATACCTTTGGAGAGAGAAACAGATCTAGATATTGATAGACAATGATGGGTGATCCTCCTCGAACAATATCATTTTCCAAGGTAGGGGATTATATTTCTATTTGATTACATCCCCCCCATTATTCTTCCTATATAAAGACTACGAGTAATGTCCACAAACATATTTACCTACAGAACAATTGTATTTGTGGGAAATGGGGATTTTTATGTGAGAATTTATGGGATGTGGATTCACATATTGATTATCCTTTGTTAAACCACCTAACAATGACAAAAAAATATGACTTGAAAAAGGTCATGGACTTTTCTTTTATGTGACCTTTTTGTTTCCTTGTAGAATTTCTTTTTATCCTTTCATCATGGCATGACAAAAACAGCAATCCAAGAAAAGATGAAGTGCTGGATAAACTCGGACAGGAGGTCGAGGGAGATGGCGTTGCAGGGTGAATGACCACCAAAATGGGAGATGACGGTGGTGGAGAGAGATTATGGCCAAGAAGGTCAAAATATTGATGGAAGGCCTCACAGAGGAGGAACACAACCCAAAATCTTGTGGTGGTGGACCACAATAGTAGCCACAGGTAGGAGAAAACACGTTGAGGTAGTAGATTCCATGGCTAGTAGTATTCGGGATGGTGTAGGGGGTGGCACTGGTCGAGCATCGCGTCAAAGTGGTTGGATTGCATGGAGAACCACATCATGTTATGGCACAATTTCCAAATAAGACCATATGTGGAGTTAAGAAACCGGCCTCACCTGAACGTGTTTTTGTGCAAACCCAGATGCTAGTGCGGATCTGGATTGGACCCAAACCAGTGCCCTGACATTTTCTGGGCCAATGTATTAAACCAGGCCACTTGATAGCTCGCTCTGGTGAAATGTCGGCCCACCAATGTGTGTTGGGTTGTAAAGGAACCCAAACAGATGTGCAGGCCGACTGGAAAGAATCCAGTCCAACTATGTCAGATTAGGCTACAAAATATGGATCGAGTTGCCGGGTGACCCTTCAAATTGATCACATAGACGAACCGAGCAAGGTCTAGCTAGGGCCCAAGGGTCTGGTCATAGTGCCAGGCCAGAATGGGATAGATAGGGTCATCCAAATAAGGAAGGGTCATGCGGGACCCTCGGTCTGATTTGGCCAGGTTGGTATGACCATGTTGGACCTAGACTGGATGAAACCATCCCATGATTACTAAAATCCCAATATCATTCAGAAAAGTTTTTTGATTGTTATATCATCTACGACGTTGGGACATATGAAATGAGATATTCCATTGGATATTATCTATGTGGGTTTTATTGGAAGTTGAGATACAACTGATAGATTCAGTAGAAGATTATCCCACAATCATGTGCAGTATAGAGTGGGAATCCAATGGCTAGTAGTGACATGAAGGATATAATGAGCAGACCTCAAAGGTCTTGTAGTCGGGGGGACATCAGTGGTCCAATAGCCGAGCAGACCTTAGTGGTCTAGTAGACGATGGGACCTTAATTGTCCAGTAGCAAAGTAGACCTCGGTGGTCCTGTATGTCAACGGACCTCAGTGGTCTACTAGTGGAGCAGACATCTGTGGTCCAGTAGTAGACTAGATATCATTGAATGATCAGGGATGAGTCCCTCAGTAGTAAAAAATTATTCATCTTTACAAATGGTAATCTTACATTCTATATCTTTAATTATACCTGGTGTATGATGGATTTTATTTTTTGTCTTACTTTGTTATATTTCGTTTTGGTATTTTCTATGTGGTTTGGGGTCCCTACTGAGTATTGTGTTACTCACCCTTGCACGAAATTCACATGAATGTGATGTATATCGTGTAGGTGATCAATTCTTTGATGGAGACCTAGGTGGTATGGGACCTGGTGGTTCTCAGCGAGTCGGGATGGATGGGTGTACTTCTACGGCTATAGGTAGCTACATTTCACTTTCCCTTCATATAGGGTCTCGAGCAGACATACCATGGTAGTTTTACTCTCCTTTATGGTTTTGGGCACATATTTTATCCCCTTTTTTACTTTAATTTTGCAATGTACTCTTTGTAGTTGTCTCATTGATAGTTTTTTTACATTGTTTTTACATTCTGCAGTTTGATATTTATAGATGTGTATATATTTAAAGGTAAATGCCTTCACTTTTGGGATATTCCAACTCAGTGCTAGTTTCTAACCTAGGGAATATGGAAGGTAGGATTGGGGTAGTCAGGACCTGAACCTTGGGGGATGGGTTATGACTAAACCCCTACTCACATAATCCCCAATAAAATCATCAATTTTCTTGATACATGTTTTAATCTTCCATATAAACTGAAAACATGTTGCATATAAATATTCAGCAACACCTAGTCATACAAAATGACTAGATTTATATTTCCTCATTGAAAAAAGATGACATGATCCCATATTTTATAGAATCCATATATTGATCCTCATGAGGGTAAATGTTTATTAAACATTCACACATGATGTATCCTAAATAGACCTCTAACATGTCAAAATAAACAGTGGAGTTACCACCATCATTTGAATATATGTTGCACCCTTTCCCTCCAATAGGGTCCACTACAACAAGAATAACTACACTATTTCATCATCTAAATAATTATAATATAATACACTAATAAATAAATTTTCATAAAAAATCATTATATTGATTTAATACAATCCAAAAAATATAGTCATGTAATAACTATAAAAAAGCATTTATCTTAGGTTATGATATTTATGAGTAGATTTATACCTGAAACTCTTGTGGTATTCGTAAAAGAATACTGTCACCTAAAAGATAATACCTCCACATAATTAAGGTGATTAATTGAAATATAAAAACCATTCTTATGACATCATGGGGTTTCAACTACCTCAACCCATGAGTAACCATTTCGTGACTCCACATCAACATGCATATGAGACCATCTATTGGGGAATCATGGAACAATATAGATTCGAATCCATCCTATAAAATTCTCAACAAAAGAAAACTGACCATGATCTTCCCCAACTCCTCAAATTTTCTATAAATTCTTAGAACAATCAATCATATACCCCCTAATTCTATTGTTTTCATAGAGGATTTAAAACTGTAAATTCCCATCGAAACCCCCTTTTAGAAACCGACCATGGTAAGGAAACTATGTACCTCTACAACAAAAATGTGTGTATCACATGAAAAAAAACATCATTAATTGGGAAGTCCACATATATGAAAATATTAAAGATCACATTCCCCTAAAGTGATCTCCTTGATTCAAATGTTGACACATTGAGATCCCACTATAATAGATTCTTCTAGATAAAGTCTTGGACCATTCTCAAAATCTATTTATAAACCACCATAGACACTTATTATATCAAAATTTCATCGATAATAATAATCACAACCCTATCTTAATTTATTTAGAATATTTAGTTCAAAAGATCCAATAACACCATTGGGACATTTATTACACTTGAGGGAATCACCATGAACTCATCTATCATATAACATAATTTGGATTTCATCTTCAATATACCATTGTCATGAAAAAATATATGGTTTTATTATGAACTCTGATAAAAATAAATAAAAACTATCACCCAATAAAATAGATTTTATATGTAATAATTTCTATCATAAAAGGGTATGCGTCTTTAATAATCACAAGATTCGATTAATGATAATAAAACCAATTATTCCATCACTTTTCTACCTTTTTCAAGAATCAATTGGCTTCTGCTGGTAGAATATTTGGGGTTCTAAAATAAATCTTCTCATTTCATTTATGGATCCTAGGTATAATATATCAAACTTGTAAGGCATTTCTTAATTATATATAACATGTAGTAAAAAATCATATAGTCTATTTTCTACTATGACATGATCCTATTAAACCATTTCTCCTCCAAGAGTGTGGTAACAATACTAGAAGTGAAATTTTACTTTCGATAGCTCCTTATTATGAGTGTCAACATAAAAGTTTCATGCTTATGGCTTCACTATAATATCAATATCTCAAATATAAGGGTTCTAGTAGAGAAGGTGTGGCATAAACTTTTTCTTCACATAACAGATCAACATACATTTTATTTTAATGAAACTAATATGTAAATTCAAATATGTATTGATAGAATATATAGGTCTTAAAACACTATAATACATGATTTTCAGTGTGTAAAAGCTCAAAAAACTCAAGGGGAAGGATCCCAAATCTTGGGAAACTAATTCCAAGATTTTCCATGTTTCCCTTTGATGTATGCAAATCAGTGAATTTATTTCCATTCAACAATCTAGGAAGAGATATAATGCCATTAAAAATATATATATTGAATCTTTTTTATGTGTAAATATATAAATACTGGGTGGATGAAATTACTTGGATGAGATTTTGAATCATAGAAGAATCAGTTTCAAATGATTCAAGAGTGATCATTTCATCTTTGAAGATTCCTCTGTGGGATTTTCATGGGAAATGAGTATGGGTACATCCTTTATGGTAGTACTAATCATTGTGAATGTGGATCATTGTTTTATTTCAATTAAATTTTCATTATATAAACAATAATTTTATATATTGTTTTCAACAATATAAATTAATTGATGATGTAATCAAGAATAAGTGTATCAAACTTACATAAAAAAGTATGTACTAAGGATGCTTGAATGAAGAATCAACTGAACATCAATTCATTGAAAAAGAATGAAATACCATAGTTTGGAATGGATTTAGCATTTTCACTAGTCATTATAAAAAGTAAAATAAAAGTTCTGAATTCCTCTATTATTGGTTAAATAGTGTGGGAACAATTATCCTACAATAGATGCTGCGGAAAATCCTTTTTTCCATAGGCTATTGGTGTATATAGAATTCCAGGAAACAAATACTAACTTGGTGTAATTCCATCTTGCAAATGGTTGTTCATGTTAAGTCAAAAACAATATCGGTGGAGATGTCCTTGATAGTGATGTAGTGTGGGGACAATGGCATCATGGGAAGGATCATGTCAGGAACAATTACTTTCCATTATTCATTGATATTTCTCAAAAAGCGTAGATCAATTTTTTGGTCTCCTCCCAGGATTTTACTCCATATCAATAGTGATGGATCTTTCATTCAGGATCTTAAGAGATAATGAGTCCTTGTTTGTGACAATTATGGGTTGGTTCAATGTCACTCAGTAGAATCTATGGTCATACTAAATATGTCACGGCTAAACCCTACAAAATGAACAATGGTCTTTAAGTCTTCCTTGTTCATAGGATCACCATTTACACAATTTAAATTGACTTTTTAGTGATTCAATGTTCCATCCAATGAATGTTATAATCTCACTATTGTACTAATTTCCACATATAAAGATCCAAATAACACTTTTCTAATGCAGTGTGATTTATTCACCCATGGTTGAGAGAGAATAATATTGGAAATTTTCTCCAATCAAGGACATACTATGATAATACAAGAATGATATTCTCGGGCATTGAGTCTCAAACACTAAGTGTGATAAACTTTTCTAAACTGAATTTATTGGTTTACAGTAGCGCAAACCATCTTAATATTCCCAGGATTTTTTTTTTAATTTTCATTTTAGATAAATTAATTAAATTTCAATTTTGATATGAAAAAAGGGTAATGGTATGGTTCATGGTGAGTCAAACTCATTTATCTAATTTATAAAATTTCAAAAATAAAATCAATTTTCATAAAGATTCATTTTTGAATTATATTTTCTTTTTATTTATATAGAAAAATATTTTTTGCTCAAAATAACTTTATAAGAATTTTTTTCCTTTCACTTATTTATTATATACTTTTTCCAAAGACACTCGTAACTATGTCTTCTAGAATAATGAATACATTTATTTTAAAAATAATTATTTCATTAATTTTTTATCAAATATCTTTAAAAGGTATATTTATAATATAGTTTCGTTTCTGGTTTAAACCTATATTATCTTTATATAATTTGATTATCTTTGGTGATAAATTTTTCTATATCAAACCATTTAACATATGTTGTTACTTAATAAATTTTCGAAGTATTATGAAAGAAAATTATTTGTAAAGTTTCTTTGTGAAAAAATGTATGATTTAAATTAGAGGTTTTATAAAACAAATTTTTATTTCAATATGTTTTTTATGAAATTGAATGCTTTTAATTTGGAAGTTTTTTTAATGACTTTTAATTTCTAGGGGTTCTTTATGATTTTAAAAGAGAATAATTTTAATGTGGCATCTCTATGTTTGGATTAATGGTTGGTGGGTCCATATAGTTCCCTCAAATACATTTTTTAAGAGATTAAATATCATGAGATAATTATTAATTAGTAATTTATATTTTTCTTTAACATGAGTACTGATGATGTTTCTTAGGAAGTTACTATTTCAATATCTTAATATTTGTTCCAATGTTTAGGGATGTTTTTCATTTTGATCTTATTAACTCATGATTCATTTATTATTTTTAATAATTTTAATATATTTTATATGTATTATTTTTCCATGTTGATATTTATTGGATTTATGTTTCTATGCCATGTAATTTAAAGATCAATAATGTTATATGGTCATTACATCTGATGTTATGATATTTCTCTTATGGGCATGTTTTTTCTCCTTCTTATGAATCATATATTGTGAAGTGTTCTTGTACACCATGTTGTGTGTTTCATATCACAACATTTCTAATTTTTCATTCATCTGGTTATGAGGAAAATCCATTATAATTATATATATACATATATAATATAAAAACATGATACCTTTAGGGAGAAATAATAGTGAAAAAATCATATTATCTAGATAATATCTAATTAAAATGACCGTATAAATCCTTGTGATATAATTATTTTTCTAATTTATTGTTCTAAAGATTATAAAATATGTAAAATAAAAGAATATTTATCATTGGCCTCCGTAGTTTGTATCAAATAAAAGGTACAATTATTTTTGGATATTACATAATCATTTTTGGGAATTACATTTAAAGAACCTTAGTGGAAGACCTTATCGATATATTGATGTATTGGAAAAAATATTAAATTATTAATAACGTATATTTTGTGTGGATTCCCTAGAAAGTAAAAAAAACATCTTGGTACATAAAAATGGTTATATTCTAATGAAAATTCATACATAGTGGTAATAACCTTGAACATGTTTTGTTTGGTATTAAGTCATCAATTATCTATTGCATGAAAAAGATTCTTACTTGTTTACCTAGATAGTGACTCATGGGGGATATTATTTGGATGATATGTTACTCCTGATAAAACATTTTGAATGTATTTTCCTTGGATATTTTGATGTATTAGTTTATGAAAAATAAGAAAACCCAAAATAAAAAATAATCAACAATAAAATAGGTTAAAATAAAGTAATTACAAACTAACATGATAGTGTGAATGAATAAGATGTTTACTATTTAAATTCATTTAAAATAATTTTCCCTTGTGATATTAATTATCCATCACCCATAAATATTCCTTCATTAATAGATAATATTCCTTAACTATAAGGGATCCAATTAAAAATGGGTTTGAGGGACGATTTGATTATCTACCCATCAAAAACCAAATGAAATGGGATTTAGAGTATGATAAATCATAACCATTATCATACAATAATCTCATGTTATGAATAAACACCCTCATTGCACTATTGAATGCACCATGGATAGAGTAGATTGAAATTGAGCCTTTTATGTCACAACATTCATCTTCATTCTCTGGATCTTAAAATACCCCTATTACTGGGCAATGGATCAATGTGATTGAGAACATTTTTTACATTCTCTAGTTCCTAGAACAAGAAATAATTCATTTGGATTTTTTCCATTTATAATGTGAGTATTACCAGTGGTGGACTCTAATTAAAAATACAATGATGATACAAGAAGTAAACACAATGTAACGAGAATAATTACTAAAGAATTATATATATATTTCTAAACTCTTTTACCAATGATATATTGGTAATTATTAGCATTGAAATAGAATTAATATGAATAAGTTTTTCTATATAATTAAAATATCATAATACTTTCTAAAAACGTCTCTTGTTTTATTGTAGAACAAGAATATTAAACCAACCATTTCATTAGTTGATTAAAACCTCATATTCGAATGTTTTTATCTATAAGGGATATCAAATTATAAGAATAATGTTTTAAATTTGTCATAAATGTTTAAATGGAGTCTATTGTCTCTATATACAACAAAGATAGATAAATGTAGAAGAAATACAATGGGATCACAAATTGTATGTCCCATGTGGGAAAACAATTTAAACCTCCAAATTTACAAATGTATGGGAAGAAGAACTCATGTAATTACCTAAAATGATCATCCATGTTATATATGTGTGGAAATGTAGGTTAGAAAAACTAAAACTATTAATCAAAAATTATTATTAACACAAAAAAATAAGAAGAATATTTTTCCTACTGATCTACTATAAAAACAATTCTTGGAGATAATTAAGTTAGAAAAATATTTTAATCAATACCCTAAAAAATGGGACAATGATAAAAATAGTCTCTAACAACCTCCTAAATAGAGGGAATATGGAAGAGCATATATATTAACTGCCACTAAGGTAGATTATAAAAACATGGTAAATTTAAGTACACTTACTCTTTTGTATAGATCTCATTATACATTTTCTTATTCTAGTTCATCACATTATTTCATATCATATTGTTTAATATCACCTTTTTTTGTTATGAATGACTAATGTCCACCACTAGTGATGGATATTGAAATATCTATTAAACCACATGATGGCACCATAATCATGTGATATTGGTTATAGATTGGATATTAAAACATAAAGACAGTATTATTTATAGATGTAAGTATATCTCATTTAATATTCTAGATCATAATTTTATTAAATATAAATACAAAGGATGTTATACCCTTGGAATAAAATACTATAATATTGGTTTGAATAACCTTAAATGAGGGAATCATAACTCAAATTATCTTATAGGAATTCTTCATTAATTACGTGCTTATTGTACTTGAATATAATAATGTATTTCTAGATGGATTTACTATTCTTACACCATAGATTGATCTTGAGTTATTGATTTAACATATACGTGGATCTTATCTAATTTCAAGGCATCATTATATATTAGATCTGGATTAATTTTAGTAATTAACGATGTATCTAATGGATAATTAAGGCACATTTTTTATCTTCCCCTATGGTTCAACATAGGGATACATAGACATCATTGTTAAGAATAAATATTGAATAAATTTTCTTTTAACTATCTATTGGGATCATAGTAAGATAAATATAAATAATATATATCCACTACCATTCATTATTGATTTTCTCAATCAACTCTTAGGATTTTAGTACATCTCAAATATTGAAATTCGATTTGGATAACATTTTTTAAGTATAGAAAATAAGGACATGTCAAATAAAACGTACTAAAAAAGGTATGGACACTATGAGTTTATACTGATTCCATTAGGATGAACTAATTACATTTCCATAATTATGGATTTAAGGATTATAGAATTCAATGATTTCCTAGTCCAGTTTTTGATAGCCTTTATTGATGCTAATCTTATATTCTTAATGAAAAACAAAGATAATAAATACAATTTTTGGATTGTGTTGATGGCCTTTTAAAAGGATAAGTTATATGAAAAATTTATTAATTGGTAATTATGGCTATAAAATGATTAATTTTTTTTATGTAAGCACTATGAAGGACATATATATTGATCCTTCAAAAATAGATGTTGTTACATAAGAACATAAAACTACTAATATAACTGAGATCCATAATTTTTATAGGATTGTGGGATATTATGGATGTTTTGTGAGATAATTTCCAGGAATATACATTAAACTATAAATGTAAACATGGAAGGGAATAAATTTCCTTAAGACATAGGAATGTGAAGAATGTTTCATAGAAATAAACAAAAGGTTATTCACTTCATTGGTACATAGGTTACACTAAAATGGGGAAGGGTTTCTAATAAATAGTGATGCCTAGATGAATGGATTGGGATGCGTACTCCATAAAAAAGGAGAGGTGACAATTTATTCCACATGATAATTAAAAATTCATTAAAAATGTACCATAGGAATGATTTGGATATTGTAGTAGTGGTAGATTTTTATAAAAAAAATTGTGTTATTATCTCTATAGAGGGAAGTGTGATATTTTTACAGACCACATGAGTTTGAAATATAAATTCACATAGATTTTGTTAAATATAACTCAATGGATATGGATTTAATGATCTAATACCATCATTGTTAAATATATTACCATACTTGGGAATAAAATAAGGGGGGTAAATCATTGAGTAAGAAAGATAATGAAGTTCATTCCCTAATGAGGATTGAGAAGAACCTTGTACATGTGTATGTGTGAAGGATGTTTCTGAACATTATAATGTGAACGAATAAATCAGAACTTCCATAAATTAATGATCATCACACCATTCATCTTTGTATGTATAAAACCTAGAAAAATTATATTAAGCTATAAAAAAAGGTTGAAAATATAAATGATGTGAACTTTAATAATGATGGATTAATATGGTTTGGAAATTAGTCATGTGTCATATCAAAACCAGAACCTAGAAGGTAACTTTTCTATGATTATAATTGGCCATCCTCCGATAATTATTTTAGAAATCATGAATATGTATAGATATTAAAAGAAAAAAATATAGTTGGATAATATTAAGAGATAAATTGAATAATATATAAGTTGAGGAATTGAATTCTATCATGTTAAAACTAGAAAATAGAAGGAGTAGGTACCATTTCTATAATAACCCATTCAATTATAAAAATGAGAAACCATCACCATGGACTTTATCATAGGACTCCCCAAAGCATCTAAAGTAAATTTGGATATTTGAGTTATATGGAATCTCTTTATGAGGATAGTGAATTTTATTAAAATCATACCTTTACCAAAATTCCATGACATACAAAACAGAAGTGGTGAGACAGTGTGGATTACCAAAATCCATTATATCTAACTATTATTCAATGTTTACCTCGATGTTCTAGATATGTTTTCATATAAATAAGGAGATAGAGCGGAGTTTTAATTCTTCTTATAATCCATAAAAAATGGTGTGTCTATATATATCATTAATACACTATATGAATCACATTGCTAATGTTCAAATGATTTCCAATGATATTTGTATAATCACCTTCCCTATTAGAGATATTTTCTAAAAATGATTTCTATTCTATATTTAATATAGAAATATATGAGGATATTTATTGGAAGATATTTAGGAATACAAAATTACAGGATAATTATTGAGAGATGGATCTGATAGGTCATTACATCGACGAAGAAATTGTGGAGAATGTTCAAACCATTTAATGGATAAATAATCGATTATAATGACAATAAAAGATTTTTTTTATATGATCATCATTGATATATAGAGTTTGAATGTAAAAAAACCACACTCTAGTAACCCAGATTTAGCTATTAATTTATTAAATTATCATGTATAAAAGATGATAAAACCCAATGTACCTTTCAGTTAAACCATGTTTGAGAACTAGATACATACATGATACCCATTTCTCATTGGAAATAGAATAATAATATTTAATTTAATTTATCCATCATCCATGAAATCATTAAAAGAATTCCTCATCATATTGTGGAGAAATGAAATAAATATGGTCAATATAATGTTATTTAGGGTTACATAACATGGAATATATTTTGAATTAATATAGAACAATGCATATAAAAATGTAAATAACTAAATAGAAATTCTAGGTAACCAATATTTTTAGCATAACATGCATCTTTGGATAATATAAATGTAATAATATTATGTATAATAATAAATGAATTGACGTAAATTCATAATATTTTATATCATGATCTCGTAAATCTTAATATCTATAATTTTAATACTTTAACCATAATGGTTAAAAATTATTGGTAAAAACAATTTTAATTTGGCAAGATAATCTGTTTGATGATAAATACTAATAGATTGAGCGACTATGTAATTGTAGGAAACAGTTGTTACTACACATCCAAATAAATTATTTTTAAATCGAATAATGAATTTAATTCATTGATCAATATGACTCATCAAAATGTGACTATATTGAGTGAAGGATATAGATTTATAAAATATTTATCTAGATATTCAAATAACATTAAAAGTAATCGCAATGTATAAAAATGGAACATGGTTTTGGAAATAATCATATCCATGATTAAAAAATATGTATATTTAATAAAAATTTATTTCCATTTATTCAAGATCAAAATGTTATAATTTCATCAAAATAATGTTAACAATCACAAAATTTATCAATAGATGAGAGGTGACAATATATTGATTAGGAATATTGGATTTTATAATAAAATCATGTCATTTGGAGGAATAATTGATATGGAAGGGAAATATTAAAATAAAATTTCATGAAATATTTTTCTTCCAAAAACCATAAAAAATTGAAGAAGACACTATATTTCATAAAATAATTATGATTTTAGAAATTTTATAACTTTCGTACATGTTAAAGAAATATTTCTTGTTTAATTTTGGTAAAAAAATGTTAATTTAGATAAATATTAAAATTATTCCATTAAGATGATTTATAATATTAAATTATCATGTAAAAAATTATTAAAAAATATTGTGATTAAATAACATGACATTTTTAAACAATCTTTAATAATTTGGAAGAAAAATATATCAAATTAAAAGGGAAACAAAATCATTTTTTTCTATTGAACATTTCTTTATTTGATTCGAGTACAAAAATTAAGTAAAATTTGAAGAAATATATTGTAAATATGTAAATATATAGTCGATAAGATAATTATTAGAGGTTATTAAGGTCAAATGATTTTAGTCTATCAATAAGAGTAAAATAAATCCCAAATTAAACTATCATTTTTAAATAGATTATTATCTATTTGGTAACATTGAAATATTACCTATATGAAAGATTAAACCTAAATTGAACATCAAAAATCATGATTAAATAAGAATTAATTTTAAATATACAAAAGGGGTAGTATATACACTATAAATAATATAATTGTTTCATATTAACAAAAATCTTTCAACGAAATAGAATTTGAGACAATGTACCTTACCTCACACATCCCATTAATTGATTTTTATTTAACATAAAATATAATGATTTTAAAGAAGATAATAATTTATGTTAGAAAAATTTCTATATTGGTAATAACATAAATTATCTGATTATAATATCTTACCATGAGATCATTTATAGTATTTTATTATTATTAATTTTTTAGATGTTAATTTTCTAGTTTTCTCGCATGTTTTCTGTAGTTAATGTTCTATTTATTGTGTATAGGATGTTTATTGATCATATCCAAAATAATATTAATCTTAGAAATATCATATTTACTAATTATTTTCCTTTTTATGACCATTTTTTAGGTTATACATGGAAAATGTATTGAATCTCTTTATGGGGATGGTATGTCAGACTCAGAAACGAGTGTTGATGTCCTTCGCTTAATGGGTGATAGGGTAAGAAAGTGGATTATATATTAAGTAAATAATTAAAATGTTTCATTGTTATTATATATATTAATTATTTCTATTTTTATAACTATCTATATGAGTCATTTTTGGAAGAATATTGCATCAATTTGTGAGATGAAGTCTACCATACTCACGAGCAATGGATTTGATTTCCATTTAATAGAGACGGGGATAGATAAACACTATTCCATAAAAATAATAAAATATAATTATATGGTAGACAATTTTTCTATTATATTAAATATTTTATTTCATAATTGATAGTGGAAAAATTTTATAAAATTAAGTGGTTAGTGAAGAGTACTATATTCCCATAGAGGAACCACTATTGAATATTTCATTCAAAACCATATAGTTTTAATTTTATAATACAATAAGATATAGAGTGTGGATAATGATGTTGGGTATAGAATTTTGTAGGGTTATTTTAATCCAATTTTATTTATATTCCTGAATAATTGAGGGGAGCTAGTAACTATTTATAATTGAGTAGGAGTGCAATTTTTTGTACATTCCCGAAACTATTCAATAATGGGAAGCCAATATCACACTAAATACCAAAAAAAATTCAAAGAATTGTCCATAGAAAACATAAGTTATATCCAAATTTCAAATTCATTAAAATTTGTTTAAAACATCATAATTCATTCTCCTCTATGATTACATACTTTTACCAATTTAGTTTCCACCACGGTAAATTTTCTTTTATCAAAGAAAATTAATCCTTTATTCATAAAAAACAATGATAAATATTAGATAAATTTTACCAATTACATATAAATATTAAAACCGAATTATAAAAAAAATCTATTTTTGTGGAAAATTAATTTTAACATGAGAACATGTAACACACAGAACTCTATCTTATTCATCACATGATAAAATATTTTTTATTAATTTATTGATCATTATGACCAAAAGTTATATTTATATTATAAAAAATAATAATTAAATGCATTAAAAATATAGAATCCACTTTATCAAATTAAATGCATAAAATGCTGTGAATTTTGATTAAATGGAATATTCAAATTGTGTAAAACACTATTCATTAAGAAATACATTTATCATGAATATGATTATCCTATAATAACTATATTACTATTAATAATTCTTAAATTGATTTAAATTAATACAATTCCATATATAATCAATAAATTTAAATTATATTATTGTTATTAAAAATTATTTTAATTAACTAAAATGGATTGACATTATACCATTTTTTTAAATTAGTTTTTGGGAAAAACAATTTTTTAAAAAATTACATTTTTATATGAAATTAATGTTATGCATACTTATTTATTATTTGTATTCAATTAATTTTAATATATATATATTTCTAATAATTAATATAAATAAAATTATTAATAGTTAAATAATTAATTTTATATAACTCTTAAAATATTATTTTGAATGGAAAACATAAAAAGTTCATTCTATGAATATTTTGACCAAGTAAACTCAAAACTTATATTTTAGAGCCATAAAAATATAATTTAGGAACATTGTATTTGATGTCATGTGTAACACTAAATAGAAAAAATATTAGGGGATATAATATCCCAATAATTTATAATATATTTACTATATATAATGATCAAAAAATATATTATATTTAGCAATAAACGTGACACTGAGTAAACATATGTCACCCACAACAATGAGTTTCGTCAATGTCTTATGTTGCATTCAAGATTTAGTTTTACTGAACAATAAAATATTATTAAAATAATATTATTTAATTACAAATACATAAAATTATAGGTTATTAAAAGGGTTAACTATGTAATGAAAAAATATTTTTTATACAGATATAAAATAAATTCATTTGTTAATAATTAATTATAAATGAATATAAGTTCCAATTTAATATATGGAAAATTTTAATAATGAAAACTATTTATATGCCCACAAATCCATTATTATCTAAATAAATTATATTAATTACCATTATTAAATGATATTAAAAAAATATATATGTTATATATTAAACAAATATTTTTTATATTCATACAATACATTTGATAGGAATAAGATAAGAACAAAATCAATATTTAACTAATAAATCAATATTTTTTATGAGTTAATTTGACCCCTTTTAAATTAGAAACTATTTTAAATATAAATGTTAGAATAATTATGTTTAATATATGTAAAAATAAAATTTATTTTTTAAATAGGAACATAAAATTATGATTAGGAAGTAGTTTTGGTAGTTTTTTGTAAGGTTTCATTGTTAATGAACAATTGAAAATGTAGAATTTCATTCCATAAGACACTTTTCATTTAATTTATTTACAATGTTAAATTATACATATAATTTTATTTCATTTTCGACTAGAAAATATTTTTCCCAAACTATTTAATTGTAATAAATTTCACATTTGAATATTATATAAAAACATATCAATCTTTTAAGTGTTTTTACATTAAAAAACCACATTATCATCAAATTTACATGATTAATTTCAAAATAAAATTTTCCACACATGTGATTTAAATTTGGAAAAATGAGTTACATATTTGTAATAAACACAATTTATAATGGAAATTTGGGTAATATTGATTGTTTAAAGAAAATATTAGTGAATATCATTAAAATTATTTACAACAAATAAGTGAAAAATTGTCTTAACAAAGTACTAAACCATAAACCAAAATGCCAAAATGACCTTTAAACATGTATAAAATTTCTTTTTATGAACAAACTTTTTCCCTATAATCACTTTCATATAATTTTATTATTATTGTAGACACAAAAAATTGGAATACCATTCTTTTATTTCCCTTTTCAACATTTTATAAGAGCCTCACTTCTTATTTACTGTAAAAATTCATTCAATCCTCTCACTTACCCACACCTCTCAAGACACATTGGTTCAACCGTGATCTAACCATAGAGCTCCAAAAAATTACTAACATCAATATATAAGCCTCAACTTGGAATAAAAAACATATATGGAATCCCATTGGTGAAAACAAAAAATGTGTAATCCTAATAAGGGGTAAACGCTTCCCTCGAGCTCTTAAGTTTTATTTTTATTCAACACAAAATAAAATATTATTTTGAAATTATTATACAATAAAAATTATAATTAATATACTAATATATTTTATTTATATGTTTTAGACATTATCATACACACACATTAATTAAATGGGTGAAAAAATAACCATTTTTGAGTATGGTGATCTACCACTTCGCAACATAATGTCATTATTTTTTTCATTGGAACCTCTCATGGTTTAAGATTTTTAGGGAAAAAATATTTATATATGTTATATATTATATTTATAATAAATTAATGCTTCTATAATTTATTTATAACACATACTCTTTTTCTTTCCATTTTCTGTAAATATGATAACTTAGTTTTTGGATGTGAAGACTACCGCCCACTCAAAGCGATGTGATTTATTTAAACTATACATGTAATATATAAAGGATTTATTTAATAATCCCATGTAACATATATAATAGATATATGATACTGTAATTATTATTTAAAATATATATTTTTATTTTTATTCTTTTATTACCACAATGAAATTAATGTAGTGTCCATACATACATAAAACCTTCTATCTATTGAGATGTTGTATTTCATTTCTTATCTAAAAACCAAATGGTTTGTTATAAATACAATTATAATAGATATATATGATAATTAAATAATGTTTTACATTATGTATATTATTAAACCATGATATACATTTTAATATCAACATGTAACAAGTCATAACATACTTGAAAAAATAGTCAATTAACATGAAAAATAGTGACGAAAATAAATGATTATTAAAAAATATGTTATATGATATTACAAGAAGATCCTATATGATATCATAAGTATTACTATTTTTGTGGTATTATTTATTTACATGTTTGAAACCGTTATTGTGGATATTCATGGATGTTCACTAGAAAAGTAATGTATGGTAAGGGATTTCATCTCAATTTGAATTCCATTGCGGCTTATTTCTTGTTATGCACCTAGTTTATTTTATATAGTGTATATAATTTGTTAACATGTTATATCACGAATTTATTTATTATAATGATATTCTCGTATTCAATTAATTTTATGCCTTCATGGATATTATGATTATAATTTTTCATGTTTTTATGGGACCCTTTTTAATCTTTAATGATTGTTCTCCGCAATAATGTTTTCACCGATTATATTTACAATATCACTTACTTGTCTGATTGTTATCTTTTTGTGGAAACAATAAATTTACTTTTTGTCATTTAATTTTGTATATATAGTGTCAAAAATTAAAAAAATTCATTTAATATCATGACTCATTAATTCATAAGTATTTTTTGAGATTCAATTTAAATTATTTCATCTAAGGGTATTTGAGTTATAAGTTACCTTGTGGAATATAATTTTATAAAAAAATCATTTTCATTGGGTCATACTTTTACCTCTTTTTCCTTAATATTTTACAATTATGATTATAATTACTTTGAAAATATTCTAATTTATTTCATCATATAATGATTTATATTTGAGACAAATAATATACTCAATGATTAATTATCACTTATACATTTTACATTTTTAGGGGTTTACATTAAAATCAGACTTTATTCATGATATTTTACACCTAATTTTCTATTATGGGAGATTATTTGATCATTTGATAATAAACCCTTTCAATTTTCACACTATTATTTATTCATGAACTTTGTCAAATAATAGTATAATTTTTATACCTTCTCTACATGAATTGTTTTATAAATTTATTGTTAAAAACAATCATCATTTATCTCATTATTTAGAGAAATAATTTTCCTCTAAAAACCCTATACTCTAAAAACATTATTAACTTTATTATCTAGTAAAAAATGGAATTATTTAATACATTTATTCCTTTTAGTTATTTTAAAAATATTCTCAACAAAATAATTTTTTTAAGAACAATTAATTTGTATTACCTTTTCATCCGAAAAGGGAAAGTTCTTTTTTACCTTGTATGACATATCAGGATATACCCACCCTTATTTCATTGATGAATCATTTTTATGTTCAATATGATGCCTTTTAATTAATTTATTTAAAATTTATTTTCAATGGAATTGATTTTCAATTTTTACAATATAAAATTTTTATTTTTCATATGAATGTATATTAACCATATTTTTATAGAAATTATTTCCATGAATGAAAAAAAACAATCATACGTAATCCACATTGTATATTTTGGGTTGATTACACCCTAATTGTTCCTCTATATGGATTTAGATTGACTTGGATAAGTACATTATTACCATTCAATTCTTCGATTACTTATAATCCCATTGAAATATTAAATTCTATAGGATAATTTGACATTGAATTTCCCCTAAATAATGTTGTAATTTTTCATAAATATGATTATTTCTTGAACCATATAAATTTTTTCATGTGGTGTATAATTTGGATGTTATTTTATTATTTATGGTAATATTGATAAATCATTATCCTTTATTCAAAAAGGATATTGGATAAGGCATATTTTGTATTAATTAATTAGATTAATCATTGTGAAGAATGAGTGGGAAACATAATAATCAGTGGCCCCCATACTTTTTATATCACATCGATACATCAATTGGTTATCATGAGACAAGAATTTGTACAAATTTTAAGTGTTTATACCTATAGTATTAATATTTTTGAGGAAAGATGTTGATTGTAGTGGTTTTCATATGCCAGAGACATTATATTCACTAATTAATCATTATATTCATATTGATTACATATATAATATCCATGATACATTAAATATGAAAATGTATATGGATTCATTTCATTAATTGATTATTGATTTAATGGTGTGTATGTTTAGTTATTTACCATTGCATAGTTATTAATCTCATTGATTCATTATTTCTTTTATATTAATTTAGTCCTACTGAGAAATTGAGCTACACCATTATTTTTTTCCGCTCCCAAATAATATATTAACCGTAGTGTGAATGATATGGAGGGATATACTATATAAAATAAATTTATCCTCATGAGAAAAAATTTATGTTATAATTGTTAAATTCATTTGTAGTAAAGGACACATGTTTGATTCAGGTTTACTAAGACTATTAAATGGTAATTTCTTTCAGAATTTGATTCCAATTAATCGTAAAAATTTAATTGTGGTAGACACTAGCTCTGGTATTCCTATGGTCATGTTGCTAAAATTGGTATAAGTTAATGTTTACTAGTCACCAAGTGAACTAGATTTAATAAAACAAATTTTAGAGAACAAAACCCTAATATAGATATTGAGGATATTTACAGAATAACATCCTCATGTATCATGTAGATATAAATTATGTTGGTTCCCTAGAATCAAATCCATGTTTTGGTAATACAATTTTATGTGGTTTCATAATAGATATACCTAGGGATAATAACATTTATATGTTGGATAAGGAATAACTCAATGTAACCGGGTATGTGAAAAGGGGTCTTACTACATAAAAAGTTTTAAACTCCCTATGGATTTTCTTAAGATAATTAAAATTTACATTACAAACAAGTATGGAGGATTAGAATATATAATGAAATTGAATAACTTCAGTTAATCCTATGGAGTTTTATATTGATGATAAGGTTTCATTATATAGAAATCATATAACTAATATTATTGTTAATCTATTTACTATGTAAGGAACTATGTCAAAATAAAAATGGTGGAGTATTATTTTATTTAGGTTATATTGAAAACTCAGTTGAAATATTATTTATTAATAAACCTTATTTCAATTAAGTCCATCTTTTTTATTTTATAAATGATACTATTGTTGTTTTAGAAAATTAAAATCATTGCTTCAGGTGAAAATCCATTAAATCTGACAGGGCCATAGGATTTGAAACAATAAATGAATGATGATAATGGATTTAAACCAACCACAAAAATAAAAAATGTCTTTATTAATATGTAATTTTTTAGTTAATTTTTTTTTGAGTAAATATTAATGATGAACCAATACTATATATTTTAAATTTATATATTAATGTTTTACCCATTTTGGATTTGGAGAATATTTAGAGACCAATGTAAATAATTTTCCTACTTTTATTAGCCTTACGAGCTGTAAAATGATTACTATAGTCCATCAAGGATGAAAGTTATTTTTTTGATATGCAATTGTTCAAGTAATGGATGAATTATAATTTGATAAAAGAACAACCAATAGATTATAGTGTTCATATAAAATTAAAATATATCATGTATACAAATTTACAAATATTATTATGATATAAATTATTTTATCAACACGTTGAAAATGATCTTAATAAATTTTTATCCTAATAACATATTTTTTATTAAACTAATGGTCTTCTAAATCATTGAAAATTTATAGATTTGGGTCACCGAAAATTCAATTAATCATTCTATTATTTTTGATTTATGGCCTCGGTAAATCCCCATTAATAGTTACACTTTTACTCTAAGTACAAATCTCTAATTTTTACTAGTGTTATCCTACTTAGGGACCTAGTTATATATTACTCAGTGTTACATTTATAATTACCATTATATATTTTCTATAAGATTTCAAACATACCATTATAATGATGTTGGATTTGAAACATAGTAAATATCATAAAGGAAATCACCATGATTGCTTTTAGATTTTGAGGATATAATTTAATTATGTGGGTGAGAATGAACACCCAAATAATCTAAAGTAAGAACATTGTATTCAATATCATGTATGACACGAAACACCAAGAACCAAAGAGAATATAAAATTCTGATATTTTATAATATACATTATATTTTAAATAAATTTATCTATTTTATGTCTTTTAGTGCATGTGAAACTAACTTAGATTATGTCAAACACAAAAACTATTTTATTCAATGGATTTTATTACATATTAGACCGAGTTTTACAGAACAATAATATATTATTAAAATTTTATTATTTAAAAAACTAGATATTAAATTTGATGTCATGAATAGGATTAATTAACATATTCAAATATATATTTGACCAAAATATAAACTATAATTATTGGATACTAATTAATTATAATTTAATATAATAACTAATTGAATATAAAGGGAATGTTTTTATAGAAAGCAATTTATATACCCCCAAATCCATTTTATCAAAATAAATTTAATTTATTAAAATTACTGAATTATAATAATAAAATATATATTTTATATTTTTCTAAAAAATATTTTTTATTTTAATCTAAGACATTTGATAGACATAAGATACGAAAAAAGTCAAAATTTCACCCAAAAATTAATATTTTTCTAAAGGAAAATTTACATCTCTTTAATGGGGAACCAATTTAAATAAAAATATTGGTTCTTTTATATTATTTATATATCAAAAATAATGTTCATGTTTTAAATTTTATCATAAAAATTTGGTTAGATGTAATATTTTTATTTTTACCTGAAGTTTCATTTTTTTAAATATTGATAAATATGGAACTTTAATTACAATCTTTTTATTCATAGAATTTTTATATGTGGTTAAATAAGTATTGTAATTTATTTTTACCATTATTTAGATATTATTTACCGTATTTATTTTATTTAAATCGATTTAATATTTATATTTTATGTAAAAACATCACAAGCTTTTTCACATTTTTACTTCGAAACGCCACATTATAGCAATGTCTACATGATTAATTTTAAATTAATTTCCAAAATATCAATGATTAGAATTTGGAAAATTTGATTCAATATTTTGAATAAAGATAATTTTAATGTATAATAAAACCAACTTTTTTTGAAAAAAATTATTAGTAAATGCGAATAAAATTTATTATAATGATTATGAGATAAATTAGCATAATAAAGGAACAATCCTATACATAAGGGAAAATATGACCTCTGAAACATGTCCAAAAGGAATTTTTGTTCCATGTTTTGACACAATCCTCAATTTTATAGAATAGTTATTATTATTAGTGCCCCTTTAAATTGGAAAAAGTGGGAGTAATTCTGTTTTTTAAAATTTACAAGAGGGTCACTCCTCCCCCATTATAAAATGGCACTCTAGACACCCTCTTCCTAAAGCATCTCAAGAAACATTTGATTGACCAAGATATGACCAAAGATCACAATAGAATACCACCCCTAAAAATAGATACCTAACATTGGGTGTAAATTCATCCATTTGATACCTTTGGAGTAAACCAAAATGTGTATCCCGAATAATAGGTAACATCATTCCTCAAACAATATAATTTTTTTCTTTTTTAACCCCCTAAAATATTATTATTCCATTTTTTATATTAAAAATAGTATAAAAATATACTTAAATATTTTATTATTCTTTTTAACCTTAAAATTACACACAATTCCATCAAATGGGTAACACACTTACCATTAATGTGGACGATGAACTACCATAACACAAAATGATGTTGTTCATTATTCCTTTACCACCTCCCATGGTTGGAAATTAATAAATAATCAAAATTTATATATGATATATATTATATTTATAATTAATTGGGGTTTGTTATGTTTTCATAAAACACCAAAACTTATGCATTACATTTTGTGTAAATATGATAACATCTTTTGTGGATGTGTGGAGTATCACCCCTCAAAGTGATGTGAGTTGTTCACACAATACATGGAATGTAGAAAGGATAGTTTAAATGAAACATTTTAAAATATATGAAATATAAATGATACAATAATTATAATACACACATATATATTATTATTATCATTCTATTAATTTTATAAATAAATGTATGTTGAGTTAATTCTTACGTACGGGCTATCGTCTCCATGAACATTACTTTTTATTTAGTATCTCCAAAAAAATATGGATACTTATAAAATAATATTTACCAGATATATATATGATTACCGAGTCATGGTTTACATTATTTAGATGATGAAACCATGATCCATGTAAGAAGAAGAATATGTGAAATGTAAAAACACACTCTTATAACTAGGACATTAACACTCAAAATAGTGGAAATAATTAACGATTATTGAATACATAGTAACAAGATATTATAATAAGACCATATATGATATCATCAATATGAAAATGGTTCTAGTATAAGTTATTGACATGTTTAAAACCATTATACAAGATCTCTAATGACATTACATTGAGACTGATTTGTTGTTATACCCCTAGTTTCTTTTTTATGTGCATATGATACCATTTGACATGTTATAACATGAATATATTTTTTCTCATCCAATAATATGTTTCGATTAATTTTATTAATTCATGAAAATTATGATTCAATTTTTTAAGAGTTATATGGGAATCATTGGATGATTAAAGAATATTCCACTCAAGGATGTTTTTAATGATTATCATTTCAATATCACTTCATTTTTGTGAATGTTAACATTATCATAAAGCAATTAATTTATTTCAAAGAAACTAATTTATTATATATGATGTAAAAATATCCACATTTTCTTATACTATCATTATTGTTTCATTCTTTATGATTTTTTGAGTTTCTATTTGAATTATTTCTTCTTGGGGGATATTAGTTAAAGGTCACAAAGTTGAAAAGAATTTCATAACACAATTTCCATTCACTGGATTATACTACTACCTAATTTTTGTTAATATTATATGATAATGTTTATAATGAAATTTTATATCTATATATGCATTTAAAATTAATTATTTTTATTTATAGTTGATACATATAATATAATCTTTGATTTATTCTCACATCAATTTTATATAATTTTCAAGGGTTTACATTTAACTGACATTTTTTTTGAGATTTCTACCACCTGATTTTCCATCATAAAAAATTATTTGAATACTCTCTATTAAAATCTATAATTTAATTATCCTATAGTTATTGATGACCTTTGTCCAATAATTTTATCAATTTTTCACTCCTTGGTACATAAAATGTTTTAGAAAATGTTTATTAGAAATCCATACAGCATTTCTCATTTTATTTTGAGGACATTCTTTCTTCCAAAAACATTGTTTCTAAAAAGGTATTGAATTTTTTTAACCATTTATAAATGATCCATTAAATTCAATATTATCGTTCTTTATTTTAAAATTGGTTTGATTGGAATCCACTTTATTCCTTCTATCCATCCAACGGCACGAAGGCATTAAAATTTTTTATTATAAGATAATCCCCCTTTTAATGTAATAAGGGGGGAACCCAGAATTCATGGACATAAGACATCACATGACCCAAAGGTCAAGGAGTGAAAAACAAAAAAGATAAAAACATGGGTCAGCCCCACCCTAGCATATGATCATGATGAATCCCTCTACCTTAATAAGAAAATTCACAAATAAAATGTCCTATGTCAAAGAATAGGCCCAATCTGATGGCTGACGTTATGCCCTCTAAAACAACCAAATCTGAAAAGCCCTACAAAGATGAATCAGAAGCTCTGAATCCTCCTCTGAGACTGATCCATGTGGTCGATTCAGCTGCATCACCATCAAAAATCATGAGACAATTTCTCCACAATCAATGATTATCCTAGTCGAATGAAAATGAATTTGTTTTAACATTTTATATCATTTATAAATTCTCTCACCATAATTTATTGAAATTATCCTTTTCACGATTAAAAGAAATTTTATTTAGTTTTTTAAAAATATTATATTTAATGAAAATTATTTTCAAATGTTTTTTTTAAAAAAAATAGATATTTTCCTCCAGAATGTTTTTTAATGATCTTTTTTTTGGATTCATAATCATCAAAATGAAAAAAAAAAACTTCATTTTTACTCCACATAAGATATGATTTATTTATACCATACATATTCCTCACCTATATTTTTTTGTGATTTTATTTCCAATGATATTATGGAAATTTACATCCATGATTCTTTTTAGTCCCCTTGAAATATTAAATTTTATTTTTTCTTTATAAATATAATTTTTCATTATTATTTATATCATTTTTATTAGATGTGATTATTTCTTGAACTCTACTTGGTTTCCCATATGGTGCATAAATTTAAAAATATTTGATTATTTGGGGATATATTTATAAATTTTCATCCTTTATATGATATAGATATTTTATAAAGCATATTCTTTATTAATAAAATATATTAATCAATATAAGGAATGCCTTGGGCATGCAATAATGGGTGGGACCGAAATATATATATATTCCATCAATGTATTGACATGATTTGATAAGAAATATAAATTATAAAAAAATGGGTTTCTACCTAGATTATTAATCTATCCTGAGGATGGATCTTAATAGTACATGTTTTCATGTTCCTGAGACATGAAATTCAATAATTAATCATTGCCATTATTTTGGATCCATATTTTCTACACACAATTTATTTAGTATAAAATATTTTATGAATGTATTTGATTATATTTATTTTTCTTAAGTGGTATGTGTGTTAAATTTCTTTAAAATTCAATAATTATTATTTTAATTGATTCATTATTTCATCTGGTGTACTTTACCATTATTGAGAAATTTCGTCACCCTTAATTTTGTTTCGTCCCTCTGAATAAAAAAAGTATACTACTAAATATTTATTAGGATATAATAGATGGAATAAATTTAACCTCAATAGAAAAAAATGAGGTTGTAATTTGTGTATTCAATATTATATGGAATATAATTGTAGATAAAATTAAAAAACATTTGAGAAATCAAGGTTCACGTGTAATAGTCTTTTTAAGTGTCATTTTCAATTTAATGCCCACCAATGTGTGCACCTAGTGCACCCATGGATGTGAGAACATCTTATTAATACATTTTATGATCCAATATAATTCCCACAAACATTTTTCTACAAATACAACTTTCCCTCAAACCAAAAAAATTGAAACATTACTCATAAATATTTCAAAAACCCAAATTACCATTCCAAAACAATTCACTATAAATAATCAATTCATACATATGCATCAAAATCAACGTAAAATATATAATTCATGTTTAAAAATAAATCTAAAGTGTTCAAGCATCAATGGTTTTAAATTTACGGAAAATAAGGAAACACCTACCTCATGGTTGAGCTCCGATGTGACTGAACATCGACGGAATGTAAAACAATCACTCGTAGACTAATATCCACACCAAAAACAACTAAAAAAACACACCAGTTACTACCCGAGGAATTAAGGTTTCGATAAATTAATGAAACCCTCCAAACTAACGAAATTTACTAGATGATAGGTTATTAGACGACATAGAGTAGTGGATCGCCAGAAGACAGCCCGTGCATGGGATCATGTTTGCCACTACTATCCAGAAAAGGGTTGGCTGGGACATGAATTTTGAGGGAGGGCAGGTCGAGGATGAAGGTGGATGAATACAGGAGGAAGCCTGATGGGTGTTCAGTGCATGGCATCCTACTATAACAAAAAAGGTCTAAGTCAGATTTGACTAGATGTAAATTCTAAGGCATGAGATCATGGTATAGGTTCATATTTCGGAGCAGGAGGTGCGAGGTGGAAGGGACCTGTGGGGACGAGGCGGTCAGGGGGACGGGAGGTGAGGCCCTGAGCAGGGGGCATGCAGCGCGAAATAGCAAAGGGGAGGGGGCGGTTGGTTCACGAATGGTGAAAGGGGGCCCATGATAATTAGAGATTTTTGTTAATTTTATTATATTAATAATATTAGAATATTAATAATAATAACACTAATATAATTAATAAAATTAACATTATTAATAATAATAATTACAACAACACATTATTATTATTATTATTATTGAACATTTATTTAAAAAAAATTAAAATTAAATTCATTCATTTATTATATTCAAAAAACTGGGTCATCGTGCCCCCATCACACGGCTTAATAAGATGCACGCCTCTTTCATGTTTTTTGTTAAATAAAATATTAAAATATGAATTTTATTATAGTTTTAATAAAATATAATCTTCACTTAGTATAATGAGGACTCATTTATTACATTATTTCATCCTTATAAAACCACATCCCTAAAATTTTAAGTGATAATACATTCTAAATAAATTATGGTGGTTATTCTACATAACACCTCAAGTTCCAATGTTTCTTCCCCCATTTTATGAGTTGAAAAATTCAACTTTATCAGTAAATTAGTCTGATTTATAAATACATTATACATGATTTAAATAATATAGTTATCATATTCACAGTATGATAGATCATGTTCAAACTCTATGTCTTCATATGTGATCATATGTGTCCATTCTTTCTTGTAAATATTTAACATCAATATATAACAATCATCTTGTATTTTAAAAATTCTTGTTGAATATTATAATTTTTAATCCATAGTGCCAATTCATTTAAAAATTTCAATGAGTCAGATATAATCGGGGAAACATTTTCCCTTTTACCAAACCATAAAACAACCATTTATAGATATACTTTAAGGAAAATAGTTTCTCCAACTCAAATTCCATTTCGTTACTCTAGTAATTGACATAACACAATCTCATTTCTATGTTTAATTAATATGATTTTCAATTGTCTTTACATTTTTCATTGAACCTTAAAAATTTTCTTGGTATACATTCTTTCTTTCACTAACATAATCCTAAATTTTTTTGTACTATATCTCTATACATATAATGCTTCATATGGTTCCATTTTATTTAATTAATGAATTATATTTTCACAAGAAAACACTACCAATGATTAATACTAATCCCACTTAATGTGAATGAAATATATGTGAATCCTCAACATGTTTTGCAATGTTTGAATAGTTTATTCAGACTACCTATCTGTTTGATGATGGAAGGCGGTGCTCAAATGAAACATAGTATTTAGAGAATTCAAAAAACACTCCCATAATTTTAAAAAAAATTAAGATCATGATTATAGAAAATTGGAAGTGTTTTACAATGAATTCTGTCCACATTAATATTATTTATCCTTAAAGTGTACTAAAATGGTAAATATTCACTTTTAGTGTGGAAATATACATTTTATTATAAAATCATAATAATAACCCATATTGCAACATTATTTTTTGGTTTCATGGGTATTCCAATGAAAACGTAATTAGTAATGTCATCCCATTTCAATATTGGTCTAGGAATTGATTTCATGAAACTTATATGGTGCTATCTTTCTACCTTCAATTATTGAAAAACAATGTTTCTTGATACAAAATCTGAATTTTCCATTTTTATATTATCCCACCAAAATGGCCCCCCAAATCATTATACATATTGGTGCTTCAATAGTGTATTTAGAAATATGAGTTATGAGAATCATAGAATTTTTTTTATCCTAGTTATATATTAAACACATAATTTCATTATCAATATTAAGATATTATATTTAAAAAATATATTTTGTTATATTACCTTAACTAATAAATTTAAATTTCAATGGATAATTTCCATCATTAGATTTAGAACATTTTATTTTATACAATATAAGTGGTCTCTCCACCATTTGAAAAAGGAATTATGTATCCCCTTTCTTAATAATTTCCTTATCCATTATTATTATATCCTTGAATATTGGATCCCTTTAAATCCTCATTTTTTTATAACTCCCAGATCCTTCTTTATCAATGAATATGATATCATATTTTCCATCCCTATGTTATTGTCTATTAAAAAATCACAATGCATTGGTAGTTAATCCATCTATGTTGACTAATATTGTTTTTTTTCTGAAAAGATTTATTTTCGCCTCTTATAGTCTGTGTATATCTTTTATCATTTAAAATTCCTGTAATGTCTCCATATATTTATAGAAAATATTTCAGTTGAAAACATATTATCATTTTTTTTATAGTTCTATTCGATATTCTTTAACTACCTCGACACATATATATAATAACGTTATCATTTTTCATTAGGATACAACCATGTACCCTCTTAGCTAAATTACTATATATCAAGAACCCATCATTTCTGGATTGGAGATTCGAAATTAGGTCATTGACTGATCTCCCCAAAATTTCATCAAAACATTATTTATATCAATTTATCAAAATGAACATAACCACATTCTGTGTAATCTTTGTTAATGGGTTAACAAATTGGAAAAAATTATAAATGAATAAATAATATAAACCTACCATACCAATGAAACTATATACCAGAGTTATTATTGTTGGTGTAGAATATTCTCTAATTTATTTTCATGTCACAAGAACAACTGTTATTCATTCCATGTATACAATATGGCCAAAAAACAAAATTTCATGAAGTTATAAATAAAACATACAAAATTTCCCACAACAATCTTTTCTTCTATGATTCATAAGATTTATTTTCAAATGGATTCCATTGTCTTCATAAATTTTAGAATACACCAAAGTATCATCAATGAACATAGAAAAAAGATCATGAACATATTCCATGAATACATTGTAGATTAGATCGATAAAAACACAGAGTTAATTATCTAATACAAATATAATTACAATAAACTCAAAAAATCCAGTCCTAATTAATAATTCTATCTTAAGACTTTTTCCCTTATTTAATGAAAATTACTTAAACTATGAATTATGGTAAATCATTGATGAATATTGATCTCCATAATATTAATAAAATATTTCCTCAATTTGAGGAAAATGATTTTTTATTATAATATCATTGATATCCATACAAACAAAAAAACACCATGAATCCATCTTTATTCATAACCAAGAGGACATGTTCTCCCAATAGTGAAATAATAAGGAGAATAAATTCTATTTCACTAAAATCCCCTAGTTATTTAATTATATCCATTAACTCCCTAGTGTATATTTTTTGATGATTATTTTGGGTTGTTATTTCATTATATATTAAATTTATTCATAATATGACTTCTCACTCTCGTGGATGTCAATGTAATTCCTCACTAAATTACATTATTGTGTTCATGTACAATATACGCATCATCATTTTGGTGATTTCATTATCTATCTATATAATTTTTTTATAACTTATTACCAAGAAATCTCATTCAAAAGTGATACTCATGCTGAATCAAGACACAACTGAGGTGATGATGTTTTTCATAAAATGATTATAAATTCCACAACTTCATCATAAATCATTATTTCCTTCTCCTTAGAATAAAATTCTAATCATATTTTAATGTCTAGTTCTTACTAAGAATTAGGTTATATTCTTCAATTCATATGATAAAATAGATTTAAATTAAAACATATTATTCTATAAGAATGGGGAGTTCTTTACAAATCTTCATCGTAGTAAGATTTCCCCTATGATTGTTGGCAGAAAAATCACTTCTTATTGATCTTTGAAAAAAAATCATTGAAATTATTGAATTTGTCAGAGAATTTATCATTCCATAATAAAATAATTATATATATTTTAGGATATTGGTAATTTACGTACCAAAATGCGATTGGGAACTTCCATGTCAGCTGTACTGATCACATAATCTTGGTATTCCCCCCCCCCCCCCTCCTCTTCTATGTTATTATACCATGATGTTCTCTAAGATTGTTTGAACAATTGGCCATTTATTTACAGTTAATGTAGTAGATAAAAGTGATATATATATATATAACTTAAATTTATGATCTAGCTGACCCACATCACATCACATATAAGAAATTACCATAAACATCAATCATTTTAATGATGTAACATTATAGATTTTTTATATGATGAAAATCACCACATTTTTCTCATCGTCTTAAACTGATTTCCAATTATCATATATTTCATAAGACCTTTTCCATTAATGATACCCCCTGGTTAGATAGGTTCTTGAAAATCACTTCTCTTCTTAGAGAGATAATAAATCTATTTCATAATATGGTGATATTGTTTGAGTAATCGGACCCCTTCAAAGGAATAGATTAATCCCTTCAAATAAATGATTAAAAATGTATTCAATGTTTCATATTTAATTTTTAGCATGCATGGATAGTCCTCTAAATCTACAATCATAGAGTAAAACACATTATTTTTCAGTTTTCCTTATGTTATGTTACATTAACTTCATTAATTACCATTATAGATGAGGGAAATACTTTTTGAAGAATTATTTTTTAAAATATCTCTATTCCATGTGATCTATTTCCATGTCCTCCCAATTATTCTTCATCAATGATCACTATTGGTCAAAATAAAACATGGGAAAACACATTTAATTTTTATCCTTTTCTTTTTCACCACACCCATAGGTAAGACATATCTTTTTGAGGGGATTAATTAATTTATTAGCTACCATAGGAATAGTATCCCACTAAATTATTGAGAGTTTTATCAAATGAACTCATCCATTATAGTAAAATCATGATATATAACAATAGGGTTCTCCATTTAGGAAATTTTATTCATTATACAAAGTGAATTATTGCCAAATATTGACAATTTCTTTATTGATACAAAACCGGCTATAATTACTTTCAATGCTAGGAAATTTCAAAACTAACCATGTGAGTTCATTCCATTCATTATAGAATGTTTTTTTAAAATTAATGGAATATATTGGATTTGATGATGAAATTATTGATTTATAAATCATAAATTATAATTTTCAGTTTTGGGTAAGACTTAAAATAAATAAAAAATCATATGAAATGATAAGCACATGGTCATAAAATTTGTTTCATTGTGAATACTTTTTTTCGAATCCATAATAATGGTTTGTAAAAAAGGTAAATTATACAAATAATAAACACCAAGAGTGTCAAACCATATGTGATGTATAACATATTTTCGTACAACAATTTATGATATACTAAAAATCCAATGAATCATTTTCATAGTTGATAATAATATGTATAAATATTACACAACCACATCTATTATTATTATTTGGATATGGATGTATTTGAAGGAAAAACCACATAATCATTTCCTTATAAATTTTTCGGATATTATTCTAAAATTTTACATATCCTAAAATTATATTCTAGGGTTATGTTTACTAATATATGTTTTCATATTAATGTTCCCAATGTTTCTACTAAAATTACTCTAAAACCAAATGTAACAACCCCAACTCTAGTAATGTAATCCAGTGGTTAATTTATTAAGTTGGTATATATTTAGGGGTCCAATTAAAAAAATCATTTATGTTAGTAGTTTTGGAATAATAGATACATAAATGATACACATTTCTCATTTTTAATAGAATCAAAAAACATGGAAATGTCCATCATTTAATATCCATGAACTCATTGAATGGAATATCTTTAATATCATATGGTATAAAATGATAATATTGGTGAGATCATATTCTTAGTTAGGGTTATATATATAGGAATCTTGCATGAAATAATAATGCATTATCAATTAGGAAAGGTAAATAATTGAATACAAATTCTATGTAATCATTAATTTTATTATTATTTTTAGATAAGGTGAATCAATATGGAATGGATCATAACTTAACAAACAATCCATTCAAACAGTAATTTGAGAGAAAATTCATCCACAAATAATATAAATGAAACAATATTCTGGATAATAATAAAATAATCATAATGATGGAAATGATTAATATTAGACATCATGATCTTAGAAATCATGCTATATATATTATCATGGTACTCTGCCATGAAATTGTAAAAATATGGGCAAAAGCCTTTTTAATTTCGAATATTAATTTGTCTCTGAGACCTACCGATGCATTTATAGGCTATAAAATTTTGAACCCCCCTACTAAATTCAGGACCAAAGTATTCCACATATATATAATGATCAATTTAATTAAATAATATATATCCCTTATCCCAAAATATCTATTTTGATAAAATGATATGGATTTATCAATATCACCACACTTCATCTAATAAAAATAAATGTAAACACCTTATGTAATATGTTATATTGTTTACTAAATAATCATATCCATGAAATAAATAATATGGATATTTAATTTAAATGTAATTTCTAATGAAAATAGGTCACATTAATGTGATTATCTCATTAAAAGGATAACAAAAAAAATTAATCACGATATGAGAGGTGATCATTACTTCATTAGGAATAAATGTTTTTCAAATAAAATAATGTCTATTAGAAGATTAAAAAACATAATATATAAATTTTAAATTTTTTATTATTAAAAGTGTTTTATTTTTTAAAGCATAGAAAATTTTTAGAATAAGCTACATTTCAAAGAAAGTGTATAAAAGTGGGGAAGTCTATTATCATCGTATATGCTAAAAAACATTTATTTTTATGTTTTCTCATAAAAGTACCATTTAAAAATTTATAATGTTAACTTTAATACTATATTTAATAGTTATGAGATAACTAAAAATTCCATTAAAAAATCGAATACAAAAAAGAAATTTTATATAATATTTTTTCAAAACAATTGAAGAAAAATATATCAGATTAATAGGGGATTAAAATTGTTTTTTGGTTCAAATATATCTTTACATAATTTAGTACCCAAAAGTGAAAATGTTTAAAGAAAATATGAAATATAATTACCTTTTGCATGGATAAAAAAATTACTAGAGCATAACATGGATAAATGATATGATTGTTTCAGTAAAAGTAAACCCAATCCCAAAAGAAACCGAGATTCTAAAATAGATTCTTACATATATAAGAAAATTCATATTATAAGACCTTGAAATAATAAACATGAATTAAAACATTTAATATCCATAATTTATAGTTATAGATGTTAAATACAAAAAAATGTATTAGATGTAACACATAAAGGTAATATGTTCATATTAACAAATATGGTTCATAATAATGGAATTTGTGAGGAAATACCTTACCTCTTACATCACATTAGTTTATTTTCTTTTAACCTATTGAATAATTGTCTTAAACAATTTATTAATTAATTATATGACCATAATAAAATTTATATTATAATATATGAATCTATTATATCATCTTACCACCCATTGGTTTACCATAATTTTGTTATTTTCATTTTTTTGGATGTTTATTTCTTTTTTTTTCTAATGCATGATTTTACATGAATGATATTGTTCTTTTGAATTGGTTATATATCTATCCTATCTAGAAATTTATTAATTGTGATAATATCGTATTTACTAATTATATGCCTTATAAGAATAATAATTCATATCTTTTCGGGGAAAATGAATATCATTGCTTCATGGAGATGATATGTTATACATATGTATGAGCAATGATATAATTCCATAATTGGTGAAAAATAATGTAAGTGGATGATATGATAATTTTCAACAATTTAAATCCTGTCATGTTTATCATATATAATAATTATTTCTATACTTATGATTATTCATGTGAGTTATTGAAGGAAAAACATTCCATTGGTTTATAAGGTAATGGTTTTTTGTACACATGAGCGTAATATTTGTTTCCCATTTTAATGAGAACGATACAAATAAATGTTATGAATTCAACATAATTAAATCCCATTACAAAATATTATGTTAAAATATGTACATTAACTAAGAAAATTATGTTCTCATAGAATAATATCTATTAGATCTTTTATTAAGGATCATAAGGCTAGTCATTTGGGAAGACTAGAAGGTCTACAATGTATATAATGATATTGATGAGATAATTTGATAGGGGTTAGTTGGGTCAAATTTTTATTGGTGTGTAGATGTGATGGGGGGAGATTCATTTTATAACTGAAGAGTAGAGTATTTTTTTTAATTCAAAAAAATAATCTATAATGAGAAGTTACTCTCACCCAAACTGCATCGAAATTAATTATAAAATACTGTAGATGGATGTTATATTCATCCTTTACATCTAAAAAAATTAAAATTACATGTTTAAAACATTTTAATCTTGTATCCCTTATGTTTACATTAATTTACCATTTTAGTTTTCACAATAGTATCTATTTTTTACAAGGGTAAATAATTCGTTGATTCAAAAATAAAATATGACATATTAGATAATTTGGAACCGCTAATTATTTATTTTAAATAAAAGTTATTATAAAAAAACAATGTTCCACGAAATTTATTTTTAATACAAGTACATACAACACAATAAAAACATTTTAACCTTAATCAGGGTAACTAATTTTTAATATTTACCAAATTAATCAATTTTAATTATGAAAATTCAATTATGGAAGAAATATTTACAATTTTATTTTTTCAAATTTGTAGAATTTAGTTAAAAAACATGCAAATCGGGTTGAAAATGGTTTTTTAAGAAATGAATTTTCCAAGAATAAGATAATATAATATTAATTATAGGAATAGTAATCATCTATAAATGGATTGAAATTAATAAAATTATATTTATTACATATAATGTTCATTTTAATGTTTTATTATTAATTTTTGTTAAATAATTATATATTTTTTTAATTATACATTGTGAATAAGTATAATTTTTTGGAAAAAAATTTCATAAAAACACCATTTTCCTCCAAATGATGTTATCCTAATTTCTATTGAATTTATATTTAATAATTTTATAATTATAAATAATATTACAAATTATTATAAATAAAAGTCATAATAGTTAAATAATACCGTTTTTATTTTTCATAATATCATATTTCTAAGGTAGAATCTTTACAATTTATTCTATGATTTTTTAACCAAGTAGGATAATGATTGTTAGTTATATCATCATATTCAGAGTTTTATGAATCGAAATATTAAAATCTATATCATATTATAGTTTTATGAAAAATAAATTTCCACTTAATATATTAGAGGCTCAATTATTACATTCATGTTCGTGATAAGGTGCTCATTTGAATATTCCCATAGTAGAGAATTATGAGATTTGTAAACTAATGGAATAATAAATCTAGTAATATTTGATAATTAATGATCATTTAAGATATTAGGGATATATCATAACACATAGTACCCCCACCTAACCTCTCCCACGTACATTATTTTTTATTTGTATCACATTTTGTTATGTTCAAACATGATCGTTCACAGGTTCTAAGATCAAAAGAAATAAAACTGAAAATGACCATTCAAGTTAAGATAAACCAATGGAAATATAAGATCAAAGAGACAAATATTTCAAAAATAAGGCCACACAATTTTTAAAAATCCTATAGTTAAACATTAATTTTTAATTAACTACATGAGAACCTACAAATGTAAGGAAAACAAACTTCCTTCACATGATCTATTTCGTGTAATAAATTAATGTGGAAACAATTCTTTTTATGGGGGGAATAATTAAATGACCTAAAATTTTCCTCCTAAAATAAAAATTATGATAAATATACTACTCCAAATACAGAACTAAAACCAAAAAAAATATAGAAAAATTTCAAGAAGTTGTAGAATTGGCTAGTATAAAAAATTATAAAGAAATTATTATATATATATATAAGAAGAACATACAAAATAAACTTCACAATAAACATTTACTCAACTAGCGAAATTATAAATGTAATAATATGATTATTCTAATATTTAATTAATTTAATGTTTAATATATGTTGACATTAATAAAAAAATAATTGAATATTAGTTACTAATTTAAACAAAAATGAATAATTAATAATCAAAAATCCATTTTATTTTTAAGAAATGTTTTCATTATTTTTCTGGGATTTAATGATAAATAACTCCTATAATTTTAAAATAAAAATTATAAATAAATTTATAATTTTTTTACAAAAAATCTTATAAATTTTAATCATGTATTATGTATTTATAATTTATTTATTTTTTTCAAAAAAAAAATTAATACAATACTCATTTATTATTTGAAGTTTAATATTTTTCAATTTTTTAAATATTATAGAATATATAAAACATTAAATCATTAGGTCAAAATAGAATAATATGTCAATTTTTATTTTTGGGAATTAAGGATAAATTACCAAGGTAAAAACATTTTATTATGGTGAAAACCTAAATGGTAAAAGTGAGTAAGAAAAATGGGTAAAGGTATAAAAATTAAGAAATATTTTAATTTAGCGATTCCTGTATTCCTTAACCATATCTATTCTTTGATAAATTATTTCTCAAATTGGTATCTATTTTCGTTGAGATTAAATTTCCATTATTTAAGGATTTGGGTATCTAAAAAATTACTATCCTTTTCACTAAAAATAGATGAACTCATATCCAAAATTCCAATTAAACCAAAAACACATATGTTTGACACAATCATATCCCAATACTTTCCTACACAATCTATGAATCCTTATTGAGGTTATATACTTCTCAAAATATCATACCTATAATATTTAATCCCCATTAAATAAGATATAAAATATTTAGTTAGATATATGTACCCATACTATCTTTGTATTTTTTATTTATTAAATAATTTTATTCATATTAAAATTTCATTTCACTATCTTAAATTGATAAAATATATATCATTATTACACAATATATTTATTTTAATGATATTTGTGGAATTAAAAATTAATTTAATAACTCACTTCACATGATATTATTTTAAAATCATAAAACATCATTAAATAATTTATCAAATTTAATTTTATATTTTTTTCTAGTATTTAAAACAATGAATTTACATAATTATTACATGTTTTTACTAAACTATTGATGGAACAGAATTATTATAATATGATAATCTATCCAGGGACTTCATGTAGTCTAGTGTTAGGAGATAAATCCCAATCTTACTATGGTTGGGGGATTGATTCCTGCATCTTTTTTTGACATGATAGGTTGTTAAACAGTCTGCATGTTGTCTTTTTTCAAAAACAATATTTTATAACGTTCCCAAATTGAGTTAAATTCCTCAAAATTACTATAACATAATTTCACCACAAATTTTATCTCATACCTCATATTTTCATCCCCAAAATTTAATAACATGTAATTGCCTCAAATTCAAGGATCATAAAAACCCAAATGTTTATTTATAACTATATAAGTAATAGAAAACACAATTCTTCCTAAAATGGAATTTTCACATAATAAACTGTAGGGTTACACATAAGAGAAAAGCCTTCCAAATTAATCCCATAAACTACAATCATTAATACTTTTAAACATTTCACCATCCATTTATTTCCACGTAGGTTCTTCCCTGACCAAGAGGTTATCCTATAGAATAGGGAATTCACTCGGGTAATTCCCAGGTCTCCTATATTTACGAAAAATGATTATAAATGGATTCTTGGGATCATTTTTATTTTCTTCCATAGTACTCTTGATTTTTCCTATGCAATTATTTAATTTATGTCCTTCTTTAATACACATTAATCATTTCTTTTTTCCATTGAGACACTTCCCTAGGTGTATCCTTCCACATTTCATACATGATGGAAATTGAGCTTTCTTTTCTCCATGGTCTCCACTGTTGGAACTCTTATCGTTCACCTATTTTCTCTTCTTTGTTGAGTGTGGGAGTTGGTTAATATATATGTTGATGATAATATTTTTGGAGAATTGATTCGGCATGAACACAATATCCTTCACACCTATCAACATTCCATTTCATTGCTCATTTCCTTTGTTGTTCCCACCTTGTATATCATGTTCATTTTTACTATGACTTCCTTTGAATCCATCCATTGAATAACACAAGAAATCATAACGTGAGTCATAAAATCATTAAATCATTTTGTCAAAATAGAATAATATGTGAATTTTTTTGGGAATAAAGGATAAATTACTAAGGTGAAAACATTTTATTATGGTGAAAACCTAAATGGTAAAAGTGAGTAAGAAAAATGGGTAAAGGGATAAAAATTAAGAAATATTTTAATTTAGTGATTCAAGTATTCCTTGAACATATCTATTCTATGAAATTTTTTTTCTCAAATTGGTATATATTTTCATTGATAGTAAATATATATTATTTAATGATTTGGGTATCTAAGAAATTACTATCATTTTCACTAAAAATAGTTGAACTCATATTCACAATTCCAATTAAACCAAAAACACATATGTTTTACACAATCATATCCCAATACTTTTCTCCATAGTCCATGAATCCTTATTGTGGTTATAGACTTCTAAAAATATCATCCCTATAATATTTAATCCCCATTACATAAGATTTTATATATTTAGTGAGATATATGTACCCATACTACATTTTTATAGTTTATTTATAAAATAATTATTTTCATCATAAAATTTTATTTCACTATCTTAAATTGAAAATATATATATATCGTTATTATAAAATATATTTATTATAATGATGTTTGTGGAATTAAAAATTGATTTAATAACTCACTTCACATGATTTTATTTTAAAACCATAAAACATCATTATATAATTTATCTAATTTAATCTTCTTTTTTCTAGTATTTAAAACAATAAAATTACATAATTATTACATGTTCTTTACTAAACTATTGATGGAACTGAATTATTATAATATAAGAATCTATGTAATTTTGTTATTAGGTCAAAATATTTCATGTCTCTTCTCATAACTTAATTATAGTTAATGGATATCTAGAGGTATACTTTACTCTATATAGTGGTGTTAAAAATATATAAATCCAATATTAAATTATCTTTTCCATTTTTAGTGATTTTCAAAGTGGCCTTCTTATAAGTACCATTGTAAATGTAATGATGATGGCTATTAATGTACAAATAATTATTATATATCATTACCATTTATTATATATGGTTGTAATCATTATCTTCATCCTAGGGGACATGAAGAATGTCATGAAAATAAAATATTCCATTTTCAACTATGAATGTGTATTAGGTATATAGGATAACTGAAACCTATTCATTGCATTTTTTTTGAAGAAATATTTCAGGTAGTATAAAGACCAATATTATCATTGAATTGGGAATCATATTAGGTTTTATACCTTTTATTGAAATTCACGTTCCCATGAATTAAGGTATTCATATAGTTTCACGCTTCAATCAGACTGTGTGAAAGAAACGAATGAATTATAATCTTAAATAGTTAATTCATTATCAGTTATTTACTGAGTCTATCATATGAAATAAATTATTTTTTATGTTTTTTAATATTTCATGGTCTAAAATATTCCTCATATTCTCATTAGAAATATTAACATTTCATTAAAATAAATTATTGTTGGAGCTTCTTGAAATAAAAAACTATAAATTTTTATGGAAAATGATGAAATCCATTTTAACATGGTGTCTATAGAATCAAAAATATTTTTATTTATAACTAATCCCTTCACTAATCAATTATAGAGGGTCTTTTACTATAACTTATTTTCTTGGGGTAATAATTTCTAGATATAATGAATGAAAAATCATGGATTACTCCATCAAAATTCATGATCTTTTGGAGACTAGGGAAATCTAATTTAATATTTTACAATTTACTATAAGTGGATATCATTTATATTTAAGTCGAATGCATTTTATGACATAAACATGGGGAGGAAATAAATCACCTTTTTCTACTCGATATCATTACATCAGCTCTATATAAGTCTATATTTTACATTTTGGATGTGTAACCTCCTTGTACATGTTCTATATAGGAACACACAAAATATTTTCCCACTATTTACCTCTCTACATATAGCCTTAATTTATTTAATGCTCGTTTCATATATTATTCTATATAATATGGTATATCCTGAACAAAGTGATTCAGAAGCACACCTATTTAATTTTTAAATGGTCGTGGTGTGTATAATCATTTTTGTAAGGAATGAAAACATAATTTAGCATTGATATTGAAGAAACATTGTTTAATATCATTCTATTGAATTTTTTTTCGAACTTTCTTAAGTTATCTAAATATTTGGAAATCTCGGAATCGTATTTGTCTCCCCTTTTATTCATCAGAACAAATGAAACACATATGAAGAATTCATAGGAAATCAGGGACCTTTATGATTTGGATCATCCTTAGAATACAGTAATAAAAAAACCATGGGTTTCATTATTATCCATGTGGAATTGATTCATCACCTCATGATGAAATTTTTGGACAAATAAATGTGTTTGATATAATAATATATATAGGATAGAATAAGCTTTGGAATATGTGTGACTCTACAACTATTGTGAAATATATAAATACATTTCAATTTAAGCTCTCATAGAAAAACACTTCACATTGGAGTAAAATCATGGATATCTTATCATACATGAGTAGTTTTGTAACATATGCTTACCAGTAAGTTATCTTCTTCCATTATGGATAGGAAGAAAAGTTGTATGTTTTTATGACGTCTTTCAATCCAATAATTTACTTAAAGAGTATTATCCCCTATTTTAAGGGTTTTATCTAAATTAAACTAATTTAAAATTCAATAATTTTTTTTAATGAGAATGACTTTTCAAATTGGAAAATCTTATACATATTTTTTTATACTAAAAATTTATGATTTTTCATCATTTCAATTGTAGAAGTATTGTAAAAACCAAACAATAGATATTAAAAGAACCCAAGTTCATCAGAAGATGAAGTATGAACTAATACCTATACAATTTCAACCGACCCAAATATTTTTGGGATTTGACCAATGGAATATATCATATAAATACATCAATAAATCATATATTATAATAAATCAATTCATAAGAAAAAATGAAGAGCCATAATTTCGAGATTCCTTGAACATTTTTTTTTGTTTAATATAATTTTTATTTTATTTCTTTATGAGTGAAATTATAGAGGTTAGGATTGTAAGAAATTTATTGTAAATGTTTTCTTGTATTTATTATTTTAATTTTCAATCTGATATACTAGTTACATAGTGGAAGAATATTCTACTAGTAAGTATTAGGAAAAACTGAGATACTGGTTGTTGTAGTAAAAGCATAGAGGTATTGGTCACTATAGTAGGGTAAATTGGGCTACCAAATAAGTAACAGTGATAACGATGCTATATTTTTTAAAAGAAAAAAATAATATGATCAAGATGAATGAGGTATTATAGAGTATATAGGATAGAATTTAGCGTCTTTAGTTTTATATCAAGTTAAATATAGATTGGTTTAGAGTGGAGGATACATTAGTTTAGGTTCATTGATATAATTTTCACTTTGACCTAAATGTGAAAATTTATAATATACTTTTGATGGTGTATTTTTAATCCAAAAATTAACTTATTATTTAATTTATTATTTCTAAATTAATATTTAGATATCACATAGTTATATTTCATTAATTTCATTTGTTTTAATTTACTATATGTTATATATTTCATCGGTAGATTATAATAATGGTTATATTTTTCATTCTACTATTCATTTTATTTATTTCATTTGTAGTTTCCAATACCAATTATTTTATATTTTCCTTGTGAATGTGAATTTTTTCTCTAATATGAAATATTGATATTTATAATATTACACTTATTTTATGTTTGGGGTTATATATTTTGTTCATTAAATCAAAACATTTATTTTGAGGCAATAATATTTTCATAATACTAAATCTTTTATCCATTGAGAAAGATAAATATCTATAGTTTTTAACTAAAATTATGCCCTATTCTAGTATTTATCCATAAAATTTTGATTCATTATTTGGTATTAAATCTAGATTCTACATCAAAAACTAAATATAATATTGTAATTTAATAATTTTTTTCACAATAATATTTTCATATTTGTGTGTCCTAACTCCTGATAGAGTGTAGAGAATTGTTTACTGACATATAAGGTTTATATAATAATAGAACAAAACAAGAATCCTGGAATGCTGCATTATTTTATTACATTGGAATATAATAATGTATTATTCATCCCAAAAAAATGAATAGGTTAGGATTTTGTGAAAATAAGATACAAAAATAAGTTAAACATTACAATATGAAATAAAATAAAATATATCTAATCCATTTGTAACTCCCAGAACACCTAGATTATCCCATAAAGACATTAATAATAAACATATTCAAATACTAGGGTAATATAAGACAGTACAATGGAATGGTATTAGTTTCTCATTAAGGGTTAGTAAAATATTAGAAGTAATCAAAATCATAAAAACATGGCATGATGAATAACTAAAAATACATTCCTTTAAAAATACACGTGGGCATAATTTTTCAGGATTATAGAATGATTAAATAATTTTTTAAAACGTAACCATGATTATTATAGTAGTCAAATAATCATAAGGACAATAAATATCTAGTTTCATAATGATGGAATGCATAAGGTTAGTTAGCATAATCATTCTATCGTGGCCTCGTGCTAAGACCATACATAAATGAGTATTAACCCAAACTTGTTTGTTTCATGAGACCTACTGATGCATCGAGTGGCTATAATGGTACAAACCCATCACATAATAAGTACAATTCAATCCTTATATAAAATGGGATAATCATAATTGACATATACATTCATATTGAAGCTAACATAAAGAATGTAAATAACATTTTCGTGTTAGTAAACATAAAAACTAACCATTCGGGGTTATTTTGTGAATGGTATCAAGGTATCACATCCAAAGTAAAAATAACCATAAAAATTAAATAAAAAATAGAACATGATGTAATAAAATATTAATCCCAATTAAGCATAATAATAAATGATAGTGTTGAAATAGATGAAAATACTCTTATAAAATCATCATGTAATTCATGATAGAAATATTATTTCACTCTTTAGAGAAGAGTTATTTTTAGAGAAACAATCAAATAAAACCAGAAGTGAATTATGATATATTTTCCATATTAAATGATTGATTATATAAATATAATTGTTTCTTAATATATATTATTAGTTCACTAAAAAGAGGCATGAATTCAGGAATTTCTATTGAATTGGTTGTGATCATGGGGATGAATTTAAGAAATATCTTTTTGAAAACATGTAAATACTCATAAAATAAAGTCGTTTTATTATTGGTACACATATATAGAACATTAAAAAATTAATTTAATATGAGTATATAATAATTCTTAAAATTACATTCATGCTAATAGAGTAAAAGTGTAATGTGAATGAAAATAGGGGTTCTATAAGAAAACACTTACCTTATGTCTGAATGTGTTCTACACTTGAACATAACATCATTGATAATCAAATTAAATACATTAATTAATTACTTAATAACCTTATATTCCTTTAAATTATTCCTTTTATTTTTATTAAGTTCATTTATGGCTATATTATTTAGTTATATGATTGAATTCTATCATTCTGAAGTGTTCATTTCATCGAATTCCTGATCGGTTTTCTTGATTATAATCAATGTAGTTCATTTAAATTTTTTATAATTCTATAAAATTGTAATTTTATTGTTTTTATTGAAAATAAATAAGTTTAAATGGTTATATATATCATTTGGGTAATATTATGGTGATGAATCATTTGATAATACATTTATTGATAATCGTTTATATTATTAAGGTGGTTATTGATCATAATGAACTCTTATCTTATAATCACTTTGTATTATGTAAATATGTTATATCAAGGACATAAAAAATTTAGTTCTATTAGTTTTAAAATAATGTTCAAACATTAAAACAGGTTAATGGATATCCATGACTGAGATAATTTTTTAATTAATCTATTTCGTCTATGAAGGTTATAATTTGGCACTTCTTGGATGATGAGTTCATTTTTAAAATAAAAAAAGATAGAGAATGTTTATTGAAGATGTTTCATTCTTTAAAAGAAAATAATTCCAATATATACATTGTACGGAATCTTTTATGACCATTTTTATATATATGGTGAGGATATAAAAATAAAATAAAATATATTGAAATGAAATTAAAAGAAAAGGAAGAGGATTTACATCATGAATCAACCTCCTTGAGAATCTCATTAAGGGATAGGTTTTCTAACTATTGGTAGTAAGAAAAGAACTTGGAAAAGGGTGGAGTCTAGTGAAGTGGTTTTGGGTAGAATTTTAATGTTCTTGATGTCTTAGTGGTGTGAGGAGAACTGGTGGTGAGGTGAGGTATTTATATTGGACGATAGTGGTGAGTCCTCATTATTTTACCCATTATATTATTATTTTTGTAAATACATGAAATATTTTTTGATTCTTTTGACTAAATATAGTAATAAGTGCATGTTTGTTTTTGAAAAATGTTTCTTACATCATCCAAGACTCAAGTAATATTTATTTTAGCTTATAATGTATTTATAATGTAAATTCTAGTATTTTACCATTCATTAAAATATCATGTCTTTCAGAAAATACACGAAAATTTAACCAAAACAATTTTCTACATGTAAATTTCATAATGAACTCCATTATATAAAAATAACATTTTAAATATGATAAATTTAATTTTTAATTAAAATCATTCTTTACAAGAAAAATTTATTTTTAAATTTATAACAAATTATATAAAAAATTTAAAAATTAACTAAGGTCTCCTGAAATTAACATAAAATCAGAAGACATAAAAATATTAATTTATGTATGAATTTTATGAAAATTATTATTTTTTGAATCATTATAATATATTTATTAAATATATATTACTTACAAAAATAAAAAAACAGAAATATTAATTATTAAATATTCATTTACTAACACTATTATATAATTAAATCATTATTTAATTTATAAATAGAAAATTATTATATCTTTAATCATGGGTGAGGATACTATTCTATTGGACGGTTCACTATTCATAATTTTTACATTACTATTCTTAAGGGCATGTTGTTGTCTCCTTGATATAAGTTCCTTAACATAATGAAATTCCACTTATTTCATTCATTCTTTATTTATGATGTCTCTATTGTGTTCTACAAGTGATTTCATATGATCTATACTATATGAAATAATCAAATGATTTAACATTTCATTGATAGTGTTCTGGGACATTCAAATCTCCCCTTCTAAAAAATTTCATCCTTGAAATTTCATGATTTCCACCACATAAAATAAATGGGTAGTTCTTCATTATATGCTCTCTAGGATCCCACATCACCCCTTAAATTTTATGATTTTTACAATGTATCTTTACCAAACAAGTCAGCAGATTCATCAAAAACTATTCTTTATTTCCCAAAATCTGGATAGGTTCTTCACAAAATGATAAGTCGACTTACAATTATAATCCATCTAATGTGAGTACATGTGTTGGGTATGACATGTAATTCATTAACAGGGTATGTAGAACACACTGTGTTACTTAGAAAGGATTCATGAAATTGTCAAATGATAAGGAAAAACTCTAATTATCCCTATAAATTCATATGTTCCAATGTACATGGGTCTTAGATTTCATTTCTTCCCAAATCCTGTAATATCCTTAAATGAATTTAGTTTCAAAAAATATGATCTCCTAATTGAAATTCCACATCCTTCTTTCAAATATCAGTATATTTATTTTCCATTAATTTAGCTTCTTTGTTATGGGTTTGAATAGTATATACCTTTTTTGTTTTTTTCTCCACAAGATCTGGGATTATAAGATTCCTTTATCCAACTTCATCCTTACATATTTGTGTATGTCATTTCATTCCAAAAAATTCTTCATATGGTACCATTTGAATACATTATTGGAAACTATTATTATTGGAAAACACCCCCAAAGATAAATAATGTTTCCACATACCTTGAAAATCATGTGAGAATGTCCTTATCATGTATTCTAACTTTTGGATCAATCATTCTGATTGCCGTCAGTTTGAGGGAGATAACTAATACACAATCAATTCTCAGTATCCAAATGATTCAAAAGACTATTCTAGAATTTTGATTTAAATCTATGATCATGTCCTAAAAAATTAGAGTGGTGATCAAGGATGTATTACAACATCATTAATGTAGAGTCGTGCATGGTTTTAGAGTGTAAAATCTTCATTTATAGCAAGAAAATGTGCATATATGGTAAGTCAATCAACAATCACCCATACTGCATCATTCTTCCATTGTGTTTTTTGTTATCTAATAAAAAATACATACTGATGTCATCCCATTTACAAGTATTAATAAGAAGATGTTTCATGAATCCTCTATGATGTTGTCATTAAACCTTCACTTTTTGATATTAAAAACATCTTGATACATAGTCATAAATTGCCCACATCATGTTATAACAATATATATGATTCTAAAAATATACATACATCTTAGTTAAACCACTTTTTATATATCAATTAGAACAATCGGAATCACCCAATAACCCCCTTTATAGATCGAGGATAGAAGGAAAAACAAAAACTCCTCCTAAATTTTATAATTCCATCAACACACACAATGTTATGAAATGTTCCATCATTCACAACATTATTTTTTTTGAAGATTCTCATCATCATAGTGTTTACTTTTAGACACTTTAAATAATGATATTTGTGAATCCAATTGAAAAAGTAATGATGTTTAACCTTCATTGATAATTCCCAAATAAATCATTACTTGATCAATGTATATAGGCTCTTTATCAATACTTATTTTTTTTATAACTCCATAATTCTTTCTAGTCAATTCATCTTCTCCTTTATTTTCCTTCTCACGGTGTAGTGTATTGAAAAATCATAATCCTTCAATAGCTCGACCCATCGCCTTTAACTCATGATGAGTTCTTTCAATGAGAAGATATTTTTGTAAACTCTTGTGATATGTATATATCTAACATCTTTCACCTTAGAAATATTTTCACCATATCATCATAGAGAAGGTTTTTGCTTCTCACTCAATATCATGAGTTGTATAATTCTTTTCATGATTTTTTACTGCATTAATTCATAGGAAATGGCTCTATCATTATTACAAGAGTAACAACCATGTTCTTTCATTGATGCATCACTATTAATCACAAATCCACCATTTTCCCAATGGTAGAGTCAATATTAGAGAATTAATTAACATCTTGTATAATTATTCAATATAGTCTTCACATTGTTTTTTATACGAAACGAAGCCATTTACGAGTAAGCGTGGTTAATGGGTTAGCTAATCACGTGATGTTCTGAATTAAATGCCCATAATCACCTGGTAAAACAATAAAAATATATAGCTCAGTTATGTACATTGATGTAGGTCGTCCCTGAAATAGCTTTTTCATCATAAGGTCAACTAAAATTCCATATTTATAGACAAATGGCCAGAAAAAGAAAATATTTGAAGCCAAAATTCACACTTTGTAAACTTCCCTTATAAAATTTTCATTCTACGAATCATGAGAACAATGTGAAACTGATTCTAAAGATCATCTCAGTTATTGGTGTATACTAAGATGTCAACAATTAATACAAAAATTAATTCATTAATATATTCATAGAAAACTCTATTCATTCAATCCATGAGAATATAGGGTTAATTAGTCTGTCAGAAAGGCATTACTCTAAACTCTTAATGCCCATACCTATTTCAAAATGATGTCTTTGTAATATCATTATTACTTCCATGAAACTGATGATATCCAAATCAATGTTTAATCTTTGAAGATTATTGAAATCCATTAAGTTGATAAAATAAATATCAATGAGAGAGAGGGGATATATTTTATTTATGGTAATATTATTTAATTGTTTTTAGTCAATGCAGAGCCTTATTGATCCATATTTCTTATTGAAAAAAGAATTTAGGATCCTCATGGATGAACAACAGGGTAATAATTCAATTATTAATCAATTATTTATGTTGTTTCTTCATATACACTAATTCCAATGTGTCCATTATATAAATATTCTTTGATATAGGCCTCGCATAATGAATTAAATTAATATAAAACCCAGTATCTTCACCTATAGGATGAATACGTAAATAATATAAAAATATGTCATCGTATTCATGAAAAATTGATACATACTCAATTTGAATATTTCTTTCATCACTAATTGATTTTGATTTTTTCCTTCCCACGAATTTAATTCAATAGAGCAACTAGGGGTACACCAAGATAAAAATCACATGACAATGTTTCATCTCTATTAATAAGTGATTCTAAAACATCCCAAAAATCATAATTTCTTACATAGTGTAATATATTTTCACATCATACTTTTAAATCAAGTCTATAACAATGATTATGTCATGGTTAAAAATCAGTATGATGGTAAAAATAGTAGGAAACAATCTTTTATATTCCATAATGGTAAATTCCTGAGACATCCTTTTTACATTGAGAATTCCATTAGGGGTTCTAACTGAAAACAACCTTATTATCAAGAATTGGAAGTATCTAATTTTAAATGAAAATTGGGAATATATAATGGTATCCAATAATCCAGAATCAAATAATGATTATGATAGTTTTAGGAGATTATTAATGTACATATAACCATGTCATTAAGAACATAAACCTCCACTTTTTTAACTTCATAATCAAGGACTGTTTCCATGGACTTATTTAGGGATATATTACTTGGATCATAGGAAAATAATTTTCAATATATAACATATAATTTAAATTTTAACATTTATCATTGGTAGATTATTTCATTTCCTTTATATCGTGGGCTTGGCTGATTTTCCTCCACACATCTACAAAACACCAATACACCTCAAAAATGTAATAGGGTGTTTCTTCCGAAAATTATTAAATGATGGAAAATAAATTCTTTCTTTCTTCATGTTTTTCTTATTTCCATTTCTAGAGTGGTCAAAAAAACTCTTCTTCAAAATCATTCCATTAAAATAATATTACATAGAAAATTATTTTTCTATCTTGATAGCATATCAGACTATATCTTCTTTGATTAGAAATATTTAGAGACTAGTTACCTTCAGAGGAATGGTTTTAAACAATCAAATAACTGATGAATATTTCTCCTAATATTATGAATGTATTCTACAACTTAACTTTTAAATATTCTAATATTGGCTTCCAAATTGGAAAACTTATCATCCTTATACATTTCGTAGAATCAATAATTTAATTTCAATATATATTTTTCATTCACAGGGAAAATATATTTCAAGGAATGATTCCTTAAAATAAATCCATTCCATAAATTTAATTTCTTCATCCTACTTTGTGTTTTGGATTAGGTATAACCATTTATATGTATCTCCTAAGAGATGATAAAATTCCATAAAAACCGTCTCACTATCAGTACATTCCAAAGAGTAAAATATTCTCTGTACAAAACGTATCCACTGCTCAAATAAAAATGGGATTGAATTATCATTGAATGATGGACATTTGTGTCTCATTAAGCAGTCTATAATTTATTCTCAACATTAGGGATCATGATTCTCCATTGGGGAAAAGTTATTGTTAATATCTAAAGTCAATAATCCCAGTATAGTAATATGTTTCTCAACACCAATCTTAGATATATAAACAATCTCATTATCTTGTGTAGGAGTTGAATCCCTACTTGGGATATGCTCATTCATCTGGTTTACATTCCTTCCACTATGAATCATTTCTAAATAACCGCATACACTTGATTGCGTTATGAATCATAATGTATATTCTCTATAATAGAAAAATACTTAACATTAATTGAATTTACATACATAGTTTATGTCATAATCATATACATGGTTTCTTTAGCGGCATCATTACATTTAAATACTTAAAAATGGGTTATAAATATAATGTGAATTATCATAAGAATATACCCTATGATTATAAAAAAACGTGAATATTAAGCTCTATTGTGGTGTACAAGGTTACACTCAGTCAGACTCAAAACACCTTGTAATAGTTTTTTAACATATGTACATTTGTTGTAGAACCATATACACTTGAATTATATAGAAAGTAATTTATTTATAAGAAGACCCAGATAATATCTCACTTACTAAAATTCTAGGATTTTATTCTATTCTTATCCTCATTTTATATTATAGGGTTGTGTTCTATAATCTACTTTTTCTGAATACAGTTTCCACAGTTTCTTTTAATCTTCCTCAGATACCAACTATAACACTCTATATACAGAATCTTGGGGGTAGTGCATTATTTTATTACATTGGCATATAAACATGGAAGAAACATCCTGATGGAATGAATAGTCTAGTAGTTTTGGAAAAATTATATAAACATAAGTTCAACATTATAACTTGAAATAAAATAAAATATCACAGATCCAGTAGTAACTCCCATGAATTCTAGATTATCCCTAAAATTCGTTCATAATAGACATATTCACATCCTGGGGAAATATAAAACATATTAAAGGGGTGTTATAGTATTATTATTAAGGTATATAATATTGTGGAAGTAATTATAAACATAAAAACTAGGCATGAAGAATAACTAAAAACACTTTCCATTAAAAATAAACATGAGCATAATATGGAATGAATAAAAACTGATTAAATAATGACATATATCATAACCATTGATATTGTACTATTAAAATGATCTAATGAACTATAAATATATAGTTTCATAGTGATGGAATTCATAATTCTAGAAATCATAATCATTCTATCAAGCCCTTATACCAATTCCATACATATAAAGGAAAAACCCAAACTAATTTGTCTTATGAGACCTTCCAATGCATCATGTGACTATAATGATCCATATCCATCACATTCTAAGCCCAATTATTCCCTAATAAAAAATGAGATATACATAATCATCGTATACATTCATATTGAAACCAACATATGAAATGTAATTAACCTGCCTCAATTATTAAACATAAACATGAACCATTCAGAGTAATATCGTGAATTGTATCAATGTAATACAACCATAGTCAAACAAATCATTAAATATTTAGTAATTTATTATAGATGATATCATAAAATAAAAATCCAAATTGAACATAATAATAAACAAGTGTGTGGAAAGAGATGAAAATACTCTGATAAAATCATATTGTAATAGTTGATAAAAATACTTGTTTATATTGAAAAGAAGAGTTATATTGAAAAAACAATTGTATAAAAAATAAGTGAAATGATATATTTTTTCATAATAAAATGAGTGATATTATGAAAAAAATGGTTTCATAAAACTTATTAGAGAGTTCCCTTTAACAAATGTAAGAATTTGAGAAGTTCCTTTCAATTTGGCATGTGTATTGGTAAGAATTTGAGAAATATCTCTATAGGACATGTAATTCCACAAAAAAAATTGCTTTTTATTAGTGTATATATATAGTACATTAAAAAATAATTCAAGAGGATTAGATACTAATAATTAAGAATATAATTGATGTAAACAGGATACATTATTTATAAGAAAATGGATGTTTGATTAGTAACCCATTATCTTATTCTTGAATGTGTTCTACACATGATCATAATATCTTGGATAATCAAATTAAATTTATGGATTTTATAATTCAGATCATTATATAGATGTATTTTTATAATTTTAGTTTTATTAAGTTCATTTATGGCCATATTGATAAGTAATAATATATAATTCTATTGTTTAAGGGTGTTCTTTTCCTTGATTTCACGATCTGTTTGCCTGATTATAAGTAGTGGAGTTCATTTAAATTTTTTTAATTCTCTGTAATTGGAACTGAATATTGTTAATGAGAATCCAGATGTAAATTTTTTTATATATATCACTTGGTTATTATTATTAGGATGAATGATTAGATAATACATTTAGTGATAAACATTTAGATTATTATCGCAATTATTGATCCTAATGAACTGATTTTGTATTATCTCATGGTAGTATAAACATATGTTATATAAAAAACATAAAAATGTTTTAATATTAATGATAATTTGTTTTAACAATTTAATTTTTTTAATTAATATCCTTTATTGGTAAATTGAAGAATGAAACTTCATCATCCATGGAGGTTGTAAATCGACACATCCTCAACAATGATTTCAAATTTAAATTAAAAAAAATAATTTAAATAGATTGATGATGATTCATCCATTACCATGATATGTTATAGTATATAAATGATATGGGTGTTATCATGATCATTTGTACATATGTGGTGAGGATATAATAATAAAATAAATTAAATTAAAATGAAATTAAAAGATAATGTAGAGAATTTACCTCATGAATCAACCTCCTTGAGAACCTCCTTAAGAGTAATAGTTATTGTCTTTTGGTAAGAAAAATATATCCTAGACTTGAAGAGATACTAGGTAAGTATAGTTAGAAAGCTTTTTTATATGCTTCAAGGATTATAGGTGTGGAGAGAAGTGTTGGTGATGAGTGGTATTTATAGTAGAGTAGAGGGGTTATTTCTCATTATTTTATCTATTATTTTATTATTTTTCTCAATACAAGAAATTGCTTTGGTTCTTGTGAATCAATATATTAATAGGTGATTGTGAGTTTGAACCAAGGTTTCTTACATCAACCATGATTCAAATAATAGTAAATTTCATTTATAATGTATTTATAATATAAATTACCATTTTTTAATCATCACCAAAATATCATGTATTTTAGAAAAATCCAAAAAATCACCCTAAAAATATTTCAATGTTTAAAATTCGATAATGAACTCAATTTTTTGAAAATACTTTTCTAAATATGAGAAATTTAATTTTTTATTTAAAATATTATTTACACAAAAAATATGGTTTTAATTTTATAAAGGATTTTATAAAACATTCACAAATTATCTAAGGTCTCATAAAATTATCCTAAATTCATAATTATAAAATTTTTTATTTATGAATAAATTTTATGAAAATAAATTTTCCTATAAACCATTATAAAATTTATATAAATATAAATGACTTTTAAAAATACTAACTATTAAATTATAATTATTAAAATATTAATTTCCATAAAATATGACATAAATATATCAAAAATTTATTTATAATAGAGACAATTTTTTAATAAATTTATTGGTGAGTTTACTATTATTTTGTACAATTCACTATTTATAAGGATTACATTAATATTCCTATGGGAATGTTAATATTTCATCAAAAAAATGTACCTTATATTCTATAAATACACTTTATTTCATTTAATATTTATTTACGATGCTTTCATTTGGTTCTATAGGTAATTTTATATGATCTATAACCTATGAAATAAACCTATGTAGTAAAATATCATTGATTGTGTTCGGGGTTGTTGCATACTTATTAGATCAATATATAATCTAAATCAATATGGGAAATAAATTTTAAATATAAATATACATTGGTACTATATAGAAAGATGGATACTTATGATATCTACATATGGGTGAAATATTTTTTAATAATTACTTGAGAGTATAATGTTATCACAAAAATATTCTATCATCACTATATACGAGAAAAAATATTATTAGTTGAATTATAAACTAAGGAATACTCTTATACATTATTAATAAATTAATATATACAACAACATTTATTCTTGTCAAAATTCATGTACAATTTAAAAAAGTTAGAAGGTACACATTTCCAAACATGGAAATTTTCAAAATTAAAAACATACATTCTATTATACAAATAAACAGAATCTTATTTTCTACCTACAGATATGGTTAATAAAATAAACCAAAATATAATGAAAATTTTATATATTTTTAAATTACACAGTGGGAAATAATAATCATATTATTATTTGGTTGAGAAAGTTATTGATATATTACTAAAAAATTCGATTAAAAATCAACTCAATTTGCTAAAATAATTCATATCTCTATGTTGGGACTAGAGGAAACAATTTTTAATTTAGTATAGTATGATTTTCACCTATGGAGAGATGTTGAGAATGAGAAGACAAAATATTTTCTCTTATACAACCACATAAACCAAAATTACCAATTTCTTATTAATAAATATGATAAGAAAAAAACAATACATGTTTATATAGAAATTTAATGTGATCCTACTAAGGGGGAACAAAGTAATCTGACAAGAAGGATGTTTAAAAAGAAAAATACATGAAGAAATTATCCTAAATAGAGAATATGAAAATGTAGTATTTAGAACATTTCTATAATGAATGTATAAAAAATAGGGAACATTAGGACTGAATTACATTAGATTAAATATAATTTAAAAATTGTTATTAAATTTTCATAAGAAGAAAAAGGAGAAATATTGACTGTTATGGACATATATATTTTTATTGAAATTCACATTTCTTTAGATTTTTCATCTGAAGAAGGTATCACTATTGAAAAATCATTGGCTTCAATGAAACATTTACAAAATAGGAAAAATGTTTCATGGGAATCATTTTAGTGAAATATCCCATATATCCATATCATATATTTAAAATATTTTATGCTTTAAATTTTGATATTCATAGAGATGCAAAGAATTTGTCTAGTGCTGATGTGGAAAGAACCCAATAGAATCTAGAAGAAAGAAAATTTTAAAAATACAAATTTAAGACTATGTATTTCAACTTGTTTTAGAAGATTATTTTGTTTAGAGAAGAATATATTTAATCAAAAAAATATATTCATAAAATATTCACATTATATGACTAATATATGGAAAAAAATGGGAAAATTATATCGGAATTTTTATAGTGAAAAAATAATAAACATATTTTTTATTTGAAAGGAAAAACTAATGTTATAGAACACGGAGATTTTAAATAAAATAATCTAAAAAATAAATGGTAAAAGTATAAAATTATTAATTTTTCTTATGATATGACTTAAATAGTAATACATAAATATAAAGTATTAATACATAAGTCTTATGTTTAAAGATAAGAAATTATCGAACTAATTTTACTATTGGAATGAATGAAATTGAAAAACATGTTTACATATAAATGTTTTATTAGAAATATATACAAATAAATAATTAAAACTACAATGAGTTCAATATACCTAAATTGATATTATGTCCAATGTAATGAATCTTTATTTACTCAAATCCACCGGTGACAAAAATGGAGGAGAAAATTCTCTGTTTGTAAATTTTCATTATTTTAATAACCCAAAGAGTTTATATAATCAAAATATATTTTATATGAGAATAGAAGATCTAAGCATTTCTAGTTATAAAAGATATTATATTCCCATTCTTAAAGACCCAATTAGGTTTATTTATTCAATAAAACATTTTGAAAAAATGATTCACATAGGTAGATGAATACTTATAACCGATTTACATAATTATATATTATTTACATTTATGTAAATTCATCACTTTTATGATTTCTTATTATATTGAACATATTCATTTTATTTAGTTTGATATCTTTTTAATTGATATATATAACATGTTAAAAAAATTATTCTCAAAAGTGTTAATCATTTTGGTCCAATAATTTATGGAACCATATTTTAGAAAATAATATGATGTTTTTCATGAAATAGAATATAAACTACTATACATATTTAAAAAAAATTCTATTTTTATGTTTTTTAGAAAAAATATATATATTTCCATATTTTGAAAAAAAATTGATTAGTTTCATGAATTTAAATTTTACATATTTATTACCATTTAATAATTAATTTCATATAAATGTATCACATTTTTACATAGATTTCAGTTTCATATGAATGTTAAAATATATCTTATTTTATAGATATTTAAACTTTTATTAAAGTTATTAATGTATCATAATTTTAAAAAATTTATTAATCATTTAAAATCAATTTAAAAATAATTTCATGGTATAAATTCATCTGAAGTGTTGTATAATGCTAATCTCACATTGACCATTCACATTCGAAAATAATTCATTATAAATATGTGGACCTTACAGTTGTGGGATGCATTCACATTGATTAGAACTGTATTTTATGGATTTTCCATAAATATTTATGACCAAATATTAAATAATTTTGTTCATCATATAATTTAAAAATAGTTTTATATAATGATATACTAACCTTGCCAATATTTAGATAAATATTTATAGATAACGATATTCTAGACAGGTATGAGTTTATACTAATAGATTTTATTTTTTTCCATTGTAAGAGAATGTTGGATTCTACTATAGAAGAGAATGATTCTTACTATCAACTTCTGATAAGAGAATTATATGGTTTTTGTAATTTTCTTATCGAAAGAATTATTTATAAAATATTCTTTCCTTATTTATCTAGTATGTTCACAATACATATAGATATGTTCACTATGATGCTCGAAAATATTTTTTAGGGAGAGTCCCTATTTGTTTCCTAAAATCATCATAAATTATGTGGTTTGTTTATTATATGATGAGAAAATATTTTTGTTAAAAATGAAAAGGTTCATTTGATAGGGCATTTTATTTAGGAGGAGGGGATTTTAGTTCAAGTGATTCTGTATATTCATCACGTAAAAAAGGTATATAAATATATAATTAAAATCAAGGATGTTTAACTATATAACTATGTTGTGGAATTTAAATAGATTAATTTGGAAATGTTTGGGTCATCATACATTGAACCTATTAGTTATGCGGCAGTTATGATGAAAATATTATTATATGGGAGGATACTTAATCAATCATTAGTAGAGTTATTCAAACAATATTATATAGTGAATAAATCAAACACTTAAATTCTGTGGGAGAATTTAATCAATTCTAATAACATCCTTGGAATGAGGTTACTATATGGTCATGTAAAGAATATTTTTTTCAAGGGGATTTTAATATTTTCCAAATAAGATGTTAAAAAATTAGAAGAGGATAATAATTATATTCCTTATAAGAGTGAGGATTTGGAATTCCTACACATATATTTTATATATGAATAATCCCAAAATATTTGACCAAGTTGAAACTACTGAGAATACCTCTACTGAGAAGAATAAAGAAATGATATATGAATCAAATTTTCTAAAAGAAGATTCATTTAAGAAAAATAAAAAAATCTTCATAATTAGATTAAATAACTAACTAATACACATAGTAGGTTCTTAAAATAAAATATCATGGAATTTAATAAGAATAATGATTATTGAGTGCATAGAACACCCTTCTAATAAAGAAAATGTTGAATCTATTTTTGTGTGTGATGATAATGAATAAAAGGATGATAAATAGAATAAAATGAAAAATTATTCCCAAAATAAGAAATAATTATAGATATCTTAATATATCCTACCATGTTTAATCATCAAGGATCGAACCGTTGTTTATGTTTTATTGAATAGAAAACTTTATTTTAATGGAAGATAAAAAGACTATTCCCTAGAATCATTGGGAAATAAATAATTCCTTTCTATTTCTCCAATGATAATTAGATACCTATTTGTAATGCATACTAAAGATAATGTTTACCCTATATATGATGATCAATCGGTTGTTTTTCTAAAAATGGATGTTCAGAAATCATAAATTAAAAAATTATTTTTCCCCTATCCAACGTTCATTCTGAGTTTTTTCTTAATATTTTTCCTACTGAGGATTCTACAAAATATATTGAATAATACATTAAATAAATAAGATATATATCAACCATAGAATTTAGTATCAAAATAATTGTCCCATTAGAGTCCATTATATATACATTTCATACAGTTTCATTATCACTAATGAAACAGCCATCCAATGTTTATCCCATTGGAAGATAGCTCATGTTTAAGATCTCATTAATCATTATCATGTTTATAGAAAACTGTTGATGATAAAAATGTGTCCAAAAATTGTCTTATCATAATTGTGTATTCATTTATTAAATGTTAAAATTAATCAAAATCCCATCCAACAATTTATAAATTCTAGAAGAAAAAATAATGTTTATCAAGATCATATACTTCAATAATAGTGAGATCATTTTATTATAAGATAGAAGTTATTTTAGTTAGGTAAATAAGAATGGACCAAAAAATTTAGATTGATCCCTGGGCTTTATGAAAGTATGAGAGATCCCAAAATAAATATTTTTCCTATTTAGATTCCATAATTTAAATATTGTTGTCTTATTTTATAGTAAAAGTGAACGAAGTGTTGAAATAATTATGAATAAAATCAAACCTATATGATTTTAAACTAAAATTTTTAACAAAATAATTTAATTTTCTTGTGAAATATATGAGTAATATTAGAGATCATACAATATCCAATCATTATAAAAATGAAATTATTTTTGAAAACCAAATTCTCCTTGATGATTTTGTAAAATATGTGCAAATAATTGATAAAGGGTTTTTTATTCTATTAAAGATATAAAAAATGAGATAATTTTGAATAACAAGATTGAAAATAAAAATCATAATTCTATTGAGTTTAATTTAATATTTATATATATATAATAATCCAAAAATATATCCATAAAAAAAGTTATAGAGTAGGAATATAAATTAAAAGTTTATGAGAGAATATTTTCCAAATATTTTGGTGATTTAGAGGATATTTTCATGGTTTTATAAGGATATCTTGTATTAAAAAAATTTATAAATATTCTAAAAAACATGATACATAAATCAACTAATAAAGTGGGGTGATTTATAAATTTTTAATTTCTTATAAAAATAATATTTGAAACTCTTTTTATATATTATTTTTATAATGATAATCTTACCTCTATTATCAGTCTCTATATGAATGTTAAATTTACAAAATGAGGGATATATGATAAAATACATTACATTTTGTTTCTAAATTTTTTCTCTACATACAAAAAATGAAAAATAAATTTAAATTTTCTTTTTCTTTTATTCAAAACCAAAATAAAGGTAATGTTTTGATGAATTAAAATTTCCCAAGAAAAATTATATAAAACAATAAGCGAGAGATTGTATTAAAAAAATAGAAATTTTTTTTATTGTTTTTTAAAGGGGGAGATATTTTTTCACTTTGGGGAAAATACATTTAATAGAGGGGGTATATTTTTCAAATTTGGGGATCTGTTATAATTGAAAAAGGGTAACATATTTCAATGAAGAAAAAATTACAAACAATGAAATTAATATATCTTCATATGAATATATAGAATGAGTAATACATGATAAATTTTTATATTTAATTCATGTTTATTTTAATTTTTCATTATGGCATATCCTTTCCTAAAATGGGGGATAATTATGGGTAATTTATTCATATCAATTCATTTTTTTGGAAAAACGTGAAATAATTAATCTATTTTATAATTTTTTATTGATATATATAAAATTGATAATGAAATAAAACTAATATTAGATTGACTAAAATAATGATATAACTAATTGATGAAGTTCAAATAACCTAATGAATTTTTTATTAGCAAGATGATTAAGGTTTTTCATCTAAAGAGCTACTGTAGGGAGGAACCAACCTAATGGAATGTTTGTAAAAATACCAAGTCCATTAAAAGATAAAAAAGGATGTTCTTCCAATACCATTTCAAATGAGCATGATATTTTCAGATGATTACAATTATAAAATTACATATTAATGGATTCCCACCTTTTGGTTCGTAAGATAATAATTCGTATTAAAAATTTGATATCCAAAACCAATTTTTATTTTCAACCTCATATTTATTAATGTAATTACAAATGTTTTCGATATGTGTGTTTTTATAGATATTACACTTATGAGACTATAAATTAAAAATAATCATTCATTTATTATTGTATTTATCTTTCTGGGATACAAATTAATTCGTGGGAATGCTGAGATTCTATTTTGGTATTGGAAAAAACGGAGCTACTAGTTGTATAGAAGATACACAAGGATACTAATTAAATATTAGGGTAAACTATTCTACCAGTAATTATAGGATGGGATTTACATATTTGGTGATTAATGTATTCTATATTAAAGAATATATATTCTAGTATCCTCACATTATAGTGATTATACATATCAATGGGTTTAAATGTGAGGATAAAATAGATCAAGTTCATATATCCACCTTTCAATTTTCCATAAATGTGATGTTTTATAAAAAAACATTTAAATTAATTTTATGTTTTATAACCTTTATTCTTTTTTATGATTATTAGTTCCAAATTATTATTAATATAATTCTTATTTTAGTTTATTGGATATCAATTTTTATAATGATAAGTATTCCATTAGTAGTTGGTAATACCTATTATATTTTTAGTTCTATTGTGCTTGTATCATTGACCTGTAATATTAAATACCCATACTTAGACTATATATCTAATTTTTAATTTGTGTTAAAATTAGTTGATCTTAATACCAATACTTTTATTTTGGTATAATCAAATTTTAATTTTACTAATAAATTATATCTTGAATATGATGTTAATTTATAGTTTTTTAACATATATTAAAACCTATTGTATTGTTATTTCCATGATTTTTTCTATATTCACCAGCTCCCATTTCCCATTATAGAAAATGAAAACCTAAATCTAGTTTCATCCAGACTTTCTCCACTATAAATATAAATATCTTTTCATTCATTTTAAATGATTGATTTTTTTGTTTATATTATAGGTGTATATATGATAAACAGAAGAAACACATATCATTAATATGATTATTAATGTATTAGTTAAAAATTAAAAATCATTATAAGGTAATCAATCAACATCCATACATAACACAAACTAGTTCATCATCACTCTTATATTAAAAAAACGTGTCAAAAAATACAATGTAATTGAATTATAACATTATACGTCCTAATAAAATAACCATTTTAGTGAATTTAATGGTTTTTAAATGATTATCATATACAGAAAAAGATATATCATCCCCATACATATGATCATAGTTCAAAAAGGTCAAAATTATTAACACACAATATTTTAAATATATTATAATAATCTAATATAGGATTAGAACTATTATTAATGAATTTTATAAACATAAATTTATATGAATTTGGTTATTGAATATGTAATAATTATGTTTATTATTATAATTGTTATATACAATATATAATGAAAACTAAGATAGTGCATAGACCACTGACCCACATTGCCTCAAGTGCACCTCCTTGTATGCCAGAGATTACTGACTAGTATCATGGGTGTAAAATATGTTCTTTTGGGAGATTATAACCTCAAAATTAAATTTTCTCAGTGGTATAATAGTATATATACTTCAAATTTTATAGTAAGAAGTAAATAAGTGAAGAAATAATAACAATTGAAGAATAATATAATATCTAATTTAAAATAAAAATGGTAATTCCAATCCCATATAATGATGTCTGTAATGTCATGTCTTACTAAATGGTAGAAGAATCTAAAAAGAAAACAAAAAAAGATCCCAATAGTGAAAAACCTGGGCATCCTGAGAAAGGGTCTAGTCCTATACATCCCAACTCACACGTAGATAGTTCAACACAGGTAATGTATCCAAATACCTATAAGAAAAAATATATACATTGGTTACAAATAGTTCCAATGCGTGGTATGAGATAATAATATTTATTATCTTGAAAACATTATATCTAACTTAATCCATTTCATGATATAAAATGTAAATAAGTGAGAAGGTATTCGTAGAAATTTAAACAATATTCTCTAAATAAATACACAAAAAAATTCCTAGGTTTATAAGAGACACCTATAGGATATACCTTCGTTGGAACAATATGATTTATCTATGTATGTGGTTACATAATCCTTCAAAATGATAGATCATCCAAAATGGTGGTATATTATCCTAGTGGGAAATAATTACTCAGAATATACCACAATCATATATCCCATGCCCTTAAGCTATCCAAAATATGTCCCATCGTAATAACTAGAAATTCACCCTTATGCATCATTTGATTGTACATCTATCCCTTTGTAATCTGATATGAATATAGAATTTGTCACCAAGAATTAAATATATGTGTGCCAACCCCTCATGTGGTAAGAAAACATTAACCAATCCCTTAGAAATCTCTTGAATCATCGGATTAGGTATAACTAAAATAACACACTCAGGTATCATGTGATCATTGATATAGCACTCAATAATCTGACATAAACATATAATCTTCCATTGAGATTCAATTTATCAGGGAGCTTTTCCTCAGGTGGTATGGAAGACAATGAACCAATCACTAATGTGTCATATTAAAAATGAATCGTATCCAGAAAAACACATCATGCCAACCTGTATTAATCATTCTAGTATGAGTCACATTGATATCAAATAATCTCAAAATCTTTTCAAGGTAAATCACAATCCTAGTATCGAAAATACCTGATTTATCATTATAAAGACACAATGGTCAACTTAAAAATTACCATATTTCAATCCAATGAATATCATTAATCTTCGATCATTATTTTCATCATAATTGTATCAAACCGAATTAATTCTTAATTCAAACATAATTTCATTAATATATTATTTAATTAGATTAAATAAAGTTATTCTACAAGAAGAAATCACATGATTTATCATTATTCCATTTCAAATGTCTAATCTAGAAACAAAAATAATTATCCAATTTTTGTGTGGGGATTTAATGTCAAACACAAGATGTTTTAATAATTTCCAATGATGGAACACTGATAGAGTTATCATAGGTCACAATCTCCCCACCTATAAACCTAAAGACATCCATGGTAGGGTTTTAAATAAACAATAATTAATTAATAGGGATTATAATATTTTTTGTCGATCCCGAGATGTTCTATTGTGATAAAAAATATTAAAATTATGATAAATAATTCTATTAAATAAAAATTGATTTAGTTTGTAACACACACTTTTGTTACCAAGAAGAAAGAAATAAGTGTGGAATTTTTTATAAGACACATGTTCAAAATAATAATTTAATACATGAGGTCACTTGATCTCATGATCTCATTAGCCAATACCAAAACCTTTAAGGATTTACATTTCATTATAAAAAAACACTTATGCATAAAAGAAAGGTAGTGGCCTTATCATTGCTCTGGGTCAATTCATTTAGTACTCGTTGATTAAATTTTAGAGAAACTACCCTATTATGAATAGTTCATTTCTTTTAAAACAAATCAATAAATTTACCAAAATACGCAAAATTCACTTACAAGGATCAACCTGTCATATGGAAAGTGTCATTGGAAAATGGTAAATTACCAAAACTAGTTATTCCCATTTATAAATAATTCCGTTGAGTTTATAAGACAGGAAAAACACTAAAGGATTACTATATTAACAATGAACATCCTACGGGTGGACAACTCCATTTAATAATATTAGACACAATCATACCAAAAACATGCCATATTCTAAACATGACCTCAATAAGAAAGAAACACCAATGCAATTGGCTAAAAAAGAAATAATATATAAACATTTCTTTTTTATCTTGAATATAACACACCTCCACTATAGGTCTTTTATTATTAAATCATTACATTGTTTATAAAATTATTTATAGAGTTAATTACGAATTATATCCAACATACAAAAGGAAATAATTTTTGAAAAACATGAATACATGTAAAATAATTAATTAATGGTGAAAAGGCAATTAATTAATGAATAATTAATTTTAATGGCATGGAATGGGACCCTACTTCAAGGGAAGAACAATCCAATTAGAATACTTTGGCACTCAACATTTTTACTTTCAGAATCTCCACACATTCAAGCATATACATTAATATATATATATATATATACACCACTTAATCTAATGTGCGTATTCTTCTCCCCATGAGGCAATATGAACAAGGAAGATATATATATATATATACCTTTATATATATATGTGTGTGTGTGAATAGAATCCTTCAAGTAGCCACCAAGAACACTATATATAAAACAAGGAACTCAAAAACATCATAGTGAGGATAAACACACCCAATGAAAAAATAACAAAAACTAATAAATTATGAAATTACTAATTATATATTCAGTGAAAATGAATAGTGAAGGAAAAAATACACCCAATCAGTTATGTTGGTCTAAGATGATCTAAAACACTTCACATTTGATAGTGGATTCCAGAATACGAACCAAGGATTTAGGACAAGTCTTTTGCACAATCGGTCAATGGAATAAAACAAAAAAATCAGTGATCCCCTAACATTAGGGTTTTGGCCGCACCTCACCAAGAACAGAAAGAGTAAAAACAATCCAATTATAGTGAGGAGATGATGGAACATGACCTTAAATCATTGTTTCTAAAGAATTTGTGAAGAACCAAGGTGAAATCATCAAAAAGAGAAGGACAAAAAGCAGAGGAGATTGCATTATAAGGAAATAGGCCATAGGATATGCAGATCTAGACGTGTACAGGGAGACCCCTTGGTCTCTTATAATAATAATAATAATAATAATAATAATCTTTAACAACATAGTAGTAATAATATTATTATTATTCTAACTATTCTGGTTTTTTGTTTCCATATTTAAATTTATTCAATTTGTATCCCATTAAATTTCAATATAATTCAACAATTTCAGAAAAAGAAACACATCACATGGTTTAATATTGAGGGTTTCATGCTACAAGACTAAACATGTGCCCCTACTAGCTCCCTCTTACTTAAGGTTTCAGTGCTCGACACTCCCAAAATTTGAAAAAACAGATAGGACACCCCTCACAACTTAAGCCACATCAAGAACAACATATTGATGTTATGAAATTATTGGAATTCTGTTTCAAAGATCAATTTTAAAATCACCCATCCATGAAAAAAAAAATTTCCAAATTCTTAAGATTATTATTGTGTATATAACATGGGATTTTAAAACCTATTTTCCATAGAACATCTCATCCCTGAAAAAGTTTTTTGAAATGAACAATAGAAACCACCACCTAAATAGGCCACAGAGATTTGTCCTCGTGGATATTTTGTGTTTCCAAACCCCCAACACACCATTATGAATTGATATTCCTTGTGGCACTTAAGACCTTAAAATCTAAAAACACCAATTTTTACAAATGAAGAAATTAAAAAAGAGCATATTTGATCCTATTTAACTAGACACATTGTCATGTGGTTGGCTCATGAGACAAATAACTTGTGGTTCACCCCCATATAGATGATCCATTTAAAAGGGTCCAATTACCAACCACGACACCTCCACTTTTTGAATTTCATTAAAAATCAACCCTTTATGAATTCTATCAACAATCCATGTGTGATTTTCATTAATAGAACAAACTCAATTCCTTATGAGGTCATATTAAGGACCCAATGTTAGGAAATGTTCGAATTATAGATTGACCTAATAGAACATGTCACGAAAGCCTTCCAATATGGTGATTCTAGCATTTAAAAAAAATCCCTAAGCTAAAACAATTCTTCAAAAGGTACCTTATTACCATTAAGGTCAAAAAAGTTAAAACAAGACGAGTCCCTCTAGTCGACTCATCTTGAAGGTTCTCGGCATAGGTAGAGGGTGAATTTCATATTGACATTCAATTATTTCCTCTAAGGAATCTTTCATTTACAACGTACATTCTCATGTAATACCATATTTGAAATTCGGTGTTGTTCTCTGATCAAAATAATCAACTGTTATCCTAATGACAATCCCATAATATCCTTATAATGAAACAACTAGTGTATAAGTAAGAAACCCAAGGTTGTTCATAATCTATGTTTATGTGTGAGACATTGGTAAAATGCCAGGATGCCCACATCCGAACATTGATTAATCCTAGATAAGAATCAGCTGAGTATTCACTATAGAAGAAAGTGATGTTTGTTAAAGTAATTCCTACATGGGAGTCCAATAGTAACTCAAGACAAACTAAACCTCGATAATAACAACATGTTTCGTGTGAAATACTATTAGACCACTTCAACATTCTAATGAATTTTAAAATACAACATTGTGTAAGACCAAATCTATCTCAGTCTATCAAGGATAATGTCATGATATGGGAGATGATCATATATCATTTAAGATTACACTAAAATGATTTTAATATTTAAAGAAGGAAAATGACATAACCACTACTGGTTGATACCATAAATGAAAGTTATTTTCACCTACTAACACACTGTCATTAACTGACCACTAATCTATTACCACCCAAGGCATCCCATGATCATTCAAGCATAACCACTAAAGACCCCTCGTGGCCATTTACTTTTCTCTGTGGTTTTATAACCCACCAAACACACTAACATTATGCTTCCATATAAAAACCAATTTTTTTAAAGTTTACAAGCCTCATAATAATTTAAGTAAGCCTAACCATTCTCCAATGTTCCTATTTTATTATTTCCATATTACCTATAAGGAAAAGTGTTTAACATAACTAACATGAAACTCCCCACCTTAGGAGGTTAATAATATTCAAAAGAAATGATGAACTAGACACTCAATAGTGTTCTAGTTAAAAACTACCATTAAAGTATGCATTTCAAAAAACTACTGGAAAAAAATGAAAATCGACTCACATGCCAAGACACCTGAGTCTATTAATATCATCCTAAGAATTGGGATGGAATTTTTTCTATGAAACTTAGATCACTCTTGTATAGTGATTACCAAAGACCATAATCATCAACCCATGTATCAATGATTCCAATGAAGATGAAAAGTTTATTAAAACATTAAACACTCTACAATTACCACATATAACAACACATACTACCCTGGAATTTCGTGGGAAAAGACACATCCTGGATACTACCCAGAGGTTTTCTGCACTCTGAATTAAAGTATTATATGTCCCGTGAAATAGATTTATCCCCCAATTTATAATATCTGTCATTTCCAATAATATAGATGACAACATAAAATGTTTCCCATAAATAAAGAAGATGAATAGGCCATGTGACCTTTCAAACAACTAACCATGAATGAGGCATGTCTGACCAGTTTAAATAGAACATTACTCGATGCTCACATCTTTATCATGGAAAGAAGATACCATGACCACCGATCTGAAAAATGTGTCATTTAGAAATCAAAGAAGGTCGTACTAGGGACGGTGTCACATAAATGGAATATTACAACAAACATCTCATTGTTTTTAGAAATACATTTAAGATATAAGGGTGAAACCTACCACGAGTTATCCCCTTAAGAACGAATTATCATCAAACCCTTTCACAAGGTCATTCTAAATAGAAATATAGTATGCATAAGATCCAACCAACTAAACCATTTCAAAAAGTCAGAAACCTAAGAAAAACACTCATTATTTTGTTTCAAGAATCCTTAATAGAAAATTAAAATACCCATACATGAGGGTTTGAATTTAGGACACCACTTCATATTCCATTTTCATGTCATCTTATAGATTCAAAATTATATAATTATACAACTAAAATAGTTGTTTAAAAACAATAGTACCATTTAAAAAAACACAAGGCACCTTATTTTAACCAACGATACAAGGAAAAAAGTAGTCATGTTATATCAAACATCCTTATTAACATTATAAATTCAAATAAATATTTTTTTTCTATTTTTAAAATAAACATAAAAATAAATTTATCAAAAATAGTGACCTACGAGGGTTTCAATAAACCAAACTAGGTACTTTAAAATGTACAAAATATTAGTTTTTTAACCATTAAATAATAATAACATGTCATGGTTCATGGAATACTATACATTCCTGAACCAGCCTACTTTGTTCCAGTTATGAATTTTAAAAAGGGAACAAATTCATTTAGATCTATGTTAAATACCTTTCTCATATTAAAACCATCTCAAAAAATGAAATTATTTGATAAAGAATGGTTCGATTACATGAGATTCCATTTCTAACACAATAAAGAACCACTAAACATCACGTATTGAATGTTTCTTCCAATTATAAAAACCAATAAAATTTAATATTTTAACTTTATCATTACATTACATTTTAACAACAAAATAAATCCATTTATATCAATCATATTGTATAAGAATTCCATCAACCAAAAAACATAGAGGAAAATTCTATAAAAAAGAAGTATAGAATATAAAGAATAAATTATGGAAAAAATTCTAAAATTAAACACCTAATAATGTTATCTTTACAAACATGACAGTTAAAAAAATCATGGCATAACACTCAAGGCCCACCATCAAATCAGTAGGAAAATTAAAATGCATCTACATGGCATGTTATATAAATAGCATGTTAATTAAATTGGGAATATTATGATTTATGAGTTGATTCATCTCTATTAGACTATGAAAAGGATTAAAAAATATAAATTCAATAAATTATTAGCAATAAAAAGTACATGAATCACTTAAGGTAAAGTAAAATTCAACTATTATAATAAATTTCATGAAAAACAATACCATTCATGGCCACATGGTAATTTAATGTATGTAGGGTGATCATTATTAGCCCCAACTATTAACTACTCATCAAAAATTTCCCAGTCTTACATCATCCAGCCAAAAAAAGTAAGATAGAGAGAAAGAATCATGTATCTAATACCAACTTTTAATGTCCTGGCCCAATTCACTACTAAGATGATGGATGGAAAGGGGGTCACATGACCTCAAGCATGGATCCTCATACAATAGTGGTTACTAACAAGATGTGAGGGTGTAAATTTGGTTATGTAGGGAGAATATACCCTCATAATTAGAGTTTCATAGTGTTATAATAGTAAATCACAAAATATATCAAAGGATTATTTAAATAAGTGCTGAAATAAAAAATATATATTAATATAATTTTTTTATAAAAATAAAATGGCCATTTCCAATTCGATATAATGATTTAATTAATATCAGGTGTCACTAAAAGGAAAAATTAGTAAAAAATTAATAAAATTAGTGAAATTCCAATGGTTAACTCCTCAAGCATCCTAAGAATGATCCTAGTACTATGAGCCCTAGATCCCAATTACACAACACGATACATGAAATCAATCCAAAGAACAATGATCAAGATGATATTATTGGGAAAAAATGTTCCTGAGTAGCGTGTGTGGAAATAATCTTAGTATTATGGATCCCATGATGTCTAACACAATCCATTACATGATATAAAATGTAATGTAGTGAGTTTGTATGAGCAGAAAAATAATCAATCAGTGCCAAATAAATAAACAAAAACTCACCCATTGTCATTAGGGATACATGGAATCTATAACTACTTCAACACGCTGCAAGGTATCTATGTATATTGGTAGATCCCTTTGAATTATGATGGATCTCCCAAAACGGTGGTAGATTCTTCTACCCATGATGAATCTCTCATAATTTACCATAAACATGTTGAATCATCCCTCAAGATACCCAAAATATCTCCTTATGTAATAACTAGAATAACCCCCTCAGGCATCGTGTGACTATACTTCAAGACCAGTGGCATTTGAAATAATCATATAGTCTTCCCTTATTCATTCAGTACCAATATGCCTATTTATTAGGCTGTATAAAAACATGCACCAAGACCTCAAGAATCCACTAGAATATCCCAATCGAATATAACAAAAATATCTCCCTCAGGCATGATGTCATTACACATCTAGACTATAGGAATCTGACATAAACATATATCTACCATTGGGAATCATTTACTTCGATGCCTTTTCCTCAGGAAGAATGGTAGATCATGCACCAAACCTTCAACTATCAAATAAACCATGATTCAAATCCATATAAACTAAACATGTTAAGTTTTATCAAACCCTTTGGTATCAATCACATTGATATCACATAATATAAAAATCTATTCATGAAAAATCTCAATTCTTGTATCAAACATACAATATTTATCATCACAATATGCAATAATGAATTTATAAAAATTCCCATTTGTAGAACCAATTTATTTAAATAATATTGGGTCCATGTTATAAATATCATTATATCAAATCTATTTAGTTAATAATTTGTCCCTTATTTATTTAATATATTAATTTACCAGTTTTCCAAGGTGATTATACCATATAAAATCACACAATTTATCATCATTCCATATCTATTTTCAATGTTAGCAATTAATAATTTATCCAATTTATTGTAGTTTTTTAAAGTCAAACAGAGCATGTATTAATAATATCCATGGATGGAACATGAATCGGGTGGTCGTAGTTCTAAATCTATCTTCCTATAATCCAAATTTGATCCATGGATTTTTTTAAATGAACTATTTTAATTTAATAAGGATTGTCCAAATTTTTTGGTTCATCCTACGATGTGTTGTAGTGATCCCACATATCACAATTTCTATAAATAATTTTTTCAAATAAAAAGGGATTTATTTTTATACCGCCCACTTGTGGAACCCTATATAAATAAATATGTGTGGTATAAGCTATAAGATATATGTTCTTATAAATAATTTAAAACATGAGTCATTTTCCTCTCATAGATATCATTATCCAAGGTCATATCCATTAATGGATTATATTTCATTATAAGTATTTTCTTGTGGGTAAGAAAAAAGGAATGGACATTCCATCCCTTAGGGTAAATCCAATTAATTCCGTTGGAATAATTTTTAGAGAGGAAACTCTATCATGAATTATCCATATTTTCAAAAAAAATCATTAAATTTACAAATATGTTGAAAATTCACATACATGGATAAATGGGTCAAATGGAATGTGTCACTGGAAAAAGGGAAATTACCTACATTAGTAATTACCATTTATAAACCAGGATTTTAAGTTTATAAGATATGCCAAACATTAAAGTTTTTTTGTATTATTAAACATCTTCCCAAGGCTAGACAACACTAGTTATGATAATAAATATTGGGAGTACAGAAAACATGACATATTAAAAAATAACATTAAGAATAAAGAAAAACCAATGCAATATTCCAAGAAGTTTATAATATCTAAAATTTAATTTTTTAGATTGAAGACTGTGCACCACCACTGGAGGGGTTTTATTATAAAATAATGAAATTTTTATTCAATAATTCATTTTTTCAATTAAACATCATATGCAAATTACAAAAGGAATTCCTTTTCAAAAAACAACCATATAGGGAAAGAATTATTTAATGGAGAGAATGTAAATTATGAATAAATAAATAAATTTAAAGGTAAGGAATGAGAAGCTACCTCAAGAGAATACCTCTCTAAGTCAAATAATTCGGCACTTGATGATTTAGCTTGAAGTTGGTCGACACTTGAAATCACATACATTACTATATCCATATATACCCATTAATCCAATTTACATATTCCACTCTTTATGATGAAATATGTACATATAAGATATTTATGTATTCATACCTATATATATATGAGTTCAAACCTTTAAGTATCCATCAAATTCACTATAAATATAACAATGATCTCAAAAATATCATGAAAATGACCAACCCACCCAAGGGAAAAATATCAGCACCTCAAAAATATAGACATCCCCAATTATAAATTAAGAAGAAATAAAACAATAAAAGAATGAAATAACCTAAATCATCAATGGTAGACATAGATGTTCTGAACAGATTCTCCTTCAATGGTGATTTATAAAATACAATCCAAGGAGTCCCAAGAAGCCTTTAACAAAACCTACAAATGGAAGAAAACTAAAAATCGGTCAACCCCTAACACTAGGGTTTTTTCCTTACCTCATTGGGCATCGAAATATTGGAAAACTCCCAAGAGAGGGATGAGATGTGAGTATATGACCTCCCCTTGAGGAATAGAATGTGATTCATGAGTGATCGTGGTGAAATAGTTTAATGGAGAGGGATCTGAAGTAGAGGGGGTCACACACTAGGGGGTTTTCACAGGGGAATCATGACACAGGAGTGGGACAGGGAGACCCCTTGGCCCCATAAAAAAATCATAATAATGATTATAAACCTAATAATAATAATATTTATTATTATTATATTATTATTATTATTAAAATTCTTTTTGTTTTTATTTTCCCATTTAATTTCATTTATTTTATTATCCTTTATATTTTAATTTCATAATTATGAACACATTTTATGGTTTTCTGCTGAGGCTGTAAGATTTCAGCCTAATTCTGAACCCCTACCAAGTCCTCATGACTAAAGGGTTCAAATTACAACACTCTTGAAACATGAATGAACACCCAATCCACCTCCTATACCTGAACCACATTTATAAAACAACACATTTATGTTCTAAAATTATCATAACAATGTTCTAAATCTCGATTTTAAAAACATCCAATCCAATAAATGGGAGAATCACAATTAATTTAATTTTCATCTATTTCAAAAACAAAAGTTGTTATAATATATATAATATTAATGAACTTCTTTGATAACCAAGGGTAATGGTAAGGGAATTATTAATTCATACTTCTTTATTCGAAATATACAATTTTTGATCAAATATAATTTTTGTAATACATTATATTTATAATGATGTTCTGCCTTTTTTATTGGAAAAAAACAATTAATTCCAAATACTTTTCATTGAATATTTTTCTTTTCAAATTTCATAAATACAATAATTTGGAATGAGACTCGTAACTATGACTTTTAAAAGTGTGAATAAATTTTTTTTCCAAAATTCAATTTTCATTATTTGGTTTCAATATCCTCCAATTATTTTTTACAAGTGGATTTATGTTTTATATTTCACCTTATAATTTATTTTATTAGGTTATTATTTTTGGTTATCATATTATAATATTTATATTATTTAATTCAAGTTTTTATATTATTTATTTATTATAATTTATGAAAACCATTTTATTTTTAGTGGCGCTTATTTAAATGACAATTAATTTCATTTGTATATTTAATGAAACACATTTGTATTTTCATCAATTCATAATCATAATTGAATTATTTTTATTTAAAATATTTATGAAACCCAATTATTTTATATGGTTATTTATGAGGTGAAATTTTAATGATTTTTAATTTGAACAAGTATCACCATTCAATTCATTGGTAAAGAGTTAATATCCTATGAGATGGATATTTATGAGTTTATTATAGTTTCTTATAATAATGGTCATTGATGGTGTGGATAATGAATGTATTTTCTGCATTTCGTTATTTCGATTCCTCAGTTAAGTGGTGTTATTCATTATTAAGTTAACATATCAAAATTTTAAAAGAATAACATTATTTTTTATAGAGTATTCGACACACAGCACCAATCATAAATGATCCATGAAATATATAATTCTTATAAACCTTCTTTAGTACCAAATATAATAGTGTAACATTTATCTTTTCAGCACGAGATCCATGTGTGTGGGTTTGGGTATGTTATAGATGGTATGGGAGAAATTTTTTAGGAAAAATTGATGATTTGGATATTTTCATGTAAAATTATATTGCAATTGGTTGGTACGTTAATATTTCTATACGATTTATGATTACGGTATTTTAAATGTATTTGGAACCACTTTTGATGTTTTATGTGACGAGATCTTAAAGAAATTAACGAAACATTAGGAGACATTTTCTAGGGTTATGTTTTTATAATTATTATATTTAATGTTAAATATTTATATACATTTTTTAAAATTATGTTTTTATTTATATATCAAAATATTGGTTTATTTGATCTTCGATATTGAGGGAATTTCGGGAACACATGTTTTATCATATGACCATGTTATTGAAAAGTGTTTTGGGGACTACATGAAACTGGTAATTTTAGAAGATGATCTATATAATTTGTGTTGTCTATTAAAAGGTATAATATAAACTTTTTGGTCAAAACACTATTTATTTTTTAGGTTACTAAGGATATTTGGGATATAGTGTTTTTTATTTTGGGAATTATTTAGTTCTCACATTGGGCATTTCACATGTGTATTGAGACGAATGTATTACTTCATCATATGAAGGTTTATTCATCTTTGGAATTATATTACATTTTTTAACATTTCAGTTTTGTTTAATATTAAAATAACATTTTATTAGATTTATTATCAAATTTATGGTTATGTGGTCCTTTAAATGATTATTTCAGTGCTTCGGGAATAAAAAACATCATTAATACAAATTATTTATAAAAAAAGAGGATACTGATATAGAAAATAATTAATGGATGAAATTAAACATATAATGTAATTATAATTTCTTATGATTCTATTTTAGAGGGAAAATGAATTCCTCACCCCTAAGAAAATGATCAAAAAATTCATATTACCATCATTTCTAATGATATCAATGACCTTTTTTACATCTCTTTGGTTTACAATTTTATTGTTGAAAAATTTACCATGGTCATTATATTCTATAAGATCAATGATCCATATCACTCTTATTGAATATTTGTTATTTATTCTTTTTTACATGTCAAAATATTAAATTCCCCATATTTTATCGTATTTGGAAACCTATTTATTATTATTTAAATGGCTTTCATTATTGTTTTTCTCTCTTATAAAAAGAATGTTTTTTTAACCATTCCTACAATCTGGGATTATAAAATCGGTATTTTTTTCAAATATGATATGGGGTATGATATAACACACCATAATGTTTGAATAATATCATTATGATCGATATTTCATTCAACATACAATAATGATAATAAAGATTATGACCCAACCCCCATGGCCCATGTTGTGACTACCCTAAGCCCACCATCGATAGGCCAGAGGTTAGCTACTAGCACTGAGTAGACATATCCCACAAATTGTATGCATTTGCCTAAGAACATTTACACATGCACACAACTCAATTCCAATGATACTAGAATGTAAACACACTATGTAATGAAAATGTATGCATACCACTATAACCCATATATATAATGTACTAGAATGGAAATAATTAATGTTCAACCAAGCCAGAATACCATCGCACCAAAAATAATGAGTCTATAATATAAGTAATGAATCTTGTCTGCAAAAAAGAAGCCCCTGATCCAACTACAATGTATGACCTTATACTACTATCTGTAAGACACAAATACCAACATCAGTCTTTCTAGTCACACTAGGCCCCACCTGGTCGTGTTTTCCTAGAAATCCATTAATGATTCTACCTTATGAATTACATATGAAACATGTGGGAAAAGCCTATTTAGGGGTAGTAAAACAATACTCAATAGGGAACCAAAAAATAGAAATTTAAATTCCACATAAAAACAAAACAAATAAGAAATAGTCATCTCTAAATAAGTATATGTCAATTAAACATATTGGAAGATCATCCAGTGATACTCGTAAATCATTCTGAGACTCAAGGTCACATCCACTGCTAGAGAAATTGTTTTACTCATAGCATGATAGATTCTAGGATATCTCACTCACTGATCTATATAATAGTAATAACATAAAATAGTCTACCTAAAGTTTGTGAGAGAACATCTGGTATCAATATGTCATGATGTACCCCGAGACATCCAATCTCACTAAGATAAAGAATCTTGATATAAAAGCCAATCCTTGAACATAGGTTTATAATCAAGGCACACTCATTTTTGAAGAACTCAATAATTGAGATATGAATTCATCTGAGACACTCACATAGAGGTCGCAATAATTTGGTCCCCGCCAAAACAGAACACATTTAGAACTACCCAATGTAGACTGGTCAGGTCATGTCATGAAAGAAATAATTTGATCCTGATACACATATAGGGGGTCCAGTGCTTAGAGATCACTAGGTGACTCTTGGACTTACTAAAAACATTATCCTATATAGGTGATAGGTTTCTGCGAAAATATTGGTAAAACATTCTCCACAAATCCTACCAAATGTAGTACGAATAGATGTAAGGATCGACCAAGGCTCTTGGTGCATTACATGCTCTAGCCCATTGATTCACGGTCGAAGTTGGTATGAGATAAACCACATCAGTACATTGGTCATCCTCTATGACAAGAATGGGATCATGCATTGAACCTTCATTAGAAATACCAATGGTACAAAATCAATCTCTATTGTAACCCTATACAGACATGATTAGGATCCTGCATCTTTCCCTCTTTTGAAAGACACTGAGAATTCTATAAGCCCCTATTGGCCCTAAAAAAATCCACCAAGCCATCTCAAAAGGTCACCCCATTGCAATGATCCAAATTCTATAGATATCTCATCATGTATACCTTTTGAATGAAATTTTTGAATCATTTTGTAAAAATTGATCAATCGGTTCCGGGTCTGATCCGACCAAACACGACACTACCTACGGTCCACAGACCGGACCCTCTAGGTCTTTCCCATCATGTTCTTCAGGTCTGGCCCATAGCTGACCTGCCAAATCCATCTCAGCCTACTTTAATGTGTGACGATACTGTCTAATTAGATGTGGTTGAGGCCGCGTCTCTATCTTCTCAACTCAGTTGAGTATCGAGCCAACTGCTCATCCCACGTGCAGTCCTTGGGATGGTGTGATAGTTGGTCCGACGTAGCATTGTGCCATGTTGCTGATCCACACTAAAACATCCTACCATGGCTACATAATCCTATTTCCACCTGTAACTATGCCACTATGGTCCACCTCTACTATCCAGCCAGTGAGCTAGCAGTCACCTTTTGTCGGGTGGTCGCGTCGTCGTGTACCACCACCAGCACAGATAGTGGCTCCCCTTTGGTAGTATTAAACCATTGCAATAAAGGCCTATGTTTTCAAAATAGAGGTACCTTAATGATCCATGGGTTGTTTTCTTCGATTTTGTGGGCTCCAAATGTTCGTACCGTCACTCCGGGGGTCCTACCACATTGAGATCCACCAGCCAAAACATATCGCAATAATGAGGGTCCGCTGAAGAATAACCTATGAATGGTGAGACAAGAGAGTGTAAGAAAAAACATAGAATAGACCATGGCCTTGGTCCGTTCATTTCAGCAATATTATGATTATGAAACAAAATAATTTTTAATGAGATTCATCCACTTTAATCCCAAATTTTAACCATCCTTCAAAAATGATCGAACCATTGAATGACCTATTTGTGAGTTGGTCCAGGTTCATCACTGGAAACAAGAATGGGGAATAAAATCATAAATAAATAAACCCCCTACAAAGATTCAGTTTTATCATTTATGAAGAGAGAATGATTTTTCATCATTCTTCGATCATCAATCCTCGAAACATGATTCCTCTTATCGTTTCCATCCATCATTCTCTAATGAGAGGATTGTTCCTAGTCTCTTCTCTAGAGATCCCAACGAAATTCTCTTGAATAATTCACCAAATCTGCATCCCTACAAACACTAAGAGAAGGAAAACTGATTTAATCATTAAATTCATATCAACATTAAATATGTTTCAGTGTTTAATTGTGTTTATACATTCAATTTTTTTTAGTGTTGTCATGTCACTATGTTGCAGAATTTCTGGGACAGTATATCACAATGCTATACTGTTACATTGAAATGTTAAAAAAATTGTAATGTTTTTATTTTTAAAACATACATTAAAATTAATTTTCCCAGTCAACTCACATTAGTCGATGTTAGGCTCAGCCTAAGGAAAACACCCAATAATAAACTCAACGGTGGTCTCAGTTATCCAATTCGAGTTGCTTTTCATTTATTTTTATGTTTTTAAAATAAAATAATTATTCATAATTAATTTATTACGATTACTTACTTTTCTAGTTTTTACAAAAAAGACCCACACCCTCTTATGTTAAGTCATTGTAGGGTAAATTCTATACTCTATGATCTACGATTCCTTTAGATTTCAGATCTTTTCACCAATTTAGAAGTTATTCTACATATTCAAGAAAACTATTCACATGTGCTACTTAGAAACCTAAAATTTTTCGACAGATCATTCTAGGAACACCGGTCCATGGAATTTCATGTTGTATTAGCATCAGATGTAATAATTTTCCAAATAATTTTCTAAAAATAGAATCAGGGAAATCTGATTCATTACCCTCTCCCAACTATATGGATTTGCATCCTCTAAAATCAAATCATGGTCTACTCTAAAAAATGTGAGAGTATAGTTCACAAATCTAATCCTCCCACTCCCTTTTTCTATTCTTATGATCCATGTGTGGCCTGAGGGCACACACCATGGGAAAATATCATCTATGAAGGATCGAGAATATTCATTGGTAATCATACCATTTCACCCAAACGTTGATGTCCAACTCTCTATATATTATCACGTGGAAAAGTTTATGCACGAATCTCTTCAGCTATGACACATGAAAGATGTTGTGTACCCAGTTATACTATGGGATAGAGCCAAATAGTACTTTACCTTAATAACCCTACATAATACCTGGAAGATGGACGATTATCCTCAGAGATAATTTTATGCCTCGCTAAAAAATATGTAACCCTTCTCGATATGAGATTTAAATGAAGACATAGTCTCTTTCTTCAACATCCAAATGACTCTACCACTTGTCTACATAATCTTATGATGGATCTATTTATTCTTCATCCACTACTATATGGTCTCCATAATATTTTTAATGGCCTCTTTTAATCCCATTAACAAAAAGGATTTATAGCAAACATCGTGATCTAAAACAATTTTCATTGAAAATTCATTGATTCGAACTTTCACTTTCACATAAGAGAATCCCAAGCTCTCTAGGAATCACTACTCTTGGGTAGTTAGGAAGTGAACCAAATAAGTGTTTTGATCAATGATCAATCATTTGGTATCATGTATCCTACATGTATGGGGGTAAACCTATCACAATGTCCACTGATATTCATTCCCACTTCCATATTTGTAACCTAAGAAAGAGAAGGAGAAACCCCTTCCAACAATAGGGGACTTGACATGGGGAGTTTAAACCCCACGGAACTGATTCAAACAAGCATTTAACATTTATCTCAACAGGTATTACCAACATCAAGTCGTTCTGTCAACCCATTTGTTAATAAAGGCACACACACTTATATCCCTATGAATCTCTCCACTTTAGGATTCCACAACTACAACTGTGCTTCCTCTAAAAAGAACGACGTTCTCGCCACATTTTGAGAATCCATCATGGGTAATCCATACGAGAAACTAAGAACCTAAACACTCATAGTGGGTATCATCACGATGTGCCTCCCTAACTCATTTTAATAGTGAAGGGGTAATAAAAAAGATTGGAAATAAGATACTTCATCTCCAACCACAAAGGATAAACTACATGAGGCCAACCGCTACGATGCCTCATTTAGTAAAAACACGATGAATTCCTACTAAGAGGATCTGCATCCATGTTCTTATTCCTAGGAGTATATATAGCCTCTAAAACAATAATTGAGTAACACTAGGAATCACCTCTATCTCAATCCCAGATCTTTCTATGATAATACATACTTGATAGTTTTTTGTTGAATTAATTGATGAATCTCTCTCCCATCAGGTAATATCAACACATATTCAATTTCATGACTAATAATACTTACTCAAGTTCATGGGTCATGCATTTATACTCATTTGGTCTCAACCATTAATAGATTTACTATATCATTATCCATTAAGATGACATAACCTAGAAAATGGGAGACTATAAATCCATAACTGACACTTTAAGAGACTCTCTCGAAGTTGGATGTCTCGTATTGTTTCCATGAAAATTCTTTTTTGTCTCGTGTTCTCATCCTCAAACGTTGAGTACACTATGGTGTCATCATCAATGATCACTTGGGGCTACCCAGGGGAAACATTGTGCCTTAATAAGATCTTAATCTACTGTTCCCCCATCTTTTCCCCCAACTCATGATGACCTTGGGAGCCATCTGATATACTGGCATAAATATTGGTTCCACCCAATGGTGTATACCAAAGTAGAAATATAAATCTCAGTGAAGAGGTAAACCTAGATTATCATCATGGAAGACGTCCTTATACTCGTCCACTATTACACAAAACATGGTAAATCATAAAATCCACTAGAATAAGGTTATAACTAGAAAACTAAATACAAATTGTCTATACCCTCATATTACTGAGTCCATAAAGAGAATAAATGATTTCCTTATTACCGATAGAGGGATATCTAGTTCCTTCACCACTGAAAAACCCACACTGTTTTTCTGAAATCAATCATCTTGAGAATGAATTATGGATTTATTACATAATGAAAATGACATTGTAAGTCCTCTACACAAATAGTAAGGGATCCCAACCAAATCACTTTTTTATTATGATTCAGGTCACACTTCCGAAATATCATTAGGATTATCAAGTATCCTCTATTAGGATCTTCTATACAAAAGGGTTAGGTCAACAGTTTAACCATAACATCTAAGTAACAAACAAGAATAGTGGTAGGAAATGAAATCACTAGTACATGTGTCTATCAATACTACAACTAAAGTAGAATGAAATATATCATACCTCGAACCATTTCTAGAGTCCTTGGGTCGTAATCCTTGACATCCTACAACTATCTCATCCCATGTTCTCTAGATATCAGAGTCTGGTATGGACCACCTGGAGGTGGTGGTGGTAAAATGTCAAAATTTAGCCAACCTCCTACTACTTTCCCATATCTCCGTCTATGTCTGCCACCTGACAGATCTATTTTCTCTTGCCACTTCATCTTCCTTGGTAATTCATAAACCCCCTCTATGACTCCAACATGAACGGTGTAAAAATATTGTAAGATATTTCCTATTTTATGATATTTATTTTAAATCCTGTACTATTGGGAACTAGCACGCCTCTTGAAAATCTGGAAAAACCTCTGGTTCTAAAACGTACATCCCACACCTATTATTGGTAGGTCATACTGACCCTGAATCCTAGGCTTCCGATACCTCAAAAGCATATGATACCTATTTGAACCCTATGTACCATCTTATAGCGCCAAAAATATCCATCTATGACTCTATATGGAAGGAATTATCCACCTAAGCAATTGGATATGGGAACGATAATAGATCATCATGGGAAACAATCACTTGCTGACCATCCTGGATAAAATATACATTGTGACTGGGTCCAATCAAGAAGGCCTTGCCAATAATCGATCCAAACTCCTGATCATGATCTGGAAACTACAATGGCTGGCATCATGAACACATCATAAAAAAAACAAGATGTATCAAAGGTAAAGGTGTATAATTTGAGAGATGACTCAAGAATGACGTGGAAAACATGGCCATTTCCAATAGGATTTGTGTTCATTTATTTTTCCATTCAACTAGACTTTTCAAGTATCCAGTCAGAAATTAGGTGTCCAGAGTTCTTATCTATTGATACATCAACTACCACACCAACACTGGATTCCCTGGCCTGAAAGCCAAAATTGATACACATAACACTATTTCCCCAAACCATCTTCATAGACTCCCAGTCCCAATGGAGAAATGACCCTATTTGATACCACTCCATAAAAATCCGTACCTTTGGGCCCATGTTGTGACTACCCCATGCCCACCCCAGATAGGACAATGGCTAGAAAATCACACCAAGTAGGTGTATCCCTCAAATTGGAGGAATTTATCTATGATCTTGTACACACGCACTCAACTCAAAGGCAAAAATTCTAGAATGTAAAATCATTAAGTAAGGAAAATTCATACACACCACTAAAAACCAAAAACAATGTAAAAAAAGATAGTTTGTAATGTTTTTCAAATCCTGAATAAAAGACAACCAAATAGAAAGAGTATATAACACAACTACTGAATCCCATCCACAGAGAACCCCACCTGATCATACTGCAAGGTATTACACTAGAATACCTTTTGTATGCTCTTAGAACCCACCTTGATATATCTAATCACAACAGGCCCCACCTGGTCATGTGCTTCCTAGATCATTATCAAAGAGTCTCCCATCTACACATGAAACGAAATGTGCAGGCCTTGCATGTGCATCGTTGAGTAAAACAATACTATGTAGGGAAAAAAATTATAGAAACAAAAATTAAAAACCACTATGAAGAAATAGTCATATCAACTCATGTATATGTACACTATACATATAAAAATAACATCTACGGATACTCGAAGAGGACTCGAAGAGTCCAGGTCTAATCTAATGCCATCCATATTGATTTTCTCATAGAATGCTCAATTTCATGAGATCTTACTCCTCAATCCATATAATAGTATTCATGTAGAACATGTATACAAAAATTATCTTAGAGAACATCTGGTCTCAATATGTCACGATGTTTCCTAAGACATCTTGTCTCTATAAGACAATGAGTCTTCATATCAAAACCAACCCTTAATACTATGATTCTGATCAAGGCACACTCACTATGGGAGAAATCACTCCTCAATGTATAGAGTCATTGAAGACCCTTATAATGATTTCCCACTAGTTTTGGGCCAATACAATTAGAAAATACTGATAACTACCCAAAGGACACTGGTTCGGTCAAGCCATAAAGAATGAATTTGATATCGATACACATAGAGGAGGCCATGCGGCCAGTGAATAATGGGGGAATCATGGACCTAGTAGAAGCATCATCTTAGATAGGGAATAAATGGACACGTATATCTTGGCCACACCTTATCCAGAAACACTATTTATGGCACCACAAAGAGAACTGAGGATGAACTGAGCCTCTCAATGCGATACATGATCCATCCCATTGAATCAATATCAATTATCGCCTGATACAACCAACATTGGAACACATGAAATCCAATATGATATGAACGTGTTCCTACATTGATCCTTCTTTGGAAAGACAAATGGTAAAAACTGAATCTACACATTAACCCTCTATGATTAGATTAGGATCCTACATAGATCCCTCATATTAAAGATAAATATAATTCTACCATAACCAGCTGGTCTATCTAAAAACCCACCATGAAATCTCAAAAGGACCACCTCATTGCAAGGGCCTCAAATCCATAGATAGATAATCAATCCAAACTTCTATTTGAATGTTATAGACATTTTGGTAAAAGGTCATGGTGGGGTCTGGGTCTAGTCTGACCTGAACGTTCCCATCAGGTCCGTAAAATTCTATCGACATAGCCTGAACCACCACCAGCTGCAAGGTTCCCAAGAATATGGGCCCGTTTAATCCATATGGACGTGGTGGTTTTCAGGTCCCAACCAGCTCAACACGGGAAACTGTCGAGTCGGTCGTTCCTATAGAACGTGGTCTATGGGATAGTGTGCCCGCTGATCCAATGTAGCGTCGTGCCACATCACTAGTTTTCACTATTGCAGCCCACCATGGTCGGTACTTCCCATAAAAACCCGCGGTTGTGCTTCCACGAGCGACCTCCACCTCTGGTCGTCGAGCCGATGGCCGCCTGCTATCGGGTGGCCACACCACCACACTCCGCTGACTATTCCCCTTATCTGGGACACCCCCATCTATATGGTGGCCCATTATTCTATCTATGAATAACATCATGACCCTTGGCTCAATATCATCACTACCATGGGTTATAAATCACTTGGGTGTCACTCTGGGGGTCTGGTCACATTCTGAACCACCCAGATAAACATATTGTGACCATGAGGGTCTATTGACGAAGAACATAAGAACGAGGAGAGAAAAGAGCACAAGATCCCCATTAATACGAACCATAGCATTGTTTGTATCGGCATTGGTCCATATAAGTCAGCATTAATGGTAATGATGACACAAAAGAATATTTAATGATATCCACCCCCTTCAATCCTGCATTTTAACAAACCTGCAAGAACGATCGAACTGAAGATCAACCTGTTCATGGGACAGTACATGTTGGTCAGTGGAAACTATAATGTTGAATAGAATAACAAAGAAATAAAACCCCCCATCGGGATTCATTTTGATCATTTATGAAGAGATATTTAGTCATAATCAATTCTTAATTCATGATTCATCTTCCATCATTCACCAATAAGATGATTTTTATATGGCCCTTCTCCAGCACTCCTAGGGAAATTATCTACGGTGATTCACCCAATCATGTGTCCCTACCGATAGTTAATGAAGGAAAATTTCTTTCTGTGTTAATCATTTTTTAGCATGTAAACATGTTTCGGTATTAAACTCATTTTAGAGTAATCACATCACTATGTTGAAGTGTCATTGAATAGCTACATCGTATCACTACTGGGTTACATTGATATTTTAAAAATAAAATAATTTATTCAAATTATTATATTCATAAAATATCTAAAATAAATAATGTAAATAGTCAACATGTACCGGTCAATGTTAGGTTCGTCTTAAGGAAAACACCTCATTACAAACACAACGACGGATTCATATTTCCAATCTATGTTAAAGTTTATCAGGTACTAGGATTTTAAATTAAATTAACATTATTTACTTATTTTATTGATGGTTACGTCTATTTCTGGGTTTTCCACATAAGACCCGTGTTGACTAAACTTATGTCATGCCTAGGGAAAATCCACTAATTTGAGCACAATGTTTCCCTCATATTTCTGATCTGGGCACACTTTTAAATGTTATTAGACGTTTTTTGGGAAAATCACTCAAGAACTGTATTCAAAAACATATTTTTTATGCATCGATTTTGTCACACTGAGCCACATAATATCATGTCATCTCAGTACCTCATCTCATAATTTTACCAAGAATTTTCTAATAATAGAATCTGAAAAATCCAATTCATTATATTAAACATCATTTAAAATATATAACTGTTAAAAACGAGTCGTTAAATTGGAGAATACTATTAATATTAACTGTATTAAAAAATATATATATATTTCCTATATAATATATATTATTTAAAATTGTTTAGTAAATAATAAATTAATTTACAATAAAGTCAATTTATTCCTCCAAAATATGATTTCTAAAAAAATATTTTTACTTCGTTCATGTAAAATATTATTGATAATTTTGGGGAATTATAAAATATTTTTTTATAAAATTACATTTATTTTTTAAATAATTGTATTCAAATATTCATACTATACAATTTTTTAACTTTCAGAGAACATTGTTTTCGGGGAAAATTAAAAAATATCAATTTTTATAACATTTTTATTTTATTTACAAAACAATTAAAACATTTATAAGTTCTATTATGTATTCAATTTTATTTCTAAAAAAATTAATTTTCATTGTTTATATTTAAAATATATAAATTCATTTTAAACATATATATATGTATTAGATTTTAGTATAAGTAAATTTTAGAGTTTCAAACGGTCCTTTTTAAAACTATTTTAATGTTCAAAATATTATTCATTTTTAATTTATTAAAATAACCTCTAATGAGGAATGATTCAAATTATATTTTGATAATTTATATCAATGAATATTGATTTATATTCATAAAATAATTAATTTTTGTGATAAATTTTATATAAAATAATACTTTTCATGATAAATACACATCTTGAAAACTACCATTTTAATCACATCAGCGAGATTACTTTTAAATTAAATTTCCCAGCTATGTGGAATGATCTTTCATGGGATTAAATATTTTGAATCACGATAATTTATTTTACCTAGTAAGGAATTTAAATTTTTTACCCTAATGAATGGTGAAATAAATAAAAATAAATTATCATGGTTAAGGTGAAAACAATTTTACTCGTGGTTAAACTAGAATGATTAGTTTATAAATGGCATGAAAAAATTTATATAAACTTATTTATGATCATAGATCGACCTTATATTGTTTAATTATCTGGAATGATCCATTTTGGATAGTTTTTTAAAATAAAAAATGTGGGTACACCTTTTATTTTTAAAAATTAAATTTGTGCCACTCACCTTACTTATAAAAGGCCACCCCTCTCATCACCTCTTAACATAATATAAGACATAATTATCAGCCAAAACATACCAAAAACTATATTCCTTACATACATCCCCAATTACTAGTTCCCAAATTTTGATCATTAATCCATCATAAAAACCAGTTTGTTCTTTCTTATATCGATTTCTTGACCAATGTGTATCGAGCATGACCGAGCCTCTTTATTTTATTTCTTATTCCACCGACTTCAACAAATATTAAATAATGATTACATTAAATAAAAATAGTAACCCATATAATAAAATTCTATTATTTTAATTCAATATACTAAATTCATATCCCATTCCATAAAATGGGATATTAAATCATCATTTGTGTGTATGGAGGACTACTGCCTCCCGAACAGATGCCATTTTTTTATATCCTTACCTCTCACAACATGTTGTAATAATGAATTTAATGTATATATATATATATGATATTTTCCTCATATGAATACTTATTTAGTTATTATATAATATTTTTCTTTTAATTTTAATTCCATGGGGATATGATAACATCACTCCTATGTACGATAGTTTACCACCACACAATGTGATGTAACTTTGTTTTCACTAATTCATGACAAGAAAATGGTAAAAAGGTTAAATTAAATGAATAAATTTGATATAAATAAAATAATTATGACATTATTGACATATTTATTGTTCTTTAATGATCATAAATCTTTTTATCATACATTTAACATCGATAATGTCATTTCTACACACGTGTAGATTACTCCCTTCATGAAGCAATGTGATTATTTTTTAATTACAGTTATAGATTAATGATTTACATAAGTATATTAAATGAGAAATATTATATTTATGATATTATTATTATTATTGAAATTTAAAATATTAGATACCTTATTCTTATATGATCGTTGAAAAGTTGAAACGTTACCTATGTATACGTACGGAATACCATTCTATGATTGTAACTTAGTTAATTTTTAATGACCATATTTCATAATTGGTATTAAAAATATTATTATTGTATAAATATTGTAAATATATAAATATTGTTATTCTATTTATGGTTAAATAAATACGACTTTGACCACAATCAACTAAGTGAAGCTGTTTTGAAACAATGGACATAATGTCATCAAAACAACCAACATGGACTTAACTAATTAGGTATTTTTATATTTAATTTAAAATATATAAAATAAATTATTTAATTATAATATGTTATACCTAAATTTTATTCGTTATATATAAAATAATTGATATAATCTTATTATAAAAGATCTAAAGGGAACACATGGAATATATGGACTCAATGAAATTGGTTTTCCCATCTTTAATTTTATTTATTTGAGATATATGCCATATTCACCCCTATTTACTATTGGGTAGATTATATTCCTTCAAAATTGTAGGTAATATCCTGAATCATTCATACAAAATTTTATTTCAGGATTCAAATAGAATAAATTTATCAAAGGGGATTATGTTGAAAGTTACCAAGTTGGAATGTGTTTTTTAACTCAACTTTTTTTGGCAGGTTATAAAATTTCTTTATCAAATATTTAGTGAAATGATTTTTTAAATGATATCTTAATTATATATATATATATAATATTTTTTTATGCATTTAGATTTTTTACATGTATTATCTCAACTGATTAAATCTCATTTCTATAATATGATATTTATAAGCATTAGTCTTCCAAAATTCATTTATATGGTACATATGTTTTTAATATGATCCTATCAACATTATTAGGTATATATCGAACTTTTTTTATATGTAATACCAATGGTATGAATATTTTAATGATATTTAAATTTTTATTCTAATTTATTCTTTCTTGAGGATTACAACTAAAGAGTTAACTAGTAGAAAAATTCTTTATGATACAATCTCATTTCAATCGGTATTTTTTCTGTTTAATGTTACTTTCATGGAAATAATTTACTCTTATTTTCTTAATCCACATATGTTTAATTTTACTATGGTATTAAATTTTTTCACAGGTTTATTTTATATTTTATAATTTATTTATTGAATAAAAAATAAAAATGTTTATTGCATGTGATACAAATATATTATTATATTTTAGATCAGATATCATTCTCTTCCATATCCATGTTTGATAAATTGTTTCAAAAATTATTGTTTATAAAAATTAATTAATTACTAAATATATTTTACCTGATATTTTAACTAATTTTAAATGTTTTTAAAAGGTAATTTCATAACATTTTCCAAATGGGTTACATTTGAATCCCTTTTTCAAAATTTTGGAAAAGAATGATTATTTTTAACATTTATATAATGAACAAATTACACTGATATTTTAAATTATTTTTCATGAAGATGACATTATATTATTTTAATTTTGTTTATATATAAATTTAATTTCTTAATATTCTATGAAAAGTTTGTTTTTAAATATTATTATCAAAATGAATCGTTTTTCCCTAATTTTTTTAATTACATTTTAATGGTCATTATAATCATCATTTTCAATGACCCTTATTGATACATATTTTTCTATTTGGATATTTTGTACAGATACCATTCTAATTATTTAATTTTTTTGGATACAGAGTTCTTCAAGGAATATAAAAGAACTAGTTTTTTCCCATGGATTATTGATATTTCAAGGAGATCGTTTTGGAACGTATTTATTTTATATTGGTTAATCATGTTTGGAAGATATTTTAATAGAACATGTTTCTTTTCAATGTGTATATAATTATTAAATGATATTATTTGTAACCCTTTTAATTTACATGTGTTAATAATTTTTTAAATAGATTATAATAGAATCCTTTTCTTTTCCAATGACTATTCAATTTTCAAAGATATTCTTATGAAAATTCTTTCATTTTCCTGGAATAATCATGTTTCAAATAGATAGTCATGAAAATAATTTATTTTCCTTTGTTGAATCATGTTATTAAAGTAATAATGATTATTTATATAGAATTATGGTGAAATTTAATATCTATTTACTTTAATCAAGTTGTGGTTAATAGAAATTATATATAATCTTATCACCAAGATAACATCATGTACGACTAAAATAGATTGTATAATGGATGAACATTGATTGTTCCAGGTGCATCTAATAAACATTATAACATGGGATCACCTAGTGAGAACTCTAATTCATTGGGTAAATATTATGTTCCCTATTGAATTATATTAGAGGACAAGAGTATGTTTAATCCAAATTTAGTTGTTCTATAAGAGTGTTGGACAGAGTAGAGTACTCAAGTGGGGGTGAATTGAGAATCTATAAAAACATTTTATTAAAAGGTATTCATAAATGGTGTTTCCTAATAAATTTAAATACTGCCCATTCAATCAAAGATATACGGTTATAAATGTTTGAATATTTAAATAACATCTTAGAATATTGATTAATTCTCCATAATCTTAATATTAGTTATTAAAATTATTTTTAAAGTTATCCTAATAAAGAAAAAATAATTATATGTTCTTTCCAATATTATATATCAAAGATAATTCAGTGATTTCTGAATTTAATAGTAAAATATAGAAAACCAAAATAAAAAACACAGTGGATATAAATCTAGTGGTTCAGTCTCATGCCGAGACCCAATCCACTCAACTTGGGGATCATCTACCACAAAGTAGTTTATATAAATAAACATGGTCCATACCTAGGATCATGTTTAACAATAGTACACAAGACGATTCAGGTCACAAAACCTCTTCCATTTTTCATTATGGGTATTGACTAATAGGTCATGTATGGACCCCTTCCACACTTATCATTGTGAATACACAAGTGTAGAATGATTTAAGAGAAAGGATATCTTGTATCCTTCGATTCGATGCATGAGAAAGTTCGTGTTTTTATACAGACATAGACACTTCCCAAAAGATAAAAATAATACACAACAAACCAGAAATAATGAGATAAGGTTATAAGTGTTTTGAGTGTTAGTTTATGCATCTCTGATCATCTAGGAAGAAGCAGATAAAGAAATCGTTTCCTCTCGCAGAAAAAAGAGTATCGAAAGTCAGCTAGATTTGGCTCCTGTTTTTAATGGGGTTGATAGTGCGGAAATTTTATTGGCTCTAGGATTAGAATATTCTTCGTCTGTTCTTCAGCTGTTTTGGGTTACAAGAATCAGTTCTTCTTTCAAGAATGCTCATGCCTCTTCATTATTGCACAGACACTTGTTTTTTTCGCTGTTTTCTCCACAGTTGCTCTCCTATCATCTGGCCATGTTGTTCTTCTTAGGGCTAGAATGCATGTGTTGGATCTGACGTGATGTATGTATTCGGCACCTCGTTCCCTATACTGCCAAGTGATATTTCTAAAAACAAACATTAATTATGTTAGTGCATTTAAAATATCCAAATATGAAAATTAAAATTATAAAAAACAACAAAAATATATAATTAAATGGTGTCATATTCTGTATGTAAATTTTGTTTCTATGAAACAGTGTCTCCATGAAATAGTGTTTTCTTCCTTGTCTTTGAGCGGTGAGACATCTATGATGGCATAGTTGTATAGAGATCAGGAACTGTTATCACATATGCGATGTTAGGACCACTGTGTCTGGTTATGGTGTCTGGATAGTCATGGTGTATGGATGGTCACAGTGTTTGGATGGTCACAGATTATGGATTGTCGCAGTGTCTTGATGGTCACGGTGTATGGTTGGTCATAGTGTCTGGATGGTCACGGTGTTTGGATGGTCATGGTGTCCCGATGGTCTCCGTGTCTTGATGATCATGGTGTCTAGAGGGTAATGGTGTCCGGATCCTTTGCCAGAAAAACAAAACCAGTGGCAGACCCACAGTTTTTTAGACATAGCCAAATATTTGTATACAGACGTATAAAGTGATATTCACAATATTAATTAACCTTAATCATTCATAAATAATTTCATTACAAAAAAAATGATTTACAATAATTATTTAAGGCATAAAGAAACTAATCGCATATACAGATAATTTTATATAAATTAAATAGGATTACAAATATTTACACAATTTATAGGATTTGTGATCATTAAAACATGGTTAAAAAATGAGGAGTCCATAAATCCCCCCCTTTTGATGATCACAAATTATGTGAGTGAGAGATTTATTCTCTGGTAATGTTTCTATTATTTAATGTGAATTTAGTGTAGATAGTATTCATATTTCTCTCCCTTTTGGGATTATAAAAAAGTGTAAATAGAAATATACTATAAAGGTGCACAATATATTAGATGGATAAAAAGTTTCATTAAAAATAGTAAGGAACAAAACCACATAAAATATCCCTGTCAAAAGTTAGTAGTCACTATTCTTGATCACTGGATTGCCATCTATTTTCCCTTGGCAGCAGTATCATAATAAGAAGCCATAAGATCAGATGTAGAAGTACAAAAATGGAGTGATCTTGTTGACATGGAAGGTAAAGGGAGTCCTTAAAAAATATAAGGGGTCAAGGTAGGTGAAGTAGAATACTGAGGAAACTGAAGATCAAGGATAACAAGCCTGATCAGTATCAACGAAAAAGAGAAAGACATAGATGTTGATGCAAGAGAAATGGATTATAAGGTAAGAAAAATAAATCTCAGGTGTACAGTTGCAGTAGTGACAATTGTAGTACTCTAGACATGAAGAGAAGGCTTCAAAATCTTGATGAAGTCAGCAATGATCTCACTGCATAGCTTTCTTGATTTCATCCTTCGTCTCTGTAAACTTATCCAATAAAGGAGTGAAATCCGTGAGCTTATGGAATTGAGTTTGAAAATCTTGTGTAATAGGAGGAATCCTTAGATTCTCCCCAAGCTACATAAATTGGTTAGTCATGTCATTCATAGAAAAGATCCAATTGAAGTAGAAGTCCAAATATTTATAAATTTTTTTATGGGCATAATTGGCAATATTGGAATGAATTATCACCAAATAAATAATTCTATCACTGTTCTAGATAACATATGATGGAGATTACTTGTCAAAAAACTAATCATCAATTGAAGTTCTTCATTAATACCTCTTCTGATAAGATCTCTTTCTAAAGAATGTTGAGATGATTTTACAGAAGTATGATAAATAGTGATAGTCGAGGTAAGGTATTTCAATTGATTTGTAACTTTTTTAAGATATCCCTTATACTCATCAGTTAACCTGTTAAGACCAATAACAAGCTCACACATCTATTGAATAATATACATATTTCTTTCAGTGACCATATCTGTTATTTAAGTTAGATGAGGTATAATCAGTGAGGCTACATCATGTATGGTCTGAATAACCATATCCTTAATAGGATAAGAAAGTTTTTTGGTTCTGGAGGTTATCCCTCTCTCTATTTATTAAACTATACCTATAAGAGTTTTTAATTCATCACTGAGAAGTTTATTCTGAACTATGACTTCTTGAATCTCATTAAGCATCATGGATTAAATCTTCCATATCACTATTTACAATAACATTGAATCATCTCTCTAACTCGTATTGCTTATAAAAGATGGTTGGGTATTCATTAGTATTTCAACTCTAGCCAATAGGGTTGCTCCAAATGCTTTCAGATCATCCTGATTAACCATGTTGGGAGGATCATGTAAAGGTTCAGTGATGGAAGCAAAGATAGGATCACGATCTTAGGAAGATATAGATTCAGGTGTAGATGCTAGTTTCAAATGAATCATTGTAGATAGATCAGTTACATTAACTAAGACTTCCTATGAATTATTCACATCAATATAACTAGGTAATTTAAACCACATATCCACTGATCTTGAATCAATCAGATTAGAATCTTTAATAGATACCACATTGGGAGGATGCTCCCCCTCAATGGGTGCATCCTTCTCAGGACTAATAGATTTAGATCCTTGATCTATATCCATGAATTCATCCCTAATTTCCTCACCCATTTACTTTTTAGAATTTTGAAATGATTTCTATATTCTCTCTTCAATATAAGAATTAACTATAGAAACATATTGTTCCTATGGGTGTTCCTCAAGGGCAGCATCTGGCAATACATGAAGAGCTTCTACTCTATGTTCATCTACAACATCCTATTCACTTATCCTAGCAGCATATTCTTCTTTGAAATAAAGGTTTTTTTGGTAGAGCAACAACTTTTTTCAAGAACATGAAATTTAATTTCAAATAAGAAATGAGTAGAATATTCTCTATGTTTTAAACTAGAATAGTTTCTCTCGAAGGCACAACAACCTCATCTTTTTCCTCCTCCTCAGAATACTCAACATTTTCCATTAGATCCAAACCAAGATAAAAAAATCCTTAGTTATTTATGAGTGTTCCACTAGATTAATCATTTCATAAAATTTGTCATTATATTCCACCAAATCATTTCTCCATGGATTCCAACGGATTTTCATTCTCTTTACATTATCTGTCGATGACGGAACTAATAATTCTTAATGAATTATTCATATGTTCTGACCAATCCCGTTGCATGAAGAATAGTTGAGATAATCCTTGAACAAAACACGGAGGTTGACATGAAGGTTGTTTTGATCTACTCAAACATATTGTGTTAAAAATACTTTCTTAGGTTGATCTTATATCCATTTGTCATGATATTCATCAAAAATAAATTATGATACTTGAGTACAAGAAAAATCACCTTATCTAGGACTAATCAAATTACGAAAAAACTTAAACAGGTGTCTGGTTTCTCTATCTAGCTCGGCAGCTATGGATCTCCTCTTAGATTCATTTCTAGTTATGATTCACAATGATTCTTCCAAAACAAATAACTCGCATGGAGGTGAAGGACCTCTATGGTAGACCTCACAAATACTATCATGAAGTATCCAAAGGCATGCATCCACTAACCTTGAAGAAAAGGTATAAATCTGGCCATTTATCCAACTTCTTGCAACATAGACAAACTCTAAATCAAAAGATAAATGAACAGAATGGTAAAAATTTCAACTAGCATTGGGTAGATAAGCATATCCTCCTTTGTGAACCAGTCCAGTCATCCTTGCTCTGTTAGCACTTTCAACACGAAATAACTCCTTGATGGAAGCCACTTAAAGAATATCTCCTTTTCAGTTACTACTATTATGTTCAATAGATTCAGAATCAAAGAAGCCTTGGGCTATAACATTCACGCTATATTCATCTTCCTCTTTGAACTTCACTTCTCAGGAATTGACAGCAAAGGGAATTTAATCCTAGGCCTTCACCGATGGTTTGATAGAGTTAATGGTTGAAGATGGGGTATGGTTTGAGACAGGAGAAGAGAGATCGAGTAAAGAAAGAGTGAAACTTATTTTATTTTATCATTTTGGGATATCATGCATTTCATGATCAAATTCACAGGAAAGTAAAAAACAAAGAATTACCAAGATATGGGTAATAATGTATAAATAAAACAATAATGAATCTTTACAGTGAGACCCTCACAATTCTTCATGGTGATACTGTAACAAGTCTTCATGGTGAGACTTTAAAAGTTTGATTTCTAAACTGTGTGACCATATTTCATGAGACATTAAGTTCTAGAAAATTACCAAGAAATAGTAAATGTGAGACCATAAACATTAAACAACAATTCTTGAGTGAGTAAAATTATTGATCTATTAGAGTTAACTAGTAATCTCAATACAGTGACTTGTGAAATAGTATACTGTGAAAAAATATACTTACTACTTATGATTTATCATTCCCAATTCATGTGTGATGTAATCTATTCATTCATAATTTAGTGTTTTGGTGAATATATCTGTAACCTGATATTCAGTTTCAATGAATTTCAATGTGATGTCACCTTTTTGATAATGATCTATCAATGGGTGATGACTTTCATCAATTTTTTTATCCTAGAGTGTGAAACATGATTTTTTTGAGATGTTAATAGCACTTGTATTGTCTCAATTTATTGGTACATGCCTGAATTGATATCCATAGTCTAGTAATGTGTGTTTCATCCACAAAATTTGTGCACAATAACCGCCAGCGACTATGTATTCATCTTCTATATTAGATAGTGAAACAATGTTTTGTTTATTACTATACCATTATTTGAGTTACTTGACTAAAAAGTGACATGTTCTAGAGGTGTTTTTCTATCTAACTTAAAACTACCGAATTTGGAATCAAAATAGCTCACTAACTCAAATTATTTTCCTCTGGGATAGAACTTTCCTTGATTGGTTGTATGCTTGAGGTATTTGAAAACTCTATTAACAACATTTATATGATATTCCTTAATATTTTCTTGAAAAAAGCACACATACACATACTAAACATAATGTCAGGTCGACTAGCAGTTATGCAGAGTAATCTTCCAATAATTCCTCTGTATGTGGTTTGATCATAAAATTTTCCATCTTCATCAAGATCCATCTAACATGTAGTACTCCATAGTGTCTCAAAACTATTAATGTTATCCAATCCAGAACGTTTAAGAAGATATATATTATATTTAAAGTAATTTAAAATAATTCAATCATTATTTTGAATGATTTTAAATCCAAGAAAGAATTTGAGTTTACCCTATAAACTCATTTTGAATTCATTTTGCATCATTTTAGAAAATTCATTACAGAACGAATTTTTTGAAGATCTAAAGATAATGTTATATAAAAATATTTTAACTACTATACACCATTAGAAATTTATTTTATAAAAAGCATTGGATCAGCTTGTAAGAACCTGGATCTTCGTTCAGGTATGTTTTCCCTTTTTCTGGAGTTTTTAAGGAAAATAAATCTTCTGGAAATTTCAGAAGTGCACGCTGTGTACTTTTTTTGTACACATCGTGTACTCTGTTATGGCTCGAAGTTGTGTTCTATTCATGTCTCATCCACACACACAATGTGTAAGGCTGAGGTGGAGTCCAGTTAATTCGGAGTACGGACAAAAAATTGAAGTACACGCTGTGTACTCAATAAGTACACACCGTGTTCTTTATTGTTTTTTTAAACGGACCGGGGTCACGCATAACCCCTATTTCTATATTCTTCTCTTGCTTTTGACCGTCTGATAGAGACTGTATGGCTGAATCTTGGACAGAGTCCTGCCTCACCGTCCGTTCTCCGATTCGAGCATGGTCAGTTGTGTTAGAATCGCAGCAGTGAGTTCTTCCTTCTTCTTTAGCCTTGTTTCTTGATTCCTCCTAGTTTCCATGTTATCGTGGGATGAACATTTTGTGCGTTTTCTCAGATATACATTGTTCTAGGAGAAATTTTTCGTCGAGGTTCACGTTTATCATTCTCCTCGGATCGAGGTACGTCATTTGTACCTTTCCTTAGAAAGTTAATGAATATTATGTACAAATTCCACCAATACCCATGAACGGGGTATTTCGTGTTTTCGGTTTTTCCCCTAATATTTTTTTTCTTTGCTTGTTTTCTTTAATAGAGGTTATTGCTTGTGATTAGAGTAATTATTTTGTTCTCAGATTGCTTTGCCATGCTTGTTCTTCCTGTTTGGCGTTTTTCCAGTTGCCGTGCCTTGTTGGAGGATAGTGGAACTATTGTTTTATTATTGCTCTTGAGTCTTAGTTGATGTCCAAGTAGTTATTGAGGTTTACTTGGATGATATACACGCACTATGAATGTTTAGTTATACTCAGGACTGTGAGAACCTAGAGTAGTAGACCAAAGGGAGAATTGACGGAAGGGCTTCTCCAGAGTGTCTTTTTAATCACGATGCGAGACCAAGGGTATAATTGACGGAAGTGCTTCCCCATAGTGTCTTTTAACTATGATGAGGGAAAAAATGGGGAATTGATGTTGAGTTTTTTCCCAGAGATCCTTTAGCACGATACGAGACTATAGGGGGAATTGACGGTGAGTGCTTCCCCAGAGAGTCTGCGTACTTACGTAGCTGAACCAGAGGGGTGAGACTGTGTGTGACTCCCAGAGGGTTGCTAGTACATAGATGTTGAACCATAGGGGTTAGACTGTGAGAGCTACCCAGAGGGTTACCTGTTTTGTTCTTATTGCTGACTGCTTACTTGTGTGCTTTACTTGTTAGAACTATGGTTTGTAGTTTCATGTACTTTTTGGTTTACTGCTTCTTGTTTTATTAATGTCGTGTATTCATTGACTGTTAGGCACAAATATTTGGGTGATTTCCTACTAGGATTGTATCTCACACCATGTTTGGGCCATGATTTTGGGCCCATGAATACAATGTTGTTGTAGGTATAGATAAGGGCAAGCGCCCTTCTATTTCAGGATCTTGACTGCATCAGGAGCTGGGGAGCATGGGACAGAGTCGTGGCTCGTGATGCTGAGGAGATTATTTTGGTTTTCTTTTTCACATGGTTTTAGTTGTATTTCAGCACATTTTTGTGTTTTCTGTTTTCCTTAGATACTTGTACCTGCTGCATCATTTTCATCATTGTTATATATCTCCATTGCTTCCGCTGTTTGGTTTCTATTCTTATGCATGTTGTTTACTGCTTCTGCGGTTTATTTTTGTTTTCTTACCTTTTATACCTTACCGAATGAGGGCATAGTTTCCCCACCAACTCACCAAGGCCCTCTCTGCTAGTCGGCAACCTCTCGAGTTCGGGGAAACGCGCTTGAGGTCATGTGGCAAACCGGGTACGGGGCACTAGTGGAAGGGCTCCGGAATCAAGACGTTACAAAGTGGTATCAAAGGAGTTCTTTTCTCTTGCCTTATTGTTTGAAGAGTTTATCCAGGGATAGGACGGATTCAGTACTTGGTATTATGCTATGACCGGGAGTAGCTAACCCGTGTATAGGGAAAATCCATAATACCTCGTTAATTGCAGTTTTCTGGTTTTGAGATTTTATGGTTGGTGTGTTTTCACCTAGAGTGATTCGTATGACTTGTGCGGTTATTGTTTTGATATATCAGTTCTATTTCTGTCACAACCCAATGATATGAGGGTATTCCATCTCACGCATCATATAGGAACTTGTAAAAATCACATGTCATGCATTCTTTCCATGCCATCTATGGTGTATTTGCGATTGCATACTGTTGTGATAGTCTATGTGTATATTATGCATGATTTTGTGATATATTCTTGATAGATTCTCTAATGTTGTGTTAGAAAACTATTTTTTGTTACTTTTCTTAAAATGAACGCCAAATTTTGGTTCTTGAGGTGTTATGGCCCCTCACGGATCGATATTTCGCATCTTTTCCATTTTTTTAGTGTTTCTGTAATTCTGTGCAGTTTCTGAGCTACTGCCCAGAAAATCCCAGAATACACGGAATTTTCTTTTTAGATACCTGCTGTGTAGTTTTCATGCCGTGTCACTGACTGCGTGAGCAGAACACGGTGTCGTGGGTGTAACTTTAGGAACACGCCATGTACAAATGGTACATGGCTTGTGAGTTCGGAGCCGTGAACCTGGTCGTGTGACTAACAACATGGGTCGGGGAAGCTCGGGTAGAACACGCCTTGTCCATAGGGAACACGCCGTGTAGTCCTGTCCAGTTACCCGGCCATGTCACGAACAACATGGTCTGTCATGATCTTCTTTTCCACACGTCGTGTTTGTTCGGAACACGCTGTGTAGTCTTTCCCAGGCAACCGACCGTGTCACGAACAACACGGAACAATGTCACCTTCTCCTATGCACGTCGTGCTTGTTCAGAGCACACCGTGTAAGGTCTATTCGTGTAGATGGTCATGTACTCAACAACACGGACCGCTGAAGCCTTTCCTAGTGCACACCGTGTTTGTTTCGAACACTCCGTGTAGCCTTGGGTTGAGTTAGACCGTGTGGGTTAGCCGTGTAAGGAGACTCAGGCAGTGGGATAGTTTTTAAGCACACTCCATGTGTGGGGGTCAACACGCCGTGTAGTTTGAAGCATACATGATTTTTAGGGCAGGGTTACATTCCCATGTCAGTGGTTTAAGAAGACACGTCGTGTAGTTTTATACACATCGTGTAGTCGTGTTTTGCAATCTTGTGTGTTTTTCATCCCCTGTTCCCATTTTGTAATCATGTGTTCCTTTTACTTATTTTCCTGATCTAATGTCTGCTTTTGATCTTTCAGAGCTATGCCTCCGAGACGTACTCCGATTCTACGTCTGTCGTCAGGCAGTGATTAGACGCCAGACAGGGCTGGTCAGGGACTTCCTGTCGATCTCCCAGCCGAGCCATCCTTGGCACTGGTTGTTGTACCAGTCACAAGCACTAATGAACAGTTTAGGGAAGCTTTCGTGGGGATGATGCAGGCCTTCTAGGGAGCACTGCCTCCTTCCTCATCTATGGAAGACTTGACGCAGGTCTTTCAGCAGCAGCATCCTCCCACGTTCTCGGGGGAGGGAGGACCTCAGGCAGTAGAGTCACGGCTGGAAGCCATGATGACTATCTTTGAGAATATGGAGATTCCTCTAGAGAGGCGGGTCATGCTCGCCACCTACATGCTCTGAGACTCTGCCAAAATGTGGTCGGACATGATCTCATATGCGGGCTAGCAGCAGGCTATGTCTTGGGAGGAGTTCCAGTGCGTGTTCTACGACTAATTCTACTCGGAGACCCTGAGGGCCGATCGAGCCTAGGTGTTCATGAGCTTAGAGCAGGGTACTATATTTTTCATGGAGTATTCCTCTCATTCCACTGACCTGCAGTGCTTTACACCCCTTCGATATGGGAGTTGGGTGTTCCTGGCAAGGAAGTTTGAGGATGGACTCAGGAGGGAGATCCGCTCGCAGGTGAACATATTCCAGCTGACTTCCATTACTTTCATCGCCAATCAGGCACTGATTACAGAGTTCAACTTGAGAGACCTTGGAGCTGCGAGTCAGGGAGGTTCTACATCCAGATCTAGATTTCCTCTAGATGATAGCAAGAAGCACCGTAGAGAGCCTACACGCGGTGATTCGAGGAAGCGAGACGCATCATCAGGTAACCAGGTGACATGCTACAAGTTTTTTTGAACATGGCACACAAGGCCTCAATGCCAGAGAGACACAATGGAGTGACGATCTTGCGGCATGATGGGTCACCTACAGCGTTTCTGTCAGGTTTTCTCACCATTAGCAGGTGACCGGGGTTCTTCCATGACTCCTCGTTCAAGAGAAGCCCCACCAGTCTCTCACAAGTCAGGGAACTAGAGTTTTTCTGGCCGTTCGGGCCGAGGTGGAGGTCGAGGCCATGAAATTCAGCCACTAATTCCTCAGCACCAGCAGGGAGGTTCAGCTCAGAATGGTCAGCCAGGGGCGCAGGGCCGCGGCACGGGACAGTATTTCACCGTGGAGAAGACATATCATGAGCATGATCCCGGCCCTTCTACTGCTCGAGGTACGATTTTAGTAGCCTATGTTTTATCTTCAGCCCTTTTCGAGACTGGTGTTATGCATAGCTTTATCTCTGTTGCTGTTGTGGAGAGCCTTGACTCTGCATCTTTACTTCTGCTGACTCATTGACACTAGACACACCTTTGGGAATGATGACATCTAGTGTACGTCAGTGTAGAGAGTTCCCTCATGAGATTGCTGAGTATCGCTTCCTTTGGGATTTGTATGTCTTAGAGATGATAGGATATGATGTCATCCTTGGCATGGACTTGTTGATTCCCTCCAGGCAGTCATCGACTGCTATCACCGCAGAGTGAGTTTCACGAGAGGGTGAATCTTTTCTACATAGAGGCGAATGGGACGTTCGTGCGAGTCGGGCAGGACTCGAGCATCTTGGGCTAGGAGGGTGACAGCCCAGATTGCTAGTCTTTATCTGGATGATCAGGGGACTCCACAGTTGGACTTTCCTCCAGTGGTGGATCATTTTAGGGATGAATTTCTAGATTACTTTTCAGGTATGCCTCCAGAGAGTGAGGAAGACTTTTCTATTGAGATCATGCCCGGAGCGGCACCGGTTTCCATTCCTCCCTATAAGATTGACACACCTGAGTTTCAGGAGCTCAAGAAGCCGTTGGAGGAGCTATAGGCTAAGGGTTTCATCTGACCTAGTTCTTCTCCTTGGGGTTCGCCTCTTCTATTTGCAAAGAAGAAAGATGGTACGCTTCGACATTGTGTGGATTATCGGAAGCTGAACTAGTTGACGGTCAAGAACCGATATCCCTTGCGGCGGATTGATGACCTTTTAGATCTGCTTCTAGGAGCCCGGGTGTTCTAGAAGATCGACTTGAGGTCTGGTTATCATCAGTTGCATGTTAGACCATCAGATATACCTCTGACAGCCTTCAAGAGCAGGTACGGTCTTTACAAGTATAAAGTCATGCCTTTTGGACTCACGAACTCACCTGTAGTTTTCATGGCACTAATGAACCGAGTGTTACATCCTTACTTGGATTCCTTCGTCGTGTTCTTCGAGGATGATATCTTGGTGTACTCTCACACTCTACACGACCATGCCAAACACCATGAGATCATTCTGAGTACAGTGAGAGAGAAACATCTTTATACTAAACTCTCAAATTGACACTTCTGGATGGATCAGATTCACTTCTTGGGTCACGTCATCTCGGAGGCAGGAGTAACTGTGGACCCAGAGAAAGTGATAGCTGTAGATTCCTGGGAGTATCCAAAGAACTTCTTTGACGTATGGAGCTTCCTAGGGCTAGCTGGATACTAAAAATGCTTCATTCAGGACTTTTCTCATCTAGAAGAACCTTTGACAGGTCTGACCAATAAGGGGGTGAAGTTCTTGTGGTCATATTCTTGTGAGTCATCCTTTCAAGAGAAGAAAGGGATGTTGATTTCAGTACCAATACTAGTCTTTCCAGAGCCAGGCAAGAGCTACACTATTTACTATGATGCTTCGGGTATCGGGCTAGGAGTTGTGCTTATGCAGGGATATGGAGTCATTGCGTATGGGTCTCGGCTGCTCAGGCCACATGAGAGGAACTACCCTACGCACGATCTGGATTTGGAAGCTGTTGTTCATGCCTTGCGCTGTTAAAGACACTATCTATTGGGAGAGCACTTTGTGGTCTTCACTGACCACAAGAGTGTCAACTATATCATCACTCAGCGTGATCTGAATCTGAGGTAGCGCAGGTGAGTTGAGTATCTTCAGTATTGTGATTTCAAGCTTGCCTATATGCCAGGAAAGGGAAAAGCTGTGGTAGATGCATTAAGCAGGAGAACACAGATTCAGGCAGTTCAAGAGGCCAGTAGTGAGTGGCAGTTGATGGCTCTGTTCTCTGAGATGCATCTGGAGATGCACGAAAAATGGGGACAGACCTTTCTATCTTCTGTAGCTGTTACCTCCACACTACATGATCGGGTACGGATGATGTAGCTATCAGACTCGGAATGATTATTCCTGCAAAAGAGTGTGTCAGGAGGGGACCCTCTTTATTGATCGACAGTGGGTGAGGATGAGATCTTGCGTTTCCAAGGACGCGTATGGGTGCCAACAGACATATGCGAGGAGCATATGCTGGATTTCCATTCGTCAGTTTGGGAAGTTCATCCTGGCGTCACAAAAATGTATCAGGATCTTCATCGCCAGTACTGGTGTCCATGTATGAAGAAGGATTTTTCTGGATTTTTCATGAGATGTTGTACTTGTCAGTAGGTGAAAGCAGAGTATCAGCGACCAGCATGCCTTTTACAGCAGTTACCCATTCTGGAGTGGAAGTGGAACGATGTTGTGATGGACTTCGTGACTGGGTTGCTGAGGTCACCATGAGGGAACAATGCTGTTTGGGTTTTCGTCGATAGGCTTACGATGGTTTCCCACTTCTTACCAATCAAGGAGACCATCACCGTCGATGATCTGGGATGAATTTACATTAGAGAGATCATTCGTCTGTATGCAGATCCACACTGTATTGTTTCAGATAGAGATGCACGCTTTACCTCACGGTTCTGGCAAGGACTTCAAAAAGCCTTTGGTACACATGTACTTTTGAGTACATCTTACCATCCCCAGACTGATGTCCAGTCCGAGCACACGATCGAGGTGCTTGAGGATATGCTCCGAGCTTGCATCCCTGACATTGGCGGTTCTTTGGAGAAGCATATTCCTCTGGTGAAGTTCTCATACAACAACAGTTTCCAGGAGACCATTCATATGGCACCATACGAGGATTTGTACGGTAGGCCATGCCGGTCACCCTTATTCTAGTTAGAGGAAGGAGAGGCAGCTTTGCTGGGACCTCGTCTTGTTCAGGAGACTTCAGAGCAGATAAAGATGATTCGGAAGAGGATGGATACAAAACAGTCTCGATAGATGTCTTATGCTAATCAGCGGAGACAACCTCTGGAGTTCGAGATTGGTGATAAGGTTTTCCTACGTGTCGCACCGAGGTTGGGACACAAAAGGATTCGGAGATAGGGTAAGCTTTCACCGCGGTACATCAGGCCATTTGAGGCCTCAGAGAGAGTGGGTCGGTCGCCTATCAGTTGCAGGTTCCTCGAGGGTATCAGGCCATGAATGGTGTCTTCCACGCCTCTCATCTCCGACGTTACTTTTCAAACCGATCTCACATCTTTCAGCCTGAGGAAGTCGAGCTTGAAGTCGATGCGTCATTCGAGGAGCATCCTATCTGGATTGTCGATCGTAGTACAAATGTTCTCTGTGGGCGGTCTGTTCCTCTGGTACGAGTGCAATGGAAGCATGGAATAGTATAGGATGAGACCTGGGAGAGGGAGGTCAATGTACGATCGCAGTGGCCAGAGCTGTTTGGGGATTCTTCTTCTCCACCTCGTTAGGGAAATTCAGGGGAGAATTTATTTAAGGGGGGAAGTTTGTAAGAACCCGAATCTTCGTTCAGGTATGTTTTCCCTTTTTCTGTAGTTTTTAGGAAAATAAATATTCTGGAAATTTCTGAAGTACACGCCGTGTACTTTTTGATTACACGCCGTGTACTTTGTTCTAGCTCGAAGCCGTGTGCTGGCCGTGTCTGGGCCACACATACGGTGTGTAAGGCTGAGGTGGAGGCCGGTTAATTCGAAGTATGGGAAAAAATTGAAGTACACACCGTGTACTTTATTTTTTCTTCACTAAACGGACCGGGGTCGCGCCTAACCCCTATTTCCATCTTCTTCTCTAGTTTTCGACCGTCCAAGAGCGGCCGTACGGTAGGATCATCGACGGAGTCCCGCCTCCTCGTCCATTCTCTGATTCGATCACGGTTAGTTGCATTGGAATCGCAGCGGTGATTTCTTCCTTCTACTTTAGCATTGTTTGTTGATTCCTCCTTGTTTCTATGTTATCTTGGGATGAACGTTTAGTGAGTTTTCTCAGATATATGTTGTTATAAGAGGAATCTTTCATCGAGGTTCACGTTTATCGATCTCCTAGGATCGATGTAGGTGGTTTGTTCCTTTACGTATAAAGTTGATGAGTATTATGTGAAAATTCCACCAATACCCGTGAATGGGGTATTGCGTGTTTCCTATTTTTCCCCTGTTGTTTTCCTGTTTTTCTTGTTTTCTTTAGTAGAGGTTATTTCTTGTGATTAGAGTAATTTTTTTGTGCTCAGATTGCTTTTCCATGATTTTTCTGCCTCTTTGGGATTTTCCAGTTCCCATTCCTAGTTGTAGGATAGTGGAACTATTTTTTTATTATTTCTATTGAGCCTTAGTTGATAGCCAAGTAGTTCTTGAGGTTTACTTGGACGATATACAGGCACTGAGCATGTTTAGTTATACTCAGTACTATGAGAACCTATAATTGTAGACCAAAGGGAGAATTGATGGAAGGGCTTCTCCAGAGTGTCTTTTAACTATGACGTGGGCCATAGGGGGAATTGACATTGAGTGCTTCTCTAGAGAGCCTTTCAAATGATACGAGACTATAGGGGGGAATTGACGGTGAATGCTTCACTAGAGATTATGCTTACTTACATAGCTGAACCAGAGGGGTGAGACTGTCTGTGCCTCCCAATGGGTTGCTAGTACTTAGAGGTTGAACCATAGGGGTTAGACTGTGAGAGCTACCCAGAGGGTTAACTATTTTCATTTTGATGCTAACTTCTTACTTGTGTGCTTTAATTGTTAGAACTGTGGTTTGTAGTTGCTTGTGCTTTTCCGTTTACTGCTTATTGTTTTATTACTACCATGTATTCATTGACTGTTAGGCACAAATCTTTGGGTTATTGGATACCCAGATTGTATCTCACACCCTATTTGGGCCATGCTTTTGGGCCTAAGACAACTATTTTGCTTCAGGTATAGATAAGGGAAAGTGCCCTTCTACTTCAGGATCTTGACTGCATCAGGAGTTGGGGAGCATGGGACCGAGCCATGGCTAGCGATGTTGAGGAGATTTTTTTTCTTTTCCACTTGGTTTGAGTTTTATTTCAGCATGTTGTTGTGTTTTTTGTTTTCCATATATACTTGTACCTACAGCATCATTTTCATCATTGTTATATATCTTCATTGCTTCCGTTGTTTGGTTTCTGTTGTTATGCATGTTTTTTACGGCTTCTGCTATTTATTGTTGTTTTCTTACCTTGTATACCTTACCGAGTGAGGGCATAGTTTCCCCACCGACTCACCAAGGCCCTCGCAGCTAGTCTGCAGCCTCTGGAATTCAGGGAAATGCAGTTGAGGTAATGTGGAGAACTGGGTACGGGGCACCAGTGGAGGGGCTTCGGACTCGGGTCGTTACATAGTTATACCTTTTGTAAAATTTTTGGAAATAATAAATGTACATAATCTATCAAAACAACCTCTTGGAACTTGTTTTAAACTGTATAAATCTTTTAAAAATTTAAAAATATGGTATGGAAAATGAGTGTTTCTAAAATCAGGGGGTTTCTCAACAAAGACGTCCTCATCTATATACCCATTTTGAAATACACTTTGGACATCCATTTGATATTGTTTTAAATTAAAATGTGCAGTAGAAGCAAAAAAAATCAGGATGGCTTCATGTCTAGCTTCTGGTGGAAACATCTCTTCATAGTCAATTATTTATTCTTTATTGTAGCCTTGTGTAATAAATCTTTCATTATTTCCAATTATATTACCAGCATAATCTACCTTATTTCTAAACACCCTTTAGTGTCTATGGTGAATGTGTTTTTTGGTCTGTCAACTTATTTCCAAACATAGTTCCTTTAAAACTGATTGTGTTCTTCTTGTATAGCCATATCCAAAAAATCATCATGGATAGAATCTTTAATTTTTATAGTTTCACTTTGTGACTAGAATACTTTATGTTCAACCTAATTTCTAAAAGAATCTCTAGTTTGAGTTCCATTGTCCATGTATCCTAAAATATCATCTAAAGGATGTTTCTTAAGAGTTATAATAGCTCTAGAGAAATAAGGACTCGTGATTTCAGGTTCTTCAACAGGGTCTGATTCATTGTGACCTAAATATAATGAATTTCCAGAACTAGAAGTTTTCATAGATTCCATTGCAATATGGTTAGAGGATTATGATATAATGTCCAGATTTCATACATCAGGCTCCAGGTTCACTAGAGTGTTCTTAGGCTCATGTGGATTTGATTCATCAATTTTAACATGGACCTAATCTTTTACACCTTTAGTTCCTTTATTAAACACTCTATAGGCTTTACATTAAATAGAATATCCTAAAAATATTCCTTCATCACTATTGGATACAAAATTGTCAAGATAGTCCTTAGTATTGAGGATATAGACTTTGTAACAAAATTCATTGAAGTAGATAACTTTGGATTTTTATTATTCCACAACTCATATGGAGTTCTTTTAAGAATTGTTCAAATCAACACCCTATTGACAATATAACAAGATATATTTATATCTTCATCCCAAAAGTAAATACGTAAGTCATATTCACTAAGCTTGGTTCAAGAAATCTCTTACAACGTTCTATTTATTCATTCTAAAAATCCATTCTGTTGAAATGTTCTAGGGGTTGAGAAGTTATGACTATAACCATTTTGTGAACAAAAGTATTAAAACACTTGATTTTTATACTGACGGCCATGATCACTTATTAAGGATTTAATTCTTTCTCCACTAATATTTTCTACAGTATGGGAATATTCAGTAACATGAGAGAAGGCATCACTTTTTTTATCAAAAAAAAAAAAGAAATCCCATGTATATCTTGAAAAGTCATCTACAAGAACATAAACATTGTGCATCCCATTTAATATAGAAACTGTATATGGTCTAAACCAATCCATATTAACCAATTCAAGAGGTTGAAAAGATGACACATCTTTATTTGGATTGAAGGAATTTTTGTTTTGCTTTCCTTATTGACAAGGATTACACACTTTATCATGTGGAAACTCAAGTTTTGGTAGGTCGTTGACTAAAACATTTCTTGTCAAAAGTTTAATGGAGGGAGTGTTAAGTTGTCCTAGTCTCTTATAAAAAATTCAAGACTCTTTGTGAAACACACTTAAACATGAAGCAGTTGGAGAAGATAAATAATGTAAGTTAACAAAATTTACATTTTCTATTCTTAATGCATAAAAAACTAACTCATTTTTATAATTAAAAATATTTCAGGAATAAATTTAAATTTAAATGAAATCCATCAGCACATTGTTGTGAAATACTAAGAAGATTATATTTAAATCCATCAACAAAAAGTAAATTAGAAATAAAAACTGAATAAGAGTTACCGATTTGGCCAAGGCCAATAATCATTCCTCTGGAATTTTCACCAAAGGTGACATGTCCTCCATCAATTTTTATTAAATTCATCAGGCATGATTCATCTTCTGTAATTTGTCTTGAACACACACTATCCAAGAAACATGATATTGTATAGGAACTCTTTGAGAAACTTTCTTACATAATGGTCAAATGAAAAAAAAATTGGTACCCACACCTGTTTTGGTCCACTAATATTAGTGAATATTTCCATAGGAACCGATATATTCCTTATAGGTTTCTTATTATCATTATGTAATGTATTTTAAAATTAAAATATATTTGGTCTAGAAAATATTTAAATAGTAGAGATTGTATAATAACATGAATTACCTGAATGTTTTCTAGAACTGAGAGTAAAGGTGGTTGTCCTGGAATTAGTAACAAAATTAGTTATTCCAATATTTCTCGTACCAGGTTTATATCTAGTTCCATTAGTATATTTAGTTGAAATATGTTCACCTATAATTTTTATCAAGGTATCATTACAACTATTAAACCATTAAAATTCCTTTTTCAATTTCATATTAGATAGTTTTAGTTCATTATTCTCTTTGAGTAATTGATCATTTTTCTCCCTTTTTTACAGTGAGTTTAGTTTTAATAGTTAGGGTATGATAATGATGTTTCATTAAAGACTTGTATATATTATTTAGTTCAATGAATGAATCTTAAATCATATTATAGTACTCTAACATTTCATTATTTGATATATTTTTGGTTTCACTCTAATCTATAGAATAATAAGAATTGTGTACAAGAGATTTCAGTGTTACCTTAGTTATGTTTGTCATAAAACAGATTCTGGTTTTGTTAGCATGTTCATCATGTAATGATTTTGAGTTAATTGAACTATACTCAAAAGAACTATATATTTCTTTCATTACCTTTTTATAATTTCTATATTTTCCTCATTTTTCTTATTGTACTTCAGCTTGGTATACTTAGCTTTGATAATTCCCTTTCATTTACATTCATAGTAGACAATCTCATCAGACTTGTCACTTCTCTTACAGTCGTTCTTCCAATGTCCTTTTTGATCATATCTTCCCTTGAAGTTAGGATAACTAAAAAAGTTACTCTTCTTATAAAATCACTTAAACCATCTAGCTAATTGATTCATCTCTTCATCATTGTGTGATGACGATTTTTCACTGTAGGAACTTTCAATAGAAACATACAAATTTCCTTTTTCTTTGTGTTTAGAGGTGGTGTTCTTGAACTCAACTGATTTTATTTTCGGTTCATCCTTTTCTTCCTTGATTAATTATACCTCATCTTCACACATCATAAATTTTCCAAAGAGTTCTTTTATAGGTAGCTTTCTAATGTAGCATGACTCTGAAAAAGTGATAGAGGTTCCTCTCCATCTGTCATGTAACGACCCAAACATTCATTAATGAAATTATTCTTCATATAATTAAGTGTATTATTATTGTTATAAAAAATGTGAACTTCATTGTTGATTTTAAAATACAATTATAAATTGTGACCATTTCTAATATAGTCGTTGAATTTTGATCAAATAATTAGTATAAATATTGGGCTTTAAAAAATCTATTTTACTCATACAAAGAAAGTGATGGCCTCATTCTGTAGACTTTCCCCTTATGAAGACCATTTTTCGGAGCTCGAAAAGGAGGTGGTGTCATTGGGCTTCACTCTTGACAATCCCAAACGATCTTGAGAACATTAATCTTGATCGTAATCGACTATAGGAGATGTGGAAGTTAGTAGAGATTACCTTCCGAGCAATGTTATTCAAGCTAACCCAAGAGTCTGCTACCATCGCACACTTTACCCATCAGTCTTATGTGGGTGATATAATGGGTTATGTAACAAGACCTTATCACTACAACACTATACATTATTATTGTATAAAGAATGTGCATTCATTTTATTATTGATACTTTCTAAATAGTTTTTAAAGCATAAATAGTATTTTTAGTTAATATTCGACTAAAAAAGCTATTTTGATGAATTAATGAATTTTTAAATTAAATATATTTTTAATAAAATTTTATTATTAAATTAAATTTTATTAAATATTAATCATCATATAATTTTATGAATGCAATTTTAATTTTAATTATGGTTTGACAACGGTTTATTTCAAATACCATGATTTTTTGGTAAATGTATGTTATTATTTTAAATGTAAAAATTCAAATATTTATAATATTATTTATATAAAATGAATATTATTTTTGGTATCAGGACTTCAAAATTTTGTGATGGAGATTTTTTCAAAATTTCCTAAGACAGTCGAATTTTTGGGTAAAAATTAAATATTGTTTGTATATATAATGTGTTTTATGACATAATAATGACTCATTAGTGAGGTAATAAAATACAATGAACATTATTTTCGTCCAATATATATTTTATAATTAAAATAATTTTATTTTAGATTTGTTTGATTTATTTTACAAAGCTATTGTGGACCCTCTAAGACTTGTAAAACATTTTGTATTTTGAAATTATTTTCCTTGAGAGTGTGACTCACCTACAAATAAGAAACCCTATTATTTTATGATTATAAGCCATTTAATTTATAAAATGTTTTTTCCAGTACCCTTTGGAAAAAACCATTGGAAAAAACCAAGGGCTGGTTTTTGATATTGATTAGTTTAATTTGTGGTGTCCCAAAACTAAATAAAAAAAATTCCTTCTCCTTTCCTATATATACCCACCCAAGATCCCACATCCTCTTCACTAAAATCCTTTAGAGTTCCACAAACCCCTTCCATCCTATCTCTTGAATCCCCCCAAGGTTCCCCAAGCTCCCATTAAGCCTCTCTCAAGCCTCTCCCAAGTCATTGGGATCAGAATTCCTAGTAAGAAATTTCTTCTTTTCTCATTTTTATCTAATTTTCTTTAATTGTTATGACCCTTTTTTCAATTAAAAATGTTGGGGTATGATTTCAAACCTACCCCATACAGTACAATTTATGTTTTGAGGACGGTGTACCCCTTTCTCTCTCATTAAATCCACCCATGTACACCCGTTACCATGCCGAAATTCCTTGATGGATTTCTCTCTCCTCTTTAACATCCATGTAATTCTTTTGTATTATGCACCTAAATTTCTATTAATATTTGTGGGACATGAATCCATATTAACCCTTTAATATTAATTTCATGTACATATAATGTGACACCATTTTCGATCTCATCAACTATTTTCATGATTCTTTATGTCAAACTGTTATGCTGCCGAAATGGCACCGCATTTTTTCAAGCCAATATCATTGTGTAATGAATATGATACCCATGTCTCTATCAGGGGTATTAACCATTATGCACACATACCTACTGAATGGTATTTTAATTTATTTATTCTACATTACATAATTGTGTAATAACTAATGATTTTGATTGATTCCATGTTATATGATCCATTAGGAACACTTATGCATGAAATGAAATGTTTAAGAAGGGTGTGCCCAGATAGTGCTCCAATGCATTGGGTAAAGTATAGTATCATGATACATCATTTTAAATTGGTGTTGACTCATGATAATTCAAGAAAAATGTATTTTTACTCGTTCTTCATGTGTAATGTGTGTTTACTCATGCTCCGTGTGCAATGAGACATGACTCATGGTAATTCCATTTTTAGTTTTGTTTCAACATTTCCAGGTTATGATTAACATGATTTATCATGCCATTATGTTCATGTTTCTCTTGTGATCCATTGATATGCCTATTGTGTAACATGTATTGTATTACTAGTTTTATTATATGTTTATTCCCTTACTAGGATTTATAGATCAACATTTTCTTATGCATGTCCTCATGTTAACCCATGAAATGCTAAGTACGAGGGAATGTAGTGTTTATGTAAAGAATGTTTTCAATAAAGATGTTGTATTTCATATTTTAAGTTTTTATGTAATGATACAAAGCCCCAATTACACTAGACCTATCTATCTTCCATGTTGTATCAAGTTAATAGTTTATGTAATAAATCATGTTTAAGTATGTAAAAAAGTAGTGTTGTTATAGTAGGTAGTAAGGGATAGGTTTAGTTATTCTTGGGATTAGGATTAGAAAACCTTAGTGAATCATTAGAAACAAGAATAAGTATAATAAAAACATCCCTAATTATAAGTTTTTATTGGTTAAGTGGTTTATCAATCAAATACATCCAAGTTTCGATACGATCAGGTATAGGCAGATCTGGAACATATGAATCCAATGGGTAAAACCCAAAAACATTGCATTGATCTAGACTCGAACGGGAACTGGTGCATGAAAAAAGGCCTTGTTTCACTCTTGGTTATAACACTCCTGGGGGATATGCTTTTGGTAATTTCATAAGCTTAGTATGTACCCATATTTTGGGAATTAAAATAAAATTCCCCTATGAATATATGATAGAAAGTAGTTCATGGAATAGCATAGATTGAAGCATACAAATTCGTATGATAAGGAATTAAAAGTTATTTATAAGTCATTAGTTTTTTCCTTGGATTAACCTTTAGGTGTTTCCCCTAACATTCCTTTTATTCTATCCACTGGAAGGTAATAGAAGGACATGTGCTAACAACCGATATGAAGATCAATGTGGTGACTGTTCTAATGAGATGCCCAATTCGATGCGAGTGGGAATCGCGAACTTTGTCACACTTCTCTCTCAATTAACTCAAGGTTTGATTAGAAACATGGGTCAAAAATACCATTCAACCCCCATAATAATGAAAAATGTTTCTATTGAGAGATTCATGATACAAAGGCCTACAAATTTTAATGGATCGCTTGATCCCTCAATAGTCGAATAATGGATAAACTCCATTGAAAAGATCTTCTCCATCCTGAAATGTTATGAATAAGAGATGGTTCTTCTAGCTTCTTATCGTATGGAAGGTGAAGTTGATCAATGGTGGACATTGATCAAAAATAAAATTCCAGAGGAAGAGATCTAGGAGTTGTAATGGAAGGATTTTTTTAAGATTTTTTTCGATAAATATTTTCAACGCACCCTCCAACTTAATATAGAAAGGGACTTCCGTAACCTAATGATAAAAGACAAAGAATATTTCAGAGCGTATGAGGAAAACATGACAAGTATTTCACGATACACCTCCAGCTTTGTCATTACACCCAAATGCAAGGATTAAATCGTCTTTGGTGGGCTGAAACCTAGCCTATAGAAAGTGATAGCGATCTGTGAAATCGATAGCTATGAGAAAATTGTCTGAAGTTCCCTTAAGGTTGAAATGGAGATTGGAGAATCTCAGGGGTATCATGGTGATAAGAAGCATAAGGTGGAATTCGATGCTATAGGTCAAATTGATAAATCCAATGGTGCTAAGAAGATCCAGCACCCCACATGCCAAAGGTTCGAAAAGATGCACCATGGAAATTGCCTGAAGGGGATGAGTAAATTCTTTACGTATGTAAGAGAAGGGAACATAGTTGTTAACTTCTGACAAGAAAAACCCACTGCTGCAAAAGAGGATAGAAATTCCCCATTAGAAACACAATGTGTTGTTCACTGATACAACTACAAATAACAAGGGCATCTTTCAAATCAATTTATTATGTAATGGAATTTCAGAGGAAAACAACAACCTCCAAGGAACAAATGGATAGATTTTTCTATCACTACTGCCGAAATGAACTCCGAAAATGAAGTGGTGACATTTATTGTCAGGACCCTTCCTCGAGGCTTGTGCCGTGACTCCCCCATTACCGCCTTCCATAGGCCAGGGGCTTGTGACTAGCACCAAAGGCGTAAATCGCAAAATAAGGGAAGGCATTGCCAGTATGTAAGAAAAAAACACCAAAGAGTATTACATATGAAGTAACACTAAGTAAACTGAGTACAAAATTAAGTGATGGAAAGTAAATGGCCCAGAATACAAACCCAATTGAAAGTAATGTACAACTGAAAAGAGAGTACAGCGGCAGAAAATTAAAGCAGCAACACAGAGCCATCATTTGGAAATCCTACCTAAAGGGTGAGTACAGATAGTCTCCTCCGCTCCTCAGATCCAACTGCATTCTCTATGTACGTCCTATTTATTTATCCACCACTAGGTACCGTCCAGCTCCAAGAGCTCCTACCTCGGTCAGTGATGTCAATCGATTGCATCCAACACAACGTAGTGCGGGCATAGCCCGTGCAGATGTGAGTATAAGTTACTCAGTAGGGACCCCTAGACCCTCGAAGGACTCCCAGAATCAACGAAGGATAAACCACATAGGAAAGTTACAATCAAGAAGTAACAACCAACTCTACTTAGGTATATTCCCATAAATATAACTAAGTCATTAATTCCAGTTTGACTCCAACATCCGATCCCAAGTTCGATCTAGTCCACAAAGGATAGTACAACCCAATCCACACTTGAATGAACAACCTAGTCCACAAAGAAAGAAAGTAAATCATATCAAAGATAATGATTGAAAATAAAAACTTAGCTCACACAGTTATAGTTCTTTGTAAAATGATAGAGATGATCATATGTAGCCATTGATTCATCTAATTTTTCGGACCCACATAGGATACAAGACCAGCTACTCTGTCGGACCCACATAGGATACAAGTACAGAGTCAAATACTGTCGGACCCACATAGGATACAAGAATAGTAGTAATGTACTGCCAGACCAATATAGAACACAAGAACATTAGTCATCACAGTCAAACCCACTGAGGATTCCCGTACGATCGTCGTCGCTACCGAACCCACGGAGGATCCCAGTATAGTCGTCATCATCGTCGTAGTCGTAGCCAGCTCTAGGGTTCCCGCACACAGCATGCTCGATTCCAGGAGGGTCCGCTCCATGAGCCAAAGGGGGGTCGATACATCAACTGACACGAAGTCCGGAGTTGATGAATCCCAAATATCTTTCTCGTCAAACAGAACTCAATGCGACAGACGATGCATCAATCGGACGCCCTGTCTGAGAGTTATTGACGTTTTCTTTCCAGGGGCCCAGTTGGTTTTTAAGTCAAATCCAACCCGACTGTACACCAACTACGTCCAAACCTCGAGCGGAGTGAGCCAAAAAAACCATCTCACTAAGAGTAATCCAACAACATCGATGGCATGTCAATAGAACGTATGGAGCTGAAGTTATAAGCATTTCCTCTCCAAGGGCCCGTTTGGTTTTGTGTTCGAACCAACCCAGCCGTACCCAAAGTTCTCCTAAACCTTAATTATAATATACCAAAAATACTATCTCGATCCAAGAATAGTTACGCAACTGACAGTGCGTCAATCGGAGGTCTGTAGCCCATGTTATGGGCATTTGAACGGATCTGTCCGGAAAGAAGGGGTTTGGGACCGATCCGACCCGACCCAATACCCCCTGGGTTAGCACGAACCAGGTCGAACCGACCCGGGTCCGGGTTCGGCACGGTTGGGAGCGTCCCGACTCGATCGGTGTGGGGGACCGGCCCCGCACGGGCGGCCCGGCCAAGCGCCGGCGGTCTGGCCCGATGCGGCTGATTTAGCCCGGTGCGGGTGCCCGTGCGCTGAGTGGACATGGAAGGGGGGGGGGTGCTACCCCCCACCAGCCGCTGGGGGATACAACCCCTGGACATCCCTAAATATGGCCAGCCGTAATAGATGGCCGGTTTACAGCTATGAGACCAGCTGGTCCTGCCTCCTGGAGCATTGGCGGACGGCGGATCCGGCCGCCCTCCTCGGCACCGTCACGACCTTAGGCCGCAGCCCTTGTTCGACCGGTGCGGCATGACGGTGCCAAGCCCTTCTGCCGCGGACCAGCTCTGTCCATGGCCACTTTTGTCCTCAACTACATGGCGTGATAGCACCGTGTTGCCTCCGTTCCAATCCACAACGAAGAACAACAAAGATGTGGAGGAGGGTCGGTCATTTTTGTGCAGTCTATCCTCCTCCCGTTATACTAATAGCAAGGATACAAGAAGGAGTAATCACAACGAAAATTAATGCGAAATTTTAATTGACTGAATTTGAACATAACCCCTACATCAATGAAGTTCTAGGAAGTTCGCGTCGCGGAATACGGCGTCGCAAGTGAGGCTCTGTGTACGTTGAAGGTGAACATCCGTAGAAGAAGCGGCCTCTCCCTTTATTTGATGCGGGAAGATGATGAAATGGCGTGATGGCGCTCTTCTTCGAGGTTGAGATGTTCTTTTCCGGGAAGATGAAGTTATTCAAAAAGATCAACACAAGAGCTCTCCCCTTTTCTTCACACAACAAAAACCAAAATAATATAAAATAAGGCTTTTCCATATTTTATTCACTTATGTAAACATTTTAAAAATTCAAAACATCTAATTCAATTAAATAATGAGTTTCAATTAATTAAATAAAGGAGTGTTGGAATTCAATTAATAAGATAAAAGGGAATGTCATAAATTAAATGGGGGGGTGAAAACATTAAGAGGGTTAGAAGAAATTGAAGGGGTGGGGCTCGTGTGGGCCCCACCTCACTAATATCCTGTCATGATGAGTTTAAGATCAAGTGGGTCCCATCACAAATTCCACACATGGGATATAATTATATAGTGTAGAAATAAAATAGTAACACATATTTCATTTCACTCTTCAATTAATCCACTTTTTATTTACAAAACCTACCGAGAAAACGCAACTCCAGAAAGGATCTTCTTATGAAATTACCGGCGCATCGGTTTAATCGGTTCCCACAAGTTTTTATTTAGAGCACCGGCTAAAAAGTTATAAAAACCCGCTCGTTCGTTCACTAAACGTACCCGAGCTAGACATCAGAAATTGATTACGGGCACACTGGGCCTCAGAATCAAGTGCCGTCAGAATCTGCGTACTCGGAAAATCCCAAAGAATTTAAGAAAAAATTTTCCTTTAAATTTACGGGTCTTGACATTACTCCCAACATAGGGATTTACATCCCTGTAAAGATACATCACAAACTAGGGGAACAAATGAGGGTATTGTGCACTAATCTGAGCCTCCCGCTCCCAACTACTCTCCTAGAGGTTCTCATGCCGCCACCTGATGCGCACTAGAATAATCGACCGCCAATAGAGAAACAGCTCCTATCGATCCTCGATCTCCACCGGGACCACTGCAAAAGTCGCCCCTTCATTTTTTGTCCAGCTCCCCATGGTCGATGATATGCGTCGGGTCGTTCACGTATCTCCTCAGCTGAGAAACGTGGAAGACGTTGTGCACCTGGTGCAACTACGGTGGTAGATCCAGGCGATAAGCCACATCGCATATCCTGCTGAGAACCTGGAATGGTCCGATGAATCATAGAGATAACTTGCCACCCTAGCCAAATCTCTGTAATCCACAACGAGGTGAGACCCGTAAGAAAACGTGGTCGCCATCCTCAAACTCCAGTGGTCTCTACCTCCTGTCAGCATAAGACTTCTGTCAGCTCTGAGCTATCCTCATCCACTCCTGGATGGCCTGGACCTTCTCTATCATGGCCTGGACCATCTCTGGTCCCACAAGTGCTGACTCCCCAGGGTCTGCCGAGCATAGAGGTGATCTTCATGTTCGGTCGTACAATTCCTCGTATGGTGCCATCCCGATGGTGGAGGGGTATCTGTTGTTGTATGAAAACTCCACCAAAGGTAGGTGTCCCTCCCAGCTATGACCAATGTCAAGCAAACATGCACGGAGCATATCCTCGAGAGTCTGAATGGTCCTCTCCGTATGTCCATCCGTCTGATTGTGAAAGGCGCTGCTCAGGCGTAGCTACATCCCGAATGCCTCCTACAACCCCTTCCAAATTCGGGAAGTAAAGAGAGCATCATGATCGGAGACGCAAAATTATTTCACACCATGAAGCTGTACAATCTCCTGAACTTAGAGGCGTCCCAAGATCTCCACTGATCCCTGCTCTCTGATGGGTAGAAAGTGGGATGATTTGGTGTGTCGGTCAACGATCACCCAAATAGAGTAATGTCCTCTAGAAGTACGTTGATGTCCAGTCATAAAATCCACAGATATTCTATCCCACTTCAACTCTGAGACCTCCAAGGGCTGTAACAAGCCAGCTGGTACCTTATGCTCCGCCTTCACATGCTACCAGGTGAGGCATTGAGAAACTAACTATGCCACATCCTTCTTCATTCATGGCCACTAGTGTCGTCACCTGAGATCCTGGTACATCATCGCCACTCCTGGATGTACTGCTAAAGGGGAAGTGTGGTACTCTCTCAACACCTCCTCCTATAATGCAGCTAGTACCATGGTATGTCTTATGAATAGGACAACATGCTCTGCTCCTATACAAAATCCATCAGGTTCCTGTCCTTTGAAAATCTGTGGACACCACGTCTCACAGTCAACATCCCCACACTGTGCCTCTCTGACCCACTGAAGATGTGGAGGTGTGACTGTGAGTGACTAAATAATGGCTGCCCCATATCTATCCATGAAGGATATCTGCAAAGAGGCTAGATGTTCTGTCACCTCTCCAAGTAGATAAATGCATGTCCTCTTGTTGAGAGAATCAACTACTACGTTCCCCTTTCCAGGACTATAGACTATCTCAAAGTCATAGTCCAAGAAGAACATGAGCCATCGCCGTTGTCTCATGTTCAGGTCCTTCCATGAGAAGATTTACCTGAGACTCTGGTGGTCAAAGTAGACTATAAAGGGCTCTCACATCAGATAGTGCCGCCACATCATCAAGGCGAAGAACAATGCTGCTTACTCCAGGTCATGGGCAGCGTAGTTCTGCCCATGCTGCCTCAACTTTTGTGATCCATAGGCGATCACTACCCGCTCCTACAACAGGACACACCCGAGTCCGGTCCGTGATGAATCGTATTAGACTACGTACCCTAATCCATCCTCTAGTAGCATCAATATGGGTGCACTGTTCAATCTCTATCTCAGCTCTTGGATGCTCTACTGACATCTATCTGACCACACGAATGGTCTCCCCTTCTTTGTCAAAGCTGTCAGCAGTGCTGTAACTCTGGGAAAGTCTGGAAAAAATCTCTAATAGTACCTAGCCAGACCTAAGAAACTCTGCACCTCTATCATGCTCCTAGGTGGCTCCCAAGCTAGCACTTCCTCAATTTTCGTAGGATCCACCGCAACTCCCACCTCAGAGATGATGTTTCCCATGAAGTGGAACTCACATATCCAAAACTTACACTTCAAGAGCTTACCAAAAAGATGGTTCTCTCGAAGTGTGTCCAGTACAACCCACAAGTGGTAGGTGTGCTCCTCCTCAGTGGTCGAGTATATCAATATGTCGTTGATGAAGACCATGAAATATCAATCGAGGTAAGGCTTGAAGATCCTGTTCATGAGACTCATGAACAGTGCTGGAGCATTGGTTATTCCGAAAGACATAACCAAGTACTCATAGTGGCCATACTGACACCTGAAAGTCATCTTTTTCACATCTTCATCCTGAACTCTAAGCTGATGATATCTTGAGCTGAGCTCTATCTTCGAGAACCACCATTCTACCTTGAGCTGATAGAAGAGGTCTTCAATCCTCAGAAAAACATACTTGTTCTTCACAGTCACCTTGTTTAGGTGACGGTAATCGACACACAGTCGCAAGCTCCCGTCCGCCTTCTTGGCGATCAAAATCGGGGAAGCCCAGGGTGAAACACTGGGTCAGATGAATCCCATTCCCTGCAAGCCCTCCAAGTATACCCATCGATCTTGAAGCTCAGTGGGAGCCATCCGATATGTTGGAGTAGATATCAGTGTTGTCCCGCGGTACAGTTCAATATAGAAGTCTACCTATCTGCGAGGAGGTAGTCCTGGAACGTCATTTGGAAAAACGTCCACATATTGATCCACCACTGCAGGAAAAATCAGACTCCGCATGTCAACTTCTCCAAGGATGATGCTGGCTAACTGATGAGTGATCGACTGTCCTCTCCTCTACGTGAGTCAATCCTACGCTGCAAAGGGTCCCTTCATTCTGGTGAAGGTGAACCTGCTCCCATTGGTGCGAACACAACACACCTTGTGCCTAATACAGTCTATCTGATCATATACTATAGATAACCAATCCTTGCCCAAGATGACGACATAAGGCATCAACGCCACTATAAGAATATCCCAGAAGAAGCTCTCGCCTCCAAGAGTAATCTCACACTCCTGGCACCAGTGTGCAATCGTCGATTTTTCTCCCGTAGGAGTCTCTAGATGTAAGGATCAAGCCAACGGCTCCGTCGGAATCTCCGAGCTCCGAAAAAGGGCAGCAACAATGAAATAATGAATCTCTCTTATGTCTATAAGAACTACAACATGAGTGTAGTAGACACAGATTTTACCTCGAATCATCTCTGGTGCACCGTGGTCGTAGGACTCTATTGCCTAATAATGAGCCCGTCTCTGCCCGCCAGCTCCATGTGGTCGGGGTGGACCTCTTGGTGGTGGTGGTGGTGGTAGAGCCTCAAAGCATCGCCCACCACCTGCTGCTCGGCTAGATCCTCTGCCTCGTCTTCTTGCTCCCTTCGGACCGCCACGGTAGAACCTCTCCCTCTGTCTGGGTGGTCCCTCAACCGTCTACTGATCCTCTGCATGTCGGGTCGGGCAGTCACGAGCCATGTGGCCCTACCCTCCGCATGCATATCACTGCTTGCTCCTCGTAAGGCTAAATCTACGCCATGTGCCCCGCACATCTGAGTCAGTATCCTGAGGTCGTTCGACTGATGGTGTTGTCCACTTGGACCACTATGACATCCGTCAACTGCCATCTGCAGAAGACTCCTCTACATGACACATTGTGGTAGGTCTCGCTACTGGTGTAGGCTCAGCAAGAAATATCTCCACAAGAAGGGCTCACTCCAATACTATTGCCTACGTCATAATGCTGAGGGAGATCATTGATGCCCTGATCTCATGCCTCAGTCCCTGCTCGAAGGTCTGGGCCCGGATGAATGGGTCTCGTTCCATGTACGTGGAATAGCATAAGATATCAGTAAATCTCGCCGAGTACTGGGCTAATGTGATGCTTCCCTGCCACAACTGTAGTAACTATTGAATGCGCACCGTACAGAGGGTGGCCAGAATGAACTCTGAGTGGAAGAGTCTATCGAAGTCCAACCAAAGGATAGATGCCTCGTCATGCACCTGGAGCATCAGGCTCCACCATCTACCTGCTACTGCGTGCAGGAGACTCACTGCAAATATCACCATGAGGTCAACTGGTGTCCCCACTAACATGAAAACTCATACAACAGCCTCCAGCCATTCCTAGGCTGCCTGAAGGTCCATATCCCTGTGGAACCTAGGTGGTCTCTGACGCTGAAACTTGTGCAGTGCACTGAGGCGACGTACACTCTCAGCTGCTAGGGCTGGTGGCATCGGCGGCTCAGTGGGTAGAGGTACTGTCGGTGCCTCCGCTGTAATAGGGCCATTCACTGAGGCCTCGTCGCTCGGTGGGCTTTCATCTCTCACAAATCTTGGAACCCTAGCTGGCTGTCGTCGTGGGGCCATCCTAAAAAGAGACAGGTGTTCCATGGTCAATACAATATACCTGGTGAGCTGACATAATTTAATCACAAAGAAAACTTTTGAAACACACATGCAATCAATGTTTGCGTGCACTGAGTCTGAAATCAAAAGTCAGGGTCCTAGTATATGGATACTTCGGCCGCTGCACCATCACTGGACACCCTGTACTGTTAACCACACTCAATACCCTTAACACAATTTCTTTACATAGATGAAAGATCAGAGTTCTGAGTTCGTCGGTAAAACCGAACTCCTCTTATACCAATTTATCACGACCCATCCTCAGGGTTCGTGTCGTGACTACCCCAGGACCATCTTCCATAGGCCAGGGGCTGGAGACTAGCACCAAAGGCATAAACCCTGATATAAGGGAAGACATTAAATTTATGTAAGAAAACAAACACCACATAGTATGAAAGCTGAAGTAAACACTAAGTAAACTGAGTACAAAAGAATGTTCAGGAAAGTAAATGGGCTAGAATACAATCCCATGTGAAATTAAAGTACAACTGAAAAGAGAGTAGAGCGGCAGAAAAGTAAAGCAGCAACACCGATCCATCCTCTGGAAATCCCACCTGATTGATGAGTACAGATAGTCTCCTCCGCTCCTCGGCTCCAGCCGTCTGCTCAGTTTACGTCCCATCTAGTGATCCACCTCCAGGTACCGTACAGCTCGACAAGCTCCTACCTCGATCAGCGCAGCCCGTCGTCTGCATCTAACTCAATATAGTGCGGCATAGACCATGCTGGGGTGAGTATACGTTACTCAGTAGGGAACCCGAGACCCTGGACGTTCTTTTTGAATCCATGAAGGATAACCCACAAAGGATAGTTACAATCATGAAATAACAACCATGTCTACTTAGGTATATGACAGTACATATACCTAAGTCATCAATTCCAGTTTGGCTCCAACATTTGAGCCCAAGTTCAATCTAGTCTACATAGGATAGTACAACCCAACCCACACAAGAAAGCACAACCCAATACACACAAGAAATCAAGTCAATAAAATCAAAGATAATGATTGAAAGTCAAAACTCAGCTCTCATAGGTATACTTCATCGTAAGAGGATAGAGATGATCAGATGTAGCCACTAATTCATCTAAGTTTTCCGGACCCACATAGGATACAAGAACAGCTAAGTTGTCGGACCCACAAAGGATACAAGACCAGTTACTCTACCTAACCCACATAGGATACAAGTACAGAGTCAAATACTGTCGGACCCACATAGGACACAAGAATAGTATTCAAGTACTGCCAGACCCACATAGTATACAAGAAAAGTAGTGACCGCCATCGAACCCATGTAATATTCTTATATGGTTGTCGTCGCTGCCGAACACATAGAGGATCCCCGTATAGTCGTCATCGTCATTGCAGTCACCGCCAGCTCTAGGGTTCCCACACATAGCATGATTGATTCTGGGAGGGTCCACTCCACTATAAAAAGGGGGTTCGATACATCAACTGACATGAAGTCCGGAGATGATGTATCCCAAAGTTCCGTCTCGTCAAAAGGAACTCAACGTGAAAGACGACGCGTCAATCGGATGCTTAGTCTGAGAGTTATTGGCCTTTTCGTCCAAGGGGCCCGGTATGTTTTTAAGTCAAATCCAACCTGACCATAATCCAACTGTATCCAAACATCATGCGTAGTAATCAAAAAGAACCATCTCACAAAAAGGAATCCAACAAAGTCAACAGCACGTCAATCGGACGTCCGGAGCTCATGTTATAAGTGTTTCAGCTCCGAGGGCCCGGTTGGATTTGTGTTCGAACCAACCCGGAAATACCCAAAGATCTCCAAAACCTTATGTGTAATATACCAAAACTACTATCTCGATCTAAGGATCTTCACACAACTGACGGTGCGTCGATCAGAGGTCTGTAGCCCATGTTATGGGCGTTTGAACAGATTTGTCCCGAAACAGGGGGTTTGGCCCCAATCCGACCCGGCTCAATACCCCTGGGGTCGACCCGACCCGGGTCTGGGTCTGGCCCGGTTGGTTGTGGCCCGGCCCAACTAGCATTTCCCAGCCCAGCCGGTGTGGGGAACCAGCCTAGCGCGGGCGGCACGACCCAGCGCGGGCGGTCCGGCCCGATGCGGGAGGTCCGGCCCGGCGCTGCCGGTTCTGCCCGGTGCGGGCGCTCGCGCACTGAGAGGACGTGGAAGGGGGGGGGGGCATCCCACCCTTGTTTTGAAACGGTGGACCCCACGTGGAGGGGCCCGCCCTTTGCCAGCCACCGGGGGTTACAACCCCTAGACTTCCCAAAATCCGGTCGGCCGATGTGCCGCCGCGGGACCTCCTGGTCCCGCCTCCTAGAGTGCCGGCAGCCAGCGGATCCGGCCGCCCTCCTCAGCACTGCAGCGGCCTTAGTCAACGGCCCTTGTCCGACTGGCGTGACACGACAGTGCCGCACCCCTCTGCCACGGCCCGGCTCCGGCCGTGCCCTATTTCGTCCTCAACGGCGTAGTGCGCCGGCACCACGTCGCCTCTTTTCCTATCCACAACGATGTAAAACAACAATGGGTATGAGGGTCGGTCTTGTTTGTGTGGTCTGACCTCCCCCGTTATACCAATTACAAGCAGCCAAGAACGAGTAATCACAATGGAAATTAAAGCGCAATTTTAATTGATTAAATTTGAACCTATCCCCTACCAAAAGGATGTTCGTGGAAGTTCACGTCATGGAATACAGAGTCACGAGTGAGGCTCTATGTATGTTGACGGTGAACATTCATGGAATAAGCGGCGTCTCCCTTTATTCGATGCGGGAAGAAGATGAAATGGTGTGACGATGTTCTTCGTCGAGGTAGAGATGTTCATTGTCGGGAAGATGAAGTTTTCCAAAAAGATCAACACAAGAGCTCTCCCCTTGTCTTTGCAGAACAAAAACCAATCTAATATAAAATAAGGCATTGCCTTATTTTATTCACTAATAACAACATTTTCAATATTCAAAACATCTAATTCAATTAATTAAAGAGTTTCAATTTATTGAATAATGGTGTGTTGGAATTCAATTAATAAGAGAATAGGGAAAGTCGTAAGTTAAATGGTGGGTTTCCAACATTATGGGGGATAGAGGAAATTGAAGGGGTGGGGCTCGTGTGGGCCCCACCTCACTAATATCCTATCAAGAAGAGTTTAGGATCAAGTGGGTCCCAGCCCAACTTCCACACATGGGATATAATTACATAGTGTAGAAATAAAATAGTGACACATATTTTATTTCACTCTTCAATTAATCCTCTTTTTTAATCCACACCTCCCAAGAAAACGCAACTCTAGAAAGGGTCTTCATAATCAATTACCGGGGATGTGGTTTCATCGGTGCCCTCGGATTTTGATTCCGTGCATCGGTTCAAAAGTTAGAAAAACCTGATCGTTCATTCACAGAATATACCTGAGATAAACTTTGGAAATTGATTCAGGGCACACTGAGCCTCAGAATCAGGTGCTGTCAGAAACTTCCTACTTGTAAGATCGCAAATAATTTAAGAAAAAAAATTCCTTGAAATGTACGTGTCTTTACAGTTATTCTAGTTATTCATTCAAGAATAGTGAACATACATCTTCATTCTGGTTCTACACAGTCTTTTATATCCAAAAAGTTTAGTAGAACAGTCCCAGCTCCACCAAAAATCATGGATGTAATGATTTCAGTGAGTACAGAAAATGGGGATATAATTGCATCCCTTGAATATAACTCCTAACATATCATAATATGTAGATTTAATTTTCCTTAGAACCCTGTCATACTTCCTCTAGTGGAATTTTATGCAATTCTTGTCATTGATTGGATTTCTTTATATAGAACAATCATAAACTACTGTGAGAGGGAAATCACTCTCAAAGTGGATAATTGACCCCTGATTTTATACAAGTTCAAGGAGGAAGATGAATCTTTATTATCGACATAATCTATTGAGTGGATATTACTGCCCTATGAGCACACACATATGTCTTAGATGATTGATTCGAAGAAGCAAACCATCATTGAAGACATGCCTATTGTGAGTGAATTTGCTGAAGTGTTTCCCGAAGATTTTTTTGTTATTCCTTCTAGAAGGGATGTTGAATTATAAATTGATCTTATACCTGGGGAGTTTCTAATATCCAAGACTATGTATATAATGGATGTTTTGAAGTTTGATGAGATGAAGAATCAACTATCGAAGAATTTGGATAAAGGGTTTATACTCCCAAGTGCTTCACCATGAGGTGAACCTGTTATCTTCATCAAGAAGGGTGGGTCAATGTGCTATTACATCGAATATCGTGTGTTTAACTAATTCACGATAAAGAAATATTATCCTCTCCAACAAATTGATGAATTGATCGATCAGCTGCATGGAGTACAATACTTATCGATGTTGGATTTTCGGTCAGGATATTATCATGTAAGGATGAAGAAGGAAGATATCCCCAAGACTTCTTTTTATATATAATACATGCACAATAAATTTATAGTAATGCCTTTAGGACTCAAAAATACTCTAGAAATCATCATGGACATGATGAATACAATATTTAGGGATTACCTTGACAAATTTTTGGTAGTCATTTTGGATGATATTTTGATATACACCAAAACCAAGGAGGATCATTAGGAGTATCTAAGAGTTGTACTAGAGACCATGCAGAAGGATAATCTCTATGAAAAGTACAGAAAGTGTGAGTTCTAGTTGAAGAAGGTCTCATTCTTGGGCCATATCATCACAAGCAATGGGATATATGTGGATACCTCCAAAACAGATGAAATTGAGGGATGGTCGAGGCCAACAATGGTAACATATATTTGCAGCTTCTTGGGGTTAGATGGACATTATCTGTGATTTGTGATAAATTTATCACGATTTTACAACCCTCGTAGAAAGCTAACTAAGAAGGGAGTAAAGTTATATTGGAGTGATTAATTTGAAGAATTCTTCAAGAAGTTAAAAAAAAGGCTTATCACTACACCAATGCTCACTTTTCCCAAAAGTGGAGAACTTTTTTGTTATTCAGTGATTCCTCGAAGAAGGGCTTGGGTTGTGTGTTGATTCAAAATGACAAAGAAATTTCCTATGATTCAATGAAATTGAAACTTCAAGAGGGGAATTATCCAACACATGATTTGGAGTTTGCTGTGGTGATCTTCAATTTAAACATTTTGCGGCATTATCTTGCTGGGATGAACTGTGAAATATATATGGATCACAAAATCCTCAAGTATATATTCATACAGAAAGGGTTGAACATGCACCAATGAAGATGGTTAGACCTGATCAAAGACTATTAATACTCAATCCATTACCTCCCTAGGAAAGAAAACAAGGTTCTAGTTGCTCTATGTAAAAAGACCCAGTAATTCAATCATTGATGAGAATTAAGAAAGACCCAATCTTCTAATATTTGATGAATATGGACATGGGAATCATAAATAAGGGAACATCATCAATCCTTTCAAAAATTATTTCTCAATCGTAACTTTTAGAATGGTTAAAAGTTTCTCAAAATGATGATGTGTGAATTCAAAAGAGAGTGGAAGCTATTAGAATAGGGAAATCTACAGAGTTCAATGTTAATGAATAATGAATTGTGAGATTTGGAAAATAATATGTGTTCTATCATGTCCAGAGCTAAAGAGGGAACTTTTGGATGATGCCCATAGTTCAAATTTATCTATTCACTCAGGAAACACAATGATGTACTGAGATCTCTGAGAAAAATATTGGTGGGATAAAATGATGAAGGATATCGCAGAGTATACATCAAAGTTCTTGGTGTGTCATCAAGTGAAGGAAGAGTGTCAGAAGTCTAAGGGGATGATGCAACCATTTCCCATAGCAGCATGGATATGGGAGAACATCACCATGGAATTTGTCACCAAACATCTGAGCACATTCAAAGGCAACAATGCAATATGGGTTGTTGAACATTGTCTTATAAAGTATGCACACATCATTTCAGTTTTGGAGGATTTGTCATCGAATCAACTGGCACAGATATATATCAGATAAGTGGTAAGGTTTCCTGGAGTACAACTATCTATTGTATCTGATTGAGATCCCTGATTCTCCTATATGTTTTGGAAGAGTCTTCAACATGCTCTGGATACTGAACTGATATTTAGTATGGCCTATCATCCTCAAACTAATGTTGAATTTGTGTGAACTATTCATATAGTGCGGGATTTGTTAAGAACATGTTCTATGGACATCAAAGGAGTGCGGGACCAACATCTTCCACTAGTTGAATTCACCTATAATAACAGTTTCCACTAGATAATCTTAATGGAACCTTATGAATCCCTATATTGGGAGAGGTGAAGAACACTAGAATGTTGGGATGATGTCGGTGAGCGTAAGCTGGTAGGACTTGAAATGGTCGATGGAATAGTAGAGAAGGTAAAAACCATTCCGCATCATATCAATGTAGCACATAGTTGAAAACTTATGAAGGTTACCATTGACGAGACCATGAGTTTAATGTTGGAGACATGGTATTTATATGCATATCTCAATGGAATAATTTTATGAGGCTTGGAAGGAAAGCGATGTTAAGTCCTAGTTAAATTGTACCCTTCGAGATTAATTATCGTGTTAGGGTTGTGGCGTATTGACTAGCACTTCCACCTACCATGGCCAAAGTACATGATTTCTTTCATGTATCCCTCTTAAAGAAGTACATACTAGACCTTCACATGTACTCTCTTCAGTGCTAGTACATTTAGAGGATGATATTTTTATAAGAAGCAACCATTAGAGATCTTAGATCATATAGAAAAAATTATACATAATTAGAAAATGCCCCTCGTCAAGGTGTTGTGGCGAAAACACATGTTTGAAGAAGAAACATGGGAATTGACTTAAGTGATGAAGAAAAGTCACCCACACCTACTTTAGTGTGGGAAAAGGAAATTTCTAGGGAATATTTTCTTAAGAGGGGAAGATTGTAACAACCCGAAATTTAATTAATTAAATTTCCTCTAGATCTAATTAAATGTCTTAATATAGTGATATAAAATTTGAAATTCATTGGTTTTATGTATTTGGATTTTAAAATACCATTATGAATTTTGACTATTGATAATATAGTCGTTTAATAGTGATCACATGATTAGTAAAAATCTATGTCTTTAACAAATCAAATTTACTCTGACAAAGGAAGAGATGACCTATTCTAGTAGACTTTCCCCTTATGAAGCCCATTTGTCAGAGCTCGGGATGAAGGTTTCATCATTGGGATTCTCTCTTGACGAAGCCCAAGCTGAGAATTATGAAGTTAAGATTGAGCAGAATTGACTATAGGAGAAGTGGAAGATAATTTAGATTACCACCCGAGCCATGTTATTAGAGCCACCCCAAGAGGTTGTAACCATTTCACACCTTACCCATAGGTCTTATGCAGGTGTTATACACGGTTATTTTACAATCCCTTAGTACTATGACAATGTACATTATTTTTGTATAAAAAATGTGCATTCATTTTATTGTTGTTACATTATAAATAGTTTTTAAAGCATAAATACTATTTTTAGTTAATATTGAACTAATTAATCTATTTTGATAATTTAATTGAATATTGAATTAAATTATATTTTAATAAAATATTATTATTAAATTAGTTTTTATTAAATATAAATGATCATATAATTTTATGAATGAAAAAAGTAATTTTTATTAATGTTTGAAAACTATTTTTTGTCAAAACCCATGAATTTGTGGTAAATTTCAGTTTTTATTTTACAAGTAAAAAATCACATATTTATAAAATAATTTAGATAAAATGAATATTATTTTTGGAAACAGGACTTTTAAATTATACAATGGTTAATTATTCATTATTTTATGAGACAATTGATTTTTTGGGTAAAAATAAAATACCATTTAAATATATAATGTGTTTCATGATAACATAATCACTTAATAGATAGAATATAAAATACTATAAACACTCTTTTCACCCAATATATGTCTTAGAATTTACGAAATGTGATTTTATATATGTTTGATTTATTTTACAAATCTTTTGTGGACCCTCCAAAACTTATAAAACATTTTTTATTTTTAAATTGTTTTCCTTTAATGTGTGACTCACCTCCACATAAGAAACCCTATTATTTTAAATATTTCTCCAATTGAACTTATAAAATATTGTTTTCAAATACCCTTTGGTAAAAACCATGGGAAAAAACCTTGGTCTGGTTAGTGGTATTGAATAATTTAAGGTGTGGTGTCCAAACCTAAATAATAATGAATTACCTCTATTTTCCTATATAAACCCACCAAATCCCCCACTTACTCTTCAATCAATGCCTTTGGAGTTCGACCAAACCATGCCATCCTTTCTCTAGAATCCTCCCAAGGTTCCCCAAGCACCCCAATAATTATTTCTCTAGCCTATCCCAAGCCATTGACATCACAGTTCCAAGTAAGGGATTTCTTCCATTATCATTTTTGTCTAATTGTTTTAAGTTGTTATGCCCTTTTGTTTTTAAATCAAAATGTTTGGGTATAATTCTTCACCTCCCCCATAATTTCCCCTTTATTTTTTGTTGATGAGATACCACTTTATCTCTCATTAAAGCCTCCCATGTACACCCGTTACCATGCTGAAATTCCGTGAGGGATTTCTCTCCCCTCTTTTACATCCATGTAATTATTTTGTATTTTGCATCTAAATTCCATTATTTTTTTGGGACATGTATCCATATTACCCCCTTAATATCTATTTCATGTAAATATTAAGAGAAACACTTTTCTATGTCATTAAATATTTTCATGAATCCTTACGTCATGCAGTTATGTTGCCAAAATTGCACTGCGTTTTCCCATGCAAAGATCATTGGGTTTTGAATAACATAACCATGACTCTATCAAGGTTATTCATATTTATGAACATACACCTATTGATTGTTACTTTCACTTATTTATTCAAAATTTATTAATTCTGGAAAAACATGTGATGTTGATTAATTCCATGTTATATGATCCATGTGGCACACTTATGCATGAACTGAAATTTTTATGAAGTGTGTGCCCTGATAGCGCTCCAATGCTTTAGATAAAGTATATTATCATGATAATTCATTTGTAATGGGTGCTGAATCATGATAATTCAGGTGCAATGAGGTTTTACTTGATCTTCAAGTCCAATGAGGGTTTACTCATGCTTCATGTGCAATGAGCCATGGCTCATGAAAATTCCATGTTCAGTGTTGTTGCCACATTTCCATGTTATGATTATCATGCTTTATCATGCCTTTATGTTCATTTTCCATTGAGATATATTGATATTCTTATTGTCAAACATGTATTGTATTCCTCATGTTATTCTATGTTTATTCCCTTACCAAGTTTTATATATCACCCTTTTCTTATGTATGTCCCTAGGTTATCCCATACAATGCTAAGTATGAGGGAATGCAGTGGACATGTAAATGGATTCTTCAATAAAGATGTTGAATTTCATGTTTTATGTTTTTATGTAATGATCAAAATCCCCAAAGACACTTTACCTCTCCATATTCCATGTTATATCAAGTGAATATATTATGTAATAAATCATGTTTATGTTTTTAATAAAATTAGCATTGTTATATGTCAGGTAGACATCCCATAATCCACATGATTTGTTTTTTGGAAACGACTTATCTTCTATGATAAATTATTGTTTTGACAATTTTGTTGAACCATATATACAAATTAGATATAGGAACGTCATGTTTCATTTTAATGTTATCATATTTAATTTTATATGTATTAAGTCTCATTTCATTCACACTAGAAGATACATTAAGTTAAACAGACAAGGAATCCTAAATTTCATGGGCAGTTATATGTGTAGAGATCCTATTAAATTCATCACCTCCAAAAGATCGGTATAAATCATTCATATATTTCAATCGTTATTATAGTATGTTTTTGTAGGATTGTCCAAGTGATTCTACCAGTAGCAAGAATCTTATATTCATCTAGATTTGAAGACCATATTTCAAATATCATACATTCTAAATGAATTTTTATTTTAATTTTCCATTTAACATAATTGGATCCATTAATTAATGGTTATCTTTAGGTAAAATCACCTTCAAATATAATAGTCATAATACATAAATACATTAAAAGATATAGTAATTTATAATTAACATAAATTTATAAATCATTAACGTACAACTAAAATCAATGTTGAATAGGTTAAAAAACAACGTCTTAATAAACAATCCACTAATAATAAATGTTGGTTAGAGTGGGGTAATCAAGAGGGAGGGGTAAATTGAGTATCTATTAAAATTTCAGTTGAAAAAGAATTTCTAAAAATGGGGTTTCCCAATAAATTTAAATTCATCCTAGTCAATCATGTTTATACAGTAATGAATGTTTGACTGTTTAAATAACTTCTTAGAATATTAGTTAATTATAAGTAATATTAATATCAGTTATTAAAATTAATTTTTAAGCTATCATTATAAGGAAAAACAATTATAACTTTTTTCCAAGATTAACTATAAAAGTAAATTCAGTGATTTTTGAATTAAATAGTCAAACATAGAAACTAAAATAAACAACACAATATATATAAAACAGGTGGTTCAATCTCAAGTTGAGACCTAATCCAATACACTTGGTGATCACATTCCACCAAGAAGTTTATTTAAATAAAATTGATCCACACCCAGGATTGGGGTTAACAGCAGTACAAAAGACTATCTAGGTCACAAAGCCTCTTCCACAGTTCATTGTGGGTATGAACAAATAGGTCACGCAGGTACCTCTTCCACACTTATCCCTATAAATAAATAAGTGTAAAAAGATGTTTAAAATAGGATATATTGTATCCTTGAGTTTAATGCAGGAAAAAGTTGGGGTTTTTATACAGACACACATACTTCTCAAATGGTAAAAATAATACACAAAAGATAACAAATAATGAGATAATGTTAGAAGTTATTTTACAATTAATATATGTAGCTCTGGACTTCTGGGACTACACAGATGTAAAAATTGAGTCCTCTCATGGAAAACAGAGTATCTTACGTCAGAAAGATCTAGCTCATGTTCTTCATGGAGTTGATAGTGTGGAAATGTTCTCAACTCTAGGATTCAAATATTCTTTGTGTATTCTTCAGTAGTGTCTGGTTTCATGTATTGGTTCGTCATTGAATAATTATTGTGCTTGTTCGTTTTCGTGCACACAATTGTTTTCCTATTGTCACTATTGGTGACACAATCTCTCTCGTATCTTCTATCCACGTTATTCTTCTTATTCATAGAATTCATATGTTGGATCCAACATGATGCATGTATTCAACACCTCGTACCTCATATCGTCCGGTGATATGTCTATAAAGAAACATTAATTATATCTGTGCAATTAAAATCTTTAAATATGACTGTTAAAAATTAAATTAAAAAAAATGAAAAAACAGATTAAAAAAGGTGTCACAGTATGTCTTTAAACGGGATCTACATGAAACAGTGTCTTCTAGAAATAGTGTCTTATTCGTTTCATTAAGCGATGAGACATCTATGATGGAATAATTTTATAGTGATCAAGAATTGGTAGCACAAATGCGGTGTTAGGATCACATTATCTATTTTCGGTGTCTGGATGGTCACTGTTTTTAGATGATCATGGTGTCTGGATGGTCACAGTGTCTGGATGGCCATGGTTATTGGATGGTTATAGTGTTAGGATGGTCACAGTGTCTGGATAGTCATGGTGTCTAGATGGTCAAAGAGCCTGGATGGTCACGGTGTCAGGATGGTGACAGTTGTATGGATGGTCAAAGTGTCAAGATGGTCACGGTTTCCTAATGGTCCCTGTGTCTAGATGGCCACAGTGTCTGGATGGTCATGATGTCTAGATGGTCACGGTGTCTAGAAGATCAGTGTTTCTGGATCCTTTTCTAGAAAAACACAATAAGTGGTAAACTCACAAGTTTTCAGACAAATCCAAATATATGTATAAAGACTTCAATAGTGATATTCATATAATGAATTAAACTTAATCCTTCATAATAATTTCATTACAAACAAAATTGTACAGATGAATTTAGATAGATTAAACAAGATTAATAAGAATTATATAATGTATAGGATTTGTGATAATTAAAACATGATTAACATACGTGGAGTAAAATTAAGAGTTATGTAAATATATTTTAAAATATAAAAACACATTTTTAGGAATCTATGGGTTGTAAATGTGTTCTTGGTTCAATATAGAGTCACGTGGCCCATGATGATTGATTTTAATGATCCTTTCCATTGTGAATTATTTATTCCATGTTTTCATGTATGATGTTCCAGTTGTTATTGGGTGTGAATATCATTATGTTATGATCATAAACACCTATTATTTCATTATACCATTTTGATCATCTTGTTATAACTTATGAAATTAATTATATATTTTTAGTTTTACATATAAAGAGTTTTTGTAGCTCACCCTTCATATGTTTTCTTTTACATAGGGTATTAATTATGATGTTGAATGAATTATGTCGAGGACGATTTCGTATGGATAATGATCAAGATGATATAATGTGAAATATTAAAAGTTGGGTAAATTTGGAGTTATTATCATTTAATGAGATGGGTTTTGTTTAGGTTAGAGTTATTCATAATTCCTAGAAACTCTAAACTAGAAATTTCCATGAGAATTTATGTGATCCAATATTTTTCATTTGATGTTATCTCTTCTTATGGATACAATGTTTTCACTATTGTTGTTATGAATGACGAAAATGTGATGTTTATGTTTTCAATACTGTATTTATGTGTGAGGCTTCTTGGTATCTATATTGATATTATTCATCCAATATTCAAGGATTATGATAAATTATTCTATGAAATATTACAACTATTCTGTTTCTATGGTTTTTTTCTCATTAAGTTCCCATTCCATGATAATTGAGTCTCAATTATGTTATATATTAATCACTTATAATGTTATAATATTTCTCTAAAGCACATGTCATTACTCTCTCTTATGATCAAAACATTGATGAAATGTTTATTCACAACTTGTTGAGAACTGATACTCATCCATTTTATATGTTTCTATTCACAATGTTGTCAGGATGAGTCTTATTAATGATATGTCAAGAAGACGGTCTAGTAGGGTACATTTAAGGTGAGATGATAATGAATTTTATAAAATAGTAATATTATGAAGCTAATTTCAAAATCAAATAATCTTATTATTCCTTGAAATACTATTATAATTTATTAATTTTATTTTTTAATTTTTGTAAATGATTTAAAAATAGAGGAATCTATATCAAATGTCTCTACATTCATAGAAAATTTAATTTCATAATGATATTCAATGGATGCCAGTGAAGCTATTTTAAATCATTTGATGTTATTTAATACTATAAAATAATGATTATTCTTTTGTTAAGGGTGCAGAATATCATAATTTTAAAAAATATCATGAATAATTTACTCATGTATTACCTTATAATATCTAATTGGATTCTGTTTCAGTAAATTCAAAAAACTCTAACAGAGAAGTTCATTGAACTTTTCTATGGGTGTCTAAATATTTATCTAAACTTTAGTTTAATTTAAATTAAAGAGAACAACAATATCAAAATGAGACAAATATGAAATACATAAAAATGATATTAAATTGGGTAATATTAAAAATTGCATCTAATATAAAGGGAATTGAATAAAATTATAATTGAAATATGTGACTGCTTATATATATATATATATATGATTAAAAGTTACAATGGTAATATTTTATTTTGATATATTGAATTTCTTCATTGAGAAGATTGAACATAGATTTGAATAAATAGATAGATGAGTACCATAATATATAGAGTTATTGATGAATGGGTTTGAAGTTTCAAAGTATGTAAAAGTTTAGAGTTATGTTATTACTGAAAAAAAGGTAGAACAAAAGTTAATGGATTAAAGTATTATATACTCTAAGAAGATAAAATTTCATTTTTTCTATTATTCAAAAAAATTAAAAACCATTTTAATGATTATGTGATTGATGTTAATGATTCAAAATATATGATGTAATTTTTCAGATTACAACCAGTGACTCATTGTATCCATGAATAATAGTTTTACATTGATATCATTAGAGACATTAAAGGAACTAAGATAAAGATTTATGGAATTTTAAGGATTAGAGTTTGAATACTCCATTTTTTTAATTTATTGGATGAATATTTTTTACATAAATAAGTACATCCATTTAGAAATTGTTGTTGAAATTTATTTTTATTTGTGATTTTATGGTAACCCCAGCCTATATATCTTTATAAATCCACAATGTCAATAATGATAATTTAGTTTAATTTTTATTTGTGGAGGAATCACCTAAATTTTAGTGGTCTTTACTTTGACAAATGAAATGAAATTTTTTAGTTATTTGTATTATGTAAATTAAACATTTTATGATTTAGTTTTGATAGAAGTATACTTGTACATTGTTAAAGGATATAAGGATAATATATATCGGGTTCTAATGTCACTAGTGGTTGTTTTTATCCTTCTTCTATTAGTATTATAAATATTATTAATAGAGGGCATTGGTATAATTTTGTTGGGAGGAACATTATCTAGGTTGTACTGTGGATTTTGGATGATAGAACACCACAAAAACTATAATTTATTAAAATATTATTATTATAAAATATATATTTCATAATCAAAATGGAACAAACTAATGATTTAATCACCCATATCATGGGAAAACCTTTTTAAAATCCTTTGATCAATAATTTCTATCATATTTCTCGTATACATTTGAGGATGATTTTATTATTTCAGTTTACTATAACTCGAACAAGTTAATGTTGTTAGTTTGACGAAATAGAAAATTGATAAAAATACATAGAATCTACACCCCCTTCTATGTAGTTTAACTAATGATGATAATCAGTAGTGGTATAAGATAAATCCCCAACAATAAGAACCATTTATTAATGTTATGTAACCAAAATTTCAATAAATGTATAATTATTCTTAATTTTAAAAGAAACAATTTATATATATATATGAATAATAAGGAACCCTATATCCTCTCACATGGACATTAGGTGGTTGATATAACCTCTATAATACTCCTCATTAATAAATTGTCGATTCCTTGATCATCAATGATGAAATAGTAACGTCCCGGATCTGGGTGCCACTCAACCGGTGCCCTGAACCCAGTTGGTCACATGACATAAAGTGTATTTCCCCAAATGCCAGAGGCAGCCAACTAGCAGTGAGGGACCAGGTCTGATAGTGGGGAAAATATGCCCTCATTTGTCAAAGTGTAGGGCAGCGGAAAGATAAATAACGCACCACAGCAGAAACAGTAAACAATGTACAACTGGAATGGACATGTAAAAGAGATCCAAGAGTCACATATATATAGATGCATCATTTAACTAATTCTATGGAAATAGCCAGAACTAGATACATTGCAATACAATAAAATACACCTTCAACTTCAAGGTATAGTAAAACAAAACAAAAAATTGCAACATGAACATAGCGACATTGCGAGCCTAAACTCATTCCCATTCTCTCCTACTCCTCTACATCCATAATTAATATGCATAGGGACTATTTCCCCTGTCAACACCTGTAGAAATATAGTCGGTTTGGTCTAAATACATGACCCAAACCGGGTGTGAGAAAAAAATCCCAGTAGGTACCCACCAATGGCCCATCCCCAACCGTCAGTTTAAAATATGAAACAGTAGTGTGCAGAAGTAAATGAATTAAACTAGTAAGTAATTAAAGTTTCTATCACTAGCCATTTCTTTTCCATTTTGATATCCATTTTAACCATTCAATTTAATAACATTCTATTCTCGTCAGAACCAATTCCTCTGGACAATAAGAACCTTTCCCTCGGGATAATATAACAAAACCACGCCCTCAGGCTTTCCCTCAGGATAATATAATAAAACCATGCCCTCATTCTTTCCCTCAGGCTATCGAATATTTCCCTCAGGCGTATGAGATATTTCCCTCAGGCACCAAAGAAACTGCCCTTAGGAATATGAAACATTTCCCTCAGGCTAAACTAGAACTTTCCCTCAGGCTTTACAGAACACTTTCCATCAGGCTAAACAAGGAATTGGGCCATGCCCACACATTAGAAAGAAATTATATAAAATTCCTCTCAAGGAAATTTAAAGCCTGATAATATTTTACAGTATACCCTCTCGTATCCTGGCCAAACAGCTAAAAAGTAGGACGCACCCATAGGGTGGTCCTGGATTCAAGCTGCAATCCCAAATAGTAGTTTATAATTACAGTCAATTACATATATAATTCTCGGTATTTAAAATTGCCAAGGCCTCAACCACATGACAACCCAAACATGGGTTTGTGGCACAACAATACACAATTTCAACACCACAGCTGTATATAAATATCAAACCACCTACCTCGATCACCCATGATCGGTATACGTGAACTACCCCTCCTGAAACATCAAGAACGACGTAGATTTGGGATAAAATAATTCCCATTCAAATGTAAAAAACTTTCATTAGAAGAATAATTGGTAAGAACAATGAAATGAGAAGGTAGATCATACCCATACGGTCCAAATTGGATCGGCGGAAGAAGAAACAGATTCTCCATGCATGGTAGGGATATCTTTGAAACATCGGCCATCCTCCCGAGCTCCTCTGAAGTTCTAAGTTTCCATTATGAGCAGAGGAGGCTACTTCCCATTTTATTCCAAATAAACAAACTACACGACATATACTCTAAAGTAAATGGCATGTACTTTTCATCATTTAATTGTTCCTCTAGCGGATACTCGCCAGCACGACACTGATCACTTGCCGACATGACTACATGTTGTGTATTTTTGAATACACAACATGTGTTGTCACTCTGTTGGCGGCAGCTTCCACTATCTTACTATGCACCTGCCGACTGACTACACGATGTGTAAACACCCACTACACATCATGTAGTCAGTTTTTACACATTTCATCATCGACAAGGATACACACCATGTGTACTAATCCCACACAACAAAAGTACACAACATTTGGAAAATTATACGGTGTGTTGCGACCAAATTTGATATTTTCATCGCATTTTCCTTATTTTCTCAAAAACACTTATGGAAAAAGGAAAATAAGAAACCCTACTTCATGAATAGTAATCAGGTTCTTAAAAACATCCCCCCTTAAAGAAATTTGTCCCTGCATTTCCCTTCCAAGGGTGGTGAAGATAAATCTGTGAACAACTCTGGCCACTGAGCACGTACATCGGTCTCCCGCTCCCAGGTTTCAACCTGCACTCGGCCATGCTACCATAGCACCCGTACGAGAGGAACTGAACGGCCTCGGAGAACCTTCGTGATTATTTGAACAATATGAATTAGATGCTTCTCAAAGGATGTTTCAACAAGAAACTCAACCTCCTTATGATGAAAAACGTGAGACGGATCTGTGTGATAATGGCACAACTGAGATACATGGAAGACATCGTGCATGGTCCGGTACCACTATGGTAACTGCAACTGATAGGAAACAGACCCCACTATCTCTAGAATCTCATATGGACCCACATACCTTGGTGAGTGTTTACCCTGCCTCATGATCTGCCGGTGTCCCAACCACAGCGAAACATTCAAGAAAACCTGATCCCTGGCCAAAAACTCAAATGGTCATCTGCAGCGATCAAAATAAGATTTTTGAAGAGATAGTGTAGTAGCCATCCACTTCAATATCAACTGGACCTACTCTGATGACTCTTTCATGAGCCGTGGTCCCAGTAAAGCTGCCTCACCTGCCTCCAACCAGCACAAAGGTGATCGTCATAGCCTACCTAATAAATCCTTATGTGGTGCGATCTCAATAGTTTCTGGAAAACTGTTTTTATAGGAAAACTCAACCAGTGGTATATGATTCCCTTAAGATCCCCAAACATCTAGGAGGAATGCACGCTGCATGTCATCAAGCACCTGTATCGTATGCTCTGACTGGCCATCGGTCTGAGGGTGGTAAGCTGTGATCAGAAACACCTCTATACCCAGTTCCCTCTGAAAACTCTACTAGAAACGAGATGTATAACTAGTGTCCCTATCTGTAACGATAGAAAAAGTGACCCCATGAAGAAGTACGACCTCTCAGATATAAATTTTCTCTAGATCGTTAACAAGGAAGGTCTCCTTGATTGGAAAAAAGTGAGCTTACTTCGTTAGTCTATCCACAAAAACCCACACGGCATCATTGCCTCTTGGTGACCTCGGCAACCCAGTCACGATGTCCATCATGAAATCATCCCATTTCCACTCTGAAATGGGTAACTACTATAACAGTCCGGATGGTCTTTAATGCTCCAGCTTCACCTACTGACAGGTGGAACATCCCATAACTAAACCAGCTACTTCTCTCATTATACCCAGCCACCAATACTGATGTATCAAGTCATGGTACATTTTGGTAACTCCAGGATGAACTACCCAAGCTGAAGCATGAATCCTCTGCATCAACTCCTCGCATATATCCCTCGGAACCCACACTCGTCCATGGATATGTAGTACCTCATCATCGTCAATCGTCCAACCAGGATGAGGGTACTCACTTGCCACCGAATTCCATAGAACTAGGCCTTCTGAAATAGATAGTGGTCTCATCCTTACTGTATCCAAGAGGGTATAATTCACAGCTATGGAAGACATATAGGTTTTCCCCTGACTGTCATTCACCTCCAAATGAATCTCAGAGAATAATTTCATAAGCTGCCACTCACTACTTGCCTCTTGAAATGCATGTGTCTGTGTCTTCCTGCTCAGTTCATCAGCTATTGCATTACCCTTACCATGTGTATAGGCAAGCTCAAAATCAAATGACATAAGGTACTCAACCCACCTTCAATTTTTCTGATTCAGGTCACGCTAAGTAATGATAAATTTGGCACTTTTGTGGTTGTAATCACCACAAAATGCTCTCCCAAGAGATAATGTCTCTAACAACACAACTCATGAAAAACAGCAGCCAACACAAGATCATGTGTCATGTAATTCCTCTCAAGTGTCCTCAACTGTCGTGAACCATACACAATAACTCCATCCCCCTACATCAACACTACTCCAAGACCAATACCTAATCCATCACAGTATACGGTATAGCTCTTCCCTTTCTCTGGAAGTATCTAGACTGGTGCTGATGGCAACCATCCCTTTAGATCCTGAAAGGCTATCTCACTTGATTCTTCCCGAACTAACATCAGACCCTTCTTAGTCAAACCCATCAATAGCGCTGCTAAGGGGGAGAAGATTTGTATAAAGTGCCTATAGTAACCAGACATCCCCAAGAAATTATGTATCTCAAACACGTTCTTAGGATGATCCTTGGAAACTACTACTCTCACCTTCTCTAGGTCTACTGTAACTCCTTCCTCTAAGATTATATGACCAAGTATGTCAATATGGTCCATCCAAAAGTGTCACTTTGAGAGAATAGCATATATCAGATGCTCTCTTAGTGTACATAATATGATCTCAAGATTGGTGGCATGGTCATGTCGAATGTGAGAGTACACCATGTTTTTATCCATGAAGACTACCACAAAAAATTCAGATAAGGATAGAACAGACGATTCATCAATGCCATGAAAACTGTGGGCACATTCTTAAGTCCAAACGGCATGACCAAGTACTCGTATAGACCATATCTTCTCCAAAAATCTTTAATCAGTATGTTTAATGGTCTAAT